>BSBM01000940.1:4862500-7844119 GCA_027924585.1 Larix kaempferi | reverse complement strand
AACAAGGTGGGATTATGTAATTAATATGGTTATGCATAATTAATGTTATGGCTATTGATTATCAACCATTAATAATGTTAATAAAATGGTTAATATTACATTAAATTTTAATAACTCTAACATTAATGTTATTTCAAATAATCTCATAAAATGTTAATAATAAGTAATAATAATTATTAACATTAATGATGAGCATAATAATAATAATGTAATTATGTTTAATTATGACTTGAGAATGTAATTATAGTTTAATTATGTGATTGGATCTTCTTCATTTTAAAATTCCAAAAATTTTATGGTAGTTAATATTTTGTATATATATTTATTATATAGAAGATTATTAATATTTTGTATATATGTTTATTATTATTATATTATTATATATAGTTAGGAAAACTTTCTATTGAGTATCAAAACTTTTACATTAATAAAACTTACACAAATAATTAAAACCATTGATTCTTCATTTACTGGAAAATAAGTCCACATGCAAATATCACATGCTAAATTAAGCAATACCAATGATCATCAATATCAAAAAACATATGAAGAAGAATATGAGTATCTCAAGTATAACTTGACCCAAAAGAAACAATCTAACTAATGATGCAATATATAGGGGAAAGTATCTTATCAATATTAGGAAAATATTGTTTTATTGTTTCTCCATCATCCCAGGTGGTTGATCTCGGACTATATTGATCCCATTGGACCTTAACCTACTTCATCATATAGTTCCTGAGTTGTTGCAATCTGTGATGCAATATGCAGTGTGGTTCGATCTGTATGGCCCCTTCCTCTGAACCTGTAATTTTTCCAATTTAATCACATGTGAGGCATCTGGAATGTAATGTCTCGGAACATAAATATGAAATACGTCATGCATTTTTCCTAGATGGAGTGGCAACTTCAACTTATAGGTGACTGATCCAATCCTTTTAAGGACTTCAAATGACCCCACAAATATGGGAAACAATTTGTACTCTTTTCAAAATTTAAAGGATTTTTTCGAGGTTTAACTCGAACAAACACTATGCTACCTTCTTCATAGCTCCTACCAATTCTTTTAACATTAACATAGCTTTTCTAACGATCTTGAGCTTCTTTAAGCCTTTGTTTAATCATTTGCTCCTCCATTTCTTGAAGCAATTTAGGACCCAACATTACTCTGTCTTCTAATTGATCCTAGCTGAGAGGAGTTCTACAAGGCCTCCCATACAACACCTCATAAGGTGTTGCACCAATAGAGCTATGGTAGCTACTCTTGTAATCAAATTCAACTAAAGGTAGGTACTGCTTCCATTGATTCTATTGGTCCATGATATACATCATTAACATGTATTCCATAACTTGATTAACTCTTTCTGTCTAAATGTTTGTTTCTGGATTATATGTTGTACTAAATTTTAGTTAAGTACCCAAGGAATTTTGCAAACTCTGCCAAAACCTAAAGGTGAACCGTGGATCTCTATCTGAAATGATTTTTTGGGGCACACCAGGTAAACGTATTATATCTCGAAGGAAGACTTGATTTATGGCATGTGCATAAAATGTGCTTTTGATGGGAATAAAATGTGCACATTGGTAAGCTTATCAATCACCACCATGATACAATCATGCCTTTGGGGAGTTATAGGTAGTCCTACTACAAAGTTCATGGAAATAACTTCCCATTTAGTTTCTGGTATATAATGTGGTTGAAGGAGCCCTGTTGGATGATGGTGTTATTCCTAAAACTATTGACATCCAAGACAATGGGCCACATACCGAGCTCCATCTTTTTTCATTCCTGCCCAAGGAAATATATATTTCAAGTTTTCATGCATTTTCCTTACCCCTCGATGGGTTGAATAAGTACCTCTATGTGCCTCTTCCATCACCAACCTTTTGAGTTCACTAGCTGCTGGAACATACATCCTTCCCTTGAATATTAACAATCCATCTTCTTCCAAAGAGTATCCTTCTAATTGATTTTCCCTTGCCTTATCCTTTCCAAATGAATTCTTAATTTGAAGGTACCAATTATCTTCGTCTAAATGGATTTTTATCCTTTCTTTAAGATCAAATTTTAGAGATATTATTGAATTTATCAGGGGTCTTATACTTAGAGCATATTCTACCTTATTCTCATTTCCCTTGATATAAGTTGTACTCACACAATAATTCACTCCAACGGCATTGTCAAGCATTCATATCTTTTTGGGCGAAGATATATTCAAGACTCAGTGATATGATTTTAATTCAAACGGACGTCCTGCTAAGTAATGTCTCCACATCTTGAGATCCATTACTACCGTAGATAACTCAATCATGAGTGGCATATTTAATCTCATGATTCTTGAGATTACAGGATTCATATGCAATAGCACTTCCTTATTGCATTAAGACTTCCCCTAAAACATCTTTCAAAGCATCTGTGCATACATGGAAGTCCTTATCCATGTCTAGCACTTTTAAAATTGGACCACTTGTCAAGTTAGTTTTTAATTTAGAAAAGTATTCATCACATTCCTTATTCCAATCAAATTTGACTCCATATTTTTGCAAGGCTGTAGGGGAGGGATGCCAGTAAGTGAGCATTTTTTTTACCCTTTTTATGTAACTTAATTGTTCATGTTCCCGAGTTTGTTTTTCCTCCAAATTTTTATGACATATAATTTGGCGTGTTCTCTATCTAACCATATTGGTCTTGAGGTGTAACGAATCCAAATGGATGCCATGTCAGCCACAAAGTTACAGGTTGTCTAGTTCTAATGTCACCATAGTGTATTTTTGCTTAGGACCAATAGGTGAACATTGATGTGACTTAAAGTAGATGGGACTTAAAATGAAATTTTTGATTTCAAATATTCATTTTATTTCAAAATGTAGAAGAAATTTTTTTATTGTGTAATTTTAAAAACATGAAAATATTGACATTTTCTTGAACATAAAGTACTTTATGAACAGCAAATGGTACCAAGTATTTTCAAAATTGATGTGAGCCAACACCATTTCTATCTCCACTACTGGTACCCTGTGCAACTACTGGCTTCTCTCCCCTAATCGGATTATCAATTTGAGAAAGTCCTTCAATGAATCTTCTGTAGCATCCTGCCAATCCCATGAAGCTATGCACTTCCTTAACATTTTTAGGAGTTGACCAACTCAATATGGCTTCGATATTTCCTGGGTCATAGAAATCCCATCACCATTAATATCACGTCCTAGATATTGTACCTCTTTTTGAAAAAAAACATTTTGATAAATTTTCATACAACTTGTGTTCTCGCAAGCATTGCAGTACTACTCTCAAGTGTTCTTGATGCTCTTGCTCATTCCTAGAGTAGATGAGAATGTCATCAAGGAACACATGCACAAAATTGTCTAAATATTTCATGATCACACTATTCATAAGATTCATGAATGTTGAAGGGGCATTTGATATTCCAAAGGGTACTACCACAAACCCATAGTGACCAAATCTAGTTCAGAATGTAGTTTTGGAAATATCCTCCCCCTTGATCCTTAGTTGATGGTATCCTGATCGTAAGTCTATTTTGGAGAACACTGAGGCTCCCTTTAATTGATCAAATAGATCATCAATGTGTGGCATTAGATATCAATTTCTAATGGTTATCTTTTTCAAATATCAATAATCAATGCATGGACTAGGGGTGTCATCCTTCTTGTTAACAAAAATCGCTGGAGCTCCCCACGATGACACACTCGACCTAATCAATCATTTATCAATAAGATCCTTTAATTGGACACTTAGATCCTTGAGTTCTGGTACTGTCATTTGGTAGGGAGTCTTGGATATAGGTTTTGTCCCTAGTTTAAGAGAAATTGAGAAATCAAATTCTCTTACAAGTGGTTTCCCGAGTAATTCTAGGGGGGAACATCTACAAAATCTGATTGTATTGGATTTAATTTAGTGGTGGAGTTGCTACTATCACTTACTGCCTCAACTGCAAATATTTTGCAACCTTTCCTCATGATTTTCTTAACCTTTACTATTGAGATAAAGTGAAAGGAAACATCCTGCTTAAGTGCTTCGGTCACTACTGGCTCACCTAAGTCGTTGATGCAAAATACTTTCTTTTCATAGCAATCTACCAATGCTCGATGAGATTCCAACCAAGCCATCCCCATTATAAGGTCGTAAGCACCCAAGTTCATGGCATGTAAATTCATCTTGGTACACAAGTTCCCCATTCTGATAGTACAATTTCTAATGAGACATCATAATGCTTGCATCCGACCTAAGGCCATTTCTACTAATTCAAAATTGCTCTGTTCTTAGGATACCAACCCACATTTTACTATTGTGGATGGAGAAATAAAACTATTTGTAGTAGCTAGATCAATCAAGATAGTCAAGAGGATACCATTAATCATACCTTCATATTGTAAAACTATGGCCTGATGTTATGCTTGGTGATGGTTTACCACTACGTTGATCCTGGATCCTGCTAGAAGTTGAGGACATTCTCTCTGCAAATGAGGTCCTTGGAATTGGTATCACTTAACTGGTATTTGGGTTGATGTCAACCCTTGGCCTCTATCAACACTACCCCTACCTTAGATACCATTCCCACGATACTGTGGCATGGTTCTTGGTCCTCATGTGGGTGGTACGACTGATATACTAGCCATCCGAGCTGCACCATAATGTTTATCATGATTTCCTCACCTTATTCCTCCTGTCTAGATGTCCTAAATTTATTTTGTTTCCTAATGTCAATCTTTTTATGAACCTGCTTGGATAAGCTTGATGTTTGAGCCATGGTAGTGGGTTTCCACATAAAACCTCAACTCTCACTTCTTCATCTAACTCATGAAGAAATATTTCATACTGCCTTCCATCATCAACCATGTAATCAATATGATGTACTAAGGAGAATAATTCATTTTCATAGTCTTGCACGGGTCTCCCCTTTTGTTGAATTGCATGGAAGGCCGCAACTTGTTGATGTTTATACTCATCCGACAAGTAACAAGTTCTAAACTTTTCCTCAAATAAATCCCATGTGACCTGTAATGGTGTGACATGAATTTTTGCCTCCTCATTCACCCACCATAGCAATGCATCCCACTTAAGAAGGTTCATTGTTATATGTGCTTTATCATTAGGGATATAGCTCTTAAAGCTAAGAGCTCTTTTCACTCCAACCAACAATGCTTCTACAGCTTGGCCTTGCTCCATCCCTATGAATTCTGGCAATTTAGATTTGCGAAATTCTTTCATGATGTTTATAGTGACTCGTGTTTCCCCTAGTGGTTGGTCGCTCCTGGTCCTGGTCCTGTTTCGGCTTCCGTTCATCTAGTTTTTCCCCGCCATCCAAATCCTAGAACATTCCTATCATCAAACCCAAAGAGTGTGTTGATGTATATGTAACTTCGGAATGTATTTCACATATATGTATATTGTATTCCTATAGAGACGTTATTATTCCTCTATATGGAAGTGTTGTCATTTATATTGTAAGTGTCGTAACTTATACTTGATGGGTTATTAGACCACATTGTTGGGGTCGGCCCTGTATAAGTCATGTGGGTCGAAGCGTTATTAGACCACCCTATTGGGGTTCGGCCATGTGGGTCAAAGGGTTATTAGACCACCCTATTGGGTGTCGGCCCAGTTAGCATTATGTTAAGTGGTTAAGTTGAGGCCGACCTAGTTGAGTAAAGGTTAAGTCAAGTTAGTGTATAAATAGAGAGTGTGTCTCTCTCATTTTACACATTATATTCTCTCACTCACACTTTGGAGAGTGGCACACTTGTGGAGGAGGAGGCTCTGCTGCTAGGAGAAGACTATCTCTTGTATTCTGGTTGTATGATTGCTCTATCTATCTCTGAGGAAGTTATTGGGGTTTTTCACCTTTATGGTTTTCCCCAAGTAAACTCTATGTCTCTTGTGTGCTTGCATTATTGTGTCCATGATTGATATGCTGTAGATTTGTTGTACATGTTATTATCTTAGTTAAGATCCTAGATCAGATTGAAGTAAATTCTGAAAAGTTAACATGGTATCAGAGCTAGCCTGAAAGAAGGCATGATATGGCATGTATGACACTTGTTGCACTTACAATGCTAGGGCTTGATATAGAAAAAACCAGTCATCATAGCACTTTTTCTATAAATCCTTTTTGGCGACATTTTCGGGTCTGAAACTTTTACAGGTCGAAGATCAGATCCCCATGTACCTTGTGTCCAAAGGAAAACCTCTAATTCGTTGTACTTTGTGATTTATGATCTGTACAATATAGGGTTTCTGCCTCTTCCAGATCTGAGTCAAAATCAGGTGACCTTGGGAAAAAGGTCATAACTTGGGCTAGGAAGCTCCAAATGAAATTTAGTAAAAAGTGACAGGTAGTACACAGACTGTACTATCTCAAGAAAAATTTTCAAAGGCCGAAGTTGAACTAGTGACACGTGGAACACTGTACAATTTCGATCTCCTGTTTTATCCCATAAATAGGTCACGTTACGACACTTGGCATAACTCTCTCTCAGAGAATCCAATTGACATCAGACCTATTGGGATGGAAAGATGACAAGTCGAGCTATCTCAGGAAAAAATTTCAGACCCTGTGGATTGAAAATTTTGGAGTTACACCAGAAACAATCAGGTACATATTTCTGTCAAAACAAAATTATTTTTTAGCACCTTCATTCATGGCTTCCAAAATTTAGGGTTTCGGATAAAGTTGGAATTTTTGTAATCGGATACCACGGCTGAATGCTACTCATCAAAATCGAAATTTAGAGACCAAGATGAGAATTTTTTGTTGGGAAGAAGGCCGGGCTTGATCAGACCCTAGTTCGGGACTTTGATCAGAAAAGTGGAAAATTAGGGCTTCCGCAAAAATGGGAATTTTTGAAATCTGTGACCACGGCTGGAAGCTCCTCATAAAAATAGAAGCTTAGAGATTTGGATCAAGCCTTTTGATTGGGTAGAAGAGTGGGCTTCATAAAACCCCAGTTCGGGGTCACGTCCAGTGAATCCGGAAGTTTCAAAGGCAAAATTGAGGAGTGAAACTTTGCAGTTTTCAAATTCTGAATATACCAGCTTGATCAACTCATCAAGGTGCATATTTCTATCCTTTCAAAAGTTTGAAATTCAAAGTTTGAATTTTTGGGGTTTCTCTGACAAAACCTAATCCAGCTCCAGGTTCAGTTCTTGCAAATCAAGTGGATTGGCTTAATCCTAGAAGAAGTTGGATTGGTCACCTGCATAAGTGAAGAAGTTCCTGTTTCAGAGGGAGATGAGGCTAAGGCCTTACATAAGAAGATTACAAGCGATCTCGACAGGTATGACTCATCGAGGTATGTTTCGAGATTTTTTCATGTTTAAGTGTATGGTATGTTTGTCTTCATGATTATTATGGTTAGTACAATCTTGATTTGAGATTTGTCGTATCACCTTAACAAAATTATGAATGCATGATAGAAGATATTCATTGGTTAGGGTGTTGACACTTATGATTGTACTAATGCATTATGGTGTTGTATGAGGTTTATGTTGTCTGCTAACATAAAAGGTACACCAAGAAAGACAAATCATGTTCTACTTCAAGAAGATATGATCATGGTGGCATGAAAACAAAGATTCATCCATTGTCATGGATCACATAGAAGATCTACTTACGAGGTATGTATAACTTGGTTCTACAATGGTTAACTTATGAGACATGCAGGTTACTAGCACAAGTCACTAAAGAGAACCAGAAGACATTATGCGGGTATGTTAGACATATCTAGCTAGCATGCTAATCCAGGTATGTTTTTCCTATATCAAGCTAAAATCCTACCTTGTGTTAGGATCTTATACTGTTGTGTTGTTGATAATGATTATTCATGAAGTCATAGGTTTGAATAGTCATGGCTGTATGCATATTATGTTTCTTACCATAATTGATGATATGACTAACTAGAAGAATCATGAAGGTATAGGTTTGAGTAATCACGGGTTTATGCATTGATGATTTAACTAATCACAATAGTCCTATGATCAAATAAGAATATGCATGAGTAAAAGAAGACTTCTTTGAAACCTTGAATACTAATGTTTATTATCTGTGAATGATCATGACTATACATGTTTAAGACTATTGTGTTTTGATAGTATTAAGATTATACTAATAAATGTGTGATTATGTATGAGACCTCAAGGATAACACAATGATGATACTAATAAGAATGCATAGTGATTAAGGATGGATGTAAGTTCAAGGACAGGTAATCCAAGAAGCAAAGATCAAGAGGGAGCACACTCCAGTTGTTCCTGCAAGAAAGCAAAGGAGCACACTTCAGTAGTTTCTGCAAGGATGCAGATATTCAGAGGGAGTTGACCACTTCTCACAATCCACATCAGAATGGAGTTGCAAAGATTCAGAGGTAGTCCACCCAGCAACCAAACAAAGATAAGTATTTGAATTGTCATTTCTTACATAATGTTATTCAATGATGTATATGCTTATGTTCCTAGAATTAGGTTGTGTATTATGAATATTAGAATAGTTGCATTGATGAACAGTATACTACTAATATACATGGGTAAGTGGCCTATGGCACTGTACAACATTCTATTGCTACTTATCTAGAATGAAACCTCTTTGCTGACATGTTAGGAGTTGTGCACACTCTTAACAATGTTCTGGTAGAGATTGGAAGGCATCTAGAAAGTTACGGAATATGGATAAATGTTGTATTGAAGCATTAGCTAAGATAATTGCATGATTGTATGACATATTTCTTTATGTGTAAGAATTTGTTCTGAAAACTATGAGATTTTTTCTAATCATGCAATTTAACTTGTTGTGTAGGAAAGATCGTATACCATCACCTACAAAAGAAGGACTACAACATTTGTTCAACAACAAAGTTATCTATTGAAAATATTGAAGTTCCCTGGATTTGGGAAGAATGCCATGATCGAGGAGTACCAGTCGATCATGAAGATGTTTGGGATACAGTCACAAAGGGTAAACTGTAGTGACTTCCAAGAGGATCTACAAGATCAAGCATGCTGCAGGTGGTAGCATAGAGAATTTTTCTCCTGTAGCCAGATACACTTCCATTAGATCCATACTTGCTCTGGCTGCAGTGATGAAGTGGAAGATACACCAGATGGATTTCAAGATAGCCTTCTTGAATGGTGCAGTTGAAGAAGAAGTGTATGCGGAGAAGCCACTTGGTTCTGAGACACATGACAGGGAGTCATATATGTGCAGAACTTGGTATGGTAGGATAGACAGCTTTCTATCCAGTTTGGGCTTTACCAAGAGTAAAGCGGATTCCAACCTTTACTACAAGGTTGAGGAAGGCAATCCAGTGATACTACTTTTGTATATGGATGACCTGTTTGTAACAGGTGAGGATATATTGATTGCCGACATGCAGCGGAAGCTTGCTGCTGAGTTCAAGTTGAAGAACTTGGGGATGATGCACTATTTGTTTTTGGCATGAAGGTGTGGCAGAGTGCAGATGGAATCTTCCTTGGATAAGGGAAGTATGCAATAGAGATCCTGAAGAGGTTCGAGATGATGGACTGCAAGGCTATGGCCACACCTATGGAATTGAACCTGAAGCTTCTGTGTGATGCTCCATCTAATCCGATTGATTATGGGCTCAAGTATGATGCGAATAAAAAGTTTAACCTGCAGGGTTATGTTGATTCAGATTGGGCATGTAGTGCTACAGATAGGAAGAGCACTTCTGGGTGATGCTTCAGTATGGGATCAGGTGTGATCTCTTGGTTTAGTAGGAAGCAGTCCTGCATAGCACTGAGTACAGCCGAAGCAGAGTATGTTGCGACGGATGAGCAGGTTGCAGATGTATTGTCCAAGCCGTTGGCCAGAGTGCAGTTTAAGTACTTCAGAGAGAGGCTTGGTGCTCTTCAGATCAAGGTTCCTTTCAAAGGGAAGTGATGAGTCCGGAAGATGAAGATGCACATGAGCTTTTCTGACATGGTTGATATGTTCTCCCTTGGTTGTGATGTAATTGATGAGCCATTTTTCACATGGTGGTATATGTGTTCTTCCATGGTGAAAAAGTAAGGGCTGGAGCCTTCCCCGAATGGTGGTAGATGTGTTCTCCCGTGTCGGTGGTGTAAGTGCTGGATGATGTGCATCTGGGCTGTGCTTCGTGGATGATGAGATGATCTGAAGAGGACGGTGCTATGATGATCAGGAGGATCATGGATGATGAGCATCAGGACGATGCTCCAGTTACTACTCTGTATATGTATATATGCATCATGTTGGATGCTTGTTATGATCAGTTGGATCATTTATATATATATGCATCATGTTGGATGCTGGATATGATCAGTTGAATCATTTATGTATGTATGCATCATGTTGGATGCTGGATATGATCAGCTAGATCATTTGTATGTATTTTGTATATGCATCATGTTGGATGCTTGGACCATGTATCTGTATATGTATCAAGTGGATACTGAGATCATGTATGTTGACATGTATCAGGTGGATACATTGTATGATCAGGTAGATCATGTATGATAATATGTATCAGGTAGATACTTGGTATGCATCAGGTGGATGCATTATATGATCAGGATGATCATGTGTACATCAGGATGATGTATGGTGAGTATCAGGATGATACTTTGTGGTCGTGGATCAAGTTTTGCAGATGAGCATGTCTAGGAGATCCTATAGGTCGGAGTTGTGTGCCCGTAACAGCCTGGGATGCTCTTTCGAGACATCGCTTTGGGAGGACATATAATGTGTGCCCTAGGAGATCTTTAGGTCAGAGTTGTGTACTCGCAACATCCTGAGATGATCTTGCGAGGTTTTGTCCTATGGCATGTAATTTTCTCCTAGGAGATCTGGACAGGATGAAAAAGGCCTCGGATGCTTCAGCCAGGTTTTGCCATGACCACATGTAATTTCCTCCTGGGAGATCTGGACAGGATGAAAAATTCCTCAGATGCTTTAGCCAGGTTTTGTGGTGGACCACATGTAATGTGCTCCTGGGAGATCCGACAGGTAGAGTTGTGTGCTCGTAATAGCCTGGGATGCTTCAGCCAGGTTTTGTGGTGAGATCACATGTAATGTGCTCCTGGGAGATCCGACAGGTAGAGCTATGTGCTCGTAACAACCTGGGATGCTGTAGCTAGGGTTTTCACCCTAGCTTGTGCAAATGAGCACCTACTAAGGAGAAGGGACTCCTTAGTAGCAGTTCAAAAATAGTAAATGAAAGATAGTACAGTAAAATAGTAATTACTCTAAGCATGTGCATAAAATAGAAAAGACAAGATAATAAAAAGGGTTTTTGTATTGATTATACCTCCAATGTGAAGGTTGGTGAAGCCTTTGCAGCACTCCAAGAGGGTTGCTTCCAAGCTTCCAGTTTTGCTCCTTTCTCTTTCTCCAAAGGGTTTTGGAAATGGGCCAAAGGGGCACTCAAATGTGAAAGTAGCTCAAGGGTGATCTAGGGTTTCAGGAGTGATTTTGGCAGAGTAAGGGTATGGTTGACTGTGGATATGAAATGAGGGGCCTCCATCACCTATTTATAGGTTTTTAGTGGTGGAGTGCTGGCCCATGGTTTTGGGCACCATATGGTTTAGGTCAGCTGTATAGGGTTTTTGCTTCCTTTTTCCCTCTTTTTCCTCTTTTTTGTATTTTTTTATTCCCTTTTTAGAGGGTTTTTGCTATTTTGGAGGAATTTTGGATTATTTTGGGGGGGAAAAGGGGTTTTTTGGCCTTTTGGAGGCTTTTTAATGGGATTTTAAGGTTTTGGAGGCAAATATGGTAGGAAATATGGACAAATGAGTCATGCAATGGGGTAGATGAGGTAGTGAGCACTTTTTGGGTGTTAACAGATTACCCCCTAATGTGTGAAGGCAGGAGCTCATCGTATGGTTGATAGACATCATAAGTCTTTTATGGTTTTCCTAGGGTGTGGAGAGGAGAAGAAACGAACTACAGCCCGGAACAATGGTCCCAAACAAACTGCAAAAACTGAAAGTACATGACCTCAATAATGAATGAGGAATAATCTGAACATATGGACGAGGCGGGCATTCCCATGCTCATATCAAGATATAGGACAACAATAACAATGGGGTCCAAAACATGGGGACCTGAAATATACATGGCCTCAAATAAGGAATGAGGAAGAATCTCAATATATGGACGAGGCGGGCATACCCATGCTCGTATCAAGATACATAAAAACAACTATGAGGCCCGAAAAGGAGGACCTCTAAGATACATAGAGAACCACTGTGTACATCATAAGGGTCCAGAGGGGACACAAATATGGGACATACTGCTGGGTTGACCATGTCTGAGCTAAAGAACTAATATACTAGAATAAAAACAGTGCTGCTGAGTGGGGTACCAGAGGAACTGATGAGCTGCTGGATCATAGTGACGGGGAGTCATATCCTCAATGGTACACTGAACTGGGTACTCAAGGAAGCATATAATTGGATGGCTTTCGAATACAATCACCAACGCAACCCGGACATCCACGGGAACATATAACTGGGTGTTCCGAAGTGACTCACCAATGTGTGAGAGTCGGGGGAAATCTGGGGTCTTCGACCAATAACTGAAGGGATATAAACCCTGCGCGATTCTCAACGATGCGATCAAGGTGTTGAAGTCGAGCATGTGAGAAACAACCACTCGGATAGGCAATGATGACACCTCTCAAAATGGTCCATAAGCAATCACCACAGATGGTGATGGGTCCAAGGCGCAGGGACCTCTGGGTCTATCCTCTGGAATAGAGGGGTTGTCATCGACAGAGGGAGACCTGCAACTAGCAAGGCAATGATGTTTCCTTGATAAGAGCGTGAGGTGGAGAACCGAAGTGTGAGAGTACTGATGGTAGGACTGTCATATTGTGGAGCATAACTGGGCAAGTAGAGTGGGTGGACTCAAACTTCCTTTGTTCAGAGTATGATGGCGGGGATGATCAAGCAGCATTTGAAACTGACTAGTGGGAAAGAGATCACAGCTGTAATGGATCAAGGATAGTGACTGGGATGAGTGATACTCAAGCTGGTGTAAAATGGCAGGAGACTGCAGACTACTCTGAACAAAGGCGACCTGATTGGGGGTGTTGCCGAGATGATTGATCATAGTGCCAAGAGGCACGGGGGGACTTCTTCACGGGTTAAGGAACTAGAAGAAGTGTGTGTAAAATGGTACTGTCGTGTGGATTTATACGAGCCCAGGACAGTTCATGCTCGTGATTGCTTTCAATTTTAAGGAGTTTGAAAGTGATAAGAAGACTCTGAAATAATGGAATGGTACCGTCATGTGGATTTGTACGAGCCCAGGATGGTGCATGCTCGTGGTTGCTTTCAATTTTAGAGAGTCTGAAAGCGATAAGAAGACTCCAGGGGGGTGCTTTTTCATGAGTTAGTCTCCAAGGCCTGAAGAAGCATAAAAGGATGCAATGAAGAACTCTTCTAGTCGGTGTGACTAGAGTATTCATTTTTCGTAATTGGTCTACCAGGTCCGGAAAAGGGTTAAATTTATACCAGATAGACGCCCTTTCAGGTACTTTAACGAGCATGAAAGGAAGCAAGATTGCTCGGCGATCTTTTCATTATTTTAGGAGTCGGAAAAGAGCTTAACAGAAACTCCCTAAGTGCCTTTTTTGTAAAGGACTTGTCCGGCTCGAAAAAGAGATAAAATTATACCGAACAAAAGAAATGGCCAGGCAAGGAGGAAGTGCTCAATCAAGGAACATTGATGATGACCAAGAACGAGGGAGGGGGGGAACACCGGTGGGCCTCCTTGCGGGATAATGAATGGTGGAAAAATAATGAAATAATTGCAGTATGAAAGGAGTGAATGGCTCATGTAAAAAGGTGGAACAATCCGATGGCGGTCGATGTGGCACGCAAATCGAGGCAGCAAGGTGTCGGGACACAATGTTGAAACTGTACCTGGTGAGAGCGAGAAATGACCTCAAGCATTATCACGAGCTCGGAAAAATGAATCCGACGATATAAAAAGTGTCAAAAATGGAGAATGACCAAATTGGCATGCAAACCGAAGCGACGGGGGGTGTTTTGGAAAAAATACCCAAAAAATATGGGGGTGAGAGCAAGAAATGATCTCAAGCATCATCACGGGATCGAAAAAATGAATCCGATGATATAAAATATATCAAAAACAGAGAGCAGCCGAAGTGGCACGCAAACCGAAGCGACTAGTGGTGTCTAGAAAAAATGCTCAAAAAACAATGGGGAAAAATAAGAAAACAAGTTGACCATCATGACGGTCTCGTCGTGCTGATTCCAGTGGTGGAAATGGTTCAAAAAATGGACTCCGTATGGGTTCAGAATGGCTAAAACAAGAAAAAGTCAACGGACTATAAATAGTAAGTGGGTCCAACATGACAAGTGTCATTTGGACTTGTTGACTTTGACTAGTGATCAGAGTGGACCAGAGCTGAGTTGGTGTTTCTGGACGATCCGATCGGCCATTTTTAGATCCGACAGTTACAGGTATTCTGATAAACTCATACCTGCATTTTCATTGGATTCGGGGGGGGGGGGGGGGGGGTAGTGGGTCCCAGGGGATTTTTTGTATAGTCCACGTGGGGTGGACCGCGGGTTTGTGGGGTGGAACCGCGGTCGGGGACTACGATTTCCAGGGCGGATCACGCGGACGAGGACCGCGAGGTTTGGGTCGAAATACGCGGTCCAGTACTGTGAGTTTCAAGGCTGGACTCGCGGTTCGGGACCGTGAGTTCAGCTCCTACAAGCGCGGCCCCATACCGTGACTGTAGCCCTTACAGCCGCAGTCGAAAACCGCGGCAAGGGGACCCAAAGCCGCGATTGGGATCAAGCTTTTAGGGTTTTCCCGGGGGGGGAGGGTTACTTCTGTGACATGAGTCTAATGAGTTTGCCTTGTGCGATTGACAGGATGCCATTGGTGCTTTGGCGAGAGTGGGATGTCCCGAATGACATAGTGGATGTCATCCGGAGGGATCGGCATGTGCGGTCTACGTTGGGGTTGTGCGGGCTGCTGAAGTTCGCACCTATGATGTGTTTAGTAGCGCTACTGCTGAACCGATTAGTGAGCTTTTGGGAGCCGGACATTCATGCATTCAAGGTGTAGGGAGAGAGGGTGGATCTCACCCTCATAGATGTATACTTCTTGACGGGGTTGCCCTGTCTGGGTAGGGTGGCAGATATGCAACCACAAGTATCCGCAGATGTGGATATGGAGGATATGTTGGAGCGGTACTGCGTTCCGGAGGCTAAGGTGCAGAGGAATGCACTCCGGGTGGTGGACCTGCAAGAGCTAGCAGTACAGGCGATCGCGGCGTGCATGGTTCGCGTTTTGGGGTCCCAATCACCTGAGAAGGTGTCCGGGGGCCAGATGCAGCTGGTGGAGCGGGTGCTGGATGGTGTATATTATGCCTGGGGCCAGATGTTCCTCACTTGTGTTCAGTGGAAGCTGAAATCGGTGAAGGAATCTGGAAAGGGATTATGTTATGTATCCTTTCTGTGTGCCTTCTTCATGGAATGGGTACCTACACTACGGTCGCGGGTGCCGGTCAGGGCAGGAGGACTGAGGGAGCTACGCATGGTGCAGTGGGGAGAGATGATGCACCGACGAGGTGGCGGTGAGGTTGGGAGATACTTCACCCAGGAGCTCTACCTTCAGTGGTTGCAAATGCCGCTGACACTGGATGATTATCCATACAGAGATATGGACTACACCTGGGATCCAGAGGCACCACGACCGCCAGGGCAGGCGTGGGGACCAGATGGTACGTATTGATTTGCTTGATTGTTGTTGATGTCAAGTCTTGTGTATGATAGGTTTTTGATATGTTGTTACTGACTGATGTATGATCTATAGATGTTGGCCTGAGAACACCACCAGGACATGTAGCGCATAGGGGGCATGTGGCGGTACCAGCCCTGCCAGGCCGAGGGGAGGTGCGTCGACGGGATGCTGAGGGGACTCTGGAGTCCGTACGGATGCTTCTGGATCAGTTGCTAGTTGGAGTGACTGATGATGGGTGGTGGGACGTGGATCCGGAGGTGATTCAGGATTGTCTGAGGGCGCCACGGGAGTTTCGATCGATCGCGATCCGGGTGGCTATTGTGGCGGATAGGGGTTGGGCACAGGAGCCCACAGGGGATGAGGAGCTGCTGGAGGAGGAGCGGGGTGAGGACTCGGAGGCAGCTGATGCAGGCAGTGACGGAGGGTATGACTCTCAGTGGGGAGTGCAGGGGACTCCCCCCCGATTTTGTAGCTATGGCATGTATTCTATGAGGCGTATTGATGTATAGATATTTTTTGTATAGCTGAGTACGGGGGTACTCAGGACATGTGTAGCATATTGACGTTTATTTTTTGATATATATATATGCACATGGATGCACCTTTTTGCGATGATGATTTAGTGTATGCACATGGATGCGCTTATGGTTTGTTATATGTTTGTACTACACGTGGATGCAAGTAGTGTAGGATGATGGGCACATGGATGCCCCTTGGGTATTTTATGTTATGCAACATGATGTATGTAGGATCAGGCACGTGGATGCCCCTGTATAGTAATGTGTTTTTATGTTATTGCACATGGATGCAAATGTTTATGTGATGATAGGCACGTGGATGCCCCTAGCAATCTTTTTGGATATTTATATATTTTTGATAAGATGTGATGGGATGATGATGCATGATGGAGGTTTTACATGGTGTGATTGATGTGACAATCTAGGATGTTGTTAGCCATTTGATCTGCGACACTATTCTGAGCTCTTGGGACATGGGTGAATGTGATGGATTAAAATTGTCGGTTGAGTTGTTTTGTGCGTAGGAATTTTCTAAAGAGGCAGGGATCACACACCTGGTAGCAGTTGTTGAGCTGGGAGACAAGTAGTTGGGAGTCAAGGAACACATGAAAGTGACATATTCCCATCTAGAGGGCAGCAGTCAGGAGGCCGGTCACAGCATCATACTCTACCTGGTTATTGGTAGCAGCGCCTATACATATTCCGTCAAGGTGAATCAATTCATGTGAAGGGGAATATAAGACCCATGCGGCAGAAGCCAGGTTTGGAGACCAACAGCTTGCTCCATCAACGAAGCCAATGTAATGAGGTGGAAGATGGTCCATCTGTGATCATGCAAAAATGATGAATGTAAGATTGCGATAAAAAGGTGAAAAACAAAAAGAGAGCAAACTATACAATATGGACCAATGGGGGCCGCGGGTTTATTTAGGGATAAAAGCGTTTAAGATACAACCCATTACGGGGGTTGCGCAAAGGGTGGCCTTCTGAGTCAGTTAAAATGTATGCCCCATTGTTGAGGCAGGTCTGCATGATGTAAGGGCCTTGCCACATGGATTCAAACTTTCCTTTACCAGTCTTGTCGTGGGCTTGGTCATAGGCGAGGACGAGGTCCCCTTCATGGAAAGTGCGAGGGTGGACATGTTTGTCGTAACCAGCTTTGGAGCTGTTCTTGGCGGCTTCAATGGTATAGAGAGTGGCATGACGATCTTCATTAGCTTGTTCTAGTGATAGCAGACATTGCTCGAGTGGGGAGGTGTCTGGGAGAATCTTGACGGCAATGTGTAAGGCAGGTATCCGACACTCAATGGGGAGGACAGACTCTACACCGTGAACTAAATGAAACGGGGTAAAACCGGTGGCGGTTTTGGTGGATGTACGGTAAGCCCATAAGGCAGGGAACAACATGTGGTGCCAATTGGGATTATGCCGATCAATAATGCATTGGAGGATGGTTTTTAAAATTTTCTTAATGGCCTCTACTTGGTCGTTCCCTTGGGGGTCGTAAGCAGAGGAATACTGATGTTTGAACTTCAGTAGGGTGGATAACTCGCGCCAAAGGGAATCTTCGAAGTGTGAACCATGGTCTGAGACCAACTGTTTGGGGACCCCGAATCGAGTGATAACATGGTTAAAAAAGAAACGGGCAGCGGTGTCAGCTTTACAATTGAAGGTGGGCATGGCTTCAGCCCATTTGGTGAAGTAATCGACGATGACAATGATGTACTTATGGCCGTTGGTAGATGAGGGTTTACATTCCATGAATTCGATGGCCCATTTACAAAAAGGGCCAATGGTGATGACTGGGTGTAACGGAGCGGGTGGTGTCCGGGCCTTGGGGGCAAAAAGTTGGCAACTATGGCAATGTTTGACCGCTGTGATGCAATCGGTAAAGAGTGTGGGCCAAAAGTATCCGACGCGGATGACCTTTTGGGCGGTGGCCATTCCAGAGAAATGTCCGCCGCAGGCACTGCTGTGACAGTCATTGAGGATGTGTTCGGCTTCCTCGTGTGTAAGGAAACGACGGAGAATCGTGTCAACCCCTCGCCGGTAAAGGACATCGCCTAAGAGGAGATATCGAGAGGCCTGGTGACGGATACGACGGCGTCCATCACGATTGAAGTTGGCTCGAAACTTCTACGTGCGAAGGTATAAAAAAATACCACCGTACCATGGGTCATCAGACGAGATGATGAACAAGTGATTTTCAGGTAACTCATCGGAGATTTGTGGGGACGGTAGAAGGGAGGGGAGATCAGTGATGAGCTGGGAAAGCGCGAGGGATTTAGTGCTCTTAGGGGTTCTGAAAGTGAGGTCATATTCTTGGAGGATAATTACCCATTTAGCAACGCGACCTTGCAGGAGGCGTCAGTTTAAGAGATAGACCATGGGGTTGGAGTCGGCGACAACAATGGTATGACTAAGTAAAATGTAGTGTCGCAATTTTTGGACGGAAAAGACCACAACAAGGGCTAGTCTTTCCTCATATGGGTAACGTAGGGGTGGGCCAAACAATGTCTGGATGACATAATAAATGACATGCTCCTAGTGAGCGGTGTCTTCTTGAACAAGGACTCCGGACATGGCATAATCGGATGCCGAGACGTAAAGGATGAAGTCCTGAGAGAAATTCGGAGGGGAGATCAAAGGGGCTTGTGTGAGAGCTTTCTTGAGGGCTTCGAATGCAGCTTCTACTTGCTCATCCCAAACAAAGGATATGTGGGTGCGAAGCAGGCGTAAGAAACCATGAACGGTGGTGGCATAATCAGGAACGAAGCGATGGAGGAAATTAGATCGCCCCTGCAGACTCTGGAGCTGCCAAAGCGTGCGAGGAGAGGGAAGGTCTATGATGGCTTGGACCTTCAGGGGATCAACAACAATTCCTTTATGGGAAACAATGAAACCCAACAATCGGCCTGTCGGAACGCAAAAGAAACACTTGTGTGGGTTCAAGCGGATTTGATATTTGCGACAATGCAGAAAGACTTGCCGGAGGTCGTTAAGGTGGTCTGATCGTTTCCGGGAGCGAGCTGTAAGATCGTCACGATAAACTAGTAGGATATGGACCAAGTCGTGAAAACAATAGGTCATGGCCCGCTGGAAGGTGGCACCAGCATTTTTGAGGCCGAAAGGCATGATGCGATAGGCAAAGGTGCCCCATGGGGTGGTAAAGGCAGTCTTGTACTGATCCTCCTTATGGATCTGATCTGGTTGTATCTGAAAAAACCGTCCATGAAAGATAGGACTTCATGCCCCGCACACGCATCGATGAGTTGGTCAATAAATGGCGTGGGGAAGTTGTCTTTGGGACAGGCTCGGTTTAAATCGCGGAAGTCAGTACATACTCTGATGGTGCCTTGTTTCTTGTTAACAGGGATGGGGTTCGAAACCCAGGTGGTATATGCAATAGGATAAATGAATCCTGCTTTGCGAAGTTTCTCAATCTTTGCTTTAACAGCGGGGAGCTTTGAGGGATGAATGGGGCGTTGTTTCTGGCGAACGGGGGGTACATCTGGCCATGTGTCAATGTGGTGTTCTATAATAGCGGGGTCGAGACCAAGCATCTCAGTATAGGACCAGGCAAAGACATCACAGAACTCTTGGAAAAGTTTTTTGTACTCTCCAATCTCATACTCACTGCAGGAGGCTCCTAATGTAATGATTTCAAGAGCACCAGGTGGGTCAGAGATATCAATGTGGATTACAAGTGAGATGTTGGCCATGTTACCTTCCTCAAAGGCATCAGGAGCGGGAATGGGATCCTTAAACCAGCCGACTTTGGTGGGAAGGAAATCTTTGGACTCAACCACAAATTGGGTGGCTATGGTGGAGGAGGACTCTTCTGGTAGGAAATAGGAACGATGGTGCATGTCTTCCCATGGATAATTTGGGGCAGTGAGAGCCTCTAGAATCTTCTCATCATTGCGGAAACTTTGAGTTGTCAAATCGGTTGACGAGGGAGTGGTAGTTGAAGAAATCATATAAATGGTGTTAATCTCTCTGGATGAGGGTTATACTGGGGGGTGGATCTCCTCAATTGTGGGGGGTGTCGTCTCAAGGTCCAAATTATTCATCTCGTAGAGAGCTGCTCTGTAATCTGGGAGATTAGGACAGTGATGTGAGTAATGGCCGTAAATACTGCATATTGCACAAGGGTGGTTGGTACGTAGTGATCTATCACGAGGCTTAGGGGTTGGATCGAGTTCGACAACCAGTATGTTGGGGTCGTCATCAAGCATTTGCATGTGTTCCTGTAATGCAGGTAATTATGTACATTGATGAGTCGGATGGCCTAACTCATCACACAATGAGCATTTGGGAGGAGCATGAAACACGGGGGGGTTTTTAACTGTTTTGGGCGGGGGTACAGTAGTGTATGGTTGTGGGCCTCTGCCCCCAGTGTGCTTGATAAGAGGGGGGGTGCATACATGACGAAGGGGTAGTGACACCGGGAGGTGGTTGACTAGTAGTGGCAATGGGTTGCACTGGTTGTAGGACAACATTTGGTGTCGGCGGGGGAACGGGAGGTGAGATATACCACACGGGTAATCCTAAGGTTAACCCAGGGAGGCTGAGAGTAGCCATAACCGGGGCGCTTACTATGCCCGAGGGAGGGAATAGGAAGGGGATTGTGTGGATGGGTGTAACACCAATGTGACTAGGTACCAACGGTGGTTTGGGTAACAAGGGTGGTTGATTGTTGGGTGTTTGTGTATTGTGGGAAAGGGTACATAGGTCAGATACTTCGGTCGCGGGTGACGGGGGTGGAATGGATTGGAAAGTTGAGGTCATCGGCATATCTAAGTAAACTCCGGGTCCCACGGAGGAAACAAACGAGGTAGTTGCACCACGAACAGGTTGTTCAACCATGGGGAGAACATTCTCGGGTGCAGCGGGGGAATTGGGATCGTACTAGGTGAGTTAGTCGACCTTGACCACGCGTCCGTCATGGGGGAACATCATGGTACGAAAAATGGATGAGGCAACCGCCCGCATGGCATACATGTAGCTGCGGCCAAGTAAGAGGTTATAATCAAGTTGGGAATTGATGACCTCTATGTCAATGAGCATTGTTTTACCAGCCAACTGGATGGGGACATTAGGTAAGAGACCTTGGGGTTGAGCCGAACGACCGTCGTAGGCTCACAACGCAGTGGTGGACTGCTGGAGAGTAGGGGATCCCAACTTCTGCCAAACGAATGTGGACATAATGCATGTAGAGGCACCTTCATCGATAATGCACCGATGGATGACAAGATTCTGAACGGAAACAGAAACTTGGAACGCTAAAGTGGAAGGCAGGCATGGTTGGAACTGATCCAAATCGAAGGCCATCAATCGTGAATCATTTGGGTCAATATCACCAATGGTGGAGAGCAAAGTCTTGTGCTTTGAAGGATAGTTTTTTAAGACTTCTAACGCAGACATGGCTGCGGGAGACTGGGCTAAGTCATCTACAATGTTGTAATTAGACGCAGCGCGAGCATTGGGATTATTGTTGATGCGACGAAGTGGGAAGCGAGGTGCTTTGGAGGTGCCATCGAGTGGAGCCGGAGTTATACGTAACGTCTGATCAGTGGGATGAGCGTTAGTGTTTTTGTCGGTGGGAGGGGCTTCAGGGGTGGAGCCATATTGGTTCCGACGGGTTTGGAGGTTGACATCGGTGGATGACATCATTAACAAGTGATGGGTACCTGAGTCTAACATGGGTTGATCAGGAGCGGCATAAGTGATCTGCTGTTGTGGTGGCGCGTTGCCTGGAGGGGGAGCCAACGACTGAGTGTTCACTACGCCTTGAGTTGGTAATGGGTTTTGTAACACCAAGGGTTGATGTTGAGGTGGTGGGGGGTTGGGCGGCACCTGAGGAGCCGCGTGCCCTTGGAGATGGGCATCATCAGTCCAGAGTTGTCGAGCTCACTCCAAATGTGGGCAAGCATGTGTGTAGTGGCCATAGACTCCGCAAATAGAACAAGGATAGTTTGTTCTCAAATTAGGATTTTTGGCCTGCTTGGGCTGCCGATCAGGGTTCTGGTTGGCAGGTTCCGCGTTATTTTTGTTTGGGGGGTTGGGAGGTTGACTGCCTTGGTCTGGAGGGGGGTTATTCCCACGGTTACGGCCTTTGCCACGGTTTTGCTGGCCCTATTGGCGCTGGTTATTTTGGTTCTGTTGTGGATTCTGTTGGGCGTACACTTGCCCTTGGGCAGCAGGTGGGTTCTGGGGTTGTACAGGTGCGGGAGCAGGCTGCAGTGGATAATAAGTAGGTGGAGGCGACGCAGGTGCTGAACCTTGTGGGGGTTGCTGATACGTCTATGGAATGGGTTGTGGGTTTGCCGCAGGGGCTGCCTGTGGCGAGTAATAAGCAGGTTGGGCTTGAGAGGACACAGGAGCTGGTGCAACCTGTGTGTGGTAATATGGCTGAGGTACGACTGGGGGGGCGTAAGCGGGGGATGCATGACCAAAGCACTGAGGTGGACATGAGGGTCCATGGGAATAGTGGTGATGTGCCATGGGAGCATACGAATTGGTTGCTTCGGACTGAGATGTAGCCCGTGAAAGGTCGAGGCCATGGCTAGGACATGCTATGGAAAAGGGTTGAGGATGTGAGGCAATATGGCCAATGATGCCATCTGTGGCATGGGATGCCCCCGGTGCATCGTGCCGAGAGGAATCACCGCGAAGGGCGTCAGGTATGATGGAATACAGATAACCCGACTGGGCGTAAATAAGGTCAAATTACTGGGCTTTGAGGATGGCCTCTTCTTTGGACTGGGGTCGTTCGGATGCCACATCCTTGGCAATGACAGGAAGGAGGGATTTTAGAAACCAATCTAAGAAGATACGGTCATCTAACTTGATTTTGCAGAGGCTGCGGCATCGACGCCACTCATGAATGTGGTCAGTGATGTGGGTAGCCGTGTTCTGTCTGCAAGACAGTAGGATCTCAACTCCCGCGTCATAGCGGATAGGTAACTGAAAGAACTACAGGAAAGTCGAGGCAAGGGAAGTAAAGGTGGCATGGGTCCCATGGGGCTGCTCGATGTACCACTTAGCTACAGAGCCAGTGAGGGTGCGCTGTAACAGACAAAGGCAGACAGAGTCATCCACTATGGAGTTGGAGGAACACCATAGATGGAAGGACATAATATGGTTATGGGGGTCCTCACCTACCTTGCCCTCAAACTTAGGGATGTCGGACGGGAGCTTGGTGGGCATGTGAGGCCACGCAGGGTCATGTCTGATGGGATCGTTAGTCAGTCTAGCTAGGTCAGGAAGGTTGAGACTAGCCATGAATGGAAAACCAGTAAAAGGATGTGAGATACTAGCGGTTGTGACCATGTTGGGGCCAATGCCCCCAAGTGGAGGGGCTGGGTTCGGGATGTTGCCCCTAAGTGGAGGGACAAAAGTGGTATGGGATGGTCCCGCACCGCCAAGGGTAGTGTGAGTCACTAATGGAGTGGGAATAGGTATGCCAGCTACTGGAATGGGTACAGTGATCGGAATGGTAGATGTGGGCCCCATCGAGGGCATACCCAAAGCAGGTGTGGTAGCTGGTGTGGTGGTGGATGCTCCACCAATGGTCCCTACAAAGAAAGGGGTGGAAGTCACGCCAGCCATGGGGCTGGTTGGTGCAGTGTAAGTGGGGTTCTCGGACTCTGCCTCAGAATCAGAGGTAAAATAAGGGGCGTCTAGATCGGGTGATGGAGTTCTATGCCGTTGACGAGTGGAGTCAAGTGACAAAGCTCGAGATCTATGATGAGTGGTATCAAGTGATGAAGATCTATGTCTATGACGGATGATGTCAAGTGAACCGTGCTATGGGGGCTCGCCCCGGAGGCGCCGAGAATGTCTCGGGGACTCAATGGTGACAGATGGTGTCAAGTATCTGGGGGTTGTGTTGAGTGAAAAACAACTCAAAAACCCTAATGAAACCGAGTGTGCAGAAGGAGAGCTCAAAAAAATATGGCACTCAGGCCAACAACCAACTCAAAACACTTACTGTAATAGCTGTGCTACAATAAGTGGAGTATCAACAGAAATGTTCAGAATACCAACAAGCAGAAGGTTTCCTAGAAAATAAAAATAGTGGACTCGCTAGACCAAAAGGAGGTAAGGGAGCAGGCAAACACCTAGATAAATAGTATTCTGACTCAACTAGACATATCCTCTGCAAGGTGTTGAAATCCAAGTCAGACAATATGGATAGTAGAGCCAAGTGGCTAAAGATATCCCCCTACCGGGAGGGACACCGGGTAGTCAATCCTAGAAGAAAAGAAACTAATATACCCCGTTCATGACACGTTCGGTTGGGTGAATCTGTCGTTTAGTTCTGTCGCCGTTGTATCCCCATACGGGTGATACACCGAGAACTGCGAAAGGTATCCTTCGGTTACTTAATGGATTGCGGTATTCCACTCAGGCTTCCGGAACCAGTCTGGCGACTTCAACCCTCCTAGGGGAGAGGCCTTCCCGATAAATTGGTTTTAAACCGTGTCAAAAAATACTAGGGAATTTTGGTTCCCTAATGGAAAACAACTATGTCTCAAGTGTAAGCAACCGAGGGGTGTTATTTGGATGCCTATCCCCCCAATCCTACCTAACTACAAAAATTCTTATGTGTTCCCCAAGTGGGGTTAGAATGTTGGTTGTGTTAAGTAATATTTTAGGGCTCACTTGAATTAGGTGATAGAGTGTGTGCGTGTGAGATGATGAACCCAAGTAAAAGTGCCATGGGGTGGGCAACTTTCTAACTAAAAATAACAATACAGAATTTAAACTTTGAAATGCAAAATTTTCTCTTTTCAATTAAAATGCTGAAATTTTTAAAACATAATTTTGTAAATGGAACAGAAATAATACTGCAAAAAAAGGCTGTAGGGAAGTATGGCTACAGATAGGACAGATGGCTGTACAGGTGCAGAAAATATTGCAGCAAAGTGTTGGGTTCAAAATAGTGAAAAAAGTGCAGAAAACAGACCGGGGGTCTGTGGCAAATCTGAGCGGTCGGACCGCAGGAAACAGCGCAATAGTCGCGGACGGGTTGCGGGATTTTGGCAAAAAGACGCAGTCGGACCGCGAGAAAAAGACTGAAAGACACAGGCGGGTTGCAGGAAAATGGCTGAAAGCCGCAAGCGAGACGCGGGAAAAAGGCCGAAAGACACAGGCGGGTTGCAAAAAAATGGCTGAAAGATGCAAGCAGGACGCGGGAAAAAGGCCGAAAGACGCAGGCGGGTTGCAGGAAAATGGCTAAAAGCCGCAAGCGGAACGCGGGAAAACGGTCGAAAGACGCAGGCGGGTTGCAGAAAAATGGCTGAAAGTCGCAGACGGCCCGCGGAAAAATGGGTTAACAGCCGCGGTCGGACTGCACGAAACAAGCTGATAGCCATGGTCAAATCGCAAGTAACAAACTAGAAACCGCCGGTAGATCGCGGGAAACAGTCTGAGAGCCGCGGTCGGATCGCAGGTAAATGCCTGAAAGATGCGGTCGGAACGCAACTGCAGGGAGGAAAAGACGTGGTTTACGGCAGCCGAAAGGGACAACTGAAAGGGAAAAAACAGAAAACTATTGCAGAAAATTAAAAATGTTTAAAACTTTAAAATTATAACCCGAAATTCAAAGGAACACAAGGGGAGTCACCAAAACTATAGCTAGGGTTTTCACCCTAGCTTGTGCAAATGAGCACCTACTAAGGAGAAGGGACTCCTTAGTAGCAGTTCAGAAAAACAGTAAATGAAAGACAGTACAATAAAATAGTAACTACTCTAAACATGTGCATAAAACAGAAAAGACAAGATAATAAAAATGGTTTTTGTATTGATTATACGTCCAATGTCAAGGTTGGTGAAGCCTTTGCAGCAATCCAAGAGGGTTGCTTCCAAGCTCCAATTTTGTTCATTTCTCTTTCTCCAAAGGGTTTTGGAAATGGGCCAAGGGGCACTCAAATGTGAAAGTAGCTCAAGGGTGAGCTAGGGTTTCAGGAGTGATTTTGGCAGAGTAAGGGTGTGGTTGACTGTGGATATGAAATGAGGGGCCTCCATCACCTATTTCTAGGTTTTTAGTGGTGGAGTGCTGGCCCATGGTTTTGGGCACCATATGGTTTAGGTCAGTTGTATAGGGTTTTTGCTTCCTTTTTCCCTCTTTTTCTTCTTTTTTGTATTTTTTTATTCCCTTTTTAGAGGGTTTTTGCTATTTTGGAGGAATTTTGGATTATTTTGGGGGGAAAAGGGGTTTTTTGGCCTTTTGGAGGCTTTTTAATGGAATTTTAAGGTTTTGGAGGAAAATATGGTAGGAAATATGGACAAATGAGTCATGCAATGGGGTAGATGAGGTAGTGAGCACTTTTTGGGTGTTAATAGATGCTTCAACCAGGTTTTGTGATGGGTCACATGTAATGTGCTCCTGGGAGATCCGATAGGTAGAGTTGTGTGCTCGTAATAGCCTGGGATGTTACAGCCAAGTTTTGTGACGCACGTAATAAATCCTGAGGATTCCAAGTATGGCCAGTGATGATGAAGACCTGCAAGTGGTGGGCCTACATCCAGTATGAAAAAGGACTGGCTCTGTAGAACTTCCTATGACAAGTAGATTCAGAGATTGATTGAGATAGCAACAGTAATGACGATGACGATTATCCGGTGACGATGATCCAGAGAAGAAGACTTGTGCTAGAAGACCTGTGTCGAGAAATACCTTCCTAGTTAAGAGGGAGTGTTGATGTATATGTAACTTCGAAATGTATTTCACATATATGTATATTGTATTCCTATAGAGACGTTATTATTCCTCTATATGGAAGTGTTGTCATTTATATTGTAAGTGTCGTAACTTATACTTGATGGGTTATTAGACCACCTTGTCGGGGTCAGCCCTGTATAAGTCATGTGGGTCGAAGGGTTATTAGACCACCCTATTGGGGGTCGGCCATGTGGGTAAAAGGGTTATTAGACCACCCTATTGGGTGTTGGCCCAGTCATCATTATGTTAAGTGGTTAAGTTGAGGTCGACCTAGTTGAGTAAAGGTCAAGTCAAGTTAGTGTATAAATAGAGAGTGTGTCTCTCTCATTTTACACATTCTATTCTCTCACTCACACTTTGGAGAGTGGCACACTTGTGGAGGAGGAGGCTTTGCTGCTAGGAGAAGACTATCTCTTGTATTTTGGTTGTATCATTGCTCTATCTATCTATGAGGAAGTTATTGGGGTTTTTCACCTTTATGGCTTTCCCCAAGTAAACTCTGTGTCTCTTGTGTGCTTGCATTATTGTGTCCATGATTGATATGCTGTAGATTTGTTGTACATATTATTCTCTCAGTTAAGATCCTAGATCAGATTGAAGTAAATTCTGAAAATTTAACAGAGTGTAGTATATCCTGCTCACATGGAGTATCGGTCTCAAGAGGTGTCTTAGGCTCTCTGCGACGTTTAAGAGGCATGGTTTCCAAGTGATTCAATATAAATATTTGCTTTATATAAGAATTTTTTAGGATAGTTTGGTAATCATATCCTATCTATCATACATTTTAAACTCATTGTTTTACCCTTATTTCCTTCTTCAAGAGGGAACATCCTCATAACCATACAACCTACATGACAATCATGGATCCATCTAGCTCTTTAAGGGTTGGATTGAAATCCATGAAGTTGTATTGAGTTTGTCCTTAGTTGGAGTGCATACTATACATTTGTTGATGTTGGTATACCATCTAATATATTTTATATTACACATATATGTCACAATATAATAAATCAATAAAGGGGTAAGCTAATTTCGAAATCATTCCACCACCAATTATGTACACACTCATATAATGGATGTAAAGAAATGAATAAAAATTTATTTGCAATCGCTTATTCCTAAAATGTATACTAAATACCACTTATCAAAGTACACTAACACACAATATCTAAGATCTACATAACCATTAACAATAAAATAACATATAATCTAAATTTACAATACAATTCTAATACATGATCTAACTATAATTATTTAAAACCAAAGAAAAAAAATGAGATATCCTCATAGAGCTACTATCTGGTGGTCTTTTTTGGATAGCTAGTCAATCACAAGAAGAGAGTCTCTTCCACAAGAAGAGAGTCTCCAAAGACTTGGATTGTATTAAGACCTAAGTGTTTTACAAGTTTCAAGACCATAAGGAGGCATATAATTCAACCTTGTTATTAGTGGTTAATCCTAATATAATTCTAATAGTGTTTTACTCAGTTACCAGTTTTTTTTTATATTTTTTTATAATTGTTTATTTTTAATTTTGAAAGACTACCAGAGAATCAATTTGAACTATACACTTGTCCCATCCTCCTAAGCATGGAATATGGCATTTTATCTGACATTCATAATGAATCACTGCCTTAATATAAAGACTTATTCACACAAAAATAATGATGAATTTGACGAAGGAGTGGAAAATAGGGAGATATTTTTATTAATTGAGATGCATACCTGATCGAAATCTTCAAGGAAATATTTCTATGGCTATCTC
Source organism: Larix kaempferi (assembly GCA_027924585.1). Classification (NCBI taxonomy): domain Eukaryota; kingdom Viridiplantae; phylum Streptophyta; class Pinopsida; order Pinales; family Pinaceae; genus Larix; species Larix kaempferi. The sequence continues at coordinate 7,815,325 of BSBM01000940.1, read as the reverse complement.
TAATAAAAATACATCATTGATTACCTCGACACATCTCTGCATGTGTATTTGAATATTTCTCACAAGATTAGTTTCAAAGCAACCACCACATGATCCAGAGTTATTCCTAGGAAAAGGTTTAGCACAAATATTGAGAATCATGGGTTCTGCACAAAGAGACATCACCACTGAAGAGTAATTGCGAGACAAAGAAATAGCAACAAAATGCATCCGAGAGAAGTCTTTTGTATAAAAGGTCACTGAATTTCCAAAATCGTTTTTCAAAAAGTGATTCCATGTCAATACTACAAATGTCAATACTATATGTGAAAAGAAAGAACATGCAAGTAATCAAGATCTACAACATCCTGATCTAGGGATATTTTATAAGGGCAAGGCAACATGTGGCATTATTATCACAGTTGCAAGATAAAACCACCACGGCCATCCCAAATGTAAGGCCCAAATCCAAATATGAGAAACACTTAGCTGCTAGTAGTAGTGGAAGATTCGGAAGTCAAAACATTTTGAAGAGCACATAGCTCATAGGGTTAGATTCTAGAAGAATCTAGCTCTGATAACAAATGTAAAACCTTAATGACTTTAAATACAAATTTATCAATTTGTATAAAAACAATTTCATGAGTATTTAGAATTAACCACATATATATCAATTCAACAATTTGATGGAGAAGAAAAAAATGAGTACTTGTGAATAATAAATTTTTGAATGATATTATCTCTTCACCACCTTCAATAATGCATAAAAAAAATTATTGGGGACCACTCTCTACCCAACCAACCTATCATTTACAAATCAAGAGCCCCCAAGCCCCCAACCAATAAACCTTGGCCATATTGTTCTCTTCCCTTCCCATAATCATATCTATCTTCCTTCACAGCTCAGAAGAATGAATGCCCTTTTCCCTCTAATCCTCCTCTTTTTAAAGGGTTTTTTTCTTTTCTTTGGTATTTGATCCATTTATTTTTTAATTAATTTTTAATTAACAATTCTCCAATTTTTATAAATTTATTATTTTAATTGCCCCGAAGAGGCGCATTCTACATCCCAATAGGGGATGTGTAACTCCTTCTGTGCTCATCCTTGAGGTGACATGTGTCATTTTATAAAAATAATAAAATATTATAAAAAAATAATATGTCAGCTATTTAAAGCGTTTATAACGGCATGTATATAAAATTACACAAATCATAATAAATTAAAAGGCTTCATCAACATTTACACTCTAAAAAGGGTTTGCAACTTGAGATTTGATCCCTTTGGGGACTTGGTACATCCCCTTTTAAGGTGGATCTATGTTGTTATTTAATACATACGCCTATTACTAACATTTCCCATGTTTTATTAGAATTAGTTTCCTACTAATTTTGTGTTGTTTTATTGAATATTTTATTATTGATTTATTTTAATATTTAATTTAGTTTTCCTATATTTGTATTTATAACCAGTATAGACCCATCTAACTCCACTTCTACAAAACGCCGAGAGGGATCAAATCTGCAAGCCTTTCACCACTAAACTACAACAAACATCCCTCTCGCCACTATAATACAACACACTAATGCATGCATTCTTTTTTTTTTAATTTTAATTTTAATTTTTTTAATTTTCTTTAAAAAATTTATTTTTTTATAGGACAAACGGACACTTCTCCCCCTCCACTCAAGCTGTAGAAATGTGCCTTCTAGACGCAATTAATTTAATATATTTTTTGTTTGTTACAGAGGACGCAACAGTGGATGAATGATGCCCACATCTACAACAATTAGAGGATAGCACACATCAGTCAATCACCCCATGAGCAAAGCTTGGACACCCTGGTTCACAAAATTATCATGTTTTGCTTTAATTTATGTTCTATAGACTTAAGTTGTTAGGAAGCACTTTTTTTCGAACCTATACTAGTCTGAAAGGTAGAAGAACAAGTAAGCAAAGTAGTATACGTGATAGAGATATAGATAGAAAAAACTTTGAATTTTATCTTTGGTTCTGGTTTTAAATAATAAAAAATATTGACACATATCTCGATGATGCCATATAATGTTTAACTTTAGTTATATAAAATTGTTTAATTTAGATTGTGATTACAAAAACTTATAATAATTTAATACATCATATAACATTTAAACAAATTTTTAGATGAGTTTTTTGTTGTCCTTATTAAATTATTTAATCACCACTTGATAAGTTTTTAAATCAAAATTTTTATTAAATTATTATTAAATGTTTTTAGTATCTTATTATTAATATTGATAAGTTTAAAACTATGATAGTTAAATCTCCAAAATAATTATTACTCAATTTTATACATTGATAATATCTTGCACATTAAATCATAAAATAATTCTAAATTTTTGATTTTTTAAAATCCATTTATTTGATTAAATTGTCTATTAAATCATTAAAATTATTCTCTTTTTTTTATTAAATATAAAAAGAGAAAAATACATTCAACTAAAATGACCTAGTCCATAATAGTTGTTAATATTAATCTTGCAAATAACGATAATGTCTTGCACATTAAATCATGAAAACGAGAGAGAAAAAGAACTTAACTAAAGTAACCTACACAATAATAATTGTTAATATTAATCTTACAAATAATGATAACATCTTGCACATTAAATTAATTAATTTGTTTTGCTAAATCTTCTATTGATTAACTCATGAAATTAATTCTAAATTTTGTAAAAATATATTAAAAAATGACCTTCACTAAAGGTACATTAGTGTGCAATAATATTTGTTAGTATTAATCTTACAAATAGTGATAACATATTGCATATTAAATCATAAAAAACACTTTTAAAGAGTGATTGCTTATTGAATTATGAAAACACTTCTAAATATTGATAAAATATTGCATATTAAAGCGTGAAAACAACTCTAAATACTAAAGTGTCCTCGATAATAGTTGTTAATATTAATCTCTCAAAAAGTGACAACATCATAATTCTCACAATTAAAAATGATTTATAATTCATTCAAGAGCTTGAATTTACAACAAAATTTAATTTCTTTACAAGATGATGGTTATAAATGGCTATTAATCTTTCATATCCAACATCATAAAATGAAGAAACTTGAATATTTTGGTATTGTATAAACCTTTTGGAATTAATGAAACTTGGCTATAACTAATAATGCATAAATATACTAGGTTGAAGAGATATTTTATCAGGAAATCCCACCAAAAATCTACATTTAGATTGCTAGAGTTGAGAATTAGGTCAAGGAGGAGCACTCTGCAAAATGCAATCCATGGGGTACTCTCAAGAAAAGGGGCTAGGGAAGGAGGGACAAGGGATAACAAAGCCTATAATAGTTAAACTAAGGCCTAAGGAATTGGGGTTGGGGGGCTGAACCAAGCATGCCCCAAATTGAAAAAGCTAATGTGCAGTCTACTTTCACCCCACCAACCCATATTACTCAACAATGGGGACCAATAGTAGAGGAGGGAACCTCTTCAGTACAAACCGCAATAGAGGATCCTCAAATGCAATAATATCTTCCCCCAAGTTTTTACCAGGGAGCTCTATTCCCAAAACAAGTGAGAAAAACCCCTTGGTAAAGTAGTTGCTTTCAAGAGGATAAACAACTGTTTGGCAAGAACCTCCAAGAGAGGAAGAGAGAATTGTTGAAGAACCACCTCCAAGAGAGGAAGAAATAATTATTGAATAAAAAACTCGAAGCGGAAAGGGATTTGTTGAGGAACAACCTCGAGAAGAGGAGGGAACTATGGAAGAGCAGCCACAAGAAAAGGAAGGGATGATTGAAGATTGTTCTCACTACAACAAAACATACCATTAGCACCTAATTTAGCGTCATTTTTTACTGTAAATTTTTTTCCAATTGAGTTGGAAAATTTGGCATGAAACTGCATTTTTTAAAGCGCTGAAACTAGCACCAAGATTAACGCCTAATTTATCACGACGATTAGCACTTGATTTAGCACCAAGATTAGCACCTGAAATATAAAATGGTAAAAAATGAAAATAGAAATTGAGAACGTTAAGGGAATGCTAGGATTTGAACCCAGGTCACTTGCCGAAAGGAGAGACCTCTACTTGAGCTACATTACCACAAAAATATGCCTTTAAAAGTGCAGATCTAAATTGAAATAACCTAACCTATGCATGTAAACAAGTGAATACAAATGGAAAAGTAATAATAGATAGATAGGTGCAAGGATTTAGACCCAGACCTCCTTACATCAATTCAAGGGTATTCCTTAAGCCATACCCATGACCTTGTGAAGTACCTGCAACAATTAATTAATAAGAATATGCGAAATAGCAGAAATGACAGAACTCAGAATCACTTTTATATTGATCACGGGTCACTTCGAGGGGGCAACCTCCTTTGAGCAAGCTCAATACAATTAACTTCACGGTGCCTTCAATGACCTCAACACACACTTATATACTAAGTCTATGCCCAATACTATGGGTCAAAACCATGGGACATATAATACTATGGGACGACTTACAAAGCATATGCGTCCAATACTATGGGTCAATACTATGGGCTAATATAAACTATGAATCAACAAATACTGCGGGACGACTTACAAAGCATATGCGTCCAACAACAATATACTAACATAGTAAAGAGAAGGGTTGACACGGGTTCCTAACATCCCCTCTCCCTTAGAAAAAGCTTTGTCCTCAAATCTTTGGTTGGAGAAATTGCTGCAAAATCTGAAGGAGTGGTTCCCCGGTAGCATCCTGGGGTTCAATTGCGGGCCACTGACGCCTTTGGAGTGTCAGGGAGGATTGCTTGGAAGGCTGTAGACGAAGAAGAACCCTATCAGCTGCGTGGAAAATGCGCTCAGAACGGTGTTGATCGGCTTGTTGTTTTAGGCGAATTCTGGCCATGTGAAGATTATCCTGCAGAATGAGAAGAATCTGATCGCGATTGCGAAGAACTGAGTCAATTTCCTGAACTGGGGAGCTGCTAAGGGTGTATGGAAGAAGAACTGGCAGTGTCTATCCATAGACTACTTCATATGGTGTCCTTTGAGATGTGGTATTGTACCACCAGAGCGCTGCTAGGAAATCCATAGAAATAGTTGGCCAAAGCTGTGTAGGGATGGGCAAGGGTTTGAGCAATCCCGAAAGGAGTGTCATTTCACCCTTGTTGACCTGGAAAGTATCACAGTCAGCCACCATCAGTTGAATTGTCATTTTTAGTCCCTGCCAAAAGAAGTTACATTGTTCCCGGTCATACATTTTGAAGAACCCAGAGTGCCCTCTTGATGAAGAAGCATGGAGTTCATAGAAGAGATAGACCTGTTGAACATATTGCAACCAATTTGGAACAAGCTGTAATACCCCCAATTCGACCCTTAGGATATATTAGCCTTTAATGTAAATAATGTGTACATGTGATGTATGTTTTCCTAGCGTGGAGCTCAAGGCCAAGGCCCCGCTAGTAAAAGCCCGAATTTTATTTAAAGGGCAAGTATTTGATATTTTGATACCATGTGCTCTTAAGCCATGGAAATTGTAAGAGGATGTAAATAAACATCATGCAATATAAAATTCCAAGACTGGCTATGGAGGCAACGAATGAGAAGGGGCCACGTGTATCCACTAGGGAGTGGTGAGGGGGCTATAGGAGTGAACCATAGGTTGCCATATGTCATTATGAGAACCCTTTGACTTCCCTAGAGGACATTTAATGCCAATTGTAAGGAAGTGGTTGAGATTTTAGCCCATGACTTTGATGGAGTATGGGCAGCCCTGAAATTCGTATGGGAAGGTATGGGCTCTTTTGACTTGTCCCACAAGTCACTCTACATCTTGGGGGTTGCTCCATCCTTATCCCCATTCCATTGTGGAAGTATGGGACATCTTTCTCCACCCAAAAACGAGCTCCCAACAGTGAGAAAACCGAAAATCGCGACTGTGAGAGAACCCACGTTTTGGGAAGCCAAAAACGTCCCGATTTGGTATTGGACAGAGAAATCCAATGGGGGATCCATGGGTAGGAACCTTAGGGCGAATTTGGGAGCAATAGCTACCCCAAAAGCCATGGGAAAACCCAGTTTTAATGGCCCAGAAAATCAGTGACAGATTTGGGTTGTTTGTGACAGATTTGTGAGAAATCCGATTGTGGATGTATGAATAGAGGATGGGATTGCTGAGTCTAGCTTGAAGGGTATGTGGCTCTGGGATTGAGCTCAGTGGACTAGCATCCTCCTCCATCTCCTATTGCATGCTTGAGAAACCCAACCGTGTGTTGGCTTAGCATGGCTGTTTGAGTGAAACCCTGACTGTGAGTGAGCCATCTAGTTCCTCCTTAGTGGATACACAACCCAGCTCGGGGGTGATCTCTCATCCGAAAGAATACAGGCTGGACAGAGATCTATGGTTGGGTGGAACGTTGCTCTCACGTAGCCAGTCGTTGGATATCGCGTTGCAAGATAAGTGCTCTCCGTGACTTTAATTTGGATATATATATCTGGGTTCTGCAATGTGTTATTTGAATGATTATTCTTCATGTTAATGAAATTGAAATGAAGTCTGTGCATAGCATATGAATGGGATTGAACCCTGCATATGGAATCATATTCGGTTTGTCCTCATGTGTGTTATTACGTTTAATTTCCGCTGTGTTTTATTGAAGTCGAATCTGCATACATAAGTTTTAAAATGTTAGGAATTTATGTGCAAAAATATTGGGGCTAAGTTTACCAAAGGCCCGGTATGTTGTTAATGTTTCCTTCCCTGCATTTCATAAGGAGAAGGGGACGTCACACAAGCAGAGAAAGAGCTGTAGGAGAAATTGGGTCATCAATTGTGCGAGAAGGAGCATCTACCACTATATTGTCCTTACCCTTCTTGTAAGTGATCACATAGGGATAACCCATTTCAGGTGTGTTGGGTAGGAGACCCATTGTTCCAGAAAATTTTCCAGACTCGGGAGATCAATCTTGATGCATAAATAATTCCCTAATAGGTATGGCTGCCACTTATGTACTGCATGCAAAATAGCCATTAGTTCCCGCTGAGAGGTAGATGCAACTAAATTCTTATCGGAAAGGTCTCTTGAAGGCGGCAAGCTCATTGGTTCAGCAAAGACACCTGCATATCTATCCAAGGAAGTAGTGGAGACCATTGATGGGTGCATCTGAATGGAATGGAGCTGAGTGATGACACCATGTGAATTCTTCTTAAGGATTTTTTCCAGACGATGTGAACTGATGACGCGGAGAGACCCTGGTTGTAATCCCATTAATTTGTGTTGTGCCCCATTGACTGAAAACTGCATCCAAAGTTCTGCAAAATCCCATAAGATGGGGCCAAGTGTGCGTAACCATTGAACACCCAAAACCACATCACATCCGCCTAAGGACAAGGAAAACATATCAGAGCGCAGGTTATAATATTCCATAGAGATACGCACATTGTGACACTTCCCCTTGCAAGGTAAGGTGCCCCCATTGGCAACCATGACTTCAAAGTTGGAGCAAGGATGGACAAAACAATCAGCCTGTTTGGCAATCCGAGGGTCAATGAAGTTATGAGTGCTACCAGAATCAATGAGTATGGTAAGAGGGAGCTTCTTGAAGTATCCCCTGACTCGCATTGTTTGTGGAGTGGTGACGCCAGTTACAGCATGGAGAGAGATCTCGGGTGGGTCATCCTGAGATGAGGTGTCAACAGGCGAGTGTTGAACGTCGACCTGATCATCTACTGTATATGGAGCTTCTTCATCAAGTTCTGAGGCAGGCGGAGAATCCACATCCAAGAGATAGAGCTTTTGTTGAACACATCTATGTCCCCGAGTGAATTTCTCATCACAATTCTAACAAAAGCCCTTTTTCTCGGTGTGCCTGCATCTCTGTTTCAGACAAATGCTTGATAGGAGTTGGTTGAGGAGCAGGCATGATGGGAGGTCGTTGGGAACCCAGATTTCTGAAGGGAACAAAGGTGGGTTTGGAGCGTTGTTGAGCTGTGATCTTGTCCTTTGCCAACTTAGCCAACCCTAGGACTTCCATCATTGTGTTGGGACAGAACATTTTGACCTCTGAGCAGATTTCATCCGTGAGACCACTGATAAAACAACTGCTGTAGAATTCATCAGACAATCCTTCTGTGTGATTGGCCAGTTTCTCAAATTCTATCTGATACTCTCTCACTGTGCCAATTTGGTGAAGTTTAGTGAGTGCTCTTGTGAAGTCATCAAAAGCACTAGGACCAAATCGTGGCAAAAGGAGTTGGCAAAAATCTGTCCAATTTGGTTCGGGATGAGCTTTGATGTACCAATGGTACCATTGAAGGGATTCTTGTTCCAAATGAAAGGATGCAAGTGGAACTTTCTGGACATCAAAAGTATTATGCAGACTAAAATATTGTTCTGCTCGGTATATCATTAAATACAAAATAAAGTTCAATCATTAAGGAATTCACTTATATTAACATTTCAAAATGTGAATATAAAATTTTAAAATGCATCAAAAATATTTACTCACAATCAAATCAGGAGTGTTGTGGATATTAGGTGTGTAGTGTTTGTCATCCAATGGTGGATCACTTTGGAAACACTCTTCTATAAAACCCTATATATAATTACACACACAATATATACAACTTTAGTAAATTTTAATCAAATGAAAAAGATACAAGAATAAGTATACATTTTTTCCACAGTAAATAAAAGCATAAAAAGTACAAGTAATATACTTACATAGCTATATTGATTCATCTAAGAGGTCATGGTCTTCTTACTATTGTGATCTATGACATTAGGTGTTATTGAGCATTGCTTGACTTGCTCTATAGAATCCTGTATAATTTCATGCATGTGCACGTGAGTTTAACATGATCAATATTATAAAAGAAATAGATAAAAACATGTGCTAAAATACATACTTCAATCATATGATTGTTGGATGCATTAGTAGTGCCCTCCATAATAGAAGATGAACACTCATCTTCTATGTTCAATCCATTGAACATTTTCATTGTTTCTTGTAGCTCTTGGAAATTTTGCTTCTCCGATTCTATAGAAATCTATATAATATGCACCCATGTTAGCACTACAACTATAAAATTCATGTCAACACTACAAAATATGAAAACAACAAATTTGATATTAAAATGTCTTATAAAGATACTATTTCACTTACTTCATTGACAGAATGAGTGTATGCACCACTAATGTTGTCCATGGTTGAAGATGACCCTTCATTAGAACTAGTTAACTCATTGAACACTTTTTTAATTTCAATCCTTCTTAAAGTGGCTTCACGCCTTTTCATCTCATTTGATTTATATGCATCCAAGCGATGCGAAATTCTCTCCAAGGCCTCATTCCTCAGCTCATGTTCATGATTCACATTCTATTTAGAAAACACATACACATAATTAATATTTATAGAATTAGATAAAGAGAAACAAAAAATGAAGCTTATATTCGTGACGGGACACCAGGGATTTTGGTTATAGGCTAGGTTTCACTCATAGAGGTACCACACCCATTAACACTAGCTTCCCAAGGTAATTGGCATGAGAAAGTATGGTAGTTTTGGTTTTCCTCTCTCTAGTACTAGCATCTTGGATGGTGAAAATGATTGATAGAATGATCCCTTGAACTCAATTCCCAACATTTTATATGCATGTTGAGAGCTTGCCATGTGGCACTCATGAAGAGCCCATTTTCCCCCTTTTAATCCCAACTTAGGATAATATATCACTAAAGGTTAGTTAAGCCCCTCTCATAAACATGGTTGTATGGAACTTAGGATAAACTCATTATATGAGGTTTTTAAGTAGGGATCATAACTTAAGTTAATAAGTCACTACCTGGTCATTTCCTCCTTGGACCCTCTTTCACTTCCCCCTCTTGTGGAATCATAGCTTCCCATTTCAAACAACTCAAGAATATATTGGTAATTTTTAACACCATGTTCTAAATAGTTTTTACCCATTTAATCTATGCCCATTAATTTCAAGTTTGTGTTTAAAAATTAGGATTTATCATTATTATCCACAAAACTTTAAGGTGGCATTTAACCGACGTGACTTTATTCTAGGAAGAGATTAACATTTAAAAGATAATTGTAATGTTATATGTATTGATGAGAACATATTTGACAATATTGATGAAATCAACATTTATAACTTTCCTACATGTTCATAAAGATATTTCAATGTTTTCTTGCAAATAAATTGGTAATAACATAAGCTCAAATACTATATGATTTGTTGGGGCTAAAAAAGTTGTCTTGCAAAGGAATTTTTAGGTGTTCAATTTGCAAGACACATGAAGGTCACATGAAATATATTAGAAAACATAGTCGGGGCCTTTATCCACATTTGGAAAGCGATGAACCTTTGATATCAAGTTTGCTTGTAGAGCAATTGCTTCAATAGTTATTGATGGTTGTGAATCATCGAAACAACACATGGTGAAAGAAAGATCAAAATTATTACGAATTTCCAAAAGAACAAAGGTATAACAAATTCAAGGTTTGTTTGGACCAAAACAATGAAATTGCTTGTTGGGTCGTCATTTATAGGCACCCCTATAAAGATAGACTTATAGAACATGCTCAAGAGAAGGCTATAGCATTTTGGAAATCCAACTTTTATGTTATGCCACATGAGAAGTAGGTTACACATCGAAGAGTATCTTGAGGGATATATGAGAGCCATGCAAAACATATATTCCTTCAAAAAATGAGTGTGTGAATTTCATTTATAAAGCACAAACATGATTTGGAGCATTAAAACGCTAGCACGATATTAATAACAATGAATTTAGCTTAGGAAAAAGAGTTGAGAGGGGGTTGGGAGGATTAGGGTTTGGGGAGAGAGAGGGGTGGGGGTTAGGGGTAGGTGGAGTAGTAGAGGGGTGAGAGAGAGAGAGAGAGAGAGGGGGGGGGGTAAGTGGTAGGGGAGGGAGATTAGGATAAACATAGAGAGAAATGGTTAGGGGTAAGGGGAGTAGTAGAGAGAGAGGGTTGAAGGGGGTGGTTATGGGTAGGGAGTAGGAGGGGGGTTAGGGAGAGAGAGCAAGGTTTTGGGGGTAGTGAGAGTGTGATAGAGAGAGGGGGGGGTTCTAGGGGTTTGGGGGAGAGAGAGAGAGGTGGGGGCTATGTGTAGGTGTAGAAGTAGGGGAGAGAGAGAGAGAGTGAGACAAGGGGTTTGTAAGGGTTAGGGGGAAGAGGGAACAGAGAGAGAGAGAGAGAGAGAGAGAGAGAGAGTTAGGGGAAGGAGTAGGGGGTGTGAGAGAGAGAAAGCATGTTTGGGAATGTTAGGGGGTTGGGAGAGAGATAGAGGTGGGGGTTAGGGAGAAGGGCGTAGAGAGAGAGAGAGAGAGAGATGGGAGTGTTAAGTGGTAGGGGGAGGGGGATTAGGGGAGACATAGAAAGAGGGGGTTATGGGGAGGGGGAGGGGGAGTAGGAGAGAGAGATACATGGAGAGGCGAAGGATGTGGTTATGGTTAGGGAGACTAGCAGGGGGGATAGGAAGATAGAGGGGGGTTAGGGGTAGTGTGTGTGTGTGTGTGTGTGTGTGTGTGTGTGTGTGTGAGAGAGAGAGAGAGAGAGAGAGTAACTTAGATGTGAAAGAGTGAATTCTTGAGGGAAAATATGCAGAAGCTGACCAATATCTAAGTTATGAAATTTTGGATGCCCCAAAGACAGGAAGAAAGAGAGAGACAGAGGTAAAGGGAGAGATAGAAGGCTTAGCGAGAGAGGTGGAGTGTGGAAGAGATAGAAGGCTTAGAGAGATAGGTGGATAGAGAGGGAGAGAGAGAGGGGGGGGGGAGATAGATTAGGGGGTAGAAAGAGAGATATGGGAAGATGGAGAAAGAGATAGAGGGAGCAAGGGAACGATAGAGAGGTGGAGAGTGATATGGAGAGAGTGGAAGTGGTAGAGATGGTTAGAGAGGGAGAGGGGTAGAGTTGGATATGGGGGATAATGGGAAAGAGAAGGTTTAGAGTTTAGAGGTGGAAATGGAGAGAGAGAGAGAGAGAGAGATCTTAGGAAACATGAAAGAGTGTGAAGTCTTGAAGGAAAAGATACAAAAGATGACCTAGGGATGGGGAGGTGGTTAGTGGAAGGGGAGAGAGACAAATGAGGAGAGAGAGAGAGAGAGAGAGAGTAGAAAATGTGAAAGAGTGTGAAGTCTTGAAGGAAAAGATGTAAATTCTAACTAATATATACTATGAAGTTTTGGATGCCCCAAAGGAAGGAGGGGGGAGAGAGAGAGAGAGAGAGTATCAAATTTGAAAGAGTGTGAAGTCTTCAAGGAAAAGATGTAAAAGCTTACTAATATATAGTATGAAGTTTTGAATGCCCTGAAGAGAGAGAGAGAGAGAGAGAGCAACAAACGTTGAAGAGTGTGAAGTCTTGAAGGAAAAGATGCAAAAACATAACAATTTCTATGAAGTTTTGGATGCCCCAAAGACAGGAAGAAAGAGAGAGAGAAAGGGAGAGATGGAGATTGACATATGTGTTTGTTGAAATCACTTTCCTATTTTGTGAAATCATTTGAAAACAAAATAAGTGTTAAGTATTATTTACATATGTGTTTTTGAAGGTCAATATACATATTATTTTTCTTACAATAGGAGTAAACTATGAAATCACAAATGTCATACAACTCTGATATGTTTTTCTCCTTCCACATTTATGATGTCTATTAAACAACTTCTCCAAATTTTAACCTAGTCTAATTTAGTGGATTATGGGCACAATAGATCTTGCTAAACTAACATGTTGTGTACTCCAAAAGTTGATTGGTCGACTCACATTTGAATATGATTTCCTAAAACAAAGTTATTATTGGTTATCTCACTTTATGACATAGTCGTATACAATGAGTTTATAAGAGAGTTAAAATTGATGAAAGCTATAGGAATTGAAGCTCCTTTGTCCACCTTCAAGGGAAGGGTGGGAATAGTGGAGAGAGAGTTGTATAGTTTCTATAGATTTCAATTATCATCTCTTTATTGATTTAACAATTTTCCCATATGCCATTACTTTCTTTTTAAACATTAATTAATGTTCAATGATATCATAACTATAAATAGATTTTTGACCTATACATATGACATATGATATGATAAAATAACCATAAACAAGGGAGACATAGTGATAAAAGAGAGAAGAGATATAAAGCTCACCTTTAACTCTTACATAAAAAAATAGACATTTGAGCAATTCCATGACAAGGTATTGGATTGTTTTTTTCCATTTAGTTTTTTTTAATTCAATAATTTTTATTATAATTATTTTTTTATTTACATCACTCTACTTAATATTTACATAATTTAATAGGCATAAGAGTAAGTGTATTTGGAGATTGATTAAAAAATCTCTCCTTCACACCTATGGCAAAATGGATCACAATATTGAAAAAAATTGCATCCAATGACTCAATAAAAATATTTTATAAAAACACTTAAAAATTACTAATTTGTCAAAAATTATCAATCAGTAAAGAAACTCACATATATGCAAACACTTTTTAAAAGAAATGACAAAGATACATTACAAATCACTTAAAAACTGCAAGTCAACCAACAAAGAAAATTAGAACGGTTCAATAAATTTAAAGAGATAAATTATATCATATCCATTTTTTATTTTATACAAGTAAATTTATAAAATAAATAATTTAGATTAATAAAATAACAATTGAATCCATACTTTATATTTAATAAAATAACAATTAAATCCATATTGAATTAGTTTTATGGAAAAATAATAAATTATTATGATTAAAACATATAAAAACTAATTTGATGAAAAATAAACCAATTATCATGATTAAGAATATAATGCTGGATTCTATGTATGTTTTAAATATAATGCTGGATTCTATATATGTTTTAAAGCTATGTTCCATAAACCACACTAAGGGTTTCCATCGAAGACTTCTCCACCATTTCAGTGCTTTTGCTCATCATTTTATGTAGGTTCAAATTATTTACTTAAAAAAAAGTTTTAAATTATATTAGCTTTAATCATTATCATTAACGATTTTGAAATCTTTTCAATAAGAAACCAAATAACATAATAAGAAACCAAATAACAGTATGTGGACTCATTACATCGACGCAACTTGAAAATTCACGGATAATACAAGTAGAGCTACATTGAATTCTAAAAATCATAAATCTCTGTAATGCTAATTCGCTGTTATTGTGATTTCTCTTTATCACCTCTCTCGTATATTCACTACATGCCCATAATTCTTCAAACAATTATTGGAATCGTTGGGACCGATTCTGTATTCATAATTTCCCTTTTTTCCCATTGTAGGTTTCCATTATCCTCAACTTCTACATCTCGCACACGGAAGCTTGCAAAGTTGCCAAAGATCCTATCTTTCCAACATGTTTCGAAGCCATCTCTTTCAATCTCTGCACGTGTTTTCATCTCCTTGCCCTCATCTTCAGTTAAACAAGTCTCAGAACTTCCTTCTCTCTTTCCCAAAACTAGGCTGCTGTACCAAATTGCTCGGCTATTTTCTTTGAATTGAAGTGTTGATCCATAAACATCAGCCATGTGAACATAGGAACGCCGAGAATTATGCTCTCTAGTGTGTAGTTCCACACGCAGTGGGTCATGAAGGCGCCCATGGATGGGTGCGAAGGAATAAGAAGCTGAGGTGCCCATCACCACATGATTAAGCCTAACAGTTTGTTTTGCATTCTGTCCTCAACGCCATGGAGAAGATAGTTGTCTTGAATGGCATCTGCTAACGTTGTGTCAGCACTAGTGTCATCAAGTTTTCGAGAGAACTCGATGACCCAAACGAAATTGGTTGCTGCCCTTCAAACCCCTCTCAGGCCCTGTCCCCTTCTTTCTGAAATGCATTGTGAAGTATCGAAGCCGCGATGGAGTCCAGCAGGGTCGTGGTGAATGCCCTGCAGGTATTGAACAAAACTCAAGGAACACCATACTTTTCACCGGTCTATAGAGTCCATAGCATGAAGAGATTGCTAATAATACAAACTGGTGGAGAACAACCCATTCTCTACTCTTGTTCTTGGATATGTTTCTGGAGCCAGCGCTCAAAGGGCTCAAGCGTCTCGGCAAGATTGAAAATGAGAACTGACTCGAATGGAATGGCATCAATATGTATGTGCTCCGCGCAGTTATTTCAAAATTCAAATTTGAGGAACAATTGGCGGGCCACAGATGAAACTCTTCTGAGGCGATGGTATGCGCATGCAACTGTAAGATATCAGTCATTACGTCGAATTGAATTCGCGATACAACAAGCTCATGTGACGGATTTACGGTAGACAGATTTTCTCGAGCCTTGCGCACCAGCTGGGGATCTCTTTGAGCCTTACGCAGTCCTATCGGAGGTACCAGCCAGGGCACGTATCCATGCTCATGATGTAGGCATGGTGCTCTTGATGGATGGCGATGGTGGCATGGAGATATTGCATCATTCAAGATACCTCTTCTACCGGAGTTTGAATACGTGCCCTGACATACCGTTACCAAGACCCCGCAGCAAGAGCATTAAACACTCTGCTGCGGGGTCGATATTGCTTTCCTACCATGATTAGGATAACCTTGGCCTCCACGCACTCTTGTTGTTGCTAGTAAAACACTTTCTTTTCAAATTGTTCGAATTTGATGTCTAGTCCAGTTGGATATTTGGCCACATCCAACAGTGTCTTTGGAACCTTTTCAGCTCCTTCTTTGCATTCTTATATCTAATTACTAAATGAGAAATGGGAAAATGCTTCCTGAAACAAATACACACCATTCATTGATACAAACAAAATGCAGTGCCTATCCATTCTAAAAATCCTATATTCTTGAGCACGCGCCATGCACTCTTCATTTTACATTTTTTATCACGCACCCTTCACTCTTCATTTTCACAACATCATTATGTGTTCAAGAAGCCGACATTGTACACTCTTCATTTTCGCAACATCATTATGTGTTCAAGAATTCGGCATTGTATAGTCCAACATAATCTTCAAAGAATGGAAAAAACCTTAAATGCTCCAGAAGCATACCCAAACCCATTGTCACATATCAAATATTTCAATGTTTACTAGAGTGCTTACACGAGTTTATAGTTAGTCCAAAAAGATAACTAAGAAACTTGTCCAGCAAGAATCTACATTGCCCAAAGGAGAATAGCAATATTTTTTTTAATTATATATATAGGCGGACACTGGTATGCATCTAAAATTCAAAATAGTGCGGGTTTGGAATGTCAAATAACTATCGGCGAGCAGAAGTTTGATTTGATCTAATTAGAAAAAAAATCATTCTTGGAGTCCATGTTCGCATGCTGAATTCTCTTTTGTTTCTTCCAATTTCATATTATAGAACGTCTAAAATTGGATTGCAGAGGTGGCCATGATATGGTAGGGGTGATGTTGGGAATCAGATGCTAGACCTGGCGCTATAAGAATTTCAAGGCATCCATAATGGCGTCAGATGCCCTACCTCTGCCTGTAGTCCTAACGAACAAAATATTTTTTGTGCTTTTTCTCTTAGCTTTGTAGTCCCTCATACATAAGTGGAGGGAGAAGGTTCGAAACTCGACCCTGCTCTACATGTTGAGCCTCATGAAGATCTTATCCCTTGTGTCCTTGATGGATTCTTTCAGTTACTTGTTGGGATTCCTCAAGATCGCCTATGTGCACATCATTGCCAAGACTTTGGATCTTGACAATGAATGAAATTATAATAGAAATTCCCCTTCTCCTATCTCATAATGAAATCCTGAGATTGAGCTAGTGAAAAGGTGATCGATACCAATGGTGATGAGGATGTTGCATTGATTGTTGTCAATGGAAGCATAACATCTCATCCATTGGAGTCGAGGCTGGGGGACTACAGGAGGGTGGCTTCTGTGAGGCACAGAGCAGTGTAAATTATGATGGGGAACTTTCTAGAGGGCCTTCCCTTGGAGGGTTTTCATTATGAGTCCATTATAGGGGAATGTTGTGAGTTGCATATTGGTTATGTGCAAGTCCCTATGGGAGTGATGGACCTATGCTACTCGATGAATTGGATTACTTTATCCCCATGGCCACAACAGAGGGTTTTCTCATCGCTAGTACTAACAGAGCATGTAAAGCAATTTATCAGTTAGGTGGGGCTACAAGAATTTTTTTTAAAGATGGAATGACTAGGGCTCTGTTTGTGATATTTAAGAGCATTAAATGGACAATGGAGCTCAAGTTTTATGTAGAAGAGCCCAACAATTTCAATACATTGTATGTTCCCTTTAACAGGTCAGTGGTGCTTATGGCCATTATTTTCTCCAATTTGTGTAATAAACTATCCTGAGACATTGGAGTCTTTTGGTGTATTGTTTTGCATTTTGCATGTGGAGTTGCTTAGCATGTTGTCATAACTATGGGAACAACTTTGGGACCAACATGACATATTTATGTCTCACTTATTCCTGCAACAAGGCCAAACATGCCAAGATACGCTGCACTCCTAAATCCACAAGTACTTTGACATTACTCTAGAAAAATTCTCAATTGCCTCTAGAGGAATTGGGTGAAATTGTTGGTGGAAATCAAATTCACATGGAAAACTATGACAATTTCAAACCATAATACCACCGATTTTGGGCGCTTATCCCTCATTGCTTCGACGCTTATCCCTCATTTCTCTAATGCTTATGTTGGAGTATTATAACTTTGTACTCGTCGGCGACGCCAATGTCCTTGTCGAGGAGTCATACCCTATTTCCTTCAATGCTTCCATTGGAGGACTATCACTTCATACCCTCGATGCTTCTGATGGAGAATTATGGCTTACCGCTATCGCCGAACGCTTCTAACATTTCACACCAATATACATTTTTGGGTCGATGCTTTCTTGCTCATGTGGCTTATTGAGCTGCGAAAAGTTTTGGTAAATTTTGGAAATGGTTGTGGTGTGAAAAGGGTCGAAGCAAAGTGACCCGCAAACAAGGAAACTACTCCGACGAACCTACCAGAAGTCGAGGACAAGTGACATTTGAATATGTCAAGGGAGAAGTTGGTTAAGTTAGTTAGGATTTTTTGTCCACTTACATTAATGAGTTGAGTAGTCGAGTAGTGGGAGTGAGGTAGGATGTGTGCACCCTATAAATATGTAATGGGTTGGGAATTTTGGGGTTAGCCGGTTAATGAGGAGAAATATTTGTAAGAAGAGAGTCACATAAGGTCGAAGTGATCTGTCACCTGTGTGCATAGGTCCATTCTAAAGAGAAGATGAGAAAGATGTTTGTAGGTTGTGTGCATAGATTAAAAGTGTTATATTACTGCGACTTATGAATGAATATTGCTTTTGTGGTTTTCTCCCGTTTGGGTTTCCACGTTAAAATCATGGTGTCAAATGTGTGTGATTGATGATTTTGTGGCTGATGTTCCTTTGCTTATTCTACATTGTGGATTAACTGTCATGAATTGGTGATCTAATGTGAATGGTTATGAATACTGTGAATTTGTGAATGGATGTCATAGTTATTTTCTTCCTTGTATGGAATATGAATGATCTGTCGAAGCTGTGTTATGTATGATTGTTATGGGTTTGGTTCATCCTCATTCGCAACTATAGAAGCTTGGTTCCTGCATCTCCCATAGATACCTCGGGTGAGACTTCACTCGCTTGTGAGTGATGCCGAAAGGGCCAGTGTATTGGGGTTTGTTGGTGATTAGTTAAGTGAACCTGGGTCTAAGTAGAGTTGCGCCAACATGGCTCTACTACCATATATGGAAAGGACTAAGTTGCTTGACAACTATGAATCTTCTTAATAAAAAAATGGCGGTAATCATCGTACACCGTATAATCGAGTTATATATAAAAATGTAAGAAGAGGTATTCATTGTATACTTTATAGTTGGGTTAGATATAAAATATAATGTAAGAAGAAGTAATCATTGTATACTTTATAGTTGGGTTAAATATAAACTAGCAATTGCACCTTGGGGTGCAAAAAAGAATGTTGTATTGTAGGGGGAAGACAAGAGATGAAGAAGGTGGAGGCAAAGAAGACAAGTGGAAGGAGAACTAGAAACAAAAAGCAAAAATGAGTTGTGCAAAAAGAGTTGATACATTATTCTCGAAACATTAGATTCACATTATTGGAAATTACATTATTGTCATTGTGCATGTGGAAATGTTCTTGTAATATGCTCAAGAAAGAGTTATATTGAAAGACTAAATTCAAAAGGGCGGTCCATTTCTGGGAGGCATGGGGGAACCTTCGTAGCTTGCAGAGGAGGAGAAGTTGCACATGGAAAGGGGAAGAGAAATTAGGGAGAATGGAAAAAATAGGATATGAAAAAGATGTGTGTTATTGTAATCTATTGTCAATAGTGAGAAGACAAACATGTATGTTATATATGTTCTTTTTCAGTGAAGCAAAAAGAGAAAAAGGGCTTTGTGAATGGCATTGAAAAAAACATGTATGGTATTGCACATGGAAAAATGAGTCGGTTAGTAACTATACACATGAAAGAAAGTGGAAATGAAAGGAAAGAAGTAGAGAAAGTGAAAAATAATTGGCGAGAACCTAAAAGCTAGTTGAGAACTTTGATGTTGTATACTTGAAAACATCGATGAACAAAATTGTATCATTATGGAACAAACAAAAGAAGATTGTTAGAAAACATGGAATGTATGGTGGAAGTAATATCAAATGCATTAGATCAAATGAGAAGTAGGTACATAAAAAATGGAATTATAAGAGCTTCATAAATTGTAGCAATGCCTCTTCGTGCTTCCTTCCATTGACATGTGGATTGTCCTGCATTCGTTTGTATCAATAAAAAGAAAATGTTGGGGATATGTGAAGGTCCTTTAGGGAAGGGACTCTAGATAGTGCAGTGAAGGTCAAACCTTGACGATCAACTGTACCATTGTCTAGTATAGCCTTTGGTAATGTCATTGCTTGAGATTTATGCATTGTTAATGCCCATGCCATTTTAAGTGGGATTTGAGTATAACCCCCCCTTTTGTATAGGTGGAATTGGTAGAAAAGTAAGATTATTAGGATCCCATGGAGGGACAATTGACTTGGTGAAGTTAACAACCACAAATGTTGGAAGCTATGTAGGTCTATGGTTTTCTTTGAGAATATGGTAACAATTTGACCAAGTAATCCATTAACAAGGCTAGTTGAAACCCACAAGTTTGACGTTAATGTAACTCTTTGACCTGGGAAAAGCCCACTGTACGCTCCAATTGGTCATCCTCAACTGTAGAGGGAACATGGTTGTTGTTGTGCTCGAAATTGGAGTGTTATTGGAATTTGCAAAGACTTCAACATGTGTTGATTATGAAGGGCAGTTAGTTGGTTGGTTGCAAATAAGTGCATTGAAGCTTTGAAAGTAGATAACTCATATAGAGAAATGAAGGAGTCTGTCTTAGACACGAGAAGGTTCCAATCCTTAAAAGTAGTTGTCATATTTCCGATGTTTTCGAGGATTTTCCTAAAGGTGGCCTATGCTTGGTTTCTCCCGTTGGCGGAAAATAGTTGAAAGGGTTACGACATTGGTAAATTTGTTCCAGAGTGTAGTTCCATGGGAAGATACTGCATATATTGGAATGTACCTGACGAGCAACAATTGAGCAAGGTATCCAACAAGAATAATAGAGCAACCACCAAAAGAGAGGTTTTTTTGTCGAGGGAATGCTTCTTGGAGATATTCATCGATGTGGCTGAAAAGGTTTGTCCTAGGAAGCTCATTTCATCAATCAGAATATATTGGATATGGCGAAGGTCCTCTTGGAGGCTTGAAAGTGAATTCCCTTCTAAAGGCATGAATTTCTTTATAGGAATGCGAAGGGAAAAATGGATAGTAGATGCTTGGATGTTGAAGGCTACAACACCAGTAGGATGAACTAGAGAGCGGGTCTTGATAAAAATGTGTGCTTAAGGAAAGTGTTTATCTAATGCAACAAATCAAGAATGATTTTCCAGTGTTATCAGTACCTTGTACAACCATTCTTAGTGGAGGATTGTTTTCCATGTTGGTGGAGTGTTTGATGACAATGGAGAGAGATTTCATTTGTGTGGGGGATAATGTTTCAAAAGTTGGTGTATTGGAGTAAGATGGTTGAGGGAGGAGGTGGTGTGAGCAACTGTTTTCTATGAAATGTATGGCTATTTGTTGCAAGATGAAGGGGATGGATGTAGCATTCCAATTATGGTTTTTGTCAAAGTCACGAAAACCTAGGATGTCAAAGTCACTTATTTGCATTCCATTAGTAGGGTGGAGTTGGGAGAGCAGTTCCCATTCATCTGAATCCATGGGGTGGGGGTTTTTCAATTCATCGCAAACAATGTATTGTTATCAAACTGCAAGTGGTTCAGAGGGTTTTCGATCAAGATGCCAGGGAGTGTATGATGATTTTAGTTCTTCCCAGTTTGCAACTATTGCATCGTCGAAAGCACCAATGTGTAAGTGAATATTGGGGAAAGGTTTTTATAACATGAGTTCAGATCTGCAAAAAATCGATGTACAAGGGTGGATCTATGGAGGGTATTGAAGGGTAGCATGGAAGGACACGAACGATGTCCTTAGGATCTCTTAATTTCCACTTTTCTTTATTTCAGTGAGCATCATATGACCAAGATCTTGCAACTTCTATAAGAGGGGTGGAGTGCAGAGCAAGCGGGTGTTAAAGGTAGGCATCTATGAAGTTAGTCGATGCGAAGGATGTGTGATTGTTTATTGCAACACGTTTATATATTTTGCAGCTGACATTTAGGAAAAAGAAGGTGCAACTACTAATTGTGAGAGGCAATTTTTGCAACATATGGCATTTTTCTTGTGCTCCTACGTCATGATCAACAAGTGTTTCAGAAAGGAATTTTTGAACAACAATAATGGAAGGGTCAAGAAGGGGTGAAGCATGGACTATTCTTAGAAGCATTTGGCGAAAGCTTTCAGATTTGTTTTTAGCTTTAGATGCATACTAGGAAATGTACTTTTGAACGTCATGGATGGAAAGCACTGGTTGGAAATCAACATTTATGGGCCATACTAAAAGGATGGAAGCGATATGGCTATTCAATCAGTCATCATTGTGACCATGTTTATATGTTTTTTTTCCATAGTCATCAATGAAAAGGGAAAAGAAGGATTGAAAAGGCTATGGTGTATTATAACAACAAGCATAAGAAGGGCCCTTTTTTAAGGCAAGTATTCACCGTGTATTTTGTGTAGCATTGGATGTGGTTGAGTAGCTCTATATAGTCATGCATAGGGTTTATTTTGAGAATGTCTTTAGTGTATAACAAGAAAGGATCATCTAGAATAGAGTTGGGAACAAAAGGGTCTCTTTGGTAGGATTCTCTTGGGTTCCAAGTTGAAATATATTGATTAAAGAATTCCTTATCTTTATCAATCTCATAAGCATTTCCCCAATCAATCTTGTCCATATCAAGTGCATTTGATAACCATACGAAACCATGAATATGGGAAAAGCCTCTACTTTTCCATTCACGCCTATAAATGCAAGTAGTGTTAATAAATTGTGGTAAAACAATAAAAGGACAAGTATAAATGTCATTGGTAGAAGGGATAAGAAATCTGACCTATACCAATAGTTGTGTGCAAGGAAGTGTTTCACCAACACCTCTTCACGAAATATTGTGATCATGTGGTGCATGTATAGCAATGTGATATGTGGGTTAGAGATGATATTTTTATCTTGCCAATTTTGGTGCTTGCTCAAAATAGTGGGTGGGTTCCCAGGCATGACTGCATGTAGGTCGAGCGATTTAGTGTCAGTTGCACTAAAAGTGAAGAAAAATGTTGGAAAACCAAGATGGGAAATCATGATATATGTCAACTCATTCCTAGCTTTGTGCCAAAAGGATCGTGTTCCACAAAGAGATGATCCAAAGTGCATGAGTTGATCAAGGAGTTTGTCACTAGGGGCATGTTCCAAGTGGATGCTGAGTTCATAGATTGTTGTGGAGAAGTTGCCTTAAATAGTTTTTTTAATGAAGACAACAACTATTGCTTGGCTACGATGGTGTATGATGAGATTGAAAAGGTAGTAGCAGAACCGCGAGTGGCTACCAAATATGTTATCATGGTAATGTAGAAGATGCAATGCATATTCATGTAGATCGATTTACTTAACTCACAGTTGCTTGAACATGGAAACACCTGCAGGGAATAATGATGGAAATTCCATTGCAAAAAGACCTTATATGTTATATTCATTGATGGGTGACAACCCAGTAGGTGGCCATTCAATTGAATTTGTTGTTTTGGAAGAAGGTGATTGCAAGTAACTTCTTATTTGTCGGAGCTTTGTATCTGCAATGGGGAAAATATTAGCAAATGAGGAAATTTGTTGGGAATTTGGCTCTGCAAAATTGGTTTGGGTGGGATGAACATCTACAAAGGTGGAAGTATAATCATGGGCAGTGGAATGTAAATTAGGAAGTAAAGGGGAAACATTAGTGGGGGAAATTGGCAAAGCCATAAGTGCAAATTGGTGAATGTGGACATATTTATAATATGGGGCATGCGTTATCCTGTATTCCAAGGATGAAAGAAAATGGGATTTGTTGACAATGCAATCATAGGATTGTTGGTTGAAGCTCTTGCGAGTGACAATCAAAATGTCCAAGTCTTGAAAATGAGGAGGTAAACATTGGAGGATTGATGAAATGTATTCTGGAAATATGATTGTATGACCACCATATTTGTATTGTCCACTATAGGCATGGGTTACTTGCAATATAGGGTTGACACGAGAAATGAGCATTTCTTCAACTTACATAAGGATAGATAGAACAAGGGGTTGTTCGCCAAGGTCCATGTTGTCTTAGAGGGAGTTGCAGCAGCCATTTTTCTCAAAACAAGAACATGTTTGGTGTCCATTAAACAAGAGGAAGTGAAGACCGAGATAGGATTTTTACCCATTGAACATACATGGATGTATGGTAGCTTATCTAGCCTCAAACGAAAGTGGCATTGTGCTTTGGCTATGGTATTGTCATTGAAGCATTGGGCCAACGAGGGGGGTGGAGGGATGTTATTTGGGTTGTTTATAGTAGAGGTTGTTTTAGAAGTGGAAGGGTAGTTTGATGATGGAAGATGGTAGACATGAACATGTGAAGTTCTAGTTGTAGTTTGAATAGAGGGAAGTAGTATTGCTTGGTCGTGTTTTGGAAAAGCATGGGTAGTAGCAACAAGTGGAGATGCTCGAGCATCTAGAGTGGAAAGTTGAGATTCTCTCATATGGATGGCGAGGGCATTTTTTGGGGTAAAGATGATGCCTATGTGCATTTATGCAGTCTTTGTTAGCTAAGTGATAGGCACATGCATGTTCATTTTTTGTGAGGAGGAGACATATCGAGATGTAGGCGATGAGGAGCGAAAGCACCTGAATGTGACAAAAGTAATAAGATGGATGTTATATGAAAGACATGTAAAAGCTATGGGGAAGAAATCCTAGGGCAAGATTGAAAATAAGATGAGCATATTAGAAACAAATAAATTAGAGGAGTTATATGTACTTTGAAAAAAACTGATATATTATGGAAGAACAATAAAATATTATGATATATGTCTCTTTTTGTAAGGTACATAAAAGAAGAGAAGCATTCAAATCATGTTAAGTGTTTGAGCTAATAATAAATAGGTGTATTTGCAAGAATCTTATAAATGACTACCATAGGTCGAGAAATGCATTAGAGTGATTGCATGTAAAAAAAAAAAAAGAGAAATACATAAATGTATGATATAAAATATATTGTAATTTGATTTATTGTGACATAACAAGTGGATATAATAAAAAAAAGTAAGACCAAGGAAATGCAACATAATGGATGTATAATATACAACATTTGCATAGTACACAGCGTCTCCACATTATACGATTTGCTCTGCCATCAAGCTGTCTGTCTATCTGTCTCATATGACCCGAGCCACCCGACTTTTTCTCTGCACTTTCCAATAGAATTCATTTATGCAAAAGCCAAAACGTCCCGATTCGACTAACTTCAATTATAAAAGAGCCCGTCCTGCGATTTATGGGGGTGAAGGGGAAAAAGAAACAAAACCCATTGGTTAAGCCAGGGTTATGAATTTTATGCCAGCCTCTATATTTTAGTTGTTATAATGAACAATTTCTGGCATAAAATTTCAGTTGATGAGGTTGAACATGCAAAAGTGCGGATTCAGTTGCGCTTTTGTAACATTCAAATATTCAAAAATTCAAAGGATTTTGTAATAGAATCTCTCAAATATTGATTTTCAATTTGTTTATCAACTACAAATCAACACAGCCAACCAATTCAACTACTCTGTTTGAAACTTTGGAACCGTGTTTCCCAGGTTCCCACCAGAGCGACTCTTAAAACCTTTGCAATGTATTTAATCTCAAATCATCACCACTCTTAGATACACAAGTTTTAGGTTATCGAGATGATGGACTTCATTTTCTACCTAGACGGCCAGTCCCTACAAGAAATAATGAGAAGCATAGTTATATCTTTGGGATGGACTTATATTGCGCTCTGGTCCTTGGATCACCAACCACCGTAAGTTTCTTTCCCCCTCTTCTCGTGAATCTTTGTCTCATGGATATTACATTTTGTATCTAATTTTTGCTTTACATTTTAAGAGAGTTAGCTTGTAAAAACGGATGGTTTAACCCACAAATGGAAACTGGATCCTCCACGGCCCAAAGCACTGTGATTGTTTGTCCGGCTGCTATGGTTATCTTCACGGCGTCCGCAATTGAAAGGCCACAACTCCGTTGAGTTTCGCGTGGCCTTCTGTTCATATATTCATATATATATATGCCCTTCATTAATAGGTCTTTCATGCAAATGCTTCAGTTCCTATCTACTTCTTTTGTGGAATATAATCTTTTTTCTTGCAATCTTGCCCCGATCTTGTGCGCTTTTTATATGATCCATGATGTCTAACTGTAAGAGATTAGGGGTTATGGGTTTGTTTCTTACATCGCTCCATCTCGTTTCTCTACAACCTGCCTACTCTATCGGTACAATATCTCAACGGCATACTATATTGCGCGACGGTCATGGAGAGAAGGATTTGAGGGAATTGAATAGCAGATCTTCTCGAAAACTGAAGGATGTAGCTAGAGTTATAGTAGTAGCCAAGGAGAAGGGAATGGGCCATTTCACAACAGTCCAAGACGCCATCAATGCAGTTCCAGCTAACAACACAAACTTGATCTTAATTCGTGTCAAACCCGGCATCTATAGGTGAGTAACTAATGAACCTGCTAATCAGTTTCATAAGAAAATCTGACAGGATGATACTTTATTTCAACATAGAATTCTCAATAGACATTTGGTTTGGATTTCAATTTTTCTATATTTTAGTTGTTATAATGAGCAATTTCTTCTATTACAATATTATCTTCGTAGTTGACCATATGAAAACTGTGTACAAACTGTTTGCCGAGGCTAGATGAATTTCCCTATGAAGTACGCGTACTAAACCTTGTACTGCACAGAGTAGGTGTACGTTAGGTAACAGGTTCGACTGAATCACCTGCTTGACCGGTCAGCTGGGGTTGGCAAATTTGGAACTTGGAAGCTACGTTAGTATTGGTCATTGGCTAAGCCGCCCCCGGTTTCTCGACTAACAAATCAAAGTAAATTATTTTATTTTATATAGTACGTTTCTTGTGACATTCCGACCACTAGGCGATGGTCATATGGGGCTTATGAAGTTTCCCAACACTTTGGTTGGGGTATTTTAATTTTTTTTAAAGTGAGATATGTCGGAAAATTATTTTATATATTAATGTGGCATCCATTTAACAATATCATCTCATCAACTATATAATGGAAAGTCACTTCAATAAGATCCCATGCTCTTACCCGAGGGTGTTCTGGTTGTTTTTAAGGACAAAGACATGCTCTTATAGTATATAGAGTCTTACTATACTATGCAAGTAAGATGTTTAAAAGGACTATATTAGTCATTTGTATATATTTGTTTATGTAAGATATTATGCAAACGATTCATAAGAAATTATATTAAAAGACATAAGTTGTATAATTGTTATTTAACATGAAATAACAAAAGACATAACTTGTATGATAGTTATAAAACAATAAACAATAAGAGTTGTCACAACACTCTATAAGTTGTATATCTATATAAAATTCTAAAAATTGTGTTTTATTGTTTCGTCAAAATGGTAAAGTAAACAAATCCAAGTTGTTATTATTTGGTGAACAAGACAAAGTACAAATCCAAGTACCAATAATTATTGTGCATATAAAAAACACCTACTAGGAAATTGGTTGTGTGCACTTAAGTGAATTACAATATCCCTAGTGGCGTTAATGATAAATTGCTAAAATCTATTTAATGATCATATTCAGCTTCATGGTTATAGTCCTTTATTTTTTTATCATTATGATTTCCTATTGATCACATAAGACATGGATCCCAACGCCCAAGCCTATACCTTTATGTTTTCATATTTCTTGTTACCTTAGTTTTGTCCGCATTCGCATTGGTGCCAAGACATTTTGTCATTTATTGTTCACATTGTTGGCCTTCATGCAACTGACCTTTCAACCTTTTGTTGATAACTTTGACCTTTTGGCCTTCATATCATTGCAAAAGCTTCTTGCCTCTTTCATAATCAGTTTCTTGTTTATCCAGATCTAGATTCCACATTACTTAGCCTCATATTTTTCCTATCTACAATGTTTTCTATCTCGCCACACAAATGTTTCTCACTTGAAATTTATTTCCGCATAACTTTTTTCCAACAAGATTTTTTGGGTCAAGCTGGTATTATTAACATCTTGTTAGTGGTGTTAATGATAAATTGCTAAAACCTCTTTAATGATCATATTCAGCTTCTTGGTTATAGTCCTTTACTCTTTTTATC
This sequence comes from Larix kaempferi, assembly GCA_027924585.1. NCBI lineage: Eukaryota > Viridiplantae > Streptophyta > Pinopsida > Pinales > Pinaceae > Larix > Larix kaempferi. Next base: position 7,787,464 of record BSBM01000940.1, on the reverse strand, counting down.
ATTATGATTTTCTATTGGTCACACAAGACATAGATCCCAACGCCAAAGCCTATACCTTTATGTTTTCATGTTTCTTGTTACCTTAGCTTTGTCTGCATTCGCATTCGCATTAGCACCGAGACATTTTGTCGTTTATTGTTCACATTGTTGGCCTTCATGCAGTTGACCTTTCAACCTTTTGTCAATAAGTTTGACCTTTTGGCTTTCATATCATTGCAAAATCTTATTGCCTCTTTCATAATCAATTTCTTCTTTACCCATATCCAGATTCCATAGTGTAACTTAGCCTCATTTTTTTCCTATCTACAATGTTTTTCTATCTCGCCATACAAATGTTTCTCACTTGAAATTGATTTCTGCATAACTTTTCCAAACAAGCGTTTTGGGTCAAGTTGGTATTATTAACATCTTGAACAATTCCAACCATCTCTTCCATGTATATTCATTGATTTTCACACACTTTCTAGACAATTCCAACCATCTATTCCAAGTATATTCATTGATTTTCACACACTTTCTAGATGACATTAGATCTATAGCAATTGCTTTCACTCTTCACTATTCAATATGAAAAAGGCCTATCATTGGCTATTGACCGTGCTCTCCCATTGATTCACACATGGTTTCCATGCTCTCCCCTTGACTGCAAAAAGAAAATCGTGACTTCCTCAAAATCTATAATACTACTTCCTTTCATTCACAAAGGCCACTTAATTTTCCCATCCTATCATCTATTGTCTAATACTTAGGGCTAAGTAACATTTTCAAGATGGGACAAATTCATGCAAATTTTTATGTCTTAAAATTGGGAGTTGTTTATATGCTTGCTATATTTATTTGCCTCGACAAGAAAGTGCATTCATAGAAGATACCAAGCCATACATTTACATAATTTCATATTTTGACCAAATGGTTTAAGGGCCTTTTCTTTCTCCTTCAATTTAGGTTGAAGTCCCAATTTCATTAGAAGCATCTACTTCTATCATTTCCTTCCCCTACTTTACTTTCTGTATTCCCCCATTCGGATTTATGAACAAGAATTATAGGAATTCACATTACGTGAGAGTGGGAGGCTTGAGCAGTGAAGAAATAAATAAAATGGAAATGGAATTCATGTTTCTGATGGGATTCAAGTTGCAGGTGAGTGTGAATGTATTCGAGAGTTAATACAGCCACATGGAGAGAGAGGCGGCATTGGGAGGAGGATTACAAATTGAGATAAGCCTTCTTCCATTCTTCTTCTGTGATGCCACGCGACAAAAAATCCACTGTCACATGACATGAGGATTCCAAAAACCATAGATTTTCTCTTTGGTGCTGCTCTTGCGAGTCTTCCAATTTGACAGACAGTTACTGAAGATTGATTTATGTGGACTGGTTGTAAATTAGGAATCGAATTAATGATTTAATTATCAAGAGAAGTATAAGGGAGTCAAGGAAAGTTGTTAATCACAACAAATATGTACGTCAAAAAATATTTGTGGGATGCAAAATATTGTCGGTCACTTTGGTTTACAATATCCCAAATTGGTTGTACCATAGTGCCCCAGTTTGAAACTGAAAATAAACTTGGGGGTTGGAGACGCTAACACAAGCGGATATTTTCAGCATAGTAATGGTACATCTGAAAAGAGTTGAGTAGCCATGCTCTTTAGTAGTATAACCTCTCTTTGTAAATATAAGGGTTCAAACCCATGGTAATCTAACAATAAAAGTATTTTCTAATGTATATGTAATTAGATATCTAAATACATTGATAAGTGTTTATATCTTAGAATTTGGGGTGGACTATCCTTTATGTTGTTTCTAGATTGTACGAGGATGAAACAAGTATATTGTCTATATTGATTTTATGATAAGGGTTCTAAATTCGAAATAAACAATTATAAAAAGAAAAAAGAGAATATAAAAAATAAGTGGTAACTATGCATGATAAGTTATAACTCATACCTATATATGTTTACCGGCCACAAGTCATTACACTCAATGGAAAAGTGCACTCTATTACTGATGAGTGCCTTCATATCAATTTGTTTACAAATGGAGCTTGAATTAATTCCTTTGTAACAAAAGTTTAAACTTTGCTATTATGTTTATGTCTATGTCATTCATTTATTTCCGATATTAATTGTCTTAGGTCATGTTCCTAGGAAACAACCGCAATTATACCAAATCACATACCATTCCACTCATAAATCCCCCTCAATATGGCTTGGGCATTGACTATCCATAAATCCCAAGGATTGACATTAACAAGGTCAACCATTGACAATGGTAACAATGAAGGTCAATGATTAACCCTCACAAAAATTCCACATACTACAACGTTAGAAGGAATCTAAACTACACCATCATTCTCCTTCGAACACTATGCAAAGATGAAAGACACTTCATATGTCTCACTTGGAAAAAAACAAGAGTTATACCTTAATTCTCTATCCCTTTCACACTTAAAATTGCAATCCTCAATCCTTCCACTCCCTCTACCAAATGAAACTACCGATGTTGATTTCCAATATATTTAGAGTCAAACTTGATCACTACCTAGCCCTTTATTGTTTTAATCACATATGTATACCTTTTTGTATAACAAATTAATGTACAAAGCATTTTACTTGCCATCGATTACATGGGTTTCTATTTATTGCTTATTAGTATTTGCAATAGAGTTTTCCTTTCAATTTCATCGACTACTATCCCTACCATAAATTAGCTAAACTTTCTTTCAAACACATAAAATTATATTGTCTACCTACACACACTTTTTTCTCATTTTACAACATATTGAAGTTCTTCTCGGCGTTTCATTTCCCCCGCTTTAGGAATATGCTAGTATTAAAGTTATTGTAAGTTGCTATGTTGTGACATAACAAGTAGATACATAAATAATAAGAATAAGGAAATGAAATGGTTGTATAATATAGAAAATTTACATGACAAAAAATAAATAAGGACATTACGAATATAATTGAGACCATTGAAAAAGTTGAATGAAAGTAGCTATTTGCAAATAAAAATGATGTTAAGAAGCTATTTGCAAATAAAAATGATGTAAAGAAATGAAAAACAATCTAGTTTGAAAGATGCTTTATCCAATATTGCAGGTGAACCTAAAAACGACAAAAGAAAGCTTATGTAACTTGAGGGAAGGCCATATATTCTTGAACAAAAGTAAACTATTTAGGTTTTTTGTTGTTGAGGTAAATAAAAAACAAAAAAACATGAAAATCATTTTAATTGCTTGGAATACATATGTTACCATTGAATGTATGTATTTGCAAGGAAAGTATTATTTTTAAATGATATAGGCACTTAAAGTGTGAAGGTCCAAACTTGAAACGATTGATAATATGGTAGAATACAACAAGAATATAGGCAGTTAAATGCAATAAAGGGAATGCGTGTAGAGTAAAAGAAAGGTTCTACTTTTTAGTACATATGATTTTTTTAATAGGATGGAGGAGCAGGGATCAAGATTGAAGGGCTGGTCTTAATTTCATATTGAAGGTTATATATTCATGCAGCCCTTCATTGATGAAGGGCTTTAAAAAAAACTCACATTTCAAATGACAGTAATAGATTAATTGCACACTTCATTAAAAAAATGTGCTAAAAAGATAATGCATTTCAATTAAATTTATGACACAAATTTTTTTTTAAATAAAACTTTTTTTTTCACAGGAAAAAATACCAGTCTTTGTTATTCATATGAATCAAAAGACATATTATACATCAACCATCTTCATGACAGGAGGAAGTAACATTCCAGTTCAGCATATAGACAAATAGAAAGAAAAGTCTGCAAAGCTGTCAGTCAACAAAATAGAAACAAAGTCTGATCGTAGCAGACTTTTCTCATCATCCCTGAATTATCAGGTCAGAATATGCTGTATAATCAAAAGTGACCTACAAACATACACTCCTAAGCAAGACCTGCTAGCTGATAGGTCTCCTATGTAACAGACAAAGAAAGAAGTACATCTGCATGTCATTCAAACGCTGAAAAAAGATGATAAACAGCAGCTAAAAAAGTATGAATTGGCCATGTTCAATGACCTTCCCATCCAATGTTTCAGTGAAATATCCAGATCCCAATTCCATTTTCAGAGCCTGCTTTTGAAGACCATCAGCTAGCATGTTGTGCTCTCGGAAGATATGTTTGAAGATTACCGGTGGGACAAGCTACAGCATATAGTTTATTTCATCACACCAGTGCATCAGAGTAGGAATTTCAAGGGCTGTAAGTCTGTTTATCCAATAATTAATCACCATCGAATCACCAAAAATCAAATGAATGGGCAGACCCATCAAACAACTCACTCTAAGAACAGCCCAAAGAGCTAGAAGTTCTGCTCTTGTATTCGTACCGCAACCACAGTCCAAAGAGAAACTATAAAAACTTATGACATCTTATGACATCTTCAAGTGGAAACAGTTTGCTAACTCTGGCTTAATGGACAACACAAACACAATAATGGCTGCCATTTCAGAATCCTCATAAAAGTTTCAAATTTCAAATGTAAATAAAACATAAAGCTGTCACCAACCTTTATGATAAGTCTGTCCAATACTTTGAAAATGGCTATTAGCTGTGAATTTCAAATTGCCTATAAATATTAAAAGTTAATACTACAGAATTATGCTACTATCATTAAAACAAAAAAATACTTAAAATATAAAACTCAAATGCAATACTCACATGATCATGATGGCTTAGGAGGTCTGTGCCAGTAGCTTATGAATAAAGGCTAGTCAATAACAGACACACCTAAATGATTTCAGTTTAGGTCTGGAATAGGTAATTTCATTGAATTGGAAAACTGAAAAGAAATTCAAGATCCTAGAGAAACATTGTTATAATCATTGCAACGTGATCTAATTAAATTTGTTATCATTGAAAGGCTAATTAAGTTGGTAAAAGCGAAATGTTATTATGATCCCACCAAATTTGAATGACTAAAAAATGGCTGTCACGATCTCGTAAAGACCCATTGATAACCTACATAATTCAGCTCTTAATAAGTGACTCAAACATTTCAGTGTAACAAGGAAGCATGTTCAAGATTACGGAGATTGACATTGAGGCCAAACAGAAACTCTGCACAGAGCAAAGCACGTCATCTATGGTTATGAATTTTACAAACAGAATGAAATTAACATGCAGAAGGAGAATTCATTATTTACCTTGGGAGATCACAGTGAGAAGGCTGCCATCTCCATTTCAAGTAATCACTATCAGGTCTGCCATTCTCCTGGCACCGAAATCCTCCATCAAGAAAAGGGCAGTTGCGAGACTCATAGAGGGGATAGGAATCGTCCCACACCCACGAACCCACAGAAAAATCACACTCCCCAGATTGCACAACCTCATTGCCATTTTTCGCAATTTCCAAAGCTTGAACGGTAGAATTCTCATTTCCTCCTTCAAAATCATGTCTGGCTGTTTCATTTCTCGGATCTTTCTGCAGATAATATGAAATGGGTCGTGAAGCTATTGGAGGGGAAAGAATAGTGGTATTCCTATTCATACTATCTGCTATGGAACTGAGTTTCAGAGGGCTTGTATACAGGAGAAACCCAACAGGAACTGCTGAGATGCCAAAATACAGAACGAACAGTAGAACCACTAGAATGGCAGAGAGCCAACATATGGTAGCACTTCGGACAGTGCCACAGATTCTCAGGGTGTATACAACAGGAATCCTGGAGGCTTGAATCCACCATTCCTTCATCTGGAATTCAAGAACAAGAACTGCGACTTTAGCAATCCTTGGAATTCAAGAATAAGGATTGTGAGTTTAGCAGTACTTGCCCTATTAAAAGTCTATAAAGTTTTGCCCTACTCAACAGTCTACAGACTCTGCTTCTGCCAGAATATTTGGGCACTGGGCATGTGTGTAGATATATGTACAATGACTGATTTTGGGCTGTCGGCATTGGAAATGTTCAAAAGAAATTACGAGAGTCAATATCTCCCCAAATGGGCAGTTAGCCATCAACCGAAATCATTAAACGCCGGAGAATTAACAACTCAGTGTGGGCTACCCCTTGTGCCTCCCAAGCCACTTTCAGTAATTATATTTTTAAAGTTACAACACTACTTTTTTATTATCAAACGAGGGTGTGTCTCGGACTGGTGTGTTAACCTGGTGCAGAATCATGGGTTTGTTAGCAAAATCCACAAGAGGTTTGGGAAGGCTCAGAGTAAGTGGACATAGCCTTGTTCCAAAACCGCCCACAAGGATTAAGGCCTTCATGGTATCTGCCCAAATACAATAACCCTCTGCAAGTTATGGAAAAATATTGAAATTTATTGGTTCTGAGTGAAATATGTTTATGCCCAGGTGAGCAGAAACACAGAATTAAGCCTGGTGCAGATGGATCCTATTATGCCCAAATGGTAGATAGGGCAAAGATGGATTCTAATATGCCCATAAAATAACTTTGTAAACAAAGAGGGTGGTGGATTTGATGCGAATCCTATTGAGTAAAGAATCTGCAAATCTAGCAAAGTAGCTCGAATACATGAAGAAATGCCAGGAGGATTAAAAGTATCCGGAATTGTTCAGTAAATGAACCAACATAGCTCGAATGCATATAAAAAAATGACAAGAGGAATAAGAGTATCAGAATTGACTGCTGCTTTGGGAACAAATGTATGGGAAACAAAAAAGGGAGGGAAATTCGGGACCCCAGGTCTTACCAGGGTCCAAAGCAACGCTGGTAACGCTAGGGTAGATGCCCCCTTCCAGGTAGATGTCCTCCAACTGCTGCTATGAGTTCCCTCCTGTTACACCACCACAAAACGTAGTATGTTATTATCATAAATGGCTACAAAATTACAACCAGAGAAAATAGTATTGGCTTTTAGACACAGAAAAGAATGTATTACCTCAACGAAGCATTTTAATGGACAGCTTCTGCGACTGGAGTAATGTATAGGCTGGTAGCAGGACCAGAGCGCCGAGATTAGTGTCAGCACTCTATGGTGCTCTCCAAAAACCACAGCAGCAAACAACGCAGAGCCAAGGGTGAATCGAGGGTTTGTATGACGGGCCCTCCCTCATAGAAGGAAGCTAATCTACGTATGTATGCAATCTGGAAATAACGAACAGTATTGAAAACTCCAACAGCAATCGCATTATCTCACTATTATTCAGAAAACTAATATTACAACAGCTACTACACAGGGTGCTTGCATTTGCTCTCACGGCAACACACACTAGATCTCTCTCTCAAAATGCTTACTAATGCACCAAAGGCAGAAGAGCACATCTGCCGAAGATCAGCATATATCTTTGAGTTATTTACAGATAGGCCAACTACTAGAGTCATACCATTACCGACTCCACGAATATAACCATATTGGAGCCGTTTCGTTTTAAATGAAGACTTCAGTATAGTCTTTACGCTATTCCATTGATAACATTGGTTCCAGAATCCAGAACAAAGAAAACGATGCGTTATAATAAATACTATAGTACAGCCACCAATGGTTCTGACAGGGTAGACGAACGTAAATTAGATTTGATTACTTTGAGTTTGAGCCATAGGATATTAGGAAGTGCCAGGTCGAGTCTCGAATCTCGATTCTGTCTGGAATTAAATTCCAGAGTAAAGACTGGCAGACTGGCAGCCTGGTCCTGTCACCACTCACCCATAAAAAAAATTAATGACGGGCGATTTTAATGACAGCCCTTTAAATGTCATTTATATTTAAATAAATAATTTTTTTTTAAATGTCAAAAATTCCAAACCTCATTTTATATGACGGGGAAAATTGAGATACCCCTTCACTGACGGGCTGAGAGGCCTTTGACGGGCCCTGACGGCCTCAATTTTGAACCCTGTGGAGGAGTATACAACAAGAGAAATAAAAATGAAAATAAAAGTGCAAGTTAATAGAGTTAAGAAAATGTATATAAGAGTATATGTGAAAGTAAATATTGTAAACATAGTAATTTGAAATGGAATATGTTTGTTTGTATGTATGTCATAGTTTTTTTCACATGTGGTTCACAAATCCCCCAGCGGAGCTACTACGTTCACGGTAAGAAATCACAGGGGGCCCACCCGAAGGGGACACACCTCATTCGTTCTTATTACGGAGCTAACCCGATGGGGACATCAAGTGAGGCCCTTATATAGCAATGTATAGCCACCCAGGGATTTGACCCCGAGACCTTCTGCTCACAAATTACGGCACTCAAACTCTTGGGCTAGCCCACTGGGCTTGCATGTATGTCATAGCAATCTAGGGAAAAAAGGATTTAATTAAAGCATTACAAAAATCAAGGGAATATAATGTTTGAAAATCCCTTCATGCATGGCAGAATTTGGTAATTTCATGGAGTAATAAGATGCAACCAGCTACAAGGTCCAAATGCTTAGATTGCATGATGATGACCTTCAAGTGAGGCGTGTCTTTAAATGTTTCTATTTTAATGGAAAGTGTGAGCAGGAGTTGTGTGTATTCAACCTTGGAGAAGATTTCTTTGATGGATCCAAGATAAAAAGAAAGCAAATGTAGATTCTTTGCAGTGATACTAAGGAGTTCAGTGGATGCATCCTCGAATGCGACGATAGAATCAAGCAATCCAATGTGGTCCTACAGTTTTAGTTTAAGGAAATACCTATAATCACAATTGGACAAATCGACCTCACATTTGGGACAATGCCAACCATTATTAGCATCCTTTATGACTTTTTCCATGCATTGTTTTTCATCGACAAGTAAAGGGTAGGCAAGGTAGTAGAAGTTATCAAGAAAAATATATGTCATGGTAGCATTTAATAGAAACCATTCAACTCTTTCAGAGGGATGGATGCTTGCAACCTCAACAAGGGTTCTTTTCTTGCTCACCTCCTTAGGAACATTTGTATAGTGTGTAGTTAAGGATGGGGATGAAGCATGGAAGCCTTCTTTTTCAAACCATTGTGAAAGCTTATGCTTTTTTGGTATATCTAGGTTTATGAGAATAATGGATTTGGAAATAGTCGCAACAGTCTTATCATTAAACTCAACTACACGACCTCCCTTGATTGCAAGCATAGGGTTGGCATTTTCAGAGCGTAATGTCCATGCTATGTCCTGACATGTCTTTTATATGGATTTTTTTGTATAGTTTCTAATCCATCTTTCCTATGTATAGGGGAGGTAGGGAATGTGTTTGTGGCAATACCAATGATGTCAACAATGGAGCTTATAGCGGATGACTTGATTTCTTTGATTGACTTGAAGTTGAATTGCATATAGGGAAGCAAAATACTTTCCAATGGGCAATGTTGAACCATGGAGCTTGGTTGTAAGAATATCTCCCAATCATTATTCAAATGGCTATACATCTTGTCTATCAGTTTGAAAGTGCCTCTAGAAATGAAGTAGACATGGCCAAGCAAGATTTGATTATAAAAAGCATCCATAGAATCATTAAAGCAAGTGATGTGTATTTTGTCGTCATCCATGTTAATAAAGTCAAACCCAAACACCTTCCTAGGGCCTTTTTGGTTGTTGAAGTGGCAAAGGGTTGTTTTTCCTGAACACGACCCTTTACGAACCAATTCAAGTTGTAGGAGCTTAATTCTTTGATAGGAATTGGTATTTGAACAACGGATGATGAAGGACTTTGAAGAAGTGTGCATTGTTTCTTCTGAGGTGGTTGTTGCAGTGAAGAAAAAGGGAGGAATGTGTTGAGAACAACAGGGAAGGATATAGCAATTCGATGGCCAACCAATGTTGCAAAAGGTTCAATGACTTCTAATTCATGTAGTATGATAGTCCTGTATGGGAAGCAAAACAATCAAATGCAAAAAGAAGGGTTTGCATGCAATGAAAAAAGTATTCACAACATATTAGTATAAGAAGGATGAAGATTACATGCATTGGCTAAGAACTGCACATGTCCATTTCGTGAGTTGTATCATTGAATCTTGTTGAAGTGTTCATGAAGCAATGAGGGCATTAAATTTTGGTGGAATCATGGTGTGTTGCATGTGCATCCCATCAAAGATTGTTGTTCGATAACGCAAGGTTGAGCTTTGAACATATTTGACTAGCTCAACATCAACAATATGTAGGAATGGTTGCACATCGAAGGATAGCGCACGCAATAATTCAATGCCATGTTCAATCATGTGGGTTGCCATTTTTTGATTGGGAGCACAAAAGAAATTCAAGCTCTGCAGGTGTCAGGGGAGAGTAAAAAAAAGAGGCCATGGATGTAAAGAACAATAAATATTCAAAGTGTCATATTGTGGTTGTTTTGATGAATAAATTGCCCTATATAACTAAAGGTTGTGAGTATACATTTTTTTGGATATCTATCAAGTAAGAGGTAGGGTTTTGAAAATTTTTGCCATCGATTATGTACAATAAGCTACATTAGACCGACGCAAGCCTACTTGACATGATTCCAAGAATGAAACATTTGTAGGATACTTTTGAAGAAAGTAACTAATTTGAAAGCACACATAGGCATATCATTACTAATTAAAATGTGTATACAAAATTATAGGAAAAAGGAAAAGGTCGATGACATGGCATAAAGGAATTGGTATATTTTATTGTTGTGCCCATTTCCTTTATGCCATGCCATATATATATATATATATATATGGCATGGCATAAAGGAAATGGGCACAACAATAAAATATACCAATTCCTTTATGCATTTCATATATATATATATATATATGAAATGCGTATTTTTATAAATTGCTTTATATAACTAAAGGTTGTAAGTGTAATTTTTTTTTTGGATATATGTCAAGTAATAAGCAGGGTTTTGAAAAAAAATGCCATCAATTCTATACAATAAGTTGCATCAAACCGACACAAGCCTACTTGGCATAATTCCAAGAATGAAACGGGTGTATGATTATTTTGGAGAGAGAAAATGATTTGAAAACACACATAGGCATAACCTTACTAAATAAAATGTGTATATATAAAAGTACAGGAAAAAGGAAAAGGTTGATGACATTGCAGAAAGGAAATGGGCACAACAGTCAAATTATATATATGTGTGTGTGTTAGCTCAAGTGGTTGAGAGCTGTGAGTTGTAAACATAAGGTCTCAGGGTCAAATCCCCAAGTGGCTATGCATAGATATATAAGGGCCTCACTCGATGTCCCCATTGGGTTAGGCTCAATAATCAGAGCCGATGAGGTGAGGCCCCTTTGGTTGGGCCCCTTGTGAATTCTTCCCGTACACATAACAACTCCTCTCTAAGGTTGTGAACCATATTGAATATATATATATATATAGAAGAAATTAAGAGATAAAAAATGAAATAAGTTTTGTCATCAAATATTTCACTAATCTAGTAACTACCCCATGTAATAATAACTTTTTACATTATAGAAATAACTTTTATCACGAGGTAGATTATAGAAATTTTCCTTATCACATCTCACTTTGGACAGACATATACAAATAAATTCAGATAGTGAAATAAGAGGATTTGGAAGTATCTAAGTCCCCTTTAAAAATACAGAAACATATGCCTACCAACCATTTTGACATTTTTGTATTATTTTTATGCAAGTTCGCTTACCTTTATCTGATAAAGGAGAGCACGTGAATCTAAACATAATGCTCCTTACCAAAATTTGTTAAACATATTATGGATATTTTGAAGTTGGTAATTGTCCCAACCCGTGGATCTTGACTCCTGAAAAATTATGAAAATTCCAAAACGATGTGGCTCTCATACTTGGTATCTATCATGTTGTAAATTCTATAACAAATATATGTAGCATCCTGAGCAAAGGTTAACAAATAAATGGTTGTGATTACTTGAAAAACAAAAGCTATGTGCAACTTAGTCCATGCCTTCTATAAAAAATAAATAAAAAAGAAAAGAAAAACAAATGATTGAATAGCATTTTTTTTTAAACATAAACTCTTTAAAAAAATCACTAACACATAATTGGCACATTACCGCATGATTGGCATATTACAAGTATATCGGTCATTGTCATTCCAAATGTATGTCACAATCTGCTGATAGTAAAATGTATTATGGAAAATAACATAATTATATGGTAGAATGTACCATGGCTATCTGAAGTTTTATACATCATTACATGGTGATGTGCCATGGATGCTATAAAATACAAAATGAAAAACAAGTAATGTTTTAAAGCTAAAATCCTACTTGGAATAATCATCATAAAATATTTCAAAATATTTCCGTATATGGAGACAAATTACTCATAATGCTTTTATGCTAAGTTGCTCCCCAAAATGCAAAATGAGTACTCACAACATATTTCAAATTCATTCAATAATGATGTTTAGGATTTTGTGAACAAAATTTTAAAGTTTTAAGATCTCCATGTTTTGAAACTTAGATATAAGTTTAAAAGTTTATTCTATGAAATTTATTTTCAAATTTAGAAATATTGTGGAAAGCTAAGTTGTCTTGTGTTTCCAATCAACAATTTAAATATAAATTTAGAAAGAAAAAAAAAACAAATAAATAATATAACTACAATTCACATGAAATTCATATGAAATATGATATAAAAACCAATATACTTTTTTTAATTGCATTTAAAAAAGACATTGCGGCATTTCACACATGTTACGTATGATACAATATTAATCATATGTATGAAGTATGTAGTATTCATATGTATGAAAAAATAACCATTACTCATAATACCATCATCAACAAATTTGAGAACATTGTTAAAATGTCTCATTCAATATTCATCAATAAATTTGAGAACATTGTTAAAATGTCTCATTCAATATTCTTATAAGAATCACCTAAGCTAATTGCCCATCCATTCATTCTCTTTATTGTTGCATTCTAGTACTTTCTAACGTAACTAGTCTTCATTATTCAAAGTAATGATTATTACTCAATGGAGCTAAAAGCTGCCACAATTTCAAAATATAAGCACATGAAGTATATATATATATTCTCTCAGAATTTCAAATATATAAGCACATGGAGCGCGCACACATGTGTGTGTGGATCCTCAAAGATTACATCATTCCTGAAACCAAGCTTGGAAAAGAGGATATTAAGTACCATGAGCTTTATAAATCTCTTCGAGAGGAGATTCCTCTCATGCATATCTTGGTTGACCTTGCAAAGAGCCATGACCGGTTCCAAAGGATCCTAATTAATAAGTAGATGCTTTGGAAGGATGTGTTATGGCCATAAAAAGGACTAATGCATATTTTTTGGATAATATTTATAATAGTTTTGTATTTAAGTCAGGTTGGCTTTTGCTAAAGAGGACTTTTAAGGGTTTGATTCATAGTGTCGATTTTAATTTGTTTTGGCACTCATGCCTTGGTCACACTGGTAAATTAAGAATACATTCAATAAAAACTGTGTGCTTCCTCATAGGAAAAATGAGGCTTGAATGGTAAGTATCTACATGTATAATTGCTAGCTACACAACCATGTAATAAACTCTAGTTGCTAACTACACAACCATGCAATAAACTCTACCAAGCTATTGATCGTCATTTTATCACAAATATGCTCATGCTGCTGAAAAAAAGAGAAAGGATCGATTTGTCGATAGTCCTCAATCTAAAATTGTGAAAATTAAAAGAATTCATATGATATTAGCCTATATTATTTTCTAGTTAATTCTTTAAAGGAATTTAGAAGCATTTACTATTTACAGTGATAGAGCCTTACTATTGATGACTAGAAAAATATGTATACACTAAAAAACACTTTGTCTGAAACCCCGAAAACAATTAAAAGTAAAACAAAAATCATACCAGATTGAATAAGTAACTTGCATTGAATTCAGAAAATGGTGAACACATTTTTGTCTACACTCAATCCAGAGTCACATACATAATTATTACTTCATTTATAATGAGTGAATGGTATTAGAAATATATATATATATAAGTTCTCTATGACTCCAGAGGAAATAAGATGAAAGACTACGCATGGGGAATAGGTAGGAAAAAAAATAATAATGCAGAATGGCTATCCCTCACAAAAGGTATGGAGATTGCTAGGGAGGATGGTGTCAATGATTTAGCTATCTGCGGTGATTCAATGTTGGTCATCAGGGAGGCTAGGAATCTGATTACAAATAGAAAGAGGCCCACATCCAAAATACATAACCTGTTCAAGTACCTGGTCAGTGAATTCAACACTATCAACTTCTTCCACATCTTGAGAACGAATAACCAAGCGGTCGATGTAATGGAAAATGTCGGAGCACAATTGGATCGTGGCGTTCTGGTTAGTAATCAAAATCTGAATTGTAAGGTTTGGATACCTTGTCATGGTTAAGACCACATTTTGCATGCTACCAACAAAGGTTATATGCTTTCGAAAGGGGGGAAGCTTTGGTATTAACCCCATGCAACATTTTGTTTTCACCAAATTTTATGCTATAGTCCTAAACCCTGCTGGGGGTTTCAAGGCAAGGAATGTTCACACGTATCCTTCACATGGCTTCCACATGGGAAGCATGCAAACCAGCCTGTCATCTGTCTCTCGAGGTTCCAACCTATATCACGACTATTGTCGAGGAGGTTTGCATCACAGTTTTGTGCTCGAAATGATGGCAAGCTCTAGTCATCCCTTCCACATGAAAACAACTTTGAATTATGGTGGTATATTCCAGGATTTCAGGAAACAGTTTCCATCTTGGCCTGGGGTTCAGGAGGGTATGACTCCTGCACAGAGTGAGCATTTCATTGGCACAGTATCTGGTGGTGGTGGTGTAGAGTGTAGAAAGCGTCCTCGCATCTCGTCAGGGGGATTCGAAGGTGAGGCTTCTGGGCAGAGCAATGAGCCAGCTCTGGGCTCCGGCTTTGTTGGTGGTGGTCGGGAAGATCATGGATTCGTGTCCTCACTCAGCATTGTAGATGATCATCTGACAATTCTGGATGCGCAAATTCGGGTTCTACGTATTGAAGTGTCTGAGATTAAAAAAAGCACTGCAGAATATGGCCTTTTTCGGAGCACGCAGCAATCCTGGAAATTCGAGAGCTCAGAGAGAGAGTGGATACTCTGGCTGGGGTTCTGGAGAATGGATGCACCTGCAACATGCAGGAGGTACAAATCAAGGAAATTCGTGGCATTGCCAGAAGCATCAATGAGAATGTCAACTGCATGCGTGCCGACATTAAGGATTTCAAGCAAGATTTGTTGAACAACACTGGTAAAGACGTAGAGATATGATTTCTCAAAAACTCAGTTCTATTTTCTTGGGTCCTTTTTCCCTGTTTAAAGTTGAATTCAGTATGTAATGTCGTCGGTTCTACAAGTTATTTCTCTCTAAGTCATCGGCTTTATGTAATTTTGAACCTGCCTAAAATCTCCTGGAAGACAGTGTACTATATGTTTCAGTATTGAAAGGTTTGTATTTCTTTTTGTAAGACGGTCATAGATGAAGGTAGGGCTATGGTTGTTTTCCATGAGGGAGCAGGCCTGCTCATACGCTATGTAACCCTGGTCCTTATTTCCTTTTTATATATAAAAAAATCTTAACCGTTTATGTTAAAAAATATATATTTATATATATAAACCACCACTTTTTTTTATTATAAAAAAAAGGTCTAGGCCGAACTAGAAGACCCACAGTTACAAAAATGCTCCATATACTGAGCAATAGAGTTCATATAGTTACATATTCTGTGAGCAAAAACAAACTACAAAAACGTTACATTCTTCCAAGTTCCAGCTGTTTCTGTATGCCTGACTGGTATAGACCCGAATAAACTGACTTAAAAGTAAAATACATTTATACTTCATAATTCTAGAGCATGAGAAGCCATTTAAAACTACACCTCTTATTATATCTAAATGGGAGTCCTAAATAACCTTTCTAACTATATCTAGAGTTGAAAAACCCTTTACAACTAATTGTTTTTGAATTTAGGATATTCATAAATATGTTCTCAATCAACACTATTACATCATTTCTAACTTAAAAATTTTACAATAAAAAATTAAATACTATTACATCATTTCTTAACTTAAAAATTTTACAATAAAAAATTAACATGAGATATAATAAAATCTTAGATTTATTTTAATTTCATAAAATATAATTTAAATATAAATTCATCATTTAAATTTAAATTAATTTGAAACATTTTATTCTTTATTAATATTACTTATAGTATACATATAACATAAATTATTTTCATGTTAACATGCAAAGCTTGTGAAATAGTATTTAAAATTGAACAATTTATTCTTTATTCATATCACTAAATTAACATACGGCATAAATTATTTTCATGTTAACCTGCAAAGCTTTTAAATAATATATTTTTTCATAATGATAACACATTATGAAATCAATCTACCTATAATATAGTATAAATTATTTTCACGTTAACATGCAA
The DNA here is from genome assembly GCA_027924585.1 of Larix kaempferi. Lineage (NCBI taxonomy): Eukaryota > Viridiplantae > Streptophyta > Pinopsida > Pinales > Pinaceae > Larix > Larix kaempferi. The sequence continues at coordinate 7,771,113 of BSBM01000940.1, read as the reverse complement.
AGTTTCTGAAATAGTATATTTTCATAATGATAACATAATAATTATAAATTATTTTCAGGTTAACATGCAAAGCTTAGTATATTTTTATAATGATAACATAATAAGAAATTAATTAGGGATGCAATAATAATATAAGTGTAAAATTAATTTTTTAAATAGGAAGTAGATTGACAAAATTTTAGCATGTTTGATAAAATAGTAGTGTAAATTCACTTTAACTTGTGAAATATTAAGAGCTAAGAGATCAAATTATTCGAGGTGTAAACTTTTTTTTATTGTGCAAAATTTGAGGAAATGCTTGCACGTCAAGGATTTCCAAAGTTAAAATGGGTCTACATTGATTTAATATGAGTTAAAATGGGTCTATATTGATTTAATATGTAAATCTCTCCTCTATGCTCAAATCCATTGTATGTAAATCTTTCCTTTATGCTCAAATCTACAGCTGGTGCAAAATGCTCAAAATTTTACTCATGAGGAATCAAGATAATGTTCCTTTTTGGACTACCCAATCTTCCTCTAGCATTAGTTTATTTGGCCTTGTTTATTTTCAGTGACTCCTCCAAATGCAATGCCATGGCCTCTATCCTCAATATTCAAAAGGCTAGAGGCCCCAAATGATCTAGCTAATTTATTTTTCACCTAAAGGAACTATAAATTTTACTCACCAGAACATGTAGAAGTTTCATTGAGAAGATAATGAATGTCAAAATAAGTGACAAGACTAATGCAATAAGAAAATCATTGCTGCTGAGGAGGATATTTTTTTTATTTCAAGCAAATAGAACTATGTGAAAAGAGAGACTTGTAAGATGAAACCTAGTCTAAGATGCAAATCACACATGATTGAGCCAAGGCCTTTTATTGCATTTCACTCCATCTATATTAGGATATTGTAGATTCGGAAAGCACATCTACTGTTAAAAGTCACACAATTTCAACAAAAAGAAGAAACATTAATACTTCTGTTCTAAACTCCTCTTTTGTGATATTTACCTGGAATATACAATATGTGCATATAATCATTTTGCTATGGAAATATTCACAAAAGTACTTCAAACAATATTTTTCCAATCTTGGTTATTCAGAGCAATCAATAGCTCAACTCAATTATTTAATTCAAAACATAAACTAATATACTAAACAAAACCATCTGAATCTCATTCTGCAAGAAAAACTTGATAGAGGATTTAATCCAGAAGTCAATAAACCTCAAAGAAAACATAATTGAGTCACACAAACTACACTTTGATACAGAAAGCCAAATTGGCCCTAATTCTATCCTTACCCTTGAGGAACTTGCCATTTACACACACTGTGTGAATTCCCTAGACGTTGGTTAGCAATTATTTGACTAATCTTGGCTTTAAACATGTTACCAAGTTGAAAAGTAAATAGGGACTAGCTACTCGAAGACTCTTCTAACTAAGGCAGTTTATAAAACTTCAGGAGACTGTATTGTATTACTATATCAGTAATATTTTTTTTACTTGAAAGCAAATTGCAACGTTCAGTCCTCATTAAAATATCGATTGAGATGTTGTAATGTATGCAAATGAGCAATGAATTAATTTGATACAGAACTCCATCTTCTGATTAAGCTCGTCATTTCTATACCTTTTATTTGAAAATGTGTCAATTGTCTTGCATTCCAAGCCCTTGCTTAAAATTCCAGTTTCTAATTTTTGCTCAGCAGTCCTGAAAACAGTTTGCCGCAGTTGTTTTACAATAATCGCGAGAGAGATACAGAAAGTGCTATTTCATCATCAATAAACTGTAGAGTATATTTTCTATGCAAAGAACACAAATTTTGTCTAATTTGGAAGCAATTACCCTTGTATCAGAAGTATGTTTTTGATAAAACATATTGATTCCCAAAAAAACACTCGTTCCAGACATTCTGACAGCGAACTTTTTTCCTGATCACACATTTTTCAAAGAATTGAAGACCATATAAGCATTTTCTGCTAGATATTTAATGAAATGCATTTTCTTTTATCAATTTCGATGATGCTATTTGTGATGGAGATTTTGTGTGAGAAACATTTGTAATGGAGATTTTGTGTGAGAGAAATAAATATGTGATGGAGATTTTTCTTTTTATCTCATAGAATTTGACACTTTCTTCAAACTTGCATAAGTTTATGTAATGTACAAACTTGTTTTTCCATCATAAGTTTATTTTAGATTTTATTTTTAAAGTAATATTATTTCATTATATATATATATATACCTCTAACAACTTTGGTTTATATTGCAAATGTTTCTATTATGAAGAAGGAAGGACATAGCACCCTGATTTTTGGACTACTCACATTTCAAATATACATCGAGTTCAAATTGAATTTCAACAACATCATTTCTAGTTTAGGACTTTGGCCCTCTATATTTGAAGTTTCTTATAAAATAGGATTATTTGTGGGAAGTTGCATTAATTTGTTATCATTAAACTATCATTTTGTTAACTCAATACTGTTGTTTTTTTTCGTTTTTTAAATAAATAGTTATTATGCTTTTTGGATATGATTATGACAGATTTTGAAAGTTATTAATTACTTTGGTTTTGGTTTATTAATTTGATTATAGATTAACTAAGTTTTGAAAAGTGGTTTATGTAGATTCATAATTTTGTTTTTATAGTCTTATTTTTTAATTCTTAATTGAATCACATACAATAGCAAGAAGCAAGGGTATACCATTGTTCATTTTTCTTTTATATAAATAAGATTTTATTAATTAAAAAAAAAAAAGGAAAAGTATGGTAATTTCTTTTCTATGAATTAATCAACATATTTTTATAGACTATTCATAACATCTAAGTACAAATAAGTGTGCAACAAGTCAAGATCTTTTCTCAGTTCAAAATGTCAAAGAAGCAACAAACACTGCAACTTATGGAGAGGCCAGAATTTGGCATTGTTATCTAAAATGTGTGGGACACTTTTACGAACTTGTGTCTAAGGGCTCTACATTCAAGATGCTTAACGTGCTCAGTAATGGTCGGCTTCAAATTTTAGATAATTTTGCAAAAAGCTTATAAGCTTACCGTATTTTTCAAAAAAGCTACAGGTAAAAGCCATTGGGATGGTCCGGACTCTGGCACATCACCGGGTTGAACCCTTGGAAACCTAACTTAACTTGCAGGGCAATGTTAATAACAAGACGAAAGCAAAACCTAGCTATTTACAGAGGATTCAGGGATGTAGCTCATGTGGTAGAGCACTCGCTTTGCATGCGAGAGGTACGAGGTTCGATACCCCACATCTCCATTCTTCACTGAACGAAATCAATGTTTTCTATTTTATTTGTGACCAAAAAAAATGATCGGTTTAATCTCCCATGAAGATTGGAAATTCAAATTCAAACTAACTGGATGAGGATAATTGCATTTTTCTAAAGATATAGAAGTTTAAAAAATTAAATAAGTCAACGACAGGAACTAGCTATGATGTACCTATCTCTGCTATCTATGCCTGACACATTTGGGGTGGACTTAACAGGCATGGGCTAGGCGTTAGCATTTGGTTTTTGGCTGGCTGGGATTGTCTTCAGTCGGTCAACGTTCAGGCTTCGGCTGAGCTTTGCTCTTACCAGTGCTATAGGGCCTTGGCTTAGCCCCACTCCTTCTCGGTCCTTTACTTAGCGTTCTTACTTCCTGTGATAAATTTATAACTTAGCAATGTTACGTCCTGTGTTGTTTTTCCAGATGTGGTATACAATATATGGTGTCTACTCTATGATTACCCAAGTGGCTGGGTAGAAACACAAAATACTGTATGGAAATTCAAATTCAATCTAACTGGATGAGGATAATTGCATTTTTCTAAAGATATAGAAGTTTAAAAAATTAAATAATCAAAAGTATAGTATTTTTTCTTCACCTAAGAAAAAGAAAATAAAACTTTTAAGCTTATCACTATATGTAATTATTAACGTGATAAGCGGCTTATTTTTTATGTGAATAACGCACCCGGACTAGTAAATTTTAAGCTGAGTATATAACCTTAATACTCTATGACCCTTTTGTTGTTACAGGTAGAGAAAGCTAATGAAACGTCGTCGTACTGGTTGAAAACTAATTATAAACTAATATAACATGGTTCCTTAGAATTAAACCCTCTACAGTCCCAAAATACATTGTACCATCGTTCCAGTTATAATCTACAAACAGATCCAGATATGCTTACAAATCTTGTATCGTGTCAAAACTAAGGCATCACACAGACAAAGCTTTAACTGCCAATAACATACCACAGTCAAAAAAACATACAGTCCCAAATCAAAGTAACAAAAATGGTAATACCTGTTACACCCTGGTATCACAAAGAAAGACAAAAAAAAAAAAAAACATTAAAAAGGCTTGGAAGGATGTCGCATCAACCAACTGATGATCCCAGGATTCCCTATACTCTTCGAAAAAGCACGTCCTTCCCTGATAGTAAGAGCATTTTTGGACAAACCATATGTCATTTCATTAAACAACCTGTAGATATGCTGGCAACATAAAGAAAGAAAAAAGCTCTGCAAATCCCGAATCCTACTACGCCAGTGTTCCAAAAGTAAGGATTGGGGACGACCTTTTTGTCCGAACCAATCCACAACAATACGGGAGTCACCAAAAAATGACAAGGAGATAATACTTTTTAATATTTCAAAATGTATTAACCCAACAAGCCACCAGCTCTGCTTTTGTATTGGTACTTGATCCGCAATTCAACCAACAATCAATATAATATTTAATGTTTACTGCTCATCTTTTACACCACATCAACACCACCCACAGCCTCCTGCACAGCTCCATCGAAAAATCCCATCAGGTAGCTCGAGAAACATGGAAGCACGATAATAGGTATTAATGTTATTGAATCCCCAATATCGCATTGAAAAATCCCATCAGGTAGCTCGAGAAACATGGAGGCACGATAATAGTTACTGATGTTACTGAATCCCCAATATGAAACTCTGATGTTACTAAATCCCCAATATGAAACTCTGAATTGTATCTAATGGTCTTGGAACACACAGAAGAGCAGTTAACAGAGTCCCCATCAAAATAACAACATTCTGACACCTCCAAATCCCCCGAGAGACAAACAGTGGCAAGTCAACAAAATCTGGAGCAAACTGCGTCCACCTCCAAAACTACTCAAAAGAACAGCCTCCACACCGATCGGCAATCCTGAAGAAGTGACAAACCCCCTGCCAGACCTTATGGGAGAAAGAGCAGAAAACCTACACTCACCACACCGACTGGAAATCCTGAAGAAGTGACAAAGCCCCTGCCAGACCTTATGGGAGAAAGAGCAGAAAACCTACACTCAGAAAGAGCAATGATGTAGAGCAGAAAGAGCAGTGACCACCTGAATGCATGCATATGTATATTAAATTACATCACACTTATTGCTTGAACTTCTCAATTCTAACTAGGTCTAATTTCTACAGGGGAATCCCTTAATGTTGTAATAGGATCTTCAGCGGCGTTGGTTGAAAATCGGAAGAGGTAGAGTTTGCATTTAAAAAACAAAAAAGGTAAGGTATATTCGTATAAAACTCGAATACATTTCCTGTAACAGTCACCTTCTGCTTGCCGACATCGATAGTGAAGTCATGTACCAGGGACTTCTATTCATGATGCTTACAAGACTCTTCTGCAATTTGTAACTGAGTCAAGTACCAGCCCATATAAGCATTTTGGCACTTACATGTTTCGCTCAAGCAATGGTGCAGCTTGTATTGCAAACTCAGAGAAGTTTTGGAAATGCGTCGTTTGACAATGAATATGAAGCATTGATTCTATTTTGGAATAAAATAAACTGGTTCTAATTCAAAATCGCCTTAACTCTCCTCTGCCCAATTCACACAGAATTATGTACACAATTCAATGCAACCCTCGAATATAAAACCTAGTCCCAGGGCAAATGGTTACTGGTGGCGGCTGCACAAGCCCGAGTCAGTACGATTGCAAAGAAGCGAGTCAGTCGGATAGGCGCGAGTCATTATGATTTTCTCCTCTCGGTCATGGAGATCACTCTGCAATCCAGTGCGAATTTTCTTGGTCATGGAGATCACTCTACGAGTTCCAATGACGTATGCATTCAATAGAGAGCATTCCAACGAGAAAGGCAATTAATATTGTTGGACTGTCATAAAGCACTGGAAAGGCAATTAATACTTCTGGATGGCCATAAACCAGCCCACAATAAAACCTTTGCCACGCATGTGCTTTGAACTTGGAGACAACACTCCACTTGGAACACCTCATAATGAATCATAGTATGAAAAAAATTAAAGTTTGCAACTAAGGTTGTGGGGTATTTTTTTATATTTATATTTTGTACTAATAGTCAACAATGATAAAATTAGTCAAATCACCTCCTATAATCCAATAGAAGTTAAACACATCTGAAAATAATTATTATTAAAAAAAACAACAAATAGTTATTTTTCTTAAACATTAGCTAATTCTATAGTCATTTTATATTATCACACAAATTATTACAACAAGGCGGAACATATAGTCTTTGCCTACGGCAGGGACTAATAAGCTTGCTAAAGAGTATTTATGTATTTCTTATGCCAACTAAAAAATTAGCTTTTATTGTATTTCTTTGTTCTTGTTTCCGTGGGATACATCGTTTCACTCCTCTCCATTGACCATACTAAAAACATATTAATCTACTCCAACATATTTACTATTCTTTAAATAATTAACTATAGCTATATATGAGTCCGACTCTAACATGCACAAAGGTTGTATATGAATAGTTATAGTTGTATTTCCTCCCTTCAAACAAATTGTTGCCCATCAACATAAGCTCCAATCGACCATAAGAGAAAACTGTTGGAGTTATTGTTTCAGTGAGGCAGTTCCCAGCTACATTGAATCCCATGAGATTGTTTCTAGCGCCTAATTTTGGCAGAATTGGACTAGAAAGGTTGATATTGCTAGTGGGTTAACTTCCGACCATGTAATACAAGTCCTTAAATCATATTATGGTCAAAAGCATGCATTGGGGTGTTAAATTTTCTGAATTTACTTCAATATGATCTAGGATCTTAACTGAGAGAACAACATGTACAGCATATCTACAGCATATCAATCATGGAGACAATAATGCAAGCACACAAGAGACACAAAGATTTACTTGGGGAAAACCATAAAGGTGAAAAACCCCAATAACTTCCTCAGAGATAGATAGAGCAATGATAAAACCAACCAATAGAGATAGCCATAACCTAGCAGCAATCCTCCTCCTCCATAAGTGCGCCTCTCCTCCTTGAGAGCATGTGTGAGAAGTGAGTGAGCAAATAGAGTGCCTCCCGCACTCTATTTATACTTGACTTGACTTGCCTTTTTACCTAACTCATGTAGGCTCGAACTTAACCACATAACATAATGCTGAGTGGGCCGACCCCCAATAGGGTGGTCTAATAACCCTTTGACCCACATGGCCGACCCCCAATAGGGTGGTCTAATAACCCTTTGACCCACATGACTTATACAGGGCCGACCCCAAATAAGGTGGTCTAATAACCCATCAAGTATAAGCTACGACACTTACAATATAAATGACGACACTTCCTTATAGAGGAATAATACCATCTCTATAGGAATACAATATACATATATGTGAAATACATTCCGAAGTTACATATACATCAACACTCCCTCTTAACTAGGAAGGTATTTCTCAGCACAGTTCTTCTAGCACAAGTCATCTTCTCTGGATTATCGTCACTGGATAATCGTCATCGAGTCATCATCATCGTCACTGCTGCTGCTATCTCAATCAATCTCTGAATCTACTCGTCATAGGAAGTTCTATAGAGCCAGTCCTTTTTCATACTGGATGTAGGCCCACCACCTGCAGGTCTTCATCATCACTGGCCATACTGTGGAATCCTCAGGACTTATTACGTGCGTCACAAAACCTCGAAAGAGCATCCCAGGCTGTTACGAGCACACAGCTCTACCTATAGGATCTCCCAGGGCACCGAATTACATGTGACCTCACCACAAAACCTCGCAAGAGCATCTGCCAGATATCCCAGGGAACCGAATTACATGCCATAGGCAAAACCTCGAAAGACTATCTGCAGATCTCCCAGGGCAACGAATTACATGTGGTCATGGCAAAACCTCGAAAGAGCATTTGCCAAATGTCCCAGGGAACCGAATTACATGCCATAGGCAAAACCTCGAAAGACCATCTGCAAACCTCCCAGGGCACCGAATTACATGCCATAGGACAAAACCTCGAAAGAGCATCTGCCAGATATCCCAGGGAACCGAATTACATGCCATAGGCAAAACCTCGAAAGACTATCTGCAGATCTCCCAGGGCACCGAATTACATGTCCTCCCAGAGCAAAACCTCGAAAGAGCATTTGCCAGATGTCCCAGGGAACCGAATTACATGCCATAGGCAAAACCTCGAAAGACCATCTGCAAATCTCCCAGGGCACCGAATTACATGCTCATATGCACAACCTGATCCACGGCCACAGAGTATCAACCTGATACTCATCATACATCATCCTGATGTATCCATGATCATCCTGATCATCATCACTGCAACGTCCTGCTGCATGTCATCTGGAGCAACATCCTGAAGCTCGTCATCTATGATCATCCTGATCATCACTGCAACATCCTGCTGCATGTCATCTGGAGCAACATCCTGAAGCTCGTCATCTATGATCATCCTGATCATCAATGCAACATCCTGCTGCATGTCATCTGGAGCAACATCCTGAAGCTCGTCATCTATGATCATCCTGATCATCAATGCAACATCCTGCTGCATACCAAGTATCTACCTGATACATATCATGATCCATGATCCTCCTGATCATCAATGCAACATCCTGCTGCATGCCAAGTATCTACCTGATACATATCATGATCCATGATCCTCCTGATCATCAATGCAACATACTGCTGCATGCCAAGTATCTACCTGATACATATCATGATCCATGATCCTTCTGATCATCAATGTATCCACCTGATACAAATACAAAACATATGATATATATCACCATACATGATCCACCTGATCATACAATGTATCCACCTGATACACATACAGATACATATCATCATACATGATCCTCCTGATCATCAATGCATCTACCTGATGCATACCAAGTATCTACCTGATACATATCATCATACATGATCCACCTGATCATACAATGTATCCATCCAACATGATGCATATACAAAATGATCCAACTGATCATATCCAAGCAGAAACCAGAACATCATCCTGATGCTCATCATCCAGCGCTTACATCCACAGCCATGTGAAGGATCCTCTTTCCAACATGCTTGGAATGGCTTCAGCAAATGTGTCCATCACTTCTTCCTCGAAGTGTCCTCGATCTGAAGAACGCCAAGCCTCTCTCTGAAGTACTCGAACTTCACCCTGGCTAGTGGCTTCGTCAGCACATCTGCAATCTGCTCGTCCGTCGCAACATACAGGAGCTTCACCGCTCCTCTCTGCACCATATCCCTGATATAGTGATATTTGATCTCTATGTGTTTCGACCTGTCATGAAACACTGGGTTCTCGGACAGCTTCACACAACTCTGGTTATCACAGAAGATACCAGTAGCTTCCAATGGGAGATCAAATAACTCGGACAGTAGCTTCCGTAGCCATACTGCCTCACAACTAGCTGAACAGGCTGCAACATACTCTGCCTCAGCTGTACTCAGTGCTACGCAGGACTGCTTCCTGCTAAACCAAGAGATCACACCTGATCCCATACTGAAGCAACACCCAGATGTGCTCTTCCTATCTGCAGCACTGCCAGCCCAATCTGAATCAACATAACCCTGCAGGTTAAACTTTTGATTCGCCTCATATCTGAGCCCATAATCCACTGTACCCTTCAGGTACCTCAGAACATGCTTTACAGCAACCAGGTGAACACTCCTCGGATCCGTCAGGAACTGGCTCAATGTGTTCACAGCAAAGCAAATGTCTGGTCTCGTGTTCGTCAAGTACATCAAGGACCCAATCATCTGACGATACGTAGAGACATCAACCAGCTCAGATGAAGCATCACATAGAAGCTCCATATTCGATGTCATAGGTGTGGCCATAGCCTTGCAGTCCATCATCCCGAACCTCTTCAGGATCTCTACTGCATACCCACCTGCACTCTGCCACACCTCCATAGCTAGGAAATAGTGCATCATTCCCAAATATTTCATCTCGAACTTGGCAGCAAGCTTCCGCTACGTGTTGGCAATCAATCTATCTTCACCAAGTTCTGCACACATATAAGACTGCACCATGCTGTCTTGAAATCCATCTGGTGCATCTTCTATTTCATCACTTTTATATTTCTTAATGCTGCCATCTGCAACATGCTTGATCTGATAGTTCCATTTGGAAGTCATAACAAACTTCCTTTCACATCTTGGGACCGCATCCCAAACATCGTTCTTCATGATCGACGGATCATGGCATTCTTCCCGTATCCTGGGAACTTCAATATCTTCAATAGATAGTTTGTTGCTGAACAAATGTTGTAGTTCTTCTTTTGTAGGAGATGGCATACGATCTTTCCTACACAACAAGTTAAATTGCATGATTAGAAAACATCTCATAGTTTTCAGAAGAAATTCTTACACATAAAGAAATATGCCATACAGTCATGCAATTATCTTAGCCAATGCTACAATACAACATTTATCCATATCCCGTAACTTTCTAGATGCCTTCCAATCTCTACCAGAACATTGTTAAGAGTGTGCACAACTCCCAACATGTCAGCAAAGAGGTTTCATTCTAGATAAGTAGCAATGGAATGTTGTACAGTGCCATAGGCTACTTACCCATGCATATTAGTAGTGTACTGTTCATTGATGTAATTATTCTAATATGCACAATACATATCCTAAGTCTAAGAACATGAGCATAAACATCATTGAACAATTTTATTTAAACAGACAAATATGCAAGAAATTAAAATACTTATCTTTGTTTGTTCGTTGGGTGGACTCCCTCTGAGTCTTTGCTTCCTTACAGGAGCTGCTAGAGTCCTAATCTGAAGTAGCTTCTTCTACACCTTTCTGTTGTGGAAAGATGGTCAGCTCCCTCTGAATATCTGCATCCTTGCAGAAACTACTGAAGTGTGCTCCTTTTCTTTCTTGCAGGAACAACTGGAGTGTGCTCCTTTGCTTTCTTGCAGGAGAAACTGGAGTGTGCTCCTTTGCTTTCTTGCAGAAGCAACTGGAGTGTGCTCCCTCTTGATCTTTGCTTCCTGAATTACCTGTTCTTGAACTCATATTCATCCTTGGTTCCTATGCATGCTTATTAGTATCATGATTGTGTTATCCTTGTGATTTCATATAAAAACATACATTCATTAGTATACTATTAAAACACAATAATCTTAAGCATGTATACTCATGATCATTTCAAACAGAAATAATAAGCATTAGCATTCAAGGTTTATGTAGGATTCTTATGGTTAGTCAAATCATAAGAAACATAACATGTCTAAACCTATAATTATTTATGACACTTCAGGTTAGTTGAATCATCAATCAAGATAAGAGATATAATATGCATAAAACCATGACTATTCAAACCTATGATTTCATGATTCTTCTGGTTAGTCAAATCAATCAATATAAGAGACTTATTATTTTACTTATATTCCTATTTGACCATAGGACTTTTCTGGTTAGTCATATCATTAAACAAAGTAAAGAGCATAATATGCCTAAACCCATGATCATAATCAATCATGCCAAGTATGCTTATATAAAGGATCTTATCACAAGATGAGATTGTAACTTGATATAGGAAAAACATACCTGGATTAGCATGCTAGCTAGTTATGTCTAACATACTCACATGATGTCTTCTTGTTCTTCTTCAATGACTTGTGCTAGTAACCTGTATATCTCATAGGTTAACTATTACAAAACCAAGTTATACATACCTCGTAGATGGATCTTCTATGAGATCCATGACAATGGATGAATCTTTGTCCTCATGTTATCATGATCATATGTTCTTGGACCAGAACATGATCTGTCTTTCTTGGTGTACCTTTCATGTTAGTAGACAACATAAACCTCATACAACACCATAATGCATTAGTACAATCATAAGTGTCAACACCCTAACCAATGAATATCTTCTATCATGCATTCATAATTTTGTTAAGGTGATACAACAAATCTAAAATCAAAATTGTACTAACCGTAATAACATGAAGACAAACATACCATAAACTTAATCATGGACAAATATCGAAACATACCTCGATGAGTCATACCTGTCGAGATCGCTTGTAATCTTCTTATGTAAGGCCTTATCCTCATCTCCCTCTGAGACAGAAACTTCTTTCACTTATGAAGGTGATCAATCCATCTTCTTCTAGGATTAACCCAATCCACTTGATTTGCAAGAACTGGACCTTGAGCTGGATATGGGTTTGTCAGAGAAACCCCAAAAATTCAAACTTTGAATTTCAACCTTTCGATAGGATAGGAATATGCGCCTTGATGAACTGATCAAACTGGTATATTCAGAATTTGAAAACTGTAAAGTTTCACTCCTCAATTTTGCCTTTGAAACTTCCGGATTCACTGGACGTGACCCTGAACTGGGGTTTGATGAAGCCTACTCTTTTGCCCCATCAAAATGTTTGATCCAAAGCTCTAAGCTTCTATTTTTCTGAGGAGCTTCCAGCCATGGTCACAGATTTCAAAAATTCCCATTTTTACAGAAGCCCTAATTTTCCACTTTTCTGATCAAAGTCCCGAACTAGGGTCTAATCAAGCCCGGCCTTCTGTCCAACCAAAAATTCTGATCTTGGTCTCTAAATTTCTATTTTGATGAGTAGCATCCAGCCGTGGTCTCCGATTACAAAAATTCCAACTTTCTTCAAAGCCCTAAATTCCGGAAGCCATGAATGAAGGTACCAAAAAATAATTCTGTTTTGACAGAAATATGTACCTGATTGTTTCTGGTGTAACTCCAAAATTTTTGATCCACAGGGTCTGAAAAAAGTTTTCTGAGATATCCTGACCTGTTAGCTTTCCATCCTGACAGGTCTAACCTCAATTGGATGTTCTGAGAGAGAGTTATGCCAAATGTCGCAACGTGACCTGTTTTGGGAAAATACAGGAGAGCGAACTTGTACGGCATGCCACGTGTCACTGTTTGACCTTCGGCCTCTGAAAAAGTTTTCTGAGATAGCTCGGCCTGTTATCTTTCCATCCTGACAGGTCTGACCTCAATTGGATTCTCTGAGAGAGAGATATTCCAAGTGTCGCAACGTGACCTGTTTATGGGATAATACAGGAGAGCGAACTTGTACGGCGTGCCACGTGTCACTGTTTGACCTTCGGCCTCTGCAAAAGTTTTCTAATATAGCTCGGCCTGTGTACTACCTGTCACTTTTCACGAAATGTCATTTGGAGCTTCCTATCCTAAGTTATGACCTTTTTCCCAAGGTCACCTGATTTTGACTCAGATCTGGAAGAGGCAGAAACCCTATATTGTACAGATCATAAATCACAAAGTACAACGAATTAGAGGTTGTCCTTTGGACACAAGATACCTGGAGATCTTAGCTTTGGCCTGTAATAATTTCAGATCCGAAAACTTCGCCAAAACGGATTTATAGCGAAAGTGCTACGATGACTGGTTTTTGCTATATCAAGCCCTAACATCGTAAGTGCAACAAGTGTCATACATGCCATATCATGCCTTCTTTCAGGCTAGCTCTGATACCATGTTAAATTTTCTGAATTTACTTCAATATGATCTAGGATCTTAACTGAGAGAACAACATGTACAGCATATCTACAGCATATCAATCATGGAGACAATAATGCAAGCACACAAGAGACACAAAGATTTACTTGGGGAAAACCATAAAGGTGAAAAACCCCAATAACTTCCTCAGAGATAGATAGAGCAATGATAAAACCAACCAATAGAGATAGCCATAACCTAGCAGCAATCCTCCTCCTCCATAAGTGCGCCTCTCCTCCTTGAGAGCATGTGTGAGAAGTGAGTGAGCAAATAGAGTGCCTCCCGCACTCTATTTATACTTGACTTGACTTGCCTTTTTACCTAACTCATGTAGGCTCGAACTTAACCACATAACATAATGCTGAGTGGGCCGACCCCCAATAGGGTGGTCTAATAACCCTTTGACCCACATGGCCGACCCCCAATAGGGTGGTCTAATAACCCTTTGACCCACATGACTTATACAGGGCCGACCCCAAATAAGGTGGTCTAATAACCCATCAAGTATAAGCTACGACACTTACAATATAAATGACGACACTTCCTTATAGAGGAATAATACCATCTCTATAGGAATACAATATACATATATGTGAAATACATTCCGAAGTTACATATACATCAACATGGGGTTTTTCTTTTGGGCTGACAAACCAAAAAAATTTATGCAAATCACAAATCCCTACAACTCCATGCGAAAAATTCTTAGAAGAACTGACATGGTGAAGGAAATGGGTTGTGTTTTAGATTTGATGCAAATTCAACGTTGTAGGATTAATCTGGAGACCTATTTACTAATTCTCTGCAACCTTGGAATAGTAGGAGGTATGGAGCAAATTCCTCGAGCATTGGAAGAGATGGAGAAATCTAGGCTTATGGTGAATGGCTTTGCCTACAATTGTCTCATCGTATTACTGATCAAATCGGACTTTCGGAAAGAAGCCATGGTGGTGTACAGGAAGATGATCACAAGGATTGTTGCCCAACCTAAAATGTTATTATGCACAAGTACGTATCTTGATGTAATCGCATATAATATGATGATATGTTGCTATGATAAGGTAGGGAAAGTGGATGAAGTATCAAGTTTTCCTTATCCCAAGAATATTGTATGCATAATCTAAATAAGCTATACTAATACTAACCTTGTATAGATGCTTCGATATGTGCAGGTGAAACAATCAATTTTTATTAGGAGTGTGCAGAGTTTCTTCAGAGAGTGCAAGTGTAATGTGCAGGCGTTGTGCAACGTTTCTTCATAAATGTATAGGTGTAATGAGAAGCAGCAGATGACTCGCAGGGATTAGGAGGAAAAGCACCACCTCATGTCACCTAGACCTCGGAGTTGGAGCTGACATGTAAGGATAATTGAATGGCACAAGATAAGGTGGTTGTGTTGCATTGAAGGAGGCTAGTTGTGGCCTGGAGCTTTGCGTCTAGGGGCCTCACACCACCTCAGTTGGGAGCTGGAAGCTACAATTGAATGCAACAAAAGGTAGCTAGAATTCAATGCAATGCGTGATAAGGTTGGTGGTTGCATCAATGTTATAGATGTTCTCAATCATCGACAAACATGAATCGATGGTTGATCTCCACGTGATTGCCATGTTTCGAACCAACGACCTTGGGAGAGGTTGAGGTCAGTTCTCGACGGGATTGGATGAACACAGAAGAGAATCTTCATAATTGTTTGTCTTTAAAAAGTTACTAGAGTTCACTTGGATGTAAATGTGATTGGACTTACAATTCCGAGGGTACGATAAATCAAAAGATGATATTCACTTACTTGCCAGGTTTTGAACCAACAACCCTAGGAGAGGTTGAGGTCAATTGTGCACAAGATTGGATGAAAGCACAAGGGAATCTTCATAAATCGCATGCTTCGAATATCTCCCATATAAATAATTTATGAATCAATGGACCAACCTATCGTGATCATCAACTAACAAATTAGACGACTGCCAATGAATAAAAAATGAAATTGGGGGAGTCAATCCCATTTAGAGAAATGCCTTACAATGTAAATATGTAAGAAGAGTATAAATCATGAAACAATTTCATTTTATTTATTCAAAATATTATAAGATTTGTGATCAACACTATTATTTATTTAAATATTTGTTCAAAATATTACAAGATTTATGATAAATACTATTGTTTATTTAAATATTTGTAGTCCCCGCCGTAGGCAGAGACTATATGTTACATGTTTTTCTATTAGTTAGTATTAATATTTCAATCTTTCTAAAGTTAGATTAAAGTTAAGTTATTATTTGTATTTATAAATTCTTTTTTGAAAAATTGTGTCTCATTTTTATTGGATAAAAAGTATTGAAGTGACCATTTTTATCATTGCCATGTATTAAAAAAATTAAGAAAAAAAACAAAAAATACTTACCTTTACCTTAACCTTACCTATGGAACCTGTGAATTTGACACCATTACTAATCAACCTGCCAACCATTATTGTTGCTTGACGTGCAAGAAATCCTCTGACGCGTCTTATCTCAACCCCTTGGAATTCTCTCCTTTGTGAATTTTGTTGTCTGTTATTTTGTTGTGTGTAACTAGCTCATGATAAATTGGAGAAGGAACCTATGGGATGGTGTACAAAGCCAAGGATAAGAACACAGGGCAAAGCAATGCTAGAGTTTGACGAAGAGGTATTCCTCCCATTGCTCTCCGTGAGATTTCCCTTCTAAGATGTTTTGCATATGTTCCATATGCTATCTTTCTGGAACTAATCTTATACAGTTTGTCTGTGACTCTGTCTCTACTGCATAGTTTTACCTTGTGATTGTCATTAAAGCATTTTTCCATTTACCCATCTGCATATCCTTCTTGGAATTTCCTTATATTTGTAAAACTCCTCTCAGACTAGCAATCTTAGTATTTTTCTTGCTATGTTTTTCATATAAAGGTCCTTTAAAGCATTTTACCCATTATTCATCTGCATATCCTACTCTGGGTTTGCTTTCGTTCTTTTAAAACTCCTCTCAGACTCGCCACCAAGTATTTACTTACTATTTATTCCATATTAAGGTCCTATAAATCATATTTCCCATTACTCATCTACATATCCCGCTTTGTATTTACTTCTATTATGTAAGTGTGTTTCAGACTGACAACCTAAGTTTACTTTGTTTTTTTGTATGTCCTATAACACATGTTTCCCATTAACCCATTTTCATATCATGGTCGGAACTCATCTCTATTCCATTAAAGGGTCTTTCAGACTAGCAACCTAAGTATTATAAGGTCCTATTATTTCGGATCGGGTGCTATTAGTTTTAGTTCATTGTGTTTTTCACTGGTTTGTATTTGCTGAAAATTTTTAAACCGTACATTGTTCACATCTTCTATGTGCACATCCCACCCTGCATCTATTTCAAATGTATTTTACCTCCAACCTATATGGATATCTAGCTCTGAAAGATTCAAATTCGATATTCATATTGATGCTTTTCATGTTTTTTGTCAGTGTTTAGACATGATCGGAAATTTTGGTTGCTTTTGTTGCAGCGGAAGCCATTTTATTAGGTTTCCAGCACTATTTGGTGATGTTGGGAACCAATGTTATCATCTTGACGGTACTTGTTCCTCGCATGGGTGGAAGCAATGTAAGTACAACCTGCCTCAACTTTTGGTCTATAAGGTCTTAGTATGGTCCTTTTTGAAGCAGAGAAACATTGAAAATTTATTATTGGAGGACATGTAAGCAGTCCATCTGATACGCTTTGAATTCTATTCAATCATGGAAAAATGTGTGGTTCATCCACTTGGACCTCACTTTAGGTTAGAATCCAACCGCTTTTTACTGAAATTTGTATGTTTGTGCAAGAGGACAAGGCTAAAGTTATCCAGACAGTACTGCTTGTAGCAGGTATTAATACACTATTCCAAACGAAATTTGGTACTAGGATGCCTGTTGTTATAGGAGGCTCATATGCCTTTATCCTTCCTACCTTATACATCATTGGTTTCGGTAGAAACCAAAGCATTGTGGATGATCATCAGGTATGCAAGAATAGGTTCATATCGGCATTGCTGGAATTTCATTTGGATGTAGTTGATGGTCTCCAATTGCTTGTTGACACGGAAACTGGTTCGTTCAATCTGTCTACAGAGATTTCAACATACAATGTGAGGAATACAGGGCTCTCTTATTGTTGCTTTTGCACTACAAATTATCTTGGGATTCAGTGGTCTATGGGTTGTTGTTGCAAGGTTGGCTTGATCTCTGCATTTTCTCAAGGAAATCAATGCAAATTCATTCCATATACCAAGGATATATAGTATGTGGTACCTGATTTCCTTGCCTTGATGACATGATGCTTGTCAAGTATATGAGTCCTCTTTCAGCATTTCCACTGGTAACTCTTGTTGCAGTTGGAATTTATGAACTTGGCTTCCCTGGGGTAAGTGGACAACACATTTCTGTTGTGTCTACTTGGCTTAAACAAATGCTATTTCAGAAACTGATCTCTATTGCACTCACCTGGTATTAAACAAATTTGCATTCTTCTTGAATAAGAATTCATTATGTTTCAATGAATACCATAACTGCACATGGGTTACATGGGTATAAATTCCCAAGCTCGAGTCTCCTAGCCCAGCATATTTGTTAGATGGATAAATTGCAGGGTGCTCAAAATTAAAGTGTCAATGCATCTAGTTTCGAACAGAAGGACTTGCTCAAGTATGCTAGTTAACTTGAATATAACCCATCTTGCTCGAATAATTACTTGTTTGGATTGATGATTATTTTTCTTATACAAGGTCCATCTCTTTGACTTCTCATTTATCTTGAAGCAATAATATTTGTTTTGATATATGATGTCTCTTCTTTTAAATTGGGCAGTATGTACTTTTTTGCATTGTAGGTGATTTCTGGATAGCTAGTTTGGTGAGAAATTAAAACCTGCTTTTACATGAATACTCGTTTTTCTTGAACATATAGCTACTCGGGATGAAATAGATTTCATAGACAAGCTGAAAAAGAACACCTGGTTGGGAACTATTATGTGACTCAAAAAGTTCAGAAAGCTTTGACCTAGATTAGTCTTGATCTACTCCTAATTATATCAATCTAATATACATTTAAGGTTTAAATTTTTAATGCAAAAGTGTATTATTCATATACAATCTTTACCAATATTAATCAAATTAACTAGTAATAACCCAACTCTGAGCGATGTTTGAAGTTGGATTGTTTCACAAGTGAATCAAGGTAACTTCTGAAAAATAATTATTTTTAGTGCTTTTAAAACTTCCATTGTGCAAATTTAAATTATAATGACTAAATGACATGGCTTTTGAAACTATCTGAATCTCATGATTTTGATTTCACTTGATGATACCCTTTCTAGCTTGAATAGTTAGCACTGATAAATTCCTTTTGATTGGTTCAAATGTATTTCATAAATATTTTCATGCAACAAGGTATTAGTGCCTAGTATAAGAATGACCTAGCTCAGGTATTATCAATTTAATGAACTCTAACCCACTAAAATTGACCTCAAATGTCTTCAACCTAATCAATATCAGCCTACCAAGCTGTAAGTTAATAACCCAACTCTTAGTATTTATTTTTAAGTTTCAACTAGTTAAACTTGCGTTGAAAAAAATAAGTTTTGTATCCTATTGAATCTAGTTTTGAAGTTTTCATTAGATTGATAGGTTTTTCATTTCAAACTTAGGATTCCTTATGTTAACCAAATATCCATTTGTTTGGATATCCATGTCACCTTTCAATCTCTGTTTAAGAGCTTGAAATTTATGTTTGGATGTGTATTTAGTAAGATCTACTTTGTTTGAATTCTTCTTTAGCATGAAAACATATCCTCTTTCTTTGAACAGAAGTCAATTGAAGTGTTGTACTCTGCAATCTGATTTACAGGTAAACCTAAACTTACTAGGCAGAGACTGTATGTTCTACATTGCTCCATTATTAGTTTTTGATATACAAAGAAATCAAAGTTTTGTTCAAAGTTTGTGCAAAATATAATTTATTTGCATTTATTTACATAATTTATTTTCATATGTGTTGCATTTTTATTGGATTGTAAACCTTGATAAGACTAATTTTATCATTGTTCACGACTAGATAAAAATAAAAAATAAAACAAAAATACTTGCAACCTTACAAATATTACACATTATAATGGTGTGGTGTTAAATGTTAATTATGTCCACTATTTAATGATGATTTGTTTTCCTGACAACGTGCAATATACAGTCAGCAATATCCTGAGCATTATAGACTTACTCAATATAGTAGATTCGATGCAGATTTGTTTACTTATAGACTTACCCTGACTTGAAAATCACGAATAAACCTAATCATCTCAATCCATCTACCAGTCTGTAGATGATATTATGTTTAGTTACAGTGGATACGTGCCTTCCTGGTCCTTCCTCCTCCTGCACAAATCTGCATGTTGCTCCATATGTTGCAGTTTGCACCCTCCACTACATGGATTTTAATATGTGGCGTTCTTGTGGTGTCCTAGCATTCCATTCCCAATGGCTACAGAATCCAAAGCAACAACTACTGTAGGAATTGTTCAATGGGAAGGAGTTGTGCAAGAGCTTCAATTTGGATGAGGTTGTGGCCTACGATGTTGCGGTGTAGGATATCATCCTCATGGGAGAAAAAAACCAAAAGGTTTAGGACCTGCTGCTCCTCGATGTCATGCTGCTCAGCCTCAACCTCAAAACTGCTAGAAAGCACTAGCATACCAACTAAGAAAGATAAGATCTTCACCTATTTGATAATCATCCGATAGTGTTGATCCAACCATAAGAGGGCGAGTGCACCTGCACAAAGGACAACCATTTGTTGGGCAAGTTCAAGATGAGTGGCATCCCTATGGCCACTCGGCTCTATTTTAGAATTTATTCTTATTTATGTGTGTATTCTCAATGTGACCCAAGCTATGCAAGAGAGACAAAATGGCAGCTACCAATGTAAGAAAATTATGGACAAATTCTCCGCACCCTGCTACCTAAGGAATATTGAGATATATATGGGCAATCGTCCCAGGTATAAATTAAAATAGTCATGAATAGATGACAAAGGATTGCCTGCCAATATTGTTTCTTTAAGTCTTACAAATTCAAACACCAAACTACGAAGTGTCGATTTTCATCTAGAATTAAAATATTTATCAATAACTGAATTCTATTGTAATGGGATTGAATTTTCTTGTGCTTTTGCTGGACTATTAAATTTTGGGTTTTCTCTCTTTTTGGGGGGTCTCCAAACAGCGACAACATTATTCTTTTCCAAGTTATGTTGGAAATATCAATATGTACATTAATGATAATTTTAATGGTGGACTTTTCTATGTGCATATTTTGGTTGAATTCAAAGGCTTTGGCTCACCAAGAATCTTGTTGCAGAGAAATAAAACAGAGAATCCCACTAGGGTTCTAGAGTCTCTCAGTGTAAGAATTTAATTTCATTTCTTCTGAGAAGGAAGGAGCTCGGACAACGGGAATCGCAGCCATCAATCTT
This sequence comes from Larix kaempferi, assembly GCA_027924585.1. Taxonomy (NCBI): domain Eukaryota; kingdom Viridiplantae; phylum Streptophyta; class Pinopsida; order Pinales; family Pinaceae; genus Larix; species Larix kaempferi. The sequence continues at coordinate 7,749,801 of BSBM01000940.1, read as the reverse complement.
CATCTCCCTTTCAAGGTATTTTTTCCCATTTTCTGTTAGAGATTTTAGTTTGTAAATTTCAGAAGGATTTTCTTTTTCATCTCTCAACGTTTCATGGTTTCAGAGGCTTTATGGCCTTTTTAAAGGTTCTAGATCTTTACAGCCTTTTTAATGATATCATAATCCCCATGTTTTAATGGATCAAATATTCGTGTATGTATATTTTGAATGTTGAGGTATTCTGAAGTTTACTTTGAATGCCCAGGTATTATTTTTCTTATTTTCTTTATTAAATATTTGATGCATTATATATATATATGTGTCTAGGTATTATTTTTCTTATTTTCTTTATTAAATATTTGATGCATTATATATATATATATATTTAAATGGTTTGCTTTTAAACAATGAGTTAGTATGACAAGTTTTTCATTTGGATTTTTTAATTAATTTAAAAAATAACATTTAGTTAAATCAAAATTATTTATTATGAATATTGAATTTGTGTTTATAAATTATTTTAGATTACATATATTACCATGATGAAGCTGATTTTAGACATATTTTGAGAAGGTTCAGAATATATATAAATTTACTAAAATTTGAAATTTGAGAAAGATGAATCAAAATATTGTGAGAAGGTTTAGAAATCAAAAAATATATATGTTTACTATATTTTTGACACATTAATGGTACCGAAATTGTAAGAAATTTAAGACAAGTCCAGGTTTTCTCTTTCGAACATACTTTTAACATATATTTTGTCATTGAATATGCACTAATTCTTTGTCTAATTTTTATTAGAATGATTACAACAAATTAACTAACTTTTGTTACAATAATTACAATAAATTAACTTGATTACAATTATTACAATAAATTAAAAGTGCAAATAATATATGTATAATCACTAGCCAAATTTTAATTTGATTTTTTCATAAAGAAAAAAAACTATAAATGATTCTGGGGAGAAAGTCGAGATTACCAGGTTTAAGATGGAGGAAGATAACCTCAATTCCGGTTTAAATCTCCCTGCGTTGCAGGAAACATCTCCAGTCCTCGGTTCATTTGGGGAGTGCGGACGTACAAAGAAATAGTTCGGCTTTCGATGTGGTGCATGGGCATAACATTAGCTGCTCTGCACAACCTGCTGTTCGTGGTCACTCTAGAAATGAGGAGCCGAGTAATGGAAGGAACTGGGCGCATTCAACAGGTGATAGCAGTGGTTTCATTAATTTGGGGTCTCCTCATGGATTGGACAGTCCGTCCTATGAGGTCCATTCGCAATTACAGGAGCTAGAAACCCAAGTTCATTGGCTCAAAGGAGAGAACTCTGATCTTAAAAGAGACATATCCCACCTTTTCACTATTGTGCGAATCACGAACTCTGAAGTTCGCAGCAGCAGTAGCAAGCTGAAGGAGTATTATGACGTTCTTGCTGGGAAATTTGAGAATGGTTGCCCATGTTCGGTTGATTTGAGTACCCAAATTAGATCCCTGCATAGCAGTCTCAGAATTGTTGATACAAAAATTGATGGAATGAGGTCTAATATCAGGAACAGCACCAAGTTCTTTCGAGGAATTGCTGAAGAGAAAGCCGAAGCTGCGGCTGGGAACAAGGAGAAAAATGCTCACTGGTAACTTGTCAATTCTGGAACTCTCAGCTCGTCTGAACTCTTTGTTTTTCTATGTCTTTTCAGAACTCTTTTCTATGTCATTTCAGAACTCTTTTCTATGTCATTTCAGAACTCTTGTGATATGTCTTTTTTGGCTAGGCATGTAGAAAGTTGATGATCAACTAGTCCATTGCATCTCTCCTCGTTGTGTATTTGTCCTACAGTTTACTTCTAGACAAGTTCGTAAGAATCTACAGCTATAGTAGAATAGGGTTTATGTATGATCTTCCAAGACTGGATTGTGAAGAGCTAAAATTCATGATGGCTCTTCAATTTTGGGATCAGTCTTCCCTTCTGTTTTGTAATTTTGTCTCTCTTTTAATATAAAAGCTCGTTATCTGTTGTTGTAAAAAAAAATGTCGAGATTACAATTCATTCCTCAATTTACGAAGAGTTCGTATGTACTAAAGGGTTCATCTAAACATAATTGATGTTTATGTCCATGTTATATAGGCATATTTCACTGCCTTTTTGGCATATTTGAAGCTCCTTGTTGTAGCTCTTGCTTGTATATTCTGAAAGTTTTAGTTGTATTTTTAAAAGGCTCAATTGTTTATGTTCTTATTTATGAATCATGTTCAAGCTATATTGCCATTTTGAGCACATCACAAATCCATAGCTTTGATTTGATTAGTGTATTAAATATAAAATTTATTTTTCTAGAGTTTATCATAGTAGAAAAGTAAGATTAGTCTAAGAAAATTAAGATAAGTCTATGTTCTCTGCTTAAATCCAGAGCTTTGATTTGATTAGTATATTAAGTATAAAATTTATCTTTCTAGATTTCATCATAGTAGAAAAGTAATATAAGTCTAAGAAAATTAAGATAAGTCTATGTTCTCTGCTTATATTATATTATTTTATTTTTCTATATTGTTTTCGTGCAGCTAGATATACTATCATCCCTGGTGCAAATAAGTAATTGAATGACATCCTAAGCATTCATCGTATTGGTCATTAGTTGTCTCAAATTTGCTTACCACAAGGAAGAAGATGAAGCTAACCAAGAACTGAGCTAATGACATGGCCAATTAAATAGGTTAGAATAAATGTGGATTTAGCAAATGGTTATGCCAAACTTTTGTTAATGATGAAGAGTGGTTTTAAACTATCATATTTTGTATTTGAAAGAAAACTTTTTGATAAATTTGTTTAATTTTGACAGTTTTTTTTTGACAAATTTGCTTAGTTTTGTGATTAGTTTTCTTTGTAATGTAATGTGTCATCATTTTGTATTAAAAAAAATAAAATAGATAGTTTAGTTGTTTTTGACAATTGCATATTATTGTCTTTTAAAAGAATATTAATTTTGTTAACTCAATAACATTATTTTTTTATAAAATTCAATAATAACATTAATTTTTATGAAATTCAATAATACTATTTTTTTAATAAAAAATAATAGGTATAAATAATATTTAATATTTATTTTGTTTTTACATTATAAGGTGGGGACTAAGCTGCATGCAACTCTTGTTATTATTATGTTTATTATATAAATCATAATTTTTTTATTAAAGAGTGTAATCATTTTAAAAGAAAATTATTACATCCCTTTAGAATCAATTTCATATAGGATAGGTTGTCTTATCACCCTATTATTTTAGCAAATAGGGATATTATTTTAATTGATATGGTTTTATTTGAATATCCTCTACTTAGTGGAGATGTCTATATGTTATGTAAGAGGCTTTTGGCTATGAAGAAAGCGATACATCTTAATAAAATATGTTGCGAGATCTTTTCCATTGGAAAAAAAATTATTTTAGCAAATAGGAAAAGAAACATCAAAATACATTTTAAGTTTTTTTGGGGGGGTTGTGTCTTTTTGGTGCTTTAATGTATTATGAGGGGACTTAAATCTTCACAAAAGATTGTGATGCTTTAATGCATGACCATGGAGATTGTAATATATAAGTTTATTTGTTTTTTATGATTTTTTTATGATATAGAGTATTTTTAAGATTCATGGAGATTGTCAACATTGGCAGGTGCGGGTGGAGTACTCTAAGACTCCGTTGGAATCAAGAAGAAGAACTATGCATGGGTAATAGGTCGAAAAACAAATAACAGTGTTGAATGCCTAGCCCTTACAAAAGGCCTGGAGATCACTAGAGAGGAAGGCATCACCGATTTAGCAGTTTGTGGCGACTCTATGATAGTCATCAAGGAGGCTAGGAGTTTGATTACGAATAGAAAGAGACTTGCTTCCAAATTCCACAGCCTTCTTAAGTTCATTGTCAGTGAATTCAACACTATCAGCTTCTTCCACATCTTGAGAGCGAATAGTAGAGCAACTGATGAGATGGCAAATGAGGGAGCTAAGTTAGACCGGGGTGTGCTAGTTAGTAACCTCACATACAGCAAAGCCTAGATTTCATGAATTTGCAATTTCCCCACTGCCTAGTTCCTTTACACATGCTCTTAACTATGTTAAAATCCATAAACTCTTTGGTGAATGCCTTGGTCACCACCTTTTCACAGTTTGGGTTCTTCACCAACTTTTATGCTATGGTTACAAACCCAGTTTGGGATCTCAAGGCATGGGACGTTCGCACAAATGATTCACATGGCCTCCTCATGGGAAGCATGCATCTTGCCCCTTCGGACGACCGTGGAGGCAACAGGTTATATTATGCTGCAGGAAGAGCCAGTTGGTATCTCTCCCATCCTTTTGAGATTTATGAAATGGCAAATTCTGGATACCCCTATCGCATGAAAACAATCCTAAACTGTGATTCTCTGGATTTTCAGAAGCGGTTTCCCTCTTGGCCAGGGTCTCAGGAGGGCCTGCATTGCAAGGAGCAAGTTCGTGGTGCTTCGTCTGATAATGGTGGAACTGATGGCAGGAAGCGACCTTACTTTGCGTCAGGAGGTTTGGAAGGAGTAGCTCTAGGTCTGAACATGGATTCGTTTCAGGGTTCTGGTTTTGATGAATTTCAGGGAAACGTGGCCTCCTTTAGCGTGATTGATGACCAACTAGTTATTCTGGATGCTCAGGTTCATGTTCTTAGAATTAAGGTTTCAGAGATTAAGAAAACCTTGCAGCTAATGTCAATCTCGGAGCAAGCAGCCTGTTTGGAGGTTCGCGAGCTCAAAGGAAAAGTGGAAGCTCTGGCTATAGCAATGGAAAACGGTGAGGTGCGTGGAACAACCCATATCAGGAAAATCCGTGAAATCGCAAAAAAGATTAATGAGAATGTTCAAGGCATCCAAGCAGAGAACAAGGAACTCAAGAAGGCTCTGTTGAACAAATGTGGCATGGATGCGGAGCTCTGAAGCTGCTTGGCACTGTTTTTGGTTTCTCTTCTCTCTGTCCTAGTCGAATTTTACGCAGTATTCTCGTATTTTATGTAATGTTTGTATTCCTCTGTTAGTTTATTTTGGCTTTAAGATCTAAGACTCTGTTCAAAAAACCTCTTAGAAGTAAAGTAACAGTTTTGTAATGGCATCAGTCTGTCATACATTTTGTAAGAAGGTCAAAAATGAATGTAGAGCCACGACCACACACCAACGGGCCTACTCATACACTATGTAACCCTGTTTTTTTTTCTCTTTTTCATATATATAAAAAAAATCGCAACCGTTTATGTTAAAAAAAAGATTCATGGAGATTGTAATACATAAGTTTATTTGTGGTTTGATTATTTTTTATGATATAAAGTATTTTTAATATTCTTTTTAGTATTAGAAAGTGTTATAAATATAACCTAATGTATGTTTTAATTTCAACACTTAAATATCGAATATAATTTTTAATTTTTGTGAAAAAATAAAAATTATGTTAATTTTTAGAGGATAATTTAATATTGAATTTTTTTAATGGTTAAAGTTCAAGTCTTTTTAAAATATAAGTTCATTAAATTTTATTATTTGTTTTTTTCTCAACTTTTAATATTAAGAGATAACATTCTTTCCATATTTCTTTATAAGTTTTTGATTGAATTCAATCTTACATTATTGTATTTTTATAAGTTTGTTAAATTTTATTACTCATTTTTTTTCAATCTTCAATCTTAAAAGATAATGTTCTTTCCATATTTCTTTATAAGTTTTTCATTTTTTTTCAAGCTTCAATCTTAAAAGATAATGCTCTTTCCATATTTCTTTATAAGTTTTTGATGGAATTCAATCTCATATCTTCATATCTTTTCTCTAATAAGTTATTTTTAATTCTTTCTTAAGATGGTCATTGATGTATTTACTCTTCTTAAGATAGTCTTTGATGTATTTACTCTTCTTAAGATAGTCTTTGATGTATTTACTCCCCTATTTATGGAGATGTTTAAGATATCTCATGTGAAAATGTTTCAAAAATTCTCTTTTTCTTTTTGTATGCCTTTTTTTCCAAGTTTTAATTATTAAGCTTTATCATTTATATAAATTAATATTTAAATTACATTTATTTCATGAAAGATCATATGAATTAATAGCCTTATCAAATGAGTTTAATCACTAAATAATTGATATCATTTATATAAATTAATATTTAAATTACATTTATTTCATAAAAAATCACATGAATTAAAAACTTTATTAATTAAGTTTAATCACTAAATACTTGAAAACAATATAATTCACAATAACCATATTAACAACCATTGACAGTCCCTCTATGAAAACACATAATTAACACCATCACTTGAAAATACTTAATTAATTTATTGTCATAAATAATACATCTACCAAATTTCAAACTTTTAGTATCATCGTAATAACCATATTAACAACCATTGACAATCCCTCTATGAAAACACATAATTAACACCACCACTTGAAAATACTTAATTAATTCATTGTCATAAATAATCCATCTACCAAATTTCAAACTTTTAGTATCATCGTAACAAGCATTCTAACTCACTAATAAATCATAACTTAGGATAAGGGTACCTTTGAAATTTTTATTGTGAATATAGTGAAAAGTTTAGCTTTCATCATTGTTCTACCATAATTGTGTTGAGAGATGCTATACAATTTAGTATGATATAGATGATGTTTCATAATGTGGGTAAAACTGATATGTCATATTAACTTTAAAATAATAATCTTGATGGATTGTAGTGATGGATTACTTTTAGCCTATTAGGCCTGTAGTACGTATCCTTCAAGGATGAAGATGGTTTTTTGAAGTTATAGTTTTTTTTAAATTTCTTCTTGGTGGCTTTTAAAACAATTGATAGCTGAAGGAATTTTTTGTTGTAAGGCTTCTCGGTCTTTTGAATAATGTGGTTCAGTTTATAGTAAATTATACTGCGAATTTTTTTGTCGTGAAAAAGAAAACTAAAAACAAGCTATATGTCAACCAATATAAACTAATCAAAATCCATCTAAACTCCAAGTCTATCAAGTTGGGAGTTATCAAATCCTTCAAAATACAAACATTTTCTCAAATTTTACACATTAAAATAGATTTTAATTTATTTTTTTTAAATTCCTTAAGCATTTGATAAATCCAAAATTACGTATATTTCCATTCATTAAGTTAATTATATTTCCATTCATAACATAGATATAACTTTACATGTTTTTAATAAATCCAAAATTAAGTTAATTATATTTCCATTCATGACATAATTAACTTAATTTTGGATTTATTCATAATTAAATTAATTATGTTATGAATGGAAATATAATTAACTTCATAATATAGATATAACTCAAGACGTTTTGGTCTATTAGATGTAGATTGAGTGGTTAGGAGAAATGATTGTTACGCTCCTCACGTAGGTTCAAATCTTATAAGTGATGTAATGCTCTTGTTGAGCCTCATATAATGATTGAGTGGATTATGTAATCTGGCCATACCTTGATTTTCTGAAATATCATAACTTGATTCTCCGAAATAGTAAATGTTGACATATTTCTTCGTGAGAGCACTATTTTTAAATTATCATGATCATCATGTGAATGTTTGAGTTGGGTAGCAAACTCCTAGTCAAGGAAGTCCACGACAATAATGGGCAGATTTCAAGGCATAAGTATGTCTTACCTCTATCTAAAGCGATCTTAGAAGATATTATGGAAAATTTTGAACTAAATAGAGAGAACTAGCCAACCTTGGCCACTATATCAGTAGCTTTTGGATTTTAGGGGGGCTACATATGTGAGCTTGCAAATTTAATTATACAGTTAGAACTTGATATTGTGTATAAATTATCACCATCACGAGGCATGATATCTGACATGGGTATTTCGAGGAGGAAGATTGCATAGAATAGAAGATAGGGGATCACGTTACTCATAGGCTTAAGATAAATAAGGTTTCTCATGTAAATTGTTTATTATTGTTTTTCTGCCTGCTTTTCAAGGCCTTAGATTCGTGGATTTAGGTAAGACCACAACCAGTTCAATGACATATGCAAATTTTCATTTTCAACTTATTTTAATACTAGAAAGAATATCTAGAGCGTGCAGACTGTTCCACTTAGGTTGTATCTTTACTTTGAGTTTATTTGAACAATCTTTCTAAATATATGATCGATTACATATAAACAATATGGTTCATTTATAACATTGTTTTTTTTTTTTAAATTACATATAAACAATATGGTTCATTTATAACATTAATGAATTGCGTGTTTTTTTTTTTTAAACTTATTTTCATTATGGAGATGAAAATCAAGACCGATTAAAAGTAGAGATGATAAGTTGAAATGAAAATCAAGATTGGTTAAGGGTAGAGATGATAAGGTAAAGGAAGGATTTTAAGTCTTTTTAAATTTGAATTTATGATCTTTAAGAAAGAATATATGTTCTTAATTGATATAGTCATACATATTATAATTTTAATCGATTATCTTATATAACTTGAGTGGGTCTAATGATTAAGAACCCGTGTTTCCTCCAATAAGGTCATAGGTTCAAATCTAGAGGGGTTAGGGTATGTACACCTTTATAGACTTTAATAGTTACATCATTGCATGGGGGTTCCTTGTCCCACAAACAAGGAGGCCACATACACCAAATTGGAGCCTAACTTGGTTGTGACTTAACAATATATTATTATTATTATTATTATTAAATAATACACAATGTTATGTAACTTTTTAGTGTATAATCAATTTTGATTTAGTGTTATGGAATGAGTATTTATTTGTAAACTCAATTATTGAGAAATTTAATAGATTTATTTCTACACTTGTGATGGTATTCTTAGTAAACTTGTTGGTGTAAACTAGTGCACTTTGAATAGGGAATTCGAGTTGGGGACTTGTTGGCATGGAACTAGCCAAATTTTAAGCAATATTGGTGACAACTGATTGAGAAAACCCCTTAGTTTTTTTGTTACAACTCACAAGACCCCATTTTTTTCTAAATTTTTTTAATGGAAGGTAACTCAATCACTAACACCAATAACATCTCATAACCTTGAGAGATTAAATTTTAATTAAACCCATGACCTGTAACCTTAAAAATATTATTATTATTATTATTAAATAACACACAATATTATGTAAATTTTTAACGTATAAACAATTTTGATTTAGTGTTATATAATGAGTATTTATTTGTAAAATTAATTTTAATTTTGAGAAAAAAATATTGAGAAATTCGATAAATTTATTTCTACATTCCTAGGGTTATTCTTAGTAAACTTATTTACCTAAAGAATTCGAGTTGGGGACTTGCAAATATAGAACTAGTCAAAATTTAAGCAACATTTATAACAACTGATTAAAAAAACCCCTTGTATGTTTTCTTACAAGTCACAAGGCGTCATTTGAAGACAACTCAATTACTAACAACAATAGCATCTAGTAACCTTAATAGATTAAATTTGGATTGAACATGTGACCTGGCCATCAACCCTTTGTAAAAGTGACTTATTAATAAAGTTCCAATAATAATAATTAGTAATAATTATATAAAAATGCATTATATGGAATCCAATCTTACTTTAATCATCATCGTTGTAAGAAGAGACACTTGTGATAAATTGAGACATTGCTAACATGGGAGGAACATATCTTATTAAATGTTTAGAGTGGTTTTTTTTTTGTGGTCAAGTATTAAAATTTCCTACGTTATTTTAGAGTGTTTATATGATTGTCATGGATTTAATAAAATTAAGAATAAACGTTTCTTTGTTAAGTTATTTTTATTTCTTAATATTTGAGTTGATTATAGACTATATTAAAATTTAGTTGTATAATAAATTGAATATTTAGTGTTTAATATTTTGGGGACTTTCCAAAATAAAATTAAAATAAAAGTTATGTTGTAATTTATAAAATAAAAGCATATCTTTATTATAATTATTGTTATAAATTTTTAATAAAAATTATAATTTATTTGATTATCTAGCCAATTATATATAAAATGATGATTGTAAATTTCATTGCCATATTGTAATTTATAAAATAAAAACATACATTAAAAAATATACTTTGTTTTATTATTAATCTCTATTAAAGGTCAAGGTATTAATTGTTTTCGATCTTCGTTGATTAAACATTAGTTTTTGTTGAAACAAATATAATGTGTCCTTTTTAACCAAAGTTTGAAACTGATTTTCTATTGATTAATATAAAAATCCATATTTTCTACAAGCTCATTGGTTTATAGTTTGAAGCGTTATTGCCACAGCGGTGGCGTGGGTATTGGGAATGGCTCCCTCTTGCTGTGTTCTTTGATGGGCTTTTAATGCATTCAATCCATGTGTTTGTTGGGAAACATTAGCATTTACGCTTGCATTAAAACCAATGTCTGCGTGGATTTCTTCATTAAGGCCAATGTCTTTGTAGGTTCGTTAGACCTTCACATTAATTTGAGAGCGTTTGGCAGCTGTCTTGCAATAATGAAATGCTCAACTATATTGAAAGCAAATATAGTTGCTTCATTGGCAGGTAAAGCAAAAATGAAAACCAAAGTTCAAGAATTAATGCTAAGTTCAAGCATTTTTTACATTGTCCTCTTGGTATTAGAAAAGATATTTTAATGCTGTAATAATGGCCATTGAGTGCAGTGCCACAGCCACTATCGTGCTTGAACTCACCGCCCCAACGTGAATCACTACTACTGCACCGCCTTCAACTTGTTAAGACTCCATCATTGCTACTGCACCGCCTTCAACTCTTTAAGAATCATAAGGAAACAATCGTGAATAACAAGTTTATTGCCCTTATCCTGTGTATCAAGTTTCAAAAAATATCACTGATTGAATCTTGTAAACTATCAGTGAAGTACATCACTGACTTTTTAGAAATAACACTGAAGTAAGACAGACAAGGATATGAATAGTGAATGCAAAAAGTGCAGGTAATGCATACAACTCGTAGTCAAAAGCCTATGGCTTGGGTGCGTCAATAATGAACATGAGAGGGGAACATATAACACTCCTTAGAATGACAGCTCCAGGGATTTACAATGCAATGGAAAAACTAAGATTGCTTTCTCCTTGAATTCCTCCAACACCATCTCCCTGCAAAATCTTACATGTAGGGACTACAAATATAATACATGTAAAGTCAATTCAATAGTTCTTGAAATTAAACCAATATTGCTTCAACAACATTCAATAGAACATGCTACTTGTACACTGTCTTGATACAACTTACCACATTTTGCCTCCAAACCCTTCATGGTCTCCATAAATGTCCGCGCCATAACCTCCCTTTGCTCTTTGTCTTCCTGCGGTGTTTCCGGCACCATACGTGCTTCCATATCGCTAATCTTGGCTCTGTATCAAATTTATAACTTACTATTTTCTCAACACACCTGTGGCTTTAATTATATCTCCTTTAATGAGTCTGAATCTAGCATAAAAAAATACAGTGATGCTTTCAACTAAGGAGTAAGTATCCTAATTTAATTTGAGTTGTTCCGAATGAACTCACTGAAATATCTTGACTAATTGAAATAATAGTAGTAGATTATATTCTCTAACTTATGACTTGCCTTATTCCAAGATCAAGTTGCCTACCTTACTCTAAGGTTACTTGCTTTTCTCCATTGTTTCATAATGCTTGTTTAATCCTTGTATATTATGAAATCCACTGAATCAAGTTCGGTCACAAAATTAAAGAAAAATTAAACCTAATTTGACATTACATGCCCTCATTATACTCCTTATTTCATTTTTCTTTTTCTAAGGAAACACAATCCTTATTATCTAGCCATTTTCTTCTATTACCAAGTTTTATTTGCACTTTTATTATTCATTCTTGAAAACTGAATTGCAAATTTTAGAGTAAAAAAAGAAACCAGATAAAAGAGGAATTGAAAAAAGGAAATTTGCAACTAGACTCGTACCATAGCATGGAGGATGTTGAATAGCATGTTCAATGACACTTTGCCAGTCAAATAGTACCCATTATGCATGCGGTAACTCCAAGCGTAGTTCCTTCAATAAGTTGCTCAAATGATTGTTGTGAAGGTTCACCAGATTATTGAAAGAGATCGAACATCAATATTCATCTCAAAGTTCTTTTAGTGGCTTAATATACCCAAGTACACCGAGAACACAACCCAGTGGCATCAAATTCATTACAACTAGTTTTCGAGCACTTTCATTATAAATCCTTTGCACCCCAAAATATGCACAACGATGGAATTAACAGGTTGTCTATGAGCCAAACTTGAATTCTTAGGACTTTAGCATACAAATAATGAGATTTGTAACACAAAATTGTAAAATGAGCAAAATATGGTGAACAAAACAGGTTTCTTGTCTTCAATATGCTTCATACTAATTATAAAACATCTTCCAAACCATAAAATGGAATATGGAATATCATTGATAGTCATTGTACACTGTCATAATAAGTTGGAAGGGTGTGTGACTGAAATTCACATCAATGATCATACTTTCTTACATAAGTCGTCTTATCTCTCATGAACCACTCAACAACAAATTCATCGAGTATCAAAATTTTGCATGTCTCAACATCGATGCATAATTAACTTTGGTTTAGACATGTAAACTAGTGAGCTAGCTTCTACACCATAAGCATTTGCCTGTTTAGTCATGTTGGATAACTAGAAAGCCAAACTAGCCACCAACCATAAACAAAGCTAGTTTCCCAACCCTACCAAGCAAGCTCTCTACGACCCTTGACTTACTTTCACGGATTCGAGGGCCTATTTACTTCTATGCGCTATTACCTATGCTAATACATTCCCTTGGTTGGACCCTTCAAATCCACGGAGAGGGCACTCAACGCCTTCTGGGGATTGCAACATAACAATAAAATCCAAGCAGACAAATTACCTTCCAATAGCTAAAGGAGGACGCCGAGAAATAAAAAGGTCATTTATGGCTGGTTGGCGCGGGTCTTTAATTACAAATTGAGTGGGAAATATGGAAAACTCTTGATTGATTCCATGCATAAGAATCATCACTTTATCTTCCACGATAATTTTCTTTGCCATCTCGACCTTTGGAATAACACTGCACACGTTTTCCACTACTCGTGGCACTTTAACTTTCTTCTGTTGAAGCTCGTCTTTTTCCCGACGTAGTTTTCCGCATTCATCCCTTAATGCGCCCCTGTCTGCTTCAACATGTAGCACCTCTGTATAATTTGATTCTTCACGCTATCATATCTAAATTGCCCTATGAACAAGCATTTTTCATTGCTTTTCTTATGAGTGTTCTAGTGTGACAACTCTCGTTCACATGGTGTCCTCTGCGACAGCTCGTAGTAGTAGATGAAGACAAAGTTATTTAGCTATGTCAATGCCAACTTAACATTCCAAGCAATTTAGCTATTTAAGATTTTCACTTAGGCAGGGACTACTTGTCATTTCCAAATTCGGCTGAATCTGGGTATTGGCACCAATACACACGGTGAGCTCTGTGCACTTTGGCTTATGTTATACTTTGCTCGCCTTAAATTGGTCTCATCACTCTTGGTGCTAGGTGACTCTGTATCCATCATCTCATGGGCCATGGATATTGCTCCACTCAATGTGATGCCTCTTACATATTGGTTGGACGCGGTTCGACGTTCTATCAATGCTTTCAAACACATCCACTTTTTACGTATTTTCCGGGAGTGCAATCAGGAGGCCGACTTGCTCTTGAAATTGGCTCTATCTTCTCTGAAAGGGATTATTGTTTGGGAGGAGTGGCGTGATGATCAGTATTTTACCCATGGTTCTATTGACGTGCATTAGTCTTAATTTTTGGATGGTTTGGGTCACATCTGGTTGGATTCTTCTTTAAATTCATGCAGCCTATACTTTATATTACATGCGGCTTATATTTTATTGCAGGTATTTAGTGCTCTAACCATCCAACAACTTGTTGGGTTTTTGGTCCTTGAGGTGGTATCCACCTATTTTTGGTTCGTTTCTTTCTAGGGGTGGCCATATTTTTGTTTTATGATCACTTGTTACTATCTTGATGCACTGGTGGGATTGTTCATTGGCCCATGATGGATCTATCTTTTATGTTTTCAGACATATATGTATCTCGTTTATGATCGTTTTCTGCTTGTCTAGTTGGGGGCACTTGTTGTGGACTGCCCTATTGGTATTTTATATTGGACCGATGTGTTAGATGTCGGGTTGTTTTCACCGGTTGATTTGGATTGTATGGACCTATTTTCTATTTCCTTTTATTAATAGTAAGTTATATTTTCATTGAAAAAAAAAGGCAGGGACTACGTTGCCCTACAACACTTGTTTAATTATTTAATGAGAAATACATAGGAGATTGTGATTGTAAAACTTTAATATTCCTATCTTGATACAATGTTTTTACTTTAGTTTTATGTTTTTACGTTAGTTTTATGAAAATATTGTCTTTGTTCATACATAACGCCATTTGAATTTTGAACCACTGTACACAAATTTTGAGACAGAGGTCATTCATTTTAGCATGCTTTGCATTGTAAATCGTTGTTATAAAATATGTGCAAATGTTATTTTTTCATTAAACTAGCACAACCACTTAACTTGTTGTCACATACCCACCCATCATACCAACATGGGAGAGAACATGACTCTAAATCCGGACATCTAGCCCCATACTTAGTAAACAAAGATTCATAAAAAATGAAGATGGACATATGCAATGCATAAATATTTGAAAAACAGAGCAGAATTAAATTCCATTACACAACCATCATACATTCAAGATATTCATGTCATTCATCAATTAAAACAATACAAAATTAGCACATGAGAGTACTTATCTTGAAACAAAGTAGTCCTTGAGCAACCAGCTATGCACCTGCAACGTTCCACCCAACCATAGGCCAATTGTGCTTATCAATCTCTTGATACAACTGCCACCCCTGAGCTGGGCATGATTTCTACAAGGAACCAGGGAACAGCAGACTCACACATAGCCAAACACACACCAAAATGAGCCAAGCCAATCTGTAATTGGGTTTATCAGGCTGCTAGGAAATGGAAAGGAATAATTGCTAAGCTAGTGAGCTCAAGCATAGAGCCATGGATACCTCTACCAAATCTATCTAGCTTGGCACCCACAATGCCTACACACCCCACTCAAGGAAGTATTCCCTTCACCAATACACAGTCCCTCAAGCCATACCTTCCATTCTAGAGTTGTCCAAGGTGTGCATAGAAGAGTAGGTAGCCTTTTTTATCTTCTTGAGAGGTTATTCCCTTCACCAGGTTTATCAAGGCAATTTTGTCCACTACCACTCCAGATTTCTTACTCACAGGTTCAAACCAAAACAGGGATGCACATAACAGCAAAAGTATAAGTGTTGAGCATGAAGAAACGTTTTTACAGTGAGATGCACACATGGGGTTTCTACCAATTTCAGCAAATCGTGGGCAGCCAAAAACAAAAATGGAATATGGGGAACAACCCTGGGAAGCCAAATCCATTTTCAGAAAAATGTCCATGGACATTCTCGAGCAAAAACGACCTCCATAACAGCCCCAAATCGTGGTCCTCCTCTCCCAGCCATTGTGCAAAACAGAAACGAGTTCCCAGGCATGGAAAATGCAGGAAAAATGGTGAAAAACATGATGGGGAAATCCCAGCTAGCTCAGACTGCCTGAGAGGTCAAAGGCCATGGGTTTAGAATGGCTTTGGGCACCATTTTCTGGGTGTTTTCTTGCCCATGAAGCAAAAATACAATTTTCCAGGTTGATGGCTTGCCCATGCACGAAATTGGCTGCCATACCCCTCCATTCCCAAGGCATTAACTGCCTCAACCAACTCTTGGAAGAATTAAATGATTGGGTGCATAAGCCAAAATGGGTAGTTGAGGGTTTATGGGTTTTCTCATTGACACATGGGTTAGCACCATTGGCTAAAGGGTTTGAATAATTTCCCTCCCTATTCCTTATAAAATCATGCCCCCATCTCTTTGTTGCATTGCATAGCTAGTTGTGGGTATTTAATTAAAATTCGTATTTACGTGATGTCTTAATTTACATTGTGCCTGTCTAGTACAAGAACCATATGCACCGTTTTTAATTGCTGATACATAAAACGATAAATCAATAGCGGGGCCTTGGCCTTGAGCTCCTCACCATGATTTAATAACAATATTTACATCATTTACAATTTTAATGCCACAGGGTCAAAATGGGGATGTGACATTCCCCTCCCCTTACATTAGCACTGTCCTCAGTGCTCATCAAAATTGAACAAAAATGGATATGCCACTCTCATGGCATCCTCCAGCTCCCATGTAGCCTCATCAGGGCCGTAGTGCTTCCATTGCACCTTTACCTATCTGATGGCTCGGTTCCGGAGCAATGTTACCCTCTTGTCTAGGATGCGCAATGGATCGGTTTGGAACTCTCCCTCGGGTTCCACCTGGATCACATCCCAATTAATCACATGGTTAGGATCATGTACATATTTCTTAAGCAAAGAGACATGAAAAACATTATGAGCTCTAGTGCTAGCAGGCAATGCAAGTCTATATGCAATTGGCCCTATTCTTTCAAGCACTTCAGATGGCCCACAATATCTAGGTGATAGCTTGGCACAACTCCTAAGCTTCAAGGAACCCTTCATTGGCCTCACTCTAAGATACACATGATCCCCAACACTGAATTCCCTATGCACCCTATGCTTATCTGCATAGCTTTTGTGTCTGCTTTTAAATTCTGCCTGATCTTTGCAACCTCTTGCTCCATTTCCTTAAGCAATTCTGGCCCAAGTACAATTCTGTTCATTGGATTGTCCCAAGTCACTGGTGTCCTACACCTTTTGTCGTATAGAACCTCATATGGACTCATTCCCAATGATTCTTGCTGCCCATTGTTATATGCAAACTCTACCAGGTGTAGATAATCCTCCCACTTGGATGGTTTATCCATTACATACATACGGAGCATGTCTTCAAGCACCTGATTTACTCTTTCCGTTTGCCCATCTGTTTGAGGATGGTATGCAGTACTAAAGTTCAATTGTGTACCCAAATCTGCAAGGAGACCTTTCCAAAAATTGGAATTGAACCTTGTATACCTGTCAAAAATTATTGCCTTAGGCAACCCATGTAATCTAAAAATTTCCTTCATGAAAATATTTGCAATGGCATCGGCTTTGTGCGTGGACTTAACAGGTATAAAATGTGCTACCTTTGCTAACTTATCCACCACAACCATGATGGAATCATGTTGTCTCACGGTCATTATCAATCCTGTAATAAAATCCATGGAAATTACTTCCCATTTCCATTCTGGAATTGGCACTGGGTGCAATAAACCTGCGGGTGTTGGTGTTCAACCTTCACCTGTTGACATGTCATGCAATTAGAAATGTATTCAGCGACATCCTTCTTCATCCCTGGCCAGAAATAATATTTTCTAGTTGTAGCAATAGTCTTTTGATATCCGGGGTGACCAGAGTATGGAGCTTTATGGATTTCATCCATAACAATTCTCCTCAAATCTGCCACATTTGGAATATAGGCTCTATTCTTATAGGTAAGAAGTCCGTCTTCTTCCAAATGATAGCCTTCATACTTCTTTTCAAGGTTTTGCTGCTGCAATTTGTCCTTTATTTGCACATACACTTCATCCTCAGCAATATGGTTAACGATCTGTTGTCTCAAATCTGGTTGGCAAGTACTAAGCGCTGCCACATGCATTTCTTGTACTTTCCTGCTGAGTGCATCAGCCACCTTATTTTCTTTCCCTTTTATGTGTTTGATTTCAAAATCAAATTCACACAAAAATTCCAACCATATAGCTTGCCTAGCATTTAAAGTTGGCTGATCAAACAAGTATTTCAGACCACAATGGTCTGTCCTTAACTCAAATTTCCTGCCCATTAAGTAATGCCTCCACATCTTTAAAGCATGTACTATGGCTGCAAGTTTTAAATCATGAGTAGCATAGTTTTTCTCATGCTCCTTCAACTTTCTTGACTCATAGCATACCACATGGTTGTCTTGCATAAGAACTCCTCCAAGTCCTTGGTTGCATGCATCGGTACACACCACAAAGTCTTTTTCTGGGTCTGCAATTTTCAAAATTGGTGCACTCGTAAGAAGATTCTTCAACCGTTGGAAACTTTCCTCACATCTTGGTGACCATTCAAACTTTATCCCCTTCTTTTGCAAATAAGTGATCGGGTTTGCAACCTTGGAGAATCCTTCAATAAACCTCCCGTAGTAACCAGCAAGGCCCATAAAAGATCTCACATCTGTCACATTCCTTGGAGTTGGCCAATTCATAATGGCTTCAATCTTCTCAGGGTCCACCGATATTCCTTCATCTAAGATAATGTGACCCAAATAATGAATTTTATCTTTATAAAAGTCACATTTGCTTAACTTTGCATACAGCTTATGCTCCCTTAGCAATTGCAATGTCATTCTCAAATGTTCTTCATGCTCTTCTTCATTCTTAGAATAGATGAGAATGTCGTCTAGAAATACAAGAACGAACTTGTCCAAATACTTGCTAAAGACACTATTCATGAGACACATGAATGTAGTTGGTGCATTTGTGAGACCAAATGGTACCACTACAAACTCATAGTGTCCATACCTTGTTCTAAAGGCTATCTTATGAATATCTTCCTCTTTGATTCTTACCTGATGGTAACCTGACCTCAAGTCGATCTTTGAAAATACCTTTTCTCCTCTCATTTGATCAAAAAGGTCATCAATCCGGGGCAATGGGTATTTGTTCTTTACAGTGACCTTGTTCAACTACCGGTAGTCAATACATAACCTGAGTGTTCCATCTTTCTTTTTCACAAATAGAACAGGTGCTCCCCATGGGGACACACTTGGCCTGATATATTTCTTTTCCAACAACTCTTGTAATTGCATTTTCAATTCTAGCAATTCCGGTGTACTCATCATGTAGGGTGTCTTAGACACTAGTGCAGCTCCTGGCACAAGTTCAATTGTAAAATCAATGTCTCTCTTTGGAGGAAGTCCCGAAATCTCATCAGGAAAAACATCCCTGAATTCCTGCAATACATGATAGTCCTCTAACATAGGAGTTTCATTCTCCATTGCCTCCAAAACATGGGCTGCATACAATTGACAACCTTTCCTACAGAACTTCTTCAACTGCATGGATGAAACCTGCCTAACAGAAGTCACCTTTGGAATGCCTTTTACAACCCTTGGGTTTCCTTCTTCGTCCATGCATTCAAATTTTTTATTGTAGCAGTCAAGTTTAACCTTGTGTGCCTCTAACCAATCCATCCCAATGAGAATATCATAGGAACCAAGTGGAAAAATTTTCAAATTTGCATAAGTGAATAGCCCGTCCATCTCTAAGGGACATTTCTCTACAATTTCACTAACTTTTCTCTTGGTTCCAGTGGCTAGTTGAACTAACCATGATTTACTATGCTTTGACTTCTTAAAAGCACAAATCTCAACAATTTTAGGAGTGATATAACTGTGAGTAGATCCAGGATCAATCAAAATAGAAACAGATTGCTTAACAATCTTATTTTCAACTTCAACAACAGTTGATTGATGATCTTCTTGGTGGTCGTCTAGTGCTGCATAGATTCTAGGAATTGTCCTCGCCACTTGACCCATAGTTCCAACTCCTTGGATGTTGTGAACTTGATTTGCATTCCCATTCCGATGTGGACAGTTTCTAAGCATGTGGTCTCCTCCACAACCCCAACATTGAAGTGGTTCTCTTGGCTCCTTTGGATCTCTTGGCTTGTCTCCCATCATCCTAGTTGGCTTAGTCACAACTTGTGATGGTTGCCTTTGTTGATTTCTAATATGAGGAGGTTTGAAACCTTTCTTCCTCTGGTCAAACTTCTCATTTTTCTTGTCCTTCCATGCCTTATGGAAATCCGGTTTGCTTTTGTTTTGATCATAGCAATACTTGGCCTTCCTTATTGCATCTTCTAGAGTTCAGGGCTCATCAAATTCAATCCTATCTTATATGACTGGGGTAGCCCACTTAGAAAATGCTGAATTTTCACCTTATCATCTCATCAAATATACCTGACATATCTCAGCAGTTCCAAGAACTTGTTTGCATACTCTTCCATGGTCAATTGTCCCAATCTCAGCTCATGGAACTCTTTGATCTTGTCATCATAGTACCTATCAAAGAGGTACTTCTGCTTGAAGTATTTCTTGAACTGCTTTCACCCAATCTTTCTTTCATTGATCTTCTTCACTTGCCTGATGTATTCCCACCATATAGATGCTCGTTCATTCAAGTTGAAGATGGCGACCCTTGCCTTCATATTTCCAAAGTAGTCTTGGACTTGGAAATACTTTCTCATCCCAAGGAGCCAAGCTTTAGCTTCTTGACCAGACTTTACCTCTCCATCAAATGTAGGAGGTTTTTCCTTCTTAAATTCCCCGTGTGAATTGTTCTTGCAGTGCCTCTTTCTCTTATTCTTGCGAGATGAAGAGTTTTAACCCTCAATGGATCCTTCGGAGTCAGATGATCCACTAGAAGAGATTTATGGAGTATAGGTTCTGTCTCTAGAAACTCTTCTTGAGATATTGGACCTCTTGCGGGAATTTCTCCTTGAACTACTCCGGCTCCCTTCTGGATTTGATGTCTGATGCCCAGAGTTTATTTGCCTTTGGATATCTGTCAAACTCTGCAACATGGCTGCATTTAACTAATTTTGTACTTCCTGAGATTTAATCATCCTTTCATTATCTTCTCTATAGCTTTGCAACTCCACCCTTAGGCTCCTCATGGTGGCTGCAATACTCGGGGGAGTCTCTCGATTTCTTCTCCCATTGGATTCTGTTTCAGCATTCTCAACATGTATGTTTTCCCCCATGGCATTTGTCTCAGGCTCATAGGGATCCTATGCATCATCCATGATGTTGATATTCTTGGCCCAACCAAAACCAGAATTTCCAACTGCACTTATCTGGAATGCTACTTTGATGTGACTATAATTCTGCAAAATGTGTTTATAAACACAACTATTAGCTTCATTATAATACTATAAATTATTTGCATGTATGTGGAAAATCCCATATTGACAACTTTGTCCAATCATAGAATTTCCCCGATGGCGCAAATGTTAACACTAAAATGGCCGCCATTGTCGCGGAGATTAAGATTATTATTGCCGCGAGTGTTAATATTATAATTGCCACCGCGCACCGCGCATGACGCAGATTTTATCCTTAAAATTGCCGCAGTGTTAAGATTATTTTTGCCGACGCGCATGACGCAGATTTTATCCTTAAAATTGTCACGGTGTTAAGATTATTTTTTCCGCCGCGCAGAAAGTTGGCCTAACTTTCACCGCCGCGTGCGCAGAAAGTTGGCCTAACTTTGGTCGCCGCACGTGCAGAAAGTTGGCCTAACTTTCGCCGCCGCGCACTCATAAAGTTGGCCTAACTTTCACCGTCGCGCGCGCAGAAAGTTGGCCTAACTTTCGCTGCCGCACGCGCAGAAACTCAGAAAATAGTTAGAAAAATTTTGCAAAATTTTCAAAGACAGTTAAAGTTCTCTTCTTGAAATATGTCCTTCGTTTCCTTACAAAGGTGAGCTACTTACAGATCCTAGTTCGCATATAACAGAACAGTGAAAGGATGCTAAGAACTTGCATCTTTGAAAAAGGATTTTCTTTTCATTTCAAATTCAACAATCCAACCAATGGATTCACAATCAATCTTCAAGCACCCAACAAGCATGGGCAAGGAAAACTCATGAGCATAAGGGCATAATTCGCAAGCTTTCCTCGCTTTCGAAAACCATCAATCGGCCACATAAATTTTGGTTCATTTTAATTAACAAACATCATTAAGATATGGGGCTGTAACAACCAACTGTTCAGGCTTTCAATCATGAAATTAATACACAAAATCTCATACCAGCCATGCCCAACATTCAATTTCATGCATTCAAAGCATCATGGACATCCAGGGGACAAGGAGTCGTAATTAATCAAGGCCCCAAGCACATGATGCATTATCTCATATCCACAGCAATTAGCAACAAACAACAACCAACACACAACAACATGCCCCATGCACAACACACAAAGTCATATTTTCCTAACCAGTTGTGTGGATGTCGGCCCAACAGCCTCAGTGTTGTAACCTTGGGCTCTGATACCTTTCTGTCACATACCCACCCATCATACCAGCACGGGAGAGAACATGACTCTAAATCTGGACATCTAGCCCCATACTTAGTAAACAAAGATTCATAAAAAATGAAGATGGACATATGCAATGCATAAATATTTGAAAAACATAGCAGAATTAAATTCCATTACACAACCATCATACATTCAAGATATTCATGTCATTCATCAATTAAAACAATACAAAATTAGCACATGAGAGTACTTATCTTGAAACAAAGTAGTCCCTGAGCAACCAGCTATGCACCTGCAACGTTCCACCCAACCATAGGCCAGTTGTGCTTATCAATCTCTTGATACAACTGCCACCCCCCGAGTTGGGCATGATTTCTACAAGGAACTAGGGAACAACAGACTCACACATAGCCAAACACACACCAAAATGAGCCAAGCCAATCTGCAATTGGGTTTATCAGGCTGCTAGGAAATGGAAAGGAATAATTGCTAAGCTAGTGAGCTCAAGCACAGAGCCATGGATACCTCTACTAGATCTATCTAGCTTGGAACCCACAATGCCTACACACCCCACTCAAGGAAGTATTCCCTTCACCAATACACAGTCCCTCAGGCCATACCTTCCATTCTAGAGTTGTCCAAGGTGTGCATAGAAGAGTAGCCAGCCTTTTTGATCTTCTTGAGAGGTTATTCCCTTCACCAGGTTTATCAAGCCAATTCTATCCACTACCACTCCATATTTCTTGCTCACAGGTTCAAACCAAAACAGGGATGCACATAACAACAAAAGTATAAGTGCTGTGCATGAAGAAACGTTTTTACAGTGAGATGCACACAGATGGGGTTTCTACCAATTTCAGCAAATTGTGGGCAGCCAAAAACGAAAATGGAAGATGGGGAAAAACCCTGGGAAGCCAAATCCGTTTTAAAAAAAAAACGTCCATGGACATTCTGGGGCAAAAAGACCTCCATAACAGCCCCAAATCGTGGTCCTCCTCTCCCAGCCATTGTGCAAAACAGAAACAAGTTCCCAGGCATGGAAAATGCAGGAAAAATGGTGAAAATCATGATGGGGAAAGCCCAACTAGCTTAGACTGCGTGAGAGGTCAAAGGCCATGGGTTTAGAATGGCTTTGGGCACCATTTTCTGGGTGTTTTCTTGCCCATGAAGCAAAAATACAATTTTCCAGGTTGATGGCTTGCCCATGCACGAAATTGGCTGCCATACCCCTCCATTCCCAAGGCATTAACTGCCTCAACCAACTCTTGGAATAATTAAATGATTGGGTGCATAAGCCAAAATGAGTAGTTGAGGGTTTATGGATTTTCTCATTGACACATGGGTTAGTACCATTGGCTAAAGGGTTTGAATAATTTCCCTCCCTATTCCTTATAAAATCATGCCCCCATCTCTTTGTTGCATTGCATAGCTAGTTGTGGGTATTTCATTAAAATTCGTATTTACATGATGTCTTAATTTACATTGTGCCTGTCTAGCACAAGAACCATATGCACCGTTTTTAATTGCTGATACATAAAACAATAAATCAATGGCGGGGCCTTAGCCTTGAGCTCCTCACCATGATTTAAAAACGATATTTACATCATTTACAATTTTAATGCCACAGGGTCAAAATGGGGACGTGACACTTGTGGCCGGTGAACATCAATAAGACACAAGTTAAGTGCCACAATCTGTTACGTGTTCTCCATGTGTAGTTGTAATCCTTCGTTGTCTATGCCTCAGCTAGCAGTTATCACTTGCCTTTTTCTAGTTAAACGGGTTGTTTGCTACAAACTGTTCGTTATCTATGCATAAAATACCAAGTTTTTTATTATATATATATATATATATTTTTTTTTATAATTGTTTATTTTGAATTTGGAGCGACGACTATAAAATCAATATGGACAATACACTTGTTTTGGAGTGACGACTATAAAATCAATATGGACAGTACACTTGTCTCATCCTCAAGCAACCTACGATCTATGGAAAACAACCTCCATCCCGAATCAAGAAGTAGAGAGAATAACACTGATAAATGTTATTCTAACACCGTAAACATATTATTTAAATATATTAAAAATATTGAATTTTTTTTTATATTCAAATGTTTATATAATCTTTTTACATATTTTTAAAAAACTATTCATTATTAAATCATATATATATATATATATATATATGATATATCATATATGATATATATATATCATATATATATATATATGATATATCATATATGATATATCATATATATATATATATGATATATCATATATCATATATGATATATCATATATGATATATCATATATCATATATATATATATATGATATATCATATATGATATATATATATATATATATATATATATATATATATATATATATATCATCTCGTTCTATTTCATTTTTTATAAACTTTCCTTCTAATATAAAGTAAAAAGAGATGTGTATAAACTAAACAACTTCCATATATATATATATATATATATATATCATCTCGTTCTATTTCATTTTTTATAAACTTTCCTTCTAATATAAAGTAAAAAGAGATGTGTATAAACTAAACAACTTCCATCTTTATAGAGTGTTAATTACTTTTCAATCATAGAAATATCTCCCATCACCTTGTTCTAGTTCATTATAAAGTAAAAATAGATGTGTATAAACTAAACAACTTCCATCTTTATAGAATGTTAATTACTATTCACCTCTAAAAACGAGGAGCGCCCGTAAGGGTTCTAAACATAATGCTATGTTATGTAAGTCGGAGGTTTCGTTGGGTAATGATGTGTTTTTTCCCTCTTCCGATTCAAGGGCACTTAGAGATATTAAAGCCATTGCTAGGGTTAAGAAATGATTTGTCTCTCATTAAACATCAGGGAGTGGGGGGCCTCTCAAAACAGCTAGCCCTTAAGCGAATTTTGTTAGTTAACAGTCTGGATTTAGTTATGTTACAGGAAACAATGGTCTTTGAGGAAAAAGCTAGGTTTTTCTTCACTAAAATCAAACCTCTTTGGAAGATGTGTGCAATTAGTGCGGTTGGTATGTCTGGCGGTCTACTAGCGGCCTGGGATCCACAAATTGTGGACCTTCAGCCTTTTGTAACCTAGGCTGGGATCCTGCTCTCTGGTAGATTGGTCGGTGTAGACCAGGAATTAAATTTCCTCAATGTGTATGGGCCCTACTCTAATAGAAAGGTTTTCTGGGACCTGGTATGTGCGGATAACCTGCTCAATCTAGAGAATTTAATTCTTATTGGGGACCTCAACTTCACGTGGTCGGTTGGTGAAGTGTGGAGCAAAAATGCAAAAATGATGCTTTGGGGCAGTTTTTTCGTAATATGTTCACATCTCGACACCTGATGGATATTGAACATGCTCCTCTTTCGCCTACTTGGAAGAATGGTAGGGAGGGGGATGATTTCATTTCAAAGAGACTCAATTGTTTCCTTGTGACCGAGGATCTTGTTTCATGCTTCACTCGTCATCGTTCTTGGATTCAGCAGTGTCGTATTAGTGATCATCTCCCTATCTTTCTCCAGTTCGAGTTCAATGACAAAAAGGCCAGCTATCCTTTTAAATTCAATTCTACGTGGTTAAAAGATCAGGACTTCCGAGTGGAAGCTGTTGCCTTTTGGTCTTCCTTGATTGTGGAGCCAGGTGTGTTTGCTATGGTTTGTTTGGCAAAAAAATTGATATGTCTAAAGAAATTCCCCATTCGGTGGGAAAAAAGGAAACGATTTTTAATGATGGAAGAGCTCTCACGGATTGAACGGGATATTGAAGTCATCCTCTCAGCTTATATGTTAACTTCTATTTCTGGCCCGAACTCTATTCTATTGTTGCTATTGGAAAAGAAAAAACAGGATTTTTTAAGATTTCAGGAGGAAACGTGGCGACTGAAAAGTCGTGCTCTGTGGATTCGGGCTAGGGATAACAATACAAAAATTTTCCATAAATTTGTTGATTCCAGGAGAAATTAGAATGCTATTTGGGAACTCAATGATAGTGCTGGATCCAAGATATCTTCTGTTAAATACCTTCACTCGGAGGCGGTCCAACATTTTCAATATATATTCACAGACCCGAAAGTGTCATCGTTACTTGACTAGTTCAAAGTAATTAAGGAATATCCCATGCTATTTTCGGATGTGGAGGGGGATGCAATCTTCGCCCCGATTAATCTGATTGGAGTGGAAAATATACTCAAAGGATTCTCCAAGGATAAGAGCCCTGGCCCAGATGGTTGGTCAATGGAACTATTTCTAGCCTTCTTTGATATTATGGGTCAAGACATTCTGAATGCGATGGAGGAATCCAGGCTGAATGGTGAGGTCTCTGGTGCGATAAATTCTACCTTTTTGACACTTATCCCTAAGTGCTCTCATCCGGAGGACTTCAATGATTTCCGTCCTATATCGCTCTGCAACCTAATCTACAATGTCATTGCAAAGATCATTACTGTGAGATTGAAGCCTGTATTATCCAAATACATCTCTAAGGAGCAGTTTGGGTTTGTTCATGATCGTCATATTTTGGATGTGGTTGGGGTGGCACAAGAGTCTTTTCACTCTATCAAAGCAAAACATCTAGAAGCAATTCTCTTGAAACTGGACTTGGTAAAGCCATATGACCGTGTGGACTGGTCATTTTTTAGATTAATCCTGATTCAGATCGGCCTCCCTTGGGTGGTCAGTAAATGGATTATGGATTGTGTCTCATCGGTTAATTTTGTTGTTATTATTAATGGTGTGCCCACTGACTTCTTTAAAAGCTCATGGGGGTTGAGACAGGGTTTCCCTCTCTCACCCTTATTATTCCTATTGGTCGTTGAGGGTCTTAGTAGACTTATTCACTTAGCTTGCGGGGAGCAGAAATTTCAGGGTATAAAAATCGCTCCTCACTCTATGGTGACCCACACTCTCTTCGTGGATGATGTCTTGTTATATGGCTTTGGTTCACTCGCGGAGTGGTCTCATTTAAATGGATACTAGATATCTTTTGCAAAGCCTCAGGTATGCTCATCAGTAATGAAAAAATTGTTCTTTTATTTTCTGATGTGGATATGGATGTATTTGAGCAGATTAGGAACCTGCTGCCTTATAATGTACAACCATTGGAAAATGGTACAAAATACCTTGGCTTCTTGCTCAAGCCAAATAAGTATCGAGTGCTGAATTGGCGATGGCTTTTAAAAAGATTCAATAAACGGATTTTCCACTGGTGCTGGAGATGGCTGTCACTGGGTGGTCGTCTTACCCTGGCTAAATCGGCCTTGTAGAATCTGGCGGTGTATTGGCTCACTTTGTGCAATGTCCCTGTGTCTATTGTGGATGGAATCCGTAAATGCATTTTTAGTTTTTTTTGGGGTGGTGGGGATGCTAAGCGACATTATCATCTGGTTGGTTGGAAACAATTGGCTCAGCCTTTCCATTTGGGTGGTTGGAACATTAAGAATATGGCATAGTTTAGGAAATCTTTAAAATCCAAGAGTCTATGGAGGGCCCTTTTCTCGGACTCTATGTGGAGTGTGATCATCAAAGACAAGTACCTTAAGAAGTGTTCTGTGATCCAATGGTTCAGGAATGGGCCTCATAGTATTAGAGGGGTCTCTAACATTTGGAAAGGATTATTGGTGTTGTTCGGGATTTTTACCCTATAGCGAGGAGAGGGACATTACCAACTTCTGGGGTGACAGGTAAATACATTGATCATATCACATAGGCTTCTACAAAAGGAAAGAGATCAAGGTTCTTGAAGGCATACCTTATTAACGAAGTTCGATCCTAGCTTTCGCTTGCTCCTTCGATCGATCTTCCACTTGATCTTTCGCTTGACGAACCTGATCATTCAGAGTGCTTGTGCAACCGGATCCTGGGCTCCTGCTCTTCACACTAACTTTGGAATTCCTCCAGCATAACAACCCTTAATGCGTAGTTTCTCCTCTCCTCTCTCATCTATCCCCCTTGTATTTATGGGACAAGGTAGGTAGTTTGGATCAAGAGGTAGTTTGATTGGGAGGTTGGGGAAGTTGCAGACCAACTTCAACTAATCCCAATTCATCAAATTAATATATTTTGATTACATTTTAAGATGTATGCGAGTTTTCTTAAGTGGAGTAGCACACAATATGCAAATTTCACACTTACAACCAACATTTGCAAGGTTTTTGAGGGTGTACGCTGGTCTATTGAAGCAATGTTGCATATTTCAGTAGGTAACCACTAGTCTATTGAAGCAGAGTTGCATATTTTAGCAGGTGAACGCTGCTCTTATACCTGTAGGGTAGCGTTCATGTCAAAATGTAGGTAAAAACAATGTTTTGTCAACTGTAGAGGGGTAAGTCTAGTCCATACATCACATAGGTTAATCTAGCTCTTCAATCCAAGTTGTCCTTTTGTGTGATCGACAGCTTAATGTGATCACGGACGGAGAAGTGCATATTTGACATATAACAACTGGGTTCTTTCAAGATTATTGCTTCATGGCTATCCTGGACTCCGCGGAATGGTCATCAAATTCGCTTGGGTGAAGACCCAATTATGGGGGGTCTTTCTGTGTTTTTGCTCTCCCCAAAACTTAAGTTTTTTCTGCGATCTATGGATATTACACACTGATCCAGATTGCTATTTACAATCCTGTGCGAAGCTGGAAACATTCTTGGATCTCAGCGAAGCAGTTGGGTATTTCGGGCTCTTGGGGGTGGAATGGTCTGATTACATTATTAGGCTTCAAAGAATTAATCTTCAGCTTTGTGAGAAACCTGACAGTGTGGTGTGGTCATGGAACACTGAGATGGGAGTGGTTACGACTCAGTTGGAATATGATTTTCTTATCTCGTCTGATGCTCTAATTCTTCATAATTGGTACAAATTGGTGTGGTCTCTAAAGACTCCTCTCAAGTTGAAATGTTTTGTTTGGCTGGTGCTAGATAATAGGATCCTAACCTGGGATAATCTCCTAAAAAGAGGTGGTTGTAGCCTGAATAGATGTGCTCTGTGTGGCAGTGGGGAAGAATCGGTCAATCACCTTTTCATCTCTTGTCCGTTCTCCCGGGCCATTTGGCAGTATTGATGTTCCAGGGCGGGTGTTTCCTGCAGATGGTCGCGGTTTTCCTTTGCGGAAAACCTCAGTGATTGGTCATCTTCGCGGAGGTCTGTTTTAACTCTGCCTATTTTTGTGGCCTAGGGCATTTGGAAGGCCCGTAATCGTTTAATCTTTGAAGGGTTGTATTCTCAGCACTACTGGCTTAGTAGCTGCATTATGGCCTCTTTCTTTGAAGTGGTTGGGTCATGCATTCCAACTCGGTCGGCCCCATGCACATCTCCGCCTGCTGAGGAGGCTTGTCCTTGGGGTGCTTTTGACGGGGCCTCTCAACGGGGCCTGCAGTTTTGTGGTGCGGGGGCAGTTATTCACCTAGCTGCCAACCGGTGTATAAAAACTTGGTTGAATTGTGGTATGGGGTCAAATACTCGTAGTGAACTCATTGCACTTTGGCTTCTCTTGTTTATTGCAAAAGGTCGGAACATTCCTTTGATTCGCATTCTTGGGGACTCTCGTGTGATCATTAGATGGGCACAAGGTGTTTATTCACTCAAGGTTCTTCAACTCGACTACTGGCTTTGAGATTCGTGTCGTCTGATCAATTGTTTTGGGCATATCTCCTTTGCTCATATTTTTCGGGAATTTAATTCTTTGGCGGATGATCACTCCAAACGGGCTCTATCTTTTCCTGAAGGCACTATATTTGTGGAGGAATGGTGTGATGGTATCCTTGTTGATCATTCCTCTGTAGCATTTCTTTGCTGTTGAGTTTGGCTCGTTATTTTCATGATCTTGGTATCTGTCATCTTGCAGGTGTCTAGCTCCTTTGCAGATTTCGGTCTTTGGGGCTGTTCTGTTTCTTTGTGGTTCCTTTCGTGGCCTTTGTGGGGGGCTTTGGTTACTTCGGGGTTTTGTCCAGTGTTGGACGTGCACTATTTACTGGTCTTGTTGTTCTTATGTTTTGGTGACTCTGTGTTTCTTGTCATGTGTGACTCCTATGTCTGTTCCCGAAGTTTTTGGTTTGTATTTCATACTTTTTATGTCATGTGTTGGTTCTGGAACATTCTATCTCACTATACTATTTTTAATATAAATGGTATGTCCTTTTTCTTGTGAAAAAAAAGAATGTTAATTACTTTTCAATTTTAGTCGACAATATTTGTCGACATAAGTTAGTAAGGATTACGAATAGAGATATTTGAGAAAACTTTATTGAAGATATGAGTAAATGATTCGCCAATAAAATGTTGTTTATTTATTCTATGTTTTCCATTTTGCGGTGAGTTTTGGTGGAAATCCCATTTTTTTTGGGAGTAAAATCTAAATTTTTATCTGTTTAAATTGTATTTTTTAATCCATAAATAGATTCACCACCCTCAAATACTCCCATTACACCCTAATTATGCAATTTCCATAGCTAATATATGTGATTCTAAGATTTTTAAAAGATTTCCAATTGGAATACGAACAAAATTGGACGGAACTTGAAAAAAGTTGAAAACGTAAAATATTTAAACTACACCTATATATTAATGGTAATAAGTTGATATTTTGAACTTATATCTCATAAATAAATAAGTCTTATATATTAAATGATGTCTAATTAAATGAGACCTTAAAAAGTAAATACTATTATTATGATCATCATATATGAATGTATTTCTCAAGGAAGAGATATTTAGTTTCATGGGATAATTGCATATTCAAATTTTATAGAAAATATGAGTAAGTAATTGAGTCAATAAAATGTTGTACATTGTATTAATATGTGAGATGACTTGACTGTTTTTTTACGTGAGATGAGATGACTTGATTTAACTTTTTTTTTTTTTGGGATTATTTTTCAGACTATTTTCCTTTAAAATCGGGGTCAGAATTGTTGAAATTGTAAATACAATGTATTACGATTACACAATTAAGTATTTGAGGGCGCTGAACCCATTTCTATAATAAAAAATAGATTTTGAAAAATAAAAAGTTATAATATGACCAAAGATTATACCGTTTAAAATGGTCCAATCTTTAAACAACTTCATTAATATAACATAAGAATCATCCACTCTCGATAATATAGAAACCATTATATATTTCCTTTCATTTTAAATAATGTTAACCTCACTCTTAAAAACTCAAAATCAAATCAATGATTCATTCTGACCATATCTTAATTCTCCATAACAAATATAACCCTTAACAAAGACTAACCCCAAATTAAAAAAAATCAAATAAAAAAACAACAATTAACCCACGAAATAAACAAACACATCATCATAAAATAAGATTTTAACTCAAACATGAAAAAAAAAAACACAAAACATGTCGTAAAATAAAAGACTTGAACTCAAACAAAGAAAGATAACAACTCAAATTATGTTCAAATCACATAGTCTACATATTTAAATAAACAAAAAATATATTCTATATTGCATTAAAGAAAACTTATTAAAAACATACCATCAGCATGAAGAGTAAGACTAGGAAATAACAAAAGATAAGACTAGGAAATAACTGTTTTGAATTTGACTTTTTAAAATGATTTGCATCAACTACCCACAAACAAAAGTGAAGGTTTCTCTATACTGCTGAATTAAAAAACCATATAAAATAATAATAAATAATTAAAAAACTAACTCGTCCAATGGTCTTCCATGACATAATGATATTATTTGAAAAGTCTTATTTCTCACAAAAGTCTTTTAAATTTATTTTAGAGAGCCGTTCCTAGTGACGGGGCACTTTCATTTCCCATTGGCGTCAAAGGTCCAGCACAGGGTTTGGAACTCAAGATTCCTTCGAAATCACCTTCTTCTGAACGGATTTCTCTATAAGAACTGGCGTTCGGGGCTCTCTGCGTCTTCTGATACAGCCCAGGTGTGTTCAAATTGGATTTATCGTCGCAATTAGGTTCAGACAAGATTTTTATGGGAAAAACAGTGTAACGGAGGATTTACGGAGAAAATATGTGCAAGATGGGGTTTTCGGGGGAAATTACTCGCGGCATTTGTGAAGTTATGAATGCAACGTGGCATCCGGGGTCTTAAGGGAAGAAATTCGATTTGTGCTCGTTACAGTCTTCAGGAGCTGTTATTGGGCTGTAATTTATTGTCCTTTGGGGTTTCTGAGGGTTTTAAATTGGTATGTTTGGCTTTAAAAATGCTTTCCAGGGGATTTTTAGCGGTATTGTTGATCGGCCGGATTGGTAGGTTCCAGCCAGGTAAGAGAAATCCTGAGATTCGCAATTAATTGAAATCCCTGAGATTTCTTAAATATAGGCTTTTTAGTTTTCTTGGTGTGTGAAGAGGGTTTGCAGTGGAGGTGGCAGTCTTGGTTGTAATAAAATGTTATGGTTTGCTTCAGTTGGAGGCAAGTTGTATGCCTTCTTCTATTGCCAGTATGACTATTAGCGCAGAAGGCGCATTTCAGACCCAAAAACCTTTTCATTCATTGAAAGACCAAGTGTTGCAGATAGCAGGGTTGGATAGTGTTTTACAGGAGATTGCAAGGACTAATTTACTGGAGCAAACTGGAACAAAGATTTCTATCAGCAGGGAGAAAAGCATTCCTTCTGTAGACCCCATACAAAAATGTAGTGCCCCAGAAGCATCGCATAGCGAAGGGGACTACCAATTAGGTGAAGAGTGTATCAGTTCATATGGCATTCGAAAAGGAGCAAGATATTTGCCAGCCACAGATGCTGTCGGGCTGAGTCCATCCATTGCCACTGTTAATTACAGAGACGCTTCTGTTGAAGTTGTTGCGGTGGAGTGCCACTTACCCTCGATGGAACCATTGGCAAGTTCTGTTGGTCATGATTCAGATTTTGATCATGGTGTAATGGATGGTAAAGATGACATAGATTCTCAGGGTCCATTGCGGACTGCTAGTCTCGTTTGCAGCAACAGTTCGGTCGTAGTGCGCAAAAAGTCGAGGGGAGAGATGAACAATGAACATTCAGGGAACAAAGAGGGGGCTGTTATTGAGATGAATTGCAGACAGGCATTGGCTTTCGAACACTGTACTATAGATGGTAAAGATGGATTTCAGTCTGTGGGTTTTACAGAGAGCACTGATGTCACAGGCGAAGAGAGTCCTATATCCACGCAGAAACTTTTGAGCGTAGCCAGTGCAAGGGCCACAGGTGTTACAGATTTGTTCGGCAGGCAGCCATTGACTATTGATCAGGATACTGTGTATGCCAAAGATTCTTCACATTCTCCTGGTCCTTCTATGAGCACAAGCGAGAGTCCAGCTTCTATGCAAAAAACATCGAGGGCAAAAGATCCCTCAGAAACATGTAACTGCCAGGTTGGCATGAACTCTTTACCTACAGGCAGTGGAAAAGTGGCTGATGTAAGAGAGTTAAATTCTAGACAGAAGAAATCCTCTTGCAGCGTAGACACAGAAGACATCACATCAAATAGCTGGCGTTTAAATAAGGCTATGGGAGCAAGCGCAGCAGGTCTTGGAACATCCTCAGCATGCATTTCTGTTAATACTGAAACAGAAAGACAATCGGTGGGTTTTGGAAATGGGAAGTCGCATGAGATGTATCCCTTTCGCAAGCCTGCTTTCAACTCTCAAGGTCATTTTTCCCCTTAAATAAGAGCTATTCAAGTCTTATTCTATTCAAGTCTGTATCTTGTCGTCTTCATTCTGTGTCTGACTAATGTTTTTTAATTCTTCATATTTGTTCATTGATTTTTACATTGGATTTGTGATTTTAACTTGCTGTCATATTACGTGTCTGTCTTTCTCATTTATTAGTTGTTGACGCTCTTGCTGCATTGGATTTGTATGCTTTCTTTGCCACTCTGTTCCATGTTTGCTAATGAAATGAGGTTCATAGGTGAATGGTTGATATGTCTTTGCATCAAATTTGTCTCATAGTGTCTTATGACCAAGGCTTAGAGTAACCCAGTTCAGGACGTCTCAGATGTAAAATATTAGTGCTAACCTTTCTTGTATCTGCAGAATGACATGCCAAACTAACCTAAGGAATTCTTCAACCAAAATGGATATAGTAGTACATTACCAGGATCTAAAACATACATTGCCTTAGTTGGAGCTCAAAACTAATGTTATTCATGATCGCTTAACGGCAAGTTTTTATATATATATATATATATATATATATATATATATATATCGGCATGTACGTGTGTCACGCATGTCTATGTAATCTACATGCTACATGTAAAAATATTATAATAGATCTCTGTTTGTCCAACCCCACCTTTTATTTTGTGTTCGTGTGTGTCCAAGTAATCTACATGCTACATGTAAAAATATTATGATAGATCTCTGTCTGTCCAACCCCACCTTTTGTTTTGTGTGTGTGTATGTTGGCATGTATGTGTGTGTATATACAAAATATTAGGATGGATCTCTCTCTGTCCAACCCCACCTATTATTGTGGGCTCACTTTATGGACCCAAAAGGTATGATCCACACAAACTTATATGGTATTAGCCATTTAAATTATAGGCCCATAGGTGTCATGCCATATGAGCCCACAATATGTAAAAGGTACGAAAGGCATGAGCACCATGGCCTAGCAAGACACAAGTTTAGTGTGAGGATGAAGAAAGTGTTAACGATATAAGGATCACACAGTAAATAATATATGTTAAGCATTTGACACAAGTTTGTTCCTATGCTTGTCTCTTGTGTGAATCCACCTTTCCATCTTGCAAGCTCATCCTATGGGTTGAAAGGTATGATCCATGAGGGCCTACAAGGCATGGGCCTTCTGGGATTGTAAGGCTTATATTATAGGGGCTCACTGTGACTAAATATCTGGCATTGAGCCTTATGGGCTTGTAAGGCTTGAATGTCCATGCAAGCATCAACAAACAACCTTAAACATGAAACGACTTGCATATGTTAGGTCCATGCTAGAACATCTATCTATCTATCTAGCTACACACTCACACTTATATATATATAAACCTTGCATTGACATAGCTAATTGTCTATCTGTCTGATTGACCCTGCCTTTCCTTCTTGTGAGCTCAATTTAGGGGCCAAAAGTGCACGATCCATGATGAACTACATGACATAAGCCTCGAGGGCCCACATGGCTCATGCTTTGTGGATCCACAATGCCCAAGGGGCCTACTAGGTGTAAGCCCCAAGGGCTCACACGACATAACAGTCAATCCATTTATAAATAGAGAATTGTAAACCAGTAATGACTTTAATAATATATAAGTATTAATTGTGTCAATTATACGACATGGGTCCATTCTAGTATATATAACAATAACAACAACAATAATGATAATAGTCATTAATGGCAGTTACCTTAGTGGAGAGGTTTAGTTTGTTGGTTGTCATATTTGTGTCAAAGTATTCCTAGAACTTTTATGAAATGGATGAGCTTAAGGTATACAAGGGTGAGAATTGATAAAGGATCCTGAAGCATAGGCGAGGCTTTTCCATTATATGTTGAAACTATATGAAACTCTTGTGATTTCATTCAATTTGGACA
Organism: Larix kaempferi; assembly: GCA_027924585.1. Lineage (NCBI taxonomy): Eukaryota > Viridiplantae > Streptophyta > Pinopsida > Pinales > Pinaceae > Larix > Larix kaempferi. The sequence continues at coordinate 7,714,144 of BSBM01000940.1, read as the reverse complement.
AGGATCTGTCATTCTTTTTTGAATGGCTATTTCTTAGGTGTTTGAGTGGATGAATTTGTTTGAAATACATCTTTACCTAACATTTTTCTTTGTTTTGTTGGTGAAAATTTTGAAAGTTTTATCATTGGGAGAAATGTATTTTTGACTGCTGGAATAGAATAAAAAATGAAGATGATGCTTGAAATATAACCATGGTTACAATTTTCTCCCTAAGGAAACTCTTAAGATGCTTTCTATTTTATTTTAGTGCTGCCCGATCAACACCTTGATCGGAGGAAAGCTGACAGCACTAGGTGCTAGGATCTCTATGCTTTACCACACCTGATCTAACTGCACTGGCCATGATGAACCCCCCTTAGTTAGGGGGCTAAATATGTCATTACGCTTGGGGTATTGAACCCTTGTGTGGGGGATATCACCACCCCTGCTTGACCAACCAGTCAACTCCCTATGACTACAAATTTTTCCCCAAAACAAGCCAATTCATAAAGCTCAACATGATCATGATTTGGTGATTGTTGACCAACTTGATATGGATGCCTAGTACATGACAAATACATCGAGCCTAGACCAACATCTACATGATGCTTTTTTATGTTTTATTTATTTTACTTTCATTCTTCTTCATTACTTGTCCATTCTTCAGCTAGAAGTGTGTTATCACTTAGAATTGTTATATTGAATGGATAGCTAGGGAGAGTGTTTCTTCCACCAGCATGATCCCTCTTGCTTTTAAGTCAATGCTCCCCTAACTCAAAGGGGGTATCCCTGATTTGTATTTAGATATCCAATGAAACTCCCTTTCGGAATATATAGCATCAAATTCTTTGTTATAGTACTGGAAATTAAAAATTTGGTTTTCTGAAAAGATTTTTCAGATATTTAAATTACTTGTCTGGTGTCTTATCTATTGGGTGACGGAGTAACAAGCGATAAGAAATGAAAGAAGAATAAGAAGCAAACACTAGTTGTTCAATGAGAAGTCTAGGCTGAGTGCATCAGATGAATTGGTGTGAAGGAAGATTCAGCAGGGCAGAGTTCTATGAATCCTGCCGAAAGGATGAATTCAGATTGAATCAGTGAGCTTAATGAAGGTGAACAAAAATTTACAGATCTTCAAATCAATCAGATACCACAGACAGCCAATCAATAAGATGAATTCAGAAATTTCATTATCCAAAATTACCTGTACATACATACTCTGACAATTTCAAATCTGAATCCTCTACAACTTCAAGGTATTACAGGGGATTGACAGTCACAGATGATTTTCCTGTCCAATATTTAAAATCCAGGAGACAAAATCTACTGTTTGGATCAATGTTATTAGAACCGGACCGGTGATCGAACCGGCAGAGCCCAAAATGTGAACCGGACTGGAACTTGAAAAAAACTGGTCGACCAAAAAATACATAAACTATTCATATTTTGTAAAAAACATATATATTCATGTGCATACATATGAATCCAAACCATTAATATCACAAATATCCAAAGTTTCTCATATATATAGCATGTACGGGTGCAAATTACCAAAATAGCACTGAGTGCAATACATCTCTGAAATTCTGAACCAAACTACATCAATAAAGAGGCTCTAAATGGCCCTTAGAGTCCAAAAAATGAGCAGAGTATGGACCGGCCCGTTCCATACGGAACCGGCCGGTTCACAGCCGGTTCACAACCGGTGCAAATCATTTTTCCGTTTTTTCCAGTTTAGGCACCTAACCAGACCGGTGGGCCTGTGAACCGGTCGGACTGGCCGGTTTTACTGGTTTCGGTCCAGTTTCGATAACATTGATTTATACTTTATGTTTGGGTGACCCTTTTCCTAATTAGGTCGGCTTGACTAACTTGACTGGGCCGACCTGTCCTAGGGAGACTCAATAATACATTTTACATTTATTCTTTGGGGTGCTATTGCCCCGACTTACAATGGAGGTTTTACCTCAATGACCTTGCATGACCAAACATAATAATGACATCCCTGAACGAAGGAAAAACATCTCTGTTGGAGGTGCAAGTAAACTACAATTAATAATATAAATATAAAATACAAATGAATATCTTCCGAAGTTACATTTACAACAACACTCCCTCTTAACTAGGAAAGTATTCTCTCGCCACAGTCATCATCATTCTGGACACAAATTCTGGACAACGTCATCATCGCTGGATCATCTTCAATGCTGGAACATCATCATCAACACCGAATCATCATCGTCGCTGCTGCAACAATCCTCATCTCGTTGATCATTGATTAGTGACATCTTTCGAATCTATCCGTCGTAAGAAGTTCTACAGAGCTAGCCCTTTTTCATGCTGGATGTAGGCCTAACTCTCATCTAGGTCTTCATCATTTCTACGAGCAAGCCATCAAGTAGGTACAACCTAGGACCACACATTACATTGCCACAACAATCACCTGCGTCTCCTACTATCATCTCATCGTACCCAAATCATCTCATCATCACACACGGAGCACATCCCAGATGCACACCTCATGCCCAACAGAGCACCTGCGTCTCCCACCCAGTGGGTACAGCCCAGGAGCACCCCAGGTGCATTACGTATCTCAACGGTCAGTCCACGTCTACCAGCATGGGAGCATAGCCAGGCGCACCCCAGGTGCATTACGTCCCAAGGACCACCTACGTCTTCCACCATGTGAGAACCAGCTCTAGTGCATCTGCGTCTTCCGGTCTCATCACTCCCTCTTTCGAGGAACCTCGATCTGGATAACACCAAGCCTCTCTCTAAAGTACTCAAACTTCACTCTGGCTAACGACTTGGTCAACACATCGGCTATCTGCTCGTCTGTCGCCACATACTGGAGCTTCATTGCTGCTCTCTGCACCATATCCTGGATATAGTGGTACTTGATCTCAGTATGCTTCAACTTGTCGTGGAACACCGGGTTCTCAAACAACTTCACGCAACTCTGGTTGTCACAGAAGATACAAGTCGCCTCGAGCTCGAGATCAAACAAATTTGACAGTAGCTTTCGAAGCCATACTGCTTCACTACTAGTCGAACAAGCTGCAACATACTCTACTTCGGCTGTACTCAGTGCCACGCATGACTGCTTCCTGCTAAACCAGGAGATCATACCGGATCCCAAACTGAAGCAGCATCCCCAAGTGCTCTTCTTATCTGTGGCATTGCCTGCCCAATCCGAATCAACATAACCATGCAGGTTAATCTTATGATTCGCCTCATACTTGAGCCCATATTCAACTGTACCTTTTAGGTACCTCAATATATGCTTTGCAACAATCAAGTGAACTTGTCTCAGATCCATTGAGAACTGGCTCAGGGTGTTCACAGCAAAACATATGTCTGGCCTCGTGTGCGTCAGGTACATCAACGAACCAATCATTTGCCAATACATCATGGCATCAAGTGTCTCTGATGAATCATCACACAATAGCTTCAAGTTTGATGCCATTGGTGTGGCCATTGCCTTGCAGTCCATCATTCTGAACCTCTTCAAAATCTCCACTGCATACTTTCCTTGACCAAGGAAGATTCCATCCGCACTCTGCCACACCTCCATGCCTGAGAAATAATGCATCATCCCCAGATTCTTCATCTCGAACTCTGCGGCAAGCCTCCTCTTTGCATCTGCAATGAGCTTATCCTCTCCTGTCAGAAATATGTCATCTACATATAGCAGAAGTATCACTGGTCTTCCGCCTTCAACCTTGAAGTAAAGGTTGGAATCTGCTTTACTCTTGGTAAAGCCTAAGCTCATCAAGAAGCTGTCCAGCCTACCATACCACGTCTTGGGTCCCTGCTTCAATCCGTACAAGGCTTTCTTTAACTTGCACACATGAGTCTGTTTGTCATGTGTCTCAAATCCCAGTGGTTGCTCCACGTACACTTCCTCTTCTACTACACCATTCAAGAATGCTGTCTTGACGTCCATCTGGTGTACCTTCCATTTCATTACTGCAGCCAATGCAAGTATAGATATGATGGAAATGTATCTTGCTACAGGTGCAAATGTTTCCTCGTAGTCTATGCCTTCTTTATGGGAGAAGCCACTTGCCACAAATCTTGCCTTGTGTTTTTCAATGCTACCATCTGCAACATGCTTGATCTTGTAGATCCACTTCGAAGTCACAACAGAATTCCCTTCTGGTCTCAAAACTATCTCCTAGACATCATTCTTCATAAGTACTCCTCGATCATGGCATCCTTCCATTCTTTCTTGTCTGCTGCTTCTTCGTAGTTGGAAGGTTCTTTATCAATGATGTCACATAACAGGCCCACATAGTTGGAGTATGGTCTAGGTCTCTTGCTTTCTCTATGCATCCCATCTGGAGCGCCATACTTCTCTGCATCTTGTATTGCTTCTCGTGCCCATGCTGGTCTTCTCTTATGGGAGTTCTTCTCACGAGGTGGATCTATAGGTTCTTGTGGTTCTGTTATGTCTTGGTCTTCATGATCTTCTTGTATTGTCTCTTGAACCGTCGTCACTTGTTCTACAGGACAAGTTGTTGAAATTAGAGATTAGATACGTTTTTATCACATATAAAACCCTGATACAAGAACATGTAAACAAATGTAATGCTTAATTAAATTTAAATTGAATTAAAACAGAAATAACATAATTTTCATCTCTTTCAACTTAATGCTCCATTTGGTCACTGCATTAATGTTGGTCCTCGAGAATCATCAAATGTTAAGTTCAGAAAATAAAATGAATCTCAAATAACATTTACAGTAAAATAACCATGCACTACATTAAAGAATTAAAACCAACATTTGGATCCAACTTATACTCAGATAGTTCTGAGTTTGATCTTGTCACTGAAAGGACAAGTCAAACTGGTTAAACCATATACGTACCTTGAGAGAGAGAAAAGGTTGAGGTAAAAAATAAACAGATCTTGAGTTCTTCAATCAAAAAACAAATGACAGGGATAAAAGAAACACACAGGTGCAGTAGACTTGAAAGGGAAGCATGTAAGTAATTTCCCACACATAAGAACTCACATAGAGCTCAATCAATGAGATGAGAAATAAATATGTGAGGGAGCTGGCCGTGGACAGAGATCCGAGCAGCAACCTCCCAAGCAAAAATAAAAAAAAACGTGGAACAACAGAAAGGAGAAGTTAAAATCGTGAGGGAGAGCAACACGTGGGAAGATCAGCACGTGACAGGCAATGAAGCAATGAACCCGTGAAGGGAAGATCAGCATGTGACAGGCTGCAAGGAGGTGAACCCGTGAATGGAGATGAGGCAGCCCAAAAATAAAATAAAACGCAGAGATAAACACGTGAGGGATCCAACCTGTGAAACTGAGAAGGAAGATCAGCACGTGACAAGCAATGAAGCAATGAACCCGTGAAGGGAAAATTTGAAGAGCGGCTGGAGTAGAGTAGCGTGAAGCTAAAAATGCAGACTCGTGAAATACAAAGAGGAGCAGACCCGAAAATGTTTACCCGAGAAAAAATAAAAAACGTGAAGAGTGAGCCCGATAAGATATATGAGAACATACGTTGAAATATACTCATATATATATAGTGAGTTAAAGACTTAGATTAAAATTAGGAACAATAATAATAAAAAAATCAAAAAGATAAATTGTGAGTTAGATTAGAATTAGGGAGAAGATAAATTAAAAAATAAAAGGATAAAGTAACAATGGTCCAAGATAAAATAATAAAAAAGGAAAAGTTTAAAATAAAAGGATAAAGTAACAATGGTCATAACTCATAGTGGCCATCATGTGTGCGGAAAGCTGTTTTAGGGATATCATCATCATGAACCCGAATTTGATGATACCCAGAACGAAGATCCAACTTGGAGAAAAATTGAGCACCATGAAGCTCATCAACAACAAGAATTGGAAACTTATCCTTGATGGTGAGGTGATTAAGTGCTCGGAAGTCAATGCAGAGGCGCCCATTGTTAAGATATGGATGAATGTTGTGTTGAAGCCTTGGTTAAGATAGTTTCACACAGTAATGAAACTATCTTAACCAAGGCTTCAACACAACATTCATCCATATCCCGCATTCATACGGTAACTTTATAGATGCCTACCATCTCTACTAGAACATTATTAAGAGCGTGCACTACTCCCAATATGTCAGCAAATAGGTTTCATTCTAGATAAGTAGCAATGGGATGTTGTATAGTACCATAGGCCACTTACCCATCACATGCACATTAGTAGTATTTTGTTCATTGTTCTAACATACTTAATCTAGAAACATAAATATGTAAACAACTGAACAATATTCAAGTATACAAGAAATGACAATTCAAATACTTATCTTTGTTTGTTTTTTGGTGGACTCCCTCTTGATCTCTGCTTCCTTGCAGGAAGTACTGGAGTCTCTGATAGAGTGTTCTTCTTCATCGTCTGATTCTGAGGTCCTGTGCCTTTCTTGCTTATGATCGGAAATGTTGAGCAAGTATTCTACACTTATTCTTTGTGCTGGAGTAGACTTTGTGTGTCCTTTCTTTCGTATCCTAACCAATGCTGAAATGGATGAGAGGCTTCCATAGTGCATCGATCTTATTTGTTTTCCGGAGTCCAAAGTCATCTCTAGCTTCACCTTATGAGGTGGAACCTTTTGAATGAACCCTTGTAACTGGTTACCTTCATTACAATACATATTCTTCATCACTTGAAGAATCTTCTTTTGTTCTTTTGTTTGCGGGTTCATTGTCTTCATCAGTGTGAGCATGATGTCTCTTCTTGTTAGTCTTCTTGGAGAATCCTTGGTTTTTGGGACAATTTCTTGAGTAGTGTCCCTTCTCATCACATGTGTAACATCTAATACTGGATAGATCTCTTTTGGATCTTCTTTGTCTTCTGTGATGGTGGTCCTCCCTCTTGTTGTGATTTCTTCTAGTGTGAGCAGTTAGGGCTTGGTCATCATTAGCTCCCATCTTCTCTTCTCGTGCCACTAGTCGAGCTTCTTCTTGGATGCATTCTTCCCATAGTCTGCTGAAGGTGATCAACTTCTTCCTGGCACATATTCCTTGAATGAATGAGTCCCATGATCTTGGGAGACCATTCAAGGTGGTCATAACGATCTCTCCTTCTTCTACTTTTTCTTCAACTGCTTCAAGTTGTTCCTTGATTTGAGAGATCCTTGTGAAGTAAGATTGCATGGTCTTTGAGTTTAGGATCTTCACATTCTTGAGCTGGTTTCTTAATGTCATCTTCCGATTGATGTTCTTCCCTTCGAATAGCTTCGTCAAAGCATCGAACATCTTTTTGGGTGTCTTCAAGGATGATACATGGGGGATGAGATGATCTTTAATGGAGTCTGCAATAATCCTCTTGGCTTTGACCAAGTTCTTCTTGTGGATAGCCTTTGCCTCATCTCTCTCTAGTGTTGGAATCTCCTCACTAACATATTTGTCTAAATCATTTTCTCCAAGGACAAGAGCAATCCTATACTTCCATGCTTGGAAGTTGTTTGCTTCCTCAAGCTTATCCTCAAGCTTGGTGTGGTGAGTTATTTTGAAATGAGAACCTCAAATTGAAATAGCAAAGATTTCGGTCTTACCAATTTGAGATGCCCAACCGGGTTTTGGAGCTGGCTGGCCTAGGGTTTGTCAGAGATCCCTAATTTTTCAAAGTTGGAATTTTGAACTTCTGATTCAATAGAAAGATGCGCCTCCTCAAGGTGAGTTGAGAAATGTACTCCTTTTCCCAAATCCATGGACAGAATTACAAAATAGTTGATGCCCTAGTTTTCCTCCCGGCAGTAGTGATGGGGCAAAAAATGAAAATTCTCGGTTTTGAAATCTGCTTTCACAGGAAGATGCGCCCTCCTATTGCGAATTGAATTGACCTCCTTTTCAAGTTGATATGTGGAGGAAAGTGCCCAGAACAGGAAGCCCTAGTTTCCTCCCAGCAACAGTGACTGGGTCAAGAATGAAAATTCTTCAAATTCGATTATGCTTCCTCCAAAAGATGCACCCTCCTAGGGTGAGTTAGCCTAGCCTCTTTTTCAGATGATCTGTGGAGAGAAGACCATGAACTAGGAAGCCCTACTTTCCCACTGTTGCACAATGCCTTTTTTTCAGGTCAGCTCTGATACCATGTTAGAGTTTGCACTTTAACTCAATTTAACTAGGATCTTTAACTGAAAGAAAGACAAGCACAACAAAACACAATAGACACAATAATTTTCCTCGGGGAAACCATAAAGGATAAAACCCCGCAACTTCCTCAAAGATAGATTCGTCACTAATACAATATCACGAAATGGAAAACCCAAAATAAGAAGTCTTCTGTAGCTCTCTCTCTTTCTCCTCCAGCGAACTTGTCTTCTCTCTCTTGCTTATGCGGACTTGAGTGAGTGAGTGGTGTGTCCAAATGAGAGAGCAAAGCTCTCTATTTATACTTTATGTTTGGGTGACCTTTTTCCTAATTAGGTCGGCTTGAATAACTTGACTGGGCCGACCTGTCCTAGGGAGACTCAATAATACATTTTACATTTATTCTTTGGGGTGCTATTGCCCCGACTTACAATCGAGGTTTTACCTCAATGACCTTGCATGACCAAACATAATAATGACATCCCCGAACGGAGGTACAAGTAAAATACAATTAATAATATAAATATAAAATACAAATGAATATCTTCCGAAGTTACATTTACAACAACACTCCTTAGCGACGAGTTATTACAGCTATTCTTTGGATCAATCTTGCAAGATAGTAAACCCTAGAAATTCCACCATTCAACCTTCATCACATGAAAAGCTTGCCAAAGAGAGAGGTGCGCACCACTTAGAAAGTTAGAAGCTATGGAGTTCCTGTTTTTCCTTTAACTACTATGGAGATTTGGAAAAAAACTTCTACTGACACATCTTTAAGGTGGTCAACTATCGAGCTTATGAGGATGAGTTCCAACTGATAGCATACTTCTTTGGTGGTTAACTGCTCAGATGCCGAGAATTCAGAAATCTGAAAAACTTTCCAAATAACAGCATGGTTATATGGTTGTCAATTGCCAAGCTAGTGGAATGGATATACACATGAACTGTCGTTGAACAATTATGGAGTTTTCTTGTTCAATCTGAAAATCAAGTGATAATTAAGAAAAACATTTGACTGATAATACTCTACATGGTGGTAAACATTTGAGTTTTGAGTTAGCAGGAATTGAAAAATGGTTCCAAATAACAACATGCTTATATTATGGCTGTCTGCCAAGCTAGTCTAAATTTTAAAATAGATGTACATTTCTTAATTTGAGATTTGCATTTAGAAGGGGCACCCAATGTATTGGATAATGGAAATGGGGGTTAAAACGCTACATACAGTGAAAGATCAAATGGGTTACTGCTCATTCAGGAATTTTTGTGTAAATCAGAGTGATCTCGAGTTACTAATGTGAAAAGTAGCATTTCATTATTCTCCTTTGGAAAACATGCATTGAGAACAAGGAGCACCCAACATATTGGATAGTGGAAATGGGAGTTAAACAGCTACAAAAAGTGAAAAATCAAGTGGTCATGACTCATTGAGGAATATTTGTGTAAATTAGAGCTATATTGAGTTATTAATGTGGAAAGTAGCATTTCTTTCTTCTCCTTTGGAAATTCTGCATTTATGAATCATTTTTAAGTCACTAATATTGTAGATGACTGAAAACTAGAAAGGTCTAACAGATGTTATTGTTTTGAAATAAAGCTGTAACACAAGTAGAACTGTAGAAGGCTTTGAAGTTTAGAGATGAAAATTTTATAGCATCTATTTATATTTATAAGCATATGTCAACTTAGAAGTGTTTCTAACCAGTTGATTTTTTTTTATCAGGTCGAACAGAAGGTGCTGTTGGCAAAGGCTTTCTTCCTTCTCCTTTGGAGAAGCCAGAGAAGCAAGCCAGTCAAGAACTGGCTGGGGGACAAAGAGAGCATGTGTCCCATAAGGTTCATACAGGATCTGGCTCAGGAGATCAAGGCTTCATTATCAGAAATAATAAAGAAAGGTTGTTGAAGCAGGATCTACAAAAAGGTGGCTTATCTGCAGATGATGGAATGCATTTGACTGACATTCTGGACGGGCTTGTAAGGTAAATTAAATTATTTTTGTGCTCCAGTGTAAATCCAGTGTCCATGAGAAACCATGTGCCTTATCAAGGTGAACCATTTCTTTGTTTCCTGTGAGATGCCAAATATCTGAGAATCTAGGCTGGTTTCCTTTGGTATGTCAGGCTTGTATCATTGCTATAATGATACAGTTTAAGAAATCCCTTCTATTTTGTGATTGAGAGACTGGAGAACTGGCATAAGTTTAATTATTTGTTTGCTAAAAGCTGTTTCAGGAGCCACAGCATTGCTTATCTCTAATGTGAAGTGTACAGAAGAAGATTTTAATCCTCAGCTATTAGGAAGTTAATTAAATTTTCCAGGATTGACTTGGTGTATCTTTCCATAATGGCATTTATGTTGAAGATTTGCTTGAAGGTTGTTAGTGATGGGTTTGATTTCAGGTTATTGGAAAATTAGTTACACTACAGGGGTGCTTTTAATGTTTTTACATATATTTTACTATGCAATACATGGCAGGTGAAGACCGAACCGTTTAACCTTTAAACTTTTTGGGTGTATTAAAGTTCTCCAGGTTTGTTCTTCAATATGTTTCAGAATAGGATATATTTACAATTTTGTACTGACTTGTTAGCATTGAGCAATGAAGTTTTCTGAACAGTGTGCTAGATGTTCTAGATACTTTTAGATCTCTTCAGCAAAATGAGTTTTTTTTTTTAATTGATCCAAGCATCTGGTCAACATGAGCAAGCGGCAACTGCTCTATTTTAGTTTTAACACTGGGCCAGAACGTCCTGTCACACTATGGAAGCCTTGTTCAGTTAAGGAGCCATGAGTGAGGGCTATCTATTCTGCCAGAGTCGCCTAGGGCTTTCACCTGGCCCCATCCAATTTGCAAGCACTGGTGCACACAAGCACAAGCACAGGCATAAGCATGTCATTGTATAGACTTGAACCAAGGTGGGGTGATAACAATAACCCGCTTTCATCGACCCAACAAGCCAGAAGGCTTTTAATTTTAGTTTTTATTCTTTTGCATATGCTTGGGCAGAAAAAATATTTTTATTGATAACTGGTCTTGAATTTGCCAACTTTGATTATGTGACTCCTAGTCATCCTTGAACCAACTTCCAGACTCCGGAGACCTTCATCTTGCATGGCTTGCATATGTCAGATGTGCTGTTTTCCATAAGTCACATTCTTTCTAATTTTATGTACCTGGTATTTTTATAATGTTCAAAAAATGGTGGATATCTTATTCATCCAGTCTATGCCTTACCCCTTCAAATTGTGGGTAGGTATTAGAAATTTAGAAGCCAGTTTGCAGTCTAAGGGAATATTTCCTCTGAGGATATATGCTTCTCAAAATTTATGTCAGACTGTAAAAGGAAATAAATATTCTTCTCATTTGTCTTGGAATTATTTCATTTTTGATGGGAATCTGATGCCAGGCCCTTGGAAGATCTATCTAATATTTTCAGTTTGCAAGTTTAGGACATCTTGAAAACTAATATAGAGGTGTGATTTTTAATATTTGGAACAGTCTGGATGAGAATGCGTTTTTTTCCAAACCCTTGGAAGATTCCTTCAGACCAGATCATTTGAAGACTATTAGAAAACCGATATGCTTTTCTTTTATGCGCGATAAGATCCATTCTAAGGGCTACAGAACATGGAGATCATTTGTGGTATGCTCCTCTAGTTTCAGTTATATGCCTGTCTTTCTTGAGAAAATTTGTCTGTCTTGAATTCTTTATAGCTCAAATTTTGATATCACTGCAGGACGACTTTGAGGACATCTGCCACTATGCGATGAATTATAAAGAGAGAGGCTCTATCATTTGGACTGCTGCAGATACTTTGTTAAATCGTGGTAAAAAATATCTTGAACAGTATGCAGATAGAGCAGAAACATTTTTTGGTCTTCCCATCGAAACGAAGGAGGGTAAAAGCACCTGTCGTCTTGAAGCTTTTGGCAATGGCTATTGTAAAGTAGGAAATATGGTTTATCAAGACGCAGTATGTCGTTTATCAAAAAGTAATAAAGAAATTACCAAAGCTGTATTACCTGTGAAATATAATAATCTGCCTGATCACAAGCTTGTCAACCTACTTAAAACCAGTGACACCAGTGTTCTTTCTGGAGATGAAAGCCTCCGAAATGTCTGTGGTTCTACTTTTCTGTGCACACAAAATATGGTCTATGTTGAAGATCTAGAGGAGAAAATATCAAACACTGAGACTATATTGGATAATATGTCCGAGGCTACTTTACAGGCAGATAAGTCAATGGTGGAAATTTTAAAATGCACTGGAGATGAAATCAGATTCAATCCTGTTGAGCAGGCCACTGAGTGTTCAAGTTCTTTTGGAGACACAGATTTTGACAGTGATAATGATGGTTCAGGCCCTAGGATGTATGATACTACTGAAGTGGAATCAGACTTGCGGAACGGGAATGGAGCAACAACTTCTGCCGAAATTGATGCAAGTGGATTAAAGAAGAGGTACTTGCCTATTCTTAAGCCCATTTTGACTTAGATAACATTTTATGTTGCTTTAGAACTTTGCTTTGAACTTGAAGACAACTGTCTGTAACTAGAGGAGGGCTCTGAACAAATAAAAATATTTACACACCTCATGCTAAATATATAGAAGCATCTTTCAGCGAATTACAGTGGCTTATTTAATCACTTTATTGAGAGATTAGCAAACGTGATAAATGTCTAACCCTGGATATTATGGGGTTAGGGAACATGCATTGTTCAGAAACCAAGCATGTAGGTTGTGTGTAGAAAATATAGTCTGAGATAAACTTATTGTGGACTAATTACATTAAAATATAAGAGCAAGCTGAAAGAAATGATTCAATAAAAAAACAGAAGGATGAGGAAGAAGTCTTTGTTAGATTGATTGATTTGTCACCAGACTGTAGAATCAATTTCAGTCCAAAGGAAAGAAACAATCCATCCAATCTATTTACAAATTACATGTACAGGAAAGCTAGCTGACAGGGTTAACAAGAGATTATGAGATTGTCTGGCACATGCTAAGAAGCTTATAAAGTTATATATTTTAATAACACAGCCATAGAAATGTAAATACAGCATTACTTTGACAGTAAACAAAGAACAATGCAAATGATAATATTGCAAGTTAGAAATATGCTTATGTATGAGATAATGTGTAATACCAAAGAGTTGTAAGATAAAGGCAAAGCTCCTACATCTGAAAACCTATTGGTGGTTGGGGGTGTGGCATCTGTTGTATGACTTTGATCATCATCCTGATCACCCAAGAGTTCAGTCTCCAAGCACTCTAATGCTATGGCTCCATCCTCCAAATTAGCCTCCTCTGGATTGTTGTCCCAAGTCAAATATGTTCTATCATTCTTGGCCACATCACAATAATGGGACAACAACATCAAGTTGTAGTGCACATAAATCAAGCTTTCTGATCGATCTACATTCAAACTGTTTCTCTTCACATTGTGGATGAAGTTATAGGTGCTCCGACACCTCTCTGCAGAAGTGTTAACAAGCTATGAAAGCACCCTCACCGCCAATTTATCCAGATATGTGGTAGAGGAGCAATACATGTTCCACCATTCAATAGGACTCAACCTATCTCGATCTTTGGTTGCATGTAGGTTACCAAAGACTCCATGTTCAGTGATGTATTTGCTCAACTCACTTTGTACTTGAGCACACTCCTCCTCTCCCCGATCTACATTCAAACTGTTTTTCTTCACATTGTAGATGAAGCTGTAGGTGCTCCAACACCTCTCTACAAAAGAAATGTTAACAACCTATGAAAGCATCCTCACCACCAATTTATGCAAATATGTGGTAGAGGAGCAATACATGTTCCACCATTCGATAGGACTCAATCTATCTTGATCTTTGGTTGTATGCAGGTTACCAAAGGCTCCATGTTCACTGATGTATTTGCTCAAAAATTCACTTTGTACTTGAGCACACTCATCATTAGGGACCAACTTGTTTAATGCAAGCATATATCCATTCTGCACCTCTAGATTTGTCTGTGGTTTTCTCCTAACTCCCCCCCCCCCCGTTGCTAGTTGGGCCAACCATGATGGAGAATAATATTTTGGTGCAAGGACATATGCTAGGGCATGGAGTGGAGCATTTAGGTAGAAAAAGCTTCCCATGCTTAATAAGTGATTTTTCTTGATTGAAGGGTACATTTTTATTAAGGTCATGATAGAGGAGTTCAATCAACTTCAACAATTAGGCATCAACACCACCAACATCATGGTACATAGAGAGGTTGATGTGCTTGATTAAATTCCAATCCTTTACCCTCATACATGATAGGATTCAGTGTAAATATCGCAATCTTTAAATCCTGAAAACTATTAAGTCTGTTGAATTCTGAATGGGATATAAAATTCTACTTTTTGCAAATGAAGTCCGATGAGGTTGGAAGTTTGGAACCAGTCTCAAACGTCCTAAAACAATTAATGGTAATGTTAAAAATTTAAGTAAACATTACCATTTATAAATCCCCTAAATGAACCCTAACCATGCCCAAAAATCCAAGTGGAACCATGTCTTGGTTCCAAAAACCAAAAAAAGAAAAAAAATTCTGCCTCAATTCCTGGGAGTGCTGAGGGAGCGATCTGGGAGCGATGCTCCCTTATTGCTCCCTGGTTTTTTTTCATCAGGGAGCATGCTCCCTCAAATCGCTCCCAGAAGGGAGCGATCAGGAATGACGCTTCCAGGAGTGATTCCTGATCGCTCCCTTTGGGAGCGCGCTTCGGGAGCGAAGCGGTAGGGGGGAGGGCACTCCCCTGCAGCATAGGTCTGTATACATTAAGCAGGACTGCTGTATACTTGGAACCTTTCAGGGCTGGTAAACTTTCTTGAACAGTTGAGAGTGGAAATATCCCTAAATCTTTCTGTCGTAAGTACCAAAGGGGTGCAAGGCAGAGATTTGTATGGGTATGCTTGCTATTTTTATTGAGATTGAGAGTAAGACTGGACCCAAAAAAAGGAGAGCTAGTCCTGGAGGAACCATGACATGGCTCAGGGGTGATTGATAGCAGACAGAAAGATAACATGTCTCTGTCATTCAATGGTTGGGTGGTTCGTGGTGTTGTCCAACAAATTTCCAGAAGAAACTACAGATAAGTACCATTATTTTTTTATACTGTATTACTGTTATTTAATGAAATAATAGTTCAGTTCTTGTTGCAGTCCAACATTGGAATGGTTATTTCTTTCAGGAAAAGATTATGAAAGTGCATGCTTAGAGGCTGATATTCTGTAGAATGAACATGCAAGTAAATGAAAACCTATGAACTGTTTGGTTATGTTTCCTTTGTTATGGAGAAGTATCCATGAAAAGATATTCACATCTATTGAACAGAAAATGGTATGAAGAATATTATAAATCTCTTAATGTAACTAAGAGTGACCTGTGCTGGTTCACTATCTAAGAGATAAACAGGAAATTATTGAAGTGTTACAGAGTTAATATTCTATCTAAAAGACCTGTTAACTGTTCTTGTTTAAACATAACAAGTGAACATACATTGTTTTGCAGAGTAAAAGCAAACAAAAACTGTAGATAATAAACAGTACAAGTATATGTATGAAACAGGTCTGATCTATATTTATTTACTGAAGTAAAGACATCAGAAATAATAACTCTGTGGAAGAACACTGAATACCAGACTTTCTGTTCAATATACAAAGATTCATATTCCAAACAATTTTGTTTAAAGAGGTTAAACAGCAAATATGGACAGTTATTAACTCATATGACATTCTTTGGAATCATTTTATGAATTTGCAAGCATCTAAAACACATGCAGCCAGAATATATATAAAATTTAAATACACAGAAAATATAAATGGCAGACCTAAGCCATGAGACCCTAGGCTAGATAAGCCTTCGAGTCCTTAAACCATTACATAGCGACCAACATTGAACAAGAATAAGCATGAGGCTTTTTAATAAGTCCTCTATAAACAATGCATTGTTATTATGGTCAATATTGTTTACAAATGTTGCTCAGGTCAAAACGACCCACTATATGCAATTAGTTTAATGAGCATCAGAATCAAACATATAAACAAAGAATTAAACCAAGGCAGGCCGAGTTGGCCACGGGCCAAGCCGCCCATGCTTGCATATATATATATATATATTCTCAACACAGAATGAATTCCACGACCCTGTACAAAGGACCGTTGACATCCAAGAAATAAAACAAACGACTCATGCATTGGCTCATGGCCGTAATCAAATGAAGGACTGAGAACGGCCAAGGTTGTTAGGGTTAATACCCTGTTGCTCATGTAAAACGATTTTAAAAAATTTAATAGAGTTTTTATAATTAAAAAAAAACTAATTGAGTTTATATAGCAAGGGGCGTGATTAAAAAAAGGGGCAAACATACGACGAAAAGCATGACAAAACAATACCATTTGAAGCATACACAGGGAGTCGTGATACTCGGCCTTGTACAAGCAATTGGAGAAGGAAAGAGAGAGTTAGTATTATTCCCAAACAAAAATTTAAAAACTGGCAGCAAATCATTGCACGATGGGTGAAGGCATTACCCTTAATCCTCTGGCAACATCAAGCCACGGCCAGGATCTTTTGCGTGGATATTGTAATTCTTTTTACCTGTAACAAACAAGTTGAGAATCAGTATCAGAGTGATAAGAAGGAAGATGTTAACAACCCTTGCAAACTTAACATACAAGTGGAAAAGTCAACACTGGTTTACGTGTTAAGAAGACCGCCTCGATGAGATTGCCTCTGTTTCTTCTTGTGCCTTTGTGGAGTCTTTCCATAGGCCGAGAAGCTATGGCTCATAACAAAGCCTAGCAATATCTGCTAACAGCAAAAATGAGCCAAGGTTACCGTCGTTCCCTCTTACCAGGAGGGTGAGCTAAGCTCTCGCAGAGTAAAGCGAACCTCAACGAAGAGCCAAACAACAATGAAGTTGCTAGAAGGGATTCAAAACCCATATTAGCTGAAGTACGATCCTTCAGAGTGAGTACAATTACTCATTTAACCACGCTGTACAACCATTGAGTTTCATTTACGATCCTTCAGAGTGAGTACATTTACTCATTTAACTGAGTTTCAACCACTGTAATTAATATCTGCCAGTTGCAAAGTTATCGTGGGCAGCGAGGGATATAACGTCTCCTCCGTAAGCCCTTTATTACCCTAGTCATACGTTAATGTGAAGTGGCGTGTGTTAACACTATAGGCATCATTAAGCCTAGTCTCGTCCAGTGGCTTAGGTTACAATGAAAGCCTTATAACATGGCCATAAACCTGTGTATGAGTGGGGAACCATTAGGGTCGCGCCCACTACAAACACATGAATGCAAATTGATTATAAAATAGCATAATACCACTAACATTTAAATAAATATTTATGCGATAAAAATTGCATATGAAACAATAGTAGACTATACAAGTCTATAATGAAATTTTATAATACCATTAACATAAACAATGTTATGATACATTCATCATATGAATCAAATAGTATGCTAAACCAGAACAATGGGAGACCATTGAAGGCTTGTAGATTGGCCAATGTAATAATATGAAGGAAAACTCTAGTTTTCTTGACAGACCCTCACAAACTGTTCATTGTGGCTGCAAACAAAGAGATATGGGAAGACGGGTCTTACCTGGTCATTAAATTAAATCACGAACTGAAAATGAAATAATGTGAGTGAGACAACCAAAATGCTCACAAAATTAAAAATAACACAGAATATATGCTCTTAGTATTTACTCCTCATTGAACCCATTTGTTTACACAATGGAGAGGAAAAGAGTACTTTGATCAATGACAAGTGATGGCCATTAGAAGTCTAAATACTATTTATCAAGCCAAACAAATACTTTGTCAAGAGTACCATTCACATCACAGATATTGTCATTAACTAGTACTTTCTTCATTTAAGTAAACAAAAACAGTTGGGTTAACTAGACAAAATGCGCAAGATTAATAAATGTACCTAATTTTTTTTCTGTGTGGTAGTCAGAATTAGTAGCGTTACATAATGGCACTCCAGATAAATCCATAACATTCCATTATACTCATGATGGTCCATATCTATAAATGTGCATGTGTGACCTAATAAATTCCATTTGTTTATTTAGTGCCTTTACCTTCAAGGTTGTTTGATATTAATACTGCCTTTTTTCATCATAGGAAGAAGGCATTGACACTTGAGTGGAAAGAATATAGACACCATATTGAATGGCGGTGCCAATGGCTTGAGTTGCAGACTAGAGAACTTTTATATCGAGCTTCCAAATATGACAATTTACTGGCAGATATTCAAGCTAGAAAGTCATGGAAGGATGAGCACCAAGCTGTGAAGGCATTTACAGCAAGATCTTTCCCTTTAATAGATAATACTTACAGGCACCGGATTTTGCATCGCAAGCGAAGAAAGAAAGTTGAAAATACAGCGGAGCAGTCTTCAGATATCTCTCGTCATCCCGTGTTTTCTTTATATGGTAACCTTGTGCTTTTAATTTGGAACTATTTTTTCTGTGAAATAAGTCCATACATATAGCATCTTAGTTGTTTTTACCTTACCTTGCTTACAGAGAAGAGGAAAAAATTGGAAGCGGATGGAGTTTCTATTGATGATGATTCTAACAGCATGAAATGTAAGCAGTTCCTGGAAAACAGAGTTTATTGGAGTTGATGTTTTAATGAGGATGTGTGTTCTATTTAACCATGATATCAATATTTAACTATTTAGCTGAATCCCACATACTACTTGTTGCTTGATCACTGGATTAATTTTCTATTGTCTTGTAGGTTCTCCAGTTTAGCATAGAAACATTCTGTGCCCAATTCTTGGATTTATCCTCTACAAATTGATCAAAGAACAAAAACTTTATCCATAGTAAATTTCTTTTAAAGATTGCTCCTTTTTCTAGGATTAAATTCTGGAGTCTTTATAAGAACAATTCATAGTATCTACTGCTGTTATAGAAAGCAGTGCAGTGAAACCAATCCATAGATTGTACAAAGTGATAAATTAAAAAGATCACGCAGGCCAACTTTTTTATAAAATTTCTAATTCTGTATCTTTATTTTGGTTGGTCAACCCTTTTTGACTAGATAGGGTATTTAATTACTGCTAAGGTCAGCTTTACATCCTGAATGCCTTTGGCTATAAAGCTGTGACTGGGCCATCTATTCTATTAAAATCACCTAGGACTTGCTTTTGGCCTCACTTGCTATGAAGACCGTATTAGCATGGGGAACCATTGACCGTTTCTTTGCATCAGAACTAGTGTTGTCAGATTAACACAAGGCAGACTTAAAAAAATAATCGTTCAACCACATTATCAGGGGGAGCATGCTTGATGTGTTTTGGATTCAGGTTATTGTTGTGGCAAGCACTCTGTTTGCCACTAGACCATAACCCCATCAGCTTTTAATCTTATATCTTGAAATATTTACCTTTATGGTAATGGAGTTTCCAAATGTATTTGATGTATTGAATATCTTTAGGTGTGTCACATTCTGCATCCTTATCTGTAGTTCTTTTCACAAGTAGCAGGTTCAATGTTTGTCATTCTTTTGTTTTTGAAAAATACTTCTTATATTCAGATAAACTTATTTACAATAAAAAACACTAGCTAACAGTGGAAGGGTATATACAATGCCTATCCGCCTCCTGAAGCTTATGCAATGCCTATCTTACCTCATCTAAGGCCTTGAATTTGGAGGAAGAGTTTGTCATTCCTTGAATTATGCAATGCCTATCTTACCTCATCTTACTTATGTTTGTCATTCTTTTTTTTTCTGAAAAATACTTCTTATATTCACATTAACTTATTTACAATAAAAAAAGCTAACAGTGGAAGAGTATATACAATGCCTATCCGCCTCCTGAAGCTTATGCAATGCCTATCTTACCTGATCTGATCTAAGACATTGAATTTGGACGAAGAGTGTTTCAATGAAGAAAATTGGGATTAGAAACTAACGAAGGCTGGCTTTGCAATGGGGACAAATAATACTTATAGTAACCCTTTGTGATGTTGATGGTTTTCCATAGGTTTTACCGTTTTACTCAATATTTGTGCTTATTTGTTTACAACGATATTTTTAACTCAGGTGGCTGTATGCTTATCACTTTTGTAAGAGCTCTTTTAATGTCAAGGAATTAAAATATTCCAAAGAAGGGGAGAGATGTTAAGGGCCAGTTTCAAGGGTTCTTCAGTGAGGTTAGAGCTAAATTTTTTGAAAACCTCACTCAGAATGACCTTGAAAGTGGATTTGATAAATGATATGAACATAGGAGCAACGCGAGAAACAAAATGATCTTCCTACCAAAAAAGTTATGGATTAGGCCACAAGGAGTTGACAACTCTTTTGCATAAATAGAAATATTTTGGCAGTTACATTTGTTCTTTCTACATAAGTGGCAGCTACACACAAAAAATGCAAAATTGAACAAGATACAAACATTTAATATTTACAATAAACTTTGAGCATAAAATTCTAATGGCTAAGTTTGAAGCGCTCCAGAATAGACTAAGCTACAAATAGTTTGGTCATTTTACAGTCAAAATTATGCGATTCAACCCAATTTCAAACCTTAAGAAACTTATTGTTGATAACCACAGTTACCGGGTTCGTCTCTAGGCATCACAGCACCTGTGCCAGAATCTCATTGGAATTGTGGAATCATCGATCTAGATCTGAATCTTGTAAATTTGTCGTTTTTAATTGATGGATCCTTCTCCGGTTATGTATCTGTTCTTGTTCTGAAAATATTAGGATTGGGTTAGAGGAATTGCAGACAATGACATCACATGGCTTCAATGCGACCCCACCCATGAGATCGGCATCCAGGTTCCTACCAGTGATAATCATTTTTAAGTTTTTAATATCAACAATTTATTCTTACCCTGTGTAAATTGATAAAGTGTTGGACAATGATCATTTCCTTGTTTTTCCTTATGAAGCCCTTGGGGATTATATTTTGTCTTTTGCTAGATGAATCTATATCTTTTCAATGTAAAATCAGGTCTAGTTTAAAGTTGTTACATTTTACTTTTCACATTTCTGATTCCCTTGATTTGAGGTTTCTCAATATCCCTAACATAATGTTAGGTTAATTATTGTGTGGTTAATCACTTGGTTAAATTTTGTCTGGTAGTCTATCTTGTCTTTAATATCATGTGGTCATGGAAGTGTTATTATGGAATCTTATCATCATTATGAGATGATGTACCCCAAGTTAGTTTTTAGTTTGCTAGATAAGTGTTATTTTGTCTGATTGAATGAAGTGGGTCAAGGAAGTAATTGCACCGAGAGTAGCGAGGTGCTTACAACTCGGTATGGGGGAGATGTTGTCACGTTACATTTTCATGTCGGCTCAAAACTTATCAAAAATAAAAAATAATTAAAAAATTCCTATCGGCTCATAAAATAAAAAATTAAAAGTCCATTTTAAACCCGTAACTATTAAGCACCAAGAGGGATTCAATTTCTTGAGGTGTAAACATTTGTGTATAAAATTAAAGATACTAAAATTTACACCTCAAAAATTGGATCCCTCTCGGTGCTTAATAGATCCCGGTTTAAGATGGATCTAGGCTGGTGGTTATGCCATTAGGAAGTCCTGGTTAGAGAGTTCGAATTAGTCAAGTGAATAATTGTTCCCCAACTGTCATGTAGGCAATCCTCTGTGTATAAAGAAGTCCCTTTGATTTGTTTTATCATCATGAGTGGAAGCATTATCATTGTATATTGTGTTTCGCCTCCATATTTGTTGCTCACATGACATATATGTAAAGAGATCACCAGTTGAGTAAGAGCTTTCATGCTAATTCATGCATTTTTGTGAAAGATGTTATAATTATTCCTCACCTTTCTTTTATTTTTAAATCATTTGCATACACATTTTGATTATCTTTCTCATTGCCACTCCAAACTTGAAACTTCAAGTGGATTGCACTCTCAACATTTGGCGCACTTGGAAGGCTTAGATTTTGACAATTGGTAGATTCCTAGTTCCTTGGTGAAAATGCTCTTAACATTTGGTGTTGTGTTGCATTTGAAATTCGAAGAGGGAAAATCACAGCGTGCTTGTTGATTGTGGTTGTTGGTGATGGGTACACCAATCTGGATGGTGGCAACAACCAAGACAAGACAAAGTGTGGACAAGAAGATGTAAAGACTTGTATTTGAACTATGTTGTCTCTTAGACATGAGAAGGATAATGGTGTGAGCGAACAAGGCATCAATTTCTTTAACTAAGACTAAGTGCATTCGACTTCATTGTGATTGAGAGACACTATATGTGATTGTGAACTATAAACTTTATTCAAGTTTAAGGTGATGTTCTTTACATTTTTCTTTATTTTGTCAGATGCCTTTTCAAATATCATGATGAGATTTGATAAGCTAAGAGGAAAGTCTAGGGGAGTGGTCACAAAGTCTTGAGTTACAACATTTTGCACAAATCAAAGTGTGCCATTGCAGTCACAATCCATCGTTTTGAGAAAGTTGTTGCGGAGAATGATAACAGAGAACTTGAGTTTGTTAGACTTGTTCTCCAGATTAAACCTCAACCGACACACAAATGAGGGGGCAACAATGAGGTAATCTAACTTGCAAAGGAGGATATTTGACATAGATGGAGCCAACTCCAGTTATCCAAGTATACTTTAGGTGGAGATCAAGTGATGTTTACATTCAGTGTAGGGGTAGTGAGAAATAGTGGTTAGTGAGATAGAGGGGACATCCAAATGAAAGGAGGAGGAAGTTGAGGGAAGTCGAAAGACACTCTCACATGATCAACAAGATGGCACCAATTGTTGAAAGGAAAAAGTTGCCAACTTTTAGTGGGCTTGATTGTGAAGACCATGTGAAACGTTGTAACATATGTGAGACAATCAGGATTGCCAACGACAAGAAAATGAGATATATTAGGTTAAGATGTTGATGTTGCTAGATGGCTTACTATCAATTCCAGATGATCTGAGGGGCTAAGATGAAAATGTTGGAAGAAAACTCAGAAGTAAGGAAGGAAGAAGAAGAGGAAAAACATCGGTCTTGGCAAAGAAAAAGCCATCTTTAAAGATGTGCTAATCCTACTTGTCAAGTTGGGAAAAAAGAGGAAATGAGAAGAAATTTGGGTAGGCAAAAAATACATTTTTTAATCAGGAACTCTTCAAGCCAATATCTTGACAAGAAGACACATGAAGATACACTATGTTGAAATTTGTAGCTTGAGATGTCCTTCATGTGATGATGCCTAACATGAAGAGACATTAAAATCAGTGTTCCACGGGGACGTGTCTCGCAGGGTCGGGGATGCGTTTCTACGTTTCCTCGCGTCCCGGGGACGACGAAACTCCATGCGAAACGTTTCGGGACGTTTCGCTTTGGGCGTAACTTGGCGAAACTCCATGCGAAACGTTTCGATCTGTGGAGAAACTTGTTTCTCCATGATGAAACTTGGGGGGGACTTCCTGGCGTCCCGCACGAAACTCTGGCGGACCTTTTGGGCGTCCCGCACGGAACTCCGAACCTCCAACAAACCTTCTAGGTGTTCGGATAATCATATATAATCATGATGAATCATGTAATGTGTTTGCATTATTAATTTATCAGATTCTAAATTACATTGCATGATTACACAATGATAAATGTAGTATTTAGTAATTTACTAATTTGCATGGGATGAATTGTTACTGTTGGGATTTATATTTTTCATATTTTAAGAATTTTTATGACCCCGACGTCCCACCGTCCCCCCTCGAATTTTCCTAAAATTTGGGGGTGGTCTCCACGTGTCCCGAATGTGCGTCTCCGCGCTCCCGCAACCCGCTGTCCCGGAACCTTGGGGGGACATTGATTAAAATTGGTCTCTCCAGAAAAGTGAACTTTATATTATAAAGTGATTTTTTGTTATAAAGTTCAAGTGACTTTTACTTTATAAAGTTTTAAATGAGTTTTATTTTATAAAGTAAAAGTGACTTTTTGTATTTATTGTATTTAATGAATTAAAGTGTATTTAATGAGAAATTAAACCCTAGCCTTTAATGATGAGAGTGAATCTCATCCATTGGATCAAAAGAAGTTAAATAGGTTAGGGTTAAGTCATTAATGAGAAAGTACAAATAAGGGTTTTAGAGAGAGTGGGCATTAAGTGTGTGAGAAACACATGAGAGAAAGAAGAGAGAGGGAATATAAGAAATTTCAGTGAGAGAGAAACAAAGGGGCACACTTTTCGAGAAGGGAGAAGGGCATAAAATTTGAGAATGCCGATATTACAAAAACAATTCAATGGAATCCCAACCAATGAAGATATTACTATGTCAATGGTGCAAACTTGGCGATCATGATTATGATAACAATTTTTAATAGAGATAAAAGGAAATGTTATCGATATTTCACAAATAACATTTCAAATTCAAACATAAAATAAAATCTCACAGGTAACACGTCTTCTCTGTTCGGCTGTGGAATTTAGTGAATATACATAGACTACGTTCAGGTGCTTTTGAAGTTCAATTGTGTAACTTGTGCACCTGATTTATATTACAAGATTACTAGAAATGACCTTCCCTCTTGATTTCACTAATTTCTTTATCTGTGTTATGTGCCCATACCTTGACAAAAATTGATGTGTATAATTTATAATTATGAAGTCCAATTGTGACATATTAGGAGATTAAATCCCATGTTTAAATGTGCTTATTGTAGTCCATTTGATAAAGTATTGTAACACTTTAAACATTTAGGTAGAGTGTCTCTAGCTAGGAATCCCTTCGTTATCAATGCTTAATACCCATTAATTAGGAATTCCTTCAACATGTTTTAAATGGGGTCTTGATAAGATGTATTGTTATATTTATAATAATACGTTCAATTACTAATATGTTTAATTGACTAAAAACCAGCAAATGCCTTGTGAATGGAGACAACTTTAGATGTATCATGCTTTTCAATAAGTTGAAGGGGGTTTTGATAAGACGTGTTATCCTCCAGATCCTCTACATTGTGCCATATTAGATGTGCCAAAGAGGAGGGGTCCTTCTTCATTGTAAAGACCAAGTTGGGGCTTATTTTATGTAAAAGTGTTGGTCTAGTGGGGCTTAAGACCCTTGGTTTGGTCAAGGCAGGTCCTCTTGGTTTTTATTTCAAGGAGTATTGGTTTAGTGTCTCTGTTGACTACCCCTTGATGTGGTGGAAGCCCCCCATAATGTTGGGCATTTATGCCCTGGGTTGGTGCTCCGATGCTTCTTGGGATGATTCCATCTGTACACATGGCTTAGGGGATCCCGACCAGACTTGTGTTTATGCTTTCTAGAGGTGATTGTGCATGTAAGGGTTGTTATACCCGTCTTAGCACACGTCATTCATGCCCACTTGGACCTATTTTTGTCATGTATTGACCCTCCTCTTGGCTCAAGCATGCCAAATTGATGATGACACCATCCTTCTAAAGAGCCTGTACCACCTAAAGTAGGGGGGCGTTGAGGGCAAAAGCAAATTGTTGGGGTTAGTTGGGGCATGACAGCCTCTTCCCAAGCTCAATGTTTCATCAAGTTGCAACAACTCATCATTTTTATTATTATTTTATGTCTTGTGAGGTTTAGTCCCTGGCTTGTGGGTGACAAACCTTCATTGAAAAATCATTTTGAATTATTTTAGGTAGGTCAGCCTAAAGGGAGGTTAAATTAGCCTAAAAAATAATATAAATAAGGCTAGCCTCTTGATTTGCAACTCAGGATCATGTGATCAAATAAAATCATTTCTCTTATTCTTCTTGTCTATCTTGGATACGTGTTGCGCACCTCTTTTCTTGGAATCTAAGAGGTTTAATGTGGTGATTTGTTGGTGATTGAAGGCTTTTACTAAATCTTGAAAGGCTTGTCTAGGGGCAAGAACTCTTGAGAGGGTTATTCTCTTCTTCTTTGCTCTTCTTTTGTGGTAAGGTCTCTAGTTCTCTTGTCTTGCATTGTCAGAGACATCCAAGTTAAGAGATAATTAGGGTTTTTTATGCATAATAAAACTTTCTTGTAAGTGAGACATCCCTTCTAGGAGGGTCTCTCTTGTTATGGCTTTGGCACCTCTCTTTGCCCTAATTAGGTCAAAACCAACACAACTCGGGGTTTCTTGGTTTTGCCCTAATTCATTCAAAATTGGATTGCCAATTCTTGAGAGGAACGTTGATCACGATTTCTCAGTGGCCTGGAGGAAGGAGACTTAGGTCTTATTCCCTCATCTTCTCTCAAAATCTCTTTTATTCAATTTCTTGTACTATATATTGCAAAAATACAAAAAATCGAAAATTGTGAAAAATCCTAATTTTTTTATATTTTTGCAAAAAATCCAAAAGTATTTACTTTTATGCCCTAGTTTGTTTTTTGAAGGTGTTAATTGTAGCAATAAATTTCTGAAGTTGATTAAATATCATAAAATTCCAAAAACGTCAATTTTTAGCCCCAAAATTGCCCTTAAGGAGGTGATGTCATCCTAGGGTAAGGTTATGTCATCCCTTAGGGTTATTTGCAGATTTGGTAGTGGTGTTATTGCAGGTCTTTTTCAACAGAAAAGTCAAACCCTAGGGTTTTGAGGAAGATTGGTTCAAATCCTAGGTCACCTGGGGTGACCTTGGGGGGGTTTGAGACAAAGTTTATTTTGTAGTTCACCTTGACTACGGTTAATTGCAGTTTTGAAGTATAAATCAGCTTTGAAACACTTCATCCATCCATCAAAAGAAGGGCGCCCTAGGGGGAATTGATGAGTTCCCTCTAGTTGGTTCCAGGGACGTAAGAATTATGTGTTTTCAACGCTTGGTTTGGGAAATATCTTGTGTTTTATCTTGCTGATTTTTATTGCAAAATACAACATAATCACTTTCATCATTGCTCCTAACCTTCCGAGTTAAGAGGTTTATTATACATATCTTTCATTGACTCCATTAGGCACTGGTCTACTAACAGTGGGAAGGTCTTGTGGGGATAGAAATGTTTTCTATTGTGCTTCTTATAGATTTGTCATTACCTCATTTCAGGGAGCCTCCCATGACCCAAAGAAGCAAGGTCGAAAGAGGAAGGGGGTTACATTGAGGTGAGATTGAGTGTACCTTCTTGAAGAGTTGCCGAACATAACACTGGGTCCATTGGGTCCACATTCTGCATTTGGGTTCACTTACCTCCAATCGTGGAAGGGTGCTAGTTTTTGAGGTAACAAGAGGCCTGATTATAATTTCCAATTGGTATTAACATAATATGAAGGGAGAAAACTTTACACGTATGGTGAATCTGTGAATTTTTTGTCTTACCAGATCACGATTACAGTTTAAATATTTTACGTAATTAACCCTTAAAAGATAAATGTAATACACTGATAACAACCATACAGAGTAAACCACAACACAAGGTGTACCCTGGAAACCCCAGTCCTTCGGGGAAAACCAATAAATAGTTTGCCTTTATTGTAGGTTTATTAGTACAACATTTACAACACCAAGCTATCAGATACACACATCGGATCTCAGTCACCCGTGACTCTCCCTTGCTGCAACTATGCCCAAACTCTCAGCAAAAAAGACAAACCCCGGCTTGAGTGAATCCCTCACTCCAAGCCTCTGAGAGACTCCCTCTCTCAAATATGATCACTCACTTTCAATGTATTTCACACACACTGACCATGAGTGATGACGACTCCTCTCACTTATGATGATGACTCCTCTCACTTATGATGACTTTTATAACATTACAATGTGTAAATACCATGGGCCAATACCATGGACCATACCATGAGCACTTTTCTTTACATACAGTAACAAAAGTACATTCACTTTAATAGTGAAACTCCCAAGTCCGAGAGTCTTTTGGACAACTCCTGCATGCTAGACACTTGGCCTTTGCATAAGTACTTGTCCAATGCTACAAAAATCAACACTCCCTCTTAGCGAGGAAGGGTACTTCTGAAAAAACATCCCACCAGGATCAAACACATATATTGCTGCTGCAAGTTTGCAAATGCTCCCTCTGAACTGGAAGACTTCTCGGCTGCATTCACTGCACTCTGATATGAAGATATGCGCTCCTCATACATCGGTGTCATCTTAAACAAGACACTGGATGCCATCACAACAAACACCATGTAACTCAACCAATCACATGCCCTTATTGCAGCAGCTATCAACACTACAACTATAACTGCCTGGACCCTGATCTGCAGTTGACTGTTGCCCAGCTTCGTGCCCAGATGCCTTTACTCGCTGCCCAAACCTTGTTTGCTGCCCAAACCTGCCCACAGCCTTTTTGGGCAGCTTCTGGTACCGCCCAGGGTCTGCCCAGTTGCCCTAGGCCTGCTTGGAGGTTACCAGCCTACCCGCAGCCTACACTTCTCCCTTTGGCGGTTGCAACTAATTTGGCGGCGGGGTGTTCCATATCCCATAGGACTAGAAGCTGCAACTGCCAAATCTTGTCGGTCTCACGTTGCTCTCGTGACTCCAACACCTTGCTCGTGCCTTCTCGAGAGCCCTCTTCCAGCACATTGCTGAACGATGCTCTACTGCTTCTTTCCTTGGCGGCTGAGATTCCTCGTGTCCGAAGCCTCTCTACGCTCCTCTTTCCCGTGCCGACGACACGATCTATGTGGCCTCTACGCGATCCACACGTCTCCCTTTTCTCTCGTGACCACAGTCACTTAGCT
This sequence comes from Larix kaempferi, assembly GCA_027924585.1. NCBI lineage: Eukaryota > Viridiplantae > Streptophyta > Pinopsida > Pinales > Pinaceae > Larix > Larix kaempferi. The sequence goes on along the minus strand of BSBM01000940.1, from coordinate 7,685,390 downwards.
GCTATAGCCCAACTGTGAATGCTCCACTAGCTTGACCATTCTACCTTCAGAACTCTCACTACATGGGGGATCCTTCATATCTAGGCTACAATTCTGGTGCAGAGATCCCAACCAAGCTACAAATCCTGGAAGGGCCTTGATCAGAGAGTGCATCCCATCAAGAGTCCAATAATTGGATCTTCTACTGGGTGGACTTGTGCAAAAATAATAGTTCCAGGATGATCAAGAGCTCAACATAGGTCCATGTCAATCACAACAATTCCTCCCAGGCTCATATGCTCACTACATGGCAGCCATATCTTGATAATCAACAGCCTAACGATATCTGGCTCATAACAACCAAGAATCATGGATGAAGGTGATGGGAGGAAGCAAAAGCATCCAGTATAAATGTTGAAAACTCAAGGTTGGGCTTTTGTATTAAGTTATGCATGCCAAAAATGTGTTGGAAATATTTGCAAAGGTATGGAGTCATGGACACCTTTCAATTTTCCAAAGCTTAGTTTGAGTGAACTATTGGCGCAAGGCAGGTCGGTTGGACCCTCTCGCTTAACGACACACAACAACACAAGTGCTCACACAGACTGGATGTGAACTGAATGCCAGAAGCTGGCTTCTTCTATTAAACTGAATCAAATTACAATGTGCAAATACACAGTAAACTATGAAACTAGTCGGCCTTAGCCTGTTACAATATACAGAACTGAAAATCTGTCTCTAAGTGTGTTTTCGGTTGTGTGTGATCTTCTCCCTCTCTTGGTTCTCTGCTGGACGATGAGCTCTGGTTCAGATCCCTTGTTCTGTGCCTCCGCACTGCTCTTCTACTCCGTTGTTGCTCTTCCCGAGGTCACTCCGTTCCCTAAGACACTCTATCTCTGTTCGCCGAATCCTCCAGATCATGCAGACCTGCAGTTGTCAGCGCCCTCTACTGTGCTGCACAACCTCTGCCTGTGGTGACATCTGTCATGATCCCAACCACCTTCATAACTGCTCATAACTTCCTCAACAACCTCCAACAGTTGCTAAGTACTTCGCTTTGACTTCTGCACAACTCAGACTCTGCTACAGTTGTCGGCCCCACGTCTCAACCATACTGTACTTCGTCACCTTCGACCTTACTTGTCGGCTTCACTTCGCTCTACGGCTACTAGTCCGCCTCGTCCTCCATGCTTGGCTTCTGCCGCAATTTGTCGGTGTCGCTGTTCGACAACCCGTCGACACCTAACCTCTTTGCTGCAAATCTGTTGACTGCCGACATCTGACTTGTCGACTTTCGACCTTCTCCTTCTGTCAACCGCAGCTCGACAGTTTCTGCTCGACTACTTGGCTTCGACAGCCAGTCTTCCTTCGCACCAGTGGTCATCAACAATCCCCCTGGTCGACTTCTCCTGTTGATCAACTTTGACTGTTTTGCCTAGGCCCCGATGCTCTTGCATCAGACTCCCCAGGTGAAAAAAACTCGACAGTTCCCCTGGGCAGTCTGATGCAAGAGAACCAGGAGAAGGAGAAGATCACACATAGCTGGCTTCTTCTATTCCGCTGCTGCTCTTCCCGAGGTCACTCCATTCCCCGAGACACTCTACCTCTGTCCGCCGAATCCTCCAGATCCTGCAGACCTGCAATTGTCAGTGCCCTCTGTCGTGCTGCACAACCTCTGCTTGTGGTGACATCTGTCATGATCCCAACCACCTTCATAACTGCTCATAACTTCCTTAACAACCTCCAACAACTACTAAGTACAACTCAAACTCTGCTATAGTTGTCGGCCCCACGTCTTGACCATACTACACTTCCTCACCTTCGACCTTACTTGTCGGCTTCACTTCGCTCTACGGCTGCCAATCCGCCCCGTCCTCCACACTTGGCTTCCGCCGCAACTTGTCGGTGTCGTCGTTCGACAACCGACCTCTTCGCTGCAAACCTGTCGTCTGCCGACATCTGACCGGCATCTGACTTGTCGACTTCCGACCTTCTCCTTCTGTCGACCGCACCTTGACAGTTTCTGTTCAACTACTTGGCTTCGACAATCATCAGTCTTCCTTCGCACCAGTGGTCGTTGGCAATCCCCTTGGTCGATTTCTTCTGTTGATCAACTTCGACTGTTTTGCCTAGGCCCCGATGCTCCTGCATCAACTATTCCTCTTTTCCTCTCACCTCTTGTTGCATCATAAACCCCTTCTTGCCACCCAGCATGTCAACACCACATGCACTTCATATCATATTTTATGTTTTTATGTCAGTCACTTGGGAAAAGTTCATATGCCTGAGTCTAATGTTCTCTCGTAGGGCCTTGGCCTTAAAAACTCCATGTAAGCTGCAAACACCTCCTGTCAGGTATTCCCTGATAATCATGGGTTCATTGTCTATCACTGTGCATGTTGGGACAAGGACAAGGTAAAAATAATCTCACTGGGCTACTTTCTTTCCTTGTGAGCTTATGCTTATGGAGAAGAATGAAATGTTGATTGATTAACAATACCTGATTCTTAAGAATGGAATATAATAATACTTCATTGTATTCCTTGTAAATCAACCTTCTTTTTCATCTAGTTCAAAATCATAATTAACTAGTGTTGAATTTTAATGTATTGGTTACAATAGCTTGTTACATGAAGCCTAATAGCTATAACGGGAATTTCAATGCTAGTGGACCATATTGTGTCCTGTGGTGATAAGGATGTACATCACATCATAATGATCCTACATATTTGTTCAGAAAGAGTGTAAATTTCTTGTCGAAAATGGACTTATTAGTTTCTATTCCTTGCACCTTCTTTGTCGTTTGTATTCTTTCTGCAGAGTAAATTCTTTCTTCAGATTCCATTTTATTCTGAACAATCATGCAATCTAATTCAGTGTTACCCACAATGGATAAAAGGAAATCTATTATAATATCAACATAAGCAATATTACTAAAACATTAGAAAAGAAATAAAATGCAAATGAAACATGGGTCAACCCTGTTTAAATACAGATATATAGGCCTTTGTAAAACTAACAAGTCCACCTGGAATATTGAGGTTGACTTTTATATAGAGATGTCTATGGATGGTCCCCTTGTCAATTCAAGACCAGTTGTTCGTGTGCTAAGGGCACACTATCGGAGAAATTTCTAGTTTATATAGGATGAAAAGCAAGCTATTTGGATGCTTTTTTCTTACAATGATTTCTTGATATAAAAACTTGTAGAAATGATCAACTGTGGCTGACATGCATGCCTTGTTATCTAGTTGAAGATAAAATTTAAGGTGCTCAAACGGCAAGAATAATATGCTGCATGCTTTTAAGTTTTAAAGAATTGTTCTTATTCTTAGATGTTTGTTTACGACAATACATATTTTTTTTGCATTGACATGCACTATCTGCAGTTGGTTCCGATTAAGCATTTTCAGGTAATTTGATTATAATTGGCATTTACACATTTTCCCTTTTCCTATTTGGGAAGCAGTTACAGGTGATTTGAGCAACAACAAATTAGATGAGAATGATTTCAAGGATCATTTGACAGGGACAGAATCTAAGGATGGAGAAAAATCTGTAGAGCAGATGTTATGGCAAATTGAAACTTTACAGTCACGTATAATGAAGATGAAAAATCAACTGAGCAGATATAATTCTAGAAAATCTGTGAAATACTCTGCTAGGAACATTTCAAACAGTTTCTTGAAAGCCAAGGCCTCAAAAAGGGTGTTCCAAGGCCCTGCTTTCTCTCCAATGGATTCAATGAAGGTAGGGACATCAGTTGGGGGAGGCTCAAAGTTGCAAATGGAGCCCAATCTCTCTTGTCAACATAATTCCAAATTTGATAGCTCTAACTTGGTTATGTCATGTAACGGAACCTCATCTTATGTTGAACCGGCTCAGCATGACTTCATTGATTCTCCCAAGCAGCATTTGTTTGATACTGATATGATATTAGATCAGCCGGAGAGGGAAGACTCCAGTGATGAAGTAATTTTTTCCTGGTTTCCCTTAGTTCTAATTTCAAGTTTGGTTTGTTCAGGTAGTAGAATAAAATTATATTATAGTAAGTTCTAAATTTCTGTTGGATGGACAGGTAACAAATGAAGAGGTTTGCAAGGAACATAATGCAGTTATGGAGATGAAAGAAAAGCAGCAGCAGGATTTTCCTTCTCCAGTTAAGAAACTCACTGAATCTGAAAGCATAGTTGGAAAAGGGGCATCTCAGTCTCAGACAACAGGGGGAACAGAGAAGGATGTCAGCCCAGCAGCTGTAGGAGAAAGCATTTCAAACATGAAATGCTTACCTAAGTTACCTTTTGATATATATGTTCCTAGATGCAAGAGAAAGAAGGCACACTCTAGATCATCTTCCCTTCAAAAAGTTGAAGCTTTGCATGCTTCACCTGTAGAAGAGCAAAATAATCCATTGCTGCAGGACCATGATGTTAATGAACTGAAAATGGAAAGCAAAACAAGTCCCTTGAGAGATGGAATTCAGGATAGTGTTTAAGGCTTAAGCATTCTGCTGACTTGTTTTGGGGAAGCAGTACTTGCATACCACTCAAATGCAAACTGCTTCAGTTATGGGTTGTGTGCTTTTGCCATGATCCAAAAGCTTACATGTATTATTATTTGGATGAAAGGTTCAGATCATGTAGATGTGGAAGAAATCTGCAACTATTCTCCAAAGGCTTCTTGTTGCTGTTTGCAAGCATGATAAGCATCTGGAGTTCTTGGATTTGGGAACCTGCATATTGAAAAGGTTTGTTGTAGTGTGAGCACTACTAGTACACTGCTACCAGATACTGGAGGATATGTATGAGATCATTTGATACGTTATTGCTAATTTTCAAGAGTGTTGAGGACAATTTAATGAGAATCTTAGAAAACCTCAACACGTCTAATCCATTTGCAGAATTTATTTCTGTGAAGTGAGCGATTATGAGGTGTGCATTTCACTTGTCAAGAAATGTATGACTATACCATATCTAATTTAACAGTTATTCTTAATTGCAACCTGTTTGAACAAGTGAGAAATTTATCTTTGTTGTTCCTACAGGAGATGAATTTTTCTCATTCCTTTTATCATTTCATTGTATCATAGTAAATTGACAATTTGACAAGTCTATAGCCAAGCTGAAAAGATGCTATAAATCAAATTGAAAGTCAGTTTGATAAAAATAGCTCATCAAATAATTCAATCGTAATTGGGCATAGTATTGAGACTCTAATAGTCAGAATTAAAGTGAACAAATAAATGCAAGGTTGGCAGCTTCATTTGAGGATTCCTCTGTATCTACTGTTTTTTGAAGACTTGTTTTAGAAAGCATAGAGAAGATCTTCACATCTTCGTTTGAGGGAAATATAAAAGTACACTGTACCCTTTGACCATTAATCAAGGCTGTGACCGTTCACGTGTTTTTTGAATAAGACATCAGTAACATTTGTAGTGGAGATGCCATACATTTTCATGATGGGAGACAAAATAACTGGACAGGATTGAATGTGTTCTCTGGTTTGATGTACTGGACAGGATTGAATGTGTTCTTTAAAGTCATTGAATATATGTGTAAGCCTCAGTCACAACTCTGAATTCGGAACCTCTCACGGAGAATTTAAGAGCTCCTTTGTGTTGATTTACATTTTATGGGCATATGGTCTTTAGTTAGACAATCACAAGCTGGACTGCCAAAGAGCCCGAAGTTGTATGAGAACAACTGCAGTAACAATCTCATTTTTTTGATTTTATTGAAAATCCAAAATGCTACACAAATAACCTTTGCCCTTTTACAACAATACAAAATGGAACTAGTGCCTTGCATACAAATATTAATTACTGACCATGACAAAAATAGTCATTGATGGATTACAATAACAGACAGGCAAACAAATAACCAAGCTTTATGAAACAAGGCCACTATGGCGACCTAGAGACCATGGTACTCTGACGTCTTTGCTAGCCACAAGATCTTTGACCAACCCTTAGGCCCGATTGCGTGTTGTCATTGTACCAATTCTGCTTTCTCGTCGGCCCCTCCGCTAGTTGCCATGACAATGAGAGATGCTTCAAATTTATTATGATGAAATCCATGCCATTCATGAAAACCTAAAATATATTCGTCATCTTCTTGTTATTGCCCGTCATAAGTCTAGCATTTGAAACTTTAGTCAGCCATCTTTGTAGTGGATTTTCAATATTGATCATCCTCTAGAAGGACTATGTGTAGACTTTTCTTCCCCTGTACTATTTGACCTTCAACCTTACAAAACCATTGGCCCAAACCAACAAGTAGGTCCAACACCAATCGCTGTTTAAGTACCATCGGTAAAGTTTATATTTCCCTCTTTCTAGGCACGTCCCTTTCAACCTCAACATTCCTGTAGGCTCTTTCATCATTTGCAACAGATTTTGCACAAACTCGTTGCTCCGAGAGTAGCAAGGTGCTTACAACCCAATATGGGGAAGATGTGTAATATTATGTAACGATGTCACATTATGTACAAAATATAAAAAGTAATTAAAAAAATTATGTTGGCTCATAAAATAAAAAAAAATGAAAACCAAATAAAAAATAATTAAAAAAATCAATATCCACTCATAAAATAATAATTTAAAAGCAAATAAAAAGTCTTTAAAAAGGTAACACCTCAAGAAATTAGATGCCTCTCGGTGCTTGATAGATCCGCATTTAGGATGGATTTATGTTGGTCGGAATGCAATGGTCACATCCCTAGATAGAATAGTACGTGTGACTGAGATGTCAAATGAAATAACGTCAAACACAAGGGATAAGGTTGTAAGTGGGTGGGCATTTATACTGTGTTGTATCGTAGGGAAAAAATAGATAGATTTATTTAGTGCTTTCGCATGCTTCACATTCTTTTGGGCGTCGGATAACTGGCACTAAAAGTGCCCCGACTTTCCGCCTTTCTGGTAGAAATCACTGGGAATTGAGGCTCTACAACCTGAGTATGTTTTTAGATCCATATTCTATCCCTCTATACAATCATCTACAACAACTTTGAGGTCATTTCCTTGTGTTACCTCACATGAATGAAATTTAAATTTATTAGAACACACTTTTAACTTTCACATAATTTAATACATTGTTGACTTGTTAATGTGTCCTGTTGCTAATTAAGTTGTACTTGGTTGGACTATCAAGTGAGTGGGCAGAGTTGAACATGTCACATGTTCATATTCAGTGATTTGATGTCCATCAGGCCTTTATAAGGGCCTCTTTTTTAATTTTTTCTTCACATGTCCATGCCCCGCGGAGTTTGTAATAAAATGTACTAGCATTGTATTTTTGTAAAGGACTTGGTTCCCTAGGACTTTTTGGCCAAGTCGGGTATTCCAAGGAGTTTTTTCACTTGTCAATTATGTCTTGCATTTGTAAATAACATACTTTTTTGAGTTTTTCTCCTGCTCCTCCAAAGCTGGAATGCCTGGTGAGGTTAACGGTCCTTAGGGGGTTATTAAAGTCCATGGGTGAATGTATATGAACATGCTAGGCATTAATTTTGAGTCATGTGGACATGTGCTAGGTCCTCCTAGTTTTTTTTTTAAATTTTGCCATGGAGGTGTTCGTTTTCTAACTCGGAGCATCCACCATACCCTAAAACCCCCTTTCCATAGTTTTCTAGGCTTTTATTTTTCACTTATGTTGAAATTTCTAAAAAAAATGAAAAAGAGGAGAAAAAAATAAAAAAAAGTAAAAAATGGTGAAAAATCAAATTCCATTTTTTGGGGGATTTGAAGTCAGAAATATTTCAGCTATGAAAGAGGAGCTTTTGGGGCTGATTTGTAAAAATTTTGGGCAGCTAGATACACGGGCGTGACTCCCCTACTTAAGCTAGGCGCATTTATCATGTGGAGGAGCCCACGATTTGGGGAGTTGGCAGCCTATTGTTTCACTGTCATATGGCTGACAATGGGTTGCGTTTTGCAGCTAAATATGAGGGAGTGTGCAACCCCTTTCTCTACCCCATCTTCTCCACCATTTCACCCATCCTTCCCTCATAAATGCGCCCTCTCTCTCTTGCTCATCCTCTATGTATACTTGACTGCGCACTCCTTTTCTCCCTTAGTTGGAGTTGGAGCAGACCTATTGTACTTATTGTTTATCTTTTAGTGCGAATAAAGAAGACTTTGGAGGTCAGATTTGTGGTGTGCTTTGATGAGTGGATGAACCATCTTGTGCTCATGGAGGTAATCTATGCATAAGCTTTGTTTTTCATAGGTGTTGTGTACTCATTGGAAAGATTGGTAACGATTTATGAGATAGGTTATTTCAATTTGTTTATTGTCTTAGCTTATTGATGTATGCTTATTAAGAGATCATGTTTGTGTGTTTCATTTGTTTATGAGTATACAACATTGATTTCCTTTAAGTATATGTCTACACTTGATTTTTGTTGGCAAAGTCTGTGATGTGCATGTTATATTACTTGGAAAGCGGGAAGATCTTGTTTGCTTCTTCCAACTTCTAATATTTGTTTTGCAGATGCAGTCCCTTGGTATCCGACAAAGTCAAGCTCCAAAGCTTCTGGTTTCCGCCAAAGTCTTCTCCATCTCTATCTCTCTCTATTCTTTCTAATCTCTGGTTACTGGTTACTTAAAAAGAGTAGTTTTTTATTTATTTACATTTTGATATACATACTCTTAATTAGATGTGAAATTACTCTTAAGAAATCTAGTCTATTTCGTTTACAAAGTATTTATCTTTCATAGATTAGATCTCTTAGTTAATCAAGCATTTCATTTTCCTTAAGTTGTAAAAAATTTGTTAAATTTTAAAAGCTTTAAAAATGATGCTTAGATATGAACTTTAAAGTTTATTTGGCTGATATAAGAGCTTAGAATTTGCAGCTCTTAGAGTGTGCAAAGATCCTAAGGAGACAAGCCTCACAGCTTGTCTCACTTAGTTCATTTTTAGCATTTTTACTTAGTTTTATTCCTTATATTTTTTTGGGTTTTTTGTAGGTGACCCAAACACACTCTTATCGTGTTTTGGGCCATCTTTCACTAACGTTTGCTTGCTGGTTTACAATAATTCATGAATAGGTAGAAGGAGATGCTGGCCAAATTTTGAAGATTCGGGCCATCCGGAGCACCTAGAACCATATTTTCTCAAACCAGATTCTTTCTCCTTCTTGTATTGTAAGCCACTGAGTCATTTTACAAGACTGGGGAACTTCTAAATTGCATTGTAACGTAATATTAAATGAGAACAAGTGGGCACACCAACGCCCACACCCCATCCCTTCAGGGGGGAACTGTGTCGACTCATTTTCAATGGCGTGCAATTTTTTTAGCTTAGTTTTGATTTTCAATACTTTAATAAAATCAACTAAGTCTAAAATTAACCTCGTTGGTCCATTCCATTGGCGGGCACAAGTTCACTCAGGACCTAGTTTTCTTCATTTTTTACAAATTTTCACTTTTTTACTACAATCCAAAACACCCCCTTGCTTTCCCGAAGTAAGGTTTCAGGATAAGGGCTTGCTCGAGTACTGGCCCGAAAAGAGACTCTTGAGGCTTTAAAAAGTAAAATATTTTTTTCAAAAAATACTTAAAATTTAACAATGCTTTTCCCCATATGCTCTGGGATCACTGCAGCTTAGTCTGAACATGCTGATCACACCAGAAAGGGAATAAGTGACTACTAATAGGATTAACACACCCCAATGAACCACTTATTTGAGAAAATCCGGCGCAAACGCTTATTTGACTGTGGTGGAAAAATTTCTCAAAAGACGCGGGAACCACTGGGTAGTGACCTCGGGAAACCGTTAGACTATACCCTCATTTGAAATAGTGTTGAACACCTCCCAGAGACTCCGATCCAACCCACATGTCTGAGTGAGAAGCCACCTGGTTAAATTCCGGACATATTCCCAGTACCTTGCGGTATATTGGGAATCCCCCAGTTATAATAAAAAGATTCATTACCAGATTAATAATAAAATTAACCAAGAACAATTGCACAACATTGTCATTTTTGTTTCAAACACTTTATTTTTGACTCCATTTATCAGCACTGGTCTTGTTATTTACTTTATGATGGATGTTTATATTTTCAAATGGCAATGATAATGAATAATGAATGCTATTTTATTTATGTTGCATTGCTCTTGTGTTCAAAAAAATTCTAACTCCTAGATAGGTTGTTTGATTTTTCGTAGATTAAACACCTTAGTTTTATTTTCATTTTTTAGGGTCCACCCCCCTTGGCTTCACTAGGAGTAAGCCTAGACGGAGGAGTCGAGTTTCAGGTGACAACACTTGACTCTGGCTTTCCCCCAAGACCGCACCAGGGGCTTGAAGACTTCTGTCGCATTTTCCCATGTGTGAAACCAGGCAGCAACATTTTGGCGTCGTTGCCAGAGAAAAGTCTTTTTATTCTTGGAATACGACTTTTGAGTTTTCCTTTTTGTTTTTGCTTTCTTTGATGTATGTAGCGAATTTTTTAAATTGATTAAGAACATCTGGCGACTCCACTGTCAACAACTTTACCAAGGCGTTTTACAAGAAGGAATCCTCAAGGCTTGCTTCAGTTCATTCCTGAGCTTGAAAATGTTTACCATAGGAGGAAAAGCAAGCTATCTTCTCGGAAAACCCTTGAGGATCTTGGTTCTCAGTCAATTTCTGATATTCACTTTTTATTTTTGGAAGATAATTTGAATAATCTTCCTATTAAAATGGCTGATATTTTTGATCCTTTTGATTTTACTACTGTAATTGGGTATCCTCATAATGTTCTAGATAAGGCCATTGAAAATGTGCCTTCCTTTCAAGGAAATAATGCTATTAGTGCTGATTCTCATATCACACGTTTTTTCCAATGTTATGACAAGTGGTGCTTGAATGCCAAGCATGAAGATGTAAAAATGAAGTTGTTTGCTTTATCTTTGGAAGATGATGCTTATGAATGGTTCACCAAGTTAGAGGCTGACAAGTACAACATACAAAGAAATTGAAACTGCTTTCCTTGCAAAATGGGGGGACATCAAAGGAGACCGCTACCTTTTGGCTGCTTTGACCAATACTAAGAAAAAAGAAAATGAGACAATGGAAGAATTCAACAAGAAATTCAATGAAATTGTTGCAAGGCTTCACGCCGATATTAAACCACTTGACAATTCCATTCTCATTTACTACATGGAGGCCTTTGATGGTGACTTGAAATATCAATTGATTGATAAAGATCCCACCAATCTGAAAAAATCCATGGAGGTTGCTGAAAAAATTGATAGGAACATGCTAAGTTGTGGCAAATCTCATCCTCCTGGTTTCACTAGGGAAAATGTTCCTATGAAGCAACATGAAAATAAAAAAAAGGCCACTAATGTTGAAACTAAGGATCCTGCAAAGGAACCTTTGAAAGAGATTGCTTAAATCTTGAAAAAAGTTGTTTCAAATCAAGCTTCTGATATGACTGCCATACAGAACAGGTTGATCACCATTGAAAGATCTCAAGCCAACCAAGTCTCAAGCCAGTTTGTGCCTAAGCCACAGTATGCTCCTAGACCTCAATATCAAAGAAGGGCACCCATTCAAGATCAAAGGACCCCAAATCCTTTGGAAACTGCAAATGCAGTTTTGGAAGAAGTTTCTCCTTTCTGTAGAGCATGCAATAATTTCCAAGAAGAATCTTCATGTGCTGTATTTCAATGGTCAATTGAGCAAGATCCATCAGAAGCTAGTAGCAGTGTCAGATTATCAAGCGAGCCTAAAAACCAACCTGAGTATATCAACATTGTGGCCAAATTCACCCTGTCTCCAAAGAAACTTGGGAACAAGCAAGACATTACAGTCAAGAGAAGGACAAAGAAACCCATAGATTTGGTGAGATGCCTCCACCGAAAAAGATTCTAGAAATGCCAAGGTATAAAGGTTTAACATATCAAAGAAAGGACAATGTTGGAACATCAAAGTGAAATCAAAATATTCCTAAGGTAACACCTCCTCCGACCTCATATAAGTTTCATGTTGATTTGGCTCATTGGTTGTCTTCTGCAAATATTCCTGTTCCTGTAATTGACCTTATCAAAATTATGAGCTTAAGAGAATATTTTATGAAGATAATAAATCCTCCTGAACAAGAAGCTGCCAAGGTTCCAATTGAATCAACGAAAGTAGCCCCTAGCAAAACAAGAGAAGAACCTAACCTTCAAAAGTTAGTCAATCATGAAGATGATCCTGTTATTTTGCATAGCTTGGATCCTTAAAAAGAAGATCACCCTCCTTTCTACATCTCCTTGTTAGTTAATGATATGCTTTTGCATAATTGCATGTTAGATTCTGGAGCCTCTTCTAATGTTATGGCCAAAAGGGTTATGGATCAATTGGGCTCAAAGACAACCAGAACTTACCACAATGTGTGTGCCATGGACTCAAGGGAGGTTGATACCATTGGTGTCATCCTAAATCTACCTGTTAGGTTGGCCAAATACCCCAATGTCCATTTGACCTGTAACATATCCATTATCCACTTTCAACATTAGTACGGATTGAGTTGTAAAATTTTTCCTCTACATCAATAATCAAGGCATTAGTCATATTTCATACAAGGTCATATATGTACTCCAATCGCAATTAATATTTCATATAAGACTTGTTCAATCATTACCTTTACCTCATTCCATAACACTTACACATTAAGCATGATTATTCATATAAACAACACTATTATTCCAGTCTTAACAAATTAGTACATAACGACACAAAAGGGAATAGCCAACATTCCTCATGATCATTACACCATCAAAGCCTCCACAAGTAAACCACCATTTTACATTTAAACTTACCCAATAGATTTTTAACATTCTTCATTGAATTTCACTTACCCTTTTAAATCACAATTCTCAAGTAGATTAAAACAATCAAGTACACATAAGAAGGAGACCTGTATACGTGGTTATGAGGCACCTGCAACAATTACTTAATAAAAATATGCGAAATAGCAGAAATGATAGAACTCAGAATCACTTTTATATTGATCACAAGCCACTTCGAGGGGGCAACCTCCTATGAGCAAGCTCAATACAAATAACTTTACGGTGCCTTCATAGGTCTCAACACACACTTATATACTAAGTCTAGGCGCCAATACTATGGGTCAAAACCATGGGCCGCTACAAACTATGGATCAACAATACTACGGGCGACTTACAAAGCATATGCGCCAACAATAATAACATAAACTATTGATCAACAATTACTACGGGACGACTTACAAAGCATATGCGTCCAACAACAACATACTAACAAAGTAAAGACATGGGTTCCTAACATCCCCCCCCCCTTAAAAAAAGCTTTGTCCTCAAAGCTTTAGATGTGGAAATTGTCGTTGAATCTGAAGGAGTGGTTCCCATGTAGCATCCTCTGGTTGCATGCCATGCCACTGAATTAAGACCTTTGTGATAGAGCGAGAGCGAAGCTGACGCGTGCATCGATTGAGGATGGCCTCTGGCTCCAAAAGGATGGATCCTTCATTATCCAGTTCGGGTAAAATTGTTTGTCCACTGATGTTGGTGCCAAGAACTTTCTTCAGACAAGAGACATGAAAGACTGGATGAATGCGGGAAGAAGGAGGAAGTTCCAATTTATAAGCAACGGACCCAATCTTCTGAAGAATCCGATATGGCCCATAGAACTTTGGAGCGAGCTTATGACGCCCTTTGAGTTTCAAGGAGGATTGTTTGTACGGTTGGAGACGAAGAAAAACCATATCGTCGACTTGAAAAGTGCGCTCAGAACGGTGCTGATCAGCTTGTTGCTTCATGCGATTTTGTGCCATGTGAAGATTGTCCCGCAAAATGCGAAGAATCTGGTTGTGGTTTCAAAGGACCATGTCAACTTCCTGAACTGGTGAACTGGTGGGGGTGTATGGAAGAAGAGCTGGAGGTGCCTGACCATAGATTGCTTCATATGGGGTCATTTTAGAGGCGGTGTGGTAAGAGGTATTGTACCACCATTCAGCGAGAGGAAGCCACTTTTCCCACTGATGTTGTTGTTCCGAGGTGAAGCAACGAAGATAAGTTTCCAAGCATTTATTGATAATTTCAGTCTGACCATCTGTTTGTGGGTGATACCCTGAACTCATCTTTAGTTTGGTGCCAGTGTGGCGAAATAGTTTTGTCCAAAAATGACTGGTGAAAGTCGCATCACGATCAGAGACAATGGAAGAAGGTATGCCATGAAGACGAAAGATCTGGTCCAGGAAAATTTGAGTGACGGAGGAGGCTGTATAGGGATGGATGAGAGCACAAAAATGACTATATTTGGAGAGGCGATCAACCACAACGAGAATCACTGTCTTCCCGCCATATTTAGGGAGCCCTTCAATGAAATCCATAGAAATATCTGTCCAAATCTGTGTAGGTATGGGAAAGGGTTCAAGCAATCCTGGAAGGAGTGTTGTTTCACCCTTATTGCTCTGGCAGGTATCACATTTGGCCACCATCTGTTGAATTGTCCTTTTCATGCCCTACCAAAAGAAGTTACGTCGTGCTCGTTCATATGTTTTGAGGAACCCAGAGTGCCCTGCCGATGGAGAAGCATGGAGTTCATAGAAGAAAGCCTGTTGAAGATCTGTGCTCTGGGGAAGCACCAAACGACCCTTGTATCGTAGAGAAGCACCATCCCAAGAGTAATGTGGTACAACATCAGGGTTGTTGGTCAAGCGTTGGATGATTTGAGATAAGGAAGAGCCATTGACATAACCCTGTTGAACAGATTACAACCAATTTGGAACAAGCATAGAAATAGCTGAAAGAGAACCTTGGGCATCAAATGTGCGAGAAAGAGCATCTGCCACAATATTGTCTTTACCCTTTTTGTAAGTGATCTCATAGTCATAACCCATGAGTTTGCTAACCCATTTCTGTTGTGCCGGGGAGGAGACATGCTGGTCCAAGAAATATTTTAGACTCTGGTGATCAGTCTTGATGCAGAAATGATTCCCTAATAGGTATGGGCGCCACTTCTGTATTGCCTGCAAAATAGCTATCATTTCCTTCTCTTAGGTAGAGGCAGCTAAATTCTTACCTGAAAGGGCCTTGCTGGTGAATGCAATGGGGTGTTCATCTTGAAGGAGAACAACACCAAGTCCATTGCCGCAAGCATCACTCTCAATAGTGAAGGGCTTGGAAAAATCGGGCATAGCTAGCACAGGCGTAGTACACATAGCTTGTTTTAGTTTGTCAAATGCACACTGAGCAGCAGGTGTCCATGTAAAAACATCTTTTTTCAATAGAGCAGTTAATGGAGCTGCAATCTTCCCATAATCCTTGACAAACTTGCGGTAATAGCCAGTCAACCCCAAAAAACCACGAAGGCTCTTGAGTGTCTGAGGATGCGGCCAATTGTTCATGGCATCGATTTTGGCAGGATCCACGCGAACCCCTTGTGCTGAGATAATGTGCCCGAGATACTCAACTTCCTTCTGTCCAAAAACACATTTAGACTGCTTGGCATGGAGATGATGGTCAGAGAAAAGTCGCATGACAAGATCTAGATGCTGGAGATGTTCATCCCATGTTTTACTGTAGATGAGGATATCATCAAAGAATACCAGAATGAATTTCCGCAAGTAGGGTCGAAATATTTTATTCATTAAGGCCTGGAATGTGGAGGGAGCATTAGTGAGGCCAAAGGGCATAACCAAAAACTCATAATGGCCATCGTGTGTGCAGAAGCTGTTTTAGAGATATCATCCTCATGAACCTGAATTTGATGATACCCAGAACGAAGATCCAACTTGGAGAAAAAGTGAGCCCCATGAAGCTCATCAACAACAGGAATTGGAAACTTATCCTTGATGGTGAGGTGATTAAGTGCTCGAAAGTCAATGCAGAGGCGCCATGACCCATTTTTTGCAGACAAGAATAACTGGAGAAGAAAAGGAACTAGTGCTTGGGCGAATAATACCTTGCTTCAATAAGTCCCGCACGAGCATTTCAATCTCCGTTTTTTGGTGAAATGGGTAGCGATAGGGCCTGATGTTGGGAGGAACGCTGCGAGGAAGGAGCTGAATACGATGGTCTTCTGGCTTGGAAGGTGGCAATCCCACTGGTTTAGCAAAGACACCTGTATATCGATCCAGAATTTGTTGTAGATCCAAAGGAGTAGTGGAGACCGCTGATGGCTGCATCTGAATGGAATGGATCTGAGCGATGACACCATGTGAATTCTTCTTGAGGAGTTTTTCCATGCGATGTGAAATGATGATGCTGAGAGAAACTGGTTGTAATCCTGTTAATGTGTGTTTTTTTCCATTGAGGGAAAACTGCATCCAAAGTTCAGCAAAATCCCATAAGATAGGGCCAAGTGTGTGTAGCCATTGAGCGCCCAAAACCACATCACATCCTCCTAAGGGCAAGGCAAACATGTCAGAGCGCAAAGTGTAATCTCCCATAGAGATACGCACATTTCGACACTTCCCTTTGCAAGGTAAGGTGCCTCCATTGGCAACCTGACTTCAAAGTTGGAGCAAGGATGGATAAAACAATCAGCTTGTTTGGTGATCCGAGGGTCAATGAAATTATGAGTGCTACCAGAATCAATGAGTATTGTAAGAGGAAGATTCTTGAAGTAACCCTTGACCCGCATTGTTTGGGGGGTGGTGATTCCAGCTAAAGCATGGAGGGATATCTTTGGCTGGTCATCCTAAGACGGAGGGTCAATAGGCGGTTCCTGAATGTCGACCGGAGCATCCAGTGTTTCTGGATCTTCATCACCAATTTCAGAGGCAGGCGGAGACTCCACATCCAAGAGATAGAGCTTTTGATGAACACATCTATGTCCCCAAGTGAATTTCTCATCACAATTATAGCAAAGCCCCTTTTCTCTGCGTGCTTGCATCTCTGTTTCAGACAAACGTTTGATAGGAGTCGGTCGAGGAGCCTGCGGTACAGGTGGTCGCTGAGAACCCATATTTTGGAAGGGAACAAAAGTGGGCTTGGAGCGTTGTTGGGCTGCAATCTTGTCTTCTGCCAACTTAGCCAACCCTAGGGCTTCCATCATTGTGGTGGGACAGAACATTTTGACCTCCGAGCGGATGACATCCTTTAGACCAATGATAAAACAACTCCGGTAAAAGTCATCAGACAATCCTTCGGTGTGGTTGGCTAGGTTCTCAAATTCGGTTTGATACTCTCTCACAGTGCCAATTTGGTGAAGTTTAGTGAGGGCTCCGGTGAAGTCATCAAAAGCACTAGGACCAAATCGTTGCAAAAGGAGTTGGAAAAAGTCTGACCATTTGGGCTCTGGATGAGCCTTGATGTACCAATGGTACCATTGAAGAGCTTCCTGTTCCAAGTGAAAGGATGCCAGCGGAACTTTGTTGACATCAAAAATATTATGCAGACTGAAATACTATTCTGCACGATATATCCATCCAGTTGGATCAGTACCATTGAAGCGTGGAAAATCAAGCTTCGGACCACGGAAATTGCTGGAAGAAGAGAACCCATTGTCTGATGAAGACTCGGACTACCGTTTGTTGTTCATAGCTGAATGTTCAAGATGGAGGCCGAGAAATTTTTCATCCAAATCCTGGAGTTTGGCTTGGATGGCTGCAAGTGCTTTTTCCATGGTTTTTGCTCAAGCACGGGTGACAACCATAACCAGGAGTTTTTTTTTTTTTTTTTGACTGGGTAGGAAAACAAAAACAGAAACTGCTTCAATAGGGGAAAATCTGGACTTGGGAAAAAATCTGATGGATAATTGGGGTTTGACTAGATTTCAGACACTCTCGAAAGGCCAAGAAGGAAAAAAGGGGGATTTCAGAAGCGGGGTGATAGAATGAGAAAATTTGGCAGAGAGGGACGAAGAAGCAGAGTTCAGAAAGGAACTCGGTGGTAAAATTTGAAGGCGATTGGGTGAAATCTGAGGAAGTTATGGCAAACCCTAAAAATAGACAAATGTGGGATTTCGGGCTTTGGGAAGGGGAATTGGGGATAGGGTCCTTAGGAATGAAATATGCAGAATGGAATGACAGGGGTTCCCTGAAAATTTCAAGGGAAACAGAGTGAAAACAAGGGAGATATGGACAAAAAACTGTTTTTTTTTTTTTTTTTTTTTTAAGACTGGAGCGGCTACGGCTCGGAAGGAATCTGGAACAACGCCGAATGTATTGAAAACGACTGGATCTGGAACGGCTTGCAAAATGGAGCTGAAATGGTGCAGTAGTGATCGACAATAGTTCAGCTAAAAGTAGATATGGACCCCAAGTATGTGCGGCTTCCTAACAGTTTAGGGGTTTCACTCGGCCACCAATGCTATCTGACGGCTTGCGTATTGGGGCAGTACCCCTCACTCCACGGCTCAGGTAAAACTGATAACCGCTTTGCCACAAACGACAGCTCTTGGTTTACCTCACGGGTGGGAACTAGTCAATCAGGTAGGGGTCGTTGCCCTTTTCGCTGGCAGGTCCTCTCAATGGGCCAGCTACTTCGGGGTTCCTGTGGTACTCCTCACAATGAGTTTTAGGGCTTATGCCCAAGTACTTCCCACAGTTAAGCGGATAGGGATTATTCCCAAATCCGAACCTGCAACAGATGCGAAAAAAAGTTTGGCAGAAATTTCACCTAGCGAGCCCAAGAAAGTGCTCTGATACCAGATGTGAAGCACCTGCAACAATTACTTAATAAAAATATGCGAAATAGCAGAAATGACAGAACTCAGAATCACTTTTATATTGATCACAGGCCACTTCGAGGGGGCAACCTCCTATGAGCAAGCTCAATACAAATAACTTCACGGTGCCTTCATAGGTCTCAATACACACATATATACTAAGTCTAGGCGCCAATACTATGGGTCAAAACCATGGGCCGCTACAAACTATGGATCAACAATACTACGGGCGACTTACAAAGCATATGCGCCAACAACAATAACATAAACTATTGATCAACAATTACTACGGGACGACTTACAAAGCATATGCGTCCAACAACAACATACTAACAAAGTAAAGACATGGGTTCCTAACAATGGTTCACCCAACTCTTTGGGCTACGTCCACCAAGGAAATGTCGCATCTTTATTTATCACAAATAGAAAAGTACAATCTGTGACATTGTGTGTGCAATAAGTTTCTACTTCCTCAAGCCTCTCATAGAGAGCATTTTCGAAACATCCATCCTCTATCTCAGAGGAAATACAGGGACTCTCTCCGAGGCTGATCACAACCAGAGTATTACAATAGGTGAAAAGAGATGCCCTTCCTCTCCCAAGGGATTCTATAACATAAATATAACATATACCAGACATGTGCAATAGACAAATACCCAGAACAACCAGCACATAGATACAATACAAGGGATCTTTCCCCTTACCTTAGTCAATGGCATCCAATCTTATATATGTATAATTTATGAGAGATAAATTATAAAGGGATGTCCCCCAATCTCTGAGCAGTTAAACAAGCTAGTAAGTGTGTGAAATCCAGCTTGCATATATTTAATATATAACCATAACCTATAGGGATATGCCTTCCCAAGCAATCTGTGCAATAATCAACACAAGTAATATATTTAAGTAATATATAAATATAGGTCAAATAATTCCTCAATTCCCGCATAGTTAGAAAGAACACATACATATAATATCTGAACCCGTAACACAAGGATTCCCTTCCCAACCCTGCGCAGTGAATACCTTCAGCATGCACCACTTAACAAGCTATCCAAGAGATGTCACCACTTAACAAGCTATCCAAGAGATGTATATATAGACACTCTCTACGCAGCTACAAAAGAAAACACGTCTGCCTGAAATACTCAAATCATAATTTACGGGGATTATTTCCTCAAAGACAATGCGCAGTCACCAATGCGCAGTCACCAAGGAAATTCAGCATTACCAACAATAAGAAAATGGAAAACGCATAGGGATCAACCTCCCATCTCTTGGCAATAATATAATTAACCACTGAAAACTTGGTCATTCCACATGCAATAAGTATGTAAACATTCAGCATGCAATACTCATTCCCAATCTCTGTGCAAATACACATAGTGTTGGGGGTCTTTGCAATTAAAAAATATAAATATCCTACCAAGGAGAAATGTAAACCGGGATCTTTACCCAACATCGATGCCAATCAATCAATTAGCATAGACATATGAACCTAGCAAATTAATCATCATATCATTTAGGAAATGCATATGCATAGGGATTTCTCAAACTCTTCGCATTGGTCAAACTACATGTAGTATGTAAATAATATGGAATATCTGAAATGTGTGTGCAGAGAAACTCCTCTCTGTGCCTTTCATCAACAATAAAGAGTTTGCATATAAATCCAGCCTCATACAATATATATATAAACATATATCTTACATGCACTGGGAGATTCTTCCACAATGCCTGCGCCTTTAATCAATCAAGAAAAATCGTGGACACAATCCAAAATCAACACAATATAAAAAAATATACATCTTACATGAATACAAGCACAGGGACATTCTCCCACATGCCTGCGCCTTCATCCCCAAAGCATTCAGAGAGAAATAAATGATATTATATATCCAGGCAAGAGCATCCAGAAAATTAAATGAATCTTTCCAGGCATCAATCATGTCAGAATTTAAATGATATCTTTCCAGGCATCAAGCATTCATAATTTAAATGATATGTTTCCAACCAGCAAGCATTTCAGAATTTAAATGATATATTTCCAGGCATCAAGCATTCATAATTTAAATGATATCTTTCCAACCATCAAGCATGTCAGAATTTAAATGATATCTTTCCAGGCATCAAGCATTCATAATTTAAATGATATCTTTTGAAAAGAATCCATTAAGCCATCCCTTACACATCCAGCTCTGCGTAGCAATCCTGAAACACCTCTGCGCTATTGCAAAATCAGAACATTCCCAAGGCATAACTCAATGCATTGCCCCCCCTCCAACGCAGCACTCAAGCCTTTCTCCCTCAGTCAAGCCCCTCTTTCCCCACGCAGCAATCAATGCCCCTTTAATGGCATGCTCAACCAACAAAATAAAAAAAGAATGAGGCTCTCCACGTAGCGTCCTCAATGGCATCTTCGCCTCCCCAAAGAATGCCCAATGCCAACATTTAAAAAAAATTAAAAACTTCAACGTAGGTATCAAGAAATAAAAAGTAAATACCAAGAGAATTAAAAAATTCCACCCAACAATCAAGAGAGAATGGTGCTTTAACGCAGCCATCCAAGAGAGGGATCCAACCACCAAATAACGCATATCAAAAGAAAAAGAAGCCAAGTGGCTGCAATTTTCTAAATTTAGGCTTTGCAATGCGTTACCAAAAACTTTTAATCAATATATATATATATATATATATACTTAATACAATAACTCTCTATTTAAATAACTTTCTTTTTAATAAGACTAAAACCCTAAAATATAACACTATGCTTTCACTTAACTTTAATTATTTCCATAATTATATTATAGATCTATTTCCAATGGTTTAATATAATAATGTAGAAGCTATTACACAATATAAATATAAATAATATTTCAATATATATATATATATATAATGCTTTACATTTATAAAAATAATTATAAAACATTATCATAAATAAAATCCATATAAACACATCTTCATACATGCAAATATTATTATACTAATAATATTTATTTAGATACACACCCATATATAATCACAAAGCATTGTCCTGAAACTAAGTATATTTCAAAACTATAAATATAATGCTTTACTTTTGTAAACATCATTATAACTAATATTTCATATTATAAGTTCATCTTTACCATGTATTTACATTAAATAATAATGTAATTGATGATCCTTACACGTCTTTATAATGTATTAAAAGTATATACATACAAAATATTATTATAACTCATAATAATATTTATGAAGTTGATAACAATCATATATACATATGTCAAATCTATATATAAGCATTTATATACATCTATCTTTGGGTTGTCAAAAAGATGCATTGCATTTATAAAACATTATCATAATGTTTCATAAAAACATACAATATAATATAAGTATTTATAACTTTGCATTTCTTTATAATGTATAATAATTATGAGATATTATTACAACTAATAATATCATCCAAGTGATAAATAACTTAGTTTACTTTAATAATTAGATAGTAGGTTTTTAATGAAGAAAACCCTTGACACCCGTTGTCGGGGCGAGGATGTCAAGGATATCCAAGGGATTTTCTTAGTTTTACTTAACAGCTTTTAGCAATGATTAATTCAGTGTTAAGTTTTAGGTCTTAGGATTCTTTTACTGCCTCACGGCGGTTAAGGGTAACTTCGGCGTCTCCTTCTAAGACTAACCGAAAACCAAACATCTCAAGTAACCTTCGGTGAATGTCACGTTTGCTCAAGTGATTGCGACAACAAGATAACATATGTCATCAAGTCATGGCTTCCAAGCCATTCACCTCTCCCTCCTCATAGGATTTGTGCCGTCAATGTTAGGTTGCAACATGAGCTGACTCTCCTACGTTTAGCATTTACAATTAAAATACTTAGCTTACAACGTTTACTGGTGGGGCCTTGGCCTTGATCTCCTCACTAGAAAACAAGTACAATAACATTTACACCTACAAGAAATAGTAGGGGGGTAAAAGAGGGATATTACATGACCATGGATGTGTTAGTGATTGATGTGCTAGATAATTGGGGTATGCTTTTATCAAGAAAATGGGATGCATCTTTAGGAGGTGACATAAGGATGGATTGGTCATATGCTACTATTCCTGCATCAGAACATTCAATGGTTAAGTTACAATGAACATGCTAGGAAATTCCATGTTGAAAACCCACAAAATCTTGCTAATGAGTTTGTGCATGAGTCAGACAATTTGGGTAACTATGCCATCTTATCAAATTTCATAGCACCCTTTAAAGAAGCATCTAAAGATGAAAAATTGGATGAGGTATGGAGGATGAGTTTTGATGGAGCTTGCTCTAGAGATGGAAATGGTGCTGGAATTGTTATAACTTCTCCCTGTAAGCAAACCTTTCAATTTGCTTTCAGACTTGAGTTTGATGCATCAAATAATGTGGCTGAGTATGAGGCAATTTCGCAAGGGTTAGAAATTGGCAAGGACACGGGGATCAAAATATTATCTATTAAAGGTGATTCTAACTTAGTGGTTTCCCAAGTTAAAAACATATTTGCATGCAAAAGTGAAAGGTTAAAAAAGTATAGGAATGTTGTTTGGGACACCATGGAGTTGTTTGATGCATTAGATATTATGGCAGTTTCATGTGAAGAGAATAGTGAGGCGGATCAAATAGCAGTAGCAGCTTCTACACTTCAACCAACTGAGGAATTATTAAAGGGGAATGAGAAATTTGAAATTAACTTTAGACCTTTAATTCTAGACAATATAGATCATTGGCAAGTGTTTGATAATGGCAAACAAATTTTGAATTTTATTCATAATCTTCAAGAATTTTCAGATTGTAAAATCACTTATTAGGAAGAAGGAAAAGAGTATCAGGAAGAAGAGGATCAACCAAGGAACACAATTCCCAAAGGAATCACTCGACTAGAGGATCTTTTTGATAGACACGATCGCCATAAAAATAAAAATTCAATAAAACCAAGGGAGTTTATTGAAATAAACATAGGAACTGAAACATAACAAAAAATGATAAAAATTGGAAAAGGCACATCTGAAAAAGAGAGAAATGACTTAATTGATTTGGTTCACGAATATCGGGATGTGTTTGCTTTTAACTATGATAAACTTAAAGCATATCGAGAAGATGTTTTTCAACATACAATCCCTTTTAAGCCAGATGTTAAGCCTTTTCGCCAAAAAATGAGGCGAATAAATCCCAAGTTGGCCCCCATGGTGTACAAAGAACTTCAAAGGATGTTGGAAGTAGACATCATTGCTCCAACAAGACATTCCACATGGTGTTCTGACTTGGTTGTTGTCAGGAAAAAGAATGGGGATATTAGATTGTGTATTGATTTCAGAAACTTAAACTTGGCATGCATGAAAGATAATTATCTTTTTCCCAACATGGACACTTTACTTCAAAAGATAACTGGATCAGGTATGATGTCCTTTCTTGATGGCTTCTCAGGATATAACCAGGTATTAGTAAGCAAAGAGAATCAACATAAAACTAATTTTACTACACCTTGGGGTACCTTCATGTACCTTAGAATGCCTTTTGGTCTTTTAAATTCTGGTGCTACCTTTCAACGAGCTATGGATGTTGCATTTAGTGGGTTAATTGGTAAGATTATTGAAATATATCAAGATGATATAACAGTGTATTCTAAGGAAAGAACATATCATGTTGGTCTTCTCAGAAAGATCTTTTGAGAGATGCAGCAAATATGACGTATCATTAAATCCAACTAAGGTTGTGCTATGTGTTGATGAAGGCAAATTATTGGGGCATATTATCACTAAGGATGGTGTGAAGGTTGATCCTGAAAGAGTTGATGCCATTAAAAAGGTTCCCATCCCTACCAACGTCAAAGCTCTCCAATCCGTTAATGGCCAAATCAATTTCATTAGAAGATTTATTCCAAATTTAGCTAAACTAATGAATCCTTTGCAACTCTTACTTAAGAAAGATGCTAAATTTGAATGGACCAAACAAGGGAGAGAAGCTTTCTCAGGTATCAAAGATGCTATATCTAGATCCCCTGTGTTGATAAGCCCTGATTATTCAAAAGAGTTCCAAATCTTTTGCTTTGCTTCTGAACATACTATTGCTGGAATTTTACTTCAGAAAAATGACTAAGGCCAAGAACAACCTATAGCCTTCTTTAGTAGATCTTTACAAAATTCAGAACTTAAGTATACTATAATGGAGAATCAAGCTTATGCCCTTGTTAAATCTTTGAAACATTTCATAATATATATTGGGTATTCCAAGGTTGTGGGTTATGTTCCTCATACTGTTGTTAAAGATATATTAGCTCAACAGGATTGCCTTGGTATAAGGGGTAAATGGGTATCCAAAATACAAGAGTATGACTTGGAGATCAAACCTACCAAGTTAATCAAAGGTCAGGGTCTTGCCCGCATGATGACAGAAAGCAATGAGAAAGCTATAGGAATGATTTGTCAAAATAATGAGTCAGAACCTGTCATGTCAGAAGAGCTTCAAAGATTGAGTCAAACACAATGGTATTCCGACATTATCTACCTTCTTAATAACTTTTCTTGTACTGAACATTTAGTTGGTCACAAAAGAAGGTCTCTAAGACTTAAAGCGACCAGGTATTGCATAACTCAGAATGGATTAGGTTGGAGAAATCCTGATGGCTTAGTTCTTAGATGTGTTGATGAACCAGATTCCAAAAATCTTCTGTTGAGTTTGAAACAGGATTTTGTGGTGGGAACTATGCAGCAGATACAACAACACACAAAATGATTAGATCAGGTTACTATTGGCCCACTTTGTTTACTGATGTTCATAAATTTGTCACATATTGTCCCCAATGTCAGTTGTTCACTGGGAAACATAAATTGGCAACTTTACCTCTTGATCCTGTAGTAGTTCAATCCCTTTTCCAACAATGGGGTCTTGATTTTATCGGTCATTTTAAGGAAAATTCAAGCAATGGTCATACCTGGATCCTTACTGCCACCGATTACTTCACTAAATGGGTGGAAGCAATCCCCACTAAGTTTGCAATAGATACAGTAGTTATGGACTTTCTTGAAAATCACATCATAACTAGATTTGGGGTACCATCCAAGATAACAACTAATAATGTTCCAAGCTTTAGTTCAACAACTTTCTCTTCGTTCTCCTTCAAGTATGGAATAATCCTATCCCACTCATCCAACTATTATCCCCAAGGAAATGGATTGGATGAGTCAACCAACAAGACCTTAATGAACATATTAAAAAAGACTGTTGGTGAAAATAAGAAGTCTTGGGACACTAAGATAAAATTTGCTATATGGGCTGGCAGAATAACACAAAAACGTGCCACCGAAAAAACTCCTTTTCAGTTGGTTTATGGTTTGGAAGCTTCTGTACCCATTCATGTTCAGTTTCCAGTGTATCAGATGTTGCATGATTATGATCCAAATGATGATGGTATGCAAAATAGAATTGAGTAGATTATGAAATTAGACGAGATCAGAAGAAAGGCCTTAGACCAGAGTATAAGAAATCAAGACAGGGTTAAAAGGACTTTTGACAAATCAACTAAGCCTAGAGAATTCTAGCCAGGGGATTGGGTTCTTTTATGGGATAAGCAAAGAGATAAGCCAGGAAAGAACATAAAGTTTGATAGCTTATGGCTAGGACCATATATTATATTTGAACCAGCAAGGGTTAATTCCTTCTTACTTTTCACTATGGGCGGAGAAAGATTGACCCTACAAGTCAATGGACAACATCTTAAGCCGTTCTTCAAAGAATATCTTCTAATGCCCATGGGGGCAGATTGATCGCAGGGCCATTTCTAAACCTTTGCCTTGCATTTCATTTTTGTATATTATGCTTTATGTATATTAGTTTCATTTATTTGTTTTAAGTTTGTTTTTGAAGAATGTTGCAACTTATGTTTCATTTGGCAAGAATATGTGGGACTGATGCATTCTAGTTTTCATGCAAGAACCGAAGATTCTGGGATTCTCGCATACTCTCTTTAATTGAGAGAATCAGATCGAGTACGCATCCCGCAGTTGGAGCCATATGTTTCCAACTAATTTGTACTTGGTTGGACTATCAAGTGAGCGAGCAGAGTTGAACATGTCACATGTTCATATTCAGTGATTTGATGTCCATTAGGCCTTTATAAGGGCCCCTTTTTAATTTTTTTCTTCACATGTCCATGCCCTGCGGGGTTTGTAATAAAATGCACTAGCATGGTATTTTTGTAAAGGACTTGGTTCCCTAGGAATTTTTGGCCAAGTCGGGTATTCCAAGGAGTTTTTTCACTTGTCAATTATGTCTTGCATTCATGCATAACATAATTTTTTAGTTTTTCTCCTGCTCCTCCAAAGTTGGAATGCTTGGTGAGATTAACGGTCCTTAGGGGGTTATTAAAGTCCATGGGTCAATGTATATGAACATGTTAGGCATTAATTTTGAGTCATGTGGACATGTGCTAGGTCCCCCTAGTTTTTTTTTTAATTCCAATCAAAATGTTCTTTTTTTTATCTTCGTAAAATTAAGCCATTTTTTAATGGTTTAATTAAAAAATTTGTAATTGGCGTAAAAGTGTGGTCTAGGGGTATTTTTTGCCATGGGGGTGTTCGTTTTCTAACTTAGAGCACCCACCATACCGTAAAACCCACTTTCCATAGTTTTCTAGGCTTTTATTTTTCACTTATGTCGAAATTTCCCAAAAAAGTGAAAAAGAGGAGAAAAAAATAAAAAGTAAAAAATGGTGAAAATCAAATTCCATTTTTGGGGGATTTGACGAGAAATATTTCAGCTATTAAAGAGGAGCGTTTGGGGCTAATTTGTAAGAAGTGGGCAGCCATATACACGGGCGTGACTCCCCTATTTTAGCTAGGCGCATTTCTATTTAAGCTAGGCGCTTTTATCATGTGGAGGAGCCCACAATTTGGGGAGTTGGAAACCTATTGTTTGGCTGTCATATGGCTGACATTGGGCATCATTTTGCAGATGAATATGAGGGAGTGTGCAACCCTTTCTCTTCCCCATCTTCTCCACCATTTCACCCATCCTTACCTCACAAACGCGCCCTCCCTCTCTTGCTCATCCTCTATATATACTTGGCTGCCCACTCCTTTTCTCCCTTAGTTGGAGTTGGAGCAGACCTATAGTACTTGTTGTTTATATTTTAGTGTGAATAAAGAATACTTTGGAGGTTAGATTTGTGGTGTGATTTGATGAGTGGATGAACCATCTTGTGCTTATGGAGGTAATTTGTGCATAAGCTTTGTTTTTCATAGGTGTTGTGTTCTCATTGGAAATATTGGTAACGATTTAGGAGATATGTTATTTCAATTTGTGTATTGTCTTAGCTTATTGATGTATGCTTATTAAGAGATCATGCTTGTGCGTTTCATTTGTTTATGAGTATGCATCATTGATTTCCTTTAAGTATATGTCTACACTTGATTTTTGTTGGCAAAGTCTGTGATGTGTAGGTTATCTTACTTGGAAAGTGGGAAGAT
Organism: Larix kaempferi; assembly: GCA_027924585.1. Taxonomy (NCBI): domain Eukaryota; kingdom Viridiplantae; phylum Streptophyta; class Pinopsida; order Pinales; family Pinaceae; genus Larix; species Larix kaempferi. The sequence continues at coordinate 7,657,287 of BSBM01000940.1, read as the reverse complement.
CTTGTTTTCTTATTCCAACTTCTAATATTTGTTTTGCAGATGCAGTCCCTTGGTACCCCACAAAGTCAAGCTCCAAAGCTTCTGGTTTCCGCCAAAGTCTTCTCCATCTCTATCTCTCTCCATTCTTTCTAATATCTGGCTACTGGTTACTTAAAAAGAGTAGTTTTTTTTTTTTTACATTTTGATATACATACTCTTAAGTACATCTGAAATTACTCTTAAGAAATATAGTCTATTTCATTTACAAAGTATTTATCTTTCATAGATTAGATATCTTAGTTAATCAAGCATTTCATTTTTCTTAAGTTGTAAAAATTTTGTTAAATTTTAAAAGCTTGACAAATGATGCTTAGATCTGAACTTTAAAGTTTATTGGCTGATATAAGAGTTTAGAATTCTCAGCTCTTAGAGCATGCAAAGATCCTAAAGAGACAAATCTCACAACTTGTCTCACTTAGTTCATTTTTAACATTTTTAGTTAGTTTTTTACCTTAGAATTTTTTTGGTTTTTTGTAGGTGACCCAAACACACTCTTAAAGTGTTTTGGGCCATCTTTTACTAAAGTTTGCTTGCTGGTTTGCAACAATTCATGGACAGGTAGCAGGAGATGTTGGCCAAATTTTGAATATTCGGGCCATCCGAAGCACCTAGAACCATATTTTCTCAAATCAGATTCTTTCTCCTTCTTGTATTGTAATCCAATGAGTCATTTTACAATACCAGGGCACTTCTAAATTGCATTGTAACAGAATATTAAACAAGATCAAGTGGGATAACCAACGCCCACACCCCATCCCCCTAGGAGGGAACTATGTCGACTCATTTTTCATGGCGTGCAATTTTTTAGCTTAGTTTTGCTTTTCGGTACTTTAATAAAATCAACTAGGGCTAAAATTAACCTCATTGGTCTGTTCCATTGGCGGGCCACGAGTTCACTCAGGACCTAGTTTTCTTCATTTTTTACAATTTTTCACTTTTTTACTACAATCCAAAACACCCCCTTGCTTTCTCGAAGTAAGGTTTCAGGATAAGGGATTTCCTGAGTATTGGCTTGAAAAGAGACTCTTGGGGCTTTAAAAAGTAAAATATTTTGTTCAAAAAATACTTAAAATTTAACTAGGCTTTTCCCTGTATGCTCTAGGATCACTGTAACTCAGTTTGAACATGCTGATCACACCAGAAAGGGAATAAGTGACTAGTAATAGGATTAACACACCCCAATAAACTACCTATTGGTGAAAATATGGCGCAAACGCTTATTTGACTGTGGTGGGCAAATTTCTCAAAAGACGCGGGAACCACTGGGTAGTGACCTCGGGAAACCGTTAGACTATACCCTCATTTGATATAGTGTTGAACACCTCCCAGAGACTCTGATCCATCCCACATGTATGAGTGAGAAGCCACCTGGTTAAATTCCGGACATATTCCCAGTACCTTGCGGTATATTGGGAATCCCCCAGCCATAATAAAAAGATTCATTACCACATTAATAATAAAATTAACCAAGAACAATTGCACAACATTGTCATTTTTGTTTCAAGCACTTTATTTCTGACTCCATTTATCAACATTGGTCTTGTTATTTACTTTTCATGATGATGGATGTTTATATTTTCAAATGGCAATGATGATGAACAATGAATGATACTTTATTTATGTTGCATTGCTCTTGTGTTCAAAAAATATTCTAACTCCTAGATAGGTTGTTTTATTTTTCATAGATTAAACACCTTAGTTTTATTTTCAATTTTTAGGGTCCACCCCCCTTGGCTTCGCTAGGAGTAAGCCTAGACGAAGGAGTCGAGTTTCAGGTGATAGCAATTGACTCTGGCTTGCCCCCAAGGCCACACCAGCGACTTGAAGACTTTTGCCGCGTTTTCCTAGGTGTGAAACCAGGCGACAACATGCCCTACATTAGAGGCATACAAAATATAGCTAAAGAAAGATTAAAAACAACTCAATATTAATTGTCAATTGGGTGTAGTTTGAGTGGTTGAGAAGAAAAGATGTTTCCTCACCCCCCAGATTCTAATATCACTTTGTGATATGTTTGCTCTTTGTAGTGCACAGCCATATACACACACGAAGATAACATAAGATAAGGGCGATTTAGAGGAAAATGTTGTCTCCAATGACCATTTTTTCTTGTAAGGCCCATTCTTGATCCTTGATAATCAATCATTTTACAATCCGTAGTGTTTTTATTATCATGTTAAAAAAACATTTCGTATCTAAAAATAATATACATGATGATTTCCTAATAACAATCATTAACTATTATTTCAACAAGTGTGTTTTGCTAATTAGAATATATATATATATATTTCAATCCATCCCGGTGGGCTAGCTCAAGTGGTTGAGTGCTGTAAGTTGTAAGTAGAAGGTCTCAGGGTCAAATCCTCAGGTGACTATACATTCCTATATAAGAGATTCACTTGATGTCCCCACCGGGTTAGGCGCCGTAATCAGGGCGGATGGTTCACCTTGGGTACCATCCTCAAAATGAGGAGAAGTACCTAACGATTTCCCCATGACATGTTCCATATATATATATATATATAATTTCAATCCATAATTTTTGCACAATATGTCTAATTGGAATTCTGCACTCTAATCTATATTAGAGTGTAGATTTCCACAATTATATATACACTCCAAATTAGAGTGTGTGTGTGTATAATTTCAATCCATAATTTTTGCACAATATGTCTGACTGGAAATCTACACTTTAATATATATTAGAGTGTAGATTTCCACAGTTATATATACACTCTAATTGTGGAAATTTACACTAACTGTGGATTGGACTATGTTAAAATTTAGTATTCTTGATGTTTAGAATGGACACTCCACTCATCATATACAAAGCTCATCAAAATGTAGAAAACAATGGAATTTATGTAAATAAATAGTCTAGGAATAATGATTGTTAAACATTAGTTATGAAGGATATATTAAAATAAGAATGATAGGTTATGAGAGGAAATGAAAGAATACATAAATCCAATAAAATTACTAATGAAATAAAACATAAAGGGGGGTTTGTGATGAAGAGATGATTATAAGATGAGGAATATGTCCATTAGAGATTAGTTAGGGAAGTATATAGAAAAATATAATAAAGATTGGATAAGCTCAGGGTAAGAAGGGAAATTTATTAAATTAATAATTATCGAAATGATGTCAAAGAGAGAGAATGATTGAGAAAAGGATGACAGGAGGCCATGGGGGGAGGGGGTTGGGAATTGAGACCATAAGGAATAGTAAGATTCAATAGAAGAAACTAAGAGATTAAAGGTACATGATTAGGATGAGTAGGTTAATAGAGGCAAGAGTGAAAATAAGAGAGAGGAGATAGGGTTAAGTTGTTTGATAGGAGTCTAGTTGATGGATTATACGTTTCTAAGATATTTTCTTTCATTCATCAATAATTATGTAGAAGCAAGTATCTAAAACTAACAACTAATAACTCCTATGATCTCATTGCAACTGATAAATTTTATGATCCTTGTACTAATAACATCTTTTATAAATAACTACTATTATCTTTGTACTCACAACACATTTAACCCATACAAAGATAATATGATCCTTAATGAGACATATGATCCCTATGCTAATAACATTTATAACCCACACAATTGAACCTTATTATTTATATCAACTATATTCCAACCTTATTATATATATCAACCATATTCCTAACACTTATAATCCTATTAAATATGATATGGTATAATGTTCTAGGTAACAATATATATAACACAAAATTATACAAGACAATTCCCTAAGTACCACGTGACAAATAATACATCTTCATATAAGGCTCATTCTTGTTTTATTATTTAGGTTTATTGTCCATAAAAAAAAATATGATCCTTAAATACTTATCTAGAGTCCTCCATTTTATACATATTATGCCCTTCTTTAGTTTTCTTACATATTGTTTATGGTCTATCTTGTATTATCAGTGATAACCTTTTTTTCAAAGCACAAAAAGGTCTACAATACTCGAGAAATATCATTGATACCTATGCGATCTCAATGCTAATGATATGATATAATACAATAATATTATATACTAGAATAATATGAGTTTCTTGCACGAACTATGGAATGAGGTATTCCCAAATTCTAGGATTTGAAGTTTGTCTTGCTCAATCTTGCTAGCATTTCCTGGTTGGGTCAGCTAGGAAAATGATGACATCTGGATTTGTGATCTCACCTCTTACATCTACAAGTGAGTGCCACCCCATCTCAACCCTCGTACAAATCAGTGGCAACAGGGAACACTCCCCTTACTTCACATATACAACAACCTCCCAACATGGATCAAATGACTCCCAAACAAAAGAATAAGAAGGTTTGCCTACACAAAACAAAAGAAAACATAATTTACGAGGTTACTCCTTTGAAGGTATTTGAGTTCATCCAATAAATGGATGAATCATGCTTTGATATGCAAATTCATTGGGCTCTGGCCATTACAAATGGTACTAGATGGAAAGTCAAAAGATTTGTGGCATTGAAATTAGGTGCAAAAGGCATTTTTACAATTTTCTTTTACTAACATTGTATCTATAGATTTTTCTCCTTATTTTGAAAATGAACTTTACTTCTTTGGTTTGGCTAGATTTCATATGCACTATTGTTATGAATGATTTTATATGGAAAATGAAAATTATTTGTTGACATTGCTTTAGATCCATCTTTAATTTCCGCCACACACTAGGGGAATTTTGAGATCAAAATGGACTTCAAAACAAAAAATGTACTATCAAAATAAACTTTAAAAGAACCAATCACATTCTAAAGGATGACATCATCCATAATGGTTGAGGTGGCATTGGTTGAGTTAAAGATGCTTATTTGTCAAATTCTAAGTGGTGAATGAAAACCCATAGTTAACCATAACAATGTTGTAAGTAAAGTACTCATAATGACAATGACACTCATAGATTACTTTTGAATATAATATAAATGCACTATTTTTGAATATAATATAAACTCTAGACGATTTGCACCCAAAATCTGGGTATTTTTTCGGCCAAAATCTGGTTGAAATTTGCTGAAATGGAAGACTTGGGTTGTTGGAATTGCATAATTGGAGTGCCCCATGGATAATCGAGGTCGCTTAATCCATTCCTGCAATCAAAATTGCAATTCCAGCAACCCAAATCGTAATTTCAGCCATTTCCCCATTGTTGAATTCTAGCAAAAGGCTTTGAAGAAAATACAAATCATCTAGAATTTAACCCACTTTGTACTAAAATACTTTTAAAGTACTTTGAAAAAAAATACTCTTTATATTTCAATATAAAATAAATCACAAATACCAAAAAAAAAAATGATTTATTCAACATCAAAACTATATAATTACTTTTCAATATATAATATATACTTTTAATAATAAATAATAAAATACTATTTCTTTTAAAACTCTATTCAAAATCAAAATCGTATAAATATTTTGAATATAATATATATTTTTAAATCCTAAACAAAAAAAACTCTAAACAAAAACCTTACCTATTCGTGTGCGTACCATTGAAAAGTACTAAAACAACAAACTAAAATTACATAAATTAATAAAAAATCACATAAATGTAATATGATAATGATATCAATTTCAAAACAACATGCACTATGCACTCTGGGATACACGCTATGATATAGTATATATTTTTAAATCTTAAACGTTTAAATTTTAAAATGTACTAAACAATTCAAACTAAAATCACATACAAAACAAATATGGTAATATGGTTTCAATACGAAACAAATATGGTAATATGGTTTCAAAACAACATGTGTTATGATTATGGATATAGTAATATGAATGCATATGATGTTGTATTAAATTTGAGTATAGATTTTTAATAAGATTATATTTTAAATTTGAATGGCTGACACACTTATCTTATTTAAAGTAAATGTAAATAATGTTAAATTAAAAAATAAATTAAATTAAAAATTTATAAATGAAATGTTAGATATATAAATTCTTAAATTATGAATAAGTAATATCAATAGTGTATAAATATATTTAAATAATCTAGATATTTATATAATTAGATGATTAGTAAATTTAAATAATATTAATTTTTATATAAATAAATAATTAAGTTTTAATTTTAATTTTAATAAATATAAATTAGATTTATTTAATGAATATATACTTTAAAAGAAATGACAATTTATTCATATAAATTTAATTTATGTTAAATTCAAAATTCAAAATATATGTTCTTAAAAACATAAAATTATAAATATATATTCTTAAAAACATAAAATTATAAATATATATTCTTAAAAACATATTTTAAATATTGAATAAGTTATATTAAAAAATTCAAAATTAATATACTTTATTTTATTTTTTTAAGTACTATAAGTAAATTTATCATATTATATTTAAAAGCAATTTATGTATTTAAAGTACTTTACTTTTAGTCACTTTAAATAAGGTTTTTAATTGATTTTATTTTTAGATATATTTTCAATTTAACTTAACCATAGTTACATTGATTGTAGTGTAAAAGGTGAGTTGTAAATATATCTATCTCACAAAATGCTTAATTCATAATATTTTATTATATTTCTTATGAGGTCCATTTTATACCTCAAAATTCCCCTAATGTGTGTTCTGCGATGAGAAAAATCTATAAAGCATTGACAACACTCTCGGATCCTAAGTCAAAGTATTCGAGATTATTGATCCTAGTAAGTATACCTCTTATGCTCAAATTTGTATTTAAATGAATGCTTCACATGCCTTGCCGGACTCTATCAAAATTAATCATAAAAAGATTCAATATGGGACCAAGTGATTCACTATGAACATATGCCATTCGCATGTAGAAAGTGTCATTGACATGGGGATCTATTTAGAGATTGTTCCTTGAACAAAACCTCGATGGATTGGAGACAAACAACTAGGGATGCACAAGAGGGCATGAACAAAGAGAAGACATTTTGCAACAAGTAGAGGACGTGGAAGGAAATATCAAAGATTAAAATGTAGAATACAACTCCCGCTAGAGATGGAGATGGTAAAATTTGTAAGCATGGGAATCCTTAAGGACTATGAAAATGACTAGTTCGATAAGTTTACAGATGAGGAGGTAACGCCGGTCCTAAAAAGAAATAAAGATAATAGAATAGGGGACTCAACACCAACAATAACCTCGAAAGGTTCGGGAGTCAAAATATACAACCTTAAGCAACCAAAATTGGAGGTGGTATCTAGAGGATGAAAAAAATAATGCATAGAGAATCAAAGAATTGGGAATACATTAGATTGACTTAGGCCTAGCCATTCCCACTTGGGAGGTTTTGATTCCAAAAAGCATATCTATTTCAATAAAACTCCTCATGGAATATAAGGGGCCTTATCTTATAAGGGAAGTAGAGATTAATGAAAATAAAACTAAATATGGAAAATCCGATGTTGTCCTTTTATAGGTAATAAAGAGTAGTGAACACACAATAATATACATTTTCAAAAGAATTTGGCATGGTAGTGAAGTCATTGGGGTCACTGCCTTGGGTTTTGGAGGTGTTCTTGTTATGATAACAACCCTAAAATCCAAATCAATAATCTCATTTTACTAAAAGGTGGATTAATGGTACCTTTAAAGTCTTAAGTCTTAGAAAATTAATAAATTTATCTAATATAAATTGACATGTATAGAATCACATAAATAATATTTTTGAGAAATTTGGGGTTAATCAAACACCTCTTGAAACCTTGTCATTGGATTCTTGGAGGATATTTTAATATGATAAAATAAACATTGGCATAAAGAAACAAAGGCTAAGAAGATTAGATATTGTCAACATAATTTTTATCTCTTTCTTAGAACAAAAACAATTGGTTGATCCCTCTCCTAGGGTAGGTTTCTTTTCATGGAATAAGAGAAGAGGCATAACTCAAGTTTTTTATGAAATGTTAGATTGCTTCCTCCTTTTTGAACTTTTCTTGCAGAGAAATTATGATGTGGATACCATGGTCCTCTCTGATGCAAGGTTAGATCTATGGTAACTTTACAATACATTGGTGTGAAACAAACCACTATAAGAGAATCCATTTTCACTTTGAAAAGATGTCGATTTCACATTCCTATTTCAAGAGTTGTGCTAAGGAATGGTGGTTTGAAGGACCAAGAATAATGATCTGTAAACTGTCATGGATATTCCATTGGAACAATTCGTCATAATAGATCTTACAACTTAGATCTTTTTATTAGTTTATTTCCACTGAATGCTAAATACTAGAACTGTAAGAAATATAACTAGATCAAAGAAATACACAATCCACACAAATAACACAAGATTTACAGTGGGAAAACCCACTATGGGGAAAAACTTAGCATCAAATGAGCTATGCCTTGCTCTTCATAAAAAATGCAAATACAAAGGAAACAATATTATCTATGGAGTTACATATGAATTTGTGGCCAAAATGGCTACTACAGAATCTCCTACTGCCTTTGTTATGCCATACTATCCACTCCCATGCTGTTGCTCAACTATGAAACAATACAAAACATTAGAAGAATGGAACCCCTTATTTTCCTTGTAGCCCGATATTTAACATAGACTGATAGAGGTCTAGGGGTTAGTTCTAGGTATTTTGCATGCCCCAACTCCCGATTAGGGTTAGAGTATTGGACCTTCTAACATGTTCTTGAAAGTACACATGTGACTAGCTCAACATGTGTGAGAAATGAGAGTTGACGTGGAATCCACTTGGTACCATGGTGGTCAACTGGATATGTCAACGTGCGAGAGGCATAACTTCCTCATACAGACTTTGTTTGAGGCGATTATTGCACAGTTGGAAAGGTCTCAGAATGGAGAATTGCGTTAAGAGGAATTACATAAGTGATGAAATTTTGACCTTAAAAGAACATCGCTTAGACCCTCAAACAAGCCACAGAAGGTTATGAACCCCAAATCTACAAAGTGAGAGTTACCTCTAAAATTGGTCCTGCAAGCCAATGCATCCAATCTTCTTACCTAGAAAGCACCAAAATAGATGAAAAATTATATATTGATCCATTTCAGATCATTCCTCTCCATTTAGGGAGGATTTTGGTCCCCAAAATATTTTACTAAATGAGGTTAGGAAATTTTTCTTCCACCTTCTTCTTTGAGTACCATTTAGCCTTGCTTGGAAGTTGTCCTTTCAAACCCACTTTCCAGAGTTCATACTGTCCTTTCTTGGTTGTTATGGAGTTCTTTTGAAAAACTATGTATTCTACTAGTAGCTTTGCCTCGACCTCTAGTGTGAAGTCCTCTACCGAAGGTAAGACCTGCTCAGGTTCTTGGTCCAACATGGAAGGTTCATAAAGTTTCATATTTCCCACATTCACTACTTAGTAAATGCACATATATGGGGGTAGACCAAATATGTAGAAATGATCTCTTACCTTCTCCAACAATTCAAAAGGACCATACCGTAATTCCTTGATCTTCTAACCAAAACCTTGTAGTTTTTACTTATTCAAGTGCAACCATACTCTGTCTCCCACCTTGAATGTTTTCTCAACCCTGTGTTGGTCATGTATTTCCTTGTACTTTTCCTGTGACTTCTTCAATGTCTCCTGTATTTGAAAATGGATTTGCCTAATCTTATCAATGATTTTTTCATCTCTTAATGCTTCACCGATGGTGTCTTCCCTCACTCCGCCTTGTTGTCCATAAACAACATCTAGAGGGGAGGATAGTAGATATCCAAAAAAAGTTTCAAAGGGGAACTTTCCAATGGAAGTGTGGACTGCTTTATTATAAGAGTGCCAAATGTAAGTCACATCTTCATCCCAAGTCTTTGGGTGCTTCTAATTACAACCTCTCAAAAAATGCATCAAATTCATGTTGACTACTTATGTTTTCCCATCAATCCGTGGATGGAATGCTATAGATATCTTCAACTTAGTGTCCATTTTTCCCAAAGTATAGTCCAAAAGGCACTGACAAATCTAATATCCATATCTGAGATGATGCTCCTTCGTATCTCAAAGTGCACCCATACCCGTTGAAAGAACATGTTTGCTACTTCTTGCCCTTTGATGGTATTTTTACAAGGCATAAGAATGCACATCTGGCGGAATCTTTCAACTACCACAAATAAATAGTTATGTCCCTTCCTAGTGATTGGAAGACCACCCACAAAATCCACAGAGATGCTCTCCCATGGTCTCATAGGAATATGTAAGGGATGCTATAGACCTTTCTTCCTATTATTGGGCTTGCTTGTACAACAAAGTGTGAATCCTCTAATAAATTGAGCTACATCTTCTTGCATTCCAGGCCAAAAAATATACCTTCGTAAGTTGGAAACTGTCTTCCCAACACCAAAATGCCCTACAAATTTTGAGGTGTGAGCCTCTCTCATGAGTTGCAATCTCTCAACTTTAGGAACACAAAGCTTTTCCAGCTTGTAGAGTAACCCATCCCAGAGATGATAATCAACCTTTCTGTCACCTTATTCTACATGGAATTGGCCTTGTAGCTGATGAAATACCTCCTTGAATTCCTCATCTTCCATGTATTCCTCCTTGAATGTATCATGGGTGAAAGGATCCATATGCATAAGAGTACCCAAAGTTATGATCTTGGCTGTAGGTGGCCTTGAGAGCATGTCTTCCAACATGTTTGTACTAGCCTTCTTATATTTGATGATTAGATGGAATTGTTGTAAAAATACCATCAACTTGTAGTGTTGTGTTTGCGAGACAGGGAATTCCCCTATGCAGGATTAGACTTTTGTGGTGATCTAGACCTCATGCTTCCTCCCGGTGGATCGTGGGGACATATTGGTAAGTTTTATTTTTTTTATATTTCATTTTTTGTTTCTTTTTGAAATATTGAAAATGAAAACATTTTTATGGTGTGGGTATTAATATAAAAACATGATGCACATATTGGACCAGTACAACCCACTGGTAATCCTAGAGTGTTGGTACAAGAGCCACATCCTGGAGAGGGAGAAACAACTATACTTGCTACTATGGAGAGTCATATCAGTAGTTTAACCGCAGGTGTTCAACGTATTTGGATAGAGTAGATACCGACGGAGATGCAACACCAGGGAGTAGGGGTTCCCCCACAATGGATTAGGCTACTACATAATGTGCTCACATGTGTAGTTTTCCACTAAGAGTTGGAAGCTGCTTAGGGAGGGGAGGCTTCTGACTGATCATTGTCTCTTAGGAGACGTATTTTTGTCTTTATTGGTTTATTTTCATCATGTAGGGATAAATGTCCCCTTTTTGTAGTATGAGTCACATGAGAGTAGTGTTGAACTCACCATTTTGGAGTTAGACTCACTCTTTTGTACTTTGATCAACTTTTATATATATACATGGATGACGGATTTATTGGCATTATTTACAACATGTTCAATGTTAATTCTTTATGAATGTTTATGGATTATGATACAGATGTCTGTTGATAATGTAATTAGCTATCTGATCAGTTAAATGACTGTGTGTTATGGGAATGTGTACATATGTAATGAAATCAAATTGTCTTTCCAACAATTGAATTCTTAAAAATTTGCGTAACAATATAAGACACCGGACACGATACAAACTATTTAACTGGGATACAACCAATTGAAAGTCTAGATATACGGTTAGATGTGTAATACCTCGAATGGAGGCTTCCAACATCAAATCAATCACGACACTATATTCATAAATGTTATTAGTAGCCGGACTAAGAGACACACCTCTAGTACTCACTATTTGGCCTACCGGGTCAAAAATAAACCAAGTTGCGGAAGAAACATTCCGGATGTGGCGGCAAGCTCTATCAACATAGATCAGAAACATTTTCATATGTGCATACATCTACCATGTAATCACAAAGAGTAATCAACTAACAACCGATATAATCCAATCATAAAAGTAGAGAAACTATAGTACATTAATTACATGAGAGGTTTTCCTAAACACAAGGTTTAGGAAAAATATCTCTTGAGATAGAGTCCATTTTTATTCTGATGCTGCTATATACAAAATAAAATCTCTGTTGAAATCCGAAGGACTCAACAATGGGGTAAACACTAAGGCCCTTTTCAATGCATCAAATGACCTTTGGGCATAATCATCCTAGATAAACGGGACCCATTTCCTTAGCCAGTGCATGAAACCTTTGGTAAGTTCGACATAGTTAGCTACAAATATTCGCAAGAAGTTGGATTTCCCTTGAAGGCTGTACAATTGATTCAAATTTTGCGGGGAAGGAAATTGTATTATTCCCTCTACCTTGAATGGATCTACCATTATACCGTCTTTAGACATGATAAATCCTATAATTTGACCCGATTCAACATAGAAGATACATTTATAAGGATTTAGTCGAATCTTGTAGTACCGACACCTATCGAACACTGCCTGCAGATGTTTAGGGTGATCTACTCTCATCCCTGATTTAGCGGTCAAATTATCGAGTTAAGATTCTACTATCTTCTTTATGTCATGAAAAGAATAATACATAGCTCTTTGGAAGGTAGCTCCGACATTCTTCGAACCAAATGGCATCTTCCTATAGGCTAATGTCCCCCAAGGGAATATAATAGCAGTTTTATGCTAATCTTCAGGATGAATTTGGATTTGATTGTACCCCGAGAAACCATCCATAAATGAGAAAATTTCATTTCCAGCACATTCATTGTTTATCTGGTCAAAGAATGGGGTGGGTAATTTATCTTTAGGGAAGGCTAAGTTGAGATCCTGAAAATCAGTACAAACACGAATGCTGCCTTGTTTTTATCAATAGGTACCATATTGGATACCCATTCAGTTAAGGGAACATGATAGATGAAGTTAGCTTGAAGCAACTTTTCAACCTCTGCTTTAACAACAACGAACTTCATAGGGTTTACTGGTCTAAGCTTTTTCCGAATGGGTTTGGCATTAGGATAAGTTTTAATGCCATGTTCGACAATGGATGGGTCAATTCTTGGCATTTGTTTGTAAGACCAGGAGAAAACATCTCTATACTCTTTGAATAGTTCAACGTATATTTGAATTTCTTTAGGTGAAAAATCAGCGCCAATAAAAACATTTTCTACTACACCCAGGGTCTTTGAAAGGTCTATGGGGATGGTTTTAGAAATGAATGCCATATTTCCCTCAGTATAGAATTGAAAAGTTGCGATAGGGATCCGATACCATTCCATCAGACCTAGTTTTATGGTTCCGTTCACGTCAATTCTAAGGTCACTTTTAACTAGGATAAAATATGCACGTTGATGCATGTATTTCCATGGCCTATCCCCTAATGACATGGCCTTGAGAATTGCTTCATTATATGGAAATATAGTGTCTAAGGGTTAATGAATCAATCGATTAAGAAATCGTCTGGGATTTGAGCTTTAATAAGGATCCTTCTCCTCCACCATTTATGAATGTGGTTGGAGATATGAGTGGATTTGTCTTACTGAAAGGAGTTTAAGAGTTTAGTACCAGTATCATAACAAACTGGAAACTAAAAATGGTTTAAAAAGGTCATTGCAATAGAGTTAAAATTTTGGAAAGAAGCGCATGGTAATTCGATGTACCACTTTGCTGCCATAATTGTTAAAGTACTTTGGAATAGTATTAGTGTTATAGAATCATCCATCAGAGAGTTGGATGAACACCATAGATGAAAAATCATCACAAGATTTGTAGGATCTTGTTTAGGTTTTCCTTAAAACTTAGGGATGTTTGAAGGTAACTTTGTAGGGAGTGATGGTCATCCAAGGTCATGTAGAACTGTATCATTGGTCGACATAGTTAGATAGAGTATATTTAAAGTAGCAAAAAAGGAAACTTTGTTTGGGCCATGGTATTCCAAGATCTAGGAGCATTAGTTTCCCACTGATTTGTGTTAACATTGGCGAAAAATGGATTGTAGTGAGAAAATTCTGGCCAACTTGAGGTTGTAAGAGGGGTTGGGTAAATCCTCATGAAGTGCCCCCCATACCTCCCATATGCTGGCTTCCAATTATGGAATTGAGTGTATGTTTAACCATATTTGGCCCACCTATCCCAGAAAAGGGAATATTTCCAAATGGATGATTCTTCCCACAAGGAAATTCGACATTATTCCCCCCTTGTCCAAACATGATACTATACAAAATGGTTAATGAAAAGGGGTTATTAGTGCTTATGCTTCCCACTTCCTGAGAAGGAAAACTAATATGAGGAATTGAGGAACCATTAACAGCTCCAGAAACAGGGGTGGGGTTTGAGGTGGACATGTGTCCACAAAAATATACTGATATACCACTTCCTGAGGCTGGTATATGTAGATGTAGGAGGCATGGAGGCATGTATATATTAGTATCCTGGGAATTTCAACCCAAAAGGAAAATGGTTTGTACTTTGAAAAGCATGATAAGGTGCTCCCGTTACAATCATTGATGGTGTTGGAATCCAACCATAACCTATAGCCAATGATGCATTTGCACCGACTCCTCCTATAGAAGAAGTATTAATTAGGGGAGTTACCTCCCTAGTACTTGACACTTCACCATTGTTTTCCATGTCATCCCAATGGAATGATGGATCCCTTAGCCCAACAGTATAAAACTCACATCCTTGTCTAGAGTTTGGGTCTTGTAGAGGGTTAAAAAATCCTAAAGGATTTGTAAGGTCCTGAATAGAGGGAAAATATATGTTCTCCTTGGGCTGAGAAGAAATTGTTGGAGAAGATTTATTCAACTATTCTTCCATGTTACTAAAGTGTCCTTCCTCTAAAGAGGATTCAAACTCTATAGAACTTGAGTTACTTTTTGTTAATATTTGGTTGAGATTTGATCTTTAATTCTTTTAGATGTCGAAAATTGAAACAATGAGACAATTCAATCACATGAAATTCATACATCCATAACATAAGATATACCTTGGGGAAAATCCTCAAAACTATGAGAACAAAAAACCCAACAATTCTTCTCAATATAATATAATGGATATAAGAGAATGATTTCTTTTACAACATAGCAGATTGCTTTTGGAAGATAAGAGATCACCAAAACACTCTTGGTGAAGATACATAAGAAATAGAGAAGCAAGATCAATCGAAGAAGCGCCTTGCCTTCAATAATAATATCCTACACACAAAGAGAAGCGCCTTTCCTTCAAAGGAGAAGAGAATTCGCTTCACATTGGATTCATCAATCTTGTATAACATATTTATACATTCTTCTCTTCTATTTTTATCTTCTAAATTCAGGATGAACTCGCACTAAAATTGATTGTATCAATCTTGCATGTAGAAGCGTGCCCTACTTCTCATGCAATGCTTTATCTCACTGAGCTATCACTTATGATGAAATTGCCTCTTAACTGAAAATTTTCCCACTTAGTTAGGTGGATAACTTAAGTGTCCTCATGCAAGTGTTGTGTCGTCTTATAGTTTAACATAAGTGTAGTCATGCAATAACACTTAGTTAACTAGATCTTCTTTGTTGCCACTTAGTTAACTCTCTTTAACTGATTCTTTCTTGATAGTATCACTGTAGTGATCAAATCGAGTTCTCCCTTGATTTACTGAAGTGGTCACTAAGTTCTCCTTTAGTTAACTGATTGCATATCTTTAACTGATGCTTTAACTGAAGCACTGATTTAGGCATGCATTGTTACTTAACTGAAGCTTTATAACTGAAGATTTAACAATTCGAGTTCTCTTTAATTAGCTGAAGTGTCTGCATGGGCAATTTCTAATTCTCTTGATCTCTATATTTGGTCATTAATGAAAAAATATACAACCAAATTAATGACCAAATATACAACCAAATATATGACCACAAGAAAAACTATAAATGACCAAACTAAATACGACCACATTTTTGGTCGCATGATAAGATACCAGAAATTTGCTACCAGTGGTTTCCAACTCAAAATTGGTTGTTTATATGTGGATTTTGGTCCTTTTTTTGGTCATTTATTTCTCATTTTGTACTAGTGATGCCATAACAAGGATCATATCCACGAACAAATTCAATATGGATATATTCACATTATATAATCAAGAGGACATATAGAAACATCAATAGTGCTCATATGTTCCTCATACATAGTCATAACTGGTGATATAAACTCTAATGCATCTTGGGAGGGGAAACAAGATTGAGGGACGAAAACCAAAGGTCTTCATCTCAAACCTCGATGGTGTGATTCAATGTCATATGAATAGATGTGTAAATGTTGGACATGTGAGAATCCATATGATTACCCGTCCATGATGTTTACCGTTAACATACATGAGGGAATCCACTGATGATGATAATGGACCCTAGTACACCTAGTACATTATAGCGAGTGTGAATATATGAGTTGATGTCAAACACTCACAAAATCAATCGATTAGGAGTCAATGCTGTTTACTCCTTCTCAACGCAAGGAACACCTGCCTTTGATGACTACATGGTCTAGGGTAATTTGGTTTCCATACTCACTTCCTAGATAAGGAGTTGGCATTGATAGGAATGAATCCATCGAAGGAGGGCCTTAATGTATCCCCCATCAATTGAAACAAAATAGACATCGAGAGATGTGATAAAGAGATAGAAGATCACCAAGTATAATAGACTAACACAAAGATGGACGACACACAAGGTCAATGGGACTAAACAATGTCTGAATCATCATGACATTCCCTTCAACATATAGCATGAGAATAGTGTGACTAGGCATAATAGTCTCAAGAACACCATATAGACCATAGTGCAATGATGCAAGAGGCATCAAATCACCTTCCATAATGATTGGAAGAATAACCAATTAGAGAAGTACTCATTAGAGGAAATTTGAGGTATAAAATGGGCCTCCTAAGGAAAATAATAAATAATAGTTAAAATAATGAAATAATAGTCAAAATAATAAAATAATATTTATTAATTTTGGAGGAATAAAGAAAAATTAAATTCCTCATCCAACGAGTGCTACCGCTCGAAATTGGAGTAAAAACATAGGGAGATATGTTGAAAATATGAACAAAAAAGTAGTTTTTTTTATAACAAATATCTCAAGTCAACCATTATGGGTGAATCATTTTATTGAAATTCTATTGGTTCTTGAATTCCAACTCATTGATCAATTATGGTTGGCTCGTTTTCTTATAAGGCCCATTTTAGACCTCAAATTTTCTCTAATGTGTGATTCATGATGATGGTAAGGTTCTCAAGAAAGCTATAACCCAACTATAAGACAAAGACACAAAAAGGTTCCATGCTCAAGGGTGACATACTGGACCGCTGCTACTTCTTGGGATAAACAATAAATTTCTCTCTCCCCCTTTTTCTCTTTTTAAGTACCTTCATCTTTTAATGAGTGTGAAGAATATATAGAAGCAAGCTCGATAAGATATTTTTTGTTGGATTTTAATGATCCCGAAAAAGAAAACTCGAATTCTTCTTCATTTTTTAACGTGCTTGAAGAAAAGATAGAAGAGTGCTTGATATAGTGTACTTCCATTTAAATTTTAATGAGTATAGAAAAGTAAACTCAAGTCCATATTCATTTTGTAACGAGCTAGAAGAAGAGAGAGGAGATTGCTCGATATAGATCGCTTTCCATAAAGTTTAATGAGCCTAGAAATATAAAATCGATTCCTCCTTCTATTTTTAACGAGCTCAAAGAAAGGATATAATTGTGCTAAATATTGTGTCTTTTGCATTAAATTTTAATGAGTCCAGAAAAGTAAACTCAAGTCCATCTTAATTTTTTAACAAGCTCGAAGACGAGAGAGAAGACAACTCAGTATAGGTTCATTTTTGTAGATGTTTAATGTGCCCAAAAAGGTAAAATCGATACCTCCTTCTGGTTTGATAAAACTCAAAGGAAAGAGGAAATAATTCTTATAAGGGTACCCTTTACTTAGAAGTTTAACGAGCCTGAAAAAGGACAACTCGGATCCATCTTTATTTTTTAAGGAACTCAAAGAAGAGAGATAAAATTGCTCCATAAGGTGCCTTTTTCATTCAGTTATAATGAGCTTGAAAAAAGGATAAAAGGATACTCAATAAGAGAGAATGAATGGTACTAGTGAATGTTAATAGGTTCCTTTGCATGTAGAACCAATTGGGTGATAAGTGGCACACGTGTGGAATCATGAGCAAAGAGGATCACTCATAGTAGCAGTTCTCTCCCTGGGAAGGATATTGCAATAGGAAGCGAAGTGAGGTATCAGTTTAGTAAGTTAGTATGACTGCATTAGCATAAGCATAATGAGCTAAGCAAGCGGCCAACAACAGGACATAAGCGACCAAGCATACATCATCATATAAGCAATAAAAAATTGGGAACCCCTAAGGAAGGACAGAATAATAATGATGAGAGAAAAATGTAGCTGAAACTTCTTTGATTCATGGACTAAAAGTGTTCCCGACCCTACCATAAGAAAAAATTGGGAAACAAATAATAATCCAAGTGCTACTCTAAGGTATCCATGTGGGGAATGCACTACCATATGAGATACAATGTGCAAAAAGAAGGCATGGATAATGTCGCAATCAGACGGGATCAACCCTATGGTATAATAGTAGGAACAATAGTGGATAAAACATGTAATGAGTGACAGGGGGAAACCTAGTCCTATATGCACAAGGTAGAAATTACGTACCATAAGTGGATGCCACCAGAAAATCCTATGTCTCATTCATCAAATTTTGATAAAATAACCAAAACTATCTCCAAAACACACGTCAATAGCCCAAAAGATAAACAAGGAGAAAATGTACCTATGTAATGTTTTCAGATTTTTAAAGTTTACAAAAATGCACAAACACAAAAATATAACATACACACAAAAAATGCACTGCACCACATTATGTTACATAAAATACAAAGCAATATGAGGTAGTGTGGCCTACACGTAGTACTTTCTTGAGTAAGACCCAATATGGGGCTCTAATAATGGATCTCCATCGTAATCAACTAACTCATATGCCCCTTGATGTAGCACATGTTTAACTTTGTAGGGATGGTTCCATAAGGGTTCAGTAGCTGAAACAAGGATTTGAATAACGTTATCCACCTTTTCCGATCAAGAAGAAAAGATGCTCTGTGGTACTTCTCCTCCCAAGGTTATTCATGAGAATCTGTGACTTCTCTAAAATCCTCATTCAAATGTAAGAAATTATCAAAAAAATCACGCAAAATAGGTGAGGAATTGGCCCAAGAGGGAAAGGGATCCGGATCAACAATTGGGCAAGGATTCGAATCCGGAACGAGATCGACAACTAGGTGAGTATCAGGATTAGGATCAGGGTCGGTAGAAACCAAATGGATTTCCTGGTAAGGAATCTCAAATATTGATAAGGGAATAGAGTCTCCATAAGAATCAACTTCACTAGGTTAAGGTATTACCGAAGGATCAAAAGGACCAAGGGATCCATCAATAATTGAAGTGATCATGTAGATAGGAGCTTCCATTTAAGAGGTATCAGGTGTTGGGAAGGGGATGACACCCATCAATGATGAATCCTTAAACAAGCCAGCACCCACACTCTCATACATTGGCATGTAATTTTTGGTACAAGGAACATTACTGCTGGGATTGAGGCACATATCTGGCATGCAGTAAGAAAGTTGGTCTATAGTGACTATATTTGCTTAGTGGGGGAAGCAAAGTATTCCAAACACTGACAATACTACTACCTTTATGGAATAAAACCAACTACGCCCCAACCACTGTTGTGGGGAAAATGCACCTATAGTTCAGGGGAGAAACTACCAACTTACGGTGATAAAGATAGACTTACAAGCATTTTGCAAGTACAACAAATAAATGAAGAGGTTAGGGTTTAGAGATGTAGGCACCTTATTCAGAAGGTTAATCTTAGCTTTGCCTCCCTCGCTCTTCAATGCTTAACCAGTGTCACAATGTCTATACCTGCAAAAAAACTTGATACCTTTCTCAAACACATTTGACTACATATATAAGATTGATATTCATGACAGAAGAAAACATCAAACTATAATCAAACAATAATCAAATCTAGGACACATTAATAGGTCATATTTGGAAAGAGAAGAACGTCTGATCTTTATTGATGAATGAAAGCAAGTACATACAGTTATACCTTCTTTCAAGCTTGGCACTTCACAAAACCTAGATTCAAGGTCTCCTGCTTTTGTTCTCCAAGGATCCCAACCTCTAACCAGGAGTGCTAGGGTTTACCAGAAACTAAGCACAAGAGAGGGGGATAAAGGTCTCCATTCCTCTAGCATAACAATGTTATGAACTTTGGTCCCCTCACATGGCCCTTCTACCCTCCTTATATAGTCAGTGAAGGATAGGAAAAGAAGTTATAATCGAGTAGGAGGTTTCCCAACCAACTTAACTTACTCAAATTTCGAGATTTTGACCAAAACAGGAATGTACTCTACTCTACAATAGACAAAGTAGCGTACAGGTGGAGGTGGGTGCTACTTTAATGAAGCAGAGTAGGGTATACATGCTACTATCATGCCTGTGTACTAGCGCCCATGTTGAAAAATGGCCAAAAACAGGCTTTTCTGCTCATTTTCAGGAGATGGTTTGGTCTGGAAAAATGTTCCCAAAGGTTGTAATAATCAAATGGGTCAAGAATGAGGTAATTTCAACCATTTTTAGTGTCCCCAATGACTCATCCATCCACAAGTGTCCTGTTGTGTGACTGAAACTTGATCTCAAGAAGTGTCATCATGCGACCAAGGGAAGCAAGTGTCGTCATGGACGAATAGGTGTCATTTCAAGCTATAACAGATGCCCCCTAATGTATGAGGTCATAGGGAGTGCGGGAAACAATGGCAGAAATACATTATAAATAACAAAGAGTTAAATCATGGAGGAACCGGAGAAACCAAGAATCATAGGCTCGAATGAAGTACCTGAAAGCAAAGGCAATGTCAGACAATATTATCCTTGGGGTAACTGTCCATGTTCAAATAGTGGAACATGACCTCCAAGAGGATACAATAATGATCCAATACTAATGGATATATCATGGCCACTAAAATACAAGCTTGGATCCATGAGGAACATAAGTGTAAACATAGCCACATAAATACAAGGTGGATCTATGTCAAAATTGGAGAACATAGCCATAGAGAACAAGCTGGATCTATGTCTCATCAAGAGCCCCAAAAAGTGTGGCTCAATCTTGCGCAACTTGGGCGATAACATAAATGAGGTGATGCTATCGAGGATCCCAAGGTCTTCATCCAAAAACAACCCAAGGTACAAACCTATCCATGCGAATAAATGAGTTGTTGTTGAACATGGGAGGTATTGTTTGATTACCGGTCATTGATGTATACCGTTAACAAACGCGAGGGTGTCCACCAATAATGAAAATGGAACCCAAGGTACCTAGTACATTCAAGCAAGTGCGAATAGATGGTCTTGCCGTCGAACACTTGAAGAATCCGTTGGATAGGAGACATTGATGTATTCCCATCTATCCAATAGCGAGGGAAACTGCCGCTTATGACTGCAATCCCCAAGGTACTAACCGAAACTCTAAACTTTATTCCCAGAGCACAATGAGTTGAAGTCGATGGGAAGAAGTCCATTGGAAGGGAGGCCTTAATGCATCCTCCATCATCCAACACGAGGGACACTCAATAGGTATGAGTTGATTTGGAGTAGGACTAAGCACATGATGAAACATATTGACACCAAGGAATGGCCGACACATGAGGTCAAGGCAACTGCAGAATGGCCGACACAGGTTATATCCTTGAGCAGTGAGCATGACACAAGAGTGACTTAGGCAGCTTTGAACACAAAGAGACCATGATAAAAATCTGCAATGTAGGAGACATTAACAGATTCTCCATATGATTGGAAGACTAACCAAACAAAGGAGTAAGAAACTCTGAGATCAGGTTTACCCTAAGGCCAACACTAGAACCCAACTTGTTTGATAGAATCAAAACAGGTGCCTTGTTCAAGGAGATAGTTGACTTGCTGCCATCATATTGAAAGATATTTTAACATTCTTCCCTTCCCTTCCCTTTTTCAATTTTTAACGAGCTTGACAAAGAACTAAAGCATTCTCGACGGTATTTTCATATTTAAGGAGTCTGAAAAACCTAGAAGAAAACTCCATACACCTATCCGTGGATTTTATATTGAGCCCATATTGGTCTATGCTAGGCGGTGTTTTCTTGCTTCTAGAGTTGAAAAACTTAAACAATCCTCTATACACCTATCCGTGGATTTTATAACGAGCCCGGATTGGTTTGTGCTCGGCAGTGTTTTCTTGTTTATAGAGTTGAAAAACTTAAACAATCCTCTTTTTACCCTCTCGTGGATTTGACATCCAGCCCGAGTAGGTGAATGCTCACTTGGTGTTTTCATGTTTAGAGAGCCTGAAAACCCTAAAGAAAGGCTCCGAAAGGTCCTTTTTCGTAAAGTTAGTCTCCTTCCCCCAAAAAGTATAAAACAAAGGAAGAAGAACTCTTCTAGCGCATACCAGAGTATACCTAGAGTATACCTTTTCCGTAAATTATCCCCCAAGGCTTGGAAAAGGGGTAATTATATACCTAAGTGGATGTCAGTTCAGTTATTTTAACGAGCCCGAAAAGACAACTATGCTCGGAAAACTTTTCCTATTTAAGGAGTCTGAAAAGGGCTTAAAAGAACTCCATAGGGATCTTTTCCATAAAGGTTTAACGAGTCCAGAAAAGTAAACTCATGACCTCCTTACTATTTTTAACGAGCTCAAAGAAGATACAGAAAATGCTCATAACTTCCTTACTGTTTTTAATGAGCTTGAAGTGAAGATGAAAGAAATGCTCATAGCCTCCTTACTATTTTTAACGAGCTCGAAGTAAAGGTGGAAGACTGCTCGTAACCTACTTACTGTTTTTAATGAGCTCGAAGTAAAGGTAGAAGAATTCTCGTAACCTACTTACTGTTTTTAACGAGCTCGAAGTAAAAGAAGAATGCTCGTAACCTACTTACTATTTTTAACGAGCTCGAAGTAAAAGAAGAATGCTTGTAATGGGAGGAGACGAGTGTCAGGGATATGCGAAACTAGCTCCAAGCGCATGGAACAAAGCTATGCTTAATGCAAGGAATAAGAGTAAGATAAGGAAACTCAGGGTGTGTCTCCTCCAGGTAAAAGGTGTCAAACTGTGAAGGAAAAATGATACAGGGCTCAGCGGAAATGAGATCAGAGATGGAGGCTTATACAACGAGCTAAAAGCATGGAAGCTGGCATCAAGCTCATTAGCGCAAGCAGGATCATAACAGATGCATATGCAACTTGAACACAAATATGGGAGCCTTATCAGGGATGGCCAAAAATACATGAGGAAGAAAGATATGAGGCTTCTTATCAAAGTCATGGTAAATCTAAAAAGGCTCCCAAGCCTATGAGAAAAACTCAGCATGGGAACTAGAATGGCATAAGGGTGCTGACTAGGGTGACCCATGTTAGGTAGGCTCTGCTGTCGGACTGGTGCACAATGCATAAAGAGATGGCTAACACACCAATATCCAACAGGTTCGACCCTATGGCGAATTCGGATGGAAAAAGGTTCAAATGCAACATAACAACAGGGAAGCCTAAACCTACATGCAAGGTTCCGAAAATACCTGACAAGGTCGCACAAGATGTCGAAAGAGACCAGTAAGCAAGTATAAATCTAGCTAAGAATCCTCTCTCCAAGAAACATTAGTACCAAGATCATATGTAAAGAAAGACTTGATACAAGTCACTGTGGTAGAAATACTTTCAACTTCACTATCATCAACAACAGGCATAAACAAGGCAGAGTTTTCAAATGAAGACTCTATGGTACCCAAGCCTAAGGACTTACAATCAACAAGATCGACTTCAGGATGAAGATCAAAGTTGAAGGACATGATGGAATCTACAGAAACAAATTCATCATCACGGGAGTTGAAAATTCTAGAAGCAGAATCAAACTCAGTAGGAACACCGATTTGCGGATCTATAGGAGAGTCCAAAGACTCAACAGTAGAAAGATCAGTCTTTAAGGTCAAACCGAGGCTGGACATAACTGCAAATGGATCAACATCCAAGTGAATGGAAGACTGTACTATGGACTCTAGGAAAACTTCATCGGAAGAAAGTATATCGTCCCAGATAGAACACATGTCTAAACATTTAGATGGAGGTGTCACTTGGTCAAAAGCTGGTACTAAGTCCTGAGAAGGTAAGCATGAACTCAGAGACTCCTTCTCAGTAGCAGTTGAAATCAAAGAACAATATGCCACAAAATTCCAATGTGACATAGTAGTGCCTAATGATGAGGGACCTGATTGGTCTACATTTGGGTAATAGGGAGGATCAACAAATGCAAGCTGGTTGATGATGACAATGTTTTCGTTATGAGGAAAATGCATCACATGAAAAAGCGTAGACACCACAGCATGCATAGCATAAACGTAATCATGCCCAAGGATCATATCAAAGTCCACATGGTCCTTTAAAACCATAAAATCAACTGAGACTGTTTTTCCACCCAAAGTAACAGGTGCCTGATGGAGGAATCCGATCGGTTCACTAGGTCTTCTATCAAAGGTCAACGAATAATTAACAGCTGGAATAAAATTAGGGAAACCCAAATCTCTCCAAGCATAAGCAGACAAGATACTAACAGAAGCTCCTTCATCAACAATGCGTCGATCAACCATATGGTTCCCGATATCAACCTTTATCTGGAAAGGTTTCGAAGAAGGAAGACGAGGCTCAGCTAGACTATTCCAATCAAAGGAAACAATCCTAGGGCTTGGTAGGGGTTCACATGGCACAAATGAAGTATCCCCTTTTTCAGGAACATCCAAACTGGTAATGCAGAAGACTTCAGCAGTAGGTGCATCAATCTCTAAAGGACTGATGGGATCGGTCGAAGATTGTATCGATTCGATCACTTCACTCTTCGAAGGAAGAGTGGGGTCGACCAAAGATTGCATTGGTTCAACCACTTTATCAACCAAAGGTTAATCTGACTGTAGGGAATCTATAGACAACTCATGAACAAAGGTTCCTTCAGACATGGACCACACTCTTCGTGCCTCTGGAATGGCAGGGCATTGGTGAGTAAGGTGATCTCCCTTACAAAGTTTACAAGGGAACTTTGGTTTCCATCCTATAGGTTGAGACTCCATTACAACGTCAGTACTCTCAGTATGACTAGCATTGGCTGACAGCTTGCCCCCAGCGGTTGCTCAGAAGCAGAAGACTTTTGAACTAAGGACCACACTTTTTTCACTTCTAGAAGTACAGGGCACAAGTAAGTAAGGTGATCTCCCTTGCAAAAATTACAAGGGAAATTAAGCTTCTGTTTGTTGGGTTTGTCAATAATGTCAACTCCCTCAGCATGACTTGCAGTGGCTGATCTAGTGTCTCCAGTATGACTCACAAGAACTGGTGACTTGTCATTAATATGACTAGCACTGATCAATGACGTGTCCTCAACATGACTGACAGTGGTTGAAGACAAACTTTCAGTATGATTTTCAGTGTCTAAAATTTTTCTCCCAACATGACCTCCAGAGGCTTGGTAGGTGCCCCCTGCATGATTTGAAGAGGTAGGGTGCTTGCCCCCAGCATGACTTACAGAGGATGGGTTCTTGCCCCCATGTTTTGGCATCTTCTTCCCATTCTTCCTTCGTCTATTCCTTTTAGACTGCTGGTTACTAGTATTGCTACTTTCACCACATGAGGTAGAAGGAGGAGGAGAAGATGTTACTGGCAAAGAAGGGCCAGGGTTCTGATGCTCTTTATTTGAGGTGCTTACAAAAGAAGCATCAGGAGCATGCAAGGCATTCAGAGTGGAGAAAAACTAAACCGACAGCCCAATAGTGAATCCAGGAAGATTCAGAGTAGCCATTAAGGGAGTGCCAATGTTTCAAATGAATGGAACAACACAAGGATCCCCCAGAACAGGGGTACCTTGATTGGCACTCGCCAGAACGCTAGACATAGTTTCTTGCTCAAATGAACAAGAAATTCTCTAAGGAAAACTAAGACAAGTAGCACAAAGAGCACACCACTAAAAAAGGTCCTAGGTAAATCAAACCAAGCAAACAGATGCCTTCTGGAGAAGAGTCTGGGATGATGAGGGCCCAGAACAGATCAATGAAGGATGAAGAACAGTTACCCGGGGTCCATAATACAATGACCAAGGGTGCAAGCGCTGGAATCACCCAACCGCTCTCCCAAAGACCTGCAAGGGATTTCCTCCCACGTCTTTCCTAGGTACAACAGATATAACCCTCCGCCGTCACCTGTGTATGAACCTATGGTCAGATACTAAGAATACCACCACACCGAAAACTCCTGGGGGAACAGTCTCTGGTCGAATCAGAAGGCGTGGGCAGGGTAACTAAGCCCGAAACTCAAAAGAGTCCCCAAACACGATCCAATCCTGGTATATGCTCGAAACAGAAAGTAGGAGGTGTATTCCCAACAATCTGATCTCACAAGACCTACTGCATAGATCCCAGGAAAGCTTTGAATGAAGTGGGTTTACCTGCGATAGTCGGACTACGATTTTTGCATAATGCGTGATCTTGGGTGGTTTAAGGTGTTTTAAACCCAAGATCCTAACCAAGACTAGTTGGTGTAGTGTAACCTAGAAAAGAAAATGTTACTAGTACATTTTATTAGAGTTCATTTTAAAGGTTATTTGCTTACTCAAAAAGGTAGTGGGTGTGTGAGAGTGGTTATAATAGAGATAGAGTACTGAAAATGAAATATTTACCACCAAACAAATCTTTTCTTTTCAATGCAAGTCTTAAAATTATGATCTAGAATGCATATGCAAATGGAATTTTTAATCTTTCAAATGCAAAAAAGGTAAAAATAAAGTCTAAATGTACAAAATTAAACTCAAAACCTAAGATTGCAGCTACTCAAACAAATAGGTATGCAAAAGAAAACTTGTTCTTTTTGATGCAAAGCACTCTAAAATCTTTTAAGCCACTTGCAAGGTACTCTATTCAGAAAATGAATCAAAATTCTTTATGCTTTTCGAAGGTAAGAAACAAAACCGAAACTAACCTATTATCAAAGCAAAGCAAATAAACTTTCAAGTTTTCTTTATTGAAACAGTAAAAGCTACCAAATATGAATTTCAAATTCTTATTGATGTAAGCATGCCAAACATTAGGAAAAGAGTACAAAAACTACTTTTAGACCCAAACTAAGCAAATGACTTACGAAGAAGTATGGTTTGGTAAAGTCAGGTCTGCCCATAAACAATGCAAACAAGATCTTGAACAACAGCCAAAACACTCGAGCTTTCACTACAAAAGAAAACTAAAAGCATAAGGGAGGATAAGAAACCAATCTAAAGAGAAATTTCACTCAAATAGATACAAACAGGGTCAAGTAGACTCAGTAGGTTCCAATCCAGTGGAAATGGAGCAAGTAGGTTGAGTCCGACTCAAATTAGGGTACAAAACACCAAATTGGTCCACAACCTCCCAAATTGGGTCAACAAGCCCCAAAAATTTCCAAACAAGACCAAATTGATCAAAAGAGGTTCAAATCATGAATGTAGGATCAGTACAAGGATGGGAGACCACTTACAGTGGTTTAACTTAGACCTAGGGTCATCGAGGACCCCAAAAAATGCAGCCACAGCCCCCAAATTTGGGTCCACAACCCAAAAACTCAAAAAATTCAAACCCAGATTGTGGGCGCTACTGTGTATGAGGCATACTAGCACCCATAGCAGGGTTGGGCTCTACTGTGTAGAGGAAAAGTAGCGTATGGGCGCTACTGTGCTTCACAACAGTAGCGTACAGGTGGGAAAAGTTGAAAAAATGGGGTTAAAACCCCCCAATTGGGTCCACAAGGGTTTGCAAGGGCTAGGAAGGGTCTGTAAAAAGCCCAGGAGGGTCAAACAGAGCCTAATAACTGATTCTAATCAAGAAAATGAACAAAGAAAATCAAACAAAACTAAATAAATGACCTTGGATACCCCTAAGCAGTTAGGTTTTCCCCAGCGGAGTCGCCATTCTGTTGCGGGGAAAATGCACCTATAGTTCAGTGGAGAAACTACCAACTTACGGTGATAAAGATAGACTTACAAGCATTCTGCAAGTACAAAAAATAAATGAAGAGGTTAGGGTTTAGAGATGTAGGCACCTTATTCAGAAGGTTAATCCTAGCTTTTCCTCCCTCGCTCTTCAATGCTTAACCAGTGTCGCAATGTCCAGACCTGCAAAACAACTTGATACCTTTCTCAAACACATTTGACTACATATATAAGATTGATATTCATGACATAAGAAAACATCAAACTATAATCAAACAGTAATCAAATCTAGGACACATTAATAGGTCATATTTGGAAAGAGAAGAACGTTTGATCTTTATTGATGAATGAAAGCAACTACATATAGTTATACCTTCTTTCAAGCTTGGCACTTCACGAAACCTAGATTCAAGGTCTCCTGCTTCTGTTCTCCAAGGATCCCAACCTCTAACTAGGAGTGCTTGGGTTTATCAGAAACTAAGCACAAGAGAGGGGGATGAAGGTCTCCATTCCTCCAGCATAACAATGTTATGAACTTTGGTCCCCTCACATGGCCCTTCTACCCTCCTTATATAGTTAGTGAAGGATAGGAAAAGAAGTCATAACCGAGTAGGAGGTTCCCCAACCAACTTAACTTAAATTTCAAGATTTTGACCAAAACAGGAATGTACTCTACTCTATGATAGACAAAGTAGCGTACAGGTGGAGGTGGGCGCTACTTTAATGAAGCAGAGTAGGGTATACATGCTACTATCATGCCTGTGTACTAGTGCCCATGTTGAAAAATGGCCAAAAACAGGATTTTCTGCTCATTTTCAGGAGATGGTTTCGTTTGGAAAAATGTTCCCAAGGGTTGTAATCATCAAATGGGTCAAGAATGAGGTAATTTCAACCATTTTTATGTCCCAAATGACTCCTCCATCCACAAGTGTCCTGTTGTGTGACTGAAACTTGATCTCAAGAAGTGTCATCATGTGAACAAGGGAAGCAAGTGTCGTCACAGACGGATAGGTGTCATTTCAAGCTATAACAACCACTGATTATAATCTAATGGAGCATTGACTACCTCAACATCGATCAATTTTTTTTTTCTTTAGTTCAGTTGGTAAGGAAACAAGGATTCCATGAGGTGTAAACGTTTGATAGTAAAATAATTTTAATGTTACGGAAGAATGGAAAAGCTCAGGGAAGGCTATTGCACGAAAACATAATATATACATGACACAAGTAGAGGCTCCTTTGTCAATAATAATGCGAAAGATATTATTCCCATGTAAGAGTACTTGAATTTGGAAATAAATATGTTGGGAGAGCCTCGGTTGCTTACGTTCGATATTAAAAATTACCAAACATGATTAAGTAGGATCAAGCCCACCAATAGATGACAACAATGAATTATCTTGTGCATGAAAAATTTACAACACTTCAAAAGCAGACATGGCACAAGGAGCTTGAGCTAAATCTTCCACAATATTGTAATTGTGTGTAGCACGGGCTTTGGGATTATGTGTCACTTGTCGAAGTACACCCTTAAGAAGGAAAATTATTGTGTCAAGAACATGCTTTTGTATTTTAAGAGGGTGGCCATTAGGTTGGGATAATGAGGTTGATTCCTTTTTCAGGAGAACTTGTATCAGGTTTCTCATAAGTATGATTATGAGTGGTCAAGGAGACAATTTCCTCACATAAGAATAGTTTAAAATTTGGCAATCCATCTGTTAAGGAGGATGAACTCCATTTCCCCCTTATGGAGGAGGAGGATTTGAAACAATCATTTGTTGATTCTTTTGCTGAGAGGAAAAGGATTCATTAAGACAACAGGTTGTGGGATAGATTATTAGTGAGTGATGAACTCATTGAATTTGTTTCAATGTGGAAAAGAATGCATCATATGGTCACTACCACAAATATTTCAAGGAAACTTTGGATTCTGATGCAATGGTGGTCGATCAGACCTTCTTGCTTAACATAATCACAAAGTTTCCACACATTTTGTTCACAAACAAAAATATGTGAACAGAAAAATTCCAAGAATTTGGCTTCTATTACTTATATCATTTACAAAATTACATGTAAGCTAATAAACAAGTCGGCCTCATCCTGTTACAATCAATACAATGGAGTCCTCAAATGACTTGTCTCTGTATCGCTGATATACTCTATGTGTTGGATCCCCTTGTGCGATCCCACTCTTCTTAGCCTTCGCACGGGTATTATACTATGCTCTTTTGTCATTCCCGAGGTCGACCCTATCAGGTTTCTCCTAGGTGTCCTTACTCTGTCCTCTGCATGATCACTGATCCTGTAGATCCTGCAGTTATCATCGCCCCCTGAACGTGCCTACACAAACTTCTCCTATGGTGACACCTGGCCTAGTTCCAAACACCTTCTTAACTGTCACTGACCTCCTCAACTACCCACAATGGTGGTAGTTATGTTTCCTTGACTTCTGCACTTCTCAACCTCTATGCCTCTCGACTTCTCTACAGTTGTCAATCTTGTCGTTATCCACTTCCGACTGGTTTTCACTTCAGCTCGTCGACCATTTTCTACTTCATCGGTCCTCGACTTAACTTGTTGAATTTACTTAGTCTCCACGGATGCCGTCCTCCCCATCCTCCACGTTTGTCCTTTAATGCTTCCTTCGATGTCGCTATTCTTCCTTTTGTCGACTTTCGACTCCATCGACTCTCAATTTTGTCGACCATACTCCAAATGCCTAGCCTCGAATGCCAATATTCTTGCACCAGTGGTCATCGATAATTCTCCTGGTCATCCTTCTTCTGTCGATCAATTTCGACTATTCCACCTAGGTCCCGATTCCCTTGCATCAGTATCCCCAAGTGAAAAAGAACTTGAATACTCCATCATTTTTCTGTATTCATCCTCTGAAATCCATGTCGTCTCTTCTAGCTCGCTGTTCTTCCATTAGACTAAGTATTCTTTCTTCTACAAACTCCTTGTTGCGCGTCCAAATTTGCGCTCATCCATCACTTCGGTGATTTATTGCTTCTGTCGATCTGGAATATGTCCTGGCTAGTCGATGTTTGACACTTCTCCGCTGCTGCTCATCGAACCTTCTTCATACTTGTATAGATCTGATACGTTGAACATAGGAGAAATGTTCAACTCTTCTGGTAGATACAACACATAAGCTTTGTTCGAAATCTTCTTCAGAATCTTACATGGTCCAATATTTTTCAGCTTTAGTTTGTTGTATGTTCTTGTTGGGAACCT
This sequence comes from Larix kaempferi, assembly GCA_027924585.1. Lineage (NCBI taxonomy): Eukaryota > Viridiplantae > Streptophyta > Pinopsida > Pinales > Pinaceae > Larix > Larix kaempferi. Next base: position 7,626,040 of record BSBM01000940.1, on the reverse strand, counting down.
TTCCTTCCTCAAGTGTGCATAGACTAAGTCTCCTTCACTGAACAATTGTAGCCTCTGCTTCCTGTCGGCTCTTAACTTGTATGCCTCGTTACTCTTTTCAATCTTCATACGTACCTTTTCATGTACTTCCTTCATGTGCTCTGCAAATGTATCTGCATCTGCACTCTTTCTATTTTCTATCGGTACTTCGACCAAATCCAACACACCATGTGGGATTCGACCTTGAATAATTTGGAATGGTCTCATACCTATCGACTGATTCACATAATTGTTCTATGTGAATTTTGCTTGCGCCAACACAGTCTCCCACTGCTTATGTCTGTTGGTTGTCAAACATCTTAGAAGGTTTTCCAAGTTTATGTTTACTACCTGGGTTTGTCCATCAGTCTGCAGATGGTATGCCGAGCTAAACTGCAAATTCATGTCCAGCATCTTCCACAGGGTTCTCTAGAAATGACCCATAAAATTTGTATCTCTGTCTGACTTTATGCTCTTCAACAACCCATGTAATATGGCTATCTCCTTGAAAAATAATACAGTAATGCTCATGGCATCATTCGTCTTCCGACACAGAATAAGGTGTGCCGTATTTGAGAATCTGTCGACTACTGCGAAGATTGAGACGTTACCTTACTGTGTATTCAGAAATACTAGCACAAAATCCATGCTCAGGTGATCCCATGGGACGTTTGGAACTCGCAATGGTGCATATAGCCCCGTGTTCTGACTTCGACCTTTTTCCAATTGGTAAATTCTTCACTATCGGACCCACTTACCGACATCTATCGCCATCCCTGGGAAATAATACTTCTCCTTGACCAATGCATTGGTCCTTTCGATTCCAAAATGACTTGCTAATCTGCCACTATGTAGTTCTTGGATTAGGTTTTCCCTTACTGATCCCCTGGGATTACATAACTCTTGTCCCTTGAACATGTATCCCTCTTGTATAAAATAATCCAAGTATGGAGTTCTGTCGGTACTCCATGGTTTGCGACTAGCCTTCCATGCTTTCGCAAAATCTTTGTCGGTCTCATACTCTGTCTTCACTGACTCTATTCCCATCGCCTGAACTATTTTCGTGTTCAACAATGCAACTCTTTGACTCAGCGTGTCAGAAACCTTGTTCAACTTTCCCAACTTATGTCGCAACACAAAGGTATTTCCTTGCAATAATTCCACCCACTTCATGTGTCACTGATTCAAATTCAATTGAGTGTTCAAGTACCTCAGTGCTTGGTGGTTTGTATATAACACAAACTCCTTGGGAAACAAATAATGCCTCCACTTCTTCAATGCTTGTACGATAGAATAGAACTCCTGATCGTAGAACGAATATTTCTGCTTCACTTCATCAAACTTTTTACTAAAGAATGAAATTGGTCGGCCCTCTTATATCAACACTGCACCAATTTCCATTCCGCTCGCATCGCAGTCAACTTGGAAAACTTTGTCAAAATTCGGGAGAGCTAGTACTAGGCTCTCTATCACCTTTTGCTTCAACTTGTCGAAGGATTTCTAGGCAGCTCCTGTCCACCTGAACTCCTCTTTCTTCATGCACTCTGTCAACGGTGCACATATCTGACTAAATACTCTTATGAACTTCCTGTTAAAACTAGAAATCCCATGAAAACTCTACACTTCTGTCGTGCATGTCGGTTCTGGACACTCCAATATAGCCTCTACCTTTTCCGTGTCCATCGCCAACACTTTACCCGAGATTATGAATCCCAAGTACACTGGTTCTTCCCAAGCATCCACTACCTCAACTTCTTGGTCACTATGCTCAAGTGCGTCAGGAACGCATCTATGTCTCTATGCTTCTTTGATTGCTGTGACCTCATTGGTCAAACTTCTCATTGTTTGCATGCACTCGTCGAACATTTCACGATCTCCCATGACTCCTCCTCGTGCTCTTCGTCCTACACCACTAACATTTACACCTCTTTGTCCATTTTTGAGCGCTTACTCTTTCAACTGCAGCTGAAAATATCCATTGGTCCAATCGCAACCGGACTTTCACCACACGTGCAAACCTCTACCCAACCGCAGCTGGAGCTGTTCACGCACACGTAGGCTCTTCCTGCTCTAATACCAACGGATTCACTGCAGGTCGGTATCGGGATCTATCCTACTTGCATGCTCTTCTTGGTATGATACCACTTGGAGCAAGTGTTGAAATATTTTCACCATCATTTTTATATTTTGCATGCTGCATGCAACTACATGCATCCAGTCATCATCTTGGTGGTCCTCCTAGTGTTAAATTTTGAGCATTAATTCAAGATACTCTAGGATCTTTGCTGAGAGAATAACATGTACAGTATATCAATGCATATCAATCATAGCAAGCATGTCAATCATCACAAGAAGCAAACATAAGAGACAATAGACACACAAAGTTTCCGTGGGGAAAACCCTAAGGTGAAAAACCCCACAACTTCCTCAGAGATAGATAGAGAAATGATACAACCAAAGTACAACCCAAGTACACAGAGATAGACTCCTCTCCTAGCAGCTGATCCTCCTCTTCACATGTGCGCCACTTTTCGAGTGAAGGAAGTGTCAGTTCTGAAATGATCCAAATAGAGATCGGGAGATCTCTATTTATACTTGTCCTAACTGCCCAATAAACTTATGGGGCCGACTTTTCTAGCTTGGCACAATAACCTCATGTTACATTAATCCGGGCCGACCCCTTACAAGGTGGTCTAATAACCCATCAGCAAGTTAACACACTTGAGACACTTGTCAATACAAATGACGACACTTCCGTATAGAGGAATAATACATCTCTATAGGAGTACAATAAATATATATATGAAATACATTCCGAAGTTACATATACATCAACACTCCCTCTTAACTAGGAAGGTATTTCTCGACACAGATTTGCTAGCACAAGTCTTCTTCTCTGGATCATCATCAGCGAATTATCGTCATCGTCACTGCTGCTGCTATATCAATCAATCTCTGAATCTACTCGTCATAGGAATTTCTACAGTGCCGGTCCTTTTTCATACTGGATGTAGGCCCACCACCTATAGGTATTCATCATCACTGGCCATACTGTGGAATCCTTAGGACTTATTACATGCATCGCAAAACCTGGCTGCAACATCCTAGGATGTTATGAGCACATAGCTCTACCTGTCAGATCTCCCAAGAGCACATTACATGTGACCCATCACAAAACCTGGTTGGAGCATCCTAGGATCTTACGAGCACACAACTCTACCTGTTGGATCTCCCAGGAGCACATTACATGTGATCTCACCACAAAACCTGGCTGAAGCATCCCAGGTTGTTACGAGCACACAACTCTCCTGTCGGATCTCCCAGGAGCACATTACATGTGGTCCACCACAAAACCTGGTTGAAGCATCCCGGGCTATTGTGAGCACATAGATCTACCTGTCGGATCTCCCAGAGCACATTACACGTGGTCCACCACAAAACTTGGCTGAAGCATCCCAGGCTATTACGAGCACACAGCTCTACCTGTCGGATCTCCTAGGAGTATATTACATGTGGTCATGGCAATGCCTCGAAAGAGCATCTAATTCCTTTTTCATCCTGTCCAGATCTCCCAGGTCCACTTACATGCCATAGGACAATGACTCGAAAGAGCATCTGAGGCCTTTTTCATCCTATCCAGATCTACCAGGTCTACTTACATGTCCTCCTAGAGCAATGCCTCGAAAGAGCATCAGAGGCCTTTTTCATCCTATCCAGATCTCCCAGGTCTACTTACATGCTCATCTGCACAACCTGTCCACGGCCACAGAGTATCAACCTGATACTCTCCATACATCATCCTGATGTACACATGATCATCCTGATCATCATCACTGCATCGTCCTGATGCATGTCATTTGGAGAAGCTCGTCATCCATGATCATCCTGATCATACAATGCATCTACCTGATGCATACCAAGTATCTGCCTAATACATATCACCATACACAGTGTATCCACCTAATACATACATAGATACATGATCCACACAATGTATCTACCTGATACATATCAACATACATGATCTACCTGATCATACAACGTATCCACCTAATACATATACAAATACATGGTCCAAGCATCAAACATGATGCATACATACATAAATGATCCAACTGATCATATCCAACATCCAACATGATGCGTACATACATAAATGATCCAACTGATCATATCCAGCATCCAACATGATGCATACATACATAAATGATCCAATTGATCATATCCATCATCCAACATGATGCGTACATACATAAATGATCCAACTGATCATATCCAACATCCAACATGATGCATACACATACATACAAATGTAAATGATCCAACTGATCATACAGAGCAGAAACTAGAACATCATCCTGATGCTCATCATCCAGCGCTTACATCCACAGCCATGTGAAGGATCCCCCTTCCACCATGCTAGGAATGGCTACAAAAAATATCTCCATCACTTCTTCCTCGAAGTGTTGTCGATCTGAAGAACACCAAGCCTCTCTCTGAAGTACTCGAACTTCACTCTGGCTAGTGGCTTTGTCAATACATTTGTAATCTGCTCATCTGTCACAACATACAGGAGATTTACTGCTCCTCTCTGCACCATATTCCTGATATAGTGATATTTGATCTCTATGTATTTTGACCTGTTGTGGCACACCGAGTTCTCAGACAGCTTCACACAACTCTGGTTGTCACAACATATACCAGTAGCCTCCAATGGTAGATCAAATAACTCAGACAGTAGCTTCCTTAGCCATACTACCTCACAACTAGCCGAACAGGCTGCAACATAATCTACCTCGGCTGTACTCAGTGCTACGCAGGATTGCTTCCTGCTAAACCAAGAGATCAAACATGATCCAATACTGAAGCAACACCCAGAAGTGCTCTTCTAATCTACAACACTGCCTGGCCAATCTGAATCAACATAACCCTGTAGGTTAAACTTTTGATTCGTATCATACTTGAGCCCATAATCAACTTTACCCTTCAAGTACCTCAGAATATGATTTACAACAACTAGGTGAAAACTCCTTAGATCCATCAGGAACTGGCTCAATGTGTTCACTACAAAGCAAATATCTGGTCTCATGTTCGTCAGGTACATCAAGGACCTAATCATCTGACGATACATAGTGACATCAACCAGCTTAGATGAAGCATCACACAAAAGCTTCAGGTTCGATGCCATAGGTGTGGCCAAGGCCTTGCAGTCCATCATCCTGAACCTCTTCAGGATCTCTACTATATACTTCCCTTGTCCAAGGAAGATCCCATCTACACTCTGCCACACCTCCATGCCTAGAAAATAGTGCATCATCCCCAAGTCCTTCATCTCGAACTCGGCAGCAAGCTTCCTCTTGGTATCAGCAATCAAACTATCATTACCTCTAATAAACAGGTCATCCACATACAGAAGTAGTATCACTAGATTTCCTTCCTCAACCTTGTAGTAAAGGTTGGAATCTACTTTACTCTTGGTAAATCCCAAACTAGATAGGAAACTATCTATCCTACCATACCAAGTTCTAGGAGCTTGCTTCAAGCCATACAAGGCTTTCTTCAATCTACACACATATGACTCCCTGTCATGTGTTTCAAAACCGAGTGGCTGCTCCACATACACTTCCTCTTCAACTACACCATTCAAGAAAGCAGTCTTGACATCCATCTGGTGTATCTTCCATTTCATCACTGCAGTCAGAGCAAGTATTGATTTGATGGAAGTGTACCTAGCTATAGGAGCAAAATTTTCTTCATAATCTATTCCCTCTTTCTGAGAGAAGCCACAAGATACAAATCTTGCCTTGTATTTCTCTATGCTGCCATCTGCAGCATGCTTGATCTTGTAGATCCATTTGGAAGTCACAACAGACTTCCCTTCAGGTCTTGGGACTACATCCCAAACATCATTTTTCATTATTGATTGGTATTCCTCGACCATGGCATCCTTCCATTCTTTCTTTTCTGCTGCTTCTTCATAATTGGAAGGTTCTTTGTTCATGATATCACAGAGTAAAGCAACATAGCTGGAGTGTGATCTAGTTCTCTTCTTTGCTTTGTGTTCTTCTTCTGGAATGCCATATCTTTCTGCATCTTGAATGAGCTCTCTAGCCCATGCAGGTTTCCTCTTGTGAGAGTTATTCTCACGGGGTGGATCTACAGGTTCTTGCGGATCTTCAATTTCATGATCTGCATCTGGAATTGCTTCAGTCATAGTAGTGTCTTGAAATCTAGTTTCCTTAGGTTCTTCATAATCTTCAACAAGTGTTTTCCTTGATTTGATGAATGCTGAGTTTTCATCAAATGTCACATCTCTGCTGACATCAATCTTCTTGAACCCTAGAAAGTATATTCTATAAGCCTTCGAGCTTTCACTGTAACCCACAAAGATACCCTTCTTTCCTGAAGGATCCAACTTGGTCCTCGTTTCCTTTGGGACATGAGTGTATACTAGACAACCAAATATTCTAAGATGGCTGACTTCAGGTTTCTTACCAGAGAGGACCTCTTTTGGTGTTTTGTTGTCCAATATCTTGTGGGGTGTTCTGTTCTACACATATACAACTGTCCTAGCTGCTTCTTCCCATAGATGCATAGGTAGATCCTGGTCATGCAACATTGCCCTTGCTGCTTCCATGATTGTTCTATTCATTCTTTCTGCAACTCCATTCTGTTGTGGATTGTAAGGAGCAATCAACTCCCTCTTAATCCCTGAATCACTGCATAGCTTCTTGAAGTCACCTGAAGTGAATTCTCCACCATTGTCGGATCTGAATGTTTTGATCTTCTTATCAGTTTGGTTCTCCATCAAGGTTTTGAATTCCTTGAACTTATCAAACACTTCATCTTTGTTCATCAAGAAGTAAACCCAAGTCTTCCTGGAGAAGTCATCAATGAAAGAGACATAGTAAACATACCCACTTAGAGAACTGGATGACATCGGACCGCATACATCCGAGTGGATAATTTTCAAGATACTTTTTGCCTTACTTTCACTGCTTGGAAATGCCTTCTTTATGTTCTTTCCTTTTGCACATCCTTTGCAAACACCTTCATGCTTGGTCTTGATTTCAGGAAGACCTTCTACAGCTTTACTTGCAATTGGTAATGCTATGTAGTGCATATGTGCATGTCTTCTATGCGAAAGTTCACTTGGCTCCATGGAATCATGCACCATGGCATGTTCAGGTTGTCCCTTCAATTTATACAATCCCCCCTCTTGCTCTCCAATCACCACTGCATCATCTATGGTATTTCCCTTTGGCCACATTAGAACTTGGCCATCCACAAATGTAACCCTCATACCTTTTGCATCCAATGCAGATATGGAGAGTAGGTTCTTCTTGAGACCAAGTACATAAAGAACTTATTTCATCTTCAAAGACTTTCTAGAATCTAGGTTGTAGGAGGCTTCCCCACTTCCCTTGATAGGGTATTGATAATCATCCCCAAGTTTCACCTTATGGGGTGATTCATGTTCAGATAGATTTACAAAAGATTCTTTAAACCCAGTCATGTGTTTGGAATCCCCACTGTCAATAAGCCAATCATTACAACCATGAGAAATAGTACCTGTGAGAGCAGATATTAGAACATACTCTTCTTCGATTGATGAGTCTTCATCATCACTTTCTTCTCTAGCCTTCTTCTTGGGAGGTTCATCATCCTCGGCAGCATGAGCATGGTACCTTCTTTTGCTGCCCTTCTTCTTCTTGTTGAAGTTGTTGTCGTCCTTCTTGTTCTTGGGACAATTTATGGCAATATGTCCATTTTCATTACAGATGAAGCATATTCTCCTTTCTTTATGGTGATGTGAAGATTTCTTGAAGTGAGATGGCTCTCTCTTGGACTTCCCTTTCTTGGTGTGAGCTGTGAGAGCTTGATCTTCATTCCCCATCTTTTCTTCTCATGCCACAAGCCTTGCTTCTTCTTGTGAACATTCTTCCCGTAGTCTGTTGAAGGATACCAACTTCTTTCTTGCATAGATTCCTTGGATAAAGGAGTCCCATGACTTGGGTAGGCCATTCAGAGTGGTCATGACAACTTCATCATTCTCCACCATTTCATCCACTGCTTCTAGTTGTTCCTTGATCTAAGAGACCCTAGAAAAATAAGATTGAATGGATTCTCCATTCTGAATTTTTACCCCTTTCAATTGGTTCCACAGAGTCATCTTCCGATTTATGTTCTTCCCTTCAAATAGCTTGGATAGGGAGTCAAACATCTCTTTGGGTGTCTTTAGAGATGACACATGGGGGATGAGATGGTCCTTGATAGAATCAACAATGATTCTCTTTGCCTTGACCAAGTTCTTCTTGTGGAGGTCTTTAGCCTCTTCTCACTTTGGGACAGGGACCTCTTCCCTTATATATGAGTCCAACTCATTCTCTTCCAGGATTAACCAAATCCTATACTTCTAGGCTCGGAAGTTATCAGCCCCTTCAAGCTTGTCCTCAAGCTTGGTGCGGTGAGACATCTTTAAAGAGTACTTCAAATGAAAATAGAAAGGATTTAGGTCTTACCACTTGATTTGCTAAAAACTGGATCTGATCCCAGATTAGGGTTTGTCAGAGAAACCCTAAAAATTCAAAATGTGAATTTCAACTTTCTGAAAGGATAGAAAGATGTGCCTTGATGAGCTGATCATCCTAGTGTATTCAGAATTTGAGATCTGCAAAGCTTCACCCTTCAGAACTGCCTTTTTGTCTTCCCGGGTTCACTAGGGAGGACCTTGAATTAGGGTTTGCATTTCTCAGAGATTTACCCAGCCAAAAATATCGATACAAATCTCTAAACTTTGATTTTTCCAAGGAGCTTCCATCTATGTCTTCAGATTTCAGAAATTCCTATTTTTGTGGAAACCCTAATTTTTAGGGCCAAAACTGAAAGTGCTCAGAATTGAATTCTGATTGGACAGATAGATTCACCTTGCTGAGGAGAGTCAATCTATCATATTTATTTTCCAAAATCTATGGAGAGAAACACACTAAACAAGAAACCCTGGTTTCCGTCACTGCACAATGTCTTCTTCTCAAGTTAGCTTTGATACCATGTAAAATTTTGAGCATTAATTCAAGGTACTCTAGGATCTTTGCTGAGAGAATAACATGTATAGTTTTTAAATGCATATCAATCATAGCAAGCATGTCAATCATCACAAGAAGCAAACATAAGAGACAATAGACACACAGAGTTTCCGTGGGGAAAACCCTAAGGTGAAAAACCACACAACCTTCCTCAGACATAGATAGAGCAATGATACAACCAAAGTACAACCCAAGTACATAGAGATAGACTCCTCCTAGCAGCTGATCCTACTCTTCACATGTGCGCCACTTTCCGAGTGAAGGAAGTGTGAGTTCTGATGTGATCCAAATAGAGATCGGGAGATCTCTATTTATACTTGTCCTAACTTCCTAATAAACTTATGGGGCCGACTTGTCTAGCTTAGCACAATAACCTCATGTTACATTAATCCGGGCCGACCCCTTACGAGGTGGTCTAATAACCCATCGGAAAATTAACACACTTGCGACACTTGTCAATACAAATGATGACACTTCTGTATAGAGGAATAAAACATCTCCATAGGAGTACAATAAATATATATATGAAATACATTCCGAAGTTACATATACATCAACACCCAACACCTAGAACCTATTTCCATCTCCCTAAATCCCGTCTTCATCCCGCAGTAGCCATCCTACAAACCTGATGCACCCTATTTTAATCTTCTACATGACATGTGCGCCTTTGCTCACCTTCCACCAGTTATCATTCAGTTAGAGCACCTTATCTCACCTACCAGGAGTCTGACAGTAAGTTAGTGCATTGATTGAGCAGTTCTTTCACTGATTGCTCATGCTAACTGCCTGTAGTTCCTATTTAGCTAGTTCTGGATTGCCACTTGACCTTCTAACAGTATCATGCGCCCTCCTTGGATTCTCCATCCCCTGATTTATGCCTAGATGGTTCTATTAGACTCAATTAGACTCACTTGACTGATAATACTACAACCTTTATGGAATAAAACCAACTACACCCCAACCACCGATTATAATCTAATGGAGCATTGACTACCTCAACGTCGACCAAAATAATTTTTCTTTAGTTCAGTTTGTAAGGAAACAAGGATTCCATGGGGTGTAAACGTTTGGGAGTAAAATAATTTTAATGTCATGGAAAACTGGAAAAGCTCAGGGAAGGCTATTACATGACAACATAATATAAACATGACACAAGTAGAGGCTCCTTTGTCAATAATAGCGTGAAAGATATTATTCCCATGTAAGAGTACTTGAATTTGGAAATAAATATGTTGGGAGAGCTTCGGTTGGCTACATTCCATGTAGAAAATTACCAAACATGATTCAATAGGATCAATCCCACCAATAGCCAACAACAATGACCTATCTTGTGCATGACAACTTTACAACACTTCAAAAGTAGACATGGCACAAGGGGTTTGAGCTAAATCTTACACAATATTGTAATTGTGTGTAGCACGGGCTTTGGAATTATGTGTCACTCGTCGAAGTACGCCCTTAAGAAGGAAAATGATTGTGTCAAGAACATGCTTCTCTATTTTAAGAGGGCCATTAGGTTGGGATGATGAGGTTGAGTCCTTTTTCAAGAGATATTGTCTCAGGTTTCTCATAAGTATGATTATGAGTGGTCAAGGAGACAATTTTATCACATAAGAATACATTAAAATTTGGCAATCCATCCATAAAGGAGGATGACCTCCATTTCCCCCTTATGGAGGTGGAGGATTTGAAACAATCATTTGTTGATGTTGTTGCTGAGAGGGGAAATGATTCATTAGGACAACAGGTTGTGGGGTAGATTCTTAGTGAGTGATGAACTCATTGACTTCTTTTAAATGTGGAAAAGAATTCATCACATGGTCACCGCCACAAATATTTCAAGGAAAATTTGGATTCTGACGCAATGGTGGTCGGTGAGACCTTCTTGCTTAACATAATAAAACAGTTTTGACAAATTTTGTTCACAAACAAAAAGATGGGAACTGAAAATGCCAAGAATTTGGCTTCTATTACTTATATCATTTACAAAATTACATGTAAACTAATAAACAAGTCCACCTCATCCTGTTACAATCAATACAATGGAGTCCTCAAACAACTTGTCTCTGTATCGCTAATATACTTTGTGTGCTCGATCCCCCTCTTCTGAGCCTTCGCACCAGTATTCTACTCTACTCTGTTGTCGTTCCCAAGGTCGATCCTATTGGGCTTCCCCTAGGCGTCCTTACTCTGTCCTCTGCACGATCACTGATCCTGCAGATCCTGCAGTTGTCACTACCCCTTGAACATGCCTACACAGCCTTCTCCTATGGTGACACTTGGCCTGGTACCAACCACCTTCTTAACTGTCACTAACCTACTCAACTACCCACAATGGTGGTATGTATGTTGACTTGACTTCTTCACTTCTCGACCTCTGTGTCTCCCGACTTCTCTACAGTTGTCAATCGTGTCACTATCCACTTCTGACTGGTTCACACTTCGACTCGTTGACCATTTTCTACTTCGTTGGTCCTCAAATTAACTTGTCGAATTTACTTAGTCTCCATGGATTCCATCATCTCCATGCTCCATGCTTGGTCTTTACCGCTTCCATCGATGTCGCTATTCTTCCTTTCATCAACTTTTGAATCCATCGACTCTCACTCCTGTCGAACATACTTCGACTGCCTAGCCTTGACTGCTAGTATTCCCACACCATTGGTCATCAACAATCCCCCTGGTCGACCTTCTTCTATCGATCAACTTCGACTATTCCACCTAGGCCCCGATTCCTCTGCATCAGTCTCCCCAGGTGAAAAAGAACTTGACTACTATTTCAGTTTTCTGTATTCCTCCTCTGAAATCCATATCGGCTCTTCTAGCTCTCCGTTCTTCCACCAGACTAAGTATTCTTTCTTCTATGAACTCCTTGCGTGTCTGACTTCACGCTCATCCATCACTTTGGCGATTTATTGCTTCTATCGATATGGAATATGTACTACCTAGTCGATGTTTGACACTTCTCCGCTGCTTCTCGTCGAACCTTCTTTGTACTTGTACAGATCTGATACGTTGAACATAGCAGAAATGTTCAACTCTTCTGGTAGATCCAACACATAGGCATTGTCCGAAATCTTCTTCAGAATCTTACATGGTCCAATATTTTTCAGCTTTAGTTTGTTGTATGTTCTTGTTAGGAACCTTTCCTTCCTCAAGTGTGCATAGACTAAGTCTCCTTCACTGAACGACTGTAGCCTCTACTTTTTGTCGGCTCTTAAATTTTATGCCTCATTACTCTTTTCGATCTTATTACGTACCTTTTCATTAAATTCCTTCATGTGCTCTGCAAATGTCTCTGCATCTGCACTCTTTCTATTTTCGGTCGGTAATTTGACCAAATACACCACACCATATGGGATTCGACATTGAACAATATGGAATGGTCTCATACCTATTGAATGATTCACATAATTTTTGTATGCGAATTCTGCTTGCACCAACACGTTCTCCCACTGCTTAGGTCTATCAGTTGTCAAACATCTTAGAAGGTTTCCCAAAATTCAGTTTACTACCTGGGTTTGTCCATTTATCTGCAGATGGTATGCTGATCTAAACTGCAAATTCATGTCCAGATTCTTCCATAGGGTCCTCCAAAATTGACCCATAAAATTGGTATCTTTGTCCGACTTTATACTCTTCGACAACCCATCATAATCTAGCTATCTCCTTGAAAAATAATACAACAATGCTCGTGGCATCATTCGTCTTCCGACACGGAATAAGGTGTGCCATATTCAAGAATCTGTTGACTACCAAAAAGATTGAGTCGTTACCTTGCTGTGTCTTTGACAATCCTAGCACAAAATCCATGCTCAGGTGCTCCCATAGGACATTTGCAACTTGCAATGGTGCATATAGCCCCTTGTTTTGACTTCGACCTTTTTCCAATTTGTAAATTCTACATTGTTGGACCCACTTACCGACATCTATCGCCATCTCTAGGAAATAATACTTCTCCTTGACCAACGCCTTGGTCCTTTCGATGCCAAAATGACCTGATAATCCTCCACTATGCAGTTCTTGGATTAGGTTTTCCCTTACTGTGATGTTGTGAGATCCTTTCTTTGCTGCTCGATGGATCTATGATGATGATTGATGGTATTGCATATTTGCTGATGTGATTGTATATTTTTTATAAAGATAACCGAATATGTGTTTCCTAGAGGATGGATTGTTCATGTGGATGACTAACTATCTTTAATGCGTTTAAGCCTGTGCCACATAATAAGGAAGATGGAGGTAATAGCTACAGAAGAAGGGGAAGGTGGAGGCTTTAAAATAGTAGGGAAGACAACTGTTGAGATCTACAACCCACTCACCTGCTCAGATGGAGGCACAATTAAATCCCCTTACCTTATACCTTATAGTAGCACCCTTACCTTCCTTATAGCTAGGATTAGGACAGTGACCTATGTGCTATATACGATTATTTATAAATGAGTATGATTAGTAGTATTGTCACAACTTTCAGATATAAAACGGGACGTAATCTAACAAAACATTATGCACTAAGGACTTCTGGCTGTTGTTGGTATTGGTTCATTTACTTGAGGACTACTCCCCCTTTATCTGGTTCCATGTTCAGCCTTGTTCACCTCATTTAACTCCACTTTGTTGTTCTCATCCCGCTGGTTTAAGTTGGTGGTATAACTCTTTATCTCCCCCTTTGTTTGTCTTACTGCCATCTATCTATTTAAATAAATGCAACTATGTCTAAGGGCTTTGTGTCATTACTACTGAGGTTTTCCTTCTCCCGAAGATAGTAAAATGTAGCAACGTGAAAAAGAAATATAAAAAGCAGAGTTATGCTTAGGGGTATTGATTGGAAGATAGGAGGTCTCATCACAAGCTGGCCTATTCACTTTCATAAGTACTTGTTAAAGACATTGTAATCATCCAGTTACCACACCAGGGTAGTGGATTTTAGTTAGTATTTCCGAGGAAAAAGATAAAATCATAAAGAGCAATTTAAAGAAAAAATAAAAATAAAAATAAAGTTTGGGGTGGTAATTGTAAGTGCCGGGGAGCTTGTTATCGGTGTCTATCCCCTTCTGATTCCAGCTTCATTTAATTTATCATCTCGAATAAATGAATAAGAGTAAAAGTACTCATTAATCAAAGGACCACGGCGTAGAGATAAAGATAACAACACAAGGAGAAGGAGTGCAGTCTTGAACGATTATGAAGCACACGTCTTTAGGTAATAATAAGATTGTTGTTAGGAGGTGCATAAATGCCAGTCCCAAATCATTCTGTTGCAGGTGCAGGAGAAGCAAAGTTAGTAGTAACATATAGGTATGCAGAGAGAGAGGTAGAGGTAGATGCATTTTATCGAGTCTATTTAGCTATCGACCGGTAAAGAGTGAGTCGATCCAGCTTATCCACTACCATCTATAGTAGCAACATATAAAGTAGCATACGCAGAGTTATAGTTCCAGGTCCATCCATTTAAACACCAATAAGAGCACTTTTTTAAGCACCACCCGCAGTAGTGCCTATAGCTTACCCAGTACCTTTAGCTTATCCCTAGGAATACATAACTCTTGTCCCTTGAACATGTATCCCTCTTGGATAAAATAATCCAAGTATGGAGTTCTGTCGGTACTCCATGGTTCATGACTAGCCTTCCATGCTTTCGCAAAATCCTTGTTGGTCTCATACTCTGTCTTCACTGACTCTATTCCCATCACCTGAACTATTTTCATGTTCAACAATGCAACTCTTTGACTCAGCGTGTCAGAAACCTTGTTCGACTTTCCCAACTTATGTTGCAACACGAAGGTATATCCTTGCAATAATTCCACCCACTTCATGTGTCACTGATTCAACTTCGATTGAGTGTTCAAGTACCTCAGTGCTTGGTGGTTTGTGCATTTTTGAGCGCTTACTCTTTCAACCACAGTTGAAAATATCCACTGGTCCAATCACAACCAGAATTTCACCACATGCGCAAACCTCTACCCAACCGCAGCTGGAGTTGTTCACACACACGTAGGCTCTTCCCGCTCTGATACCAATGGACTAACTGCAGGTCGGTATCAATATCTCTCCTACTTGCATGCTCTTCTTGGTTGCACTGAGTGAAATGAGGTGCTCTATAGCCCAGTATGGGGGAGATGTTGTAACATGTGTGACGTAACGTTTGTTACTAACAAAATAATTAAAAAAATTCATGTTGACTCATAAAATAAAAAATTAAATTATGGAAAGTATTTAAAAAAAATCCATGTTGGTTCATAAAATAAAATATTATGAAAAGTAATTAAAAAATAGATGTTCGTTTATAAAATAAAAACTTAAAACTTAAACCCCAATCTATCAATCAAGAGAGATCAAATTTATTGAGTTTAAATTTAAAAAAATAAATACACCTCAAGAAATTGGATCCCTCTCGGTGCTTGATAGATACATGTTTAAGATGGATCTATGCTGGTATGATACCATTTGGAGCAAGGTTTGTCGGTCAGACCTTCTTGCTTAACAAAATCACACAGTTTTGACACAATTTGTTCACAAACAACAAGATGTGAATTGAAAATGCCAAGAAGTTGGTTTCTATTACTTATATCATTTAAAAAATTACATGTAAACTAATAACCAAGTCTTCCTCAACCTGTTACAATGAATACATTGGAGTCCTCAAACGACTTGGCTCTGTATCGCTGCTCTACTCTATCTATGCGATCCCCCTGTGAGATCCACCTGTGCGATCCCCTTGTGCGATCCCCTTGTGCGATCCCCCTCTTCTGAGACTTCGCACCGTTCTTCTACTCTTCTATGTTATTGTTCCCGAGGTCGACCCTTTCGGGATTCCCCGATGATAGTTTTAAACCTTAATAGTGCAGTAAAAACTCATACAATTTCTTAACCATTAACAGAAAATACACAATGGCACATGCATAACACATAGATTTTCACCTGGAAACCCTTAACTGGGAAAAAACCAACAAAACTTAGAGCCTCACAACTCTTTTCATTATTGTGTTTTCTTAACCATTCACAATACAATATATGGTATTCGCAGCATCTAAAACCCTAATTCGTTTACTCGAAATTAGGTTACAACCCTAATCCCTTTACCGGGATTAGATAGAATACAATGGGCCGAAGAGATATAACACACCCAATATGAAGAGATATAACACACCCAACACCCGAGGAGTCCTTACTCTATGCTCTGCACCATCACTAAACCTGTAGATTCTCTAGTTGTCAGTGCCCCCTGAATGTGCCTGTAATTTTTTTTCCTGTGGTGACACCTGGGCTAGTCCGAACCACCTTTTAACTATCACTGAAGTCCTCAACTACCCACAATGGTAGTATGTATGTTTCCTTGAATTCTGCACTTATCGACCTTTGTTCCTCTTGACTTTGCTACAGTTGTCGATCTTGTCGTTATCAACTTCTGATTAGTCTGGACTTCGACTCGTCGACCATTTTCTACTTCATTGGTCCTTGACTTAACTTGTTGATTTTACTTAGTCTCCATGGATGCCTTCCTCCCCATCCTCCATGCTTGGCCTTTGCCTCTTCCTTCGATGTCACTATTCTTCCTTTTGTCAACTTTCGACTCCATCGTCTCTCACTTCTATCGACCATACTTCAACAGCTTCTTGCTTGACTTCCTGGCCTTGAATTCCAGTATTCCCGTACTAGTCGTCATTGGAAATCCCCCTGGTCGGCCTTCTTCTGTTGATCAACTTCGACTATTCCACATAGTCTTGTATTATCCTGCATCAGATTCCTTTATTTCTTATTTCATTGAGCATTAGGAGTTTAGGATTACAGGGTTCCTTGCTCACTGGAAGGATATGTCTATTTATTATTTTTTTCTCTTTCCCTCTATATTGTTGAGGTTTTGTGGATTGGACCAAGTTTACCATAGAGGTATGAGCAGGAAAAATTGTTGGTTTGTTAGTAGGAGCAATAGAAGAGGGAGTATTAGTAATAGAAATTTGATTGAACTACCCACTCAACTGGATTACTGAAGCAATGGAGATAGAACCAATGATACCATCGACATGTGGTCATGGGGAGGGTTTGGATGGGCCAATTTATATCCGAGGAGCATGTGGGATAATTTCATATAGGGTGGCCGATTATGAATAAATTAAATCCAAATGTTAGGCATGGCAGATGGTTTGCTCTTCGGTTGCGGCTCCAACCATAGCAACATCGCGAGCAATGGGGGGTAATAGGTACTTGGTGAATGACTACACTAATAATTGGTCTTGAACAATATCTTTCACAAGCCTACGCTTCTGCCTCCATTCCTGAATGTGATCAGAAATATGTGTGGCGGTGTTCTGACGTAATGATGTCAAAAGGTCGTTCTCAGTTTCATAATGGATAAGCAATTGAACGTGTGCAAGAAGTTTGTTGCTAACACATTGAATCTAGTATATGAGGCACATAGAAACTCAATGTACCACTTAGAAGCAGTCCTAGTTAGGGTCCATAATAAAAGATGTAGCTTAACGCTATCCTCCAACATAGAGTTAGAGATACACCACAAATGATAAGTCGTGATATGTGTGGATGGGTATCCTCCCATTTTATTGTCAAATATAGGAATATCATATGGGACTTTTTGTGGAATGGCTGGTCATGAAGGATCATGAAAAATATGGTCATTTTTTAACTTCGACAAGTATGGTAAATCAAGGGTAGCCAAAAATGGAAATTGCAGGTTGGCATGTGGATTATGTGTCAAAGTTGATTAGGCATTAAGGCTAGTTGAACCTTGAGGTATTCCCATACATGGGCCTGCAAAAGTATAAGAACTTGGGAGAGCATGATTTCCCCCAGGATATTGGTTACCCCCAAAGGGGATATTACCTCTAGTAAATTGATTCCTACCATAAAATTGGTATCCTACAATGAATAGATTCTTCCCATACATAGAACTGCCCCAAGGTATATGACTATCCTCAAGATAAGGAACTTCCCCAAAAGAAGTGTTTCCCCAAGGAAAGGGGAATCTATCATAGACATTACTTCCGCTAGTGAATTGGAAACTACCAGAAACAATGTTGCTTCCAGAAAGAGGGACAACATTAGAGACATTTTGACCCCCAAGGGGTTGGGTACTTCTAAAGGCTTGGAATCCTTGTAGAGGAGGAGTAAGGTTCCCCCCCACAAATGTACTCCATCCAAAACGGATTCCAGCATTGGGAATAACTGGATACTATTAGAAATACTAGTGGTGAATTGAGAACCACTACTAGTGTTAAAAATAAGATTATGCCCCCCACCAAAGACAAAGGAAGAGTTAGGTTGCTGTGAAGACACAACAGGTTGGGGAAGACTGGATCAACATATGGATGGAACTATTGGTTGGGATGATATTCCCCAAAGGGAAAAAGTAGATGTACTAGGAGAAGTAGATGGAGCAGTTACTCTACTTATACACAATTGGGAGGAAATAATTGAAGTGCCTCCCTGAATACTGGGGGAATATGGGTAGATTGTTCCATGGACGATGGCATACAAGTAATAGGCATCATGTGGTTGAACAATGAAAAAGACACACCAATTGACGGTTGCACTTGCACAAGTACATGGTCAAAAGGGTTGGTTAAAGTGTTGGAGAGGGCTCTCATCAATCACTTCAACCCAGATTTGTATGTAGGTATTGATTCACTTTCAAAAATGGTGATTTCATGTTCTTCTATTTGAGAGGTGATTCATCGTCTATTGGATGGTAGTTCCTCCTCAACAAGAGAGAGGCCTCGAATATGTCAAAATTGGTGAACTGGTAGATTGGACATGGTGAAAGATTAAATTATGAAATAAAATAAAATTGACAACCTAAGTCCTACTACAACATAAAACCAATAACAGATCCCTAACCAAATCTATGAAATGAACAGGAAAATCAATTGGATAAAAGGACTCTTCTGGAGGTGGGGTCTCAATCCATCAATGAAGATGTAAGACACAGTTATGGTAACCTTGTTAGGATATTCATATACTCCATCCTAGTCCCACCAGTATTTTGATCTTTTACATTTTCAGTCATGCATGCACCTTTAGGGTTTGCATGCATCCCAGTCATCAGTCCAGCACCTAGCCCTCAGTTAGCCAGCCCCCAGGAGCTTCTCACTATTTAGTTTTATCCCTCCAGTTGCTTAACGCGCCCTTCTTCCTTGATTTTAGGGAGCAACTTGCCCTTCTTCCTTGATTTTAGGGAGCAACTTGCCCTTCTTCACCTACCAGTCTAGTTATCATTGTTGGTTGTGGAGCCAGATCTTCTAGTCTCATAGATGATATTGTATCAGCCGTGTTTGTACCCCAGTTTTATATGATATGTAGGTGGACTGTACACTCACCCCAGCGGGGGGGTGTGGGGGGGCATCGCCCCCCCACGGGGTTCCAGGGGGGACCATCCCCCCTGGCTGGGGGGTCCGGGGGCAGCGCCCCCGAAGAAAAATTTTGGGGCTGTTTTCACCAGCTGTTTTGCGGGCCCATGGTTTTGGGTATCCCATGGTATTTTCCCATTGTATTTCCCCTATAAAATAAAGACATTGCAATACAACTAGGGAGATGATGTATTAGGTTTTATGCATTATAAAGATCTCTGAGATCAGGAGAGAGACTGTGAAACAGTGAAGAGCAAGTGCAGCGGTTGTGCTACAGGTTGTATCCCTTCACCTTGCTGGATGGTAATAATAATAAGGACTAGCAAATTCAGTGTGGACGTAGCCCAAGTTGGGTGAACCACGATATATCTGTGTCTCTCTTGTAATCTGTATGTGTGATTATATTTGCATTTCTGTTTATTGTTATTGCTCTGCGATCCTGTTTTTCTAATAGTCACTCAGTTACAATCAGTTACAGTCAGTTACAGTCAGTTACACTCAGTTACACTTAGTTACATTGAGTTACACTCAGTTACACCTACCAGAGTTAGTTTGACTGATGGTTGATAGTTACTTGAGCATTGATGACTCCACTGATGATGATGAAGACTTCCAGTTGCGCTCCGATGATCATGAGGACACCTAGTTGATGACACTCTATTGATCTTATGATCACTCTGAGAGGCTAATTCGAATTGCCAACTTAGGCATTCGAATCCTCTCTACCATTGTACTATTTATTTGTCCATACTATGATTAATTAATTAGTGTGTGTGAAGTATTATTGCTTCTATCCGAGTTCTACTGTATTATTATTCTGTTGCTCATTATAATTCATTGACCACTCTTCTTCTATTTTCTTTCTTAATCATAATTACTCTTGTGAGGTATACATCATCTCTTAGATATGCTGTGAGGATTTTCACATGGTATCAGAGCATGTTGAGAGTATTGTTTATCTCCATTCTTGAGAGTTTTTTGTAGGTTATTACCAAGATTTCGAGTGCAGCAGTTTCTGCATTTTTGCAGCAGTAGCAGTTGCAGTTATTCTATATTGTTTTTGCAGGTCCTCTACAGCTTCTATGTATTCATCAGGAATTACTCCTCTTGATCCACTCAACTATGATGAATGGAAACCAAGAATGATAGCAGACTTGAAGATCCATGATCTTTTTGATTGTTATTTTGAAAGAGAGTTCGAATCCCCTGAAGAGAAGATTGACCGGTTAAATAAAAGTGACATGCACTTTCAAGAAATAATGTTTTCTTTGTTTGCACGCCAGAGATTCCAATTCAAATACCGTAATGGTGTTGAAACTCCAAAGGAGTTATGGAATCCAAAAGAGATATGGGCTCAACTGGATGGAAAATTTGGCAGAGAGAATAAAGGACTTGGTCCCAACCCATTCGAAAGAAAACAAAGTGATGCATTCGCTCCTCTTGATGGTCTCTCAGATCATACACCACTATCATCTCATATTGAAGTTGTTGACAAAGAACTTGCAGATTCTACACTCATGCTCAAACTTTCCTCTCTTTCTGTGCCAGCTCACACTCTAGATATTGCAGAAGGTCCTAAATCCTCTCTTGCACCAGAGTCTATTGGTTTGCATCATGATCACATGATTATTTTGGAGGTCAAAACAACTTTTGAAGGTAATGCATTCGCTCCTCTCCAGCTAACTCCTCTTTTATACTACTATATGATCATAATTCCATGCTTTCAGAATGTCATTGAAGAATATGGCCATTGCCATTCACTTGGGATAATTTCTCATGCATCTACTGGTTTTGATCTCACCTCTCATGGTTCAAAGGAGATCTCAAGAAACCATGATTCAAGTCTTGGATCTAATTTGGATTCCAAGCAATTAATGCTTGGGATAATTTCTCATGCATATGATAGTTTTGATCTCACCCCTGCTGGTTCAAAGGAGATCTCAAGAAATTGTTTTTTAAGTCTTAAATCTGATTTTGATTTCAAGCAAACATGTAATAGTTATTTTTGGCATAATCTCACCCATGGTGGTTTGAAGGAGAAGACAAAAGACTATATGCGCTTTCACAGATTTGATCCTACCTCAGCTGATTCGAATCACAGGTTCAAGGATCATTCTCATACTGTTGGATTTGTTCTCATCACATTCGATCTGAAGAGCAAGTACAAGCACATGCTTTTTGAGCATGATCCACTTCTTCCCAAGAAGAAGATACCTCCAGACATATGACCCAGCATCACACCAGCTAGAGTTTGGAGCATTTATTTTTATGTGTGCCTTACAGTCTATTTTTTGAGGAGGGGGTATGTTTCCCATGAAATTTTTCCACTTCCTTGGTTTATTGATTGTTATTATTCATTGTATTGGGTGACCTTTGGTCTTAATTACCAGGGCCCACGATGGATTAGGGGGGGTGTTAGGATATTCCTATACTCCATCCTAGTCCCACCAGTGTTTCAATCATTTACATTTTCAATCATGCATGCACCTTTAGGGTTTGCATGCATTCTAGGGTTTGCATGCATCCTAGTCATCAGTCCAGCACCTAGCCCTCAGTTAGCCAGCCCCCAGGAGCTTCTCCCTATTTAGTTTTAGCCCTCCAGTTGCTTAATGCGCCCTTCTTCCTTGATTTTATGGAGCAACTCGCCCTTCTTCACCTACCAGTCCAGTTGTCACTCAGTTACAGTCAGTTACACTTAGTTACACTCAGTTACAGTCAGTTACTGTCAGTTACAGTCAGTTACACTTAGTTACATTGAGTTACACTCAGTTACACCTACCAGAGTTAGTTTGAATGATGGTTGACAGTTACTTGAGCATTGATGACTCCACTGATGATGATGAAGACTTCCAGTTGCGCTTCGATGATCATGAGGACACCTAGTTATGCTCCGATGACACTTTATTGATCTTATGATCACTATGAGAGGCTAATTCGAATTGCCAACTTAGGCATTCGAATCCTCTCTACCATTGTACTATTTATTTGTCCATACTGTGATTAATTAATTATTGTGTGTGAAGTATTATTGCTTCTATCCAAGTTCTACTGTATTATTATTCTGTTGCTCATTATACTGCATTGACCACTCTTCTTCTATTTTCTTTCTTAATCATAATTACTCTTGTGAGGTATACATCATCTCTTAGATCTGCTGTGAGGATTTTCACATGGTATCAGAGCATGTTGAGAGTATTGTTTATCTCCATTCTTGAGAGTTTTTTGCAGGTTATTACCAAGATTTCGAGTGCAGCAGTTTCTGCATTTTTGCAGCAGTAGCAGTTGCAGTTGCAGTTATTCTATATTGTTTTTGCAGGTCCTCTACAGCTTCTATGTATTCATCAGGAATTACTCCTCTTGATCCACTCAACTATGATGAATGGAAACCAAGAATGATAGCAGACTTGAAGATCCATGATCTTTTTGATTGTTATTTTGAAAGAGAGTTCGAATCCCCTGAAGAGAAGATTGACTGGTTAAATAAAAGTGACATGCACTTTCAAGCAATAATGTTTTCTTTGTTTGCACGCCAGAGATTCCAATTCAAATACTGTAATGGTGTTGAAACTCCAAAGGAGTTATGGACTCCAAAAGAGATATGGGCTCACCTGGATGGAAAATTTGGCAGAGAGAATGAAGGACTTGGTCCCAACCCATTCGAAAGAAAACAAAGTGATGCATTCGCTCCTCTTGATGGTCTCTCATATCATGCACCACTATCATCTCATATTGAAGTTGTTGACAAAGAACTTGCAAATTCTACACTCATGCTCAAAATTTCCTCTCTTTCTGTGCCAGCTCACACTCTAGATATTGCAGAAGGTCTTAAATACTCTCTTGCACCAGAGTTTGTTGGTTTGCATCATGATCACATGATTATTTCGGAGGTCAAAACAACTTTTGAAGGTAATGCATTCGCTCCTCTCCAGCTAACTCCTCTTTTATACTACTATATGATCATAATTCCATGCTTTCAGAATGTCATTGAAGAATATGGCCATTTCCATTCGCTTGGGATAATTTCTCATGTATCTACTGGTTTTGATCTCACCTCTCGTGGTTCAAAGGAGATCTCAAGAAACCATGATTCAAGTCTTGGATCTAATTTGGATTCTAAGCAATTAATGCTTGGGACAATTTCTCATGCATATGATAGTTTTGATCTCACCCCTGCTGGTTCAAAGGAGATCTCAAGAAATTGTTTTTTAAGTCTTAAATCTGATTTTGATTTCAAGCAAACATGTAATAGTTATTTTTGGCATAATCTCACCCATGGTGGTTTGAAGGAGAAGACAAAATACTATATGTGCTTTCACAGATTTGATCCTACCTCAGCTGATTCGAATCACAGGTTCAAGGATCATTCTCATACTGTTGGATTTTTTCTCATCACATTCGATCTGAAGAGCAAGTACAAGCACATGCTTTTTGAGCATGATCCACTTCTTCCCAAGAAGAAGATACCTCCAGACATATGACTAAGCATCACACCAGCTAGAGTTTGGAGCATTTATTTTTATGTGTGCCTTGCAGTCTATTTTTTGAGGAGGGGGTATGTTTCCCATGAAATTTTCCCACTTCCTTGGTTTATTGATTGTTATTATTCATTGTATTGGGTGACCTTTGGTCTTAGTTACCAGGGCCCAGGATGGATTAAGGGGGGGTGTTAGGATATTCCTATACTCCATCCTAGTCCCACCAATATTTTGATCATTTACATTTTCAGTCATGCATGCACCTTTAGGGTTTGCATGCATTCTAGGGTTTGCATGCATCCCAGTCATCTGTCCAGCACCTAGCCCTCAGTTAGCCAGCCCCCAGGAGCTTCTCACTATTTAGTTTTAGCCCTCCAGTTGCTTAATGCGCCCTTCTTCCTTGATTTTAGGGAGCAACTCGCCCTTCTTCACCTACCAGTCCAGTTGTCACTCAGTTACAGTCAGTTACAGCCAGTTACAGTCAGTTACACTTAGTTACAGTCAGTTACAGTTAGTTACACTTAGTTACATTGAGTTACACTCAGTTACACCTACCAGAGTTAGTTTGACTGATGGTTGACAGTTACTTGAGCATTGATGACTCCACTGATGATGATGAATACTTTCAGTTGCGCTCTGATGATCATGAGGACACCTAGTTGTGCTCCAATGACACTCTATTGATCTTATGATCACTCTGAGAGGCTAATTCGAATTGCCAACTTAGGCATTCGAATCCTCTCTACCATTGTACTATTTATTTGTCCATACCGTGATTAATTAATTAGTGTTTGTGAAGTATTATTGCTTCTATCCGAGTTCTACTGTATTATTATTCTATTGCTCATTATACTGCATTGACCACTCTTCTTCTATTTTCTTTCTTAATCATAATTACTCTTGTGAGGTATACATCATCTCTTAGGTCTGCTGTGAGGATTTTCACATGGTATCAGAGCATGTTGAGAGTATTGTTTATCTCGATTCTTGATAGTTTTTTGTAGGTTATTACCAAGATTTCAAGTGCAGCAGTTTCTGTATTTTTGCAGCAGTAGTAGTTGCAGTAGTAGTACCAAGGGGAACCCCCCAAGGTAGAGGAAGCATATGATTATGCGTTTGTCTTAGGTACTACAAGAACTTGCCACTTGCAGTCACCCATGTAGGAGCCTATGAATAACAACTAAGTTTACCACTTCACAAAATGATGATCAGGCAGAGTAGTCGTAAGTCAAGTTCAAACGTGTGGGAATGGAACTTAAGATACAAGTCTCAGATGCAAATCCCATCTAGAATATGTCACTCTGAGGACTTTCCAACTGAACATAACCCTAATACACGCAAGAATCCATTAAGTACACTGCGAGGGGATATATCTCAAATGAACCTAGCTTGACCTTATGCTTGATTTCTATGTTAGAAGAGAATTCCCGACAAGTGCCTTTAGATACTAATATATTTTCACTCTTTAATGACTCTAGTTGCGTTTTATGGCCTTGTAGAGTGTCCTCTCCAATCCTAATCCAAGGCCCTACACCCTATGCTAATATTGATTTGGTAGACAAATGTAAATGTCTAATCAATTTTCGATTAAATGCTTCATTTTAAGGCTATTGACTACTCAATCAAGGTACATGGAATGAAACTTGGTGATGTTTGAGACTCTTGACCCTTCAAATAGAAAGGATGCAAAAAATGAAAATGCACACTTTTTTTTCGATGAACACCCATCTATCTGAGGAAAAATAGGTATTTTATTTTTCAATCACAATATTGTAGCCAATAAAGTTCCCAATGTAATCACAAAGAATAAAAAACTCCCAGCTCAAAACTCATCACATTCAATCTCCACACAATGTTTAATCAAACCAAAACATGCAATCCCTAAATATGATGGAAATGCATAAATTTCGTTTTTCTTCTTTTATTTTCACAATTTCTTGAACAAATGCATATGCAAAAAATAAAATTAGAAAACACACTTTCAAATATAGAAATTTAGAAATATGGTTGCAAATAGAATTGGTGATCACTATTCACACACAACACTATATTGCATGAAGGAAAACAACCCAAAACAATTGACAACACTTGAGAAAAAGTAGTATGAAAAGTTCCAATAGCATCAAAAGATCACTAGAAGGAAAACACACTCAAGTCAGGTCAATATTCATTGATTTAAGGTAGTGTAAACAAATGACAAAAGAGAATGTTACAGCGTAATTTTCCACCTTGTGAGCATCAGCATTGATTGGCCTTCAGGATCCATTTTATTGACTCAGATTCATTATTTTCCCTTCAGGAATCAAGTTTCCCTATTTTTGTTCCTGTACGCTTGTTGTTCCATTATAGCCAGCGTACACGCAGGATGCACCTAATTAGCTTGTGTACATCAAGTTACATGGTAAAAACAATAAAAAAATTACTTTTTACTGCCAAAAAGCGGTCTTAGGGTGACCTTTGGCCCTCCATATACCCCGAAACAACTCGATTCGACCTTTCACTTACCCTTGGAAGGCTATATATTGAGCTCTTATGGTGTATGGAAGAGAGGAGAAAGAGGGAGCAAGATAACTCGAGTGGATTTTTGCCGTGACTTGAGTCTACACTCATTGATCCTTGTTGTTGTGAACTCCTTATGTCCACCTACCAAACTCCTTTCATAGTTTGAGTTTTCCATTGCATGGGGGATTGAAGTGGTGGAGGCACAAGTGGAGAGACCTAGTTCTTGGTTCAGATTGGTTGCCGGCAATAGGTCGTATCATGTACTTCTTGTTATTAAATAATGGAAATACTCATTTTCTCGTCGAATTGTTGTTGTGAATGTTGTTTAAATTACATTGGGTTACATTTGATTATGATATCATGGATCATGTTATTGATTATGATAATATCTTTCACATATTATATGCACTTGCTTGTATTTGTTGTTGAGACTAATATGCAGGTTCAAGTGTAGAGATTGAAAGCTCAATGAGGATCTACTTCGAACATCCGGTTGAAGGTTGGTTTTATTCTCTACATATTAGCATTTTCATTATAATAGAATTGCATTGGGAATTGAGTTATTTTCTAGTAATGTCTATTGTGGTCTGCCCCGAGCCATAGGAAGTTTTTCTCTATAACAGAAATGGCAACTCCATTGGGGAGAAACCTCCATTTTTGGGGATTTTTAGGCATTTGTCCTTATTTTGAGTTGCTGTTTGTCGAGCTTCTGTGTCATTGAGTAGCCGTTGGGATTTACATTAGAAAAATAGCTTTTTCTGGGCTGTTTGACTCTTCTTGTGTTCATTTTTCTTTCCCTGTATGCGGTTCAACCTAGTTTTGATTGCGTCTACCCGCCCCTGTGTGAACTGTATCCCGCGTCTACCCGCTACTGTTCTATGAACAGTCGCGTACAACTCCAGGTTTTCTTGTTTTTGGACTTGGGTCATTGCTGGGTTGCTTTTGAGTGTTCCTGAGTCTTAGTTGTCCTATTTCCTGACTGTTCCATTCTCTGTTTGTGACCAGAAACTCCTCTTTTTTTTTTTAAGCTTTTTGATTTTCATAATTTCTTGTTTTATAGTTCATTAGCATTGGTTGAGTCTTACTGTTTGGGATTTGCTGGGTTGTCTACTTGATATGCTCTACATTTCTTTATTGAATAGTTAGATTTTGCTTGCATTTTTTCATTTCATTATATTGAAAAAATACAAAAACGTTGTTTGGCATTTTCCTTGCATTTATAAGAGAAAATACAAAAATATTTGCTTTATGTTTTGCATTTTGCATCAGAGTGCTTGTGATTTCATCTAGGACTTGCTTGTGCATTGAAACTGTAAAGAGATTACATTTTCTTTCAAACCATTGGATTGATTGTCATATTAGTGGCATGTTCTTTTATTGAATAGAGGAGTCTAGTGTTTTTCGATTGTGCATACCATTAAGTCTTATACATCATCAGTTTCACGACCATATCCTTTGAGTAATTACAACCATTAAAATCAATGCTTAATCTTAAAATTGATTAGAAATGATTTTAGTTTTATAGGGTACACCAACTAGCTTAGGTTTAGAGCCTTGGAATAGATCATTGTGAGATAACAATCCAAGACTATTGAACCAACATTATGTGTCTGACCAGGGAGTGGTAAAACCCATGGTATACATATATCAGTCTTCTTAGGAAGCTCTACTAAAACCAGAGTTAAGCACGAGGTCACAGGAGGTTGGTTGCGGAGATAGCCCTCCAATACTAGTTGAACGTGGGATATATTTCCAGGATTTGTTCGTGTATGGGGGCTCTTGGGGGATTTGAACCTCTTGAGTTTCGGGCTTAGCTACCCTTCCCATATGATGGATCCCACCTGTGACTGTCCGCCTGAGCATTGGTTATATCGTGGTGACCTTAGTTGCTTTACCTAGGTATCACATAGGGAATTCGTTGCGGTATTCTGCGATTGTACTGAGTCAGATAGGGGTTAGACAACACAATTTCCTGTTGTATAGGGATTTGACCCTGTGAATGCAGTGAAGTCTGGGAGCCCTTATAACTGATTCTGTTACCTCTAGTTATAGTTTAGGAGTCTCAAGCCTCTCCTAGGCGAGACATACCGGCGGTAGTGTTGGGAGGTCCTTTGGTCCAGTCCTGTTTGTGTGCATATGGCTGTAGTTTATTTAGGTGTGCGCTCTTTGGTCATTAGTTGGCTGTTAGGGGGCATTTAATTTAGTGGAATTTTTGGAGTTATCATGGAGGAAGATACACCTCTCCATCAGTCTCGTCGTTTGGCTGGTCTACCAGCCGACGAGGTAGCACATCCTTTTTAGAAGAGACGCCGGAGGATACCCTCTGATCCTTTTGATACTTTTGATGAACTTCAAGATTACATTATGAATTTTTCATCTGGTATAGGGAGAATTCCCATGACTCCATCGGTTGAGGTTGATGGACAGATCGCTCCTCCCACTCCTAGAGAACTTGAAGAGGAAGGTTCACCCCCACACACTACTTTTTCAGGTTTTGGGCCTGACCCACCCCCAGATTCAAACCCATTTTATGATACACATACACATGGTTTCCGATATGGGATGCATATCTTAATGACACCACAAACCCTTCGACCACTAATCCATTTTCAATTAGTATGGCCGGTCTTAATTCTAATGTTACATCCACTTCGTCGGGTAGTCAAGCTAACACTAGCCTTGGTGCTATGGGCACTGCTCCATCCGTGGGTGGTGCAACCTTTTCTGCTCCCTCCGAGGGTGGCACAACCTTTTATGCTCCCTCCGAGAGCGTCGCAACCTTTTCTACTCCATTTCAATTTAAGTATGGTCATATCCCTTCAGCTTCCACAATTGTTGGGGGAGGACCACGTCCCAGGACTGCCCCTCATTTTAGTGGGAACACTTCTCATAACACGACTCATATTCCACAACCTAACACACATGATTCTACGCATATACCCATGACTACGACCACATCTTATAACCAGCATGTCCCTCCTAACATGGGAGGTGAGAACATACCCTATACTGGGGGTGGGCACATTCCCAACACTGGGGGTGGGCACATTCCCAATACTGGGGGTGGGAACATTCCCAACACTGAGGGTGGGAACATTCCCAACACTGGGGGTGGGAACATACCCTACACTTATGGTCATTACTCGACTGCTCCTGCTACGACTAGCACCTATATGCCCCATAATTATGGTGGTAATCCTTCTTATAATGCATTCGGTTCTGGAATTTACTATAACCCTCCTCACTATGGTGCTTATAACACATATATACCTTCATACCCTTACATGGGTCAGGGTGGAGGCAGTTATCAGCCCTATGGTCATGGTCATGGTCATGGTTCATATCATCCCTACGGTCCGCAAGGTCAGCCTCTTTTGGGAGCCTTTAATCCAGCTTCATAGCCACAACTCCCATTTCTTGCTCGTTTGAATCTACCATATCTTTCGAAGCTCATGAATGATCTGGTGTGTCACGATCCTTCTTGGCCTCTAGTCCCTACCAAGCTCCCTTCTGATATTCCAAAGTTCGAAGGGAAGAATGGTGAGGATCCAGGTGATCATGTTACGACTTTTCACCTTTGGTGCTCCTCGAATTCGTTAAATCATGAATCTATTCATTTGAGACTATTTCAACGCACCCTCACGGGGGCATCCGTGAAGTGGTATGTCGAGTTGCCTGGGGGAAATTATAGGGGTTTTAATGAGACAGATTTGGTTTTCTTAGATCACTTTCAGTTGACGGTTCGTTATGATACTGGCACCGAACTTTTATCTACCTTCTGCCAGAACAAGGCCATGCACATATCTGATCACATTCAAGAGTGGCGTCAACGGAAGAGGCTAGTTAAAGCCAACATTCCTCCAGAATTTCTGATGGTGTGGTTCCTCAAGTCTTTGCTTCCCTACATATCTAAGGAAGTTTCGGTGTTTGGAACTATGACTAAGGAGCAAGCTATATTCAAATCCCAGCAGCTAGATTTACTTTACGCTCAGTCTGGTATCCTGTACGATATTATTCCTAACGCGACCACGTTCACGTCATGAGCCCAAGCCTGTTCCTGGACCACATGCTAATGGCATTGCTGGATCCACGAGTACTTGACCCGTTGAATTGGTTACAAATCAAATGCAAAATTTGTCTATTATCCAGTCTACCCCTGGACAGGATCACGCCTCGTCCACTTCCACTTAATCGATCGATGTCCATTCTTTACAAACGACGAACCCATCAGGTAACCAACAACCTGGTGGAAAGAAGAAGGGGAGAAACAATTGTAAGGGTGGGAATAATGGAAGTAATAGAAATACTCCTAGAAAAAAGAACGTAAACCCTCCTTGTGACAGGGGAAAGGCTGGTGGGGACCGTAAGCCGATACGTAAGGTGAAATTCCCTTGCAAAATTTGTGGGGAGGATCATCTGACTCACTTGTGTCCTCGAATTGAAGAAGCATCGAAGCATCTTGCATAGAGACCAGTTGTGTTGAAATATCCCCTTCTGCATAATCAGAATATGGCTTCGAATGCTCCAGTCACTGGCTATGGGACTAATGAAACTACGATATATTCTTCTCATGCCGGTGGCTATAGATGCGTGAACATGGCCAATCTCAGGTTAGTGTTGCTACTCATCAACGCGATTATGGTGCACTAGAACCGAATATGGGGAATGATCCTCCTCCTCCTCCTGACACTTCTTTTCATATCGAGAAGCCCACTACTATGCCGCAGATACCGAAAGGTGTTCTTAAGCACTCGGTGCACAATACCAATTCCCGAGCTGCCCAAAACTACTCCATTGTAGAATATTTGGGACAAACTCCGTGTGCCATGTCGGTTCTTGAGGTTTTACAGGAATTTATTTCACAGAGGAATGCCCTTTAACTACTTTGGGAGTTAAGGATGAGAGTAGCCCTAGTGTCATTAAATTCGACACTACTGATATCCAGCCTCTCTTTCCTTATCATGTGTCTTTTCAAGTCCACGTGAGGTGCTTAGATAAATTCGTTAAACGTACGGTGGTTGGCGAAGGTGCTTCCACCTCAGTAATGTCATTGGATTGTTGGAAAGCTCTTGGCTATCCTCCCTGGTCAAAATCTATGACCATGCTTACTGTGTTCGATGGTCGGTCATTTAGACAACACAATATTCTCCATTCCCTTGAGGTCCACTTGGGGGGGAAATCCATGCCTATGGAAGTCGAGGTGGTTGATGCGCCCATCGAATACAACCTTCTTCTGGGTAGGAATTGGATCTACGCAATAAAAGCGATCGTGTCCTCCGTGTTTAGAGTTATTTGCTTTTCTCATGAAGTCAGAATTGTGATGGTCGATCAGCTAGACTTCCCTACTTCTAATTCCGTAGTATCGCTGGGAACTGTTTTTCCCCATATCAAATATTCTCATCTAGCAACTGGGAACATTGGTGTAGGATTGTATCCATCCTTGATGGAATCATTTGACTTTGTTGCACCAATTTCCTTTATTGGAACTGTTTTCGATAGTGTGCCATCCTCATTAAGTAATGTACCTTTCCGGACCTCGTATTTTAATGATTGGTGGACTTTACCATCCACGAATTCCTCGTCTGGAGACTTTTCGCATGTTGGAATGGCTATGCCGTTATCTGTAGCTTATCTTGCATATCGTGAAATTCAACAAGCCACCGCAGAGCCGGATCCATCCTCTTCACGGACGGAGGAGGAATATTCTGTTATGCTGTCGGCATGGGGAACTGACTCATCTTGCTCGCACGATAGTCTTAATGGTAATTTTCCTTCGGATGAAGCCATCATTGAGGCCATGTGTGGTAGTGAGAGGCCTTGGGAATATTTGCATCATCGCTCTTATTTTCTTCCTAACCTCGATCTTCTTGAGAAAGAAGAGTTTAGGACAACTCTTGCAGAGAAGGTTGGTCACCCTGTGGCTCCTTTGGATTCACATGGGATTTAAGCAGAGGGGAATATGGCTAATATCTCCCCAACCATACCGATCAACATCTCTCACATGCCTGGAAAGATAAAGAATGTTTATATCAGTGCTAATTGTTCTCTCGATGAGATCTGCATACACACCGAATTGTTCAAGGAATTTTAGGATGTTTTCACCTGGTCATATGAGGAGATGCCAGGAATAGACCCTAGCATTGTTGAACATGAGATTAAGACATATCCCAATGTTAAGTTGGTTCGGCAACGATTTCATGCTGTGAATCCTAGGAAGGCAGCCGTGATTAAGGCAGAGGTGGAGAAACTACTTAAAGCTGGTTTTATCTACCCATTTCCCCTTATTGAATGGGTGTCAAATCCTGTTCCTATAGATAAGAAGCAAGGAACCATCCGTGTATGCACAGAATTTAGGGATCTGAACCGCGCATGTCCGAAAGATAACTTCCCCACCCCATTCATAGATCAAATCTTGGATGTGTGTGCTGGGGGTGAGGTTTTTTTGTTTATGGACGGTTTCTCCGAATATAATCAGATCCAGATACAGCCAGAGGATCAACATAAAATTGCTTTTATATGTCCTTGGGGTACATTTGCGTACCGAAAAATGCCTTTCGGCCTTAAAAATGCCGGAGCTACATTTCAGCGTGCTATGACCTATGCATTTCATGACCTTAAGCGTATAGTGGAGGCTTACTTGGATGATCTTGCTGGCCATTATCGTAAGAGAGTGGACCACCCCAAGCACCTCCGCCTCATTTTCGAAAGATGCCGGTGTTACAAGATTCGGTTGAACCCCAACAAGTGCATCTTTGTTGTGAAAACGGGTCTCCTTTTAGGGTTCATAGTTTCCAAAGAGGGTATCAGAGTCGATCCTCTTAAGGTTGAGGCAATACTTCGGTTGCCTCCCCTGCGTAACTTAATTCAACTTCAGAGCCTCCAAGGGAGAGCCACTTTTCTACGACGTTTTATAGTGAACTATGCTAGTATTACCAAAGGTTTCACGCAACTTTTGAAGAAGGACACACCGTTTATCTAGGATGAGCAAGCCCAACAGTCTTTTGACGCTTTGAAGAAAGCTTTGGTATCGGTCCCTCTGCTTAGTCCACCTAATTTTCCTAGAGATTTCTTGCTTTATGTGGCCACATCTCTTGAGATGATTGGAATGGTCTTAGTTAAGGTAGATGATGTGCTCCAAGAGCATGTTATTTATTATCTTAGTTGAAATCTAGTAGACGCTGAGCTGAGATACACTCACGTGGAGAAGTTGGCACTTGCGACTGTTCATGCAGTCCAACATTTACAACATTACATTATGCTTCGGAAAACCACTGTCATAGCACACATCAATCAATTTCAGTTCGTGCTTTCACGACGTTTGATTGGGGGGAAGTATAATAAGTGGATTGTTATTCTTCAGGAGTTTGATCTTGATTCTGCTTCGGCAAAGTCGGTGAAATCCTTGGTTTTCGCTGAGCTCATGTCATATTTTCCACGACTGGATGAGGACATAGTCCATGAAGATTCCTTTGTGGATGTGTTGGCTTATAAACTGATCTAGAGGTTTTCCAATATAGACCCAGGTTCTTTGCGGTTTAGCTTAACCAACAAAACCCCTTCTCACCGGCCCTTTCGGAAACAACCTGCGAACAAGTTGAGGTCTCACCCGAGGTGTAGCAATGGGGGCGCTACGGAATCCGATTTCCATAGGGAAGTGATGAGTTGTTTGGATGGGGCTACTACACAGCACGCTATCAGGACTGCGCTGCGAGCTAAAGACTACACGACGATAGACTGCATCGAGGTCCTCACTTCTACACATTAACCACTACACAACCAACGCACCCAAAGGCTGCGCGGTTCGAGCAGGATACCACCTCTAGGACAATGCAATGGTCTAATACGCTTCCTCTTCCAGGCTTAACAGATCTTAATGGTCTAACCAATGCATCCAGACACTATACGGTTCAGACAAAGTGTGAGTCACAGGATAGCGCAAATGACTTGTGCGCTTCCTCTTCTGAACTTGATCACTATGGAAACTTACTATAACACTTAGCCAATCATCTATTGCATTAGAATACTTGGATTTATAACAATTGCAAGCAGATAAAACATTTAGTGCGGCGCACTGCTAGTACTGCACGTCAACAGAGTTACTTAACCAGAATTCTTCGTATACTTGTGATTATTTAGAAAACTGACACTTCGGCAAACATAAGGTACTGCACATCCAACATTCATTCATTCACATAACACTTAACATATTAATCACATCTTTCTCCTATGGCGAATACATATAAAAGCATTAACATAGCAACTGGTAAATGGGACTACAAGCATTCATGTAAGCAAACAGATAAGTGCAAAATGGAAACCATCACACTACACAAGATTTAACATGGTTCACCACCCAGATGGAGGCTATGTCCACAAGAATTATTGTTATATTAGTCTCTGGGAAGGGTACAATAGTTTTTTGTCTGTGCACTCAGTTGCAGAATCTCTTCTCTCTCAATAGGTCTCTGCGCACACAGTTGTAGAGCCTTTACAATTAATCTCAAAAGATTCAACAATGTTTTGACTTACAAAATGAAGAGTAACCCTTTTCCATACAAAAATTCCTTATTTATAGATCACGCCCATGGGTTGTGTCTTTACAATCAGTAGGCCAAAACCCTAAGGTTCACAAAACTGGCATGGCTAACTGCCACCCTAGCTGTCGCCATCGACAGCCTGCTCTAGGCCGTCCTGCTGGGCCACTCGTGTCTCACACACTCGTCTGACAGCTGCAGTCGTCAAAACGGTTACAATTGCATAATGGCTTGTCCCTTTCCGCTCCTTCCGCCTACCTGTCGCCATCGGCATAGTGGCCTAGCTTCTCAACTACTTGCTGCCACTCTCCTTGGTAGGTCTCTTTCTTCTGCCTTCAACATGTTCCTTACCAAAAATAGGTCACTTCCTCGTCTGACCTTTACCTGTATTTATTACCAAAAATAGCTGCTGCACGAGTCCCGTGCACCAGCGTACTTCGCAATCCTGCCTTAGCTATTGCCACTACATGACATGCACAATTATCAAAATTACCCCCATGCCCTGTCGCATCACACAATGCGCACTTTTCAGCACTTGTGCAAATATTCCAACTTGGGCCCCACCCAACAGGCCCCTAACACTCACCTGTGGCGTGTCCCGAGCCACTTCCACTTGCGGATGATGGTGCCGTATCTTCCGGTGTACCTAGTTTTGAAGTAAAATTTTGCAGGGTAATTGCTAACTGTGCAAGCGTGTCCTTGGCCTTTTTCTCAAATCCTCAAAGCGTCTTAAGAGTGGACCGCGAGACCTTTTATTTGGCCACCTGCTCTTTCATGGTACCTTCTGCTGCCTGAAGTTCTATGAACTTCTCATCGAATTGCTGCATCAATTCAAGGCCTTCTTGTTCAATGGGCTGCAACTTGTCAGATGTAGCAGCCTCTTTTTCTCTAATCGCGACTAGCTCTTTCTGCAGCTCCTTGATTTCATTGTACTTCTGTATTTTCTCCCTGGCCGGCGTAGTTTTTAACTTTGCATTTGCAGCATCTACCTGTTGCTGTGTCTGCTGCAGATACCCCTTTATCTTTTGAAGTGTGGGATCCTCATTCAAACCTGTCAATGCTGTATTGACTCCTTCAAGTAATTCTCGACACTTCGTCACTTCCGACGAAATGCTATCCATGGTTGCCTGTACTTCCTCAACTGGAGCTGCACACTGATCTGGTGGGATAACTGGGTGCCTAGCCTCCATCTCTACAATA
This sequence comes from Larix kaempferi, assembly GCA_027924585.1. Lineage (NCBI taxonomy): Eukaryota > Viridiplantae > Streptophyta > Pinopsida > Pinales > Pinaceae > Larix > Larix kaempferi. Next base: position 7,589,858 of record BSBM01000940.1, on the reverse strand, counting down.
TTCCCTTTATAGGAAGTCTCCATCTGTATCATATCTGATGTGAGGGTTTCTACCTTGTCCCCAAGCTTCTTTATTGTATCCTCTACATCATCCTCTTCTGTGCATTCGTGGATCTTTGCGCATACCATTGAGACAGTCTCTTTGATCTTGCGGTCTCTCTCGTGGACTTCAGACAGTTTTTGTTCTTTCCACTCAGATTCCTGCTGGAGCTCTTCAATGTTTTCTTTCAACTGGAGGCTCTGGTCATATGAGGCAATGCCTCTTTCTTGTATCTCCTCCAAAATTTGCAGGTGTAGCTCATTCAGGTCCTCCATCGGTAATGACCCAACGTTGAGATCAAAATGTGCCGAGTTTTTCACTGGCTTGTGCACCTTGTCTTTAGGAAGATGAAATGCCTTGGTTTGATATGCGAAACCCTGGGGTAGGGGCTTACTATGTGTGGTGGCCGCTTCCGCGCACTCCTTCCTCCTGTCTTCCCTTCAGAGTCTGATGATTGATGGCCTAACCCCATCTGTGCCACCATTGTCTTGACTGTTTATACAGCTTGGATTATGCTTATCTGTAGCTGTTCCTGTTTAGCTTCTTTCTCCGCAGGGTCTCTTCCTAGGATTCCTACACTTTGGTTGCGATTATCTCGCAATCGTTTGGGTGTAGTTGCGGGCCAAACTTGGGCTTCTCAGCCTTCCTATTTTTGCGTTGGCCTTTCGGTTCTGTAGGGCTTTTAGGAGCCTTCCTTTTTCCCTCTGCTGACTTTGTAGGCTCACTCCACGCAGCCTCCTTTTCCTCAACAATGGGCGTACCTTTAGGTAGCCCCCCCTTCTGCGCTCCTTGTCCTCCTCTGATTCTTCATTATCCTCCTCGGTGCTTTCATCAGTTGTGTCTTTTACATCAATATTCTCCGAGATGGGATCTACGTTTTGTTCATAATTGAATTCAATATCCAATGATGCGGGAACCTTCCAGTCTGCATCCCATCTCTCCATCATAGCCTTGGTCGTCTCCTGATCCAGCCGATAAAACCCTGGATACCATAATTACTCCTCTTTGTCAACCCTTGGCTGAATGAATGACTGATGCCTCTTCACCATAAACCTCATGATGCATGTATATGTGTCGGTCAATGGTTTTATGATTCATGGTGTTGACAGGATTGCATCATGCAACTGGTGAAAGTAAATGGAAAAGACTTCATTCGTCTGCCATTTTCTGGATGCTTTCGGGCTCTCCCATAGGTTAGTGAAGTACATTCCACGGCCCTGTCCTTGTAAGGTTGGCACAGCTTGATACCCATCCGACTCTTTCCAGCCTACAAAGGCAACCAATATTAGCATCCAACTGAAATGGAATGGTGTTCCATTATCCTATGTGTCCTCAACGTCTACTAGAAACTCATTGAGTAAGTACTGACACCAATTATAAGGTTTTTCGTGCAATGTATTGGATGCTAGCTTGATTGCGACCGTGGGTACCTCAGGTGGTTGACACTTGCGCAGTAGCTTCCCTACGAGCAATTGGGTAGTAAATTTTGTCACATGGTCATTGATATCATTGGTTGGGAATCCACGCCCCTTCTGCACCACACCGAATTCTTTCGCAACTTCAGCAGAGAGAGCTCTATCCTATGCCCTTTTGACCATTAAGTCGGCAGGATCCTCGCCTCTCTTGTTCAGGTTTGTGATCTGATGGATCAAGTCTATATTGATGTCGACGCGCTTATCCAACCATAAGAACCCTTCATGTACGCAAGTTAGTAACATGCGCACCACCGTCGAAAGCTCAGTGCTCTTCGTAAAATGTGGCATTTGTAGTAGGTTCAACAACCCTGATGGCTGTATGGCCTTTATCCACTCCTGTACCTGTAGGATTTCGACACCAGTCTATGCATTCACTGTCCGAATGATGTATCCATCAGGTTGAAACTTATGATAGTTCTTTGGCTTTACCAATGTGTTCTCCAGTAAGTCATGGTCATCCAGTTTACATCCCGGCATGCCACCTAGTAGGTTTTTCACAATCCTCGCTTGAGTAGAAATGGGTGGGATCGGGAGTTCATATGCAACATTTTTATCCAAATGCACCGGTGTGGAGTCATCTTTCCATGGGGGGATATAGTCTAGAACCAGGTAAATGGGTTGGTTATGGACTATGTCCGACTTCTTCTTCGCTGGTGCTCTTGATCCTCTGTGGTTTTCCATTGGTTGCTTCTCCTTACTTGCCTCTGTAGCCTGTCTTGCTGAGCTTCTGGAAGAAGCTCCCTTTGTTGCTGTCATAGATCCTGGAATCCCTGATTGCTGAAATAACCTAAGAACTTCCTGCAACTCGACCTACTCGCTCATACATTGCTCACTTCGCTTGGCTTTCTGGAAGCTCAAGCAATGGCAAATACTTCGTAAAGGAAATAGGTGGCCAAGTGAGGCCTATTTATAGCTTTAGCGTTTTTCAACATGGCCTTTGGCGGTTGCTGAGGCACTTAAGGCTACACTCATTGTCCAGCTCGTGCCTATGATCTCGGCCCTGCCATTTGATCCTCATCATCATGCCAAGTATTTTTCCTTAAATTCCCAATGGTTGCCAGGTAGGCTAGAGTGGCAACTCCATCAGGTCAGCGTTAATTGCTCAGCTTGTCAGTTGGATTCCAGTGCTTTTTCTAGTCACTTCGGTCTTTATGGCGCTCCAAAGTGTCACCTCTGCCCTAAATTTTGAAGTTTGCTAGTGCTTCCAATTTGGTTAACGGCCCACTAACTGGCCGATGGTTGTCACAGTCATGGTTTCCGTTATGATGTGCTGGCGGTTTTTCACGAGGGCTACTTTCGGCCACGCATCCTGCATGCTCTTCTGCGCGACGGTGATTCCACCGTGTCTGTGCGATTCATGTTTTGAAATGTGTTGTGCATTTTTTTTTTGCGCGCAGCTTCAGTAGTGTTGCGCAGTATATACATGTTCCTCCTCATTCATTGTGTACAGGATTTGTCCCATTTCCAGTGCCCAATTTCAACTGTACTTGGCACTTAGAAATTTTCTTTGTTCTAATCATCAAAGGTTATGGGAAGCAGGGCTATCCCGATAGGGTTTTAGCTTGCTGCCATTGACTAAGTTGGGCAAGTTTTCTCCTACTAATGTGGCTAACTAAGCTGTGCCACCATTAGTAACATGTATAATAGTATATGGGACAAGTCAATGCATTTTAAACTTCCTCGGAAATTTCATAAACTTGATATCATACAGGAGGACTAGATCACCTACTTGGAAAGACTTGTTCTTGATGTGGCGATCATGCCATGCTTTTTATCTGTCTTTCTGCACTTGTTGGTGAAATCCTGCGATGAAGCGATCCTCCTCCAGACCAACCAAGTGTAGGAGTCGTTCTTCTAGCGCGTCGCGATCTGCCATGCCTGTAAACGCTGCTATCCTCAAACTGGGAACAATGTACTCCATTGACATTATGGCTTCCTACCCATAGACCAGTCTAAATGGTGTATGGCCAGTCAACTTCTTGCATGTGGTCCTGTACGCCCATAAGACAGCGGGGACGCATAGGTCCCATTCATCTCTATTCACATTGCATACCTTAGTGAGCGCATTCTCCAATATTTTATTGAACGCTTCCACAGTTCCATTTGCTTGCGGGTGATAAGGCATTCTGCATTGATGATGAATGTGGAATTCTTCTGCCAATGCCTCAATAGTCCTGTTTAGAAAATGGGTGCCTTGGTCACTCATCAGAATTTTTGGACATCCAAACCTCGTAAGGATTTCTTTGAATATGAATTGCGCAGCTGTGGCTGCGGTGCAGTCCTTTACTGGTTTCACTTCTGCCCATCTGGTAAGGTAATCAGTAGCAGTGATGATATACCTTGCTCTAGTTCTCTTCCTCGGTGGGTTTATAGGTCCCACAAAATCAATTGCCCATTTTTCAAATGCCTGTAATGTCAACTGTGGATTTAATGGCATCTCGTCCCTTCGTGATGGCCTCCCTATCCTCTAACAGACATCACAGCTTTGGTAATGCGCCTTTGAATCCTTATGGATCGTAGGTCACCATAATCCTGCGCGCAATATCTTCTGCACAGTAGCCTTTCCTGCATAGTGACCTCCCGCTGCCCCGGAATGCACATCAGCCAATATGATCGGCTTCTCATGCTCCAATACGCATATGTGAAGTACTTCATTCGGTCCTAGTTTGTATAATTGACCGGCAATAATGGTGAAGTCTGCTGCTCGCACTACCAACTTCTTCTTTTGCTACGTAGTGAATTCAGTAGGTGCAAACCCAGTAGTTAAAAAGTCTATGATGTCTACCTAATAATCACCAGCTGTCTAGATAGCAAACAACTGCGCATCAGGAAAATTGTCTTCCGGGTTTGTAGGTTCTTCTACTGACTCAATCCTTGACAGATGGTCAGGTCCCAAGTTTAGTCTACCTGGCTTAAGAACAATCTCAAAATCATACTCTTGAAAGAATAACAACCATCTGCAGATTCGCCCCCTAACATTGGCTTATTGACTAGGTATTTCAAAACAGAATGGTCAGTGAACATAAGGAAGTGCGCACCGAGTAAGTAGTGCCTGAACTTCTGCAGTGCGTAGACCATCGCTAGGCCTTCCCTCTCAATGGTTGCATAATTATTTTCTGTAGATGAGAGCTTCCTACTTGAAAATTAGATGGGATGGTTAATACCTCCCTTTCCCGACTGAGCTAAGACAATCCCCAACACAATGCATGATGCATCAACATGTACGTGAAATGGATTTTCCCAGTCCGGAAAAACTAGGATGGGTGCAGTAACCATCTTTTCTTTTAATGTATCAAACCCTTGCTTGCACGACATGTCTTTCTTTAGCAGCTTCTCCATTGCTGCGGTTATCTGTGCATAACCCTTTATAAACTTCCTGTAATAGCCGGTGTGCCAGAATGTAGTGCGCAACTGCTTGATTGAATTTGGTGTGGGCAAGTTTACTAAGACTGCGATCTTCACAGGGTCAATCATCAAGCCCTGTTTACAGACAATGTGTACCAGTAGAATCTCATAGGGAACACAAAAAACACACTTCTTCAAATTCAAGGAGATTTGATGCTGTCGACACTTTTCCAGCATCATTCTCAGGTTCGCGTAATGGTTCTTCAGCAGTCCGAACATAGTCCATTCATCAAAGTAAGCTTCTAGAAACTTATGCATGAAATATTTGAATGCCGCGACCACGACTCTAGAGAAGATGGCAGGTGTGTTCTTTAGACCAAAAGGCATCACTATATATTGGAATGACCCCCATTCTGTGGCAAATGTAGTCTTGTGCCTATCCCCGGGATCAATTCTTATTTGGTGATATCCCGAAAAACCATCTGTAAAGGAGTAGGCTTCATTTCTGCAAACATTATCAAGCACTTCATCAGTAAAATATGTAGAAAATGGGTCATGCATTGATGCATCATTCAGTTTCCTGAGATCCACACAGATCTTGATCTTGCCTTTTGTCTTCTTATCTTGGACAACCACAGGGATTATCCATTCAGATTCTTCGACTGACTCAATGATTCCTGCCTTGAGCATCTTGTCCAGTTCATCTCTTACTCTTTCTTTGTATTGCGGGTTCAGTCAATACAACCTTTGCTTCACAGGCTTTGCGCCTGGATTAAGAGGTATTTTCATAACTTCTAAGTCTCCCAAAATTCCCTTCATCTCTGTGAACTTAGTCGGAAATAGCTCCTGATATTCATGTAATGTATCTGCAATCTCCGTAACAATCTGATTGTCCCAGTAGTCTCCAATAGCTACGAACTTTGTCTCTTCACTAGTGCCAATGTTCACTTTCTTTATCCTCACAGGTCCGCTCATGTCTGGGATTTCTAGCGGAGGTCCCTCTACCTCGCGCACACCTTCTGACTCAGGTATCTTGATGTTGTGTGGGTCCTCCTCATCATTGTCCTCTTTTTCTTCTACCCCCTTAGCTAGATTATAACATTCCATGGCATGCTTTTCCTGTTCCTTCCAATTTGACTGTAGGCTCACAGGTATGCTACCTGCGCCAAAGAATTCCTCCAAAGTGATATTTCTCGGTGGGCAATCTTCCCTGAATATTCATTCCTTGATTATTTGCAAATCATCGTGTATAAGCGGGTTCTCGTCCTCAAAACTGAAGTCCTTCTGGAAGTTCGCAATAAGCATGGCCCAATCTGTGGTTCCTCTATGTAGCTCCAGGTCTAGGTACCATTTCTGCAGAATGTCATCCTCCAATGTGTTCACAAACAGATGCACCCATTCTGTATGTGGTCTCTCCTCCCATGCTTGTGCACAGACTTCAATATGCTATTTTGGGTATGTTTGTCCATTATATTTCTTAAAAGGTAGTGTAACTTTATCAGCAAACTTGATCTGCATCTTGATTCTACACTAATCCCATGTGGTCAGTGTCTGCTTATGCGCAGCTCACCATCTGGCAGGTGTCTCGCGCAGTGCCACATCTAATGCTTGTAAACGATGTTCATCTGCAATAGCTCTAGTATATTATTTGATAAAGGAATAAAAATTAGAAAAACCATCATAACCAAGGATTGGGATTACCTCCTTTTCAATCCAACGCAGTGACTTTGTAATCTGTGCGCATCTCCTTGCTGATACTTCATGCATGTGACTCTACCAATTTTCCAATCTTGCGTCTGAGTCTGAGACACAAGAGCTGTCACATCTCTAGTTGAGTGTACCATCCATCATTGGGTTAATATAATCTTCTTGGTTTGTAGTCATCTGGTACAGTCTGTCCAAATCTTGAGCTCTGGATTCCTCCTGAATCGGCTCGCTGTATCTGTCCTCATCTACAGGGTCTAGTGGCGCAATGAAACTGAGATGCTTTCCTTCAAAGATCATCTTCTTTGTCTTCAATTTTATTATGTCCAGGTTGTCCATAGCCCAGTCAATCCCCAATAGCAAGGGATAAGGCTGACTATCATTGACAATCTCGATCACCTCAAAGTCTGCATGACTCTACACTCCGTCAATGTCAACAAGAACGTTGGCTAACCTTCCAAAGGGTATGAATTTCTCCTGGTTGGCCATTCTCAATTGGACAGGTGACCATAATAGCTTTGGTCTCCCCATCTGCTGCCATGTCTGCTTGGTTAATACATTTACTTTAGATCCCAGATCAAGGATTATTTCATCCATTTTATACTCTCCTATCTGCGCACTAAGCCTAATTTCTCGGCCAGTTCTCTGATGTTTCTTGATCTGGTGAACTGCACTATCGGTTATCTCCATCTTGCTTTGTGGTTCATATTGGTTCAACAATTTCTGCAATTCCACGATAGTGTCTATGCTTTTCAACAACTTCATGTAGCTCCTTAGGAACTGCGCAGCAGAGGTGCCTGTCTTTACTGTAGGGATGTTATTGTCATAGGCAGCTGGCCTGTCCTCTACATATGGTATTTCACTGCACAACCAGATTCTCGACGACTTAGGTGCTGATTCTCTGAGGATCTCCCGTGCTTCTGTAAATGCTTCCTTGTTCTTTTTCAAGTTGAATGGAGGTGTTTTCCTAGCATCCTTTCTTATCCATATTGTCTCGAGAGGAGACTGTTTAGTGTTTGAATTCTTAGATGTCGAAGCTTCTGTACCTACATCTCTTCCTATTGTAGCGTCACTTCACATCACTACGTTGATACTTGGATCCGTAGGTCTCCTTTCTTCTACGATGAAATGGATGTTTGGATTTGGCGGCTCTGGCCACTTCCTTTTTTGCATTTCTACCTCTAACACAGGGCAGGCTTCAATAACATGATCAATTCAGCTACAATAACTACATGTAGTGCATGGTTTGGTGCAATATCTAGACACATGGCCTGCTTGGCCACAGTTATAATAGTTTACTTGACCTCAGCCGCATCCCTGCGCCAAACCGTTATTCCTTCCTCTCCCGCGGTATCCTCCGCGGCCTCTGTATGCGCCCTAATCAGGTTGGGAATTATTCTGTTTCTGCGGAGTCTCTTCCTGGAATTTGTACATCCCTCCATACATATGCTCAATATCCTTTTTTCTTTCTAACATGAGCTCAAATGCACGGAAATTACACTCATCATTGTTAGATTTTCATCATTTAATTCAATAGATCTAGGATCTTAATTGAAAGAACAACATGTACAACATATCAAGTAGAAGAGATAAGAGACAAGAGACACAAAACATTTCACCGGGGAAAAGAAAGAAGGTGAAAATTCCCCCAACTTCCTCAGAAATAGAATAAGCATCAATACAAGGATCACAATGATCAAACCCAAGAGATAGATAACTTCAGCAACATGCTCCTCCTCCACTTGTGCGCACTCCTCCTCTCTCTCACTAATGCAAAGTGAGTGAATAATAGAATGTGTAAAATGAGAGAGACACACTCTCTATTTATACACTACTTCACTTGTCTTTTAACTTTAGATAGGTCGGCCCCAACTTAACCACTTAACATAATGTTGACTAGGCCGACCCCCACTAGGTTGGTCTAATAACCCTTTAACCCACATGACTCATACAGGGCCGACCCCATCAAGGTGGTCTAATAACCCTTCAAGTATAAGTCACGACACTTACAATATAACTTGCGACACATGCAAGTACAACTGACGACACTTCCAATCGGAGGAATAATACAGCACTGTTGGATATACAATAAGGTACAAATGTAATATACAAGTGAATATCTTCTGAAGTTACAAATACATCAACACTCCCTCTTAACTAGGAAGGTATTCTCTTGACACAAGTCATCAATACATATAGGCACAAGTCTTCAATTCTGGAGCTGGATCATCATCATTGGATCACGGAGCATCATCATCATCATTGCTGCTGCACTTGACATCTCGATCACTAGGCTATCTCTGAATTCTTCTTGTCATAGGAATTTCTACAGAGCCAGCCCTTTTTCATGTTGGTTGTAGGCCTAGTGTCCTATAGGTCTTCAACATCTTTGGCCATCCTGTGGGTCTTCATCATTTTTGGTCATACTGTGGAATCCTTAGGACTGATTACGTGCATCAACAAAACCTTGAAAGAGCATCCTAGCACAGACTATAGGATCTCCAAGGATCTTTTACATGTGACCGTCACAAAACCTTGAAAGAGCATCCTAGCATAGACTATAGGATCTCCCAGGATCTTTTCTATGTGACCACCACCACAAAACCTTGAAAGAGCATCCTAGCACAGACTATAGGATCTCCTAGGATCTTTTGCATGTGGTTAGGAAAAACCTTAAAAGAGTGTCTTGCAACCTGCAATAACTCTAAAGAGTATCCTAGCACATACTATAGGATCTCCAGGGATGATTACATGCCTCTAGTAGCAAAACCTTGAAAGAGCATCCTAGCACAGACTATAGGATATCCTAGGATATTTTCTATGCTACCTGCAAAACCTGTCCATTACCAATCTGTAGCAAAACCTCGAAGAGTATCCGAGCACAGACTATCGGATCTCTCAGGATCTTTTCTATGCTACCTTTACAATCTTCCCAAGGCCAATCTGTAGCAAAACCTTGAAGAGAATCCGAGCACAGACTATCGGATCTCTCAGGATATTCTACATGCCATCTGCATAATCTGTTTGCGGCCGTGAAGTATTATCCTGATACTCATGATCATACTGATCATCATCACTGCATTGTCATGATTCATGTCATCATACATGATCCAACTGATCATACAAAGCATCCAACTAATGCATATACACATACATTATCCAAATGATCATACAAAGCATCCAACTGATGCATATACAAAGCAGGAACTAGAGCATCGTCCTGATGCTCATCACATAACACTTACATCCATAGCCATGGGAAGGATCCTCGTCTCACCATGCTTGGAATGGTTCCTGCAAATGTGTGTTTATGTATTTATAATATCGGAATGTATTTCATATATGTATATTGTATTCCTATAGAGATGTTATTATTCCTCTATGCAGAAGTGTCATCATTTATATTTTAAGTATCGTAACTTATACCTGATGGGTTATTAGACCACCTTGATGGGGTCAGCCCTGTATAAGTCATGTGGGTTAAAGGGTTATTAGACCACCCCATTGGGGGTCGGCCCTGTTAGCATTATGTTAAGTGGTTAAGTTGAGGCCAACCTAGTAAAGGTTATTAGGAAAGTCAAGTCAAGTATAAATAGAGTGCGGGTGGCACTCTATTTGATCATTCACTTTCTCACTAATACACTCACTAGAGAGTGGCGCAGTAGTGGGGGAGGAGAATCTTCTACTAGGAGACTATATCTTATGCTTGGGTTTTGTATCATTGCTCTATCTATCTTTGAGGAAGTTATTGGGGTTTTTCACCTTTATGGTTTTCCCTAAGGAAACTCTGTGTGTCTATTATCTCATGTGATTGCTTGTTGTGATTCATATGCTTGATATGCTGTACATGTTATTCTCTCAGTAAAGATCCTAGAGTATGTTGAATTAATGCTAAAAAATTAACATGGTATCAAAGCTAACTTGAGAAGAAGACACTATGTAGTTGCGGACGCTAGGGATTCTTATTTTTTGGGTTTCTCTCCACAGATATTGAAAGGAAGGAGGCTATATTGACTCTCCTCAGCAAGGTGCATCTTTCTGTCCAATCAGAATTCAATTCTGAGCATTTTCAGATTTTGACCTAAAAATTAGGGTTTTCACAAAAAGTGGAATTTCTGAAATCTGAGACCATGGCTGGAAGCTCCTTGGAAAAATTGAAGTTTAGAGCTTTGGATCGAACTTTTTGGTTCGGTGAAGCTCCGGGAAAATCAAACCCTAGTTTGGGGTCTTGTCCAGTGAAGCCGAAAATTAGGGCTTCTGCAAAAGTGGGAATTTATGAAATCTGATACCATGGCTGGAAGCTCCTTGGAAAAATTGAAGTTTAGAGCTTTGGATTGAACTTTTTGGATGGGGGAAGCTCCGGGAAAATAAAACCCTAATTCAGGGTCCTCCCTAGTGAATCCGGAAGTTTGAAAAGCAAATTTGAGGGGTGAAACTTTGTAGTTTTCAAATTCTGAGTATACTAGCTTGATCATCTCATCAAGGCGCATCTTTCTATCCTTTCAGAAGTTTGAAATTCAAAGTATAAATTTTTAGGGTTTATTTGACAAATCCTAATCCAACTCCAAATCCAGATTTCTGCAAATCAAGTGGTAAGACCTAAATCCTTTCTATTTCCATTTGAAGTACTCTTTAAGATGTCTCACCACACCAAGCTTGAGGATAAGCTTGAGGGGGTTGATAACTTCCAAGCATGGAAGTATATGATTGGGTTAATTTTAGAAGAGAGTGAGTTGGACACCTACATAAGTGAAGGGGTTCCTGTCCCAGAGGGAGAAGAGACTAAGGCTTTACACAAGAGGAACTTGGTCAAGGCTAAGAGGATCATTTATGATTCTATCAAAGACCATCTCATACCCCATGTGTCTTCCCTAAAGACACTTAAAGGAGATGTTTGACTCCTTGACTAAGTTGTTTGAAGGTGTGATGCACCTGCAACAATTAATTAATAAGAATATGCGAAATAACAGAAATGACAGAACTCTGAATCACTTTTATATTGATCACATGCCACTTCGAGGGGGCAACCTATTATGAGCAAGCTCAATACAAATAACTCCACGGTGCCTTCATAGGTCTCAACACACACTTATATACTAAGTCTAGGCGCCAATACTATGGGTCAAAACCATGGGCCACTACAAACTATGGATCAACAATACTACGGGTGACTTACAAAGCATATGCACCAACAATAATAACATAAACTATTGATCAACAAATACTACGGGACGACTTAGAAAGCATATGCGTCCAACAACAATATACTAACAAAGTAAAGACATGGGTTCCTAACATCCCCTCCCCCTTAAAAAAAGCTTTGTCCTCAAAGCTTTAGATGTGGAAATTGTTGTTGAATCTGAAGGAGTGGTTCCCATGTAGCATCCTCTGGTTGCATGCTGTGCCACTAAATTAAGACCTCTGTGATAGAGCGAGAGCAAAGTTGATGAGTGTGCCGATTGAGGATGGCCTCCAGCTCCAAAAGGATGGATCCTTCATTATCCAGTTTGGGTAAAATCGTTTCTCCACTGATGTTGGTGCCAACAACTTTCTTCAAACAAGAGACATGAAAGATTGGATGAATGCGGGAAGGAGGAAGTTCCAATTTATAAGCAACAGACCCAATTTTCTGAAGAATCCGATAGGGCCCATAGAACTTTGGAGCGAACTTATGATTCCCTTTGAGTTTCAGGGAGGACTGCTTGTACAGCTGGAGACGAAGAAAAACCATATCGCCGACTTGAAAAGTGCGCTCAGAACAGTGCTGATCAGCTTGTTGCTTCATGCGATTTCTTGCCATGTGAAGATTGTCCCGCAAAATGCGAAGAATCTGATCTCGGTTTCGAAGGACCGTGTCAACTTCCTGAATGGGTGAACTGGTGGGGGTGTATGGAAGAAGAACTGGAGGTGCCTGACCATAGACTGCTTCATATGGGGTCATTTTAGAGGCAATGTGGTAAGAGGTATAGTACCACCATTCAGTGAGAGGGAGCCACTTTTCCCACTGATGTTGTTGTTCAGAGGTGAAGCAACGAAGATAAGTTTCCAAGCATTTATTGATAATTTCAGTCTGACCATATGTTTGTGGGTGATACCCTGAACTCATCTTTAGTTTGGTGCCAGTGTGGCGAAATAGTTTAGTCCAAAAATGACTGGTGAAAGTCGCATCACGATTCAAGACAATGGAAGAAGGGATGCCATGAAGACGAAAGATCTGGTCCAAGAAAATTTGAGCGATTGAAGAGGCTGTATAGGGATGGCTAAGAGCACAAAAATGACTATATTTGGAGAGGCGATCAACCACAACGAGAATCACTGTCTTCCCGCCAGATTTAGGGAGCACTTCAATGAAATCCATAGAAATAACTATCCAAATCCGTGTAGGTATGGGCAAGGGTTCGAGCAATCGTGGAAGGAGTGTTATTTCACCCTTATTGCGCTGGCAGGTATCACATTCGGCCACCATCTGTTGAATTGTCCTTTTCATGCCCTGCCAAAAGAAGTTACGCCATGCTTGTTCATACGTTTTGAGGAACCCAGAGTGCCCTGCCGATGGAGAAGCATGGAGTTCATAGAAGACAGCTTGTTGAAGATCTGTGCTCTGGGGAAGCACCAGACGACCCTTGTATCTCAGAGAAGCACCATCCCAAGAGTAGTGTGGTACAGCAGAAGGGTTGTTGGTCAAGCATTGGATGATTTGAGATAAGGAAGAGTCATTGACATAACCCTGTTGAATAGATTGCAACCAATTTGGAACAAGCATAGAAATAGCTGAAAGAGAACCTTGGGCATCAAATGTGCGAGAAAGAGCATCTGCCACAATATTGTCTTTACCCTTCTTGTAAGTGATCTCATAGTCATAACCCATGAGTTTGCTAACCCATTTCTGTTGTGCCAGGGAGGAGACATGCTGTTCTAAGAAATATTTCAGACTCTGGTGATCAGTCTTGATGCAGAAATGATTCCCTAATAGGTATGGGCGCCACTTCTGTACTGCATGCAAAATAGCCATCATTTCCTTCTCATAGGTAGAGGCAGCTAAATTATTACCTGAAAGGGCTTTGCTGGTGAACGCAATGGGGTGTTCATCTTGAAGGAGAATAGCACCAAGTCCATTGCCGCAAGCATCACTCTCAATAGTGAAGGGCTTGGAAAAATCAGGCATAGCTAGAACAGGTGTAGTACACATAGCTTGTTTAAGGTTGTCAAATGCACACTGAGCAGCATGTGTCCATTTAAAAGCATCCTTTTTCAATAGAGCAGTTAATGGAGTTGCAATCTTCCCATAATCCTTGACAAACTTGCGGTAGTAGCTAGTCAACCCCAAAAAACCACGAAGGCTCTTGAGTGTCTGAGGATGCGACCAATTGTTCATGGCATCGATTTTGGCAGGATCCACGCGAACCCCTTGTGCTGAGATAATGTGCTTGAGATACTCAACTTCCTTCTGTCCAAAAACACATTTAGACTGCTTGGCATGGAGATGATGGTTAGAGAAAAGTTGCATGACAAGATCCAGATGCTGGAGATGTTCATCCCATGTTTTACTGTAGATGAGGATATCATCAAAGAATACCAGAATGAATTTCCGCAAGTAGGGTCGAAATATTTTATTCATTAAGGCCTGGAATGTGGAAGGAGCATTAGTGAGGCCAAAGGGCATGACCAAAAACTCATAATGGCCATCATGTGTGCGGAAAGCTGTGTTAGGGATATCATCCTCATGAACCCGAATTTGATGATACCCAGAACGAAGATCCGACTTGGAGAAAAAGTGAGCCCCATGAAGCTCATCAAGAAGCTCATCAACAATAGGAATTGGAAGCTTATCCTTGATGGTGAGGTGATTAAGTGCTCGAAAGTCAATGCAGAGGCGCCATGACCCATCTTTTTTGCGGACAAGAATAACTAGAGAAGAAAAGGAACTAGTGCCTGGGCGAATAATACCTTGCTTTAATAAGTCCCGAACGAGCATTTCAATCTCCATTTTTTGGTGAAATGGGTAGCGATAGGGCCTGATGTTGGGAGGAACATTGCCAAGAAGGAGCTGAATACGATGGTCTTCTGGCCTAGAAGGTGGCAATCCCACTGGTTCAGCAAAAACACCTGTATATCGATCCAGAATTTGTTGTAGATCCAAAGGAGTAGTGGAGATCACTAAAGGTTGCATCTGAATGGAATGGTGCTGAGCGATGAGACCATGTGAATTCTTCTTGAGGATTTTTTCCATGCGATGTGAACTGATGATGCTGAGAGAACCTGGTTGTAATCTTGTCAAGGTGTGGTTTTGGCCATTGAGAAAAAACTGCATCCAAAATTCAGCAAAATCCCATAAGATAGGGTCAAGTGTGCGTAGCCATTGAGCGCCCAAAACCACATCACATCCGCCTAGGGTCAAGGCAAACATGTCAGAGCGCAAGGTATAATCTCCCATAGAGATACGCACATTTCAACACTTCCCTTTGCAAGGTAAGGTGCCCCCATTGGCAACCATGACTTCAAAGCTGGAGCAAGGATGGATAAAACAATCAGCTTGTTTGGCGATCTGAGGGTCAATGAAATTATGAGTGCTACAAGAATCAATGAGTATTGTAAGAGGAAGCTTCTTGAAGTAACCCTTGACCCGCATTGTTTGGGGGGTGGTGATTCCAGCTAAAGCATGGAGAGATATCTCTGGCTGGTCATCCTGAGATGGAGGGTCAATAGGTGGTTCCTGAATGTCGACCGGAGCATCCAGTGTTTCTGGATCTTCGTCACCAATTTCAGAGGCAGGCGGAGAATCCACATCCAAGAGATAGAGCTTTTGCTGAACACATCTATGTCCCCGAGTGAATTTCTCATCACAATTATAGAAAAGCCCCTTTTCCCTGCGTGCTTGCATCTCTGTTTCAGAAAAATGCTTGATAGGAGTTGGTCGAGGAGCCTACGATATAGGTGGTCATTGAGAATCCATATTTCGAAAGGGAACAAAAGTGGGCTTGAGGCCTTGTTGGGATGCAATCTTGTCTTCTGCCAACTTAGCCAACCCTAGGGTTTCCATCATTGTGTTGGGACAGAACATTTTGACCCCAGAGCGGATGGCATCCTTTAGACCACTGATAAAACAACTCCGGTAAAAGTCATCAGACAATCTTTCGGTGTGGTTGGCTAGATTCTCAAATTCGGTTTGATACTCTCTCACAGTGCCAATTTGGTGAAGTTTAGTGAGGGCTCTTGTGAAGTCATCAAAAGCACTAGGACCAAATCGTTGCAAAAGGAGCTGGCAAAAGTCTGGCCATTTGGGCTGTGGATGAGCCTTGATGTACCAATGGTACCATTGAAGAGCTTCCTGGTCCAAATGAAAGGAAGCCAACGGAACTTTGTTGACATCAAAAGTATTATGCAGACTGAAATACTGTTCTGCACGATAGATCCATCCAATTGGATCGGTACCATTGAAGCGAGGAAAATCAAGCTTCAGACCACGAAAATTGCTGGAAGAAGAGAACCCATTGTCTGATGAAGACTCGGACTGCCGTTTGTTGTTCATAGTTGAATATTCAAGATGGAGGCCGAGAAATTTTTCATCCAGATCCTGGAGTTTGGCTTGGATGGCTGCAAGTGTGTCCTCCATGGTTTTTGCTCCTGCACGTGTGACAACCATAACCAGGAGTTTTTTTTTTCTTCAGTTGACTGGGTAGGAAAACAAAAACAGAAACTACTTTAGTAAAGGAAAATCTGGACTTGGGAAAAAATACGAAGGGTAATTGGGGTTTGAGTAGATTTTGGACACTGTCGAATAGACAGGGAATAAAAAATGAGGATTTCGGAAGCGGGGTGAAAGAATGGGAAAATTTAGCAGAGGGGAACAAAGAAGCAGAATTCAGAAAAGAACTCTGTGGTAAAATTTGAAGATGATTGGGTGAAATCTAAGGAAGTTATGGCAAACCCTAAAAATAGACAAATGTGGGATTTCGGGCTTTGGGAAGAGGAATTGGGGATAGGGTCCTTAGGAATGAAATATGCAGAATGGGATGACAGGGGTTCCCCGAAAATTTCAAGGGAAGCAGAGTGAAAACAAGGGAGATATGGAGAAAAAACTAGAATTTTTATTTTATTTTATTTTTTATTTATATTTATATTTATTTATTTATTTATTTCAGACTGGAGCAGCTACGGCTCAGAAGGGATCTGAAACGGTGTCGAATGGATTGAAAATGACTGGATCTGGAATGGCTTGCAAAATGGATCTGAACGACTAGATCTAAAACGACGTAGCAATGATCGACAACAGTTCAGCTGAAAATAGATATGGACCCCAGGTATGTGCGGCTTCCTAACAGTTCACGGGTTTCACTCGGCCACCATTGCTGTCTGACGGCTTGCGTATTGGGGCAGTATCCCTTACTCCATGGCTCAGGTAAAACTGATAACCGCTTTGCCACAAACGACAGCTCTTGGTTTACCTCACGGGTGGGAACTAGTCAATTAGGTAGGGGTCGTTGCCCTTTTCGCTGGCAGGTCCTCTCAATGGGCCAGCTACTTCAGGGTTCCTGTGGTACTCCTCACAATGAGTTTTAGGTATTATTCCCAAGTACTTCCCACAGTTAAGCAGATAGGGATTATTCCCAAATCCGAACCTACAACAGATGCGAAAAATTTTTTTGGCAGAAATTTCACCCAGCGAGCCCAAGAAAGTGCTTTGATACCAGATGTGATGCACCTGCAACAATTAATTAATAAGAATATGTGAAATAGCAGAAATGATAGAACTCTGAATCACTTTTATATTGATCACAGGCCACTTCGAGGGGGCAACCTCCTATGAGCAATCTCAATACAAATAACTTCATGGTGCCTTCATAGGTCTCAACACACACTTATATACTAAGTCTAGGCGCCAATACTATGGGTCAAAACCATGGGCCACTACAAACTATGGATCAACAATACTACGGGCGACTTACAAAGCATATGTGCCAACAACAATAACATAAACTATTGATCAACAAATACTACGGGACGACTTACAAAGCATATGCGTCCAACAACAATATACTAACAAAGTAAAGACATGGGTTCCTAACAGAAGGAAAGAACATAAATCAGAAGATGACTCTGCGGAACCAATTAAAAGGGGGAAAGCTTCAAAATGGAGAGACCACTCAATCCTACTTTTCTAAGGTCTCTCAAATCAAGGAACAACTTGAAGCTATGGATGAAGTGGTGGAGAATGGAGAAAATGTCATGACCACTTTGAATGGCCTACCTAGGTCATGGGATTCCTTCTTCCAAGGAATCTGTGCAAGAAGGAAACTGATCTCCTTCAGTAGACTGTGGGAGGAATGTTCTCAAGAAGAATCTAGGCTTGTGGCTCGAGAAGAAAAGATAGGGAATGAAGATCAAGCTCTCACAACACATACCAAGGAGAGGACACTTTTCCTCAGATTGTCCTAAGAACAAAAGGGAACAACAACAACAACAATCTAACAAGTATGACTTACAGGTATGTTTTGAAATCTATTAAGTTCATAATATGTTTTCATGTTATTGAGGTTAGTACAATTATGATTGTTTGATAATGAATGCATGTAAACAATAGAATACATTCATTGGTAGGGATTACGACACTTATGATTGTACTAATTCACTTGTGGTGTTGTATGAGGATGATGTTGTCTGCTAACAAGATACAGGTACATCAAGAAAAGACAAATCAAGTTCTATGACCATAATGACATGAAGACAAAGACTCATCCATAGTCATGGATCACATAGAGGTATGTATAATTTGGTTCTACAATGGTTAACTTATGAGTTATGCAAGTCATTGAAGAGAACAAGAAAACATTGCTAGATATAACTAGCAAATATGAAGACCAGGTATGTTATTGCTATATCAAGTTAGAATCCTACCCTATGTAAGGATCTTATACTTTTGTATGATTGATAATGATTATTCATGAAGTTATAAATCTAGGATTCATGCATATTATGTTTCTTACTTTGATTGATGATATGACTAACCAGAAGAGTCCTATGGTCATATACGAATATGCATAAGTAAAAGAAGTACTCCTTGAAACCTTTAATACTAATGCTTATTATCTATGTTTGAAATTTTCATGACTATACATGTTTAAGATTATTTTGTTTTGAGATTATACTAATGAATATATGATTATGTATGAGATCTTGAGGATGGCACAATCATGACACTAGTGCACACTTAAGCATGCATAGTGGTCTAGGATGAATATAAGTTCAAGGACAGGTAATCCAAGAAGCAAAAATCAAGAGGGAGCACACTCCAGTAGTTCCTGCAAGGAAGAAAAGATTGAGGGGGAGTCCACCCAACAAACAAACAAAGATAAGTATTTGAATTATCATTTCTTATTGTTTAAATAATATTGTTCAATGATGTATATGCTTATGTTCCTAGACTTAGGTTGTGTATTATGCATAATTGCATTAATGAATAGTATACTACTAATATGCATGTGATGGGTAAGTGGCCTATGACACTGTACAACATTCCATTTCTACTTATCTAGAATGAAACCTCTTTGCTGACATGCTGGGAGTTGTGCACACTCTTAACAATGTTCTGGTAGAGATTGGAAGGCATCTAGAAAGTTACGGGATATGGATAAATGTTGTATTGAAGCATTGGCTAAAATAATTGCATGACTGTATGACATATTTATTTATGTGTAAGAATTTGTTTTGAAAACTATGAGATGTTTCTAATCATGCAATTTAACTTGTTTTTGTAGGAAAGATCGTATACGAGTACCTACAAAAGAAGGACTACAACATTTATCCAGCAACAAATCTATCTATTGAAGAATTTGAAGTTCCTAGGATCCGGGATGAAGTAATGATGCCATGATCTGTCGATCATGAAGAATGATGTTTGGGATGTGGTCCCAAGACCAGAAGGGAAGTCTGTTGTGACCTCCAAGTGGACTTATAAGATCAAGCATGCTGCAGATGGCAACATAGAGAAATATAAAGCAAGTAATGAAATGGAAGATACACCAGATGGATGTCAAGACAAATTTCTTGAATGGTGTAGTCGAGGAGCAGCCACTTGGGTTTGAGACACATGACAGAGGGACTCATGTGTGCAAACTGAAGAAATCCTTGTATGGCTTGAAGCAAGCTCCTAGGACCTGGTATGGCGGAATGGATAGATTCCTATCCAATTTGGGATTTACTAAGAGTAAAGCGGATTCCAACCTTTACTACAAGGTTGAGGAAGGAAATCCAGTGATACTACTATTGTATGTGGATGACCTGTTTGTGACGAGTGAGGATGGATTGATTACTGAAACGAAGAGGAAGCTTGCTGCCGAGTTCGAGATGAAGGACTTGGGTATGATGCACTACTTTCTAGGCATGGAGGTGTGGCAGAGTGCAGATGGGATCTTCCTTGGACAAGGGAAGTATGCAGTAGAGATACTGAAGAGGTTCGAGATGATGGACTGTAAGGCCATGGCCACACCTATGGCATTGAACTTGAAGCTTCTGTGTGATGCTTCATCTGAGCCAGTTGATGTCACGGTGTATCGTCATATGATTGGGTCCTTGATGTACTTGACGAACATGAGACCAGATATTTTCTTTGCGGTGAACACATTGAGCCAGTTCCTGACGGATCCGAGGAGTGTTCACCTAGTTGTTGTAAAGCATACTCTAAGGTACTTGAAGGGTATAGTTGATTATGGGCTCAAGTATGATGCAAATCAAAAGTTTAACCTGGAGGGTTATGTTGATTTAGATTGGGTAGGCAATGCTGCAGATAGGAAGAGCACTTTTGGGTGTTGCTTCAGTATGGGATCAGGTGTGATCTCTTAGTTTAGCAGGAAGCAGTCCTGCGTAGCACTCAGTATAGCTGAAGCCGAGTATGTTGCAGCTTGTTCGGCTAGTTGTGAGGCAGTATGGATAAAGAAGCTACTGTCTGAGCTATTTGATCTCCTGTTGGATGCTACTGGTATTTTTTTGTGACAAACAGAGTTGTGTGAAGCTGTCTGAGAACCCGGTGTTTCATGATAGATCGAAGCACATTGAGATCAAATATCACTATATCAAGGATATGGTGCAGAGAGGAGCAGTGACGTTCCTGTATATTGTGACAGATGAGCAGGTTGCAGATGTGTTGACGAAACCACTAGCAAACTGAAGTTTGAGTACTTTAGAGAAAGGCTTAGTGTTCTTCAGATAGAAGATACTTTGAGGAAGAAGTGATGGGACACATCTACAGGAGCCATTCCAAGCATGGTGAGAGGAGGATCCTTCCCATGGATGTGGATGTAAGCACTGTGTGATGAGCATCAGGACGATTCTCCAGTTACTGCTTGTTATGATCAGTTGGATCAGGTATATGTATATGCATCAGGACAATGCAGTGATGATGATTAGGAGGATCATGTAAGATGAGTATCGGGATGATACTCTAGATGATATGCATCAGGATGATGCTATGATGATGATCAGGATTATCATATGTGATGATATGTATCAGGTGGATACATTGCATAATCAGTTGGATTATGTGTGATGAGTTTCGAAGACACAGATGCACATGGGATTTTCGGACATGGTTGTAGATGTGTTCTCCCATGGTCATGATGTAATTGTCGAGATTTTCTGACATGGTGGCAGATATGTTCTCCCATGGTCGTGATATAATTCCTGGGGCCATTCTCACATGGTGGTAGATGTCTTCTCCCATGGTGCAGATGTAAGGGCTGGGGCCATTCTCACATGGTGGTAGATGTGTTCTCCCATGGTGCAGATGTAAGGGATGGAGCCATTCGAGCATGGTTGAAGTGTGTCTTCCCATGGCTGCGATATAAGTGCTGTGCCATTCCTAGCATGGTTGAAGTGTGTCTTCCCATGGATATGGATGTAAGTGCAATGCCATTCTCGCATGGTTGAAGTGTGTCTTCCCATGGCGTAGATATAAGTGCTGAGACTTTCATGGATGGTTGAAGTGTGTCTTCCCATGCCGATGAATGTAAGTGATGTGTGATGTGCATCTGGGTTGTGCTTCATGAACGATGTTATGATCGGTATGATCATGAGTATCGGGATGATACTCTATGGCCGTGGATAGGTTATGCAGTGACATGTAAAAGTTCATGGGAGATCCGATAGGTTGAGCCGTGTGCTCGTAAAAGTCTTGGGATGCTCTTTAAAGGTTTTGTTGACTCACGTAATTAGTCCTAAGGATTCCATAGTATGGCCAGTATTGATGAATACCTACAGGTGGTGGGCCTACGTCCAGCATGAAAAAGGGCTGGCTCTGTAGAAATTCCTATGACGAGTAGATTGGAGATTGATTGAGATAGCAACAGCAGTCACAATGACGATGATTCGGTGACAATGATCCAGTGATGATGATCCAGAGAAGAAGTCTTGTGCTAGAAGATCTGTGACGAGAAATACCTTCCTAGTTAAGAGGGAGTGTTGATGTATTTGTAACTTCAGAATGCATTTCATATATGTATATTGTATTCCTATAGAGATGTTATTATTCCTCTATATAGAAGTGTCGTCATTTATATTGTAACTGTCGTAACTTATACTTGATGGGTTATTAGACCACCCTGATGGGGTCGGCCCTATATAAGTCATGTGGCTTAAAGGGTTATTAGACCACCCTATTGGGGGTCGGCCCTGCCAGCATTATGTTAAGTGGTTAAGTTGAGGCCAACCTAGTAAAGGTTATTAGGCTAGGCAAGTCAAGTCAAGTATAAATAGAGTGCAGGAGGAACTCTATTTGATCATTCACTTTCTCACTAATACACTCACTGGAGAGTGGCACAATAGTGGAGGAGGAGAAGCTGCTGCTAGGAGACTATATCTTATGCTTGGGTTTTGTATCATTGCTCTATCTATCTCTGAGGAAGTTATTGGGGTTTTTCACCTTTATAGTTTTCCCTAAGGAAACTCTGTGTGTCTATTGTCTCATGTGATTAATATGCTTGATATGTTGTACATGTTATTCTCTCAGTAAAGATCCTAGAGTATGTTGAATTAATGCTCAAAAATTAACAATGTGTCCCATCACTTCTTCCTCGAAGTATCTTCAATCTGAAGAACACCAAGCCTCTCTTTGAAGTACTCAAACTTCACTCTGGCTAGTGGTTTCGTCAACACATTTTCAACCTGCTCATCCATCGAAACATACATCAGCTTCACTGCTCCTCTCTACACCATATCCCTGATATAGTGATATTTGATCTTGATGTGCTTCGACCTGTCATGGAACACTGGGTTCTTAGACAGCTTCACACAACTTTGGTTGTCACAAAAGATACCAGTAGAACCCAATGGGAAATCAAATAACTTTGACAGTAGCTTCCTAATCCATACTTCCTCACAACTAGCCGAATAAGCTGTGACATACTCAACTTCGACCGTACTCAGTGCTACGTAGGACTGCTTCCTGCTAAACCAAGAGATCACACCTGATCCCATACTAAAGCAGCACCCTGAAGTGCTCTTCCTATCTGCAGCATTGCCTGCCCAATCTGAATCAACATAACCATCCAGGTTAAGATTTTGATTCGCACCATACTTTAGCCCATAATCAATTGTACCCTGTAGGTACCTCAGAATATGCTTTATAGCAATCTGGTGAACATGTCTAGGATCCGTCAAGAACTGGCTCAATGTGTTCACCACAAAGAAAATATCTGGTCTCATGTTCATTAGGTACATCAAGGACCCAATCATCTGACGATACACTGTGACATCAATTGGCTCAGATGAAGCATCACACAAAAGCTTCAGGTTCGATGCCATAAGTGTGGCCATGGCCTTGTAGTCCATCATCCCGAACCGCTTCAGGATCTCTACTGCATACTTCTCTTATCCAAGGAATATTCAATATGCACTCTACCACACCTCCATACCTAGAAAGTAATGCATCATCCCCATGTTCTTCATCTCGAACTCGACACCAAGCTTCCTCTTTGTGTCGGCAATCAACCCATCCTCACCTGTAACAAACAGGTCATCCACATACAGTAGTAGTATCACTGGATTTCCTTCCTCAACCTTGTAGTAAAGGTTGGAATCCACTTTACTCTTGGTAAATCCCAAACTGGGTAGGAAGCTGTCTATCATACCGTACCAATTCCTAGGAGCTTTCTTCAAGCCATACAAGGCTTTCTTCAATTTGCACACATATGACTCCCTGTAATGTGTCTCAAAACTAAGTGGCTGCTCCACATACACTTCCTCTTTGGCTACACCATTCAAGAAAGTTGTCTTGACATCTATTTGGTGTATCTTCCACTTCATCACTGCAACTAGAGAAAGTACTGTTATGATGGAAGTGTATCTGGACACAGGTGCAAAGGTATCTTTATAATCTATCCCTTCTTTCTGGGAGAAGCTACGAGCCACAAACCTTGCCTTGTATTTATCTATGCTACCGACTGCAGCATGCTTGATCTTATAGATCCACTTGGAAGTCATAACACACTTCCCTTCTGGTCTCGGGACCACATCCCAAACATCATTCTTCATGATTGACTAGTATTCCTTGATCATGGAATTCTTCCATTAGTACATCCCGGATCCTGGGAACTTTAGATTCTTCAATATCTTCAATAGATAGTTTTCTTGAACTTCGTTGCTGGAAAAAATGTTGTAGTCCTTCTTTTGTAGGTGATTGTATATGATCTTTCCTACAAGTCAAATTCAATTGCATGATTAGAAACTTCTCATAGTTTTCAGAACAAAGTCTTACACATAAAAATATATGTCACACAGTCATGCAATTCTCTTAGCCAATGCTTCAATACAACATTTATCCATATCTCGTAACTTTCTAGATGCCTTGCATATCTACCATAACATTTTTTAAGAGTGTGCACAACTCCCAACATGTCAGCAAAGAGGTTTCATTCTAGATAAGTAGCAATGGAGTGTTGTACAGTACCATAGGCCAGTTACCCATTACTTGCATATTAGTAGTATCTTGTTCATTAATGCAACTTTTCTAATATGCATAGTATTCATCCTAAACCAAGGAACATAAGTATGTACATGATTGAACAACATCATTATATATACAAGAAACGGAAATTCAAATACTTATCTTTGTTTGGTTGTTGGGTGGACTCCCTCTCAATCTTTGCTTTCTTGCAGGAACTACTGGAGTGTGCTCCCTCTTGATCTTTGCTTCCTGGATTATCTTTCCTTGAACTTATAACCATACTGGACCACTATGCATGCTTAAGTGTGCACTAGTGTCATCATTGAGTTATCCTCAAGATCTCATACATAACCATACATACATTAGTATAATCTCAATACTATCAAAACATTATGATCCTAAATAATCTTAACATGTATGGTTATACATAGGTAATTTATCACACACATTAGTATTCAAGGTTTCAGGGAGGACTTCTATTACTCATGCATATTCTTATTTGACCATAGGAGTCTTCTTGTTTGTCATATCATTAATCAAACTAAGAAGCATAATATGCATACACCCATGATTGCCCAAACTTATAACTTCATGAATAATCATTATCAATCATGCCAAATATACTTATAGAAGAGATCCTAACACAAGACAAGATTCTAACTTGATATAGAAAAAACATACCTGGAATATCATGTTAGCTAGTTATGTCTAACATACCCAAACAATGTCTTCTTGTTCTTTTCAATGACTTGTGCTTAGTAACCTGCATATCTCATAAGTTAACCATTGTAGAACCAAAATATACATACCTCGTAAGTAGAGCTTCTATAATGGCTATGGATGAGTCTTTGTCTTCATGTCACCATGGTAATATGTTCTTGATCTAGAACTTGATTTGTCTTTCTTGATGTACCTTTCATGTTAGCGGACAACATCAACCTCATACAACATCATAGTGCATTAGTACAATCATAAGTGTCATAACCCTAATCAATGAATGTATTCTATCATTCACATGCATTCATACTTTTACTAGGGTGATAAGACAAGTCTAACATTAATCAAGATTGTAATAACCTCAAGAATATGAAGACAAACATATCATAAACTTAATCATGAACATATTTAAAAAACATACCTGTATGTCCTCAAGTCATACCTGTCGAGATTGCTTGTAGTCTTCTTATGTAAGGCCTTAACCTCATCTCCCTCTAGAACTAGAACTTCTTCACTTATGCAGGTGTTCAATTCATTCTCTTCTAGGATTAAACCAATCCACTTCGATTTGCTGAAACTGGATTTGGAGCTGGATTAGGGTTTGTCAAAGAAACCCTAAAAATTCAAACTTTGAATTTCAAACTTCTGAATGGATGAAAAGATGCGCCTTGCTGAGTTGATCAAGCTGGTGTATTTTAATTTTGAAAACTGCAAAATTTGAGCCCTCAAAATTGCCTTTGAAACTTCCGAATCTTCTAGACAGGATCCTGAACTAGGGTTTGATAAAGCCCGATCTTCTTCCCATCCAAAAGGTTTGATATTGTGTTCTAACCTTCGATTTTTCTGAGGAGCTTCCAACCGTGGTCATAGATTTAAAAAATTCCAACTTTTGCAGAAGCCCTAATTTTCCACCTTTCTGATCAAAATCCCGAACTAAGGTTTGATCAAGCCCGACCTTCTTTCCAACCAAAAACTTCCATCTTGGTCTCTAAATTTCAATTTTGATGAGGAGAATTCATCCGTGGACTCCGATTCCAAAAATTCCAACTTTCTCCGAAGCCCTAAATTCCCGCAGCAGTGACAAGCCAAGAATGAAGGTGCTCAGAATCCAATTATGTTTTGACGGAAATATGCACCTGATTGTTTCTGGTGCATGTATTAAATTATGAATCCACAGGGTCTGAAGCTTTGGCCTGTGGTATCCTGACCTATCATATTTCCAACCCCACAGGTCTTACCTCAATTGGATTCTTTGAGAGATATTTATGCCAAGTGTCGCAACATGACCTGTTTATGGGATAAAACAAGAGAGCGAACTTGTACGGTGTGCCACGTGTCACTGGTTCAACTTCAGCCTCTGAAGAGTGGACCTATGAATGAAAAGTCCGTTCCCTACCTTTCAATTTTTACAAAATTTCATTTGGAGCTTCCTAGCCCAATTTGTGACCTTTTTTCCTAGGTCACCTGTTTATGACTGAGATCTGGAAGAGGCAGAAACCCTAACTTGTACGGATCATAAATAAGAAAGTACAACGAATTAGATGTTGTTCTTCAGATACAAGGTACATGGGGATGTTATATACGACATTTAGAAGTTTGAGAACCTGAACCTTCTCCAAAATGGATTTATAGCAAAAGTGCCACAATGACTAGTTTTTGCTATATCAAGCCATAACTTCCAATTTGTCGCAAGTGCAACAAGTCTCATAAATGCCATACCATGCCTCTTTTCAGGCTAGCTATGATACCATGTTATATTTTCATCATTTAATTCAATATATCTAGGATCTTAACTGAAAGAACAACATGTACAACATATCAAGCATAAGAGATAAGAGATAAGAGACACAAAACATTTCACCGGTCGAGAAAACCAAGAAGGTGAAAAACCCTGCAACTTCCTCGAAGATAGAATAAGCATCAATACAAGGATCACAATGATCAAACCCAAGAGATAGATAATTCAACAGCATGATCCTCCTCGACTTCTGTGCACTCCTCCTCTCTCTCACCAATGCAAAGTGATGTAATAATAGAATGTGTAAAAGAGAGAGACACACTCTCTATTTATACACTATTTCACTTGTATTTTAACTTTAGCTAGGTCGACCCCAACTTAACCACTTAACATAATGTTGATTGGGCCGACCCCCACTAGGGTGGTATAATAACCCTTTAAACCACATGACTCATACAGGGCCGACCCCATCAAGGTGGTATAATAACCCATCAAGTATAAGTTACGACACTTACAATATAACTTGTGACACATGCAAGTACAACTGATGACACTTCCAATCAAAGGAATAATACATCTCTGTTGGATATACAATAAGGTACAAATGTAATATACAAGTGAATATCTTCCGAAGTTACAAATACATCAACGATCATGCCCTATTGACTTACAAAAATTACAATATAGGTTTTTAGGCATTCTTACATATTTCTGTATCATGTGGCAATATTTTGGCCGATGTCCTCTGGTTCTGCAAATTTCACACCATGGCCCCTGGCTTGGTTTTAATGGGTTTGGTCCACCCATGTTAAGGAATTATTGAAATAAAGGACAATGATCCTTAGTGTGTCCTTCTCCCTTACATCCTATACACCAAACTTCCTTTCTCTCTTGCTTTCCTTGCTTGATATGTTATAGTTGTAGTGTTAGCGTAGCTTACTGGTTCTGAATCTGAGACATGCCAGTGCCAGTTTCTCCTATCGGTGAAGCTTCCAACTTCATTGCGATCTCGAAGGCTTCTGCCTACGAAGCCACCTTCTGATGCATCAATGGCTGTCTAATATGGGGCAATAACGCAGTTATAAACCATTCTTTGTGCTGCTGCAACGCTATGACGAAGCTTACTTGGTCCAACAATGTGTTGAATTTTTGATCAAACTCCCATACTGTTTCATTAGGTTTCTGTTTGATCTCTTTTAACTCTACGATACACTGCGACTCGGACTTTGGCTTCTTGAATTCTGCTAAGAGTGCAACCTTTATTTCTATCGGGGTTCTCGACTGTCCCTACGAGTATTTCATGAACCAATGCAAGGCTCTATCTCTAAATCTGGTGACGAGTTGCGCTTGCTTCATAGCGTCGTCCTGCACTTGTTTTCATGGGGGCTTCACTAGAAGGAAATATAATACCACGTACATTCATATTGCGGTATTAAATATTCATGAAAACCTAAAAATTATATTGCTTATATATTAAGGGGCAAAGGGTTTTTTTATTTAATGTAACAATACAAAAATAATTTGGGGTCTTTTTTATATGGGTGAGTTGACAAATATCCACCAAATGGAGATGGCGGGATCACGACCAAATGAGAAATCAGGTTGAGGCAAGGCTCGGGCTTACCAGTACGCAGGGAAATCACGTCTTGAGGCATGCTTGAGGCCAAGGTGTTTTGTGGTGAAGTGGGTTTCCAGTCAATCATAGTCAAGAGACAGTGATCATTGACATCCAATTGTTACCAATAGCACTCATCCAATTGTTACCAATAGCCTTGGGAGGCTCTAAGCCTCCAGGGCTTGTTATAGGACCTCGATAGTCCTTGGAGGCTTGAATACCAAACCAATCGTGCCTATTACAGGCCTTGGGAGGTTTAGTCAGCCTCCTAGAGCTAGTTACAGGCCCCGGGGGCTTGGATAGCTAGCCCACAACAGGCTTAGTTAGCGATTAGGGAACCGTAACATGTAATCTAAATGTTGTACTATGTGCATTGGCTCTAGTGACATACAAGAAGTGATCTCCTATCTCTTCATTAGACCATTAGATGTTGCAAATCATAATGATATGTGGTTGAGTAATTGCATTGTGGGTGAAGTAATGTGCATCCACAATATACATCGAAAGAAGCAAGGTGCATTATAGAATGCATGTGGGGTCATAAGAGGGGTATCATATCAATATACTAGGTAGAAATATAAAGGGGTATAAAAAATGTTAATGAAAAAATTGATACATACAATATCTAGTGAAAATAGGGGTTTTCTTAAATTGGGAAGGAATATTGGGAGTGGGTTAAAAAAACGATTTTGGAACGTATTTTCCAATATTTAGTGAAATTAGGGGTATTGTTTCATATGCCACGAACGAACGTGCTATGATAACGATTTATTGAGTGAAGCCCCGTGCTTGTTTTACAGTCCATATGGCCTCACATAGAAACCAATGCTGATCAGGGTCCTCTAGACCCGTTCCTTTGAATATTGACAGCTTAATGTCCTCATTCATGCTTCTTTTAGGTGGTGGAGGGTTTTGCGCAGTGTTTTGCATGACAAAAATGAATGTGGTATTGTGCTGAATGTTCACGACTGCGGGGTTATGAACTGGTTGGGTTTGTGCAATAAGGGGTGCGGTGTTCACAACTGGTGGATTCTGGGGTGTAATAGGATGATAGGTGGCAGATAGAGGTGCAGTTTGGCTATTAGGTTCGGATTCTATATCAATATCTATGCGGAGCCCAGGTCCACTAGAATTCTTCTTAGGTGTATACTTATATCTTTTCCCACTTCTTAGGTTATGCGTCTCTTTGTCAGAATCACTAAAAATGCTATTAACCATGACAGATTTCTAAAAAATTTACAACAATCTAAAAACACCTTTCTCAACTAAGAGAATCTTAATGTATAAACTGAGGTTGTTCAAGTACTTACCTTTGATTCCTTTGAAAAACTCTCTTTCGACTGCACTGTAGGACTTTAGCATGTCCAGAGAGAATAGCGTTACAAAGCTTTGTAGTGTGCTGTCAACCCAGAAGTCAATTGCGTGTACAAACGAACTATCCAATGCTTTGAGCCTTTCAATAAGCTCCGGTGTCCACTCGGTCGGCGCACTTCATGCTAGACAGGTTCTATGCTCTACGAGCCTTGAAAACCACTAGTGTAGCTCATTTTCGAAAGATGCCCAAAATACCTCGTGAATGTCTTTCCACAGGTACTTATTCAACCAGTCAATGTTAGAGAGATGTGGGTGTCTGTTTTCTTTCCTTGCAAAGTCTCTCTCTATCTCGTCACACCAAGCCCATATTTCTTTCTTGTCTGGATACCAAATGTCGACGCCCAACTCAACTTCTTCTACTTCGCACATCACAACTTCAACTCGTCATAGATTCTTGTCCCAAAAATGAAACCATTTGTTGGCTTACAAACTAATCTAGAGGTTTTCCAATATAGACCCAGGTTCTTGCGGTCTAGCTCAACCAACAAAACCCCTTCTCACTGGCCCTTTCGGCAATAGCCTATGAATAGGCTGAGGTCTCACCCGAGGTGTAGCAATGGGGGCGCTGTGGAATTAGATTTACACAGTGAAGTGATGAGTTGTTCGGATGGGGCTACTGCACAGCACACTATTGGGCCTGCGTTGCAAGCTAAAGACTGCACGGCGATAGAATGCGCCGCAGTCCTCATTCCTACAGATTAAACAATATGCAATTGGCGCACCCAAAGGCTGCGCGGTTCGAGCAGGATACCACTTCTAGGACAGTGCAATGGTCTAATATGCTTCCTCTTCCAAAATTAACAGATCTTAATGGTCTAACCAATGCATCCATAAACTGTGTGGTTCGGAACAAGTGTGAATCATAGGATAGTGCAATTGACTTGTGCACTTCCTCTTCTGAACTTGATCACTATGGAAAATTACTATAAAACTTAACCAATCATCTATTGCATTAGAATACTTGGCTTTATAACAATTGCAAGCAGATAAAACATTTAGTGCGACACACTGCTAGTACTGCGCGTCAACAGAGTTACTTAACCAGAATTCTTTGTATACTTGTGATTATTTAGCAAATTGACACTTCGACAAACATAAGGTACTGCGCATCCAACATTTATTCATTCACATAACACTTAACATATTATTCTCATCTTTCTCCTATGGCGAATACATATAAAAGCATTAACATAGCAACTGGTAAATGGGACTACAAGCATTCATGTAAACAAACAGATAAGTGCAAAATGGAAACAATCACACTACACAACATTTAACGTGGTTCAACCCCCGGATGGAGGCTATGTCCACAAGAACTGTTGTTATATTAGTCTCTGGGAAGGGTACAACAGTTCTTTGTTTGTGCACTCAGCTGCAGACTCTCTTCTCTCTCAATAGGTCTCTGCGCACACAGCTGCAGAGCCTTTACAATTAATCTCAAAAGATTCAACAATGTTTTGACTTACAAAATGAAGAGTAACCCTTTCCCATACAAAAATGCCTTATTTATAGATCATGCCCATGGGTCGTGTCTTTACAATCAGTAGGCCAAAACCCTAAGGTTCCCAAAATTGGCGTGGCTTACTGCCACCCTAGCTGTCGCCATCGACAGCCTGCTCCGCTTGCTCCAGGCCATCCTGCTGGGCCACTCGTGGCTCACACGCTCGTCTGATAGCCGCAGTCATCAAAATGGTTACAACTGCATCATGGCCTGTCCCTTTCCGCTCCTTCCACCTGCCTGTCGCCATTGGCATAGTGGCCTAGCTTCTCAACTGCTTGCTGCCACTCTCCTTAGCAGGTCGCTTTCTTTTTCCTTCAACCTGTTCCCTACCGAAAATAGGTCACTTCCTCGTCTGACCTTTACCTATATTTCTTACCAAAAATAGCTACTGCCCAAGTCCTGTGCACTAGCGTACTGCACAATCCTGCCTTAGCTATTGCTGCTGCACGACATGCACAATTATCAAAACTGCCCCCATGCCCTGTCGCAACACGCAATGCACACTTTTCAGCACTTGTGCACATATTCCAACTTGGGCCCCTCCCAACATGATGAGCACTTATTTATTATCTCGTCAGTGGACCCTTGGCATGGGGATATCATCATATATATCCAAACTTGAATTTCCCTCCGCACTATTCATGGGATGAATGACAACATGTGAGGAATCATGCTAAATATTATGTCATCGTCGGGGATACTTTGTATCGTTGGGGAAAGGGATCTGTCCTCCGTTGTTGTTTGAATCATGGAGAAGCGGAGTTAGTGCTGAATGACTGCCACGGTGGGACGTGTGGTGGTCACTTATCCAGGCTTGCGAAAACCCAATGTATCATGCGAGTTGGTTACTTCTGGCCTTCGATCTTGCAAAATTGCATGAACGCTATGAAGAGATGTCACCATTGCCAGGTGTTTTCTCGAAATGTACACTCGCATCCAATGCCCCTTCATCTAGTCGTCACTGTTGGTCCCTTCACTAAGTGGGGGGTGGATTTCATGGATTGCAAACCAGCTTCGGCTAGGGGGCATCACCATATCATTGTGGATGTGGACTATTTTTCCAAATGGGTTGAGGCCATGCTGACCATAAAATCCGATGGTGCTACTGCAACCCACTTCATGCTCAATCAGATTATCGCTCGATTTGGTATCCTGAAAGAGATTGTCATTGGCCATGGTAGTCACTTTTAGAACAAAATGATGGCGGATTTGTCACTCAAGCTTGGGTTTCTTCAAGATCATTCATCTTCTTACTACCCCAAGCGAATGGTCAGGTTGAGGAAATTAATAAGTCCTTAAAGACCATTCTCTAACGTACCATCCAACAAAGCAAGAGCAACTGGAACATTATGTTATATCCTACTTTGTGGGCATATTGAACCGCAGTTAAGACTGCCACCAGTTTCTCACCATTTCAACTAGTACATGGTGTGGAGGCTATATTGTCGATTGAATGCGAAATCCCTTCATTGAAACTAGCCACAGAGCTCCTTCCTGATATGTCAGATATTGAGCAACGTTTGATCCACCTTGCGCAACTTGATGAGCAGCGTCGAGATGCCGCAGTGGCTATAGATGCCAACAAACGTCATGTCAAGGTTCAATATGATAGGTTTGTTTGTCCTCGGTAGTATGCTGAAAGTGACTTGGTTCTCTTAAATGACCAAGCTAAGCAACCCCTGGGGGTAAGCAAGTTTAACCCCATCTGGTATGGTCCTTACATAGTGAGGCATGTCCTTGAGAAAGGAGCCTACGAATTGGAAGACTATGAGGGGAACACCTTGAAGGAGCCTAGAAATGGGCTCTACCTCAAGTGGTATTATGCTTGAGCTAATACTTTTGTATACTATTGTATAGTTGATTCTTTATGTAGTTTAGATTTCTTTTGGGTGCTGATTCGCTTCTGTTTGGTTGACAGATGCTAGTGGAATCTCCTGTGTTTTTGGGATTCGTGAATGATGCTAGCCATCATATGCAGTGACTCGCTTCTGTTGCGTGGGTTATTTATTCACCTGACCATCAGATTGTGTCTTCAGGAGGTTCCTGTCTCAGTCCTACATCCAACAATGTGGCCGAGTACAATGCCATAGTTGAGCTACTTCAGGATTCCATTTTGCATGGTATCTACTATTTAGAAGTCCGCCTGGATTCACAACTGGTTGTGTCTCAATTGAATGGCCGGTATCGCGTGAGGGATCCTACATTACTACGAAGGTTCTTAAGGGTAAGACTCTTGGAGCATCATTTTGTGTCCATTACATACATTCATGTTCCAATTTGTTTTAATCATGTATCTGATGCATATGCTAATTATGTCCTAGATTGGCATTTGTCACATCAATAAAGAAGCACACAAATAAACATTCATTCACAAATTTGTACATACACATATAGTAGAACTAGAGAATCATAGTTTTTTATAAATAATAAGTCCAAAATGTGGTGTCACAGTAAAAAACTGGACCCTGTAGCTCTCAAAAATATAAATAATCGATACAAAAATATAGGACTCCTAGATATATAGCCCCTAGGGGGAGGCCTAGCTGCCTCGACAGGATGTGTATGAACATAGTAATGTACTGCATTGGCTATGTGCCGCAGTAACCGAACCTAGGTTCTCGGTACTCTTACTACATGTCGTTGCATCACCTCTGGCAGATGCTCCACCTCAATCATGGGTACTCTGGTAGTCATACGGGACAGGTTGACCCATATGGTCTCTAACGTGCGCTCTACTGCAACACCAACTACCTCTCCACCCCTGCCCCATTGACAATGTCTCGGGAAGCCCTCTGGTCTTCGCGAAGCAGCATCTGCGAGCAAACAATAGAATGTCAATATGTGATACTACACCAAAAATATTTTTGCATTTTCAATTATAATGAAAAATCCAAAAAAATTAAATACACAAAAACATAAAAAGAGTAACATACCGATGTCTCCAAATGCAGCCCCTGGTGGGAGCGATATGTCGCGGTCGCCTTGGTAGTCTATCCCCGCATATGGGTAATCATCGATGGCGATGACCTGTCGAGACCATCAGTGGAAGACCTTAGCTGAATATGGTGATGCCTGTCGGCCACCACCCTATTGTGTCAATAATTCAGTCCATCGGGTCAAGGCTGGGTCACGGAGACTATGCAGAGGGACTTCAACCCTCGGACTGAGCCCTGGAACTGTCTCGAAGAATAAACTGCAGAGTAAATTGCCATACCTGAAGTTCTTTTCCTGCCCATGCTTACACTCCGTTAACTAGGTCTTCATGGACACTAGTAATGTTGTGCACCAATCATACACTATAGACCTCATGCACTCTGCTGCGTAGAACATCACTGCCCTTGAAGCCTGATGTAAGGCTGCTGAACCTGTGATCCTCACGAGGGTGAGCACTATGATCTTCATGCTCAAGCTCACAATGGCCCCAATAGTACCTGAATCCCCACCTTTTGGGTACCGGGAAGACAGTACTGGTCTATATAGTCAGGAATGGTGATCCCACCACCTACAGTGCAAGGTCAGAGACTAGCCACCTCCCCTCGGTGGGACAACCTTGTAATAAAGTATATGTTATCCACCTCTAGTGAGAGTGTTTGACCATCCAAGTTGAATTTATGCTCATCTACATCCCAGTAATCAATCAACCGATGGAGCAGTTGGTTTTGGGCCCTTAAACCCCCAACGCTCCATAATTTGTAAATCCCACACTCTTGTAGTGCTTGTTGTGCGGGTAGATCTTGGCGGAAATTGTCATCCATAACATCATGTTCTCTTTCCCTCCACTCTAGGACCATCTTAGAGGCAAAACACAAGAGTTTTTTAGCTTTTAACATTTAAAAAACCACCTTCACGGCCATACCCACAGGCAATTGAGTAGACAGGGGCGTCTACCCACGGTCAATGCAAGCTTTGACCACATCTAGCAGGCCCTACCTGCGACCTGAAGATCTATAGCCTGCATACAACGCCGTGGAGAAGTAGGGCTGGCCCAATAAAAAAATATGACCACTAAAAATTGAAATAAAAGCTATCAAATTAAATAGGAGGATGAGATGACTAACCTGCTCTAGACGCTCGTGAAATGGACGTCCGTAGCTTCCGAAATCAGCAACTGAATTCTGAGGTGAAAACTAACCAAAAACTCCAATTTGGGTAAAATGTGAAAATGGAATAGTAATTGTAATTTTTTATTACTATTTATAGTTTTTAAAACCCACTTTCCTATAGTTTTTACCATTTGAAGCTGTTTTGGACTAATATGTCATCCCGGAGTACCATTTTGAACATATTTTTCCAATGAGAGTTGATTTTTTTACCATTTCGTGCCTACGACAAGTATATTTCACACCTGTCATATAAGTTAGATGTCATTTTCACCTGCATCATGCATTTGACCTTTGACCATTTCTCATTAACCCTAGGTGTGACCCCGCTTTTTAACCGACACAGAGCCTTCACATTGTTATAAAAGTGATGTTATTTGGCGGTAGGGCTTGTCCGAACATGGGTGCCATAGTTAGAACCTTTTTATGCCTTTTGGCGCCTATGCCATTGTCTCTCCTTAGGATCGAGATTCCTTCGTAGTTACACCATGGCTTTGCGGTAAAGATTCATACTCTACTTTGTCTTATACTGGCCATCTTGCATAAGGACTCCCCCATTCTTTATCGAGTTGTGCTTGCATTGCATCATCCTGCTTGTTGTTCGAGCCTTGTGCTGGCTGCCTGAGCACTTTCCCTTTCAAGCCAAGTAGAGCTTTCATTTGCCTTTCGCAATTTAATGACCCTTTACCCTGAGGGAACACCCCCCCCCGAGTGTCCACATCTTGCACACGCTTCCTTGCATTGGTCATAGGTATGTTCCACTACTTGGGACTAGTTTGCTTTCCATTTGACACTCGTTCCCTCACCTGTTGTACTATAAGCAATTTTATTCTTTTTTCAAGCTTTTCTAAATATGAAAAATACCAAAAAAATCAAATATTCCAAAAAGCCGGACGGGAGAGTCGTTACTTCTTTTCATTGGCAGCTGTTGTGTCTCCTTTTAACAAAGCATTCAATCCACTCCATCCATTATGAGTCGGGGCTATAGTAGGACCTTAGGAGCTGTACTCGTTTCTCAAATTTTACTTCACCAATTGGTTAAGCTTCTAGTCACTATGGAGCCCTTTGTTGATGCCTCCTACATCGCACAATATTATTACTTGAGTCTATGCTACCTGAGTCTTTCCATCTGCTCATGCTCTTGTTCAAAGGAAGTCCTGAAACTAGAGTCGGCCACTCCTCAGTTCTCTTAACTATTGCATGTCAGCCATCCTTATTGAGTTAGTCCATTTGTCCCAGTTCTTCCAAATCTTTCAGTGTAGCTGTTACCTCGTGTTGATTGATGGGAGATGCCTTAATGCCCTCCTTCCAGCGAGTTTCATTCCGTCGACTTCAACTCATTTATTCCGGAATTGAGACTTAGAGTTGGTTGAGTACCTTGAGGCTTATAGTCATTAGTGGTAGGTTCTCTCGCCATCGACAGTTTTGGGAATACATCAATGTCCCCTTCTCGATGGATTCATCTTAGTGTTCGACCTCAACACATCTATTCACACTTTGATGATTGTACTCTGTGCCTTGATGCCCATTTTCATTATTGGTGGGTTATCTCGTGTTTGTTAACGGTATACATCATTGATCGGTAATCAGATGATGTCACATCAAGTTCGACCTCAACACCTTTATTCACTTGATGGGACTTGCACCACAAATGATTTGTGTAGAATACCCCAGACGGTAGTAGCATTCAATATGTTGCTGATGATCGTGATTGTACTTATGAGATATCATTTCTCATACATCAGCAGTTTATACCTCCAGTATTGCACCATTTGTTTCCTTTTCAACAAGAGACCATATCTTACTGTATGGGCCATGGCTATGACCACCTATGACATGTATTCACTATATATTGCCTATCATGGCCATTGTATCAGATTGTTGTATTGTACCGACATGTATTCAGAGATATTATTGTGACGAGTGGGATACTCTCTCCATTTGTGTCTCCATCACTCCACTTCTGATATTTATAATGTATTTTGGCCATCGTACCATCTCCTCTGACCTCACACATTAGGAGGCATCTGTTACAGCGTAATTTTCCACCTTGTGACATCAACATTGATTAGCCTTCAGGATCCATTTTATTGACTTAGACCCATTATTTTCCCTTCAGGAACCAAGTTTCCTTATTTTTGTTCTTGTATGCTTGGTGTTCCATTATAGCCAGCGTACACGCAGGCTGCACCTAATTAGCCTGCGTACATTGAGTTACATGGTAAAAAAGATAGAAAAAATACGTTTTACTCCCAAAAAGCGGTCTTAGGGTGACCTTTGGCCCTCCATATACCCCGAAACAACTCGATTCAACCTTTCACTTACCCTTGGAAGGCTATATATTGAGCTCTTATGGTGTATGTAATAGAGGAGAAAGAGAAAGCAAGATAAGTCTAGTGGATTTTTTCCGTGACTTGAGTCTACACTCATTGATCCTTGTTGTTGTGAACTCCTTATGTTCACCTACCAAACTCCTTTCATAGTTTGAGTTTTCCATTGGATGGGGGATTTAAGTTGTGGAGGCACAAGTGGAGAGACCTAGTTCTTGGTTCAGATTGGTTGCCGACAAGAGGTCGTATCATGTACTTCTTGTTATTAATTAATGGAAATACTCATTTTCTCGTCCAATTGATGTTGTGAATGTTGTTTAAATTACATTGGGTTACATTTTCTTATGATATCATGGATCATGCTATTGATTATGCTAATATCTTTCACATTGTTGTAACCAGAATGTACCCCATGAAAAGCTTTATATTCCGACAGTGTGTATGCAAAAAGAGACTATGATTCTCATTGCCGGAAGCTCATAGCCTAGCATCTTTTCACCAAAGTGCAAAAGGCTATTTTAATGAGAGCTAACGCCCCAAGCCTTATGCACTATATGTTAGTAGGATGCTTGGGCAATTGGCTATATAAAGACATCACTTTTAGTTCTCCTATTGCATGTAGGAGATAGTCCAACTACTATGCTAAAGTGCTCTATCCTAAAGCCGATTAAGGGATAAAATTGAATATACAGAGATTGTTTCAGATATCAAGACCAATGTCAATAAATGAAATATCTTAAATTTCAAAGTTTGGGTTCCAAATGCCAAAGATCATTCATGTTACAAGCCATGAATACATGGAGAGTTCCCAGAGCATTCACGGGTCCATCATTGTCATCTACACATTAATCAATGATGAATTGGTTAATATGTTATTGGATATTTATCATAGTTAAAAATTGTTCTTGCATGTCACGAGCACGAGTGAAAAAGTGCCAAGACAAACGTCCACATGGAAAACAGATGCAGAAGTATTAAGCAATAGTCATTATTCAGAGCCAACAAAGGTTGAGCCAGAGCCTCTACAGATGGTTCCTTTTGTAGTTGGGTATAAATGTCGATTTCGTCGCATAGATGGCCGATGGTACAATGGTCAAGATATTGAAATGGAATATGACAAGTTGGCTAGGGTTTCATTCCTGACCCTCACATCTGAAAACATGCAGGTATTACTATACCAATTGAGTTATTGAAACTGTACATTCCCACAGTGTGGTGGCAGTCATTGGTTGGGTAAAAAATTTAGCAACTTCTGACAGGTGTAATGGAATTTGGAGGCATTCAGAGCTCAAGTCTTGGGATGATGAAGTTCAATGTGGGCATGTTGTCTTCATGGACGATGGAAGCCAACTAGATCTTAGAATTGACACACTCTCATTGTCCGAGTTTGCAGAAGTAAGTGAACGGTGGTGAATCTGAGAGTAGCGATGGTACTACTGAGGAGGAAGAAGACAATGATTCAAGATTCCATAGGATAAGTTTTGGGAACCTGAAGAAAACAAAATGTGGGAAACATAATGAAACTGTAATTTTGCAAAATGGGAAAATGCTACATTCTTTGAATTCTCAAATATCAAGCTATGGAGGTAGAGAAGTCTTGGTTGGAGAGGAGATCTAAAGCGCTAGATGGTTTAACCATTCTAGCTGAAACAACCAAGAAGCTATAGTTATGCATGAACAAATCCAGCTTAAGAGCCAGGTCATACTTTCTAGATGAGTAGATAGACAGTCATAAGTATGCAACTATTAGTTAGATGATTTCTAGTAGTTGTTTATACAACTGTAAGTATTAGAGATCGAACTTAATTATTGAAGTTATTTGATCTAGTTGGAGTGTCAATCAGGTTGTCTATTTTTGGTTATTCATATCCATAAAATTTGGATATCAAACTAATTCAGTTTTGAAACTTCTTATATATAAGATGTAATAATGAACAATAAGGGGGGGTTCCATCCGGGGGACTCGTGAGAGGACAATTTCTGATTCTTATTCCTATACAGTGTGTAGATTTTTTATTGTTGATCAGTTAATACAATGAGACAACACTCTTGAAGACTCATGACAATATCTTGTAAGCTTATGTGATTTCTTCTATTTATTTCATATCCATTTCCTCTTGTGATTTTATGGATAAAGATATTATGTACCGAGGAGCTTTTTCCAGCTTTGCTTCATCTTCTATGAAGATTTTTTGCTCAATTGCTTCATCTTCTATGAAGAGTTCTTGTTAAGTTGCCTTCATCCTCAATTATAATTGATATTATTCATGTTCATTCATCCATTTCTGTGTACAACTCAAACTCAACTTGTATATACTTGATTGCCTTTAACATGTGTTAATCATTCCCTTAACTGATCATAATCCTCATTGAGTTATTTCCTGGATTTCCTTTGGGCTCAACCAACCCATTTAATTGTTATTCAGCCATAGAGCTTAAGATTCACTAGCCATGCTCCTTCTGCAGTCAAGGAGCATCTTTTAGTGATAACACACATATTATATGCACTTGCTTGTATTTGTTGTTGAGACTAATCTGCAGGTTCAAGTGTAGAGATTGAAATCTCAATGGGGATCTACTTCGAACATCCGGTTGAAGGTTGGTTTTATTCTCCACATCTTAACATTTTCATTATAATAACATCGCATTGGGAATTGAGTTATTTTCTGGTAATCATCTGTCTGTTGTGGTCTGCCCCAAGCCATAGGAAGTTTTTCTCCGTAACAGAGAAAAAGAAGAATATTTCATTTTATTATTTTCTTTTTGCATATTTTGGAGGAGAAAAAATGGGTTCGTGACAATTCGTGACACTCAAATAAAATTCTGTGTGATTATGTGCAGAATTTCCAAAACCTAATTTCAGATTTGAGTTCTCCTTTAAAAGCCACAAAATTAAAAAATAATCATCGCAAACAGAGTTCGGGAGAGGAAGATATGGATATTTCAAATATGTGTACTTTTCAGGATTTCGGGTCATGGTTGCATCAATTTTAAGAATGTCATATCTTTTGATTGGGAGCTTCGATTGAGGCAAAGCTAGCATCATTGGAAATATGATTTTGCAATATTTCCAATGGTATTGTAATATACTTCAGCTGAATATTCAATGCTCAATCAAGGACATAATCAATCAAGTATTTATGTAAACAAAACTAGGAAATAATACAAATGCTTCCCCAGTGGAGTCGTCAATTATATTATGGATATTTCCCTCTTGCGGACAACTGAGAACTCCCTTGGATCTCCTTCCTTTGATCCAAGACAGACTAAAGGGTATACCACTATGATTTTTCCCACTAGATCTCACACACATTCATAGACAAGAGATGAAGAGGAAAGAATAAAGAAGAACATACCTTAGCATATATGGAGTCCCTTGGTGTTGATAGCTTCGAATTGATGTAGACCTGACAGGATTTTTTCCAACTCCACTTGTATAGAAATCTACACACATATAGACAACAAACCTTCCTCAAATCCTTTCAACATATATAAAAACTTAAATATAAATGACATTTTAACGTTAGGTCTATGATAAACCAAGGAAGATCTAATTTAGATCCGACAAGATCTAATCTAATATATTAAAAGGAGATCAGATCCATCTCCAAACATCATCATAAGCATATATATCTAAACAATCACATCTATAGAAAGACACACGATGTGGAGAGGGGATAAATGCATATATCTATGTAATCAAAATCAAGAAGAAATGCATTACATTATACATTGAATCATGATGCAAGACTCTTCCAAGATCCTTGCTCCAATTCTTCTTTGATCTCTCAATCAACGGCTATTGATCTCACTATGGATTTCGATAGCATAAAAATACTCTCCCAAGAAGCATTTATTCCTTGAAATGCCTCCATTTTATAGACGAATGGAGGAAGGCAATGAAATAAATTTAGACTCCTAGGTCTTCTCACATTTAGATAAGATTGAGATTTCTTACATTAACATATGTGGATCCAACTCATTTCCCAAATTTCCTCAACAACTAAGGAAATAATAAGGATTTTAGAGGCTATCATTCCCCATATTGTAATAAGAAATGACTTTACCCCTCCCAATAGTGGTGTAAGGAGTGATAAACCTAGATTATTACCTTTTATTAACGTTAAAGGAATGATATGGCTCATTTTTACTAGGAAAATCAATTTCAAGAGTTAAAAAGGTAGTGTTTGTCCATGATAAATAAAATATGTGTCCTCTAATATCTAAGGATGGAAAATAAGGATATAAAAAGACATCCTTCAATTAATCTTACCACAAAAACTATGAAATGACAAAAACATTCCTCTTGGTCCTCTTTTCACATAAATCCTCTTAGGGCTCATAAACTTTGTTATTGTTCCCAAGTGACTATAATATTCTTAAGAGATCAATGACTATAGGAGGCCACTACATATCAAAATTGATCTATTTCATCATGAGCAAAGTGAATGACAATTGCTAAAAGAAATAACAAAAGATTATCATTGTAAGATGTTCTATGGGCCATGAACAAGTTGGATTTTGACAATTAAATGGATCCATTTATTATTTACGTTGATATATATATATATATATATATATATATATATATTGAAGGGTATCATAGGGTTTAAATCAAAGAATGAAACCATACGAAGAAGGATGCAAGTTCCCATTATTTATCTATTGAATTTTAGATGAATAATCACTTGGAAAATATAGTACAATTGAGCTCTATTTCATGCCTAATAGGATTTATATTCACTCCATTCAAACTCAAGCATGTGTATTAAAATCATAATATTAAATAAAATATTTATGTATTACAAAATGACACCTCGTGCCCATAATACATAATGGAAACTTGTGCCCAAAGTCGTAAAATGAGTGTACATTTTAATCCCATACTACAAAAATAACACAAGTGTCCTGAACAAACTACAAACATATATCCATTTCAAATTCTTTTATCCTTGCTTTAATTGGCATTGCCATATTCCTATGATAAATTGATCTTCCTCTTCCCTTAGAACGAGGAAGATAGTCGAATCCTTTGCTGAGGATGAATGCTCATTTTGGGACTTTACACACAAAAAACGATTTAAAATTTATTTAACGTTTATAAAAAAACAAGTTCATGTACACTTATTAAAATTGCAATCAAATAAAATATTTATACTCATCGAATGTGAATATGTGCATGCCACAATCGGTTTCACACAAGGTGAAGCTATCAATCTGGAATCTTCTTGCTAGTCAAGCTGCTACAAGTAATCCAGTTGCGAGGCAT
Source organism: Larix kaempferi (assembly GCA_027924585.1). Classification (NCBI taxonomy): domain Eukaryota; kingdom Viridiplantae; phylum Streptophyta; class Pinopsida; order Pinales; family Pinaceae; genus Larix; species Larix kaempferi. The sequence continues at coordinate 7,546,716 of BSBM01000940.1, read as the reverse complement.
CCGACTTTGAGGCAGTAACAAGAAAATACCCAAGAGTATGTGATGCATGAGTCTCTTGAATGACCTGTTAAACCATGGGTTAGAAATGCATGACAATTTAATAAACATAGCATTCATATGTACATAAATATTTGATAAATAAATTCATGTACCTACGACGACCTCTTGTTTGAGAGTAGGATATACATTTACCTAATGTATGGATAAGGATGGCATGCATGTGTTTGCAGCCATAGGATTCTCTAAGGCCGTATCAACAAATTCCCCAGTAACTGAAGATGGCTCTATGTGTGTAATATGAGCCTGTCCATAATGTATCAGAAACACATACCAACAAACAAGATTAAATCAAACAGCTTAGATACTGGATATTAAAAGATAGATAATTATGCACTCAGAGGTCCATCAAACTTTACCTGCTCATCCTATTCAAGCTCTACAACAATGTTAGGTGCGGATTGCACAAAAAAATATATACCACCCCACATTAAATATATTACAACAACAATTAAATATATTTTTCGTTCCCTTAATATAAATATGGTAAATGATGGTCAATTAAAAATATTTTCATTACCTACAATGTTTATAAACGAAAATTGTATGCATAATTGATTGTTCCATTTACTAAAATATGTTGAGAATGACGAAGATGTTGTGGAGGAGTCCCCTCTAATACCATCTAAACATGCGAAATGAGATGTCAACAAATTAATAAAATAATTTTTTTTAAACAAATCAAATTGGTATTTTAAAATATAATAAAGTATTTGAATATTTATGAACTTACACATTCCATGGATCTACCAGTGGTAAATTGCGACAAAGGATCGTAGAAAATGCTACCACAAGACGAGCAAGGATGCAAAAGCATATGTCACTCTGTATCATGTTCCTGTGCTCTGCTAGATGTCTATGGCTCCTCATATTCACCAATAGATGTCTGCTCATCATCATGAGCTCCACTTAGTGGATCCTAAACACCACTATATGAAGATGATGCCCCCCACTAGATGAGACCGCACCTATATATCTCTCAACAAAAGTCCCATGAGGAACCAACATCTCGGTCAACCGTAATAATACCCTCTGTGTCTCATCCAATAGGCTAGGTGTAGGAGGATATAAATGGGTGTGGGGGGGGGGGTGGTTCAAGGGTGAGAGGGAGACATACACGATTTGGATCATCCCTAGCATGCTCTATACCCTGGGGAACCCCTCATCCCACATCCTATAACTCTAAGATGTCAAAGTAATTGACATGATTATGAGGTATAAATTCAACATACAACTTCCACAGGAAATCAAATGGTATACATCAGGCTATTTCCATGTGGGTCTTCATCAAATACAATAGACCACCTGTCCACCCAATTTTATTTTATACTTGGTTCGACAAACCAGTCAATGGATATATATAATCTTCTATTCGAAGGAACATGACCATTTCAAGGGTCTCAAAAGAGGGAATACAACTGGTCTTTTCCTATTTTCAACCTTTTTATGTCCTGGTAACTAAGAACATTTACATAAAACTACCTCCTGAACTCTCGAAAATAATTATTGTTACATAATTATCCTTGGGAATTGGAAATTGTGTCAGTAATAGTATAAATTTCTTACCCAAGAGAGAAATGTAGTTGATACCCCCCCTTAAATGTAGCAATTAGGTGTCTCAAAAACCCCAATTGCAATAGTATTTCAACATTTCTATTTGGCATTTGTTGTCTTGGTGGGATTTCTGTTTTTCTTATGACGGAGGGCTTTGTTGCTCTTCTTGCAATGGAGGGTTTTGTTTTTCTTATTGCAATGGAGGGCTTTGATGTTCTTCTTCAATAATTACATGGTTTACTCTTGAAGGGATTTCTTGTTCTTCTTCAACATCTATTAGGTTTTCATGATCAATATTTTGAATGTTTGGGTTTCGTGAAGGAATGGTTTCTTCATGATTATGTGGATCCATGGAGAATACTCTATTTTTACATAATAAGTTTTTAAAATTAGATTCAATATTTAAAAAAATCCATTGATATTACATTTTTATATGGAATTTAGCAAAAATAAGACAATAAACATAGATTGAATGATGCCAAATAGAGGTAATTAATCCATCGATCCTTCCAAATCGAGAGAATCATCCAAATACCAATGTGTAGACGCCCAAATCGTAGGTGTGTTAATTATCTCTTGCATTTAATCACTCCTGGGTTTTTCAAATGCCAAGATGGAATCAAGTGGTCGGCATGCTGTGTTTTTTAAATTTTAATATCAGTATAATGCAAGTGTGATATAACACACTTGCATTATGAAACACATGTGCATTATATCGCACTTTTGTTATGTTTTAAACTTTTTCATAACATAAATGCGTTATAATGCATATGTATTATGAAACTTAGGCGTGTTATATTGCACCTGCATTATATTTTCAACTTTTTCATAACGCAAATGCGTTATAATGCATATGCATTACTAAACACATATGCATTATATTGCACTTGCGTTATGTTTTCAACTTTTTCATAACACAAATGCATTATAACACATATGTGTTATAACACATATGATTTTCTTAGCCTTAGCATTGGTTACATCGATGACCTTACACAAGGAAGGCTTTTATTTTTTTTGTAAGATAGTACGATGTTTTGAACCGATGACCTTACACAAGGAATTCCTTCACAATACACCCATTCACCATCTATTCTATGCCTTATGGGCATTAATTTTAGAAATTTCATATTGTTTAAAATTTTGGAAAAAATAATGAGTCCTTTTGTGTTTCAGTATATTCTAACTTTACCTCTCCTAGACAACTTTGATAACAACATAAAACAACTTATATATGATATCAACAAGTACATAAGGTAAGATGTTGCAATTTATGATTGAAAGGTTAAATATAGAAGTGGCATACATGTGATTTACTTGATTTGTATGAATAATATTTATTAATGTCTTGAATCTTGTATTAACTTGCACCGACATGTGTAGGTTTTTTTTTATATAAATAAATCCATAAAGAAGATATAAGGTATTGGAAAATATAAATTCCTTGGCTAATGTGTGAATTGCAAAAGTTTTTTCCTCCATTTTTTTTCAATGAACAAGAACACTACCTCATACACCATGTTGAGGATATTGACATATGTGGACTTGTACACACAAGGTCAATGTGGATGGTGGAGAGGCACTTGAATGCATTGAAATATTTTGTCAGATGAACTTCATATCCTAATGGCGCTATGGTTGAGGGCTATATGGTATATAAATCCATGGTGTATATTAGTGAGTATATCCCTGAAGTAGCATCACCATATACCAATGTGTCTCACATTTTGGATGTCAATTGGCGCATGCCGCCCCTACATAGAACATATCAAGTCAAAGTGCACAACATATAGGATAAACAAAAAGACACACACATAGCAAGATACCGTTCCCCAAACTTAGGAAAATGTTTAATGTCTTTTAATTAATTCAGAAAAATGTCTGATTATAATATGCTCCAGAAATGGAGTTTTGGACGTCACCCCTTGGTCTCTATCACACATGGTTTTCATACGTACACACGTAGAAATCCTTCCCTTCCTCCTTCTTGAGCTTCTGTGATGTTTCTCTCTTCCAGATACTTCTTCCACCGCCTCTTCTCTAGCCAAGATTTTCTTTGGCTTCACGTGCCATCCTTCCCGGCCTAGCCATTATTAATTTTCAGCCTTTTCCCATGAATGAATTAAATTCCCAATGCATGCTGAGATATTTGATCCCCAACCAAAATATTCTTAATTATAAAACTCAATTGGTCGTCCAAATCCTCTATTAATTTTTGTACAAACTGCAATAAATTACCTTTATTGGTTCAACCCTCAACTTCCTTTTGCTCATAGATTTATTGATACCCTTTTCCATCTACCATTTCCCATCGTCCTCCTAGATACACCTCAATGGTATTCCTTTGACAAAAAAAATTCGATCTAAGATCGACTTCATCCTTCGATGGAAAAATATTGATATGGGAATTCTGATACACTATCTGGTTACGAGTCCTTGGGCTTTAGATTTCTTCAGTTGCTCATCTGTCACATTCATTCCAACATCCTGATTCATAATTCTCCGACATCAGTTCTCCCCAGGTAAAAATAAAAAGTGAGCCCTACTCACCAAGTTCTTAAGAGCTCAAACATGCTCTAACTCAATCTCCGACACGCAGGTGGCATATTCTATTCCTTTATTTTTCCATCCAGAATAAGAACTCCTTAGTATTTTGACTCCTTGTATCCTTAGTCATTCTTTCATCAAGGATTTCTATCATTTCTTCCTTTGTACCCTCTAGCATCTACTATTTCTAATTAGCAACAAATTCATTATTCACTTCCAAAATACCTTCTTGTACACATACAAATATACCACATTAAATGTGGGTGAAATATCTAACTACGTGGGAAATTATAACACATATGCATTATAAAAAATTCTCTTTAGGACTCTACAAGGTCCTATTTTATTCATCCTTAACTTGTTATACATTCCCCTTGGGAATATCTCCTTCAGCAAGCGTGCTAACACCAAGTCTCCTTATTCAAATTCCTTCGTCTTTATTTTTAGGTCGGTTCTTTGCTTATATTGTCAGTTTATTTTTGAGAAATGTCTTCCAACTTGTTCACGCACCTATTTCACATTCAAATGACTCTGCAAATGTTCTATTCTAAATATTCTCTGGTATTTCTTCCAAATCAACCACTCGCGTGGATCTCCCATTCACGATTTGGAATGGGATATTTCTAGTGGATCTATTCAACGAATTATTCTATTCAAATTCAACCTATTCTAGTACATTTTCCCATTATCGCATACACTCTACAATCAAACATCTGAATAGGTTTCCAAGGATCCTGTTAACCACTTCATTCTAATGACTAGTTTGTAGATGGTATGAAAAATTTAATTACAATTTGGCAGCCAAAATTTTCCACAATGTCCTCCAGAAATGTCCAATAAAGAAAGAAATCCCTTCAATAATCAACCGCAACAACTTAATTCGAACCACATAATTTCTCCATAGGATGGCACAATTTTTTTTGTTAGTATAAGGTAGGACTGTTTGTCTAGGCATCCAAATTCCCACCAATCATTTCTCATCTGAAACATACTTGTTGTCTATAGGGATATTTTAAAAACCATTCATCATCAAGTGGAACTAAATTCCTATGAAAAGAGGTGGCATGCCAAGAGGATGTTAAACCCTAGGTAATGTGTTTCTGTTCTCTCAGGGGGGGTACCCACCACTATTTAAAAGAGGAAAGACAATACCTTCTGAGGGACAACATATTTCCCCTGACTTGATGGAGGTTCTTAGTGGGAAAAATGTACTATATATACACCCTATAGGTAACTATCATGGGAATATGATGGTACATGGATCAATTTCTGTTTGCCACTAGTACTGCTCCTTGTACCCCTTGTTATAACTAATCATTTGTTACCTTCACCAACCATCTCTATTAGGTTCACAACCATTAGCACAACAACCTTTGGAAGGCTCAATTACAATTTGGGTGGAAGGATGCTAGGTCATAAGGACCTATTTACATTTTATGTTGTGAATACATTATGCATTCAACATTATTTATTTCAAATTATACTGACACTTAATTGGAAACCATTATATTGGCACTTACTTTCAAGTTTGTTCCTGGTTTGGAGATTCTACCTTTGATAGGCTTCTTTCTTCAATTGCAATTTTTTTCTTCATTTGAATAAAAGTCCCTTATTTGGTTAGAGTTGACCTTTAAAAATTTCAATTGGACTATGATGGGATAGGGATAGATTTTGATTAGTTGTCATAGGAACCTATTCCCTCTTGCATTTCAAGAATAATTGAGAATTTTAGTGGGGTTGCAAGGGGTGGAAATTATTTGGAAGGTTTGGATGTTGTCTCATGAGAAGAGTTTGGGAACCCAAGTCTTGTTTGAATAATTAGAGAGCACGTTAGTAAAATAATTAAGTCGTATTTTGAACAACACTCAATGATTACACAAGATCAAATCTTACATGGATTGATAAAAGATAAGAAATTGAAACATGGCACAAATTTGTTGGATCTCTCACCATGCATAGCAAGTGAAAAACTACTCAATGCACATGGTTCCTTCAATCATATCTCCCATATATTCTATGATATGTGATGGATTGAATACATCCTCAAACCTAACATACTCTTGCTAGTCATACGAACCAATATCACAGGGGGTAGTACACTAGTAGGGTCTCGGTGAGCCCCAAGACGCTCATAACTACATCCCCTACGGACACCATAGAAACATGATGGTGTACTCATGTAGTTGGGATGCATTCCTAACACTAACTATGCATATATATGCTTTTCAAAGTACAGTGGGACCTGGTCATGGTTGGGGAACATGTACCATGATCAAGTAAATCTATCATAGATATATGGCACACCAACCTAAATCTTAAAATATCTAAGTGTAAGTAGTTTTCTAGGAGCCTATCCAGGAGGGATATCGAATAGTGTACCCCTCACATCCTTGCCTTTCATTGTGGCTTTCACCACCTCCCATTTATCAGACCCAATGCTTGAGCTTCCTCTAACATGCATTCTCCCAAATGTCGTTGTGTGGTACCTCCATTTAGTAGAGGGCCTACAACTCATCAACAACATCTAGCATCATGCACATGGATTTTCTAGTGGGACGATCATGTGGAATGGCCCCTCTCGGTGTACACATCCAATCACGTTTATAGGTGATATCATTAACAATAATTCGGGTGATCTCATCCTCCCAAGGAATATGAGGTGGAGTCATAGGATCACATCCAATGTAGGTACCTGACAGATCAAAAAATATATCAATCAAAATATGTGTGTAACAAATTAAAGATACTAATATTTATACAAATTAAAGATACTGATAACTGAACAAGAAATAAACATGCAATTAATGTAACTTCATGGTGAGGAACCTTATCACTCTAATTAAAAGAGGTGTGGGTATCCTGGAAATCGAGGGAGGCACTAGCCATCCTACTACAAGATCCATGATCATTAGATGATGATGTCTCATCGTACCTAGAAGGAGGGGTGCCTATGAAAGTAGAAAAAAACATTACTAATGACTTGTAAACTTAAGTCGTCAGTAGTGAATGTTTAAATTACACGAACTTTTATCTCTTTCTCTTTAAGTAGATCTTAATGATAATGATGCTGATGATTAGGATGATGATGTAGATGCTATTGAAGATTGTGATAGCGACAATGAAAAGAATGAAAATGATGATGATGACGACGACGACGACGATGATGATGGCGATGACCAGGATGATCATGACAACATTGATGGGGATGATGACATGAATGATTAGGATGGTGCCACCATATAACAACGTTTTCATGAGGATGAATGTGATGATGATCATGACAATGCTTATTATGATTACGATGATGGTGAAAATGATGATTAGTTTTTTAATATATAAAATAAAATTTTAATAACTATATTATACACAAAATAATATATTATACATTGTCACTATATATCTCTCACACACTTTTATTCTCCTAAAAAATCAAGTCTAACCCTCCCACACTAAACAATTAATGAAGTTATTAAGATCAATAGACACATTTAACTAACCCCATACAAGGAAGGAGTAGAAAACTAATCCAAGTTGCTTCCAAACCACAACCTCCTGAATTCTATCTCTCACATACTTGTCATGTATCACTTCACACATTTATAATACTCCTCGTTGGTTAAGGTGGTTTAAAAACCTAGCAACTAACGTTATAATTAAATGTTACGCATGGTCACTAGTCACTGACACAAAGTTACATAAATTTTAATGATCTTAACATATATGTTATTTAGTGTCCACGTTAAAACCCCATTAACATGAAATAACATTTTTTTTTAAATTTTCACTTAGATTTAATACACCTCGATATGAAAGTTCAAAATTCATAATTAAAAAAATTACAATTTTTGATGTTAAGAATGCATATGGATCAAATTCCATCTACTTGGTTACCTTGGTAACTAGTGGTAGTTCCCTCCAATTTTTCTATAAGAGCCATTTAAATACATTATGTAACTTCAATTCAACAACAATGCAAACATTCAAAATCAAGCAATTGGTGGTTGTGATTAGAGTTTTGTAAATTTATTTGTTCTTCATTTTTGATACTTAATCACAATATTAAACTACACAAAACATGTTACAATTCACTTCATGTTTCATGCATCCTTGATATTTCCTTGTGACTAGAGGAATTAAAGAGGCTTTACAGTATCTATGAATGCTATATAATACTTTCTAACCAATAATACCATTGCTACTTCCCAATTTGAACTAGTGTGTACATTTATCGATCATACACTAAGTAATTCAAAGTAATGCCTTAAAAGGTATTAGGGTGGCATGCGACAAATATTTGATATCACATCAAAACTATGCCCATGGCATATCTATAAGATCCACCGTGACTTTGAACACTTATTGAATAACACAAAAGAAAAAATAAAATGGGAGTAGTTGTGAAACTCATGTACTTGGTTTCATAAAATACTTCTTGTTGCAAGGATTCCTACATTAACTAGAATATATTGAAATTTATATCATTAAGAGTGCAAACATTATGGTTTGGAAATTATTGAATAAATTTATTATTATAGTTTTCCATTTTTATGAACTTTTGTAAGGTGTGAATGTTCTTTATTGATCAACAATTTACAATAATTGAAATATTTATTAAACAAATTTTCATACCATCTTAATTCTTGTAGAATCCAAGATACAACAATTTTTATACCTACTCAATTGAACACTTATTCATTTTAAAACTACAATTTCTCTCCTTACAAGGATGCAAATAATTGCTTCAAATGATGTAAGTGATAATCCTAAGTATTTTTATTTAAGGTATTTTTGTAAACAATTGTGGTCTCCATATACATGATTATAAATGAGTCAATACATACATTTAACACTATATTCATCATCTTTATAAATCCTACAAGGGAATTAGTAATACTAAAGGACAACAAAATTCATTCAAATAATAATTGTTGTATAGTTAAGGTTGCCTTACATGTGTATTATCTAGCATGATATGGATCAATGGTATCTAGACATGTATAAATCATACTAAAGTATTTTACTTTATAGGGATAATATAATAAATCACTAACACACAAGACATGTATAAATTATACTAAAGTATTTTACTTTATGGGGATAATATAATAAATCACTAACACACAAAAATGAATATTGTTTCTTATTAGTGATTCTATTCAAAAGTTAATAATTTGGGTGCACTCTCAATGTGCCTTTTCTCTTAGGAACTAACATAATAATTGATCCATAAGGTGACACGCTAAGTTAAATATGTCCCTTATCTATTAACTGTTGAATCTTACTCTTGATTTCCTTGTTTTCTAATATTGAAGTCTTATGCAATGTCTCATTCGATAGAGTAATTTCTTTGTTGAAATTCAATGGGGTGCTCATGTAGGTGGATTTGAGGCATTCCACCCAATTATAGTAACAACACAAATTTACAATAAATCAACTAGTCCAACTACTTCTACTCTTTTGACTTCTTTATTATGCTAAAATTTGTCTAGATCTATTTTAGTGTCTTTGTCTCCACAGTGTCTTTGTCTCTACAGGAGACTACCAAGATATCATATTTATTTATTCATAGAAACAACAAAATAAATTATACTAAGTCTTTGTTCAATAGTTGCACTCCAACAATTGCTCATTGTTGAAATGAGCACAAACGGTGATGGATCCATTTGTTATGTCATTGAGTAAATGTGACCATCCATCACAACTCCAAATTAATTTATATCGTTTTTGTTTTGGGGGACTTGAATGCATGGTGACGCAAGCAATGTACATCAATTAATATATATATATTTTTAATATTATGGACTTATAATATAAGTTTTGATTATTATAAATATAAAGTGTTTATTATCTTCCAATAGTATAAATGTTGCTCAAGTCTAAAAGGTCATTTTTTTTTGTTTTATATCCATTTTTTCAAGCAAATATTAGATATTTAACATTTTAGGATCCTTAGGATCCTTAGAATACATAAAATCACTTGTGGTAACAATTTAGGGTCTTTCTTCATTATTAGTTTCAAGTTATAGTCTATGTCAATTAAGATTTTTTATTAGTCCCAAAACTAGTCTCAATAATTTGTTATAGGTAAAACTAGTATATATTAAGCTTGAAAGATCCAAATTGAGTGCTACCTGTTTCATCATAAGGAGTATGGACCATAGTGTCTATGAAGTATTAAGAAGAAGAAAAGGAAAATCAGACACGTGTGAGTTTGTACGAGTTTCATCTCATGAAAAGGACATAAATACAATGTTTTTGAGAAAGTTACCATAAATCTCCATTAACACATCATAATTGTGTCAAAATAATGGAATAATAAAGAATAAATAACATTCTATTATAGGAAAAAATAAAACCTAGATGAGAATTTTTTATAGAGATAATTCATGATTAAGGATAGATACCATGACAACCTACAAACTATCATGGTTTATAAGGGTATGTTTACTTGAATCTTGCATAACTTTTAACTGGGATATCTATTTTGGGTGGTTCAAAATGTGAGATAAAAGGAAATAGAAGAGAATTATATATATGGTATTTTGGGATCACATGGAAATATGTTTTACATAAAGTATTACACCAATTAAACATCCAAAGAGATTAACCATGAATCATGAATATAGTGAAGAAATGTGTAACTAGATATAGAATTTGGAGGACAAAATTAAGGGATTAAATGATATGTCAGTGACACATCTTGAATTTGTAAACAAAAAAAAGGATTTGAAAATTCGATTCGTCGATAAGTGAAGGAAGGAAGAGAAAATGGACCGTGTTTCAATAAAAGGAAATTGAACTCAAAGGTTTTCCATGGAAACTCTCTAATGCGATAAGCTCTAAAAACATCACAAGGCTGCTAAAAAAAGGGACACCATGGTGTAATTTAACAATTGTACCCTAAATGTTCATACGTATATAACCTCTATTCCAATGGATCTCCAAGAAGTTAAATATAGTTAACTATATAGAGAATATAGTTAAATATATGTTAGATGGAGGGTTCATTGAACCTAGCCAAAGTGCTTTCTTTTCACTTTTGGTGATGGTTCACAAAAGAGAAGGTTCATGCTATATGTATCTATAGTATGAAGATCCCAATAATATGGCAATTAAAAATAAGTTTCCTACTCCTATCATTGATCAATTAATAGATGAACAAAATTTAATAAATTTTTTATCATGCTATACCTTCATTTTGGATAACATCAAATAAAAATAAGGAAACTAGACATTCTGAAAAAAAAAAGGAAAAAAAGAAGAAAAAAAGAAAAGAAAAAAGAAAGAAAAAAGAAAAAGAAAAGAAAAAAGAATTTTTTTTTAGAACAAATGAAGGTAATTATGAATTTTTTGTGATGCCATTTGGCCTTAATAGTGCACCTTCCATGTTTCAAAGTTTGATGGATTCTCTTTTTAAACCATTCCTCAAAAAAATTATGTTTGTATTTTTTGATGATATATTTATCTATAGAAAATCTTGGGAAGAGAGTGTAAAACATGCTGACATTGTATTAAAAGTATTGGATGGGAACCAACTATATTCCAAGCCTTCTAGGTGTGCCTTTCAAGTTAAAGAAATGGAATAATTGGGTCATAGTGTATCACATGAAGGAATCAAAGTGGATCCCAACAAAATTAAAGCTATCATGGAATGAAAAATTCCTAAAAGCTTCAATACTATTAGAGAATTATTAGGATTTATATGATGCTAAAAAAATTTCATCAAGAATGATGGTCAAATAGAAACACCTCTAGCGATGTTAATGAAAAGGGAGGTAGTCTCTTGCACTCAAGAAAAACCAATGCTTTTGAAGCAATGAAAATGGTTGTGTACAACTCCTATATTAGCCATGCTTCAATTAATGAAACAAACCTTTATTTTGGAGTGTGATGCCTTAGGGCATGGCATTGGTGATGTTTTAATGCAAGAAGGAAGGCTCCTTGATTTTAAAAGTTTCCAACTTTACAAAAAAAAATTACTCAAAACGTTTTATTAAAATAAAATGTTGACCATTGCATGTAGTTGAGAAATGACACCTTTACCTAATAGGAATACGCTTCAGGATAAGAATAGATCATTATAGTATTAAGCGCTTTATGGAACAACAATTATCTTTAGAAGAGAAAGAAAGTTTAGAATGATGCTAAATTTTTACAAAAATGGAAAAATGGAATGTGAAAAGTATTATGATAGAAAATAATAAAATGTTCCAAGATGGTTGTGTAAAGAGCACTAGAGGGGCTATCATTCCCATAGAAGGTAATATGAAAGGGATATATGGGATATTAAATTTTATGTTTCCAAGTGTCATCCTTAGAACTCATCCATTTCTAACATGTGTGTTAAATGGGCATTTAATTCCTTAGGCTTATCAGATCCAATTAATGAATGAATGTGTGAGGTTGGTGGGAAAGTCTTCTCAAGTAGATATGGGAGCATGGGATGAATATAGTTTTATGACAATTCTAAGAGCCCTCCCTTCTATGGTCAGAAGTAATCTCAATGTGTATTTCAGTATCACTCTCATGTCCATTGGAGTATATCACTTGTTTTCCATGCAAAATTCATACACTACATGGATTCATATTGTTTTCACCATTGCCAATTACCAACTATGAAATTAACTATAAATCAACACTACATAGAGGAAATTGTAGACATTAGAGTGAAGAGAATGGTCGTAGGTGAGAATAGAGGCTAGGAAAGATAGGATACCTTTACCCACTATTTATTTTTTTCCCCATGATGCTTGAGATTCCATGAATTGATTTTACAAGAGGTTCTCTGGAAGAGTATAACATGTAGGACTATTTCTACACATGATGAAGAACATTGTAAGGGTTGGGTAGTATGGGGTAATATTGGGAATAGGACTTGGCCTTCCTTGTGGTATGTGGTGTAGTGTAAGAGAGTTCCATGGTTGGGGATAAATGACTAAGACACCTATAGTGCTCAGTGGAGGGAATATTGGCTAAGCATGAGAGAAAATGTTTTTTGGGATGATATAGAGAAGCCTATATGTGTTTCCTTCACCCATGTGGCCTCTTAGCTCAAATCCGGGTGGTATTTGTAGATCATACCTACTATTGAGAATAAATCACTCTTACATAGAAAACTACTTGGATCTTCATCATTTAAAAGATTAGTATTGAACATTGTCTATGAATATGCAATTTATATTTTCTTCTAGTTATAAATATGTCGGTTTATGCATGTTATGTGTGTGTGTGAAATATAGTTTTCTATTCAAATATTTTTTATATGCATTCACTTTGACATGCATTACTAATTTTATGTTGCCTATGGTAGGTTGGAATTAGTTCGAAGTCGAAAAATTGCCTCCATGGGGTATACTTTTTTATGAGGAAATTTGTAACTACCCCCTCCCATAGCCAGAATGATGGATGCCAATTCTACATTATCACAAGTGTACAAAAGTTAGAAGGAAATATTGTGACCATGGTAGTAGTGGATCGACTTGGAAAGTATGTTCCTTTATACTCTTTTTATCAACCTTTTAGATCAAGTACAATAGGTACAACATTCATGGAAATAGTTCAAAACATACATGGAATACCCAAGATTATTGTAAGTGATAGAGATCTAGTTTTTAGTGGAAATTTTTGGAAGGATATAATTTATTTCCTGGTCACTCAATTGGATTATATCTCTTCCTATAATCATTTAATCGAATGGAAAACTAATATTGTGAATAAATGCCTAGAATGGTATCTTCATTGCTTTGCTTTTGATAAACAATCACAATGGGTCAAGTAGTTTCCCTTAACAAAAGGGAATTGCATCATGTCTTTTCATACTATAGAAAAAATGTCACCATTTAAGGAAATTTATGTCTATAATCCTCCTTCCATTGCATCATCACTATAAGGGGTTGTATAATATTGGGAGTGTGGCTTACAAATTCCAGTTATCTCTATCTTCACATGTACATCCTTACTTCCATGTTTCTTGTATACAAAATATAATTTGTGATAATATCCCAGACCAGACTATTTTATCATAGTTGAATAAACAAGGGATATTGATACTCGAGCCTGAAAAAATCATTGACACAAAGATCAAGCAATTATGAAATCTAGTAATTATTTGTCATGTCCCCATCTTGACCCTATCACATTAAAATTGTAAATGATGTAATATTGTTATGAAATCATGGTGAGGAGCTCAAGGCCAAGGCCCCGCCATCAATTTAGTGATGCATATGGCTTGTGTGCTAGCCAGGCACATTGGAATTTCAACATCATGTAATATGCATTTTAATAAAAATACCCACAACTAGCTATGCAATGCAACAAAGAGATGGGGGCATGATTTTACAAGGAATTGGGAGGGAAAACATTCAAACCCTTGAGCCAACCAAGTCAAGCCAAGTGTCAATGAGAGAACCCATCAAACCCTCAACTACCCATGTTGACTTTTGTACCCAATCATTGATTTTCTCCCAAGAGTTGGTTGAGGTAGTTAATGCCTTGGGGAATGAGAGGTATGGCTGTCCAAATTCAAGTATGGGCAAGCCACCCTGCATGGGAAATCGCGTTTTGCTTCTTGGGAAAGAAATGAACCATGATTTTCTCTCCCAATCCATTATCCATCAACCAGTCTTCCTCCATCACGAGTTTAGAGCTACCTGGGTGCTTTGCAGCCACGTTTTTCTGTTTAACCTTGTTTCCTCAGTCAGGAGAAGGGCGTTTTTGTGTTGTCTACCAGTGGGGAAGAAGAGGAATTGACTTGGGGTTCCATAGAGGTAGTTTTGGGCTGTTGAATGCCTGATTAGCTGGGGAAGAATTCGTTTTCCCCTGTGATTGTTTTTCCCATCCCTTAATCCAATTTTGACTGGAAACGATTTGGGAAAACCCACGGCCAACCTGTTGGTAAATCCATTGCTTTGGCTTGAACTTGAGTGTAAGCCTCCAGGGTTCAAATGTAGCCTAATAAACCCAGTTGTGGACTGGCTTGGCTGAGATGAAATGACCAATTGGTTGTGAAAGAGTGAATGTTCCCTTTTCCTTGTAAGAATCAAGCCCAGCTCGAGGGTGGCAGTTGTGTTGAGAGATTGATGAACACAACTGGCCTATGGTTGGGTGGAACGTTGTAGCGACATAGCTAGTTGTTTGGGACAATTGCACAATGAAGATGAGTATATTCTTATGTGTATTTAATTCTGCAATGTCATTTCATTATTGAGTTTTATGTTTATGAAGAGCAATGCATGTAGTGGATCTTGCTTTTGCCGTGCTTATTTGGATTATACACGTGCACATGTGTTTTTTTTTGTTTTTATGAATCTAATCAATTGGATGAGTTTTTATGTGAAAGCCCCAGAGATTGGTATCATGTTCCCTCCCTTGCCTTGGATGGATGGGTGGGTACGTGACATTATTGTTTACCTCATCAAGTGGAATACATTTCCAATAGAAGAGACGAAATGGAAAGATGGGTTCTTCATGTAGAAACTAGAAACATCCAAAGTTAATGAAGTGTTAAGGATAACACTTTTTTGAATTGGAGGGGCATGTAAAGAAATATATGTGGAGATTTAGGTGCTCAATAAGGGTTAAGTCGTTCATGTTTTTGTTGTTGAAAAATTGTCCCTGTTTGGAAATATTTTTTAAAAACAAGCTAGGAGGTTGCTAGGGCATTCCCTAATGTAAGGTACAAATGGAGTTAAATATTCACCTTTTTATCAATTATTCATTTACTGTAGTTGTTTTGGGAGAAGGACTTGTAGGGATTATAGATATGTGGGTTGTGGATGGAATTGACATGTCCTTAAATAATTAGTGTGAAAACCAACATCTAAGAAAGTATAGGCCTCTTCCTTAATTTTTTATTGGGGCCTATAGTTGGAAAGGACTGGGATATTTTTGGAGGTAAGGTAAAAAATATAGAGTTGGTGAAATCTAAAATTCTAAGCAACTTTGTCACCTTCAAGAAGGACGATTTAGTGAAAAGTGTAAGTGTGGTGGTTCCAAAAATGATTGACAAAATAGTGCCATGGGATTTCTTTTATGGGTCAAATCATGGGAAACCTACATTGGGGGATTCGTAAGGTATACTTTATTTTGGGATTCCTATTTCATAAAATTTAAAGCATATATATGTTTGAGCACAAGTAAAACTGAATAACTATTATGTCTAAAATTGGTTTGATCTTTGGCTATGAAGAGGAGTCCAAAAGATGAATTTGATGGGAGATTCCTGTTAATAATAAATTAGATGAATGGGCATGCATAAATACAAAATACTATTATCTGATTGACTTGTGAGAAAGCGCAACCATTGGCTTAAGCTATTAATAAAATATCATTCAAAAATTTCTACAAGGAGAGAAACACATTCATAAATTAGGTATTAAAGGAAGGACTAATAAAAAAACATTGTTGGTGACATATATGGTAAAGTGTAGTAGGGTAAGTGGTTGAAAGGGATGACTTCTTTATAGGTTTGTTCATATGTCATATGTCATATTTTTTTTATTTTGAACATGTTTTAGCATTATGTACAACTTAATGATGATAGAATATTGGAAATGTTGATATATGTTTCATTTGGGAATTTATGGACTTACTAGAGGATATTTTGAACTGAATAATAAAGGTCATTTATGTTCACGGTTTTTGTAGCTTGGTTGTCTAGATTCCTTTTGGGATGTTTTTGTTTGTGATTAATATAGATGGTATGTTTGGTATTCTTTTTTGCATGGTCTCTAAGGACTTAATGCCTTGTTCATTGTGCATAGCATAATTTCAATCTTTATGAAATCAAGTTATGGTTTTTTTTCGTGGGAAATATAAACTTTGAAATAACCTTCTAGCCTACTAATCTTAACTTTCTTAAGTACAAAATATCCAAAAATTTAGATATTTTATGTGTATTGTAGCACTAAATGAGAACCTTACTCAATTTTGTTTAACATATATGCTATGTTCACAATTAGATATTTTATGTGTATCCTTGAAATTATTCTTTCAAATGAAGAATGTTTACCTTGTGTGAATACAATCTAACATTGTGCATTTAGTGTGTCCAAAAATACTAAAAAATAACAAATGCAATTGAAAGTATTCAACTTATATGGATTTGAATACATTTTTGAATAGAGAGGGGACACTTAAAAAACATTAAAAATAAGTTTGAAAGAAATCATTTAAATTGAACATAAAATTTCATTGTTTAGCACAATCAAGGGATTTGATTAATCTTAGTAATCACATAATGAAAAATAATAAGGTGGATTTCTTGCTAATATGGTAAGAAATGGTTAGATAAACTAAGTGATTAAACAATATCAATAAATTTTATTAAGTGCATTTATTTTAGCAATAAAATAGTGCAAATTATGAACTGAAACGATTTTAACAATAATGCAACACAAACCAATTTCTATATGCATACTATGATATTGCAAAACAAATTCTTACTTATAAGTTGAAGTCAACTATATTATTTTCTCAAATACCATTCCTTTAAACATTAAAATCATTATAATATTAAGGTATATAAAATGCATTAAAACCAAAACCATGTAATATGATGTAAACAGAAATGTGAGAAACATATGAGGATGGAGAAAGAAAACAATAATAATGGAAAGCAAGAAAGACAATGTATGAATTTCATTGCAATATAGGGTGCATTTTTTCCTAATGTAATAAGAAAAAGTGTTCAAAATCAAGTTCATAAAACCAAAAGACTTATGTTTATTATATGCATCTTATGACATTCTTAACATTTACTATTTTTATCATTGAACATTGTTATTTTATTATTTTTTTTTTCTCGAGTCTATATCTCTAGGTGTATCCACATAGTGAGAGATCTAATCATGAAAAAGAGTAAGTTTGGGGGAGATGTTGTCACTTACCTAACCTAACACTACATTACTAAAAATAAAAATAATTAAAAAAATACATGTAGACTCCTAAAATAATTTTTTTTTATTTTATGAAAATTAATTAAAAATCCACATTGACCTATAAAATAAAAATAATAATAACCATAGGCAATCACCTTCGGATTCGATATGTAAGAACGTAAGTGCTTAGGTATTTAAATAAGAAAATTTAGTTATGGAGGTGAATTATGGGTTTCTCTTTTTCATATAAAAAATTTCTTTCAATTACTCATTGTAGAGCATTATATTTTTCTATCAAATCTAATTGTTTTATAGTTTTTCATATATGTATATATATTATAGTTGGTTTAGTATACATATAGTTGCACAGCCACTTACTTGTGGCCGGTGAACATTGATTGGTCGGAAGTTAAGTACCATGAAGAAGTTATTTGTTACTTGTTCTCTATGTTCAGTTGTAATCACCTATTGTTCTCCATTCCTCATACCTTCTTTAGTTCAATGGGTTGTCTATCTATTATCTATGTATGAGCTATTAGTTATCCATGCATCAACTACTACTAGTTATTTTTTATATTTCTTTCGTTAAGAAAAACATAGATGGTAGTCCACCCAAAATTCTAAGATATAAACATCTAGGAAAAACATAGATGGTATTCCACCCCAAAGTTTTGAAGTACACTTGTCTCATCCTCCTTCAAACTAGGAAAAACATAGATGATAGTCCACCCCAAATTCTAAGATATAAACACCAATCTATGTAATAATTTAATTATCAATTAACTAAGTGTTTTATAGTTTTTCTTAAAATTAATTTAAAAATATATATATTTTAATAGGTTATTTAATATACATATATAATTTAATTGTAAATTAAATGTAGTAGAGTGGTTGTGAGACCAAGAATTATCCTTCCCTCTGAATTGTAATGGCCTTGCCCTAAGCTTTCTATCCTTAAAAAAAATAAAAAATATATAATTTAAAAAACTATATAAATAATTTTATCTCTTTAATACTTAT
The DNA here is from genome assembly GCA_027924585.1 of Larix kaempferi. Lineage (NCBI taxonomy): Eukaryota > Viridiplantae > Streptophyta > Pinopsida > Pinales > Pinaceae > Larix > Larix kaempferi. The sequence continues at coordinate 7,527,661 of BSBM01000940.1, read as the reverse complement.
AATTTTAATAATATATCTTTCATTCAATATTTAATTTGTACATCAAAGATATAGATTTTAAAAGTGAGTATTCTCTTTCAATTAAAACAAATATTTAAAAACCACATTTGTAAATAATATGTAAGAGTGTGTGAACACACACTTTTAAAAAATGTATCTCATTAACATATACTAGTGAACTACACTATCTTAATAGAAAAATCCATAAAAACATCTTTCATCTTTTAAGTATAAAATCTATATAATTTATTTGTTTGATTTGCACACGATTTGCACACGATTTGCACCATCTAGAAATTATATTATTCTAGCTTATTATGAAAATGACATCTAGCTTCTATGTAAAGGACATTTGTCATACTCATGTGATTGGTCCTTTTCTTATATTTTAGTTTAGAGTTGAGTTACATAAACTAGTTCTTTTCTCAAAGTGAGTGTAAGTTGGCTTAGAGTCCTCACTTCTCTTTGTAACTTTTTTTCTTATTGATAAAATTTAGTGTCTAAGGAAGTTTCTTGAACATGGTATCAAAGCCATGGTGAAATGATGATTGATTGAAAAACAAATAAATCTTCACAACATCAATCAAGATATAACCAAATTCAATTGAAACATTTTTTTAAAGTAATCATGTTGTCGATTGAACAAGATAAGGGTTACTGTGATGGAAACAATTAAGGGTTACTGTGATGGAAACAATTAGTTTGTTGAAAATGTGATCGGATTTTAATAACCACTTTTTGAGTTGTAAAAGTAGAATCTGTAATCTTATGGATGCATATTTGATTAATAACAATTTTTTTGTAAATATACGAGATCTGTAAATATAAAATTCTAAGACTACATTTTTTAAACTCATAGATCAACTTTATTATTATTATTGAAGACTTCATATTGTAATCTATTTGCTTATGATATGCTTATGAATATGGAAATTCTATGTTTTAGAGATATATATTTTTATCTATCTCTACTCATAATTTTATGTTTGATATTTGAAATAGTTGCTTTGATGATTATGAAAAAAATCTCTCCTATCTCCAAATCCAATAGGTTATTCTCATGAATATGCATTTAATAATTTTTGTCAAGAGGAGGGCATGAAGTAGAAGAAAAAAATAGTGTGCATAGATTATTAAGCATTTCACCTTTTATAGAATCTTGATTGGTCATTTGCATGCACCGGGACCTACGACTGACCACCCACCCACCAAAGATACCAACCAAACAATGGTGTCCACACCAAGAGGTTATCAACTATGTAACGTCCCCTTCACTCAATTTGACAAAATGGAAGGGACAATAACTAAATTTGGGCTTCCAAAATTTCATCCCATAACCATAATTACGAATTCTTAACATTTAAATTGTGTGTGCAAATGCCTAAATGAAAATACACTATATAAATAAACTTGGAGCACACACACATAACATGCACATACAAGAATAATCATTACATGCATAATAATAAAATCATTGCACATCATATACAAATAAAATACTTATCTTTAAACAAGGAACATACAAGCAATTGGATGTGTAAGAGCGATTTCTCACCCAACTGTATCCACTTTGTCCAACATATACTCTTTCTATCCTTACTGATACAAAATCATCGCACATAAGATACAAATAAAATAATTATCTTCCAACAAGGAACATCCAAGCAATTGACTGTGTAAAAATGATTTTCCACCCAACTGTAGGCACTTTGTTCTTATTGATCTTTATTAAATAGTGATCTCTGGCCTATATCAACAGACGATTTCCTTTCTTATATTTCTCATGCTCTTATTTATTTAGTTTTATGTAGGTAATATGCGGGTTCAGGAGAGTATGGAACAACCGATGGGAAGTATTATGTGCAATATATTATAGGAAAGTTATGTGATGTTGTTGAGGTAGGTTTAATTTCTAGCAATTTTTCCGATATAGATATTGGAGATGATAATTTTTGTATTTATATTTCTTGTTTGTTAAGCTATTTTTTTCTACAATATAGCACATGTCGTGGCATTAGTTATTGCAAGAAGTGAAGCAGAGGATTTGCTGCGTTAGACATTATAATACACAGTGTAATTTTATGCTGTCCCGAAGGGCCGTATTATAAAGGTATATTGTAAATACATAAAGATAAGTTATAAAGTTAGATTATAAAAGTCAAGTTAATGTTGATTTGAGTGGTCCATGATTTAAGTGGAACCAAAGAGAGAGTTCCAAATGGAACCTTTGCACATCCTCGACTGGAAGGTCACAATAAGGAGGTTGCAAATTAGAAATTTGTTGATGAAATGGATCAAAAATATAGGGAAAATGATGAAACGAAGATTGTTGAAAAGAAACCATAAATACAATAGAAGAAAAAACAACAAATTGTTCCTCTTATATGTCACAAAACATTTCTAACCTTTGAAGATTACATCCAAGTGTAGACTCAACCTCGTTATCTCATTCGTTGAAAGAAGATTCTCATTTGATTTATAATGTAAAGTGTAGTATTTAAAATGAATGTCACACAACTTGATAATTTTATGTATACAATCCAATGGCCTTCAAATATGTTGTCTACCATAAACCAAGATTATTGCCTCTAATTTTTACTTGTTTGGAAAAAAACTATAAATGGACTGCTTTTGTCAGTTATATGTTTTTCATGCTGCATATTTCAAACCATGGGTTATGTATAAATCCAAACTGAGAAATATTTCAATTCATGCATTATTTGAATTGTTGTCTGCTTTTCATTTACTGATTTTTTTTAAGTCATTTTTTTCTCAAAAATATTGATTAATGTTAGTTGATGTTTCATAGAAACATAGCTATGCATATCTGAATATCATGTTAAAATTTTCTTAACTAGACATAGTCTTGTTACGTTGACACAACAAGCATTGAAAGATGCTTTTCAAAACTTAATGATGATAATGGAGTAGATGTATCGCATGTTAAAATTTTCTTAACTAGACATAGTCTTGTTACGTTGATACAACAAGCATTGAAAGATGCTTTTCAAAACTTAATGATGATAATGGAGTAGATGTATCGCATGATTTAAATGGATAGAATATGTACTAATATCATGGAAAGATTCATATTTTTTGATAAGATCAAGGATTATATGAGAAATGTTATATAATTTTATAATTAGTAGTTGACATTCTTTAATATGTTCTTGAGAGTGTTTTTTGTTTTCGCAGGAGAGAAGTATTGGCGATGCATGAAAATTGTAATATTGAAATAACACAAGAAAAATTGTGATTTCTATGGTTTGGTGGTTGGTTGAATGATGAAGTAAGTGGCTGGTTGAATGATGAAGTAAGTCCATAAAAAATATTCATTTATACTGTCATTAAATACAAGTTGATTTTGTGTTCTTGAAACTTTCTTTCATTTTATATTTTTTTAATCTTTTATGTGGAATGTTTTATATATAAGTATAGGTCATAAACATGTACCTAGAATTGTTAAAGGAGAGGGATAAATGAGATACACATAAAATTTTGAAATGTCACTTCTTCAATACATTTTTCTACAGAAAGGTGTGAAACTCATGCATATCTGTATCAAATTTTGTCAAAGTTATGCTCTTTTTACTCGGTATTTGCATGTCAATAATATTCTCACATGTATTATTAATTCTTCAAGTTTTCTTCCATTAGGGAAGAGCAACAATATTATTAGCATCAGAAAGTTTCTTTATAAACATTAAGCAAATGAATTCCCTTGTTAAATAGTCAATGCCGTTAACATAAGCATGTATAATTTTAACGACAAATAAATTTTTGTTGTTTATTATTGTTGGGCACCATTAACATCCTAGCAAAGGAGATTTTTTAATTTAGGCATAGCCTTGTGAGCTTTACAAGTCATATTTAGTGAAATATTAAAAAACTTATAAATTACAATGATTATGTATCCCACATTCTTGTTTGCATATCATTCTTATTACCTTTTGTTCTTTCATAGAACCAAGGTTATACAATTTGTGGGCGTGGGTTGTAATTGCTTGAAGAATTAGGTTGTAACATCCCCAAAATTCATAAAAATTTAAAATTTTTCTAAGCAGTTTATTCGCCATTAAATACTATGCGGAAGTATAAAGTGTATGTTCAACATCTGTAATTTCTGCTTACTTATATTAATAAATGTGATATTTAACCAACTCATGAATTATCTTTAATTAATTTAATTGTATTAACGACAATTAAATAGTTAGGCATTCCTACGTCTATAATTAATATCATATTGTTCGGATTTATAATCATCCTATCTACTATTTCTATAGTCATGCAAAATCGTCATCTATTTTATTAATGTTAAAGTATGGTAGTAGGACTATGGCCCCTTTGTACAGTTGTGAGTAATTTTATGATACCCGTCGTATCTTTGTTACGATCTAATGATCTTTTGGTTAATACTTACAATGTTTATTATGTGTTTGATAACATTCAGTTAGTTAATAATTTCTGTCATAAGTATTTAGTATTTTATGTCTAATACGCGAAATCTTTGCATGAATAGATTGTATTTAATCTTCTTTGTTGACAGTTGAATACCGGTATATACCCGAGACTTACTTAGATTCAAGCTAATGCATATTGTCCTTTAACTTGTCCAGGTTATAGGTTTTATTTCAACCTAACAAGAGTTTTATAATAAATCTTATGTTTAACTTTTATGGCAAGGTTATACCTTATTGATTATATTCATGGTTCGATAAGGTATAAGGGTTAAAGATCCCTAACTAGGCTCTATGTGTGATTATTTAAGAGATCCTAGACTATGCAAGAGTAGTGGCTGGTACTCCAAATTAATATTATGTTATAAGTTACAATGAGCATTTTTGAGTACCAACTATAGACTATGCATAAGTGGTTTTATTTCAACCTAACAAGAGTTTTATAATAAATATTATGTTTAACTTTTATGGCAAGGTTATACCTTATTGATTATATTCATGGTTCAATAAGGTATAAGGGTTAAAGATCCCTAACTAGGCTCTATGTGTGATTATTTAAGAGATCCTAGACTATGCAAGAGTAGTGGCTGGTACTCCAAATTAATATTATGTTATAAGTTACAATGAGCATTTTTGAGTACCAACTATAGACTATGCATAAGTGGTAACTCGTATCCAAATGAATGTCATGGTCTTAAGATACCATGAGAAAACATGCAACGAGAACTATAGCATGTGGGTTTAAATTTCAGGACTAGTGGATGGATGCCAGGTCATGCATTTAATGCATTCACATGAACAAATTTAACAATGCCAGTGTAACAAAACCCTATCACTACGATCTCGGGTCTGGTCTTTTGCAAAAAGGGTTTTGTCTCTGCGTTGAGAAGGAGGACTGCGCCTCTCACGGCTGCCATGGTTGCTAGCATCCAAAGTTCCACTCGCTGAGATTAGTTGGGCACTAAGAGTGCTAGGTTGTGTGTCTTTATGGTGTTTCCCATCATGCATTGGAGTTCTTCACCCTAGTTTCTTCTCGACACGCGTTCAAGACCTGCGAAGGTAACTTCTTTTACATAAAATTTTGTTTTCCTTTACAGTTGATGAGTTTTAAGGTGTTCATCTTTTAATTTTGTTTCAAAATGTAATGGTAGGGCCAGTAGTTACGTTTCTAGGTGATGGCAAAAAGAGAGAAAGGAACAGGACCCTAATGGTTCGTGAGACACCGATATGCCTCGGGTCTAACTAGATGTTCCTCTGTCAGCAAATGTTGAGTTGTTTGTTCCTTCGTTTCTCCTCGCTAGTGTATATTTCGTTTGTTATTTGGGCTATGAAGCCGCTTAGGGCAGCGTTGCTGTAATAGATAGATTTCTTGGCATAACCTATGTTGGGGTTTTGTCTACCAATGTTATATGGAAAACTTGTTACAGTGTTTACTATGGTGGAGTACCTTTGGTCTCCCTGAGCAATATGACCGCAAATGTAATGTTCCGTTTGATGAAAAACAAGGGTTCTCTTGCTTCGGCACTATAATTTTAAGTTCTCGTGTTAAAATGATCATGGTGTATTCTCGGCTTCCTGTAGGATTAAAAATTATTTTGTATTTAAATTTTTGGTTGTCAGGCCCGACCTTGTAGTTATATTTATAATAATATTGGTACTCTTTGGTAATTCCAGTTATGAATATGTTACAGGGTTAGACTCTAACCCTAATATTTGTTATTGAATTATGCTGTTGATTCGGTGGTTGAAATGTTACGGGGTTTGAACCCTCATATTGTTTGAGTTTGTAAGTTTTATATTTGAGAATTTATATTTCTCAGATGTAAGTTTGGGCGAGTCGAGACTTGAGCCCTTGACCTCTATTTGGTACTAGTGTAAATGCCAGTTTATAATGTTGGGTGATTCCATGAAGATGGGTAACTCTTTTTGGCCAAATATGACGATGAAAAATTGAAATTTTACCCATGTATTAAATTGAAGCCCTCGAAACTCATACTTGCCTTATGAATTTTGACATGTTGTTGAAAAACGAAATGTAAAGAATTATGTTGGCTTTCCAATGATATTCTTTTTGAAATATACCAATGCCATATATTATGTCGAATTTTCATTTAATGAAACGTGTGTACTTACAAATTTGAAGAGCAATTAACAAGTAGTCTGTGTGCGTGCACAATAAATTAATGTTAAATAATAATTTTAAACAATGAAATATGTGAACATGATCTAGTCAGAGTGCACTGGGGCTTACATATTTTTCTTTTAATTTTTCTCGAAAAATTATATTTATTATTATTTTTCGAAACTAACCAATGTATATTTAAGTCGCATTTTGCACACATGTGTGTGCGTGCACGAAATCTTATGATTTTTTACATAATTTGCAAAACTAAAACTACCCTTTTAAAGAGGACGCGTTTATCTGGGGCTTGTGTATTTTTTCAAATTTTTTGGATGTGTATTTTGAATGTTGTGGATTTATCTTTGAGCTCAATCGAAGTTGTCGGCATGGTTTTTTAGGGCAAGTTTTAGTAGAAAATTAAAAAAAACAGACATATGAAGATAAAAATTCATAAATTTTATATATCTGGATAAAGGATTTTTTGACGAATCCAATGGTTTCAATTCCACTCATTAATGAGCATTTAATGCCATAGTTAAACTCTGTGGAAGGCAGACAAACATTCCATTCTTCTGAGAAAGGGGCTCTCAGCCTATATTTTAAGCCCTCGATCGAGGGCTTAACAAAACCTCGATTGAGGGTTTAACGATACCTCGATCGAGGATTTAATAAAACCTCAATTGAGGTCTTGTTAAACCCTCGATCGAGGTATTTGCTTGATCGAGCGTCTATCAAAAAGGCTCGATCGAGGGTTTGTCTGTGTAAAAATATATATAAAGCAGCCGAGGCGAAACCGCGAAAGGAGTTGGCAACAATCAATGTTGCCAACTACCCTTCCCTCCGAAAAACAACAATGAACCTATATATAATTAACAAAGAAGGATTCACAAAATACAATTTACTTCCTTTCTAGTTTTTTTTTTTCCATTAGAGATTTAACAATTTGATCTTGTTGGATTAGAGATTTGTAAATTTGATCTTGTTGAATTAGAGATTTGTCATTTTCATATTGCTGAATTAGACCTCATTAGACATGTAAGATATCTTTGTAGGCATAATTCAAGATTTCATACTAACATTTTATTGTTTGTTATAATAATTTGAAAAAAAAAATTGTTTGTTTTCATTGTAAATTGATTGATGTAAGATTTCTTTGTAGGCATATTTCAAGATTTCATACTAACATATTGTTTTTTCTTATAACATTTTGAAAAAAAAATTGTTTGTTTTCATTGTAGATTGATGGAGAATTAAAAAAAAAGACAAAGAAAACATGCTCGACAACAAAATGCCAATGAAGAACGTGAGTACAATAGAGAATGAATGAGACAACAAAGAGCAAGGTTGAGAGAAGAAGAAGATTCACATTTGGTGCAACAAATTCCAATGGAGGACAACCAAGGTAAATTATTGAATTACATGCTATCATAATTTAAATATCATGCTACATAATTTACAAAATTAGTAACAATTTTCCAATAAATCTAACTAAATTTCATAATTTAATTTGTTTCATATTTATTTGTAATTATATTCTTATTTATTTCATCAATTTGTTATTTAAATTTCAAAGTTTGCAACAATTTTTATGTTAAATGAACAATTTTAAAGTGGCTTTAAACCAAACTTAAATTAGAACAATTTTCAAATGAAACATGTAAATTTATATTCTATTTTCATGTTAAGATATGAACATATTTTCAACTATTTTCAAATTATTTCAAAGTTTCTAACAATTTTCAAATTATGCTTCAAAATTGCTTTAAAACAATTTTCAAATTATTTCAAAGTTTGCTAACATTTTTCAATTTTATTGTCCAACAATTTTCAAATGAAATGTACACTTAGATTTTGTTTTCAAGTTAAAATGTATGTACATATTAACTATTTTGAAATTTCTAAACTTTATTAACAATTTTCAATGTTATTAGAATAATTTTCAAATTAAATGTACACTTAGACACTATATTTTCAAGTTAAATTGTACATATTTAACTAATTGCAATTTTTTAAGTTACTAACAATTTCAAGTTAAATGTAATTTCAATTCTTGTTTTGTTAGAAAATTCGATTTCAAAACAAATGAATGAATATTTTGAAATTTACATGTTTGATAGTTATGTATTAGTTAGAATTTATTCAATTTGAAAACAAATGAATGAATATTTTCATAGTTATGGTGGTTGGCAATATTTTCATAGTAATGAATATTTGAATACAAATGAATGTTCAAAGAGCTATTTAATTATAATGTTTACTTTAAGAAAAATTCATCTATCACATATATTTTTATTTGCATAATATGACATATTACCACGATAAGATTAATGATTAGAACCATATATTTTGTTAGAACAAATTGGAAATAATTAAATTTACAATGTTTGCAACCTTGCATTTGCATTGATATGTGAAGCATTATTGATAAAAAATCCTTAAATTGCAATTTATGATAAAATTACAATTTCCATTTAAATTTCTATTGTTGAAATTGCAAAATCATCAACTAATGAAAATGTTATTTTGCATTAAAAATTATAAATTTCCCCTCTATTATATCACTACAATGTTTTTAATTAAATATCGTATTCATCTCTAAATCAATGTTTTTTTCCCCACATTTAGAGTATAATAGGTATGTTATGATGGGTAGAAAATCAATCTCAAATTTTTATTTCACTTATATACAACATGGGATGCATGATGTTGTCCTTGAAATTTTAGGGTAGAAGTGTTGTAACCATTTATTCTTTGCATGGTTATTTACAACTTGTATTTTAAATATTTATTTATTTATAAATTATACCATAAAGTTAAAATAACATTTTTCTTGTAATGTAAAAGTAAAATGGACATAAATTGCATAAAGAAAATTTGCCCACAATTATATAATGTGATGATTGTAAATAATATTAATTTTTATGCCCACAATAATTTTTATCAAGTTATTAATAATTATCTTGACTTAAATATATATAGTTGATTTTCAAGTTACTAGCAATTTTAAAGTTAAATGTACAAGTTACTACAAAATTTGCATCTGTTGCAAGTTCGAATCTGGGAATAATCCCTGTCCTCTTAACTGTGGGAAGTACTTGGGCATAAGCACTAAAACTCATTGTGAGAAGTACCACAGGAACCCCAAAGTAGCTGGCACATTGAGAGGACCTACCAGCGAAAAGGGCAACGAACCCTACCTGATTTACTAGTTTCCACCCGTGAAGTAAACAAAGAGCTGTCGTTTGTGGCTAAGCGGTTATCAATTTTACCTAAGCCGTGGAGTGAGGGGTACTGCCCCAATACGCAAGCCGTCAGACAGCATTGGTGGCCGAGTGAAACAACTAAACTGTTAGGAAGCCTAACATACCTGGGGTCCATATCTATTTTCAGCTGAACTGTTGTCAATCACTTCCACGTCGTTTCAGATCCAACGTCGGCATTGCAGTGTTCGTCCGGGGCTCGTACGATGCAGAGGTTAAGATCCTAGTGGGCGGCCTTCACTAACACCTCGGGATTTTGGTGTAACGGTTTGTATCACTTGAGAAATTTGAAATTTCAAGTTACTAGCAATTTCAAGTTACTTGAGCAATTTCAAATTTCAAGTTACTAGCAATTTCGATTTTTACTTAGAACATTTCTCAAGTTAAATGTATTAGTTGGAAAATTCAATTCACATGCAATTTTCAATTTTTCAATTTTTCAATTTCCACATCAAATTTCAAGTTACTGGCTATTTTAAAGTTCAATGCACAATTATGAAGTAACCAATTTTCAATTTGTTTTAATTTACATGTTACACAGGGAGAGATTATGGTCAGACATCACATCTTGGTGATCAAGAATCACATGACCCTGTGCCCCCTCATGATCATGATCAGCCATCACATGACACCTTTCCCTCTCACATCGAAAATATAATTGGGAGTTGCAGTGGGGTTGGAAGGGGTGGAAATTTTCTAGAGGATTGTGCAGTTATTTATGCAAAAGAAGAGATTGGGAACTCGATCCCTGGTCGAAGAGTTAGAGAGCATGTCAATAACACAATCAAGTCATATTTTGAACAACATTCAACGATGGCACAAGCTCAAATCCTACATGAGTTGATAAAACACACAAATTTGAAACGTGCCACAAAGTTGTTGAGTTTTCAAGATGTTAAAACAAAAAAGACATGCGAGAATGCAATAGAAAATGTAAGAACTGCATTATCTTCATTTGTAAAATCAAGAAACAATGATACCCGAGTTGCTCGTAAGGCAATTACAATGGCTGTTGTGGCACAATGCACCTCAAGAAATCGAATGGTATCAACAATGGCATCATTGCTCAATGTTTCAAAAAGAACATTGCCCAAATATACTAAATTTAGGGTTTGGATAGATGAAAGTGATGAAGTTGCTTGTTGGGCTCTTATTTGTAGGGAACCCTATCGAGATAGGATGGCAGCAGGCATTAGAGAGAAGGTGATAGATTTTTCGGATAGTCATTCTCGTGCTATTCCAGATCGAAAGCATGTCCTACGACAATGTTTATTCAGAGGCATTTATAAGGAGCACTGTAAGCATGTGATGGAGATGATGGGAGTTGCACTTTACGAGGAATTCCAAGGAACCAATCCTGGTGTTCAAATATAATTTAGCATGTTCAACAAATTGAAACCATGGTATATTAGGCTGAATACGATTTGCGACACTTGTTGCTGTCGGTACCATGTTGAATTTCAACTATACTATGACACATTTCTAGATTTTTGCAAAAGCCACTGGAATGGTGTACTAGCTCCTCACACAGTGCGAGATTTTATTTGTATGATACTATGCAACAGGAATCCTGAACATGTGTTTTTCAATAAGAGATGTGTAGGTGGGAGAAAATGCCATGAATGCGGTGATTTGACATTGTTCCATCGGAACTTTCCTATCGATCCAACACACCATGGATTGTCAGATATCACCGTTAGGTGGAAGAGGTACAAGTACGTCACCATGAATCCAACACCTTCTTCATCTGTGCCATCCAAGAGGATCGAATTGCTCGATGATGAGATTCCTGTTTCAGATTTCATGGAGAAGTTTCAAAGTTAGATTTATAAATACATAGAGCACTCCCATAGGTCCAGGTGGCAAGCTTCAGAATTCAAACATTCCCGTGAGGTATTTGAGCTGGGCACAATCTTATCAGTGGTAGACTTTGTGGAGAACTACACCTCTGCTCCTCAAAGAGAGATACAGAGTGAGTACTATCACTTCGAACAGGTGTCTATCTTCGTACATGTGTTGTACAGACATGATCAGAAAAACATTGATGGTAGGGATAGCACTCCCCAGTCACGTGAAGTGATCAAGGAGTACCATTTTTATGTTAGTGATGATCGTGAGAATGCCACATTGTTCGTTCAACACAGCTTTGGGTTGATTTACGATTCATTCAGGTAGAGAGGCGTATCATTTACTGAACACTGGATTTTGTCAGATGGGTGTGCAGGGCAATTCAAATCGGCACACTCATTTTATTGGTTGAGTCGCCTGCACAAACAGATAGGAATCCGAAACACTTGGAGATTTTTTGAGATAGGGCATGGGAAGGGTGAACATGATGGCATAGGTGCATGTGTGAAATGAGTACTTCGGAGGTACCAGGTGAGTAATGGTGCAACCCGACTCAAATGCTGCACTGAAGTAGTTGATTGGTTCACATGTCATTTGGGACATTAGGGCCGCGAACAATCAAGGCCGGTGTGCAGGTAATAAACTCCAAACTCAATTAATAAGCTAATAACATTCAATATCAACATTTCCAAAAGAACACATGTACTCGATAGGAATTTACATATGACAAATTGAATTCCCTACAGGTTCTGGGATAGATCCATTCCATGGTATTGTGACACCATCCCTGGTACAAGGGAATTGCATTCTGTTCAAAGTAAAGATATGGGGGACATATTTTCCATTGAAACGAGGAAGTATGCCTGCTTTTGCATTTTTTGCATTGATGCAAATGGATGTGGGCTTGATCACTGTGAAAATGATTTATATGTCAAACCATGGAAATATGTATCTCTTAATCCAAAGGGCCCACATCCAATTCCAACATGGCAAGAGATGCACACTGAAGAGGCACTGGTCTCATTAGTTCATGATCGAGTTTCCGATATGGTTAGGGAAGGTATAAGAGTCTTCATTAAGTTAATTAGTTCATTATATCTTACACATATACAAATGTTGTACAAATTTGCACGTAGGACATTTGAATAATATTTGTAATGTATCTTGTAGGTGATGTATTCGTTGTCATTGCACCTATCCACAACCAAGAAAATGTTGCATACTATTTGATGCAGTGCACGCAAATAAAGAGTAGATTGTTGCGACCCTACCAAGATGGGGACTTCACATACCAGGTTGGAGACATGGTTGTAATGGGACACTTTTTTGAAAAAGTGAAAAAACAGGGTGCTCACATTATTTATAGAGATTTTATGCTTGGATATATATCATGACAATACAGTCATTTGGTGGTTGCAGCTTGGATACCTCTAACAGAAATCAAGGTGAAGAGAGGTGATCCAAAGAGATGGAAGATGATAGAAGCTGACCATGATCATATTATGGAGACTTGCATTCCTATAACCCATTGGCCAGATGAATGAGTTACATGTATGCCACTTGCATACATGTCAGAAGTTTTCATGTTGTCTTGTGTAATATTTTTCTGGAGATTTTTGTGGAGGTTGTTTTATAAATGTATTTTTGTACCTATGCTTAATGTCAAGAATACAAATACCAGATGGGAGGCTTTTGTGAAATTTGGGTCATGGTGCTCCAATGTGAATACACTTGAACATGTACAAGTTCTAATTTTAGATTTTGATTTCAAATACAATTGTAATGTAATTGAGAATTTAAAATACATCTATACAATGTGGAATGGCGAAATTTAAATTTTGAATTGTACAATGTATTATAATTTTAAATTTTGATTCCAAAATTGCAAAATTTTATACATTATAATTTCCAGGTTAAACCAAAATCAATAAATTTATGTATTTTAGGTTTTAGGTCACTAAATAATTGCTTCAACTAAGTAAAATTCATGATGGCCAAAACTTAATTTCTATTTTCATATTTATAAGAATGGAAATCATGTGAAATGAGTTTGGGTAACTTGAAAACACATAACTATCATAAGTACCTTCAAAACACAAGAAAAAAGGAATTGAGAGATAACTACTGTGGTTAGCATGCAATGCATGCCCACTTAATTCAATTTAGGAGTATGATGATTAAGGCATACATTGTTTATGCAATTGAGAGTCCCCACACCTTCAGGGAAATTTATATGCCTCTAGACTTTATCCTTAAACCTCTAGACTCTTCTATGTCCCTTGTATTCATATGTGACAATGCTCTATATAATAGATACTCAATGTTGTCACCTACCTTGAACTTGAATTTGGTGATCGGTTACCATTTTGTGCAACATTCTTTAATATATGAATTTAGAAAATTTTGGGCATTATGATTATTGTTTGGACCACACATTCTTGTATCGATAACCTAGAATTTTTGCTATTTAGGACTATTGTGTTTCCCTTGATTGTTCATAGTCTATCATTGAAGCTTCAACCAGAGGTCTCATACATACCCATGTGTGGTATATATGTGACTCTTCCTTAGCTATATTTTTTGTGACGTGACCGCAATCAATCCATAGTTTTTAATTTTTCTTACTAAGGGAAATGAAGGGCACCAAAACACTCCTTCAATTTGGTTTCCTTCCAAAGCGATTGATTAATAATTAGATTGACCTTGCTAGTATAATTTTTACATTCGTGGGTGACATTTAGTTATGGTGATTTGGTGGTTGAAAATCCCTTTGCTTGACACTTGTTATAATTCACATAATGAATGTTCGTCCATATCATGAAAATGATTTGTAAGGTTTTGTCATAAGTAGTTGGGAAGCATAGTCTCACAAAACATTATTTTGTTTGTTGATGTAAGCATTCATTAACTTTACATGCTCGCATTCAATTTAAAAAGTTATTTTGTACATGTTGATGTGAACATTCAACATACAAGCAGAGTACATGGAAAGGTAATAACTTGTACATGCCTTCATATATGCAACTTACCTAGTTGGATCAAATGGTGTCATTATCTCCATTTGTCATCAAAACATAAATCATATGAAATAGTTGTACAAGCATAGTTTCTACCATAGTTGTACAAGCATCTGCTATCAACATATTCCCATTTCTTATATTAACTAGGTGGTTATGCCCATTGCCAAGAAAACAAACCATACATTTATGACTTTAGATTAGAGCACACACTTAAAAGAAAATAACACAAAGATTACCTACATACTATATAACTTGTAATTATATAATTTTGTCTCAAGGGATATTTCACACTCTCAATGGACAAAAACTTTCTTATATACAACAACACATTGAATTTTCAATTGAAATTACACATTAAATTTTCCATGTAATTGAATTGGAATGTGGAAACTGTAAGTGAATTGTAATGTGTAGACAACATAATGCAAAATGTCAATTTCAATTTTCAATTTCAAATGTATTCTAATTTTAATTTTTGATTTCAAATACAAAATTGAGAATTTAAAATACATCTATATACAATGTAAAATTGCAAAATTTAAATTTTAGATTGTACAATGTATCATAATTTAAATTTTTTATTTCAAATGCAATTGTAATGTAATTGAAATTGAACTTGTACATTGGAACAAATTGTATTCTCAATTGAAATTACACATTAAATATGAGATTTTAATTTTAAATTGTAATTAAATTGGAATTTGGAAACTGTAAGTGAATTGTAATGTGTAGACAACATAATGCAAAATGTCAATTTCAATTTTCAATTTGAAATGTATTCTAATTTTAAATTTTGATTTCAAATACAAAATTGAGAATTTAAAATACATCTATATACAAGGTAAAATTGTAAAATTTAAATTTTAGATTGTACAATGTATCATAATTTAAATTTGTGATTTCAAATGCAATTGTAATGTAATTGAAATTGAACTTGTAAATTGGAACAACACATTGTATTCTCAATTGAAATTACACATTAAATTTGAGATTTTAATTTTAAATTGTAATTGAATTAGAATGTGTAAATTGTAATTGAATTGTAATGTGTAGACAACATAATGTAATCAAAATTTAAATTCTTAATTTCAAATGTATTCTAATTTTACATGTTGATTTCATTTCTGCAATTGTAATGTAGTTGAAAACGAGCTTTTAAATTGCAATTGAATTGGAATTGAAATTACACATTAAATTGGAAATTTTACATTGTAATTGAATTGGAATTGTAATTTCAATTTTAAAACGTAATGTATGTATTCAATTCTAAATTTTGGAAGATGTGAACTCTTATGTAGTCAAAATTTGCATTTTAAATTGAACTAAATTGTAACTACACATTAAATTTGCATTTGAAACGACAAAACATAAATTTGTAATTGTAATAACTATGTCCAGATCTAATATAAAAAACAATCGATTTCAAATAATATACAAAATACACATGAAAACATCAATATGATAAAATATACAAAATATCCAAAAGTCCATATCCAAAGTCCATATATGATAAAAGTCCATGTATAAATGATATGAATCCATATCCAAAACATGATAACGTATATATAGATCATCCAAAACATGAAAATATATCAAATATGAAAATATCCAAAACATGAAAATATATCAAATATGAAAAATCCAAAACATGGAAATGTATAGATCATCAACTCATCGGCCACTACCCCCACAAGGCCTATGATCGTCCCTTTGACTGCCCTCCTGTGCAGCAGCCCGTTGTTGTCTCTAAGACTCTAAACCCTCAAGGAATTGTGCCATATCCACCGTGTCAATGGTGATATCCGGGATCTAGGTAGGAATACAGGTAGATGGCCCTTCATCAGGATAATGTACTTGAGGTACATCCCAACTACGTGTGAAACCTAATGCAGCACTAACACCCATCTGTTGTGATGCCTATGTAATATGCCATTACATGTAATAAGTTAGATTTATTAAAAATTAAAACTAAATTTAACATAATTTAAAAGGTATTCGTAAAAAATTGAAACATAAAGTACAAAAATCAATTACTAAATGTGACTAAATAACATGAATTGGAACATAAATTAAAACTCACATGTGTCTCTGGACCCGGCTCGTCAGAACCTTCGCGGTCCTCATTGACATAATTAGGATATACTGCCTTTTTGTTGCCCTGTACAATTTGAAATTCATTTGAAGTTAAGATCTACAACATAAATCTTGAAAATTAAGAAATAAAACACAAATTATTTAAACTGAGAGATAATATTCAAACACAAATTAAATTGGAACATAAATTATAACTTACCCCGACTGGCGGACCAATAGATGGCTTGCTAGCAAAGAGTTGATCCATGAATGGGGTCCCCTGCATGGATCAATAGAATACAACTCCCTTAGGTATTATTGACCATTCAATTTGCGACATTGATATGATGTAACATGAAGAACATATATACATAATTGTACAAAAGTATACCTGTCATGTAGTGACACATCTACGATATAACTGAAAGTATGTATCTCGCGCTGAATCAGCATACCGCAGTAGGGTCGCACGATCGAAACTCCTAAGCATGTCACTAGAGACATGCTCTATCTTTGGCTCTGCAAGTGGAGGGGGTGGTCTAGATGCCTCTCCATGCGCAGTAACAACAACATTGACCAAGGCAGTGAACAACGAGTCTGCAAGGTCAGCTCTAGCCTCTATAGCAAGCTGGGATGATTGTACCACATCCCCCGACCTGATAAACGCCATTTCTAGAAGCGGTATCAACCTCGGAGCGGGTGGCACGAAGGCAGGGTTTCTCCGAGCTCCAGGACGTTGGTATGAGTGTTCCCTACTAGGCCCATAGAATTGGGACCCTGTGCTAGTGTAATCCGGGTGCATGTCCAAAACAAACTCTGCATAAACATGTTTTGAAAAGTATAATGAGATCTGGTCATGGTGGGGGAACATGCCCCATGCTCCCATGAATCTATCATATATATGTGGTGCAGCGACCTCCAACTTAAACTCCCTGATTCTAAGCGGTTGACTGGGGGTGCGGTCACGAGGGATGTTGAATAAAGCACCCTTGATGTCATGCCCTCTTATGGCGACTTTGACATCCTCCCATTTGTGGATCCCAATGACACCATCTCTCCTCCTTTGGCATGAATGTTGCCAAATGTCACTGAGAGGTCCTACCCTCTTGTAGAGGGTCAACATCTCATCAATCGCCGATAACATCATCGATAAAGATCGCCATGTGGGAGAATCCTCCCTCAAAGTGCTCACACATGAACTCACCCACTCTCGTTGGGAAATGATGTTAGCGAGAGTGATCTGTGCAACCTCATCATCGTACGATCCCCCTGATGGGGCACCTGAGATCCAAACCAAAACACAAATGTTACTAAAAATATATATTATAACATGCAGTTGAAATTTAATGCATTATATACTAAAAATTTACCGAAAATGTGCTAACAAAAAATACGCACCTGATGCACTTGTGTCTTGTTGCACATCCTCCTCCTGGGGATCCACATGTATGTTGTCGGGATGAACCGACACACTATCTCTCCTGCTGCCGCCACCAGTGTCAGCCGACTCCGGCCTGGCATCACTCCTCGGTGAACGGGAGCGTTGCCGATGGCCGCCCTATCGGACGACATCAGATCCTCTCGTGCTTTGCAGAGCACGAAGCACCAAATCTCTCTCTTCAGGACTATCTGCATCACATTTTAATTTCTAATTCTAATTTTCTTTCAAATTCTATTCCAAATTTCACATTTCAATTTCAAATCCTATTCCAAATTTCACATTTCAATTTCAAATTCAAATTCAATTCAAATTTCAAATTCTATTCCAAATTTCACATTTCAATTTCAAATTCAAATTTTATTCCAAATTTCACATTTCAATTTCAAATTCAAATTCTATTCCAAATTTCACATTTCAATTTCAAATTCAAATTCAATTCAAATTTCAAATTCTATTTCAAATTTCACATGTCAAATTCAAATTCAATTCAAATTCAAATTCAAATTCAAATTTCAATTTCAATTTCAAATTTCAAATTCAATTTCAATTCCAATTCAAATTCAAGGACACCACTGGAATAGAGTTTGCTCCTATTGATCCTCAACCATCGAGTGAAAGGAAGGTTCCTGGAATAAAATAGCCCTACTCATGTCGATGATACAAGTACTAAGGAAATCAATGCTTAATTGAATGAGCATTTACCCTACCGCGAGAATAATGAGGAGGAAGGAATACAACCGCGTCCTCATCTAGAGGACGCAATCTAATAGAAGTAGTGCATTGAAGCCAGGGATAATCTGCGACTTGATGGACAGGACATAACTATAATGAAAGAAATTAAGGATCAAAGTGGTGACAAGGCTATACATGAGGAAGGAAAGACGAGATCAACATGCAAATTTCCTAGCTTATTCGACGTCCTAAAGCTTTTACGGTGCTTAGTTTTGGAATTCCTATGTAAGGAATATTGGGAAACCTCTTGGAAGGTCGTCATGGCTCCTAGGGGGAATAAGGCTACGAAGAGAGGAAGGAAGGTTAAGGAAGAAAATCCCTCGAGGGTGACTCGGGAGCAAAGGCGAGTCTGTCAAGTGGCTTGTTTCTTCCGAGAAAGAATCCCCCAAACTATTTGTGGGGATATCGAGAAGGTCGAGAAGAATTTATGGGAACAAGTTAAATCCCTCAAGATTGAGTAAGTTAGAGAGGAGGTGACAGAATGGGTGCAAGACCCGAGGACAACTGTTGGCAGGATGGCATCCTACAGCAGGCTCATGGCGACGTACTGGGCTACAAAGGGGCTTCTCTCCCATGTCCTCATGGAACGAGTGAAGTTGTGAACAAGGAAATTGGTGACAAGGAGCTCGCGTGGGCTTGGAAAGAACATGATAGAGATTGTCAACTAATGTACAAGAAAATCGACATAACGGCTAGCAAGATGGGGATCATACATTTCTATCGACCCCCTGCTCTGGGATCTGGTGATCTGGTATTACCTCTGCGGGTGCGACTGGTTTGGTGAAGATCATGGACAAGGGAGGCCAGGCTGTGGCGGACGACACCTCTGGAGATAGGGCATGTGCGTGATAAGGCAATATTAAGGAGTTGCGAGGGTCGCGTCTTTCCATCAGTGTGAGTTCATCAAAGGTTGTCTGAATAGCTCTTATGGTTTCTCAATCTTTTTGTAATTTGGGTTGGGTTTATCTGTGTCTTGGTTGTTCCTTGGCTAACAGTAGTATAGGTTTCAGTTTAAGGAATCGGTGTATGAAGAACAAATGGTAGTTTTTATGTGTCTGTAGTAAATTCATCCTTTTTCTCAAGTTGATGTATGGTGGGGGAAGGGAAGTTATTGAAAATCTGATTGTTGTGCTGTCTAAACACTAACAAAGCCCAATGTAATGAAGCCATGTACTCTTTTTGATATAATAATATGATATTTTATTAAAAAAAACAAAACTAGATTAATATTATTTTTATTTATAATGAAAATTAAAAAATATTATAAATATAATTTTTAATTATTATATTATTATTATTATTATTAAAATCTAGATAAATTAGGATAAGGTGTACTCTTAATGCAATTTTTTACAATGCAATTTTTAAAAAATTAAAAAATAAGAATAAATCACATAAAAGAAATTCTTAACATTGAGTGAATTTTTTGGTATTTATTACATCTTAAAATAAAAAGCCACAAGTGTTTAGTCCATGCTATCTTTGCTAAGTGCATAGATAGTGTAGAGATACCATGCTTAAAGTTTCTGTTGAAGCTTTAAGTGATATGAGGATAGATTTCGCATGTTAAAAAAAATTAACCATGAAAAATATATGAAAAATAGAATATAACTGTAATGAACTCGTAATGATATGTATCTAATTTTTAAATTTCAACATAATTTTTAAATTTTAACATAAGATATCATGTATATAATTATGTAAAGAATTAAAAAAAAAATGTTATTATCTTATGTTTAGTTTTTTATTTTCCTAATTTCATTTAAAGAAATGTTATTGTTTTTATGATTAATTTTTTTCATTAATTTCATCTATATATAATAGTTTTTTTACTAATTACATTTAAAGAAATGTTATTGTTTTTATGATTATTTTTTTTCATTAATTTCATCTATATATAAGAGGTAAATGATCTCAATATTATATATGATTGACACAAAATATCAAACCTAGACATGGATGGAATATTTACGTCAAATAAAAGTCATAATATAATAGTTAATCATAAAAATAATATAGTCAACACATAGAAATATTTAATTATGACACAAAATATCCAACCTAGACATGGATGGAATATTTACGTCAAATAAAAGTCATAATATCATAGTTAATCCTAAAAATCATATAATCAACACATAGACCATATTTAATTATAATTAATTGTGATTAATTATAATAACTCTTAACAATATTTTACCATAGTCTATTCATAAGCAATCATTATTAAATATAATGAACTTTAATAAAAGTAATTATTTGAAATATAAACCATTATAGTTTATTAAAAATTTAAATTATTTCTTATTTTATTTTAACAATAATAATTTAATTTACTATATGTTAATTTTTTTTATGATATTTTCTTGTCTACAAGAGAATTTCTCTCCACAATATGTCTTTATTTTATTTTTATTTTTATAAATAATTATTGATAGTTTTTTTTAATAATGTAAACAATATTAATATTATCATATTTATAAAATGTTTCCTATTTTAATATTAATAATGTTATGTTAGGCCACTTGATTATCTAATGACGTTAGGCCATCTGATGTTGGGAATTTTTCCAAGCTATCCATTATGGTTCCAGGCCAATTTATCTTCATTGATGCTCACATTGTGGACATACTTTTCATGGCCTGAGAGGGGATCCTATTTAGGACAATTTGGCAAGTTGGTTATGGTTATGGTTATGATTAATAATATATGATTATATATTATTAATATTCATTTTTAAATTTTTTTAGATTATATTATTAATTTAGTAAATATTATTTTTTAAAAATAAATTAAGTAAAAATTAATAAAGGTTTGGTCAATCTAAAGGTCTATGGCGACTCCAGGGTCACTATTAAATGGGCGGCTGGTGAATTTAGACTCAATGTCATGCACCTGAGACATTGGGCCATCCGGACTCAACAAGAAATTTCCAAACACAAGAACATAAATTTTGAGCATATCTTTAGAGAGCATAATTCTCTAGCAGATAAGTTATCAAAACAAGCACTATCGAGCACTGAAGGACATTTGTTATGGGAGGAATGGTATGACAATTGTGTTCTGGATAGTGGATCCCTTTTCTTTTTTGACTGATTCTGGATGATATTTTTCTCAGTATCTTAGCTCAGTTTGATGGATTCAGGCAACAGCCGTTTTGACCTCTTTTATTGTCAATGCTATTAAGGAGCATTTTTGCCTCTTTGTAATGTGTTGATCCACTTAGATGACTAGTGACCTCAGCAGAATTGTCGTGTTCTTGGATGGCTGGACTGCTTCTATGTCTGTATATTTCTGTTGTATCTGATGCGACAGTTGAATCATGCTCATCTTTGTACTATTTGATTCAATCTTGAATATCAATAGTAGATTTTTTTTCACTGGAAAAAAAAACAATATATGATTATATATATTATTAATATTTATTTTTAAATTTTTTATATTATAATATTAATATTAATATATGATTCTTTTTTGAATCTTCTTCGCGTTCTCTGCTTGCAAATTCACATACCAAATAATTTTTAAACAAATAAATGCAAAATAAATTTAAAATCCTAAAAGTATTTCAAATTTAAAATAGTTTTGGTTTTTGTTTTGAAATGGTTTTCTGTTTTAGGTTCAAATGGTTTTTTTTTCAATCCTCTTGCGTTGTTCTCGGAGGATTGAAAAAAAATTGGCAGCATTTCGGCTTGTAAAATCACATTTTAAAATAAAACCGGTAGCATTTACAGGGTGGAATGCTAACGATTGATATAAAAACAAAATTAAATTAAATAATTTAAACAAATAAGTGACAAATATTTAAAACCCTAAATCTATTTAAAATTTGGTTTGAAATGGGTTTTTGTTTTGGTTTGAAAAAGGCTTTTGTTTTAGTTAAATCAAATGGTTTTTTTTTCAATAAGTTTGGTTTCAATGGCGGTTTTCGGTTTCAATGGCAGTTTAGTTTAATTGCCTACATCCTAACCATTTCTACAAAACTAAAATAAATCTAGATTTGATAAAAATACACAAATTTATACATAAAATAAGAAACATATATATATATATTTTAATAACAAAACGAATGGTAGGATTTCCACCCACCTGGTGGAAGAGATGACATGGCATTGCTGTGGGGAGGTCGCGTCACTGTGGCGTCACTGTGGGTCGGGCGTGTGCTCGGTTGAGGTCCTGACTCACTGTTCTCTGTCTCTGTCTCTGTCCAGCACGAAAACAGGGCCGGTCGGGCCGGCCGGGCCCTGCTTTTTTTTTCTTTTTTTTCTTTGTCACATTCCCTCGATCGAGGGTCTGTCAATGCACAACCGCACGGACACTTTTGTTTTTTTTCTGACGGTTCGAACAAACCCTTGATCGAGGGTCTAACCAAACCCTCGATCAAGGTTTTGCTTGATCGAGGGTTTGGTTAGACCCTCGATCGAGGTAGGTTAAAGCCCTCGATCGAGGTAGTTTTAAACCCTCAATCGAGCATATAAAACCTCGATCGAGGGCTTGAAATTATCTCGATCGAGGTTCCGAAAAACGAATTTTTGCCTTACGATCCGCCAAAAATGGTAAACCACATTCCTGGATTCACCCTGTTTCTATTTGGGGTGAGCCCTTACAGGTTTCAAACCCGAGTCTTGTATTTAGTCTATTAAGTTCATGTTGTATTTATATATTGTAATAAATTTATGTCTGGGAATGCCCTCTATCGAGGCTCGAACCCATGGCCTTTTGTTTGCCTACTGAAAAAGGGCAACAATGTATTTTAAAGATGTCAGTGTCTCAGATGCATTCAATCATCACTTCAACGTTATTTAGAAGTTGATTATGTTTTACAGTTTGTATAGATGACTGTATTTAAATTCGATAACCTGGATACAATGTTGTATCTTTTAACTTGTTTTATTTAGTGATTGAATACAAGATACTACAGTCTTACGACTTAATGAAAAGATTTAAAGGTATAGGGTTTGAATCTTAACCTAATGATGATGTAGCTGATTACGGGTTGTTGTATTATTTGCTGGGTGCATTTGTTACGGTTATATGATTTAATGAAAAGAAGTTTATATGGGCAGGGTTTTGACCCTTGATACAAACGATATGGAAAATGTGATTGCAAATAAATTTATTTAATTGTTTATAGAATGTTTGAGTAGTTTGGTACGAGTCCTTACAACAGTTGAGAATATTATTAATATACTGTTTTCCTCCAAAACTTATCTTTTGATTCAACCTTATATATATGTAATGATTTGTTTGGAAAATCACTTGTGTTAACACTGTACAGTATATGATGTTTATTCTAGACTATGAAGTTTAGTCGTAAATTATGATGCTTAAGATTCTAGGGTTTGTAGTATAATCCTAAATACCACTTGGCTTGCTCTAGACCCAAACCAAATACAGGTAAATCGATCCAAAAGATCGCTTCCAGGCTTCTACTCCACGCGGACAACCATAAGCTAACAAAACACAAGGGTTACATTCCAAAGAAAGGTTGAACCAAAACCTGGTGAGGTGAGATGCACATATGTCATGCATTAAGGCGAAAGGCTGGGTCTACGACCCCTTCAACAAATAACTCAGGGTTCGGTACCTAAGTATAATGCTCAATTGATTACCTCAAAAATACCTCGGAAAATCCGTCTCCACATAACTAAAGTTCAGACCTGGGAAGCAGAGATAGTGTGTCAAGCAGATCGCTTGATCAACAGAACAACCAGAGGTTTCAGGGACAACGATTCTTTCAACCTGAGATCGCTCGATCAACAAGGCAAGGGTTTAAAGTCTAGTTTTGTTAAGTGATAAGTGCATATATAATGTTTATATGCTCTAGCTTAGATCTATAAGTCTGAACACGACTTATTCAGAAACCAGACACAAATAAAATACCAGCCTTCTCAGCAGGTTTTGTTAAGTGATAAGTGCATATATAATGTTTATATGCTCTAGCTTAGATCTATAAGTCTGAACACGACTTATTCAGAAACCAGACACAAATAAAATACCAGCCTTCTCAGCAGAAGTAAAATATAAATTATTGTTTATGCACAACTCTGTCTCAGATCGGATAACGAACAGACATCAACATTTTTACATGCCCTAGCTCAGATCTATAAGTCTAAACACAATTTAGTCTGAAATAGGATATAAATAAAATACCAGCATTTTAGCCAGCGATAACGCCTCTCAAATTTATTTAAAATAAACAGAGGTAAAGAAACTAATAAGGAATCAAGGCGGAGATGATCTTACTTTTCTGGAAGAGATTGTTTTCTAACCTGCTTCCATCAAAGAGTTGTCTGGAGGTCGCTTCCCTCACGCAGATATCCTTTCTATTGACAGAAAATCACCCGTCGTTCAACACAATGGTGAGTTCTCCTACCGCCCTTCCTCACGCCATAGCTTTCTTCTCCCCCCCTCTACTCTCGAACATGAGTCGCTCTATATAATTAGTGCAGAGGTTTTCTTTTCTTCCCAGCACCCAACTCACTCCCGGTAGATGTCTCCAATCCTCATGTCCTTGATGACAAATTTCATTCAAAGGAACTTGACGTTGATGACAAAAGGAATTCTACAAGCACTCAGCGTGGATGTCAAATGGCATTCTACTGGAACTCAACGTGGATGACAACCTCCAGCAAAACGACAAGTGATAGCGTAAGGATGTCATCCTAATTAAATCAAAGGAACAACTCGTCTTTTGACAGTTCACCCTTTGAATGAGGAGAATAGTCTCCTTGGTCAACTCCTTGTCATGCCTTCATCTACCCGTAACTACTAGTATATATATATCTATATATATATAAGGTAGTTGTTTCTATTAAAAAGTATGTTGATTTTCCTTTTGTAATAGTTATCGTTGTTATTAAGTGGATATATATATATATATATATATATATATATATATTTATATTTATATTTATATTTATATTTATATTTATATTTATATTTAGACACATTTTTAGACACATTTATCATTTTATAGATAATTATTCCTCCATTGTAAGTTAAGAGGGAGCTCTCCTCTAAGTAATAATCCTATCTTTTCAATCTTTAGAGATATACTCTCAACTTCCTCAAAAACTTAGTCGAGCCAATATATCTATCATTTGGGATATAAAATGTATACCAATATATATATGGTATTGTTAACAAAGCACTTGGGAGATTACCATGTTCAAAATAACATTTATTTTAACCTATATGTATACTTAATTCCTGCTGATTTCATAATGGGAACCACTTATTTGTAAAGTTTACATTCATCTTTATCTCAAGGTAAAAATGTAGAACTTGTTGATGTATTTGTAACTTCGGAAGATATTTACTTGTATATTGTATGTATTTCATTTGTACTTTATTGTATCCCCAATAGAGATGTATTATTCCTCCAATCGGAAGTGTCGCTATTTGTACTTGCAAGTGTCGCAAGTTATATTGTAAATGTCGTAACTTATATTTGATGGGTTATTAGAACACCTTGGTGGGGTCAGCCCTATATGAGTCATGTGGGTTAAAGGGTTATTAGACCACCCTAGTGGGGTCGACCCATTCATCATTATGTTAAGTGGTTATGTTGGGGCCAACCTAGTTGAGTAAAGGTCAAGTGAAAGTAAAAGTATAAATAGAGAATGTGACTCTCTCATTTGACACATTCACTCATTCACTTACTTCGCATTAGTGAGAGAGAGGAGGAGTGTGCACAAGTGGAGGAGGAGTAGCTGCTACAGACATTTATCTTTTGGGGATTCATCTTGGTGATCTTTGTATTGGTGCTTATTCTATCTCTGAGGAAGTTGCGGGGTTTTTCACCTTCTTGGTTTTCCCCGGTGAAATGCTTTGTGTCTCTTGTCTCTTATCTCTTATGTTTAATATGCTGTACATGTTGTTCTCTCAGTTAACATCCTAGATCATATTGAATTAAATGATGAAAATATAACATGGTATCAGAGCTAGCCTGAAGGAAGGCATTGTATGGCATTTATGACACTTGTTGCACTTGCGACAAATTGGAAGCTAGGGCTTGGTATAGTAAAAACCAGTCATCGTGGCACTTTTTCTATAAATACATTTTGGAAAATTTTTAGGTTCTGAAACTTGTACAGGTCGAAGATAACATCCCCATATACCTTTTGTCTGAAGCACAACATCTGATTTGTTGTACGTTCCGTTTTATGATCCATACAAGTTAGGGTTTCTGCCTCTTCCAGAATGCAGTCCTAAACAGGTGACCTAGGAAAAAAGGTCATATATTGGGATAGGAAGCCCCAAATGGAATTCCATAAAAATCGGAAGTCGGGGCATGGACTGTACTTTCACAGGTCCAGGTTTCAGAGGCCGAAGTTGAAACAGTGACACGTGAAACTCTGTACAAGTTTGCTATACTGTTTAATCCCATAAACAGGTCATGTTGCGACATTTGGAATAACTCTCTCTCAGAGAATCCATTTGAGGTCAGACCTGTGGGTTTGGAAAGATGACAGGTCAATCTACGATAGGACAAAGTTTCAAACCCTGTGGATCCGAAATTCCATAGTCGCACCAAAAAAAATAAGGCACATATTTTTGTGAAATAGAATTGGATTTTGAGCATTCTCATTTTTGGCTTGTCACTGCTACGGGAAATTAGGGATTTTGATAGAAGTGGAATTTTGGAGTGATCTCATCATAGGATTACTCTCCTTAGCAAAATCGAAATTTAGAGACCAAGATCGAACCTTTTGGCTAGGCAGAACCCTGGGCATTATCAAACCCTAGTTCGGGATTTTTACGAGAAGATCCGAAAGTTTCAAAGGCAATTTTGAAGCGTCAAATTTTGGAGATTTCAAAATTGAAGTATACCAACTTGATCGGCTCAACAAGGCACATCTTTTCATCCAATCAGAATTTTGAAATTCAAAGTTTGAATTTTTAGGGTTTCTCTGAAAAACCCTAATCCAGCTTCATCAAGTCAAAGTGGATTGGGTTAATCCTAGAAGAAAATGATTTGGACACCTACATAAGTGATGAGATTCCAGTTCCAGAGAGAGATGAGGCTAAGGCCTTGCATAAGAATACTACAAGCAATCCCGACAGGTATGACTTGAGGAGATACATGTATGTTTTGAAATCTGTTCATGATTAAGTTTATGATATGTTTGTCTTCATATTATTGAGGTTAGTACAATCTTGATTAATTTTAGACTTGTCTTATCACCCTAGTAAAAGCATGAATGCATGATAGAAGACATTCATTGATTAGGGTTATGACACTTATGATTACTAATGCACTGTGGTGTTGTATGAGGATGATTTTGTCTGCTAACATGAAAGGTACAAATCAAGTTTTAGATAAAGAACATATGACCATGGTGACATAAAGACAAAGACTCATCCATAGTCATGGATCACATAGAAGCTCTACTTACGAGGTATGTATAATTTGGTTCTACAATGGTTAACTTATGAGTTATGCATGTTACTAGCACAAGTCATTGAAGAGAACAAGAAGACATTATGTGGGTATGTTAGACATAACTAGCAAGCATGATAATCCAGGTATATTTTTCCTATATCAAGTTAGAATCCTACCTTGTGTTAGGATCTTATACCTTTGTATGTTTGATAATGATTATTCATGAAGTTATAAGTTTGAGTAATCATGGGTTTATGAATATTATGCTTCTTAGTTTGATTGATGATATAACAAACTAGAAGAGTCCTATCGTCAAATAAGAATATGCATGAGTAAAGGAAGTTTCCCCTCAAACCTTGAATACTAACGCTTGTGATAAATTACCTGTGTATGAAATGATCATGACCATACATGTTTAAGATTTTCTAGAATCATAATGTTTTGATAGTATTGAGATTATACTCATGAATGTATGATTACGTATGAGATCTTGAGGATGACACAATGATGACACTAGTGCACACCTAAGCATGGATAGTGGTCCAAGATGAATAGAAGTTCAAATACATATAATCATGATGATATAATAAAGGAAGCAAATATCAAGAGGGAGCACACTCGAGGAAGCAAAGATCAAGAGGGAGCACACTCCAGGAAGCAAAGATCAAGAGGGAGAACACTCCAGTAGTTCCTGCAAAGAAGCAAAGATTGAGAGGGAGTCCACCCTACAACTAAACAAAGATAAGTATTTGAATTATCATTTATTATATATATAATTACTTAAATGATTTTTTCCAATCATGTACATACTTATGTTCCTAGATTTAGGATGTATATTATGCATATTAGAAAAGTTGCATTAATGAAGAAGATACTACTAATATGCAAGCAATGGGTAAGTGGCCTATGGTACTGTACAACATTCCATTGCTACTTATCTATAATGAAACCTCTTTGCTAACATGTTGGGAGTTTTGCACACTCTTAACAAATGTTATGGTAGAGATGGAAGGCATTTAGAAAGTTACCATGTGAATACGGGATATGGATAAATGTTGTATTGAAGCATTGGCTAAGATAATTGCATGACTGTATGACATATGTACTTATGTGTAAGATTTTGTTCTGAAAACTATGAAAAGTTTCTAATCATGCAATTGAATTTGACTTGTAGGAAAGATCGAGTACAGTCACCTACAAAAGAAGGACTACAACATTTGTTCCAGCAACGAAGTTCAAGAAAACCACCTATTGAAAATATTGAAGAATCTGAAGTTCCCAGGATCAGGAATGCAGTAATGGAAGGAAGCCATGATCGAGGAGTACCAGTCGATCATGAAGAATGATGTCTGGGATGTGGTCTTGAGACCAGAAGGGAAGTCTGTTGTGACTTCCAAGTGGATCTACAAGATCAAGCATGCTGTAGATGGTAGCATAGAGAAATACAAGGCAAGGTTTGTGGCTCGTGGCTTCTCCCAGAAAGAAGGGAGGGATTAAGAAGAAACCCTTGCACTTGTATCCAGATACACTTCCATTGGAACAGTACTTGCTCTGACTGCAGTGATGAAGTGGAAGATACACCAGATGGATGTCAAGACAACTTTCTTGAATGGTGTATTCAAAGAGGAAGTGTATGTGGAGAAGCCACTCGGTTTTGAGACACATGACAGGAACTCATGTATGCAAACTAAAGAAAGCCTTGTATGGTTTGAAATAGGCACCCAGGACATGGTACAGAAGGATAGACAACTTCATGTCGAGTTTGGGCTTTACCAAGAGTAAAGCGGATTCCAACCTTTACTACAAGGTTGAGGAAGGAAATCCAGTGATACTCCTACTGTATGGGGATGACCTATTTGTGACAAGTGAGATTGGATTGATTGCTTATATGAAGAGGAAGCTTGCTGCCAAGTTCGAGATGAAGGACTTGGGTATGATGCATTACTTTCTAGGTATGGAGGTGTGGCAGAGTGCAGATGGAATCTTCCTTGGACAAGGTAAGTATGTAGTAGATATCCTGAAGCAGTTCGGGATGATAGACTGCAAGGCCATGGCCCCACCTATGGCATCAAACCTAAAGCTATTGTGTGATGCTTCATCAAAGTTGATAGATGCCATGATGTATCGTCAGATGATTGGTTCCTTGATGTACCTGATGAACACGAGACCAGATATTTGCTTTGCGGTGACCACATTGAGCTAGTTCCCGACGGATCCTAGACATGTTCACCTGATTGCTATAAAACATATTCTAAAGTACCTGAAGGGTATGGTTGATTATGGGCTCAAGTATGATGCGAATCAAAAGTTTAACCTGGAGGGTTATGTTGATTCAGATTGGGTAGGAAGTGCTGCAGATAGGAAGAACACTTCAGGGTGCTGCTTCAGTATGGGATCAGGTGTGATCTCTTGGTTTAGCAGGAAGTAGTCCTGCGTAGCACTAAGTACAACCAAAGTAGAGTATGTCGCAGCTTGTTTGGCCAGTTGTGAGGCAGTATGGCTAAGGAATCTACTGTCTGATTTATTTGATCTCTAGTTGGATGCTACTTGTATCTATTATGACAACCAGAGTTGTGTGAAGTTTTCAGAGAACTTGGTGTTCCATGACAAGTTGAAGCATATTGAGATCAAATATCACCATATCAGGGATATGGTGTAGAGAGGAGCAATGAATCTCCTGTATGTTGTGACGGACGAGTAGATTGCAGATGTGTTGACCAAACCACTAGCTAGAGTGAAGTTCGAGTACTTCAGAGAGAGGCTTGGTGTACTTCAGATCGAGGTTCCTTCCAAGGGGAAGTGATGAGTCTGGAAGATGCAGATGCACATGGGATTTTTTGAAATGGTTGTAGATGTGTTCTCCCATGGTCGTGATGTAATTGCTAAGCCATTCTCACATGGTGATAGATGTGTTCTCCCATGGTGTAGATGTAAGGGCTGGAGCCATTCTCACATGGTGGTAGATGTGTTCTCCCATGGTGTAGATGTAAGGGCTGAAGCCATTTTTCACATGGTGGTAGATGTGTTCTCCCATGGTGAAAAAGTAAGGGCTGGAGCCTTCCCCGAATGGTGGTAGATGTGTTCTCCCATGTTGGTGGTGTAAGTGTTGTACAATGTGCATCTGGGTTGTGTTCCGTGGACGATGAGATGATCTGAAGAGGACGTTTCTATGATGATCAGGTTGGATCATGTGTGATGATATGCATCAAGTGGATGCTTTGTATGATAAGTTCGATCATGTGTGATGAGCATCAGGATGATGCTCCAGATGATATGAATCAGGACGATGCTATGATGATGATCAGGATGATCATGTGTGATGAGCATCAGGACGATGCTCCAGATGATGTGCATTAGGATGATGTACTATATGATGATCAGCATGATCATGAGTATTAGGTTGATACTCCGTGGCCATGGATAGATTGTGTAGGTAGCATAGAAAATATCCTGGGAGATCCGATATCTAAGCTCAGATACTCTTTCGAGGTTTTGCTATAGGTTGGCTGTGGACAGATTGTGCAGGTAGCATATAAAAGATCCTGGGAGATCCAATAGTCTGAGCTCAGATACTCTTTCAAGGTTTTGCTACAGGTAGCATAGAAAAGATCCCGGGAGATCCGATAGTTTGAGCTCAGATACTTTTTTGAGGTTTTTCTACAGGAGGCATGTAATCAGTCCTGGAGATCCGATAGGTTGAGTTGTGTGTTCATAAAAGTCATGGGATTCTCTTTAGATATCTTGCAGGTTGCAAGACACTCTTTTAAGGTTTTTCCTGACCACATGTAAAAGATCCTAGGAGATCCAATAGTTTGAGCTCGGATGCTCTTTCGAGGTTTTGTAGTGGTCACATGTAAAAGATCCTACGAGATCCAATAGTTTGAGATTGGATGCTCTTTCGAGGTTTTGTTGACGCACATTCGACAGGATGGCCAGAGATGCTGAAAACCTACAAGAGGCTAGGCCTACAACCAACATGAAAAAGGGTTGGCTCTGTAGAACTTCCTATGATGAGAAGAATTGAGATATAGAACCAGTTATTGAGATGATGAGTACAGCAGTAGTGACGATGATGCTCCGTGATCCAGTGATGATGATCTAGCTCCAGAATTGAAGACTTGTGCCTATATGTATTGATGACCTATGTCAAGAGAATACCTTCCTAGTTAAGAGGGAGTGTTTATGTATTTGTAAATTCGGAAGATATTCACTTGTATATTGTATGTATTACATTTGTACTTTATTGTATCCCCAACGGAGATATATTATTCCTCCGATTGGAAGTGTCGCCATTTGTACTTGCAAGTGTCGCAAGTTATATTGTAAGTGTCGTAACTTATATTTGATGGGTTATTAGACCACCTTGGTGGGGTCGGTCATATATGGGTCATGTGGATTAAAGGGTTATCAGACCACCCTAGTGGGGTCGGCCCAGTCAGCATTATGCTAAGTGGTTAAGTTGGGGCCGACCTAGTTGAGTAAAGGTCAAGTGAAAGTAAAAGTATAAATAGAGAGTGTGACTCTCTCATTTGACACATTCACTCATTCACTCACTTTGCATTAGTGAGAGAGAGGAGGAGTGCGCACAAGTGGAGGAGGAGTAGCTGCTGCAGACATTTATCTTTTGGGGATTCATCTTGGTGCTCTTTGTATTGGTTCTTATTCTATCTTTGAGGAAGTTGCGGGGTTTTTCACCTTCTTGGTTTTCCCTGGTGAAATGATTTGTGTCTCTTATATCTTGTCTCTTATGTTTGATATGATGTACATGTTGTTCTCTCAGTTAAGATCCTAGATCATATTGAATTAAATGATGAAAATCTAACAAAACTTAACATTTATTTATCTTTAGGGATATTAAGTAATTTCTAAGACTTGGACGGAGCCAGGAACACCATTACGTTTCCTTAAGGTAATGCATTAGTACTTATATATAAGTTACTTAATACTAGTCCCTTGGCCTCATTTTCCGAGACTTGGTTGTTAAGGATGTCTATAGGTATTCCTTAGTTTTACAAAGTAGCTCTTAGTAATAGTTACCTTAATGTTAACCATTAAGTATTAGGATTATTTTACTGCCTTTCGACAGTTAAAGGTGTCTTCGGTATCCTTCCCTAGTACTTAACCGATAACTTAACTTAAGCGACCTTTAGTGAGAATGTTCTCTTAAGTGCTCATGACGTCATGATGACACTTGTTGTCAAACTAATTTTCTACCAGCCATTAGATTCTTCCCCCTAGTGGATTCGTTTTCCCATTGTTTAGTTGTGTCACAAACTTCAGCCACCTAGTCTATTAATCAACTATTAATTCTAGGAGATAAACAATCATACTAAGAGGTTTACTGGAAGGGCCTTGGCCTTGAGCTCCTCACAAGAAACCCTAATTACACTTTTCTAATTTTCATCAATTAGGAGAGAAAGAGGGATGTTACATCCTTTCCCCCTTAAGAATAACACTGTCCTCGATGTTCAGGTTTTTCAACAATTTTGTCTTCAACTTAGACCTCTTTCAATCTTTGACATCTCCTCGTGGATGTTCTAAATTGTCTTCCATCTTCTATGATTCACGCAAGTCGCTATTGCAGAGTTATTTTTCACAACCTGCACTTTTTGCAACAAATCCGGTTTCCCAGAATGGTTCAATAAACATATCATTAATCCATAATGCAACTTAGAACATAAACAATGAGTCTTTATGCAACGCAACATCTTCAATTTATGAAATATCTTCTAGTCTTGTTTGTTCTTTATCATCATAAGAAAACACATAATACGGATTATCTTTTAATAAAACTCAGAAGAAATCATAAGTATTAGAGACTTACTTATCTTTTGGAAGGAATGCTTTTACCTCGAATACTTGGACTCCTTAATTAGTCCTCAACTTGAGGTAGCCCATATCTTTCATTCATAGGTTAGCATCAAATCTTTAAGCAGTAAAATTTAAATTTCATCATTCATCCTCGTCCTTAAGGGACTTTTGGCTACTCAAGTTTTATTTGTGTTCATAACATTCACACATTAAGACATTCAATAGGCTAGTTACTTGGAAATATGTGTTTTATTGTTACATCGTGCAGATGAAAAAATTCCCACAACTCTTTTTGTTGATCACCATATTCCTCCTTGAGTTCTGTCACAATTTCTGTGTGGACTTACGACTAAATTTTTGAGGTTACTCTCCCTTTTGATTGCTAGCCAAAATTTTTCTCCTCAAAAAAATCAAACAGTGTCCTGTCTTCTAGATGTCAACTTTGTGCCTAGGTCTTGCCATTGATATCACAAACTCTTTCACGATCCCCCTCAAGCCTCCTTGCTTGAGTCCAGGAAAGTTACTTTAGCAAAGTAGAGTTGGATCATCAATTTTTTCCACTTCTTTTGCTTGACACCAATGTGCTCATACAACAATCATTTTCCTAACACCATTGTGCTCCCACAACAATCATTTTCCTAACACCAATGTGCTCACGCAACAATCATTTGCCTCACACCATTGTGCTCACACAACAATCCCTCCATTTGTATGACATGCATAATTTATATTAACGATCTACCAATCCATGATCATATTATTATATTTGTTATTTATTTTGTCCGCATTTACTGTCAATTACAACATTTGACTACTTGTGACACACATACTTGGTACTTATCGTGACTTTACTATCATTGCCAAGTTCATTTACAACTTCACGGTTAGTTGTATTATAATCCTCATAAGTTGATAAACAATAATTCAACTTATTCATTTGTCAACATTTCATAAGTTTTAAATGTTTTGTACATATACCATCATTCATGGTTCATACAATTCTGTAATCCATCCTAAAATCAATCATTACTCATTTTTGAGCGATTTATCTCAGCTTATTCACAAAAGTGGATTTATAATTGATGTTCTATGTTGATCATGGCAGTGGTCGTAATCATGGTGAAATCTTGCAATGTCAGTACATAATTAACATATCCCACAGTAAATCCATGTTTCATATAATCTCGCATTCCAATGAATATAATAAGATGTAAAAGTAATTCCTCACTCATTCTTGAGTGGTTTAACTCAACTATTTTAAACCAATGGGTTTGTAATTATCCATCCATTTGGATTGGTACTTTTCATGGTATAATTTCTGCAATGTTAGTACATAACCACTATACGATATCCATTTATTATATTCGAAATATAAATAACTCTTAAGCATCTTTTACTCATCTATCTTCGGGTAGTTACCAGTGAAGGAAAACATTTCATATTTACGCAATATTCATGAGTAGTAAGTTAGATAGGTATAGACCCAAGGTTCTATGTGCTTCTATTAGACTATTTAGTGTCGTCTACTGAAACAATATAACTTACAGTGGAACATTTATACCTTGAGTCGAAATTCCTTTAACAAAGCGATGCATGCTATGAAATATACATGCGTTAGAAACTCTAACCAAGAAAATTAAGCTTATATTCATAACCTAATCAACTTATATTCATAACCTATGTAGCATGGTACTCTATGAACAATGCTATCACAATGTAACTGGATAATCATTGGAACACCAATTTTATAGTAACAATAAATTACCTAAGTACAAATCCAAATTAGTGATATCTAACCATTGCCTCATGATCTTTCTTTATGGAGTTAACTAGGATTTTAAGTCATTGAATAGAGAACCACAAAAACACTAGTGAGCTTTGTCTAATATTTCAATTTCCAACTCTTAACTGAAACCATCTACCCACACTTTTTTGCTATGTGTACTTATGCATATGCATAGTTAAACCAAATTTCGTATTACTTGTATGGTTACTCACATGGTTTCCTACACTATCGTTGTGTTAATGGCTACACATCTTAATGCATAAACATAACCTCTTATACATCCAAATATCCTCTTTCTTCCATTTACTCCTATCAAGCATGCATGCAATAAAGCAATAATACAACATCTCTTTAAATTCAAAACTAGGAAAGATCATTTAAAAATTACCATCATTGAAATATTTTAACTTAGCTAATTACTCACGTGGACTTTATACCACATTTTAAATTTCATATCCCATTCCTCATATATATATATATATATATCCGCCAACTAGCAAGAGGACTATTCTTTTTAGTGATATAGTTTATTAGCTTAAGAACATACAAGACGTAAGGTTTTTCACCAACTTAACTCACTATTCATCATTTAGTTAGTTATGCAACATAGTAAATCATATTTTTCATGGCATCCCCATTTACAATGTTCGTAAGTAGACGATGAATCATAAGTTGTATGTAACAAACCCTAGTCTTTTAAGATACTTAAACCATACTCACAATTCCTGTGTAATATATTTTGCACCTCGATCTCATTTGTTAGTTTTTAAAACATAATGCTTCGGAAAAATATACTTACTTACTTGTAACCCTTGGGTAAAAACGTGAAGTTGGGTAACACTTTTGTGAGAAACCAGTGCAAAAAAGTCTTAGCGGAGGTTATTCGGCCGATTAATATTTATTATTCGGCCGAATAACAAATGTTATTCGGTCGAATAATGTATAAGTTATTCGGCCGAATACCTACTAATAGTTCTCCGTTTAGTTTAATGGGGACCCTTGAAATGTGTGCAAAGCACTGCCGGACGGAAAAAAATTTCGCGTGTTTGTTTATTCGGCCGAATAACTATTTGGCCGAAAAAAATATATTTGAAATCGCAATAAAATTCAAAACATTTTCAAATTGGTTATTAAAAAACTTATATAAAATTAGGTGTGGAAGGGGTCCTTCTTGACCCTGGAGGAACAATAGTGAATTGTTTTGCTTGGGCCCTAGGAATAGCCACCAACAACCAAGTTGGATGGTATGCTCTAATGTTCAGATCAAAGTATTTTTCCACTCTTAGGGTGTGAAATATGATAATTTTTGGTAATTCATTGCTTGTTATTTGATAAATTAGGAAATGTCTAGCCAAGGTTGAGACTATCCAGTGTAAGACCCAAAATTGAATCCTCTGGTCACTTAAAAAAAATGCAGGATTAAGTCTTAGGCATATTTGGAGGCATAACAATGTCTTGGTTGATATTTTGGCCAATCAAGGAATTAATTTGGACAAAGTGGTGCATGTCCAAAAGGATGGACATCCACACCATAAGTGGATCCCCTAGCCTCACCCCTATCCATTGTCACTTCATGGATTTAATTTTGGTAGGTGTATGCAATGGTTTGAAGGGACACATGGCCCTCAGGAGGTTTGAGGCACACAACACTCAGATTATTTCTCCCCCTTGAGGCATCCTTGACAAACATGCTCCTCCTCCTTCACGCGATTGGGCATTAATGGATGCAATTATTGTTCTCTTGGAGGCTTGTGGGATATATTTTCCTAGAGATATCTCTGCAGTGCTTTGTCTCCCTTCTAGGATTAGTGATTAACTTTGTTTGGCTTTAGTGTTAGGTATTGAATTTGTTATTGGGCTTGGCTTTGGGATTCTGCAACGGTGTTGATCGTTGGCTGTGCATTTGAAGGTTATTATGGATGACATTGGTTCTCTCTGCTCTATTCTTTGTTTTCTTTTGCATGGATTTTGTGCTCCTTTCAAGGCAGGTTTACCTCATTTGGGGGCTGTGTTTGGGACTGTGGGGAGGATTGTTTTCGTTGTTGGGGGTCTCAAGGGCATAAGTTGTAGTTCACCGCTCTTGTGCAGGAGGAGGGGCTACCAACTTGATAGCATTCCTAAATCTACCTCGATTAGAAATTAGATCATTGTATAAAAAAAAACCTTGGTCACCTATAATAATTTGTTAGTGATTCGTAAGGGGGTATACTTCCACTCCCGCTAGAAGCCTCTAGGTAATAGATCGTTAACATATTCCCTTGTGGTAAGGAAGAGAATCCCTTATCCAAATAGAACAATTTTAAGGTTTTACTCACTTACTTGGCTAAGAGTTTAAGGTAAAACCTCACTTATGCCCACTTGGACCTTCCTTTTCTTGTATGACCCCTTCTCTTGGCTCACATGTGCACACTTCATCATGAACGAATCCTCTTCAAGAAGCCTTACATTGATAAAGGTGGAGAACGTTATGGATCTTCTACATTGTTGGGGTTAGTTGGGGCATGATGTCCTCCCCCAGCTCATCACTTCAATCGGATGAATCCATTTTCACTATTTTATCATTATTTTTACTCTTTTGTGGTTTATTCCTTGGCTTGCAGGTGATAAACCCTAAAATTAAGTCATTTTATTTTTTTAGTAAGGTGGCCTCTAAAGTTAGATAAGACTAAAAAGATGCATATAAATAAAGGCTCCCAACATTCATTTGTAACAAGACAAGGGTTCAAATTATGTACTCATTTCTTTTTCTATTAGTATATTGGAGCTTCTAATTGGTGCACACCTCTCTCTTTGGCATGAATGAAACATGATGAAGATTGAATGATGATATTTCTGGCATTTTATATCTTGCAAGATTGATCCTAAGAATAGTTGTTATAACTCGTCACTAAGGAGGACCTAAGAACTCTTTCTGTTGCTCTTTCCTTGGTTAATGTTGGTAAGATCTCTCCATTTTCTTGTTTGACATTGCTTTTGAACCTTAAGCAAGGTAAATTAGGATTTTATTGGCATCTTGTTAGTCTTGCTAGAGGAGACCTTCCTCTTGAAGGAGCTCTCCACTATGGGCCTTGGGATTCATTTTTTCTCTAATTAGGGTTTTGGCTACTTCGACCTGGTATCTGATTACTAGCCTTTGCCCTAGTTGATAAATATTCAGTAGCCAAATTGAGTAAGGATGTTGACTTTGATCTCTAATTTCCCTTGGGTTTAAGAGCCTAAGGTCATATAACCCCTTCTCTTCAGTGTTTTTATCAAAATTCTTTTTTTTATATTTTATTGTAAAAAATCCCAAAAATATTTAATATTGGAAAACCCTAAAAATTAGAAAAAATTATATCTCAAAAAAATTACAATTGGGAAATTTTGTATGGATAAAAAATGCACCGTAGTTGAAATAATGGTCAAACCTTAAGGGTATTTTTTTCTTGTAGTGGATTTGTGAGTTTTACCATGATTTGTGCATGCTAGGGTTTCTGTTTTGCATATTTATTATAACAGGTACAACAAGTTTATTAATCATTTTAGCCAAGTTTAAAGGCCTACAAACCAAGGACTTAGGCCTAGAGTGACCCCTAGGGGGTTGGAGACCTATTGGGAAGCATGATAAGCGGGACCACTTTTTATTCGAGGGTTGTTCTAGGGCACATATTAGATCTGCTTTTACATTTTAAAATCTGATTTGGTGTCCTCCCTCGCCCTCTAGAGGATTTCCCCTTGCCCTACTATACAAGGTACATCTCACAAGGTAAGTTGGCATTGTTGTGATCAACTTTATTTAAGTTTTTTGAG
The DNA here is from genome assembly GCA_027924585.1 of Larix kaempferi. Classification (NCBI taxonomy): domain Eukaryota; kingdom Viridiplantae; phylum Streptophyta; class Pinopsida; order Pinales; family Pinaceae; genus Larix; species Larix kaempferi. The sequence goes on along the minus strand of BSBM01000940.1, from coordinate 7,487,934 downwards.
ATATATTTACTACTGCAATCCTATAACACCAGTAGCACGTTGATGCTATATTTCTTGGGATATGTTATAAAGCTTTTTAACTCCTACCTCTCTTTCAATAATATTTATGCTTCATAGTTTTGACTCCGTAAGCCACTGATCTTCATCGAGAGCTTTCTTAGGAAACATGTTTCTGTATTGTCTAGGGAATCACAATTATTGTTCACCAAGTTCTAGGGACTCCCCCTTGGTCTTAGGATTTGACCTAAAGTGTTCAAGAAGCTAGGTTGTGGTGACAGTGGGCTCTAGCTTCCCCCGTGCTTACCACTCATCGCACCATGATCTGTGACTTTATCATGAGTGTTATTTTGAGTGATAACACTATGCAAACAAGAGATAGACTTAAAAGTAATAGTAAGAAGGTGCAAAGTATCAATGCCAAACCAAATAACAATTATACATTTGAGCTAAATATTTTTTATCAATGACAAATATCCATTGTTATTATTATTTTATTTTATAAAAAAATAAAAAAATCCATAATCTCACCAAGCTAATACATGAATGCTTAAATTTTCATCATTTAAATAACTAAATTTAATTTTCTTTAAAACTTAATCCCATACAATAATTAACTTAAACCTTACTTTACAACTGGTGGGAATAAACTTTAGTCGTAGTAATAAACTTTTTATAAAGGTTACACACCTTTAAAGTAATTAAATAACGGATGGACCCACGCACTAAAACATACATACAAGTAGTACAATAGTTAAAGTTGTGAACACTGCAATAATTAAATAGCAGTCATTGGTACATGACGATAAAGCATTATTATTCTCAATGTTGGTACATGACGATAAAGCATTATTATTCTCAATAAGAATGACAGAGTTGCTTTCTCGAATCTTTGATGTGTCACGTAACAACACTTTTGTCCAAACTTTAGCAAATAATCAAAGTTTCACTTATCATGGTGTTACATCAAAGTTCTAAAACAACTCACTTTTTTTTTAAATATGGAAAAATATATTTTTGCATATATTTCAAGCATTGCAACACAATACATCGTAGCTCTTTATAAACACACTTAAATTAAAATAGTTAAAGGTGTTATTATGTAGAAACAATAATTTGGTTCTTTATCATAAGATGAATTAAAATAGTTAAAGGTGTTAGTGTGTAGAAAAAATAATTTGGTTCTGTTTATGGCTAGGAAGGGAGGAAACTTCCATTTATGTTATACAGATCTAGAGTTTAGATCATTAATTTGTTTCCTTACATAAGGCAAGCTCTTCACTAAAGACAATCAATTTAAAGTCTTGCTCTATGATAAAAAATAGTGGCTTCAATGTCTTTTATCCCAAGATACCTAATATCTCGAGTTTTCCATCATCGTTGAGACTAGACAATAGTCCTAAGATACAAATACTTAATTCTAATTTAGACATTTCATTAACTGATATAAATATTGAAAAACATATTGTCATGATTTTTAATATTTCTCTTAAATCTTGCCTTCAACACAAAGTGTCCATGATTATTATGTTTTATTATTGTTTTATTTTGTAAAAAGTAAAAACATTCCGAAAAAAGTCAAAAGAATTTGTATTGTTTTCTTTTGTTTCACACCATTTTGGTAGCCCATGGTTTCTTGCTAGTTGTATTTGCGTGTAAAGAACAATATTTATAGGGTTGGATTCCTCTATTGTATGGTGCCAAAGTGAGTAGGAGAGATGCTCTTGGCCTAGTTTGGCTAGGGACCAATAATAGATATATTATTGATGGCTAGTTTTTCCCTACGGGGTTTTCCAGGATAAATCTTGTGTTTATATTGGTGCTTATCTTTATATTATTCTCTCTCGCATGTTTTATTTCCTAACATAAATGATTACAATTAATTAGAGATTGTATACCTCCATGACCATGAAAGCCCATGTTTCATCTTCTATATATTGTTTATAAAGTTGTCTTACCCACCACCCATATTCCATTCCTACCTTTTTGTGCTTCCCTTACCTCCTATATATTCCAGGGTTTTAACAATCCAATAAATACCTACCTGGAATTGACCTCTATGTATGATTCATCCCCTCATTGCTATATGCATACTATTCATTATCATCTAATGTGATACACATTCATTTTCTAGAGTCACAATATTAACATATAAACCTCATTATTTTCGTTAGGTGTGATGTGTTCCTTAGTTCACCAACCTTCATGATTCCTAGGAATGTGTGTATAGGCATGTAAGGGAAGAGAGGATGAATGGTATGATGTGGTGCATTAATCAATTTACTATGGGATACATATTCTTTTCCCACACCCATGGCTAGTGATATAATAATTAAAGGTGTCATTAGTACAAAAGGTGAAGAGATTGACAACAAAATGATGATGTCGTGTGGCTTTTAGATGAAGTAGATAAAATAGAAAGAAGATGGGGAGGTCTTTGGGATGGTAAGCATAGATTATCGCTAACATGGAACAAGACTATTAATACATAGGCAAGGATGAAGCCGCTCTATGATCCATGTTTCGACCACATGAGGAGTTGGTGGAAATCTAGCAATGTTATACGTTAGTTAGAGAGCATAGCTCCATGGAGACAAAGAAGGTATCATGACATTCGGATGTACGAAATGAAGGGTCGATCGATGACAAATCTATAATTGACCCAATTCCCCACATAGGTGAATGAAGGGATTACAAGTAAAGCTTCCAATTGGAGAGGGAAAAATGATATGTTACACCATTGTGGATGATGTTAATTAACCTGTTCAATGTAGATTCTATATCAATATGTAACCACTCAATCCAATATCTTTGTTGGTTGTAGCTTTCAATATCGATAAAAAATTGGTGTCACTAAACTTCAACCATTATTGTTGCTTGTGTTGCTTCAATAATAGGATTTGGAAGTGTAGCAAAGGTGGTAGAACTAGTTCGACCATTGTAACAAAGCAATGTAAAACCATGTTGTAACCTAACCATCAAAAAACACATGGGAAAAAGGTTGTGGCACTTAAGCTAAAGACCTAGAGAGATCTAATTTCTTAAGGTGTAATTGCTTCTATATTTTATTTTTTATGAGGCAACATAGATTTTTTTTAACCTTTTATTTGGTTTTAATTTTTATTTTATAAGCCTATTTTTTTTTTTTCAATTTTATGAGCTTACATCAATTTTTTAACCATTTTTTACAACTCTATTATACTAAGCTATATAACACTTTACTACTCTAAATACAAAAACATAAGAAAAAATATACAAATTAATTTAAAAATACCCCACATTACTATAGTAATGTATGTGGCACGAAATCAAAGACTAATTAAAAAAAGATGCACCCACCATCCGCGCACTAAAACAAACAAATTATTAATACAATAGTTAAAATTGAAAACAGTACAATAATAATAATTAGAGTTGACAACACCATAATAGTTCAATCGCAATTTTTCGCGTTTTAGCAAACGCGAATAAAGTCAATAATACATTATTATTTGCCCCATTAAATTATTGGTAAAAACATTTCCGAACTTAGAGTCATATTAACTTCTATCATGGTGACCAGTTGTATGGCAAATCTTAAAACTTATCAATCACTACTATGATTGCTTTCTCAACACTTTGATGTGATAGAGTTTTTGTCCAAAACGTGACGAATATTCAAAATTTCACCCTTATCGTCTCGAGACATTAAAGTTACACAAATAATTGTACTATTTACATGATTTTATATATTCAAAAATAAAAAATAAAATATTTTAAGCATTGTAATATTATATATTTGGAATAAAGCTTAAATTTTCTTTACATATAATTATATATCAAAATTTGAAAATTATATCAATTAAAATGCTATTGTAAAAAAAAAAACATAATACAACTTTCTTTGAAAACACCCAAATTATAAAGTTTCATTGTGAGGATTTAGGTGAGAATTTAATGCTTCTAGTAACCCTAGAGGAAATCCATTCTGTGCTGAAAGGTTTTACAAAAGACAAGAGTCCGGGCCCAGATGGCTGGACCTCAGAACTCTTCCTAGAATTTTTTTATATTATGGGATTTGATATTCTGGAGATGGTGGAGGAGACACGGTTATCCGGGGTGGTGGCTGGTGCTTTAAATTCGAATTTTGTCACATTGATCACTAAATTATCGAATCGAGCTTCTTTTGTTGCTTTCCGGTCGATTTCTCTTTGTAATCTTGTATACAAGGTTATTTCGAAGGTTATTGCTTGTCGAATAAAATCGGTTCTATCTAGGGGTCTCTCTTTGGAACAGTATGGTTTTCTGGATGGTCGGCAGATCCTTAATGTTGTGGGTGTGGCCTAAGAGGCTATGCATAGTATCAAAACTAAGAATATTCAAGCATTGATTTTATAACTGGATCTGGCCCGTGCTTATGATAATTTGAATTGGTCTTATCTGCGACTGGCTCTTGTTCAAATTGGTATCCCATGGGATGCTATTAAATGGATTATGGGATGTATCAGTTCTGTCAACTTCTCTATATTAATCAATGGTTGTCCTACTGATTTGTTCTCTTGTTCGCGTGGTCTTCGCCAGGGATGCTCACTGTCCCCTCTCCTCTTTCTGATTGTTATTGACAGGCTCAGCAGGTTAATAAAAAAAGGCTCACTCCTCACAGATTTTATCAGGTATAGAGGTTTCTCCTCATATCTCCATTACTCACCAATTTTTCGTTGATGATGTAATGTTGTTCGGGCCTGCTGTTGTGGATGAATGGGAATATCTGTGGCGTATTTTCCAAACCTTCTGTTGGTGTTCAGGGATGTGCATAAATGATGGGAAATCCAAATTGCTTAAACATAAGTTGGATGGTATGGAGCTAACTGCGATTAGAGATCTCCTCCCCTTTTCTACCGTTGATATTAGTGAGGGAACCTATTACCTTGGCTATTTTATTAAACCAAATGATTATTGAGTGAATGATTGGCAGTGGTTACTCAAAAAATTTGACAATCGTATTTTCCATTGGCAATGGCGGTGGCTCTCCAGTGGTTACCTTGGTGAAATCAGTTCTTGAAAATCTGGGAGTGTATTGGTTCTCCTTATGCAAAATCCCTAAATCTATTCTCTTGGGCATTCGTCAGAAAATCCATAAATTTCTTTGGGCTGGTGATGGCAAGAATAAGATCCACCTTGTGGACTGGCAAAAACTAGCTCAACCGTATGACCAGGGAGGATGGGCAATTAAGAATATCTATCATTTCTCATTGGCTTTGCTTGCTAAGAGCCTTTGGCGCGCTCTATCAGTTGATTGTACATGGGGGAGAATTTTAAAAGATAAATATATGGGCTCTCTATCCACAGTGCAATGGCTGAGGTCTACAAGGCATTCCGGTCGTGGTGTATCGATAATTTGGGTAGGTCTCCTTTCGGCCTTTCAAGTGATGGCGAGCTGGCTGGCTTGGCTCCTTGGCAATGGTAGACATATCCTCATAGGGGAGGATCCATTGATTGGTGGTTCGTTAAATTATCAACTGTCTGCTCCTTTACTTTTCCATCTCCGATCTCGTGTTTATTTTACCCTGTATCATATCCTCATTCATAATCGGCAGTGTGTCTCCTTTAATGTATGGTTATCAGCTTCCCAGCTTGGTCTGGTTGGTTCATTAGCAGAGGAGTGGTCTACTTATACTCTTGGATTACATCAGGCGAATTATATTATGGAGGATGCGGCCGATCATTTATTATGGTCATGGAATGCTTCAGATGGATCTATTTCTACAAACTTGCCTATTCTGCGATTTGTTCATCGTCCCCAAAGTCTGGTTTTTGGTGGCATTCATCGGTATGGAATTGGGGCATCCCTCCGAAGGTCAAGATTTTCGTCTGGCTACTATTGGATGGTAAAATCTTGATTTGGAGTAACTTACAGAGAAAGGATTTCTCAAGGCTGAGAATCTGCTCACTCTGTCTCCAAGATGAAGAGTCTTTCTTTCATCTTTTTATCATGTGCCATTTCACTGCACTGGTTTGTTTCTATTTGGGTGATCCCTTCAAAGCTATCTCAATGGTGGGGGTTAGCACTATTCAAGAATGGTTTCATTGCATTATCCTTTCAAATCTGAAACTGGGCTATTTGGCATGCCTACTATCGTGGGAAGTTTGGAAATCGAGGAAAAGGCTTATATTTGAGGATAAAAAATCCGAACTGAGCCTTATTGCATGTGCTATTCTTTCTTGTTCTCGGGATTATGACTTATCGGATCTTGTGGTGCATCATCATCCTGATCGTCTTGCGTGGCCGCCTCGACTGCTTCGTTCTGGCAACCGGGCACGCTTTGCTGGTGTCGCTACTACCTCTTCTGATGCTTGTGGAGTTGGGGCCTTCATCGAATGTGCAGATGGTGACCGGATTCATCTATGGTTTCATGGTGGGGTGGGGACTAATACCAAAGGCGAATTATTGGCCCTTTGGTTGGTTTTATTCTTCACATCAAAGGCCAATATTGTACTTGAGCAGATTGCTGGAGATTCTTTATCTATTATCAATTAGGCAAATTCGGCGGCTGCTATCAACTCTTTGGCTCTATCCTCATGGTTGGCAAAGACTCGTCATCTTCTTTGTCTTTGCCCTATGACTTCCATTATCCATATCTACCGTGAGCATAATTCTGTGGCTGATTCTCTTTCTTGGCGTGGGTTTGAGGCGGTGGCTGGCAGGGTCTTTTATGAGATTTTGGATGGCTCTCCTCTTCCTACTCGTGGCTGTTGGCCCCTTTTTGACATATGATTTTATGTGTTAATTTTTGCAGCTCTATTTCTTCTAGCTTTGGCTGGTTGATCGACTATTGTATTATCCTTTTTTTGATTTGGTCTCTATGGTCTCTTGGATTTCTTGGGGGATTGGTATATCCCGATTATTTTTCTTCTCGCCGATTGGTTTCCGCATTGGATTCATGGATATGCTCTTGTCTAGGTTTGGACTTTTGATGTATTCACTTATGTTTGGGAGAGGTTTGTTTCACCTTATACTTTTAATATATAAGTATGTTTTTTTTACGTTAAAATAAAAAAAAAATCATTGTTACACGAGGTAAAGTGATTAGAGTCTATATCAACTTTTTCTAAAGATGAAACAATGGTACAATAATTTAAACTTTTTCTAAAGGTGAACATAGGTAGTGGTAGAATTATTCGAACTTTGTCTGAAGGTTTTACAAATTAAGGCCCACTTCCATTATTACTTTTCGAAAAACTCCAAACGCTGAGAAGATTACAATATTGAAGACCATCAACTTTTTCTAAAGATGAAACACAGTGGTACAATAATTCAAACTTTTTCTAAAGGTGACATATAGGTAGTGGTAGAATTATTCTGACTTTGTCGGAAGGTCAGACAAATTAAGGCCCACTTACATTATTACTTTTCGAATAACTTAACTCCAAAAGCTGAGAGGTTTACAGTATTGAAGACCATCTACCGACTTCTCTTCTTATATTTACTGCATTTCTCACATTCGCTTACTACCTCGCAGCCCTGTTTCGCTCCCATAACGATACGCTTGCGTTCTGCTCTTTCACTTGCTTTTAGCTTAATCCAAATAAATTCTCTATGGCGGATTTTGGCATTGGAGTCGCAAGCAACGTGACAGTCACCATTATTGGTGTAGTCATCCAAAAGATGAAGGATATCATCGAGATGGAGGAAAACGTCGGTGATCTCAAGACTGACCTCACCCGTATGAAGCTCTCTTTAGGCAACATTGAAACTCAATTCGAAGAGCAACAAAGGGCGATCCCAGAGCCCGTTCGTAATTGTTTGGAAAGAATGCATAATGCCCTTGAAGTGGCCCACAACTTGATCCTTCGTGCCGAGCGACAGCCATGGTGTCTCGGCTGCTGCCGCCTCCGCAACCCCAATCTGTCCACCCAAATTAGAGATTGGAAGACGGGATTTGATCGTCTCTTTCAGGAACTTGAAATGGTATTTTCAACATCTGCCAATGCTCTACAGCTTGTGTCTTCTGCACCGCCTCGACCAGAGATGCTTCTTCAATCTGTACCCGACTCCGGTTTCGTAGGGTCGGTCATCCAATCTCATCAGATGCAGCTGCAAGCATGGCTTACTCAACCTCATCGCCAAGCTCGGATGATTGGCGTTTATGGCATGGGTGGCATCGGCAAGACGTCGTTGCTGAAACTCGTGTACAACCATTACAAAGAGGTGAGTGGTGTTTTTGATGTGATAATATGGTTAACAGTTTCGCAGCAGTATCAGATTGAAAAGTTGCAGGCCTCCATCGCTGAGACATTGAATTTAAAGCTTGATGAAAGTTCTGACAAAGATATAAGGAAGATGAAATTGTCTGCATCTCTCGGAAGGAAGAAATTTCTTTTGGTATTGGACGACATATGGCGTCCAATCGATCTCATTGATGAGATAGGCGTGAAATTTGGGGATCATAATTGTAGTAAAGTGTTAATGTCCAGTCGCAGCAGAGATGTGATCCTAGAAATGGAGGCAAGCGACGACTACTCGCTGAGGATACAACCCTTGTCCACAGAGGAAGGCTGGGAGTTATTTAGGACTCAAGCTTTTACAAATGGGGCTCTTCCAAGGGATCAGAACATAGAGGCTATTGCTAGAAATATTGCCTCCGAGTGTCAGGGTTTGCCATTGGCCCTCAATGTAGTTGCTGCAGCAATGAGGCGGAAAAAGACTGAAGATGAGTGGAGGCGTGCTTTGACTCTCATGAGATATGTAGATCCTTCCTTCCGGACCACTCACAGCACCATTGATGCAGACCTATATCAACGGCTAAGATGGAGCTATAACGATTTACCTGATCGTAACTTAAAGATTTGCTTTTTATATTGTGCTGTGTTTCCTGAGGATGCAGTGATTCCTGCAGAGAGGTTGGTAGAAATGTGGAATGCAGAAAAGTTGGTCACCCAAATGAATGCTGGATACGACTACATAGATGCACTAGTAGGCAGGGGTCTGTTCGAATATGTTGCCGGTAATTTTGAGTATGTAAAGTCACGCGCGGACCGCGGCTATAGGAGGCATATAAAAGGAAAGGCAGTAAAAGTTCATGATGTTCTGCGAGACCTTGCAATGTATATAGGCCGAAGTGAGGAGTGGTGGTTGTTTGCCACAGGCCATCATCTACAAGATTTCCCCAGTGAAGATGAGATCAGGGATTGCAAACGAATATCAGTTGGTCATAATGATATTCAGGCTCTCCCGACAGATCTGATTTGCTCAAATCTTGTCAGTTTGGTGTTGGCGAACAATGAAAAAATTACAGAGGTTCCTCAACGATTCCTCTCGACTGCCATGTCTCTGAAGGTTCTTGATCTCTCTGAATGCACCTTCATAACATCGTTGCCAACATCATTAGGGCAACTTCGGCAACTTGAGTTTCTGAAATTGACTCGCTGCCTCCGTTTGAAGAATTTGCCAGAAAGCATAGGTAATCTTTCTAGTCTGAGATTTTTGTATCTTGATTATTGTGAATCACTACATTCATTGCCGGACAGCATCGGAGAGCTCAGAAATCTAAGGCATCTCAGATTAGAAGGATGTAAAAGTTTAATGGTGATTCCGCACGGGATCTCTCACCTCACTTTATTGAACAAACTGTCCTTGCCAGAGTCGGACGACAGACGTCCAATAAGTGTGGAGGTTCTTACAAATCTGTCAAATCTGAAGGAGCTGAGTGCAAGAGTAAAATCAGAAATAAAAGAAGGTACAGTGACTAGATGGACGGACATGAGAGATTTAACTTTATCTTTTGATGCAGAGAAAGATGATGTAGTGAATGATGTTTTTCCCTTGAGCATGGAGAACCTGAACAGGTTGGAATATCTTCACCTGCACAATTGTAAGTGGGTAAGTTTACCCAAATGCATTTCTCAGTTTCAAAACCTGAGAACTTTATACTTAGATTCCGATTGTAACCAACTTAGGGAGCTTCCTGCAGGCGGGGGTTTTCCAAGGTTGAAGAAGTTGACTTTTGTGGGTATAAACAAGTTAGAAAGTATGGTGGGATCATCTGTTGTGTCAAGTGAAGAAACCATGCCCAAACTCGAAGAGATAGAGTTAGTATCTTGTAGTTCGTTGAAGAGATTGGGAAAGAAGAAATTACCTACTTTAAAGAAATTAAAAATACATCGTTGCGGTGAGTTTGAAACACTGGAAATTGAGAGCGGCGGTCTTCCAATGCTAGAGAGCTTGATTCTTTTCCACCTGGAGAAGTTTCAGATTGGAGTGGTCAATGACGGAGTAATGCCCAAACTTCAATATTTGCGCATCTATGGCTGTCCATTGTTGAAGAGATTAGGAATAGACAAGCTACCCCATTTAAGGGATGTCTACATAAGTTCTTGTGGGTTGACAGAGTTGGAGATTGGGAATGGCGGCTTTTCAATGTTAGATAGATTGCTTTTAGAAAATTGTGAAAATTTAGAGAATATGGTGGGACCACCTGATGCGTGGAGTGACAAACAATGCCTAACCTTAGAGTATTCAGGATACGAAAATGTCCATTGTTGAGGAGGTTGCCAATAGGAATAGAGAATCTCCCTAACTTAAAACATATTGTTGGAGAGTTAAAGTGGTGGCAAAAACTAGTTTGGGCGGATGACAATGTAAAAGTCACCCTTTCTCAAATTTTTACTACTAATGAATATATATATTAGCTTGTATAAATCATAAATAATGTTTCGTTTTGTATATGTCATATAAATTGTAACATTGGTATTTTTAAATATTAAAATGTTCAGATGATAGCACGACGTCTCCCAGGCTTTTTGATTTTATATACTTTCAGTCCTTGGAACTCTAGGTCCGGTTTTAGCAGTCGATCAGCTACTGCTAAATCTGTAACTTTTTTATTTTGCTTTTAATGGATTTGAACCTTTTCAAAAAAATTATAAATTTCATTTTTCATTATTTATAAATGTATATTTTAATAGTTTTAAAAATATTGATAATGTAATTTCATATATAGTTTTCAATTTCAAAATTTAAAATAATAATTATGTAAAATAATAATTATAACTTTTGTTTTGGAATGTTTTTTTATTTTTAAATTAATGTTATATTTATTTAGAAAATAAAGATCATTAAAGTTGAAATTGATTAATGCAATATTATATTCAAATATATCATTTCATATATACTAACTATACATAAGTTCTTATGTTTCAAGCTATTCAAAGTAAAGATGTACACGTTTTCTTGAGGGGAAAAACAAATTACATGATTTTATGAGTCTCATCTCACACACACTAAAAAAAGCTTTTAACATGTTGTGACCACCTTTCACAAATTCTGTAGTTCATTGAATCATAATAAACATTGTTTAAAAAAACTTAAGAGAAGCTAATTCCATAATCATTTATTGAAGAAGCATAAACTTCATATTCTTTGCAGGCTAGATAAACATAATAAATTATGGGCCAAAAACTAGCATTGGCCTCTCTTATTTAAGAGCCCCATTCATGTGCTTCATGAGAAGACTTGTGAAAGGTTCTAATAAACTAAGAGATCATTAAAGGATGTTAGGTAGATAGAGTTAAGTTCCTAATTATCTCTTCAATTTATTAAACAAACAAATATTTGGTATACATATATTTATTTAAATTGTTGCCATAAACTAATTTAATAAATTAAGATTATGAATATTTAATCAATGTAAAATTATTTGCATAGTTGTATAAAGTAAGAAGACTACTCCCCCATTAAAGGCGCACTTTCCTTCAAGTGAAGTAACAAGTGAAGGGCGATGAGAATCTACCCATTTCATCCTTTTTGTTTGTTATGAGACTCTTATGCTCCGTTTGGAAGGGAGACCTCATTAAGAGGATTGACCCATATTATTTGATACATACATATGATGCATCTAGAGAGCAGTGCGATCCCCTTGTGGGAGATGACCCCATGCAATGACCTTGTTGTTGTAAATCTTGTTTATATTTCACTATTGTGCATGAATGCCACATAGAGCTAATCCATCTTTGAATGAGAACATCAACCTTCAATACCTTATTCGTGGCATTGTGATTGTTTGTAACATAGATAGATGATCTCTATAAGGAGAAAATCGACTCGTATTTTCCATTCCTAGTATAATTTTGATTAACCACAAGCAACAAGAGAGCAAACTCCTTATGGAGTTGACTCGAATAACCATAGTGGTGTGTATTTTAGCTATGGGAAACTGAATTGTATGAGTCAAGTACTATGTCTAGCATGTTGGTACCGGACAATCCGTCAGTGCAGACACTAACCAATCTCCCTAGTCCGAATGGTTCATATATAGAACAAAAACTGTACATAACACATAAATATTTCCTAGATTAATCAAATTGCAAAAGGTATGAAGGGATGACTTACCTTATGATTGTAATGTTGCCTCCTTGCTTGACATAACTCTTGATTTTCAGCTGCAAGACAATGTACAAACAAGTGGAAGCATACAAATACTAACAGCATGCAATATGGATTAATCTAAACTAGTAGTCAAAGAAACCAATTCTAAAGATCTTAATGCAAAAAGACCTTATGGAAAGAATCTATATTACTGTAAATAAAATAAGTACATAGGGAGAGATTACAACCAAGCTTTGACATTGCAACTTCTTCCAAATGGTCCTAGCCTCAAAGATCAAAGCTTTTGCCTCCTAATGGATGAAAGGGAATAAGCTCCAACAGAATTTCACCAGCATTGAAGTGCTCTATCTTTCTCATCTCTAACTATGAATAGAGGGCTTGTATATATAGGCCTAAAGGGATAGAAGAGGTTCAGGATTTGTGGGAGAAGCTCAAGGGATCATCCCAAAAGGTAAGGGGATCGAGTACCACCTTTCCTAGTTCATAGGAATAAGCCTCTAGGAAGCTATGGGTTCTATAAGCTGCTTGAAGCTTCTTTTTTTCATTTTAAACTAACAGTACCGCACTTTGTCTATAGGAAACACGCGTCTTTGGAGAGTGATGCACCTTGTCCAAAGGAAAAAAAGTGTCATTGACGTGCTCTGTCAATGTGTAAAGTGCGTCACCAGGAGTCTGACGCACTTTGTCAATGTGCAAGGTGCATCGGGGTGACAACAAAAGGAAAAAAGATAACCACAACTCTTCCTTCAATCAATTGGGCTTAAGTGTTTTAGGAATCAAGACAAATGAAGGACACATAACTCATGATGACGATATTTTAGTGTAACACGTGTTAAGATGTACAGATTCTTATAATGGTGGTTGAGAGGAGATTGTTAAATAAATAACTATTGTATGGGATCTTTGGTTATTTCCTTAACCTTAGTGGATTCATTACCCAGCTCGGGGGTGACCTCTCTACGAGAAAAAATACGCCGGACAAAGGTCAAATGGTTGGGTGGAATGTTGCAGTCAAGTCCTTAGTTGCTTAGGTCTTCACAAATTCATATAAGTATTCTACTCAAGCTTTGTAATTATTGTTAGTTAAGTTTTTATAAAGACATGTATTTGACATATTGAAAATTGGTATGACAAGTGTGTATATGATATTTCTTTAATGAATGTCATTTGTTTATGTTCCTTAATGTTTTTAGTAATAGTTACTTGAGGTAAAGATAGTTAGAATATTATGTGTAATTGAGTTATGAATCATAGCTTTTAAGGAGATATTATTTTAGCCTCTTTCATACATGAATAAAGTAGTCCCAATTATGGTTGAATAAATTGGATATTTCTAGTGGAAAATACTCGTGTTAATCTAGATCATAATATAATTTGTATAACAGTCTAAAGGAGGGAATTATCACAATTATTAAGTATCTTATGGATGAATACTATGTAGTTAAGAGTATTTGTACAATATTTTTGCAAGTTTCATAAAGTTGTTATAGGTTGTTTTCGCCTAAGAAAGATAGTAAACCTATATCACTTTATTCAAATAATTCCACAGATTGAGTATTTTCTTTATAAGCAATTACTTATAGATCAAAAGAGTTTTAATTCTATAGCAACAATACACTAGATGCTCAAATAAGTTAACTATCAATAATGGAAGGAATTTTATATACTTAACAAGAATGAGGTTGTATTATACTAAGAGTTGTTGAAATAGGATGATTCTCATAGTGTAATAATGAGAGTTATGTTGAGATAATTTAGAGAGGTGTAATGAGTTTATACTTTTGAACTTAGTAATTTTCAATTTGTTCAAATTATTGTCAATGGTTGCAATATTTTCAATAGATTAAGTATGGATAATTAACTTATGTTGGTAATGTCATTTAAATCTTGAAGTTAGGTTGCCTAAATATTCAATATGTTTAGATTATGTGATAATAAGAAGCCAACATGAAGCATCTACACTCCAAGTAGGGTTATAATGGATATTTGGTTATTAAGAAAATATTCAAGCAACTAAGTTGATGAAGATTGAATCATATGGATAATCTATCATGTTTCTTTAGGACTAACATATTCGGATGCTTGAGTTAAGAAAAAGGAAAATTTTCATACCTCATTTCACAAAATTATCAATGAGCAAATCGAGTATATTACAATACCTTATGCTATTCTATACAGGATTAAAATATCATTAGTTTTATTAATATGATTTTCTAGAACCATCACAAGATAACAACACATCATCTACAAATAGAAGGTGAGTCAAATAGAAATCACTTCTTATATTAGTACCACTCAAGGAACATGATCTCTTAGCTTTTATAATTGTCATACTTAAACCTTCAACGATAATTAATAAAAGTAAAGGCAACAAAGGATAACTTTTCCCGAGTCATGTACTTGACTGAAGTAACCTGATGCAAATCCATTAATTAGAACTGACAATGAAATAACCAATAAGCAACCCATGATCTAGTTCACTTCCTAGACATAAAAACCAATGTGGATTAGCATGAGTCTCATATACAACCAATTATATATATCATAGGCCTTGGATATGGCTAATTTTATAACGACAACCTGCAACCTATGGCTTTTGATAGTATGAAATCCTTCTTGGGCCACCCCTATAGCTTCATGAATTTACCTCCCATGTAAGAAACCAAACTATGTTTTTTTAATTGACTTTGATTTTTTTTAACCCTCACAACAATAATTTTAGCAATGAGCTTGTAAATGCAATTATAGAGAAAAATAACCTTGAACTCATCAAAGGATGTTAGATTATCCTATGAAGGAATAAGGGATATAAAAGTCCAATTAAAAGAACCCAACACATTTCCATTTCTCCTAGTTTCCTCCACCACCCTTATCATTTCTTCTTCTAACATATCATAAAAATCTACAAAGGACTCAATGGCCATCCACCAAGGGTTGGAATCATATCCTTTAAAATGGAATTTAATGCAACATTGAGTTTAGTCTTAGACACTTCTTCCACTAGATATTCATTTTCCTCTTCTTGTACAAAACCATGTCTTCCACTAGATATTCATTTTTCTCTTCTTGTACAATCCATGAAAAGAAGATGTAAGCATAGTCATTATCTCGACAATATTGACCTTATCATGTTCATGATATAATCCTTTAAAGTGGTACATCCCAATATGCAATATGTCCTTAAAAGACATAGCCTCGTTGTCATACTCCTTCTTCATTTCCCATATAGTATTGATATTTTTCCCATCATTAGAATAATTATGAAAACATTTTTTGTTTTCTCCCCATTTTCTAACAAGAAATCCATACTTTTCAACCTCCACCTAGTTTAATTTTCCTCTAATAGTTTCCTCTTCTTTTATTCTGAAATTTTTAGAATGGATCTTGAGTTTTCATCAAATCTTTGTTCGAATTCTTGGCAATATATAAAATTATTCTATTTGGCTCTCCACCCTTACCAAAACATCCCTTTTCCTTTTTGCATATGCCAACTTATGATTGGATAATCAACTTTTTAAAAGTTTGGTGCAAATTGGAGGCTAGTAGACTTCATTGAGGCCTCATCAAACTTAATCCATTCCTACTAGACATTTTTAGGATAGGATCATCCTCCAACTATTTTTAATTGAATTTAAAGGAACTAGGGTTTTCCAATCCTCCTTAATTTACAATATGATAGAAAAGTGATAAGAGGCTATTCCCACCTCAACCGTGACCTCAACCTTTCAATATCATTCAAAACATGAATCTATCTGATCTTTTGAATATTTTATCTTCCCCCAACCTCATATGCCTCCAAGTTAGGGATAACTTTAAAATATCCACATGAACTAAACCAACATCCTAAATCTTGTGAATACGATAATCTAACAATGGGGCTTGTATAGTAGAATTCCCTTAGGCTTTTACCCTTTTAAGAATGATATTTAGGTCACCACCTAGAATTAGGGTTCCTTCTTGTAAGAATTTTGAACTAAATAGCTCATCCCAAAATGGTACTCTATCCTCACAAGACCCATACTCTATCCCAAAAGGGGTCTGTTCGAATATGTTGCCGGTAATTTTGAGTATGCAAAGTCACTCGCGGGCCGCTTCTATAGGAGGCATATAAAAGGAAAGGCAGTAAAAGTTCATGATGTTCTGCGAGACCTTGCAATGTATATAGGCCGAAGTGAGGAGTGGTGGTTGTTTGCCACAGGTCATCATCTACAAGATTTCCCCAGTGAAGATGAGATCAGGGATTGCAAACGAATATCAGTTGGTCATAATGATATTCAGGATCTCCTGACAGATCTGATTTGCTCAAATCTTGTCAGTTTGGTGTTGGCGAGCAATGAAAAAATTAGAGAGGTTCCTCAACGATTCTTCTCGACTGCCATGTCTCTGAAGGTTCTTGATCTCTCTGAATGCACCTTCATAACATCGTTGCTAACATCATTAGGGCAACTTCGGCAACTTGAGTTTCTGAAATTTACTCGCTCCCTCCGTTTGAAGAATTTGCCAGACGGCATATGTAATCTTTCTAGTCTGAGATTTTTGTATCTTGATTATTGTGAATCACTACATTCATTGCCGGACAGCATCGGAGAGCTCAGAAACCTAAGGCATCTCAGATTAGAAGGATGTAAAAGTTTAATGGTGATTCCGCACGGGATCTCTGACCTCACTTTATTGAACAAACTGTCCTTGTCACCGTTTATGCACAGACGTCCAATAAGTGTGGAGGTTCTTGCAAATCTGTCAAATCTGAAGGAGCTGAGTGCAAGAGTAAAATCAGAAATAAAAGAAGGTACAGTGACTAGATGGACGGACATGAGAGATTTAACTTTATCTTTTGATGCAGATAAAGATGATGTAGTGAATGATGTTTTTCCCTTGAGCATGGAGAACCTGAACAGGTTGGAATATCTTCACCTGCACAATTGTAAGTGGGTAAGTTTATCCAAATGCATTTCTCAGTTTCAAAACCTGAGAACTTTATACTTAGATTCCGATTGTAACCAACTTAGGGAGCTTCCTGCAGGCGGGGGTTTTCCAAGGTTGAAGAAGTTGACTTTTGTGGGTATAAACAAGTTAGAAAGTATGGTGGGATCATCTGTTGTGTCAAGTGAAGAAACCATGCCCAAACTCGAAGAGATAGAGTTAGTATCTTGTAGTTCGTTGAAGAGTTTGGGAAAGAAGAAATTACCTACTTTAAAGAAATTAAAAATACATCGTTACGGTGAGTTTGAAACACTGGAAATTGAGAGCGGCGGTCTTCCAATGCTAGAGAGCTTGTCTCTTATCCACCTGGAGAAGTTTCAGATTGGAGTGGTCAATGACGGAGTAATGCCCAAACTTCAATATTTGCGCATCTATGGCTGTCCAGTGTTGAAGAGATTGGGAATAGACAAGCTACCCCTTTTAAGGGATGTCTACATAAGTTCTCGTGGGTTGACAGAGTTGGAGATTGGGAATGGCGGCTTTTCAATGTTAGATAGATTGCTTTTAGAAAATTGTGAAAATTTAGAGAATATGGTGGGACCACCTGATGCGTGGAGTGACAAAACAATGCCTAACCTTAGAGTATTCAGGATACGAAAATGTCCATTGTTGAGGAGGTTTCCAATAGGAATAGAGAATCTCTCTAACTTGAAACATATTGTTGGAGAGTTAGAGTGGTGGCAAAAACTAGTTTGGGCGGATGACAATGTAAAAGTCACCCTTTCTCAAATTTTTACTACTGATGACAATATATATTAGCTTGTATAAATCATAAATAATGTTTCGTTTTGTATATGTCATATAAATTGTAACATTGGTATTTTTAAATATTAAAACGTTCAGATGATAGCACGACGTCTCCTACAATCAACATCTCAGATGATGACTGACTCCGCGCGCGACGTGTCCAGGCTTTTTGATTTTATGTACTTTTAGTCCTTGGAACTCTAGGTCCGGTTTTAGCAGTCGATCAGCTACTGCTAAATCTGTAACTTTTTTATTTTGATTTTAGTGGATTTGAACTTTTTCAAAAAAATTATAAAATTTCATTTTTCATTATTTTAGATGCCTTGTCGGTTGGTTACCTCTTGCGGAACTTTGGAACTGCAAATGTTTGGTTGCGTCTTGCAAGTATAGTCCTTCAACCAGTCTTATATTCTCAGCGTCCAAATAGGCCCGAATGTTGTAACATACGCTATTTCCAATATAATTTCTGTTTCTATCCACTTAGCTATCTCTTGGAGGCTTTGATGGTTAACCTGAATTACTTATTTCCCTCATCCATTACTCCCATGCATCAAAAACAAAAAAATCAATTGGTTAGATTAACAATCTTCATACTTTCTTACTACATGTTGAGCCCAAATAGGCTCGAGTCAGCTCTGATACCATATGTGATAGGCCCACTCTACACGAGTTAGTATTTTGGTGAAGAAATAAGATTTTTCTTCCGTTAACGCTTTGCACAATAAAAGAAAACTAATTGTGCCAAGTAAGAACATACATCTAATCTTTTATTCAGATCAACTTGAATGCTTGTACAAGGGTCCTAATCAATTTTTCCAACCCAAATTCACCGAATCAGTAAATTAGTCGAATTAACAACTTTTTCACAAACATCTCTTTAATCCTCTAAGCTATGTTCAACTATTTTTATTATAGTTACTTATGCAAGATTTTAATCCAAAATTTTTTCCATGTCACTACCTATAATGTCTACACAACCTTTTCCCCTTGACAAGGACATTATGTATATAGGACAACATAACCATTTATACTTTGTCTAAGGATACAAAAATTTCCTTAACCAACAAACATAACTTATATGAATCCTAACATTCACTCAATATATTAACTAACATTCTAATTAGTGCTGTCCTGTTTAGCAATTCCCTCAAATTTTTACACATTAATAATAACATAAATATGACAAAAGGGAAAAATAGGAATACACTTTCCGATCCATATGAAAGCATGGGTTACACATTATCAATACATATATTTGCAAAGATACAATTGAAAGGACTATCAAAGGTATCGAGGAAAAGAACAACACATGAGGACACACATAAACATAGACCAAAATAACGTGGTTTACCCGATCTCAGGCTACGTCCACAAAAGCAAGTCTTTTATTAACTCATCCAAAAAAAACGTTTACAATTCAACAACACTATTGTTGCTATACTTCCTTCCCATCTTCTCATAACCTCCCTCATCGGGAATACTTTTAACACAATTGAATACTCATTCCAAACTATGACATGGATCTATAATAACTCCAAAGAGTTCTTGTCGATAAGAAATCCTACAACAAAATTAAAATAACGAGATCTATTCCTTATTTACATAATCACTTAACCATTTACATTTCAAACACTTAACTATACAACATAACTATTACACACTGATGGTAAGGTTATGCCTTTAATAGGGTCAAGAATTACACCTATGATAATCCCTTTTCTAAAATCCGCCCATACTCATAATAATGTTATAATTCCAAACCCCATGATCATACCAAGTTAAGCTACATTTTATTTAACTTTTGACTATAACGTTTACCCATGAGATAACATTCTGTTTACCCATGAAACAACATTTTATCCACGGACAGAGTAAATCTCATTCCAATACAATCATTCATACATATATATAAAGGTGTGTTTCTACCACGAAAGTATATATATATATATATATATATATATAATAATATAATAATAATAATTACTATGGGAAAGGGAATCTTTGGTTGTAAACATGGGGATCAGCTGTCCTTTCCCAACACCAAACAAAAGAGATAATGACTCTGAACACGACTTATTTAGAAACTGGACACAAATAAAATACCAGTTTCTCAGCAGAAGTAAAATATAACTTAGTGTTTATGCACAGCTCTGTCTCAGATCGGATAACAAACACACATCAACGTTTTTACATGCCCTAGCTCAGATCTATAAGTCTGATGACGATTTAGTCTGAAATAGGATATAAATAAAATACCAGCATTTTAGCTAGAGATAATGACTCTCAAATTTATTCAAACTAAAAAGAGGTAAAGCAACTCATAAGGAATCAAGGCGGAGATGATCTTACTTTTCTGGAAGAGATTGTTTTCTAACCTGCTTCCATCGCAGAGTTTTCTGGAGGTTGCTTCCCTCACGCATATCCCCTTTCTATTGACATAAAATCACCCATCGTTCAACACAATGGTGAGTTCTCCTACCACCCTTCCTCATGCCATAGCTTTCTTGTTTTTTTTTCCCTATTCTCGAAAACGAGTCGCTCTATATAATTAGTGCAGAGGTTTTCCCTCCTTCCCCAGCACCCAACGCACTCCCAGTAGATGTCTCCAGTCCTCATGTCATTGATGACAAATTTCATTCAAACGAACTCGACGTTGATGACAAAAGGAATTGTACAAGCACTCGGCGTGGATGTCAAATGACATTCTACACTCCTTGTCATGCCTTCATCTACCCGTATCATATATATATATATATATGGTAGTTGTTTTTATTAAAAAGTCTGCTGATTTTCCTTTTGTAATAGTTATCGTAATTATTAAGTGGATCAATATATATAGACACATCTATAATTTTATAGATAATTATTCCTCCATTGTAAGGTAAGAGGGAGCTCTCCTCTAAGTAATAATCCTATCCTTTCAATCTTTAGAGATATACTCCTTTCAACTTCCTCGAAAACTTAGTCGAGCCAATATATCTATCGTTTGGGATATAAAATGTATACCAATATATATATGGTATTGTTAACAAAGCACTTGGGAGATTACCATGTCCAAAATAGCATTTATTTTAACCTATATGTATACTTAATTCCTGCTGATTTCATAATGGAAACCACTTATTTGTAAAGTTTACACTCACCTTTCTCTCAAGGTAAAAATGTAAAACTTAACATTTATTTATCTTTAGGGATATTAAGTAATTTCTAAGATTTGGACGGAGCCAAGAACACCACTAAGTTTCCTTAAGGTAATGCATTAGTACTTAGATATAACTTACTTAATACCAGTCCCCTGGCCTCATTTGCTGAGACTTGGTTGTTAAGGATGTCCATAGGTATTCCTTAGTTTTACAAAGTAGCTCTTAGTAATAGTTACCTTAATGTTAACCATTAAGTATTGGGATTATTTTACTGCCTTTCGACAGTTAAAGGTGTCTTCAGTATCATTCCCTAGTACTTAACCAATAACTTAACTTAAGCAACCTTTAGTGAGAATGTTCTCTTAAGTGCTCACGATGTCATGATGACACTTATCGTCAAACTAATTTTCTACTAGCCATTAGATACTTTCCCCCTAGCAGATTCGTTTTCCCGTCGTTTAGTTGTGTCACAAACTTCAGCCACCTAGTCTATTAATCAACTATTACTTCTAGGAGATAAACAATCATACTAAGAGGTTTACTAGTGGGGCCTTCGCCTTGAGCTCCTCACAAGAAACCATAATTACACTTTTCTTATTTACATCAATTAGGAGAGAAAGAGGGATGTTACATCTTTTCCCCCTTAAGAATAATACCGTCCTTGGTGTTCAGTTTTTTCAACAATTTTGTCTTCAACTTAGACCTCTTTTGATCTTTGACATCTCCTCGTGGATGTTGTAAATCGTCTTCCATCTTCTACGATTCCCGCAAGTCGCTATTGCTCCTTCTTTTTCACAACCTGCACTTTTTACAACAAATCTGGTTTCCCAGAATGGTTCAATAAACATATCATTAATCCATAATCCAAATTAGAACATAAACGATGAGTCTTTATGCAACGCAACATCTTCGATTTATGAAATATATTCCACTCTTGTTTGTTCTTTATCATCATATGGAAAAACATAATACGGATGATCTTTTAATAAAACTCAGAAGAATTCATAAGTATTAGAGACTTACTATCTTTTGGAAGGAATGCTTTTACCTCAAATACTTGGACTCCTTAATTAGTCCTCAACTTGAGGTAGCTCATCTCTTTCATTCACAGGCTAGCATCAAATATTTAAGCAGTAAAATTTAAACACCTAGCTATGTATTCAACCACTTCATTTTTTATATTTGGCCAAATGTAATCCTTTCTCAACATTGTTATCATTTTATGGTAACCAGGGTGTCTCAAATAAGGACTTTTATGCACTTCATCTAAAATCAACAACTTAATTTCAGGTACATTAGGCATGTTTGTGCCAGAATTTGTTCCTAGACTACTACAAGAACAAGCTAGAACAATCTCACTACAAAAATTAAATATGAAAGGGTTTTTTATGATTTTGGTTTGAAAATTTATCATCAAAAAAGAAAATCATCTACAAACAAAACAGAAGTACTAAATCATGAAAGTATAATAAAAACTGGGCTGCTATCACATACAATATAAACCAGAAACATTAATGGCATGCTCATTTCATTCACAAAATATAAGCATTTACAAGATAAAATACGTTCATCAAGAAATGAAATTATACATTTGAGTAATCAAACAGATTCAAAATGAAACCAACATGAGACATAAAATGGCCTATGAGTATGTATATATCAGTATCAGTCTTAAAACTTACATAAGAGTCATCAGTCTTAGTTTGAGATATAATCACTAAACAGTCTTTTCCTTGAGCCAAAATTTGAACCCTGTCTTCATTTCTTTCTCTACTTTTATCCTCTTTCAAACTTAATCAGTTACATAACTATCAAAACTAATTTTTAGGTCTGAGTTTCGAAATAGTTACAAGAGTAGTTATATTTTTAAACATAACAAAATTATTAATTATAAACACTTTAAACTTATGGACATCTGGCTACTAGAAAGTATTTACAAATTCTTGGTAGCTTCAACTAACATACTAACTCCTTCCAAAGCAACTGATCGCTTCTTACTTCGTTCTTGTTTTGCTTCCAGGGTTTTTATTCTTTCTAATAATACCTTATTCTGCTGGTTCAACTTTTGAATTTTCTGGTTTAACTCTTCAGCTTGACTCTGCATCTGTCTTTTTCTTTTCACAGCCTCTTTGGACACAATTATCAGCTCCTGATAATGTGTGTTGATATCATTCAAATATCCTCTAAGTATTTTATTGGTGCTCATCAATCTATTATTGGTCTCATTAAGAAAACCAATCTGGTACTTATGCTGCTCTAAAGTTTTCTTGAGGTGGTCGACTTCCGAGTCTATTTTTATGTCTCCCTATACTGTAAAACCTTCTCCTGACAACCAAGGAATGTCAAAATTCTTAAAGATGAGCTCATCTTCTTCCTTATCTTTGATTGTTTCTTGTGCAAAAGGACATTTGGAAGTCATACGCTGTTCAAAGCAAGTAGAAGGTGGTTTCTCTAAAGCTTTGTCTTGTACTGGTTCTAATAAACCTGAATGCTCTTCTTCAATACGAATTTGCTGAGAGTCAATCACTTGTTCACCTTCCACCTCCTCATGAGTCGAGGAATCTTTTCCTTTTTCAACTTAGGATTTAAGATTTCTTTCATACCCAATCTGAACTTGTTCTTTCCTCTAGTCTTTGGTCTCCATTTGACCTCTACTTCCCATGTAAGAGATTTTCCTTGAAGTTTTTCATTTGACTGCAAACTTTGACCTTTTGGTTGAGCCAGATGAAGATCCTTTGTTGTGCTTTCCTATGCACATGTGAGACTTTGTTTTTTATCCAAAGAATTCTTCTCTCCTTCCTGATTTATAATAGTCTTTTGCTTGTTTTCTTCATTCTCAATAGTAGGTTCTTGATCACCCTCAAAAAATTCCATTTCAACCTCATCAATGAATCTTTCAAAATCTTGGTTCAAAGATTCCTCTTGAACAGTATCCTGTACCATCTCATCGACTAACTCCTTACTGACATTTTTGACAGCACTGAACTGCTTATTTATCAAGCTTTTCTTGATTTGGTCTTCTTGCTTGTTGGAAAAACCTGACCAGTACAGGAAATGGTTTCAACTTTTACCCTTCTTCTGCAATGTTGTGCATATAATTAATTTTATTAACCCATGTTGAAAAACAAACTGGCGAGTATGATCTGTATGCTCTTTAATTCTATTAGACATCTTTTGAAGACTTTTCAAGAAGAAAAAAGGTAAACTTATCTTTGCCTGCTGGTTTAGATGTTGCAAAAATCTAATATGATATTGGAAAACTAGAGAAAATCTCCCTTCACATGTGACATAACTCATCAAAATTTTAAGAACCTCCTTCCATTTAGGTTTAAATTTATCCAACTGAATTCCATTTTTCCAATTTAGGGTTTTGGTCTATGGTAACAAGAAATCCTTTGGGTCGAAACTGAATGGAATCTTCTTAAGCCACAGCTCTCCATCTCTTGATATGCCTGTAGCCTCTGCAATCAACTCTTTTGTCAATTCAAATTTAAGAGAATCAAATGTCACCATATCGTTATCAGAAATCTGGGCAAAATGATATGATACTTCTGGATTAAAACTTGTGATTCGTTCAAAGAAATTGAACCATCCTACCCTTTCAAATAACTCAGCACACTAAGGAAAATCGATTTCCCAATTGGTATCTGTAGGTTCATATCTATTAGTCTTTCCACTTTTCTTCATCTCGACACTGTAACTAGGTTATGTATTTCGTCAAGAAACTTTCAAGAAAGACTCAACTTCTTTTCTGCAACAACAAAGTTAATACCCAAAACAACCTGTGACAAATAGGGTTATGATTTTCAAATAAACCAAAAAGCATTAGAATCGTGTCAACTCAAACCACGATTATCTCAATGATTTCTATACACTCTCATACACTTGTCATGATTAGGTATTAGGGGTCTGAACCTCCGGGATTATGTTTTTAACAAGTAACTAGAAGCTTCCCACATTCTTTCTAGGACAACCATGATCATCAACACTTCTTTTAATGATTTTAGGTTCTTGTAGTGCCGTTTAGCATTAACCCTGAGCTTTGCGCTACACGAATCGCCTTTATACATATTCTTTATTTTAGGAAATGGCTCCAAAACAAGAGTTAGATCATAAGGCTAAAGCTTAGGATAACTTTAAATATGAGTTCTTCAAACTTCAAAAGATATATAATACTAAATAGGCCAAAAGAATCATCAACAAAATAAATTAAAATTGGTCTAATCCTATAAAAACAAATAAAATGTATTAAAAGTGAAATAAAATTAATAATAAAATTGAAATAAACCAAAAACTAAAATCCCAAATAAACCAAATTTGTTAAAAAAAAGATAGAAATAAACACACATAGACTAGAACAATATTTAGTCACAACAAGGAACATAACGTTTGTTTTTATACATCATTAGACCTTTTTCATTCAAGCTGTAATCTATTATTAAATTTTCAGATACATTTTTAGCAACTTTTTCACGTAATTTATAATAATTTTCATCTTGTTTAATTCCTTCTTCAAGCTAATTTTCCAGATCTGTTTTATAAGTGCTGATTGTTGCCACAGAATTTAATTTTGCATTTCTGCTTAAGGCATCAGCCACTTTATTTTCTTTACCCTTTATGTGTTGAATCTCGAAATCGTATTCTCTAAGGAAGTCTAACCACCTAGCTTGCCTTGCGTTTAGATTTGGTTGATCCAACAAGCATTTTAAGCCTTTATTATCTATCATTAATGAAAACTTCCTACCAATCAAGTGATGACACCACATCTTTAAAGCATGTATCATGGCTGCCAACTCTAGATCGTAGGTTGCGTTGTTCTTTTCGTGAATTTTTAGCTTCCTTGAATCATATGCTATTATATGACCTTCTTGTGTAAAGACTCCGGCGAGTCCATCATTGCATGCATCTATGCATATAACAAAGTCCTTGTTCAGATCTGCAATTTTTAATATAGGTGTTGTTGTTAACAGTTCTTTCAATTTCTTAAAACTCTCTTCACATTTTTGATTCCAAATGAATTTCTTTCCCTTTTTCTGCAAAGAGGTTATGGGATTTGCGATTCTTGAGAACCCTTCAATGAATTTTCTGTAGTAACCTGTGATTACCATGAATGACCATACATCAGTTACGCCTTTAGGGACATGCCATTCATTAATTGCTCTTATTTTATCTGGGTCGACTGCGATCCCATCTTTGGATATTACGTGACCTAAGTACTGTATTTTATCTTTGAAAAAGTCACATTTACTGAATTTAGCGTAAAGTTGATGCTCTCTTAAAACTTACAAAATTATCCTTAAGTGTTCTTCGTGTTCCTCTTTAGTTTTAGAATAAATTAAGATATCATCAATGAAAATAATTACAAACTTATCTAGATACTTATGTAGAACATTATTCATTAAACACATGAAAACTACTGGAGCGTTAGTTAACCCAAATGACATAACTACGAACCCGTAATGCCCATAACGGGTTCTAAAAGCAGTTTTAAAAATGTCTTCGTCCTTTATCCTGACTTGATATCCAAATATCAAGTCTATTTTAGAAAATATCATCGCTTCGCATACTTGATCAAATAAAGCATCTATGCGGGGCAGAGGATATCTATTTTTAATAGTCATTTTATTTAGCTGACGGTAATCTATGCATAAATGCAAGGTGCTGTCCTTCTTTTTAACGAAGATTATAGGTGATCCCCAAGGAGACACACTTGGCATTATGTAATTTTGATCAATTAGTTCCTTTAACTGTGATTTAATTTCATTAAGTTCCATAATGTTCATTCTGTAAGGAGCCTTTGAGTTTGGTACCGCTCCTGGTACTAACTCAATGGTGAAATCTAATTTCCTTTTCGGAGGTATTCCTCGAATTTCTTCCGGGAATACATCAGAAAAGTCCTTTAGAATAGGTATGTCTTCCAGTTTTAACTTATCTTCCTTAGTTGAGCGTTCATCATTAATTACATTTACAACAAACATTTTACACCCTTTTCTTACATCCTTTTTCACTTGTAAAGCAGAAATCTGTCTAACAGAGGTTTTTCTAGGGATTCCTTTTACTATTTTTGTTTCTCCTTCATTATTCAAGCATGTAAAAGTCTTTTCAAAGCAATTCAGAATTGCTCTATGCTTCTCTAGACAATTCATTCCTATTAATATGTTGTAAGACCTTAACAGTAATAGATTTAATTTAACTTGTGTCTTTAACTGACTCATAAGCAAATCACAACTTTTAACAAATTCTACTACTTTTCTTTTGGTTTCTGTAGCTAACTGAACCAGCCATGATTTATCAAACTTTTCTACTTTCAACTTACAACTTTTTACTAAATCAGGTGATATATAACTCAAACTTGCACCTGGATCAATTAGAATAGAAATAGGTCTATTTTGTAGCATACCTTCAATATCGACCATTGAAGTTTGATGGTTTACTTGCCGGTTTTCCAGTGCTGTGTTGATCCTAGGAATCTCCCTTGCTAAATCACCAACTGTTGGTTCTTCCTGCATTGCATGAATGTTGCTGACTGTTCTTCTCTTGTTCAGACAGATATTTCTAACATGTTTTCCTTGACAGCCATAACATTTTAAAGGTGGTCTTTGTTCATTATTTCTAGCATTATTATTATTTTTATTTGGCATGTTTCTTGCAGCTGTGAAATTCTACGGTGCATTACTTCTGAAATTATTGCCATGAAAATTTATGTTAATGAAATTTCTCCTGTTATTTCCAGAATTCTTATTAAAATCAAATTTTTTCTTTTTATGCTCAAAGTTACTAGGTTTATTATTCCTCCATCTAGATACACCTTCTCTTTTTTGTTCTGTTCATAATATAAGTTGGCCTTTCTCATGGCTTCCTCAAGAGTTGTAGGGTTGTTGTATTCAATTCTATCTTTTATATTAAAGGGTAAGCAGCTCAAAAACCTTTGTACCTTAGGTTTCTCATCCACAATGCAAGGCACATACCTTAACAGACTTAGAAATTTACTGCTTAGCTCCTTCATACTCATATAGCCTAATTTTAAATCATAAAACTCTTTTGCTTTCTCTTTGTAGTATTTTTCAGACATAAACTTTTTCTTAAAATATTTCTTAAATGCACTCCAAGTTACGCTCTTTTATTTAATGCTTTTTACTCTCTTAATGTCCTGCCACCAAATATCTGCTTTACCAGTTAGATTGTAAATGGCCATCTTAGCTTTTAATTGATTTGAATAATTGTATATTTGAAAATATTTCTTCATACCAGACAACCATGCTTCGACTGCCTCTCCCTTTTCATTTTCTCCTTTAAACATTGGGGGTTTTATCTTCTTGAACTCCCCTGAAATCTATTCATAAGGTTTGTACTTTCTTTTCTTAGGACTACAGTCACTATCACTGCTGTCTTGATCATACCTATTTTTTCTTTTATATGTTTTATCATTAGATTCATAAGAAGAGTCACTTTCACTTTTATAATATTTTACTTTCTTACCTCTGTGTTGATAGGACATGGTTCCAGAATCTAATTTCATTTTTGTTCTCTTATCCTTTTCATCATTATGATATTTATCTAGTAAAATCTGGTTTGGCTCTTCTTGTGCCCTTAAAATCTTTTCATTTTCTTCCTTCACATTTTTTTATCTCAGCTTTTAAATCTTTAATTATACGTAAAAGTTCAGATGATTGATCATTTAATTCTACGTAAATTTCTTCATTAACCTGTTCATGTTCATTATTATTATTACGTTCACTATGATGAGATCAGTCCTCTGTAGATTCTTCTAGTCCTTCCATACCTGCAAATTAAATATCAAACTGTACATAAACAAATTAAAACAAAAATTAGTAAACTTTATTTTCTTTTTTCAATTTTCTATTGTGTGCATTGAACCATATTCAGGCCTAGAGTTTGAACTTGCACTCTGATACCACATGTAACATCCCCAAAATTCATAAAATATTAAATTTTTTCTAAGCGATCTATTCGCCACTAAATGCTATGCGGAAGTATAAAGTGTATGTTCAACACCTGTAATTTCTGCTTACTTATATTAATAAATGCGACATTTAACCAACTCATGAATTATCTTTAATTAATTTAATTGTCTTAACGACAATT
Organism: Larix kaempferi; assembly: GCA_027924585.1. Classification (NCBI taxonomy): domain Eukaryota; kingdom Viridiplantae; phylum Streptophyta; class Pinopsida; order Pinales; family Pinaceae; genus Larix; species Larix kaempferi. The sequence goes on along the minus strand of BSBM01000940.1, from coordinate 7,458,594 downwards.
AAATAGTTAGGCATTCCTACATCTATAATTAATATCATATTGTTTGGATTTATAATCATCCTATTTGCGGAAGATTTAATGACTAAAATATTTATGTCTTTGACGATGCTATTTCTATAGTCATGAAAAATCGTCATCTATTTTATTAATGCTAAAGTATGGTAGTAGGACTATGACCCCTTTGTACAGTTGTGAGTAATTTTATGATACCCATTGTATCTTTGTTACGATCTAATGATCTTTTTGTTAATACTTACAATGTTTCTTATGTGTTTGATAACATTTAGTTAATAATTTCTGTCATAAGTATTTAGTATTTTATGTCTAATACGGGCAATCTTTGCATGAATAGATTGTTGTCAGGAACCCATGTCAACCCTTCTATTTACTTTGTTAGTATATTGTTGTTGGACGCATATGCTTTGTAAGCCGTCCCGTAGTATTTGTTGATCCATTGGTTGTATTATTGTTGTTGGACGCATATGCTTTGTAAGTCATCCCATAGTAATTGTTGATCCATAGTGTGTATTGGCCCATGGTTTGTATTGACACATGGTATTGACCCATGGTATTGGCGCCTAGACTTAGTATGTAAGTTTGTGTTGAGACCAATGAAGGTACCGTGAAGTTATTTGTATTGAGCTTGCTCAAAGGAGGTTGCCCCCTCGAAGTGGCCTATGATCAATAAAAGCGATTCTGAGTTCTGTTATTTTTGCTATCTCACATATTCTCATTAATTAATTGTTGCAGGTTCTTCACATCTAGTATTAGAGCACTTTCTTGGGCTCGCTGGGTGAAATTTCTGCCAATTTTTTTTTCGCATCTGTTGCAGCTTTGGATCTGGGAATAATCCCTATCCTCTTAACTGTGGGAAGTACTTGGGCATAAGCCCTAAAACTCATTGTGAGGAGTATCGCAGGAACCTTGAAGTAGCTGGCCCATTGAGAGGACCTGCAGCGAAAAGGGCAATGACCCCTAACTAATTGACTAGTTCCCACCCGTGAGGTAAACCAAGAGCTGTCGTTTGTGGCAAAGCGGTTATCAATTTTACCTGGGCCATGGAGTGGGGGGCACTGCCCCAATATGCAAGCTGTCAGACAACATTGGTGGCCAAGTCAATCCCCTAAACCGATAGGAAGCTGAACATACCTGGGGTCCATATCTATTTTTCAACTGAACTGTTTCTGATCACTTCTGCACCATTGCAGATCCATCGGTTGTCGATCACTTCAGCGCCGTTGCAGATCCATTTTGAAAGCCGATTTCGATCCAACCATTTCAGATCCATTCTAAAAATTGTTTCAGATCCATCCGTTTTCGATCCATTCTGAGCTTTTCCAGATCCCGCTCTTTCTGATACATTCTGAAAGCCGTTTCAGATCCATTCTGAAAAAAACAAAAACAAAAATAAAATATAAAATTTTGTTTTTTCGCCATATCTCTCCCTTGTTTTAACTCTGTTTTCCCTAAAACTTCACTGACACCCCTGCAATCCCATTCTACATATTTCATTCCTAAGGACCCTATCCCGAATTCCACTTCCCAAAGCCAGAAATCCCACATTTGTCTATTTTTAGGGTTTGCCATAACTCCTTCGATTTTCACCCAATCACCCTCAAATTTTGCCACCGTTTCTATTCCCTATTTCTGCTTCTTTGTCCCTCTTTGACAAATTTTCCCATTCTTTCACCTTGCTTCTGAAATCCTCATTTTTTGCATCCCTATCCATTCCAAAGTGTCCAAAACCTTATCAAACCCCAATTACCCATCCGATTTTTTCCCAAATCCAAATTTTCCTTTACTAATAAGCTACTATTTGTGTTTTTCTATCCATTCCCCCCCCCCCCCCCCCCCAAAAAAAAAACCTCCTAGTTCTGGTTGTCACCTGCGCAGGAGTAGAAACCATGGAGGAAGCACTTGCAGCCATCTAAACCAAACTCCAGGATTTGGATGAAAAATTTCTTGACCTCCATCTTGAGCATTCAGTTATGAACAACAAACGATAGTTCGAGTCTTCATCAGACAATGGGTTCTCTTCTTCCAGCGATTTTTATGGTCTGAAGCTTGAATTTCCTCGCTTCAATGGTACTGATCCGACTAGATGCATATATTGTGTAGAACACTATTTCAGTCTACATAATACTTTTGATATCCAAAAAGTTCCATTTGCATCCTTTCATTTGGAACAGGAAGCCCTTCAATGGTACTGTTGGTTCATCAAGGCTCATGACAAGCCAAAATGGATAGATTTTTGCCAACTCCTTTTGCAACGATTTGGTCCTAGTGATTTTGATGACTTCACCAGAGCACTCACTAAACTTCGTCAAATTGGCACTGTGAGAGAGTATCAGACATAATTTGATAAACCAGCCAATCAAACAGAAGGATTTTCTGATGAATTCTATAGGAGTTGTTTTATCAGTGGTCTTAAGGATGAAATCCGCTCAGAGGTCAAAATATTCTGTCCCAACACAATGATGGAAGCCTTGGTGTTGGATAAGTTGGCAGAAGACAAGATTGCAAGCCAACAATGCTCCAAAACCACTTTTGTTCCCTTATGAAATATGGGATCTCAACGACCTCCCATCCCGCCAGCTCCTTGATCAACTCCTATCAAGCATTTGTTTGAAACAGAGATGCAGGCACGCAGAGAAAAAAATGCTTTGTTACAATTGTGATGAGAAATTCACTCAGGGACATAGATGTGTTCAACAAAAGCTCTATCTCTTGGATAAGGATTCTCTACCTGCCTCTAAAATTGGTGAAGAAGCTCTAGATACAATGGATGATCAGGTTGAGATTCAGGAGCTGCCTATTGACCCCCCATATCAAGATGACCAACCAGAGATATATCTCAATGCTTTATCCAGTGTCACCACCCCCCAAACAATGCGGGTCAGGGGTTACTTCAAGAAGCTTCCTCTTACAACACTCATTGATTATGGTAGCACTCATAACTTCATTGACCCTCGGATCGCCAAAAAGGTTGATTGTTGTGTCCATCCTTGCTCCAACATTGAAGTCATGGTTTCCAATGGGGGCACCTTACCTTGCAAGGGGAAGTGTCACAATGTCTGTATCTCTCTAGAAGATTATAAACTACGCTCTGACATGTTTTCCTTGTCCCTAGGTGGATGTGATGTGGTTTTGGGCGTTTAATGCTTACGTACACTTGGCCCCATCTTATGGGATCTTGTTGAACTTTGGATGCAGTTTTCAGTCAATGGGAAACAACACAAATTTACAGGCTTACAACAAAGGTCTCTCCGCATCATCAGTTCACATCGCTTGAAAAAGATCCTTGAGAAGAATTCACATGGTGTCATCGCTCACCTCCATTCCATTTAAATGCACCCATCAACGGTCTCCCCTACTTCCTTGGATAGATATGTAGGTGTCTTTGCTGAACCTATGGGCTTGTTTCCTTCAAGATACCTTTCCGGTAAGACTTTAGCTGCATTTACATCTCAACAGGAAATGCTGGCTATTTTGCATGCAGTACAGAAGTGGCAGCCATACCTATTAGGGTATAATTTCTGCATCAATATTGATCTCCGGAGTTTGGAAAATTTCCTGGAACAACCGGTCTCCTCCCCAACACACCTGAAATGGGTTATCCAACTCATGGGTTATGCCTATGTGATCACTTACAAGAAGGGTAAGGACAATATGGCGGTAGATGCTCCTTCTCACACATTTGATGATTGTGTTGGAGAAAACTCACTATGGCTTGGGGTATACCACAACAGATAGATGACTACCAGAAATCAACTCAATTCTCATAACTATGCTATATAAATGACAATGCTAAGATAAGGAAGAAGATAACCAACCTTGATCCAAACGTTTGATGTAGATCCCCATTGGAGCTTTTCAATCCGTGCACTTGAATTTGCAAATTAGTCTTGACAACCAATATACAAAAAGTACATATAATATATAAACGACATTAACATCATCAATAGCAATGGCCCATGATATAACAAGTAAATGCAACCCAATGTAAGATAAACAACATTTACAACATTAATGGACAAGAATATGAGTATTTCTATTGATGAACAAGAAGAAGTACAAAGTGATACAACCTCTTGCCGGCAACCAATATGAACCAAGATCTGGATCAATCCACTTGTGCCTCCACCACTTCAATCCTCCATGAATGGCAAACTCAAACTAGATAGGAATTTGGAAGGTGAACATAAAGGGTTCACAACTACAAGGATCAATGAGTGTAGACTCAAGATAGGGCAAAAATCCACTAGAGTTCTCTTGCTCTTCTTTCTCCTCCCATCCATAAGCCATATGTGCTCAATATATAGTCCTCTCAAAGGTAAGTGAAATGACACATCGAGACGTTACTTTGGAAGATGGAGAGCTAAAGGTCACCCAATGACCGCTTTTTGGGAGTAAAAAGTAATAAACTAGTGATTTTTACCATTTTACTTGATACTCGCAGGCTATAGTGATGCAACTCGTGGGTACACATGCTATAGTGATGCAACATGCGGCTCAGAGGAAAAATGAGGAAAAATATGTCTGAAGGATATAAAGTGAATCTGAGTCAGTGAAATGGATCCCATAGGCCAAAGAATGCTGATGCTCACAGGGTAGAAGATTACAGTGTAACAGATGCCCCCTAATGTGTGAGGTCATAGACTGATGCTACGATGGCCAAAATAGATTATAAAACTCAGAAGTGGAGTGATGGAGACACAAGTGGAAAGAGCAGCTCACTTGTCATAATACAAGAGTATCCGTGAATACATGTCATAGTACAACAATCTGATACAATGGCCATGAATAGGCAGTATATAGTGAATACATGTCATAAGTGATCATAGCCATGATCCCTCTACAATAAGATATGGTCTCCTGCTAAAAAGGAAACAACTGGTGCAAACTAGAGGTACAAATTGCTGATATCTGAGAGGTGATATCTCAGATGTAAAGTCAAAGTCATAAATAGCATAATGAATGCCACTATCACCTGGGGTCTTCTACGCAAGTCCTCGACAGTGCAAGTCCCATCAAGTGAATAAAGGAGTTGGGGTCGAACCTGATGTGACATCGTCTGATTACTGGTCAATGATGTATACCATTAACAGATGCGAGATAACCCACCAATAATGAAAATGGGCATCAAGGCATAGAGTACAATCATCGGAGTGTGAATAAATGAGTTGAAGTCGAACACTAGGATGAATCCATCGATCAGGGGACATTGATGTATTCCAAAAACTGTCGATGGCGAGAGAACCTACCACTAATGACTGCAAGCCTCAAGGTACTCAACCAAACTCTAAGCCTCAAGTCCCAGAATAAATGGGTTAAAGTCGATGGAACAAGATTCGCTGGAAGGAGGGAATTAAGGCATCCCCCATCAACCAGCACGAGGTACCAGCTAAGTTGAAAGATTTGGAAGAACTTAGGTGGAACGGACTGACGTAATAAGGATGGCCGACATGAAATAGTCAAGAGATCTGAGGAGTGGCCAACATTGGTTCAGGACTTCCTTTGAACAAGAGCATGAGCAGATGGATAGACTCAGGAAGCATAGACTTGACATAAACTGTGCAATGCATGAGGCATTACAAAGGGCTCCATAATGACTGGAAGCTTAACCAATTGGTGGATAAAATTGAGAAACAAGTACAACTCCTAAGGTCCAACTATAGTCCCGACTCATAATGTATGGAGTGGAATGAATGCTCTGTTCAAAGGCGACACAATAGATGCCAACAAGTAGTAACCATAATCTTGTCCAACTTTTTGGAATATTTGATTTTTTTGGTCTTTTTCATATTTGTGAAAAGATTGAAAAAGAATAAAATTGCTTATAGTACAATAAGTGAGGGAACGAGTGTCAAATAGTGAGTAGACTAGTTCCAAGTAGTGGAACATACCTATGATCAATGTAAGAAAGTGCATGCAGGATGTGGATACTCGGGGGGGTGTTCCCTCAGGGTCAAAGGGTCATCAAATTGTGAAGGGAAAATATAAGCTTTGCAAGGCTCGATAGGGAAAAGTGCTCAGGCACTAGGCTAACAACTGAGTAAGAGGGAACCGGCACAAGGCTCAAGCGACAAGCAGGATGATGCAATGCAATCACAACATGATATAACTGAGGGGAGTCCTTAAGGGAGACGGCCAGCATAAGACAAAGTAGAGTATGAGTCTTTATCGCAACGTCATGGCGTAACTATGAAGGACTCCCAATTCTAAGGACAAACAACGACATGGGCACAAGAATGCACAAAGGGGTTCTAACTAGGGTACCCATGTTCGGAAAAGCCCTAACGCAGCATAACGACACTTCTATAGCAGAGTGAAGGTTCCATGTCAGTTACGAAGCGGGGTCGCACCTAGGGTTTATGAAAATGGTTAATAGGTCAAATGCATAATGCACATGGAAATGGAATCTAACATATATGCCAGGTGTGAAATGTACCTGCCGTAGGTGTGAAATGGTCCAGAACAACTTTCGCCAAAGAAATATGATTAAAAAATACTACTCCAAGACACTATATTAGTCCAAAACGACACAAAATAGTAAAAACTATAAACAAGTGGGTCCTGAAAATTATAAATAGTAATAAAAAATTACAATTTACAATTCATTTTTACTATTCACCCATTTGGAGCTTTTTGGTTAGTTTTCACCTGAAAGTTCAGTTGCCGATTCTAGGAGCTAGGAGCGACCGTTCATTGAACCATCTGGAGCAGGTTGGTAGTCTCATCCATACCTTTCATTTAAATGCTTTCATTTTGATTTTCAGCGGTGGGATTTTTTGTTTGGCCAAGCCCTAAATGGCTTCGGCACTACCCGCGGGCTATAACTATGAGAGTTGTGGGTAGGGCACCAAACGCGCAGTCAACGCAAAGATTGACCGTGGGTACCCGCACCTGTATACAAATTAGCCCACGGGTACGGCCGTGTAGTTTGTTTTTTAAAAGAATTTGACTAAAATGCTTGTTTTTCTTCACTCCAGGATGGTTCTAGAGTGGAGGGAGAGGGAGCATGACCAAGTTGATGAGGCCGTGTGCAATGATGTGCAAGCACAACAGGCATTGCAAGCATGTGCATTGTACAAATTAGGGGGTTTGAGGGCCCAAAACCTATTACTCCGATGCTTGATCGACTATTGGGATGTTGATGCACAAAACTTCAATCTCAATGGGAAAATCCTCACATTGGAAGTGGATGACATCTACTTCATTACCGGTTTGTCCCGTCGAGGTGAGGATGCTAATCTTCAGTATCGTACTATGGGTGGTGGGATCACCATCCTTGACTACATAGCGCGGTATTGCCCTGCAATCACATGCACGGTGGGAAGTCAGGTGCCCATTAATGCCATAGTGAATCTGAGCATGAAGATCATTGTGGCTACCTTAGTGTGGATCACGGGATCCAAAGCTCTGCACTAGGCATCCAGGCCGATGATGTTCTATGCATCACAATGCATGCAACCTATAGTGTTTAACTAGTGTACCACACTGCTGGGGTCTATGAAGACTCAATTGACAGAATGAAAAGAAGGGAAGGCCAAAAACTTCAGGTATGGGAGTATCATATGCAGCTTCTCCTTTGAGAGGGTTCTGGGGCTTAGTCCGAGGGTGGATGTCCCTCCTAATAGTCTCCAGGATCCATCCCTGACCCAGTGGTCTGAGATCTTGACACGACAGGGTGGTGGCTATCTGGCATCACCATATACTGAGGAGTTCTTCTGCTGGTGGGACTAGTAGGTCATTGCCATAGAGGACTACCCCTATGCAGGGATAGACTTCCACCAGGATAGGGACATGCCACTCCCGCCAAATGTCGCATTCAGAGACATTGGTGAGTACTCTTTTGGATTTTTTTATGGATTTTTGATTATAGATGTAAATGAAAAAATCTTTTTGGTGGTAGTATCCTATGCTAATGGTTGACTGTTTGCTCGTAGAAAAAGGCCCAGTGAGACCTGATAGCTTCCCGAGACATGGTCATCGGGGTAGGGGTGAGGAGGCAGGTGATGCTACAGCAGCACACACTCTATAGACTTTACGGTGCAACCTCACATGGATGGTTGCTAGGGTTCCATAGATAGAGGTGGCGAGACTACCTGAGGCCATGCAACACCAAGTAGTGGGTGTTCCGGGTGACTGGGTGTGGCTATTGCAACGGGTAGCCAATGCAGTACAATATTTCTATGAGACACATCCTGTCGGGGTGGTAGCTAGGCCTCCTCGTAGGGATTAGATATCTTAGGATCTCATTTTTTGTATCGATATGTATATTTTTGAGGGCTACGGGCTCCAGTTTTGTATGACACTACCATTTTGGACATATTGATATATATAAAACTTTGGTTCTCTGGTTCTACTATATGTGTGTATGTACAAATGTATGAATGTCTTCTTATATTTTTGTGCTTCATGATGAATGTGAAAAATGCCAATCTAATACATAGTTAGCGTATGCATCAAATATATGATTAACACTTCTCCGAACATGTATGTATGTAATTGAAACAAAATATCGTTCCAAGAGTCTTGCCCTTAGGAATTTCTGTAGTAGCGTAGGATCTCGCACACAGTACTGCCCATTCAGCTAAGACACAACTAGTTGTGAATCCAGGTGGACTTCTAAAGACTGGATGCCATGGGAAATGGCATCCCGAAGTAGCTCAATGACGACACTATACTCAGCCACATTGTTAGATGTAGGACCAAGACAAGCACCTCTTGAGGACACAACTAGGTGGTCAGGTGAGAAAATAACCCAGGTAGCAGAAGCAAGCTGCTGCATATGACAGCTAGTACCATCCGCGAAACCTAAGAATGTAGGAAAATCCACTGACATTTGTCAATCAAACGGAAGCTAATCAGCAGACCCGAAAACCAAAATAAATCTAAACTATGTACAGAAGAAACTATACAATAGTATACAAAAGTATTAGCCTGAACTAGAGGTTCAAGCGTAATATCGCTTGAGGTAGAGCCCATTTCTAAGCTCCTTCAAGACAGCCCCCTCATAGTATTCTAATTCATAGGCTCTTTTTTCCAGGACACGCCTCACGATGTAAGGACCGTGCCACATGGGGTTGAACTTGCCTGCCCCCAGGGGTTCTTTAGCTTGGTCATATAAGAGGACCAAGTCACCTTCAGCATATTGCCGGGGGCGAACATACCTATCATATTGAACCTTAACACGACGTTTGTTGGCATCTATGGCCATAGCGGCATCTCAACATTGCTCGTTAAGTTGATCGAGGTGGATTAAACGTTGCTCAAGACCCGTCGTATCAGGGAGGAGCTCTATGGCCAGTTTAAGTGAAGGGATCTCGCATTCAATCGGTAAAAGTGACTCCACACCGTGAACTCGCTAAAATGGTGAGAACCCGGTGGCAGTCTTGACTACGGTTCGATACGCCCACAAAGTAGGATATAACATGATGTGCCAATTGGTATTGCTTTGTTGTATGGTACGTTGGAGAATGGTCTTTGTCACGAACCCAAAATTTCGTAAAAATTTAAAACTTTTCTAAGTGCCTAAATGCCACTAAAATATATGCGGAACCATAAAGTATGGGTTTACTTTCTTTAAATATTGCTTTACAAATAATTATAACTCTTCGAATACATAACTCTTCTAAATTCAACACATGGTTTTCTTCTTTTGAACCAACTAACTTTTCATATGTGTGCACTAGATACAACCTTAAAAACCATAGACCAATAAACCGTAGACAACTATATTTAAGCCTCATATTTCTTTTAATCAATTCATTTAGTTATTCGTCAAATTAATAAAATGCACTTCAAGATGTTAATTCATTTTCAAGAAACATGTACATCTTTTATCAGTTAATTGTACCAATACAACAACCTAAATGGTAACAACTTAATCATAATCATAATGGGAACATATTGGCATTATACATCATATAAACAACTAACTTTCTAACTGAATCATATACTTCAAAGTAATCATAAACAATTCAAGAAAGAGGCAAGTACTCATTCATAAAGACACATTGAGAAACACGATAGGAAACATAGGAGACAAAATATAACGTGGTTCACCTGTAGACGGGCTAGTCCACAAAGGTGTGTGCATTCTTTATTATTTAGGCAAAGGTGATAGTATTACAAAGAGCAACATGGTTGCTGTGACCATATTCATTCTCCTTTCGTCAAGCCTCTATTACATAGAGCTTTTCATTAAAACTTAAACAACATGTATAAGAATTATCTGGTCTTCCAAACACGCCTATGAAGATATGTCATTCATTAGAATTAACCTCTTGGAGATCATAGAAGTAATATCTATAATAATAAGGTACAACATTATCGTCAATGGCATGAGGGCTTACCTCTAAGTGCCTCAACCTCTCAAGCTTCGTATCAAGAGAGTTTAGAGGAAATATTAAGAATAACTTAAAACTTAAATAGCCTAAACCAAATCATCTCGTCGTATCTCGAATTGCATGACAAATATCCTAGACAATGCACACACTATAATTATTTGGTTTATTCAATAAATCTTATAATGTCAATGGTTCCATCTTCGTATTATGGTTAAATCAATCACTCCTTTAACATGTATACGATTCTTCTGCATGGGAATGCTACACATTCTATAATCATGTTTAAAAGCACTAATCTTCCAAATATCAATATTCATATATTCCTTTTGAGTGACCTTATTATCATTAGATCCATGCATCACCTAAGTATGTAATGGACCACTATATCACAAGTTGTTAAATAACACATCTTTCAACATTCATATCTACAAATTTAGATTAAGGATAGTTCCTTTATGGTCATGTCATATCAGTTTAACTAAGAGTCTACATCATATATTAATGTAATTTCCTTGATACTTACTAACATTCAAATATATATATATTTTGACCATGTTCAAGGTACTAATCTTAATTCTACCCTTTTACTTGTCTACATTAATATTTATTTACTATGCATAAGCAGTTCATATGCTAGTGACATATCAATAACAAAATTTCACTAGATAGAAAGTACATCTTGAATCACCTTTGTTTGCATCATACAAATTTCCTAAACTAAGGAATTTCCATTTCCCCACTCATTGCTTTCATTTTCAATATGTCCATTGCACAGCTTATATACTAACTTTTGCATAATATGGACGAGTAGTATCCCTCATCAAATAGCAAGGCTCATGTGAACACCAATTCACCATATAAACAATAGCTATACACGTGATAGGCGTCTAAAATAAAAGAAGATGTAATACTATCAATTCAATCATACGTCGCTATTCTACCAAACCTAGTTTCATCTAACCGGTCATTACTGTGAATCGAATAACCCAGACTCAGAACTGTATAAGTATACTTATCAATATTTTTAGACAAAAGATCAAACCTAGATCTTTGTGTGTGTAAAACGATGTTTTTAGCCGGAGGTCAACTCTGGTTCATATATATAAATATATGGATTCAATGTCTAATCCTATAACTAGATATCCAACTCAGATAAACAAAAACACATCATTCAAGGTAAAACAAAATACCAGAACAGAAAAATGAATGCATCAACTCTTATGCAGAGATAAGCGTTATCATTTAGAGGGTAAATAAAACAACAAGAATGCATTGTCCAAAATAGATTATTTTGAATGATTCAGGTAAAAATTCGATAGCCTTTATCGACCACGGAAAGGAATCTATTATCAGGCAGAGGAATAATATACTTATCAAGGAAGAACGACCTTCATCGATCAGATGCAGAATGACTCGGTTATCTGGCAGACTTCAACTTGCCTCTACTCAAATGAAAACTCAAACTCTATCACTACGGTGAGTCAAAATCATCAAACAGGATTTAAAGCTAGGGCCGAAATAAATCAAAGTAAGATCGTTAAGACAGAGATCTCAGAGTTCCATGTTGAACCTGGGATAGACATACTACGGTAATGCAGAGAGTAACGCTTTGTCAAACCGCTATGTAAAACACCGTTCACATCTCTTTATACATAGAAGGACCAGGGAGACGATCAATTACTTTGATCATGACAGAGATTGAAATTTCCTTAGCTACGTCGTAGGAAAAAGACAACATTTAAAAATTGAAAACCTGATGACAAAAAGAAATCAATTACCTCAATTGCAGAAATAAATCCTAGATTGATTGATCTCTGTTGGCTCCTAAAGACCCCTTCCTCGACGAGCAGATAAACTCAATCAGCTTTAGCAGGTAGCCATTTTCCTTTCCTCATACCCAAAACTCACGAAACTTCCTTCCTAAAAAAAATCACATAACCCTCTCTATGGCGATACCAGATGGAGGAACTAACAAAATGGAGAGATTGAAACAAAAACACCAGAGTTATGATCTGGACTCAACCCATTGGGGAAAGGTATAACACGCCTCTCATATTCAGAATAATAAATGCCAGACTTTAACCACACAAACTATATTAAGCAGTTTTACTACCCTCGACACTCACACACTGTCATATTTTATCTAAGAGTTACAGAGATTATACTACCGGTGGATGCCTCAGGTTGTAGAGAGCTATAGGTAGAGAATACATCCTCCCTGGGATCAAGCTTTAACTAGCCGTCCCATCCAGATTACATGCGAATGTTTCCCAACTATTAACTCGGTTAAAATCATAAAAGAAGAGTTCAATAAAATACTTACAGATAAATCTATCTATCCATGACTTTGTTAAGAAGAATACTAGCCTCGAGGGTGAGTTTGCCTCCTTCGCAGAGATCTCTGGAGGTCGCTTCCCTCCCGTGAAGCTCCATGGTACAAAAATTCATCATTCCTTTCACAGCACAATGTTCGGTTCTCTTCAACAACTCCTCCACCGATTGCACATCCACTGAATCCTCCCCCCTTTCCATAAGTTATTAACATCTATAAAAAGAATATCAGGGTGTGAGCTCCTCCCGATGCCACTCTCGGCCCACGTCTTTCATACTGAGACAAATGGCAGATTATAGTTTTGGAAAACTTCCACCAAAAGATACTCGCTAAAAACTCTCCAAGAGGTTGAACACTCTCCTTCAAAAATCGTGCATCCATCCAGCTCATAAAAGGCTCAGCGATTGTTAAGGGACATGGCAGGAACCCAAAACTCCTAAAAACAAGCTTGGATGTCTTCCACAACTACATCAAAGATCGTGGGGTTTTCGGCGGTAGTGCTTGAGTTTTTAATAAAGCGAATCCTTCCTTTAAGTAAGTTTGGCATGTTATGAGGTTAACCCTCATGATTGTCCCCATTAATACGATTTCAATTATAACTATTTCACATTATAACACCTATGTGAGTAATTTATATACTAAAAGACCATCCTCTTTGTTTTGATATATATATATATATATATACTAAAATCATTCTTTTAATATACTTACACATGTATTTACACATAGTTATTCAAGTTCTATTTTAGGGATTAAGGATTGACTCCTTTTAGTTTTATCAAAGGTTAGAAGTATAACTTTCTACTTCAAATACTAACCCTAATCTATAAAGTAAGCTTCTTTTTCCTTCCATAATAATGGTTTGTTGTCCTTATTATACATATTATTCATATGCATCCCACTCCTCTTTTGTTTGTCAAAAATGAGGAGAGTAACCTTCTTCTAATATATATATATATATATATATATGTATTATTTTAATGATATATGCATCTTTTAATTGTCTCTTTAAAGTAATGAATGCCCCTCTCCTTTTTGCATAGCTAGGGTCATAGCTTACTTAGGATAAAATAGTTATCCAAGTGTTGATCATTAGGTCTTTAGAAATCCTTTCACCGCCTTTCGGAAACTAAAAGGTGTCTTTGGTATCCTTTACTAGGACTTAAACGATAACTTAACCTAAGTGCTTACGACAACACTCATAACTTTTAATGACCTAGGTCTACAAGTTAAGTAAGTAGATACCATAACACACATCAGTCTCTGGTGGGGCCTTGGCCTTGAGCTCCTCACCAGAATGATTACAATCAATAATAATAATATTAATGATAATAATAATTGGGGTCAAAATTGAGGGATGTTACACACTCCACCCCTTAAAGATAACACCGTCCTCGATGTTCAACAATTTGTCTTTTGCGTCCATTCATCATCTTTCGCTTACTTTTGCTCTTAAGGTTTGGTTGTCTTTACATCTTTGCGATTTCAGCAAGCTCTCTTCAATTGTAACCTGCACATTGTACAACTCGTACAAGATTTTTCAGTATAACATAAGTATACAAAATTTCAAAATAGCAAATGTTTATCATTCATCCTCATCCTTGATGAAATATTTGCTTACTTTAGCATTCATAACATTCTCACATAAATACATGTGATAGTCTAACTACAAGACAATCATTATCATTAACTCATATCATACAACAATTCTTTCAACTGAACTTTGTAATCACCAAACACCTTTGTACTTCCGCAATCATGGAGACTTGCATACAAAACTCTTATGTATTTTCTGCAATCGTGAAGACTTGCCATACAAAACCCTTTATGTATTTCCGCAATCGTGGAGACTTGCCATACAAAACATGAGTCTTTTATAACTCAATCGGAAAACCTCTGCATACAACAAAAATATGACAGTCTTACTCTGCAATTCATTACATAGCTTTCCCTCATCGAATCTTCTTGTGGGCTCAGTTCTAACACCACAAGGAAAAAGTTTAGTCTCCTCAGAGAACCTCTTGTGTGCTCCGTTCTAACAACACAAGGAAAAATCGTGAGCCCTTCCTCTGGTCAATTCGATGGTTATAAAGTTTGCCTAGGACTTTTGGGCCAGTATAACATTCAACGAGCTTCCCACCTGCTCTGTTCCACTTCCATGGGGAACATGACCACAATTTTAGGGAAGTTGCACCCTGCAACAGCTAGTAAGTGAGTGCAAGATGCAGCCTCTACTTGAGTTTAGGAAATATTATTTTCCTCTCAAACCTTCTCATCTGAGTCCGAGAACTTTACTTAGTAACAATAATTTAGTATTTCTTGTATTCCACATGCGACAAAATAACCACAAACTATTTAATGAATATATTCATCTATTTACCATCATATTCTATGCATTTTGATGATAACACATCATCAATCATAAGTCTTATCACCAATCATGATTCATAAAATCCTGTAAATAACATGTAAAGAAAATCATTACTTACTTTTGAGCAACATAGCTCAACTTATCTGTATAAGTCAACGTCCCTTTTTGATCATGTCATCAGTTGGGATTAAGTTCACTTCATAAAATGTTAGTATAAGGATAAGTTTTTCTGCTTCAATTGCTCATCTTTTGAACATATTACTTCCATAGCATTATACGCATGCTCATTTACTTGTGCATCCTCTTCATTTCATCCTGACGCAAACTCTTTTGCTTAACAAATAAACATGTTAGTTTCATAATTTAAAACGGCTAGCTGTACTTAGATTCATTTCAAATTGAATACTTTTCGAACCTTTAACAAAATGATGATACTCATCAATAGTGTTTTCAAGTAATTTCTGAACTTCACTTTCTAATTCCTCATATTCATTTTAACATGCTTAGTTCTAAACATGACACATTTTATTGAAACACATTAGGATCTATAGGAGTATAAACCATCCTAAATGATGACCCTATTATGCATTCTATGGTAATGAAATGCCTATATTTACAATATCTCAATAATCTAGCCCATAAATTGGGATATCCTACCACTTCATATGGATGTATAAAATTTACTTCACATTGATATAAGGTAACTTCAAATATACATAATTGTAACTTCACATATATAAGAATATATATACTGCACTTTTAGTTAAGGTCAAAGTATTATCATTAACATCCAACATCAAAACAATTCTTATTAACAAGGGTCAGCCAAATCTCATTAACAAGGGTCAACCAAATCTCATTAACAAGGGTCAACCAAATCTTATCAAATGGAAGATACACAATCCTCACATATCAAATTAGATTTGCACATCAACTACTTTGCTTTAATAATTGAAATACTCATCTTTACTCTTTTGAGAAACTTTGAAGTTCGAACTTTTGAATGACATTGCCCCTCATCCATTCCAGTTCCATGCATACAAAGTGAAACAAAATAATCGATTAGTAAACTTAACAACCTTCATACTTATTTATTGCATGTTGAGCTCATCAGGCCCAAGTGTTGTAACCTAAAGCTCTGATACCATATGTCACGAACCCAAAATTTCGTAAAAATTTAAAACTTTTCTAAGTGCCTAAATGCCACTAAAATATATGCGGAACCATAAAGTATGGGTTTACTTTCTTTAAATATTGCTTTACAAATAATTATAACTCTTCGAATACATAACTCTTCTAAATTCAACACATGGTTTTCTTCTTTTGAACCAACTAACTTTTCATATGTGTGCACTAGATACAACCTTAAAAACCATAGACCAATAAACCGTAGACAACTATATTTAAGCCTCATATTTATTTTAATCAATTCATTCAGTTATTCGTCAAATTAATAAAATGCACTTCAAGATGTTAATTCATTTTCAAGAAACATGTACATCTTTTATCAGTTAATTGTACCAATACAACAACCTAAATGGTAACAACTTAATCATATCATAATGGGAACATATTGGCATTATACATCATATAAACAACTAACTTTCTAACTGAATCATATACTTCAAAGTAATCATAAACAATTCAAGAAAGAGGCAAGTACTCATTCATAAAGACACATTGAGAAACACGATAGGAAACATAGGAGACAAAATATAACGTGGTTCACCTGTAGACGGGCTAGTCCACAAAGGTGTGTGCATTCTTTATTATTTAGGCAAAAGGTGATAGTATTACAAAGAGCAACATGGTTGCTGTGACCATATTCATTCTCCTTTCGTCAAGCCTCTATTACATAGAGCTTTTCTTTAAAACTTAAACAACATGTATAAGAATTATCTGGTCTTCCAAACACGCCTATGAAGATATGTCATTCATTAGCATTAACCTCTTGGAGATCATAGAAGTAATATCTATAATAATAAGGTACAACATTATCGTCAATGGCATGAGGGATTAGCTCTAAGTGCCTCAACCTCTCAAGCTTCGTATCAAGAGAGTTTAGAGGAAATATTAAGAATAACTTAAAACTTAAATAGCCTAAACCAAATCATCTCGTCGTATCTCGAATTGCATGACAAATATCCTAGACAATGCACACACTATAATTATTTGGTTTATTCAATAAATCTTATAATGTCAATGGTTCCATATTCGTATTATGGTTAAATCAATCACTCCTTTAACATGTATACGATTCTTCTGCATGGGAATGCTACACATTCTATAATCATGTTTAAAAGCACTAATCTTCCAAATATCAATATTCATATATTCCTTTTGAGTGACCTTATTATCATTAGATCCATGCATCACCTAAGTATGTAATGGACCACTATATCACAAGTTGTTAAATAACACATCTTTCAACATTCATATCTACAAATTTAGATTAAGGATAGTTCCTTTACGGTCATGTCATATCAGTTTAACTAAGAGTCTACATCATATATTAATGTAATTTCCTTGATACTTACTAACATTCAAATATATATATATTTTGACCATGTTCAAGGTACTAATCTTAATTCTACCCTTTTACTTGTCTACATTAATATTTATTTACTATGCATAAGCAGTTCATATGCTAGTAACATATCAATAACAAAATTTCACTAGATAGAAAGTACATCTTGAATCACCTTTGTTTGCATCATACAAATTTCCTAAACTAAGGAATTTCCATTTCCCCACTCATTGCTTTCATTTTCAATATGTCCACTGCACAGCTTATATACTAACTTTTGCATAATCTGGATGAGTAGTATCCCTCATCAAATAGCAAGGCTCATGTGAACACCAATTCACCATATAAACAATAGCTATACACATGATAGGCGTCTAAAATAAAAGAAGATGTAATACTATCAATTCAATCATACGTCGCTATTCTACCAAACCTAGTTTCATCTAACCGGTCATTACTGTGAATCGAATAACCCAGACTCAGAACTGTATAAGTATACTTATCAATATTTTTAGACAAAAGATCAAACCTAGATCTTTGTGTGTGTAAAACGATGTTTTTAGCTGGAGGTCAACTCCGGTTCATATATATAAATATATGGATTCGATGTCTAATCCTATAACTAGATATCCAGCTCAGATAAACAAAAACACATCATTCAAGGTAAAACAAAATACCAAAACAGAAAAATGAATGCATCAACTCTTATGCAGAGATAAGCGTTATCATTTAGAGGGTAAATAAAACAACAAGAATGCATTGTCCAAAATAGATTATTTTGCATGATTCAGGTAAAAATTCGATAGCCTCTATCGACCATGGGAAGGAATCTATTATCAGGCAGAGGAATAATATACTTATCAAGGAAGAACGACCTTCATCGATCAGATGCAGAATGACTCGGTTATCTGGCAGACTTCAACTTGCCTCTACTCAAATGAAAACTCAAACTCTATCACTACGGTGAGTCAAAATCATCAAACAGGATTTAAAGCTAGGGCCGAAATAAATCAAAGTAAGATCGTTAAGATAGAGATCTCAGAGTTCCATGTTGAACCTGGGATAGACATACTACGGTAATGCAGAGAGTAACGCTTTGTCAAACCGCTATGTAAAACACCGTTCGCATCTCTTTATACATAGAAGGACCAAGGAGACGATCAATTAATTTGATCATGACAGAGATTGAAATTTCCTTAGCTACGTCGTAGGAAAAAGACAACATTTAAAAACTGAAAACCTGATGACAAAAAGAAATCAATTACCTCAATTGCAGAGATAAATCCTAGATCGATTGATCTCTGTTGGCTCCTAAAGACCCCTTCCTCGACGAGCAGATAAACTCAATCAGCTTTAGCAGGTAGCCGTTTTCCTTTCCTCATACCCAAAACTCACGAAACTTCCTTCCTAAAAAAAATCACATAACCCTCTCTATGGCGATACCAGATGGAGGAACTAACAAAATGGAGAGATTGAAACAAAAACACCAGAGTTATGATCTGGACTCAACCCATTGGGGAAAGGTATAACACGCCTCTCATATTCAGAATAATAAATGCTAGACTTTAACCACACAAACTATATTAAGCATTTTTACTACCCTCGACACTCACACACTGTCATATTTTATCTAAGAGTTACGGAGATTATACTATCGGTGGATGCCTCAGGTTGTAGAGAGCTATAGGTAGAGAATACATCCTCCCTGGGATCAAGCTTTAACTAGCCGTCCCATCCAGATTACATGCGAATGTTTCCCAACTATTAACTCGGTTAAAAGCATAAAAGAAGAGTTCAATAAAATACTTACAGATAAATCTATCTATCCGTGATTTTGTTAAGAAGAATACTAACCTCGAGAGTGAGTTTGCCTCCTTCGCAGAGATCTCTGGAGGTCGCTTCCCTCCTGCGAAGCTCCATTGTACAGAAATTCATCACGCCTTTCACAGCACAATGTTCGGTTCTCTTCAACAACTCCTCCACCGATTGCACATCCACTGAATCCTCCCCCCTTTCCATAAGGTATTAACATCTATAAAAAGAATATCAGGGTGTGAGCTCCTCCCGATGCCACTCTCGGCCCACGTCTTTCATACTGAGACAAATGGCGGATTATAGTTTTGGAAAACTTCCACCAAAAGATACTCGCTAAAAACTCTCCACGAGGTTGAACACTCTCCTTCAAAAATCGTGCATCCATCCAACTCATAAAAGGCTCAGCGATTGTTAAGGGACATGGCAGGAACCCAAAACTCCTAAAAACAAGCTTGGATGTCTTCCACAACTACATCAAAGATCGTGGGGTTTTCGGCGGTAGTGCTTGAGTTTTTAATAAAGCGAATCCTTCCTTTAAGTAAGTTTGGCATGTTATGAGGTTAACCCTCATGATTGTCCCCATTAATACGATTTCAATTATAACTATTTCGCATTATAACACCTATGTGAGTAATTTATATACTAAAAGACCATCCTCTTTGTTTTGATATATATATATATATATACACTAAAATCATTCTTTTAATATACTTACACATGTATTTACACATAGTTATTCAAGTTCTATTTTAGGGATTAAGGATTGACTCCTTTTAGTTTTATCAAAGGTTAGAAGTATAACTTTCTACTTCAAATACTAACCCTAATCTATAAAGTAAGCTTCTTTTTCCTTCCATAATAATGGTTTGTTGTCCTTATTATACATATTATTCATATGCATCCCACTCCTCTTTTGTTTGTCAAAAATGAGGAGAGTAACCTTCTTCTAATATATATATATATATATATATATGTATTATTTTAATGATATATGCATCTTTTAATTGTCTCTTTAAAGTAATGAATGCCCCTCTCCTTTTTGCTTAGCTAGGGTCATAGCTCACTTAGGATAAAATAGTTATCCAAGTGTTGATCATTAGGTCTTTAGAAATCCTTTCACCGCCTTTCGGAAACTAAAAGGTTTCTTTGGTATCCTTTACTAGGACTTAACCGATAACTTAACTTAAGTGCTTACGACAACACTCATAACTTTTAATGACCTAGGTCTACAATTTAAGTAAGTAGATACCATAACACACATCATTCTCTGGTGGGGCCTTGGCCTTGAGCTCCTCACCAGAATGATTACAATTACAATAATAATAATACTAATGATAATAATAATTGGGGTCAAAATTGAGGGATGTTACAGTCTTCAAAGACTTATTGACTGCTTCTACTTGATCGTTCGCTTGGGGATAATAAAAATATGAGTGTTCTTGAAGAAACCCTAGCTTGAGGGACAAATCCTCCATCATCTTGTTCTGAAAGTGATTTCCATGGTCAGTGACAATCTCTTTCAGAATACCAAATCGAGTTATAATTTGATTGAATACGAAGTGGGCTGCTGTAGCACCATCGGCTTTAATGGTAGGCATGGCCTCAGCCCATTTGGAAAAATAGTCCACAACCACTATGATATGGTGATGCCCCCCAGCCAAAGTTTGTTTACAATCCATGAAATCCACCCCCCACTTGGTGAAGGGACCAATGGTGACGACCGGATGAAGGGGCACTGGATGCGAGCGTATGTTCCAAGAAAACACCTGGCAAGGGTGACATCTCTTCACAGCATTAACACAATCCTTAAAGATGGAAGGCCAAAAATAACCAGCTCGCATAATATGTTGGGCTATAGCAAGCCCAGATAAGTGACCGCCACACGCCCCAGCATGGCAATCATTAAGCACACACTCCGCTTCTTCGTGAGTTAAGCAATGACGGAGGATAGATCCTTTCCTCGGCGATATAAAGTGTCACTAATGATAGTATAATATTTAGCGTGATGTTTCACATGCCGTCGCTCATCTCATGAATAGTGCGGAGGAAACTTCAAAGTTTGGAGATATACAATGACATCCCCATACCAAGGGTCCTCTGACGAGATAAGAAATAAGTGCTCATCCACAAAGGAATCTTCATGAATGACATCCTCATCAAATCTCGGAAGGTCCGACATAAGCTCAGCAAATACCAACGATTTCACTGACTTGGTCGAAGCAAAATTCGAGATCAAATTCCTGAAGGATAACAATCCATTTATTATACTTCCCCCCGATAAGGCGTCATGACATCATGAACTGAAACGGATTGATATGCACGACAACTATGGTGGTTCTAAGCAAAATGTAATGTCATAACTGCTGGACTGAATGAATAGTTGCAAGTGCCAGCTTTTCCACATGAGTATATCTTAGCTCAGCGTCTACTAGATCTTGACTAAGGTAATAGATGACATGCTCGACAAGCGCATCATCAACCTGAACCAAGACCATGCCAATCGTCTCTTGAGACGTGGCCACATAAAGAATAAAATATTGTGCGAAGTCTGGTGGACTAAGCACAGGGGCCGATACCAAAGCTTTCTTAAGGGCATCGAAAGACTGCTGGGCTCGCTCATCCCAGATAAAAGGTTTGTCATTCTTCAATAAGCACACGAAACCTTTGGTAATATTAGCATAATTGACTATGAAATAGCATAGAAAAGTGGCTCTCCCTTGGAGGCTCTGAAGTTGTAACAAATTATGCGGAGGAGGCAATTGAAGTATTGTCTCAACTTTGAGAGGATCGACTCTAATACCCTATTTCAAAACTATGAAGCCAAGAAGGTGACCCGTCCTAACAGCAAAGGTGCACTTGTTAGGATTCAATCGAATCTTGTATCGTATACATCATTCTAGAATCATGCAGAGGTGCTTGGGGTGGTCCATCCTCTTGTGGGAATGGCCAGCAAGATCATCCAAGAAAACCTCCATAATATTTTTAAGATCGTGAAAGGCGAAGGTCATGGCACGTTGAAATGTAGCTCCGACGTTTTTAAGGCCGAAGGGAATTTTCCAATATGAAAATGTTCCCCAAGGAAAAATAAAAGTTTTCTTATGTTGAACCTCGGGTTTGATTTGAATTTGGTTATATCAAGAAAATCCGTCCATGAAGGAAAAAATCTCACTTTCGACGCAAGCATCCAAGATCTGATCTATGAATGGTGTGGGGAAGTTGTCTTTTAGACATGCACAGTTCAAATCTCTAAAATCGGTGCATACATGGGCCGTTCCCTGCTTCTTATCCATAGGAACGGGGTTTGACACCCATTCGGTAAGGGGAATGGGGTAGATGAAACCAACTTTGAGCAGTTTCTCCACCTCTGCCTTGATAATAACTGCTTTTCTAGGGTTCACAACATGTAAGCGTTGTCGAACAGGTTTAGCATTGGGATACGTTCTAATCTCATGTTCAACATTGCGGGGGTCTATTCCTGGCATCTCCTCATATGACCAGGTGAAAGCTTCCTGGAGTTCTGTAAACAATTCAGTGTAAATAGCAATCTCCTCAGGAGTGCAATCGTCACCGATGTAGACATTCTCAACTATTCCGGGAGTACAAGAGATATTGATCGACCTAGTTGGGGAAATGTTAGCCATATTCCCTTCTGCAAAAACATCACGTGACTCCAAAAGAGCCACAGGGTGACCAACCATCTCTGCTAGAGTCGTCCTAAATTCTTCTCGTTCGGCAATCTCAAGTTTGGGAAGGAAATAAGAGTGGTGGTGCATATCTTCCCAAGGTCTCTCACTACCACACATGGCCTTTATAATAGCTTCATCAGAAGGTAAAGTATCATCGAGGCAATCATGGGAACAAGACAAGTTGGCTGCCCAAACCAGCAGCATAACGAGATCTTCCTCGACTGTCTAGGAAGAAGAGAGATCTAGTTCTGCAGTGGCTTGTTGAATATGCTGGTAAGCAAGCTTAGCTACAGATAGTGGCATAGACATCCCGACATGCGAAATGTTTCCAGACATGGAACTCATGGATGGTAAAGCCCACAGATCATGGAAATAAGAAGTCCGGAATGACATATTACGCGAAGGAGGAGATGCATCGTCAGTAATGGTTCCAATAAAATTCACAGGTGTGGAAAAATAATAAGTTCCCATCAATGAAGGGTACATGCCAACACCCATGTTCCTAGTTGTCGGCTGAGAATGAGTAACCTGTGAGACTATGGATCTCGTGGATGCTGTGGAAGAGGAGTTAACATAATCTAGCTGATTGATGGTCACAATCTTGCCTTCGTGAGGAAAGTAGATAACTTTGAATACAATGGACGCGATAGCTTTTATGGCATACATCCAATTCCGACCCAATAAAAGGTTGTAGTCGATGGGCACATCAACCACCTCGACTTTAATAGGCACAGACTTACCTCCAAAGGAGACAACAAGAGAAGGGATAATTCCATGTGGCTTAAATGAATGACCGTCGAATGTAGTGAGCGTGGTTCTAGATGTGAGTAGGGGAGGAGAGCCAAGAGCTTTCCAACAAGCTAATGACATTACTGGCGCAGAGGCACCTTCGTCAACCATAGTACATTTGAAAAAACTATGAAGGCACACCACCTAGATTTGAAAAGCCACGTGGTAGGGTAAGCGAGGTTGAACATCAGTAGTATCGAATTTGATAATAGTGGGACTTCCCCCATCCTGAACTCCTAACGCACTCAAAAGAGCATGCTTCTGAGAAGGACAAGCTTGCAAAACTTCAAGAGCCGACATGGCACACGGAGTTTGGCCCAAATCTTCTATGATGGAGTAGTTGTGGGTGGCTTGAGAATTAGGATTATGTGTAGAGTGCTTAAGAACACCTTTCGGTATCTGTAGCATAATAGAGGGCTTCTTGATATGCAAGGAATTGTTAGGAGGAGGGGGAGGCTCACTCCCCAAATTGGGTTGTGGTGCATCATAATCGCGCTGATGAGTGGCAACACTAACCTCTAACAGAACCATGTTCACACATCCATAACCACTAGTATTGGAAGAAGACGTTGCCATCTCAGTAGGTCCATAATTGGTGGTGCGAGCTTGCGAAGCCATGTTTTGGTGATGAGGTAGGGGATCCTTCAACACAGCTGGGCTCTGTGCCAAGTGCTTTGATGCTTCTTCAATACGAGGACATAAGTGAGTAAGATGGTCTTCTCCACAAAGCTTGCAAGGAAACTTCACCTTACGCCTAGGTTTATGGTCCTCACCAGTATTTACGCCTTCCCTAGGAGGGTTGGCATTATCCTTACGGGGGGTATTACGATTGCTATTGTGGTTCCCATTGTTTCCACCCTTACAATTATTTCTCCCCTTTTTATTACCACCAGGTTGCTGGTTACTTGACTGGTTTGTCATTTGCACACTCTGTACATCGGACGATGGGGTGGAAGTGGAACCTGTCCGAGAGTAGACTGGTTTAGCGACAAATTCTACATTTGATTAGCTACCAAATCTATGGGGAAAGTGCTTGCAGATTCAATGATGCCATCGGCATGCGGTCCAGGAACTGACGTAGGCTCATGATGTGTACGTAGTGCATCAGGGATGATGTCAGACAAAATGCTAGACTGAGAATATAATAAGTCTAACTGCTGGACTTTCAAGATAGCTTGTTCCTCAGTCATAATGCCGGACATTGAAACATCCTTAGCAATGTATGGGAGTAGAGACTTGAGGAACCATTCCAACAAAAAATCTAGAGGAATGTTGGCTTTCACTAACCTCTTCCACCGACGCCACTCTTGAATGTGGTCAGAAATATGCGTGGCCTTGTTCTGACGGAAGGTAGATAAAAGTTCAGTGCCAGTATCATAGCAAACCGACAACTGGAAATGATCTAAGAAAACCAAAGCGATCTTGTTAAAACCCCTATAAGTGTTTCCAAGAAACTCGACGTACCACTTCGCGATTGCCCCCGTGAGGGTGCGTTGAAATAGTCACAATCTAACGGAATCATGATTCAATGAGTTGGAGGAGCACCAAAGGTGAAATGTCGTGACATGATCTCCCGGGTCCTCACCACCTTTCCCCTCAAACTTAGGAATGTCCGAAGGGAGCTTGGTAGGGACTGGGGGCCAAGTAGTTTCATGACACACCGGATCATTCATGAGCTTCGAAAGATCTAGAAGATTCAAGCGTGCAAGGAACGGGAGTTGAGGCTGGAAAGCTTGATTATAAGCCACCATAAAAGGTTGGTTAAACGGAACCATGTTATAAGATGGACCAAAAGCTTGACCATGAGGATTAAACTGCCGATAATAAGGACTTGACGGACTGTAAGCTTTCCCATGGCCATAGGATTGATAACCTCCTCCTGCTTGACCCATTTGAGAGTAAGCAGGTATGTGCGTGTTTTGGGCACCATATTGGGGTGGTGGGTTATACTAGTGGCCAGCATCGACTGTGTTGTAGTAAGGGTTTCCACCATGAGTATGGGGCATGTATGTACTATTCATATCGGGAACCATGTTGTAATTACCATAATGGTATGGTATGTTCCCACCCCCAGCATTAGGATTAGCTTGAGCAGTCGTGTGGTGACCAGAAGCATGAGAAGTATTCCCAACTCCAACATTGGTGTGACTAGTAGTAGGGATGGTGGCGTGATGTCCATGTGGATAGGAGATATTCCCACTCCCTACATTAGCATTACTAGTGGCAGCAGTGGACGCAAAAGTATGCGGCATATGTCCACCCCCATGGTTGGGAGGAGCATTAACATCCGTAAAAGTAGTCCGGGGTTGACGAGTAGCGGCACATGTATTAGGTGGTGGATGGCGAGTCGTGTTTCGAACCACATTCCTATTAGGTTGGGAAATCCTAGGAGGTGGTTGTCTTCCAACATTAGCATTGTTAGGAGGAACGTGACCAGTCCCCATACTATGTGTGTGAGTAGACAACGTAGTGCCCCCAATGGGTATAGTATGGCTAACACCATGACTAGTGCCAGCGTGACTACCAAACGTAGTGGAAGGTTCAACTATACAATGACTAGGCATACCAAAAGAGAGTGTTGTTGGGGTGATCGTAGGACCAATGTCGTCATGTAACTCTGGCATCCCGTATCTATAACTGCGTGGAAACGAAGGAACGAACGGATCGTCTTGTTCTTCGTCCTCGGGTAAGGTTAGAATTCCATGAAGATAATTATCCGGATTCGAAGGATCGAACGGATCTTGTTCAAGTGGATTAGTCCAAATAGAACCAGGTTGAGTCTTAGGTGGATCACCTTGCCACTCCTCACGAAGAGTATGGGGATCGGAAGTGTGGTCAACTCTACCCGATGGAGTCGAAGGTTTTTCCTCAGTATCGGAATGTGTAGTAGCCATGACGTCTTGGACGTAAGCCTCGTAAGAGTCTGAAGACTCAGAGGGAGCTCTCCGGTGTCCTCTAGCGATATGGTGTGAAAACCTCGGTCGACTTTAAACCAGCCAACTGATGAGATCAGTGGAGAGTAGGGCTCCGTGCCACGATATCTCCGAAGAGAATATATAATCAAAATGTTCCCTAAAGGCCAACTATTGATCAAAAAATAGTAAATCAAAATCACACACCTAGAGAAACTACAGCCAAGAGAAGACAAACAGAGTGGCTAAATGAGCTCCCGACACTAGAGCCGGTATGTCTCACCTAGGAGAGGCTTGCGAATCCCAAAATATAGCCGAAGGTAACAGAATTAGTTATAGAGACACCCAAGCTTCACTATGTGTATAGGGTCAAGTCCACTGCAAAAACACAACTGTGCTGTCCAGTCCCTATTTGACTCAGGACACAAATAGTATAACCACTGCAAGTACCCTGTGTGATACCTAGGTAAAGAAACTATGGTCACCGCAATATAACCAATGCTCAGGGGGACAGTCGCAGGTGGGATCCGTCGTATGGGTAGGGTAGCTAAGCCCGAAGCACAAGAGGATGAACCTCCAATACCCCCAGATACGAACAAATCCTGGAAATATCTCCCACATTCAGTCGATATTAGAGGGATATCCCTTCAACCAACCTCACGTGACCTCGTGCTTAACTTTGGCTTGAGTAGAGCTTCATGAGAAAATCGATCTATACCATGGATTCCTCCACTCCCTAGTCAGACACCTAATGTTTCATCTAGTAGTCTTGGATTGTTAACTCTTAATGATCTATTCCAAGACTCTAAACCTATGCTAGTTGGTGTACCCTATAAATAAAATCAGTCTAATCAATTTTAAGATTAAGCGTTAATTTTAATGGCTGTGATTACTCAAGGGATATGATCGTGAAACTACTGATGTGTAAGACTCAATAGTATGCAAAATTGTCGAATCCTAGACTCCTCTATCCAATGAAAACAATGCCCCTAATATGCACAATCTAACCAACGATTTCGAAATAAATATGCAATCCTTTTATATTTTTCAATGCATAATACAGAATCTAAATGAAGGCAGAAAGCACTCAATGCAAGATGCAATACATAAAAGAATTTTTTTTTGTATTTTATCTTATAAACGAAAGGAAAATGCAAAAAACTATGTGTATTTTTTTGTAGTTTTCAATATATGGAAATGAAAAATGCAAGCAAAATCCTACTATCTAGTCACTGATATGCCAAGGAGATCACTAAGACAACCAGGCAGATACCAAACAGTAAGACTCAGCCAAAGGAATGAGCTCAAAAGGAAAAAAACAACAAGGCTAAATCCAAAGATGGGTAAAAAACCAACAAGGCTCAACCAAGAGAAACGAAGAGTTCTGTTCACAACCAAGGCATGGAACAGTCAAGAAACAGGCCAACAAAGACTCAGGATCAACCAAAACCAACCCAGCAACAACCAAAGGTCATAAACCAACATAAGTCGGAGTTGTATGCTACTGTCGAAGGAATACCTGCGGGTACCCGCGAGTAGTAGAGTAAACAGAGGCGGGTATATGCGGGCAGAGCTAAACTAGCCTGTGGGTGAGGAAAGGCAAATTGGAAAACAGAGAGTCCAATGGCTTAGAAAAAGTAAGTTTTCTATAGTGTATCTCAACGGCAGATAAGTGACACAGATCTTCGACAAACAACAACTCTAATTACGGACTAATTCTAAAAAAATCCCCAAGATGGATATTTTCCCTAGTGGAGTCGCCATTTCTGTGTTGGAGAAAACTCACTATGGCTTGGGGTATACCACAGCAGACAGATGACTACCATAAATCAACTCAATTCTCAGAACTATGATATATAAATGAAAATGCTAAGATAAGGAAGAAGATAACCAACCTCAATCCAAACGTTTGGTGTAGATCCCCGTTGGAGCTTTTCAATCCGTGCACTTGAATTTGCAAATTAGTCTTGACAATCAATATACCACAAGTACATATAATATATAAATGGCATTAACATCATCAATAGCAATGGCCCATGATATAAAAAGTAAATGCAACCTAATGTAAGATAAACAACATTTACAACATTAATGGACGAGAATATGAGTATTCCTATTGATAAACAAGAAGAAATACAAAGTGATACGACCTCTTGCCGGCAACCAATCTGAACCAAGATTTGGATCAATCCACTTGTGCCTCCACCACTTCAATCCTCCATGAATGGCAAACTCAAACTAGATAGGAGTTTGGAAGGTGAACATAAAGGGTTCACAACTACAAGGATCAATGAGTGTAGACTCAAGATAGGGCAAAAGTCCACTAGAGTTATCTTGCTCTTCTTTCTCCTCCCGTCCATAAGCCATATGTGCTCAATATATAGTCCTCTCAAAGGTAATTGAAAGGACACATCGAGACGTTACTTGGGCAGATGGAGAGCCAAAGGTCACACAATGACCGCTTTTTGGGAGTAAAAAGTAATAAACTAGTGTTTTTTACCATTTTACTTGATACCCGCGGGCTATAGTGATGCAACTCGCGGGTACGCATGCTATAGTGATGCAACATGTGGGTCAGAGGAAAAATGATGAAAAATATGTCTGAAGGATATAAAGTGAATCTGAGTCAGTGAAATGGATACTACAGGCCAAAGAATGCTGATGCTCACAGGGTGGAAGATTATGGTGTAACAATGACCCAGTTCCTCTTACAGCTATTTCTCTACTTGTTCCAAATTGGTTTCAATCTGTTCAACATGGCTATCTCTTCTATGAACTCCATGCTTCTTCATCATCAGGGCACTCTGGGTTCCTCAAAATGTATGACCGGGAACAATGTAACTTCTTTTGGCAGGGACTAAAAATGACAATTCAATAGATGGGGGTTGAATGTGATACTTTCCAGGTCAACAAGGGTGAAACAAAACTCCTTTTGGGACTAATTGAACCCTTGTCCATCCCTACACAGATTTGGACAATTATTTCTATGGATTTCCTAGAAGCGCTCTAGTGGTACAATACCACATCTAAAAGGACACCATATGAAGTAGTCTATGGACAGGAACTGCCAGTTTTTCTTCCATACACCCTCAACAGCTCCCCAGTTTAGGCAATTGACTCGGTGTTAACACCCAAAAAGTGCTCACTACCTCATCTACCCCATTACATGACTCATTTGTCCATATTTCCTACCATATTTGCCTCCAAAACCTTAAAATCCCATTAAAAAGCCTCCAAAAGGCGACAAAACCATTTAAAAAGCCTCCAAAAGGCCAAAAAAACCCCTTTCCCCCCCAAAATAATTCAAAATTCCTCCAAAATAGCAAAAACCCTCTAAAAAGGGAATAAAAAATACAAAAAAGAGGAAAAAGAGGAAAAAAGGAAACAAAAACCCTATATAGCTGACCTAGACCATATGGTGCCCAAAACCATGGGCCAACACTCCACCACTAAAAACCTATAAATAGGTGATGGAGGCCCCTCATTTCATATCCACAATCAAACACACCCTTACTCTGCCAAAATCACTCCTGAAACCCTAGCTCACCCTTGAGATACTTTCACACTTGAGTGCCCCTTTGGCCCATTTCCAACCCTTTGGAGAAAGATAAAGGAGCAAAACTAGAAGCTTGGAAGCAACCCTCTTGGACTGCTGCAAAGGCTTCACCAACCTCTACACCTGAGGTAATCTTTAATACAAAAAGAGAAATCTTTTGCGATATTTTCATGTTTTAATTATTTATGTTAATGCTCATGCTAGGTTAAATTTCTTATTGTTTTACTGTTTTTATTCATTGTTTTTCTGAACTGCTACTAAGGAGTCCCTTCTCCTTAGTAGGTGCTCATTTGCACAAGCTAGGGTGAAAACCCTAGCTACAGTTTTGGCGACTCCGCTTGTGTTCCTTTGAATTTCTGGTTATAGTTTAAAGTTTTAAACGTTTTCAATTTTCTGCAATATTTTTCTGTTTTTTCCTTTCGACTGCCGTAAACTGCGTCTTTAGCCCCCGGCAGTTGCGTTCCGACCACGTCTTTCAGGAATTTACCTGTGATCTGACCGTGGCTCTTAGACTGTTTCTGGTGACCTACTAGCAGTTTCCAGTTGGTTACCTGCGATCTGACCGCGGCTATCAACTTGTTTTGTGCGGTCCGATAGCGGCTGTTAACCCATTTTTCCGCAGGCCGCTTGTGGCTTTCAGCCATTTTTCTACAACCCGCCTGCGTCTTTCGGCCTTTTTCCCGCATCCCGTTTGTGGCTTCCAACCATTGTTCTGCAACTCGATTGCGTCTTTCGGCCTTTTTCCCGCGTTCCGCTTGCGGCTTCCAGCCATTTTTCTACAACCCACCTGCGTCTTTCGGCCTTTTTCCCGCATCCCGCTTGCGGCTTTCAACCATTTTCCGGCAACCTGCTTGCGTCTTTCGGCCTCTTTCCCGTGTCACGCTTGTGGCTTTCAACCATTTTCCTGCAAATCGCCTACGACTTTCGACCTTTTTCCCCTAGCCCGACTGCGTCTTTCGGCCAAAATCCCGCAACCCATCCGTGACTATTGAGTTGTTTCCCACGGTCCGACCGTCCAGATTTGCCACAGACCCGCAGTCTGTTTTCTGCACTTTTTTCACTGTTTTGAACCTAGCACTTTGCTACAATATTTTCTGCACCTGCACAGCCATCTGTCCTATCTGCAGCCATACTTCCCTACAGCCTTTTTTCTGCAGTATTATTTCTGTTCCCTTTACAGAATATTTTTTAAATTTCAGCATTTTAATTGAAAAGAGAAAAATTTGCATTTCAAAGTTTAAATTCTGTATTGTTATTTTTAGTTAGAAAGTTGCCCACCCCGTGGCACTTTTACTTGGGTTCATCATCTCACACGCACACACTCTGTCACCTAATTCAAGTGAGCCCTAAAATACTACTTAACACAACCAACATTCTAACCCCACTTGGGGAACACATAATAATTTTTGTAGTTAGGTAGGATCGGGGGGATATGCATCCAAATAACAACCCTTGGTTGCTTACACTTGATACATAGTTGTTGTCCATTAGGGAACCAAAATCCACTAGTATTTTTTGACATGGTGTAAAACCAATTTATCGGGAAGGCCTCTCCCCTAGGAGGGTTGAAGTCACCAGACTGGTTCCGGAAGCCTAAGTGGAATACCGCAATCCATTCAGTAATCGAAGGATACCTTTCACAGTTCTCAGTGTATCACCCGTATGGGGATACAGAGGTGATAGAACCAAACGACAGATTCACCCAACCGAACGTGTCATGAACGGGGGTATCTTAGTTGCTTTTCTTCTAGGATTGACTACCCGGTGTCCCTCCCGGTAGGGGGATGTCTTTAGCCACTTGGATCTACTATCCATATTGTCTGACTTGGATTTTATCACCTTGTAGAGGATATGTCTAGTTGAGTCAGAATACTATTTAGCTCGGTGTTTGCATGCTCCCTTACCTCCTTTTGGTCTAGTGAGTACACTATTTTCATTTTTTAGGAAACCTGCTGCTTGTTGGTATTCTGACCATTTCTGTTGATACTCTACTTATTGTAGCACGGCTGTTATAGTAAGTGTGTTGAATTGGTTGTTGGCCAGAGTGCCATATTTTTTGAGCTCTCCTTCTGCACACTCGGTTGCATTAGGGTTTTTGAGCTGTTTTTCACTCAACACAACCCCTAGATATTTGACACCATCTGTCACCATTGAGTCCCCGAGACATTCTCAATGCCTCTGGGGCGAGCCCCCACAGCACGGTTCACTTGACATCACCCGTCATAGACATATATCTTCATCACTTGATACCACTCATCATAGATCTCGAGCCTTGTCACTTGACTCCACTTGTCAATGGCATAGAACTCCGTCACCCGATCTTGACACCCCGTATTTTACCTCTGATTCTGAGGCAGAGTCCGAGAACTCCATTTACACTGCACCAACCAGCCCCATGGCTGGCATGACTTCCACCCCTTTCTTTGTAGGGACCATTGGTGGAGCATCCACCACCACACCAGCTACCACACCTGCTTTGGGTATGCCCTCGATGGGGCCCACATCTACCATTTCGATCACTGTACCCATTCCAGTAGCTGGCATACCTATCGCCACTCCATCAGTGACTCACACTACCCTTGGTGGTGCAGGACCATCCCATACCACTTTCGTTCCTTCACTTGGGGGCAACATCCCAAACCCAGCCCCTCCACTTGGGGGCATTGGCCCCAACATGGTCACACCCACTAGTGTGTCACATCCTTCTACTAGTTTGCCATTCATGGCTAGTCTCAACCTTCTTGACCTAGCTAGACTAACTAACGATCCCATCAGACATGACCCTGTGTGGCCTCACATGCCCACCAAGCTCCCCTCTGACATCCCTAAGTTTGAGGGCAAGGCAGGTGAGGACCCCGAACCATATTATGTCCTTCCATCTATGGTGTTCCTCCAACTCCATAGTGGACGACTCTGTCCGCCTCCGTCTGTTATAATGCGCCCTCACTAGCTCTGCAGCTAAGTGGTACATCGAGCAGCCCCATGGGACCCATGCCACCTTTACCTCCCTTGCCTTGACGTTCCTATAGTTCTTTCAGTTACCTGTCTGCTATGATGCGGGAGTTGAGATCCTACTGTCTTGTAGACAAAACACGGCTACCCACATCACTGATCACATTCATGAGTGGCGTCGACGCCGCAGCCTCTCCAAAATCAAGTTAGACGACCGTATCTTCTTAGATTGGTTTCTAAAATCCCTCCTTCCTGTCATTGCCAAGGATGTGGCATCCGAATGACCCCAGTCTAAATAAGAGGCCATCCTCAAAGCCCAGCAATTTGACCTCATTTATGCCCAGTCGGGTTATCTATATTCCATCATACCTGACACCCCTCACGACGATTCCTCCCAACACGATGTGTCGGGGGCATCCCATTCCACAGATGGCATCATTGGTCGTATTTCCTCGCACCCCCAACCCTTTTCCATAGCACGTCCTAGCCATGGCCTTGACCTTTCATGGGCTATATCATAGTCCGGAGCAACCAACTCATATGATCCTATGGCACATCACCACCATTCCCATGGACCCTCTTGTCCACCTCAGTGCTTTGGTCATGCATCCCCCGGTTATGCCCCCCTGGTCGCACCTTAGCCATATTACCACTCACAGGCTGCACCAGCTTCTGTGTCCTCTCAAGCCCAACCCGCTTATTACCCACCATAGGCAGCCCCTGCGGCAAACCCACAACCCATTCCGCAGACATATTGGCAACCCCCGCAAGGTTCAACACCTGCGTAGCCTCCACCTACATATTATCCACCGCAGCCTACTCCTGCACCTGCGCAACCCCAGAACCCACCTGCTGCCCAAGGGCAAGTATACGCCCAACAAAATCCGTAGCAGAACCAAAATAACTAGCGCGACCAGGGCCAGCAAAACTGTGGCAAAGGCCATAACTGTGCGAACAATCCCCCTCCAGACCAAGGCGGTCAACCTCCCAATCCCCTAAACAACAATAACACGGCACCTGCCAACTAGAACCCTGCTTGGCTGCCCAAGTAGGACAAAAATCCTAATTTGTGATCAAACCATCCTTGTTCTATTTGTGGGGCCTATGGCCACTACACACATGCTTGCCCACATTTGGAGCGAGCTTAGCAACTCTGGACTGATGATGCCCATCACCAAGGGCACGTGGCACCTCAGGCGCCACCCAACCCCCCACCACCTCAGCATCAACCTTTGGTGCTACAAAACCCCTTACCAACCCAAGGCGTAGTGAACACTTGGCCGTTGGCTCCCCGTCAAGGAAACGCGCCACCACAACAACAGATCACTTATGCCACTCCTGATCAACCCATGATAGACTCAGGTACCCACCATTTGTTAACGATGTCATCAGTCGATGTCAACCTCCAAACCCATCGGAACTAATATGGCTCCACCCATGAAGCCTCTCCCACTGACAAAAACACTAACTCTCATCCCACTGATCAGACGTTATGTATACCTCTGGCTCCACTAGATGGCGCCTCCAAAGCACCTCGCTTCCCACTTCGTCACATCAACAATAATCCCAATGCTCGCGCTGCGTCAATTTACAACATTGTAGATGACTTAGCCCAGTCTCCCGCAATCATGTCTGCGTTAGAAGTCTTAAAAAACTATCCTTCACAATGCAAGACTTTGCTCTCCGCCATTGGTGCTATTGATCCAAATGATTCACGACTGATGGCCTTCGATTTGGACCAATCCAAACCACGCCTACCTTCCACTTTAGCATTCCAAGTTTCTGTTTCCATTCGGAATCTTGTCATCCATCGGTGCATTATCGATGAAGGTGCCTTGACATGCGTTATGTCCACATTCGTTTGGTAAAAGTTGGGATCCCCTACTCTCCAGCAGTCCACCACTGCGTTGCGAGCCTACGATGGCTGTTTGGCTAAACCCGAAGGTCTCTTAGCTAATGTCCCCGTCCAGTTGGCTGGTAAAACCGTGCTCATTGACATAGAGGTCATCAATGCCCAACTTGATTATAACCTCTTACTTGGCCGCAGCTACATGTATGCCATACGGGCGGTTGCCTCATCTGTTTTTTGTACCATGATGTTCCCCCATGACGGACGCGTGGTCAAGGTTGACCAACTCACTTATTACGATCCGAATGCCCCCGTTGCACCTAAGAATGTTCTCCCCATGGTTGAACAACCTGTTTGTGGTGCAACTACCTCGTTTGTTTCCTCCGTGGGACCCGAAGTTTACTCAGATATGCTGATGACCTCAACATTCCAATCCATTCCACCCCCGTCACCTGCAACCGAAGTATCTGACCTATGTACCCTTTCCCACAATACACAAACACCCAACAATCAACCACCCTTGTTACCCAAACCACCATTGGTACCTAGTCACATTGGTGTTACACCCATCCACACAATCCCCTTCCTATTCCCTCCATTGGGTGTAGTAAGCACCCCGGTTATGGCTACTCTCAGCCTCCCCGGGTTAACCTTGGGATTACCCGTGTGGTATATTTTGCCTCTTGTTCCCCCGCCGACACCAAATGTCATCCTACAACCGGTGCAACCCATTGCCACTACTAGTCAACCACCTCCCGGTATCACTACCCCTTCGTCATCTACGAACCCCCCCCCTCTTATCAAGCACACTGGGGGTAGAGGCCCACAACCATACACTGCTGTACCCCCACCCAAAACAGTTAAACCACCCCCCCTCCCCGTGTTTCGTGGTCCCCCCAAATGCTCGTTGTGTGATGAGTTAGGCCATCTGACTCATCAATGTCCACAATTACCTGCATTGCAAGAACACATGCAAATGCTTGACGAAGACCCCAACATCCCGGTTATCGAACTCGATCCAACCCCTAAGCCTTGTGATAAATCACTGCGTACCAACCACCCTTGTGCAATATGCAGTATTTACGACCATTACTCACATCACTGTCCTGATCTCCCAGATTACAGAACAACTCTCTATGAGATGAATAATTTGGACCTTAAGATGGCACCCCCCACAATTGAGGAGATCCACCCTCCAGTATTGCCCTCATCTGGAGAGATTCACACCATTTATATGATCTCTTCGACTACCACTCCCTCATCAACTGATTTGACAACTCAAATTTTCCACAATGATGAGGAGATTCTAGAGGCTCTCACTGCCCCAGATTATCCTTGGGACGACATGCACCATCGTTCCTATTTCCTCCTAGATGACTCCTCCTCTACCACAGCTACCCAATTTGTGGTTGAGTCCAAAGATTTCCTTCCCACCAAAGTCGACTGGTTTAATGATCCCATCCCCGCTCCTGATGCCTTTGAGGAGGGTAACATGGCCAACATCTCACTTGTTATCCACATAGATATCTCTGACCCACCTGGTGCTCTTGAAATCATTACATTAGGAGCCTCCTGCAGTGAGTATGAGATTGGAGAGTACAAAAAACTTTTCCAAGAGTTTCGTGATGTCTTTGCCTGGTCCTATACTGAAATGCCTGGTCTTGACCCCGCTATCATCAAGCACCACATTGACACCTTTGAGTTAGGGGGCATAATAGATTACCTTGACCCTGGGATAGGGGGCATGATCAACCATTTTGAACCTTCCCCATCATATCTATCTTAGCACATCAATGAACCCATTGTTCACACCAACACATATGTGATCCACAATCACAAACCCTATGCACATAGCATGGGGGCAGGTCATTAACCCTGCTCACTTTTTCACATGCGTGATCTTAACCATTTTTGAGGTCACACATCACTTGTATATTTGATTTGATTTGATACACCTAGTATTCTTCCCCCGCAGGTAATCATTTCTCCTCACCACTACATCATTAGCTTGGTGGGCTCACCTTTATTTGCAACCATTTTTTAACCTAGTTATTTCCTTTGACCATTCCGGAGTCCTTATGACCTCCATTTTTCGCACCATTTGCACTGCCGGATTCATATTTCCGTGCCCGTGATGATGCTTGAGATCATTTCTCGCTCTCACCAAAAAATTTTGGAATTTTTTCCAGATACCTCTCATCACCTCAGTTTGCATGCCACATCAGCCATTGCCCATTTTTGATATACTTTATATCATCGGATTCATTTTTTCGAGCCCATGATGATGTTAGAGATCATTTCTTGCTCTCACCCCCATATTTGTTTGGGTATTTTTTCCCAAACGCCCCCCGTCGCCTTGGTTTGCATGCCACATCGACTGTTCTCCATTTTTGACACTTTTTATATCGCCGGATTCATTTTTTCGAGCTCATGATGACGCTTGAGATCATTTCTCACTCTCACTAGGTACAATTTCAACATTGTGTCCCGACACCTTGCTGCCTCGGTTTGTGCACCACATCGATCGCCATCGAATTGTTCCACATTTTTCCATGAGCCATTCACTCCTTTCATACTGCAGTTATTTAGTTATTTTTCCACCATTCATTATCCTGCAAGGAGGCCCACTAGTGTTCCCCCCTACCCTCATTCTTGGTCATCATCAATGTTCCTTGATTGAGCACTTCCTCCTTGCTTGGCCATTCCTTTTGTTCGGTATCATTTAATCCCTTTTTCGGGCTGGACAAGTCCTTTACGAAAAAGGCACTTAGGGAGTTTCTGTTAAGCTCTTTTATGACTCCTAAAACAATGAAAAGATCACCGAGCAATCTTGCTTCCTTTCATTCTCGTTAAAGTACCTGAAAGGGCATCTATTTGGTATAAGTTTAACCCTTTTCCGAACCTGGTAGACTAATTACGAAAAAGGAATACTCTACTCACACTAGCTAGAAGAGTTCTTCATTGCATCCTTTTATGCTTCTTCGGGCCTTGGAGACTAACACACGAAAAAGAAACCCCCTGGAGTCTTCTTATCACTTTCAGACTCTCTAAAATTGAAAGCAACCACGAGCATGAACTGTCCCGGGCTCGTACAAATCCACACGACATTACCATTCCATTATTTCAAAGTCTTCTTATCGCTTTCAGACTCCTTAAAATTGAAAGCAATCACGAGCATGAACTATCCTGGGCTTGTATAAATCCACACGACAGTGCCATTTTAAACACACTTCTTCTAGTTCCTTAACCTATGAAGAAGTCCCCCCATGCCTTTTGGCACTATGATCGATCATCTCGGCAGCACCCCCAATAAGGTCGCCTTTGTTCAGAGTATTCTGCAGTCTCCTGCCATTTTACATCAACTCAAGTATCACTCACCCCAGTCACTATCCTTGATCCAGTATAGCTATGATCCCTTTCCCACCAGTCATTTCCATATGCTGCCCAATCATCCCTACCATCATACTCTGAACAAAGGAAGTTTGAGTCCCCCCACTCCACTTGCCCAGTTATCCCCCACAGTATGATAGTCCTACCATTAGTACTCTCACACTTTGGTTCTCCACCTCGCGCTCCTATCAAGGAAACATCATTTCCTTGCTAGTTGCAGGTCTCCCTCTGTCGACGACAGACCCTCTATTCCAGAGGATAGACCCAAAGGTCCCTGCACCTTGGACCCATCACCACCTGTGGTGAGTGCCTACGGACCATTTTGAGAGGAGTCATCATTGCCTCTCTGGGTGGTTGTTTCTCAAATGCTCAACTTCAACACCTTGATCGCATCGTTGAGAATCGCGCAGGGTTTCTATCCCTTTAGTTATTGGTCGAAGACCCCGGATTTCCCCTGACTCTAGCACATTGGTGATTCACTTCAGAACGCCCAGTTATATGTTCCCATGGATGTCCGGGTTGCGTTGGCGATTGTATTCGGAAGCCATCTAGTTACATGCTTCCTTGAGTACCCAGTTCCATTCCAGTTCAGTGTACCCTTGAGGATATGACTCCCCGTCACTATGATCCAGTAGCTCATCAGTTCCTCTGGTACCCCACTCAGCAGCACTATCGTTATTCTAGTGCACCAATTCTTCAGCTCAGACATGGTCATCCCAGTAGTATGTCCCAAATTTGTGTCCCCTCTGGACCCTTATGATGTACACAGTGGTTCTCTATGTATCTTATAGGTCCCCCTTTTTTCAGGCCTCACAGTTATTTATGTATCTTGATACGAGCATGGGTATGCCTGCCTCGTCCATATATTGAGATTCTTCCTCATTCATTATTTTGATGCCATGTATATTTCAGGTCCCCATATTTTGGACCCCATTGTTATTGTTGTTCTATATCTTGATACGAGCATGGGAATGCCCACCTGGTCCATATGTTCAGATTATTCCTCATTCATTATCGAGGTCATGTACTTTCAGTTTTTGCAGCTTGTTTGGGACTGTTGTTCTGGGGTCTAGTTCATTTTTTCTCTTCTCCACACCCCAGGAACACCATAAAAGAATTATGATGTCTATCGGCCATACGATGAGCTCCTTCCCTCACACATCAGGGGGCAATCTGTTAACACCCAAAAAGTGCTCACTACCTCATCTACCCCATTACATGACTCATTTGTCTATATTTCCTACCATATTTGCCTCCAAAACCTTAAAATCCCATTAAAAAGCCTCCAAAAGGCCTAAAAGAGACTCAAAACCGCGATCAGATTCTTCTCATTCTGCATGACAATCTTCACATTGCAAGAATTCGACTGAAACAACAAGCTGATCAACACCGTTCTAAGCGCACTTTTCATGTAGCTGATAAGGTTATTCTTCGTTTATAGCCTTCCAATCAACCCTCCCTAAAACCCAAAAGGAGTTAGTGGCTCGGAATGCAACTCGAGGATGCTACAGGAGAACCACTCCTTCAGATTCTGCATTAATTTCCACATCTAAAGCTTTGAGGACAAATATTTTTCTAAGGGAGAGGGGATGTTAGGAACCCATGTCAACCCTTCTATTTACTTTGTTAGTATATTGTTGTTGGACGCATAAGCTTTGTAAGTTGTCCCGTAGTATTTGTCGATCCATAGTTTGTATTATTGTTGTTGGACGCATATGCTTTGTAAGTCGTCCCGTAATAATTGTTGATCCATAGTTTGTATTGGCCCATGGTTTGTATTGACCCATGGTATTGGCGCCTAGACTTAGTATATAAGTTTGTGTTGAGACCAATGAAGGTACCATGAAGTTATTTGTATTGAGCTTGCTCAATGGAGGTTGCCCCTTCGAAGTGGCCTGCGATCAATAAAAGCGATTCTAAGTTCTGTTATTTCTAATATCTCGCATATTCTCATTAATTAATTGTTGTAGGTTCTTCACAATTGTATTTAATCTTCTTTGTTGACAGTTGAATATGGTATATACCCGAGACTTACTTAGCTTCAAGATAATGCATATTGTCCTTTAACTTGTCCAAGTTACAAGTTTTATTTTAACCTAACAAGAGTTTTATAATAAATCTTATGTTTAAATTTTATGGCAAGGTTATACCCTATTGATTATATTCATGGTTTGATAAGGTATAAGGGTTAGCTATCCCTAACTAGGCTCTATGTGTGATTATTTAAGAGATCATAGACTATGCAAGAGTAGTGGCTTGTACTCCAAATTAATATTATGTTATAAGTTACAATGAGTATTTTCAAGCATGAACTATATATTATGCATAAGTTGTAGGTCGTATCCAAATGAATGTCATGGTCTTAAAATACAATGAGCAAACATGCAACGAGACCTATATCCTATGAGTTTAAATTTCAGGACTTGTGGATGGATGCCAGGTCATGCATTTAATGCATTCACATGAACAAAGTTAACACTGCCAACGTAACAAAACCCTATCACTATGATCTCAGGTCTAGTCTTTTTCCAAAAATGGTTTTGTCTCCGTGTTGAGAAGGAGGACTGCGCCTCTCTTGGCCACCATGGTTGTTAGCATCCAAAGTTCCACTTGCTAAGATTAGTTGGGCACTGAGAGTGCTAGGTCATGTGTCTTTATGGCGTTCCCCATCATGCATTGGAGTTCTTCACCCTGGTTTCTTCTCGGCACGTGTTCAAGACCTCCGAAGGTAACT
Organism: Larix kaempferi; assembly: GCA_027924585.1. NCBI lineage: Eukaryota > Viridiplantae > Streptophyta > Pinopsida > Pinales > Pinaceae > Larix > Larix kaempferi. The sequence continues at coordinate 7,417,326 of BSBM01000940.1, read as the reverse complement.
TCTTTTACATAAACTTTTGTTTTCGTTTACAGTTGACGAGTTTTAAGGTGTTATCTTTTAAATTTGTTTCAAAATGTAATGGCAGGGCCAATAGTTATGTTTCTAGGTGATGGCTAAAAGAGAGAAAAGAACAGGACCTATGTAATGGTTCGTGAGACACCGATAATCCTCGGGTCTAACCAGATGTTCCTCTTTCAACAAATGTTGAGTTGTTTGTTCCTTCGTTTCTCCTCGCTAGTGTATCTTTTGTTTGTTATTTGGGCTACAAGGCCTCTTAGGGCAGCGTTGCTATAATAGATAGATTTCTTGGCATAACCTACGTTGGGGTTTCGTCTACTAGTGTTATAAGAAAACTTGTTACAGTGTTTACTATGGTGGAGTATCTTCGGTCTCCCTGAGCAGTATGACTGCGAATGTAATGTTTCGTTTGATGAAAAACAAAGGTTCTCTTGCTTCGACACTATAATTTTAAGTTCTTGTGTTAAAATGATCATGGTGTATTCTCAGCTTCCTGTAGGATTAAAAATTGATTTGTATTTAAATTTTTGGTTGTCAGGCCCGACCTTGCAGTTTTATTCATAATAATATTGGTACTCTTTGGCAATTTCTAGTTACGAATATGTTACAGGGTTAGACTCTAACCCTAATATTTGTTATTGAATTATGCTGTTGATTTGGTGGTTGAAATGTTACGAGGTTTGAACCCTCATCTTGTTTATGAGTTTGTAAGTTTTATATTTGAGAATTTATATTTCTGAGATGTAAGTCTGGGCGAGTCAATACTCGAGCCCTTGACCTCTATTTGGTATTGGTGTAAACGCCAGTTTATAATGTTTCTATTTGGGGTGAGCCCTTACAGGTCTCGAACCCTAGTCTTGTATTTCTTCTATTAAGTTAACCTTGTATTTATATATTGTAATAAATTTATGTCTGGGCATGCCCTCTATCGAGGCTCGAACCCATGGCCTTTTGTTTGTCTACTGAAAAATTGCAACAATGTATTTTAAAGATGTCACCGCACTTAGTCTCAGATGCATTCAATCATCACTTCAACGTTATTTAGAAGTTGATTATGTTTTACACTTTGTATAGATGACTGTATTTAAATTCAATAACGTGGATACAATGTTGTATCTTTTAACTTGTTTTATTTAGTGATTGAATACAAGATGCTACAGTCTTATGACTTAATGAAAAGATTTAAAGGTATAGGATTTGACTCTTAACCTAATGATGATGTAGATGATTATGGGTTGTGGTATTATTTGTTGGGTGCATTTGTTATGGTTATATGATTTAATGAAAAGAAGTTTATATGAACAGGGTTTTGACCCTTGATACAATCGATATGGAAAGTGTGATTGCAAATAAATTTATTTAATTGTTTATAGAGTTTTTAAGTAGTTCGGTATGAGTCCTTACAACAGTTGAGAATATTATTAATATATTGTTTTCCTCCAGAACTTATATTTTGATTCGACCTTATATATATACTTCTTTGTTTGGAAAAGTACTTTTTTTAACACTGTACAGTATATGATGTTTATTCTAGACCATGAAGTTTAGTCCTAAATTATGATGCTTAAGATTCTAGGGTTTGTAGTAGAATCCTGTGTAATATCATATTAGGTTCTGACTGAAAATAAACTTTGTTTCAGTTTATGAATGATAAAGCATATATACTACATATGTAAATATTTAAATGATATCATCTACAATATTTTCTTTGTTCTGTAATACTTGTTTTCTTTTGAAAACTCCTATTTAAATGTAAACATAGATAGTCTATGGAGCTATTAAGTTCTGATTATACAGTAAGGAATTTTAAAGATATAAATACTTAGTATAAAAGTAAAAGATCATTATTCTCATCATATTATGGAAATCATATCTACTCTATGTTAAATAAACCCTTCTTGTACTAGAGTACATCACCTTAGGTTGAAAGGAAAAATACTAGAAGACATTTAATTAATTCATCTATATCATCTATTCAAACATTCAGTTTATCGAAATAATTTGTCAGTTCAGAAATCAATCATTTTAGAATAGCTAACTGATATCTAAGAATCATTGGAAACTATGATAACCTAGTTATACAATTTTCAGAATAAGATTTACAGTCTAAAATAAATAATAGATAAAACAAGTAGAACTTGATAACTAGGTAGGGTGAACAAACACCCAAAGAGGCCTGTTCCTCCCAACCTTTTCAAGAAAAGCATCCAAGTTCACTTGCTCTTTGGACCCCCAATCCTGTTCACTGAACCATTAGGATGAAGTATCTGTGTAGAAGAAAGGTACTCACGTTGTACTTCAACAATCAATGGAGACTTGCATACACACCTCTCATATGTAGTTCAACAATCATGGAGACTTGCATACATATCACTACCTCTACACTAAGCAGGAAAACCTCTACACTCAGCAGGAATAAGACAGTCTTACTTTGCAACTCAAAACATAGCTTCCCCTAATCGAATCTCTTGTGTGTTCATTTCCACCTCCCCTGAGAATGTGTGAGCATATGCTCAAATTCGATGGCTATAAAAAAGATTGCCTAGGTCTTTTGGTGGCTAGTTTTGCATTCAATGAGCCATAAGCTCCAGTTCCACAACCTTGGGAACATGACCACAATTTAAGGGAGGTTGTCCCATAACAACAACTAGTTACTGAGTTCAGATGCTGCCACTTGTCCATTGCCTTCTACCCCATATTCCATTCCTCCTAGTGGGTCAGCGAACACTCTTTCAATAGTCTCCTTGGGTGAGTGTCTCCTATTTTATTTTATTAAATAATAATATTATTCAATTACAGTCATCCTTGACCACTTGATCAAATATAAAACTTTACAATAAAAGTTAAAGTAATTTTTTTCCACAAACATAAAATTTATCAATTACTAGGTAGGTTACATAGGTGGGGTGTAACATCCTTATTGAATTTAGGGACTAGGTATGTGGAAATACAATTTATTATAAAAAATATATTTATATGTAACCATTTTTTAAAAATAAATATTGGAGGGAAAATTAGAAAATCATTAATGAGACTTTAAAGGTACTAGCTCAATGGAAGAGCACCTGCCTTAAAAGCAGGAGGTTGGTGGTTCGATTCCTCCATGCCCTATCTACAGAAATCAATGAATACTAGTACAAAGTGAGATATAAGTGACAAAAAAATGACCAAAATCAGCATATAAAAGACCACTTTTGAGTTGGTGACCAATGGTAGCAAATTTCTGGTATCTTATCACGTGAATATATTTGATGATGTTCTAGTACCTTCATAATGTTATTATTACAGTTTGACCTAATTATATAGAGATTTGTTAGTTTGGAGAAATTCTGGAGAATGCCATAAGTATTATAAAATTGGTCCAAGTGGCCTTGGGAAAATGCCCGCCGTACCTCATAGGAGAATGATAAAAAGTATCTGAAAGCATTAGGCTAGAGCTTGTTGTAGAGACTATCTTACCATGCTATCAGTTATAAAAAAGGGTGTTTGATGACAAAGTTAAAGTGCTGCCAAAACAGGGTCTCAGGCTGTTTTGCACCAAAGGTAGTAAAGTTGCCTAAGTGGCCTCAAGAAAATGCCCATCATAATTCATAGGTTAAAGTAAATGCCCATCCCATCTTGTCATGTTGTAGCTTGGTGATCTGTATACCTGACCATGGTCTCAGATTGTCTTGAGAGTATTTGAGGAGGAAATTATGGATCTGCCAAAATAATCTTTCAGGTAGGTTGCTCCAGTCTAGTAAAATGCCCAAATTGCCTAAGTATAAAATTACTGGTAAAAATTCCTAAGTGACCTTTGTAAAATGCCCATCATAATTCATAGGTTAAAGTAAATGCCCATACCATATTGTCATGCTATAGCTTGGTGATCTGTCTACCTAACCATGGTCTGAGATTGTCTTGAGAGTGTTTGAGGAGGAAATTATGGATCTGCCAAAACAATGTTTCAGGTAGGTTGATCTAGTCCAGTAAAATGCACAAAATTGCCTAAGTATAAAATTACTGGTAAATATGCCTAAGTGGCCTTTGCAAAATGCTCTTCATTTCCTATAGTTTATTGGTTAAATTATTTTGAGTGTATGGGTCTCTAGAGTTTTGATTAGTGCATTTAATCATATCATTATTTTTCCCAAAAAGTCTCTGAAGATGAAGATATTGATGTGCCAAAAGTGCCTCCTAGCTTGATTTGCACTACTCTAGAAAAATGCCCGCTGAGGAGAGAGAAAGAGGTTTCAAAGGATGAAATTGGTATGGATGGAATCAACTTGTTGGCCTCTATACATTGGATTTCTCATACTTCCAATTTGATGAAAATGAAAATCTCCTCATTTTAACCTAGGGTTTGAATTTTTTTTTAAGTGTTGGATTGGTAGTTTAAGAAGCTATTTTCAAATGCCCAAAAAATGATGTGTGTGTATCAACAAATTCAAAAGGTGACATGGATTTGTTTCTTGTTGAAGTGGTTATCCAATCATGTTTTCAGTTTGCCTTATGATGGTCACATGTGCAAGAAATCAACATGCCAAATTGAGAAAAATCTTTTTTTGCATATTAAGAACAAATGAAATTTGGTTGTGTTAAAATCATAAGGTTAAGGGGCTAATTGGAAATTCCCACCAGAAATTGTCCTTGTGGTGATAAATTCATCAGTTGGCATGGGCTTGTTCCTTGATGATCTAGTCATCTAGTCATGGGCTCATATTTCTCTCTAGAGGTTACATGTGCCAATTACAAGCTGTCAAACTGAGAAAAAATATGTCTTTGTGTCTAAATAAAGTTTGAGAGGCATTTGGAAATGCCCGCAAGAAATTGTCCTTGTGCTGATAAATTCATTAGATGACATGGGTTTTTTCCTTGATGATCTGGCCATCTAGTTATGGTCTCATATTTTTCTCTAGAGGTTACACGTGTGAAATACAAACCTGCCAAATTGAGAAAAATTATGTTTGCCTATTAAAAATAAATAAAATTTGTTTTAGTGTTAAACACACGGGGGCTTCACTCAATGAATCTCTACCATAGCACGTTCGTTCGTGGCATATGAAACAATACCCCTAATTTCAGTAAATATTGGAAAAATACCTCCCAAAATCGTTTTTTTAACCCCATCCCAATATGCCTTCTCAATTTGAAAAAACCCCTATTTTCCCTATATATTGTATGTATCCATTTTTTCATTTACATTTTTATACCCCTTTATATATCTATATAGTATATTGGCATGATACCCCTCTCATGACCTAATGGCACCCCTAACAAGTCTCTTGATTTTTGTAAAATCGAAAGGGGTCCCCATGCAAATTTTGTAAATACTTAGCTTTTGTTTTTCTTTTATTTTTATCTAGTTTGATTTGGTAGGTGATTACATGACTTTCTTTTATTTGATCCTGGACTTTTTGTGCTGATTTTCCTTTTGGTTGGTTTTCATGGAACACAATTTGGTGGTCTTTTATTTTTCCTTGAATACTTCGAGTAAGTGTTTCTGGTTACCTTGCTTTGATGACTTTGCGACTTTATGATCATTTCTTTTATCACATCTTTTTATTGCTTATTTTTGTTGAAAAGTTATCCTTCTATCGTTTGCATCTTTTTGCCTCCTACTGGTTAAATAACACTTGTATGCTCTTATTTGACCTTTGTTGATTCAATTGTGCACCTTACTTTGAAAGAATTCAATTATCTGGGTCTTACGACAGCCTTGTCAAATTTCAGTATTAATGATTTAATGAGCACTTTGGCGAATCGAAATTAATTGAGCAAACGTTTAAATTTATGAAATTCTCATAGAAGTTTATAAAGAGTGCCTTCAAAATCTTTGATTCTGAAGGTACTCTTAATCTTGAAAAATTTATTTCATCAATGAAGGGTATTTACCAAAAGTTTATTACGAATTGATGAAGTCATTTTTTAATAATAATTTTGCAGTTGTTAAAATTAAATTTATATATAATCAATCTTTCATTATATATATTAGGATTATATATATATATTGTTTAAGATGATTGATTTACAGGTTGTTAATTTTATCTTTTTAATCAAATCCAATTAGCTTATATGAATTCTCATCTTTTAACATGAGCTCTTTGAAGTTTCATTAAGATTTTATGGTTTGATTCATAAAGCTAAACAAAGTATTTATGATTAGTTTTTATGTTTTATATATTGTTTGGGTTAATAATATTGTTTCATTATATGTTTTTTACAACCCTATCAAATATGTTTAACATTCAAAATATTACAACTCTTGAAACTATGTCTATGCATTTGAGAAAACTAAACCCTTAATCTATGCTTAAACGAATAATCCTATTCTCATTTTGAATCCTTCCTAAACTGCAATGGATATTCGTACAAAGTCAAAACCATATGACACTTGGTGGCTATCATAGCTTGGATCAAAACCTCGAAGTATTTTATCATTTGGCACTTATTGAGCATAGTATAATTATTATGATCTAGTGCCAATAAGATTTCAAATGTGTTCTCTTCATTTATAATATATGATTATTGAACTACATATATCAATAATTTTATTACTCATTAAAATGAACACAAAACCTTAAATGTTTTGCTCATTTATTCAAAATTTATTTATTTTGAAAGTTGGGGATTTGAAAAGTAGACTTTCCATGTTAAAGGAAAAGTTGTTTTGCAAAGAAATCCCTCCTCAAATCGCACAGGTGTCAAAGTAATATTTCCCACAAATTTGCAATGAAAAGCTCAACTAAAACGCTAAGTTCAAAATCACAGCAAATCATTGACAGTTGAGTTCATGGCGTGTGATCAGATCCCTAATATAATCGATATTATTTAATGAAGACTTTAATAAAGAAATGCCAACATAGAAACAGATTCAAACAACCACTTAAAGATCGAGGAGTTTCTTAGCTAAAGAAGGAAATTTGCCATCAATTAAATCGAAAGGTAAATGCCAGCTCAGTAATTCAAGAATTGATGAAGACCGCAATGTGTATGTCAACGGGATGAGGATCCAATAATTAATTTATGATTGCCACCTGAACAAAGAGATTTGCATGAAGATAAAATGGTTACCTACCAATCCTTCACGTCTCTTGAACCAGATTAAAAACAACAAACGCACTAGGAAGATAGAATAGGCGGTGAATTCATTGAGTAAAAGGGACAATTCTTTCACATTTCACGTGAATCTTCTTACTTAATACATTTTTATGGGTTCATACTCTAATTTTATTGTTATTTAACATAAATTTTAATGTGCAGGTTGAACAGTGAATGTGACTGGGGTATACTGGAATTATTTCACAAAAGATAATGCACAGAAATATGCCATGAAATCATATAGGAGATAGTTGAATCTGTTTTCTAGCAATACAGGAGGCCACACAAAACTCCGAGCATATCTGAGATCATAGGAAGAAATGAATATAATAGAACTGGATTCCCATCCTTTTTTCCGGAGATAAAGTTCGACAGCAAACTGCGGACAAATGAAGACGAAATAACGAATTCCAAGACATGGGTTTTTAGTAGAATGGTCTCATTTGGATGAGGCGTGAGATATTTTCTCAAAAAAGTGAACCATTTGGGAGATTTTCCAGGTTTTCTGGACACGTTTTCTCGAGTTGCGGCCAATAAGGAAAATCAGTTCAATTTCTATTGGTTTCATTGCCTATAAAAATAGAAGCAATCCAATTGTAAATGGGGGGGAAGGCTCTCTACAGGGCTGAAGAATAATTATTTTTCTGTACTTTGTATTTCTCTTTGTTCCATTTGTATGTGAAGTAGGGAGAGAGAGATTCTGCCAGAAGTGGTTCCTGGATATGCAGAAAGATATGTGATTTTTATCATCCAAAGATATTTGTAACTAGAGCTTGGTAATGTTCTAAGACTCCTTCAACTGTCTCATTAAGACTGTATTTTATTATTGGTCTTTCCTCATCCAGTTGAATTTAATTTAAATACAATTTCTTTGTTCATTCTTACATTTAACGTTTATGTTTATTTGTCTCGAATGATTAATTTTATTGTGTTTAATTGTCTTGAACAATCACAGGTTTGATGTAATGAACAATTTGAATTAGTAGTTATTTTGTTAATTACTTATTTTGAAATATTGATGTGCTTAAAGATTTATATTTTACTTTAAATTTCTTTAAAGTAAATTGTAATTAAATCATATATTTCATGCATCACAATTATATTAATCATGCTCCTGCCTGGGATAGGATAGTTTAGAAAATAAATTAGACACATTTAGTTTGATATTTATATTTACATATTAATTTCATGAGAAGAAACCAACATAATTAACAGCTATTAATTCTGTTTTCAGTTTAAGAAGCTACCTAACTGTTTGTTTCATGTCTTTGAAATTTGTATCTTAGTTAAATTTAATTTTTCATTTTAAAATAGTTTATCATTTAGGAAATCATTAAAGTCTAATTGTGAGACTCTCTATTCTTGAGAGAAAACCTACAAAGGAAATGGGGCCTTTGTTCCCACGAGAGTTGGCTACTTTAAACACACCGGGGGCTGTATTAAGTGCCTTGTGTGGGCTTTCTCTCCGTGTTGGCCTCGCCACACAAAATCCGGCCAACATGACCCCACATGCATTCTACAATGCACCTTGCTTCTTTCGATGTATATTGTGGATGCACATTACTTCACCCACAATGCAATTACTCAACCACATATCATTATGATTTGCGGCATCTAATGGTCTAATGAAGAGATGGGAGATCACTTATTGTATGTCACTAGAGCCAATGCACATAGTACAAAATTTAGATTCAATGTTGCAGGCCCCCAATTGCCGACTAAGCCTCTTGTGTGCTGGTTATACAAGCCCTGAGGGCCTGTAGCAAGCACTAGGAGGATGACTAAGTCTCCTAAGGCCTATAATAGGAACTAGTGGCTGGGTATCCAAGCCCCCAAGATCTTACAAAATTACTTTTGTCGAGCAATGTAGCATTTAAAAATCGACTTCCTCCACCTGATTTTTAAGATCCAAGTAACATGTTGTACTATAGGAAAAAGGGATAAATCTGATACAATCACCAGAAAACTTCATGGTTGTTTATGAATGAAAGTAATTGCTCATTTTCTCTCCTTGTTTTAAGAGTAAAATATATGCCATCCTTCATAATTCAACACCTAATTGTAAACATATGGGCTGAAATGTATCCTTTTAATTGATGAACAAAAACTATCACAATACTATCTTCTTATGATGTTTTCTCTGATGCATTGACTGTAAACAATGAATGAAATGTGTATAGCGATACAATTGAAGCTTTTTATTCATTAATGGAATACATAGTACTATATTTATGCTAGGTAAAACGTGAGTAAAACTAATCAGACAATATTAGATAATTTTATTGATGTCCATGAGTGACCAAAGTAGGTCAATGGAATTGGACATTGGATAGTAGAATCATCAATAAGACACAATAATAGAACACATAATAGAGCAAGTAATGGTGGTCTTTTTAGCCCACCTAAACTATAATTTTGGATGCTATGTAGATAGATGAAGCCTACATTAATGGTGATCTTTTTAGCAACTATAAATGAAGGTAAATAATTAGGTCAAGAAACAAGTGTAGGACATTTAATATTTATCTAAGCAGTAACTAATTTCCTTGGTAAAAAAAAACTTCCATAGACTAGTGATGTTTGACAAGAGTGTTAATATTATTAATTAAAATGACCTTTCTAGAAAAATATACACGTGAAAAACTTAGTACAAACATTTTTGAACCCTCATTTTTTGGTAGGTTAGAGATGCATACATGATCAAACTACTGTGAAAGACAATAAAATCAATGGAAAGGATACTATTTTTCATTTCCATGATAATAGTATAAGATCCTACAATTAGTGAATTCACAAAGGAATATTTGAGGAAACGAGAAACTGATAGAAGCAATAAAGCACCAATATGGAAAAACTTATATAGTAGCACAAGCAAATTGCTTACAATGAGGATAGTGACAAGGAAGAAGATTATTAGTTCATAATTTCCCCTTAAGGAATCTCAAGGGGTTTCAAATGGGTAGTCGAGGAAAAATTCCCTTGTAACTGGCATTTTTCCTCACACCTCCATTTCAATGCTTCTCTAATCTGAGGGTATTCCTGATCTGTGTCTTATTGATCATAAATGTCTTGTTTGGTATCTTTTCTCTTGAATTACCTAGTGGATTGGCACATTGTGCCCTCCTTATGTTATTCATTCACTAAATTTATCACAAGTTAGAAACCATCTTGTTTCAGGTGCAAGCTAACTCCTACTACTCTAAAACACCAGTAGAACAGACCTATCAGGTGTGGAGGCAGGTACTTTACAGGTTATCTCTCAAAGTTGAGTATGGAGCAAGGATCAAAGTGTCCCCATTTGTACCTCTGAGACTATGAGACTACTCCTCACTCTCTCAATTCATTCTCCCTTCAACCTCATCATATTCATAAAGAAAAGTGGATACCCACAACATGCTAGAGATAACATGTCATAGAGGAATAAGATCCACAGAAACCCTATAAAAATCATATCATTTGATGAAAACAATTATGGAAATAACCCTCTCAAGAAATGGGACATCTTACCATTGTAACCATATAAACATGAGGTAGATATTTAAGTTCCAAATTTGAATTTGGAAGTGCTAGGAAGGGGAACGAGAATTAGAGGTATAATGCAAACATCCATGCATAGATGTGTACAAATGGATGAGTAAGATAGGAACACAACAACCCTGCAAAAGTAGACTATTTGCATTGGAAAGAAACATAGCATCTATATGATGCAGATTGGAGGAAGTTGAAAAAACAACAATATTCACTCATGCAGGAAAAGTGTATTTCTGAGCATACATCATTAGAACCTTATGTCGTAAGAATTTAGATCAAGGTTGGATGACAACAAAAATCTGGTGTGGAAAGTTGGATTTCCAAAATGGAAGGCCACTTCAGAAGATAAGCATTTCTTGGGAAAGAAAGAAATAACTACCTGCAAACCCAAGATTGTCTCAACGGCCCAGGAATGACCATGAGATGGGGAGTACTACTGAGTCCCAACTCCAACAAAACAAAAATGTATTCATTGAGCTTGACAATCAAGATAGCTGATAACTGAATAGTCTTGACTCTTTAGTCATCTATAATATAGTTTGGTAGTTCTATTTTGTTGGAAAAATGTTAAATGTCGGGTAATGCAAGTATTGGTATTTTATATTTGATAAAAGGAGTTGCTTCCTATCTTTTATGGGCCTTACTAGATGCTGAACATGCAAGCATACATTCAAGGCAACATATCAACTAGATTTACATCATGGTACACAATCTAATAACTTGGACATGATATTTAAGTACATGCAGAGGTCGCTTACTCTAGGAACGATGTGAAATTGCTCTTAAAACTGGAACCCATGCTGCATATCAAAGAGTGGTGTATTTTAGAAGCATACAATTAAGCCTCAAATTTTAAAATTTAGCATGATCATACTGTGAATAAAACATCACAAAATGTAGAGATCTCTTCCTGTTTGCATTATTAGTGTAACACTGAAAATTTTTGGGTGTTTTGATGGAAAGAAAATCAGTGTTAATTGATCTCACCTTTGTAGGGAATTATGGAATAAATATTGAAATGTTTCCGTTTACCTTGTTTATTTTCCTACTTGGAATTCCCAACATCAGGGAAGTAAGTTAATGATCTCAACATGTAGAGAATAATACACTGGAAATCCAAATGTGGTTCTTTGAACTGATATTGGTTATACTTGGAATGCCTAAGAGTGGAAATTAGTGAATGGTTAACAATTTGTAGAGATACATATGAATGAATGTGCTAGTTCAATTCAAAATATCTTGTTGGTTTCCTTGTTTCCCAAACAATGCATCTATAAGATAATTTTTCTCAACCAAAAAATTTACTCTCTCTGTGTGCATGAATTTACTAGTTGACATGAAAACCTTCCATGTTTCAGTTCAACAATCAAAGGGGCTTTGGCACTTAGTTCTGCTGTGGATTTATTCTATTAAATATTTTAATTCAGGAAGTTAAATTCTAGCATTCTCATGCCAGGTTGACAAGGTAGAAGAAACTTGAAAGTAATATTAGGATTTCAGGGGTAATGGGCCCATCTAAAAGTTCCAGGTCATGTCTCAGTTGACTTATTATTACCTCGAGAGTGGTTGTGTCTTGGTGAAACTAGCTAGGTAGAATAATGAGTTGGTTTAGGAAGAATCTCTTCTTCGACCAAGAAAAACATACAAACTAAGTCGACTGAAGCACACATATCATAGATGGATAAACAATGATGATAAAAAATTCTCAAGTGGCCATAGTGGACCTCCCAAGTAAAGGCATAGTGAGAACATGAATGCCTAATAAGAACTAAATTACATTTGATCCCTATGGTTCACCAATTAAAAATACAAAAACATCTCATCACTTTGAGCAGAGTTGAACATGCCCAAAAAACCACTTCTGCAATGCCTCATCTATGATTTTATAGATCAAAATTAAAAATATCCAAACACTAACAACAAAGTATATCAAGATCCGAAGACCCACTTTTGAAATGCCCCATATATAATGATATACATTGGCAGTGCATGATAACCAATTACAACTCTCTTCAACAACTATCAACCACACAAAAACGCCTTGAACTAGATAAGTTTATAAATGAGATTCCTAAATATTCATACTAGAATATTATTACATTCCAATATGCCTTCCTAGTATGAGTGGAAGCAATCAAAATAGAAATAGGAATATAAGGAGAAGAAGAATAGGAGTGTTATTGATCATGGTTCCTCTAAATGAAGGATATGAAAACAATTGAGATCTTTTGTTTCCAATTTCCTATCATATTTTCTTCACCAATAAATGAGTTTCACCCATTATAACCAGGTGAAATGGGCATTGAAGAGTATTTATTAGGAACCATTTGCTAATATGTGGCCACAAGATCAATCCCCTAGAGCCATCAAAAACCCCATCAACAAGACCATACTTTGCATAATTAATGGGATGACTACCCCAACTCCTTTCGCGATGCGCACCCCTGGCCGTCGATCTACTTCCCATAGATCAGAGTCATTCATTCGTGCCGCCATGTAACTATAGGGGGACTTTGCAAGTTTTACCCTCTTTGCCGTTTTAAGACTCAGGCTTTTGTCTTTTCATCCATTTAAGCCATGGATACTGATCCATCTATTACACTTAGCACTCCTACGACCCATTTGGTTTAAACCATCGAGGTCTTCTCCACCTTTCTAAGGGATCTAACCCTCCATTACATCTAGGACCGAAATGGTGTTAACAACTCAATTTGTTAGCACCCAATTTGTACCTTAAGGTTGCAGAAAGGCCAAGCTCGGGTAACCACAAAACCACTTTAGGAAAGGTAAGATGGATTCTTTGTCCCCAGAGAGGGATCTATCACATATTAGTTAAACAAGGCTAGATATATGAATAAAATTGATATAGGATTATTGTTTGGTTGAAAATAGTGTAGACATTCCATGGGAAATGGATTCAAATTACCAAATCGATCTAAGGGACAGTGCTTTGCCAACAAAATTTCATAGAGGCAAGGTAGCTACTAGCTTACAGTCAAAGAGCATTGTTGGGTGAGAAAGAAAAAAATATGAACAAACCATCAACATAGAGCACCTAAAAGTGAATTCTGTATAGACTTTAGCAGAAAATATTTGTGGATGCTTAGAATGAAAGAGACAGAGCATACTATTTATGAATTCGGTCTCAATACTCACTTATCCAAGCATGAAAAATAATAACAACATGGATTAAACAATGATAGAAACATTCACATGAGAAAAGAGTGTACAGACTACAAGACAAGATAACACAAGAATCTATGATAAGAATCATTATCTCGGCTCTGCGACTTTTCTTATTAAATGTACCAAAATATTTAACACAAGAGACTCTCGGGCCTCCAAAAGTTCCAACCAACCCTTTGCTATCTCTATTTCATGGAAATATATAGGCCTTTGGCTCGAATCATTTAACATAAAACAATTACAACTGTACTGACACCTATATGGCCCGGTATATCACTTTTGAGCACTAGCTGCAACGGAAAGGGATGCTAGCAGATAGACCTGACTGATGCTACACGTTTCATTTCACGATTGAGGACCACAATAGCCCCTGAGCAGGCGGTAATCCCAGTGGCCTCAAAATATAGGGATATTACATATCTAACTCGATATGAAACATACAATATGCAAAAAAATCATAAATGGACCACCACCTTATGTTTTAACTATGATGTGGCCTTGCTGATTGAATAAATCCTCCACCTTCAGAGAGCTGTCCACTTGTTCTTTACCTATTGGAGGAGGAGGTGTCACTATCTCAATGGGAACAATGTAGTCTTTGAGAATCTCCCTGTCCTCGTGAGTGTTCTGCTCCATTTCTTGGACAATTCCCTTCTTCTTCTTTAGCCGAGCCTTCTTGTGCACCTGTCGAGCTTGCTCTTCCTTAGGCTCGTTGAAGGTGCTTTCTTCTAAGTGATCAAAATTCACATGGGACGAGGGAGGGTGATCCTCTTCCACGTCGGACCATGCCTGCTCTGGAACAAAGATCACTATGGATGTTTGGTTTCCCCCCATGACCAACTCTTAACCAAAAATATCTAGGCCTTCGGGTTTGCCACCTTTCCGAATATGGATGCGAGCAGTAAACGCGGGGAAACTATTTATAACAGCATGGTGATCAAAGATAATCATTTTGCATGATTATTCAACATGAATCTTCACACGCCCCAGTATGATGACTAGGATCCGATGTGGCGCTAAATAGATTTGAATAGACTCTCGCGTTAAGTGGAGAGGCATATCATGGCTTGGGAAATTATTCTTCCACAATAGAAGTGTTTTTAACCCCACATCTCCACAATTGACTCAGCACCTTCGATCTCGACCTCTCTCTCATCCCGATTGGTGAACGGCGTGGCCCCTACCAAGTTCGCGGATTTCGACCTCGTTAGTTCCCTGGGCATGTTCAATCCATGAACAACTTCTCTGCCGTTGATCTTCACCCCCACCGGATCCGCGTCGTCTAATCCTGTGCCTCCTACAAAAACTTCGCGGATATGAAACCACCTATTCCCCGCGCTTGTCAAATCCACTAAGTATTCCAGGGCTGTAGATTTTCTTCGTCGACTGTTGATCAGGATTTCCAACATGCTCCCTAGCTAGCTACTCCTGCTTATGCGTAATACGACCCCAAATATTTTCGCGATGCGTGCCACCGACCGTCGATCTGCTTCCCATAGATCAGAGACGTTCATTCGTTCCACCATGTAACTATAGGGGGACTTTTCAATTTTTACCGTCTTTGCCGTGTTTAGACTCAGGATTTGGCCTTTTCATCCATTTAAGTCATGGATACTGATCCATCTATTACACTTAGCACTCCTACAACCCATTTTGTTTAAACCATCGAGGTCTTCTCCACCTTTCTAAGGGATCTAACCCTCCATTTCATCTAGGACTGAAATGGTGTTAACAACTGGCTCCTATTGGGGATGCTATCCTCCCTGTGAGGTAGCAAAGAATCTCGCAGACCAGTGTCTCATCCATTGGGTTGTTCTTATCACAAAACAACAACCTACAACTCCCCATCAGAGATTGAAATAAAAAAATTGAACTGATAAAGGATCATGAGTCAACCAAGGGGGCCACAACGAAACAAACCACAAACCCACAAGGTCAAGGTGAACTATATAAGGTGAACAAGCAACTCCTTTATAGGACCAACAAGACCAATAATATTTTCTCTTTCTCAAGGTACACTATTTTATATATTTTTGTCATCACTGTATAAGATTCATTAGTTATAGAAAGTAGAACCAAATAAACAACTTATACAAGGAAGAGAAGTGAAATCCATAAAAAGTAGTTAGCTTGGAAACTGCAACTGCAACTGAAATACATAAATAGGTATCAAAGCAACTGCAAACCATCTCAAACAGACATAAACCATGACAAAATAGTACAAGAAACAAAATAGTATCGTTTTAACTAGACAAGATAATTTTAAAGCATAATTTTCATATCTTTCAACTTTAACACTCCCTAAGGTCCCCGTGTTAAAGTTGAAAATCATACAAAGACAATAAATAATAGCATTAGTAAATCTAATTCAAAGTACAAAGAAAACTAATATGATCACCAACTATGATAGTTGAAACCTTCCTTATACTCAGCTTAGCACACCTAGACAGTGCAACAAAGATATCAGTCCACACAAGTCTAAATGCATCAGTGTTCATCTATTTCAACTTTAACCCTCCCAAAGGTCCACATTCGGGATTATTAAAGTTGAAAGAGATGAAAATTATGCTTTGAACTTATCTTTTCTCACTCTTGTCTAGTTATAGCCGAAAATCATACAAAGACAATACATAACATTAGTAGTAAATCTAACTCATGTCTAACTCAAAGTACAAAGAAAAATAATAATATAACCCACTAGGAGAGTTGAAACGTGGTTGAAACCTTCATCATACTCAACAACATTTTTTTAGATCAGATCTTGTTTATTAAGAGACAAGTCACGACAGGAACAAAGGACATACCTGGGAGAGAAAATATTCAGTTACCTAGTCGACAAGCAAGGAATCCCTCATTACTGGAGCAACAGAGCAAGGAATCCCCGTGGTTTAAGCAAGTTTAAGTGGACTAAGATCTCTGTTGCACTGTATGAGTGTTTGGGTATGCTTAAAGGGAACCGTAAGGAAACCCCAATTACTGGAGCAATAGACCCAGAAAGAACAATCCATAAAATATCAGGTAATGATGAAATTTCACACACAAAACGTGCACAAACCAGATCTCTGTTTGTATCCCATACAAATCCCATGGATTTCTTACAACTTAGCACACTCAAACAGTGCAATAGAGATATTAGACCACTCAAGTATGAAACCACGGGGGTGTCGCTGATGGACCAATACCATAACACGTCCGTTCAGATTGGGGGTTTAATAATTATAAAAAAACATTATATTGGGAAAGTTATAAATCAATGTAATATTGTTATATGTTTGAAAAATTCATATAATTTGGGTCAAATTCAAACAGATAACAATATTACATTGATTTATAACTTTCACAAACAATTTTCATTCACATCAACATTTCGTCAAACACATTGGAAACATTCAAGAACACACCAAAATGGGGAAATAATGTTGGCACCTTTATTATGAATAATAGATGGTAGACAATACAATAACTATGGTCGGTATAGCAGCTACCAAAATATACTCAACAAGAATTTGGAAGCACGGGGGCATCACCGACGGACCAATACTATATCACGTTCATTCATATTGGGGGTGTAATTATTAAAAAAACCCAAAACATTATATTGGGGGTTTTCATCCATGTTAGAGCATTGGGGTTCTAGGCTCATATTGCGATGTGGGAGCATCACAGGAGCATAGGGTTTTCACAATATTTGAGGAGCATCGCATAGGAGGGAGAAGTTGGGGTTTTCAGTAGCGTTGGTGTTTTCAGTCATGTTGGAGCATTGGGGTTCTAGGCTCAGACTGCGTTGCGGGTCAACATAAGATCAAGAGTTAAAAAGAGGGGTCAAGAAGACAAAGGTGTCAAACTCATGGTCAAACTGTTATATTCTCTCTCAAGGTATCACCAAGGCATAGGTTTTTCGGCCGTGTTGGAGGAGCACCAAGGCACAAGGTTTTCGGTCGTGTTGGAGGAGCACCAAGGCATAGGGTTTTCAAAGCGCACTGTGGGAGGGATTATAGGGTTTTCGGCAGTGTTGGAGGAGCACCAAGGCATAGGGTTTTTGGCTGTGTTGGAGGAGCATCGCATGGGGATTTAATTATTAAAAAAACCCAAAAAATTATATTGGGGGTTTTCAGCCGTGTTGGAGCATTGGGGTTCCAAGCTCAGACTGCATTGTGGGAGCATCAAGGGAGCATAGGGTTTTCACGAGATTTGAGGAGCACCGTGCAGGAGGGAGAAGCTGGGGTTTTCATCCGTGTTGGTTTTTTGATCCGTGTTGGAGCATTGGAGTTCCAATATTAGATTGCGCTGTGGGTTAACGTAAGATCAAGATTCAACAAGAGGGGTCATGAAGACAAAGGTGTCAAACTTGTGGTCAAACTGTTATATTCTCTCTCAAGGTATCACCAAGGTATATAGTCCATAACTTATAAGTGTTCCAAAACATAGTAGTACGTTTTATCATCACCGTATAAGGAAGGTCCATACCACGTCCATACCCACTCCATACCACAACAGGTGCAAAACAGTGAGTTTGATAACAAGAGATTTCCACACCCTAGCCATCTTTAGAATCAACAACAGTCACAATTTCCTAATGAGTTAATATGCACTCCACACAAACATGATGAAATTAAAGAACACTTCAACTTGAAAATTTTAAGATCTGAAACCATAAACATCGAATGGACTATCAAGATTTAAACTTGAAAATTTCTCTGATTTCTCAACTTTGTTGTCAATTGCTGCACTATTACCATCATCGTTGTTGCCAATAATATTTGAAAATACATTTTTTCCAATTCCTGTATATCATGAGATTGAAAAAGAGAGTGAAAAGATATACCTTTTCTTTTAGTAACCATACAAAACTTGGACTATGCTATGTAGCTTCCATGAGCTAATAACACATAGTCAACTAATAAGCTTTAAAAGCATAAGCAAAAGTGAAGAAAAACTGTAAGGCATGCTAAATAACGTGTAAATAATGAGCACATCAAAATTAAGTGTGAATTAAGTCTGAGTATGCCACTGCTTGTTCAATATTTTGGAAATGCATCTTCATACCTCAGGCTTTACATGCATCTTGTACATAGAATTGATTGGTAGGTCCAAAAATTTATAGTTAGGGACGTCATATTATCCAATAAATATGCATAAAGCTTGAGCAAGTCCTTCGAGACCTAGTAGATCATAGCTGCCAAAAATAGAAACAAGTATCCTTAGTTCAAACATTCTTTGGATTTGTGCTCAATAAATCCCACATAAACAATATAAATCCATAGTTCACTTTCCCTGCATTATAAATACATTTCTAGCTACATAATTTTAATTTATGTAAATCAATGCATTATAAAACCAAAAGTGAAGGTCCGCAACCAAGAAATAAACAACACTCAACCCCTGATACCAGCAGCTGAGTTGGACCAAATAGAGACAAATTATTTTGAGAAGAATTGGAGTCTGCAATAGGATATGTAATATAGAAAAAGAATACAATAATGTAAACATAGAATGAATAGATCTGAATGGGATGACCCAAAAGTTACAATCAAGCTACTACAACCAACAATATACATATTTTTATTAGATGTTAAAAATATTTGAAGCTACACAATAAAGCATTTTCATTTTCTAGAATTAAATCCCTTCAGCCGACAGTGCTAGAAATTTGCAAAATTCTTCATAGAATAATGATTCAGCTAAAGCTGTGAGATGGAAAAAAAAGATTCATAACTAGGGATACATTTCCAAAACCATATAGAACTTGTCCTGGCATGGGAATATTGACTGAATCATGTGTCCATTATCTATGTGAAAAAAAATGTTTATAAAAAAAGATCAACTTAGCTTCATGATTGACTGATTGTGTGAGCCCATTCGACACTCGTTAAATTGTCATACCAACTTAAATTCAACTTTCTCTAATTTGTAGGTTAAGATTGTCATTTCACCAAATAGGCCCCTATTTGGATAGTCATAAAACTTGAGTAAAGGAGTGTGTAAACCATAACAGACCTGCTACACTTGTTGTCTTTCCTTTTATAACTCATAAATACAATTTTAAATATTGTTTGGAGGTAACCAAGTCAACCCTCTTTAGGATTGTAACAATGGTCTCAGATCTGCCTTATGGACTCTCAGCTTTCTTGAAGATTTGTAACTCTATTGTAGCCTTGAAAAAAGATAAGTTCTTATACTCTAACTTGGACAGTGATATAGTAGTGCATTGTTACAGTATTTGGTACATATGTTTGTGGAAATTATATTGCTTTTCTGATTTCCAAATTTCTGCAAACTTATGTTCTTTTCTAATTCACAGGCTGATCTGGCACTTTTCCTTGATTATGACCACCAGATTTGAGCTTGTCTTAGCTTATTGATATTCTATTCAACATATATTTTCTATATTGTAAGAAGGAGGCAGAGACTTTTTCTCTTACTACTGGTCCTACTTTTGAAAGAACATACTTTGTTTTAGCTTATAATCAATTCAACTTCCTCCCCTTGCATAAGTGGATTGATATCTTGGGTTTCATGTTGAGAATTTTTTGTTAATTTTTGATCATCAATTCAATATGATCTAGGATCTTAACTGAGAGAATAACATGTGCAGCATATCAATCACAATAAGCAATCACAAGAGACAATAGACACACAGAGTTTCCTTGGGGAAAACCATAAAGGTGAAAAAACCTAATAACTTCCTTAGAGATAGACAGAGAAATGACACAAAACCCAAGCATAAGAGATAGTCTCCTAGCAGTAGCTTCTCCTCCTCCACTATTGAGACACTCTCCAATGAGTGTAGAAGTGAATAAGTGAATGATCAAATAGAGTGCCTCCCACACTCTATTTATACTTGACTTGACTTGCCTAATAACCTTTACTAGGTTGGCCTTAACTTAACCACATAACATAATGCTGACAGGGACGACCCCCAATAGGGTGCTCTAATAACCCTTTAACCCACATGACTTATACAGGGCCGACCCCAACAAGGTGGTCTAATAACCCATCAAGTATAAGTTACGACACTTACAATATAAATGATGACACTTCCGTATAGAGGAATAATAACATCTCTACAGGAATACAAACACTTCCGTATAGAGGAATAATAACATCTCTATAGGAATACATATCTGAAATACATTCTGAAGTTACAAATACATCAACACTCCCTCTTAACTAGGAAGGTATTTCTCGACACAGATCTGATAGCACAAGTGTTCTTCTTTGGATCAATGTCACTGGATCATCATCATCGAATCATCGTCATCGTCACGACTGCTGCTATCTCAATCAATCTCTGATCTACTCGTCATAGGAAGTTCTACAGAGCCAACCCCTTTTCATGCTGGATGTAGGCCCACCACCTGTATGTCTTCATCATCACTAGCCATACTGTGGAATCCTCAGGACTTATTAATTGCATCACAATGCCTCGAAAGAGTATCCCAGGATCCTTTATGTGCCGAAGCACGGCCGAAAAGATCTTCCAGGTCCACTTACATGTGACTTTCACAAAACCTTAAAAGAGTGTCTTGACTAGAAAGAAATCTAAAGAGCATCCAAGGCCTTTTACGTGACTGGCACAACCTATCCGGATCTCCAGGACGTATAACATGTGACCCCCACCACAAAAACTTAAAAGAGTGTCTTGACTACCAAGAACTCTAAAGAGCATCCGAGGCCTTTTACGTGACTAGCACAAACTATCCGGATCTCCAGGATGTATTACATGTGGTCATGGAAATGCCTCGAAAGAGAATCCTAGGACTTATTATAGGCACACATCCCAACCTATTGGATCTCCCAGGTCTACTTATATGCCATAGGACAATGCCTCGAAAGATCATCCCAGGACTTATTACGGGCACATAGCCCAACCTATCGCATATCCTAGGTCTACTTATATGTCCTCCCAGAGCAATGGCTCGAAAGAGAATCCCAATACTTATTACGGGAACATAGCCCAACCTATCGGATCTCCCAGGTATACTTATATGCTCATATGCACAACCTGTCCACGGCCACAGAGTATCAACCCGATACTCACCATACATTGTCCTGATGTACATGATCATCCTGACCATCATCATAGCATCGTCCTAATGCATATCCTCCAGAGTATCATCCTGATACACATGATCATCTTGATCACTGTCACTGCATCATCTTGATGCATGTCATCTAGAGAATCATCCTGATACTCATCACATATGATCATCCTGATCATCGTCACTGCATCATCCTGATGGATGTCATCCAGAGCATCATCTTGATAGTCATCACATATGATCATACTGATCATCATCATATCATCATCCTAATGTATATCATCTGTAGCAACATCCTGAAGCTCATCATCCATGATCATCCTTATCATACAATGCATCCACCTTATGCATACCAAGTATCTACCTGATACATATCATCATACATGATCTACCTGATCATACAATGTATCTACCTGATACATTCACAAATACATGATTCACCTGATCATACAATGTATCCACTTGATACATATATAAATACATGATCCACTTGATCATACAATGTATCCACCTGATACATATACAAATCCATGATCCAACTGATCATATCAAGCATCCAACATGATGCATATACAAATACATGATCCAACTGATCATACAAAGCATCCAACATGATGCATATAGAGCAGTAACTGGAGCATCGTCCCGATGCTCATCACACAGTGCTTATACCCACATCCATGTGAAGGATCCTCCTCTCACCATACTTGGAATGGCTCCTACAAATGTGTCCATCACTTCTTCCTCAAAGTGTTGTCAATCTGAAGAACACCAAGCCTCTCTCTGAAGTACTCAAACTTCCCTCTCGCTAGTGGTTTCGTCAACACATCTGCAACCTGTTTATCTGTCGCAACATATAGGAGATTCACTGCTCCTCTCTGCACCATATCCCTAATATAGTGATATTTGATCTCAATGTGTTTCGACCTGCCATGGAACACCGGGTTCTCAGACAGCTTCACACAACTCTGGTTGTCACAAAAGATACCAGTAGTATCCAATGGGAGATCAAATAACTCAGACAACAACTTCCTCAGCGATACTACCTCACAACTAGCTAAACAAGTTGCAACATACTTTGCTTCGACTGTACTCAGTGCTACACAGGACTGCTTCCTACTAAAACAAGAGATCACACCTGATCCCATACTGAAGCAACACCTAGAAGTGCTCTTCCTATCTGCAGCACTGCCTGCCCAATCTGAATCAACATAACCCTGCAAGTTAAAATTTTGATTTGCATCATACTTGAGCCCCTAATCAACCGTACCCTTCAGGTACCTCAGAATATGCTTTACAGCAACCAGGTGAACACCTCTTAGATCCGTTAGGAACTGGCTCAATGTGTTCACCATAAAGCAAATATCTGGTCTTGTGTTCGTCAGGTACATCAAGGACCCAATCATCTGACAATACATAGTGACATCAACCGGACCAGATGAAGCATCACATAGAAGCTTCAGGTTCGATGCCATAGGTGTGGCCATGGCCTTGCAGTCCATCATCCTGAACCTCTTTAGGATATCTACTGCATACTTCCCTTGTCCAAGGAATATTCCATCTGTGCTCTGCCACACCTCCATGCCTAGGAAATAGTGCATCATCCCCAATTCCTTCATCTCGAACTCGGCAGCAAGCTTCCTCTTCGTGTCGGCAATCAATCTATCCTCTCCTGTTACAAACAGGTCATCCACATACAATAAGAGTATCACAGGATTTCCTTCCTCAACCTTGTAGTAAAGGTTGGAATCCTCTTTACTCTTGGTAAAGCCCAAACTAGATAAAAAGCTGTCTATCCTACCATACCAAGTCCTAGGAGCTTTCTTCAAGCCATACAAGGCTTTCTTCAACTTGCACACATATGACTCTCTATCATGTGTCTCAAAACCAACTGGCTGCTCCACATACACTTCCTCCTCGACTACACCATTCAAGAAAGCTGTCTCGACATCAATCTGGTGTATCTTCCATTTCATCACTGCAGCCAGGGAAAGTACTGATCTGATGGAAATGTACCTGGCTACAAGAGCAAAAGTCTCTTCATAGTCTATTCTCTCTTTCTGGGAGAAGCCACGAGCTACAAATATCACTTTGTATTTCTCTATGCTGCCATCTGCAGCATGCTTGATCTTATAGATCCACTTGGAAGTCACCACAGACTTCCCATCTAGTCTTGGGACCACATCCCAAACATCATTCTTCATGATCAACTAGTATTCCTCAATCATGGCATTCTTCCCAAATCCCGGGAACTTCAATATCTTCAATAGATAACTTTGTTGCTGAACAAATGTTGTAGTCCTTCTTTTGTAGGTGATGGTATACGATCTTTCCTACAAAACAAGTTAAATTGCATGATTAGAAAACATCTCATAGTTTTTAGAGCAAATTCTTACACGTAAATAAATATGTCATACAGTCATGCAATTATCTTAGCCCACGCTTCAATACAACATTTATCCATATCATGTAACTTTCTAGATTCCTTCCAATCTCTACCAGAACAATTTAAGAGTGTGCACAACTCCCAACATGTTAGCAAAGAGGTTTCATTCTAGATAAGTAGCAATGGAATGTTGTACAGTGCCATAGGCCACTTACCCATCACATGCATATTAGTAGTATACACCCTAACTCTAGGAACATAAGTATATACATAAGTATGCATAATATACACCCGAAGTCTAGGAACATAAGTATATACATCATTGAACAATATTATTTAAACAATCAAATATACAAGAAATGCCAATTCAAATACTTATGTTTGTTTGTTTGTTGGGTGGACTCCCTCTCAATATTTGCTTCCTTGCAGGAACTACTAGAGTGTGCTCCCTCTTGATCTTTGCTTCTTGGATTACCTGTCCTTGAACTTGTATCCATCCTCGATCACTATGCATGCTTACTAGTATCATCATTGTGTTATCCCTGAGATCTCATACACAATCATACATTCATTAGTATAATCTTAATACTGTCAAAACACAATAATCTTAAACATGTATAGTCATGATCATTTCAAACACAGATAATAACAATTAGTATTCAAGGTTTCAGGGAATACTTCTTTTACTCATGCATATTCTTATTTGACCATAGGACTCTTCTGGTTAGTCATATCATCAATCAAGGTAAGAGACATAATATGCATAAACCCTTGATTACTTACATTTCTAACTTCATGAATAATCATTATCAATCATACAATAGTATAAGATCCTAACACAAGGTAGGATTCTAACTTGATATAAAAAAAACATAACTTGTTATCATATTTGCTAGTTATGTCTAGCAATGTCTTCTTGTTCTCTTCAATGACTTGTGCTAGTAACCTGCATATCTCATAGGTTAAGCATTGTAGAACCAAATTATACATACCTCGTAAGTAGAGCTTCATGACAATGGATGAATCTTTGTTTTCATGTCACCATGGTCATATGTTCTTGAACTAGAACATGATTTGTCTTTCTTGTTGTACCCTTCATGTTAGCGGACAACATCAACCTCATACAACACCACAATGAATTAGTACAATCATAAGTGTCAAAACCCTAATAAATGAATATCTGCATTCATAATTTTATTAAGGTGATACGACAAGTCTAAAGTTAATCAAGATTGTACTAACCTTAATGAAGACAAACATACCATAAACTTAATCATGAATAGATTTCGAAACATACCTGTAAGTCATACCTGTTGAGATTGCTTGTAATCTTCTTATGTAAGGCCTTAGCCTCATCTCCCTTTGAAACTGGAACTTCTTCATTTATGCAAGTGACCAATCCATTCTCTTTTAGGATTAACCCAATCCACTTGATTTGCATAAATCTGGATTTGGAGCTAGATTAGGGTTTGTTAGAGAAACCCTAAAAATTCAAGCTTTGAATTTCAAACTTCTGAAAGGATAGAAAGATGCACCTTGATGAGATGATCAAGCTGGTATACTCAAAATTTAAAAACTGCAAAGTTTCACCCCTCAAATTTGCTTTTCAAACTTCTGGATTCACTAGGGAGTACCCTGAATTAGGGTTTGATTTTCCTGGAGCTTCACCCATCCAAAAAGTTCGATCTTGGTCTCTAAACTTTGATTTTTCAGAGGAGCTTCCAGCCATGGTCTCAGATTTCATAAATTCCAACTTTTGCAGAAGCCCTAATTTTCGGCTTCACTAGACAAGACCCCAAACTAGGGTTTGATTTTGCCGGAGCTTCGCCCAACCAAAAAGATCAATCCAAAGCTCTAAAATTCGATTTTTGCAAGGAGCTTCCAGCCATGGTCTCAGATTTCAGAAATTCCAACTTTTGCAGAAGCCCTAATTTTCGGCTTCACTGGAGAGGACGCCAAACTAGGGTTTGATTTTCCCGGAACTTCAACCAACCAAAAAGTTCAATCCAAATCTCTAAAATTTTATTTTTCTAAGGATCATCCAGCCATGGTCTCAGATTTTAGAAATTCCACTTTTATGGAAACCCTAATTTTTAGGGCCAAAACTGAAAGTGCTCATAATTGAATTCTGATTGGATAGAAAGATGTGCCTTGCCGAGGAGAGTCAATCTAGCCTCCTGCCTTTCAAGATCTGTGGAGGAAAACCCAAAAAAAAAGAAGCCCTAGCTTTTGTAACTGCAAAGTGTCTTCTTCTCAGGTTAGCTCTGATACCATGTTAATTTTTGAGCATCAATTCAATATGATCTAGGATCTTAACTGAGAGAATAACATGTACAACATATCAATCACAAGAAGCAATCACAAGAGACAATAGACACACAGAGTTTCCTTGGGGAAAACCATAAAGGTGAAAAACCCCAATAACTTCCTCAGAGATAGATAGAGCAATGATACAAAACCCAAGCATAAGAGATAGTCTCCTAGCAGCAGCTTCTCCTCCTCCACTAGTGCACCACTCTCCAATGAGTGTATAAGTGAATAAGTGAATGATCAAATAGAGTGCCTCCCGCACTCTATTTATACTTGACTTGACTTGCCTAATAACCTTTATCAGGTCGGCCTTAACTTAACCACATAACATAATGCTGACAAGGACGACTCCCAATAGGGTGGTCTAATAACCCTTTAACCCACATGACTTATACAGGGCCGACCCCAACAAGGTGGTCTAATAACCCATATAGTATAAGTTACGACACTTACAATATAAATGACAACACTTCTGTACATAGGAATAATAACATCTCTATAGGAATACAAACACTTCCGTATAGAGGAATAATAACATCTCTATAGGAATACATATATGAAATACATTCCGAAGTTACAAATACATCAACATTTTTTACTATTGCGTTTTCTGTCTTTGAATCTGTGATAGTCAATTCGTTGTCCATTTTTTGCTACATGTACTAATTTTTTTTTTCCAGTAGAATTACAAAAAACATATCTCACAAAAAAAACAAAGAATCTGGAAGAGAAGCAAGAAAGAAGAATAACGGTCAACATAAGTGTAATTCCCCTAGAATGACTATGGAATTTAAGGGCACCTGCCGAGTGACTCAGTTGAATAGACTTAAAAAAATGGTCCTTCGAGTTAGGATGTGTATTAATAATTGAGAATCACCTAATGATGTGCATGATGACAATCGATAAATGAATTAATGAACTAAATGACGTGTGGAGTTGGATAGTTGATTTAAATGAATAATTGCATGTTGCTTAATGATTAGCTTGGATTGTAAAAAATGTGTTATGTGTACATGAATATGATGCTTAAATGATTAGATGTATGATGAATTATGTGATGAGAACGAAAGAAGTACATATTGACGTAATGCCTTACTGATTAATGGAATGTATGATGTTTTGAGTAAACTATAATTGCTTAATGATTAGAGGGTTTAGGAAATGAATTATGATGAATGAGGACAAGACTATTAATATGTGCTTTTGAGAATGTGTGTAGGGACAGGTGAAACGGTTCACTGACAGACACACAAAGGAATTGAAGGTTCGTAGATTATGGATAAATCACACACAGGGAGATCAACGATGATGTCAACTTCCGACGGAATTCCACGCATGAGTAGAGAAGCATTAATTTGCTTACTCAAGGAAAGGGTGAGGTTGTGTGATGTGGACCACGACGGAGTTGGTCACGTATGTTTTGGGGGGCGCGCAGTAAGAACGAACTTACTCCTCAACGCCATTAGTTCCCAATAGGGTGTAGACAGAGGATTGAAGGTAATGGATCCTAAATCCCTACATGACGTTCTCGCAAGTCAAATGAAAAGATATCGGTAGAAGGACCCAACGATGTGGTACCTTGCTGAGAATTGGAAAGGATGGACGCAAGGACCTGATGATGTGGTACCTTGCCGAGAAATGGATACAACGGATAAATGGACCCGATGGAGTGGTACCATGTTGAAATATGAGCATAAAGGACAGATGGGCCCAACGATGTGGCACCTAGGTCCTAGAAGGGATTAAGTGGTAAAATTTATGCAAAAACCATATAAAATTGCATTTAGAACACTTGCTCATAAAAATACTTTTTAGTATAAAAAGTAATAGAAATAATTATTTTTAGGCATTTGCACATGAAAATACCTTTTAGTATTTAAAATAATAAAAATAATTATATTAGGAGCAAAGTGGAATCCTAGTATTGAACTCTTAACTAACACCACATGCACCCACAAAATAGAATTTAGAGTGAGCATCTTAGAGACAAATTGAAACACATAACCAAGTGAAACACCATAACCAGATCCAATTCCATTCAAAAGTTGGGAAAAGAGGACACAGGAAGCATGGTGAAATCCGGACTCAGAAAGCTGCGGAGATAGCTACGATCTAGTCTTTTCAGTCGTATAACATACAGAACGATTGAGGTATCGATGCACTATGACAGTGGAGTTCTACCATGTAGTTCGATCTCAGGATTTTGTGATCGTAGGAAATATCTCGTCCCGTCATCTTGATCTAGATATGAGGATCAAATATTTATAAGGTGAATAGAGATACACAAGGTGACTTTGTTAAATATGTAGTTTAAGTGCACGTAGGATAAAAGACAACCAAAACGCCCTACTTTTCCAGCAATTTTGGGATAAAAATCGGTTAAATTTCTGGTTGGAAATTGTCATTTTCACAATTTTGTAATTTTTGGAAATTGTTATTTTCACAATTTGTAATTTTTGCAATCGAGATTGTCTGTTCTAGACTAATTGCCCAATTTTAAAAATACCTAGATTGTTGAAATTACAATCTGAGCATTCCAAATGATGATTTTGACAAGAGTGTCGGAGGTGTTTTCGTTAGCCCTTATACAACTCCGTTTAAGTGGCCCAGTTCGTTGGTGGTCAATAGAGATGATGGTTTGAGTTGCTACTCGACAGAGATTGAAATCTCAGGTATTAGTTTACAATATGTAACCCAGAAGTCCGAGTCATCAATGACAGACAATGATCTAAGTGGAGACCATTGCTGATCTATGGAGATCCCGGTTTTCTATAAATAAGTTTCAATGATTTAAGTCTTCGGTCATTGTAATTAATGGTAAAAGGGGTTAACCGATGCCAATCTACAGGGGTCACATTCTTCTCATTCCTTAACATCATTAGATTAATGTTTCGGTTTAAATAAATTCAACAGAAGTGTGAGTAATCATGACGCTGATCTACAGAGATCACGTCTCCCATATTTAGATTGTAGTAATAGTTAGAGTCTCGGTTTACAGATTTTTTTAACAGAATTATAAGTTTAACCAACGTTGATCTATAGAGATCAAAGAGAATGACAAAAAATTAACAATTGAAAACCTTAGTCTTGTAAAATCGAGACGCCGATTCATCAAGATTCAACAATAGAAACAAAATATCACTCAGATCCAATATTAACAAGGGAGGTACATAAGTCTAATCGCAGTTTCAACGGAGATCCAATAATCAAGGATAACAAGCACATATCAAAGATATACAAGGGGAACTTTGACCTCATGACTCGAAGTCGCAACTACAACATAGATCATTATAAAATTAGATATTTGAAACACACATGAAAAAAATAAAGGTAAATTCGAGACTATTCTATCGGGAAATGATCATGAGGATACCGTAAAAAAAAATATCTTGCCATCCTTCAAAAAATTAGACAAAATAAATCTCCTTCAAATTAAACTAACGTTGGATCGATCTACCTCGATTTACTTTCGTTAGATTTTAATTCATAATTTATTCACCCATGCATTCCTCCAACTTAATCAAATTCATATATTTTCACATTTATAATCTGGAAAATAAAAAGAACAAGGTAACAAAACTCAGAGATGTGAACCTGGTTCGAAGATCGTGAATGAATCCACTCGTCGAAGAGTTGTAGTGGGTTTCTTTCTGAACCCCCAAGCAATGGGGCCATAGACAACACACCGTTCAATAGAATTTAGAAATGAGATGTGGTGACCTCAAGGCTCGACCTGCTCTGATACCAAATGTAGAGCCCCTCTTGTAGGGTCTTCATGAAGTGAACTTGAAACTTAACAACTTGATACAAAATAGATTAGACACCAACATTGATATGGAAATAAAATAAATTAACTAAATAACTTAGAAAATATAGAAAAATCCATAACCTGTCAACCGTAGGTCATGGCCGTTGTCGAAAATACATGAGGATAAGCTACATGAATAAAATAATAATGAGCCAGATTTTATTAAATAAAAAAATAGAGTTTGATCTTTAATTAAAATAGGGTTTGTTATTTAATTACACAAACATGAAATTAATTCTTTTGAAGGGGTGTGAGTATGAAAATACACGACCCCAGTTCTAAGAGATACAACGATTGAATAATAAGATGATAATATATAGACAAGCATTCGAGATTGAAGGAAGGTGTCTCAATAGCTCAGATAAAAGAAGAAGAAAGAACAGTAAGAGATAAATAAAATGAAGTAACAAAATTGAAGAAAAGAAGATCTGAAGCTGTACAAAGACCAAATAAATAAAGGGAATAACAAAGGATGTCTGTTGATTGTTTAACGTGAAGATATGATGCAGTACAAAAGTCAGAGAATGTAAAAATACCAGTATTATCTCTGTGGTCATAATTGATGATTTGCAGCAGAGGAAAAAGAACAAAAGATATTGTAAGAAGTTATTGAAGTTATGAAAAACAAAGAATAGGGAGGTAGGGTGGTGCTATGGTAGGCTACATGACTGCAAGGGGGTTGTAGCCTCCTTCCAACAGTAGCTGGTAAATACGGTGTAGTAGCATCCTTGTCTTTTGTAGCAGACATAAACCAGGGTGTTGTAGCATCCTTCAGTTGTAGCTGAGAAACTTGGGGATTGAAATATCTGTTGATGTATTTGTAACTTCAGAATGTATTTCATATATGTGTATTGTATTCCTATAGAGATGTTATTATTCCTCTCTACGGAAGTGTTTATATTCCTATGGAGATGTTATTATTCCTCTATACGAAAGTGTCGTCATTTATATTGTAAGTGTCGTAACTTATACTTGATGGGTTATTAGACCACCTTGTTGGGGTCGGCCCTATATAAGTCATGTGGGTTAAAGGGTTATTAGACCACCCTATTGGGGGTCGACCCTGTCAGCATTATGTTATGTGGTTAAGTTAAGGATGACCTAGTAAAGGTTATTAGGAAAGTCAAGTCAAGTATAAATAGAGTGTGGGAGGCACTCTATTTGATCATTCACTTCTCACTCTCACACTCATTGGAGAGTGGCACACTAGTGGAGGAGGAGAAGCTGCTGCTAGGAGGGCTATCTATTGTACTTGGGTTGTATCATTGCTCTATCTATCTCTGAGGAAGTTGCGGGGTTTTTCACCTTCTTGGTTTTCCTCGGTGAAACTCTGTGTCTCTTGTGTGCTTGCATTATTGTGTCCATGATTAATATGTTGTAGATATGCTGTACATGTTATTCTCTCAGTTAAGATCCTAGATCAGATTGAAATTCTAAAAAAAACTAACAATATCCAACAAGTTGTAGCTTGCAAAAACTATTGTAAATATAATTTTGCAGTATAGAAAGAGTTGGTGGTTTTCCCAATTGGGATTCCACGATAAAAATCTATGTTCTGTGTATCTTTTTGATTCCATGTTTTAATTAATATTAAAAAGTGGTTTAAATTGTTAAAATGATAACAATACTGATTCACCCCCCCTCTCTGTATTAACCAATATTACAACAAATATAATAAATCAATAACACACAAAAATGAATATTGTTTCTTATTAGTGATTCTATTCAAAAGTTAATAATTTGGGTGCATTCTCAATGTGCCATTTCTCTTAGGAACTAACATAATAATTGTTCCATAAGGTCACACGCTAAGTTAAATGTGGCCCTTATCTATTAACTGTTGAAGCTTACTCTTGATTTCCTTGTTTTCTAATATTGAAGTCTTATGCAATGTCTGATTCGATAGAGTAATTTCTTTGTTTAAAGTCAAAAGGGTTCTCATGTAGGTGGATTTGAGGCATTCCACCCAACTATAGGAACAACACAAATTTAGAGTAAATCAATTACTCCAACTACATCTACTATTTTGACTTCTTTACTCATGCTAAAATTTTTCTAGATCTGTTTTAGTATCTTTGTCTCCACTAGAGACTACCAAGATATCATATTTATCTATTCATAGAAATAACAAAATAAATTATACTAAGTCTTTGTTCAATACTTGAACTCCAACAATTGAAATGATCACAAACGGTGATGGATCCATTTGTTATGTCATTGAGTAAATGTGACCATCCATCACAACTCCATATTAATCTATGTCAAATTTTTTTTTTTGGGGGGGCTTGAATGCATAGTGACACAAGCAATGCACATAAATTAATATATAATTTGTTGAATATTATGGATTTATAATATAAGTTTTGATTATTGATTTATAATATAATTTTTTATTATTACAAATATAAAGTGTTTATTGTTCGGATATCCACATCATCATTGTTAGGGTTTTGCATGCAATTAGGGTTTGCATGCATTTTTCATACATCCTAGTCACCAGGTTGATGCCTCCAACACCTTATCCACTTCTTTCTAGCGCCTAGGAGCTTCTATCCTCAGATTTTTAGCCCTCCTAGTCATGAAGGTGCCCACATCTCATCTACTGCCAGAGAATGGCGCACTTCCTCACCCACCCACTCAGTTTACACTCAGCTAGCTCCGATTCTCCTTGATTTGAGGCTAGTTTCACTCCCGATTGACTGTTTCACTCCGTTGGACCTCCAAATTGACTAGATGACTTGTTCTGACTTCAGTTAAGCCTCCCATGCACCCTCCACTGAGCCTCCTTCCCTATATCAGTGCTACACACTTCAGTTACACTTAATTAGACTCAGATTGACACATGGATGACTGGTTCTTGTGCATTGATGACCACCACTGATTGATGATGAGGACTCCTAGTTGGAGTCAAGCTATGCCATTCAGTTAATTCGAATGACCTCCTTAGGCAATTCGAATTGCTCAGTCATTGTGACATTATTTGTATTGTATTTTCACCCTTACTGTGATATTGAGCACTGATGCAAGTTTATGCACACTTTACACCATATTTTTTGAGTTTCATCTATTGTGATTGATTTACTTGTTCATTAGATCTGCTGTGACTAATTTTACATGGTATCAGAGCCATTGCAGGGACAAGATCTCTTTTCTACAGGTGTTCTACAAGAATATTTGAGTGAATTTGTTAGAACATTATTACAACTATGTACATTAATCATTTATTAATTGATGGTTAATTAGTACCAAACAACTTAATTATTGCATCCCCAAGTTGGTTAGTGAGTAAATGGTCATTTAGCTTGAACTAGTTGGCAATGTGAACAAACTGAGCATTGTGCTAAGTCAAACTAGCTGTTAGGTGCGACCTCCCAGTCATTTATTGCTTCCTGGATGCCTAGGGCTCTCTTGCTCCTTTTTTTGTGGGATTCTCTTTGACCAAGGGCGCACATGCTCAGAATGTGGACAAACTTGCCTCCTTTGCCCATTTATTAGCCAATTCTAGTTGCCTAACCTCTAACCAACCAGATTCTCCACATGTGTGAGGTCACATGGGCCTATCCAGTCATTCCCAGCATTCACACAGCAGTTTCGAACTAGTTTGGGATGGTTTGGGATATTTTGGTCAACCTAGGGGGGTTTGAGCTATTTCTAAGCTAGATCAGTGTGAACACTCCAGATGGATTCGAATTGTTCCAGATTTGTATATATGGATGTTCTTAACCCATTTTGGGGTTGGACAGTTAATAATATTTACATTATTCACCCATTTCATGTGTATTGTTCTTCATTTTTACTGATTTATGCTAATGCTTGTAAATGTGTTGCAATCTTTTCACTAGTGAGGAATCCATAGTAGCTAGGTTCTGCTGTGATTTAGATTTTACATGGTATCAGAGCTCTTGGAGCTAGAATTCGAACCAGCAAGACTGTTTTAGTGGATTGCCAGAAGCAGTGGAGAAACCACAGAATTCCTGAGGTCATTGCATTGAGTCATTGGATAAATCTAGTGGCTCTTCTCAGGTGTGATGCTCTCCCGAATGCACCCACTATCAAACAGGGTTCGAATCTGTTAGTGTAGATCCCTCCAGAGTGATTTGAGAGTTGTTTGCAGGTATTGAAGATCAACATTGTCAGCATGTGCATGAGCAACAGAGAAGAATGGAGCCATCTCACCCAAATGTGCTCACTCCCTTCAACTATTTCGATTGGAAGGCAGAAATGGTGATTTTGCTGAGATCCAAGGGTCTCTACAGAATTACGATGGGCACTGAGGTTTAGCCAAACTCAGCTGTGGAGAAATCCAAGTTTTTTAACAGAATGGATGAGGCATTTGGCCTCCTTTGTCTCAGCATTTCAAGAGACCTCCTATTTCATGTAGAAATTATAGCTACTCCAAATGAAGTGTGGCTCAAGCTTGAGACCTTGTTTGGAAAGACTGATGAGATGAGAGGCCACCAGCTCAAAAATGAGCTTGTTTCACTGAGCCCAGGGAATTTCGATTCCATCCAGGACTTCTTCACCAAGTTCAAGAACTTGGTCTTGCAGATCAGACAATGTGGCATAGAGAAGAAAGAAGAACAGTTGGTGTTTTCCATTCTCTCGAAACTGGGTTCTGAATACTCAGTTTTTGTGTCTTCCTTCAACTCCAAAAGGCTCACAGTTAGAGGTTGGAAGATGCCATCTTTGGCTGACTTCATGGAGATGCTAACTCAAGAGCAAGACAAGCTGGTCTTGATGGGATCCATCAAGAAAAAATACCAAGTTCTTGCAGTTGGAGATTCGAAATATGGAAGAGGCAAGCAAAAACCCAAGGGGCCGAAACCTCAACAGAAGAAGAGGAAGGATGAGAGGCCCAAATACTCTGAGGGGGTTTCGAATCCTATCAAGAACAAGGGAAATAAGGTTGAGAAGACAAAATGAAGCTACTGTCAAAGGGGTTTTCACCCAGAGAGTTCATGCATGAAGAAAACCATAGACATCATGACCCATCTCCTACAGAAAAATAATATTCCTCTTCCTGAAAGTTCCAAGAAGAAGGAGTGTGTTTCTGAAAACAAGGAGAGTTGCCATGCTTTGGTGTCTTGTTCATCTCATTCACCCTTGTTCATCATTGATTCAGGTGCCTCAAGGCACATGGATTCTTCAAGAGATTCATTTTCTGAACTTGCACCCTACAGTGGTCTCTCCATTCGAATGGGAGATGACTCAGAAATCCCTGCTCACAGCATTGGGAAAATCTCTATGGAGAATGGGTTCTTCTCTAATGTGCTGTATGTGCCAAATCTTGCAGCAAAATTTCTCTCTGTATATCAAATGACACATATTGGAGCAGCAAAGAAAGTTGTCTTCACTCAGGATGATGTGGAGATATCAGAAATTTCCACCGAAAAAATTGTTGCAATGGGTGTTGTAGACCATGATATGAAGATGTACAAGTTCTCCCATTTTCTCGAGTTCTCTTCACCAAGTGTACTTCTGTCACATGGGAATGAGACCAGAAAGCTATGGCATCAAAGGTATGGTCACCTAAACTATAAATATCTTCAATCTTTGAGCAAAAAGAGAGATGGTAGAAGGGCTGCCACAAATCAGTTTTTCCAATGGAACATGCAAGGGTTGCATGGTTGGGAAGCATCCTGAAAAGAAGTATGACAAAGGGAAGGCAAGGAGGGCTGTTCAACCACTTGGGATAGTGCATTTTGATCTTATAGGTCCACTCCCCACTCCCTCCTATGGCTGCAGCAAATATGTGCTCACCTTCATCGATGACTACTCAAGGTACTGCTGGTTATTTTTCCTTAAGCAAAAATCTGAAGTCTTTGAATGTTTCAAAATTTTCAAGAGTATGGTTGAGAACTTTAGTGGGAAGGCCATGAAGGTTTTGAGGACTGATAATGGTAGAGAGTATGTCAATAAGAATCGGCAGCATCTCTGTCAAGAGCATGGCATTCAGATGCAACACTCAGTGCCCTACACACCACAACAAAATGGTGTTGCAGAGCACAAAAATAGAGCACTGAAAGAGATGGAAACTTGCATGTTGCAAGCAAGGGATTTATCTCCTAAATTGTGGGCTGAAGCTATGAATTGTGCAGCATATGTTCAAAACAGAGCACCACACAAAGCATTGAAAGGAATTACTCCATTTGAAGCATGGATGGGCCACAAACCCAATGTTTCACATTTCATAATTTTTGGCTCAAGGGCTTGGGCCAGAATTCCACCGGAGAAGAGAAAGGCCTTGCAACCCCAAAGCAAGGAGTCAATCATGGTTGGGTATGTAGAGGATTCCAAGCGATACAAGCTATTTGATCCATCCACTCTCAAAAATTTCATCGAAAGAAGTGTCAAATTCGAAGAAGAAGAGTTTTTGCAAGCTAGTGAACAAGGTGATGGGGAATGCTCATTTCCTCGTCTTGATGATGAAGTAAGTAGTGATTCTTCTTCTGATATTTCTGATTCTGATATTGCTGAAGATGATGTTGATATGGATTCTGAACATATCCCTCCCTCAAGGCCCAAGTGGGAAGAGAAAACAATTCAAAGTGCCGGAGAGCTCGTGGGAGATCCCCAAGATGCTAGGAAAACTAGATCTCAATTTCACAATTCCTTTGCATGTGATAATTCTGATCTGAGTGAGGCATGTTATTTGATGGTTGGATATGATCCAATTTCATATTCAGAAGCATGTACAGACCCAAGGTGGCAATCAGCCATGCAAGAAGAGATGAGCTCACTCCATAAGAACAAAACTTGGGATTTGGTCCCTCTTCCTCCCAAGAGGAAACTAGTGCAATGCAAATGGATTTATAGAACCAAAGTTGGATATGATGGCTTTGATATGAAGTATAAGGATAGGTTGGTGGCTAAGGGTTAATCTCAGGTCCAAGGCGTGGACTATACAGAGACATTTGCACCGGTGGCAAAGATGGACTTCGTAAGACTAGTTTTGGCCATTGGGGCTTCCAAGCGATGGGAGGTTCATCACATGGATGCAAAAAGTGCCTTTATTCATGGGGATCTGAATGAGGAGATATATATGAAGTAGCCTGAAGGTTTAATTTCTGATCATACACTTGTTTGCAGGTTGAACAAGTCACTCTATGGGCTCAATCAAGCTCCTAGAGCATGGTATGCAAAAATGGACAATTTTCTGCTATCTTTGGGGTTTGAGAGGTGTAAGTCTGATCCAAATGTTTATATGCAGCATGTTAGTGATCTGATATGGATTATTGTACTGTATGTTGATGATCTTTTGATCACTGGTAGCTGCACCAAAGAACTTGACTCAGTTAAGAGAGCATTGCACAGTGCATTCTCCATGACTGATCTAGGATTGCTAAAACAATTTATGGGTTTGGAGATAGACCAAACTGTGAATGGAATTTCCATATTTCAGTCAAGGTATGCTTCACATTTGCTGCAAAAATTTAAGATGGCTGAATTTAAGTCTGCAAAATTTCCATTTATTTCAGGAGTTAAGCTAAATGAGTGGGGTTCTTCTCCACTAGTTGACAGCTCGTTGTATAGGCAGCTTGTTGGAAGCTTGCTATATCTTACTCATTCTAGACTAGATTTGTCATATGATGTTGGGGCTGTTGCTAGGCACATGCCAGAACCTCATGAGATCCATTGGAAGGAATCCAAGAGGATCCTTCATTATGTTCAGGGTACTAAGTCCTTTGGTGTCCATTATGCTGCTGGTTCATCCCTTGAACTAATAGGATTTACAGATTCTGATTGGGCTGGTGATTGTATCGATCGGAAATCAACTTTTGGTTATGTTTTTATGCTTGCACATGGACCTATATGCTGGTCAAGCAAGAAAAAAAATACCATTTCCTTATCTTCAGCTGAGGCCGAGTATAGGGGAGCTATTAATGCAGCCACACAATGTGTTTGGTTGCAAGGTATTCTTGCAGAGTTCGGGATTGTTTTTGATTCACCCACTATTCTTTGGTGTGATAATCAAATTACAATCAAGATTTCTACTGATCCAGTTCAGAGGCAAAGGACAAAGCACATAGAGATACACATGCATTACATTCGGGGTTTGGTGCATGACCGGACCATAGCATTGCAGTATTGCCCTTCCAGTGAGCAAACTGCTGATATCTTCACCAAGTGTTTTACCGAGAAGACCTTCACTCACCTTAGATCTTTGCTTGGGGTGAGTGATGCATGGTGATGATTGGTGTATTCTGATATATGCCACATGTCCATTTTAGAGGGGAGGTTTTATTTCCATGTGGTTTTCCTCCTTACTTTGGTTACATGGACAAATAAATTTTTATGATGTAAAAGGTGACTTGAGCCTAGTTGCCAAGGCCTTATTTTTTATATTTCACTAAGTCTAGCTTAAGGGGGGGTGTTAGAACATTATTACACCTATGTACATTAATCATTTATTAATTGATGGTTAATTAGTACCAAACAACTTAATTATTGCATCCCCAAGTTGGTTAGTGAGTAAATGGTCATTTAGCTTGAACTAGTTGGCAATGTGAACAAACTGAGCATTGTGCTAAGTCAAACTAGCTGTTGGGTGCGCCCTCCCAGTCATTTATTGCTTCCTGCATACCTAGGGTGCTCTTGCTCCTTGTTTTGTGGGATTCTCTTTGACCAAGGGCGCACATGCTCAGAATGTGGACAAACTTGCCTCCTTTGCCCATTTATTAGCCAATTCTAGATGCCTAACCTCTAACCAACCAGATTCTCCACATGTGTGAGGTCACATGGGCCTGTCTAGTCATTCCCAACATTCACACAACAGTTTCAAACTAGTTTGGGATGGTTTGGGATATTTTGGTCAACCTAGGGGGTTTTGAGCTATTTCTAATCTAGATCAGTGTGAACACTCCAGATGGATTCGAATTGTTCCATATTTGTATATATGGATGTTCTTAACCCATTTTGGGGTTGGACAGTTAATAATATTTACATTATTCACCCATTTCATGTGTATTGTTCTTCATTTTTACTGATTTATGCTAATGCTTGTAAATGTGTTGCAATCTTCTCACTAGTGAGGAATCCATAGTAGCTAGATTCTGCTGTGATTCATATTTTACAGAATTTGCTCAAAATTACAGAATTTTTGGCATGAAAGATCTCATGTGCATACACTCATTTCATGCAAAGCAGAAAAATACACTTCCAATCCACTCTAGAAGCTTGAGTTTTCCACATAATTCCTGGATTTGATACATTGGACCCATTCAACTTGTTTGATCTCCAATCCCAGGTGTGATGCAACTCTAAAAGGGTGGATTGTTCGACCTTACTGTTCTTGTCTTCATTGTGATTTGCAGGTTATTGTCTCCATCAATTGCATTCGCTACCTTACTTTTGCAAGCCTTTCTACATCAAAGTGCACTCGCTCCTAGCAACGGAATACTCTTCTTCAAAGCCTATCCTCACTCCCTTCAACTATTTTGATTGGAAATATGATATGGAGATCATATTACGTTCAAAAGGATTCTATAGAGTCACAGTTGGCCTCGAATTGGAGCCAAGCACATTGTCAGAAAGAACCAAACACTACAATAAGATTGATGAAGCTTATGGTCTCCTTTGCCTCTCTATTTCCAAATATCTTCACTTCCATCTCAGCAGATTGAAGACTCCAAAAGAAATATGGGAGCAACTTGACACACTTTTTGGCAAGCAGGACGAGCTTGGGGATTTTCAATTAGAGAATGAATTGATTGCTCTTAGTTCTGAGAATTTCGAGACCATCAATGAGTTTTTCACAACATTTAAGCACTTGGCCATGCAGTTGAAGAACAATGGAGTTATCAAAGAGGATAAGCAATTGATCCTCTCCATTCTCACCAAACTTGGTAAAGATTATTCGGTATTTGTCTCTACTTTCAATTCCGGTTGGCTAACTACCCCGAATTGGAAGATGCCGTACCTTGAATGCCTTCATTGAATCCGTTACAAAAGAGCATGACAAGTTGATTCAAATGGGGTCCATAAACTCCAAAGATTCAACCCTATTTGTTCAATGATCTAAAAATTTGAATGGAAAAGAAAATCAAAAG
Organism: Larix kaempferi; assembly: GCA_027924585.1. Lineage (NCBI taxonomy): Eukaryota > Viridiplantae > Streptophyta > Pinopsida > Pinales > Pinaceae > Larix > Larix kaempferi. Next base: position 7,376,916 of record BSBM01000940.1, on the reverse strand, counting down.
AAAGCGAAGCCCAAATTCGAACCTCACAAGCAAAGAGAGAAAGGCAAGCAAACGGATGCACCATCCAGTTCAAGAAACAAGCAAAAGGGTAAAGAGAACAAAGAAAAATCTAAGTGTTCTTATTGCAACCGTGGCTTTCATCCCGAAATTTCATGCATGAAGAAAACAATAGATCAAATGACTCTCCTTTTGGAAAAGAACAACATATGTCTTCCCGACGGTGCAAGGAAGAAGGATAGGAATGATGATCATGAAAGAGGTCAAGCACTCATGGCAACTGTTTCGAATCCCACTACTCTTTTGATAGATTCTGGTGCCTTGAATCATATGGATGCAAATATTGATTCTTTTTCTTCATTCGATCCAAATAGCTCCATCCCCATCCATTTGGGATATGACTCAAAAATTTCTTCAAAGGGCAAAGGTACCATCCATGTAGAACATGGAGGCTTCTAGAATGTTCTCTATGTGCCTTCCTTGGATTCAAACCTACTTTCTGTGTATCAAATGACATACATTGGTGAACCAAAGCAAGTTACATTCAGCCCTAATACAGTTGAAATTTATGATATTAAAAGTGGAAGACTTATTGTAGTTGGAAAGGCAAACCACACTGCAAAATACTATGAGTTTTCTCACTTTGTGCCGCTGGAAAAGCCCACTGCTCTCCTCACTCATGGAAATGAGGTTAGTAGGATTTGGAATGAAAGGTTTGGACACCTTAATTACAATTATTTTCTGTTGCTACAACAGAAATCCATGGTAGATGGTCTTCCACAACTCCGTTCCTCGAAGGGAATTTGCACCGGTTGCATTATTGGGAAGCACCCCGAGCACAGGTTCGACCATGGAAAAGCTAGCAGAGCTTCCACCATTTTGGGCCTCATACATTCTGATATCAGTGGTATTCTACCAAATATGTCATTAAATGGTTCAAGGTATGTTTTGACATTTATTGATGATCTTTCCCGCTTTACTTGGGTATTTTTTCTCAAAAACAAGTCAGAAGTGCTTGGAAAATTCAAGGATTTTAAGGCTTCTGTTGAGACCGCCATAGAGAGAAAGATCAAAGATCTTAGATATGATAATGGTGGAAAATATATCAAGGCCAAGTTGCTGCAAATTTGTGCTGAAAGCGGAATTCAGATCAAACATACAGTTCCCTACACACCCCAGCAGAACGGTGTAGCGGAAAGGAAAAATCGGTCACTGAAAGAGATGGCTACTTGCATGATTGAGTCAAAAGGTTTGGCTACAAATATTTGGGCTGAAGAAATTAGTGTTGCTGCATATACTCAGAACCGAGTTCCACATTCCTCCGTGAAAGGTATGACTCCTTTCAAAGCATTTTTTGGTCACAAACCAGATGTGTCAAATTTGAGGGTTTTTGGCTCCACTACATGGGCTAGAATTCCTTCCAAGAAGAGATGAGCTTTGGATCCACAAAGTATTGAGTGCATAATGATAGGATATGGAGAAGAATCAAAGGCATATAAAATCATGGATATCAGATCCAAAAAGATATTCATAGAGCGCAGTGTGCAATTTGAAGAACCGCTTCAAGAATTGCAACTAGTCGAGGAAGAAGCTGCCGTTTCACCACCTCTACCAGAAGAAGATTTGAGCAGTGATAATGAAAGTATTGGTTCTGATATTTATGATATTTTAGAATCACATTATGGTCATGAAATATCAGGTTTGGAATCCTACCATTATGATCCTCCCCAGTTACTGAAGTGGGCCCAAAACACTCTTCAATCTGCTGGTTCGAACATTGGAAATCCTGCTGATCCAAGACGAACAAGAGCAAACTTTCAAAGAGCAGGTATGGCTCTTTCTATTTCTGATCCATTATTATATGATATTTTTTATTGGATGATTGGTTCGGATCCCAAAACATACTACCATGCCCACCGAGATCGAGATGGAAAAGTGCCATGGATGAAGAGTACAATTCTTTTCAAAAGAACAATACATGGGAGCTAGTTTCTCTTCCACCTGGAAGAAAATTTAAATGGGTCTACCGAACGAAAGTTGCTTCTGATGGCTCTATCAGCAAATAAAAAGCTAGGTTGGTGGAAAAAGGTTTCTCCCAAGTCCAAGGAGTGGACTACACTAAGACCTTTGCATTGGTTGCAAAGATGGATTCCATCTGCCTAGTTTTGGCTATTTCCGCATCCAAGCACTGGTAAGTGCAACACATGGATGTGAAGAGTGATTTTATACATGGAGATATTGCTGAAGAGGTATATATGAAGAAGCTAGAAGGTTACACATCATATCCATCATTAGTTTGCATATTGAAGAAATCTTTGTATGGTTTAAAATAGGCCCCAAGAGCTTGGTATGCAAAGATGAACTCCTTCCTTCTTTCTCAGAATTTCAAAAGATGCAAATATGATCCAAATGTGTACCTACAGAAAGTTAAGGGTAATTTGTTGATTATTGTTCTTTATGTTGATGATCTTCTCATTACTGGTAGCACTCTTACTTCAATAAACAAGCTAAAAATTGCCTTAAATCTAGCTTTTGACATGAGCGATTTGGGCTTCCTGAGTCACTTTTTGGGATTGGAGATAGCTCAAAATTTTGATGGGATCACTATATATTAGAAAAAGTATGCTTCCGACATGTTATTGAAGTTTAATATGGTTGAATGTAATGCAGCCCCGTTCCCATTACTCTCAGGAATCAGTCTTGAGGAGGGAAATTCTACACCGCTTGCAGATTGCACTATGTATCGACAGTTGATTGGTTCACTCCTATACTTGACACACTCTAGGCCTGATATATCTTATGCCATGAGTGCTGTATCAAGGTATATGCAGCAGCCCCATGAGCTTCATTGGCGGGCAGCCAAGCGTATCTTGCAGTATGTGCAAGGTACAAAACATTTTGGCATACATTATGCTGCAGATTATGACCTAGATTTCATTGGTTTTACTGATTCAGATTGGGCAGGTGATAGCATAGATCGGAAGTCCACTTCTAGATATGTTTTCATTATTGGACATGGGCCTATTTTTTGTCAAGCAAAAAGCAGGAAGCCATTTCACTTTCTTCAGCAGAGGCAGAGTATCGAGGGGCAGTACATGCCTGCATTCAAGTAGTTTGGTTGTAGGGTATTCTTTCCGAGTTTGGTTTTTTGTGGCACTACTTCGACTGTTCTCTTTTGTGTCAATCAAAGTGCTATCAAGATCTCCACAGATCCAGTTCAGCGGTAGAGGACCAAACACATTGATATTCACATCCACTACATCCGAGAGCTTGTGCATGATCGCACTATCATTATGCAATATTGCCCTACCGATGAGCAAATTGCAAACATCTTCACCAAGAGATTCACTAAGAAGAGGTTCTCTTACCTCCATTCACTATTGGGGGTGAGTTCCATCATGGTGGAGACAGATTGATCCATTATTATGTTTTTAGCTTGAGGGGGGGCTTTCTTCCCACTAGGTTTTTCCTCTTTCCTCACTTAGCTTATTTTCAACATTTTTTGGATTATTGTATTGGGGTGACCTTTGGTCTTAGTAACTAGGGCCCTAGTTTATTATTTTTTACATCGTAGTCTAGCTTGAGGGGGGGTGTTCAGATATCCACATCATCATTGTTAGGGTTTTGCATGCAACTTCTATGGTTTGCATGCATCCCAGTCACCAGGTTATTTCCTCCAACACCTTATCCACTTCTTTCTAGCACCCGGGAGTTTCTATCCTCATAGTTTTATCCCTCCTAGTCATGAAGGCGCCCACATCTCACCTACTACCAGAGAAGGGTGCACTTCCTCACCTACCCACTCAGTTAGCTCCGATTCTCCTTGATTTGAGGCTAGTTTCACTCCTGATTGACTGTTTCACTTTGTTGGACCTCCAGATTGACTAGATGACTTGTTCTGAATTCAGTTAAGCCTCCCATGTGCCCTCCACTGAGATTCCTTCCCCATATCAGTGATACACACTTCAATTACACTAGTTACGTTCAGTTAGACTCAGATTGACACTTGGACGACTGGTTCTTGTGCATTGATGACCACCATTGATTGATGATGAGGACTCCTAGTTGGAGTCAAGCTATGCCATTCAGTTAATTCAAATGACCTCCTTATGCAATTCTAATTGCTCAGTCATTGTGACATTATTTGTATTGAATTTTCACCCTTACTGGGATATTGAGCACTGATCCAAGTTTATGCACAGTTTACACCATATTTTTTGAGTTTCATCTATTGTGATTTATTTACTTGTTCATTAGATCTGCTGTGACTAAGTTTACATTTATCATCTTCTAATAGTATAAATGTTGCTCAAGTCTAAAAGGTGAAAACATTTTTCTTGATATCAATTTTTTTATATGATTTTTTCATTGAAATATTATATATTTCACATTTTAGGATTCTTATAAGACATAAAATTACTTGTGGTAAAAACTTAAGGTCTTGCCTCATTATTAGTTTCAAGTTATAGTCTATGTCAATTAGGATTTTTTATTAGTCCCAAAACTAGTCTCAACAATTTGTTCCAGGTAAAACTATTATATATTAAGCTTGAAAGATACAAATTGAGCGCTTCCTATTCCATAATAAGGAGTATGGACCATAGAATCTGTGAATTATTAAGAAGAAGAAAAGGAAAATGAGACACGTGTGAGTTTGTACAAGTTTAATGTCATGAAAGTGACATAAATACATTGTTTTTGAGAAAGGTACTATAAATCTCTCTTGACACATCATAATTGTGTCAAAATAATGGAATAATAGAGAATAAATAAAATTCTATTATAGGAAAAAAATAAAACCTAGATGGGAATTTTTTTTAGAGATAATTCAGGATTAAGGATAGCTACCATGAAAACCTACAAACCATCATGGTTTATAAGGGTATGTTTATTGGAATCTTGCATAACGTTTGACTGGGATATCTATTTTGGGTGGTTCAAAATGTGAGGTAAATAGGAAATAGAAGAGAATTATATATATGGTATTTTGGGCTCACATGGAAAGAGGTTTTACATAAAATATTACACCAATTAAACATCCAAAGAGATCAACCATGAATCATGAAGATAGTGAAGAAATGTGTAACTAGATATAGAATTTGGAGGACACGATTAAGGGATTAAATGACAGGTCAGTGACACATTTTGAATTTGTAAACAAAAAAAGGATTTAAAAATTTGATTCCTTGATAAGTGAAGGAAAGAAGAGAAAATGGACTGTGTTTCAATTGTGATGGCACGTATGATTAGGGGCATATCAATAGCAAGAAGAAATTATTCTAGATAGACTACGAAGAGGAAGAAAACCCAAAACCCCAATAGTCTAAAGATGTATATCTAGAAGATACTACAACAATCATATCTTACCATGCATTGGCCCACATTAACACCCCTAAAAATCTTAGGATAGAATGATATATCAAAAAGAAAAAGGTAACAATATTGATTGATTCAAGTAGTATCCATAACTTCATTAATTGCACGTTAGCCAAAATTATCAATTTCTTTATATATCCAACATCAAAGTTTCAAGAAATAATTGCAGATAGAGTTACCATAAATTGTCAAGGAAGTTGCATAGTATCAAACTTAATATGTAAGAGTATTTACAAGATAGTCTAATGATTGCAATTTAAATGGGTGGTGTTGATGTTTTACAAGGGGCCTAGTAGGTACAATAATTGGGATTAGTGTTTGTTATTGTCCAAGAAATTTTGATGTGATTCTCCTCAGAATAAAAGAAAATCGAACTCAAAGGTTTTCCAAGGAAACTCTCTAATGTGATAAGCTCTAATAACACCACAAGGCCGCTAAAAAAAGGGACACCATGGTATAATTTAACAATTCTACCCACTAGATGTTCATACATATATAACCTCTATTGCAATGGATCTCCAAGAAGTTATTAAATATAGTTAAATATATGTTAAATATATAGAGAATATAGTTAAATATATGTTAGATGGAGGGTTCATTGAACCTATCCAAAGTGCTTTCTTTGCACTTTTGGTGATGATTTACAAAAGGGAAGGTTGATGCTATATGTGTCTATAGTATGAAGGTCCCAATAAGATGGCAATTAAAAATAAGTTTCCTACTCCTATCATTGATCAATTAATAGATGACTACATTGAATAAATTTTTTACCATGTTGGACCTTCATTTTGGATATCATCAAATAAAAATAAGGAAACAAGACATTCTGAAAAAAACATTTAGAAAAAAAGAAGGTAATTATGAATTTTTTGTGATGCCATTTGGCCTTACTAGTTCACCTTCCATGTTTCAAAGCTTGATGGATTCTATTTTTAAAACCTTCCTAAAAAAATTTGTGTTTGCATTTTTTGATGATATATTAATCTATAGAAAATCTTGGGAAGAGCGTGTACAACATGTTGACATTGTATTAAAACTATTGGATGAGAAACGACTATATTCCAAGCCTTCTAGGTGTGCCTTCCAAGTTCAGGAACTGGAATAATTGGGTCATATTGTATCACATGAAGGCATCAAAGTAGATCCCAACAAAATTCAACCTACCATGGAATGAAAAATTCCTAAAACCTTCAATACTATTAGAGAATTATTAGGATTTATATGATGCTAAAAACATTTCATCAAGAATGATGGTCAAATAGAAACATCTCTAGCGATGTTAGTGAAAAAGGAGGTAGTCTCTTGCACTCAAGAAAAACCAATGCTTTTGAAGAAATGAAAATGGTTGTGTACAACTCCTATATTATCCATGCTTCAATTAATGAAACAAACCTTTATTTTGGAGTGTGAAGCCTTAGGCATGGCATTGGTGATGTTTTAATGCAAGAAGGAAGGCTCCATGCTTTTAAAAATTTCCAACTTAACAAAAAATAATTACTCAAAACAATTTATTAAAATAAAATGTTGACCATTGCATGTAATTGAGAAATGACACCTTTACCTAATAGGAAGACACTTGAAGGTAATAACAGATCATGATAGTGTTAAGTGCTTCATGGAACAACAATTATCTTCAGAAGAGAAACACATTTTAGAATGATGTTAGGTTATGAATTTTAAATTTCTACAAAAATGAAAAAATCGAATGTGAAAAGAATTATGATAGAAAATAATTAAATGTTCCAAAGATGGCTGTGTAAAGAGCACTAGAGGGGCTGTAATTCCCATAGAAGGTAAGATGAAAGGGATCTATGGGATATTAAATTGTATTTTTTCAAGTGTCATCCGTAGAAATCATCCATTTCTAACATGTGTGTTAAATGAGCCATTTAATTCCTTAGGCTTATCAAATCCAATTAATGAATGCATGTTTGAGGTTGGTGGGAAACTCTTCTCATGTAGTTATGGGAGCATGGGATGAATATAGTTTTATGACAACTCTAAGAGCCCTCCCTTCTATGGTCAAAAGTAATCTCAATGTGTTTTTAAGTATCACTCTCATGTCCATTGGAGTATATCACTTGTTTTGCATGAAAAATTCATACACTACATGGATTCATATTGTTTTCACCATTTCCAATTACCAAATATGAAAATAACTATAAATCAACACTACATAGAGGAAATATCAAACATTAGATTGAAGAGAATGGTCGTAGGTGAGAATAGAGGCTAGGAAAGATAGGATACCTTTACCCACTATTTAAATTCTTTTCGCCATGATGCTTTAGAATCTATGAATTGATTTTACAGGAGGTTCTCTGGAAGAGTATAGCATATAGGACTGTTTATACACATGATGAAGAACACTCTAAGGGTTGGGTAGTATGTGGGACTATTGAGCAGAGGAGTTGGCCTTCATTGTGGTATGTGGTGTCTAGTGTAAGATATTTCCATGGTGGGGATAGATGAATAAGACACCTATAGTGCTCAGTGGAGGGAATATTGGCTAAGCATGAGAGAAAATGCTTTTTGGGATGATATAAAGAAGCCTATATGTGTTTCCTTCACCCATGTGGCCTCTTAGATCAACTTCGGGGTGGTATTTGTAGATCATACATACTATTCCAAAGAAAATCACTCTTACATAGCAAAATACTTGGATATTAATCATTTAAAAGATTAGTATTGAATATTGTCTATAAATATGCAATTTATATTTTCTTCCAGTTATAAATATGTTGGTTTATGCATGTTGTGTGTGTGAAATATAATTATCTATTCAACTCTTTTTTATATGAATTCACTTTGACATGCACTACTAATTTTATGTTGCCTATGGGAGGTTGGAATTAGTTCCAATTCGAATAATGGCCTCCATGGGGTATACTTTTTTATGAGTAAATTTGTAACTACCCCCTCCCATAGCCATAATGATGGATGCCGATTCTACATTATCACAAGTCTACAAAATTTAGAAGGAAATATTGTGACCATGGTAGTAGTGGATTGACTTGGAAAGTATGTTCCCTTTTCCTATTTTTCTCATCCTTTTAGATCAAGTACAATATATACAACATTCATGGAAATAGTTCAAAATCTACATGGAATCCCCAAGATTATTGTAAGTGATAGAGATCTAGTTTTTAGTGAAAATTATTGGAAGGATATAATTTCTTTCCTGGTCACTCAATTGGATTATAGCTCTTCTTATCATCATTTAATTGAATGGAAAATTGATGTTGTGAATAAATACCTAGAATGGTATCTTCATTCCTTTGATTTTGATAAAAAATCACAATGGATCAAGTAGTTTCCCTTAACAAAAGGGCATTGCATCATGTCTTTTCATACTATATAAAAAATGTCACCATTTAAGGAACTTTATGTCTATAATACTCCTTCCATGGAATCATCACTATAAAGGGTTGTATAAGATTGGGAGTGTGGCTTACAGATTTCAGCTGTTTTCATCTTCACATGTGCATCATTTCTTCCATGTTTCCTGTATAAAAAATGTAATTGGTGATAATATCCCAGACTAGACTATTTTATCATAGTTTAATAAAGAAGGGAGATTGATATTCAAGCCTGAAACAATCATTGACACAAAGATCAAGCAAGTCTGAAATCTAGTAATTATTGAGCACCACATCAAGTGGAATAACTTTCCAATAGAAGAGACGAAATGGAAAGATGGGTTCTTCATGTAGAAACTAGAAACATCCAAAGTTAATGAAGTGTTAAGGATACCACTTGTTTGAATGGGAAGGGCATGCAAAGAAATATATATGGAAATTTAAGTGCTCAATAAGGGCTAAGTCATTTAGGTTTTTGTTGTTGAAAAATTAGGTCCCTGTTTGGAAATATTTTTAGAAAACAAGCTAGGAGGTTGCTAGGGCATTCCCTAATGTAAGGTACAACTGGAATTAAATATTCACATTTTTATCAATTATTCATTTATTGTAGTTGTTTGGGGAGAAGGGCTTGTAGGAATTAGAGATATGTGGGTTGTGGATGGAATTGATGTGTCCTTAAAGAATTAGTGTGAAAACCAACATGTAAGAAAGTATAGGCCTCTTCCTTTAATTTTTTTATTGGGGTCTATGGTTGGAAAGGATTGGGGATATTTTTGAAGGTAATGTAAAAAATATAGAGTTGGTGAAATCTCAAAGTCTAAGAAACCTTGTCACCTTCAAGAAGGATGATTTAGTGAAAAGTGAAAAGTGTAAGTGTGGTGGTTCCAAAAATTATTGACAAAATAGTGCCATGGGATTTCTTTTATGGGTCAAATCACGGGAAACGAACATTGGGGGATCCATAAGGTATACTTTATTTTGGGATTCCTATTTCATAAAATTTAAAGCATAGATAGGTTTGAGCACAAGTAACAAAGAATAATTATTATCTCTAAAATTGGTTTTATCTTTGTCTATGAACAGGAGTCCAAAAGATGAATTCGATGGGAGATTCCATGTCAATAATAAATTAGATGAATGGGCATGCATAGGTACAAAATACTATTATCTGATTGACTTGTGAGAAAGCACAACCATTAGCTCAAGATATTAATAAAATATCATTCAAACATTTCTACAATGAGAGAAACACATTCATAAATTAGGTATTAAAGGAAGGACTAATAAAAAAACTTGGTTGGTGACATATCTGGTAAAGTACAATAGGGGAAGCGGTTGAAAAGGACACTGGCCACTTCTTTCTAGGTTTTCCCATCTGTCATATTCATATTTTGTATTTTAAACACAGTTTAACATTATGTACAACTTAATGATGATAGAATCTTGAAAATGTTGATATATGTTTCATTTGGGAATTTATGGACCTACTAGAGGATGTTTTGAACTGAATAATAAAGGTTATTTTTGTTCACGGTTATTGTAGCTTGGTTGTCTAGATTCCTTTTGGGATGTTTTTTTTTGTGATTACCATAAGATGGTATATTTGGGATTCTTTTTTGCATGGTCTGTAAGGACTTAATGCCTTGTTCATTGCGCATAACATAATTTTAATCTTTATAAAATCAAATAATGATTTTTTTACCTGGGAAATATAAAATTTAAAATAACCTTCTAGCCTACTAATCTTAACTTTATGAAGTACAAAATATCCAAAAATTTAGATATTTTATGTGTATCCTTGAAATTATTCTTTCCAATGAAGAATGTTTAACTTGTGTGAATACAATCTAAAATTGTGCATTTAGTGTGTCCGAAAATAATAAAAAATAACAAATGCAAATGAAAATATTCAACTTATATGGATTTGAATACATTTTTGAATAGAGAGGGGACACTTAAAAACCATTAAAAATAAGTTTTAAAGAAAACATTTAAATTGAACATAAAATTTCATTGTTTAGCACAATCAAGGGATTTGATTAATCTTAGTAATCACATAATGCAAAATAATATGGTGGATTTCTTGCTAGTATAGTAAGAAATGGTAAAGTAAACTAAGTGATTAAACAATACCAATAAATTTTATTAGGTGCATTGATTTTAGCAACAAAATAGTGCAAATTATAAACTAAAATGATTTTAACAATAATTCAACACAAACCAATTTCTAGATACATACTATGATATTGCAAAACAAATTCTCATTTATAAGTTGAAGCCAACTATATTATTTTTTCAAATGTCATACCTTTAAACATTAAAATCATTATAATATTAAGGTATATAAAATGCATTGATATATATAATGCATTACAACCAAAACCAAAATCACTATAATATTAAGGTATATAAAATGAATTGATATATATAATGCATTACAACCAAAACCATGTAATAGGATGTAAATAGAAATTTGAGAAATATAAGCCTGGAAGAAAATGTATGACTTTCATTTTATGACCTTCATTGCAATATAGGGTGCATTTTAGTCCTTGCCGTAGGCAGAGACTATATGTTTTGCTATTTTCATTTAATCTTACAGTGATAATCACCCAACATCATATTTTACAAAGTCACTATAAATAATATTATTTTTGAATACTTTTTATTATGATTTATTTCAAAGTTTATTGGACAATAACTTTAGATGTGACATTTTTTATCATTGAACCTATTAGTAAAAATTAGAAAATAAAAATAATATTATGAAGACTTTAGACCTTAGCCAAATATTTTTAAGTGGACATTCAATTTTCCACTGGCACACTGTTAAATAGCAACACACTTTTCAACCCCCAGCTGGCTACAATAGCAATGGCCATGGTAAAGGCTTACCTAGCGGCACACTTTTCAACTCCTAGCTGGTTGTAATAGCAATGGTGATGGCGAAATCAGTATTAAGCTCATAATGGTCACCTAAGAGAGCCTTGAGCTCTGGTCCATTATTTTCCCAATTTCGGGGTTTTTGTGCTAACCAGTTCTGATAGTTTTAGCATGGACGGGCTCTCTACCATTGCCACACAATGTAGGTTTTGGCCTAGTTTTTTGAATTTTGAAGCTTGAGTTTCCCAGGTTTTATAATCTTGGGGTTTGGTTTAAAATTGGCTATCAAGTTTATACAGTAAAATTCAGTACTACATTTTATATCTCTTTGCTCTTCAAATATAAAATCTTAGAGATAATTCAGGTATTTATATTTTTCCTCCAAATTATCTAATTTTTTCCTTGTGATTCCAATTTCAATACAAAATTTGTTCTTTTTTTGGTAACTTGTTTTTATAAATTTATTGTTTTTACTGTAAAATATGTTTATATTTATGATAAAAATTTAGTGTACATTTAATCTTTCACTAACCTTTTTTACAAAAGAGACCATTACAAGGGGCTAATCTTAAATCCATTGATTAAAAAAATTTCTCTGTAGATTCACCAAAAATCCCTCTTAAATTTATGAAACCAATTATTCCCAAAATCCTCGAGGTTCCCAGAGCCAATGGCCCAACAAGCCCTGGCTGAGCTTACACTTTTGGGACATGCCACCTCTAATGGTTTTGTTATCATTGCTTATGCAGGTGGTGTCAACATATAGGACAATCAAAATTTTAATCTTGTGATGTCGCGTATCCTCCCGTGGACCTAATTCAAGAAAGTGAACATGATGTCAATTCCTGGGCTTCTACATGAAACTCAGTCCATTCGTTAGATTCATACGCATAAATTGAAAAGTGTGCAGATGCAAATTAAGCCAATATGCACAGCGAAATTAAAACTCATCCACAGACATATCATATGCATACAGCATATAAAAAATAGTCATCAATTTAAACATTGCAGAAGTAAATACATAGATAGAAAAACACTTATCATCATTGTGCAATTGTCCCAGACAACTAGCTATGTTGCTGCAATGTTCCACCCAACCATAGGCTAGTTGTGTTCATCAATCTCTATACACAACTTCCATCCCCAAGCTAGGCATGATTTCTACAAGGAAAAGGGGACATTCAGGCTCATGCATAGCCCAATAATCATTTCATCTAAGCCAAGCCAGTCCACAGATGGGATTATCAGGCTAAATCTGAACCCTCTACATTTGTGGATGCTTGCACTCAAGCTCAAGCCAAAGCAACAGATACCCATAACCCAACATACTCTTTCTACACATAGCAAAAATGATCATTGGGCAGGGATACACATTTACAACAAGGGCATTTTACAAAACAGGCTCCATGGGTTTTTCCCCAAATCGTGGCTCACCAAAATGAACAATGGGAAGGGAAATTCGTCCCCAGGGAGCAACCCGATTTCTCCCACATGTTATGAGCATTTCAAATGGCCAAAACATCCTCATTGAAACCCCAAATCGATTTGTTCTCTTGCCCATTGGTAACCAAAACAAAAATGCCCTTCCCAGCTTGAAAGATGAAGGAAAACACAAGAAATCCATGGAGAAAAATGCCCAAGTAGCTCCAAAAACGTGAGAGAGAGAAAACGGGTTGATGGGTAATGACTTGGGGAGCAATTCATGGCTCTTTTCTTGCCCAAGAAGCAAAACACGATTTTCCATGAAGGGTGGCTTGCCCATACTCGAATTTGGATCACCATACCTTTGTCTCCAAGGCATTAACTACTTCAAAAGTCTTGGGATAATGAATGATTGGGTGCAAAAGTCAACATGCGTAGTTGAGGTTTTGATGGGTTATCTCATTGACACTTGGCTTGACTTGATTGTCTCCAAGGGTTTGAATATTTCCCTCCCAATTCCTTGTATAATCATGCCCCCATCTCTTGTTGCATTGCATAGCTAGTTGTGGGTATTTTATTAAAATGCATATTTACATGATATTCACAATTCCCACTGTGCCTGGCTAGCATGTAAACCATATGCATCAATAAATTGATGGCAGGGCCTTGGCCTTGAGCTCCTCACCATGATTTTATAACAATATTACATCATTTACAATGTTAATACAATAGGGTCAAGACGGGGACGTTGCATTCCCCTCCCCTTGGAATAACACCGTCCTCGGTGTTCCAACACTTGGGAATATATACCCACTTTACACATGTCCAAAATTTCACAATTGGTGGCAGGTCATCCTACATTTCATCTCTTTACTTGAACTTTCAGGAACAAGTACTTTGGCTTCCAGAAGCTGCTCTTGCTAGTTTTGATCTTCCAGCTTTGCAGGTGGGCATTGCTCCACAACAATCCCTTCTTTTTATTTACCCTCCAGCTGCTCTACAAGTCTGGAATTCCATGGAGGCCATATTTCTTTCTGTCCTGGAAACTATTTGAGGAATATTTTTAGCCAAAACATATAGCTTTTGGTCTGCTGCCATGGCCAATGTGCGCAACTGGTTCTCACTTTGCTCACTAGCAACACTTAGCTGGTAACAACTGCAACCAATGGCTTCAATTTCTCACCTGTGAGACTCATCATGGCAATTCCTATTAGGAAAGCATAACACAATATTAAAATTAGTCAATTATTTCCCCAATTGACATGGAAAGTCCATTCTTCACTCATGAGACTTCCACACTTTTCGTGCTTTCCCAACATACACATGAACTCATTCATGTTCATCCTCTCACAGAGAAATAACTATTTCAGCATTCACAATTCGTTTCAAGCAATTAAACCCAATCTATTTTCATCTATGACATGCATTCAACAATCGTTTGTTTCTAAGATGCATCAGTCAAAAGGAAAGAGAAGAGTAAGAGTTTCCCCCTCTTAGTCTTGTTCCAATTCGGAGCCACACCATCACTTGTGGTCTAATGATCCCCGGCCTCTTTCACTTCAATGTGAATGCTTGACTTTCCATTTCTTGGCTATGACACTTAGTGTCTAAGGTCTGTCTAAGGATTTTCAGCTGAGGAACCCTTCCCCATTATTGTCTATAGAACCTTTGGCTGCTAGGACCCACACATGTCCACTAGCACCATCTTTCATTACTACTCATACTGAGCTCTTTAGGACGGTCACATGTCCACATGCATCCCTATGATGCCTTCATAGTCCTTTCTTCCAGTAATACCTACACTCAATCAGTGAATCAATTCACATGTTTAGTGTATTTTTATAGGGTTTACCTCTACACAAGAGTTTAAGAAATCATAATCAAATCATATACACACATATTTTATATTAAGTAAGTAAGAAGCTACAAGATAACCAAATACTTATCTGTATTGGATGTCTTCACTTTATTCCACAGGCTCCTTCTTTGCTTTACAAGCATTGGATTTAATGTGGGTACAATATGTTAATGTATATGTAACTTCGAAATGTATTTCATCTGTGTATTATATATATATTTATTGTACCCTTATAAGAGATGTGTCATTCCTCTATAAGGAAGTGTCGTCATGTGGATTGACAAGTGTTGCAAGTGTGTACTTGTCGATGGGTTATTAGACCACCATGTGTGGGGTCGGCCCTGAAATATATATTATAATGTGGATGTACGTAGCTAGACAAGTCGGCCCCATAAGGTCACTGGGAAAACAAGTTAGTATAAATAGAGATCAGGTGATCTCTATTTAGATCATTTGAAAAAGTACATCTCTCTCACTCAGAAAGTGGCGCACTAGTGAGGAGGAGGATTATCTGCTACTAGGAGACTATCTCAGTGTATTTTGGTTGTACTTTGGTTGAGCCATTGCTCTCTCTATCTTTGAGGAAGTTGTGGGGTTTTTCACCTTAGGGTTTTCCCCACGAAAACTCTGTGTCTCTTGTCTCTTATGATTTTGATTCTTGTGATGCTTGTCATACTTATTGTGATTGTCATGCATTGATATACTGTATATGTTATTCTCTCAGTAAAGATCCTAGAGTATTGTGAATTAATGCTCAAAATTTAACATGGTATCAGAGCTAACCTGAGAAGAAGACATTTTGCAGTGACAGAAACTTGAGTTTCTTGCTTATTGGGTTTCTCTCCACAGATTTTGGACAAGAAGTATAGTAGATTGACTCTACTCATCAAGGTGCATCTATCTGTCCAATCAGAATTCAATTCTGAGCTTTTTCATATTTGGCCCTAAAATTAGGGTTTCCACAAAAATAGGAATTTCTGAAATTTGAAGATATATCTGGAAGCTCCTTGCAAAAATCGAAGTTTAGAGCTTTGGATCGAGATTTTTTGCTGGGTAGATCTTCGGGAAACTCAAACCCTAATTCAGGGCTCTCCCTAGTGAACTTGGGAGGACAAAAAGACAAATCTGAAGGGTAAAGCTTTGCTGATCTCAAATTCTGAATGCACCAGGCTGATCAGCTCATCAAGGCGCATCTTTCTATCCTTTCATAAATTTGAAATTCACATTTTGAATTTTTAGGGTTTTTCTGACAAACCCTAATCGAGGACTAGATCTAGTTTTCAACATTTCAAGTGGTAAGACCTAAATCTTTTCTATTTCCATTTGAAGTACTCTTTAAGATGTCTCACCACACCAAGCTTGAGGATAAGCTTTAAGGGGCTGATAAATTCCGATCTTGGAATTATAGGATTGGGTTAATCCTGGAAGAGAATGAGTTGGACTCATATATAAAAGAAGACATCCCTATCCCAGAGGATGAAGAGGCTAAAGTATTGCATAAGAAGAACTTGGTCAAGTCAAAAAGAATCATTGCTGATTCTATCAAAGACCATCTCATACCCCATGTGTCTTCTCTAAAGACACCCAAAGAGATGTTTGACTCTTTGACCAAGCTATTTGAAGGGAAGAACATAAATTGAAAGATGACCCTACGGAACCAATTGAAAGGGGTAAAGTTTCAGAATGGAGAAACCATTCAATCTTATTTTTCAAGAGTCTCCCAGATCAAGGAACAAGTAGAAGCAGTGGATGAAATGGTAGAGAATGGTGAAGTTGTCATGACCACTTTGAATGGCTTACCTAGGTCATGGGACTCCTTCATTCAAGGAATCTGTGCAAGAAAGAAGTTGATTTCCTTCAGTAGACTATGGGAAGAATGCTCACAAGAAGAAGCAAGGCTTGTGGCATGAGAAGAAAAGATGGGGAATGAAGATCAAGCTCTCACAGCTCATACCAAGAAAGGGAAGTCCAAGAGAGAGGCATCTCACTCCAAGAAATCTTCACATCACTTCAAAGAAAGAAGAATATGCTTCACCTGTAATGAGAAAGGACATATTGCCATAAATTGTCCCAAGAACAAGAAGGACAAAAACAACTCCAACAAGAAGAAGAAGGGAAGCAAAAGAAGGTTTCATGCTCATGCTGCCGAGGATGATGAACCACCCAAGAAGAAGGCTAGGGCAGAAAGTGATGATAACTCATCAAGTGAAGAAGAGTATGTTCTGATCTCTGCTCTGATAGGTACCATCTCCCATGGTTGTAATGATTGGTTGATTGATAGTGGGGCTTCCAAACACATGACTGGGTTTAAGGAATCTTTTGTGAATCTATCTGAACATGAATCACCCCATAAGGTGAAACTTGGGGATGATTATCAATACCCAATCAAAGGAAGTGGTGAAGCCTCCTACAACCTAGATTTTGGAAAATCTTTGAAGATGAAAGAAGTTCTTTATGTACAATGGTGGAGAATTCACCTCAGGTGACTTCAAGAAGCTTTGCAGTGATTCGGGGATTAAGAGGGAGTTGATTGCTCCTTACAATCCACAACATAATGGAGTTGTAGAAAGGAATAACAGAACAATCATGGAAGCAGCAAGAGCAATGCTCCATGACCAGGATCTACCTATGCATCTATGGGCAGAAGCAGCTAGAACAACTGTATATGTGCAGAACAAAACACCCCACAAGATATTGGACAACAAGACACCATAGGAGGTCTTTTCTGGTAAGAAACCTGAAGTAAGCCATCTCAGAATATTTGGTTGTCCAATATTCACTCATGCCCCAAAGGAAAAGAGGACCAAACTAGATCCTTTAGGAAAGAAGGGTATCTTTGTGGGTTACAGTGAAAGCTCGAAGGCTTACAGAATATACTTTCTAGGGTTCAAGAAGATTGATGTTAGCAGGGATGTGACATTTGATGAGAACTCAGCATTCATCAAATCAAGGAAGGCACCGATCGAAGTTTATGAAGAACCTAAGGAAACTAGATTTCAAGACACTACCATGACTGAAGCAGTTCTAGAAGTTGTTCGTGAGTTTGAAGATCCGCAAGAACCTGTAGATCCACCCCGTGAGGATAACTCTCACAAGGGGAAACCTGCATGGGCTAGAGAGCTCATTCAAGATGCAGAAAGATTTGGCATTCCAGAAGAGGAACATAGAGCAAAGAAGAGAACCAGATCACATACCAGCTATGTTGCTTTACTCCGTGACATTATGAACAAAGAGCCTTCCAATTATGAAGAAGCAACGGGAAAGAAAGAATGGAAGGATGCCATGCTTGAGGAATATCAATCAATAATGAAGAATGATGTTTGGGATGTTGTCCCAAGACCTATAGAGAAGTCTGTTGTGACTTCCAAATGGATTTACAAAATCAAGCATGTTGCAGATGGCAGTGTGGAGAAATACAAGGCAAGATTCGTATCTCGTGGCTTCTCTCGAAAAGAGGGAATAGATTATGAAGAAACTTTTGCACCTGTAGCCAGGTATACTTCCATCAGAACAGTACTTTCCCTGGCTGCAGCGATGAAATGGAAAATACACCAGATGGATGTCAAGACTGCTTTCTTGAATGGTGTAGTTGAAGAAGAAGTATATGTGGAGCAACCACTCGGTTTTGAAATACATGACAGGGAGTCATATGTGTGCAGATTAAAGAAAGCCTTGTATGGCTTGAAACAAGCTCCTAGAACCTGGTATGGTAGGATGGACAGTTTCCTATCTAGTTTGAGATTTACCAAGAGTAAAGCGGATTCCAACCTTTACTACAAGGTTGAAGAAGGGAATCCTGTGGTTCTACTCCTATATGTGGATGACTTATTTGTAACAGGAGATGAAAGATTGATTGCAGATACTAAGAGGAAGCTTGCTGCTGAGTTCGATATGAAAGATTTGGGAATGATGCATTATTTCCTAGGTATGGAGGTGTGGTAGAATGCAGGTGGGATCTTCCTTGGTCAAGGGAAGTACACAATAAATATCCTGAAGAGATTCGGGATGATGGATTGCAAGGCCATGGCCACACCTATGGCATCGAATCTGAATCTTCTATGCGATGCTTCATCTGAGCCGGTTGATGTATCTATGTATTATCATATGATTGGGTCCTTGATGTACCTGATGAACACAAGACCGGACATTTTATTTGCTATGAACACATTGAGCCAGTTCCTGACGAATCCGAGGAGTGTTCACCTAGTTGCTGTAAAGCATGTTTTGAGGTACCTAAAGGGCACAGTGGATTATGGGCTCAAGTATGAAGCAAATCAAAAGTTTAACCTCCAGGGTTATGTTGATTCAGATTAGGCTGGTAGTGTTGTAGATAGGAAGAGCACATATGGGTGCTGCTTTAGTATGGGATTAGGTGTGATCTCTTGGTTTAGTAGGAAGCAGTCCTGCGTAGCACTGAGTACAGCTGAGGCAGAGTATGTTGCAGCCTGTTCAGCTAGTTGTGAGGCAGTATGGCTACGAAATCTACTGTCTGAGTTATTTGATCTCCCGTTAGATGCTACCGGTATCTTCTGTGATAACCAGAGTTGTGTGAAGCTGTCCGAGAATCCAGTGTTTCATGACAGGTCGAAACACATAGAGATCAAATATCACTATATCAGGGATATGGTGCAGAGAGGAGCTGTGAAGCTCCTGTATGTTGCGACGGACAAGCAGATTGTAGATGTGCTGACGAAGCCACTAGCCAGGGTGAAGTTCGAGTACTTCAGGGAGAGGCTTGGTGTTCTTCAGATTGAGGACACTTCGAGGAAGAAGTGATGGACACATTTGCTGAAGCCATTCCAAGCATGTTGGAAGGAGGATCCTTCACATGGCTGTGGATGTCAGTGCTGGATGATGAGCATCATGACGATGTTCTAGTTTCTACTTTGTATGATCAGTTGGATCATTTATATGTATATGTATGTACGCATCATGTTAGATGCTGGATATGATCAGTTGGATCATTTATATGTATGTATGCATCATGTTGGATGCTGGATATGATCAGTTGGATCATTTATATGTATGTATGCATCATGTTGGATGTTGGATATGATCGGTTGGATCATGTGTATGTATTTTGTATATGCATCATGTTGGATGCTTGGACCATGTATATGTATATGTATCAGGTGGATACATTGTATGATCAGGTAGATCATGTATGTTGATGGATACATTGTGTGGATTATGTATCTACGTATCATATGGATACACTGTGTATAATGATATGTATCAGGTAGAGACTTGGTGTGCATCAGATGGATGCATTGCATGATCAAGGTGATCATGGATGACGAGCTTCTCCAGATGACATGCAGCAGGATGTTGCAGTGATGATGATCAAGATGATCATGTGTACATCAGGATGATGTATGATGAGTATCAGATGATACTTTGTGGTTGTGGATCACGTTGTGCAGATGAGCATGTATGGGAGATCCTATAGGTCGAGAGTTGCGTACCCATAACAGCCTGGGATGCTCTTTCGAGACATTGCTCTAGGAGGACATGTAATTTGTGCCCTGGGAGATCTTCAGGTCAGAGTTGTGTACCCATAACATCCTGAGATGCTCTGGTGATTTTTTGTCCTATGGCATGTAATTTGCTCCTGGGAGATCTGGACAGGGTGAAAAAGGCCTCAGATGCTTCAGCCAGGTTTTGTGGTGGACCACATGTAATGTGCTCCTAGGAGATCCGACAGGTAGAGCTGCGTGCTCGTAACAGCCTGGGATGCTTCAGCCAGGTTTTGTGGTGAGATCACATGTAATGTGCTTCTGGGAGATATGACAGGTAGAGTTGTGTGCTCGTAACAGCCTGGGATGCTTCAGCCAGGTTTTGTGATGGGTCACATGTAATGTGCTCCTGGGAGATCCTACAAGTAGAGTTGTGTGCTCGTAATATCTTGGGATGCTGCAACCAGGTTTTGTGACGCACGTAATAAGTCCTGAGAATTCTACAGTATGGCCAGTGATGATAAAGACCTGCAGGAGGTGGGCCTACATCCAGTATGAAAAAGGACTGGCTTTGTAGAACTTCCTATGATGAGTAGATTCAGAGATTGGTTGAGATAGCAGCAGCAGTGACGATGATGATGACGATGCATCGATGATGATGATCCCGAGAAGAATACTTGTCTAGCAGATCTGTGTCGAGAAATACCTTCCTAGTTAAGAGGGAGTGTTGATGTATATGTAACTTCAGAATGTATTTCATCTGTGTATTTTATATATATTTATTGTACCCTTATAAGAGATGTGTCATTCCTCTATAAGGAAGTGTCGTCATGTCGATTGACAAGTGTTGCAAGTGTGTGTACTTGCTGATGGGTTATTAGAACACCATGTGTGGGGTCGGCCCTGAAATATATATTATAATGTGGATGTACCTAGCTAGACAAGTCGGCCCCATAAGGTCACTGGGCAAATAGGTTAGTATAAATAGAGATCAGGTGATCTCTATTTAGATCATTTGGAAAAGTACATCTCTCTCACTCAAAAAGTGGCGCACTAGTGAGGAGGAGGATTATCTGCTACTAGGAGACTATCTTAGTGTATTTTGGTTGTACTTTGGTTGAGCCATTGCTCTCTATCTCTGAGGAAGTTGTGGGGTTTTTCACCTTAGGGTTTTCCCCACGGAAACTCTGTGTCTCCTGTCTCTTATGATTTTGATTCTTGTGATGCTTGTCATACTTATTGTGATTGTCATGCATTGATATACTGTATATGTTATTCTCTCAGTCAAGATCCTAGATTATTGTGAATTAATGCTCAAAATTTAACACAATAATGAATGTTGGGCCAACACAAAGGCTACTCCACAACCATTCGAACAGGCAATGTCAAGCCAGTACGCCGACTGGGTTTTATCAATTAATTAAGGAATGTTTGTCCAGCACGCCGGTTGCTCCACAACCTCAAGTGGTTAATGCCCCTACCAACTATTCTATGAATTTATCAAGCATCAATTACTCTCTGGATTTACCAAGAATTTTAGCACCCAACCAGTTACTCTTTGGATTACCAAGAGTTTTAGCGCCCAACCAGTTACTGTCTAGATTGCCGAGAATTTATAGTTCTTTCAAGGTCCTTGCTTTCCTGTAATGACCA
The DNA here is from genome assembly GCA_027924585.1 of Larix kaempferi. Lineage (NCBI taxonomy): Eukaryota > Viridiplantae > Streptophyta > Pinopsida > Pinales > Pinaceae > Larix > Larix kaempferi. The sequence continues at coordinate 7,354,912 of BSBM01000940.1, read as the reverse complement.
AGGTTTCCCACAAAGAAACAATAGTGTATCAGCTTAGTTGTTAGAAGACTTATATCTGAAATCTTCATTATTCCAAACATGAAATAAATGAAAAATGAATACATATTTGTATTGTGCATTTCATTTATGGTCCATAGGGTCCTGCTTCGCTTTGCAAGCCTTGGGATTGCCTATGGACTTGGATGTTTGGACAACATGCATGCTACTCCACAACATCAAGTAGTTAATTCCCAACCAATACACCTTCATGCCGACTAGATTTACTAAGCCTTTGTGGTTCCCAACTAGTCTCATAACTGGTTGGCCCTCTCCATTGCCAAGCCAACACATCCATCTGGGTCATCATACAATGGAAGGAAATTGCGCCACTAACCATTATAGGTCAAGGCTCTACCACTCTCCCTTAGGATTGCATCATCCTTTCACACGTGTCACAACCCTCCATGCGCATAACAATTCTTCATCCATACAAGGATGGCACTCCTTCTCCCATTAAAACCAATGGTTCCCTTTAGGAACTCTATAGGTGGCTTTCTTAACTGTAGACTATCATGACCCCATGATACCCAATCACACTATACAAAGGTTACCGCTTCTCATACAGCCCTCTTGAGTACCCTTTCTTCACTTTGCCTCTTAACGTGCAACACCAAATTCCATCTGTCTAAGCTGATAGCACAAGAAGGATAAGTAGACTCATCAGTATTACTGCTCTAAAATTGTAACCATATTTCATAACATTCACAATCAAGTATTGAAACACCAGGAATGCGTCCATTCCCTTAGGGTGTAGTCAATATTGACAACCCTATCATAACCCAACACCAAAAAGGTGTGCACTCCCTTTTGAATGTGAGACATGTCATCCCTAATCATACTCAAGCAATCTGGAATGATAATGAAATAATAAAATATGCTCTGCACGTTAAAGCTAATAACCAGACATGTGTATTCTGATTTAGGGTTACAGAATACTTATCCCTTTTCAGATGTATCTTTCCTTTATTTGAGAAGAATGGGGGATCCCTTCCTTGAGTCAACAGTACTTCGGTTTGCCACCCCAATATTTTCACGTTCCATAACCCACACATGCCTTCTTGGCATAATTTTACTGTCTCACTCACATGCTTTACCGATATGCAGTTCTTTTGAGACATTATCAACATTTACAATGGTGTTTCATTCGAAACCCATTTCCAAGCATGGGATCCTTCCCATCTAGTTTGGCTTCTGTAGGCCACCACACATGATCTTCCTGCAATGGGTCATTCTAGCACACTTATCAAATAGCCAAACAGTCAGCACCATTTAGCCATAAGCTTCAAATATGATTGTTCCATAACCAATCAATGTCATTAATAATTAAATTCAATATGCCTTTTCAATTCTGTCTACTACAGAAATTGATTTGCTTAGCAATGAGGCTATCCTCATATTGTTTGTCTCTCGTAAGTGGTATCACTCTATCCATTATGGTTTCACCCTTGCTACCATACATGAACATCCACCTACAACATGTCCTCCTAACAAACCTTTATGTTTTCCTACAGAAATTAGATTTGCAACCATGAGATTATTCTCATAAACTTAAATCAGACAATTTTTAGATTTGTTTCATGCATAAGTTACAACCATGAGAACCTTCTCATAACCTTTGGATTCAACACATGGTAGATCTCGGTCTTTACTATGGACTTATCCTCATTTCCATACGTAAGACTTTTCCACCTAAAAACTAAAACTTCAATCAACCAAAGATATTGTGAGTATCTATGCATATGATCCTTTCATTGCCAAAACAGTCACTGAAGTGATCTCAGAATTATAACACTCAATAATTCAAACACCTTCAGCTGTTAACATTTGAAATGCAATGAAATATATATACAGTTCTATATATGCATCATTATCATGATAGAATTGCAAGATGTGGATACACTATCCATGCAATTTAAATAAAACTCCGATATTCATTACTTCATAGACATATTCTTTTTATGTAACTCTATCCTTCCAACAGAGCACTTTGGCAGCCCATCAACATGTCTACCTTCTTCATGCAATCATTCTCCTGCATTCATAGCAGCTCATGAAATGGTCTTAGTATTAACAATAGTTTACCATTTCATCTATTATCTAATTCATTGAAATGTACCTATATATATATCACATCCATGCATTCACACAATGCATCTCAACTTTTGCACCCGCACATATGCATGCATATTCACCACATTTACATAATATTTTGATGTGCATTCACTTAATGCATAACCCCTCAATACAACCTTGCATCAATCCATGAATACTATGCATTCCAACATATCATGGCCTAACAATGCCTATCTCATATGACATACACTACAATAGGACCATAAGTCATCACCTACTTTGGTTGTTAAACTCACAACTGACATGGACAAATGGCATGATATAATTTCATATGAATGCATTGAGATTTCTAAGCAATTCACTACAACAAATCCTGGAATTAGCATCTATTTTAGCTCCCTTTTTAGCGTCCACTATCACTTTTAGTGTATTTTTCATCATTTTTTGTACAAAGTGGACGCTTTTCCATAAGATTGTGCTTTTAATGGTGTTATTTGCGTCCTTTTTTGAATGGGGATGTTAATTGGGATGCTAATTAGCAACCCAATTAACGTCCCAATTAGCATCCCAATTAGCGTCCCAATTAGCATCCCAATTAGCATTCATAATAACATCCCATTTAACAACCAGAATAGCCTCCAAAATAATGTCCAAAATAGCACCAGGTATAGAGTAAGTGATTGCGCTAGGAGTTTTGAAAGGAATTACACCATGAATTGCGCCAGGAATTCTGAAATAAATTACACCATGAATTGCACCAGGAATTCTGAAATAAATTACACCATGAATTGCACTCGGAAAAATTCCTGATATAGAGCTAGGAATAGTGCCTGGAATTGCTCAAGGAAGTTTGAAAGGAATTGCGCCCAAAAAAAGTGCCAGGGAAACGCCAATGCTGCGCCAGGGATAATTCTAGGCATGTTGACAGAAGTAGTACCTAAATGGCTATTTTGGAAATTGAGAGAACCTAATTAATCATAAATAAACCTAAGAAGTACCATGGTCCATAACGACATTATAGTGTGCCTAACGACATGCTGATGCATATATCGACAATTATAAATATGGAAATGATGATTTATACAATATTTAATAGAATGTTGATGACAATGATGATGTCAATGCTAATAATGATGATGTAGGTTATTATACCATTATTTGATATTGGTTGGTCCTAATGGAAACATAATTCACTGTAATGGCATCAGAGTGACCATAATATCCACTAGATGACCCTAATCATATCTGACTGTCCCTAACAATATTTGAGTTACCCTAATGAAACTTGACTCACCGTAAAAACATGAGGATGATCATGTTTATGATGCATGACGGAAAGGATGTTGATGATGATGATTATGATGATAATAATGAGGTTGAGATGAATGACTATGATCATGATGATGTATGATCGTATGCCAATGATGATGACGATGATGTTTATGTACTCATGTATGGTGTTGATGATGATGGTTATGATGGCGACGATATCAATGTCAATAATCATGATTCATGTGATAGTACTTATGGATCTTTATTTATCATAGTGGCACCAAATTACCGTAATCATGGCACATTTGGATCTCGATTGATCCTAATGAGGGGTAAATTACCTTAATGTCACCTAAATTGCTCTAATGGAATTTGATTTTCACCATCAACATTTGATAGACCCTAATGGCATGTGATTGACCCTAACAACATGATGATGATGATGATGCATTATGATAATTATGATGGAGCTTATGGATATGATTTGATAATTATAAGACTATATCATCCATTCTTCCAAGGAAGTAGGGTTCCTTGCTCATTATTATCAGAATTATATTGATGATGACAATGATGTACTTGATGACTATGACGATGATGATGATGTTGATTTATTGTATGATGTTGATGATGATGTCGATGTCAACAATGATTATGCATGTGGTAGCACTTCTAGATCCCGATTGATCCTAATGGCACCTAAATGTCTGTAACAACATCTAAATGACCCTACTATCACCAAAATGACTGTACAACGACATCTAAACGACCCTAACAATTACATGACATGAATCCTAATGGTGATGAGTGATTATGAACACTAATTCCATATGACTTACCATAATGACAATGATGAGGATGATTTTGTTGATGATGTACTTGATGGTGACGATGATGATGAAGATGATGTTGATGTACCACATGACATTCATGATGATCATGAAAACAATGTTGATGTCCATGATTATGATGCATGTGATAATACTTCCAGACACTGATTGATGTTAATGGCACCTAAATTTATGTAATCACATATGAGTGACATACTAATATCACCTAAATGACTCTAATGACATTCTATTGTTGTCGACGACATTTGAGTGACCTTAATGGAATTTGAGTGATTGTAACAACATGACATGAATGCAAATGGTGATGACTGATGATGAACCATAGTGGAATATGTCTAATCCTATCAATGATGATGACAATGATGTGGTCGATGACTCATTGATGAGGAAGACGATGAACATGATGTTTTTGATGATGTACTTGTTGATGTTGATGTTGATGATGATGATGATGATGGAAACAATGATGATGATGATGTTGATGCAATGTATGACATACTTGAAGATGACATTCACTTGTCCTCGAAAAAATTTGAGTGACATTAATGGAATTTGAGTGACTCTAAAAACATGACATGAATCCAAATGGAGATGAGTGACAATGAACCCTAATGGCATATGAGTGACCATAACGATGATGATAACATTGATGTTGTTGATGATGATGATGATGTTGACAATAAGGATGAGGATGATGATGATGTTGATGCACCGTATGGCGTATTTGATGATGAAATTCAATTGTCCTTAACAAAATTTGAGTGACCTTAATGGCATTTGAGAGACTCTTAAAGCATGGCATGAATCCAAATAACAAAGACTGATGATGAACCCTAATGGAATATGAGTGATCGTAACGACGATTTCCTTTGATATCTCTCTTACTACAAATAATGGAATATGAGTGACCATGTGTTCATGATTTCTTTTGATATCTCTCTTACTACCATTTGTAGAGTATTTCCATTACTCCATAAACCCTTAAAGCCTCAACATCACATATTCATTGCCAATTGAAATAAGATGAAGAGCTTCTCTCAACACATGGGGTTTTTGTTCATTTTATTTCCATATTCAATACCTTTTTATCATTATTTATTTCATTTTTCATTTTATATTTGTCGTTGTGGAGGTTTGTGAATACCATTATGCACAAAATAAATGGATATGTTCTCATAACTTCTTATTTTGTTTGTCAAGAAATGGATCATATTTGTGAGGTTTGATTGGCAAGAAATGTACATTTACGGGGCCATTATATTTTATAGGATTCTACGAATATTTCTCTTTTTTTATTTGAATATAATTTAATTTGTTGCATTAATCATGTAAATGAACATGTGGCAACCTAGAATTCTTTTAACATGTTTCAGTAATAAGTTGGATGTGGTAAATTTATTGCAAAACGTCAGCTACTATATATATAGATAACCACATTAATAGCCAAAACCCTCAAGATAATGTAAGGTGTTGTTGATGGCGATTTCATAGAGTTTGGAGCGAAAGGGATTACCAAGTGTTGTATAGAAACTAAGAGACCATAATTTATCCTAAATGACCCTAATGCCATCTGAGTGTCCCTATGACATTTGAGTGACTCTAACATCACGATGATGATGTTGTTGCATCCTGAAAATGATAAATATAGCATTGATGATCTGTACAATGTTGAATATGATGATGATGACGACAATGATTTCAATGTCAATAATGATGATTTAGGCGATTATATCACTATTTGATCATGACTAATCCCAATGGAACCTAAATGACACTAATGGCATCCGAGTGGCCGTAATAGCACATAAATGACCCTAATGGAATCGGATTGTCCCTAACAACATTTGAGTGACCCTAATGGAACTTTAGTCACCCTAACAACATGAGGATGATGTTGATGATGCATGACGAAAATGATGATGACATTGATGATGATTTGATTACAAGACAATAACAATGACAACTATGATCACTACATTTATAACCAGCCTAGATCCAAATCCTATGATCACCAACATGAAGGATGTATTTCATTTCTATTTCATATGTTGACTTTCACAAGTTTTTGTCAAATAATTTATTATGGGTGATGCACAACGTGATCTCTTCTTGCATCAACATCACCACAATATCTTTGCTTGATGCGTCACAATCTAGGATAAAGGGTTTATTGAAGTCCATCATGGATAACACTAGATTGGAACATATAACATCCTTCAACTATGCATGTTATGTTGCATCATTCCATATGAAGGTATTTTTTAGTAAATCCATTAATATGATTTATATTTTTCCATAGTAAGGTATTTTTTGATAGTATCTTATGAGACCCATGAAATTACCTCATGACCATTTGAGAGTCTTGAGGTGTCATTGATCTTGCATTGCATCACCTTTTTAGAATCACTTCACACCCATCGCCACTAAAAATGTGCCCAAGTATTTCACACCTAGCTCTTGGGTTCACCTCCTAATTTTGAAATATTGCCTTATTTAATGCAAGGTATATCTTCCAACATAGAAATTTTGGCATAGCAATCCAAGCTTTCTCAAGGATTGGTTTGTTTAGAAAATATCTTCTATAATTACTAGGTGATTTATTTCCCTGAAAGATATGTGTTGTACCTAGACTATGTGGGGCACTCAAAGAAAATATGCTTTTGTGTCTCCATTTCCTCTTTACATAGAGCACATCTTGATGGTGTCAAAACCCCCCTACGTTGAAGCTTATCAATTGTAAGGATTTTGTTGTGAACTATTATTGTAAGGTGTACCGTGACCTCCAAAAGACCTCAAGAGAGCAGATCTGATATCTTATTGAAGCTTGCTTACAAAGTGTTTTAAGTTGTTGCAAGTGAGTCTGAGATAAGGGGTGGGGACATACAACACTTATAGTCAAAATACTCCTTTAGAGGGCTTGTGTGGTGGTTTTGGATCATGTCCATAGTCTATAACTTGTAAAATCCTCTTTTATTCCCCAATATTGTGGTGTTTTGCCTTGGACCATCTACAAGGCCCAAAGAACCATCCATAGTGCATAAAAACTCAAAATGATGCACATATGGCACATGTGGGCCAAATATTAATTTTTATGGGTGATGTGATGCCGCGAGAATCATCATTCATGCACAAAACCTCGTAATGATTCCCATACAACACATGTACACCAAATACTCCTTTTATAGAGTGTCTACTATTTTGTTACATGAAGGAAATGTTTTGGGCAACACAACTTGGTTCTTGACCTTGATATTTTTAGAAGAGGCATCAACATAATATGAACGATTTTGATGCCTAGACTCAAGATTGAATGTATTGGCAAAGATTGAAAGCCAAGTTTTGTTTGGCTAACCTAGACAAGTTGATATTTGATAAAATCAAGGACATTATCTCAATTCTATGTTGACAAAGTTAGGGGTTTGCATATTATTGTCAATTTTTCATGGGAGATTGAACTATTTTCTAAGTTTGATTTCTTCCCAGTATCATTCTTTTGCATTTGTTTCTTCCACTAGGTTTGAAATTTGCATCACCATGACAAAGGGCTTTGGACCAATTTTGGCAATAAGGAAAACCTCACATGGGGAAAAACTTGAGTTGCTTGAATTACCACCTTGCTGGAATTATAGGGCACAAGTATGACCTTTGTCCCAATTCAAGCCCAAAATTCAAGTGAGTTGCACATTTATCTATTTTGGAGAAAAAGATAAGAAGAGGGAAGACAATGCCTCTCTCCAACTCAAAATTTCCACAGAAAGAGTCGTTAGAACCTCGAGACCCACGAGCATATCAGGACACGGGACAATGAAAGGGACTCCATGGGTTCACCTTCCACAAGGACCTCACCTTTTCTTACTCTAAGAACCACACTTGGGGAACCAACTTTCATTATATCAACGTTTCAAACAAAGGAGAAGGAAGAATAATACAAGGTTGAGGCAAGGTCTTTTCTTTGGAGAGACATTACATTTAGCATTTCTATAAACAATTAGTTATACTAGGCAATGTTTGGTGTTGTTGACGTTGTTGGCCTAGGCCATAAGGTCCCTACCTACGAGGAGTTGAGAGGACAAATTCTTCAAAAGGAAAATGCCAATATCACTACAAGATTGGGGGACTGAAGACAACTATGGGAGGCCATTAGATGCACGGCGATGTAGGATGGTTGGAAAAAAGGTAAGGGTGGGAGCCTCCTTAATTGCATGGTACATTGTATAATGGTACCATGTTTATAAATTCGATGATGCATGCACACATTCTGAAGCAAGCTACCAGAATTTGGTGAAGTAGATGAACATTTTGCATACCAAGTTCAAGGAAAAGCTCAGGGAAAAGATTAGTGGTTGCTATTGATTTAACCCCATTCATCTTCTTTACAAGAAGTTCAAGGGAAAATTTTTGGTAAAAACGGGTGGATGCCATAGATTTTGATTTCAAATGATCGGGTATGAATTCCTCATTGCAATATATATCTTAAAATTTCCTAAATTTATTATTGGATTTGAAATCTATTTAGTATGTGAACAAGGTCATTTAATTAAATTAAGGTTTCTAGTTATCTTCACCAATAATAAAGAATTTCTGGTTATCTGGATTTGATATGGATCCCATGCACTCAACATGCCCTCAACATGCCCTCAAGCTTATAATTAAAACATAGTTTATTTGTCCTTCCTAGTTCCTTTCGGATCTAAGACTGAAAAACCCCTCACGATATTACAAATTACTGACTTGATAGAAAATACAAGACCCAAGCTATCCCATCTTTTTGGATTGAATCTAATTCATAAAAATAAAAACAATTTAGATTTGTTGCAAAGAAAATAAAGAGATGATTTTTGGGCTCAAGATATGCTCTGCCACCTGTAATTGATTTTTCAAATGTTGAGCTCGAGCTTCCTTCAAATTTGCTAGAGAGATGGATCTTATTTGATATAAAGTACATTTGAAGGTAAATGTAATTTGAAGAGTTTAAATTTAACTTATTCATTTCTTTCGCTGTCAAATGCTCTGCACCAAATCCGGAACTGCTTTGCCAAAAATGGAGGGAATAATCAACACCTATAATTACAATGCCATCATTCTTGAAAATTGAAATGATCCCAAAGATGTTGTTTTAATTCCTGAAAATATGGAAATGATAAGATTGGGTTTCCCACTATTGATTGATTTCCTTGAAATATTCACCCTTTATTTTGATGTACTGTTCTTATGGAAATAATATCTTAGGTTGTTATTTTATTGATATTTGTTTCAACTATTCCAAATTGAGATAAGCTTGATGACATGTAATTTGGAAACGTGCCATGAGCATCATCCTTCTGACTTCGTGGGGTCTTCAGGACTGTATTTTTCCATTTGTTATTAATTCCCCTACAAATCTGCAACCTGTATGAATGCCTTGGCAATAATTGATAAATTTTAGCTTCAGCATCACATGGATGAAGAACAGAGCTTAGAGCCTGAAATTAAAGAATTTCTTGCATGTTTAGTTCCTCTAAATACTCGGGGAAAGTAGATACCAGATTGTGAAAACCTGTAGGATGAAACAAGAAAGAATGTGCAAGATGATCAAGGCATGAGGGACTACATAGAAGATTGGTTTCAATCCATTATCAATCATAAGGATGACTCTCTTCTCCAACTCTTTTTGGTACTAGATAAAAAGAATTTGTTGGTTCCTCATATCGATGCAGATGTTCAGGTACACCCTCCACATGTGGATATGAGTATGATTTTGATTCTGTTGCGTATGTGGCTCCACTAGAAATTCTCCTATACCTGAAGGAAGGGTTCTCTTCTTTGGAATAGAGTAGGATTATAAATAGGGAATAAATATTGCACATTGTAAATAAGTTTGAGTGCATTACAATAGATATGCTTCTATTGAATAAAGAATAAAGGAAGGATGTGAATTAAGCAAGAATAATTCAGGCTGAAATCTATAAATGAAAGCAGATTGTAATATCCATATTATGGGAATTTGCCTAGTATTCCTGTATCAAAATATAATTATGGAAAGGGAGGAGAATTTTGAAAATGTTCTACTCAGTTATCCTAACTGGGTTAAAATTCTGTTCATTTGTTGGCTAATGGCTGATATAAATTACAGTGTAGTTTGTTTTACATAGACATTTTTTCTTGAAGGCCCAAGTTTAATTTACAGATTGTGCAATGGATGGGGACAATGATAATCAGATTTGGTGCAGCAAAAGCTTGGTGGGATCCTGACATTGCTTGAGGACAAGCAATCTTGGGAAGGGAGGACTGTCATGTTCCCAAATTTTCCTATGGTCCATGGGGATGATTTTAGGCTAAGTCACCTAGGAATTAATTACATAATTAATGGATGGATGAATGAAGATTCCTAAGGGTGAATTTGAGGAATTAAATTGATAAGGAGGCCCCCCCATGAAGTTATTAACCCCAATTCAAGTGCTAAGATGATTTATTAATTAATTGGGGATGTTTTGAGGTAATTACACCATAGTAGTTAATTAATTACTAGATAATTAATTAATTGCTTAGCTAAATTATTTCTGAGTTGTATTATTGTCATTTAAATGTTTATTACTGATAAATGTGCCAAGAGGTTGATGACTTGGATAGGAAATTCGAATTGGTCAAGTAGGCCACACTTGCTTAAGTGATAAACTTCAGAAAAGCTAAGGAATCTAATGGAGACAAGTTGGCAAGGTGAACCAAAAAGGAAACTGACAAAAGCTGGCAAAATCAGACAAAAGCAGAAAAGAGGAAAGTGAATAAAGTGGAATAAAACAAGAAAAGCAGTCAGAAAGGAAAGTAGAAAGTGCAGAAAAAGCTCACTAGGGCGCACTTGCCAATTCAGTGAAGGAATGCAAAAGCAAAAAAGTGGAGAAAGTAGAAAAGTTTCCTTTCTACTCAAGGAATGCGCTCTCATGGATTTGGAGTAGAATGGGAAAGTGGGTAACCTACTCTCACAGGTCACCAAGCCAAGAAATTGCTCAGCAGGTCATCATGAAGTTTATAAAAGAATCCAACCAACTCCATTTGAGAATTTTTTTATCATTGTTAGAATTTTGCATGAGAGCTCTAAGCCCTCCAGTTGAGTGATGTGCCTTAGCTACTTTTCTTGGGTGATGTGCCCCAAGGCCATGTGAGTTTTCCTATGAGTGTTATTAAGGTCTAGCATTCAGTATTGCAGCCATTGATATTCAGTTTAGGTCACCATTGAAGATTCAGTGCTAGTTTGGAGAGGAGATTGCCAGAGCAGTAGTTTACGAACTAGTTTTGGAGAAGGTTCACCAGCAGATGAAGATAGCTAAGGAGGAGAGTGCCCAGGACTTCCAGTGAGCTCTAGAAGTTATTATCAGCAGTTATCAGAGGCTTCCATGTTCATAGGTCGACTTCAGACCTGATCTCTCATCCCTCTCCCATTTTCTCCAGTTGTCCAGCCAAATCTAGAGGTGTTTCCACTGGTGGAGACAATCAGTTGAAGGAGGGTGCAACAGTTGTGTTTTGCAGTAGTGGTTTCATCCAAATCAGTCCTCTGATCTGCAGAGAGTCTGATCACTACATCAGAATAGATCCCCTGTAACAAATATCTTCTTTTTTCATGTTCTCCATCCAATGTACTGTAATTTCTAGCCTGTAAGGCAAATTGTTTAGAGAAGAAAGACATTGGAATAAAATGATGGTTTTGTTATGATAAAATCAATTTTTCATTGTTCATATGAGTATATCAGAGCTGCATAATATTTCAATACAGTCATTTTAATTCATTAGTCATTTTTTTCAGTTAAAAGGCATGACTAGCTCTTTGGATGGTTTTCCTAGACTAGTTTTAGTGATTTCTTTGTAAAATGCAATCTGAGCACCCATTTGACCTCCCATATTTTGAAATAGGTCAATAACTTGATATATTAACTATATCATCCCACAAAACCAAAATTTGGAATCCTTTCCCTTATGTTTGGGAAACCAACAAATTTCCTAGCTCCACAATCCTGCTTGAGCCTCTGTCATCCAATACTTCCCAGACCTCCCAAAATCTGCTCAAGCATCTTCTTATACATTCTATGAATGATAATATCTATTCCCTCGACCCTAGTATCACCCCACCTGTCTAGTTTGCATATGCCAGCTGCCCAAGGAGCCTTGAAGTAGGCAACAGTGCATCACTGTTGCTGAAAAGTGAATGGTTCAGGTACTTATTACAAAGGACACATATGTTCTGACCTTCAGACCTGCTGCTACACCTAATGCCATATATTTTCCATAATTAAAATTTCATCCTACCAAACTCACCTTGAGCCTCGGTCCCCATCACTAACTACCCACCCTGCTCATAAAATTGTCAAGAAAAATAACTAGTAATTTTGGTAAAAAAATTAAATTGGAGTTAATATCTTGGTCAAATATTACCAAGGATATTACAAGTTGATAGATAGTTTCTTTTATGCAGACAGATGTGAACTAGTAACAACTATGCATGAGTTAGTATATATATCCTTCCAAAGTTGGTTTACTTCTGTTTTCATTTGATGAATTGATTGGTGGTCACTGTTGAAGATGGGAAGGGCCCCCTGTCTCAATATGTGCTTATAATCTACATTTTGATTTTGAGGATATTTGTTTTAGTTTTGAATAGTTTTGTTTACAACCTTCAAGTATGTTGTCATTCCATTCGAATTTAATTGAAATATCTCTCGTGGGTAAATTTGATTGAGTACTTCAGTTTAGACATAGTGGTTTAGTTCAAGATCTTGTTCCAACATTTCATGATTGAGTGCATTGAATATATGGGTTCCATACTTTAAGCATTTGAAAGAATTTGGCTGATTTGGTTACATTTGGGAATTGTGTTGCAAAATCATTATGCTAGGTTAGATTTGAGCTACAGTAATTTCAATTTGAGTTGTGTGAGCTCATTTCTTCATTGCTAAAAGAATGCTTTCAAGTTGAGTTTCAAGAGAATGATTATTCTGGTTCTTTCTCAAAGTATTATGACAATAGACAAATAAGGGGATCAAGCCTGAGAATTAGAAGCAGGGGATTGAAGGATGTTTTCAATATGATGTTTCCCAGAGCTATATTTAATCATCTAGATGTGAAGAATATCAATTAAGCTATTTGAAATGTTGAATGGGAAACTTGAAGAATTATTTTGAATATTTTCTTCAGTCTTGTGATCATATTTTCTTTCTTGAATAGTTGGAGATCAATTGCAAAAAATATTGGTTTATCCTCAATGTATCAATGAGGCATCATTAAGGGATTAATTAGTACATTCAGATTGTGGTTGAATAGAATTTCATGCGAATTGAAGTTAAACTAGTTCTTGCAATTTTGATACTTATTTCAGTTAGTTGAGTAAGTTTGGTAGAATTAGATTGATTGCAAAATCCAGTCCTGCACATATGGTGTTGGTTACTCCAAGTTTACTTCCCCGAGTTGACATTTTATGTAGGTTATTTATAGTAATGTAATTAGCTCAACACTTTCTATGATTAGAAGTGAAAACAATTTTAACTGAGGTCTAGATTGTAACACGGATAAGGGATTCATAAATGTTAGTTGCATGATTGACTCACTGAAAGACTTAAGTTTTAAGCTTGTTTTTTCAAATTGAAGTGACATCTTTAAGAGTTGAAAATGGGAACAAGTCTGTTTGCAAAATCTCTTCTATCTAAATTTAGAATTCCTTTTACCTTGATGTTTTGTTTATCATTAGCAAATAAATCATATTTTCAGATTGGGAGGAAATTTCAAATCTACTTTTGAGTTTGATGAATTTGTTTTTGTCTTCGTAGGGACAATTTTGTGGATGTGCTAAAATTACACCTAATCAAAGGGATAAATTTATTCAACAACTTCAACAGGTTCAACAACAAGGTCATAGTGATGCCCTACTTGGGGCTCAGTTGTCTCATTTATCATCGACCATCCCCAACCAATTTTCATCTCAACAACAATCTACACTATTGCAGCTGGTAAACTCCACTCCTGAAGAAGCCTTTTCCATACTCTATTAAACAACTGCAAAATTTAGTTAATGCTATTGGAGGAAGGTAATGCAAGTTACATGCTAATTCTTTCCATTATTTAAGATGTAATAGTAAATAAGAAATATTTCAGTTATAATTATGTGGATTCTCAGTTAATAGGTTTTAGGTCATGATTTGCAGCTATAGATTTACTAACAAAGTCAGCAATAATCAACCTTCTTGATATGTTCAACAACAATAGTAATTGACCATAAAGGTGTTGTGTTTTGGTTCGATTACCATTGATTTGTTTATGTATTGGCTCATTTGGTCAGTTATAACAATAGCAACGCATTGTGGTATCAACATGTTTGTTGTTAATTGATGTCCTACACAGTGCACTGAGCATCATCCTTTTCTTTGTATAGGTAATTTTTTATCAACCAATTTTCCTTGGAGTAACTGTTTTGATTACTTTGTATGTAAGTCATTCATGTGCATGTATGCACTCTAGTCACACTGGACCACTTGTCTTCTTTTTTATACTTGTTGGATAGAGGAAAGAAAAATCACACATCACGAGGGTTCCTTAAATTGAATAGTTTGTTTCCCTACACTATTACATTTATTTATTATATAAATTTGTGACAATAGTCAAGAGGGGATTTTTTGGTTGGTGAAAGTGTGGTGCTATTTCAATAGTGTGATCAGGTTGTTGTTCTTTAAGACCAAAAGAAAAACCTTTTTATTATGTAGGCTCTTGCAGAAAATTTCATCAGGCGAGCTTACCAGGATGAAGGCATTTGAGGACAATGGAGAGTCGATGAAAAGATGGAAACTAGAGAATGGCCCAAATCCAAATAAACACAAGGGATTTTTTGGAAGGTGAATTACAGGTCTTGTTATGGGTGAATAGATACATAATAGATTTTGCACTTATACATTATAATACTTCATGTGTGAAATCAAATAGACGATAGTAGTTGGCATAAATACAACTGCATTCTTATAAATGTTGTAGATTGAGTAGATTAGGGGTGTGTGTATAGTAACATAGTTCTTTTAATAATTACAGTTTTTTGGTTTGAGGTTGTCTTAATGAGAGGCTTCTGTATTTACATTTACCATGTATAATTCAAAATATGTTACACATTTTATGCATGCAACAATCTGCATCAAAGCGTTTACTAGAATTGAATCTCTTTATTTTGTCAAAATGATCCCAAGTCTTATTAAATGTTGATATACATGATAAATAAAATAATAATCATCATGCAGAGGGGTTGTGGTTAAAGTAGACAAATCTAGTACGATGTAAGCAAGATTGTTATCTTTATTTGCAGAAATGTGTATATTTTTGGCATAGTATGGTATTTGCTGAAGATTTTGGCTACTGAATATATACAGTATCGACTATAGTTTTTATCTAGAATTTTAGTAGTTTTAACTTTCTGTGAGGCAGCTGAACACAGTCTCATACATGATGAGGATGAATATCTCAAACTTAATTGAAATGGACAATTTCTTGGAGATGCTTCACCATATGGTAAAAGTGTCTATCTATAATGCAACAATTTTTTTGTAGTGTTTATATGTTAACCTAGATAGCAGAACATGAACTGCAGATTCTAAGTTTGTGCATTTGAATTTTCAGAAAAAATGGTTGTATATTATGAGTTTTGTGAAATGTTATTAATGAATCCCTTGAAAACCATTTAAGTTTACTGATAAAATTTTTAAAATGTGTGTTTTGGGGTTTCCTATTAGTTCTTCCAAATTGAGATAGATATTTTGTATTTATCGGATCTAGTGATGATACCAAGGGTCCACTTTGGAAAATTTTAAATTGGACTTTGATTTCTATTGTTTCTGAAATTAATACTAATGTTTTAAATTGAATATTTCTTGCTGTTTGCAGAAAAATGGTGAAGATGACTCAGGTGATCTAGATTATGTTGTCACCAATGTACCAGAGAAAGATATTGCTGATAATGATGTAAATGGATCAGATGAAAATGATGATGAATATGATGTTGGGATAGATGAGGATGATGATGAGGATGAGGATGATAATGGTGGTGATAATGACGATGATGGTAGCCATTGATTCTACTATTGAGATTGTGGATGTTTATTGCTTTCTCGATGCTACTAGACACGTATTCTTATTTTTATGATGATCCAAGTTCATATTAAATTATGGGTCATTTTGATTTGTATGGTGGATTTATGTTGACATATTAACTTTGATTATCCTTAATGATTTTGACATTTCTAGATATGGATATTAAAAAAGATATTTCTTGTGATATTGGTATTTTCACTATATATATCGTTCACTTGTTCTTTTAACCTTAATATGATGATCGGTATGATAGGTTATTGATGTGATGATGTTTTATAATTTCACTTATTTTGATGAAAGATAATGGTGATGTTATCGTTATTATAATGTAAATTTATCTATATTGGAAATTATCGATGATCTTTTCATCGAAAATTAATATATATGATGATGTTACTACTTTGTATAAATGTTGTCTATTTGTGTTAAATTTTCACAAATGCTATGCAATTAATTTCAATAATGGTATCTACACTTAATTTGAATGCTTCATTATGTTATTTTAGAACTATGAAGTAAATGATATATAAGAACTATTGAAATTAATGAAATAATTATAATAATTTGATATAATAAATATATTAGCACACAATTGGATATAGTTGTAGGTGTTAAATAGCAAGCCTAATGTGGTGCTAATAAGGAATCAAAATAGGAGGCAAACTAGGAGCTAAAATGGAAGCCCACTATGTCATAGATCTAGAAGCAACATTGGATGCAATATGTAGCACTAAGTTGGAAGTCATTTCTGATGATATTTTGGATGCTAAAGTAGAATCCAGACCATAAGCTAAACTGGTGGCCAACAAAGAAGAAAAATTAAATGCTTAATGGGAAGATAAATGCGGTGTTCATGAGGAAGAAAAACAAGAAGAAATTCAAGGAGCTAAACGGGAAGCAAAATGTGGCGCAAGTATGGGAGTAAAAATGGATGCTAAATTGGTAGAAAAACATGGTGCTAATGTTGACATAAATAGAGATGCAAAACTAGGCGTTAAAAATGATGCAACACTTGACACAAATGAGGAAGCCAAACACGACGTTGATATGGTAGCAAAATAAGATGTTACTTTGGATGCAAAACATGGTGCTACATAGGAAGCAAAATATGGTGCAACAATAGAAGAAAAAATTTGGCACCATTTTGGTAGCAAAATACGATGCAAAAATTGGTGCAAAATTAGAAGCGAAAATTGGTGCATATTGGAAGTAAAACGTGGTGCAAAATGGGATGCTAAAGTGGTAGCACATATGGATGCAATATTGGATGCTAATTTGGATGCAAATATGCCACAAATGTAGATGCAAACATAGATGATAACATGATGCTTTTAAGGATGCAAATATGGTGCTAATGGGGACATCATTTAGGAAGTAAAAGAGGACGATCTCTAGGAAGAAAAATAGAATGTTATTTAGGAAGCAAACCTCGACATCGTTTAGGGAGAAAAATTGGATGATATTATGAAAGCTAAAAAATGGGTGCTATTTTAGACATCAGAAAGGATGCTATTTAGGAAGCAAAAATAGATGTTATTTTAGACTCTTTAAGTTTTGTCCATGACGCGTCTCATTTAGCATCTACTTCGACCACTCAACGATAAAAAAATTTACACTAAAAAGGGACACAATTCTAGGATTTGTTGTAGTGATTATAGGGTGTAAGGATCATTGCCTTCACTTACCCACACCTCACCATACTCGCTAGGTTAACATTCCCATTCAGGCACTCAATACCACATGCAAATCTAAATCAACATAGTTCAAACATAGTGGAAGGGATCTTACCAAATCCTCTTCCAAAATTCATGCAATTAAGCACCAATAATCATTACCTGCATGGCTGTCATTAACATCACTTGATGTTACTTGATCAGTTGGCCTCTTACCAAGGCTACACAGTCCTTTTGCCAACCTCATGATCACAGATCTGTCGCACCATCCTTCCTTCATAATCTTGTTGGTCTTGTGTAACAATGTCATCAACTTCTTTAGCCATCCTTTGATTGTATTTTGTCCTACAACCAATGCGGACACAACTAATTATTAGCAACCAACATAATTATCTCAAGTGGCTCATTGCATATGTAAAACCTCACTATTTTACCAATATGCAATATCCTATTCATGCACACACATTTTCACATGCACTGTGCAATGTTTATTAATGTGTCATCTGGTGCATATCCATTTCATCTATGTAATCTCTTGCATTTTTAACATTCTTATGCCATAGTTTATATGCATGACAATTTCACAATTATAAATACGATAGAAAAATAGGGGTTAAGGAATTCTCCCTTTCCAATCCCTCATCGTAGTATGGAACCCCTCTTCCATATCATAGTTGGTCTAATTTCCTTTGAGTCATGCAATTCTGGAAATTGCCCATATCGACTACAATTGTTTTTTTTTTGTCAAAACAACAACTGGCACTCTTCTGCACCAAATATCTATGATATATGTGGACCTCATTCAAACTATGGTCATGAATCCCTTTTATCCTATGGATAATATTTCCAATGCCTATCCCCGTGCTCCATTCCGATCCAGGACATGGAATCTACATTCTTCTAAAAATGCAAATTTTGCCCAAATTTCTGCACTTTTACACAACTGCCATTTATTCTTAAAGGCCAACTTCAGCTGCTTGTAGAAGCAAATTTAGGAAGAATCATGAAAACTTATCTACTGGGTGAAGGTAGTACATATAACAAGAAACACTTAGAAACCTTCAGATCCCTGTTCCGATGCACCAGTCAACTTCTATAAAATTCAGGGTTTGGCTACTTTTAACTTTTCACTTTCCCCCCAAAATCTCAAAATTTGGCCAAAAATGGCTATCTCCCAATCTATGCATTTATGGAAAATATTCGTCTAACAGAAACCATTTGTCTTAATGAGAAGATGAAATGTCGAGTTCCGTAAAATTTTTGATTCTAACATCTGGGGTTACTTTTACTATCCACAAGCTTTTCAAAATCCCGAAAAAGTGGCCCGTAACAGTGTTTTTTGGCCTTCTTGCTCACCCTGACTCCACATCCTTTGGAATTCGGCTCCAAAATTCCAAACTTAACACTGTGCCTACTCCATGGCTGCGCCATATCGATTTTAGCTCAATCGGACCTTCTGTCAAGCCTCGGGACATCGTCTTACAAAAGTCATTATTCTCCATTTTCTGTCAAATTGGAGCATGATAGGTTTGGGACCCTCTCTGGTTCTTTCATGGCCTTCGTTACTGGCCTCTGATCCTCACAGAAATCATCCCATTCTGAACCCGACTGCTCCTTCAATCCAAAACTCAAGTTTTCGGCTCTATACTCATTTATTTTTTGCTCCTCCGATTGCTGGCCGCGGCTCAATCTCTGTGACTGTCGCTGGTCTTAACCTTAAAACTGTCATTGCATCGCTGGTTTTAACCATAAATTCTGCGACCGTTTCACCAGTGTTGCCGCCGATCATCTCTGGTTTTAACCCTAACTTTTGAGACCGTTGCAGCGGTCCTGGCCTTATCTTCGCCGCCTGCATGCCTCTATCGCTGCGACCACGTCGCAAATTTTTGACTTCATTTTCGTCGACTGCCGCAGATTTTAAGCCTAAAATCGCCGACTGCGTCGTATATTTTAAGCCTAAAATTGCCGACCGCGTCATGATTCTAAGCCTAAAAATCGCCGCCCGCATCGCAGCATTTAAACTTAAAATCACCGCCCGCGTCGCATCATTTAAGCTTAAAATTGCCGCCTATGTCACGGCTTTTAAGCTTAAAATCGCCTCCTGTTTTGGCGTTTTCTAGCTTATCTTTTGTCGACAGAGTCTTTTGGCAGAAACTCATAAAACACTTAGAAAAATTTTGAACAATGAAATTTTTCTTAATGATCAAGTGCTGAGCAGGATGCATACTTACCTTTGCAATTGTGATAGGTAGCCCATGAAGGCCCAATGATGCAATCACCAGCTCTGATACCATCTGTCAGGTACCCTCTCATGGACTCAATTCAAGGAAGGGAACATGATGTCAATTCCTGGGCTTCTACATGAAACTCAGTCCATTCATTAGATTCATAAGCATAAATTGAAAAGTGTGCAGATGCAAATTAAGCCAATATGCACAACGAAATTAAAATTCATCCACACACATACCATATGCATACAACATATAAAAAATAGTCATCAATTTAAACATTGTAGAAGTAAATACATAGACATAAAAACACTTATCTTCATTGTGCAATTGTCCCAGACAACTAGCTATGTCGTTGCAACGTTCCACACAACTATAGGCCAGTTGTGTTCATCAATCTTTCCACACAACTGCCACCCCTGAGATGGACATGATTTCTATAAGGAAAAGGGGACATTCAGGCTCAGGCACAAACCAATAATCATTTCATCTAAGCCAAGCTAGTTCACAGCTGGGTTTATCAGGCTAAATCTGAACCCTCTGCATTTATGGATGCTTGCACTCAAGCTCAAGCCAAAGCAACAGATACTCATTACCCATACCCCAACATATTCTTTCTACACACAACAAAAGCGATCATTGGGCAGGGATACACATTTACATCAAGGGTATTTTACAAAACAGGCTCCATGGGTTTTTCCCCAAATTGTGGCACACCAAAACAGACTATGGGAAGGGAAATTCGTCCCCAGGGAGCAACCTGATTTATCCCACATGTTATGAGCGTTTCAAATGGCCAAAACGACCTCATTGAAACCCCAAATCGATCTATTCTCTTCCCCATTGGTAACCAAAACAAAAAATCCCTTCCCAGTTTGAAAGATGAAGGAAAACACAGGAAATCCATGGAGAAAAACGCCTAGGTAGCTCCAAAAATGTGAGAGAGAGAAAACTGGTTGATGGGTAATGGCTTGGGGAGTAATTCATGGCTCTTTTCTTTCCCAAGAAGCAAAGCACGATTTTCCATGAAGGGTGGCTTGCTCTTACTCTAATTTGGACCACCATACCTCTCATTCCCCAAGGCATTAACAACCTCAACCAATTCTTGGGAGAATGAATGATTGGGTACAAAATTCAACATGGGTAGTTGAGGGTTTGATGGATTATCTAATTGACACTTGGCTTGACTTGATTGGCTCTAAGGGCTTGAATATTTCCCTCCCAATTCCTTGTATAATCATGCCCCCATCTCTTGTTGCATTGCATAGCTAGTTGTGGGTATTTTATTAAAATCCATTTTTACATGATATTTACAAATCCCACTGTGCCTAGCTAGCACGTAAACCATATGCATCAATAAATCGATGAACACATATTTCAAGAAATCTAGAAAAATTCTATTCCAAGGACTTCTATGACATTGAATTTTTTTGTAAACATTTTATTTATTTCATTTAATTTGTAAAAATTATGCATTAAAGAAATATTCCATTAAAATTGGAAAAACTAATCCTAGAAAGAATGTTTTTATTGATCACAAATTTTATTTACTCCAAGTGTTTTTAATATACAATCATAAAAAATGAAATGTTGTATCATTTATAACTAGTTCGGTATGCCATAAATTAGGAGGAGTATATGAAAATCTGTAATTTGTTGAATCGTGAGAAAAAATATTCATGAAGATATAAAATGTAGGATTAATGAAGTTGAGTTGCACACATAATTGCATGTTTTATTACAAGAAGATCTCTATCTATATTTGAAGTGAACAAAGTATCATATTAAATATTTTTATTGTTAAATAACATATTAAAATATAGCATGATTGGAAGGAAATCACAATATTAAATTAAAATAAAATAAATTATAAGAAATGTATTGATGTCGAACCAAATAATAACTATAAATTCGTCAAAATTGGGATAGTTGTTAGGTACAACATTATACATACACAATGAAAGTGTGAAGAAATCGAATTAAGAAATCATGGCCGAGAATTACTTTCACCAAAAGGCAAAGAAAATGATAAGATTTTTAAATGTCGAAGAAATAGATGTTGAAACATATTTTTCAAATCTTTTAGTTGAACTTTATATATGACCCCATGCTCTTTTGAATTTATTTATGGCACATATCGAATGAGTCTAAATAGTCCACTTAGTACTCATTATCAATTAATTATATGGTTTTACATTGTATTATTTTATTCCAAAAATTACATACCACATTTATACATTCATTTAATGCATATAAGAAGATAAAAGATAGAACATATCTCGTGCTTTGTTGGCCTGTAAGAGATTATTTCAGTTAATCATAATTGAGTTAGTAATACAAACTTACAAAAAAATGAATTGAGAAATCAAATTTCTTATAGTTCAATGTCACTCACTTATGACCAATCACGTACTACCCTTAATACCACTTAGCACTCATTAGCAATAAATTTTGTGTTTTTAAACAATTGCAACTTTAATTATATGGGGCTTTATTTCAAAAATTACATACTGCATTGATAAACTCCTCTTATTAATGAATATACGCAAATAAAAGTCAATAATTTATTTCATGCCTTGTTGGCTTATATGAGATTATTGCAATTATAAACTATTAACTTAAGAATACACATTTACAAAACTTTGTGCGTTCCTTGTTGGCTTTTATGAGATGATTTCAATTACAAATATTTGATTTAAGAACGCAAATTAAAAAAATATTTTGAATGGGGAAATCAAGTGGTGTATGATGCAAAAAAATGTCAAACTAAAGGCAATCATAAATAATATTAATAATTGTATTTAAATATTATTGTTAATTCTCATCTATCTATAAAAGTTTTAAAAACATACAAATTAATTCATCAAAAAATGTGTCCAACTTGTATTGAAATATTGCAATGTACGCGTTAACAAATTTCTAAAAATTAATATCTTCACCTACTATAAAGAACTCAATGTTCTATTGAACATTCGAATGTAGTTGCATTTCTCTTTGATACGATGAAGTGTCTTAAAAAGGGGGAATAGAATTTGTACAAGCCAAGTATCAGGTTCATGTCCTATATAAGCCTTTGTTAAGATACAATTTGACCGGTATCCGGGGAATTGAGAAGAAAGATTTGATGTATCTATTAGCAATATATTTGATTCTTCGTACATATTTCCATATTTGGACCACACATCACTTAACATTTTCTCATAAAATTGTATCACACTACATTATTTGAATTTTGTTTTCAAGTGACAATGAGACTTGTCCCATATGAATTCAAAGTCACTTGTATCGGTATTTGATTTTTCAACTACTTGTTGAATGTTTTTACATTGTATTTTATTCCAAAAAATACATATCACATTTATACATTCATTTAATGCATACAAGAAGGTAAAAGATAGAGCGTATCTCATGCTTTGTTGGCTTTTATGAGATTATTTCAATTAATCATAATTGAGTTAATAATACAAACTTACAAAAAAATGAAATGAGAAATCAAATTTCTTATAGTTCAATGTCACTCACTTATGACCAATCTCGTACTACCCTTAATACCACTTAGCACTCATTAGCAATTAATTTTGTGTTTTAAAACAATTGCAACTTCAATTATATGGGGTTTTATTTCAAAAATTACATATTGCATTGATAAACTCCTCGTATTAATGAATATAGGCTAATAACAGTCAATAATTTATTTCATGTCTTGTTGGCTTATATGAGATTATTGCAATTATAAACTATTAACTTAAGAATACACATTTACAATAAGTTATAGATTGGGAAATCAAATGTCTATACCTTTCAAAATCATTCATCTATGACTCATCATGCTTTAATCTAAATTCTAGTACACTTAGCACTCATTATCATTGAAGTAATATTTTTTGTAAGAAATGTGCTTTTATATAGATGGAGGTTTAATTCAAAATTTGTGTGTCACTTGTATTAATGCATATAGATCAATAAAACTAAAGAGAACTTCATTCCTTGTTGGCTTTTGTGAGATGATTTAAATTACAAATAATTGATTTAAGAGTATGTAATTTAAAAAATATTTTGAATAGAGAAATCAAGTGTTGTAATGCACTTGTATTAATACATATAGATAAATAAAACTAAAGAGAGTTTCTTGCATGCCTTGTTGGCTTTTATGAGATGATTTAAATTACAAATAGTTGATTTAAGAGCACAAATTTAGAAAATATTTTGAATGGGGAAATCAAGTGTTGTATGATGCAAAAACTTGTCAATCTAAAAGCAATCATAAATAATACTAATAATTGTTTTTATATATCATTGTCAATTATCATCTATATATAAAAGTTATAAAATCATACAAATTAATTCACCAAAAAATGTGTCCAACTTGTATTGAAATATTGCAATGTAATCGTCAACAAATTTCCATAAAATAATATCTTCACTTAATACAAAGAACTCAATGTTCTATTGAACATTCGAATGTAGTTGCATTTCTGTTTGATACGATGAAGTGTCTTTAAAAAGGGGAATAGAACTTGCATTTCTGTAGTTGCGTTTCTGTAGTTATCGTGTTCATGTCCTATATAAGCCTTTATTAAGATACAGTTTGACCGATATCCGAGGAATTGAGAAGCAGGCTTTGATGTATCTATTAGCAAT
Organism: Larix kaempferi; assembly: GCA_027924585.1. Lineage (NCBI taxonomy): Eukaryota > Viridiplantae > Streptophyta > Pinopsida > Pinales > Pinaceae > Larix > Larix kaempferi. The sequence goes on along the minus strand of BSBM01000940.1, from coordinate 7,330,045 downwards.
ACATTTGATTCTGTGTACTTATTTCCATATTGGGACCACACGTCGCTTAGCCTTTTCTCATAAAACTGTATCATACTACATGATTTGGATTTTGTTTGCAAGTGACAATGGGACCTATCCCATATGAATTCAAAGTCACTTGTATCAATATTTGATTTTTCAAGTACTTGTCAAATGTACCTGTTAGTAACATTTGATGTCCATATCGCAACATCATAATGTTTTAGGAAGTATTTTAATACTTCTAATTGAAAAGGCCTACAAAAGTAGGATCTATCACCAAGCTCCCAATCTGGTTTTCTTTGAATTTGACAACTCGTTTCATCTTTGGAATACGACGAGAAGAATACTCCTTCCATTTCAAAGATCAACAAGATCTTCCGACTGATATTAACTCCCATCTGCATTGTTGCCACATATATAACATTAACATATTTTCACTTCAAAACTTCATTGCTTAATGGCATCAAAACATATCCAATTTATGTCCACTCCCAAACAAACAACTTAATGAAAAAAATAAAAGTAATTTCCGTGGAATAGTTTTTTTATACAAACATATTCAACTACTACTCAAATCACTAATTTTTAAGAATTGTAATGAGATAAACTACAATTTAAAAATATAATTACAATAGTCGAATTCATTTGAACTAATTATATGTTAATATCTACATACTACCTAAATTTATAGTTTTTAAGTTTAAATCAAGCAAATTATTTATATGTTCATTTTTACATACAACCTCATACGATATTTTAATTTTCAAGAAATTATAAGAAAAATTCATATAAGCACATTGCAATGAAATTCAAATCACAATTTAAAAATATAGTTACAATGGTCCAATTCAAACCAATTATATGTTAATTTATACACACCACCTAGATTTACAATTTTTTAAATTTCAATTAAACAAGCTAATTATAGGTAATTTTTACATACAACCTGATATGATTTTCCATTTTTTTAATTTCTAAGAAATAAGAAAATTTCGAATGATAACATTGAACTAACATTCAAATCACTGATTTGTAAGAGTTATAATGATCAATTAAGACGCAATTGATAAATAAACTGCAATTGCTTAAACATAGTAATTGTACGTTAATTTATACATACAACCTAATACAATTATTTAATTAATATGGAATACTACATTTTTATGCAAACACATAAGACTATTATTCAAATCACTAACTTTTTATAACTCAATATCTCAATATAAATAAACAAAATAATAATATGTTAATTTATAATAATGACACAAAAACAATCCTTATATAAGTATTATGAAATAATATTGACATTAAATTGATAATAAAATAAAACACAGTAATAACACATCACATGTAGAATTAAGTCATCAAATGTACAATGACCAAGAATTTATATTATAAACTTCAAGATTTTGTTTATAGAGGAAATGAATAAGTCATCTTAATGTACTATTAAAAGTCATTGAAGATTCTTCAAAATATCTCGAACATCGGGTGCCTTGTAGAATTTATTCAATAAGCTCCACAGATCAGCGATCAACCATTTATCCTCATTCTTTCCATCAAACGAAGGGGCAATAATCACATTTTCTTTGGGATTTTCTTTCTTTGTCTCCATTGAACAATCCACTAGAATAGTGTTAGTAGCATCATATTGAGAATACATTCTCCACACTTTTTTCAGATGTTTTTTGTATATAACTTGTGTTGAATTATCAATGTCATTTTTTCCCTTTTGTTGTTTGCAATCTGAAGCAGTCCATGTAAACAAAAATTTAGCTTGTAATGTTTCTGAAACCAGCTTTTTCATAACTCTTGTTGTGTTTTGTTTCAAAGATGTCGTCCAAATTGCAATGTCAAGAGATTCTTTTCTGGAACACATTTCAAGAAATGTTTTTGCATGTGGACGAAACCAAAATGATTTTTTCTCTATCGTGTAATCTGCGGCCCTTCCCATTTTCTCGATAAATTCTTTTTGTGATGCATCACCATCAATACTCTGATAGAAAATGTTATTCAATTCAAAAATAACTAATTTCTTTTGACTTATAATAGCTGCAAAACAATAATGGATATCATAGTAAATTCATTTTATTCATGCTACATAAATTATTATTAAAAAAAATTGTTGAAGAAATACACTCACTTTGAGTATTTTTTGTACAAGTTATTGATAAGCCACACTTCTCTTGTATTGTCTTCATAGAACCTAGAGCCAAAATAACAAACCTTCAATCAAATACCAATAATACTTCTTTAAATCAATTTTTTTTTATAAGACATATTTTATGTTTAATTGAAAATAAGAGACATGTGAAGTACCTGATATGATATCATGTTCTTGACTATGGCTTTCTGTCACATTCCCTTGATCACTGTCTTTTTTCTCCTCATTTGCCACTGTAATAAACATATGAAATGTTATAAAATGTATCAACGAATGAAATTCATTAAATAAATAGGCATAGAATCCAAAGAATCACTAGATAAAGAACAAAACAAGTACAATACAACAAAAGAAACAAAATAAATTATGTACCTGGTATGGTATTTTCTTCGTCTTGTATTTGCATCTCGAAAACTTCTTCGACATTGTGCACACTATGTTGATCATTGCTTTGTTGCAAAGTGTCGTCGTTGTTTTCTTTACAATTTCCGCCATTAGTAGTTATAGTAAACATCTTGTTAATCAAGATTTATAAATAGCATAGAATCCAAAGAATCACTAGAGAAAGAACAAAACAAGTACAATACCTGGATATTCCAACAGCAATATATTAGACATTGGTTTTTGCATTTGGAAGGATTTTTGATTAGTCAGCATGGTAGTCCTTTGTAACTCGTTTTCTACGACACATGCCATTTTTCTTCCATATGTACAGCAAGCCTGCTGTAAATTTGTCCCCGCATAAAGAGAAATAATCAAATTTAGATCACTATGTTGTTGATGCATTTGCAATAATTCTTCCCAGAATTCAAAATCTCTCCCCTTTTCATCAGATATGTCTCTAAAACTGTGAGAGTATCTTGAGGCCTCTAAACTTTTTGACTCTTCACTATAGAAATGTATAGTTAAAACTATATCATAACTATAGTTATTTTGTTCTTTATATTCATAAAGACCGGTAGCCATTTTATAGTTGACATTTGAGTCCTTGACAACAATATCCAGAGCTTGGCGTACATCCTTACAAGACCAAATTTCTACTAAGATAATCATAGTAAAATCTTTCAACCCATTTTTTTCGATTAAAAATCGAAACAATTCAATATAGTGATCCTTAAGGAATGAGTCATCTTTCAAAGCCAATGTATCCAACACATCAAAGTCAGTGTATAACATTGGTTGAAACTGATAAGGAAAAGAGTGCAAAAGTGTTGACAAGAGGCTAGGACCCCCATAATGACAACCGAATTCAAAACTGTTCTCAATTTCCTGTATATCTGTCGATGCATCAATTATTCTATCAAGGACCACACAAGCTTGTGGAGAAAGGGACTCTATTTTTGTATTTCGTGATCCTTTTACATATTTACACCCTTCCATTGTCTTACAGAAGTTGGAAAATATGATATCAGTAATTCCATAATGCTCAAGAATATTGGATATTGTCAGAATCTTATCATTCAGATTCTTATCATGACTTTTGCAATATGTTACCATTGCCTCCAAAATTGTTCTTTTGGTTTTCAATTGTGAACAATAATCTTTCATTTTTATGGCATTGGTTGGATGGTTCACTGGAATAGAAAACCATATAGTTCCATCCAATAGTTTATCTGCTACAAAACACATTTCTTCAGTGGTTAGTCCCCGAAGGGGACGGAAAGAACTTGATACCAAACTGTTCAGACTATTTGTCTTATAGTTTGGATCCTTAGGTTGGTTTGGAGAACACATTAATGTCCCTATTTTGTAACAATTAAAAACAACTTCCCATTTATCCCAATTAGTATCATCAAGATATAACAAGACTTTTTTTCAGCAAAGTTTGTTAGTGGACAATCGAAGAAAGAGCACAACATTTCATCATCAACCTGTTAAAAAATAAAAAATATAAATTAGTAAGAATGTGATATCAAAAATAAAAAAGCCATGAATTTCGTTATAACAATATAAACTAAGTGCAAAAAAAAAAAATTGCATACCTTGTCTTCAGCCGTCTTAAAATTCCCACATTTTTGTTTCTTTAATTTATTTGTGGCAATTAGGAATTGTCTTGCAGATCACACAGAATCAATGAATGGAGTTTTGAAGAACACTGTGTTTGCAGAATTTAACTGGCAGCAAATACGAATCACCACACCGGGAGCAACTAATGGATCTAAGAATCGAGCATTACGTTCTTTGTACTTCTGTTTTGCCTCCCCAGATAGACTGAATTTAGGATTTGATAAGATTTCGTTTGCTGCTTGAATGGTGTGTTGCCCATCAACTATCCAAAAATTGATGTTCTTGGCATTTATATCCATTTCATTCATGATTTTCACAGGGTTTCCAATCAGATCAGACTCTTTTGTGTCAAATGGAATCAGAAGAGCATCAGGCAATGATGCTTGAAATTTCTGTAGGAATGATTTTACTAATACTCGAACATTTAAATCATCCCGTGATCTCAATTTATATAACTTGGGTGCTTCTACACATCTTCGAACATCCACCTTCATGGTAAAAGAGCTTGAAAATAAATAATTGTCCTTAAAATTTTCATGGATTTCATCGCATTGGTCAGCAAGCTTCTCTATCTGAGAGTCTTCTTTTTGGGATTTTACAAACTCTGTAGTAGGAATGAACTCACTTTCTTTAATGCTCTGTTCTAGCTCAGCTAAATATACCCTTCTCAAAGCAAGCATTTGAGCCTCGAGTTTATCATCTGGTATTTTATCAAGTAGTTTACCTCTTTGTTGCAAATAAAGAAACACGGATGATGTTTTCTTACATCTCACATAGCAATATTTCATAACGTTGGTAATACGTTGTACAAGATCATCACAACTCTTTAGACCAGATTCATTGAAGCTCTCAAAACTGTCCAACTTAAACTGTGACTTTTTTATTGTCTCTGGGAATTCTGTATTAGTATCAATCAAATCTGGTCTAAATTTTGTGTAATCAACTTGGCAAGAAAATAATTTCACTTCATTTTCTTCAATTACCTCCATTTGAAAATCGATCTGACTATGATTGAGAGCATAGCAACTAACAATTATCCCTAGCCTTTGTATATCATTTCCATCCATGGATCCAAATAGATACATATCTGGAAACATATTCATGGGACTTTCAATCTCAACATACCAATCTTCGACATACTCATATGCAGCAAATGTTTTGAACTTTTTAATCATTTCAAAATTAGAACCCATTGTTGAATTTATAATCTGAGTTGAATGATGCTTTTGTTTTTTGAATGCTGATTGTGGCATTTTACTTGCTTTGGAGACGACAGCTTCTAAAAATAATAATAAGCAATTATTACTATAAATAAAATGAAATCAAAATCACAAATATTACCATATAGTCTTCTAGTCTAACCATTTAGAAATGAGAGAATAATATTTAAAACCACCATACCACATGGGGGAGACGTTGTTTGTGTGTCACTTCCAATTCGTTTTTTCTTCAAATTATTCCTTGGAATTGTCATTGCACCAGAGTCCATAGCTTCTAAAAACAATAATAAATAGTCGACTATAAGTTTAAATTGTTTTAAAAATACATGAAATAATGAGCATTATCAAACAATATTCTATTACATGTCTTTTATTCACATGCACAAGAATAATAAGGGTCATGTGTTATGGAAACATATTAAATACTTAGAGATAAATAAAAATCCATTGCATCTAGCACAAGTAGAGACTCATTAAAAAGAAAAGTTTTCCTTCTCAAAAATGCTAGAAGGAAATGCTTATGCTAGAAAGAAAGCTAGCAGTCACTAGCTTTCCTTGATCTTTTGCCATGCGCTTATTTCAAAATAGAGCACATGGCACAAGCTCAAGGTATAAGCTAGCAACCACCAATCACCATGGATAGGATTTTTCCATTGGAAAGCTAGCGACTGCTAGCTTTCTTTCTAGCATAGGTATGTGTTATTATCCTATAAGTAAATGCTTATGCTAGAAGGAAAGCTAGCAGTCGCTAGCTTTCCTTGATCTTATGCCATGTGCTTATTTGAAAATAAAGTACATGGCACAATTTCAAGGCTTTCCTTGATCTTGTGCCATGTGATTATTTGAAAATAGAGTACATGGCACAAGTTCAAGGTATAAGCTAGCAACCACCAATCACCATGCCTAGGGTTTTTCTATTGGAAAGCTAGCGACTGCTAGCTTTCCTTCTACCATAAGCATGTGTGACATGCTAGAAAAAAATGTTTATGCTAGAATGAAATGTAGCATTCGTTCAAAATAGAGTACATGTCACAAGCTCAAGTTATAAGCTAGCAATCACCAATCACCATGGACAGGGTTTTTCTATTGGAAAGCTAGCGACTGTTAGCTTTCCTTCTAGCATAAGCATATGTGTTTATGCTAGAAGGAAATGCTTATGCTAGAAGGAAAGTTAGCAGTCGCTAGCTTTCCTTGATCTTTTGCCATGTGCTTATTTCAAAATAGAGCACATGGCACAAGCTCAAGGTATAAGCTAGCAACCACCAATCACAATGGACATGATTTTTCTATTGGAAAGCTAGCGACAACTAGCTTTCCTTCTAGCATAAGTATGTGCTATTATCCTAGAAGGAAATGCTTATGTTAGAAGGAAAGCTAGCAGTCGCTAGCTTTCCTTGATCTGGTACCATGTGCTTATTTGAAAATAGAATACATGGCACAAGCTCAAGGTATAAACTAGCAACCACCAATCACCATGTCCAGGGTTTTCTATTGGAAAGCTAGCGACTGCTAGCTTTCATTCTAACATAAGCATGTGGGTTATGCTAAAAGGAAATGCTTATGCTAGAAATGAAGCTAGCATTCGTTCAAAATATAGCACATGGCACAAATTCAAAGTATAAGCGAGCAACCACCAATCACCATGTAAAGCTAGCGACTGCTAGCTTTCCTTCTAACATAAACACGTGTGTTATGCTATAAGGAAATATTTATGCTAGAAGAAAAGCTAGCATTCGTTCAAAATAGAGCACATGGCACAAGCTCAAGGTATAAGCTAACAACCACCAATCACTATGGACATGGTTTTTCTATTGGAAAGCTAGCGACTGTTAGCTTTCCTTCTAGCATAAGCATGTGTTTTTATGCTAGAAGGAAATGATTATGCTAGAAGGAAAGCTAGCAGTTGCTAGCTTTCCTTGATATTTTTCCATGTGCCTATTTCAAAATAGATCACATGACACAAGATCAAGGTATAAGCTAGCAACCACCAATCACCATGGACATGATTTTTCTATTGGAAAGCTAGCGATTGCCAGCTTTCATTCTAACATAAGTATGTGTTATTATCCTAGAAGGAAATCTAGCAGTCGCTAGCTTTCCTTGATCTTGTGCCATGTGCTTATTTGAAAATAGAGTACATGGCACAAGCTCAAGGTATAAGCTAGCAACCACCAATCACCATGCTCAGGGTTTTTATATTGGAAAGCTAGCGACTGATAGCTTTTCTTCTAACATAAGCATGTGTGTTATGCTAGAAGGAAATGCTTATGCTAGAAGGAGAGATAGCATTCGTTCAAAATAGAGCACATGGAAAAATAGAGCCCATTGTATTTCATGTAGGCTCGAAATGGAAAGTCATGACTTAAATGAAAAGACATGTGAGTTTTCACTATACCTATGGAGAAATATATGATTAATATCATGTGAATCATTTAGAGAGGACTTGTGCCGAATTCATTAATATGTTTGGGGTGTTCACGAACCCTCTTTCTTAAACAAAGGAGATAAATAATCAAGAGGAGGATGAGAATGAGACGAAGAGAAAAAAAGATTGACGAGTAGTGAATCTCCAATGGGATGTACTTCCATGGATTTTTCAATATAAGTACTTGATATTGAATCACTCATAATATTTGAAATTGTAAAAAATAAAATGTAAAATTTAAAAACCTTTGCTGTTAGAAATTCTTATCAACTTCTACAAGAAGACCTTCCAAATGATTATAAGGATGTGGGGACTTGATAAACATGCAATTATGTTTGTCCAAAGTTTCACGATTTAAAAGCAAAACAAAAAAACAACTTCAAGTGCATGTTTACCCAGCTCTTCAAAACTGCACATATTGTGTGGGTAAAGAATTCTACTACGAATTTTTATTGTTCCCACTCTAATCTATCGTGGTTAATGGACTATGAACAAGACAAATCACAAGCTACAAATTAGTGTAAAAGGTGCAACAAGTGAGTGATATGTTCAAAGTTGGTTTAGTGAAAGAGTCACAAAATGTAGATTATGTTTAATTATGAGTTTGGTAGGATGAATATATAAATATAAAAAAAGTGTATGGTTTTCCGCGGATATGTAACTGGGCCTTCCAAAAGCACAATTGATGGTGAAAATGGAGTCCACACACCAATTGACTAGTGAAGGTAAGAAAGAGGCAGTTCTACTGGCGATGGGGCAAATGTTCCAATCTAGAAGACTTGGCAACACCTCCCAACGGAAATAGCTGACTTTAGGAGTCAATTGCACCCACAAGTGCTCCTTGGTGATTTCCTAACTTTGGCCACTAAGATACCTTGCATCAAGTGTGGATCAGTGGTTCAGCCTGTACGGTATAGTGTCATCTCCCTACAACGAGTTGGGTGACTCGTAGGGGAGAGCAGGGCAACTATACCTCGGCTTTAACCTCCTTGGGCACGGCGCAATTTTGATCCGGGTTTTCTTTTAACACTTGCTTATAGCAGGATTTATAAAGCACCCTATAAGTCAACAATGCTATGTTTCAAAATATACCTAATGAAAGTAGATTGGAGGGCATTAATGGATGCCTATCCCAATCAATCCTACCTAACTAATTTATGTTTTGTGACCTCATGTGAAGCTTGGAGGCTACACCAAGAATATAATTTTTGAGATAATTTCTATTGCTAATAACAAGTAAATTATACAAAGACACTACCTCTAGTTTTCTATTGCTAATAACAATTAAATGTTACATATAGATTACCTCTAATGCGAAAATAGACATAAACATAGTAAAATATACATAAAGAAGACCTCCTTCATTATAGCTTTTATACCAAATTAAGTTTATTGGTTTACTTAAAGACCTGTGAACAAAAAATAAATAAATTGAACCCATATAAATGATCCAGGTTTTCTTTAACACTTGCTTATAGCAGGATTTATAAAGCACCGTAAGGGCAACAACTATGTTTTTGGATGCCTAGCCCCAAAATCCTACCTAAACTACAAGATTCTTTTGTGCCCTCCTATGGAGGTATTAAGTGAGTAGATTTAAGCTATTTTTGAACTTAGTGAGTGACGAGAGAGTTTCTTGTGTGTGTGTGTGTGCATCAAAGAAAGTGACGGTTTTGAGCGCACATGAGATATTGCATATTTTTTTTTCAACTGAAAAAAAGACGTACTATTGCTATTCCTTTGAATCAAATAGTACAAAAAGTTTCCCTTTTCTGCAAAAGGAATTTCCAGCATATAATATGGTCATTGACCCATATACCATCACCACTAATCCACTACATAAGTTCTGCCCATACAAAATCTATATACATCAAAAAAAGACATAGTTCTATCAACATACAAAATGTGGATCACTTCAGATGTCTTCCCTAATATAGTCTAAAAGAAAATAACATCTCCAGATTCCAATAAGCTGGAATCCATCCATTCCTCCCAAACCAGTAAACCTATAGGGCCCAATAAAGCTTTCTTTGAGAGATCATCCGCCAGACCGTTGTGTTCTCGAAAGATATGCACAAAGGAAATGTGCTCCTGGCTTTCAATTTCCATCCTAGTTCGAGCACACCAATGTGATAGCTCAATAACATTAATATCAAATTCTTTTGCAGCCCATTTTATAGTAACACGGGAATATCCATAGACCTTTAAATTAACAAGGCCAAAAATGTTGGCACATCTCAGAATGCACCAAAGTGCAAGTAGTTATGCTTTCATATTGTTTCCTAGACCACAGTTGAGACAGAACATGTAATAGTGATCCTCATTCAAGTATATTATACCACCCGCTGCACAAAATCCATTCTGGGAAGCCCCATCAAAACGCTCTGGTCTGGAGACTGATTCCCAGCCTGTCATATCCAATGAAGCCCTGTCCAAGCCACCTGACCACAGAAAGTTAAAAATCAATTTTCTGATAACATTGAGGATGTATATAGGTATCTCAAGAAGAGATAACCAATAAACAAGTATTCCCATCAAAACTGCCTTAATCAATGTAAGTCTGCCACCCACAGATAGCCATCTATAGGACCAGTGAGTAATACTGGCTTCAAACTTCCGAACAAGCCACCACCAATCCTTTATCTGATAATTATTTGGTCTCAAGAAAAAGCCTAAATATTTTAACCCATCCTCTAATGGATACCAACTGAAAGGTAGAAAGGAAGCAATATCCCTTCTATCAACATTGCTCAAATTATGAAAATAGAAACTAGATTTTGTGTGGCTGATCTTCATCCCCGAAACTCGACAAAAGCAATTTAAAATGTTCTTGAAGACCCTCCACTCATCAGTTGTTGCCAAACCAGCCAGTAAAACATCATCCACAAAGATAAGATGTGATATAACACAATTTATCCCCACCTCTATACATTTGAGAAGACCTTCCTGCTTTGCAAAGTTTATCATTCTGCTAAGTGCATCAACGATCAAAAGGAACAACAAAGGGGATAAAGGACAGCCCTGCCTTATCCCCCTCGAGCACTAGAAAAATGTAGAAGGGGAACCATTTATCAAAATAGCAATACTAGCTGATGAGACACAAGACATGATCTAGTTAATGACCAGTGGCAGGACCCCAATTTGGATTAGAATGAGACTTAAAAATGACCAATTTACCCGATCATATGCCTTCTCCAAGTCTAATTTAATCAATAAAGCTCTGAGTCTACGGCTCTTGATGGAATGTAGGAGTTCCTGTGATGCTCCGATGGCATCATGAATCTGATGAAAAGGCTTTTCTTTTAAAATGAAAATAATGCAACTCAACCTAATAGGAAAACAACTAAATAAACCATGTAAACCATGTAAAAAAAACTAAATAAAATAAATTGTAAAAATAAAAATAAAAATCTATAAACAAAATTGTAAAAGTAAAAAAAAATCTATAAACTTACCAAGATTTTCAACCTCTTTTTAATCCAGTCTTCTTCTTTACTTTTTGTTTGGTTAAGACTAAAGCTAATGCCAATGCCAATGCCATTTTTTCCCATAACTTCATCTTCATCTTAGTTGGTGTTGCTTCTTTGATAGACAATAATCTAGAAGCTATGAAGCCAAGACTACTTGAATGGAAACTGTACAATATATTGAAACTATCTGTAAGTTAGAAACTTATATCAAATAATTAAATATAAAAAACACTAGCTATTTAGCTATTTTTATATACAAGTAATGCTATATATTACATCTTATATACATTCATAGAGTTGATAACTATTTTTATGTACAAGTAATGCCATATACTTATATACATTCATAGAGTTGATAGCTATTTTTATGTACAAGTAATGCCATATATTACATCCTACATACATTCATAGAGTTGATTATACCATGGAGGTTTACAAAATGAAATTTAGAAATACAACATTCAAATAAATGATTGGCAATTATTTAAAATAGTTATTTAGGTCACCAATATTACCGGTTCAGTACTTGGGGAAAACCGGAAAACTTAGAATGGGTCACCAATGTGTTAAAAGATGCCCTCCTAAATCCCATAGGAAATATATATATATACATATATATATCACAAAAAAGAGGTAGTTATATATTTGTAAAAAGGTTGTTGACAAACCAAATAACATAAAAAGTACAAAAATTTCAAAAAACATTATAGTATTCTTGTATAAATATTTTCAACAAATATGTTAATTGGTCATGATGCTTTTTCTTTCTTACAATACCTACCTTATGAATTTCAAATTTAGTGCTATACTGCTTTACATAATTACTAATAAACAAGACAAGTAAAATGCATATATGAGAAGTTTAAGAGCCAAGATAATTTCCATTGAGGCCTTCTTCCATTTGTTGTCCTGCTTTAATTTTCCCTTCATCTTTTTGATTCATGTTGTTCTCATGGAATTGTGACGTGAAATAAAATGATGTTGATGATATGGATCAATTGGTGATCGAATGGAAATGCTTGTTATAAAAGGTGTATCTTGCGGAATACTAACCTACAGGACACGAGGGCTATGGGATAGCCGAGTACTTGATCTGATATACGGAGAAGAACCTATCCAAGCAGTAAACCTTAGCAACCGAAATTGATGAAACGATGACATGGACCGATAATCTCAAGAGCAATAGAGTATGATTTGATAAGGGCGTAGGCCCAGTATGTTGAGAGGGATGGATGTGTTGCCCACCCTATGTTCCTATGATACCCAAAGTCGTGGGAGGGCCGTGCTAAGACACGCTCCCCATGTAGTTGTGATGACGATGGTCGGATGCCTACTAGGGGAGGATAGGTCCGCTGTACAGCCGACGCTATCGCTCTCAAGTTCTATGTGGTCAGGTCGATGAGTCCGACATCCACTTTTGTACTAGCAGAGGAAGGATAGGGAGGATGTGGCAGTAGGTTAGGATGGGAGGATATCATAGTTAGTACTGTTGAGGGTTGGGTATTCGTTGACCTGGAATTAGTGGTAGTAGGTAGCTTTCCTTGCACCTGATTGATTAAACAAATGTAATCATAAGAATAATGAAATGAAATCTTAAAGGTTAACTGATAAAATAACCGATGATGTTTTAGTAATATTATGAGGAATGTATACTTGTTCAGTTGCATAGAGTATTATTAGTATTAGTTAGCTGTTATGCATAGGAAATATGACGTATGTCTATAGTACATGTCCGTCCTGTGCATATGCTGGCCACGCATGCACATTATGCACATGCGCAATAATGATATAACCTACTTATCAATATTTAACAATGATATAAGTTATCATGGATAAGTCAATTAAGTGTTTAGTGGATGACTTAATTAGTAAAATATTATCAAGTTCTCATGTGTAAAATAAATGTCAGTAATTGTAAGTATCCTCAAGTAAAGGTGTCTTCAAGGTGAAGTATAAAAGTTAAACATTAATAATAGAGGAGTGTGCTATATAATCGTTGATCATGATTAATTAAATCATTAATTATATTTCATTGTTTATACACAGAGGTACTATGTTGACACTTCTCCATTAACCAAATAAATATTTTAAATTACTATTCACAATTTAAATTAATTACTATTATTAATAATTGTTATTGTTATTATTATTATATTATTAATATTATTTAATTAATAATAATAATGATAATAATCCCTTTTATAAAGTATAGTGGGTTGAATAATAATGAATTTATTAAATAAATTATTAATTTAATTAACGGATGGAATCATCCCAAGTAAATTAAAAGGATATGTTTGAATAAATTATTGAATAATTCCATTACTAGAGAGAAATTGGGATGATATAAAATAATATATAATCCACCTTATTACCTCAAAAGGGGATGCATTAATGATATGTACTTCCAAGACCACGACAGCTGATAAGGAAGTTGACTTTTGAAGGAGGTGGATTCCTATAAAGAGGACAATTAACAAAGTAGTAAGGGGGTTATTGTGGGAGAACTGTGAGGATTTTTGTGAAAAAGGAGGAATGCCGAGGAGGGGGTTAACTCGAAGCTTTGAAGAGGTGGGAAACTCAAAAGAAAAGATTGAGGAGGGGGATAACTCAGCGGATGATTACCATGGAAAGTGGCTGTCGGGATTATCGGTCTGTGGGCTCGGGGGCTAGGAAATCCATTGATTTCCTAGGGTCAGCACGATAATAGCTGATCGGCAGGGTGGACACATCATTTTGGGGTTGTTAAGGTAACTTACAGAATCCATTCCAGAAATCTTCTTATCTTACTGCAATCGACGGTTTCAGGTATTTTTCTGAACTAGCTTAATTAGAATGTATTTTCTTTTATTTCCAAGCTATGCATGTCAAACGAACATAATTAAATGGAAAGTTTTAGGATTATGTTTATTTAACTGCAGAGACATGTAAACATATAGAAAACAGACAGTTAAACATTTACAAAAACAGAAATATAGATGGTTGAATCTCTTGTTTTCTTCTAACAATAATTAAGGGAAAAACTAGGTATAACCTGATAACCTGGAATAGACCCAGTGCCTTAGGGCACTACAGTTGGTATCAGAGCGCAAGGCTCAGACACTGAGACCTTAGGGCCTAACTACACCTGGAACTTTAGTGAAATTTACTAGAAAATAACAAACCAGTATGATGGCTGCAAAAAGATAATTTGAAGAGCCTTTTCCCATTTATTCGTAAGGCGTAACAGAAACAGAATTTGAATGATATATATATATATATATAACTGCTTATTTAGGGATCAGTCTAGACCCCATTAAACAAACCTTTCCAGAAAAACAACAACATTTCTATATACACTCTTTTAATATTCAAACCCTAATATTAATCCAATGCGAAAGCATTTGGGATAAACAATGTTTTTAAACAAATAAATAAATACATATAGACCAAGTTACAACACTATATATATTACCGTTATAATATTTGGATCTAAAATTTAATACTAACAAAAAAAAACACTTCATTGCATTTATATAAAGAAATTGTATTCATAATAAATACGAATCAATGAGTCTTGCACAGGATTTACAGAGGGTTCTCCAAATTTCAGACCTGCGGCCAAAGTGATCAGTTTTCATTTCCTATTATTTTAATGCATATCTGCCTTCTTGCCTGTAACATTTTGTTTTAAACATTCATTTCAATAAATGTGGCATAAAACAAATATTCAAATAATATTGTTGCCTGCAATATTGTTTATAATACAAGCATCCCAACAAATCCAACTAACGTAGTTGGAGAGATTATTTCGACGATGGAGTTGGATTTATAAATAATATACATAAAATTAAAGCTTAGTTTCCTGGAAGAGGATTAGCTTTTTAGTTAACAAATATTATCCCCATGAAAACCTATTTTGGGATTATGTAATATAACCTTACATTTATAATTTCAGACAGTTTCAAATCTGTGTGATATTTTTCTTCACTTTGTTTTATTGGGCCAAGCCCTATCGCTCAACACCAAGAGCATTTCAGATGACCGAAGGCCAATCCTGAAGGGGGCCCTCACGCACCAGTACACCCACGGGGGCTGCCACGCATCTCAACCACCCTGCAAGCGCCAGAGAAATCCTTTCCAAGGATAGCCTATGCGCTCAGCTCCAAGACAACTAGCTACCAAGACAAGTCAGAACCACGCACTCCATCGAATTTCAAGCGCAGAGCTCTCACAAGAGCATTACCTTCTTGGGTCTACATACTCAACACATCACACACACCCTTAAACCCTAGCGCTCAGCACCGCGAGCTCTCCACGCGAGAAGCATCCCTACAATGCCAAATAAAACCTTATTTCCTCCTTAAATAGGCATACTTTTGACAGCACGTGAGACGGTTTCCACGTTGCCCATGAGCGGTTTACTATACCGCTTTATTGGTATGCAGACGAGTAAGGAATGAACACGTGGGATGGTGGTTTCCTTTCCGCGACCACCAACCACCCTTACCATGCATGCATGTTGCCGACGCGGATTAAGGAGAGCCGTTGATCCTGTAGGCATACTTTTAACGACACGTGAGACGGTTTCCGCGTTTCCCATGAGCGGTTTACTATACCGCTTTATTGCTATGCGGACGAGTAAGGAATGAACACGTGGGATGGTGGTTTCCTTTCCGCGACCACCAACCACCCTTACCATGCGTGCATGTTGCCGACGCGGATTAAGGAGAGCCGTCGATCCTGCCTTGGCATCAATCCCCATGCGAAAAAGAAAAGGTTTTTTTTTGCGTTTTATATTGTTTTAATTTTTTATTATTATTATTTTAAATTAATGTTTTTTAAATATTAATTTAATGTAGTGTCTCTTAACATTCATTTAATTTAATTTGTTTAATTTAATTTAATGACTTTTAATTTAATTTGATTTAATTAATTTAATTTAATGTCATTTAATTAATTAATTTAATTTAATTAATTCATTTTTTTTTTAATTAATTCAATTCAATTTATTTTTTTTTTAATTAATTCAATTTAATTTAATTTTTTAATTATTATTTAATTTAATTTAATTTAGTTGTTGATAAGAATTAAAAAAAGAAAAAAAAGAAATACCATGTAAAAAAAAAGGGGTTTCGGCAAAAAATTCTTATATAATTATATAATGCTAGTGTTATTTTATTTATATTTAATTAAATTTCGTATATATTTTTATTTAAATTTCGTGTATAATTATATAGCGCTAGTATTATTTTATTTAAATTTAATTAGATTCCATATAATGTTATAACCTAGGTTTGTTAAAAAGTTAAAAGTTAATATTTAAAAATATAAAGCTACTCACGAACTTTCAATTTAAAAGTTCTTCATAGATTTAAAGTTTTAAGGTCAATTATAGTATTAGGTTGAAGTGGTTGGTGAAGTTATATTTAAATTATCATAGATAAAATTTAAATTATAATTTATATTTAAGGGAGAAATTTAAAATATTTAAATTTAATATATATAAATATTTAAAATTTTGGAAAAGAAATAAATAAATAAATATATATAAATAAATAAT
Organism: Larix kaempferi; assembly: GCA_027924585.1. NCBI lineage: Eukaryota > Viridiplantae > Streptophyta > Pinopsida > Pinales > Pinaceae > Larix > Larix kaempferi. Next base: position 7,313,214 of record BSBM01000940.1, on the reverse strand, counting down.
AAAGAGTGGTTTAAGTGGTTTGGTGAAGATCTAGGGTTTAATAAATCCATGTATTTATCAAATTGTCTTATTATTTATTATATTTAACATCCTACATAAAATTAAATTCAAAAAATATGTAGGTGTAATTATATAATGATAAAAAAAAAGGAGAGAGTTAGTGTTCCATATACAATGTAAACTATTTCTTAGAAATTTATCTATATTTTAAAGAAAATTAAGGATTCCAAAACCTCAAGAATAAGAGAGGGTTCCAAGACCAAAAACTGGTGGATTGTTATTAAATCCTTTTACAAATTTTTTATTAAATCACTCAACTATTCCATTTGCTTATGGATGACAAGGGGAACACTTCCTATTTCTATCATAAATTTAGACGTAATAATATTTATACACTCATAATAACATGTTCTATGTTAGCCCTTCATTTTTAAGTAAGTGTTATGGAAAGTAGAAAGTCAAAAAAATCCTTGGGGTGAGTAGAAAATATGTGGCAAGAAGATGAAGGAGATGTGGTACAAGTCATATGCCAATAATTGAGATGATATAATGCAATCAATGCATTGATCAAGGGTAGTGGAAAAACAAAATCAATAAATGATGTAATGTAATTCAAGTCAACAAAATCATTAAATGTTTTTTCAAAAACATAATCATAAAATATTTTGATAATTCTAATGACAAATATTTATTTTTTAAACAATCTCATAAAATACACAATCCAAACCAAAATCATAAAATGTTTTGATAATTTAGATAATTTTTTTTTAATTAAGATAAACATCAATGATAATGTGATAATGTGAATGGTTTAAAAGTAATTAACATAAATATTAAATTCCATTAAAATATCATTAATAATTTAAAAAATACTAAAAAAATCCAAACAATAGACACTTTCATATGGAGTTACAAACTTTTTGCAATTCAGCCTACTCATATGGAGTTACAAACTTTTACAATTCAACCCAGTCATATGCCGTTAGTTTGGAACACAAGAATAAGTATATATTTCTTTTACAAATCAGCCTACTCATATGAAGTTACAAACTTTTACAATTCAATCGACTCATATAAAGTTAGTTTGGAGCACAACAATAAGTATATATTTCAATTGAGAAGAGGTTATGCTTAATATAGATCCATTATATTAAGAAAACCTAATAACGGCCTATATTAAATGCAATTGTGAAATTACTATCATGTTATCATGTTAGTACCATTTGTCAAAAACCCAGATTCATGGTATTATAAAATTGAAGTTTTCACAATTTATAACATCTACATTTTTTAAATTTGATAAATAAAAAATAAATTATCTAAAAATAAAATACATTTTTATTTTTGACATTAAAATTTTCCAACCATGTTAATGTCAAAAGAGTTGTAACCAAAACTTGCATTGAGTTGGCAGAATAATCAAATAAGTCTATAGTTCTACACTTGAGTGAACCCTTTCTTAATATATTTTTACGGAAGAACACTACACTAGTACCATTTTACTCCCATTTACAAAACCTGTAAAGGTTGGCAGTAAAGATTCATCATGCTGGAAAATTGAGTCGGATGGTAACTACCTAAATTTGCATAGTCACGGCAGCAGAGTGAGAGAGGTGTAAATGCAAATCGTAATGACAGTGGTGTAAAATGCAAATAGTAATATCAGTGTCATTATTTAGACATGAAGTAGGGAGAAATCTCCCGCAAAAGTCTCCACAAAGAGAATTATATAACCTCTTACTCTCAATTTGGGCTTCTCATCATCATTTGAGGAGGCAGATTTTCATAAGATAGTAAGCAGCTCATCCATACAAATAGGCTTTTATAGGCTTTAGGTCAGCCATGGCTGTGAATTAAACTCCAGGCCAGTGACAAAAAAATATCGTGTGCTCCTATCTATGAATATGTTCGAACTCAAACGAGGGCGGGAAGCGGCAATGTCACTTGTATCTGGTAGTAAGGCGGAACAAAAAATTTCAAAATTCAAAATTCAAATGGGCATGGCTGCGCGAGCATGTCAGACGGTTTAATTAATACTAAGTGTTTCTCCACCAAATCGTAATGAATTGCCCAAGTTGGAAAAGATTACTCAAACGAATAACATTTATGACAAAATTATCTGAAGCGATGATCGCGCAGTCGGGCAGTGTGTTAAAGGTTGTTTACCATTCATCACATTGCCTACATACTTGGAATCCACCATCTGATGCTTGGATGCAGGGTGATACTGATGGATGCCGAGGTTATATTGATGGACATCCATCGGAGAAAATGTTTCAGTGCGATACAAGAAAACGGTTTCATGGAAAATGACGTTAATATAGACATCTGTAGATAGATTTAGGCCCATCTCCCTCTACAACGTTTAATACAAGATCCTCAAAAAGATAATTGCAATCAAGTTATGGAAAATCATCCCTTCCATCGTCTCGATTAACCAAGGATGATTTGTCTTTTATTTTTTTGGAACCTTGAATTACCTTTAATTCTGTAGGTTTCGATATCAGAGATTGCTACTGCAAAAAAGGTTTTTATATTTGAGATGGTGAATTTATTTAACAAAGAACCAGGTGCACTGGACTTGTGCCTTAAAGCTGTATTTCATTCAACTAGCATTTTGAAGTTAGGGTATGCTTTGCACTCTGACCTGAAGCGTCTTTCTGATTCCTATGGAGAGTTGGAGTGTTTTCGCTACTGTGAAGCGCCTAAATTAGACCTTCAAAAGGTTTTTCCATCTGTTCCAGGGGGGCTTTCGGACCTTGCAAAGACTGTGCTGGGAAGTGCTTTAAACAAAAGTACTAGGATGAGTGACTGGAGGGAGCGTCCCTTGAGCAATAGTCAGGTACACTAAATATAAATCCATGCTACGGTATAAAAACCACTACAAAGTATAAGAACCAGTACAAACCTCTAAAAACTGATAAAGTTTGAAATAAGAACATACAAACTACAAAACGTTGCTACGAAATTTATATGGAAATGTTCAGATGAAGATTTTCAAGCATACAACAGACTCACAAATATCTCCAGTAACTGAAATATGCAACCTCTTATAACTTGAAGAAGGCACAAAAATACCCATACCCCATGGGCCTTGTACAAAATCCAGATACTAAACTAAATGGACGAGAATGATAGGAATTTGTAGGACGAGGAGTACCTGAAGTTCTAATTTACAGGAGGACGATTCAGCCGCTCCAGCTGCTCGCAATAGGATTCAGGTTCTAATTTGCAGAGGACAAGAACAATGTTTCAGCAGCTCTAGCTATAGGAATTTGCAGGACGAGAATGAGGACCAGGTCTCTTGGCATTTTGCAATGGAATGCACTGCCTTGAATGCAGGTAGATGGGCATTGAATGCAGGTAGATGGGTGTTGAACCTTGAGGATATGGAGGGAGCGAGACTGTGTACGATGAGATCTCCAGGATATGGCTGCAGCTGGCTCATGATCAACCTGCAGGTTTTCGATGGGACTGTGTGGCGCTTGTGTGGTACTACGTCAATAATTATAATACATTATTATAATTATAAAAACTAGTTGAATGATATTGCAATATTTCTCATTTATGCAATGACATGAAATGGATGATAATGTATGGTATGTTCTTATTTCATATTCCTTTATGGCATGTTCTTATTTCATATTTCTTTATGGCATGGATGAAAAGTTAATGTATTATTATATTTTATAATACCTTATTATAATTATAAGATTTAGTTGAAAGATATTGTAATATTTTTTATTTATGCATGATAGTATAAAGTAGTGTGATATTACATATTTTTTTGGGGATAACTGGAAGTAGAAGAAAGATTAATATTTTGTCTATATTTTGTACTTTCTTATGTAATTTGAAAAGTTAAATGTATTATTATATTATATTTTATATTACGTTTATGTGATGAAATGAATTAGGTAAATTTAGGATAATGCATCACCATATTTCATATTTCGTTAATGGGATAGCAAGATGTAAAGGAAAGGTTAATGCCTTGTTTATAGTTCATAATTATTTTATGGGATACTATGAAAGGCTAATGTATTATTATATTTATACTACGTTTATATGATAATATGAACTGGTTGAAAGATAAGATACTGTTATGATATTTCTTGATGTTATAAAATGAACTAGATGAAAAGTTAACACATGCCTATATTTCACAGTTCACTTAGGGGATTGTAGGTTGTAAGATTAAAGACATAGCCTTCCTTTTTGTCAAATTGTACCCTTAGGGTTTCTGTTTGCAAGTGTTACTTATTTAATATATATTTCAACTATGATAGAGATCCTTGCCAATTCACATATGGAATAATTGTTCCAGAACAAATGCTTTGGAAAGCCAAAGAACTATAACTTAGGAGTAGACACTTATAGTATAAAAAAAAAAGAAAAAAAGAAGAAGAAGAAGAAGAAAAAAAAATCATTCACTAACTATGAGCATTAAATTGTCGAATAGAGATGGTATCAATAACGTAAAATTGTATTTTAAGAAAAATCTACTCAAAGAAACTTGGAACAAAGACCAACGATATTTTAAACCTTTTTCTACATAGCCATGATGAGAAAACAAGTGGACGGATATAATCGGTGGATTTGCTGAATGACGAAAAATTGATCAATTGTAAATGATAAGACACCAAGATGCTCAGATTGACGAGACTTTGACGGATTGTCAAGGAAGAGAAACCAACTTAAAATTTGAAAACGAGATATCAATGTGATTGGTATGATGAGATGAACTCAACGACATGCATTTTGCATTACGACAAAACCATTTATGAAAACTCATGACTATGAACTTGAAATTTAACCATGGTATCGAAATGGTCAAATGAAGGCAATGTTTCGTAAAAAGAAGTATGGAGACGATTAGCATAATAAATAGAACGCAATGAAGATAACCTCAGGTCATAATCAAACATGATAAAATGACAACTAGCCCTCGAGATGGAACTTGATGGGGTTAAGAAGACACTTTGTGCGAATTGATGAATCTGTCGAAGTGGTCCTATGACAACATAAACGAAGAGATAAGGGAAATACATGATAAGCTCATGGAGCTGAACATGATGATACTAATGACAAGAATAAGTGATATCGAAAATATAGTTGGGACCGACAGTTATTGAATGTACTATCGAATTGATATTATACACAATTATGATTGAGTTCCTGAGAATGTATTGGAACCATGTTGGAAAAAAAAAATAATAATAATAATGATTAGAACCACTTGTGCTTATGGCCATGATTGTTGGAGAAAAATAGAAGGGAATGGAAAGAAGATGATAATAGGAAATTAAGATAAAGCTTAGTGTCGAAAGTACAAGAACAAAAATTAACTTCAGGATGAAGTTCTATTTAAGAGGGGGTGTATGTAATGCCCCTAGAATGACTGTGGACCTTAAGGGCACCTGTCAAGTGACCCGGCTGAACAACTTCGATATAGTGGTCTCTTGATCCTTGTTATGTCTTAAATGATTGAGGAAAACCTGAAGATGTGAATGACGATAATAATTGATAAATGAATTAAGGAATTAAATTATATTGTGTGGGGTGGGATAATTGATTGATTACATCTTGCTTAATGATTAGCATGGATTGATCAAGTCAAGTGTAGTGGGACATTTATAGTCCTAGCTATGCGACTTGGGAGGACGTAGCTGAGATGCATCATAGATTTTCGCATTTATTCTGAACTTCAGGACGAAGTTCTAAATAAGTAGGGGTGTATGTAGTGCCCCTAGACTACTGTAGACATTGAGGGCACTTGCTGAGTGAATTGACTGTTTGAAACATTAATAAAATAACCCTATGATTTTATTTTGAGTATATTTATGATTACGATTGATTGATATATGTGCATTTGGGTAGTTATTGTGAATGGACGATTTCATGTTGTTTAACAATTAACTTTGATATGAAAACTGTACATATGAATGGGGCTTAACGACTAGTTGTGCAATTGATTATGTGATTAGACGAATGAGTAACGATTGAGTAAACTATAGATGCTTAATGAAGCAACAGATTTATAAATCAAATTGTGATTATTGAGGACATTGCTACTAATTTACGTTTGTGAGAAATGTGTGTAGCGACAGGTGAAACGGTTCACCGACAGACACACAAAGGAATATGAAGGGTCGTAGAGTACGGGAAAATCACACACAGGGAGAGCGACGAAGATGTCAAATTCTGACGGAATACCACGCTTGAGCAGATAAGCACTGATCCGCTTTCTCAAGAGGAAAGCGTGAGGGCATACGAGGTGAGCCACGACGGAGCTGGTCACGTACGAGTTGGGGGGCACGCAGTGAGAGCGGACTCACTCCTCAGCACCATTAGTCCCTAATAGCATGTAGACAGAGGATAGAAGGTAATGGCTCCTGAAATCCCTACATTAAGTTCCCGCAAGTCAAAACGAAAGGATGATGGCAGAAGGGCCCGACGGTGCGGTACCCTGTCGAGAACGGAAAGAGTGGACGCAAGGACCCAATGACGTGGTACCTTGCCAAAGAATGGAAACTATGAATGACTGGACCCGATGGAGTGGTGCCATGTCGGGGAAATGAAATTAAGGAACGGGGAAGCCCAACGACGTGGCACCGGGGTCCTAGTGAAAATGCTTTTTAAACTTAACTGCATAAAAACATATAAGTTTGCACCTAGAGCATTACTTAGAAATGCATTTGAGTACTTTAGGCATTTGCATATATCTAAACATAAACAATCATTGGAGAATGTTATGGCAAATTATTACATCCTTGATCTACTACGTTGGAAGGCCACATTTTCCTTTTTTAGTGATTCAGAGCTTCTTTGCAATACAACAGTTTCCTCCTTCGATTGACATATTTGCTTGAGTTTAAACTTCACATTAGCTTGATTGTGCCTATTTCTTTAAGTTGGGTATTTATATGATGCTCCTATATCTGAAGTACATGTAAAAACCACCTGATTATCCCCTCTTGCATGTCTAGTAAGTTAAGCATGTATAGGAGCTTTGATATAATTGAAAATTCCTTAAGGTGACACCAATTCTCTTAGAGTCTTAGGCCTGATACATACATCCCATGTTCCCTAGCTATATCCAAACACCTAACCCACAATTGTTCCCCTCAACCATTGATATGCGAAATGGTAATCTTAATGGTTTTTTCTAATTTCACACAAATGATTATAAGAGGGGCGTGCTTGCGATACCTAAGGTAGACTTATAAAGACCATTTCAACTCACTTGGAGGGTACTTGTCTTCATGAGAGTATTTTCATATTGTGTGAGAGTTGTGTGAGAGTTACCGTAAATGCATCATTCTCACCTTCACATTGTTAAAATTTAATATGCTAAGACAGAAAATAGTAGCATTACATTCCATTTCACAATAATAGAATATACAGGATCACTGAAGAAACAACAAGCATAGCATAAACACAAGAGACACAGATTTATCCTGGGAAACCCTCATGGGGTAGAAAACCCAGTAGATCTTCCTCAATATAGATGACCAACAATATACAAAGATGCAAACCAAAGACATGACCTCCTCCTCCACCATAGCAGACCTCTCCTCCACAAGTGCGCCTCTCTCAAGTGTGTGAGTGTATCAAATGAGGAACACACCTCCTCTATTTATACACTACTCTGACATATATTTTACACAAGTACATGTAGGCTCGTATTTAACCATTAGGTTAAATACCCTATTATAACTGACTGGGCCGACCCCCACATGGTGGGTCTAATAACCCTAGTTGCCACAACTCCTCGGAGGAATAAACATCTCCGGATACATAATAGAATGACCTCGGAGGGATGGAACATCTCCGGAATAAATAATGTACAAATATAATATTCTTAGAAGTTACAATATTCAACACACATTTTGGTCCTAAGACTTCATACTTCCAATCTAATTGTTGGAGGGTTCCCTACTCTATTTTCTTATTGATGTTGGTAGCATTATTGCACATGTTATTTATTCTTGTTGATTTGTGTCATAAAATTCCTTAGTTTTGTTTGTTCTTACATAAAAGACAAATTTGGTTAAACTTAAAACAAGCAAATGTGGTTTACTATCTAACTTGTAAGTCTTGGGGTTAAGAAGGTCTCCGACCAAAAGTGTCAAACCACCTCTGACCTGCAAATGGTTAAATAACTATAACATAGGCTAAGATGAGAAACAATCACACATTGATAATTTGAGAGAGACTTGAAAGAGAAGTACCTATTTATACATACACTGAACATAACTTAACCGAATATTTAGGGACACCTAAAATTGAAGTTATTGACATTTAGACACTGACCCATTATAATCCTCCCTTGACCCAACCTGACGATCATGTCTTGATACAACTAGATGTACCTTTTCCCATAGATCCCTTTAAATTTGTTCAAAATGTACAACATAATATGTCTAGAACCAAATTATGGTTAATCTAACAAGCATGGGATGTACTTCCACTACACCTAGTGTCTTTTGAGGAAACATTAATGCTTCTTATGTATATTTAGTTATCAAAATCATTTCTTCTACCCATATGCCACATGTTCCTAATGTCTCTTCATTCATAATGCCATCCATTAGCAAACACATTCCAACCCTACGTTTTCCTAGTCTTGGAATACCTTCCACAAGTAATTTTATGCCTAGTTTGAGCTTCTCCTTTGGTGTATGTAATAATCTATTGATCCCTCAACAACTCCCCAAGTTATGTGATGTGGGGCCCCACCTGAAATTTTGAGCTAAAGGCCACTGATCCAAGTGTTGTTACTCTTTAATGATGTTTATACAACTACAATTTGGACGGAGTCCTTATAAGGTATGTTTTATCATACCATGTCTAATATTTCTCCTTTACAGGTTTTTTTATTATCATGCCATACAATTGGATATAGTAAACCCCCCCTGCCCTTACTGCCTATTCTTTCTGTACAAGCAATTCATCCTTGAAAAGTTTGACAAAATATGAGTGAGAAAACTATCCCTGATTCCATAAGCTTAAATTCCACTTGATGAAAACCCTCAGTTTGTTTCACCCCTAAACCATCCAAAGAGTGAACCTAAAAGAAAAATAAGAAAAGACTTAGTTTTTTCGAAGAAGCGTCCTTGGAAAAATAATTTTGGAAAAATAGCTTTATACACCCATGTAACATATCGGAAATGGCATATGAAATGGTGAGCTCGCACAAATCGCCTTTGCACTGGCCAATGTGTATATGATGAGCCCGCAATACCATGGTGCAACCATCAAATGTGTATCGTCGCATGTAGAGTCGAGCTTGCACATGGGACAACGAGTTTAGTTTTGTGCACAGATCATGGTCTTGACTCTTGGCATTATGGAGGGGCTGCACAACGTACCATTTTGTGCACTCTCCAAGGACTAGTCTCCAATCATAACCGTGAGCCCGCACAAAACGATACAATGTAACTCTGTGCACTATCAAACAACTTTTGGTTGAATGGTCGATGGAGCCTGCACATTGTTATGTAACATTGGTTGAATGGTCGATGGAGCCCGCACATCGTTATGTAACATTGGTTGAATGGTCGATGGAGCTCGCACGGTTGATGAGTCAATAGCTCGATGCTTGAAGTCATTTTCTCACGCTCCTTTGGCTTCTGTCTCCATGAATACTGGTTGCTGGAACAGTGGAAACCTATTGGAACACAACCAGTATTCCAATGAATCAGATCCCTTTTTTGTTTCCACGAACACCAATGTCAAAGAATGCTTGCCTGCATGAATTTCAAACATAGTTGTAACAACAAGGGGACTAGGACTACTTAAGCGACTTGGTACAGGCTTCAAGGAAGTACAGTACTTAGCATGTACCAGTACTTGGTACATGCTAGTGTTACACAAGCAAGTTTGATACAAAAGAAAACACAGAAGATATAATGTGGTACAGCAAGAGAAAATAACATAATGTCGATCATGCATGGATTAACAAAAAAAACATGCGATACTTTGAGTGGTGTGCTCAAGTGGAATGTGCATCCAAGGAGGATGCAAGTTAGTTATTCCAACTATGAGTTAAGTGCATGTGATCAAAAATGTGCATGACAATGAGTGCACATGATGAGCATGGGGTAACTGTGCATGACATATGAAGTGCACTAAGGGAAGATGAAATATCAATGTGGAAGTTGAAGCGACAAAGATGTGCTCAAGTAGTCATATGGAAGTTAAAGAGTAGTTGAAGATGGATGAAGCGTAGGGGAAGCTGCACCATGAGTAAACATGAATAATAAAAAAATGGTTGTCATTTGAGAGGGGTTAGCTAGATGGTCTTGAGACATGGCAATTGAGAGAGTCTACCATGGACCTCAAACATAGTGGTAAGGCAAATGTTGTAAATGTGTATATATATTGTTATGTTTGAGTAATGAAAATGAGTAGAGAAATTCCCTTATTATAATTTGGTTTTGTATGCCCTCTAAAATTGTTTCAACTTTTATGTTTGTAGTGCTTTTCTATTTTCAACTTATATCTTTTGAAGCATTGTACTTAATCTGCATAAATATGATTTCATAGAATTATGCCCATCAACTCTTTAGTTTGCTGTAATAATAACCAACTTCACAGATTTAGTTCATTTAATATATTGTCAGCACTCTAAAGTCTGAGCTAGTTCAATTAAAAAATTTGTAACTCAATCTTATTTTGATCCTATATTTGAAGAAGAAATAAATATATAAAAAATAAAATAATCTTATATCAAAATAACCTATTTTGACCACAAATTTATTAAGAATCTAATGTATGTCATATACCAAGTCCATGCATATAATGCATAATATATATATCCTGTCCCTTCAATGTTCAGACACGGTGTTCAAAAAAGCGAATTTGAATTTCAAATCTCAAATGCCTGCGCTCCACGAAATTTACAAAAGGACGGTTCCTCACCAATTTCCTCCATTCTTCGCCATGGCAGAAGATCCATCAAGGATACCTCAGAAAACTCACCGTCGGGACTCGGTAGTTCAAATCTTGTGCATTGGAGGAGCGCCTTCAGGGCTTGCAAGTTTCTTAGAAGGAAATGGGTGAAAGGATGATGTTCTCTCCATACTAAGGCTATGATGAAGGCGGTGAGCATTTTGCAACAGTTCATAAGATTTTTGGGGCGAGCATTGTTTGGAAATATTTGCTATATATTCTCATAATCTAGTGTTGCCAAACAGTTGTCACACATCCTACAAGGAACATGATCAACTATGAGATCCAGTCTATGCCTGCTTAGGGCACATTTCCTCCTTGTACCAACTGGTATATAAACTAAATAGCCTCAGCGTATGCATTATTTGTTGTTATTTCCATAAATTGCTTCTGTTGGTATCTCCAGCTCTCAAGTTATGTGTAATGAATTTTTTACAGGAGTTGGCAGGCCGAAATAACCTTCATGAGCGTGGGTGGCTAGCAGCGTTTCATTCGGTGTTTCATCCATCTCCATGAATCATCCTGACAGCACCACATTAGTTCCAGGTACATCTCTCTTCCATGTCATCCTATCTCCTAGTGCTACAAGGCATTCTTGTCTCATCAAATTCTCTGGCATTTTCTTAACAAAATTTCAGTCCCTAAACCAAATACTATCCAATTTCTGGTCTAGTCGGGTTTAGTGCGTGGAATGTTCATAGAAACAACTGCAACATCTCATGGGAAATACCTGCGCACTTTGCCATCCTGATTTCCCTTATATATTAACTCTAGCTAGCACATGAATTCATTCAAATTTTATTATTCAGTGTAATTCTTTGTGTATGATCATGTTAATGCTCTCGGATATGGTTACAATCAAGAATTGTTAACTGTGTTCAATCCTTTCGTTCACCTCCCTGTCTGTATATTCAAGAAACTAAGTATGTGAAATGCAGGAAGCGAGCCCTAGACCGATCTATCAAAAGATTGTGAAATGTTTCAGGGACCTCGATTTAAAGGTTGGAGGGTTAAGTCGATTATTTTATGTATTTGAAGTGATTGTGTGTTAAGTACCAAGTGAATTGTGGTATGAAGGCCTGTGTAATACGTTTGTGGAGTGCATGCGATGTGCAGATGGTCATGGTCTGCAAATAACTGTTAAATTTCGTGAAATTACTATTAAGTGAAAGACAAGAACCCTCAATAACTTTTTGGAATGTTTCCCTACTTGTCAACTCGGCGTTTTCATGTTCTTCCTTGTGAGATCCGCCCATTATTTTTGGGTTGTGATGCAGCAGTTGAGTGATGTGTTTTGGGCAGAAAACAATCAGTCTATTATGGTGATGGTGCGATATAGTTGGGAATTAATACTCCCTCGGTTCTCGATCGTAGATCTTGTGGTAGAATCTTCATAATATTTGAAGGTTGACCCTAGCGGAGAAAAATAGTTTGGTTAACTCCCTTGAGCGATCGCTCATTTATGTGACAACTCTTTTCTGCTCGACGCCTGCCTCTCACATTTTCTTGTTGAATCTTAGAGTCCATATGTACTTTAAGGGTTTAGTTGTCACCCTTGTCTCCTATGCCAAACTCCTGTTGAATATCCAAGCTGAACTGCTAATGAAATTCAATAATCCATATGGCTTGGAATGAAAATTTATGTTAATTACATACAAATTGTATTTATTAAAATGTTATGATAACACTGTATTTTGTCTTGCTCTTGATAAAAGAATATGAGTTTTGATTCTCACGAGGGTTGCATGGTTTATTATGGATACATATGGAAGTAGAGAATTTTGTATATGTTTAAAATGGAAGGTTGTGGAGTTTTTTTATATATATGATTACCGATAATCTATTTATAGTTTATGTTTATTTACTTTTGATCAATGAAAATTACATATGGTTTGGGGTATATTTTTCTCATAAATCTAGATATGCAGATATATAGTGTGAGCATTGGTTTTTCATAGATATGTATACTTTGGGATTGTTGAAAAAGAAACAAATGTTAGAACTTATCGTAATTACTCATATATTTGTAGAGGTGTTTATGACATTGTTTATAGTTACAACAAATTGTTATGATAATTTCACAATGAATTATTGTGGCCACATTACATAAAATATGCTTAGAAATTTAATCTTCCATGTACCTTTGGGTATATAGGAAGTCCCTTATTTTCGCCTATACCCATGCTTCCATAAACTCTTTGATTATCTTACATTGCTATAGTACGTGCTAAGAATATCACTTTGCGGGGAGATCACTCTTAGGAATCATATAATATGACTAAGGATATGGTCTATGTCATTTGTTAGTATTTTGAAAGATTATATATGAATAAACTACCTAAACACTTGAATATTATGTTGGCAAGAAGGTTGAAGAAACCCTAAATTTTGAATATATGTCAAATTAAAATTTCAATTTATAATCGAAGAAGGATAGAATGATGGATAACATCAACCATTTAGTACAAAAGGAGAAGGATGAGAAGGTATAAGAAGGTCACCATAAAATAATTGTTGAATTTGAACATCATATTCAGAATATGAAGGAAAAATATGATCTTATTATCTCAAAAGTAGAAGCAATTGAAGGTCAATAATTATAATAGTTCGAGCATGTCATTGTACCAAAAAGGAGAGGGGGTGATAAGGGCATCAAAATTTATGAAGCACCATTAATGGTGGAACCATATTGATACCTCTTTACAATGAAATATCGGAAAAAATACAATAAGTGTCAACATTACAAAGGATGAAGATGAAATAATCAATGGTTCATATAATGAGGCAAAAAGGGACCATTATTTAATGTGATGTTATCAAAGAACAAAAACTATAACAAATTGGAGAAGCTATAATAATGCACATGCAATCAAAGGAAAGGAAGCCATGAAGAATTGACAAAAAAAAATTAAATATAGATGGATGGATAATCAATAGTAGTAGCAAGAGAGAACAAATATAAATAACCATTACTATTATTAGGTTTCATCACATATAAAAGCCTTAGCTACAAACATTTGATGACGAATCCTTTTTATGGGGTGATATGTTATAACTCCATGGGATGTATATATGGGGTTGAATATATAGGTAATGTGGTTACATGAATATTTAATAGGGATAACCCTAATAGGGGACCCACAAGTACAATTGGGGATATTATATGGAGAGATAGGGAATATTATATAGAGAGATGTAGTTACAATCATTATAATTAAGGATTCTCTTAATGAATATAATGATTTTTCTCTCTCAGGATTTCACAGTGTGCTAGTTTATTCTCCATGATTTTTGGATTCATTGTGTCAAGGAGGGGTTTATCGACGTTTCGGACCTATGATATGTAGTCCATCTTCATGATAGGTAAGAATATGGATTGTGTATCGTAGGTAGAAAAATCAGAGTCTAGTTGTTTAAAACTTTGTTTCTTCCATCTCAATGGAGACCTTTTTACTCTTCTCTCAGTTTACAAGAAGTGGGAGGATAAACGAAAATTCAGAAGGAAGAAATGGTGCTGGGAAAATAACATTAATGCCAAATCCATGGTAAGATGTAAAGATGATATCATAAAAACTTCAAGTTGTCTCTTGAAGAGGTTCCGTGGAAAGAATAATTACAATTTGCATTCCCTTGTTGCTACAATTCAACAAACTTGCAACATCTACCGGCTTGGTATAGAGGTAGACCATCATAAAAGAGAAATCCAATTTTTTTAGATATAGAGAAAATACATCAGGAATTTGAGAGGATGGAAGATGTATTGAACTATGAAATGCAGATGGGTGCTAAAATAATCACTGACACAAAGCGCATTGAACTATACATTGTGTTTGGACATAATTCCCATGTAACAAGAGAAAAGATTGGCATTCTATGTGTTGACACTAAGGTTTGAGAATGACTAAATCCAAAAAGTTTGCTAAAATGTCCAAAAAAGGAAGAAATTATCACAAAGGAGGTTGAAGAAAAGGTTGACAATTAAAAAACAAGAGGAAAAAACCCACTTATGCAAAGTCCGAAAGCAAATTTGTGAAAAGATTAAACCCCGATCAAGTTTCGGTGGCGGAGATGTCAAAAATCCCGATCAACGGCCGATATTGCTTCCCGCATTGCCAAAGTGATCGGCGGAAAATAGATGTGGGTGGTAGTGGACTCAATACCACCGGAACACGTGTCCAAACCTCATCCTTCCGCATATGTAATATAGCGGTAAAGGAAACCACCATAGCGCCGGGAGGAACCACCAAATATGGAAGCGTGGTGGGGTCAGTACACGTGGCAGGGTGGGACCTGATACGTGGCAGATAGAGCAAGCGTGGCGGGGTCATAGCACATGGCGTTATACTTTGTAGAAATCGGAGGGCCGATATAAACCTTAATCAAATCAACGGCCATTGTTTCATCCGCATCTAGGAAGGTGCACACTGGATATGAGGAAGATCGGTCGCGGAGAATAAACCACTCGAACAGGTGTCAGCAGGTGGCTGATCCGCGCAGAGAATAAACCGGAAAAGAAAACAGCTTTTTGATCGCGGATACCACCAGATGGAATAAAGGGAGGCGAGATCTGACGGTCCAAAACAAAGTCTCGGGATCAATGGTCAGATATGAACCCGCATTCATAAAGGTGTAGGGAAGTTAATTCAATAGTCTTATATAAAACAAAAGGGGCTCCACATAACGACATTCTGCATGTGTCACTATTGTAGTGCCCCTAGACTACTATAGACCTTGAGGGCACCTGCTGGGTCACCCTACTATTTGAAACATTAGTAAAATAACCCTATAATTTTATTTTGAGTATATTTATGATTACGATTAACTTTGATATGAAAACTGTACATACGAATGATGCTTAACGACTAGCTATGCAATTGATTATGTGATTAGACGAATGAGTAATGATTAAGTAAATTATAGATGCTTAATGAAGCAACAGACTTATAAACCAAATTGTGATTATTGAGGACAATGCTACTAATTTACGTTTGTGAGAAATGTGTGTAGCGACAGGTGAAACGGTTCACTGACGGACACACAAAGGAATATGAAGGGTCGTAGAGTACGAGTAAATCACACACAGGGAGAGCGACGACGATGTCGACTTCCGACGGAATACCACGCTTGAGCAGATAAGCACTGATCCGCTTGCTCAAGAGGAAAGCGTGATGGCGTACGAGGTGGGCCACGACGGAGCTGGTCACGTACGAGTTGGGGGGCGCGCAGTGAGAACGGACTCACTCCTCAACGCCATTAGTCCCTAATAGCGTGTAGA
The DNA here is from genome assembly GCA_027924585.1 of Larix kaempferi. NCBI lineage: Eukaryota > Viridiplantae > Streptophyta > Pinopsida > Pinales > Pinaceae > Larix > Larix kaempferi. Next base: position 7,296,983 of record BSBM01000940.1, on the reverse strand, counting down.
CGGAGGATGGAAGGTAACGCCTCTTGAAATCCCTACATGAAGTTCCCGCAAGTCAAAACAAAAGGATGACGGCAGAAGGGCCCGACGGTGCGGTACCCTGTCGAGAACAGAAAGAGTGGACGCAAGGACCCAATGATGTGGTACCTTGCTGAGGAATGGAAACTACGGATGACTGGACCCGACGAAGTGGTGCCATGTTGGGGAAATGAAATTAAGGAACGGGGTGGCCCAACGGCGCGACACTGATATCCTAGTGAAAATGATTGTTAAACTTAACTGCATGAAAACATATAAGTTTGCACCTAGAACATTACTTAGAAATGCATTTGAGTACTTTAGGCATTTGCACATAAATGATTACTTTGGAATTTAAATAATATTAAGTGTTATTTAGACATTTGCACATGAGAGGATATTTCTGATTATTTAAAAATATTAAAAATATTTATTTAGGAGCAAAATGGAATCCTAGGCATGAACAACTAGTCAACTCCACCTACATCACATATATAGGAGTTAAGTGAAATATCTGGGGGACAAATATGAGCAAACATAGGAATGTTGGTACATCTCCTAGAAAAGCTGACACTTGGATGGGTGAGTTGTTTTTATTTAGAATTTAAATAAAATAAATAATTATGCATGAAGCGACATGTGTCGCATGAGATTTTCCTTTATAAGGAAGGCATTGGGAATGGGTAAAGGACCCAGACCTTGGATGACTATCGTAATATTGAGTTACCTCATGACTTGCTGCTATTGAGGGTTTGGCTGGAAATCTTGGTGGGGGGGAAACCGAAGCTGGGTTTCTTGAGAATTGTATGTGAACTTTACGACCCAAAGCTCGGGGGAGGCCATGCCACTGAAAGCATGAGCCTATGGTTGGGTGGCGAAGCTAACGGTTGCTTCGCCAATGGTTAAACGAGCTTTGCTGGAGGGATCCTATGGAAGAAGAAAGCGATAATGGACCAACTAGATCGGGTTGACAGGTTAAGGTTTTGCTTATTTTGTTAAGTTATGCACGCTTTTTATTTTATTTTTCCAATAACTATGATGGCTAATTTGTTTGTATGAAGTTGTTGAAGTTTCAGGTTCAGTTCAAGGGGACCCTAAAGGAAGGGTCCTACATTTGGTATCAGAGCCGGTCGAGCCTTGAGGGCACCGGACTCATAGTTTTTTTATCAGGGGTCTTCGATGAATCGTCATTCAAGGATTGGTCCGGATCAGAGATTGCTCCAACGCGCTCACCACCGTACGACCGACCGTCAAAAGCAGGTTTATTTAATTCAACGTATTTATATTTGTTAAAATTTTTTTGGCTGAATATGTAGATAGGAATGCATGGATTTATTTAAAGAGATCTCGTCTGTTATAACTAAGCTGGAATATTTAGATGCAGATCTATGCCATTTTTAATTGTTTAAATGATTTAATTAGTTATATTTAGAATTCGGTGTCCAAGCTCTACGGGATATTACGGCATGTGTTGCTCATTATCTAGTATACTATGTTTTTATCTAGCTAGAGAAAGGTGGAAATGCCCATCTCATAGATATCCTACACTTGTTGTGTAACTATTAAATTATTGTCAAAAAAAAAGAAAAAAATCTCTGTTCATGTAAACTTAAATCTCAAGATTGGGTTCGAAAAGCATCCATCTCTGTGTATGTAAACTGTAATCTCCAGATCTGAGTCTTTAAACCTCGATTACATCATTGTCCATTAAATACAATTCCTCCATTGTTGCGTGATCTGAATTCGCAAAGTTCTGAATGCTGTCTAATAATGCAATCTCCATATCTGAGTTTTTAAACCTTGATTACATTGCTGTCCATTAAATCTGATTCTTCCATGAATGCATGATCCATTCGGCTGGCTGTATGTCTATCACTCTGAAATGAATGCATTGGCGTTATCTCCGTAGAACTACTCATGTATGTACCTGGTCGATAGTCAGCATATGGATCGCCGTAGGTACCGATCCATCTCTCTGGCTAGGTGACTTTAAGTCAAACTCCGAATACAATAATCTCTGTTAATTGCTAGAATCAAACCGCACTTCTGCACTACATTCACATTATTGATTGATTATAACGAACCACATCCCTGTGCCGCCAGACTTACATTCTGAAGTTGTATTCAACAATTATGTGTTTAAAGTTATTGAGTCATGATCATAACCGCATCTCCGGGTACATTTGTAGAATTCCATCGAATTCCAATTAAATTCTTGCTGTGTAATTCCAATCTCATTCTGGACTATCCGTAAACCTTAGCTTGTAGGCAAAATCAAGGACTCATACTAGCACAGAAACCACTTCAGTAAATGCCTCATTGTATTGAATGAAACTTACGGTCGATGAAGGTGTGATCCGTAACTTCAGCCTATAATCACGACGAAGTATTATTACCGAGTTTACCCACCTTAACCTTCCTCCTGGCGCAATCCTAGCTCTATCACGGGAGCCATCTCGGCGTTATAGGAGAGAGATATCTATGCATTAAACGTGGTGATCTATGCGAGTTAGTGTGGATCCATCTCAGCGTTATAGGAGAGAGAGATCTCTGCACTAAACGTAGCCATCTATGCGAGACAGAGTGGAGCTATCTCGACGACATAGGGAGAACCGATCTCTGCGACTAAGACCTCTGTGATTTGAGGAACAATCTGGGCGAAGGTGAGCTATGAGGTGGAGACCTCTGCGTTAGGACCTCTAAGATTTTGGATTTATGCGTTAAGCATTGACCTCCACTGTGGAAGTAAGTAAAATCTGTACTATGAGTTGGTAGCGATCTGTGCTTAAACGTTAGGTTAATATCATTTTATTTGATCACATCTCTGCACTTTACAAACTGCTGCCATCGAAATACCCTGAGCGTATTTCGTGATCCCTGTTCCATATTATAACGCTTGTTACCATGTAATGTTGAGTTATGTATTGCGACCCCTACACAATATCTTGTATTGGTTAGATCTCTGTAAATATTCGTTGGGTAGAGTTATAATTTTAACTCTGTAGAAAACAGACTGCGCACACACTAGATGGACAGAATTTGCACATTATTGTGTACACTATTGTAGTATTATAATAATACAGAGGGTATGGGTAATTTACAAGGAATCCATAGGTTGTGCGATCCACTCAATGAGTGACCGACCATTGTCCTTAAGATCAACTTGAATAATATATAAGAATTAATCCTTGCTTGTAATTTCTCCTCAGCGTAGGATAGAGGGATGTCATCTCTGTTGATAAGCGTATGATAGAGAGATGCAATCCTTATGTACTCTCTGTTCTTGTGTGAATACCCTACGATTTTGGGAAGGACGGTCTATTAAAGGAAAATCTAAATCTATATTTTTATGCGTGTACCAGCTTTGTTTGGGCATGATCACGATCGCTGGTTGCAAGTTTGTATGGGAAGGGAAGGCTCAGAATCCAATCACATAGAGTGTTAAGTATAGTATCTAAATCTTTCCAGCCTGAGTCAAGCTACTCGGAGTGCAATTCATAAATTATTATAGTTACATATATATACATATATAGATGTCTAAACTCAGATGTAAATACTGGGTTATTCTATTTAAGAATAAATCACTATAAGCGATTTTAGTTTTCTGATGCCCTAAGCGATTGTAAACGATGGTAATTTCCTGAAGATTCAGTTTATATAATTGATAGTTGTTATGCACGTCTATTTAATGAAAAATCGCTATAAGCTATTATAGCTTATATATCTATATGTTAGAAAAATTCCATTATTGTTGTCGATCCGCGTGACTATAGGTCATAACAGCAGATCTGGCACCAAGATTTGCCCTCTGCTTATCTACAGAAGTTCAGACTCCGGTATTACTTCTTTTATGTGGATCCCTGTTTAAAATCAGTGCGCAAATCGTGTTGTGATCCTTCGTTTTGTTCTCTGCCCATTTTCAGAACGCATACTGCAATGGCGGCTTAAAATCCTGATATCTAAGAGCTGGAGTCATGGTGATGGATGCTCATGAGGAGACTCCAGAGGATGAATCACTGGGCCTTCGCGAATGACGGCCTCATCTATGAGTCTGTCTATTTAATTAATACTTCCACGAATGACGGCCCCATCTATGAGTCTGTCTATTTAATTAATACTTCCACGGCGTGATTCGATTATGCCAGCTATAAATGTGGAGAGATATGTTCTGTTGCGTCTGACCTTTGAATGCTGTACACTCGAGTTGTTGTCACACACTAATCTTTTTCCCGCGAATGTCACACACTAATCTCTCCGGTCGTTTGAGCTCAAGAATTCACCAATATATATTTATTTTGCTCTGCACGAGACCGCCCTTGTTGTATATAAAGAGATTATAAAGATACTTTATTGAGTTGAATGTTATACTTTTATGACTACAAATCGAAACTGAGTTACACATGAGACCTTTATAATTTATGAAATAAGTATGGGTACAGGATTATAAGACCACTTCGTAACTATACATTCTTAGTTGTGGATCTTAATTAAACGAACATACGTGTTGAGGGTAGAACTCGTCTCACATTTATTTGTAAAATTAACTACATATATGGGAATAAGTGTGAAGATTTCATTTCGAAACCGTGAATCCTAATGAATCAGTTTAAAAAAGAATGTTATACATATGGATGGTAGAACTCTTCCTTTGAATAATTATCTCATTTAGAGGACCTTTCCTTTTAATATAATTGCGGTCACTATAATGGCATTTCACACCCAAAGTTTATTGAATTAAGTGGAAGACATATGGATATGCCACTTAATGATGTTGATGTTATGTAGTATAAGTTTTTTTTTATATTTTAGAAATGTCCTATTTAAATTAATTGCTATGTCTATATATATACTTATATATTCCTATATATACATGTATATGGTATTCTATATATATGACATGGATGGTTGCCCTTTATCACAACCATATTGTAGAGATGAATAGATATATATATTTATATGACCATATATATGTGTATATAGATATTAAAGGAAAAGGGCTCAAGTTAATAATTGTATGCAAGTTATAGAATAGACATAATTTTGAATTTACATTTTACTAAGAAAAAAAAAACATTGATGATTGAGAAGGTTCTTATTTAAGGATCGAAGTTGTCAAAAGAAGAATTACAACTATTTAAGTTTAATTTAAAGCAGGTTGTTTTCATTGATAAAAATTAGATTAATGTGAAATGCTTCAAGTTAGAAAACATTTAAAATATATGTGTGTGTGTGGAATTAGAGTAGTGAGATAAGCAAATTTTCCATTTGGCATTTATGCATATGGTTCATCGGATTTGTTGAGAAGATATATGGAAATAAATATATAAGTAGTTTAAATTATTGAAATAACGACTTATATGACTTTTGAAAATAAAAGATAATCTTATTATGCAAAAAGGGTGTAGGATATAAAGTAAATTTAATATTTTTTTTTTTCCCGCGAAAAAAAAAAGCATACCATTGATATTCAAACTTGAATCAAATAGTACATGATTTCAGTATTTCTACTGTCCAAATTCCACCTCCCTCATCAAAGAGAATTATCAGAAAGAGTAAAAGATACAGAATAAGCCAAAAACAGACATAGAATGTCCTTGGCAGTACGGAGAACTCAAAAATAGTAACAAAAACTGTCAAATATATTACTTATGGTGTAGAAAAGGGGTTTGAATATAAAACTAAATTTATTATTTTTGTAGTATGGGTGTCCCTTATTTTAAGGTTATCATAAAATTATTGTGTCTTGTCCATAGAAAATGGAGGGACAAAGATAATGTGGTCGATTATTCCTATTTCTTAATTCATTGTTTACCATTAATACTTTAAACAATAGGGTTAAATATTGAGGATTGTCAAACGCTCATATCTAAAGTTTAGGAGTTGAATACATGGATGCTTGTGCTCATTAAAAGGAAGGAGATTCATATGTTGGTAGGTTAGATTCATTTCGGATGATAGATAAATTAATTTTAGAAGAGATAGGTGATGTTGTGTTTATGAAAGAAATGATTGTTATGTGTTGAAAATGTTTAAAGTGAGGGAGGCATTATAAAGATTATATATATACATTTGAGGAAATTGGATGAATGAAATGAAATTTTATTATCAGCTGTGGTTACATTGATAAAGTGAATAGAAGAGAGATGACCTACATTTTGTTAGAACTCTTGACTCTAAGAAAAGAAAAAGTACAAACTTCACATAACGACGACAACGGTATAAGAAGAATTATTGATTGGGAAGGTCCACCGAGGGGTCCAAGCGAAGACAATTATAGTAAAATGAAACATGAAGATGATCAACACAATGAACTAAACGCAATGAGGCTAACCTTGAGACATGATCAAACTTTGATAAAAAGATGACTAGCTCTCGAGATGGAACTCCATGAGGTTAAGAAAACACTTATAGCACGATTTGATGAGTTTGTTGAAGTAGTTATACGACAACGGAAATGATGAAATGAGGTAAGGATGTGATAAGCTCATCGACTTGGACATGATATTACTAATGAAAGTACTAAGAGTTAAAATCCAGTGTGTTCTACTAAGTCACTAAATTTTGATAACTCGAATCCTATCAAATTGAGAACCAACATTGCCAAAACATTTAGGGGTTTTGGGAGTAGTCTTATAGAATTTGTTTTTTTTTTGGACTATCTGAGGGGCTCTCATGATTTGTTAAAAACTGTGATTATATCTTATCGAATATTTTTTTTCTAGTCCCGAAGGGAGGATAACCAAATATATTTGAATCCTTGCTTGGATTTGTTATGTTTGATAAACTATTGGGTGGCCATTGACGCAATGCAACTTATTGATAATTTGGACATCGTAGACCCTTGTGAATGAATAAGAGATATAGTAAATCTAGTTGGGACTGACAATTATCGAATGTATTATCAGATTGATATTATATGAAGTTATGATTGAGTTCATGAGGATGTATTGGAACCATGTTGGATGACAAAGAAAACATACGATTAGAACCACTAGTGCTTAGGGCCTTGATTGTTGGAGAAAAATTGAAGAGAATGACAAGACGATGAGAATAGGAAATTAGAAAGTTAATCCTAGTGTCAGAAATATGAGAATTTTTTTTTTTTTTAACTTCGAGACGAAGTTCTATTTAGGAGGGGGTGTATGTAATGCCCCTAGAATGACTGTGGACCTTAAGGGCACCTGTCGAGTGACCCGACAGAACAACTTCGATATAATGGTCTCTTGAGCCTTGTTATGTCTTAAATGATTGAGGAAAAACCTGAAGATGGGAATGACGACAATAATTGATAAATGAATTAAGGAATTAAATTATACATGTGGAGTGGGATAATTGATTGATTACATCTTGCTTAATGATTAGCCCTGATTGATCAAGTCAAAGTGTAGTAGGACAGTTACAGTCCTAGCTCTGCGACTTGGGATGACGCAACTGAGATGCATCATAACTTTCCATTTTTATTCTGAACTTCGGGACGAAGTTCTAAATAAGTAGGGGTGTATGTAGTGCCCCTAGACTACTATAGACCTTGAGGGCACCTGCTGGGTCACCCTACTATTTGAAACATTAGTAAAATAACCCTATAATTTTATTTTGAGTATATTTATGATTACGATTAACTTTGATATGAAAACTGTACATACGAATGATGCTTAACGACTAGCTGTGCAATTGATTATGTGATTAGACGAATGAGTAATGATTAAGTAAATTATAGATGCTTAATGAAGCAACAGATTTATAAACCAAATTGTGATTATTGAGGACAATGCTACTAATTTACGTTTGTGAGAAATGTGTGTAGCGACAGGTGAAACGGTTCACTGACGGACACACAAAGGAATATGAAGGGTCGTAGAGTACGAGTAAATCACACACAGGGAGAGCGACGACGATGTCGACTTCCGACGGAATACCACGCTTGAGCAGATAAGCACTGATCCGCTTGCTCAAGAGGAAAGCGTGATGGCGTACGAGGTGGGCCACGACGGAGCTGGTCACGTACGAGTTGGGGGGGCGCGCAGTGAGAACGGACTCACTCCTCAACGCCATTAGTCCCTAATAGCGTGTAGACGGAGGATGGAAGGTAACGCCTCCTGAAATCCCTACATGAAGTTCCTGCAAGTCAAAACAAAAGGATGACGGCAGAAGGGCCCGACGGTGCGGTACCCTGCCGAGAACAGAAAGAGTGGACGCAAGGACCCAATGATGTGGTACCTTGCTGAGGAATGGAAACTACGGATAACTGGACCAGACGAAGTGGTGCCATGTTGGGGAAATGAAATTAAGGAACGGGGTGTCCCAACGGCGCGACACTGAGATCGTAGTGAAAATGATTGTTAAACTTAACTGCATGAAAACATATAAGTTTGCACCTAGAACATTACTTAGAAATGCATTTGAGTACTTTAGGCATTTGCACATAAATGATTACTTTGGAATTTAAATAATATTAAGTGTTATTTAGACATTTGCACATGAGAGGATATTTCTGATTATTTAAAAATATTAAAAATATTTATTTAGGAGCAAAATGGAATCCTAGGCATGAACAACTAGTCAACTCCACCTACATCACATATATAGGAGTTAAGTGAAATATCTGGGGGACAAATATGAGCAAACATAGGAATGTTGGTACATCTCCTAGAAAAGCTGACACTTGGATGGGTGAGTTGTTTTTATTTAGAATTTAAATAAAATAAATAATTATGCATGAAGCGACATGTGTCGCATGAGATTTTCCTTTATAAGGAAGGCATTGGGAATGGGTAAAGGACCCAGACCTTGGATGACTATCGTAATATTGAGTTACCTCATGACTTGCTGCTATTGAGGGTTTGGCTGGAAATCTTGGTGGGGGGGAAACCGAAGCTGGGTTTCTTGAGAATTGTGTGTGAACTTTACGACCCAAAGCTCGGGGGAGGCCATGCCACTGAAAGCATGAGCCTATGGTTGGGTGGCGAAGCTAACGGTTGCTTCGCCAATGGTTAAACGAGCTTTGTTGGAGGGATCCTATGGAAGAAGAAAGCGATAATGGACCAACTAGATCGGGTTGACAGGTTAAGGTTTTGCTTATTTTGTTAAGTTATGCACGCTTTTTATTTTATTTTTCCAATAACTATGATGGCTAATTTGTTTGTATGAAGTTGTTGAAGTTTCAGGTTCAGTTCAAGGGGACCCTAAAGGAAGGGTCCTACAACTATCCCGAAGAGCTCTGAAGACTGTGGAGGTCTGCGATTGCGACAGAAGGAGAAAGGCGGGTACATACAGGTAGGGTCGTGTGACCTGTCCTACTTTTTTAAACATAATTTTGTTTAAAGAAACGTTTAAATGGAGACTGTGCACGATATAGGCATTTTTAAATCAAAGGAAGCCCTAGAGGATAGAGACGAAGACGTCTACGATACCCTAATTAGGTTTCCAATATCTGATATAAAAATTAGGTTGTGTGAATTGTTAAAGGAAGGGACAGACCCCCACAGAGTTCACCAGTCGTCTTTGATAGCCTTTTGCCCCGACCAAATCCCTTCTTTCCCAGAATTCGTATCATGGTGTGTCGAAAATTACTCCCGGGAAGAGAAAGTCGTTCTAAACAGCCAAAAAACCCGAGTCATTTGCGAAATAAAGCCAGCAGAGTTAATTAAAGCCCTAGAAGTAGATTGTTCCCAAACCCTTGACCCTGAGGTTTTCTCTGAAGTCTCCATTATTGAAAATTATCATCATGTTTCTCAAAATGATAGGGAAATGTTTTTGTCATTGTGTCTCAAGCCAGAGACCAGCATTTCGGAGGTCCCATACCCTATAGATATCAATCTTTTTAATGAAAATACCCAGTTAGTTTTGACATTACTGGCCGTAGTTCTAGGTTTGGATACGGATTTGTATGTAACCGAGTTTCAATTGAGTTTATTGTACAAAATGAGTACAGTCCAGTCAGGGATTGGTGAAAATCAAATCCCTCGACTTAATTTTGAAGCATTTTTAACAGAAAAGATTCATGACCAGATGGTCAATTTTCCCACTCTCAGACATTTCAGGTTTCAGGCCTTTTTGATGAAAATGATTATGACAGCCAGTCAAGACAAGTTGTAGTTCCCAGAAATCATTTTCGCAACTTTACTAGAAAATAACATGTTCAATTACATCAATTACATGCTTTCAGAGATTTATAGAATGATTTTTGGAAAAAATCTTCCTAGAGTACTACCGGAAATGCAGGCATCCATGCAATTGAGTACAGAATATGCAACAGGAGATTGGTTTTTGTCGAAAGACAGTACAGTAATCAGATTATATGGGTTCAGACATAAACCCTATGTGTTACCAGCTTTTCTTACTTTAAGGGTTTTTGCCTTGGAATTCTTAAGACAAAAGTTGATTGTGGAAGATAACAATTTTTTGGTTCACAGACAAGCTACAGACATTAAATACCCATTCACATTTGGTCCGTTCACAATAAAGAATAAGAATGTTGTAGTGTATATAGATAAGTTGTTGAAGGATATGAATTTTGAGTCAGATACGGCTATGGAGTATGACCCGTTAAACATCATATCAAAACGAAGAACGGAGCATCGTATCAAGGCCCTGAACCATCAGATTGTTGAAGGAATGTCGGACAGAGCCAATTGGCTAGAATATAAAGAAGAAATCATTCCGGATGCATCCGACAAAGAAATGGCATTGATTGACACAACAACAGGGACAGAAAGCGTGTAACGCCCATATTTTTGATTCGGCATATTTATTAGTTAGATACACCATACTTTATTTCTTATATATTCTGTTGAACTCAGCTCGACTGAGTAAACTATATTGGACCTCGTTATATGATGTTACTCTGTTTTATGATTTCACCATGATTATGATGTTACTATGTTATGCGATTATGATGTCATGATTATCATATGATTTCCTTATTTTACGATTGCAGTATATGTTTATATGTTTTCATTAATGAAATGTGAAATATATGATTCGGTACGTGGATACCATCTTCTTATATGAATTATTGAAATGTTATATGTCATACGCATCTATGAGTAGCTAAAAGGTTACATAAAATAAAATGATAACATGGATCAATTGGCAATCAATGGAAAATGCTTTCTATAAATTGTATTTTGCAAAACACTAACCTACAGGACACAAGGGCTATGGGATAGCCAGTTACTTGATCTGATATATATCGGAAAGGAAAAACATGTTCATACCGCAAACCTTAGCAGCCAAAATGAGGATACGATAACACAAACTGATAATCCCGATAGCAGCAAGTATGAGTTGATAAGGGCGTAGGCCCAGTATGTTGAGAGGGATGGATGTGTTTCCCACCCTATGTTTCCATGAGACCCGAGGTCGTGGGAGGGCCGTGCTGAGACACGCTCCCCATGTTGTTGTGATGACGATGGTCGGATGCCTGCTAGGGGAGGATAGGTCCGCTGTTCAGCCGACGCTATCGCTCTCAAGTTCTATGTGGTCAGATCGGTGAGTCCGACATCCACTGTTGTACTAGCAGAGGAAGGATAGGGAGGATGCTGGACGTAGGTTATGATGGGAGGATGTGTTAGTTAGTACTGTTGGGGGTTTAGTATTCCTTGATTCCGAGTTAGTGGAAGTAGGCACCCTTCCTTGTACATGATTGATTAAACTAATGTAAAGATAAAGAGAATGATGTGAAATCGTAAAGAATTAACTGTTAAATAACTGAGAATGTTGAAGTAATTGTACTATATATATTATGTTTTCTTCTACATGGGGGTAAATACTACTATTAGTTAGCAGATATGCATAGGCCGGATGGGGTTTGTCTATAGTACATTTATGATCTGTGCATACGCTGGCCACGCATGCACACCTTGCACATGTACACTAGTATCGACATACAAACACTTAACATATTGAATACATGTATAAGTTGTCATAAGTAATTAGGTTAATCATGCATTGACCGAATTCAGATAATGAAAATAAAGTTATTTTAAGATGTGTAAAACAAGTCGATTAATCTATGTATTACTCGTTGGTAACATCGTGATATACAATTAAGACAAGTGTCATCAGTTAACATTGTCGTCTGAGAATTGTTGTAAATAAGGTAATAGTACTGTAATATCCCTCCTTATGATCTATTATTTTTGTAAATGTAATGGTAATACTCGTTAGGAGTAACATCTTAGATCCTAAAAGAAGGATCTATCCCAGCCAGAAAGTACAATCTGCCGCAAATATCTAAGTAAGATATAAGGGCTTATTTTACTAGTTAACTATTAGGGCTAAGTATCATAATTATTATCTAAAACTGAACAAATAATACTTAAAATCCAAATGATGGAGGATTTTTTTCCCATGAAGAAAAATGATTCAAAATAACAATAGTAATAAAGTATTAATAAAGTCCCTTCACCTAAAAGTATTAGGGAGAAAAGTATTAGGGAGAACTGGAGGTACTATTTTACCATACCCAGATACTATAGGATAATATGGTACAGACGAATTACATTTAAATGATATTATAATAAAGGAGTGCAAAATACATTTAGAGAAAGACCTTCCTCTACAAATGACACACTCCCTTTAAGGGAGTATTAAAAGAATGTTTCTGACACGTCATAATGAACTACTAAGTCACTATCTTTGGTTTTCACTAAACACATCGGGGAGCCGTATCATTACAGCTGTCTCCTCAAGTGGAGAGTTGGAACGCCGGAGAGATGCCACCTGCCGGCGAAGAGAGCCGAGCGGATCTTCTTAAGAAGACCTGCTTCGTTTAGAATCAGGGGGGAAAAGGAAAATTCACGCACGCCGGGGCAGAAAGGGGGCAGAGGCTCATCTCGGGCTACAGCTACTCGTTCCATTCCTCACACTGACGAGGGGCGATGGTTTTCTTGCCGACTTGGGGATAAAAACCTGGATCAAGATAAGAAAAAAAAAACACTGGACGGAGCTGAGGAATATCGACTCCTGTGTATAGTTGGTGATCTTTGTTGAATGTTGGAAGGAGGAAATTGCCACAACCCAATATTACAGCTGCACGGGTTACTCAGGTGATCATGATCCTTGCATAATAATATTTCTGTATATTGTGATTGCCGGAAAGAAATTGTATATTAATGCGTTGCTTAAGGTTTTGATATGCGTGAAAGAAAAAAAATGACGCTTGGTTGGTCAAGTCAGACCGTAGAAAAACTGGAATGGGTTGGATAAAGGAATCGCTTAGAGTTTCTGTAATAGTGTCTCTTTCGTATGAATGTTATAGTATTTGATGTTTCCTTGTCAAGAAAGATGCATAGCAGAACTAAGGGAATGAGTTAGCTAGAAAACGTTTAGCTCTGCGATTTTGGTTATTTTTCTTCTGATAGCGTGAATCCTTTTTCTCTGTTTTTATTTCCGATGGTGTGTTGTTAAAAGAGAAATAGACCCTTTTATTTTTTTTCTTCTTTGCTTATTTGATTCTCAGAGAAAATTGAATCTGTATGTGTCATCTCCTTTCCCCTGAGCTATGTTTTTCGTCTTTGTGTAAGCTCATTTGGATCTCTGTAGTTGATAGAGATGCCTTTACTCTGTTATTTAGATTACTGCCTGCTGAACCTGATCTCTGTATCAACAAGCTACCTCTGCTTTCACATACTCTGTCCATATGGTCGATTAAGGTCGTGAATCTGAAGAATGACCTCCTCATTTGTGAATTACCTAACACTGCGATCTATTTATGGTTGCTTTACATTCTAATACTGGTGATAAATCGATTTGGGCGATCCTCTTTATCTCGAATTGACATTAGTATCAATGCTCAATGCTCAACAAGGAAGTGCTGCACACATATATTTTTCTGTTGTGTTGTATTTTGGAAGCTATGCCATCGAAATCTTCCCGTCAAGCAGCTTAGCGCCCAGAAGTGGAGACCATATTTGGTTTCGCATATATAGGATTATCAGAAGCTCTGTTTATCTCTTGTTTATGTATCCCCTTTTGAAAAGACAGATCTCTGTCGTGTTTCACTTCTAGGAGTCCCCGAGTGAGATCGAGCCGTGGATACTTATATAAATGAGTATTGCATGCTTGTTGTTTCCCAGCAAGATACAGAAACTATCTTGTGTTTGTTTTGTGTTGACTATTGGTTATGCCTGGAAATTTTGGTTAACTTCATGCTCGGCATTACTTAAACCTCTGCCTTAAGCATTTTTAATAATATTACTATGTATTATCTATATCCGGGGCGGGTTGATACTCTGTTTTAGTATTGTGCGGTATTTTAGAAAAACAGAGAGATGGTCTGTTTTACATACTATATACTTGATTTAAAAACCGCACTCGCCTACAAATATATGTATTGATATTCTACCTGAAAGTTATCCACAGGAATCAACGCATGGAATAGTACATTAGATCGAAATGTATATTTGCTTCTGCGTATACCTCATATAAGTTATATGGAACTCTGTCAAATCGAATATATTGTATCCATGTCGTATGCCTTTGTTTAGTTTCCTGTCGGGTTTATTTTTCCTGTTTACCTGTGAATGTCACCCTACCTCGCTACATAGTTGTGCAGCCATAGTCTCTGGAACAACTCTCGGTGGGTATAAAACCGCCAGTGATTTGCTATAGAATCTTGGGGAAAATGTTTAAAAGAAAAATATGCTAATTCAGCGATTTATAATTATCCAGTTTAAGCATTGAAGGAAAACTATCGAAGTGGTAAACAAACCTGGTTCATAGTTTGAGTGACTATTGTTTTGTCTTGAAGTTTCTTAAGAGACTTGTGTAAAGTGGAAAATTGTGGAATGCAACAAATGTGTTGCCGATGAAAATTGTGGAATGCAACAAATGTGTTGCCGATGTAACCTCCTCTTGATGGATAATATATGATGAGCAATCTTGGTGGACGTAGCCCTCAAGTTGGGGGTGAACCACGTGTATATCGCGTTGTCCTCTTCTCATTTGTGCTTTGTGTGATTTATCCTTCTTTTGTCTCTTTCGTATGGGTCTCATGTGATTTATTTTTATTATTGAAGGTGATTTGGGTCTCATGTGATTTATTTTTATTATTGAAGGTGATTTAAAAATGTGAAGGAATTCATTCAAGTTAGTAGTACTCAATGAATATTAAAAATGAATATGTTAGATAGAGCATCGACCTTTATGATTATTAGTTGCTTCAAGAAATCTACTATAGATGATAATATTCCAATTATACTTAAGGGTCATAAGAAGTGGTTAAATGATGCAATAACCTATAGATACTTTGATATGGAAAGATGTTAAGTTAGGGACTATGAGCTTAAGAAAATAAGTAAATATGAGTGGATGTTATTGCTTAAGTAATGTAAATGACACTTATAGATTATTGAGTAGAATGTTCATCATCTATTAAGATAGTGGGGTTAAGCTTCCCTTATACTCTAAGTACTAGGTATAAACCGAAACAATATAAGGTCTTTAAGAATGGTTTAAATATTGAAGATGAAAATAGTACAACTTATCTCATATGTGTGATCATGATGATTTGATGTATCTACCTTATGCACGTGTGAATATATATAATGGATATCTAATCGTCAATTATATATAATGGATATCTAATCGTCAATTGGTTGTTGTCAGGATAGAGGGCCATGGTCCTAAATAATAAGTTGTGAAGTTCTTGTAACATCATGTAATTTACATATGAAAACGGGTCTTAGTATTAATACATAAGTCCATGTTAGTTACATTTGATGGTTAAGACCTCCAGGGAATGCTCAAGGTAAATTGTGAGGTGAGCTAATGAAAATATGTTACTTAAATGGTTTTCTTATTAATTATGAAATGTTTATGGGATTATGAATATCAAAACAGTATAGATTTTTATGATGAAGAACAATTTTTAGCTCGTCTTTCGATCATTAACATTAATTGGTTAATGGGGTTGTTACATATGGTATCAGAGCCGGAGTTACAACACTCGGGCTTATAAGGGCTCAACATGAGGTAAGGAAGTATGAATTTTTTGTTGTTGTTTTGCATGCATGGGAGGAATGGACGAGAGTACAATATCCGTGTCAACTTGTCATAAAAACTGCATGGCGAGGTATGTTCTTCCAGTACCAAACTCATCGGATTAAAAGATTGTAAGTAGACTAGACACGCTTTCATATCTACTTGGATATCTGGTACTAGGTTACATACTGGAAATGGAAAAATTGAACTACAAATACTCTTGAATAATTATAGATGCTGCTAGAACCTTCTCTATATAAATGTTTAACAAGGAAAGCTTATGATGACTCAAGTTGAAAACCTTCAGCTAGTAGATAAAAAACGACCATTGGGAAACTGTGTTGTAAATTGTGTTGTAGAAATGCATCTGTAATCAGTGGATTCAGGAGGTGAATAATTATAGGAAAGTGTGGCTTATGCATTGAATTATGGACATATACATTCGGTTGAACTAAAAATGTATATATAGATTTGAAAGGACCAATTCTAGATTGAAAGTTTATTGGATTATGTTAATTATTTGTTGTCTTCATCGAGTATGAGTAAACTAAATGGTGTAGCGAAATGTCATCCGAGTATGAGTAAAATAAATGGTGTAGCGAAATGTCATCCTCATTGTGAATGATTAAACGTATAGTTTATAAGTTGAAGGAATTAAATTTCATTAGTTACTCAAACATCCTAATGGTGTAATATTGTCTATGACTATGAATCTATCTTCTTTAGATCGATAAAAGAGAAATGCCATTGGATGATATCGATTCCAAGAAAGAATATTATACAAACAAAAATTTGTTAGAATATGGATCATATAGATATTGAAAGATGAATGTTATAGGGTATAAGACTAAGAGAGTTGGTATAATATCTTCCTCTTCGAATGCATAGGAAAAGGTTAGGTAAAGTGTAGAATTTATGACGATATTAATCATGGAAAGAAATATCTAGAGGTACCCTCAATTGTTCGATAATTACAATGCATGGTTGCTCTCAAAAGGTGATATTCCTCCTAAATAAAAATCAAAGGGAAAATAGGTTAGATAAGTATTTCATGGAGAGGCATGGTTCTATTATTGAAAGATTTAAACCATATCGCTATGATAGAATAAGATAACAAGGCTATACCCTTTCTCATACAAAATATAATCATTGGAAATTGCTTGCTTTTAAATATTAGGAGTCTAACATGTTCGGTTGATTAAATGACGAAGGAAGCAAGAAAGTAGTCAAAGCATTTTCTCGTTTTGAGAATGAATTTAGCATGTTCTTCATACCTGATGAATATAGTTATGGATTCAATTGATTGAATATTTATGAATTGACGATGTCAATGTTGAATTGAAGGAAATGATTTCTTTATTTCTTAAAATATGGATATAGGTATGATATATGTCTTCATTCACTGATAGCTATCCAAAGGTAGATCAAATAAGAGATTATTAGATGTTATGAATGTCGTAAAGTGGTAAGAAAGTTATGTACTAACATTGCAGGATTACGTCGGAACGTGACCAAATCCAAATAAATTGCTAATTAGCAATGCACCAATCTAAGTAGTTAAGTTAAACAACTCAAGGGTGAGTGCAGATTTACTCTTTACATCGTATGTAATAGGTTACAAAATTTTATGAACCATAGATTAGTGGTGGATTATGTTAAATATGTACTGACATTCCAAGATGTTGCCAGGAATTATGATCGAGGACGTGATCAATGTGGAACATCGACTATGAATCCACTTGTGAAAATAAGTGAGGCAAGATAGCTCAAGATGGGGTAATGTTCTATACTACGTATTATTATAATGTGGTTTACAGGATTGTATAAACCATGAATGATGGTTGATTTGTGACAAGGGTGTACAAATCATGAAAAAACTCGTAGATGTGATAAGTAAATAGGTGAACCTATTTCCTGTTATTATGTCAAATATTGTAATGAACAACAAATGCGGACAAAACAGGTAATAAATATAATAATATGATCATGGATTTTTGTAGGTCGTTAATACCTATGAGACTTGTTGAAAGACAAGGGCATTATACATATTATGGATAGAGTATGTCGTGGAAATGGAGGGATTTGCTGTATGAGCACAATGGTGTTAGGCAAATGATTTGTTGTGTGAGCACAATGGTGTTAGGCAAATGATTGCTGTGTGAGCACATTGGTGTTAGGCAAATGAAGTGGCAAAAATTGATGATCCGGCTCTACTTTGCTAAGTACCTATTCCTAGACTCAAGCGAGGAGGCTTGAGGGGAATTGTGAAAGAGTCTGTGATATCAATGGCAAGACCTAGGCACAAAGTTTGACATCTGGAAGACAGGACGCTGTTTGATGTTTTTGAGGAGAAAACTTTTGACTAGCAATCAAAAGGGAGAGTAACCTCAAAATATAGCCTGTAAGTCCACACGTAAATTAGTGACAGATCTTGGGATCTATGTTTAGCAGAGTGTTGCTGAAGTTTCAAGACCTCAAGGGGAGGTTCGATGATCAAACGAAAGTGTCGATTGAAAGTTTTTCATCTTCATGTTATAAAAATGAAACACATATTAACAATTTGCCAAATAACTAGATTGTGATATGTCCTAATGTGTGAATGTGATGAATACTTGAGTAGGAAAATTTCCTCAAGGGCGAGGATGAACGAGGAACTTTAAAAAATATTACTTATGAAATTCTTTGAAGATTTATGAGGTCTTCTTATGTTGATAAAAGGGCTAGAAGATATTTCATGATTGCAAATGATGAATTGCAGAAAGGACTTATGTTCTTAGTTGAATTATGAACTCAAGATACGTTTACTAATCAATTGCAAGTTGCGATCAATAAACACTTGCGGGAAAATCGTGAAGGTTAAGAAAAAATGATCATAACCGAGATGACAAAACGAACAAAGGTTGTTATAGAGAATGAGGGGTAAACTGTCGAACACCGAGGACGGTGTTACTCTTAAGGGGGAAAGGATGTAATATCCCTCCTTATGATCTATTATTTTTGTAAATGTAATGGTAATACTCGTCAGGAGTAACATCTTAGATCCTAAAAGAAGGATCTATCCCAGCCAGAAAGTACAATCTGCCGCAAATATCTAAGTAAGATATAAGGGCTTATTTTACTAGTTAACTATTAGGGCTAAGTATCATAATTATTATCTAAAGCTGAACAAATAATACTTAAAATCCAAATGATGGAGGATTTTTTTCCCATGAAGAAAAATGATTCAAAATAACAATAGTAATAAAGTATTAATAAAGTCCCTTCACCTAAAAGTATTAGGGAGAAAAGTATTAGGGAGAACTGGAGGTACTATTTTACCATACCCAGATACTATAGGATAATATGGTACAGACGAATTACATTTAAATGATATTATAATAAAGGAGTGCAAAATACATTTAGAGAAAGACCTTCCTCTACAAATGACACACTCCCTTTAAGGGAGTATTAAAAGAATGTTTCTAACACGTCATAATGAACTACTAAGTCACTATCTTTGGTTTTCACTAAACACATCGGGGAGCCGTATCATTACAGCTGTCTCCTCAAGTGGAGAGTTGGAACGCCGGAGAGATGCCACCTGCCGGCGAAGAGAGCCGAGCAGATCTTCTTAAGAAGACCTGCTTCGTTTAGAATCGGGGGGGGGAAAAGGAAAATTCACGCACGCCGGGGCAGAAAGGGGGCAGAGGCTCATCTCGGGCTACAGCTACTCGTTCCATTCCTCACACTGACGAGGGGCGATGGTTTTCTTGCCGACTTGGGGATAAAAACCTGGATCAAGATAAGAAAAAAAAAACACTGGACGGAGCTGAGGAATATCGACTCCTGTGTATAGTTGGTGATCTTTGTTGAATGTTGGAAGGAGGAAATTGCCACAACCCAATATTACAGCTGCACGGGTTACTCAGGTGATCATGATCCTTGCATAATAATATTTCTGTATATTGTGATTGCCGGAAAGAAATTGTATATTAATGCGTTGCTTAAGGTTTTGATATGCGTGAAAGAAAAAAAATGACGCTTGGTTGGTCAAGTCAGACCGTAGAAAAACTGGAATGGGTTGGATAAAGGAATCGCTTAGAGTTTCTGTAATAGTGTCTCTTTCGTATGAATGTTATAGTATTTGATGTTTCCTTGTCAAGAAAGATGCATAGCAGAACTAAGGGAATGAGTTAGCTAGAAAACGTTTAGCTCTGCGATTTTGGTTATTTTTCTTCTGATAGCGTGAATCCTTTTTCTCTGTTTTTATTTCCGATGGTGTGTTGTTAAAAGAGAAATAGACCCTTTTATTTTTTTTCTTCTTTGCTTATTTGATTCTCAGAGAAAATTGAATCTGTGTGTGTCATCTCCTTTCCCCTGAGCTATGTTTTTCGTCTTTGTGTAAGCTCATTTGGATCTTTGTAGTTGATAGAGATGCCTTTACTCTGTTATTTAGATTACTGCCTGCTGAACCTGATCTCTGTATCAACAAGCTACCTCTGCTTTCACATACTCTGTCCATATGGTCGATTAAGGTCGTGAATCTGAAGAATGACCTCCTCATTTGTGAATTACCTAACACTGCGATCTATTTATGGTTGCTTTACATTCTAATACTGGTGATAAATCGATTTGGGCGATCCTCTTTATCTCGAATTGACATTAGTATCAATGCTCAATGCTCAACAAGGAAGTGCTGCACACATATATTTTTCTGTTGTGTTGTATTTTGGAAGCTATGCCATCGAAATCTTCCCGTCAAGCAGCTTAGCGCCCAGAAGTGGAGACCATATTTGGTTTCGCATATATAGGATTATCAGAAGCTCTGTTTATCTCTTGTTTATGTATCCCCTTTTGAAAAGACAGATCTCTGTCGTGTTTCACTTCTAGGAGTCCCCGAGTGAGATCGAGCCGTGGATACTTATATAAATGAGTATTGCATGCTTGTTGTTTCCCAGCAAGATACAGAAACTATCTTGTGTTTGTTTTGTGTTGACTATTGGTTATGCCTGGAAATTTTGGTTAACTTCATGCTCGGCATTACTTAAACCTCTGCCTTAAGCATTTTTAATAATATTACTATGTATTATCTATATCCGGGGCGGGTTGATACTCTGTTTTAGTATTGTGCGGTATTTTAGAAAAACAGAGAGATGGTCTGTTTTACATACTATATACTTGATTTAAAAACCGCACTCGCCTACAAATATATGTATTGATATTCTACCTGAAAGTTATCCACAGGAATCAACGCATGGAATAGTACATTAGATCGAAATGTATATTTGCTTCTGCGTATACCTCATATAAGTTATATGGAACTCTGTCAAATCGAATATATTGTATCCATGTCGTATGCCTTTGTTTAGTTTCCTGTCGGGTTTATTTTTCCTGTTTACCTGTGAATGTCACCCTACCTCGCTACATAGTTGTGCAGCCATAGTCTCTGGAACAACTCTCGGTGGGTATAAAACCGCCAGTGATTTGCTATAGAATCTTGGGGAAAATGTTTAAAAGAAAAATATGCTAATTCAGCGATTTATAATTATCCAGTTTAAGCATTGAAGGAAAACTATCGAAGTGGTAAACAAACCTGGTTCATAGTTTGAGTGACTATTGTTTTGTCTTGAAGTTTCTTAAGAGACTTGTGTAAAGTGGAAAATTGTGGAATGCAACAAATGTGTTGCCGATGAAAATTGTGGAATGCAACAAATGTGTTGCCGATGTAACCTCCTCTTGATGGATAATATATGATGAGCAATCTTGGTGGACGTAGCCCTCAAGTTGGGGGTGAACCACGTGTATATCGCGTTGTCCTCTTCTCATTTGTGCTTTGTGTGATTTATCCTTCTTTTGTCTCTTTCGTATGGGTCTCATGTGATTTATTTTTATTATTGAAGGTGATTTGGGTCTCATGTGATTTATTTTTATTATTGAAGGTGATTTAAAAATGTGAAGGAATTCATTCAAGTTAGTAGTACTCAATGAATATTAAAAATGAATATGTTAGATAGAGCATCGACCTTTATGATTATTAGTTGCTTCAAGAAATCTACTATAGATGATAATATTCCAATTATACTTAAGGGTCATAAGAAGTGGTTAAATGATGCAATAACCTATAGATACTTTGATATGGAAAGATGTTAAGTTAGGGACTATGAGCTTAAGAAAATAAGTAAATATGAGTGGATGTTATTGCTTAAGTAATGTAAATGACACTTATAGATTATTGAGTAGAATGTTCATCATCTATTAAGATAGTGGGGTTAAGCTTCCCTTATACTCTAAGTACTAGGTATAAACCGAAACAATATAAGGTCTTTAAGAATGGTTTAAATATTGAAGATGAAAATAGTACAACTTATCTCATATGTGTGATCATGATGATTTGATGTATCTACCTTATGCACGTGTGAATATATATAATGGATATCTAATCGTCAATTATATATAATGGATATCTAATCGTCAATTGGTTGTTGTCAGGATAGAGGGCCATGGTCCTAAATAATAAGTTGTGAAGTTCTTGTAACATCATGTAATTTACATATGAAAACGGGTCTTAGTATTAATACATAAGTCCATGTTAGTTACATTTGATGGTTAAGACCTCCAGGGAATGCTCAAGGTAAATTGTGAGGTGAGCTAATGAAAATATGTTACTTAAATGGTTTTCTTATTAATTATGAAATGTTTATGGGATTATGAATATCAAAACAGTATAGATTTTTATGATGAAGAACAATTTTTAGCTCGTCTTTCGATCATTAACATTAATTGGTTAATGGGGTTGTTACAAGTACTGTCTAATTAATTAGTAAGATTGTTTAAGCACTTAAGGGTGCTTTGTTTAGAAGAACGACTATACTATATAGATGTTAGGGTACTCATGTGATAAACAAATGATGTAAAAGACATCTTTATTAAAATTCATCATTATTGTTACCTTACGGGGATTTAATTAATATTATTACTTAAAATTTATTTTAAATATTACTACCCATGTCAAAACAATTGCAAAATAGATAAAATGTAAATATTGATTAATGAATGATTAGAATGTGATTATTTTACATTTCTAGAATTAGACATAATAGGATAACAATTTTTGGAATGAACGTGATGTGATGGAAAATGGGTTATTAATATTTAATTATTCAATGTGAATCGTAGAATTTAAATCTCAAGATAAGTGATCTCGACGGAAGGTAGACCCTTAAGACACGCCATGTCCAAATTGAAAGGGGTCAAATATTTATATAATATTTTATTAAATATCTTAATAACAATAAATACAAGGTTTGGTGAAAAGACTTGTAATTAATAAACCTTGTCCCGAATGGATAACCTTTGGGTGATAATTCTTACCGTAATAAATACTTACGACCGTCAATCCAAAACCAACTAATTTTTCCATGAGAGTAATTAATTATACATTTTTATAAAGAACCGTGTATGAATGAACTGGTGATAGGAGTAAATGTTGAGGGGCTCGAGAGGGGGATTTTGGGGCGGTGGAGTAAGCCCAAGATATTCTCGAGGAAGGGAAATTATATAGAGGGGGAGAGCTTGGAGTAAAGGAGAGGTTTTTTTGGGGGAAGAAAAGAAGTTTGGGAGAACAGGGAGTTTGAGAACAGAAAGTTTGGAGAACAGAAAGTTGGGAGAACCGAAGAGAGGATTTCTCTCGGGATTATCAGATTGTGGGCTCGGGGGCTTGGAAATCCTTTGATTTCCAAGGGCCAGCAAGATAATAGCTGGTCGGTAGGGTGGACACTTCAGTTTGGCTGTCTAAGAGGTTATACAACCTACTACAACCTACGGTTAGCATCAGCATCAGGTAATTTCCTTGTTATTTACGTTATTTGATTATTATGCTAAAATCTTACTGTAAACATGCATAACTTGCTATTTACTGATTTACTAAGTTGTGAAACATATTCTTATGCTGGAACATGATTGTTGAAAAGAAAATAACGATATGTTTGTTTATTTTAAATTACGAATGTAAGGTTAGTGAAAACACGACAGTACACTAAATATTATTTAGGCACATAGTAATTCTTAGAAATTTACTTCCATAAACTGATAAAGTTTAAAATGTAGAAAATTAACCCTGAAATTTTACATAGTGCTCTGCTGTAAAAACCAGAGCACTACAGATGGTATCAGAGCTCCAGGCTCGGAAACTCAGACCTTAAGGGCCTACTCACTTTAAAAAAAAACTAGTCTAAGAAATTCGATCTACACTAGAAAATTCAATTAGTTAGCTAGATTCGAGCTCTTGCCGAACTTAGCAAAAACAAAAAAAAATTCGTGCAAAACACACACAGAGAAAGTTACACAAAATCCTTCTTCCCAATGGTTGTGAGCAGCAGGAAACTACCTGCACGCATAGAAAACAAAAATATAATTAGTTTTTTTTTTTATATATAAAGCATATACCAAGAGAGTTCTAACACAATATGTATATATATATATAATAATGAAAAAAAAAAAACAACTAAAGAAAATGGTTTACAACACAAACACAACTACAAACACTCTCGTCTACAATGCACCCTCTGGTAATGGAAGGAGGGCTATCACTAGAGGCCACGATCTGATCCCGAACATGAAGGTGGAGGTAGACCGTAGATTCAGATATATTCTCGGGCTATAAGCTAAGCCTGTATTTCTTTCTCCTTACAGGTCATAATTAATCATCTAAAAAAAATATATATATATATATAATAATGCCCAGAAAGTGTAAACTTTACCCTAGGTAACTCTGAAAATTCATGTGGAAAGTAAACAGTAAATTCCTGTCCGTTAAACGCATTGTCTATAGGGTTTTGAAATAAGAATTCTTACCGCACTTACTTGTATAAGGAAGCCCTAAATTTTTGCGAGAAAGCCCTAAATTTCTGTAAGAAAGCCCAAATTTCATTGAGGGCATCACCAAAGCTAATAGCCAGAATTTGTTAATGGCCTTCGTAACTACTGCACTAGCTAAACTTACAGCGAGTATTTTAAATTTTCTCATTAAAGTCTGGTCGTAAAAATAATATAGGATAGACCCTATCTTTTAAAATAAAAATTGTACAAAGGTCTTTTGGCTCGAAACACTTGCCTCGGCGTTGATAAACGAACACGGGGTCTCCAGGCTCACGATTTTACCAGCAAAATCACAATCCAATAAAATAGTAGTGCCTTGCCCTTGCTTCCACCTCCGTGTGGGTTTTGTTTATTATCTTTATTTAAGGTTTCCTGTACTGTAAACAGAAAAGTATGGCATAGGATTACAGTTTATTCCAGACAATTACATTACCCATATACACAGGAAACTTTTCCGTGAATATTAAACAAAAAAAAAAATATAGAATGATATTCAACTTCCTGGACGAGTCGAGCCACGGCAGGGAGATGGGCGCTCCAGCCGATTCCAAGCGCTCAAGCTGAGGCGCATTCCTTACCTTTGCTCCAGTAAGGACAATCTTTCCAGAGACAAATATAAGAAGAACAATTTTGGGTTGTTTCATCCGATAAATTAAACCTGGAAACAATTCTGGTTCATACTGCAGAAAAGAGGATCAGATAACAGTACAATTATATAGCATCAGGGACCAAATATATTGAGCACTGTCTGGATAAATTACGCTTGAGAAAGCACCATGGGAATATGCGAGCCCCTCCAATCTAATAGGAAATTTCACGTCACAAGATCCCACAATATTCTGATCTTAAAATCCTGCAGTTCTTGATAGCATTAGACCCTAGAACATTAACAAATGGCATACAAGATGGAAATTCATTTGTTGATGTCATGAGTCATATGGTTATCTCCAAGAGAATGGTACCTTGAAATGAGCGGGAAAGCCCAATTTTTGGATAATACGAGCATACTTTCTTGCGGCAAGTTTTGACTGTTGTTCACCTTTTTGCACCTGTGCATACCATCTTCCCTGATGTAAATATCAGTGCTATAGTCTTGGGATCCCTTATTCTCATTATGACTGCTGCAAAACGCTTGGGATTGTACTCTGCGTTTCGAGCTTGAAGAGCTATGGCTTTCAAGTCCAATTTGCAATCCAAGTTTACAGTGGACACTATGTTCTGGAGGGTGGGAATGATGCCTGAAGGGTGCTTCTCGAGATCCACTGGCTGGCTCCCTTCCAAGTTCTGCTCGGCCATGCTCTTCACTCCAATCGAAGTCGAAATGGAAATGGAAATCAAATGAAAAAAAAAAAAAAAGCTTTTATAATACCCTCGCAAAACGAAATCTCAAATCCCTTCTTATAGTAAATCGTGAGAGAATCTCTTGAAGCTGGTTCGCTTTTGTATTTATAGGTAGTGTTTGAATTGAGTTGATTTGATTTTCCGAGGTTTTTATATGGTATATGGATTGTAGATCCTCAAAAGGAAGAGGAGAGAGCTGCTCAGGTAATGGCGATGGCAGAGAACGAGTATTCCAATCTACATGCATGAATCTTAAGTATAATTGAATTCATAATAATGCGATGACAGAGAACCAACGTTCCAATCTGTATGCAGAAATCTAGAAATACAAATGAATTCTCGATGCCAAAGGATAGTCGCGATTCAGGTTAGAATGACAATCAAGGAGCTATGCGATTTAAGAAACTAAAAATGTAGAGGAACAAACCACAAATTCTGATTTGGCATGCACAGAGATCTAACGATTTCTTCATCAAGAAACACGATTTCTCTCAGGCAGACACTAACACACGACTTCTTTATACAAAAAAAAATATATATATATATAGTTCAAGTAGACCCGGGTATATATATATGTGAAATAAAATCTACCGGGATCAACTGACTCCTACACAGCATGATCATCACTGGGGATCATTCTTTAACCAAAACAAAATTCTCTAGGGATCAAGCCATGGCTATCCCATCCCCAGAATGAGGTGGCCAAGAAAATACCAGGAGCGCGCCTTGTAAAAGGAGGCCTAACCCATGCGCTCAGCACCGAGAGCATTACCAGCAGCCAGCCAAGTCGAAGATAGGAGTTGCAGAGCTAAAACTCCACGAGAGAGGGTGAAAATGGCCGCGTCTTGGGGATTGACCCTATTTAGGGTTTCCCCCACTTTCCGAGGGCGGTGGGTTGCTTGGAGAGACCGCGTGTCCTTCATGCATACTCGCTCTTTGCATGGCGGTGAAAGGCCGCGTGGTAAAAATCTACGGTTTATAAATCTGCATATATATTTGTATATAGTTGTAAAAGCATGTATATATGTTCGTGAAATATATATAGGAGGATATAATATATGTGGTATTAAAATTTAAATTTATTTTTATATATTTTGAGAGAATGTATGTTCTATAAAATTTAAAATTATTTATATTTTGTTAGATTATATGTATTATAAAAATTAATTAATTAATTAATTAATTTAATTTTGTTATAACATACGTTGTTAAAATATATGCTTTATAGGAATTTTAATTTTTAGTATTAAACTTAACTATGATTGGTTGAGGTTTAAACAATTAATGTTAATTAAGTTGTTTAGATTAAAGGGTAACATTTAAAGTTAACTAAAATAGAGATATTAAAAATTTTGCCGAGATTTCAACTCCTAGTCGAAGGGATGAAAGAGGCCCGAAATCTCAAAAACAAGACACCATTAAGACCAGCACGACGAGCTGAACACCATGACAAGATTGTTTAAATAAAAAACGACTATAGATTTTACTGCGCTAATCTTGACAATTTGTTATCTCATGATGCAAGTTATTAAATACCTACATTTTAGTTCCGCGTATATTTGATTGAACAACTAAGGATATGATTTTATTTTAATAACTCAGGAACTATCATGGTGACAACACGCAGAGGTCGAGGTCGGGGTCAAGGTCGACCACCGTCACCACCACCTCCGCCACCGCCAACACCGGCACAACCAACCTCAACACCAGAAATGCAGATCATAATGAGGTCATTGGAGGCCATTATGACCACGATGAACAGGCAGTCGGAAAGGGCCGCCGAGGTGGAAACCACTCAAGTGAGTCGAGAGAACTCTGAAAGGGCACATGGCCCAAGACTGGAACCGCTTCAAGACATATCGAGGGAAGGAAAAGCACCCATGGATAGTTCGGGTAACAGTCATCGGATTCATGCAGCGGTGCATAACCACCAGGCAGAACATCAGTCTACCGTAGTAGAATCCACTGGTAATGTAAACAATGTCAAACTTAAAATTTTGTTTGATCCAGGAGCAACTGATAGTTTTATTTCACCATTTGCATTAGATAAATGTGGGTTGGAAGCCTACAAGCACGATGATTTCAAACTGGTTGAAATGGCTTCAGGAACTAAGCAACCAGTAGGTCTTAAAGTGAGAGGTTGTGGGGTTGACTTAGGAGTTTGCACCACTAAGTTGGATGCTTATGTCACCAATTTGGGGACTTATGACCTCATTATTGGCATGGATTGGTTAGAAGACCATAGAGCTTTCATAGACTGCTATGCAAAGAAGGTGTTGTGCCTCGATGACGAGGGAAGGACAATTCAAATCCAAGGCTTGAAGAGGAAGGTATCCCTCCATTTCATCTCTATGGTGAAAGCTAAGCGGTGCCTAAGACAAGGATGCCAGTTGTTCGTAGTGGAGGCCGTGAGCGATAGTAAAGGACCTTCCTTGAATTCTTACCCAGTACTTTCCGAGTTCAAGGATGTCTTTCCGAAGGAATTGCCAGGACTACCTCCAGAAAGAGAGCTCGATTTCACAATCGAACTAAAACCTGGTGCAGAACCTATCTCAAAAACTCCGTATAGAATTACAACTCCAGAGCTCCGTGAGTTACAGATCCAGTTAAAAGAGTTGTTAGATTTGTGACTGATTAGACCTAGTATCTCACCGTGGGGAGCACCAGTGATCTTCGTTAAGAAGAAGGATGGATCCCTGCGACTGTGCATAGATTACAGAGATTTGAACAAAGCCACAGTGAAGAACAGGTATCCCATACCAAGAATTGATGACCTCTTTGATCAAATGAAAGGTGCGTCAGTCTTCTCAAAGATTGATTTACGATCGGGGTATCACCAGTTGAGGATTAAGGAAGGCAACATTCCTAAGACTGCCTTTCGAACTCGATTTGGGCATTACGAGTTTGTAGTGGTACCATTTGGTTTGACCAATGCTCCAGCTGTATTCATGAGCCTCATGAATGGTGTCTTCTGAAAATACTTGGACCACTTTGTTCAAGTCTTCTTAGATGATATTCTTATCTATTCTAAAAGTGAGAAGGAGCATGAGGAACACTTGCGGTTAGTCTTGACATGATTAAGGGAACATAAACTTTATGGTAAATTATCAAAGTGTTCCTTCTTCCAAAAAGAGATTCACTACTTGGGGCACATCATCTCAGGTGAAGGGATCTCTGTAGACCCAGAAAAGGTAAAGGCCATTGAAGATTGGCCAATTCCAAGGAATGCTCATGAGGTGCGCAGCTTCATGGGGTTAGCAGGCTATTACCGGAGGTTTGTGGAAGGATTTTCTAAAATTGCAAAACCTATTACCACCTTGCAATGCAAGGGAATCCGGTATGAATGGACCAATGAATGCGATGCCGCTTTTACAGAGTTAAAAAGATTGTTGACAAGTGCACCGATCTTGCGGGGTACCAGACATGGATAAAGATTTCATGGTATGCACCGATGCCTCGAAGCAAGGATTAGGAGCGGTGTTGATGCAGGAAGGTGGGGTAATAGCTTATGCATCTCGAAATTTGAAACCTCATGAGGAGCAGTATGCCACGCATGATCTAGAATTGGCAGCAGTAATGTTGGCACTAAAATTATGGAGGCACTACCTAGTTGGTAGAAGCTTCACCCTTAAAACAGACCATCAGAGCTTGCAGTACATCTTTACCCAAAGGGATTTGAATGCTAGGCAAAGGAGATGGAGTGAGTTCATGAGTGAATATGACTTTGGTATCTCTTACATCAAAGGAAAGGAGAATGTGGTGGCAGACGCTCTAAGCCGAAGGCCGAGACTTTTCTCCTTAATTCCCTTGAAGGTTGACTTGAGGGAAAGGGTACTAGGACAACTATTGGGCGATAGTTGGTATCTAAAAGTAACCTCAGCTATTCAGAATGGAAAGGAACAGGAATTGAAGTATGATGGGTACCATCTTGAGGAAGATGGATTGTTGCGGTATCAGGGAAGGATGTATGTTCCTAAGGAAGGTGATACCAGGGAAACAATCCTTAGAGAGGCCCATAGATCGCATTACTGTGCGCACCCAGGGGTGAAGAAGATGTATACTGACATGAAGCAACTCTTCTTCTGGCCAGGTATGAAGATGGATGTAGTGGATTTTGTTTCAAAGTGCCTTGAGTGTCAACAAGTTAAGGCAGATCATCATCACCCGGCCGGTCTCCTACAACCGCATGATATTCCTATGACTAAATGGGAAGTCATTTCCATGGACTTCGTTGTAGGATTACCACTCACATCTCTGAGACATAATGCTATTTTCGTGGTAGTCGACAAACTGACCAAAAGTGCTCACTTCATTCCAGTCAGAGACACCTATGATGTGACAGATGTGGCAAGGGTATTCATAAATGAGATTGTACGTCTTCATGGAGTTCCTAAAAAGATAATCTCTGACAGAGACCCTAAGTTCACCTCCAGATTTTGGACAAGCATGCAGTCAGCATTGGGGACACAATTGAACTTAAGCTCAACTTATCATCCCGAGACAGATGGACAGACAGAGAGGGTGAATCAAGTGATGGAGGACATGCTTAGGATGTATGTTATGGATCAACAGACACAGTGGGAGAAATATCTTCCTTTAGTGGAGTTTGCATACAACAATAGTCATCACAGCTCCATCGGTATGCCGCCATATCAGGCATTGTATGGGAGGCCGTGCAGGACACCACTCAGTTGGGATAGGTTAGAGGATCGAGTTTTGATTGGGCCTGAATTGATTCAGGAAATGGAGGAGCAAGTGTTACAGATTAGGCAGCGGCTGAAGGAAGCACAGGATAGGCAAAAGAGTTACGTTGATGCACACAGATCAGATAGAACTTATGGAGTAGGGGATCGTGTATTTATTCACATCAGACCAAATAAAAGTACCATTCGGTTTGGGAAGGGTACCAAGCTGTCACCTCGCTTTATAGGTCCATTTGAGATTCTTGAGAAAATCAGACCAGTTGCTTATCGTCTTGCGCTGCCACCCCACTTGCATAAAACTCATAATGTATTTCATGTTTCTGTATTACGACATTACATAGCCGATGAGACTCACAAAATTCATTGGAAGGGATTGCAGGTCTCGGACGAGGGAACCTTCAGGGTCGAACCATTACGTATACTTGATCGTAGGGTTCGACAGCTCCGTAGTCACCATGTGGACCAAGTTAAGGTCCAATGGGACAAGTATAGCCCAGTGTCTGCTACCTGGGAGGATGCAGAGACCATGCGTCGAGATTTTCCCTCACTATTTTGACCATAACTTCGGGACGAAGTTTCCCGAAGGGTGGGTCTATGTAACGCCCATATTTTTGATTCGGCATATTTATTAGTTAGATACACCATACTTTATTTCTTATATATTCTGTTGAACTCAGCTCGACTGAGTAAACTATATTGGACCTCGTTATATGATGTTACTCTGTTTTATGATTTCACCATGATTATGATGTTACTATGTTATGCGATTATGATGTCATGATTATCATATGATTTCCTTATTTTACGATTGCAGTATATGTTTATATGTTTTCATTAATGAAATGTGAAATATATGATTCGGTACGTGGATACCATCTTCTTATATGAATTATTGAAATGTTATATGTCATACGCATCTATGAGTAGCTA
Organism: Larix kaempferi; assembly: GCA_027924585.1. Taxonomy (NCBI): domain Eukaryota; kingdom Viridiplantae; phylum Streptophyta; class Pinopsida; order Pinales; family Pinaceae; genus Larix; species Larix kaempferi. The sequence continues at coordinate 7,265,154 of BSBM01000940.1, read as the reverse complement.
AAAGGTTACATAAAATAAAATGATAACATGGATCAATTGGCAATCAATGGAAAATGCTTTCTATAAATTGTATTTTGCAAAACACTAACCTACAGGACACAAGGGCTATGGGATAGCCAGTTACTTGATCTGATATATATCGGAAAGGAAAAACATGTTCATACCGCAAACCTTAGCAGCCAAAATGAGGATACGATAACACAAACTGATAATCCCGATAGCAGCAAGTATGAGTTGATAAGGGCGTAGGCCCAGTATGTTGAGAGGGATGGATGTGTTTCCCACCCTATGTTTCCATGAGACCCGAGGTCGTGGGAGGGCCGTGCTGAGACACGCTCCCCATGTTGTTGTGATGACGATGGTCGGATGCCTGCTAGGGGAGGATAGGTCCGCTGTTCAGCCGACGCTATCGCTCTCAAGTTCTATGTGGTCAGATCGGTGAGTCCGACATCCACTGTTGTACTAGCAGAGGAAGGATAGGGAGGATGCTGGACGTAGGTTATGATGGGAGGATGTGTTAGTTAGTACTGTTGGGGGTTTAGTATTCCTTGATTCCGAGTTAGTGGAAGTAGGCACCCTTCCTTGTACATGATTGATTAAACTAATGTAAAGATAAAGAGAATGATGTGAAATCGTAAAGAATTAACTGTTAAATAACTGAGAATGTTGAAGTAATTGTACTATATATATTATGTTTTCTTCTACATGGGGGTAAATACTACTATTAGTTAGCAGATATGCATAGGCCGGATGGGGTTTGTCTATAGTACATTTATGATCTGTGCATACGCTGGCCACGCATGCACACCTTGCACATGTACACTAGTATCGACATACAAACACTTAACATATTGAATACATGTATAAGTTGTCATAAGTAATTAGGTTAATCATGCATTGACCGAATTCAGATAATGAAAATAAAGTTATTTTAAGATGTGTAAAACAAGTCGATTAATCTATGTATTACTCGTTGGTAACATCGTGATATACAATTAAGACAAGTGTCATCAGTTAACATTGTCGTCTGAGAATTGTTGTAAATAAGGTAATAGTACTGTCTAATTAATTAGTAAGATTGTTTAAGCACTTAAGGGTGCTTTGTTTAGAAGAACGACTATACTATATAGATGTTAGGGTACTCATGTGATAAACAAATGATGTAAAAGACATCTTTATTAAAATTCATCATTATTGTTACCTTACGGGGATTTAATTAATATTATTACTTAAAATTTATTTTAAATATTACTACCCATGTCAAAACAATTGCAAAATAGATAAAATGTAAATATTGATTAATGAATGATTAGAATGTGATTATTTTACATTTCTAAAATTAGACATAATAGGATAACAATTTTTGGAATGAACGTGATGTGATGGAAAATGGGTTATTAATATTTAATTATTCAATGTGAATCGTAGAATTTAAATCTCAAGATAAGTGATCTCGACGGAAGGTAGACCCTTAAGACACGCCATGTCCAAATTGAAAGGGGTCAAATATTTATATAATATTTTATTAAATATCTTAATAACAATAAATACAAGGTTTGGTGAAAAGACTTGTAATTAATAAACCTTGTCCCGAATGGATAACCTTTGGGTGATAATTCCCACCGTAATAAATACTTACGACCGTCAATCCAAAACCAACTAATTTTTCCATGAGAGTAATTAATTATACATTTTTATAAAGAACCGTGTATGAATGAACTGGTGATAGGAGTAAATGTTGAGGGGCTCGAGAGGGGGATTTTGGGGCGGTGGAGTAAGCCCAAGATATTCTCGAGGAAGGGAAATTATATAGAGGGGGAGAGCTTGGAGTAAAGGAGAGGTTTTTTTGGGGGAAGAAAAGAAGTTTGGGAGAACAGGGAGTTTGAGAACAGAAAGTTTGGAGAACAGAAAGTTTGGAGAACAGAAAGTTGGGAGAACCGAAGAGAGGATTGCTCTCGGGATTATCAGATTGTGGGCTCGGGGGCTTGGAAATCCTTTGATTTCCAAGGGCCAGCAAGATAATAGCTGGTCGGTAGGGTGGACACTTCAGTTTGGCTGTCTAAGAGGTTATACAACCTACTACAACCTACGGTTAGCATCAGCATCAGGTAATTTCCTTGTTATTTACGTTATTTGATTATTATGCTAAAATCTTACTGTAAACATGCATAACTTGCTATTTACTGATTTACTAAGTTGTGAAACATATTCTTATGCTGGAACATGATTGTTGAAAAGAAAATAACGATATGTTTGTTTATTTTAAATTACGAATGTAAGGTTAGTGAAAACACGACAGTACACTAAATATTATTTAGGCACATAGTAATTCTTAGAAATTTACTTCCATAAACTGATAAAGTTTAAAACGTAGAAAATTAACCCTGAAATTTTACATAGTGCTCTGCTGTAAAAACCAGAGCACTACAAAGCGAAATAGATAGTGCATTGGTTGGATCTAAAAGACCCATACAGGACATAATGATCATTGAAGATGAAGAAACAGAAAGAGGAAAAAGATTGAAAATGAATGAACCACAAGAGTTAACAACAATTTCAAAAGAGGCTAAAACAACTGAAAAATAAATACCAGAGGTTACAGTTAAAGAGTACAACATTGAAAAAACCCTTGTAGAGGGTGATGTAAATATACCCCAGAATATCATGCATGTGTTTGATGAGCATAGTTGAAATAAACAGGAGTCCACGAAACAAACGAGTCAATTGTTTCCGAACGTTAGAAGTATATCTAATACTGAGGTAAGCTTATTTACTAGCAGAAATATCAGTGAAAATTCCTTGAAATTTTCAGTTGTCACAAAAAATAAGATTTTAGAAATGAATATAGATTTGTCTAAAATAAATGCCCCGGATAAAATTTTATTGCATAGACAAACTGGAGAAGTCATATATTTAGACTATTTGGGAGCCATATTAAGAGCAGACAAGTTGAAAAGTTCAGTGGATAAATTGAATAATCAATTGAGACAGGAGAAGGTAGAGAATAAGTCTCGACAGCAACAGATTAAAAAATTGCAAGTGGATTTGATAAATAAAGAAGGAGATGCAGCAACCAAACTGCTCAAAGAGAAAGACGATACGATCCAGATGTTGAGACGAAAATTAAAAATTCCAGACACTGTACTCATCCAAGGAGCAGAATTGACAATATTGGAAAAAGAAAAAGAAGAATTATCTAATGAAGTCAATAATGTTACTGCTAAAATGTTAAAGCTTTCTGATGAAAAAGATCGGTGGGAAAAAGAGAAAATCATTTTAGAAGAACAGTTGGTAGAAGCGAGGAAAAGATTAGCAGGAAGTGGTCAGCAACAAGTACAAACAGACACACAGGAAGATAAAACGGGAGTAGATGATATTTTACAGGCTATGTCCCAGGTAAGCTTAAGGGAAAATGAAATCAAAGAATTGAAGGTTGAAATACAGAAGTTGACAGAAGAGAATGAAATCAAAAATAAAGAATTAAAAACCTTGCAAACAAAGAATCAGGAATTAAGTAATAATAATAAAGGATTAGCAGCTCATGTGACAGGGCAAGCTGCTATGCAAGGTTGTAAACACCTGGTGTGGGACCAAATTACAAAAGAAGTTGAGAAACTAAGACCATATCTGGATTACATAAGAGTCAAAGAAAAGGTGGTCAAAGATGCCTTCGAAAGTTGCAGAGCCGTCAGGGAAAGCTTAAATAAAAAGCCAAAAGACGTAGCCCAGAAAGCAATAACATTTTTAAACAATCTAACTGAAGCAGACCCGATAGCCATGAATATAACGAACAGAATTTCAGTCATCACTTGGGCCAGAAGGATCTTGGGGAAATACTCGCATGTTGAGAATGTTGAAGCTAAAGCTGGAGAAATACGGGAAGAAGTAGTAAAGTTCAAAAAGCAATTTGAAAAATTAGTAAACAAAGGGTTCCCTGCTTTTTGGAATGAAAAAAATGAATTAATTCCTCCGAATGATTATAAGAGATTGTTGTTTGATATAAGGATGGATCACAGAAAGTTCCACCAGCTCGATCATATGCTTACAGGGAAAATTTTAATGGAGAAAATATCAGAGGATTTTGAAATTTTAAATATGCTAATCTCAACCTGTGGAAACCTTCTTCCTGTTTCTTATGCAGGTCATGTTGAAATGTGAGTCTTGTTGAAGGAAATGACCAACTATGACTTACCCGCAGCCGACCAGTGGACTTATGTGGAAAAATATGGAAGGACAAGATATTCTTTCCATTCATAGAGGCTTTCAAAACTCTCGCCAAGTGGCGAAAAGATGATATTCAAAATTTTTGCCAAGTGGCAAAAAGGATACTTTTATTTTAAATTTGTAATATTATTTGGAGACAGTTATCTATTGCTCAAAGACAGTTATCTTTTAAGTTAAAATATTTTCAGTTATTAGTTAAAAGAAGCAGTAATGTCAAGCTTCTTCCAAATTTTGTATAAGAACAATGAGAGTCATTGTTGAAGGGGTTGGAAATTTTTTGAGAGACAGTGTATGTTTGGAGATCTATTTTTTGATAAATAAAAGCAGTACAGTGAAAATACCCATCTTTTGAGACCATAGATTCATGTGTTGATCAGCTTTACAGTCCGTTTTTTCTTTATCTTTATATGTGCATGTTCACTTCCTTTGTTATATCTTCCATTATGTTTTTCTTCTATATTTAAATGAATGTCTGAAATAATTCGAGATTCATACTGGTTATGCCTCGTTTTATATCATTTAAATATTCACTATTTTCTCCAAAGTTGACAATGGATTCATCCTAAGTTAGATGCCTGTTGTTGATGGAATGTCATTATTTCTTTCTGTACCACCTGAAAAAATCAAATTGACTGTAATATGATTGCTATCTTGCCTCTGTGGAAATCTGTTTGGTATAAATCTCTTACTGGTATATTGTATATTTGAAACTTTGACTCCATGCCCAATGTTTCTTGTTTTCCTTTTCAACCAGAAAATCCTTTTGAGAAAATTTGAGAGAACTTTTATATTTTTCAGTCCTTGTATATGTATTGTGAGAGAGCCCTCTCTGGTGGAAAAATGGCTGAGTTTTCCACCTAAAGCTTGGTTTGAAATAGGTTACCTTAGGTGTTATTCTTTTACAACTGGAATAAAATCTAAGTGCTAACACTATGTAATGGGAAGTTTTATTATGAGGTGAATGTGGAAGAAGACGCTGAGTTTTTAAACCTTGTCATTTATAAACACTTATTCTCTCATGTTGACATGTCCAAAAGTTATTCATCTAACAAGTTAAATGATGGTCTCTATGGGATAGGCTATTATGAATCTTTAGGAAATGTGAACTTAAAGAGATTCTTATTATTTTTCTATTGGAAAGCTAGCGACTGCTAGCTTTCCTTGTAGCATAAGCATGTGTGCAGTCGCTAGAAGAAAAATTATTATGCTACAAGTAAAGCTAGCAGTCGCTGGCTTTCCTTGATGTTTTGTCATGTGTTTATTTCAAAATAGAGCACATGGGACAAGCTCAAGGTATAAGCTAGCAACCACCAATCACCATGGACAAGATTTTTCTATTGGAAAGCTAACGACTGCTAGCTTTCTTTCTAGCATAAGTATGTGTTATTATCCTAGAAGGAAATGCTTATGCTAGAAGGCGCTAGCTTTCCTTGATCTTGTGCCATGTGCTTATTTGAAAATAGAGTACATGATACAAGTTCAAAGTATAAGCTAGCAACCACCAATCACCAAGACCAGGGTTTTTCTATTGGAAAGCTAGCAAGTGCTAGCTTTCCTTCTAACATAAGCATGTGTGTCATGCTAAAAGGAAATGCATTTGCTAGAAGGAAAGGTAGCATTCGTTAAAAATAGAGTACATGGAACAAGCTCAAGGTATAAGCTAACAACCACCAATCACCATGGACAGGGTTTTTGTATTGGAAAGCTAGCGACTGTTAGCTTTCCTTCTTGCATAAGCATGTGTGTTTATGATAGAAGGAAATTCTTATGCTACAAGGAAAGCTAGCAGTCGCTAGCTTTCTTGGATCTGTTGCCATGTTCTTATTTCAAAATAGAGCACATGGCACAAGCTCAAAGTATAATCTAGCAACCACCAATCACTATGGACAGGATTTTTCTATTGGAAAGCTAGCGACTGCTAGCTTTCCTTCTAGCATAAGTATGTGTTATTATCCTAGAAGGAAATGCTTATGCTAGGAGGAAAGCTAGCAGTCGCTAGCTTTCCTTGATCTTGTGCCATGTGTTTATTTCAAAATAGAGCACATGGTGCAAGCTGAAGGTATAAGTTAGCAACCACCAATCACCACGGACAATGTTATCAATTGGAAAGCTAACGACTGCTAGCTTTCCTTCATGGCTAGAGTTTTTCTATTAGAAAGCTAGCAATTGTTATCTTTCCTTCTAGCATAAGCACATGTGTGCTTATGCTAGAAGGAAATGCTTATGCTAGAAAGAAAGCTAGCAGTCGCTAGCTTTCCTTTATCTTGTGCCATGTACTTCTTTCAAAATAGAGCACATGGCACAAGCTCAATGTATAAGTTAGCAACCACCAATCAACATGGCTAGGGTTTTTCTATTGGAAAGCTAGCGATTAATAACTTTCTTTCTAGCATAAGAATGTGTGGTTATGCCAGAAGGAAATGCTTATGCTAACTTTTTTTTTATCTTGTTTTGTGTTCTTCTTTCAAAATAGAGCACATGGCACAAGATCAACGTATAACCTATCAACCACCAATCACCATGCCCAGGGTTTTTTTATTGGAAAGCTAGCCATTGCTAGCTTTCCAATAACATAAGCATGTGTGCTAACACTATGTAATGGGAAGTTTTATTATGAGGTGAATGTGGAAGAAGACGCTGAGTTTTTAAAGCTTGTCATTTATAAACACTTATTCTCTCATGTTGACATGTCCAAAAGTTATTCATCTAACAAGTTAAATGATGGTCTCTATGGGATAGGCTATTATGAATCTTTAGGAAATGTGAACTTAAAGAGATTCTTATTATTTTTCTATTGGAAAGCTAGCGACTGCTAGCTTTCCTTGTAGCATAAGCATGTGTGCAGTCGCTAGAAGAAAAATTCTTATGCTACAAGTAAAGCTAGCAGTTGCTGGCTTTCCTTGATCTTTTGCCATGTGTTTATTTCAAAATAGAGCACATGGCACAAGCTCAAGGTATAAGCTAGCAACCACCAATCACCATCGACAAGATTTTTCTATTGGAAAGCTAGCGACTGCTAGCTTTCTTTCTAGCATAAGTATGTGTTATTATCCTAGAAGGAAATGCACACCATAGGTAAATAGGTAAATCAAATACCAAAGCATGTGTTAAGAATTATTCATAGTTTATTGAATGTTTTTTTGAGAAAATACTAAGTTTGTTATGTTTGGTGTACAGGTGCAAATGTTTGTTCAACATTTTCTATTGGAGACAAAGTAGATCTTTTACAACATGAAGTGAAGGTGGGTGAGGGCTCCATATTCAATACAGAGCTTGGGAATAAGGTTCATGGAAAGATTGTAAAGAAAGGATGCATAGTGGTTAGAATTGAGAAGGTGTTAAAAAATGATGCTCCTTTACCACATCCAACTAGATTTGAGGAAACACTAGGGGGTGCAATAGAATCTTATGAGATTTGGCCAGAAATAGATTTGAAACCTCATTGTGAAGATCAACCCATAAATATTCCACAAGATAGGGCTGCAAGTATAATTTTCACAAAAGGGGACTATGTTGACCTCCTGGTTAATGGTCAAGTTATTGGGTTAGGAAAGGTTGAATCTATAGAAGTTGGAACTTATTATGGTGGAGGAAGGGTTGTTGCAGGTTATGTTATGGTTTTGATAATTGATGTCACTCAACCACATTTGATTGTGGAATATGTTGATGAAGGGGACACACATCCATGGAGGACTACAGATTTGAGGCACACCATAGGTAAATCAAATACCAAAGCATGTGTTAAGAATTATTCATAGTTTATTGAATGTTTTTTTGAGAAAATACTAAGTTTGTTATGTTTGGTGTACAGGTGCAAATGTTTGTTCAACATTTTCTATTGGAGACAAAGTAGATCTTTTACAACATGGAGTGAAGGTGGGTGAGTGCTCCATATTCAATACAGAGCTTGGGAATAAGGTTCATGGAAAGATTGTAAAGAAAGGATGCATAGTGGTTAGAATTGAGAAGGTGTTAAAAAATGATGCTCCTTTACCACATCCAACTGGATTTGAGGAAACACTAGGGGGTGCAATAGAATCTTATGAGATTTGGCCAGAAATAGATTTGAAACCTCATTGTGAAGATCAACCCATAAATATTCCACAAGAGAGGGCTGCATTCACATGTACAAGGGTTTCTCTTACACATGGATGCATAGGAACAATTATGTGCATCGCCAAAGGAATGATAGTTAATGTCCATGAGGATGACATGGTTGTGGGTGAAACACTAGGTGAAGATAACTTTGGTGTTTTTGTGGAAGAGATACATCGGTATTGTTAAAGATGCAAGATTGGGGATAAGTCTATACATGGATTGGTTAGATGGCCAATACATAAATTGGTGGACAACATAGGTGAGATGTTAAGGGTCAAGACAAAGTACAAAGAGCCACCCATGGAAATGCTGATATGGGATGTTATAGAGGATACAAGTCCTTTATACCAATGGGATGGGGATCTTTATAATAAAAAATATCAAGATGTCAATGTTCTTAATGCATCGAGGCCATATAAAAAGATTAAACGAGCTATGACAAGAGAAAAAGTTGCAAAAAGTCAAACCAAGATAGATAAAGAGAAAGAAGTCTGCCTTTTGGCTGCAGATGAATGTTGTAAACAAGATTGTCTTCAACATGTGGATAGGAATGCCATTGCAAATGCTAGAAGGGATATGGAATGCAAAGACAAAAATGGTATCAGGGAATTTGTATTGAATTCACTTGTTTCAAACACTATCATGTCAATGAGCCATGGCCATGGCCTACCTCCTATTATTAGAAAAGTAAAGGACATGAGATTTGATGGTAATGTTATTTGTAAGAAAGCATGGTACAAGATACATAAGATTCCTCAAAGCACCTTCTATAGATACCAACATAATTTTGAACAAGGACATATAGAATCCATTCATGGTAACACCAATACATGTAAAGCACGTGCACAAACTATGGCGGCCATAGAAATACTGCATAAAATTGTAATGGACAATTCAGATTTTTTGCCAAACCAAACACGTCAAGTCGAAGCAGATGGAACTTCTTCTCCCCTAAGATTGTTGCCTTCGACTTACACACAAAGCTCTTTGTTAAAAGAGATCAATGTGGGTTTGGAAAAGCTCAATTGTCCATTAATATCACAACCAACAATGAGCAAGATTTGGAACACTCATTTTTGATACGTGGCATTCTCAAAGAACACCAACTTCAGTAAATGTGGTGAATGTATTGTGTTGAAAGCACAAATGAAGTCAGCAACTACAAAAGAGTTGGAAGAAACGGCACGCGCTAGATTGAACAAACATAACAAGATCGTTATGTGCGGAAGACATTGCTACTATGCCCACAGAATCATGTCAGAGAGGTTTCCAAAGGAGTATTTGAGTATTATCCATGATAAAATGGATAAAACAAAGACTTCAATTCCAAGGCTACACGTCAAATCAAAATCTATTGTAGGAATAAACTTGGGTTTGTCATTGACAGGTATGCTAACACATGGGCATAAGACAGGAGGTTTTGGTCATTTCTCCCTACCATTTGTACATATGGGATCACAATTTACCATTACATCACTTGCTAAGTGCTTTAGGGACCTTGAAGACCCACATCTTGATATGTATGGTGATCTTCTTTATGAGAGTGGAAGTTCAAGAAACCCACTTTCAAATGCATTACTTGACACCTCTATTTACTCAAAATGTAGAGTGTACAAGGATGAATTTTTATCTCATGGAAGATTAGAAAATCAAGATATCGATTTTAAACCTCTTCCTCCACATTTATTGTTACAATTGGATAATGCAGCAAGTGATAATAAAAATCGTTATCTTTTCATGTTTCTATCACTTCTCACTGCACTTGGTGTCTTCATCACTATTGAGGTTGGGTTCTTGCTCGTGGGACACACCCATGAAGACATAGATGGGACCTATGGGAGAATGTCTTCCATCTTGAAAAGTAAAGATATATATTCTCTACCTAAGATGATGGATACATATCGCAAAATTGAAGAAAAAAGAGTGTTTCCACCTAAACTGATTGATAAGGTGTATGACTTCAAAAGCTTCCTTAATGGATACATCAAGGAAGGAAAAAATGCACTAGTTGGACATCTTAATGTTCAGTACTTCCAATTTCTTGTACTCAATGATGTTCCGGTATTAAGGTATAAAGAATCCATAAGAGATGAGTGGTCAGAACCAGTTGAGTTATGGAATACAGACGATGAAGGTTGATCTAAACTGCCCATAGGGAAGCCATCTTTCTTACATCCCAAATAGAATGAAATCTATTTAAAAGAACTAAAAGAAGGAATAACATCATACATAAAAATGTGGAAAGACACAATGGGTGGTGAGGATTTGCCAATTGTTACACCAGAATGGAAAAATAAGGTAGAGTATTGGGAAAGAGTTCTTGATACTTTATATGAAGATTACAATGATCATGATTCATCTTCTAAGGATTTCTGGCCCAAGACAAGGCAAACTCCAGATGTTGGTCGTAATGCGCTTCATGCAATCTCAAATATTATGGATGGGGATTTTGATACTATGACAGGTGAACCCGTGTATGTTGGACCCAAGTGCAATAAGCCAAAGACAACATTCAACCCTATTAATGATGTTGAGAAAGGAAAGATGTTGCTAGTTAGATCAGGAAACGAGGAAGAAGGGGAGATGATTTGGATGGGAAAAGCCACCTCAAATATATTTCAAGATGATGAAAGTGATACTCTTCATGTTAAAGTTGATTGGTGGAAGCCCAGTTCAGGGAAATACAATGGAAAAGTATTAGAAGAATATTGGGTACCAAATCTTGATGACATAGAGCTTGGATCTATTCCAATTGATACCATAGTTTGGGCATGGATGGCTAAGAAAGAACATTGCAAGAAGGCCAAGATAAATAAACATGGTGTACAAGCTGTCCTTGACCTACTTGAACGAATAACATGAGATTAGGTGGAGATGATTCATGGATGTAATTTTGTTCTTTGGAGGACCAATTAATACATGAAGAAACATTTTTCAATTTTTCTTGTATATTGAATATTCTCTTCAAATTTATTTGAGGAGTTTTATATTATTTGGTACAAATATGAAAATTTTGTTTAAATTGCAATGTATTCATGTGACGATACTTCATGCAAATTACATGACACCATGAAATATTAAACTTTCAATGATTTGTTTATATTAACATAACTTCTCCCATAACTTGGATAATCAAGTCCAATAATGCACTTAAAATCAATATCTTCTAGTTTTGGCCTATTAAAACTATATTGGAGTTAATTTGGCATATTAAAACTATATTGGAGTTAATTAGCATTGTTTTCAATGTAATACGTTCAAACACCAAACAATATCTGACATGGAAATTACAAATTCCAATGCTCTGTCTAGATCGACATAACTTCTCACTCCATCAAACTTGGATAATCAAGTTCAATAATACATTTAAAAGCATCATCTTCTAGATACGATCTATTAACACGATAATGTTTGGAGTTAATTAGCATTGTTTTCAATGTAATACGTTCAAACACCAAACAATATCTAACATGGAAATTACAAATTCCAATGCTTTGTCTAGATCGACATAACTTCTCACTCCATCAAACTTGGATAATCAAGTTCAATAATACATTTAAAAGCATCATCTTCTAGATACGATCTATTAAAACGATAATGTTGGGCTAGCTAATTCGTATTCTTTTCAATATAATACATTCAAACACTTCATGAATATATATTATAATAAAATAAATTAAACTGTACTACTTTGTTTCTATTCCAATTCATAACAAAATTATTTATTTTGATCATTAAAAAACACGTCTAGACTTATAAAATATTTTCTTTTGACATCTGTAAAATGTTTCCAATAAAAATTACCAATAAAAGTTCATAATAATTTGATTTTGATTGTTAAATGACACACAAATACTTATAAAATATTTTGATTGTTAAATGCACTACCAATAAAAATTCATAATAATTTGATTTTGATTGTTAAATGACACACAGATACTTATAAAAAAAATTGATTGTTAAATGCACTTTTAATAAGTTTAGTGGGTTTTCACTTTTGTATTTGTAAGAAACAAAAATGTACTTCAATGTTTCTATTCTAATTCATTGATTTCAAATGTACCACACTTCTCGATCCATCAAACTTGGTTAATGGAGTCCAGTAAAGAACTTACAAGCAACATATTATAGACTGTCTATAAAAACTTTATTATGGGAATAGCTAATTAATGTTTTTTAATGTAATATGTTCAAACATTTCAAAAATAAATACTGGACATACAACATATTATAGACTTTGTCTATAAAAACTTTACTATGGGAGTAGCTAGTTAATGTTTTTTCAATGTAATATGTTCAAACATTTCAAAAATAAATACTGGACACTTGCAATAACTAGAATGGGTTTTCCCTCTTTCTTCATGTATTTGAAAAAAAAACAATTGTACTATAAAATTTATATTCTAATTAATAATTTTTTTTTACCTTAATTGGTATACTTAGACTTTATCCAATACAATATTTTCTCTCGTTGGCTCTAAAATAGTGCCAACCACATATCATAATAAATAGTATTGAATAATGAATATTTCTTTAAATGTTAGATGATTATATTTATATTATAAAAAGGAATCTAGGCTTAACCAATCAACATAATCCAAAGTAATAATTGATAGTTAACAATGTCCAAAACATGTAGAAACTTGTGGGCTCATAATAATTCCATAAAATGAAGGGAAAAAGTGAAATGCCTAAGTACCTATTGTGCTATATACTTGACAAAAATGTCCTAAGGCATACAATAGACAATACATATAAAGGGAAGAAAATAAAATAGAGTATGACCTAATTTTCCATGTTGTTGCTCGTAGATATGTTATTGATTATTTTTCTAGTCAATATTTTAAAGATTATTAGGGGTAGTGTCATCATCCACAAGTACAATATTACAATGACTATAGGAGCTAATACGTCTTCATGGTATTATAGGTTTCACCTAATTCCTAGACATTTTCAATTCTCGTTGTCTCTTGAAGTTGAGCAAAACCCCCCATGTTCTAGCCACCCATTAGCAAGATTGAGAATTACTAAGTTATTATGCCAATACATAAATTTGTTATAGTAACAAACACATTGACTGTTATGTCATTAAATAGCTTTCTAGGTCACTTTAAAATGGCGACAATCTCTTACTAATATGGTAATTCAACACATGCACAATATATGCTTTATCAAATTATAAATAAAATAGTTAATACTTTCAACATACAAATAATGCCATTAGATAAATTAATAGGTAAGAAATATTAATACAAATTACAAATTATAATAATAAAATAATGTAAAGAATGTAAGTTTAAGCATAGGAAGATATGCTTCAAATTAATATAAATTTGATTTTATATAGCTTATAATGATAATATTGTAAAAAAAATGGTGAATATATAGATTGAAATGAGTGAATTAAGTAATTTTTAGGTTTTTCATTTTTTGAAAACCCAATCTTGTTGAAGTTCTAAGTTCTAGATCCGTACTCGACAATACATATAAAGGGAAGAAAATAAAATAGAGTATGACCTAGTTTTCCATGTTGTTGCTTGTGTATATGTTACTAATTGTTTTTCTAGTCAATATTCTAAATATGATTAGGGGTAGTGTCCTCATCCACAGCTTCAATATTACAGTGACTATATGAGCTAATAATTTTTCATGGTATTAGAGGTTTCAGCCAATTCCTAGGCATTTCCAGTTCTTGTTGTTTCTTGAAGTTGAGAAAAAATCCCCATGTTCTAGCCACCCATTATCAAGATTGGGAATTAATAAGTTACTATGCCAATACATAAATTTGTTACAGTAACAAACACATTGACTGCTATATCATTAAATAACTTTGTAGGTCACTCTAAAATGGAGACAATCTCTTACTAATATGGTAATTCAACACATGCACAATATATGCTTTATCAAATTATAAATAAAATGGTTAATAATTTCAACATACAAATAATGCCATTAGATAACTTAATAGGTAAGAAATTTCTTGCAACATCTATTGTTCATGAGATGAGGTAAACCTTGATCAACTCAAATATTATTACAAATTAAAAAATTATAATAATAAAATAATGTAAGGAATCTAAGTTTAATATTAGGAAGATATGCTTCAACTTTATATAAATTTGATTTTATATAGCCTATATTGATAATATTATAAAAAAATGGTGAATATAAAGATTGAAATGAGTGAATTAAGTAATTTTTTGGTTTTTCATTTTTTGAAAACTCAATCTTGTTGAAGTTCTAAATTCTAGATCCCTTGTATAATTCCAAATTTAATGAAATATGTGTTGATGGCGGGGCCTTGGCCTTGAGATCCTCACCATGATTTTATAACAATATTACATCATTTACAATGTTAATGCAATAGGGTCAAGGTGGGGATGTTACATGTGAATACAAATAGTTAAATGATGGCGTCAACGTAGAGGGAAGACTAAATAATGGTAGCCTTTAGCTTCACAATAGTGCCACTATTTTGGGGAAATAAAACTTAAAATGAAGCAAGTGAAATTCTAAGCCGTGGAGAATCATGGGGAAAAAGGTATTCATTACTATAGTCTTTTAAGATTGTAGTGTACTTGTGATGTCCATACTCAGTGTTACCATGTTTGAAATTTTATAAATCTTGGATTCTTCTAAATGCTATCATTTTCCACTAACCTATTTTAAAAAATGCTATTCTAAATCTGCATTTTTTGGCAAAAGCTTATTTCATTCAACTAGAAATGCATTTATTACTTCGTTGATTAGAAGTTCACAAAGAAGATATCTTACAGCATGTGGAGTATAAATGTAAGTTTTAAACCTTAACAGTGTAGTAAAAACTCATACAGATTCTTAAGCATTAACAGAAAATACATAATGGCACACGCATAACACAACGATTTTCACCTGGAAACCTTTAACCGAAAAAAAAACAGCAAAACTTAGAGATGCACAACTACTTTCATTATATGTTTACTCAACCATTTACAATACAATATATGGTATTTCACAGCATATAAAACCCTAATTCGTTTACCCGAAATTAGGTTACAACCCTAATCCCTTTACCGGGATTAGATAGAATACAATGGGCCGAAATCGCAAAAAAGCAAAAAGCAACCCAAAATTTTTTTGCACTCCGCGCAAACTCTGGGTGCCTAACGGCCCCCTCATGGTGTACATGCAGCCACCATGTGAAGAGATATAAAACACCCAACATTCTCCCACTTGTTGTTCTCTTCACATATAAGACAAATTTATGACCTCAACAGTTCAAGGCAGCAATGCCCATGTTCTCTTTACACCAAGAGAACTTCTGAGTACTCACAGACTTTGTCAAAGAGTCTGCAACATTTTCCAAAGTATCAACCTTCTCCAACAACACTTTGTTTTGTTCCACCATGTCTCTGACGAAATGGTATTGCACATCAATGTGCTTTGTCTTCGAGTGATAAGCAAGGTTCTTTGCCAGAAAGATTGCACTTGAGCTATCACAGCCTATCTTCATTGCATTTTGAACAAAACCAATACTTGAAAACAACCTTTGCAACCATATAGCTTCCTTACTTGCATGGGTAGCTACCATGTATTTAGCTTATGTAGTTGAGAGTGCAACTACAGCTTGTCTTCTACTCATCCAACTAATTGCTCCTCCAAATAGATTAAAAACATAGCCACTAGTATATCTTCTATGATCAAGATCTCCAGCCTAGTCATCATTAGCAAATCCTTGTATATCTATCTCTCTGTTTAGTCCGGGTCTTCCTTGGTAGCAGATTGCAAAATGTGTAGTGCCATGCAAATACCTGAAGACCCTATTTACTGCAGTCCAATGTTCCTTTCCTGGTTTTGACATATATCTGCTCAAAACTCCCACTGCATGGGCTATGTTTGGTCTAGTATAGACCATGGCATACATCAAACTGCCAACAACACTAGCATAGGGAACATGAGACATGTCCTCTACCTCTTCTTGTGTCGTGGGACACTATTCTGCAGATAACCTTACACCTATAGGAATGGGCACCTTCACTAGTTTGCTTTCCTGCATATTAAACCTCTTCAATATTGTCTCAACATATTTCCTCTGATTCAACTAGAGTTTCCTGTTTTCTCGATCTCTTTTTATTTCTATGCCCAAAATAAAATTTGCAGCACCAAGATATTTCATGTCAAATTCAGATGACAATTAATTTTTGACATCCTTGATGTTTTCCTTGTTGTTTCCAATTAGCAACATATCATCAACATATAATATCACATAAATAAAATGATCACGAATTAGTTTGAAATAAACACAGTGATCATCTTTGCTTCTTGAGAAACCAAGTCCCAGTATATAAGTATCAAACTTTTGATACCACATTCTTGGAGATTGTTTCAATCCATAGAGGGACTGTTTCAGCTTACAGAGAAGCTCCTTTATACCTTTCACCACAAACCGTTCTGGTTGCTTCATATAGATTTCTTCATTAAGATCTCCATGTAGGAATGCCTTCTTCACATCCATCTGCTCTACTTCAAGATCAAAAGTAGTAGAAATAGATAAAAGAAATCTAATAGAAGTCAATTTTGCAACAGGTGAAAAAATCTCACCAAAATCGATGCCCTCAATTTGGGAATAACCTTTCGCTACTAATCAAGCCTTGTATTTCTCCACTTTACCTGCTGCATTTAACTTCTTCTTGAATACCCATTTGCTCCCAACAAGTTTTCTTCCTCCTAGCAACTCAACCAGATCCCATGCCTCATTTTTGTCCAAGGCATCCATTTCTTCTATCATGGCCTTCTTCCATAGTTTACTATTTTCTGAATCCATTGCCTCTTTAGCAGTTCTAGGATCATCATTAGTAATAGATAACACAAAATTAGAACAAAAATTAGGTGGAATATACCTTTCATCTTGCCTTCTTACTCGGTCAGATCTCCTCAATAATGGAGTTTGTGGTTCCGCCTCTTCATCTGATTCGGACGAGTCTGCCTCTTCATCTGATTCAGATGAATCTGGTTCCTCAAATGAATCACCTCTTTCATCTTTAATATCAAACTATAGTTTCTCTGGATCCTTTTCCTTTGGTACATCTTCAATCCTGGAAGCATTTTCAACTTCTCTGAAGATCACATCTCGACTGTAAACTGTTTTCCTTTTTCCTGGGTTCCACAACTTGTAACCTTTTACTCCATCCTTGTAACCAATGAAGACACATTTTTCTGCTTTATTATCCAACTTGCTCCTTTTCTCCTTTGGAACATGCACAAGCCTCATGAGGTGTCTTGTCAACCAACGCTGATGTGGGTGTCCTATTTACCAAGTAACATGCAGTGTCAATAGCTTCTGCCCAGAATTGTTGTGCTAGCCTTGCACCACTGAGCATACTCCTTGCCTTTTCCATCAACATCCTATTCATCCTTTCTGCAACCCCATTCTGTTGAGGTGTGTATGGAGTAGTATTTTCCCTTGCTATTCCACATGTCTTACAGAACTCCTCAAATTCATTTCCACATAATTCTCCACCGTTATCCGTTCTCTGTACTTTTATTTTATTTTTAGTTTGATTCTCTACAAGAGCCTTAAATTCTTTGAATCTATTAAAAACCTCGGATTTCTTACTTAGGAAATAAATCCATGTTTTCCTTGAGAAATCATCTATGAATGAAACATAATACACAGATTTACCTAGTGATGGAACAGGAACAAGTCCAAACACATCACCGTGTATTAAATCTAAGATTCCTTTAGCTCTTACAACACCATATGAGAATCTTACCCGATTCTGTTTACCATATAAGCAATGTTCACAGAAATAAAAATCTAATGTGTAATCAGACATGCCTTCAGCCATACTTGTACCTTGTAATAGTCGAAGACCCTTCTCTCCAATATGTCCCAGCCTTCGATGCCATAGCGTTGTCTTCTCTCTAGAGACAATAAGGACTCTGTCTCCTTCATTTTTACCCTCAGGAACAATAGTACTGTTACATCCATTATTAAAGGTGCTTCCCAACAACTTGTATAGAGTTCCAATCCAAACTCCCCTCATCAGCACCATTGATCCTCGAACCATTTTGCATGTGTTCTTCCCAAATATAGTTTTCACACCTGCATCATCTATTTTACTTACAGATATAAGGTTTCTAGCCAGATTTGGAATGTGCAAAACCCCGGAAAGAGTTCTAACCCTTCCATCTTTGAGCAGTAGCTTGATCTTTCCTCGACCTATGATTTTTTCCACCGAGTTGTCTCCCTGGAATACATCACCTCCATCATACTTTTCATATTCAGAAAATCACTCCCCATGAGGAGTCATATGAAAAGATGCACCCGAGTCAATCAACCACGAATCATGCTCTGCATGTGTACTTGAAGATGCCAAGTACACATCTCCTCCTTCCTATGTATATTCTTTCCCATCTGCGGATGGAGCATCATTATATCCTCTGCTTTTATCAATATTTTTGGATTTACAATCCTTCTTCTAATGCCCAACTTTACCGCACTTCCATCATTTTTGTACAGAAGGTCCTGGAGATTTAGATCTCCCTCTAGATTTAGATCTACCACCTGTAGACTTATTTTTAGATTTGTCTCCAGGGCGACCTCTCACAAATAAGGCATCCCTGGTTGAACTGCCCATGGATTTCTGCCTCATTTCCTCTGACAGCAGGGATGCAACCACATCATCAAAATTTAGGTTGGTTGCATTACTCCCAGCAACTATAACCAGACTATCCCATGAATCTGAAAAAGAGCACAAAAAACTAATACATTTTTCATCACCAGTAATTGTAATACCAACAAATGTCAACTGACTTACCAGAATATTGAAGGCATTTAGATGCTTTGACACAGAGTCTTCTTCATTCATCCTTAGAGGGTACAATTTCTTTCAAAGAAATAACTTATTTACCAGGGACTTTGACTTATACAAATTTCCCAGCTTATCCCACAACTTCTTTGCACTGTCTTCTCCAGATACGTTCACCAACACCAAATCTGAGAGGTAAAGGAGAACGGTGCTCCTTGCTTTTCTTTCCAGCTTATCCCATTCTTCTTTTACCATACCAGTGGGCATGGTACCTGGATCTAATGTGATCCATTGTTCTCTATCTACCAGAAGATATTCCATCTTGAGCTTCCATAGCTCAAAGCTCTGACCGTTAAATTTCTCAATATCGATTCTAGAAGTGCTCGCCATTCTTTCAACAAAAGAATCACCACTACAAAGATCCCACCAAAACCAGGTTTATCACAAATCCAAGATTGAGCCAAACCCTTGGAAACAAAGGCGTCCCTCTGAACCCAATAATGCTCTGATACAAAATGTAAGTTTTAAACCTTAACAATGTAATAAAAAATCATACAGATTCTTAAGCATTAATAGAAAATACACAATGGCACACGCATAACACATAGATTTTCACCTAGAAACCCTTAACCGAAAAAAAGCCAGCAAAACTTAAAGTTGCACAACTCCTTTCATGATATGTTTACTCAACCATTTACAATACAATATATGGTATTTCACAGCATCTAAAACCCTAATTCGTTTACCCGAAATTAGGTTACAACCCTAATCCATTTTCTGGGATTAGATAGAATACAATGGACCAAAATTGCAAAAAAACAAAAAACAACCCAAAATTTTTTTGCACTCGGTGCAGACTTTGGGGGCCTAACCACCCCCTCATGGCGTACGCATAGCCACCATGTGAAGAAATATAACACACCCAACAATAAATGCTTGTGCTAATATTTGTTTTTTTTTTCCAAAATAAATACTTAGTGTGAATTTTTTGTTTTCACACTAAAATATATTTTGTTTGTCTGCATGATAAAATTTTAAAATTTTAGTACAGAATGTCATCTTTCACTGAGAAATTTTACAGGAGAGACTAATGCAGGAGGAATAATTACGCCGATAGGCGTTTTCATTTAACTTTTGGGGGTGGGTGTGGGGTGGGTGATTTATTGTATTTTTAATAATGGAGGGTCAGATTTGAATTATGCTCGAATATTATTCGTCTGTTCCTCAAATCAAGGATTCAGATTTAATGAGTTAACTCAAGAGCATGTTTAAATCAAATCGAGGCCATTGTTATTTAAAATAATTTCAATAAATGCCAAGTGGTTGAGCTGTGATGCGCTGTACCATCAGTCCTGTAACGATCGACGTTGTACTATCTCCACTCCACTCCCCAGTCATGTAACGATCCGCTGCCCTATTTCCCCCTTCTGAGTGCATTCCTGTAGCGGAGAAGCCACATCCCATTGCATATTAATCCTGAATCCAAATCCATTTACATTTACAATACTTGCATGCTGAAGCGTTGGAATGTTTGGCTGGAAAATCACGCAGAAGAGGAACTAGCTGCCCGTAGAAGAGGAGAACGCAGCAGCAAGGAGTCCGCACGCCTGAGAAAGCCAGAGAAGGAGCCCGAGCCCGCATGCAAGAGAAAGCAAGAGAAGGATCCCGCGCGCAGAAGAGAACGCAGCCGCAACAGGAGACCAACGACCTTCAAGGTGTGCTAAGTAAATTGGTTTGCTGTAGTGCTTTTCCCTGTCTTCTCTTTACACAGATCCATGCAGAAGTAATATGGATGTGCGCACAAATAATTTGGATGGATCAAGCCTTCCCATTCCCTTTTAGCGATATAAACATAATTCTTAGGATCGAGATCTCCTACCAAGCCGTCCTATCCCATATAGTATTTAAACATTTGACAAGCTAAGTCCTTGGGATCAAGCTCTGTTATCTTTTAAAACTATCTATATTTGGTTACAACGTTCTGGGTAGAATACTTAAATCTGTTAAACCCTTTTTTTTATTATCTTCCAGATCTATAATATCACCATGTTTACAAAGAGCATTGTAAATCCGCTTTAGTTCTCTTGTGTCGATTATGGCAAATGTTAATTACTTAGCGTTCTGTGCAATTCTCTTTTTATTTTACCTTAACTCCAATTCTCTTGCTTCCACTAGTTGTTGTGGCCAAGGCGGAGCGAGATGAGTATCGAGAACGTCAAGTTAAGTACTCCTCCATGGAAGCTGGAAAGTGCTTAGAAATTGAGGCTGCAAAACCCTCCACTGATTCTCCGAAAAAACACAGTATTCAATTAAATCTCCTGAGACTTCATTGTCAGATGTGAAGATTGAGTTAAAAGAGGTCACTGATACAAATTTAGACAAATATTCTGGACAAGCATCTCAGAACCAAATTTCTAATGTCAAGCAGAGAAATGCTGCCATGTTTGTTAAAATTAGGTAAAAAATTACAAGTCTGTTTGGCATTAAAGTTGGTCGTTTCCAGAGTTTCTGTGGCTGCATCGGATCTAGCAGGCTGAGAAAAATATTCAAAGGGCCAAAGAGAGGTGAGAATTTCACTATACCCCAAGCTATGGCAAGTCTAGATATGTGGATTATTTTTATAGCGACAACTTGTGGTGTGGGAGGAACTTTAACTGCAACTGACAATATGGGTCAGATTGGAAAAGCGCTTGGATTCGATCCAGTGGGCATAAGCACCTTTGTATCTCTCATAAGCATCTGGAATTTTCTAGGTCGAGTGGCATCAGGGTTTCTGTCAGAGATAATCTTGACAAAGTATAATCTCCCCAGGCCTTTGATATTCTCGGTTGTTCTAGCACTAGCATGTGTAGGCCATCTCTTCATTGCATTTGCATTGCCTGGTTCATTATATGTGGCTTCTGTAATCATTGGTCTCTGCTTTGGAGCTCAGTGGCCTGTAATATTTGCTGTAATCTCTGAACTTTTTGGTCTCAAGTATTACTCTACTCTATATAACTTTGGGGCAGCTGCAATTCCACTTGGATCCTACCTTCTCTCTGTTAAGGTGGCTAGATATCTGTATGACAAAGAAGAAAAGTTACAACATGCCCATCGAGTCACGCAGGGATTGGCTGACCCTTCTCAGCATTCCAACCATCAACTGACATGCATCGGAGTTCATTGTTTTCGCCTCACATTTATTATCATGACGATTGTAACCATGTTTGGTTCTCTCGTTTCTCTCATTCTTGTTTTTTGGCTACTGACTACACTGTTTGTGACAGTGTAGAGTCTGGGCATTATGCAGTGTTCAAATACACCGTCGATGCCCATGGCACGCTGGTGGTGCCCATCATTTATTATTATGACTACAATTGATAATCAAATGTATTGAATTCATGTTCATTGAAGGCTAGCACTCAGCTTCTGGTCTTGACTGTGGCATTAGCCCTTCATTCCTTCAAGAGGGTTTTCGAGGTATTCTCTATCCAGTTAATCCTTCAGTTTCTTGTTTCCATTATCTCTAATTTGTTATTATATTCTGGTTGTGTGCAGGTTGTGTTTATTCATGGCTATTCTGGAGTGATCACCATGAACACTGCCATTTCTATTTCCTTTGTTTACAGTTTTTCAGCTGTCATTTTCCTATATGATATGCAAATATCTGAGGGCTTGCCATGGCCAACTATGGATTTGATGCCACTCGGTATTCTACTCTTTGTTATTGGCATGGGTGGGAACTTGTACCACCATTATTTGTTGTCAAGTCTTCGGAAGGACTGTGAGAAAGGGTGGGTATTAAGATTTATTTTAAGTTGGATATTTAATCTGTCATTTGCATTGACATATAGATGATATCTACATTGAGTAATAATGTCTAATGTCTCAAAGAGGTTGAAGACTTCGGGACTGACCATTTATGTTTTGAGGCTTATGAGAAGATTCCCAATAATTTTTTAAGTAATTTGTTGGACTAGAAGTTATTGATGTTGAACAAGATTAAACATCTAAGGCTACATGTTCATGCTTGCTAACAATGTTCTAAAATCCCATGATATTAGAACCTCGGTCTTTTTATCCTATATCTTGCAAATACCATACATCTTTTTGTTATTCTTAAAAATATCACCTCTCATAAATTATATTCTATACACCATATATTGAATTTTAAATCCCCATCATATAATGCATTTTAAGCCGTATTTTTGTTGTGGACAGTAACGATGATAGTGAATCCTTACTCCGTATTGCAAATATGATGGTAGAATTAATTGGTAGTGATGGTCGTGCCAAATTATTTATATATAACTGAAGGATCACGACGCGAATGAAGTGTTGGAATTGTGAGATTGAATTGCAGGAAAGTGAATTCCTGAATAAGATTTTTATTGGAGTTTTAATTTATCTTTTAATTTATGCACTGTAGGATTGATACGCGAGAGCATTAATATTGAACTGGATGATTGATATCTGCACACTGAATGGCAAAGCTTGGATTTAAGATCTGCACTTCATATATATTTTTTCTACAATAAAGCGAAGCAAAGTTGGTGATGCTATGGCTGATATGTCTTTATCAACAACCGCCCTTTTGTTTCCCCATGTGGCACCCCTATGCCCTTAGATGACATGTAAGATGGCCATTACAGGGCGGTGAAGCCTTCAGAAGAGAATATTCCCAGTTTTGAAAATTATTTCAGATTTTCCATGGCAACTCTTCCGTGATTCATGTTTTCTTACATAGAAAATAAATTTTACAGTTTGATGGTTTTGTTTTCAAAATATATAGTTATTAGATTTTATAATTCAGATAAATTTATTTTTTTGGAATCACATTTTGAAAAGTAAAATTAGGTTAATATTTAATGTACATGAGAAATATTTATAATATAGATATAATATCAATAATTAAAATATGATTTCGAAAGGAGAATGACAATTTTGCTGGGCACTATATTTTTAATCAATTTCATAATATACTGCATTACAGAAGTGTTCTTATATATAGAGAGAGATAAAGTAGGTCAATATCAATCCATATTGACTTGAAATCTTTTAAGTTTTTAATCTATCTGTATACAAATATTTTAAATATCCATGGATTTGTCCGTTAATATAAATAAATAATAATAAGAAACATGAATCCTTTCATACATTTACTTCTTTATCGACTAAGTTTGAATATTATATTCAACGAATTAACATGAATCCTTGGCAATGAGGATGCCACAGCCAACGATCAAATGACGACACAAAAATGCATTCCACCATTCTAACATCTGCATTCCACCATTCTAACATCTATTATTTTCCTTTAGAAATAATTGTTACAGTAGATCATAACAACAAAATTTCTTATTCCGCTGATACATTAACCAAATAATGGGCATTTTATGGGGGTTTGCCACAATCATCCTTTTATACCAATATTATTTTTAAATACCAACTCTTCTGTGATTCATGTTTTCTTACATAGAAAATAAATTTTACAGTTTGATGGTTTTGTTTTCAAAATATATAGTTATTAGATTTTATAATTCAGATAAATTTATTTTTTTGGAATCACATTTTGAAAAGTAAAATTAGGTTAATATTTAATGTACATGAGAAATATTTATAATATAGATATAATATCAATAATTAAAATATGATTTCCAAAGGAGAATGACAATTTTGCTCGGTACTATATTTTTAATCAATTTCATAATATACTGCATTACAGAAGTGTTTTTATATATAGAGAGAGATAAAGTACATCAATATCAATCTATTTGTATAGAAATATTTTAAATATCCATGGATTTGTTCGTTAATATAAATAATTAATAATAAGAAACATGAATCCTTTCATACATTTACTTCTTTATCAACTAAGTTTGAATATTATATTCAGCTAATTAACATGAATCCTTGGCAATGAGGATGCCACACCCAACGATCAAATGACGACACAAAAATGCATTCCACTATTCTAACATCTATTATTTTCCTTTAGAAATAATTGTTACACTCGATCATAACAACAAAATCTCTTATTCCGCTGATACTTTAACCAAATAATGGGCATTTTATGGGGTTTTGCCACAATCATGCTTTTATACCAATATTAATTTTAAATATTTAAAAATTGAGTTTATAGAAATTATCATGTCATGGAAAAAATAAGACACTAAGTTAATTTGATTTTAAATAATAATTATATCAAATTATTTTATACATAATTTTAAATAAAGAGGTTTTTCAATTTAAAAATATATGAGCATCAATAATAATATACAAAAACCTTCATAATTCTATTTTACACATAAATTAAGAATAACACATTTTGTATTTAAAACTTACATCAATATGAATCCACATGCAACACCCTTGAGTATAGATTATTACAATTCCCCTACTAAATCACATCCCAAAAACTAAAGAATATATATATATATATATATATATCCAAATTCAAATTTCGTGGGCATGATCCATACTCAATGGTATATATATATATATATATATATATTCATTGATATTAAAAATCAATAACACAATGAAATGTGTTTCATTAAAAACATACTTAGAAAAACAAACTCTAATCATATTTTTGTTCATATAGACACAAAATATATACCACCACAACCACTTAACTTGTGGTTGGTGAACATTGATAGGCCACAAGTGCCACAAATAAGTAATGTGTTACTTGTTTTCCATGTGTACTTCTAATTATTCGTAATCTATGCTTCATCTAGATGGCAACCATGGTTGACTAAAGTCAACCATGGTAAACCAAAGTCAACCATTCCCAAACATTCAAATTCAACGAAATCCAACTATCCATGAACAACCAAAGTCAACCATTCCCAAACAACGAAAGTCAACCAAACAACCAAATTCATCAATGCCCGAAAAACCAAATTCAACCAAACCATAATAAACATGGTCATTAAAAAACCAAAGTCAACCAAACAACTAAAGTCAATCATTGTCGACCAAAGTCAACCATAGTCAACTAAAAAGAACCAAAATCTAACCATGCTCAACCAAAGCCAACAAAAAGTCAACCATGGTCAACCAAAATCCCCTAAAAGTCAACTCAAGTCAATGATGGTCAACCAAAAATCAAGCTAAAGTCAACCATCATCAACCAAAGTCAATTGTTTTCAACCATGCTCTACCACAACCAACCAAAGTCAAATTCTTGTCAACCGTGTACAACTAAAGTCTACCAACATTAACCATAATGGTCAACCATAACCAATCAAAGTTAACCAAAAGTCAACCCATGGTCAACCAAAGTCCACCATTGTCAACCTTGGTCACGAATAGTCAACCATGGTAAACCAAAGTAAAAAATAGTTAACCAAATGTCAACCATGGTATCGCATAGTGCACCAAAGTCAACCAAAATAAAACCAAATTCAACCATGGTTAACCAAATGGTTACCAAAGTCAACCATGGTTATCCAAAGTCTTCCAAAAGTCGACCATGGTCAACCAAAGCCAACCAAAATTCAGCCATGGTCAGCTAAAGTCAACCAAACCTACTCCTTGGTCAACAAAAGTCAACCAAAATCAACCATTGTGAACCAAAAGTTAACCGTGGTTAACCATAGTCAAGCAAAATCAACCAAAGTCAACCAAAGTCAACAATGGTTAACCATGGTCAACCATACTTAACCATGGTGAACCAAAAGTCAACCATGGTCAATCCTGGTTAACCATTATCAATAAAAATAAGCCAAAGTAAACCAAATTCAACGAGGGTCAACCAAAATCCACCAAATGTCAACCATAGTGAGCTAATGTCAACTATTGTTAAGCAAAATTCAACCAAAAGTTAACCATGGTTAACCAATGTGAGTTGATGTCAACCATAGTAAATCAAAGTCAACCATGGAAACCAAAGTCAACTAGGTTAACTTTGGTTAGTCACAGTCAAATAAAGTCAACTATGGTTAATGAAAGTCAACCATGGTCAACCATAGTTAACCAAAGTCAACTAAAGTCAGCCATGGTGAGCCAAATTCAACCATGATCAACCATTGTCGCCCAAAAGTCAACCCCAGTCAACTTTGTTCAGCCAAAGTCAACCTATAGTCAACCACAGTTAACTAAATTCAACCATGGTCGACCAATGTCAACCATAGTTAGCCATGGTCATCCAAATTCAACCAAGGTCAACCAAAGTCAATTTTGGGTGGCTAAAGTCAATTATAATCAACGAGAGTCAATCATAGCTGACCAAAGTCAATCATAGTTGACCAAAGTCAACCATGGCCAACTAAAGGAAACCATGGTCAACTAAAGTCAACCATCGTCAACTAATGTCAACCATGGTTGTTGAAAGTCAACCGTTGATCCAGGTGGATATTGGTGGCGGCCCACCTCTTCCAACTGGCTCAAAACAGTCTTCTGGCAATTTTGGCAAATTACTATTTTTAGCAGTTTTTCGGGTCCTGAACTTCCGGAGCCATTTTGAGGCCCTAAACGACATTTTTTGGCGATTTGGGGGACCAAATGGTTGCCAACGACATACATTTGGGCCCAGTCGAAAGTTGTAAATCTCGGTTAGACCTTTCCAACGGGCTACCGAGCACCCTAAACGAAGATCGTATGCAAAAGTTATGACCCCGGGAAGTTGACTGTTCAACTAACCACCTTGGGGCCGCAAACTTTATGACGGTTCATCTTCTAGGGTTAGGTTTTTGGATGATTGGGATTCTTTCCCTCATGCTTATGATAAATAGGCCCTTTCGGCCTCTCTTTGTATTCATCTTGGCACGAATGAGCATAGCAACCACATCTCTTCTCAGAGATAGCTACCACCATTCTAGCTATTGTATTTTACAGTCTGTTCTATTTCCGCTATTTAATAGAATATGTGTTTACTGTATCACTGTGTTATTTGCAATATATCTCTCTGTATGATTCTGTATATGCTATCTTTTGTTTCGTTCCCACATAAATCCGGATCAACCGTGGTCAACCATAAGCAACTAATGCCAACCATGGTCAAACATAGTCAGCCATGGACAACCATGGTTAACCTTTCTCAACCATAATAAACTAATGGTTGACTATTATTAACCATAGTCAATCATAGTCAACCATGATCAACTATGGTCAACCATAGCCATCCATAGTAACCCGTGGTCAACCAAAGCCAACTATGATTAATCAAAGTAAACCATGGTTGACCAAAGTTACCCATGGTCAATGATGTTTAACCAAACTCAACCATGATCAACCATAGACGACCATAGTTAACCAAAACCAACCATGGTTTACAAAAGTCATCTAAGGTCAACCAAAGTCAACACTGGTCAACCATGCTCAAGGATTTTCAATCATAGTCAACCATGAACATTCAAAGTCAACAATGTTCAACTATTGTCAACCATGGTCAACCATAATTAACCATGGTCAACCAAATTCAAAAATGGTCAACCATAGTCAACCACAAATTAGCTCGCGAACATCAAGATTTATACTTTTGTTATTATTATTATCATTTTTGTTATTATTGTTATTAAAAAAATATATTATTATTAAAGTTGTCAATCCTCATTATAAATTATTTTCATTTATTATTGGTATAATTATATTTTCTTATTTTCATTTACAATTCTTTTAATTAATAATTAATAATTTAAAGTAATCTAATAATTATTATTTATTAATATTTTTATTATTTTAATCAATTTCTTATTTTTATTAATTTCTTATTTTTATTAATTTCTTATTTTCATTTAAAATTATTATAATTTATTTTTATTTATTTTATAATTTATTTTATTATTATAAAATATTTTAAAAATTGCTATTTAATAATAATAATAAGTATTATCATTATCATTATTATTGTTGTTGTTGTTGTTACCATTATTATTATTTTAAATAATAATAATTATTTTTATTATTATTTTTAAATATTTTATAATAATAATAATAATATTATTATTATTTTTATTTCTTAAATATTTATAATTATAAAAGTATTTATAAAAATATATATAATTATAATAATTATAAATGAAATATGAAATTAATATTACTAATAAAAACAACAACAACCACATAATAATAATTAATAATTAATAATTATTTATTATTAATTAATAATGATTAATTAAAATAACTGTAAATGAAAATAAGAAAATATATTTATAAAGAAAAAAATATTAAAATAATAAAAAAAATGTACATTTAGAAACAAAAAGAATATTTCATGTTAAAAATTTAGTTATACAAAAGTTATATGATATATTGATTAACACTTACTTATATATATAAATATGAAACATTGTTCAATCATTATATTATAAAATATTAATAACCTTATTAATTAATTATTTATAATTAATATATTATTGATAATCCTATTTATCAACAATAACAAAATATAATTATAATAATTATAAATGAAAATACGAAATTAATAATAACAAATTATTATTAATTAAAATAATTGTAAATAAAAATAAAAAATATATTTATAATAAAAATAAATGAAAATAATCTGTAATGAGAATTGACAATTTTCATAATAATAATAATAATTATTATTATTATTATTATTTTAAATAATAACAATTATTATTATTAAATATTTTATAATAATAATAAATATTATTATTATTATTATTTTTAAAGATATTTTATAATAAAAAAAATAATTATAAATATCAAAATATAATTATAATAATTATGAATGAAAATAAGAAAATAATAATAATAAATAATAAATAATAAATATGTATTTATTATTAATAATTAATTAAGATAATTATTAATAATAGTCAACCATAAGCAAGTAATGTCAACCATGGTCAAACATAGTCAACCATGGTTAACCATTCTCAACCATAATAAACCAATGGTTGACCATTGTTAACCATAGTCAATCATAGTCAACCATGATCGACCATGGTCAACCATAGCCATCCATAGTAACCCGTGGTCAACCAAAGCCAACTATGATTAATCAAAGTAAAATATGGTTGACCAAAGTTACCCATGGTCAATGATATTCAAGCAATGTCAACCATGGTCAACCATAGATGACCATAGTTAACCAAAACCAACCATGGTTTACAAAAGTCATTGAAAGTCAACCAAGGTCAACGCTGGTCAACCATGCTCAAGGATTTTCAACCATAGTCAACCATGAACATTCAAAGTCAACAATGTTCAACTATTGTCAACCATTGTCAACCAAAGTCAACCATAATTAACCATGGTCAACCAAATTCAAGCATGGTCAACCATAGTCAACCACAAATTAGCTCGTGAGCATCAAGGTTTATACTTTTGTTATTATTATTATCGTTGTTGTTATTATTATTATTATTAAAAAAAAATATTATTATTAAAGTTGTCAATCCTCATTATAAATTATTTTCATTTATTATTGTTATAATTATATTTTCTTATTTTCATTTACAATTATTTTAATTAATAATTAATAATTTAAGGTAAATTAATAATTATTATTTATTAAGAAATTTATTATTTTAATTAATTTATTATTTTCATTTAAAATTCTTATAATTTATTTTTATAATTAATTTTATTATTATAAAATATTTTAAAAATTGCTATTTAATAATAATAATAATAATAATTGTTATTATTATTTTAGATAATAATAATTATTGTTATTGTTATTATTATTTTTAAATATTTTATAATAATAATAATAATATTCTTATTATTTTTATTTCTTAAATATTTATAACTATAAAAATATTTTAAAAAAAATATAATTATAATACTTATAAATAAAAATATGAAATTAATAATAATAATAAAAACGACAACAACCACATAATAATAATAAATAATTATTAATTAATTAATTATTATTAATTATTGATTATTAATTAAAATAACTGTAAATAAAAAGAAGAAAATATATTTATAAAGAAAAAGAGTATTAAAATAATAAAGAAAATGTATATTTAGAAAAAAAAAAGAATATTTCATATTAAAAAATTTAACTATACAAAAGTTATATAGTATATTAATTAACACTTATATATATAAACGTGAAACATTGTTCAATCATTATATTATAAAATATTAATAATCTTATTAATTAATTAATTATAAATAATATATTATTAATAATCCTATTTATCGACAATAACAAAATATAATTATAATAATTATAAATGAAAATAAGAAATTAATAATAGCAATAATAATAAAAAATAATTATTAATTAAAATAATTGTGAATGAAAATAAGAAAATATATTTATAACAATAATAAATGAAAATAATTTGTAATGAGAATTGACAATTTTAATTATTATTATTATTATTATTTTAAATAATAACAATTATTGTTATTATTATTTTTAAATATTTTATAATAATAAAAATAATTATAAATATAAAAATATAATTATAATAATTATGAATGAAAATAAGAAAATAATAATGATAAATAATAAATATTTATTTATTAATAATAATTAATTAAGATAATTGAAAATGAAAATAAGAAAATATAATTATAATGAAAATGAAAATAAGAAAATATAATTATAACAATAATAAATGAAAATATTTTATAATGAGAATTGACAACTTTAATAATAATATTTTTTTTTAATAATAATAATAATAAAAGATATTATTATTATTATAATAAAAACATATGCCATATTACGATGTATTGTTTACCATAACAGTATATGTGTACACAATTATTATTATTATAATATATTTCAATATTTGTTATTTATAATAATAATAATAATAAGAGATGATATTATTATTATAATTAAATAGTTTTTATTATATAATATTATTGTAAAACAATTTTAATTAAATAATTATTATTAATATTTTTACAACCATAATATTAATATTAAAGTTACGAAAAATATTTTTATTGTACATTTAATAATCAACGGCTGGATTTTGAAGGTGGGGGAATATGCTTCGTCTGGTGCATTAATGAAGCGTTCAGATCTGCTGTGTTAATTCACTCACATCTTTAAATCCAAACGATGCATAATGTTTCAAATAATTTATTAAAAAATAATTACACCTGCCAAGTGTTTCTTCCCACTGCTGGAATTAACGGTCGCTGAGCTCCACTCCGCTGCTGCGCTGAATGAGAGTCCCTCAGCTCCACTCCACGTGTACCATATGCTGCGCACCCCGCTCGACCGATCGACACCCCACTTGGGTAATGTAATGCTCAGTGCTATTAAATTTCCTGCAAAAGCCAAGACACATTCACCCCAGACGATATTGCAGAGGAGCCAGCGTGCAGAAAAGCTAGCGTGCATTACAACAGCCACCAGCAGAGGGAACGGACCGAGCGTGCATCTTCAGCAACAACCACCAGCAGAAATAGGTACGGATCACAGACTTGTGTAAAATGCAGTGCTCGATTTGCACATACGAAGATTGAAATTGTTTGAAGGGTTTTGTGAATGAAATTAGCGATTGAATACGATTTCTACAGTCTGTCTCTGTGATTCTACATATGAATGGAGTAGTCTAGGAAACCCTACTGTACTAGAGTTGTAGAATCTGTAATATGAATCGTATATCAATCCTGTAATATGAATCTGTAATATGAATCCGTAATATGATATTTCATGTAATATGAATCCTGTAATATGAATCTGTAATATGATATTTTCGTATAATATGAATCTTGTAATATGAATCTGTAATGATATTTCGTGCAAAAAATGAATCTGTAATATGAATCGTATATGAATCCTGTAATATGAATCTGTAATGATATTTCGTGCAAAAAATGTAATATGAATCTGTAATATGAATCATATATGAATCCTGTAATATGAATCGTGTAATATGAATCCTATAATATGAATCGTGTAATATGATATTTCGTGCAAAAAATATTTCTGCAAGAATTCACCAGTGTAAATTTTCTTATTATTTTGGCTGGCAAGACTGAAAGGAGCAATGACAGCAATATATTATAAAAATGTAAACTCTTTGTTATGTGTTAGTGAATATGTTAGTGGTGAGGGAATTTCTGGGTCTGCGAATTCCAGGATATAAATAGTTTCAATATATGGGTATAAAAGAGAAGGATTATTTTGAAACTATTTTGGCTGTGGGGGTGAGCGGACTGTTTCATTTTCAACCTTTGCAACCATTTTCATTTCAATTTTTTCCAAAAGCTCGCAGCCCTTTCTTAACTATGGATAGCAATTCATCATAAATGACTGTATAGTAAGGCGAGGGATTTTGTTTTTTCCCCATTTAACTGTGGCTATTTCTCCGTTCGTGTGCACCTATGGAAATTGTGTCGTCTCTGTGATTTTATTCTCCGTCTCTGTGATTGTGTGCACCTATTGAAGAAACTCATGTCCACAGTGTAGAGATGAGCCTGCGATACCCAGCCATGAACTCGTGTTCCAGTATTAATAGTAGTGCGAGTTTCTGTTAGGGTTTTGTTCGGTGGATAATTTTGGGAGTTTTTGTTAAGGTTTTGTTGCCGTGTATAATTTGTGGCCATGGAATAATGGCCAAATGATTGACGGTTTGTGTGATTTATCAGTAAAGTAAATAATTAAAGGTTTAAATAAATTTTTGTGTGCTCTTGTGATCAGTAAATTAAATAAGCAAAATCTCATAAAAAAATCTTCTCTTCCGTTACTGCTATTTGGACGTTCTGTATTTTATATCTAAATTAAAAGAGTATAAATCTTTCTTACTGCTATTTGGACGTTCTGTTAGGTTTTGATATATTTTTATAAACACTAATACTGAATTAAGATAGTTGACCTATAATTAATTCATGTAAGAACTATCTAATTGAATTTAATTATATAATATATTTTATTTTTATAAATATTAATTTTCATCATTTCTTTTCTTTTATCAATTTAAGAAGTATTTTAATCTCAAATTTTGACCCTTTAACTTTTTTCAAAAATAACATTTTTTGTTCGATAATCTTTTTTATAATTTCAAAATACAATAATTAAAGCTTGTTTAATATAGATACCTTGAACAACACAGAATTCGAATTATAAATTAAACAAATTGCCAAATTCGGATCCGATCGAAACATTTGAGGGATTTGTTAATTGTTTTAAAAGTTACTTTATATGGTTCCAAAGGCTATACGTGTATGTTTTTATTATGTATACAGTGTCCATGACATTGGCGGATTGGTATTCTTTGAAAGTTCAATTTGTACAGTAGTGGAACCATAAAAATGTACAACATGAATAAATTACAGACAATTGTCTGGTTCACAGTTACAACCGAGTTTGTGCCATGACTGGGTAGGCTGAATCACATCCTGTTCCAAATCCAATCTCCTTTCCTACCTTACTATCAGCTTCATCATATTTACATAAATAAGTATGATTCTTGTACAACAACAATCCCTGTTTCGGGTTGCTTCCCATCAACCAAGGCTGTATGTTAGGAGGGCTGTGGCTATGGATTTCTCCATCAGAATCCACTGCATTATCACACAAAATTGAGATTTCCAGCATCAGAATAATTCTAGATTTTATAGTAAAACATTTAATTTTTACTTCTTCTCCAAAGTAACTTTCCAACCCATCTTTCCCACCATTTCCATGTACCGTATATTCGTGTTCGTATGATTTATCATTAAATTAAATAACTAAAAGCTTAAAGAAATCAATCTTCTTAGCTAACTCTTGTGGCATATTATTTGTAAATTAAAATCCAAATGATGTGTAGATGTTTCAGAGCAAGATCCTCGATTTTATTATTTTATTTTATGTGGATGCTTATATATATGCTAGCTTATTATCCTTGTATAGGTAATGTCGATGTTGATATGGGTTGATCACTTCATTTGGGCACTCTGCCAGTGGTTCCAGACTTTTTGTTTGAACTCTATAAAGCACTTACAAATAATTAGGTGTTAGGTAGTAGATGGTAGTATTTTTCCCATCTTTCGGCATATCGTGGGGTGTGGAAACCTTCTGATTGTTAATCCGTGTGCCTATTGTATCTGTGTGCCACAGTTTTATATTCCAATAATATTCAACACATATTTTCTCTGTATGGCAGGTATTTAAATGCTTGGATATGCCTAGTAGTTCAGCTCACAAATTAACAAGACCTGAGAGTCAACAACAATTTTCACATTTTCTTTTTATTCTGTCAAGTTAATGGAAATTCTATATTTAAATGCTGTAAAGTTGTAAGTTTTGATAGAATCCTTAAAAAATTGTGGTTTAGCATTATTCTAAGATCATGTAGCAAAAATGCTTGGTCATCAGAAATAACCTTTACTTGTATTTTGATTCATGAGACAATATATGCCGGTTGCTTATAATAAGAGTTGTAGTATTTGATCTCTTAATTTATTTTAGGTTCCATTATTGATATTAATTTAGATCGCAACAGTGCTTAGGTATCAAATGGCTACTTTAGGCATAATCCATTCCTCAAATTTTATATATGATTTTTTGTTAATTGGCTACTTTGTTATATTTTGAGTTTTTAGAATTGAATTAGGCAGAAAAAAGTTTTGTTTTAGAATTTGAAATCACACTAAGAGAAATTAGGAAAAAAATAGATCAAATTCTTACAATTTCTAAAGTAGATTAATTGCCCCCATTGTGTGATTTTTAGTATAATTTGTTAAGTTTTTGTTAATTTGCTGAAAGTATATAGAAATCTTAATTATTAAGATTTATCGTAAAATATTGGTTCATTCACTATTATTTATTGGTAAATAACAAATTTAAGAATTTTTTTGAATTATTGAAAATTAAAAACAATTGTATTATTTGAAATAGGATTTATTTTATGTCAAGTTATTTCGTGATTTTATTTTTCCACATAATTGATACTTGCTTTGCTTCAACCTTTAGAGAACTTTGCATGTTTGATTATTCATGAAGTAACTTAAATACAACTTCTAATTCGGTGGAAAATCAATCATGTAGAACTATTAAGTTTGATAGGACATTACAGGTTGTATTATTTAGGGTTTTGTGGCTATTGGGTCACTTTTTTAGTATCAAGTTCTTTATATTTAATTCATTTTTAACATTAGGTTTACATTATGTGATAGAATTTACCTCCTTGAAACACATATATGTAAAGAATTGTAATTACTTTAAGTTTCAAGAAAACAATTTAACCCAATTCTATATATGTTGGCAGATTCGGGATATTGCCCGATTGGAGATTGGGTACATTACTCTTCAAGAAAAGCTTTTGTTTCAAGAAGAGCTTTGGGCATATTTGGTGGATTACTCTTCAAAAAGAGTTTTTATTTCAAGGTAATGTTCTTATCAAGATTTTTTGAATAGTTTTATACATTGCCATATTGATTGCTTTTGGTGTTTAGAATTATGATTCTTAATAAGTCTATTTCTATGCGTGTAGAACATTCTCAAAAACAAAATGTAGATTAGGTTTAAGTTTCCACTAAACAATTTAACTGAATTATATATATATTGGACAGGTACATTGGGCAGATTGGGTGGATTACTCTTCAAGAAGAGCTTTTGTTTCAAGATAATGTTCATATTAGGTTATGTTTGGTTAATATTAATGTTGAGATTAGTTTGATGTACAATATTGGGTGGATTACTTTGAAAGTATATAGAAATCTTAATTATTAAGATTTATTGTAAAATATTGGTTCATTCACTATTATTTATTGGTAAATAACAAATTTAAGAATTTTTTTGAATTATTGAAAATTAAAAAACAATTGTATTCTTTGAAATAGGATTTATTTTATGTCAAGTTATTTCATGATTTTATTTTTCCACATAATTAATACTTGCTTTGCTTCAACCTTTAGAGAACTTTGCATGTTTGATTATTCATGAAGTAACTTAAATACAACTTCTAATTCGGTGGAAAATCAATCATGTACAACTATTAAGTTTGATAGGACATTATAGGTTGTATTATTTAGGGTTTTGTGGCTATTGGGTCACGTTTTTAAAAAATCGGGATCAAGTTCTTTATATTGAATTCATTTTTAACATTAGGCTTACATTATGTGATAGCATTTGCCTCTTTGAAACACATATATGTAAAGAATTGTAATTACTTTAAGTTTCCACAAAACAATTTAACCCAAATTCTATATATGTTGGCAGATTCGGGATATTGCCCGATTGGAGATTGGGTACATTACTCTTCAAGAAAATCTTTTGTTTCAAGAAGAGCTTTGGGCATATTCGGTAGATTACTCTTCAAAAAGAGTTTTTATTTCAAGGTAATGTTCTTATCAAGTTTTTTTGAATAGTTTTATACATTGCCATATTAATTGCTTTTGATGTTTAGAATTATGATTCTTAATAAGTCTATTTCTATGCGTGTAGAACATTCTCAAAAACAAAATGTACATTAGGTTTAAGTTTCCACTAAACAATTTAACTGAATTATATATATATTGGCGAGGGACATTGGGCAGATTGGGTAGATTACTCTTCAAGAAGAGCTTTTGTTTCAAGATAATGTTCATATTAGGTTATGTTTGTTTAATATTAATATTGAGATTAGGTTGATGTACAATATTAATATTAATATTAATATTTACATTTAAACAATGGCACCTTACATTAATATTAATATTAATATTGATTGGCTTTATAGTTTTATACATTGTTTAAACATTAGATTTAGACAGGTTAAGATTATCATTAATATTAGATTTACATGAACTTTAGGTTATAGGTATTAGGTTATATTAACATTACCATTGATATTAATATAACATTATCATTAATATTAATATCAATATTAGGTTATATTTGGTTAATATTAATATTTACATTACGAAGATGTACCTTACATTAATACTAAACATTAGGTTGAATATTAATACTAAATACTAATATTAAACATTACGTTGAATAATAATAATAACCATTGGGTTGAACATTAATGATAGACATTGATATTAAATACTAATACCTGAAACTCAAATTAGTACTAAACATTAATACCTTAAACAATAATACATTTTATTAAGTAATAAACAATAATACATTTCATGATAAACTTTTACACATCTGTATGCATTAATATGGCTTTATATATACACATTAATATTATATACAGTAACAATACATATGGCTTAATATATACAACTTGCTAGATACACATTAATAGATAGACATTAACATTAATATTAAACATTAAACTTATATGTTAGTATTAATAAAGTTTAGGTTTAAATTTTAGGTTCACATATTAAATTTCAATATTAGGTTTACATATTAAGCTTCAATATCCTAAACCATATATCTGATAATTTAACCTGTCTAAATCTAATGTTTAAACAATGTAAATATTAATATTAATGTAAATATTAATATTAATGTAAATATTAATATTAATATTAATATTGTACATCAACCTAATGTCAATATTAATATTAACCAAACATAACCTAATATGAACATCATTATCTTGATAATTTAACATGTTTTTATATTAGGTTTAAGATTAGGTTAAACATTAGGTTAACATCTATGTAACTTTTTATAAAATACATAAGTGCATTGTAAACATATATAAAGTTTAACATTAGGAAAAATACATTGAGTAATAAACATTAGGATAGCCATTAAATAATACACATTACAATAATCGGTAAACATTATCAACATTAGGATAACCATTAAATAATAAACATTACTATAATCATTAAATAATAAACATTAGGGTAACCATTAAATAATAAACATTAGGATAACCATTAAATAAGCAAACATTATCAACATTAGGATAACCATTAAATAATAAACATTACGATAATCGGTAAACATTATCGACATTAGGATAACCATTAAATAATAAACATTACGATAATCGGTAAACATTTTCAACATTAGGACATAAACATTCATACAAATTTCTTTTCTAAATACATTTTTTCTGTATTTTGTTATATACAATTACTGCTTCGACATATTAAATATATAGCTATTATTGACTTTTTTTGTATTTGTTGGTTTTTCCTAATATGTAGTGCAATGAATACTGCAATGGATCCTTCTATGTGGAGCTTTCTACTGGTTGAGATACTTCAAATGATATTTTTATGGCTTCCACTATCTACATTATTTCGCTTCAAATCAATATCTAAGATGTGGAATGAAACTATATGCAACAATCTTGTTGGGAGATGGCACATGAAACATAGGGAAGAGATTGGTTTCTTCATTGAGGAATGCAATCTATATCGAGCTGAAGCTATGTGTCCGTACATTAATAACAAAGGTGTAATATCACGTCTTTGTATCCCATTCCCAAGCACATTATATACCCTTGAAGGTTCATGTGGTTGCCTTCTTCTGTTATCTATCCCTGATCCAAATCCTGTTTGTAAACAATATTTTGTATTGAACCCTTTCACCAAAGCATGCACCTTTATAGGCTCTATTGAAATTGGCGATTGGGGCTTCTTCACCATCTTCAGAAACATTAGTGAAGCAAAATATGATTGGATACACATAAAACATGCTTTCGAGAGACAAGGGTCAAAATATAGTATGTGTAGCAGTATTAACAGGACCTGGAAAGATATAGACTTATCTAATGCAGAGCCCATACCTCCTAGGGATGGCATATTTTATAAGGGAAAAATATACTGGTTGCATGTTGAGATGTTTATATGTGATGGAAGCCCAAGAATAAAAAACAAGCTATATTCCCTTGATATAGAGAAAAATAAGTGGGTTGTCCATTTTGTCTATCGTGAATTTGGTAAGGGATCTATGTGTCTTGCGCTTCATCAAAATCGATTATTGTGGATTGTACATCATCGTTTCACTCTTGTGTGGTCTGGTGATATAATGCCCGATTTTGAACATGGTGTGCAGCCTCCTACACGGTCGAATGAATATTGGGAAGATGGTTGTGGAATGAGTTGGACACTCCTCAAAGACCTCACTACAGATATAAATAAGAAGTGCAATGGATATCTTCCATTCCGTACGATTGGGAACATTGAACTTATGTGCAACTTTGCCTAGATACCTTTGTTGTATTATGATTTGACAAGTCAAATGACAACACTTGTTGGAGTTGATGACTTGACAATGTTTGAAAAAAATCGTATTTCCATTCCCAAAGACCATACTTGTAGTGACTTCATTCTTGATGGAAATTTTTTCCCGCTGATCCCAGGCATTGACTCTGCATATGACATTCCCCTTCGCGGTTGATCTATGTTTGATTTATGTGGTTGTTCTTCACATATTCAATACTTATTAATGGGAGCATAATTTTGTCTGTAATTAAATTATTGTTTACTCGTGAGACAATAAATATATGGTTGCATATTTTTTATTAATTTAATTTTTTGTAAATGATAAGGTCTGTTGCCATTATAAAATTTAATATGTATTACAAAATTTTCATATTTAAATTGCAATATATTTACATGAACATATTGACATTACAACATTTAAAATATTTATTGTTTCCATTGATGATTTCTGGTTTTTTTGTGGTAGGCAGTTCCGTTCTTCGATATGGATCCATTTATTTGGTCTAAGCTTCCCTCTGAAATAATAGAGATGGTATTGCAATGGATTCCTTTCTCCATCTTGGTTCGGTTTAGACTTGTTTCTAAGCATTGGGATGTTCTTCTCTGGAACCCTTCTTTTCTATTGACATGCAATCGGTTCTCAGAGAATAAATTTGGATTTATGGTTCCCGTGTTCAACTATGGAGAAAATC
This sequence comes from Larix kaempferi, assembly GCA_027924585.1. NCBI lineage: Eukaryota > Viridiplantae > Streptophyta > Pinopsida > Pinales > Pinaceae > Larix > Larix kaempferi. The sequence goes on along the minus strand of BSBM01000940.1, from coordinate 7,224,362 downwards.
CGTTCAATGTTGCCTACCTAAGTGAAAAAGGTTGCATATCTCGTATTATTCTTCCATTTATAAAAACAAGATACGAAATTGAGTGCACAGTTGGATCCATGATTTTGTTTTCTTCACCGACTCGATGCCCATTTTCAAAAACATATTTTGTTGTCAATCCATTTACAAGGGAATTTAAGAAACTAGGATCTATATGGGTTGGCGATGGAGGTTTCTTCACCTTGGTGGAAAAAATAGGTTCTCAAAAATATGAATGGATTGTTGTAAAACATATTTCTCACAGAGTTCCATCTAAGTTTTACATATGTAGCAGCCTTGACACTTGCTGGAGGAGGACAAATATTCCTTACGGTGGCGTTACACCGCCTAAGCATGCAGTGTTCTACGAAGATAAATTCTATTGGTTGTATATAGACACGGAATATGAAGAGTACCCTAAATATGGATACACTATCTATTGGTTGGATGTATTTCAGAATGATTGGGGTTTTTCATTTGTTCCGATCACTGACATACAATGTATGTCACTTGCGACATACAACAATCAACTTATCTGCATTCTCTTTAATGGTTCAACATCAGTTTGGACTATTCAAGAAGTAGAAAATTTTCAACTCGGTCAACCATGTTCTCAATGGACAGAGGACAATTTTGAGGACGATTGGGGATTCAGATGGAACCTATTGCGTCACATTTCTATGGATATAAATAGAAAATGCTTTGGCTATCTTCCATTACAAACAGTGAATGGGGTAGTTCTTTTTGGAAAGAATGCTCAACTTCCCTTCCTATTATATCATCTGACAAGTTACCTCTGTATCCCAATAAGTATTTATAATGTATCAATGCTGGAGATTTTTGGCTCTCCCTTCCCATTGCTTGACAACTTCAATGATTTCATTGAAAATGGAAGTATTTTTCCACTTGTTCCGAACACAGATTCTATTGAGCAAATTCCACCATTGAGTGAAGATATCATAACTTAGGATGGTAGACCACATTCAAGTGGTCAACTATTTTTTACATGTAATAACCATTTATACACATTTTGTTTTATGGAATAAAATATATTCTCCATTCACTGTGTGCTTGCCAATATGTTTGTTCTATTATCCCAATTTTTTGATATGCATCTATATTTTCAAAACACATTTTTAAATGTGTTTCCGATGCCTTTTCATCTACGCTTTTCTTTAACATGTGTCTAATTGGATTTCTACAAATTATTATGAAATACATTCATACAATTTTATTTTATGGTCATCTTCACATTATCGTATAATATTTGTTCATCTCTTGATATGTAGAAATGTCATCTGAAGGGACAAGTAAACGTAATAGGAAACACACTCTGTCTCCAGTGTCAGGTGAAAGAGCAAATGAACGTCAGCGTTTACGGTATCATCAAAATAAAGACGCAATAAATGAACGACGAAGGGCTCAATATCGTATAAGTAGGGATGGTGTTACAATTGAAAATGAATTTCCCATTAGCCGGAGTTTAGCTCATATAATGCAAATAACATTTCCTATTCCTATTCTTCCACAGTCTCGTGACAACAATATTTTTATCTGTGAAACATCTCGTGTTCTGGAAGATGATCGTTCACATAATGTAGATACAAACCATATTTCTCACTCTTCCATCGGTGCAAATGATGCATGTGAGCATGTACATGTGTTGCAAAACATGCACATTGAACATATTGATGTTCCTCAGCAAATACCTCCATCTCCAGTTGTGGGTGCTAGCAATATGCTTGGAGATACGAATGGTATTTTTCAAGCTCGAGATGAACATGTTGTTCTCCAACGAACTGAATCAGCTATCCCTCATACTATTTCGCTTGGGACGACAAAGGTATTAAACACAACATCCATATTGAATATTATTGAAATAGTTGATAATTGTTAACAATTTGCTAGAAAATTATGCCTTTCCTGATTTATCATTGCAAGCAGGGAACTATTCAATGTAATTCAGTTAATGACGGAGTGCAATCTCATCGAACAATGAATGTTCGAAGTGAACCAGGACCATCTTATTACCGTCCTCCACTGCAACCTCGAGATGAACATGTTGTTCTCCAACGAACTACATCGGTTATCCCTCATACTATTTCGCTCGGAACGACAAAGGTATTAAACACAACATCCATATTCAATATTATTGAAATACTTGATCATTCTTAATGATTTGCTAAAATTTCTTACCTTTTCTAATTTATCCTTGCAAGCAGGGAACTGTTGAATGTAATTCAGTTAATGACGGAGTGCAATCTCATCGAGCAATGAATGTTCCAAGTGAACCAGGACCATCATATTACTGTCCTCCACTTCAACCTGGACCCTTGAATTGGCAAGAAAATGTAAATTTTCTATCGACAATATTTCATATTTTTTTTACGTTTCTACTTATTATTATGTACACTTTTAATTTTTCCATTCATGACTCTTATTGTATTGCGTTTCCACGAGACCATACAATGCAATCAACTTCGAGAAATTCCATCCACAAGTTTTAGAAAAAGAAATTTTCGTGCTTCTGCAACCATTCCTCCTCCGCATGCCACTCTGCCCAGATTTAGTACGCATGGAGAAAATGAACATGTTCTCCATCGTTTTGATAGCAACATGATTGCAGTTCATAAAAAATTTCGACAAAGGATTGATGTCTTGTCTACTGTGACGATGTGCTATCAATCTGATGGTCCTATTTGTAAAAGGTGTAAGGGTGAACGAGGTTCCCATCGTTTCTCTCATTGGAATAACATGGATCCGGGTGAACGACCTCATGTTCTAAGAGTACTTACCCAAGAAGAAGAAATGTTAATAGCACGAGTTAATCCAATATTGCAAGTGACACATGCTCGTGGTGGGCAATATAAATATAGTGGCCACACTATTAGCTTTCCACAAGATATTTCAACTATTGCAAAAAGGCTTCCACGACGTGTTGAAGACCTTGACATCATAATTGTGAGGAGACATAATGCAAAAGGTAACTATTATGACTGTTATGTGAAAAAATCACGTGTGATGGATGCATTGCAGTACAAAATTGCAATGGACAAATACTATAGGGATGTTGAAATCGACATGGATTCAGTTGCTTCTCTTCCTGAAAGACCAACTGATGTGTCCGACAGGCTTCGATTTGTTGATAGTGAAATTGAAGAAACTGCCAATAATGATGAGGACATTCAAGGGTTCGACACTGTTCATTTACACTCTCATCCTTCTTCATTTGCTGTTCGACAACCAAATGCACGAACAGAAGTTGAGGAAACAAGAGCATTTATTGAAAATGATAATTCAGGACCTCCGCAGCCATTAGACTGGCCAGATATTGGTTTGTCTCCAGTTAATGGATTCTTCCCTTCATCCTCGACCTTGCTGAGCAACGGCCCCCCAAGCCCCTTCGGAGCTTACACCTTGAAGCTGAAATATTTCTCTGTTAACCTTTGTTAACCATTCCTCTTGTTGTGCCAAAAAAAATGGCGGCAGGTTTTATTAAAGGCAACCTGTTGCCTGAACCTACGTTGGCCAGTTGGTGAACAACCACTCTGTAAATGATTCTTTCCTTACTATTATATCAGATCTCGAGGGCTGCTAAATTTATTAAATAGCTTTTATGTTTTATAGTTTATGAAGTGAAGATTCTTTCTATTGGAGTTAAATTATAGTAAACTGGCAGGCTTAAGCGAGGGACAGTAAAATGGATAGATCCCGTTCCCCATCTAGATATCTCGAGCAGGCAGCAATATTTTATCTTTGGGATTTAGTTGTGAATGGGACACATGGTGTATTCAGTCTTTAATAGATACAATATAGACTTACCGGGACATAGCCTTTAGATTATCTACTTGTTTAGTGTTCGGGGACGCCTTTTCTTAAATTATAGTTACTGTTATCGTTGACTGTTCGGTGTCCTTAAATATAAGGTATCCCCAGTTGGCTGGCTCATTGGGCTGAGAAATATATGGAACTTGCTTAACCATAGATCTTGCTGGAGTTAGGATTAATCTAGATATCTGCATTTCAAGTGAAATTTTATTAATGCATTTGTGTTCTATTATAATATTCTGTTGATTATTGAAGGTTATCTTTTGTTAAATAGAGAACTTGGTGGAGTTAGGATTGTAGATATCTGCTATTTCAAATAAAATTTTATTCATGCAAGTTTTGTGTTTTAGTCTAATATTCTATTGATTCTTATAGGTTGTAGGATTTATTGTTGGAGCAATCTCACAAGTAAGGCTTTACTTGTTGGTGTATCTTCTCTTCTTCAAGTGATTCAAGATTTGTTGTCTTTATTGAGGTATGCATCTATATGATGAAAATATGATTGTAAGATAGAGCCGGCCCAACAGGGTTCTTATTGACGTAATAGATGACAAGTTCAGACTAATCATCGGCCTCTTATACTAGAACACTGGGGAAAACAACAAGGAAGGCTGACACATACGAAATGTACAGTCCTTTTGGAAATGAGGGGGACTTAATGGAAGGAAATTTAGTCAAAAGGTGCTCTAAGTCTGACTTGAAGATGTTTTTATATAAGATGTAATATCAATCTCCGTATGAATTCTTTTAAATTTGTTGTTCCAATACTGTGTTATGATGAACAGTAAAATATGTTTTCATAATTGTTTTTTTATTTTGAAATGAGGGTTGTATTCAACCAAATGCATGGCGGTAATCTTTGCAGGTTTAAGCTCTTCAAAGCTAAGACCTGTGGTCAATATTTATTTTATGGGGAATACATCCATTAAAGGTATTATTTCCCTACTTATTATTGTTATTATAATTTATATTGAAAACATTCAAATAAAATAATAAAATAATAACTTTTCTTGAAAACATCAAAATAAAATGCATAATTGATACAAACCATGAAAGTTATTCGTGTCTATGTAAAATGATGAAAAGGGGTTATACACGCACTGATAGAGACACTTAAATGGTGAAAAAGGGTTATTTACGCTGCAAAGTAGGGCAGCGTTAATGAAAGTCAAATCTGCATAGCGGGCAGGAAAGTTTACGAAAACACCATTCAATGGTGCACCCATAATGAAAAAGATGGTTGCACGGTAACTGTTTCGCAGTTTGTCCAATGGAAATATTTTCATGACAAATTACACAGAACAATCCATCTCCATCAGCATGAGAAATAACACGAGTTAGAGAAGAATCAACAACTGCATAGCTAGCAGCTACTGGATTAGTCTTATGGCGAGCGATATATTGTTCTCTCATGTCAAGATGGAGATTAAAATGTTGACAAAAGATTTGTATAGAATTAGCGGTATTCACGTCCTCCAAGAGCTGCAGCAACCGTTCATTAGATGAGAAATTCCCACTCCATAATGCTTGAACGCTCAAAATCTTTCCGTCTGCGCGGCTCCAATCCTTTACTATTCGCCACCAAATACTAATGTTTTCCTCCGTTGTGATCCTGACGTCCCTTTCGCCATTAGAACTCACTGGACGCCATTCACAACCTTCAGCCACATTAATGTCATTTATATCCACAGAATCCCATATTCTGTCCAACTGCCCGTGATTTGTGTCACTTTCACGTCTAATACATCTAAACCATACACCCGAGATCAAGTGATGATCAAAACCTTGTTGTGAAACGTCGTGCGATCCAGATCCAGTTGAGTGATCAGTTCCTGTGACAGCTTCCAATCTATCCAGCAAATACTCCATCTCTCCAGCTCTCTCGGAAACTAAATTTCGCCATACCATGCCTCTATCTAACTGCGCAACTATGCCTCTATTAATCCGCTCAAATATTTCTCCTGCAAGATCAACTCTATCGTAATCATTCATTCCATTACGTTGTTCCTCCATATGGACGTTTTTGAATCGCTTATGAGAAACGAAAAAATAAACAAAATGTTGAGCGCTTAGAATCGCTTTATCAGAAACGCACAGCTCAAAATGAGAAAACAAGAAAGTTGCTTTTATAATTGTTGTTGAATATAATATAAAGAACGCGTCTAAACGGGCGACGATTTGGACCAAATTAGTACGAAATTTAGAAATAATTTGTTAGAAATAATATAATTCAATTGTTGTTGAATATAATATAATTCAAATTAGTTAGAAATAATTTGAATTGTCTCACAAGTGATCCTAGATGATCATTAATATCACATTTAGAATTAAACAATTTTCTATACCACACCTTGTAATTCTATTATTATTATTTTCATTCTTTAATATTTTAAATATTTTCTCGCAATCATTTTGCAAGTTCTTTCCCTCTAACCAACCCTGTAACCTTCATATTCATATATATATATATATATTATAGGTTGTTTAGTATATATATATTAGCTCAACTCCAAGCCAGAATGTGTCTCAACCGAAATCTATCAAACCCCACCAACGGACCGTATTCTTGACATGAAGAAGTTATTTGTTATTTGTTACTTGTTCTTTATGCTTAATTGTAATCATCTATTGTTCTCCATGCCTCATACCTTCTTTACTTCAATGGGTTGTCTATCTATTATCTATGTATTAGCTACTATCAACTAATACGGATATTTTTTATATTTCCTTTTTTTATAATTTTTATTTTGAATTTTGAACTACGACCATAAAATTGGCACTTAACTTGTGGCCTATCTGTGTTTACCGGTCACAAATGAAGTGGTTGTGCTAGTAAATACAAACATAAAACAAATACTATGACCATGACCATGAAATTAATCCAGATTGTACGATGACCATGAAATTAATCCAGATTGTACACTTGTTACACTACCGTTAATCTTGTTGATCCACTCAAGGAAGTCCAAAATCCGAGATAATGATAGTCCACCCCAAATTCTGGACAGTACACTTGTCTCATCCTCCTTCAATCTACGAAAAACATAGAAGGTAGTCCACTCCAAATTCTAAGATATAAACACCAATTCAGTGTAATAAATAATTATCAGTTAAGTAAGTTTTTTATAGTTTTTCTTCCGCATAAAGCCTACTTGTGCTTGTACTCGCAATTGTTGGAGAGTCCCCGCAATTCGGTGTAAGATATAAACACCAATTCGGTGTAATAAATAATTATCAATTAAGTAAATTTTTTATAGTTTTTCTTCCGCATAAAGCCTACGCGTGCTTGTACCCGCAATTGTTGGAGAGTCTGTCGAAATGATTACGGTAGCCTTGCCTTATTGAAAGCAGAGGGGAAGATTCCGAGTAGGATCCATGTCATTAATCTTAGGTGCCATATCACCTTCCATCTTGTCCTTAAAATCTTCAGCCTTGCTTCCATCTGTCAATAAGGTTGACCCTACATCTTTAGTGTGGTATTTACCCTTAACGATGCCTCCCGCTGTTAATTTTTTAGAATTTTCAATCTAATCTAAGATATTAACTAAGAGAATAACATGCACATCATATCTACAGCATATCAATCATAGACACAATAATGCAAGCACACAAGAGACACAGAGTTTCACTGGGGAAATCCAAGAAGGTGAAAAACCCCGCAACTTCCTCAGAGATAGATAGAGCAATGATACAACCCAAGTAAAAGAGATAGTCCTCCTAGCAGCAGCTTCTCCTCCTCCACTAGTGCGCCACTCTCCAATGATTGTGTGAGTGAGAAAGCGAATGATCAAATAGAGTGCCTCCCGCACTCTATGTATACTTGACTTGACTTGCCGAATAACTTTTACTAGGTCGGCCTCAACTTAACCACTTAACATAATGCTGACAAGGCCGACCCCCAATAGGGTGGTCTAATAACCCTTTAACCCACATGACTTATGCAGGGTCGACCCCATCAATGTGGTCTAATAACCCATAAAGTATAAGTTACGACATTTACAATATAAATGACGACACTTCCGTATAGAGGAATAATAACATTTCTATAGGAGTACAATATACATAGGTGAAATACATTCCAAAGTTACATATACATCAACACTCGCCGGGTTTGAAAGTGTTTGCACATCTTCTGTCACCTTTTCTTTGCCACCTTCATAGACGTTTGAATGAGTACGTAATGTTGAAGGAATAGTCTTTTTTATCCACACTTTCTAGTGAAGGCGGTGTGTCTTATGAAACAAGCAATCCTTCTGCAGGTGACTGAGTTTTCGACAGTTGAAGCACTGAAATGGTAACTTCCAATAGTCGATCTTCTGTATCCAATTACTAGCATGCATTTGTATTTTTACTTCTGCATAAAGTTCGTTTCTTAAATCCAATTCAACCAACATTTTTAAACATCGCCTATCAGGTTTTGTATCCCAGTCTTTTTCCAATTCTACGAACTTTCCAGTTTTATTTCCTATGGCCTCGAGTATAGAACGTTGCCAAAAAAACATTGGAAGTCCTGGTAGAATTACCCAGATTTGTTGTTTATTATGGGGCTCTTTCCTGGCATCAAAGTGAACCTGCCATTTCTCCAATATCAAACCTGAACGTCCCCATTTCTAGTTCCGGTTTCACAGTTTGGATATGTCATCCTCCTGATGTAATTTGAGCAGAAACCAAACCTGGGGAAGGACATGGAAGTTCGTTCTGTAACCTAGCAAGGAGGTCCAATTTTCTTTCATCCAATTTTGAAGAGAAACCCAACCGGTGATTTTTTCGCAGAATGTACCAACCAGTGCCGAGTTTAGATATTCGGGGATTTAGGGTATTTGGATATCCTTCCCCACAATAAGCTCGGCATATCCTTTTTTTGGCCGAATACCTCTATCTTTTCCTGAGCTGAGCTTATTGCACTGTTGTTGATCAGGAGGTGACTGCTCATTATGAGAAGTAGTAGGGTTAGTCACCCTATCATCATAAGGCATGTGAACCTCCTGCATTGTAGCAACCATGGGATGATCCATCTCCCTATTCCGGTTTTGAAATTCGTGATCCGTGTAGAAGATCGATTCTGAAGGAGTGTACGGTTCAAAGTCCACTTTGTCAAAGTACATAGATGAGCTGGAGGAATAATCCTTAAAAACTCACCTGTAAGCTGAGATGTTCCTCCTCTGCCTCGAGTCATTATGACTGCCGAAAATTAAGAGTTGATCTGCACCTCCCCGAACCTTCGCCAAAATGTGCACCTTATCCCTCTGCCTTGCTCCATCTCCTCCTCCTTGTTTTTCCAATTTCGATCTTAAAATTTTATATATATATATATATATATATATCTGTGTGTGTGTGTGTGTGTGTTGTTTAATATACATATATAATTTAATTGTAAATTAAATATAGTTGAGTGGTTGTGGGACCAAGTGTTATCCTCTCCTTTGAATTGTAATGGCCTTGCCCTAAGCTTTCTATTCTAAAAACAATAAAAATATATAATTTCAAAAATTATATAAATAATTTTATCTCTTTAATCTTTATAATTTTAATAATATATCTTTCATTCAAATTCAAGCTTTTAAAAGTGAGTATTCTCATTCAATTAAGCACATTTGTCAATAATATGTAAGTGTGTGTGCAAGCGTTTTTAAAAAATGTATCTCATTAACATCTACTATCTTTTGGTGTTTATGTGAACTACACTATCTTATTAAAAAAATACGTAAAAACATCTTTCATCTTTTAATTATAAAATCTATAAAATTTATTTGTTTGATTTGCACAATCTAAAATTATGTGAATATGGTAGGAACATTGATACTATTTATTTGAATATTTGAGCATTTTTAATTCAAGGTAGGATTTGTTAGACTTGTAATCCCAATTTCCTATGTTTTACCTATTTTTATACATTAAATTCTTTTAGAAATTAGATTATTCTTCACTCAATTTGACCAACGAGAGGGGACAATAACTAAATTCAATCTTTCAAAATTTCATTCCATATTCATAATTACAAATTCTTAAAATTTAAATTTTGTGTGCATATGCCTAAATGAAAATACACTATAGAAATAAACTTGGACCACACACACATAACATGCATATACAAGAATAATAATAAAATCACCGCACATCATATACAAAAAAATACTTATTTTTAAACAAGGAACATCCAAGCAATTGGCTCTATAAGAGAGATTTTCATCCCAACTGTAGGCACTTTGTCCAACATATACTGATGCAGGGCACATAATCAAACCCGAAGAGAACAAGGTTTCAACACAAATGAGCTCAGTGAAGAACGCCCAATACTCTCAGAAATCACCTTTTTTTCCAGATTCTGGTGGATGAGCGTTTTCTAGAAAATTCCTGGTTCCATTTCCAACTACCCACGCTCAATCTACAAGTGAGCTACGTTTTTATTCTGCCAACAGGGAGGTTACACAAGAGCGATGGATTCTCTGTCATGCTCTTCTAAATTAATTAACCAGTTTTCATTTCCTGCAGGATGGGTTTGATGTTCCTTCAGCAAAATAGAAACACACTATGCGCACAACTGATCTTGTTTCCATCACATCGCCCAGCATGAAGTATTCACCGTGTAAGTTTGAATGCGATATAGATTTTGGGCTATCGATCTCATCTTGATCAATAAGACTTGGCCCCAACCGTCCACTCTCTATAAACCTACAACTCGACAGTTACCGCTATAGCCCGACTGGGCATCGATGATTACACACAAGTAGCCATATATTTGGCAATGATACTTTGGTTCCCCCCCCCAAAAAAAAAGAACTCGACTCTTTGGATTAAAAAATTATCTATTTGAATAGGTCGCTGCATCAAACAAATTCAAAATTCTCTGTATATAAACCTTGTTTCTCAGCGTATTAGTATGAATTACCAAGACCTATTTACAGTGATAGCTCTAACTCAATGAGGCAAAGAATTACTTCTATCAATCAACACTAACCGGTCTGCGAACGCATAACATACATTCCAGCTACAAAGAAAAACACAATCAACCCATACATTCTCAACCATTCACAAAGATCACTGTTAATCTCAGAAATTCATTACAGGTTTAATATTATTAATCTATATAGAAAATTATAGTCCATTTTACAATTTTTGGTTTCTATTGATTCACAAAGAAAAGAAACCTAATTCTCCATGCCTCCATCCTATGTTCTCCCGTAATCATAGAATTCACAAACTGAAAGAAAATAGAGCCTAGCTCTCTTCCTCGAAAATGAGGGTAACAAACAGCCACAGATAGCCTACCTGCCATCATGGCTCAAAAACTGTTACAACAAAAAAACTGAAAAATTAGTTTAATCCTAACCTACCATCGATATTTCAGGAACCAGTCCTATAATAAACAAAAATTGATTCGAATATTTTTTTCTTTCTTTGCTAGCTGTAAAGATGCCCCTGCATCAGGCTCCCAAGGCAAAAATTTTCATGAACTCCTGTTCATGTATCCTCAAACTCCATCTGCCTAAGCTCTCATCTTCAAGTTGTTGAATTTTAAAAATATCATTACGAGAGTCCTTAGGTTTACAGTAATCTTGATATTTTCACAAAAATATTTTCTTCATGTCTTCCCAAGTTCTAAAACTAGATTCTCCTAATCCCATGAACCATCAAAGAGAAGAATCTTTTAATGTGGCAGGAAAGAGTTTTAATTTTTGGCCATCTTGTAGGTAATTATAGCTCCTACACAAAATGTCAAACTTGAACAGGAATGTGTCTGGATCCTCACTACTCTTCCCATAAAAGGTTGGTAGTGAGGAGGGAGGGATGTTCTTCATAGTAACATCTTGTGCAGGTTCAAATCTATCACTACGTTTTGAAAGAGAATTCTAACTATCTTCAACTGAATTCTACCTATCTTCAATTGAATTCTACCTATCTTCAAGTCCCAGGAAACGACGCCAAAATGTTGGGTGTGTGAGCTATCTCAAAGTAAACGGCACCTAATATTAATTATCAACCAGGATTAGTAAACTTAGAGTTGAGACAAAATATATTCCTATGTAGAAAGGTACTTAAGTTTCGGCTTGTCAGACCTTAGAAATATTTAATAAAGTAAAGATCGAAAGATCTTTCAAACTAAAAAAAACCGAGTCAAACGTTTAAAACACAACTATTGAGCTGATTAGATCAAACCAATAGACCAGAATAGTACTAGATTATACTACTCTACTCTATAATAAACAAATAGAAAAGAACAAATACTAATAAGTAACTATTCTTGAACAAACGGAAAACTACTGAATTTAAACTTTCAGTTTTACAATTATGAGCAAAATCAAAACTACAGATATGAAATGATCAATTCACAACTAATCTAGGAAAAGATCTGATAACCAAATTAAAATTACTAGGGAGAACTTGTAAATGTAAATTACTCTAAACCGAACTATCTAATTTTATTCGTTTTGGTTTTGTACATCAAATGTAATCAGAACTCGAGTGAATGTGTCGTAGTGAATTTCAAATGTAACGAGGAAACAAAATGGAAGTAAATCTAACTTAACTTCTACGAATAAGTGCAAACTAAAGATTATCCAACTACAGTTAACTTTTAACATCATGAACTACTGTTTATCCATACATAAACAACATAAAACTGATCTAAGTTAGAAGCAAGTAGAAAACTTAATAAAGATGTTTAATTAAACTGGATTTGACTTGGAATCAAGTAGAAAACTTGATAAAGATATTTCTTAGAGATGCAAGTAGAAAACTTGATAAAGATACTTATTTATGATCCAAATCTTATGTCATGAACATCTTCATTAGTCAATTGAATTGAAACAAGTCCTATAAAATAAATGAAAGTATAAAAAATTGGAACAACTTGGACATAGAATTTCTAACTATCACTTAAAAATAAAAACTACCTAAGAACAAGACTGATGAATTTTGAACAGTAACTAAACATGAAGAACTTAACTTTGGAAGAAGGCTAAGAAGAAATTAAGGAAGAAGATAATATGGTGAGAAGGAAGGAATGATAAAACTTGACTAAAACACAAAACAGGATTTTGAATTACATCTAAACTGTTAATTAGAAGCAAGAAGAATTATGGTTGAAAGGTAGGAGAAATTAGATTCTGGAAAAAAACTAAAACAATGCAGAAAATACAAAGGTCCGAATGACGATCCGAATGTCTGTCTGAACGACATCCCGAATGGAGAAAAAACGAATTAAACTAAGGAAAAGAAGAATTTTGGATGACTTTAATTACCAGCTGGTTGATGCATATTATCCTACAGTGCAAAGGAAGCAAAAGATTAACTAGGTAGAGGCTAAACTAACAAGGAACTATTTATTCTAATCATTATCTAAGAAGAGGAACTATTTATATGAGATGTAAGAAGAAGGTTGGGATAAAAGAAAAGAGTTAATCCTACAGCTACAGGAAGAAAACTAACAGAGAGAAAGAAGTGGAGGGAACTAATACTAACTAGGGAAGAATTCGAAGAAATATTTAACTACAGATGATGGAAGAAGAACTGAAAACAAACTACAAACTATTTAAGCTTTTGGTCAACCATTTCCTAATTCAAAAGAAGAAATTATATAACAACAGAATGCTAATTACAGAGAAATGAAGAAATAACATATAAAGGAAAAATGAAATTAATTACACACACAGAAAAACAAACTAATTATTTGCAGAAAAGCAAGTACAGAAAAACAGAAACAAATCCTCCGGTTGATGAGGGGCCCTTCCCAGCAATCAGAGGTGGAAAACTGAATTGATTTAGCTACTCAAAACATCAACAAACTGGAACTTCCATTATCTTGAGAAAATTACAAACTGTCTACTATCTGATCCTCTAGACTTTTCACAACTATGAACTGATGACTATGAACTCTGAACTTACTCTGTTTTCTCTAAGCAAGCATCTATTTATAAGTTACAGATGGATGAGAGGGTCGACAGAGTCGACCTCTCTACTAATAGAGGCGTTTAAATGACTGTAATTGTTGATTAAAGTGGTGCATGCCAACGCAAAGGTCGCCATCCTGCTTTCATGGGGTCGATTCCTTCACCAGGCTCTTGCAGCGTTGATCTACCTTGGACGTGGAACAACAGTGTGTTGGTGGGATGATCATGGGAGGACGGGCTTCTTCCAGAATGCCGGTGTGAATGAGCGTGAATAGGTGCAAATGATCCTCAGCTGAATGAGCAAGAGAATCTACGAGTTGGATTGTTGACGTGAATGTGGGATGCACTGTCAGGATTAGCAAACCTAGGGACGGATCTTCTAGAGCAACAACTCATTAACCATGCCCATTGCATGGCAAACAGAACCTACGTGCCCTTTTATGCATTTAACTGTCTAAGATATGCCAACCGTGGATTTCAGGGGCTGAATGCGAGGCTGAATGACGAGCTGAACGAGGTTGAGCTTAGCAATATAAGCACGCATAGTCTGAATGAGGGGTCATTCGAAAAACACAACCTGTCAATAAAAACATAAATGTCAATTATGCCCAGAAAATGTCATTTGATCATAAATAAATCATAATATAATGAAATACAAACAAGATTTGTGTAATAGGTAAATATATGCATACCTGGACTATTTGATGGGCTGAATGACAAGAAAACAACCTAATATAACAAAAAATGATAGAAATAACGCCATTTCGAGTAGATTGAATGATAAAAAATGGTGGCGAAATGGACACCAACACTTGCTTCTTCCACCTCTCCATCTTTGATATCTTCAAAAACATACCCCTCTTTGATGCTCGGTTACTGTCCCTGAGTCTCCATTTCATTTACAAGAAGCAAACTATACTTTGAATCTTTGAGTGCAACATTATACTAACTCTACTCCCTGACTTCTATGTCAGCAAACACACTATTAGTTTGCAAGTTTGCACATGGTCTTGTCTCCCCTAAAGTCTGAGACATCTCTCTACTTCTGACTGCAATCCCGCCTTTATACTTGGGTTCTTCCAACAAGTGTTCCAGCAATTCAATCTTTCCTTGATAACTATCCAACACTTCATCATAATGTTATTCATAATCTTCAGCATGTCCGCCTTCTTCATTGACAACCTTCAGTAGTTGTCCTTCATCTCCTTGACTAAATCTAATAGCCAATACTGCCCTATTCAGTTCTATAACAGGTTTCTTTTTTCCATGGGACAAATCTGCCTCACCTTCTTCTCCAACATTCTTTTCATTTCTGTCCTTGTTTAAGCCATCTTCGAGAGTTCTCTGAGACAATGGTTCCTCAGCCTTCATCGAAATAAGATTTTGATCCATCTTCATCATGTCAACTTCAGATGATTGTCCTCCCCTATTAAGTAATTCATCAATGAGTTCCTTTTGCTGCACTAGTTCCACTCTGCCTTCTTCTGTAATACCTTCATCAATATCATACCTTACTTTCACGCATTCTTCAACTTGATTGCTTTCCTTCCTAACATCCCTTGTTAACTGTCCATTTTCATTTATACTTGCAAAATCACACACTTGGTCTGTTTTAAACCACAAGGCTTTATGGCCTTGCTTGATGGCTCACCCATGAAAACTTCTTTTTGTACACTATTATTTTCATCCACAGGAAACTGATTTCTATTTTCCTGTCCATCTCTTTGCCTCTCATTCTTCATAGCTTTCTTATTACTTATGGTACTATCCTCCTTTATGCAACCTATATTCTTTTTAAGAATCTCTATGCATAACATATCACCACTCTTATATTCTACTTTGGCTTGTCCAAATTCACTACCTCCTTGCAATCTGCTAGTGTCTCCCTTTAAAATTGACACAAATTTGTCCTGTTTTTTTCACTTCCCATTACTTCCTTTGAAGTTTGCAACTTCTTGCCTTCCACATTTTCTTCCATCCTTTTAGAATCACCTAGTTGATTCTCTTCTTCTTCCTTCATGACAATTCCTTGTGCCTGCTTTTCACTAACTCCAGTATCTGTGTACTTACCTGCATTCAAATCATTAGTTTTAAAATTATGAGACCCTCTTCTGCTCCTAGATGCTTCCAACATCTTTTCCTTATGTTGATCTGGATACTTCAGGAATTTATTCTCATTACCCTTTTTTGATTTTATATCTGTTTCCACATCTTTACCAAAGAAGACTTCTAGTTCATGACTATGAACTTCTACTCCCAACTCAGCTACTCTGAGTTCTCTCTCCACTCTGGCATATAAGCTTTGCCTCAACCTTACCTATAATAGGCTCCATACCACTATCCAACAGTCTCATAATCATTTCAGGGCTTGCTCTCATCTCAGCAAGTTCTGTGTCAAACTCTTCTTGGCTCACCTCCTTACCTATGTCATTCGTGTCGGCAATTAATCTATCATCACCTATAACAAACAGGTCATCCACATAAAAGTAGTATCACTTGATTGCCTTCCTCAACCTTGTAGTGCAGGTTGGAATTTGATTTACTCTTAGTAAAGCCCAAATTGGATAGGAAACTGTCCATCCTACCATACCAAGTCCTAGGAGCTTGCTTCAAGCCATACAGGGCTTTCTTCAACTTGCACACATATGACTCTCTGTCATGTGTCTCAAAACCAAGTGGCTGCACCACATACACTTCCTCCTCGACTACACCATTCAAGAAAGTTGTCTTGACATCCATCTGGTGTATCTTCCATTTCATCACTGCAGCTAGAGAATGTACTGATCTAATGGAAGTGTATCTGGCTACAGGAGAAAAAGTCTCTTCATAGTCCATCCTCTCTTTCTGAGAGAAGCCACGAGCTACAAACCTCGCTTTGTATTTTTCTATGCTACCATCTGCAGCATGCTTGATCTTATAGATCCACTTGGAAGTCACAACAGACTTCCCTTTAGGTCTTGGGACCACATCCCAAACATCATTCTTCATGATCAACTGGTATTCCTTGATCATGCCATTCTTCCATTATTGCATCCCGAATCCTGGGAACTTCAGATTCTTCAATAGATAGTTTTCTTTGAATTTCGTTTGCGGGAACAAATGTTGTAGTCCTTCTTTTGTAGGTGATTGTACACGATCTTTCCTACAACTCAGCTTTAATTGCATGATTAGAAACTTCTCATAGTTTACAGAACAAAGTCTTATACATAAAGGCATATGTCATATAGTCATGCAATTATCTTAGCCAATGCTTCAATACAACATTTATCCATATCCCGTAACTTTCTAGATGCCTTCCAATCTCTACCAGAACATTTGTTAAGAGTGTGCACAAATCCCAACATGTCAGCAAAGAGGTTTCATTCTAGATAAGTAGCAATGGAATGTTGTACAGTGCCATAGGCCACTTACTCATCACATATATATTAGTAGTATACTGTTCATTAATGCAATTATTCTAATATGCATAATACACACCCTAAGTCTAGGAACATAAGCATATACATCATTGAACAGTATTATCTAAACAATCAAATATACAAGAAATGACAATTCAAATACTTATCTTGTTTGTTTGTAGGGTGGAATCCCTCTCAATATTTGCTTCCTTGCAGGAACTACTGGAGTGTGATCCCTCTTGATCTTTTCTTCCTGGATTACCTGTCCTTGAACTTATATCCATCCTCAATCACTATGCATACTTACTAGTGTCATCGTTGTGTTATCCTCGAGGTCGCATACATACATTCATTAGTATAATCTCAATACTATAAAAAACATTATGATTCTAAGTAATCTTAAACATGTATGGTCAAGATCATTTCATACACAGATAATTTATCACAATTCTTTTACTCATGCATATTCCTATTTGACCATAGGACTTTTCTGGTTAGTCATATCATCAATCAAAGTAAGAAGCATAATATGCCTAAGCCCATGATTACTCAAACCTATAACTTCATGAATAATCATTATCAATCATGCCAAGTATACTTATATAAGAGATCCTATCACAAGGTAGGATTCTAACTTGATATAGGAAAAACATACCTGGATTAGCATGCCAGGTAGTTATGTCTAACATACTCGCATAATGTCTTCTTGTTCTCTTCAATGACTTGTGCTAGTAACCTACATATCTCATAGGTTAACCATTATAGAACCAAGTTATACATACCTCGTAAGTAGATCTTCTATGTGATCCATGACAATGGATGAATCTTTGTCTTCATGTCACTATGGTCATATGTTCTTGAACTAGAACATGATTTTTCTTTCTTGATGTACCTTTCATGTTAGCGGACAACATCAACCTAATACAACACCACAATGCATTAGTACAATCATGAGTGTCAAAACCGTAATCAATGAATATCTGCATTCATAATTTTATTAAGGTGATATGACAAGTCTAAAGTTAATCAAGATTGTACTAACCTTAATGAAGACAAACATACCATAAACTTAATCATGAACAGATCTCGAAACATACCTGGATAAGTCATACCTGTCGAGATTTCTTGTAATCTTCTTATGTAAGCCTCATCTCCCTCTGAAACATGAACTTCTTCACTTATGCCACTACTACATTTTTGGCCTTTAAGGGGGGTTGTCTTTCGCCCCCAAAAGTGACCTACGAGAGGGGGGGGTTTGGCTTTGGGGGCAGTTTCGGAAAAGCCGCCCCTAAAGGCACCGATGTTAAAAGTTTTTCCCTTTAAGGGCGATTTTTGATGAGATTGGAACTGCCCCCAAAAGTGACTTTTAGGGGCGGTTTGTGACCCCCCTCATAGAGGTCTACGGAGGCGGTTTAAACCCCCCTCGTAGACCCCTTCATAGAGACCTACGGGGGCGGTTTTGAACCCCCTTCATAGAGACCTACAAGGGCGATTGTGAAGCCCCCTCATACAAACCTACAGGGGCGGTTTGGAACCCCCCTTGTAGAGAACTATAGGGGCGATTTCAAACCCCCCTCATAGAGGCCTATAGGGGCGGTTGTGAACCCCCCTCGTATAGTCCTATAGGGACGGTTTGAAACCCCCCTTGTAGAGGACTATAGGGGTAGTTTAGAACCCCCCTGATAGAGGCTTATAGGGGCGGTTTTGAACCCCCCTCGTAGATTCCTATAGAGACAGTTTGAAACCCCCCTCGTAGAGGCCTATAGAGGAGGTTTTGAACCCCCCCTAAAAGTGACTTTTAGGGGCAGTTGTAAACCCCCCTCGTAGACACCTATGGGGGCGGTTCAGAACCCCCCCTAAAAGTCCTTATTACAAACCTTTGGGGGCAGTTACAAACCCCCCTCGTAGGTACCTACAAGGGTGGTTCTAAACCCCCCTCGTTGTAACATACAAGGGAAATTTCGAACCCCCCTCGTAGTGACATATGAAGGCAGCTTAGAACCCCCCTCGTAGCAACATACAAAGACTATTTGAAACCCCCTCTATAGCCATAATAAATCATAATGAAATATATTTGATTAAAAATACCAATATTGCAATATCAATAGGGCACGGAGGAATCGAACCACCAATCTCCTGCTTGTAAGGCATGTGCTCTTCCATTGAGCTAGAACCCTTTTAGAATTGGGGAGAGGAGAATATGAACACCCATATTGCATCATTTGTCATTCTAAGAAAAGACACTAATATTCAAAGACAGCCATGCTTAAAATCCAATTTATTTTTCAACACATTGATAAGCACAAAAATATACCATAATAAGCTTAGAGCTCCTTCTAACTTTTGGAACTATTTGAAGAGACCCCAAAGATGTATAACCACGAAAATCTACATAAGTAATTTCACATAGGATCTATGTTGGTAAAGAAACTGGGATTTAACTCCCTTGTTTACAGATAATTAACATTGATCATATACTAGATCCACAGGGTATACTTCAAAATTGCTAAACACCATAACCATAAAAGCATTACAAGATGATACTAATCCAATGAAAATGAAAGGAAATGCAAGAAATCATAAAATTGTTAATGAACTCACCTTCATTTAGTATTTTATTTGTCGGCAACCTACCTCTACTTCCCTTCGTAACATAGCATTTTCCCTGTCAGAGACCTACCTTTCCTGGTTGGGTGGGAATAGAGAATTGGGGAAAAGATGATTCCAGGAGCCGGGGGTGGGAACTGGGGAGATCCATGAGGTTTTCCTTGCAAAATAGATATATATTAAGCTAACTTATGCCACATCATTGTCATATTACATTACCCATCTCCCCATCTGGGATGTAATATGCACCCTTCACTACAAAAATGTTTTATAAATTATTCTCAGCTTATGCTCCAAGAAGCATAAGATTTGTAGAACTGACTCTCTTCCCATTAATATCTACTATACCCATTCTCTTGTCTGCCTTTGGTACATACATATATCACATAACTTGTTGCAATACAAGTATTTGTACCTATCTCATAATAGATTGATCTCTGTGATCAGGTGTATAGTTTTTATGGCATTAATAATTATATTGTTTTTCTCCTAGTATTTTTCATTTTTGTACTAGCTCAAATGCAGGTTAGATACTTCTACATTTAAAGGGATTCAAACCAAGCAATCATTTTTGTATTGGAAATAATTTTTAGTCTTTCCATAAATGAGTAAACTTTAAAGCCCAAGGTGTTAGTTCAACCAATTGTTGTCACATCGTTGGGCATTTGGCTAGTTTGGTGTTGGCAGGTAACCAGTTCAAATCCACACAGTTGAGAAACACTAGTCTATTCCAACAAGTTTACTAGGGATGCCATCCATGAATGTGAGGAAGTATCCCTTGGGATTCCTGCGAGGCTTTCCTTGGAAAAAAACAAGTTATCTTTGAAAAATTGTGTTGTGTTTGGTTATCCAAATTGACTTTACAACAAATTGGTAGGGAGGGAAAGACACTTTTCATATTGTTTTTCCTTTGTAGTCTCAAAGGATAGTCATTGTAATTTGTCCCAACCTACCAAAACTGACAAACGGTCTCCCTCTAGCTAAAAAGGTGTTAGGAAACAAAATGCAACTCTATGGTTGCCATGAGCGAAACCTTCCTAGTGAAATAACAAAAACCAAGTAAATGACTCAAATTCTAGAAGGTACAGCTATTTTTACTGGCATGCTTTGTGAAAACTATATGTAACTAAACCTCTTATGTATGTTAACACTCTCCGTTATAAGGCTTCCTCCACAACTGCTCTAGAGTCAGCAACCTCCTTTCATAAATCATTTTTAGGTACTACAAAATTTTAATGTTGGAACTTTGGAGACTAACTGGAGTTACAACAAGAACATAGCCAAATCATTTGTCTTTCAAGAAACCCTATCAACCAAGTAAAGACCTAAAATTGAAGTGCTAAATATCTAATCCTCTTCCCAACTCTTAAAATACAATCTGAGTGTGAGTACAATGTTCATGAATGAGGAGCTTTCCAAAGGATATTTTAAATTGCAAACACATTGTAATTTGCAAGGCTTGTAAGATCAAGCAGAGAACTTCTAATATGTACTCACAATAACCATGCAAGGCTTGTCGATTTATTGTGTGCAAAAAAGCAAACCACAATCAACAATATCACATAAGAATATTCAATGCACCTAAATAGAGCTTTTCAAGCCTGATTAACAGTAGAAATTATATAAAAGACAAACCAGTATTTTGCAGCTATATTAGTCAACTACATCGTCGGCTCTTGTTAAGAATACTATCTTTTAACTAAATTTCAGTTTAGTTTCCATATAATCATAATTTATGTATCAATATGATGCCACAATGAAATTTTAGAAATAATTGAAATCCACTTTTGTTTTGATGAATTCAAACAAGAGGTTAAGATTACCTCATCAACACAAAGATGCACAAGTTCTTTGGCTAGCTCCAAAACTCCTTTTATAAAGGCCCTTAATGTAACACCCCATTTTGACATTAGTACCTGAACTACTATCATATGTTGTATTTGTTGATTGTGAGACCTCGTCGGTTTTTGACGACACTATGGACATATGGTTCTATTATTTTGCTGATATATATATGTGTGTGTATGATGATAGTATTATGATCGGTAGTCATGTTTAGATATGTATCATGCGTTAATTATGTCAAATATATGGAATTTACTAAATGATGGGTACGTGGATACGGTTACAGTTATATGTTGAAATAATGAATGTTATGCCAGGTGCATGGCGAATGAATGAGTTTATTGTTGTTATGTTATGATGAAATATATGTGTGTACATATCGAGGATTTATGCACGATATTCTATATTGTATGTCGAGGACTGACTTACAGGTTGAAACAGCTAAGTGATAGCTGGATCCTGCGAGGTGGGAGGGCCTCGGGGACACGGACTTCGAAAGATAAAATGGTATGTGAGTGATGCATTATTTACTTCCGTATGGTTATTACGTTGTTTATTATGATGTATGTTATGACATGGGTGGGGTAGGGTTTCAGGAAACTCAACCACCCAGATCGGTTATACGATGACAAACCGAGTACAAGTGCAATGCTGTTGTTATGTCGGGTGGACATAGTCCCTTGTTCCATTACGAGGGTGGAGGCTTTACCCACCGTTTATCCCCGAAACCCAGAGTCATGGGAGGGTTGTGCTACGGCGCGCTCCCCAAGGTGTGTGATGATGACTGTTGGTTGCCTGCTGGGGAAGCTTGGTCGTTGTAGTCGACACTTCCGCTTACAGGTTCTAGCTGGAACCGATCATGACTTGACATTTCAAGGTAGTCCAGCAGAGGACAGGATAGGATGTGGAAGTTAGTGATGATGTAGGTAGATAGGTGTAGTGTGAAGTAGGGGTGAAAACAAGATCTAACTGTAGGTGTGTAAATCCCTTGAACAGTATGTGTCAAAATCAGTGATGTATGAATTGTCGTAACTTGGATTTCAGTAAGCTAATGGATCGTACCTTGTAAACTATGTTAAAACATGTGTCGGTAAATAATAAGTTCCTTGATTATGAGTGATGTGTGTGAATTATTACTTTAGTGTACTTACGTGAGGAATGTAAGTAATAGCTACGCTTACATAACTCATCTACATATTATGAATTACATGAAATGTCAATTAGTGTTGCTTAATATTAATTACTGTCGTTTAGTAATTAACTATTGTTGATCAATGTCAATAATGTCGATTAAAGTTAATAATGATGACTAGGGTTAATAATGTTGATTAGTGGTTAATTATTGTCCATTAATAATTAATTATGGTTGATTAATAAACAAAGCTATGGTTAACCTAGGTAGTGACTAATGCAATTGATTAGAATGCTTGATTGATTGTTAATGAGTTTAATTAGCCAGGACTAAAGGTTGAAATGTAACTATAAGGTTAAAAAAGTTGATAGTAACTTGATCCCTTAAATTAATTATGTGTTAATGATGTTAATTAATTTTAACAAGACTATGCTTATCTTTAGTAATGATTGTTAATTAGCTAATTACAAACTAAGGTGTAATTAAAATGGAAACAAGTATATGAGTCGATTAAATCTTAGTGAATTTTATTTAATTAATATAATTACACATTGATAGTGTTATGATTTACATTGATAGGATTATTGTTCATAATTGATAAATTGAATTAGTGAATTTATAATTAAAGGGAATTTACATATTATAAATATTAGAAACCATTAATTAAATGATTAGGTAATTGTAATTAATCAATTGACAACTACTGCTAATTAAATTAAATTGGTGAAGCGTGCAAGTTTAAACTATATAATATATATATAACATTTATTATTTATTAATTAAATGGTCAAATGTTGAAATATGAGTAAGGATATGTTTAAAATTATTCTATTAAATAAAAGGATTAAATTTAATTGAATTAAAGGTTACGGTTGAGAAGTGACCCCAACCAACACTTTTAATATTAATTTAAATATTTAAAAGAGTCCAAGTCCAAGTTGAGGGCTCGAGGACTTACATGGTAGATGAATGGGTTGGATGAAATTTAAGTTAGGGATAAGGGTACTAATGAGGGGGAGAGTCGGCAAGTGAAGGGGATAAGAGGGAGAAGGGATGGAAGGAGAAGGGGAGCTTTACCTTATGTTTTTGGGGAGAAGTTTTGGAGAGCAGAAATTGGGAGAGCAGAGCTGCAAAGAAGGGATTTTGTTGGAGATCGTTTTCTAAAGGGATACAACAGCTTAGGGCTTGTACTCGTTTTGGGCTGGGGGGTCCAAAGGGGTACCTTTGGAGCTGGGTGGTCGGCGAGACCTCGCCAGTTGGCAGGGTGGCAAAACTAGTTTGGCTGGTTGAGTTTCAGAACTGTGGGGAAGGCTTTTGGCTGCAGGGAAAAGCAAGGAGAAACAGCAAACGGAGGCAGCAACAAAGGGGGATCTGCAAGCTACCTACAGGTATTTTCCAACAGGTATGTTTTATCATTCTACCTTGTAAAATTATGTAAAAATGTAAATTACAAAAGTTTATATGCTGTGTTGTTATATCTGCTGCTCCTGCACAACAATCACTGGTTAGAGGTAGACATAACATAATTATAGTTGTTCAATTTTTGGTAAATGTAAACACTTATTTATTATTTTTTTTAACAGCCAAAACTAGTAATGAGGGTAGAGACTTAACAAAACAGGAACAGAAATCACAACAGAAACAAAACAAAAATTTTGAACAGAACTGAAATATCTGACTGTATATAAAAGTTAAAGGAGACCCCAGTTGGGGGTCTTACATATGGTATCAGAGCCATGGTTCCAAATCTGGAACCAGAGGGCTCATTACATTGAACAGAACTGTGTGAAGAAAAAAGAAAAAAAAAGATTTACTGGAAACCATGACTCTTGTGCAAGTAATTGACCTGCATGAAACACCACTCAGAGTTAGAAAATTATAAATACATTATATATGTATAGGTATATATACAAAAAAAACAAGAGTGATTACATTTACGTTAAAAAAATAAACTATTAAATATATATATGTATATAACATGTAAAAAAGAAAAAGAAGAAAAATTTCATAAATAATGTTGCATAACAGATATATATAACATTTAAACGGGATTATGGGAGATTTTGGAGCTGCCGCTAGGGTTCTGCCGCTCTCTGGTTCGCGCCTGCAGCCGCCATGGCTGTGCCTGGGGGAGGGTCCCCCCCTCCCTCCCCTTCCATCTCTGCGGAAGAAGCCTTCAAGCATCTTACTAACCCGCGTGGTAAGAAACTGTTGACCAATGAGATTCCCAAATTCATCAAAAAATTGGACGAGATACCTGAAATCGAACTCCCACCGGAAAACGCCATTAAAACTGCTCTCGCCCTCTCATCTCGTGGACTGGTAGGCCAATTCATGGGTCTGTGGCCAACGGCGAGAACTACAGATGATTGGATACAACGGAATTGGAGGCCTCATTTGAAACATAGTGTAACGTGCTACCCAGTAGGAAGAGGATTCTACATCTTTGAATTCATCTCAAAAGAAGACAGAGACCTAATCTTCAGAAATGGCCCCTATTTCATGGGGGCTCAAGGACTCTACCTCAACAGATGGACCCCTGATTTTGATCCAAGCATTGACGTTCCAAAGGAGGTACCGGTCTGGGTAAGGCTTCCAAACCTGCCTGCACACTGCTGGAACCCTGATTCGCTGGAAAAGATTGGAAACCGCCTGGGAAGGTACATAGATAAAGCTGATCCAAAGGGGCAATACTCGTGTGCCCGAATCTGTGTGGAGGTTGATCTAGAAGCAGGTCTACCAGAAGCAATCAAATTATCGATCGGTCCCTGGAGTCATTATCAAAAACTGGATTATGAGCAACTGCCGTTTAAGTGCAGACTCTGCCATGAGCATGGCCACTTTCAAAGATCCTGCCCAAAAGCCCAGTCCCAGGAGGAGAATGAGGGTTGGCAGCAGGTCAAGAAATCTAAAACATCAGCCAAGATTCCTGAAAAAAGATCCATGAATACCGGACAAAATCCACCGACAAAAGATCCCCTCAAATCCAAAGAGACAGAAAAGGGGAAAAAAGCAGCTGATCAGACCAATGCTCCCACATCGAGCAAGGTAAACCACTCTCAGGACTCAGATATAGAAATAATCGGCCTGGTCAATACAAATGCTAACCATGAAGATAGCCTTGAAGCTGGAGAAATCCCCCAAGGGTATAATGTGGGAAAGCCATCCCAAGATCTAACAGACAATCAATCTCCGAACTCCCCGAAACTCCTATCTGATCCAAAGACCCCAAAAGATCTGGATCATGAACCCGCCATACTGGATTCTGAATCAGGGGGGTGCACAGATGAAGAGGCTTCAGACTCTAGCAGCTCTCATGCTACCCCCAATCAGCCTGCCAAAGCTCTAGGTCGCAAATCCAAAAAAAAACACAGGGAAGAGAAAGCCATTCAAGATATAAACAAAGGAGCACAGCAAACCATCGATTCAATGATTACCAGATCAAAGCAAGGCAAGGGCCGCAAAAGGGCCCCCACTCCCAAGAAAGTTTAAATGCGACTCGCCTCCTGGAATTGCAGAGGTCTAGGCTCCAAAGCTAAGCAAGATGCTATGAAGGACATCACCAAAATCAACATGCCTGACATCCTCTTAATCCAGGAGACGAAATTGGAGGACTTAAACCTCCATCAAGCTGCCCTTAAATTCTGGAAGAAGGGTCCTGGAAAAGCTAACAGCTCAAGAGGAGCATCGGGAGGAATCGCCACACTGTGGGACGAGTCCAAGTTCATCCTCATCACTGATCACTGCAGCACGCATTGGATCTACACCAAACTTCAGCATATTGACTCTGGAATTCAAGTAAGTCTGTTCAATCTCTATGTTCCCAATCTGGCTCCTGACAAAGCTCAATGCTGGGAGTCATTGGATTCCTATTTATCCATGCATGAACCAAATAATATTATCCTTGCAGGAGATCTTAATGTAACCCTGTCTGCTGACGAAAAGAAAGGAGGCTCCCCAATAAGAGACCAATCCAGAGAATGGGTTGAGGATCTTATTATGGGATGGGACCTCTTAGATATCAAACCGTTGGTAGGAAATTTCACCTGGACCAACAAAAGAATCGGCCCGGGTCACATAGCGGCTAGGCTTGACAGATTCCTAGTCCACTCCGACTTCCTAATGCTCAGACTGTTAGCAACTTCCAAAATCCTCCCTAACTGCATCTCGGATCACAAACCAATCCTGCTGGAGTTATCTTCTGAAACTAATCTGGGCCCTATCCCTTTCCGGTTTATCCCTCTATGGCTTCACCATGAGAACTTCCACCTTGTCGTCCGCAACTCTTGGTCAGTCCCTATCCCTGGTTCTCCTTCCTTTTCTTGGGAACAGAAAATCAAAAGACTGAAATCGGACCTTAAAGCCTGGGCAAAGAGTATCACCTCTCCTACCACTCGCAGAATTGATTCCCAAAAAGTTCTGGAAGACCTTCAACTCTCCCTGGAATCAATCAACCCCACCCCTCAGACCCATGTCGCTGAAACGGAACTTCAAAAACATTTCTTCCAAGCTTGCAGGGTAGAAGAAGAATATTGGCGTCAAAAATCTAGGAGCCTGTGGCTGGAATGTGGTGACAAAAACACCTCATTCTTCCACAAACAAGCGGAGGCCAAAAAGAACTATAAAGCAGTCAAAGAGATCAACTACCAAGGAACCATCTACAATAACTTCAAAGATATCAAAAAAGCCGCTTACAATACCTTCAAAGACCTCTTCTCAGCTCCTATTGAACAACCCCCGAATCCCCTTGATTACCCTTTTGACACCATCCCAACCCTGGTCCAAAATTCTGACAACATCTTCCTCACTGCTCCCATTTCCATGAAAGAACTAAAATTAGCCCTCTTCAGAATGAAACCTGACAGTGCACCAGGCCCGGATGGCTTCACTGCAAGATTCTACACCAACTGCTGGGACCTGATTAAATTGGATCTCCTGAGAATGGTGAGACATTCGCAAAAAACCAACAAATTAGGGGGAAGCACGAACTCTGCCTTCCTAACGCTGATTCCAAAAGATAAAGGGGCCATTCATTTTTCCAGATTCAGGCCTATCTCCCTCTGCAATATGAGCTACAAAATTGTAACCAAAATCATAGCTAACAGGCTCAAAAAAGTCCTGCCTCGTATAATCCCTGAAAACCAAGGAGGCTTCATAAAAGGCCGACAGATTCAAGACAATATATTGCTGGTCCAAGAGGCCATACACTCCAGCCATCACTCAAAAGAAGGAGGCATGGTGATAAAGCTTGATTTAGCAAACGCCTTCGACAGAGTCAACCATAATTTCCTGCTCCTGGTCATGAAGAAACTTGGGTTCTCAGATCCCTTTGCTAATTGGATCCAAGGCTGTATAAGCTCCCCTTGGATAGCTCCTCTGGTCAATGGCCGCCCCACTAATTTCTTTCAAGCCTCCCGGGGCCTTAGACAAGGCTGCCCACTGTCCCCTTTGCTCTATGCAATCCAAGCCTCGGTCCTTAGCTTCCAACTGATTAAAGCCCAGCAGTGGAATGTTCTCCCCGGTCTCCATTTGGCAACTAATGTGAACAAAATCAACCATGCTCAATTTGCAGATGACACTCTTTTGCTGGGTGTAGCTAGTACCCATGTAGCAAGAAGATTCAAACATGAGCTGGATACCTACAGACAGATCTCTGGCAGTAAGATCAATTTCCAAAAAAGCAAGATTTATGGCTGGAATTGCACCCCTAGAGAACTGGGGGATATAGCGCGAATCTTAGAAATGGAAGCAGTACATGATTAGGAATCCATCACCTATCTAGGGGTCCCAATTGCTAAAGGCATCCCCAAAGCAAGCCAATGGAATCCTATTCTGGACAAAATTAAGAATCGAATTCAAAACTGGGGCTCTAACTGGCTAAATCAGGCCGGAAAGACTGTCCTTTTAAAATCGGTCCTGATGAGCATTCCGATTTATCAATCTTCCATCCTCCTCGCCCCTTCTCTGATCATTGGGAAAATGGAGAAACTAATCAGGAAATTCCTATGGGAAGGAGGAAAAGGAAACAACAACAGACTCCATCTGGTAGGATGGGACAAAATTCAAAAGCCCTACAGGGAAGGAGGACTTCATTTCAGAAGTATGGCTAGACAAAATTTGGCCATGGGAGCAAAAATTCTCTGGAAACTAGTGTCAGGCCGAGAGACTTGGAGCAAAAAAGTCTTAAGGAAAAAATACTTCCCTGGCTCTAGATTAAACTGCCTCGATAAGCCACCTCAAAGAAAGAAAGGTTCCCCAATTTTCACACTCTGCAACAAGGTTCGGGATCATTTTGCTAGCCTCCTTTACTGGATCCCTGGTAATGGGAAAAAGATAAACATCTGGAAGGACTCTATTATGGGAGACCAACCCATAGGTGAAGCAAATGATATTGGAAACCTGAAAGATTGGATGCAGCACAGAAACATAGCTACTCTTTGGGACATATCCATTTGGGAGGAAGAAGGGGGAAAAAAATGGATTGACTGGAACCTAGGCGAGGTCCCTGATAACCTTCTTGGGGAAGCTGAGATGCTGGTGCAATTGCTTCAAGGGAAAGCCCCCATTTCTGAGTCTGCCAAAGACAAAAGAGGATGGGGCTACGAATCTGGTAGCTATACAGCTGCCGAAGGGTATAGGTCTTTTCAAACGATGCATCAAGCACCCAATAATCCTGCCAAGTGGAATTTCATCTGGAATTCACCACTCATTCCAAAAATTGATCTTTTCTGCTGGACGATTGCACATAACAGCATTTTAACGGGAGACACACTAAAGAGACGAGGTCTGAAAGGGCCTTCGAAATGCCCCCTGTGCCTTTCTGATGAAGAAACAATATCTCATCTTCTGCTAATGTGTCCTTTCTCCAAAGAGGTCTGGCATCAGGTTCTCCTTGGTCATGGAAACCTTGACAGATTTGAAAACCTTCCAGATCTTTTCAGCAACTGGAGCAAAAACTCCCCTTTTGATCTTCTTAAGAAAAACCGACTCAAATCCCTCTGGATGTGGACCCCAAAAGTTATATGCTGGAAGATCTGGCTGGAACGAAATAGCCGCTTATTTAGAGATAAAGCAACCTCAAGCTCCAGGGTAGCTACCACTTGCGTGGCCTTGTTGGGGGAAGCAGTGGATTCCAGAACTATCACCAACACTAGAAGTCTCAGTCCTGTTGAGGCAAGCTGGATAGCCAAATTCAATCTCAAAGATGTCTCCAATGCAATCTCACCCACCTCTCACGAAAACTGGGAAATTAGAATGAGTGCAACCGAGTTCAATAATTGGAGATCGACAATAAAGGAGCACTGCCTGTTCTTTGATGGGGCCTCTAAGGGCAACCCAGGAAAAGCTGGAGCGGGGGGAATCCTCCTCAACCCTCACAATGAAATCCTCACTTCCTTTGCCTGGGGCATAGGGACGGACTCCAATAATAATGCGGAAGTACTGGCCCTCTGGCAAGGGCTAAAGCAAGCCATTGATAAGGATATTCCCGAGCTCACCGTTTTCGGAGATTCAAGGATTATTATTCAAGCCATGAACTCGAATAAGCCAACCCATCAGCTTAATCTTTCTCGGGTCCTGCGTAGAATATTCCTACTCATGTCCAAATTCATCAAAATCAGCTTTTATCATGTTCCTCGTGATCTCAACGGTCTGGCTGATGCAGAGGCCAACAGAGCCGTGCTCCTGGGCAGGAGTATTTTGTCGATTAATGACAGAGAATCTTATTGCTCCATCCCTTAAGACAAATAAGATCCTGACATCGATTTTCTACTGGATTGCTAAGATGCTCGCGGATCCGAATAGCGAGATGGTCAAGATTGCCATCGAGGATATTCTCCACTTCAGACTGCTACTCCAGGACGGTGGCTCTGGAACCCGTGACAAGCCAGAGCGCCTCTTCTCCTATATAATCAGGCCGTCTGGGAACAGACCTCTCCAGTGCGCCAGTGCTAGAAATAGAAGCAAGAGATTGAGTAGAAGAACCAAGAAGATCAGGATCCGTCTGCGAAATACAGCATGGCGTCGGTGGGCTCAACTTCAGGAGGCAAAACGCTGGAGGACAGACTGGACGATCTGCAAAATTCAATCGACATTCTTAAATCAAAGTCTGAGGAGAATGAAGGCCGACAGAAATCCCACAATGCAGAGGATTTCCAGAAATGGAGAAAGTTCAATAAGGATCTACAGGGCATCAAGGAGGAAATCAAAGATTCCAAAGGAGAAGTCTCCTATTTTGAAGAGGTGGTGTACACCCATTTCAAAGACCAGGCCAATACTGAAGGGAATTTCGGGAACAGAATTGCTGCACTGGAAGCAGCGGTCCAGAAGATCCTGGAAAAGCTTAATGGCGCTTAGACCTTGCTCAGATCTCTACTATGTTCTCTTTGCTATTTCTTGTATCACATTCCAGTCCACTGTAATTTTGCTACTTAATTCTGAAACCTCTGGGCAGCCTAAGCCTAAGAATTTTGTTGTTTCAGATACTGATAGTTATGTACCCAAGCACACGGTGGCTGATTCACCGGCTCTTAATTAATCTTCCCAATGCTTTTGTCTAAAAAAAAAACATTTAAACAGAGAAAATATTTGACAGAAAAACATATATATATATATATATGGATCTTTAAAAATTGAAAACAAAAAAAAAATTATATATATATATATATAATAATAGAATAGAAGGATTTAATTTATATATATATATATATATATATTGAACAAAAAATATGGAACAAAAAAAAACAACAAAACAAAAAAATATATATATGTAATACATAGTTTAAAGGAATATAAAAAAAAAAAAATTTGGAATTACCATAAAATTAAACGAGGGCTCATTGTTTCTATAAATAATCAAAAAAAAAAAAACGATACATTGGCCTCGAAATCCCAATATCCAATTCAACCACCGAAAGTTTGCCAAGTATTGAAAATCGTACACACAACATCATCACAAGCAGCTCGACAAACAATAGCCAAGCCAAGGGAGCATCACACAATGGGCATTTCTTTTACACAAGATTTAAAAATTGGTTGAATTCCGAACTTCACTCTGCAGGAATCGAACCTACGACCTCCACATAGTAAACCCTACGCCCTCACTGGTAGGGCTATCGCAGCACCGAGAGCATTGCATATAACCGAACGCCAAGTCGAAAGAGGGCCTACACAGCCATCCATCCTCCAAACGCCTTGCTTTGTAGGGCTATTGCAGGACTCGAACAAAATCGAACCCACGATCTACCTCATCAAGCTCCAACGACTTGCCATTGCACAGCGGTTATACCTTCGCCAAACCCTGGCCTCCACCTTGAACGCACTGTCTAGGAAGAGACTGTCACTGCATTTCCAGGTTGTGGAGGTGAAGGGCCTGTCAGTGCAGACCCGTGCCGAGAGGGAGAGCCACTACCTCGGCGAAGGGAAGAAGCCCGCAGCCCACGACCTCTGCGCGGAGGATTAAAAAAAAAAACACGTGCAGAAGGGAAGACCAGCCGCTGCGCGGGAAGAAACATGGCGCATGCTGAAGGGAAGACCCGCGGCTCTGTGCCTGAAGAGAGAGCTGGGTCTGTATGGCCTTGGGTGGAGCAGAGAGTAGCTAGAAACCGCGCGAAGGATAGCTGCAACACAAACTATGACGGATAAGACGAGTAGTAGGATGCGGCAGAAACAACATCTGACGGTTTTGAACGACCTGGGGGTGATAGGGCATACAGTGCGGCTTGAAAGAGCTACGTTGAGCCTTTACCCACTACCATATGGCAGCCTTTCGTTATAGCATTTCCTACAAGACTCTGTAGAGATCTGATCTCTTTTGCCGATTCTGGCTCTAAAAACCAGCATACGTTTCCCACATCTAATGGAAAGCATGAGCAAGGGTGTGCCGGAGAACAACAACGTCAGGCTGCTGTGGGTGAGGAGCTGACGACTTAGGGAGTGGAACTATGGGCGTTGGGTTGCGGTCTGCTCAAAGGAGAGCCGCCGAGAGGGAAACCAACGGAGAAAACCTATGGGTTTGTGCAGAGAGAGAAGGAGCCCTGCGCAGTATGCACTCCCAGCTCGTTGAAAAATAAATAAATACAAAAGGAAACGAAAATAACACAAAATACTCGCAAACGTGCAACTAGCTTAAATACCAGACAAATCACTGATTACCTGTAACCCCTGCCTCCTCCTCCGGCTGGTGCTGGTGCTTCTGCCATAGCGTGGCGGAGCTTCTTCCGTGAAAAAAAAAAACCCTCGACAAGCTCGCATAATGTTGCAGAGCTAAAAGTTCTGTGGAAAAAAGGGCAAAAATGACGGAGAGTCTTGGGGATTGACCCTATTTAGGGTTTTCCCTCTTTGGCATGGCGGTGGCAGCATGGAGAGGCCGCGTGGCCTTCAGTTACACCCCTTCTTTTGCATGGCGGTGGATGGAGTGAGGAGTCCGCATGGTCTTAGGATTTTTATCCTCATTTATTTATTATATATTTTTTTTATTTTATATATAAAATAAAATATTTTGTTATATGTTATATTATAATATTTTGTTATATAATAAATACAAAAAAAATATAAATATAAATTATTTACAAAAACAATATGTACATTGCAATGTTTTAATATTTTAATATTAATTTTGTTTATATTAATTACTTAATTAATTTATATATAACAAAATCCTTATGGTAATATATTCTTGTTTTTTTTTTCATTAGTATTATTTAATATATATATATATATATATATATTAAATATAAGGTTAATTGATTAAGTTCAGTGTTATTAATGCCAATTACCAATTAATAATTATTTTTAAATTAATTAAGTTAAGTTAATTATTAATGTAATTAGTATGATGTATATTAATTATGTTAAAATGTACATTAATTATTAAGATTGGTTAAAGATGAATATGGTCAATATCATTATAAATTCAAATTTATTAAATTAATTAATTAATGTAATGTTGAATGTTAAATACGATGTTACACTTAATGTTAAATAGAGGTGACAGGGGAATAAATATTAAATGATAAATTTTAATTAAATACATAACCGTTAGATAACTTTGATGGTAAGTTGGCATTAACACTAATGACCTTATCTTTCTTGAGGTGTTCTTTGCCGAGACTTCGACGTAAGGCCGAAGGGGCAAGACGGACCCTGAATCTCGAAAACAAGACACCATGTTGACCAGCATGACGAGCTGATCACTAGGACACTGTTTTTACCCCATGACCAAAGTGTTTGCTAAAAACGACACTAAACTTAAGACTTAGGTTATGTTTTTATTTAATTATTAAAATTGTTAAAATTATTAATTATTAATGAGAAGCGAGGTAGTAAACATTAATTAAATATCTTGAAGAGTCAATAACGACTTAATGAGGATTGTGTGGAATCCAATACCTAAACCTACATAGAGCTGCTGATGTAAATCTAGTACCGGGTGGCCTCAAGATGGCCTGATCGAAATGTCCTGAACTATAGCTCTTAGAGTAAAAACGCTCGTAAATTAGTCATGACGCACTTTTGAATTAAATTGTTGAGTTTGATAGTAAATTAGTCATGATGTCATTATGTGCTAATTATCCTATTATTCCATGAGCAGGAATAAACATGGTAAGAACGTGAGCAGATCGGGGGCGAGGTCAGACGACGGCATTACCTGAGTCGAGTGTACCGGCACCATCGCCAGAGACCATTCTTATACTGCGCTCGTTGGAAGCGATAAACGAAACACTCAGGGGACTAGCACAGAGAGGTAGTGTTGCCTCAGAGGTAGAGGTGGAGGCCCCTCCACTAAGGGAGGAAGTTCCTGTGGTAGAAGCGAATACGGTACCAAGAACTCTGCAACAGGATATCAAAAGGGAGCTTCAGAAGATAAGGCTTCCATAATTTTCGGGGGGTCGATCAGGGATACGAGCAGAGTCGTGGTTGGAAGAGATGACCAGGTGCTTGACCTTGCAGGAGTACACCTCCACGTCCAAGTCCAAACTAGCCATATTTCAACTAAAGGGGGCCGCTTTGAACTGGTGGGGAAACCAAGAAAGGCAGCTACACCTTACACCAGACACGGTTCCGTGGGAACTGTTTGTGGAAAAATTCAAAGGAAAGTACCTACCCGCATCCTACCAAGAAGAACAGGCAGGGGCTCTTCACGCCTTGGTACAAAGGCATCTATCAGTGGAGGAGTATGAAGAGAGGTTCATGGAGTTAGTGAAGTATGTCCCTTACTTGGACAATGACGAACGCCAGGTTGAGCGCTTCGTGTATGGGCTCAATGCCAAGATCAGGGCTCAGGTACGGATGTGGAAACCAACTTCGGTCGCCGAAGCAGTAGATTGTGCTCGTTACACTGAGGAGATGTTGGGTGCAAATCCCATCAGGTCATTCAACTCTCAGCAGTCAGGGTTTGTGGGAAAGCCCCTCGAAGCTACCCTCGGGGAGGATATGCGAGGCCACCTCCTTACGGGAACAGGAGCACACCGAGAGTCGCAGCGGTAGACAGATCAATGGCAACTAGGGTGGTGCCCCAGTCAGCCACAGGAACTCACCAAGGTGCGAGGAATTTCAGGGGAACTGCCGGTAGAGGAAGGGGTCCTAGGGGGAGGAACCCCTCTCAGAGGTCTGAAAAGGTTATCTCGCCCACTCCATTACAGGTTGTTTGTTGGGGATGTGGAGGTCCACATTACCAGCGTGATTGTCCCGAATTACGATCCGGTACAGTGCAGCGAGAGGGAAAAGCTCCAATGGGGAGTGGGGGTAATAGGCATCAGATCTCGGCTACAGTAAACAACCATCAAGCAGAGCACCAATCCACTGTGGTGGAATCATCAGGTACGGTCAATAATGTCAAGCTTAGAATATTGTTTGATCCAGGTGCTACTGATAGTTTCATTTCTCCATATGCATTAGACAAATGTGGGTTGGCAGCCTACGAGCATGACGATTTCAGCTTAGTCGAAATGGCTTCAGGGGTAAAGCAAGCAGTAGGACCTAGTGTCGATAAGTGTGTAGTGGATCTCGGGGTGTGTGTTACACAAGTCAAAGTGTACGTCACCACCCTCGGAACTTATGATCTCATCATCGGTATGAATTGGCTTGAGGAACATCGAGCTTTCTTGGACTGTTATGGAAAGAAGGTTCTTTGCATTAATGACAACGAAGAGGCCATCAAGATCCAGGGTATCAAACGGAAGGTGTCCCTACGTTTCATATCAACGATGAACGTAAAGCGATGTATGCGACAGGGATGCCAGTTGTACATTGTTGAAGCGGTAAACAGTGAGAAGGGACCCTCCCTTGATGACTATCCAGTATTAGCCGAGTTCAGTGATGTATTCCCAAAGGAATTACCTGGGTTACCTCCTAAGAGGGAACTTGATTTTACCATTGAGGTAAAACCTAGTTCGGAGCCAACATCGAAGACACCTTACAGGATGACGGCCCCAGAACTTTGTGAGTTGCAAATGCAGTTGAAGGAACTGTTAGATCTAGGGTTCATCAGACCAAGTATTTCACCGTGGGGTGCGCCAGTAATCTTTGTGAAGAAGAAGGATGGTTCCTTGCGTCTTTGCATAGATTACCGAGATTTGAATAGAGCCACCGTGAAGAATAGGTACCCGATACCCCAAATCGATGATCTCTTTGATCAAATGAAAGGGGCGACAGTCTTCTCAAAGATCGATTTACGATCAGGTTACCACCAGCTATGGATTAAGGAAGGTGATATACCTAAGACTGCTTTTCGAACAAGGTTTGGGCACTATGAGTTTGTGGTGGTACCCTTCGGTTTGACCAATGCCCCAGCCGTATTCATGAGTCTCATGAATAGCGTGTTCCGAAAATACTTAGATCAGTTTGTGCAAGTCTTCTTGGACGACATCCTCATCTACTCCAAGAATGAACAGGAGCACAAGGAACACTTGCGAATAGTGTTGTCATGCTTAAGGGAGCATCAGTTGTATGGTAAGTTGTCCAAATGTTCGTTCTATCAGAAGGAGATTCATTACCTAGGGCATATAATTTCCGGTGAGGGAATTTCTGTGGACCTTGAAAAGGTGAAGGCCATAATGGAATGGCCCGTGCCAAAGAATGCGCATGAAGTAAGGAGCTTCATGGGGTTAGCCGGGTATTATAGAAGGTTTGTTGAGGGTTTCTCAAAAATCGCAAAACCCATAACTACCTTACAGCGTAAAGGCACTAGGTATGAATGGACAGATGAATGCGATGCCGCATTCGCCGAGCTAAAAAGACTATTGACGAGTGCACCAATTCTACGAGTTCCAGATATGGAGAAGGAATTCACGGTTTGCACCGATGCTTCAAGGCAAGGTTTGGGTGCAATATTGATGCAGGAAGGTGGGGTAATAGCTTATGCGTCGAGAAAGCTAAAAACACATGAAGAGAATTACCCTACTCATGACCTAGAGTTAGCTGCAGTGATGTTAGCTTTGAAGCTTTGGAGACATTACCTTGTTGGACGAAGCTTTGAACTCAAGTTTGATCACCAAAGCTTAAGGTATATCTTCACTCAAAGAGACCTAAATGCTAGGCAAAGGTGATGGAGTGAATTTATGAGCGAGTATGATTTTGGGATTTCCTACATCAAGGGGAAGGAGAATGTGGTAGCGGATGCCTTAAGCAGAAAACCAAGACTTTTCTCTCTTATACCTTTGAAGGTGGACTTGAGGGAAAGAATTTTAGGGCAACTACTCGGGGATAGTTGGTACCTAAAGGTCACAGCGGCACTCCAGAATGGGAAACCGGTGGGACCAAAGTTTGAAGGCTATGAGTTGGAATCCGATGGTTTGTTACGGTATCAAGGGAGGATGTATATTCCTAAGGAGGGAGATATTAGAGAGACTATCCTTAAGGAAGCCCATAGAGCAGTATTGTGCACACCCGGGTGTAAAGAAGATGTATGCAGACATGAAGCAACTCTTCTTTTGGGCAGGGATGAAAAGCGACGTGGTCAAATTCGTCGCTAGGTGCCTTGAGTGTCAGCAAGTAAAAGCTGATCATCACCACCCAGCAGGTCTGTTGCAGCCACATGACATTCCTATGTCGAAGTGGGAGGTTATCTCCATGGACTTCGTGGTGGGATTGCCTCTTACCTCTCATAGGCATGATGCCATTATGGTCATCATTGAAAAACTGACCAAAACTGCTCACTTCATTCCAGTTAAGGAGACCTATGATGTCACGGATGTAACACGTGTATTCATAAATGAAGTTGTTCGTCTCCATGGGTTTCCCAAGAAGATTATATCGGATAGAGATTCCAGGTTTACATCCAGGTTTTGGACGAGTTTGCAGTCGGCGTTGGGTACTCAGTTGAACCTAAGCACTGCTTACCATCCAGAGATAGATGGGCAAACAAAAAGAGTGAATCAGGTGATGGAGGACATGCTTAGAATGTATGTCATGGATCAACAAACTCATTGGGAAAAGCACTTACCTTTGGTAGAGTTTGCTTACAACAACAGTTACCATAGCTCAATTGGGATGCCTCCATATGAAGCTTTATATGGAAGGCTATGCAGGACACCATTGAGTTGGGAAAGGTTAGAGGATCGAGTAATTATAGGACTTGAGTTGATTCAGGAGATGGAAGAACAAGTTGTTCAGATTAGACAGCGGTTAAAGGAAGCACAGGATAGGCAGAAGAGTTATGCCGATGCGCATAGGGTTGACCGAAGCTATAAGGTTGGTGATGTAGTGTTCGTCTGCATCAGGCCTAGCAAAAGTACCATCAGGTTTGGGAAAGGGACAAAGTTCTCGCCACGATTTATAGGACCCTTTGAAATTTTAGAAAAGGTTGGACCCGTCACGTATCGTCTTGCGCTGCCACCCCATTTGCACAAAACTCATAATGTTTTTCATGTATCTGTTTTACGACATTATGTAGCTGATGAGTCACATAAAATAAATTGGAAGGAACTGCAGGTTTCGTACGAGGGAACCATCAGGGTCGAACCATTACTTATATTGGACCGCAGGGTTAAACAGTTGAGGCACCGTTTGGTGGACCAAGTTAAGGTCCAGTGGGACCGATATAGCCCAGGTTCTGCTACCTGGGAGGACGCAGAGACTATGCGTAGTGATTATCCCACGTTATTTTGATCATAACTTCGGGTCGAAGTTTCCTGAAGGGTGGGTGTATGTAACACCCCATTTTGACATTAGTACCTGAACTACTATCATATGTTGTATTTGTTGATTGTGAGACCTCGTCGGTTTTTGACGACACTGTGGACATATGGTTCTATTATTTTGCCGATATATATATGTGTGTGTATGATGATAGTATTATGATCGGTAGTCATGTTTAGATATATATCATGCGTTAATTATGTCAAATATATGGAATTTACTAAATGATGGGTACGTGAATACCGTTACAGTTATATGTTGAAATAATGAATGTTATGCCAGGTGCATGGCGAATGAATGAGTTTATTGTTGTTATGTTATGATGAAATATATGTGTGTACATATCGAGGATTTATGCACGATATTCTATATTGTATGTCGAGGACTGACTTACAGGTTGAAACGGTTAAGTGATAGCTGGATCCTGCGAGGTGGGAGGGCCTCGGGGACACGGACTTCGAAAGATAAAATGGTATGCGAGTGATGCATTATTTACTTTCGTATGGTTATTACGCTGTTTATTATGATGTATGTTATGACATGGGTGGGGTAGGGTTTCAGAAAACTCAACCGCCCAGATCGGTTATACGATGACAGACCGAGTACCAGTGCAATGCTGTTGTTATGTCGGGTGGACATAGTCCCTTGTTCCATTAGGGGGGTGGAGGCTTTACCCACCGTTTATCCCCGAAACCCAGAGTCATGGGAGGGTTGTGCTACGACGCGCTCCCCAAGGTGTGTGATGATGACTGGTGGTTGCCTGCTGGGGAAGCTTGGTCGTTGTAGTCGACACTTCCGCTTACAGGTTCTAGCTGGAACCGATCATGACTTGACATTTCAGGGTAGTCCAGCAGAGGACAGGATAGGATGTGGAAGTTAGTGATGATGTAGGTAGATAGGTGTAGTGCGAAGTAGGGGTGAAAACAAGATCTAACTGTAGGTGTGTAAATCCCTTGAACAGTATGTGTCAAAATCAGTGATGTATGAATTGTCGTAACTTGGATTTCAGTAAGCTAATGGATCGTACCTTGTAAACTATGTTAAAACATATGTCGGTAAATAATAAGTTCCTTGATTATGAGTGATGTATGTGAATTATTACTTTAGTGTACTTACGTGAGGAATGTAAGCAGTAGCTACGCTTACATAACTCGCCTACATATTATGAATTACATGAAATGTCAATTAGTGTCGCTTAATATTAATTACTGTCGTTTAGTAATTAACTATTGTTGATCAATGTTAATAATGTCGATTAAAGTTAATAATGATGATTAGGGTTAATAATGTTGATTAGTGGTTAATTATTGTCCATTAATAATTAATTATGGTTGATTAATAAACAAAGCTATGGTTAACCTAGGTAGTGACTAATGCAATTGATTAGAATGCTTGATTGATTGTTAATGAGTTTAATTAGCCAGGACTAAGGGTTGAAATATAACTATAAGGTTAAAAAAGTTGATAGTAACTTGATCCCTTAAATTAATTATGTGTTAATGATGTTAATTAATTTTAACAAGACTATGTTTATCTTTAGTAATGATTGTTAATTAGCTAATTACAAACTAAGGTGTAATTAAAATGGAAACAGGTATATGAGTCGATTAAATCTTAGTGAATTTTATTTAATTAATATAATTACACATTGATAGTGTTATGATTTACATTGATAGGATTATTGTTCATAATTGATAAATTGAATTAGTGAATTTATAATTAAAGGGAATTTACATATTATAAATATTAGAAACCATTAATTAAATGATTAGGTAATTGTAATTAATCAATTGACAACTACTGCTAATTAAATTAAATTGGTGAAGCGTGCAAGTTTAAACTATATAATATATATATAACATTTATTATTTATTAATTAAATGGTCAAATGTTAAAATATGAGTAAGGATATGTTTAAAATTATTCTATTAAATAAAAGGATTAAATTTAATTGAATTAAAGGTTACGGTTGAGAAGTGACCCCAACCAACACTTTTAATATTAATTTAAATATTTAAAAGAGTCCAAGTCCAAGTTGAGGGCTCGAGGACTTACATGGTAGATGAATGGGTTGGATGAAATTTAAGTTAGGGATAAGGGTAGTAATGAGGGGGAGAGTCGGCAAGTGAAGGGGATAAGAGGGAGAAGGGATGGAAGGAGAAGGGGAGCTTTACCTTATGTTTTTGGGGAGAAGTTTTGGAGAGCAGAAATTGGGAGAGCAAAGCTGCAAAGAAGGGATTTTGTTGGAGATCGTTTTCTAAAGGGATACAACAGCTTAGGGCTTGTACTCGGTTTGGGCTGGGGGGTCCAAAGGGGTACCTTTGGAGCTGGGTGGTCGGCGAAACCTCGCCAGTTGGCAGGGTGGCAAAACTAGTTTGGCTGGTTGAGTTTCAGAACTGTGGGGAAGGCTTTTGGCTACAGGGAAAAGCAAGGAGAAACAGCAAACGGGGGCAACAACAAAGGGGGATCTGCAAGCTACCTACAGGTATTTTCCAACAGGTATGTTTTATCATTCTACCTTGTAATATTATGTAAAAATGTAAATTACAAA
Organism: Larix kaempferi; assembly: GCA_027924585.1. Lineage (NCBI taxonomy): Eukaryota > Viridiplantae > Streptophyta > Pinopsida > Pinales > Pinaceae > Larix > Larix kaempferi. The sequence goes on along the minus strand of BSBM01000940.1, from coordinate 7,182,956 downwards.
AGTTTATATGCTGTGTTGTTATATCTGCTGCTCCTGCACAACAATAACTGGTTAGAGGTAGACATAACATAATTATAGTTGTTCAATTTTTGGTAAATGTAAACACTTATTTATTATTTTTTTTAACAGCCAAAACTAGTAATGAGGGTAGAGACTTAACAAAACAGGAACAGAAATCACAACAGAAACAAAACAGAAATTTTGAACAGAACTGAAATATCTAACTGTATATAAAAGTTAAAGGAGACCCCAGTTGGGGGTCTTACACTTAATCCCTTATCAGGGGATATAAGATATGGATGATAACCATATGCTTCTAACACAATCTACATACAAATAAAAGTATCACAGTCAATTTCCCTTTACATTTTCCAGCAATATCATGTCTAATGCTTATAACTCAAAAAACTGATAACAAAAGACATGTATAAATAGATGGAAATATTTTTCCATAAAATCAATACAACCCAAGTTGGGAATCACAATAGTATGGTTTCATATGCTTCTTGATGTTGAGTTGGAACTGAAAAGGAATCTAGGAGAGCTTTTCATTAGTTATATGTATCAATATGGTTGATTACACTGGTAATGTTCATGCGTAGCATAACTTGTTGATTGCAATGGTAATGTTCATGTATAACATAACTTGTTGGTTTTTCGTTTACATCTTACACTTCTTCAGCAAGTAATGCTTTGTCCCCACTTGCCTCAAGGACAGGCCACTAGGTCTTTCTTGTCTTCTCACCCTTACGTAAAAAAAAGAAAAAACAGATTCTACAGATCTGGTTTTATATCAGCTTTAATAGGACAGGTTTGTAGTCTTACCATTGAATCCCCCCTTGCACCCGAGGATAGTCAATATAAAGTGAGTTAAATGACCACCATGGTGACAGTGGGTGGTGTCCTCAAGTTCTTCAAGGGATTGTACTTGAACAATTAAACTTATACTTTGTGAAGATCTTGGAGGTAACAATAATATAGGATGTGGTCTAGTTTCTGCCAACCAAGAAGGGAGAGCATATGATAGGTGGCCAAATAACATTGCATGAACTTACTTTTCTAATGTTGGCATAGGTGGCTAGGGTCCCACTTTTAGTATATGTACTCGCTAGGAAAGGTTGACTCCCAAAGACACTCTCAAAATGGTTTAAGGTGTGTGTGCAGCTCTTCCAGCCAGAAATTTGTGACATGTTAGCACCCAAGAAAGTCCCAAACATGTATGAATGACATCTTGACACTTGAAATTTCTCTCAATATGCTTATGTTTGTTCATTACAGCCAGAATAAACTTAGTGGGTAAATTTTCAGCAATGATTTTCCCATTTAGATAAAGAGGGTGAAACTAAGCATACACTATCTTTGCAAATTATTTACAACATAAAGACTCGGATCCATGTGGATCAACACCTGTCAAAGATGTTACAAACTTGAAAAACAATGCAAAATTTAAATATCCACTAAGCATTCTGTCACTAATAGAAATGCTGAAATTGCAAGAATTGTTCCATTTGTGCACTCTGCCTTGCATAGTTTCTACCCAACATCTATTTCATTTTTCTTAATCAAGACATAAACAAATGAGAAAATAAAATTGGCAAGTAGTAACTGTTCTCCAGATTTACACCAATTTTTCCAAGGGATTATCCTTGTGCCATTTTGCATAAGTCTCTCATTACTTCAAATCTCCATCATGGTCAATTTGTATGTCTCTGGGCCTATGTATTCTTGGTTGCATTTGAAAATAGTAAAATACATGTTTCTCAAAGCCTTATCTATTGTTTTGTGTTTGCCATTTTGCTTTCAAATCCAAATATTTCAAAATTAAAAATAAAAATGAATATAAACTTATATTATTATAAAACTACTTAATATGGTTTTAAAATAATATTTTATGTTTATTTTTATAAAAAGTGGCTTTGATTAGAATATGGGTTTTCGTCCAATTTTTTTTTTAGCCAATTCATAAGTCAATACCCTATCTTATTTGGCACTAAAACTACCCGATCCCCAATTCAATAAGCTGTTGGATTTGTTCATTGTTGCAAAAGGTTGCTTGGGAATCGAGCCCAACATCCAAATAAATCATTCAATCACAAGATCAATGTCCCATCGAATTTATGCAAGTCCAACTATCAAGACAATCACCGAGACCAAAAGTCAAGCAAATGTCACACCATGGCTGCCAAGTCACAAGGGAAGAGCCATGTGTTGAAAAATAAATGCATAAGTTCCAAAGGTATCAACAACGTCCATGCTATTATTCATCCAGTCGATGAGCAAAATGCCAATAGGAATGCCCGATGGTGTCAATGCAGATGTTCAAACTTGTGCCAAAATTAATTTCAAAATGTTATGACAGAAACCACGGTCATCGCCATACGCCAGTTGAACATCACAGGATTACACTAAGGGAGAGATTATTATTATGGGCAAGAACAGGACCTACATCAGTGTGGAGTGTGGTTTTTGTAGCTGTTTTAAGTAAGGAATTTGTTGGAATTGTTGAGCAGCTTCTCCAGCTTAGGGAGCTTAGGAACTGACACCGTCACATTGGAGACATAAACATGAATGTTTAACTCAACAGATATCACACTATTTTTGCATAAAAGAAAGACTTTGCTTATGGTGAAACTGAAAAATGCATACAGCTATGAAAATTGGAAAAGAGAAATGTGTCTTAAGCAAATCTCATGTATAAGTTTCCCTCCTTCTATAGGCATTGTCAAAAATAGGCCATTGAAAGCCTGGAATGAAATTCTTGCTATGTTTTCTGCGTATTCACAGAGGGAGAATAGTTTGCAAGCTACAAAGATGTAGCGCGCCCGTAAGTTCCTTCATAAGTGCTCATAGGTGTCATTAACCACATGAGAGCCCGAGCCCAAGTATTCAGCTCATGCATAATGTTTATATATTAATTTGAACTACAAAAGAAATGATCTGAGATGGTATTTTCATTGTAAATGTGATGAACTCTATTGCTCGTGATCGGAAGATTCCTCTTTCTTTGCAATCGGTTTGCCACATAATGAGATTGTTGTTCAAATTTGTTGATGAGATGGACTTTGAAAAGATTGGAACAATTTGAAAATGAGAGAAGTTGTGGAGCTTCAAGTGCTTCATCCTGAGAAATTTGTTCATCTTGAAATAAATCCTCCTAAAGGTGTTTTTTGCTATGGACCTCCTGGCACAGGAAAGACAATACTAGCTCAAGCAGTGGTTAATTGTACTAATGCATGTTTTATTATAGTTATTGGAAGTGATTTTGTTCAGAAATATATTGGTGAGGGTACTCGAATTGTTGAAGAGTTTTTTAGATGTCCCAGTCAAAGAAGGCCTGTATTGCCCTTTTGATGGCAAGCTAAATATGCATCCCATATTTTATTCAGCATTTGAGTATTTCAATGGTATAGGTGATAGGAAAAGAACATATCTTGGGGCCCGAGAAATCATTTCTATATTTAATGGTAGTTATTGAGCATCAAGTTGAAATTTAGATGGTTTGATCCACTTTCCTAGATCCACATTCTTAGCAACAGTTCCAGCATCACAAGGCATGAGGGCAGCTTATGCATAGATGGTAGAGCACCTGGCTAACTAACTCCATATTTGAAGGCTAAAGATCAATGATCGACCCCATGTTTCTAGGGCACCTGGCAGCAGGGGATTTTGGTCAAAGGGTCATCTCCAGCTTTCCAGGAAGTCAAATCATTGGTGGAGGAGCAATTACAGGAAGAATTTCGATTAGAGGCCTTTCATCAAGCAGTAGCACTGGAGACCACCAGACTTGTGGTTAAATGATGATTTTGTTCGAACACTGCATCCCTTCTATTTAAGAAAGTGTTTATTGGTTTCCCATGCCTTCCAAATACTTTGGGAAACAAATGTACCTTTAAGTAGAGGTGATGAGGAGGTCTTGCAGAGTCAAATTTGATCAAGAAGTCTCATCATAGAGATACCTGTGATGAATGCAAGTGCTAATCCATACTCTCTAGATATCACAGCCCTCCAAGGTTTTAAGAATCCATTTCACACACATGCCTTGGGATTGAATATGGATGTTAAGAATACCCAGACCTCCCCAATCCATTTGAATACCACGGCCTCCAAATGATTATGTGGAAGTCTTTCCAACCCTTGAATGTGGCCCATACAAAAGACTCAAGAGACTTCCCTAGTCTTTTGTATGCACTGAGGGACGGATCCTAACCTGAAAAGTAATATCCATGCATGGCAGCCAGCACTTTGGAGTGATCTGAAAGCATGTAGCTAAGGAAAGGAGCATACTCATACAATTATTGATTTTCTTTTCCACCCTTAAAATAAGCATGTCCTAGAGTTGTCCGGTGGAGGCATGGAATGCAAAAGGAATTCTCAGAAATTTAACTAGCCAACTGAATCTATGACCAACCCTGATATAAAAAACAGTGTGGTGAATCCTTAACACTTTGTCTGTAGCATTGTGTCTTGACCCTTTGAATACTAGAGCTGAGGCAGTACATAAGACTTCTAGCAGTCCATGGTATTATCCATTGACTCCCAATCTTCCTGAATGGTAGGAAAGGAATCATTTACAAAATGAGTTAGGAAGAGTTGGGTTCCAGTAGAGGAATGCCTCAAATAAGGCCCTGCTCAATTCTTTGTGCTGTAAGATGTCTGAGTGCTTCAATGAACATCACTTACCAAGCTAGTGCAGACAGACAATGCTGGCAAATGGGTTAAAGCAATCCCACCTCTTTTGATCTGTGTGTACTGGTGGAGAGAAAATTCTCATAAGGGTATGCATTTCATGTAACGAGAAAAAGCACACACAAGTTAATCTAGTACTATAAAAATAGCTAATAAAGTACAATAAGATTAACACTACACAATTTATTGTCAGTTTGGATTATGAATTTAGATCTGGTGAAGTATTAGATGATGGCAAGCGAATGTGAATTAGTCAAAATTATTTTTAAGGCCCCTTAAAACATATTATAACCAAAACTTTTCTTATTGGTCAGGATTCCTTATATGTGCCAATTTCGTAGGGCATAATCGAAGATGCATAAAATATATCTTTTGAGTAGATTTGGGAATTTGAAAGAAGGGCTATATACATGTAATAATGTAAACTGTTGTGTGTATTTTCATTTTTGAGGAATATAAAAACACTTGTTTGCTTGTTTATTCTTTGTTGAACTAGGGAAAATTTTAATCTTTTGAGTCAAGGCTATAATACTGGATATGGTTAGTAACTTAGTTTACTGGGAAAGCAGAAGTGCTGTACTGAGCTAGAATTCTGATCGTATTACTATGTCCATTCTTCCTGACATGTGATGCTTTTAACACAGGATCGTACTGGACGAATAGTTTTCAAACTCTTTGGCAAAGATCCAAGTGAAATTCCTCAAGTTTTGCGTTCACAGAAACCTCACATCTAAGATTGAAGGAGGGATTTGCTTGGCTTTGTATAATATATGCATTCTTACTAATTTAAAAACTGTGTTTGTATGTTCCTTGATGTCTCTTCAAAAGTTTGATATTATTTCCGTCTATACTAGATCTGTCTTCTGAAGATGTTTTGGATTTGTTGCAAATATTAGTTTCTTCATTTCAACTTCTAGTTATTCAAAATCTTTTATACAAATGTGTGGTATGCATCAGATCCTAGATTGGCTTTCTCACAACCCTTCAGATATAGAGAGCCATATCAGGGCTGGCTGTGTCATATTAACAATTTATTTATGCTTATCCGAGCCTCTGTGGCAGTAGGTATGCTATTTTAATTGCAATTTTTCTGTTTAGCTTTTATGTATTAGTTGGGAACTTGATTTGATCTTTTTCTTCCTTCACAACTTACCGGGGGCTTCAAAATTTGCTGAGAGAGGTTTCTTGGGGCCTCAGATAGTGATTTATGGAATACAGGATGGATATTTGCCCAACTGGATAATCAAATTGCATTCATTTATGATGGTAATGCTTAATTTTGTTGGCAATCTGTAGGTGGAAAACAAGAGATCACCATATCACTCTTGCTTGTATGTTGATCTAATTGTATTTTTGAATTGCTTTCTACATCTCTCTTACTAGACAGTCCTTGCATGGGAAGAAGTAACCCTTATATTTTCTTTACATAGGGAGCCAGATTGAAAATGGAGAGGTTGATTCTTTTTGGCTTATATCCTTCATCGTCCCTGAGTGAACTGTTTGCTACTAAGTTTTAGAATATTTTATGAACACCAAAGAACTTTTTTGGAGCTTGTTTTGGATGTATTCTTTCCCTTGACCTCAGTTTTACCTTTTTAGTATATCTAATCAGTTCATTGAACTAATGTGCTCCTGCCGTTTGGTTTAGGTCAGGTTTTGTTGGACATGTCCTCAAATTATGCGAATGCTCCTCTATTTTTAAGTGTTACGCCCATTGCTGTTACCGCTGGCAAGAAAACAAATATTGTGGTGAAAGGCCATAATCTTACCAGTTCAGCTTTAAAGTATTGCATCTCACTTTCATGATCATTTGTGAATATATTCTTTCATTTGGTTGGGGAAATTTGAAAGAAATGCACCTTATTGAGACTATAGTTACAGGATACAGTGGGATCTGGGCTAGTGTTATGAAAATGTCTCACTGTCTCAGATATGGATATGGCTATATCTTCAGATTATACAGTAATGACTAATTTTAATACGTAAAAAAATCTTTAAATTGTGCAATTTTATCCAGGTTTTTTCTGCCCTCCTGTGACCTGAGTCACCGGATTTGGTGATTTTTCGCCTTCAAAATCGAAATTCACCAATTTTTTTATGACAACAGAATTTTGATTTTTCGCCTTCAAAATCTAAAAGCTTATCAGACATATAGTAAGCCATTTTTTGGCATTGTGCATTCTATTCAGGACAAGAATTGAGAAAGAAAGCAGAGAGAAAAATAGAATATCATTCTATAGGTGGGGAATTGATTTAAACAAACAGAAAGGGACATATTCAATTATTACCATGCATGTAGAACAATATATTGTAATTGAGCGATCCATAATCAAAAGAAAACATCTATACCTCACTTACATCTTCATCTTCCTCCTCTGTATCACTTTATTTGACATCTCCATCTTCATTACTTTCATCATCTTCATCATCACTAGCTTCGACCCACTCTGTTTTTTAAGCCTGTTACAAAAGAAGAAGAAAATAACTTACCGTTTCAGAAGATAGAAACAAACTCTGTTTTTTAACCCTGTTACAAAAGAAGAAGAAAATAACTTACCATTTCAGAAGATAAAAACAAAAATTAGATTGTATCTGATGTTTTTGCACGTAATTATTCGTTTTCCAAGGACCCTGCAGTTTTAAGTTAATCAAAACAAGCACAAAAGGAGATGTTACATACCAATAAGATCAATATAATCATTAAAACTACAGTGAAACGGCCTGCCATGATACTTCAAAAAATGTAAAAAGAACACAGATTTTATCAAATTTATTTTAAGTTGTCTTGCCCAAACTTCCTGACTAAATCCAATCATCTTGAATTTAAAAAGCAACGTGGAATCACTATGAAAAGGAGCAGAGTATTGGTGCAAAAAGAAATCCCAAAAAAAGGATATGCCACTACAGAAATATTGCCAACAAGGCTAGCATTGTTCTGTGGGATTTTCACACAACACAAAAACTTAAAGGAGAGTATTACCATGATGTAATAGAAGAAGAGGGCTTCGAATTTGCTTATGAGCATGACTCCAGTGAAAAGAATTGAATCGCTTGACCTCGTCTTGTTCTAGAGCTTGAATTGGGGGGATTTTTCTTGGGACTAGCCTCCTCTTTTGGTAATCTTGGATTCTGTAAGTCCAAGGATAAATAATCATCCTATCATCATCATATACACATAGCTCTCCCTGCCACCAATCTCCTTTCTGAACACTCTTTGTTTTCTCCTTCTTCAGATCTGAGTAGTGCACCCTCTCAACTGTATTCTACCAATGCAGGCCAAGGGAGTTACAAATGCGCCCCTTTTTCAAATCCCAAATGTAGTTGGAAACGCCCTCTTCTTCAGGATGATCCTCAGTCCACGGAGATATTCTACCTCCCTTTTATAGCCCATGTAGCCCATGAAGCCACACACTAGAATATGAGAAAGATAAACTCCATGATTCACACAAATAAGTGTGCCCCTTCTCTAAGTAACACTGAAAATCTTTGCTATCTCTTCGAATATGCAAATAAACTTGTCTTTCATCCATGGTAATGAGCACGATGGAGAGATTTGAGTGATCTCCATCGTATCTTTGCTCTGCGTCTCTTAAACCAGGCCGCAATTTCCCCGGGCCACTCTGGTCTACTCTGTGCGGGTCTCTTTGCTGCAGATTTGGCACGATGGAGAGATTTGAGTTATCTCCGTTGTATCTTTGCTCTGCGTCTCTTAAACCAGGCCGCAATTTCTCCGGGCCACTCTGGTCTACTCTGTGCGGGTCTCTTTGCTGCAGATTTGGCATGAGGAGGAAAGCGGAAATACTGGGTTAACAAAGGGCGGGAGTGGAGGTAAGTCAAGTTGTTTTTTATTATTATTTAATTTGTGCTTTATTTTATGTATAATAATTTTAAAAAGTATAAATTAAATAATAATAAAAACAATAACTTGACTTATCTCCACTTTCCCTCTCTTATATATAATTTATTTCGTTCTAGCTACTAGTCCCTTGTCAATGTAGTTTTTAGTTTATTTTTTGTAATATTTATGGCTATTTTTTTCAAATCTACAAATTGTTTTTTATTACTAAGTTTATTTGTTTTATTAGCTAGTGAGTTTATTCATTTTATTAGTTAGTAGACATACTTCTAATACTAATCATGATGATTGAGTTATGTGTTATGTCCAAAAATTACATTTAGTTGAAGAATGTGAAAGCTTCACATGGACCCAAAATCTCTCAAGAACTCATTTAAGAAATAATTGCATTTCATGTTTCAAATTCTCATTTGGGAATTCTTTTAAACAATTTGTGTGCAATGCTAACATCCCATAACAATAAACTCTATATTATAGTATGATGCCTTGTTGCTTCCATAATTGCACTTAGTTTGATTTCCAAGTGGGGTAGGGATAATGACACCAACTATCAAGGAAATGATAGAGGATGGGAAGAAAGGAAAAAAGATAGGACATGATGGTAGAAAGGACCTAGAGAAGGAAATAGGTGAGGGGTGATAATGCTATGGAAGGCTTAATGAAATTAGGAAGACAAAGGGGATGATGCTAAAGCAAGAGAAGAATAGGTAAGAGGGAGGTGTGAGGCATGAAAGGTATGGTTCGGGAGGTGATATCATAGATGTAGTCTACAAGATGCAAAAAATTGCTCCATGCCTTATTGGGATAACATGATAATTAACACCACTAAGATGAAATCATCCCGAGTTTGTCTTGATTTGAAACAATGACCTATGGAGATATTGACTATCTAGGAGGAGAGAAAGGAGAAGGGACTCACCAAGAGGTACCACGTGCATAGATACCAAAAATCATGCAACACGTAGCCAACTCCTAACACATGCAACACATAGCCAAAAACACCAACTCTTCCAAAACACAACAATAAAGATATTTGAAACATGGTGAATGTGAATGCTCATGAACCCAATAATTTGCATTGGTGGCCTCCTTCAAGCCACCTACAAAGAAATTCAAGAAGACAACTCCAAATTCAAATAAAATATCAAATTTCATTGATTTTTAAAGGCCCTTTTTTTAATTTTTTGTTATATATTTCTTTAGCGTCGCTTAAGAGATGCCTAACAAAAACTTATGCCAAGGTATTGACGTTGGGTTAAAAAATGGTTTTTTAGAGACATGAGAAGCCATACGTTGCTTAAAAGACTAACTGAAGTAGATTATCTTTTGATTTGAGAACCACAACTCCATGTTTTTCATGGATCTTTGACATCACTAAACAATGATGAAGGGTTTCATTTTTCTCCTCCTTTAGCCAAACATATAAAGAATCACTGACTTTGGTTTAATTGTGCATTGACTTATGTTGATTGAATTATAATGGCCAAGGAATAGACCATTCAAAGATGGACTTAGCCCTTGTTCTTAGGTAATACCTTCTATTTTTAGTGAAAATCCAGCTGCTTATCAGTGCATGGTCCTTCTACGTTGATGCCCAATCCATGAATGCATTAGAAGCATCCTGGCCCTCTTGAAATTGTCTTATAATGGCATGGACCACCTTTTTTGTATTGGGGATCTTCTGGTCTAGCCAAATCCCCCATAATGGGTCCTAGATAGCAATAAACAAACACACTTCTGGACCACGAGCAAGGTTCTGAAACAAGTAACATGCAACAAACTCATTAGCCCAGACCTAAACAATGGTTGGAATGAATTACTTAAGGAAACTCCAACACATCTAGTTGGTGGTGATACCTTGAAAGGTAGAAATTATTTGCTTTGCAATTACCAGAAAGACGGAAATAAACCCAAAAAGGAGTTTTGTTACTTCTTGAAGCCTATACTACAGGACCTCTTTAAACCATTGTCCAGGTTTGAAGCAACATGCTAACCATCTGTTTCCATAGTAATATCATGCCTTGTAGGTTAAATAACCACACTACTTGTGAATTCATCCTGATTGGCATCTAATCTAGATCAGAGCATCATACAGCATACCCATGCCCATATTCCCCCTCATTGACCCAAAAGGTTGCCAGTACCAAACATATTATTTCCTAAGGGCCAAACAAACCCCAAAGAAGATGAAGATGATCATAGTTGAGTGTTTTGTTTTGAATAGTTTGGTTGATCCTAAGAGCTATTAGATGGGGTGAGTGACATGAGAGTCCTTAGCCCATTTTCTTTAACCCAATTACCTCAAATCCTTAATTGGAGGTGACATCTACGACGTATCCTTATGATTGGTTAAGATGTCACTCACACATAGCCTTTTTCTTGAACCATCTTGGTGCTAAGATAAGTGTTCCATGTTTTCTTCTCAATTCTATTTATGGTTTTGAAATCTAACCTTATATTCTAATTTTATAATGCATTTCAAAGTAGGATTTTTGGTTTAAATGAAGTTGATCTCCATGTTTGGTTGTGTTACATTTCTTAGTTGCACACACTTGTGAAATGGAATGGACTTTCAAGCAAGTTGGGTTCAAAATTATGTTAAGTATTTTGAATTTGAGTGTTGTAGGAAAAAAGTCCCAGTGGCCAGGGTTAGGTCACCAGCAAAGAAAACATGATATAAACTACTCAACTTTCCAGATCAAGTTATGGTATCAAATATGAAGTATAGGTGGTTAACCAAAAAGTATCTTTTACTAAATGGTTGATCACTTGCCAATGTCTTATTACTTTCCTGGGTGTAGTCTCTAATTTTTTCAGTGTTTTAGATATATGTTGTAGTCTATATGTGCACTTAGACTCCCCCGAAAGAAGCAAGGTGACTAGTTATAACTCTGCAAATCGATTTAGGGACCTTCACTATTTTTATCGAGAGAAGAAACTGGATCCATTTAAGGGATACAATGGTGATGTGTAGAAGGAGCAGATAAAAGTTTAGGGTTCTAAGCTCACTTGTTAGAACAACACAAATCTTGAGCCATGTTGAGAATATTGCTTCATAATAGCCATATTCTTTGTATTTATTTTAATTTCTAAGTATATGCTTGATCCAAGTGAATATGCCCTTGAAACATTGTTAGAGGAGATGATGATACTGGAGAGAAGATGAATACAAAGACATTGTTTGTTTGACTGACAAATGAAAATGTGATTTCCATGTGGAAAAGCTTCTTTAAATAACCATTTAAGATGTGATTCAATTTAAATGTGGATAAAGAAGGAAAATCCCATTGAAAAATGGGAAAGAAAATTCCGTTGAAAAAGGGGAAAGTATATCACTATTATTAAATATATCATTATATGTTATTCATTTACAATGTCTGTTTAATTGGCAATTTCTACATAATAATTATTAGTGCATTAAAAAATTAAAAAAATTAACGGTTGTTTCAGTGATTCAAGGGTAATATTTCCAATGAGATTGAGACCCCATGTCACAAATGAGGAAACTGGAGATACAAGGTGCCAAGAGATAATGGGGACATGGATCTCAAGTTCATGAATTTGGCATCAAGGGAGTATACAAATGAAGAGAAATAATCATGCATCAAGGTCGATCAATATTAGCCCACACAAATGATATTTTGGGAGACGGTGTGACCATCGAAATGGCTATAGTACAAAATATCAATATAGTAGATGGTGGGTTTGATTATATTTTCATCCTTTTGATTGATAATCCCTATCAAGGCTTTGATCATCAAAGTTATAAAATATGAGTGGGCATTCATTATAGGTGGAATGAGTACATGGAAAGATACCAACTTTTTCCTAATATCTTCAAAGCACTTAGATCAAGTCTCTCTCATCCAAGTAAGATAAAATTCTTTCTTGATGCGTAGATTTAGGGCATGAAACTAGTGAACAAAGTTGGCAAGGACACTAGATTATGTATGCAGATGTGTCCACAATACAAAGAAGACAAACTTGTACCCTAACCATATATTAACCCTTGCATGCATAGCCTAACCCAAAGTATGGTCCAAAATGACAATTATCCCACCCATAACATGACACTTGTCACAAGCCCACCCATCACATTAACGTTGGTGCAAGGAATATTGATTAATTGGAGTGATGAACAAATGACAAAGATGATAGAGATAAAACTCACCCACAAAACACACTCTTTCCTTAGGAGTGAAGAGCTATAAGTTCTGGAAATGCTTCACTGCCTCTATGCAAACAAAAAATAAGGTAGGCAATAAATAATTGACAAAGATTATCCTTTGGGCAGTATCCATTTCGGAGGGGTGGCCACCACAACTACTAATATGGTAGTCATTCAAGACCTCTTCAACCTCATCGAAAGTGAGGCTTTTTTGTAAGATAGTATTTACTCCTCATCGATATAAAATATTGCTAATAAGAAGGTATCAAGGGGATTTGTGACGAATTTGACAACAATAGTCGCAAGAGAGACGAGGAATGAAATTATGAGTGTGGAGGTAAATGAGGATGTCCCCATACCAAGGTCCATCCAAAGAAATGATGAACAAATGTTCATCTGAAAGATCGTCATTGATACAGGGATGATTAAGATCGGAAAGTAAATCCAAAATGAAGTTTGCCACGTCCACAATCCACTTAGTGACCTTGCCTTGAATAAGGTTTCAGATCAAGAGATCAAAGATGGAGTTCATATTCACAACAACTTTGTTTTTTTATCTTAATGATGTAATGACAGAGATTCTAAACCGTAAAAATGACAACTAAGGCTAGCTTCTCGTCATGGTTATGAGTCTTAGGGCCTTGGACATGGTTAGGTAAGGAAAGTTTAACCTCAAGTCCTAAAGGAATCTTCTAGACATCTAATGCCAAATAAGTTTCATTGAACAACTAGACAAGGCCTCACATTGAGGGTATCTTTGGCCTATGACTGGGGATGTCGGTGCCATTTGGTGGTTTTGAACACTATGTATGTGTCTTATGGCCTTGAAAAAGACATAGGGAATAAGGCCATGCCTTAATCCATAAACAAAAAATTGAGGAATCCAAAGCCATGAATAATTTCTCGAATCACCACATATGACTTACCAAGGGTATCCTTAACCTCTGATAAATCATGCAGTTAGTTCTTTCATGTCAACATTTTAAGCATTACATATTGGTCTCAAGACATTGATATGGTCAAGGAAGGAAATCCAAGCCTTATCATATAAATAAATCCTACGAGAAACCAAGGCCAAACATGATGCCACCCAACCTCTCGAGGGTTTCAAATTAGTCACTTTAGGTTACAAAAATGACCTAAATGGTAGTCAACATAGCCTAAATTGTTTATCTCATAAATGAAATTCTAGGCATCTAGCACTAAACACAATGTCTTAAACACCATACCTAACCTTGATACCAAATCCTACTATGAAAATACTATGAATGCTTCCCATATCTATAATAAGAGGATTGAAATTTCCCATAGAGTCTATTTGTGGTGATATTGTTTAGGTGTTAGAGGCTATGGATTAAGGTTGAGAATATTGAGGTAGGAAGTATGGTAGGTTATATAGGTTTAGTACCATTGTAGTAGGAACATGCACGTGTTTTAGAGTGCGTGTGCATTATTAACATGCATGAATTTTAGAATGGATGTGCATTCTTGAGACATGTATGTAAAAATGGCATAAATCCCCACCTCAAACTCTTTGAAAATGCTCTTTTATTTGTAGGTTATCTGCCATTTTCCTTGTTTAAAAATGGTTGTTACATACAATGTTTATGATTTTTGTGTGATTGGAAGGAAAATATTTGTTTATTTATTGTTGACAAAGCATGTAAATATGGTGAACATATATGTAATCAATCAAGCATGTATTTTAGGACAGTGTAGTCTAGTGAAAGGCCAAATTATGAAGGAAGAGAAACAACAATGGTGGGTGAGTCTACAAGTATCTCAAGACCTCATGTTCTATTCATAATTCAAACTTTATATCAATCAAATAATATTTCCATGCATTTAGGACATGGGAATCTATTGTTACTAAGAGATCCAAGTTGTCATGATCTGCTTAATTTTGCTTGTGAATGTTTAAGTACCTAGACTCATATTCCACCACTTTTCCTTCCTTCATGAGCACTCCCTAAATGCTCTCACCACTCGCATTTATCCATACCAGGAAATCCTTATCAAAGCAAGGAAGTATCATTATAGGTGTTGTCATGAGAATTCTCTTTAAGTTCTCGGTATCTTTCTTCATGTATGGTTTTCCACATAAATTTGACACCTTTATCTTGTAACTTCGGCAAGGATCTTATAATTATTTAGAATCCCTTGACAACTCTCTGATAATATCCAACTAATCCAAGAAGCTTCTTACTTTGGTCACATTCTTTGGGGTTGTACAACTAGACATAGCTTCGATCTTATTAGGGTGTATCTTTAATCCTTCTTTAGATATGACAAGCCTAATATATTTAATCTCCTTCTTAAAGAATTTTCATTTTCTTTACTTAGCATATAGATGGTATTCACGTAGCTTTTACAACAATAGGAAGAAATGCAATAAGTGTTACGTTCCTCCTCATTTTGAGAATATATTAGGATGTCATCAATGAATACCAAAACACACTTGTCTAAATACTTTTGGAACACATCATTTGTTAATTAAATGAAAAGTATGGAGCATTTGTCAATGCAAAAGGGGGAACTAGGAACACATAATTCCCATATATAGTTCTAAAATAAGTCTTTGGTATGCTAATTTATTCCACTCTCATATGATGATACCCAAAACTTGAGTCGAACTTTGAAAAAACTTTTTCCCATTTGAGTTAATAAAGAGGATCATTAATTTGGGTAGGAGGTACTTGTTCTTAATTGCCACTTTATTCAACATTCTATAACCAATGCACATCCAAAATGTTCCATCCTTCTCATTGATTAGCAATATGTGTGCTACCCAAGGTGATGCACTTGCTCATATGAACCCTCTATCTAATAATTCATGTAATTGCATCTTGAATTCATCCAACTCATTAGTTTGCAATATATTCTAGGCCTTAGATATTGGCATTGTGTTATGTTATGATTTATTGTTGCCATTGTTGTCCAATGGAAGCCACTTGAGTCACCCTTCACATAAAGGGGAAAACAATGAGAAGAAAGGGTGATGGAATGAAAATAACTAGCATGTTGAAATTGGAAGGAAAATTTTAATTTTTGGTGTTACAGATCTCAAAATGATTGGTTTACATAACCTATAAATATCAAACCATGGTTGGTTTATTGGGTTACATAACCATGGACAAACCAACAACAACAATGACAGCGACGATGATGACAATGATGATCATGATGATATCACATGTAGGCTAGAGATTCTTATGTGGTAATCTAGGTTAACATGCATGGACCATCAACCCCATGGAAAATTAACATGGCATTAGACCCTAAGTTTAGTTCATAGGACATGGTCTAGGCCACGAGAACCATCCTCAATGTTACAAATATTGAAATGGCCACCATAAATAATGCCACTAAGACACTGACCTAACACAACCAATGCATGTAAACGACTCGTGCACTTGTCACACTTGAACCATGCAATGAATTCTTGCATCTTGGAAGCGTAAACCTCTAACCCCCTCACCTCGTACCTAACCTTAACATCTAACCTTTGCCTCAGCCCTAGATTGTTGAAGCCTGCTCTTTTTCAAACTGTACAAATTTCCATATGTTCTCCAATTCTTCTCACAACAAGAGGATGAAGTAACTTGAGAGAGGAACCTCATGGCTAACTATTGTAGAATAGGGCATGATGCCCCATGATTTTTTCCACCAACCATGGGGCTTCTTGACCTCCCTAGAAGTTATCATCCCTCCCTCATGAATGGAACTCAAAGCACTCAACCACTTGAGCTATTTATCAAAGTAATAAATGCATTCTTTGTATACAATGCAAAAATCATTAATATATGTTAGTAATTACCAAGTAATTTGTTCACTATATAATCTATCAACTAAGTAATTTGTTCACTACATGAAATATCAACCAAGAAATTAACAATGAGGAATTTTGGGGGAGGTTCTAAAAAGACTCCCCCCTAAAGGTGTTTTTGAAGGCGGTTATTTAAAAACCCCCGAAAAGTCATGAGAATTCTCATGACTTTTGGGGGAGGTTCTAAAAAGACCTCCCCTAAAGGTGTTTTTTAAGGCGATTATTTAAACCCCCCCCAAAAAAGTCATGAGAATTCTTATGACTTTTTTGGGTGGGTTTAAATAACTGCCTTCAAAAAAACCTTTAGGGGGGGTCTTTTTAAAACCGCCCCCAAAAGTCTTGAGAATTGGGCTTTTAGGGGGGCTTTTGAAGCAACTGCCTCCAAAAGTTCAATTCTCATGACTTTTGAAGGGGGTTCCAAACAAAGCGCCTCCCAAAGTTCAATTCTCATGACTTTTAGGGGGGGTTTTGACAAACCGCCCCCAAAAGTTATGAGAATTGGGCTTTTGGGGGGGGTTTTCAAACAACTGCCTCCAAAAGTTCAATTCTCATGACTTTTAAGTGGGGTTCAAAAAAAATGCCTTCAAAAGTTCAATTCTCATGATTTTTAGGGGGGGTTTTGACAAGCTGCCCCCAAAAGTTATGAGAATTGGGCTTTTAGGGGGGGTTTTCAAACAACCGTCTCCAAAAATTCAATTCTCGTGACTTTTAAAGGCGGTTCCAAAAAAACCGCCTCCAAAAGTTTAATTCTTATGACTTTTAGGGGGGGTTTTGACAAACCGCCCCAAAAGTTATGAGAATTGGGCTTTTAGGGGGGTTTTCCAAAAACCGCCCCCAAAAGTCAAATTTCAGGACTTTTGGGGGCGGATTTAAAAAAACATGGCCTATACAATATAGACTTACTGGGACATAGCCTTTAGATTATCTACTTGTTTACTGTTCGGGGACACCTTTTCTTGCCTTTTCTAAAATTATATTTACGGTTACTGTTGACTGTTCCGTGTCCTTATATATAATGTATCCTTAGTTGGCTGGCTCATTGGGCTGGGAAATATATGGAACTTGTTTAACCATAGAACTTGCTGGAGTTAGGATTAATCTAGATATCTGCATTTCAAGTGAAATTTTATTAATGCATCTGTGTTTTATTCTAATATTCTATTGATTATTGAAGGTTATCTTTTGTTAAACAGAGAACTTGGTGGAGTTAAGATTGTAGATATTTGCTATTTCATGTAAAATTTTATTCATGCAAATTTTGTGTTTTAGTCTAATATTCTATTGATTCTTATAAGTTGTAGGATTTATTGTTAGAGCAATCTCACCAGTAAGGCTTTACTTGTTGGTGTATCTTCTCTTCTTCAAGTGATTCAAGATTCGTTGTCTTTATTGAGGTATGCATCTATATGATGAAAATATGATTGTAAGATAGAGCAAGCCCATCAGGGTTCTTACTGACTTAATAGATGACAAGTTCAGAGTGATCATAGGCCTCTTATACTAGAACACTGGCGACAACAACAAGGAAGGCTGACACATACGAAATGTACAGTCCTTTTGGAAATCAGGGGGACTTAATGGAAGGAAATTTAGTCAAAAGGTGCTCTAGGTCAGACTTGAAGATGTTTTTATATAAGATGTAATATCAATCTCTGTATGCATTCTTTTAAATTTGTTGTTCTAATAATGTGTTATGATGAACAGTAATATGTTTTCTTAATTGTTTTTTTTTATTTTGAAATGATGTATTCAACCCGATGCATGGCTATAATCTTTGCAGGTTTAAGCTCTTCAAAGCTAAGACCTGTGGTCAATATTTATATTATGGGGAATACATCCATTAAAGGTATTATTTCCCTACTTATTATTGTTATTGTTATTATAATTTATATTAAAAACATTCAAATAAAATAATAACTTTTCTTGAAAACATCAAAATAAAATGCATAATTGATACAAACCATGAAAGTTATTCGTGTCTCTGTAAAATGATGAAAAGGGGGTTATACACGCACTGATAGAGACACTTAAATGGTGAAAAAGGGTTATTTACGCTGCAAAGTAAGGCAGCGTTAATGAAAGTCAAATCTGCATAGCGGGCAGGAAAGTTTACGAAAACACCATTCAATGGTGCACCCATAATGAAAAAGATGGTTGCACGGTAATTGTTTCGCAGTTTGTCCAATGGAAATATTTTCATGACAAATTACACAGAACAATCCATCTCCATCAGCATGAGAAATAACACGAGTTAGAGAAGAATCAACAGCTGCATAGCTAGCAGCTACTGGATTAGTCTTATGGCGAGCGATATATTGTTCTCTCATGTCAAGATGGAGATTAAAATGTTGACAAAAGATTTGTATAGAATTAGCGGTATTCACGTCCTCCAAGAGCTGCAGCAACCGTTCACTAGATGAGAAATTCCCACTCCATAATGCTTGAACGCTCAAAATCTTTCCGTCTGCGCGGCTCCAATCCTTTACTATTCGCCACCAAATACTAATGTTTTCCTCCGTTGTGATCCTGACGTCCCTTTCGCCATTAGAACTCACTGGACGCCATTCACAACCTTCAGCCACATTAATGTCATTTATATCCACAGAATCCCATATTCTCTCCAACTGCCCGTGATTTGTGTCACTTTCACGTCTAATACATCTAAACCATACACCCGAGATCAAGTGATGATCAAAACCTTGTTGTGAAACGTCGCGCGATCCAGATCCAGTTGAGTGATCTGTTCCTGTGACAGCTTCCAATCTATCCAGCAAATACTCCATCTCTCCAGCTCTCTCGGAAACTAAATTTCGCCATACCATGCCTCTATCTAACTGCGCAACTATGCCTCTATTAATCCGCTCAAATATTTCTCCTGCAAGATCAACTCTATCGTAATCATTCGTTCCATTACGTTGTTCCTCCATATGGACGTTTTTGAATCGCTTATGAGAAACTAAAAAAGAAACAAAATGAGCGCTTAGAATCGCTTTACCAGAAACGCACAGCTCAAAATGAGAAAACAAGAAAGTTGCTTTTATAATTGTTGTTGAATATAATATAAAGAACGCGTCTAAACGGGCGACGATTTGGACCAAATTAGCAAGAAATTTAGAAATAATTTGTTAGAAATAATATAATTCAATTGTTGTTGAATATAATATAATTCAAATTAGTTAGAAATAATTTGAATTGTCTCACAAGTGATCCTAGATGATCATTAATATCACATTTAGAATTAAACATTTTTTTATACCACACCTTGTACTTCTATTATTATTACTTTCATTCTTTAATATTTTAAATATTTTCTCGCAATCATTTTGCAAGTTCTTTCCCTCTAACCAACCTTGTAACCTTCATATTCATATATATATATATTATAGGTTGTTTAGTATATATATATATTAGCTCAACTCCAAGCTAGAATGTGCGGACCGTATCCTTGACATCATGAAGTTATTTGTTATTTCTTACTTGTTCTTTATGCTTAATTGTAATCACCTATTGTTCTCCATGCCTCATACCTTCTTTACTTCAATGGGTTGTCTATCTATTATTTTTTATATTTCCTTTTTTTATAATTTTTATTTTGAATTTTGAACTAGGACCATAAAATTGGCACTTAAATTGTGACCTATCGGTGTTTACCAGTCACAAATGAAGTGGTTGTGCTAGTAAATACAAACATAAAACAAATACTATGACCATGACCATGAAATTAATCCAGATTGTACGATGACCATGAAATTAATCCAGATTGTACACTTGTTACACTACCGTTAATCTTGTTGATCCGCTCAAGGAAGTCTAAAATCCGAGATAATGATAGTCCACCCCAAATTCTGGACAATACACTTGTCTCATCCTCCTTCAATCTACGAAAAACATAGAAGGTAGTCCACTCCAAATTCTAAGATATAAACACCAATTCGGTGTAATAAATAATTATCAATTAAGTAAGTTTTTTATAGTTTTTCTTCCGCATAAAGCCTACACGTGCTTGTACTTGCAATTGTTGGAGAGTCCCCGCAATTCGGTGTAAGATATAAACACCAATTCGGTGTAAAAAATAATTATCAATTAAGTAAGTTTTTTATAGTTTTTCTTCCGCATAAAGCCTACGCGTGCTTGTACCCGCAATTGTTGGAGAGTTTGTCGAAATGATTAAGGTAGCCTTGCCCTATTGAAAGCAGAGGGGAAGCTTCTGAGTAGGATCCATGTCATTAGTCTTAGGTGCCATATCACCTTCCATCTTGTCCTTAAAATCTTCAGCCTTGCTTCCATCTGTCAATAAGGTTGACCCTACATCTTTGGTGTGGTATTTACCCTTAATGATGCCTCCCGCTGTTAATTTTTCAGATTTTTCAATCTAATCTAAGATATTAACTGAGAGAATAACATGCACATCATATCTACAGCATATCAATCATGGACACAATAATGCAAGCACACAAGAGACGCAGAGTTTCACTGGGGAAATCCAAGAAGGTGAAAAACCCCGCAACTTCCTCAGAGATAGATAGAGCAATGATACAACCCAAGTAAAAGAGATAGTCCTCCTAGCAGCAACTTCTCCTCCTCCACTAGTGCACCACTCTCCAATGATTGTGTGAGTGAGAAAGTGAATGATCAAATAGAGTGCCTCCCGCACTCTATTTATACTTGACTTGAGTTGCCTAATAACTTTTACTAGGTCGGCCTCAACTTAACCACTTAACATAATGCTGACAGGGCCGACCCCCAATAGGGTGGTCTAATAACCCTTTAACCCACATGACTTATGCAAGGTTGACCCCATCAATGTGGTCTAATAACCCATCAGGTATAAGTTACGACACTTACAATATAAATGACAACATTTCCGTATAGAGGAATAATAACATGTCTATAGGAGTACAATATACATAGGTGAAATACATTCCAAAGTTACATATACATCAACACTCGCTGGGTTTGACAGTGTTTGCACATCTTCTGTCACCTTTTCTTTGCCACCTTCATAGACGTTTGAATGAGTACGTAATGTTGAAGGAATAGTCTTTTTTATCGACACTTTCTTGTGAAGGCGTTGTGTCTTATGAAACAAGCAATCCTTCTGCAGGTGACTGAGTTTTCGACAGTTGAAGCACTGAAATGGTAACTTCCAATAGTTGAGCTTTTGTATCCAATTACTAGCATGCATTTGTATTTTTACTTCTTCATAAAGTCCGTTTCTTAAATCCAATTCAACCAACATTTTTAAACATCGCCTATCAAGTTTTGCATCCCAGTCTTTTTCCAATTCTACGAACTTTCCAGTTTTATTTCCTATGGCCTCGAGTATAGACTGTTGCCAAAAAAACATTGGAAGTCCTGGTAGAATTACCCAGATTTGTTGTTTATTATGGGGCTCTTTCCTGGCATCGAAGTGAACCTGCCATTTCTCCAATATCAAACCTGAACGTCCCCATTTCTAGTTCTGGTTTCACAGTTTGGATCTGTCATCCTCCTGACGTAATTTGAGCAGAAACCAAACCTGGGGAAGGACATGGAAGTTCGGTCTGTAACCTAGCAAGGAGGTCCAATTTTCTTTCATCCAATTTTGAAGAGAAACCCGACCAGTGATTTTTCCACAAAATGTACCAACCAGTGCCGAGTTTAGATATTCGAGGATTTAGGGTATTTGGATATCCTTCCCCACAATAATCTCGGCATATCCTTTTTTTGGCCGAATACCTCTATCTTTTCCTGAGCTGAGCTTACTCCACTGTTGTTGATCAGGAGGTGACTGCTCATTATAAGAAGTAGTAGGGTTAGTCACCCTATCATCATAAGGCATGTGAACCTCCTGCATTGCAGCAACGATGGGATGATCCATCTCCCTATTCCGGTTTTGAAATTCGTGATCCGTGTAGAAGATCGATTCTGAAGGAGTGTACGGTTCAAAGTCCACTTTGTCGAAGCACATAGATGAGTTGGAGGAATAATCCTTAAAACCTCACCTGTAAGCTGAGATGTTCGTCCTCTGCCTCGAGTCATTATGACTGCCGAAAATTAAGAGTTGATCTGCGCCTCCCCAAACCTTTGCCAAAATGTGCACCTTATCCCTCTGCCTTGCTCCATCTCCTCCTCCTTGTTTTTCCAATTTCGATCTTAAAATTATATATATATATATATATATCTGTGTTTGTGTTGTTTAATATACATATATAAATTAATTGTAAATTAAATATAGTTGAGTGGTTGTGGGACCAAGTGTTATCCTCTCCTTTGAATTGTAATGGCCTTGCCCTCAGCTTTCTATTCTAAAAACAATAAAAATATATAATTTCAAAAATTATATAAATAATTTTATCTCTTTAATCTTTATAATTTTAATAATATATCTTTCATTCAAATTAAGCTTTTAAAAGTGAGTATTCTCATTCCATTAAGCACATTTGTCAATACTATGTAAGTGTGTGTGCAAGCGTTTTTAAAAAATGTATCTAATTAACATCTACTATCTTTTGGTGTTTATGTGAACTACACTATCTTATTAAAAAAATACGTAAAAACATCTTTCATCTTTTAATTATAAAATCTATAAAATTTATTTGTTTGATTTGCACAATCTAAAATTATGTGAATATGGTAGGAACATTGATACTATTTATTTGAATATTTGAGCATTTTTAATTCAAGGTAGGATTTGTTAGACTTGTAATCCCAATTTCCTATGTTTTACCTATTTTTATACATTAAATTCTTTTAGAAATTAGATTATTCTTCACTCAATTTGACCAACGAGAGGGGACAATAACTAAATTCAATCTTTCAAAATTTCATTCCATATTCATAATTACAAATTCTTAAAATTTAAAATTTGTGTGCATATGCCTAAATGAAAATACACTATAGAAATAAACTTGGACCACACACACATAACATGCATATACAAGAATAATAATAAAATCACCGCACATCATATACAAAAAAAATACTTATCTTTAAACAAGGAACATCCAAGCAATTGGCTCTATAAGAGCGATTTTCCTCCCAATTGTAGGCACTTTGTCCAACATATACTGATGCAGGGCACATAATCAAACCCGAAGAGAACTAGGTTTCAACACAAATGAGCTCAGTGAAGAACGCCCAATACTCTCAGAAATCACCTTTTTTTCCAGATTCTGGTGGATGAGCGTTTTCTAGAAAATTCCTGGTTCCATTTCCAACTACCCACGCTCAGTCTACAAGTGAGCTAGGTTTTTATTCTGCCAATAGAGAGGTTACACAAGAGCGATGGATTCTCTGTCATGCTCTTCTAAATTAATTAACCGGTTTTCATTTCCTGCAGGATGGGTTTGATGTTCCTTCAACAAAATAGAAACACACTATGCGCACAACTGATCTTGTTTCCATCACATCGCCTAGCATGAAGTATTCACCGTGTAAGTTTGAATGCGATATAGATTTTGGGCTATCAATCTTAGCTTGATCAATAAGACTTGGCCCCAACCGTCCACTCTCTATAAACCTACAACTCGACAGTTACCGCTATAGCCCGACTGGGCATCGATGATTACACACAAGTAACCCTATATTTGGCAATGATACTTTGGTCCCCCCTCCCCAAAAAAAAGAACTCGACTCTTTGGATTAAAAAATTATCAATTTGAATAGGTCGCTGCATCAAACAAATTCAAAATTCTCTGTATATAAACCTTGTTTCTGAGCGTATTAGTATGAATTACCAAGACCTATTTACAGTGATAGCTCTAACTCAATGAGGCAAATAATTATTTCTATCAATCAACACTAACCGGTTTGCGAACGCATAACATACATTCCAGCTACAGAGAAAAACACAATCAACGCATACATTCTCAACCATTCACAAAGATCATTGTTAATCTCAGAAATTCATTACAGGTTTAATATTATTAATCTATATAGAAAATTATAGTCCATTTTACAATTTCTTGTTTCTATTGATTCACAAAGAAAAGAAACCTAAATCTCCATGCCTCCATCCTATGTTCTCCCGTAATCATCGAATTCACAAGCTGAAAGAAAATAGAGCCTAGCTCTCTTCCTCGAAAATGAGGGTAACAAACAGCCACGGATAGCCTACCTGCCATCATGGCTCAAAAACTGTTACAACAAAAAAACTGAAAAATTAGTTTAATCCTAACCTACCATCGATATTTCAGGAACCAGTCCTGTAATAAACAAAAATTGATTCGAATATTTTTTTCTTTCTTTGCTAGCTGTAAAGATGCCCCTGCATCAGGCTCCCAAGGCATAAATTTTCATGAACTCCTGTTCATGTATCCTCAAACTCCATCTTCCTAAGCTCTCATCTTCAAGTTGTTGAATTTTAAAAATATCATTACGAGAGTCCTTAGGTTTACAGTAATCTTGATATTTTTGCAAAAATATTTTCTTCATGTCTTCCCAAGTTCTAAAACTAGATTCTCCTAATCCCATGAACCATCAAAGAGAAGAATCTTTTAATGTGGCAGGAAAGAGTTTTAATTTTTGGCCATCTTGTAGGTAATTATAGCTCCTACACAAAATGTCAAACTTGAACAGGAATGTGTCTGGATCCTCACTACTCTTCCCATAAAAGGTTGGTAGTGAGGAGGGAGGGATGTTCTTCATAGTAACATCTTGTGTAGTGTCTAAAATAGGCAAACCGAAGGTACCTTCAGTTCTAACTTCTCCCTCTTATTCATTATGTCTTACCTCATTATCATTTTCTTGATCCATGAAGATTTGATTCCCAAAGAGTGAATATAGAGGTGGGTTCTTTCTTGGTGAATATGGGATGTCCCAACGTTCTTTTTCAGGAAGGGTATTTTTCTTTTCAGGAGGAGAATTATTAGCTACGTGGGAATCCAAATTTGGAGGTCCTATTGTTGTTGTGTCAATCTATGAGATAATGATGTTTGTAGAGCTCCCAAAAACAACATCTACTTGTGCAGGATTGAAAAAATATACCAAGTTTGGACCACCTACTATTGAAAAAGTAGTGTCTTTGGGTTTTTGGACTAACGGAGATTTGAGAGGTCTTGAAGTTTTATCCTTTTGAGTTTCCTCTTGTCTAAGTTCAGTCTCAATATGAGCTTGAAGTTCTTCTAGTGTAATTTCTTTATGAACATAATTTTCTGATGTCCATATGATCTCCCTTAATTGGTTTCCAGAAAGGACTTCCTTATCCTTCCAAGTAGGACTATCCCCTTTAGGTGTCTTCCGATACCTTTCTGCCGAGTTAGTAGTTGGGGTGGCACGCCCCCCGTATAAGTTAGTAGAAATTTTAGTAGGTATTTTAGTTTTAATAAATCTACCTTGTGAGTCTCTAGACCTATTCATGAAATTGAAACTATAACTGAAATAAACTCTAAGTGCATTACTGTAACTACTGGGTTTTGGGGATGCCTGTTATAACAGATGTGCAAGTTCTTACCTCTCATCTTAGCGCTCAACCGCCACCATCCTATTTCTAAGAAAGGACAAGAGGTTCAAATCTATCACTACGTTTTGAAAGAGAATTCTAACTATCTTCAACTGAATTCTACCTATCTTCAATTGAATTCTACCTATCTTCAAGTCCCAGGCAACAACGCCAAAATGTTGGGTGTGTGAGGTATCTCAAAGTAAACACCTAATATTAATTATCAACCAGGATTAGTAAACTTAGAGTTGAGACAAAATATATTCTTATGTAGAAAGGTACTTAAGTTTCGGCTTGTCAGACCTTATAAATATTTAATAAAGTAAAGATCGAAAGATCTTTGAAACTAAAAAAAATCGAGTCAAACGTTTAAAACACAACTATTGAGCTGATTAGATCAAACCAATAGACCAGAATAGTACTAGATTATACTACTCTACTCTATAATAAACAAATAGAAAAGAACAAATACTAAGAAGTAACTATTCTTGAACAAATGGAAAACTACTGAATTTAAACTTTCAGTTTTACAATTATGAGCAAAATCAAAACTACAGATATGAAATGATCAATTCACAACTAATCTAGGAAAAGAACTGATAACCAAATTACAATTACTAGGGAGAACTTGTAAATGTAAATTACTCTAAACCGAACTATCTAATTCCATTCGTTATGGTTTTGTACATCAAATGTAATCAGAACTGGAGTGAATGTGTCTTAGTGAATTTCAAATGTAACAAGGAAACAAAATAGAAGTAAATCTAACTTAACTTCTACGAATAAGTGCAAACTAAAGATTATCCAACTACCGTTAACTTTTAACATCATGAACTACTGTTTATCCATACATAAACAACATAAAACTGATCTAAGTTAGAAGCAAGTAGAAAACTTAATAAAGATGTTTAATTAAACTGGATTTGACTTGGAATCAAGTAGAAAACTTGATAAAGATATTTCTTAGAGATGCAAGTAGAAAACTTGATAAAGATACTTATTTATGATCCAAATATTATGTCATGAACATCTTCATTACTCAATTGAATTGAAACTAGTCCTATAAAATAAATGAAAGTATAAAAAATTGGAACAACTTGGACATAGAATTTCTAACTATCACTTAAAAAAAAAACTACCTAAGAACAAGACTGATGAATTTTGAACAGTAACTAAACATGAAGAACTTAACTTTGGAAGAAGGCTAAGAAGAAATTAAGGAAGAAGATAATATGGTGAGAAGGAAGGAATGATAAAACTTGACTAAAACACAAAACAAGATTTTGAATTACATCTAAACTGTTAATTAGAAGCAAGAAGAATTATGGTTGAAAGGTAGGAGAAATTAGATTCTGGAAAAAAACTAAAACAGTGCAGAAAATACAAAGGTCCGAATGACGATCCGAATGTCTGTCTGAACGATAGCCCGAATGGAGGAAAAACGAATTAAACTAAGGAAAAGAAGAATTTTGTATGACTTTAATTACCAGCTGGTTGATGCATATTATCCTACAGTGCAAAGGAAGCAAAAGATTAACTAGGTAGAGGCTAAACTAACAAGGAACTATTTATTCTAATCATTATTTAAGAAGAGGAACTATTTATATGAGATGTAAGAAGAAGGTTGGGATAAAAGAAAAGAGTTAATCCTACAACTATAGGAAGAAAACTAATAGAGAGAAAGAAGTGGAGGGAACTAATACTAACTAGGGAAGAATTCGAAGAAATATTTAACTACAGATGATGGAAGAAGAATTGAAAACAAACTACAAACTATTTAAGCTTTTGGTCGACCATTTCCTAATTCAGAAGAAGAAATTATATAACAACAGAATGCTAATTACAGAGAAATGAATAAATAACATATAAAGGAAGAATGAAATTAATTACACACACATAAAAACAAACTAATTATTTGCAGAAAAGAAAGTACAGAAAAACAGAAACAAAACCTCCGGTTGATGAGGGGCCCTTCCCAGCAATCAGAGGTGGAAAACTGAATTGATTTAGCTACTCAGAACGTCAACAAACTGGAACTTCCATTATCTTGAGAAAATTACAAACTGTCTGCTATCTGATCCTCTATACTTTTCACAACTATGAACTGATGACTATGAACTCTGAACTAACTCTGTTTTCTCTAAGCAAGCCTCTATTTATAAGTTACAGATGGATGAGAGGGTCGAAAAAGTCGACCTCTCTACTAATAGAGGTGTTTAAATGACTGTAATTGTTGATTACAGTGGTGCATGCCAACGCAGAGGTCGCCATCCTGCTTTCATGGGGTCGATTCCTTCACCGGGCTGTTGCAGCGTTCATCTACCTTGGACGTGGAACAAACAGTGTGTTGGTGGGATGATCATGGGAGGATGGGCTTCTTCCAGAATGTCGGTGTGAATGAGCATGAATAGGTGCGAATGATCCTCAGCTGAATGAGCAAGAGAATCTACGAGTTGGATTGTTGACGTGAATGTGGGATGCACTGTCAGGATTAGCAAACCTAGGGATGGATCTTCTAGAGAAACAACTCATTAACCATGCCCATTGCGTGGCAAACAAAACCTACGTGCCCTTTTATGCATTTAACGGTCTAAGATATGCCAACCGTGGATTTCGGGGGCTGAACGTGAGGCTGAATGACGAGCTGAACGAGGTTGAGCTTAGCAATATAAGCACGCATAGTCTGAATGAGGGGTCATTCGAAAAACACAACATGTCAATAAAAACATAAATGTCAATTATGCCCAGAAAATGTCATTTGATCATAAATAAATCATAATATAATGAAATACAAACAAGATTTGTGTAATAGGTAAATATATGCATACCTGGACTGTTTGATGGGATGAATGACAAGAAAACAACCTAATATAACAAAAAATTATAGAAATAATGCCATTTCGAGTAGATTGAATGATAAAAAATGGTGGCAAAATGGACACCAACACTTGCTTCTTCCACCTCTCCATCTTTGATATCTTCAAAAACATACCCCTCTTTGATGCTCGATTACTGTCCCTGAGTCTCCATTTCATTTACAAGAAGCAAACTATACTTTGAATCTTTGAGTGCAACATTATACTAACTCTACTCCCTGACTTCTATGTCAGCAAACACACTATTAGTTTGCAAGTTTGCACATGGTCTTGTCTCCCCTAAAGTTTGAGACATCTCTCTACTTCTGACTGCAATCCCGCCTTTATACTCGGGTTCTTCCAACAAGTGTTCCAGCAATTCAATCTTTCCTTGATAACTATCCAACACTTCATCATAATGTTATTCATAATCTTTAGCATGTCCTCCTTCTTCATTGACAACCTTCAGTAGTTGTGCTTCATCTCCTTGACTAAAACTAATAGCCAATACTGCCCTATTCAGTTCTATAACAGGTTTCTTTTTTCCATGAGACAAATCTGCCTCACCTTCTTCTCCAACATTCTTTTCATTTCTGTCCTTGTTTAAGCCATCTTCAAGAGTTCTCTGAGGCAATGGTTCCTCAGCCTTCATCGAAATAAGATTTTGATCCATCTTCATCATGTCAACTTCAAATGACTATCCTCCCCTATTAAGTAATTCATCAATGAGTTCCTTTTGTTGCACTAGTTCCACTCTGCCTTCTTCTGTAATACCTTCATCAATATCATACCTTACTTTCACGCATTCTTCAACTTGATTGCTTTCCTTCCTAACATCCCTTGTTAAATGTCCATTTTCATTTATACCTGCAAAATCACACACTTGGTCCGTTTTAAACCACAAGGCTTTATGGCCTTGCTTGATGGCTCACCCATGAAAACTTCTTTTTGTACACTATTATTTTCATCCACAGGAAACTGATTTCTATTTTCCTGTCCATCTCTTTGCCTCTCATTCTTCATAGCTTTCTTATTACTTATGGTACTATCCTCCTTTATGCAACCTCTATTGTTTTTAAGAATCTCTATGCATAACATATCACCACTCTTATATTCTACTTTGGCTTGTCCAAATTCACTACCTCCTAGCAATCTGCTAGTGTCTCCCTTTAAAATTGACACAAATTTGTCCTACTTTTCACTTCCCATTACTTCCTTTGAAGTTTGCAACTTCTTGCCTTCCACATTTTCTTCCATCCTTTTAGAATCACCTAGTTGATTCTATTCTTCTTCCTTGATGACAATTCCTTGTGCCTACTTTTCACTAACTCTAGTATCTGTGTACTTACCTGCATTCAAATCATTAGTTTTAAAATTATGAGACCCTCTTCTGCTCCTAGTTGCTTCCAACATCTTTTCCTTATGCTGATCTGGATACTTCAGGAATTTATTCTCATTACCCTTTTTTTATTTTATATCTGTTTCCACATCTTTACCAAAGAAGACTTCTAGTTCATGACTATGAACTTCTACTCCCAACTCAATTGCTCTGAGTTCTCTCTCCACTCTGGCATATAAGCTTTGCCTCAACCTTACCTATAATAGGCTCCATACCACTATCCAACAGTCTCATAATCATTTCAGGGCTTGCTCTCATCTCAGCAAGTTCTGTGTCAAACTCTTCTTGGCTCACCTCCTTACCTATGTCATTCACTTTGGCATCTCTTCTTTTTCTGGTGTGGTCCTCCTTAT
Organism: Larix kaempferi; assembly: GCA_027924585.1. Taxonomy (NCBI): domain Eukaryota; kingdom Viridiplantae; phylum Streptophyta; class Pinopsida; order Pinales; family Pinaceae; genus Larix; species Larix kaempferi. The sequence continues at coordinate 7,152,392 of BSBM01000940.1, read as the reverse complement.
GTCTTCCTATAATCACCACTTTTTCCTTATGTATATTCTCCAACAATTCCTTATCATCATTTCCATCCACACTTTCTTCATACTGGTCTGAAGTCTCTACACAATCCATGGGATTCTCAACAAACCCTTTAGCAATGTCTTCCTCTCTTAAGAGAAAATATTGCTCAAGCTCGTAAAGGTGACCATCCTCCTCTACCATCAAATTTCTTTCAAACTAAATTCTCTTGAGTTCCTCCTTCTTCACCCAACTGTGCAATATTTGTCTCTGCTTCAGCTGCAAGGCCTTCCACTTGACCTACTTCCTCAATAGCCGTCCAAGATATTGATCCTCTTTACTTTCCTGTAATTCTTCCATCATCTTACTAAGATTTTTCTTGATCTCAGTCATCTCTTTCTCAAATGTATCCCGATCCATCCTCATCTTTATGCCAATAGCTTTGATATCTTCCTTCATCTCAATGTGACCTCCCTATGAACCCCTTCCATGACTATCAACAATCATCTTCACTCTTCATGAGCTTTCTTGAACTCACTGTAACTGCACTCCTAGCCTCTGCAAAAACAATTATGTTTCACCTTGTCATAAATACCTCACCAAACTTACCTCTTTAAGTTTGACCTCTTGGCATTCCAATCGTTCTATCTCTCTCTCTTAGAACCTATAGAGCATTTAATGCTACTTCATAGGATTCCACTTTGTAGCCACCTTCCTCTTGAGAACCTTACTGTTCCCTTTCTTTCCAATCTTCAATTGGAATTTCAACAACACTTATTTTGTTGTGGATTCCTTCTGTCACATCCCTCGAACATAGATCTCTCCTATCTCTTCATTACAAATTTAAATTGCAATATTTCCTTGTCTTTTTCTTTTATCAAATCAAGCACATCTTTGTCAAGATTTAAGAACAAAGGACAAACACTTACCAATTTCTCAAGATGCTCTAATGCTTGTAACTTTGTCAATCTCGGTCTTCTTGTCTGCTTTCTCACTGTCTAGACTCCAATAAATCTAGCCTTCACAGTCTATATCTAACCAAGTTGTTCAAACTGTCAATCCTCGGTTCTACAAACTCCTTATATAAAGGTCCTCTTGTTCTTTCAAAGAGCTCCATCTACCGTCTCTGTATATCTCTGCTCTGCACTCTGTACGTGAGACTCTTCTTGGCTCTACAAAACCACTTTTTTACAAACCTCTTGTCTATCTTCCAACTTCCTTAATCTTCTTTAAACTCCGAAGAAGGTTACAAATTAGACAGTTGTTGATGAAGTGGCTCGAAAATATAGGGAAAAGGATGAAAAGAAGATTGTTGAAAATAAACCATAAACATAATTGAAGAAAAAATAGAAAAATGTTCCTCTTATCTCTCACAAAACATTTCTAACCTTGGAAGATTACATCCAAGTGCAGACTGAACCTCGTTATCTCATTCGTTGAAAGAAGATTTTTTTTTGATCTATAATGTATAGAACAGTCTTTAAAATGAATGTCTCACACCTTGATAATTTTGTCTACACATTCCAATGGCCTACAAAATATGTTGTCTACCATAACCCAAGATTATTGTCTCTAATTTTTACTTGTTTTGAAAAAAAAGCATAAATGGACTGCTTTTGTCAGTTATATGTTTTCATGCTCCATATTTCAAACCATGGGTTATGGGTTATGTATAATTCAAACTGAGAAATATTTTAATTCATGCATTATTTGAATTTTTTTTTTTTCATCTACTAATTTATTTTCAAGTCATTTTTTTCTCAAAAATATTGATTACTATTAGTTGATGTTTCATAAAAACATATCTATGAATATCTAAATGTGATGTTAAAATTTTCTTAACTAGACAGAGTCTTGTTACATTGAAAAACCAAGCATTGAAAGATGTTTTTAAATGCTTAATGATGATAATGGAGTAGATGTATTGCATGATTTAAATGGATGGAATATGTACTAATATTATGGAAAGATTCATATTTTTTATAAGATCAAGTATTATGCGAGAAATGTTATATTATTCTATAATTAGTAGTTGACATTCTTTAGTTTTTTCTTGAGAGTGATTTTTGTATTTGGAGGAGAGAAGTGTTGGTGATGCATGGAAATTGTAATATTGAAATAACAAGAGAAAATTTGTGATTTCTATGGTTTGGTGGCTGGTTGAATGATGAAGTAAGTGGCTGGTTGAATGACGAAGTAAGTCCATAAAAACTATGCATTTATACTATTACTAAATACAAGTTGATTTTGTGTTCTTGAAACTTTCTTTCATTTTATATTTTTTTTAATCTCTCATGTGGAATGTTTTCTATGTAAGTATAGGTCATAAACATATCCCTAGAATTGTTAAACGAGAGGGAGAACCAAAAGCCACATAAAATTTTGAAATGTCACTTCTTCAATACATTTTTCTACAGAAAGGTGTGATACTCATGCATATATGTATCAAATTCTCTCAAAGTTATCCTCTTTTTACTCTGTATTTGCATGTCAATAATATTCTCACATGTATTATTAATTCTTCACGTTTTCTTCCAATAGGGAAGATCAACAATATTATTAGCATCATAAAGTTTCTTTATAAACATTAAGTAAATGAATTCCCTTATTAAATAGTCAGTGTCGTTAACATGAGCATGTATAATTTTTCCCACAAATAAATTTTTGTTGTTTATTATTGTTGGGCACCATTATTGTTTATTATTGTTGGGCACCATTAACATCAATAACACAACAATATAAGATCCTAACACAAGGTAGGATTCTATCTTGATATAGGAAAAACATACCGTGATTAGCATGCTAGCTAGTTATGTCTAACATACTCACATGATGTCTTCTTGTTCTTCTTCAATGACTTGTGCTAGTAACCTGCTTATCTCATAGGTTAACCATTATAGAACCAAGTTATACATACCTCGTAAATGGATATTCTATGTGATCCATGACAATGGATGAATCTTTGTCTTCATGTCACCATGATCATATGTTCTTGAAGTAGAACATGATTTGTCTTTCTTGGTGTACCTTTTATGTTAGCGAACAACATAAACCTCATACAACATCACAATGCATTAGTACAATCATAAGTGTCAAAACCTTAATCAATGAATATCTTCTATTAAGGTGATACGACAAGTCTAGTAATTAATCAAGATTGTACTGCAATGATATGAAGAAAAACATATTATAAACTTAATCATGAACAAATCTCGAGACATACCTGGATGAGTCATACTTGTCGAGATTGCTTGTAATCATCTTATGTAAGGCCTTAGCCTCATCTCCCTCTGAAACAGGAACTTCTTCACTTATGCAGGTGACCAATCCATTCTCTTCTAGGATTAACCCAATCCACTTGATTTGCAGGAATTGGATCTGGAGTTGTAATAGGGTTTGTCAGAGAAACCCCAAAAATTCAAACTTTGAATTTCAAACTTCTGAAAGGATAGAAATATGCACCTTGATGAGCTGATCAAGCTGGTATATTTAGACTTTGAAAGCTGCAAAGTTTCACTCCTCAATTTTGCCTTTGAAACTTCCGGATTCATTGGACGTGACCCCGAACTGGGGTTTGATGAATCCCACTCTTCTGCCCAATCAAAAGGTTTGATCCAAAGCTCTAAGCTTCTATTTTTATGAGGAGCTTCCAGCCGTGGTCATAAATTTAAAAAATTCCCACTTTTGTAGAAGCCCTAATTTTCCACTTTTCTGATTAAAGTCGCGAACTAGGGTCTGATCAAGCCTGACCTTCTGCCAAACCAAAAATTCTGATCTTGGTCTCTAAATTTCGATTTTGATAAGTAGCATTCATCCTTGGTCTCCAATTACAAAAATTTCAACTTTATCTGAAACCGTAAATTCCGGAAGCCATGAATGAAGGTGCTCAAAAATAATTCTGTTTTGACAGAAATATGTACCTGATTGTTTCTTGTGTAACTCCGAATTTTTTGATCCACAGGGTCTGAAAATTTTTCCTGAGATAGACTGACCTGTCATCTTTCCATCTCGATAAGTTTGACCTCAATTGGATTCTCTGAGAGAGAGTTATTCCAAGTGTCATAACGTGACCTCTTTATGGGATAAAACAAGAGAGCGAACTTGTACGGCGTGCCACGTGTCATTGGTTCAACTTCGGCCTCTGAAATTTTTTCCTAAGATAGTACAGTCTATGTACTACCTATTAGTTTTTACGAATTTCATTTGGAGCTTCCTAGCCCAAGTTATGACCTTTTTTCCAAGGTCACCTGTTTTTGACTTAGATCTGGAAGAGGCCGACACCCTATATTGTACAGATCATAAATCACAAAGTACAACGAATTAGAGGTTTTCCTTTGGACACAAGGTACATGGTGATCTGATATTCGACCTATAAAAGTTTCAGGTCCGAAAACTTCGCCAAAATGGATTTATAGTGAAAGTGCTACGATGACTGGGTTTTTCTATATCAAGCCCTAGCATCGTAAGTGCAACAAGTGTCATACATGCCATATCATGCCTTCTTTCAGGCTAGCTTTGATACCATGTTAAATTTTCAGAATTTACTTCAATATGATCTAGTATTTTAACTAAGAGAATAACATGTACAGCAAATCTACAGCATATCAATCATGGACACAATAATGCAAGCACACAAGAGACACAGAGTTTACTTGGGGAAAACCATAAAGTTAAAAAACCCCAATAACTTCCTCAGAGATAGATAGAGCAATGATACAACCAAAATACAAGAGATAGTCTTCTCCTAGCAGCAGAGCCTCCTCCTCCACAAGTGCGCCACTCTCCAAAGTGTGAGTGAGTGAATAGAATGATAAAATAGAGATCTCCCGATCTTTATTTATACTAAACTTGATTTTCCTAATAACCTTTAGTAGGTCGGCCTTAACTTAACCACATAACACAATGCTGAATGGGCCGACACCCAATAGGGTGGTCTAATAACCCTTTGACCCACATGGTTGACCCCCACTAGGGTGGTCTAATAACCGTTTGACCCACATGACTTATACAGGGCCGACCCCAACAAGGTGGTCTAATAACCCATCAGGTATAAGTTACGACACTTACAATATAAATGACGACACTTCCGTATAGAGGAATAATAACATCTCTATAGGAATACAACCACTTCCGTATAGAGGAATAATAACATCTCTATAAGAATACAATATACATATATGTGAAATACATTCCGAAGTTACATATACATCAACAAATTAATCTCACAGTGATAATCACCCAACATCATATTTTACAAAGTCACTAGAAATAATATTATTTTTGAATATTTTTTATTACGATTTATTTCAAAGTTTATTGGACAATAAATTTAGAAGTGACATTTTTTATCATTGAACCTATTAGTAAAAATTAGAAAAAAAAAATATTATGAAGACTTTAGACTTTAGCCAAATATTTTTAAGTGGACATTCAATTTGCCACTGGCACACTGTTCAATAGCAACACACTTTTCAACCCCCAGCTGGCTGCAATAGCAATGGCCATGGTAAAAGCTTACCCAACGGCACACTTTTCAACCCCTAGCTGGTTGTAATAACAATGGTGATGGCGAACTCAGTCTTAAGCTCATAATGGTCACCTAAGAGAGCCTTGAGCTCTGGTTCATTATTTTCCCAATTTTGGGGTTTTTGTGCTAACCAGTTCTGATAGTTTTAGCATGGACGGGCTCTCTACCATTGCCACACATTGTAGGTTTTGGCCTAGTCTTTTGAATTTTGAAGCTTGAGTTTCCCTGGTTTTATAATCTCGGGGTTTGGTTTAAAATTGGCTATCAAGTTTATATAGTAAAATTTAGTACTACATTTTATATATCTTTGCTCTTCAACTATAAAATCTTAGAGATAATTCAGGTATTTATATTTTTCCTCCAAATTATCTATTTTTTTCCTTGTGATTCTAATTTCAATACAAAATTTGTTCTTTTTTTGGTAAATTTTTTTTTTATAAATTTATTGTTTTTACTGCAAAATATATTTATATTTATAATAAAAATTTAGTGCACATTTAATCTTTCACTAATTTTTTTTACAAAAGAGACCATTACAAGGGGGCTAATCTTAAATCCATTGTAAAAAAAAAGTTCTCTATAGTTTCACCAAAAATCCCTCTTGAATTTACCAAACCAATTCTTCCCAAAATCCTCCAGGTTCCTAGAGCCAATGGCCCAGCAAGCCCTGGCTGAGCTTACGCCTTTGGGACATGCCACCTCTAAGGGTTTTCTTAGCATTGGTTACACAGGTGGTGTCAACATACAGGGCGGTCAAAATTTTAATCTTGTGATGTCACGTACCCTCCCGTGGACCCAATTCAAGGAAGGGAACATGATGTCAATTCCCGGGCTTCTACATGAAACTCAGTCAATTCATTAGATTCATACTCATAAATTGAAAAGTATGCAAATGCAAATTAAGCCAATATGCACAGCAGAATTAAAACTCATCCACACACATATCATATGCATATAGCATATAAAAAATAGTCATCAATTTAAACATTGCAGAAGTAAATACACAGGCAGAAAAACACTTATCTTCATTGTGCAATTGTTCCAGACAACTAGCTATGTTGCTGGACCGTTCCACCCAACCATAGGCCAATTGTGTTCATCAATCTCTCAACTTAACTGCCACCCCCAAGCTAGGCATGATTTCTATAAGGAAAAGGGGACATTCAGGCTCATGCACAGTCCAATAATCATTTCATCTAAGCCAAGCCAGTCCACAACTGGGTTTATCAGGCTAAATATGAACCCTCTGCATTTATGATGCTTGCACTCAAGCTCAAGGAAAAGCAACAAATACCCATTACACATACCCCAACATACTCTTTCTACACGCAGCAAAAATGATCATTGGGCAGGGATACACATTTACAACAAGGGTATTTTACAAAATAGGCTCCATGGGTTTTCCCCAAATCGTGGCTCACCAAAACGGACTGTGGGAAGGGAAATTCGTCCCCAAGGAGAAACCCGGTTCTCCCACATGTTATGAGCATTTCAAATGGCCAAAACAAACTCATTGAAACCCTAAATTGATATGTTCTCTTCCCCATTGTTAACCAAAACAAAAATGCCCTTCCCAGCTTGAAAGATGAAGGAAAACACAAGAAAATACATGGAGAAAAATGCCCAGGTAGCTCCAAAAATGTGTGAGAGAGAAAACTGGTTGATGGGTAATGGCTTGGGGAGCAATCCATGGCTCTTTTCTTCCCCAGGAAGCAAAACACGATTTTCCATGAAGGGTGGCTTTCCCATACTCGAATTTGGACCACCATACCTCTCATTCCCCAAGGCATTAACTACCTCAACCAATTCTTGGGAGAATGAATGATTGGGTACAAAAGTCAACATGGGTAGTTGAGGGTTTGCTAGGCTATCTCATTGACACTTGGCTTGACTTGATTGGCTCCAAGGGTTTGAATATTTCCCTCCCTATTCCTTGTATAATCATGCCCCCATCTCTTGTTGCATTGCATAGCTAGTTGTGGGTATTTTATTAAAATGCATATTTACATGATATTCACAATTCCCATATGCATCAATGAATTGATGGCAGGGCCTTGGCCTTGAGCTCCTCACCATGATTTTATAACTGTATTACATCATTTACAATGTTAATGCAATAGGGTCAAGATGGGGATGCTACATTCCCCTCCCCTTGGAATAACACCGTCCTCGGTGTTCCAACAGTTAGGAATATATACCCACTTTAGACATGTCCAAAATTTCAAAATTGGTGGCAGGTCTGTCCTGCGTTTCATCTCTTTACTTGAACTTTCAGGAACAAGTACTTTGGCTTCCACAAGCTGCTCCTATTGGTTTTGATCTTCCAGCTATGTAGGTGGGCATTGCTCCACATCAATCCCTTCCTTTTATTTACCCTCCAGCTGATCTACAAGTCTAGAATTCCATGAAGGCCATCTTTCTTGCTGTCCTAGAAACTATTTGAGGAAGATTTTCGGCCAAAACATATAGCTTTTGGTCTGCTGCCATGGCCAATGTGCGCAACTGGTTCTCACTTTGCTCACTGGCAACACTTAGCTGGTAACAACTGCAACCAATGGCTTCAATTTCTCACCCGTGAGACTCACCATGGCAATTCCTGTTAGGCAAGCATAACACAATATTAAAATTAGTCAGTTATTTCCCCAATTGACACGGAAATTCCATTCTTCACTCATGAGACTTCCACACTTTTCAAGCTTACCCAACATACACATGAAATCATTCATGTTCATCCTCTCACAGGGAAGTAACTATTTCAGCATTCACAATTCGTTTCAAGCAATTAAACCCAATCTATTTTAATCTATGACATGCATTCAACAATCGTTTGTTTCTAAGATGCATCAGTCAAAAGGAAAGAGACGAGTAAGAGTTCCCCCCCTTTTAGTCTTGTTTCAATTCAGCGCCACACAATCACTTGTGGTCTAATGCTCCCCAGCCTCTTTCACTTCAATGTGAATGCTTGACTTGCCATTTCTTTGCTATGACACTTAGTGTCTAAGGTCTGTTTAAGTATTTTCAATCGAGGAACCCTTCCTCATTGTTGTCTACAGAACCTTTGGTTGCTAGGACCACACATGTCCACTAGCACCATCTTTCATTATTGCTCATACTGAGCTCTTTAGGACACTCACATGTCCACATGCATCCCTATGATGCCTTCATAGTCTTTTCTTCCAACAATACCTACACTCAAACATTGAATCAATTCACATGTTTAGTGTATTTTTATAGGGTTTACCTCTACACAAGAGTTTAAGAAATCATAATCAAATCATATACACACGTATTTCATATTAAGCAAGTAAGAAGCTACAAGATAACCAAATACTTATCTGTATTGGATGTCTTCACTTTATTCCACAGGCTCCTTCTTTTCCTTACAAGCATTGGATTTCCTATGGGTACAATAATGAATGTTGGGCTAGCACACATGCTATTCCATAACCATTCGAATAGGTAATGTCAGGCTAGTGCGTTGACTGGGTTTTATCAATTAATTAAGGAATGTTTGGCAAGCACGCCGACTGCTCCACAACATCAAGTGGTTAATGCCCCCACCAACTATTCTCTGAATTTATCGAGCATCAGTTACTCTCTAGCTTTACCAAGAATTTTAGAGCCCAACCAGTTATTCTCTGGATTACCAAGAATTTAAGTGCCCAACTAGTTACTTTTTGGATTACCAAGAATTTATAGTTCTTTCAGGGTCCTTGCTTTCCTGAAATAACCAAGGTTTCCAACAAAGAAACAATAGTGTATTAGCTGAGCTGTTAGAAGACTTATACCCGAAATCTTCATTATTCCAAATGGGAACTAAATGAAAAATGAATACTTATATGTATTGTGCATTTCCTTTCTGGTCCACAGGGTCCTGCTTCACTTTGCAAGCCTTGGGATTGCCTATGGACTTGGATGTTTGAACAGCATGCATGCTTCTCCACAACATCAAGTAGTTAATTCCCAACTAGTACACCTTCACGCTGACTGGATTTACCAAGCATTTGTGGTGCCCAACCAGTCCCATACCTGGTTGGCCCTCTCCATTGCCGAGCCAGCACATCCGTCTGGGTCATCATCCAATGGAAGGAAACTATGCCACCGACCATTATAGGTCAAGGCTCTACCACTCTCCCTTAGGCTTGCATCAGCCTTTCACACATGTCACAACCCTCCATGCGCATAGCAATTCTTCATCCACACAAGGATGGCACTCCTTCTCCCGGGCAAACCAATGGTTCCCTTTAGGAACTCTATAGGTGGCTTTCTTACTGCAGGCTATCATGACCCCATGATACCCAATCACACTATACAAAGGTTACCACTGCTCATACAGTCCTCTTGAGTACCCTTTCTTCACTTTGCTTCTTAACGTGCAACACCAAATTGCATCTGTGTAAGATGATAGCACAAGAAGGATAAGCAGACTCATCAGTATTACTGCTCTAAAATTGTAACAATATTTCATAACATTCACTATCAAGTATTGAAACACCAGGAATGCGTCCATTCCCTTAGGGTGCAGTCAATATTGAAAACCCTATCATAGCCCAGCACCAGAAAGTTGTGTACTCCCTTTCAGATGTGCAACATGTAGGCCCTAATCATACTCAAGCAGTCTGGAATAATAATGAAATAATAAAATATGCTCTGCACGTTAAATCTAATAACCAGACATGTATATTCTGAGTTAGGGTTACAGAATAATTATCTCTTTTCAGATGTATCTTTCTTTCATTTGAGAAGAATGGGGACTCCCTTCTCTTAGTCAACAGTACTTTGGTTTTCCACCCCAATATTTTCACGTTCCATAACCCACACAAGCCTTCTTGGCATAATTTTACTGTCTCACTCACATGCTTTACCGACATGCAGTTTGGTTGAGACATTATCAACATTTACAATGGTGTTTAATCCGAAACCTATTTCCAACCATGGGATCCTTCCCATCTAGTTTGGCTTCTGCAGGCCATCACACATGGTCTTCCTGCAATGGGTCATTCTGGAACACTTATCAAATAGCCAAACAGTCAGCAACATTTAGCCATAAGATTCAAATAAGATTGTTCCATAACCAATCAATGTCATTAATAATTAAATTCAATATGCCTTTGCAGTTCTGTCAACTACAAAAATTGATTTGCTTAGAAATGAGGCTATCCTCATATTGTTTGGCTCTCATAAGTGGTATCACTCTGTCCATTATAGTTTCACCCTTGCTACCATACATGAACATCCACCTACAACATGTCCTTCTGACACAATTTTATATAAGCCAAACAGTGATTAGAAATTATAAGCAAATTCTCAAATCTGAAATCTACAATTATGATTTCCTACAGAAATTAGATTTGCAACCATGAGATTATTCTCATAAACTTAAATCAAACAATTTTCAGATTTATTTCATGCATAAGTTACAACCATGAGAACCTTCTCATAACCTTTGGCTTCTGCACATGGTAGATCCCGGTCTTTACTATGGACTTATCCTCATTGCCATATGTAAGACTTTTCCAACTGAAAATTGAAACTTAAATTAGCCAAACATGTTGTGAGTATCTATGCATATGATCCTTTCATTGCCACAACAGTCACTGAAGTGATCTCAGAATTATAACACTCAATAATTCAAACACCTTCAGCTATTAACATTTGAAATGCAATGAAATATATATACACTTCTATATATGCATCATTATCATGATAGAATTGCAAGACACGGATACACTATCCATGCAATTTAAATAAAACTCCAATATACATTACCTCATAGCCATATTCTTTTTATGCAACTCTGTCCTTCCAACAGAGCACTCTGGTATCTCATCAACATGTCTACCTTCTTCATGCAATCATTCTCCTGCATTCATAGCAACTCATGAAATGGTCTCAGTATTAATAATAGTTCACCATTTCATATATTATCGAATTGCATTAAAACGTATATATATAATCACATCCATGCATTCACACAATGCATCTCAACTTGTACACCCACACATATGCATGCACATTCACCACATTTACATAATATTTTGATGTGCATTCACTTAATGCATAACCCCTCAATACAACCTTGCATCAATCCATGAATACTATGCATTCCAACATATTATACCCTAATCATGCCTGTCTCATATCGCATACACTACAACAGGACCATAAGTCATCACCTGCTTTGGTTGTTAAACTCACAACCGACATAGACAAATGGCATGATATAATTTCATATGAATGCATTAAGATTTCTAAGCAATTATAGGGTGTAAGGATCATTGCCTTCACTTACCCACACCTCACCATACTTGGTAGGTTAACATTCTCATTCGGGCACTCAATACCACATGCAAACCTAAATCAACATAGTTCAAACATAGTGGAAGGGATCTTACCAAATCCTCTTCCAACATTCATGCAACTAAGCACCAATAATCATTACCTGCATGGATGTCATTAACATCACTTGATGTTACCTGATCAGTTGGACTCTTACCAAGGCTACACAGTCCTTTTGCCAACCTCATGATCACAGATCTGTCGCACCATCCTTCCTTCATAAGGTTGTTGGTCTCGTGCAACAACGTCATCAACTTCTTTAGCCATGCTTTGATTGTATTTTGTCCTACAACCAATGCAGACACAACTAATTATCAACAACCACCATAATTCTCTCAAGTGGCTCATTGCATATGTAAAACCTCACTATTTTACCAATATGCAATATTCTATTCATGCACAAACATTTTCACATGCATTGTGCAATGTTTATTAATGTGTCATCTGGTGCATATCCATTTCATCTATGTAATCTCTTGCATTTTCAACATTCTTATGCCATACTTTATATGCATGACAATTTCATAATTATATATATGATAGCAAAATAGGGGTTAAGGAATTATCCCTTTCCAATCCCTCATCGTAGTATGAAATCCCTCTTCCATATCATAGTTGGTCCGATTTCCTTCCAATCATACAATTATGGAAATTGCCCATATTGACAACAAATGTTTTTTTTTTGTCAAAACAGCAACTGGCACTCTTTTGCACCAAATACCTATGATATATGTGGACCTCATTAAAACTATGGTCATGCATCCCTTTTCTCCTCTAGATAATATTTCCAACGCCTATCCCCGTGCTCCATTCCGATCCAGGACATCGAATCTACATTCTTCCCAAAATGCAAATTTTGCCCAAATTTCTGCACTTTTACACAACTGCAATTTATTCTGAAAGGCCAACTTCAGCTGCTTGTAGAAGCAAATTTAGGAAGAATCATGAAAACTTATCTACCGGGAAAAGGTAGTACATATAACAAGAAACACTCAACAACATTCATATACCTGTTCCGATGCACCAGTCAACTTCTATAAAATTTGGGGTTTGGCTACTTTTAACTTTTCACTTTTCCCCCAAAATCTCAAAATTTGGCCAAAAATGGCTATCTCCCAATCTATGCATTTCTGGAAAATCTTTGTCTAACGGAAACCGTCTGTCTTAATGAGAATATGAAATGTCAAGTTCAATAAATTTTTTGATTCCAACATCTAGGGTCACTTTTATTGTCCACAAGCTTTTAAAAATCCCGAAAAAGTGGCCCGGAATAATGCTTTTTGGCCTTCTTGCTCACCCTGACTCCACATCCTTTGGAGTTCGGCTCCAAAATTCCAAACTTAACACTGTGCTTGCTCAATGGCCATGCCATATCGATTTCAGCTCAATCCGACCTTCCGTCAAGCCTCGGGACACCGTTTTACGAAAGTCACTATTCTCCATTTTATGTCAAATTGGAGCATGATAGGTTCGGGGCCCTCTCTGGTTCTTTCATGGCCTTCGTTAATGACCTTCGAGCCTCATAGGACTCATCCCATTTTGAGCTCGACTGCTCCTTCTATCCAAAAATCAAGTTCTGGGCTTTATACTCTTTTTTTTTTTGCTCCTCTGATTGCTGGTCGCGGCTCAATCTCTGTGATTGTCGCTGGTCTTAACCTTAAAGCTGTCGTTGCATTGTTGGTTTTAACCATAACTTATGCGACCGTTTCTCCAGTGTCACCGCCGATCATCTTTGGTTTTAACCCTAACTTCTGCGACCATTGCGGCGGTCCTGGCCTTATCTTCGCCGCCTGCAAGCCTCTGTCGCTACGACCGTGTCGCAAATTTTTGACTTCATTTCCGCTGACCGCTGCATATTTTAAGCCTAAAATTGTCGACCGCGTCGTAGATTTTAAGCCTAAAATCGCTGACCGCGTCACAACTTTTAAGCCTAAAAATCGTCGCCCGTGTCGCAGCATTTAAACTTGAAATCGTCACCCGCATTGCATCATTTAAGCTTAAAATCATCGTCTGTGTTGCAGGTTTTAAGCTTAAAATTGCTGCCTATTTCGGTGTTTTCTGGATTATCTTTTGCTGACAGAGTCTTTTGGTAGAAACTCATAAAACACTTAGAAAAATTTTGAAAAATGAAATTTTTCGTAATGACCAAGTGTTGAGGAGGATGCATACTTACCTCTGCAATTGTGATAGGTAGCCCATGAAGGCCCAATGCTTCAACTAGCGGCTCTGATGCCATCTGTCACATACCCTCCCGTGGACCCAATTCAAGGAAGGGAACATGATGTCAATTCCTGCGCTTCTAAATGAAACTCAGTCCATTCATTAGATTCATACGAATAAATTGAAAAGTGTGCAGATGCAAATTAAACCAATATGCACAGCGGAATTAAAATTCATCCACACACATATCATATGCATACAACATATAAAAAACAGTCATCAATTTAAACATTGCGGAAGTAAATACATAGACAAAAAAACACTTATCTTCATTGTGCAATTGTCCCAGACAACTAGCTATGTCACTGCAACGTTCCACCCAACCATAGGCCAGTTGTGTTATTAATTTCTCAAAACAATTGCCACCCCCGAGATGGGCATGATTTCTACAAGAAAAATGAGACATTCAGGCTCAGGCACAGCCCAATAATCATTTCATCTAAGCCAAGCCAGTCCACAGCTGGGTTTATCAGGCTAAATCTGAACCCTCTGCATTTATGGATGCTTGCACTCAAGCTCAAGCCAAAGTAACAGATACCCATTACCCATACCCCAACATACTCTTTCTACACACAACAAAAATGATCATTGGGCAGGAATACATATTTACAACAAGGGTATTTTACAAAATAGGCTCCATGGATTTTTCTCCAAATTGTGGCTCACTAACACGGACTGTGGGAAGGGAAATTCGTCCCCAGGGAGCAACCCAATTTCTCCCACATGTTATGAGCATTTCAAAGGGCCAAAACGGCCTCATTGAAACCCCAAATTGATCTATTCTCTTCCCCATTGGTAACCAAAACAAAAACCTCCTTCCCAACTTGAAAGATGAAGGAAAACACAGGAAATCCATGGAGAAAAACGCCCAGGTAGTTCCAAAAACATGAGAGAGAGAAAACCTGTTAATAGGTAATGGCTTGGGGAGCAATTCATGCCTCTTTTCTTGCCCAAGAAGCAAAACATGATTTTCCATGAAGGGTGGCTTTCCAATACTCGAATTTGGACCACCATACCTTTCATTCCCCAAGGCATTAACTAGCTCAACCAATTCTTGGGAGAATGAATGATTGGGTACAAAAGTCAACATGGGTAGTTGAGGGTTTGATGGGTTATCTCATTGACACTTGGCTTGACTTGATTGGCTCCAAGGGTTTGAATATTTCCCTCCCAATTTGTTGTATAATCATGTCCCCATCTTTTGTTGCATTGCATAGCTAGTTGTGGGTATTTTATTAAAATACATATTTACATGATATTCACAATTCCCACTGTGCCTGGCTAGCACATAAACCATATACATCAATAAATCAATGGCGGGGCCTTGGCCTTGAGCTCCTCACCATGATTTTATAACAATATTACATCATTTACAATGTTAATGCAATATGGTCAAGATGGGGACGTTACATGTGAATACAAACAGTTAAATGATGGCATCAACATAGAGGGAAGACTAAATAATGGTAGCCTTTAGCTTCACAATAGTGCCACTGTTTTGGGGAAATAAAACTTAAAATGAAGCAAATGGAATTATGAGCCATGGAGAATCATGGGGAAAAAGGGATTCATTACTACAGTCTTCTAAGATTGAAGTGTACTTGTGATGTTCATACTCAGTGTTACCATGTTTGAACTTTTATAAATCTTGGATTCTTCTAGATGCTATCCTTTTCCACTAAACTATTTTAAAAAATGCTATTCTAAGTCTGCATTTTTTGGCAAAAGCTTATTTCATTCAACTAGAAATGCATTTATTACTTCGTTGATTAGAAGTTGACAAAGAAGATATCTTACAACATGTGGAGTATAAATGCTTGTGTTAATATTTGTTTTTGTTTTTTTTTCCAGAATAAATACTTCGTGTGAATTTTTTGTTTTCACAATAAAATATATTTTGTTTGTCTGCATGATAAAATTTTAAAATTTTAGTACAAAATTTCATCTTTCACTGAGAAATTTTACATGAGAGACTAATGCAGGAGGAATAATCTTAAATCCATTGTATAAGAAACAAATTCATTGTAGCTTCACCAAAATTTCCTCATGAATTTACCAAACCCTACACACATGTCGAAAAGGTAATGAGTTTAATTCTTCCCTTCATCCTCGACCCTCCTGGGTCCCTTCTTCCTCGACCTTCCTGGGAAGCGGCCCTGCAAGCCCCTTCGGAGCTTACACCTCTTGAACACAACACCTACGAGGGTTTTGTCAGCATTTCTTATGGGGGAGACATTAGCATAGAGGGAAGACTAAATGATGGTAGCTTTTAGCTTAAGCATAGTAGCACTAACTGAGAGATGCATACACAGGCACCAACACAAGTGAAGCTGAAATATCTCTCTCGTAGCCTTTGTTAACCATTTTGAGTCTCATCCAACTTTGCTTCCTTGTAAAGACATGCAGTAAATTTAATAATGATTGGGGTTATGTTGCTCGCACTAGCCTTATATGTTTTGGTTGTGCAAACCCTATGTCGCTTGTTGTGCCAAAAAAAGGCGGCAGGTTTTATTAAAGGAAACCTGTTGCCTGAACCTGACGTTGGCCAGTTGGTGAACAACCACTCTGTAAATGATTCTTTCCTTACTATTATATCATATCTCGTGGGCTCTTAAATTTATTAAATAGCTCTTATGTTTTATAGTTTATGAAGTGAAGATTCTTTCTATTGGAGTTGAACAAGCAATTATATATAAATTATAGTAAACTGGAAGGCTTAGGCGAGGGACGGTAAAATGGATAGAACCCGTTCCCCATCTAGATATCTCGGGCAGGCAACAATATTTTATCTTTGGGATTTAGTTGTGAATGGGACACATGGTGTATTCAGTCTTTAAACATGGCCTATACAATATAGACTTACCGGGACATAGCCTTTAGATTATCTACTTGTTCACTGTTTGGTGTCCTTATATATAATGTATCCCTAGTTAGCTAGCTCACTGGGCTGGGAAATATATGGAACTTGCTTAACCATAGAACTTGCTGGAATTAGGATTAATCTAGATATCTGCATTTCAAGTGAAATTTTATTAATGCATTTGTGTTCTATTCTAATATTCTATTGATTATTGAAGGTTATCTTTTGTTAAACAGAGAACTTGGTGGAGTTCGGATTGTAGATATTTGCCATTTCATGTAAAATTTTATTCATGCAAATTTTTTGTTTTAGTCTAATATTCTATTGATTCTTATATGTTGTAGGATTTATTGTTGGAGCAATCTCACAAGTAATGTTGGAGATAATTCCTCCCACCATCTATTTGAATCCACCAACCACCAGTACGAGAAGTTAATGGATTAGGTGTAGAAGTTATTGTGCCTCGTATGAAGAGGCATCTACATGTAAAATCTGGATGTGTGTTCATTTTAGGTTTTCTTAATGAATAGGAAGAGCCACGGAGCTCCATATAAAATCATCCCTTGTTCTGTTCTGTTTTGTTTTAGAAGTTTCTGCCTACTCTGTTATGCTCTGCCTCACAATTTATCATGGTATGAGAGCGTAGAGTTACAAATCCTCCTTCACCAGCCATGTGAAGGATGTCAGGGTTACAACCAGTGTTGGTCATCCAAGCCAACCTACTGCAGAGAAAGAAGTAGGAGCAGTCAACTCCATTAAGGTGAGAGAAACCCCAGCCATTATCGCTGGAAGAGAAACCCCAACCATTGTAATGTTGAAGAGACCCGTCGTTTAATTTGAGAGAGCCATCGTCGCGAGCCTTCTTGTTGGGGATGAAATCAGGATGGAGTTCAGACACGATGCTCTTGCTCCTTAGATCCCAGATCTTCACACACTACTACGTGGTCGTGCAGATCCAGTACCTGTTGGGGCTAAAGCATAGGGCATGAATAATATCCCTGACATCCAATGAGTTCAGCCGCTTTCCCTCCACCTACTCTATTATGCTCTGCCTCACAATTTATCATGGTAGGGGGGCCGTCTGCTGCCTAAGAGAAGAACCTGCACTTGAACATCCATCCGCTAAAGAAAACGTTAGGGCCGAATTGGCAGCCGCCGTGTGAGAGGAAGCCCAAACTGGAAAGTTTCCATCCTGTGTAGAAGGTGCAAGAGAATCGTGTGTGTGCTGAGATGCCGTTAGTGAGGTCGAGCTGAGTAGAGGAGCCACGGTCAAGGAGCTGCTTCTCTCCATCTCTCACAGTTTTCTTGAGAAGGCCTCCATCTTTGCAAATCATCTCTAACAGATGTCCAGGAAAGCATTTCCACTTCAAATTAGAGTGTGGCATTCGGTAGAAAGAGGGGAGGAGACCCTGTCTCTCGATACCCTAACTCTGGAGGTATTGTAAATATGGGTTTCTCCCCTTTCTTCATACTCGCAATACCCTGTTCCCATCCCTTTATAACTTGACCTTGGCCAAGTTCAAATCTGAAAGGGGTTCCTCTGTCAAGGCTGGAATCGAAATGGGTTCCATCCGAAAGGGTACCAATGTAATGTAATTCAACTTCATCTCCAGGGAATGGTGTTTTCCACGATTCCCCTTCTTTCAGGATCAACTTCTTGAGGCCCTGATGGCCGTTTTCCTTTGAGTAAGGAACAAATTCTTTGGCTTCTGCAACTTGAGAATTGGCCTCCATCTCTATCATCTACCTACTGCAATCTTAATGCCAAGGGTATAGCTGCTTGACTATAATCTGGTTATCCGAGGGAGGATATGGCTTAAGCTAAAAGTAGCTGCCTCTCTGCATTGTTGAAGCCATGGAAGATTTGTGCAACCCCCAGCGTGTATGAAAAAGAATCCCGTGGATATATATATGTGTCGTAGCCAATTGTAAGCCGGCCTGAATTTTGTGCTTTTGGGTTTTTTGTGTGGCTTTGATGCTAATGTTGTTGCCCCTGGAAGTTGGGGTTTAATGGGCCACGGTTGCTTCCTCTTGATGTAGGAGGCCATAAAGGGAGCATCCAGGAAAGAACCGAAGCTCTCTTGCTCTGTCTCTGCCTGTCATAGAACCATAAATTGTAATGAAAATGCCCCGGGCATAGAAAAGCCAAGAAAATAAAAACATAGAGTGTTGTTGCATTAAGGGGGTGTTATTGACAGGTCTTGTAGCCAACAAGCAAACTTATATTTTTTATAGGGGGCGATAAGGAAAGAAGAAGCAAGTAGGAGACTTGCATGAAGAAGACAGGTGCTGAAGCATAGAATTTTACAACAAAGAAGAGAAGAAATGGGCAAAAGAATGAGGATCAGACAAGCAAGGAAGCATGAAGATGAGTGGGGCAGAGTGTGTTTGCCATCACCTCTACCATTCAATGGGAAGAATTTCAACATATGGTCAAGTAGAGTGAGGGTTTATCTACATTATGTAGATACACATATTGACCACAATGATGAAGCAAGGGATGCTTTAGCCTTGCATCTCATCCAACAAGCTATGGATGAAAATATTTTTCACAAGATTGCAGCAGCAAAGACTTCCAAGGAAGCATGGAGAATCTTGGAAGAGGAGTTCAGCGAAAGGGGGAGTGACATGTGCAAGCAGCCAACAATGTCACAACATATTGAAGAAGTAGTAGAAGATAAGCCTGCAGTTGAAGCAGAAGACAACCAAGACAACGAAGCTATTACTGAATCCCACGATGAAGAAGACATAGCTGCAGATGAAGAAGCAGTTGAATGCTCACATGAAATGGTCGAGGACTTTTTCATCCAAGCAGAGCCTGATAAGTTTGAGAATAGTGAAGCCCACTATGCAGAGCCACAAGTGGATGATTATGAAAAAGATGATGTTGAAGATGATGAAGCTGCCATAACAACAGCAGAAAATGATGAATCAACAACTCAAGCAGTTGCAGGATAGCCAGTAGAGGCTGAATGTGAAAAAGAAGATGAGCTCATGAAGAGCATGCCCATGAGGGCAGAAGTTTTTGTTAAATTTTCAGACTTTACTTCAATCTGATCTAGGATCTTAACTGAGAGAACAACATGTAAAGCATATCTACAGCATATCAATCATGGAGACAATAATGCAAGCACACAAGAGACACAAAGATTTACTTGGGGAAAACCATAAAGGTGAAAAACCCCAATAACTTCCTAAGAGATAGATAGAGCAATGATACAACCCAACCATAAGAGATAAACATATCCTAGCAGCAAATCCTCCTCCTCCAGAAGTGCGCCACTCCTCCTTGAGTGCATAAGTAAGAAGTGAGTGAACAAATAGAGTGCCTCCCGCACTCTATTTATACTTGACTTGACTTGCCTTTTACATAAATCATGTAGGCTCGAACTTAACCACATAACATAATGCTGATTGGGCCGACCCCCAATAGGGTGGTCTAATAACCCTTTGACCCACATGACTTATACAGGGCCGACCCCAACAAGGTGGTCTAATAACCCATCAAGTATAAGTTACGACATTTACAATATAAATTACGACACTTACGTACAGAGGAATAATACCATCTCTATAGGAGTACATACAACATACATATATGAAATACATTCCGAAGTTACATATACATCAACGGTTTTTCCTAACAATTTAGATGTTTGTACATGTGCAGGTGCATATAGAAATCAGCCTGAAATTGAGGAAAATGTAAATGAATATGTTGATGATGAAATTATTCAAGAATTTTTGGAGAATGTGATGTCCTTGTTTGAAGTAGAGAATGGTGAAGATTGCACAATAGGCACAGAGATTGAAAAATAAAAAGAAGGCATCCTGGAGTATGCCAAGAATGAAGAAGAAGGCAACATTGAAATTGCAAAGATGAATGGAAAAGAAGGCAGCCATGTAGCTGCAAAAGTTGAAGAAAATTTGTTTAATGGATGGCTTGAAGAGCCAATGTGTTATGATGAAGATGAACCAGCTGAAGACATTCTTGTGAAATGGAGTCCTGAAGAGATCAGGCATTATTATCAGTTGTTAGTGTGGCAGTTAGCCACTGAAGAGGTTGATGAAAACGAGAAGGAAAAATGCATATGGGATACAAACTTTCTCATATACCAGCAATTGAAAATGCATAAATCTGAATTATTAGCCCATGATGTTGAGGGCATTATGAACTTGATTGAAGATGAAGACACAAGGCAGAAAGCCATTGAAGAATTTGTAGATTTTGATGGAAGAATGAAGCCCAAAGAGCTTGAAGAAAAGTTAAAGAAGAAGGTGAGAATAAAGAAGAAGGTGAAGAAGAATGTTGAGTTCAAAGTGTGGAGCAAAAAGAAGAAAAGGTAAACATGTTCCGTAACCTACAGCAAAGTAAATCAAATTTTTGGATCTATGAATGTAAGCCTTGCTAAGACTTAGACCAGCATGCATGATGAATATTTGAATTTTCAAAAGTGTAAGCCCACAGTGGACTGATATGTAATGTTGTAGCATGTTAGCATTTAGTTTGTTTATGGTAGGAATTATGGGGGAGTGTTGGAGATAATTCCTCCCACCATCTGTTTGAATCCACCAACCAACAGTACAAGAAGTTAATGGATTAGGTGTAGAAGTTATTGCACCTCGTATGAAGAGGCATCTACATGTAAAATTTGGATGTGTGTTCATTTTAGGTTTTCTTAATGAATAGGAAGAGCCGCAGAGCTCCATAGAAAATCATCCCCTGTTCTGTTCTGTTCTGTTTTAGAAGTCTCCTCCTACTCTGTTCTGCTCTGCCTCACAATTTATCAAATAAGGCTTTACTTGTTGGTGTATCTTCTCTTCTTCAAGTGATTCAAGATTCGTTGTCTTTATTGAGGTATGCATCTATATGATGAAAATATGATTGTAAGATAAAGCTGGCCCAGCAGGGTTCTTATTGACTCAAGAGATGACAAGTTCAGACTGATCGTCGGCCTCTTATACTAGAACACTGGCGAAAACAACAAGGAAGGCTGACACATACGAAATGTACAGTCCTTTTGGAAATGAGGGGGACTTAATGGAAGGAAATTTAGTCAAAAGGTGCTCTAAGTTTGACTTGAAGATGTTTTTATATAAGATGTAATATCAATCTCCGTATGAATTCTTTTAAATTTGTTGTTCCAATACTGTGTTATGATGAACAGTAAAAATATGTTTTCTTAACTGTTTTTTTATTTTGAAATGAGGGTTGTATTCAACCCAATGCATGGCTATAATCTTTGCAGGTTTAAGCTCTTCAAAGCTAAGACCTGTGGTCAATATTTATATTATGAGGAATACATCCATTAAAGGCATTATTTCCCTACTTATTATTGTTATTGTTATTATAATTTATATTAAAAACATTCAAATAAAATAATAACTTTTCTTGAAAACATCAAAATAAAATGCATAATTGATACAAACCATGAAAGTTATTCGTGTCTCTCTAAAATGATGAAAAGGGGTTATACACGCAGTGATAGAGACACTTAAATGGTGAAAAAGGGTTATTTACGCTGCAAAGTAAGGCAGCGTTAATGAAAGTCAAATCTGCATAGCGGGCAGGAAAGTTTACGAAAACACCATTCAATGGTGCACCCATAATGAAAAAGATGGTTGCACGGTAATTGTTTCGCAGTTTGTCCAATGGAAATATTTTCATGACAGATTACACAGAACAATCCATCTCCATCAGCATGAGAAATAACACGAGTTAGAGAAGAATCAACAGCTGCATAGCTAGCAGCTACTGGATTAGTCTTATGGCGAGCGATATATTGTTCTCTCATGTCAAGATGGAGATTAAAATGTTGACAAAAGATTTGTATAGAATTAGCGGTATTCACGTCCTCCAAGAGCTGCAGCAACCGTTCACTAGATGAGAAATTCCCACTCCATAATGCTTGAACGCTCAAAATCTTTCCGTCTGCGCGGCTCCAATCCTTTACTATTCGCCACCAAATACTAATGTTTTCCTCCGTTGTGATCCTGACGTCCCTTTCGCCATTAGAACTCACTGGACGCCATTCGCAACCTTCAGCCACATTAATGTCATTTATATCCACAGAATCCCATATTCTCTCCAACTGCCCGTGATTTGTGTCACTTTCACGTCTAATACATCTAAACCATACACCCGAGATCAAGTGATGATCAAAACCTTGTTGTGAAACGTCGTGCGATCCAGATCCAGTTGAGTGATCTGTTCCTGTGACAGCTTCCAATCTATCCAGCAAATACTCCATCTCTCCAGCTCTCTCGGAAACTAAATTTCGCCATACCATGCCTCTATCTAACTGCGCAACTATGCCTTTATTAATCCGCTCAAATATTTCTCCTGCAAGATCAACTCTATCGTAATCATTCGTTCCATTACGTTGTTCCTCCATATGGACGTTTTTGAATCGCTTATGAGAAACGAAAAATAAACAAAATGGACGTTTTAGAATCGCTTTGTCAGAAACGCACAGCTCAAAATGAGAAAACAAGAAAGTTGCTTTTATAATTGTTGTTGAATATAATATAAAGAACGCGTCTAAACGGGCGACGATTGGACCAAATTAGTAAGAAATTTAGTTTTAAGTTAGAAATAATTTGATCGATAAGACGCTGAGTTAGACAATTCGTAATATAAATATATATATGACGTCTCACTAACACGAAGCTTTTGCATAATCGCCCACACAAACAAGTGATCCTAGATGATCATTAATATCACATTTAGAATTAAACAATTTTTTATACCACACCTTGTAATTTTATTGTTATTATTTTCATTCTTTAATTTTTTAAATATTTTTAATATTTTCTCGCAATCATTTTGCAAGTTCTTTCGCTCTAACCAACCCTGTAATCGTTATATATATTATATGTTGTTTAGTATATATATATTAGCTCAACTCCAAGCTAGAATGTGTCTCAATCTCGAAATCCATCAAATCCATCAAACCCCACCAATTGACATGAAGAAGTTATTTGTTATTTGTTACTTGCTCTTTATGCTTAATTGTAATCACATATTGTTCTCCATGCCTCATACCTTCTTTACTTCAATGGGTTGTCTATCTATTATTTATGTATTAGCTACTAGTTATCCATGCATCAACTAATCCTACTTATCTTTTATATTTCCTTTTTTTATAATTTTTATTTTGAATTTTGAACTAGGACCATAAAATTGCCACTTAACTTGTGACCTATTGGTGTTTACCGGCCACAAATGAAGTGGTTGTGCTAGTAAATACAAACATAAAACAAATACTATGACCATGACCATGAAATTAATCTAGATTGTACACTTGTTACACTACTGTTAATCTTGTTGATCCACTCAAGGAAGTCCAAAATCTGAGATAATGGTAGTCCACCTGAAATCCTGACAGTACACTTGTCTTATCCTCCTTCAATCTACGAAAAACATAGATAGTAGTCCACTCCAAATTCTAAGATATAAACACCAATTCGGTGTAATAATTAATTGTCAATTAAGTAAGTGTTTTATAGTTTTTCTTAAAATTATATATATATATATATATGCAGGTGCTCATCAAGCTTACAACAAAATCTGTTTTTAACCCGTAGGTTTTAAAATTCCAATCCACCGAAAACATTGAGTCAGCATCAGTACAGCCTTACAAGTGAGCTGGAGATTAAGGTATCTCCCACGTTCTCAATTTTCATATAGCCTGGCTGCAGAACTAAGGCCAATTTTGACAGTGAATCAACTTCTGTGTTGAGTTCCCTATAGACATGGTTGAAGGTAACCACTTCGAAATTGCTTTTTAAAGCTCGTATTTCCCTTAAAAGATGTTGCAGATAGGGGACTCTGATCTCAATCAGATCGTTTGCCTAGTCTATCACCACCTTGGAGTCTCCGAAGATTTGGATCCTTGAGAGCTGCTCATCAATAGCTAACTTTAAAATGGCCCAAAGCGGTGATAATTCTGCTTTACTATTTGTGGATCTACCTGTGGCATACTTGAAGCCGAGTTTTTTGTTCTCAGAAAGGAAGATGATTCCTCCAGCTCCGCCCAGTGCACGGGGTTTTCACTCAATAAACAGCTATCATAGCATGTTCGATCGTGGCATATGAAACAATACCCCTAATTTCACTAAATATTGGAAAATACCTTCCAAAATTGTTTGTCTAAACCCCCTCCCAATATGCCTTCCCAATTTAAAAAAACCTCTATTTTCACTAGATATTGTATGTATCGATTTTTTCATTAACAATTTTTATACCCCTTTATATTTATACCTAGTATATTGATATGATACCCCTCTTATGACCCCACATGCATTCTACAATGCACCTTGCTTCTTTCAATGTATATTGTGGATGCACATTACTTCACCCACAATGCAATTACTCAACCACATATCATTATGATTTGCAACATCTAATGGTATAATCAAGAGATAGGAGATCACTTCGTGTATGTCACTAGCGTCAATGCACATAGTACAACATTAAGATTGCATGTTGTAGTTCCCCAATCGTTGACTAAGCCTATTGTGGGCTAGGTATCCAAGCCCCCAGGGCCTGTAACAAGCTCTAGGAGGCTGATTAAACCTCCCAAGGCCTGTAATAGGCATGAGTGGTTGGGTATTCAAGCCCCCAAGGCCTATCGAGAGCCTATAACAGGTCTTGGAGGCTTAGAGCCTCCCAAGGCTATTGGTAACAATTGGATGAGTGCTATTGGTAACAATTGGTTGTCAATGACCACTGTCTCTCGACTATGATCGACTGAAAACCCACTTCACCACGAAACCGCTGGCCTCAAGCATGCCTCAAGACGCAATTTCCTTGCGTACTGGTAAGCCCGAGCCTTGCCTCAACTTGATTTCTCATCCGGCCATGATCCCACCATCTCCATTTGGTGGATATTTGTCAGCTCGCCCATATAAAAAAGACCCCAAAGTATTTTTGTATTGTTACATTAAATAAAAAAAACCCTTTACCCCTTAATATATAAGCAATATAATTTTTAGGTTTTCATAAATATTTAATACCACAATATGAATGAACGTGATATTATATTGCCTTCTAGTGAAGCCCCCATGGCCCAGTGCCCACTCTCCTTTACTAGCCCCGTCGAAGAATTCCCAAGGCATGTTCTTGTCAATAACTGGTGGGGTTAATTTCCTTATTTTTTTCGTTTTTGGTACATGCCTGTGCTCCTGTAATTTCTTCAGCAGGATAGCACTTGTGATATTAAGCGGGATCCACACATTTTCAAAGATCACATTGTTGCATGCAGACCATATGCCATATACAAAGAGAGCAAGGAAAGCATCATAATTGCATACCCCTTCGTTGAGCCACCAATCTTTGGTTCGTTGTTCCAGTGGCTTAGGCTGTGGATTGATATATTTGACCGAAGAAGCCACTGAATACCACATCGCACCTACATATGTGCAAGTATAAAAAAGATGAGTAGTAGTTTCATCTTGGGCTTTACATAACACACAAAGACCAGGACCTTCGAAACCTCTTTTTTTTAAGACTTCCCATGTGAGTAGTTTGTTGGTAAGAGCTAGCAAGAGGATTATCTTGGTTTTTAAAGGGCTACGAGTCTTCCATATTTTAGGCCACCACCACTTCAATTCTTCTCTAAACTGCTCATAACATTCTGTTTCATACTCCAGTTTGGTTGTGTAATCTCCAGTATGACCATTTTTTGTCCAAATTAACTTATCCTTATGATCATCAGTAAGGTGAACGAAATTTGCACTCAGAGAGTTAGTAAAAATATTCCACTCATCTATTTTGGCTACATTTAATCTTAATTCTAGGGTGGATTTCCATTTTGTTCTGCCAAGAGAATGGAGGGTTGTACTTGAGCATCAGCTAGGACATAGATTCCCTACTCTCTTAACTTAGATAATAAACGAGCTAAAAGTTTAAATCGATCTTCACTGCCTACCCATGGATCTTCTCCAACTCTAACATTTTTCCCATCCCTGATCTTCCATGCCAACCAGTTTCCTAGCAAGGGGAAGGAGATCACCAATGCTTTCCATCTTACTGATCCATTTTTGAAATATTTTATTGAGCTTCTTATCCAATCAAGTATGGATGAATCAGGGAAGTATTTAGAGATCATTACTTTACCCCATAAGGAATCGGGTTGTTGGATGAGCCTCCACAAGGATCTGGCCGCCAGGGCTGTGCAAAATATGGTAGGGTTTTTTAAACCCCAACCCCCTAAATCCTTTGGTAAAGACAGTTTAGACCACTTAACCAGCAGAATTGCTTCTTTTTTATTGCTAGCTGTCCATAGAAAGGAGAAACTGTTTTTTCTTATCTTGTTGAGGATTCCTTTGGGTATGTAGGCTATCATTGCCCAGTAGATAGGGATGCTTTGTAAGATAGACTTTATCAGTACCAGTCTCCCACCTCTTGAAAGAAAACACTTTGTCCATGTGTTTATTCTTGCTTCAACCTTCTTAAACAACCATACCCAATCCTGAAAGGAGTAACTGTTTGGCTTAAGAAAAAAACCCAAATATTTGAAACCAAACTTGATAGGAGAGCAAGGAAAGGGGAGAACTGAGGTTGTATACTGGAGCATGGCCTCATGGAACTAATTATGAGCTAGATTGGACTTATGGGGATTAAATTCTATACCTGTTGGCTTCCTATAAGTATCAAGGATAGAAGCAAAGGCCTGCATGTTCCGCTCGGAGCATTTACCAAAAAGTAACACATCATCGACGAACAGCGTGTGACTAACTTCAACAGAATTTGAAACCCTGATTTCTTCTATTTTCTTCTTGAGCTTGGCATGTAGAATTAGTATGCTAAGAGCTTCAACAATTACAAGGAAAAGGAATGGGGACAAGGGGGCACCCCTGACACAGCCCTCTGGTGGGCTGAATAAAATTAGTGGGGGAGCCATTCACCAGGAAAGCGAAGCTAGTTGACTGTATACAACCCATAATCCAGTATACCATGTTGAGATCTAATCCTATTTGAATCAAAACTAATGTCAGGAAAGTCCAGTTTGATCTGTCATATGCCTTGTATAGGTCAAGTTTAAGGGAAAAGGCACAGAGTTTCTCTGTATTGATAATGTGTAAGGCTTCTTGCGCCAGGGAAATTGCATCATGAATCTTCCTATTGTGGAGAAATTGAAATTGTTCTTCCGATATGATCTTGCTTAGAATTGGTTTCAACCTTTGTGCAATATTTTTGGAAATCAACTTATAGATAAGATTGCAGCATGAGATTGGTCTGAAGTCATCAAAGGTGGAAACTTTCTATTTTTTTGGGATTAGAGTGATGAAGGTAGCATTTAAGGATCCCAACACCTTTCCAGATGATTGGGATTCTTTAACCACCTTTAAGGAATCTTGCTTTAGAAGTTCGTAGAAACAGTGATGAAAATCCACTGCAAAACCATCAGGGCCTGGGATTTTTCCTTTTTGGAAGGAGAAAAGAATGCATCTGATTTCTTCCTCCGTGACTTCTTTGGTGAGATCCTCATTCATCTCTTCTGAAATTAGGCGAGGGAAGGTTTGTAAGACTTCTAAGATCGCTGAGATAGAGCTTCCTTGATGATCTCTAAAAACAGAGGAGAAATGTCTCTCTGCCTCCCTTGCTTTGTCATCAAAGGAGATTACCATGTATCCATCCCCATTCCTTATCTCAATGATAGTGTTTATGCTTCTTCTGTGTGAGGCATAATTATGAAAAAATTTGGTGTTACTGTCTCCTGCTTCCAACCATCAAGCCCTGCTCTTTAACCTCCAAGTTTTTTCTTCTTGGATAAGAATGGTGTCTTTTTTACTTTCTAGCCCTGAAAGCTTACTTACTTCTTCTAAAGAAAAAACCCCCATCGAGTTTCCCTTGTACATACCTTCAATATCAGCTTCAACTTCCTTCAAAGCCTTTTGAAAGTTAAGTCTATGGATCTTATGCCAGTCCTTGGATGCTCTCTTTACCTTCTTCAAATTATCCATAAACTGTTGCATAAAAGTAAGTCCTCTGGTTTCTACCAGAGGGGTCCAAGTAGAGGATACCAAGTTTTTATACTCCTATTCTTTGGCCCATAAGGGATTATATCTAAAAGGCGGGGCCGGTTTTTCTTCAGGGAAAGGGAGGTTGAGAGTTATTGGTCTGTGATCAGAGGATCCTCCTGTTTCTATTGAGGATTGACAATCAGCTGGTCATTTAAAAAGGATTCACTGACCAAGAATCTATCAAGCCTTTTTGAGATGGCATAAGCTCCTCCCTTGTTATTCCTCCAGGTGGGTTCCATTTTAGGAGGTAAAATATCCACTAACTTCTTTTGTTCAAAAAAATTGGAGAAGTACTGGCTTAAAGAGTCTGCTCTTGCTTTGTCGCCCCAGTATTCGTTTGTTGCAAGGGTTAGGTTAAGATCTCCCCCTAGAATTAGATTTGGAAGTGAAAAGAAGTTTTCATTTCCAAGGGTATCCCAGAAGTATTTCCTATCATAATAAGGACCGTAGATATTTAAGAGATAAACATTTAGCCCAATACTCGCATCCTCCATTGTAGTACCTATTGCCGAGCCTAGACGTTCTTCAGAGAGTAGGGAGATAGTGGGACACCAGGCTGTTACAAGCCCTCAAGAGTTCCCAACTGCATCAAGGCTTATTGTTTTCCAGTCTTTCAGCAAATTCCTAAAGAATTCCTCAGCCTTCTTTCCATCTATCATCGTCTCTTGTAAGAGTAGTACATTAGGTTTTAAGCTCGAGATCACTCATTTGAGGGATAATTGTTTTGAGGCTCCCCCAACCCCCTTATGTTCAAGGAGACAATGAGCATTACGAACCCTTGTTAGGGGCTTTGTTAACTCTAAGATCCCGGGTGAGAGTGGCTTGTTTACCATTTTTAATCTCAGAGATAACGTGCTTCTGAGCTTTAGAAAGGTGAGATTTCCTGCCTAACTGAACCTTGGATTGGGGATTGAGGCCAATGCCTCCTGATAAAAGCAAAGGTTCTTCTTGGAGGCTGGACACATGAGACAAGAGATTGTAAACCCTTGAGGGAACACGGTTAGGAGGGGATAGGGAGGGAGAAGAGAGTTTAGGGGACAGTTCAGAAAAAAAGGAAAGGGAGAAGACAATAAAGGTACTGAAGGAACCAAAGGAATGAGTGGAGAAAAGGAAATACCTTGAGAGGAGGTAGTTGGAGGCTCCTTTGACAGTCTCGATACTACTTCCAAATAAATCCTACACGTGCTTGTACCCGCAATTGTTGGAGAGTCAGTCGAAATGATTAAGGTAGCCTTGCCTTCTTGAAAGCAGAGGGGAAGCTTTTGAGTAGGATCCATGTCATCAGTCTTAGGTGCCATATCGCCTTCCAGCTTGTCCTTAAAATCTTCAGCTTGGCTTCCATCTGTCCATGAGATTGACCCTACGTCTTTAGTGTGGTATTTACCGTTAACAGTGCCTCCCGCCAGGTTTGACAGTGTTTGCACATCTTCTGTCACCTTTTCTCTGCCACCTTCATAGACGTCTGAATGAGTACGTAACGTTGAAAGAATAGTCTTTTTTATCCACACTTTCTTGTGAAGGCCTTGTGTCTTTTGAACCGAGCAATCCTTCTGCAGGTGATCGAGTTTTTGACAGTTGAAGCACCTGTTGAGCCCAGAATTGGCCCTTTTTGATCATCATTTATCATCTTCCCTGCCCTTGTCCTACACCAATTATCTTGGTAATTAGACTTATTGTCCTCATCTTATTCCCCAAATTACCAAGGTATGGCCGATTATTGTTTTATTGTATTAATACTTATGATTGTGATAATTAAAGCTGTGCATCTCTTAATTTGTGCTAACATGATGCGATTTATGAAGGTAGTTGAGACAAATAGAATGCAGGAAGATCGGAGCTGAACAAGTCATAAAGCAAGGGATGTTTGTTCCTTGCAGAAGGTTCCTTGGGGCTCGAATCACTAATCAAGGCACAGTCGTGATAGGGCAGCTGTAACAGAAATTGCTATCTTAAGTATGTTGCTGCTCGAGTCGAGCTGTTAGCTGGAAGGACCGTCACTCTTGGGGCAATTAATAACTCTCTCATATTTGGATATTTCGGTTCTGCCACACATTGTAACAGCTAGATTATTCAGGGCGCCTGAAGATCAGAGATCTTCATGGCTGCCCAATTATAGGATTAGATGTTATAATTTGTATGTATAAATATGGGGAGTTGCCTTGACCCAGGGGTTGGACAACAAACAATTAATTCATCTTGTATTAGCAGCCAAGCCAAACTGTGTACTCATTCTTCTGTTAATATAAGGGGTTACTTCTGAGTTAAAGAGGGTGTTGTTCAACCAGCGTCTCTGTGTGAAGACTGGGCCCGTCTTCCACAGAGATTGCTGAGTTAAATTAGGATTTCATCTTTCTTGTTGTGTGATGCTTTGTTCTTTCTTTTGTATGCAGCAGCAATATTCATTGTGTGGATTTCTCAGTAAAAGATTACATTTCTGTGAGATTGGTGAATGGTATAGAATAACAGTCGACTGAGTCAGGGTTGCTTTACATATTTCAATTTTTGTTCACACTGCCGTGTTCATCCTACAGTTGAGACGTGATCCCAGGAGCCCTTACAATTTATCTTTCCTGTTATGTGTTGATTGATTTCTATTTTGTAATTCAGTTTCTTAGAACAGTTGCTTCAATCTCTTTCATTTGAAATTCTAGAGTAATGTTCAGTTTACGCTTTATGATTCCCAGCTTGATTAAATTAGACAAGTGATTATTTTAGAATGCAAGTGAGATTTCCTTTTTGCAATCGTTGATTAGATCTGATACCATTTCCTCTTGATGCATAATAGAAAAAGTATAGCAGTTAGAAGGCAATTGGTATTGCATAGATTCTTGGGATGAACATGGATGATAGAAGATAAAAGTATTCACTTCTAATGGTTTTGTGTTTAAGCATATATTGTGCACTTATCCTTTGAAATAAAAAGACTTTCTCGGGTTGACAATAAATTTCATATGCTCTGTGTGCCTGGTATTAATTTATCTGCAAATAGAGTGCTTGACATTTTGGCGCCGTTGCCAGGGAAGGATGAAAATTAAACACTAGTCATTAGTTATATCTGATAATCGCTTTTAGACAGCCTTTTTGTTTGTTTTTGAATGATCTGCTTCGCATGAATACGAGGAGGGTAAAACGCGATCACCTCCCAACCCCCAAAACCCCACAAATTATTAACAGCACAGGTGGTTCGGGTCGTGGTCGAGGTCCACCGCTGGGTAGAAGAACATTCATTGACGACCTTGTTGACAAAACTGACTCAGCTGTCAGAACTCGTCAACAGGAGACTCCTATCAGAAGAGGCCCTGCTGATCTTGGAGCGCTAGCATCAGGATCCACAGTGGGAGGTACAGGAGCAGCTGTGATTCCTGCATATACCCCTGCTAAAGAAGGAACGACTGATTCAGCTGTTACAACTGAAGAATACGCAGCTGTTACAACTGAAGAATACGCAGCTGCTACAACTGAGGTAAGGAACGCAGAAACGAACGAAGGAGAGGATACAGAAGAAAAGATGAATAACAGACATGAAAACGAAGAGGAAGAAGCAGTGGTACAATACCATCATGAAAATGATTCCCTGCCAGAAGAAACTATGGCTACATTACAATTCCCAATACAACAGCTAGAAGGGACAGCTCCTATGAAAAACATTTCACCGTCGGTGTTGCCTCGCTTCCATGGCAGGGCGGCAGAAGATCCAGACGAATTCCTTTTTGAATTCGATATCCTCTGTCGCAGCTATGATTATGTCACAGATGCCCAAAAGTTGAAGCTTTTTCCTTCCACCTTGAAGGACAATGCATTACGATGGTTCATGAGCCTTGGGGGAGGAACTGTTGCTAATTGGAATAAGATGAAGCAAGTGTTCCTGGAAAAATATCAAGAATATTGTAACACCAGGGACAAAAGAGAGGAGTTATTCAAGATGGTACAGAAGGAGGATGAAAGTTTGGAGGATTTTGTAGAGAGGCTGATGTACAATGTGCAGAGAGCTGGGCAGATGAACATGGGACTAGATGTGCTCAAGATAATCCTGCTTCGAGGGATCAGGGACGATTGTTTAGACATGCTAAATTTATTAGGAAAGGGAGATATCTCTAAAGAACCTTTTGAGACAATTGTGGAATTATGTAAGAGATACTCCAGGGGATCTTCTAGGCATAACAAGCAGAATAAACGAGATAAGCTGGAACGTGATGTCTTCGACAGAACTCAGAAGTCATCCAATGGGGGAGCTACACGTGCGGAGATAGGCAATCTTCTTGAAAATTTTAAAATAGAAATGATGAGCTCTATCTCTTCAGAGATTGATGTCTTGAAGGCCAAGCAAAGACAGGCAGTGGAGGATCTCACACTAGGTGTGTTCTGTCCCCGATGTAGAAAGACTCATCCACTGAAAGAATGCCCTCTTGACAAAATACAAGTGTGTCAGCTGTGCGAGCTGAACCATGATATGAAAGAATGCCCCACGTTGCCCCAAGTGAAGGCTGTTCTGCAGGCATCAACTCCAGAAGTGGATTCAGCCTACTTCATTGTACAGAAGAAACCCTGGCAGCCTTGGAATCAAGGTATGTCTCCCGATTCATTTCCATTTTTGAATAATTTGAATAATTGGAATACTAATATGCAAAATGTGAATACACAATTCCCTTCAAATTATGCTCAGTGGAATTCTCCTCAATCTGCGATGCAAGGTTATAATTCATGGAGTCCTTGGACACAACCGCCACATCAACCTACGTCATGGTCTCCTAGATGGAGGAACTTCCATCCTAGGAACCAGTTTCCTCAACCACCTCCACCTCAACAGTTACCGTATTCTCCTCCATATCCTCAATTTCATCAATATCCTCAATACCCACCTCAGCAGTCGCAGCTGCAGCTGCAAAATAATCCTGTTCCTAACATACCAATACGGCCTCAGCTGCCTACCCAACCTAACCCTAACCCAAATAATAAAACAGTCTACCAATTGGAGGCTCTCAATATGCCGGCCTACTCTCTTTCCCCTGTACCTTGTAATGATATTCGCTTACGGTCTGGGAAGATAGTAGAACATATCTCACCGCCTGTGCATGACAAAGAAGAGAGTTCCCAGCATCCATTTGATCTGGTTCCTATCACTGAAGGTGCTGAGCATCCCTCAGATGGGACGGCTGAAACATTAAACGATAAATCAGATAATACGCAGCCTACCCAGCTGGTAAGGCAACCACCCTACCCTGAGAGACTGATGCTGCCAAGAATAGGGGGGCAACCCCAGTTCAATCTCTTAGGAGAGTTGAAGAATCTTTATGTTAAGATTCCCCTTTTGCAAGCCCTTCAAGATGTACCTATTTATGCTAGAACTATTCGGGACCTGTGCACTAAAAGACCGGGAAGGAAACCCAGAGATCCTCCTACTGTTCAGGTCATAGGGAATTTATCTACCTTAATGACCGGAAAAACCCCTATAACCAAGTATGAGGATCCTGGCAATCCTACTGTCACTGTACACATAGGACAAACACAGATACCCAACGTACTAGTAGATTTAGGAGCTGCGATCAATGTTATAACAATGGAGACTGTAAAGAAGCTCGGATTCACCAATATTAGACCGACCTCTACCATCTTGGAATTGGCAGACAGATCCACCATCAGACCCGAAGGGATTTTGGACGACCTTGTCATTTCAGTAGACTCATGGGAATACCCTGCCGACTTTCTGGTATTACAACCAAAATCACAGGTGGGGGGACACCCATTGATCTTGGGGAGGCCTTGGTTGGCTACAGCTGATGCTTGCATCAGCTGTCAATCAGGATCTATGACTATATCTGATGGTATGGAAACCAAAAACCTCACCCTGTACCCTCCAGCACGGCCGAGTCTAGAAACTGAAACTTCCCTTTGGATAGAACAGGAAGAGGAGGAGGATGTTCAGCCATTACTAACAATAGGGAAGGCACTAACCTTCAAAAACGAAACAGAAGACGATGCCATTAATAATTTCATTAGCGAACCTGCTTCAGTAGATAAGGAAGTTTATCAACTCCTGAACAGTACCCTTGGGAAGGAAGAACAAGAACAGCTTACGGAGGAAGCACTAGTCAATGACACAAACATAATCCCAGTTTTGAAAAACTCGAGAAGCATTCCTATTGAGGTAGAGCCTGGAAAAACTTTGAACATCAACCCTGGTCTCTCCTCAGAAGAACAGATGCGCCTAACCAATCTCTTAAAGGAACGCAAGGGGGCATTCGCCTGGGAGTATACAGACATGAAGGGTATTCCTTCCAGTCTGTGCACTCATCATATTTATATTAAAAATGACTCCCGGCCTGTATGTCAACCCCAACGACGCATGAACCCCAATTTGAGGGATATAGTGAAGGAGGAAATCCAGAAACTCTTGGAAGCAGGATTTATCTATCCTATCTCAGATAGTGAGTGGGTTTCCCCACTTGTAATTGTGCCCAAGAAAAATGGTAAATGGAGAGTCTGTGTCGATTATAGGGAGCTGAACAAGGCTACACAAAAGGATCATTTTCCTCTGCCCTTTATTGACCAGGTACTTGATACCCTATCAGGGAAGAAGTTCTTCTCCTTCCTGGATGGGTTCAGTGGGTACAATCAAATTCAGATTGCTCCAGAGGATCAGGATAAGACCACCTTCACTTGCCCCTGGGGAACGTTCGCCTACAGGGTGCTTCCCTTTGGCTTTTGCAATGCACCTGCAACGTTCCAAAGAGCTGTGATTGGCATATTTTCTGAATTGGTTAATGATAGTATGGAAGTTTTTATGGATGATTTTACTCCCTATGGCAAGGATTTTGAGGAAGCACTGGAGAATTTAAAGAAAGTTTTAATTCGCTGTGAACAGGCTCGCCTCTCACTAAGCACTGAAAAATGCCACATGATGATGAGTGAGGGGGTGGTATTAGGACATTTCATCTCTACTGATGGTATTCAAGTGGATCCTTCAAAAATTAAGGTGATAAAAAATATACCAACCCCTTCAACTCAGAAAGAGGTGCGAAGTTTTCTGGGACATGCTGGATATTACAGGAGATTCATAGAAAAATTCTCCAAACTTGCTTCTCCTTTGTTTTCATTGTTAATGAAGGACGCACAGTTTGTGTGGAGTGCAGCATGCCAGATAGCATTTGATAAGCTTAAAGAGAAACTGTCCACAGCCCCTATTTTAAGGGGACCTAATTGGACCATACCTTTCCACATTTCTTTAGATGCTTCTGATACTGCCATTGGAGCAGTATTAGGACAGCAGGATGGTCAAGTACCTTATGCTATTTATTATGTGAGTAAAAACTTAGCCCCTGCCGAACTAAATTATACTGTTACTGAAAAAGAATTCCTTGCTATTTTTTATTCTATTAATAAGTTTCGGCATTACATTACTGGGTATCCTACATTTGTGCATACTGACCACTCTGCCATTAAGTATTTAATGAACAAACCTGTCACTAATGCCAGAGTAACCAGGTGGCTTTTATTATTACAGGAATTTGATATTACTATTATAGATAAACCTGGAAAAGAAAATGTTGTTGCTGATTTTTTATCACGATTTACTAATAGTGATGACAGTTCACCTGTTGAGGATGATTTCTCGGATGAACATTTATTCGCACTCTCAGCTCATTCACCCTGGTATGCAGACGTTGCTAATTATTTGGTTGCAGGGAAGCTTCCGCCACATATGTCTAAACAAGAGAAAAGAAAAATTATTCAGCAAAGTGCCAGGTATTGTTGGCTCAAAGGCCATCTCTTTTACACAGGACCTGATATTGAGATTAGAAGATGTGTAAGGGAAGATGAGATCTTTCATATACTGAAAGCCTGTCATGATGAACCTTGCGGAGGACACTTTGCAGACAAAAGAACAGGGCATAAGGCGTTGCGGATGGGCTATTATTGGCCGACACTGTTCAGAGATGCTAAAAGATATGTTCAGTCCTGTGACAACTGCCAAAGGATGGGTCAACCTAATAAGACAGATCAGATGCCTTTACAGCCCCAAGTGGTACTAGAACCGTTTGATAGATGGGCATTGGACTTTGTTGGTCCTATCAACCCTCCTTCCAAACAGAAGGTTTACATTTTGGTGTGCACAGATTACATGACCAAGTGGGTAGAAGCTGTAGCTTTGGCTAAGGCAAATGACCAGGCGGTGATTGATTTTCTGTACAGTGAAGTTTTTACCCGTTTTGGGGTACCAAAGGAAGTAGTTACCGATGGGGGACCACAATTTATTTCACACCAATTTGAATCCTTGTTCCGGAAGTATCATGTGCAGCACAAGATAGCTTCACCTTATCATCCCCAGGCCAATGGTCAGGTGGAAAGCACTAATAAAGTTATCGAAGCAATCCTTACTAAAACAGTTAAAAGCCATCGAAGGGATTGGGCTGACAGGCTTCCAGAAGCACTGTGGGCATATCGCACAACTTGGCGCAACACCACGGGCTTTTCTCCCTATGATCTGGTGTATGGAAAGAGTGCCATCTTTCCAATTGAATTTGAGATCAAGACCCTGAAAACAGCCATTGAAATGAACCTGGATGTAACAGAAGCCCAGAAAAGAAGATTGAATCAATTAAATGAATTGGATGAGAAACGGTTAGCTGCAGTAGACCAGACTGTGCTGCTTCAGCAACAGAGATCTAACTGGCATGACCGATTCATCAAAAAGAAAATCTTCCGTGAAGGAGACTGGGCACTATTATACGACTCCAGATTCAAGAAGGATTTTAAAGGAAAATTACGCACAAGATGGCTGGGTCCATATTTGGTTGACAGAATATTTAACAACGGCACTGTTCGCCTGGTGACCATTGATGAAAACCGTATACCATTACTTGCTAACGGCCATAGACTGTGACTGTATCGGAAGCCCATTTCGAAAGATGCATTAATTTCATATATTGCTGCTGATCCAGACTATCAATTGGCACCAGAGCAGGAACTTTTCTCTACCTTTGCCAAATCTTAAACTGAAAATTGTATTTGCTGTACATAAATAATTTCTTGCTGTAGCATATAGTTGTTGTTTTCTTTCTTTTTTGCATTTGATCTCTTTGCTTGCTGTCGTCTTTCAAAAATTTTCAGGGAAGCGCCAGGAGAACGACCAGTTTGGGCCCGTTAGATGAAAATCTCCCTGTGCCGTCCTTGCTTAAAAAAAAAAAAAAAAAAAAATTCCGACAGCTGCAACATATTTTCCGGCAGCTGCAACATATTTTCCGGCAGCTGAATATCCTTTTCCGGCAACCACATTATCCTTTTCCCTAGCAGCCGCAAAAATCCTTTTTCCCGCTTGCTGTCGATTTTTTTTTCTGGTAGCTGCAACATTAGCGGCTGCAACATCGGCGGCTGCAACATCGGTGGCTGCAACATTAGCGGCTGCAACATCGGCGGATGCAACATCGGCAGCTGCAACCCCAGTCCCTGCGGCTGCCACCTCATCTTCCCCGCAGCTGCCACCTCATCTTCCCCACGGTTGCCACCTCATTCACCAGCGGCTGCCACTTCATTTACCAGCCACGGCCATTTCATTTCCTGGTAGCCGTAATGCCCTTTTTCCTTCCGCCGTCAATCTTTTCCGGCAGCTGCAACTTCGGCGGCTGCAACATCGGAAGCTGTAACATCTTTTTCCGCAGCTGCCACCCCCATTTCCCAGCGGCTGCCACTTCATTTACCAGCCATGGCCATTTCATTTCCCGGTAGCCGTAATGCCCTTTTTCCGTTCGCCGTCAATCTTTTCCGGCAGCTGCAACTTCGGCGGCTGCAACATCGAAAGCTGCAACATCTTTTTCCCGCAGCCGCCACCTCATTTTCCCGTGGCTGCCACCTCATTGACCAGTCACTGCCACATCATTTCCCTGCAGCTGCCATTTCTTTCCAGCGGCTGCAACATATTTCCCATAGTCGTAATTTTTTTTTTTTTTCTTGCCAGCTGTAAGTTTTTTCCCGCCACCGTAAAACTTTTCCGTGACAGCCGTAATTTTCCCTGATATCGTAAATTCCTTTTTCGGCTGCCGTGAATTCTTTTCCGGGGGCTGCAACTTCTTTCCCGCCAGCTGCAACAGCTTTTTCATCGGCCGCGCTATCATTTCTTTGGCAACTTGCAGTGGTAACTCCCGTGTTAACAGAAGAATTGTTTCAACCTGCTAATAATGATGCTGATTCATCCCAGTCATGCCGGCGAACTCATCATTCCAACCCCCCGGACGCGATGGATTGTGTTTCACCGGTGAAAGAATTTAGGGCCTTATCCGAGTCATCATGATCCCACGTCTGACTATGCACGTGTTCGGCTCCGTGATGTCACCAACTGCATGCTCCACCAGTTTCCGCAGCCTTCCTACGCACAGTTTTACGAGGTATGGCTTTCATTTATCACGTGATTAAGCATTGATATCATTTAAATGATATTGGTCGTACCTTCACTCGTACCACCATTTATACCTGATTAAACCTTTCCCTCGTACGACGTAATACGAATAACTGCCACCTTCCCCAATTCGGCATGGAAATTTTAAACGCTTTTCTGTGTTCAACTTTCCGAATTTGCTCATTCGCTCAACGTCTCCGCTCAACGATTCGTGCATTCTCTGTGCTGCAACTTCCATTCTGGGATCTTGTAATCTGTTGAATAGCAGTCTCAGCCCGCAACTAGGACCATGGGCATTCCAGTTCGCCATGAACCTTTCAATACCCAGGAACTCAGACGGAATCTGCAAGTTCTTGCCATTTTTCAAGCTGCTGGCTGGGTTGAGTTCTTTGAGCGATTGGACGGATTCGATCGGGACGCAGCCCTCCAATTTGCCTTAAATCTTACTAAAACGCACTCCATAGTGTGGGGGCTGTGTATAGACGTCTCTGACCTCATTATATCCGAGGTTACAACTATCCCGATGGTGGGAAAACCTTGGTTTAATCGTCGAGTCCCTGCAACGGTTGCACGACAAGAATTTTTACTTCCAGGAGAGCAAGTTGAAGCATCTAGGAGAGGGATTGCACTGAAGTCACTGCCGCGGCCATGGGACCAGGTTGCTGTCTTCCTCAAGAAATACATTACCTGCGAAGGTAGATACCAAACTGTGTATAACTCTGAACTTCCTTTGCTTTCTCATCTCCGCCATGGCATTTTGTTGAATATTCCATTTTATTTATTGCACAACGTGCGTCATATGGCAACATTTGTTCAGTCTGCAAAGCACCCACTGTCCTCTCTCACCCACCATGGCCTTATCAAGTTAATTATTGTAAGAACCCTTGCCCAACATAATATAACTTGGGAACAATTTATAACCCGACCACATCAACCTGTTCCCTTGAGGGTCATCCCATTGCAGCAATTACAGGTTCCACCACAACAGGAGGACCGGAGTTCCTCCAGTGAAGTTGGGGGGAGGGATGAAATGGGAGAAGAACAGCAATCGGGGGCACAGGCAGGACCATCCGGGGTGGGTAAAACCACAGAGGAAGAACAACCGGGGGCACAGGCAGGACCATCCAGGGTGGGTAAAACCACAGAGGAAGAACAACCAGGGGCACAGTCAGAGCCATTCGAGGTGGATGAATCCCCAGCACAAGCAGAAACAGTGGGGGATGACACTGCATTGGAAGGAGAGCAAGGGGAAGCACAAACAGAGCCATCAGGCGACAATGTAGATGAAACCTTCGTGGAAAACCTAGATAACAGGGTAGCTCCGACAGCAGAAGGTGAAATTGGAGCAGCATCAAATGCTGCGACAATGGAACCTGAAGATGACGGAGCTAGAGCAATGGAAGAAGATATTGAGCTGGTTACAATCGAGTCTTCACCTGAGTGGGTAGGAGGAGGAGCTGTGATTGAAGAAGAACAACATGGGGGGCAGGGAAATATTCCTTTGACTTCAGTTTTTCCCCCCTATATTCCAGCTCCACAAGAGGAAACACCCCAAAAAGGAAAATCACAAAAGAAAACGCCACAGAAAAGGAAGAGAGCCACCAATGAGTTTGATCTAGTGGCACCAATTAGAAGGAAACGAACTCGATCAATCACAGCAACAGAGGCAGCTAGGAAAAGAAGGGCAACCTCAGAGACACAGATTGAGCCCCCAATCCTTACACCAAGACCGATGGACGCCCCACAAAGGCCAGTGGAGAAAGAACCTGAAATTGAAGGACTCTTGTATGAGAATGCAATGCTGAAAGAGGACCTCCAAGCACTTAGAAGGGAGCTGGAAACTTGGAAGGAAACCTGCAGAAAGCAGGGTGGAAGAAAAATGTACACATTAATAGAGGCTGCAGACCAAGTGGAGGAATCAGCTTCTGCTGGAGCTGGAGAAAAGGATGAGCGAATACTCTGCCCCACCTGTGGAGAAATCTTTGAGGAAGCAGGCCATAAAATTTTACTTAGCACTTATTCAGCACAACAGCCTGTAGCCACAGTAGGGAAAGCAGTGGAAAAAGAAGGTGCTGTCACACAAGAACCAGCACCTTTAAACATCCTTGCTGCAGCTGCCACCTCCCATGATGCAGAAATTATAGAATAGATGGGAGAAGAACTTGGAGTGGAGGACGCCCTGGAGATTTATAAGGAATGTATGGTAACCTCAGAATGTTCCCACGACATAAAGATTATAGAACAGATGGGAGAAGAACTTGGAATGAAGGATGCTCTGGAGCTTATAAAAGAATATAGTGAGACCCCAGAATGTTCCCACGATACAGAGATCATGGAACTGAAGGATACTCTGGAGGTTAGTGACGAATTCTATGCTGTAACTCCAGAACGTTCCCAGGACACAATAATTTTAGAAGGAGAGACAGAAAGGTAGGACAGTGATAAATTGGAACAGGATGCTGTAACACAAGAACCAGCAACCCTGAATATAATTGTCCAACCGGCCAAGCAGACAGGAGAAGAAGCTGGGACAGAGGATACTCTGGAATTTAATGATGAACTCTGGGTTGTAACCCCAGAGGACTCCCATGATACAGAACTCATATAAGAGGAGTTGCAGCAAAAGAAGGATGAAGAGGTAAACCAGGATGTTGCTACACAAGAACCAACATCCTTGGAAGCTGCAGCAAGAACTCCTGAATTGCAGTTGGAAGATAACCTGGGAGTGGATATCATTCCTGATACACAGAGGAGTGAAGATGAACAGGTACAGACACCATGCTTAGGTGACACTGAAATCTTGGAGGAGGAGCTACAAATTGAAAAGGATATCCAGTCTCAGCAGCAGAAGGACAAAGAAGACACTGTTACACAAGAACCAGTGTCTCCAAAAGCAATAAAGGTAGCTGCTAAAGAAGGTTTAAAGTATGTTGCTGTTACACAAGAACCAGCAACTCTCCTGTTAAAATTAGATGCGCTGGAAGACATTGTCCCACAAGAACCAGTGCTTCCACCTCCTAGAGATGTCATTGAGTTGGATTTAGATTCAGGATTTCTTTTCAACTCCCCCAGGCATAGCATAATGAGACTGCAGAAAGATTCCCACCACACCAAGTGCATTCCCAGATATCAGCAAGTAGCAGTGGAAGGGAAACAGTGAAGTTGGAAGATGCTGGGTCACTCATAGAAGCCTTTCAAAAGATAGATGAGATGCCTGAGTTCCCTACATTCCTTCCTCTCTCCTGGATAGAGCTCAGTTCACGACTCAGATGCAGGTTGTTGCATGGGGACATGCAACAGGGTAGTTGGGGGGAGATGTTGAGCC
The DNA here is from genome assembly GCA_027924585.1 of Larix kaempferi. NCBI lineage: Eukaryota > Viridiplantae > Streptophyta > Pinopsida > Pinales > Pinaceae > Larix > Larix kaempferi. The sequence goes on along the minus strand of BSBM01000940.1, from coordinate 7,109,706 downwards.
CAGAATTGGCCCTTTTTGATCATCATTTATCATCTTCCCTGCCCTTGTCCTACACCAATTATCTTGGTAATTAGACTTATTGTCCTCATCTTATTCCCCAAATTACCAAGGTATGGCCGATTATTGTTTTATTGTATTAATACTTATGATTGTGATAATTAAAGCTGTGCATCTCTTAATTTGTGCTAACATGATGCGATTTATGAAGGTAGTTGAGACAAATAGACTGCAGGAAGATCGGAGCTGAACAAGTCATAAAGCAAGGGATGTTTGTTCCTTGCAGAAGGTTCCTTGGGGCTCGAATCACTAATCAAGGCACAGTCGTGATAGGGCAGCTGTAACAGAAATTGCTATCTTAAGTATGTTGCTGCTCGAGTCGAGCTGTTAGCTGGAAGGACCGTCACTCTTGGGGCAATTAATAACTCTCTCATATTTGGATATTTCGGTTCTGCCACGCATTGTAACAGCTAGATTATTCAGGGCGCCTGAAGATCAGAGATCTTCATGGCTGCCCAATTATAGGATTAGATGTTATAATTTGTATGTATAAATATGGGGAGTTGCCTCGACCCAGGGGTTGGACAACAAACAATTAATTCATCTTGTATTAGCAGCCAAGCCAAACTGTGTACTCATTCTTCTGTTAATATAAGGGGTTACTTCTGAGTTAAAGAGGGTGTTGTTCAACCAGCATCTCTGTGTGAAGACTGGGCCCGTCTTCCACAGAGATTGCTGAGTTAAATTAGGATTTCATCTTTCTTGTTGTGTGATGCTTTGTTCTTTCTTTTGTATGCAGCAGCAATATTCATTGTGTGGATTTCTCAGTAAAAGATTACATTTCTGTGAGATTGGTGAATGGTATAGAATAACAGTCGACTGAGTCAGGGTTGCTTTACATATTTCAATTTCTGTTCACACTGCCGTGTTCATCCTACAGTTGAGACGTGATCCCAGGAGCCCTTACAATTTAGCTTTCCTGTTATGTGTTGATTGATTTCTATTTTGTAATTCAGTTTCTTAGAACAGTTGCTTCAATCTCTTTCATTTGAAATTCTAGAGTAATGTTCAGTTTACGCTTTATGATTCCCAGCTTGATTAAATTAGACAAGTGATTATTTTAGAATGCAAGTGAGATTTCCTTTTTGCAATCGTTGATTAGATCTGATACCATTTCCTCTTGATGCATAATAGAAAAAGTATAGCAGTTAGAAGGAAATTGGTATTGCATAGATTCTTGGGATGAACATGGATGATAGAAGATAAAAGTATTCACTTCTAATGGTTTTGTGTTTAAGCATATATTGTGCACTTATCCTTTGAAATAAAAAGACTTTCTCGGGTTGACAATAAATTTCATATGCTCTGTGTGCCTGGTATTAATTTATCTACAAATAGAGTGCTTGACAGCACCAAAATGGTAACTTCCAATAGTCAAGCTTCAGTATCCAATTACTACCATGCATTTGGATTTTTACTTCTTCATAAATTCCATTTCTTAAATCCAATTCAACCAGCGTTTTTAAACATCACCTATCAGGTTTTGTATCCCAGTCTTTTTCCAATTCTATGAACTTTCCAATTTTATTTCCTATGGCCTCGAGTATAGACTGTTGCCAAAAAACCATTGGAAGTCCTGGTAGAATTACCCAGATTTGTTGTTTATTATGGGGCTCTTTCCTGGCATCGAAGTGAACCTTCCATTTCTCCAATATCAAACATGAAGGTCCCCATTTCCAATTCTAGTTTAACAGTTTGGATCTGTCATCCTCCTGACGTAATTTGAGAAGAAACCAACCCCGGGGAAGGACATGGAAGTCCGGTCTGTAACCTAGCAAGGAGGCCCAATTTTCTTCCATCCAATTTTGAAGAGAAACCCGACTCGTGATTTTTCTGCAGAATCTACCAACCAGTGCCAAGTTCAGATATTCGAGGATTTCGGGTATTTGGATATCCTTCCCCACAATAAGCTCGACATATCTTTTTTTTGGCCGAATACCTCTATGTTTTCATGAGCTGAGCTTACTGCATTGTTGTTGATAAGGATGTGACTGCTCATTATGAGAAGTAGTAGGGTTCGTCACCCTATCATCATAAGGCATGCGAACCTCCTATGTCGTAGCAGCCACGGGATGATCCATCTCCCTATTCCAGTTTTGAAATTCGTGATCCATGTAGAAGATCGATTCTAAAGGAGTGTACGGTTCGAAGTCCACTTTGTTGAAGTCCATAGATGAGCTGGAGGAATAATCCTTAAAACCTTACCTGTAAGCTGAGATGTTCGTCCTCCACCTCGAGTCATTATGACTGCCGAAAATTAAGAGTTGATTTGCCCCTCCTCGAACCTTCGCCAAAATGCACACCTTATCCCTTTGGCTCTCTCCATCTCCTCCTCTCTCTCTCTCTCTCTCTATATATATATATATATTTGTGTGTGTGTGTGTATGTGTTTTGTTTAATATACATATATAATTTAATTGTAAATTAAATATAGTTGAGTGGTTGTGGGACCAAGTGTTATCCTCTCCTCTGAATTGTAATGGCCTTGCCCTAGGCTTTCTATTCTAAAAACAATAAAAATATATAATTTCAAAAATTATATAAATAATTTTATCTCTTTAATCTTTATAATTTTAATAATATATCTTTCGTTCAAATTCAAGCTTTTAAAAGTGAGTATTCTCATTCAATTAAACACATTTGTTAATAATATGTAAGTGTGTGTGCAAGCATTTTTAAAAAATGTATCTCATTAACATCTACTATCTTTTGGTGTTTATGTGAACTACACTATCTTATTAAAAAAATACGTAAAAACATCTTTCATCTTTTAATTATAAAATCTATAAAATTTATTTGTTTGATTTGCACAATCTAAAATTATGTGAATATGGTAGGAACATTGATACTATTTATTTGAACATTTGAGAATTTTTAATTCAAGGTAGTATTTGTTAGACATGTAATCCCAATTTCCTATGTGTTACCTATTTTTATACATTAAATTCTTTTAGAAATTAGATTATTCTTCACTCAATTTGACCAATGAGAGGGGACAATAACTAAATGCAAGCTTTCAGAATTTCATTCCATATTCATAATTACAAATTCCTAACATTTAAATTGTGTGTGCATATGCCTAAATGAAAATACACTATAGAAATAAACTTGGACCACACACATAATATGCATATACAAGAATAATCATTACAAGAATAATAATAAAATCACCGCACATCATATACAAAAAAAATACTTATCTTTAAACAAGGAACATCCAAGCAATTGGATCTATAAGAGCGATTTTCCTCCCAACTGTAGGCACTTTGTCCAGCATATACTAATGCGGGGCACACAATCAAACCAGAAGAGAACTAGGTTTCAACACAAATGAGCTCAGTGAAGAACGCCCAATACTCTCATAAATCACCTTTTTTCCTGATTCTGGTGTATGAGCATTTTCTAGAAAAGTCCCGGTTCCATTTCCAACTACACACACTCAGTCTACAAGTGAGCTACGTTTTTATTCTGCCAGTAGAGAGGTTACACAAGAGTGATGGATTCTCTATCAGGCTCTTCTAAAGTAATTAACCAATTTTCATTTCATGCAAGATGGGTTTGATGTTCCTTTTGCAAAATAGAAACACACTATGTACACAACTGATCTTGTTTCCATCACACCACCCAACATGAAGTATTCACCATGTAAGTTACAATGCAATATAGATTTTGGGTTGTCGATCTCAACTTGATCAATAAGACTCGACCCCAACCGTCCACTCTTTATAAACCTGCAACTCGACAGTTACCGCTATAGCCTGACTGCGCATCGATGATTACACACAAGTAACCCTATATTTGGCAACGATACTTCGGTTCCCCCCCCCTCAAAAAAAAAGAACTCAACTCTTTGGATTAAAAAATTATCTATTTGAATAGGTCGATGTATCAAACAAATTCAAAATTCTCTATATATAAACCTTGTTTCTCGGCGTGCTGGTATCAATTACTAAGACCTATTTACAGTGATAGCTCTAACTCAATGAGACAAAGAATTACTTCTATCAATCAACACTAACCGGTGTATGAACGCATAACATACATTCCAGCTATAGAGAAAAACACAATCAACGCATACATTCTCAACCATTCGTAGAGATCACTGTTAATCTCAGAAATTCATTACATGTTTAATATTATTAAGCTATATAGAAAATTACAGTCCATTTGACAATTTCTAGTTTCTATTGATTCAAAAAGAAAAGAAACCCAATTCACCATGCCTGCATCCTATGTTCTCCTGTAATCATCGAATTCACAAGATGAAAGAAAATAGAGCCTAGCTCTCTTCCTTGAAAATGAGGGTAACAAACAGCCACGGATAGCCTACCTGCCATCATGGCTCAAAAACTGTTACAACAAAAAAAATGAAAATTAGTTTAATCCTAACCTACCATCAATATTTTAGGAACCACTCCTGTAATAAACAAAAACTGATTCGAATATTTTTTTCTTTCTTTGCCAGTTGTAAAGATGCCCCTACATCAGGCCCCCAAGGCATAAATTTTCATGAACTCCTGTTCATGTATCCTCAAGCTCCATCTTCCTGGATCCCACACTTTGTGTTGTAACTGTCCACTACCTTTGTTGTCATCAAATTTCATTGCCGGTTCTAATCTTCCTGGTTTACATACTTTGTTCGGTAACCCCCTATTTAACTTACCTTTACAATGTTGAATTTAAACCAAATAGACAAGCAAGATCTCTGATAGAAACACAATCACAAGATAAACACACTATATATCCTGGGAAACCCTCATGGGGTAGAAAACCCAGTAAAGCTTTCCTCAATAAGATGAACAACCAAAATACAAGATGTGCTCCTTCCTTCTAAGTCTCCTTAGCAGATCTCCTCAACTAGTGCGCACTCTTCCACAAGTGAGTGAATGATCTAATGAGGAGTTCACCTCCTCTATTTATACTTGATTCTCAACTGACTAAAAGACCTGTTGGGGCCGACCTCACCTGGAGAAGTCTAATAACCCCTAAAACATAACTATAGGGCCGACCCACACATGGTGGGTCTAATAACCCTAGTTAATACTAACCCTCGGAGGAATAAACATCTCCGGATACATAATAGGGTTACCTCGGAGGGATGAAACATCTCCGGAATAATAAAGTACAAATATAATATTCTTTGAAGTTACAATATTTAACACTCCCCCTTAACGAGAAGGATATTATAACAGCATCTGCAGGAGCAAGGAGTCACTACACATGATACATCTATAAATCATCGGAAGCTTTCTTCAAATTGTCTTCATCAGTAACTCAAACAGTTACTGGTACATCATTGTCAACATCAACATCAACATCACGATCAGCAGCGTCGTCATCACTCGATCAGCAGTATCGTCATTACACGATCAGCAGCATCGTCATCACACGATCAGCAGCATCGTCATCACACGATCAGCAGCATCGTCATCACACGATCAGTAGCATCGTCATCACACGATCAGCAGCATCGTCATCACACGATCAGTAGCATCGTCATCACACGATCAGCAGCATCGTCATCACACGATCAGCAGCATCGTCATCACACGATCAGCAGCATCGTCATCACACGATCAGTAGCATCGTCATCACACGATCAGCAGCATCGTCATCACACGATCAGCAGCATCGTCATCACACGATCAGCGGCATCGTCATCACACGATCAGCAGCATCGTCATCACACGATCAGCAGCATCGTCATCACACGATCAGCAGCATCGTCATCACACGATCAGCAGCATCATACATGATCCTTCCTTTCGGAATTACTGGATCGATCTCATCATAGTCATATTTAAGACTATCCTTCCTTTCGGAATTACTGGATTTACTGTCTAAGGATGATTAGTCCAACTACAATCATATTTAAGACTATCCCTCCTGGATTTGCTGTCTAAGGATGATTAGTCCAATCACAATCTCATTTAAGACTATCCCTCCTGGATTTGCTGTCTAAGGATGATTAATCCAATCACAATCGTATTTAAGACTATCCCTCCTGGATTTGCTGTCTAAGGATGATTAATCCAAACACAATTCATTTAGGACTATCCTTCCTTTCGGAATTACTGGATTTACTGTCCAAGGATGATTTAATCCAACCACAATTCATTTAGGACTATCCTTCCTTTCGGAATTACTGGATTTACTGTCCAAGGATGATTTAATCCACTCAATTCATTTAGGACTATCCTTCCTTTCGGAATTACTGGATTTACTGTCCAAGGATGATTTAATCCAACCACAATTCATTTAGGACTATCCTTCCTTTCGGAATTACTGGATTTACTGTCCAAGGATGATTTAATCCACTCAATTCATTTAGGACTATCCTTCCTTTCGGAATTACTGGATTTACTGTCCAAGGATGATTTAATCCAACCACAATTCATTTAGGACTATCCTTCCTTTCGGAATTACTGGATTTACTGTCCAAGGATGATTTAATCCACTGATTTCATTCTCGAAGACCTCACGTCTACGGCTCTCTTTAGGACTGACAGTCCAGGGATGATCCAATCCCCTCAAGTCCATCAAGGACTTCATTCTCGGAGACCTCACGTCTACGGCTCTCTTTAGGACTGACAGTCCAGGGATGATCCAATCCCCTCAAGTCCATCAAGGACTTCATTCTCGGAGACCTCACGTCTACGGCTCTCTTTAGGACTGAAAGTCCAGGGATGATTCAATCCCCTCAAGTCCATCAAGGACTTCATTCTCGGAGACCTTACGTCTACGGCTCTCTTTAGGACTGAAAATCCAGGGATGATCCAATCCCCTCAACTGTCCACTAAGGACTTCATTCTCGGAGACCTTACGTCTACGATTCTCTTTAGGACTGAAAGTCCAGGGATGATCCAATCCCCTCAACTGTCCACTAAGGACTTCATTCTCGGAGACCTTACGTCTACGGCTCTCTTTAGGACTGAAAGTCCAGGGATGATCCAATCCCCTCAACTGTCCACTAAGGACTTCATTCTCGGAGACCTTACGTCTACGGCTCTCTTTAGGACTGAAAGTCCAGGGATGATCCAATCCCCTCAACTGTATTCTTATCCATACATGTACAATCATGTATCATCTCAAACCATGTATACATCTCATCAAAACATGTGTACATCAAATCATGTATACATCACATCAAAACATGTACACATCACATCAAAACATATGTACATCAAAACATGTATACATCACTAATCAAAACATGTACACATCACATCAAATCATCAAATCATGTATACATCACTAATCACATCAAAACGTGTGTACATCAAAACATGTATACATCACTAATCAAAACATGTACACATCACATCAAATCATCAAATCATGTATACATCACTAATCACATCAAAACGTGTGTACATCAAAACATGTATACATCACTAATCAAAACATGTACACATCACATCAAAACATGTGTACATCAAAACATGTATACATCACTACATCACATCATCAAATTATGTATACATCTAGCGTAAATGATATGTAAGAGTTCTAAATCTAAGTAGCTATCAAAGCAGAAAGTAAACGATAGTAATACTATACTACTCCCCCTTTCGAGGAAGGTCCTTCTGGACTAAACCAAGCTTGTCTCGAAAGTACTCAAACTTCACTCGAGACAGAGGTTTAGTCAAGATATCAGCAACCTGATTCTCAGTGCTTATATACTCGAGCTTGATGGCTCCTCTCTGCACCATGTCTCGTATATAGAAGTAACGGATCTCAATGTGTTTTGACTTATCATGGAACACAGGATTTTCAGTCATCTTAATGCAGCTTTGATTATCACACATAATCACAGTGGGATCCATTTCTAAGTCAAAGATTCCAGATAAGAGTTTCCGAAGCCACACCGCTTCACAGCTGGCAGAGCAAGCAGCTATATATTCTGCTTCAGCGGTACTGAGGGCCACACTAGATTGTTTCTTGCTGAACCAGGAGATCATGGCAGATCCAAGACCATAACATCCACCTGAAGTACTTTTTCTGTCTGAGACACTACCTGCCCAATCAGAATCTGAGAAACCATGCAGCTTGAGTTCATTGTCTCCAAGATAGTAAAGGCCAAAGTCCACTGTACCTTTTAGGTACCTCATGATATGCTTTGCAGCTATGAGGTGAACCTTTCTAGGTTCTACTTGAAACTGACTGAGAGTATTTACAGCAAAGCATATATCAGGCCTAGTATTTGTCAAGTACATCAATGAACCAATGATTTGTCTATATAGGGTTATGTCCACTATTTCTGACGAATCATTAGCTAGCAGTTTTAAGTTGGAGTCCATGGGAGTGGCCATAGCTTTACACTCCAACATATCAAATCTTTTGAGGATCTCCACAGTATACTTACCTTGATTTAGAAAGATCCATTTTGGCTCTTGCCACACTTCTAGGCCTAAGAAGTAGTGCATTAGTCCGAGATCTTTCATCTCGAATTCTGAAGAAAGCTTCTTCTTGCTTTCAATGATTTGTTTCTCATTTCCTGTTAGAAATAGATCATCTACATATAATAGCAATATAACAGGTTCATCATTCATTACTTTAAGATAGAGATTGGGGTCAGCTTTACTTTTGGTAAAGCCCATGCTTAATAAGAAACTGTCAATTCTTCCGTACCAAGCTCTGGGAGCTTGCTTCAAGCCATATAGTGCCTTTTTCAGTTTGCATACATGGGTCCTTCCGTCTTTGACCTCAAAACCTTGAGGTTGTTCTATATAAACTTCTTCTTCAATTACACCATTCAGAAAGGCTGTCTTAACATCCATTTGATGCAATTTCCATTTCATCATGGATGCAAGTGCCATGATAGTTCTAATTGAAGTATACCTAGCAACAGGTGCAAAAGTTTCTTCATAGTCAATTCCCTCCTTCTGAGAGAATCCTCTGGCTACAAATCTTGCCTTGTACTTTTCAATGCTACCATCTGCAGCATGCTTTATCTTAAAAATCCATTTGGAGGAAACCACACTTTTGTCTTTTGGTTTGGGAACTATATCCCAAACATCATTTTTCATTATTGATTGATATTCTTCTGTCATTGCTTCTACCCATTCTTTCTTTTGAGCTGCCTCTTCATAGCTGGTAGGTAGTTGATCCACAAGATCACACATCAAAGCCATATAGTTGGTCACTAGTTTTGGTTTCTTCCTTTCTCTAGTGGAGCCTTCGGGAGCACCATATCTTTCAGCTCCTTGAATGATATCTCTAGCCCATGCTGGTCTTCTTTTCCTAGATAATTCTGCTACAGGAGGTTCTTGTGGTTCCAGCATGTCATGATCCTCTGGTGTATCCTTTTCAGGGACATGAACAGTCTCTGAGATTCTGGGAGATGAATCTTCTTCATAAACTTCTTCAAGTTGACACTTCCTGGATTTCTTGAGAGCTGCTTCCTCATCAAAGGTTACATCTCTACTTATTTCTATATGATGAAAACCTGGTATGTAGATTCTGAAGGCTTTGGAAGTTTCACAATAACCAACAAACATTCCCTTCTTTCCTGAGGGATCCAACTTGGTTCTCTTTTCTTTTGGAATGTGGATGTACACAGGACACCCAAATATTTTAAGATGACTTACCTCAGGCTTCTTACCTGTAAACACTTCTTCTGGAGTTTTGAATTCAAGAGCACTGTGAGATAATCTATTTTGCACATAAACTGCTGTCTTGGCTGCTTCAGCCCATAGATACATGGGAAGATCCTGGTCATGTATCATAGTCTTCACAGCTTCCATGATGGTTCTATTTTTCCTTTCTGCAACCCCATTTTGTTGGGGATTGTAGGGAGTGGTTAGTTCTCTCTTGATTCCAGCTTCTCTACAAAATTCTTCAAACTCTTTTGAAGTATATTCTCCACCATTATCTGTTCTGAGAATCTTGATTTTCTTTTCTGTGAGATTCTCTATTAGAGCCTTGAATTCTTTGAACTTTCCAAAGACTTCATTCTTACCTTTTAGAAAGTAAATCCAAGTTTTCCTTGAATGATCATCAATGAAAGAAAGGTAGTATTCAAAACCACTTAAAGAGGTGGTGGGCATTGGACCACATACATCTGAGTGTATTAACTCCAAGATACTCTTAGTTTTTGTTTCACTCTTTGGAAAGGGGTTCTTGACATTCTTCCCTTTCTTACATCCTTTACAAGAGCCATTATGATCCACCTTCAAATCTGGTAGTCCTATGACTACCTTGCTTACATAGGGTAAGGCTTTGTAGTTAATGTGAGCCAGTCTTCTATGCCATAGCTCACTGGGACTAGATGTTTCATGAACAAGGGCAGCTTCTGGATGACCCTTGAGTTTATACAAACCTCCTTCTTCTTCACCAATGACAATTGCATCCTTAATGGATTTGCCTTTGGACCACATTAACACTTGTCCATCAATGAATGCAACTCTATAGCCTTTCTTGTCCAAAGCTGATATTGAAAGTAAATTCTTCTTCAACCCTGGAACATACAAAACTTCTTTCATTTTCATGGGGGTTCTAGAATCAAGTTTGTAGTTTGCTTCACCAATTCCCTTAATGGGATACTGATAGTTATCTCCAAGAGATACCTTTAGTGGAGAGGTCTTTTCTTCAAGACTTGATAAAGTCTTCTTTTGTCCTGTCATGTGCTTTGAGGCACCACTATCAATGACCCATGTATCTTCTCCTGGTGTTATAGATCCAGAGAGTGCGGAGAAAAGAACATACTCTTCTGCATCTTCTTCTTCATTTCTTCTAGATCTTCTTTTGGGGAAAGTCCTTTCTTCATCTTCTTCTTCTTTTCTAGATCTTTTCTTGAGAGGCCTTTCTTCTTCAACTTCTTCTTCACTCTCATCTTCTGCAAGATGTGCATGATGTCTTCTGTGGTAAGTACCCTTAATCTTTTTTCTAGGACAGTCTTTGGCAATGTGTCCTAATTTGTGACAAATGAAACATTGGAATGAGGAGTAGTCTCTTCCTTGGAAGGATCCTCTTTTCTTTTGAAATCTCTGTGGAGGATGAGACTCCTTTTGACTATCCTTCTTAAAGTAGGATCGATTCTTTCTTCTCTTGGTATGGGTGGCCAAGGCTTGGTCATCTTCCTTGAGCAATGCCTCTCTGTTGGCAACCCTAGCTTCTTCTTGAACACAATCCTCCCATACTACATCAAACTTCATGCTTTCTTTTCTGGCACACATGGTTTGGATGAAAGATTCCCATGATCTAGTGAGACCATTTAGAGCTGTCATCACAAGTTCATCTTCATCAAGAGTATCACCAATGGCATCTAATTGCTCTTTGATTAGAGAGACCCTTGAGAAGTAGTCTTGAATGGATTCTCCTTTGTGCATCTTGGTACTCTTCAACTGAGTCCTTAGATTCATTTTTCTGTTGATGTTCTTTCCTTCATACATTCTTCCTAGGGCATCATACATTTCCTTTGGAGTCTTCTTGGAAGACACTTGGGGAATCAAGTGGTCTTTAATGGAATCAGCTATGATTCTCTTTGCCCTAATCATATCCTTCCTGTGTTTTTCCTTGGCTTCATCTTCTTCTGGTTCTGCAACTTCCTCCTTGATATAATGAGCAAGGTCATTCTCTTCAAGAATGAGACCAATTCTGTATTTCCATGCCCGGAAATTCTCTATGCCTTCTAGCTTGTCTTCAAGCTTAGTATTTGGAGCCATCTTCTCTTGGGGGAGTCCAAGAGACAGAGTAGACTTACTTGGAAAGTTACTTTTCACTTTTCCGGAAACTGAAACAGAATTTTATCGCACTTTTGGTAGAATTAGGGTTTGCAATTCCCGGAGTTCTACTTAACCAAAAAGTTCGATCTATAGCTTAAAAGAATGCTCTTGATAAGGGCTATCCAGCCATGCAATCAGAAATCAAAAATTCCAACTTTTTTTTCTGAAACCAAAATCTGACGTATCGCACTTTTGGTAGAATTAGGGTTTCAATTCCCGGAGTTCTACCCAACCAAAAAGTTCGATCTAGAGCTTAAAAGAAAGGTATTGAGGAGGGCTATCCAGCCATGCAACCAAAAACCAATAATACCAACTTTGGGCTGAAACCCTAACTTCACCAAAGAGAGAGAGAGAGAGAATCTTACCTTGTGAAAGATGTCCTATTCAGTCTAGCTCTGATACCATGTTGAATTTAAACCAAATAGACAAGCAAGATCTCTGATAGAAACACAATCACAAGATAAACACACTATATATCCTGGGAAACCCTCATGGGGTAGAAAACCCAGTAAAGCTTTCCTCAATAAGATGAACAACCAAAATACAAGATGTGCTCCTTCCTTCTAAGTCTCCTTAGCAGATCTCCTCAACTAGTGCGCACTCTTCCACAAGTGAGTGAATGATCTAATGAGGAGTTCACCTCCTCTATTTATACTTGATTCTCAACTGACTAAAAGACCTGTTGGGGCCGACCTCACCTGGAGAAGTCTAATAACCCCTAAAACATAACTACAGGGCCGACCCACACATGGTGGGTCTAATAACCCTAGTTAATACTAACCCTCGGAGGAATAAACATCTCCGGATACATAATAGGGTTACCTCGGAGGGATGAAACATCTCCGGAATAATAAAGTACAAATATAATATTCTTTGAAGTTACAATATTTAACATACAATCCCTCATCGTTAATCCAATTTGACACTTAACCATCTTCTTCACTTGACTGTTGTTCCTTTTAGCAATCTTCATGAGCTTAAATAGCTCATCTACTTCTCTGTTCAACTTTAACTGTTTCTGCTGAAATCTCATGTGATCTTTATCCTCTTGTAACTGCATTCCTACTCCACACAGAAGGATATGAACATATTCACCCCACTTTCCATTACTATTCATCTTCCAAAAGATGATCGAGGAATTAAAAATCCTTCTTCATTGTTCTACAACAGCGCTACTGTAGTCATCTTCAGAATTCTCAAATCTAATTTCTCCTTTCATCTCAAAAACATTAAGTTGCATGAGATGTTCTTTCTGTTCTAATTCTGTACCTTCAAACTGCTGACTGCTTGCTTCTTCCACCTCTCCATCTTTGATATCTTCAAAAACTTACCCCTCTTTGATGCTCAGTTGCTGTCCCTAAGTTTCCATTTCATTTACAAGAAGTAAACTATACTTTGACTCCTTGAGTGCAACATTATACTGACTCTACTCCCTGACTTCTATGTCGGCGAACACACTATTAGTTTGCAAGTTTGCACATGGTCTTGTCTCCCCTAAAGTCTGAGACATCTCTATACTTCTGACTGCAATCCCTCCTTTATACTTGGGTTCTTCCAGCAAGTGTTCTAGCAATTCAATCTCTCCTTGATAACTATCCAACACTTCATCATAATGTTATTCATAATCTTCAGCATGTCCTCCTTCTTCATTGAAAACCTTGAGTCGTTGTCCTTCATCTCCTTGACTAAATCTAATAGCCAATCCTACCCTATTCAGTTCTATAATAGGTTTCTTTTTTCCATGAGACAAATCTGCCTCACCTTCTTCTCCAACATTCTTTTCATTTCTGTCCTTGTGTAAGCCATCCTCGAGAGTTCTCTGAGACAATGGTTCCACAACCTTCATCGAAATAAGATTTTGATCCATCTTCCTCATGTCAGCTTCAGATGACTGTCCTCCCCTATTAAGTAATTCATCAATGAGTTCCTTCTGCTACACTAGTTCCACTCTGCCTTTTTCTGTAATACCTTCATCAATATCATACCTTACTTTGATGCATTCTTCAACTTGATTTCTTTCCTTCCTAACATCCCTTGTTAACTGTCCATTTTGATTTATACCTACAAAATCACACACTTGGTCATTTTTAAACCACAAGGCTTTATGGCCTTGCTTGATGGCTAACCGATGAAAACTTCTTTTTGTACACTATTATTTTCATCCACAGGAAACTGATTTATATTTTCCTGTCCATCTCTTTTCCTCTCATTCTTCACAGCTTTCTTATTACTTAAGGTACTATCCTCTTTTATGCAACCTCTATTCTTTTTAAGAATCTCTGTGCATAACATCTCATCATTCCTATATTCTACTTTGGCTTGTCCAAATTCACTACCTCCTAGCAATCTGCTAGTGTCTTCCTTTAAAATTGACACCAATTTGTCCTGCTTTTCACTTCCCATTTCTTCCTTTGAAGTTTGCAACTTCTTGCCTTCCACATTTTCTTCCACCCTTTTAGAATCACGTAGTTGATTCTCTTCTTCTTCCTTGATGACAAATCCTTGTGCCTGCTTTTCACTAACTCCAGTATCTGTGTACTTACCTACATTCAAATCATTAGTTCTAAAATTATGAGACCCTCTTTTTCTCCTAGATGCTTCCAACATCTTTTCCTTATGCTGATCTGGATACTTCAAGAATTTCGTCTCATTACACTTTTTTTATTTTATATCTGCTTCCACATCTTTACCAAAGAAGACTTCTAGTTCATGACTATGAACTTCTACTCCCAACTCAGCTGCTTTGAGTTCTCTCTCCACTCTGGCATATAAGCTCTGCCTCAACCTTACCTGTAATAGGCTCCATACCACTATCCAACAGTCGCATAATCATTTCAAGGCTTGCTCTCATCTCAGCAAGTTCTGTGTCAAACTCTTCTTGGCTAACCTCCTTACCTATGTCATTCACTTTGGCATCTCTTTTTTTTCTGGTGTGGTCCTCCTTATGTCTTCCTATAATCACCACTTTTTCCTTATGTATATTCTCCAACAATTCCTTATCATCATTTCCATCCTCACTTTCTTCATACTGGTTTAAAGTCTCTACACAATCCATGGACTTCTCAACAAACCCTTTAGCAATGGCTTCCTCTCTTAAGAGAAAATAATGCTCAATCTCGTAAAGGTGAGCATCCTCCTCTACCAACAAATTTCTTTCAAAGTAAATTCTCTTGAGTTCTTCCTTCTTCACCCAACTATGCAATATTTGTCTCTGCTTCAGCTGCAAGGCCTTCCACTTGACCTACTTCTTCAATAGCCATCCAAGGTATTGATCCTCTTTACTTTCCTGTAATTATTCCATCATCTTACTAAGATTTTTCTTGATCTCAGTCATCTCTTTCTCAAATGTATCCCGATCCATCCTCATATTTATACCAATAGCTTTGAAATCTTCCTTCATCTCAATGTGACCTCTCTCTGAACCCCTTCCATGAGTGTCAAAAATCATCTTCACTCTTCATGAGATTTCTTGAACTCACTGTAACTGCACTCCTAGCCTCTACAAAAACAATTATGTTTCACCTTGTCATAAATACCTCACCAAACTTACCTCTTTAAGTTTGACCTCTTGGCATTCCAATCGTTCTATCTCTCTCTCAGAACCTATCGAGCATTCAATGTTACTTCATAGGCTTCCACTTTGAGGCCACCTTCCTCTTGAGATCCTTACTCTTCCCTTTCTTTCCAATCTTGATATGGAATTTCAACAACACTTCTTTTGTTGTGGGTTCCTTCTGTCACATCCCTCAAACATAGATCTCTCCTATTTCTTCATTACAACTTTAAATTGCAATATTTCCTCGTCTTTTTCTTCTATCAAATCAAACACATCTTTGTCAAGATTTAAGAACAAAGGACATACACTTACCAATTTCTCAAGATGCTCCAATGCTTGTAACTTTGTCGATCCCAGTCTTCTTGTCTGCTTTCTCACCGCCTAAACTCCAATAAATCTAGCCTTCACAGTCTATATCTAACCAAGCTGTTTGAATTGTCAATCCTCGGTTCTGCAAACTCCTTATATAAAGGTCCTCTTGTTCTTTCAAAGAGATCCATCTACCGTCTCTCTATATCTCTGCTCCGCACTCTGTACGTGAGACTCTTCTTGGCTCTACGAAACCACTTTTTTACAAACCTCTTGTATGTCTTCTCACTTCCTTAATCTTCTTTAAATTCTGAAGAAGGTTGCAAATTAGACAGTTGTTGATGAAGTGGCTCAAAAATCTAGGGAAAAGGACGAAAAGAAGATTGTTGAAAATAAACCATAAACACAATTGAAGAAAAAATAGCAAATTGTTCCTCTTATCTCTCACAAAACATTTCTAACCTTGGAAGATTACATCCAAGTGCAGACTCAACCTCGTTATCTCATTCATTGAAAGAAGATTTTTATTTGATCTATAATGTATAGAATAGTCTTTAAAATGAATGTCTCACACCTTGATAATTTTATCTACGCATTCCAATGGCCTACAAAATATGTTGTCTACCATAACCCAAGATTATTGTCTCTAATTTTTACTTGTTTTGAAAAAAAAGCATAAATGGATTGCTTTTGTCAGTTGTATGTTTTCATGCTCCATATTTCAAACCATGGGTTATGGGTTATGTATAATTCAAACTGAGAAATATTTTAATTCATGCATTATTTGAATTTTTTTTTTTTTTCATTTACTTGTTTATTTTCAAATCATTTTTTTTCTCAAAAATATTGATTACTGTTAGTTGATGTTACATAAAAACATAGCTATGAATATATGAATGTGATGTTAAAATTTTCTTAACTAGACAGAGTCTTGTTACGTTAATACACCAAGCTTTGAAAGATGTTTTTCAACACTTAATTATGATAATGGAGTATATGTATTGCATGATTTAAATGGATGGAATATGTACTAATATTATGGAAAGATTCATATTTTTTGATAAGATCAAGTATTATGTGAGAAAATGTTATATTATTCTATAATTAGTAGTTGACATTCTTTAGTTTTTTCTTGAGAGTGATTTTTGTATTTGGAGGAGAGAAGTGTTGGTGATGCATGGAAATTGTAATATTCAAATAACAAGAGAAAAATTGTGATTTCTATGGTTTGGTGGATGGTTGAATGATGAAGTAAGTGGTTGGTTGAATGGCTAAGTAAGTCCATAAAAACTATGCATTTATACTATTACCAAATACAAGTTGATTTTGTGTTCTTGAAACTTTCTTTCATTTTATATTTTTTTTAATCTCTCATGTGGAATGTTTTCTATGTAAGTATAGGTCATAAACATATACCTAGAATTGTTAAAGGAGAGGGAGAAATGAGAGCCACATAAATTTTTGAAATGTCACTTCTTCAATACATTTTTCTACAGAAAGGTGTGATACTCATGCATATTTGTATCAAATTCTGTCAAAGTTATCCTCTTTTTACTCTGTATTTGCATGTCAATAATATTCTCACATCTATTATTAATTCTTCAGGTTTTCTTCCACTAGGGAAGAGCAACAATATTATTAGCATCAGAAAGTTTCTTTATAAACATTAAGTAAATGAATTCCCTTGTTAAATAGTGAGTGCTGTTAACATGAGCATGTATACTTTTTCCCACAAATAAATTTTTGTTGTTTATTATTGTTGGGCACCATTAACATCCTAGCCAAGGAGATTTTTTAATTTAGGCATAGCCTTGTGATACTTACAAGTCATATTTAGTTAAATATTAAAACACTTATAAATTACAATGATTATGTATCACACATTCTTGTTTGCATATCATTCTTATTATCTTTTGTTCTTTCATAGAACCAAGGTTACACAATTTGTGGGTGTGGGTTGTAATTGCATGAAGAATAAGGTGGGGTTCCATCCTTGTTGCATTTAGGGACTAGATATGTGGAAATATAATTTATTATAAAAAATATATTTATATCTAACAATTATTTTAAAAGAAATATTAGAGGAAAAATCAGAAAATGACCAAAATCTACATATAAAAGACCACTGGTAACAGATTTTTGGTATCTTATCATGCGGTAATAAAAGTGTTCGTATTTATACGAACAAATATATGACCACAAGACAAGCTACAAACGACCAAAATAAAGACAACCATATTTTTTGTCGCATGATAAGATACCATATATTTTCTCCCAGTGGTCTCCAACTCAAAAGTGGTCATTTATATGCGGTCTTTGATAATTTTTTTGTCATTTATCTAGACTCACTTCCTATATAAGGAGTTGGAATCAATAGGAAGGAATCCATCAAAGGAGGGGCTTAATGTATCCCCCATCAATTGAAACAAGCTAGACATTGAGAGATGTGATAAAGAAATATAAGATCACCAAGTATAATAGACTGACACAAGGATCGACGACACACAAGGTCAATGGGACTAAACAATGACCGAATAAGGATGAAATTACCTTGAAAATATATCACGAAAACTGTGTGGCTAGGCATCACAGTCTCAAGAACACCATATAGACCATAGTGCAATGATGCAAGAGGCATCAAAGAACCTTCCATAATGATTGGAAGAATAACAAACTAGAGACGTACTATGACTCATGATGATGGTAAGGTTCTCAAGAAAGCTCTAAACCAATTGTAAGACAAAGACACAAACAAATTCCATCTTCAAGGGTGATGTACTAGACTGCTTCCACTCCCTGGGATAGACAAGAGTCATGGCACAGCAGACCAAAACAAGTTCCATATAGTGGTCTACTGTGCCATGACATCTATTTTAGCTTGAATAGCCTTCACCTGCTGATGCTTATGCATCACTCTTTTGGCTCCAATGATGATGGACACCCTATATATTATGCCAGTTGTCTTAACCTGCTCCTCAGATAAGCCATTTAGGAATTCGATGGCATTCTCAGTATACTCTACACGTTTTTTGTTCAATTTCTCATTTGCTGCTGTCACACTATTCTTGGCCAATTTTATGACTGCTTCCTTGTCCAAGAAAAAATCAAGGAAGGGCCTCAGTTTTCTTTCTTCTTCAATAATGCCATCCCAGATGAACTACCTGGCCTCTAGTAAGGAAGTCTTCCCTGTAGCTTGTCTTGCCAATTCCTCATATTTACCCTGCAACTCCCGGTACTTGGTTTCCCAAACCTTCTTCCCTTTTTCTACTTTATCCATTAGGGTTTTTAGATTTTCATTCTACTTCTTTAACCTCGTTACTTCCATGCCCTCCAAACTGACTTGGGATATGGACCCTACAAGGGAAACATCGCCAGTCTCTATAGGGGGTGTGGCTATGCTTCTTATTTCTTGCTCTTTCTCCTGCAACTTTTTCTCCAGCTCTTCAACTTTGGACTTTAAGATTTTCTCACTTGCCACCATAATGGCTATATCTATATGCCATATTTTCTCTTTCTCTTCAAAGTTCACCAGCCTGGTCCTACAGTTTGTCAGGCCAATATGCAACTTCTCCATCTTTTCCTCCAGTTCTATTAGCTCAGAGACTGCTACAAACTGGGTAGAGGGGATTTTCAACCCCTTTTTTAGAGATTGGATGATGTTGTATTGAGACAAAATTCATAAATGGTATACTCTGTTTCTTTCATTTCAAGCATCCACTACCATTTTATGCTAAAGTTGATATAGAATTCATTGTCATATGCTCTATATTGATGGATTGTTCACATCTTCTACTTCAATCACAAAAAAAGAGCTATTTGAATGTGAGCGGGTGGCTACCCTGCCTCTTAGTAGTTTTCTATGGAAAGCACTGCCATATTTAATCATATTTGAATGTTTTGATTCCACTACCCAATGATTTGTCCACTTTGATTTCAACCAAACAACATTTCAATTACAATATTCATTCATATGTATCTGGCCTTGTTTAAATTTCTGTGAGAGATCCCTCTCCGGGGAGGAAGAATCCAGCTTACCTTTCCTGAAGTGGTTTTGTGGTTACCCTAGCTTGACCTTTCTACAACCTTAAGGTACAAATTGGGTGCTAACATATTGGAGTCGTTGCCAGGGAACGAGAGTTTTATTGTCCCTGCGAGAAAACGACAAAGAGTCCTAGTTTTCATAGAGAGGAGAGATTCCTGTGGGAAAACAAAGATTTATGAAATTGAAGAAGGTTTTGCATTTGCCCTGGTTACTCCACTCATCAAAATTTTTATTTAAAGGAGATTCCACTAGGAATATTGATGATTCCACCCCTATTTCCAAAGAAAGTTCAGAAGGCACCCTGGCCCCTAGAAGGATCCATACAAGAGGTAACCCCATTTCTGAACTCTTACTAAGTGTGGAAAACCCATAAATTATGCTTAGGCATAGAAGTGAAAAAGATAAGACTAGCAATTCTAATATTGAAGGATCTGTGTCTAAGGAAGAGCTCTGTGGTTTTCATGAATTGAATTTAGAAGTAGATATTGGGAGAACCTTATTAAAGTCAAAATCATAATCATATCTAAAGCTAGTTGAAGTAAACCAAAATAATCTTGAGTCATATTTGCTAGATCTTGTGTGGTATGGTTTGCAAAGTATTGTGAAAGTTGGAGAAAGAGACCCACATCCCCTGACCTCTCAGTCGTATACTACAAATTTGGTTCAAAATCCTCCTCAGAATATTCTTCAGAATATCCATCCCATAGCCCAAAATCCACCCAGGCCAATGGAATCTAGATTTGCATCCTTGGGTTTGCCAGCTGTCTTGCATGATCTCCCAAAAAAATACTCCCAGAGAATTTCCTTGTATGATGGGGATGGAAAATTTACAGCAAGGAAACACATGGATAGGTTTGAATATTTTATTGACCTGGAGGAAGTAGACTATGATGATGCTAAAATGAGGTTGTTTGCACAAAGTTTGTCTGGAGAAGCTAAAACATGGTTCAGGGATCTACCAGATGCATCTATTCCTACCTTTGCAGCTTTTGAAACATTGTTTTTAGATAGGTGGGAAGCAGTAAAGAGTCCCTCACATTGTCCCAATACAACCACCTAAAGAAAGGAAATTTTGAGTCTTTGCACAAGTTTTCTAGCAGGTTCATGAGGGTCTACAACTCAATCCTATCAGATATCAAACTCCTGATAGGTGCTTCTAAGCTTCATTATGCATATGCTTTTGAGGGGGATTTTTCATGTATGTTGAGGGAGAGGAAGTCACCTACCTTATCAGCTATGTTTAAGGGTTCCCTAGAGGTAGAATCAAACATAATGGCTTCAGGGAAGTTGAAAGGTAAAACCGAAATAGAAAAGAAGAGAATAGAAATCCAGACCTCTGCTTCCAATTCCTCCTCTGCCAGTGATGTGAAGGTTGAAATGATGATCAATACCATGGAGAAGTTGATGGACAGGTTGTCCCTAGATAAAAAACCTCCTAATAGAGAGAATCCTGAGAACCAAGTGAGGAATCCAAACTTTAGAAGGGCATTTCCTCAGAGAAACCAAATAAACCCTGATGATCAGCAAATAATACCCCCCTTCCCATAAAACTTGGTGGATGAAGAAGGACGAGAAGACCCAATGAGTGAGCAGATTCATCACTTTGATAGCCTTGACCATGAGATATATTTGACTGAGAGAGAACTTCTTCACCAAATAAAGTACTAGTTTCATTCTAGAGCTAGACTCAGAGTAGTACCAAATGGGCTATTAGAAGGCAGTGTCTGACTTTTAGAGAAAGATGAAGCTAAGAAATCAGGATGTGACAATAAACAAAGGGAAATATAATCAAAACCAGTCTTCCAGTTCTCAGCAAAACACAGAGAAACAGAAAGAAAAACAACAGGAAGCTGCTACACAGAAAATCCCACAAAATAAAAAACAACAACCAAAAGAAAGGGAGCAATCAGAGCCCACTGATGTAAGCAAACCAATTTCATCTTTCAATTTAAAATCAGAATTGTCAAAGGTCAAAATCTCCATCCCTTTTAGTGAACTGTTGAGAAACAATGAATATAGGGAACATATTACTAAAATGGTAAAGGGTCAGCGTGATTGCCAACAAGATATCTTAGAGGTGACAGATGATTCCCCCGCCATTGTTTTTGGACCTAAACTAGAAGATACATATGATGAATATGTTCCCCCTTTCTATTTAAGCCTGAATGTTCATGATATGGTTTTGCATAATGCAATAATAGATTCTGGTGCATCTCATAATTTAATGCCCAAAATAGTGGTCGACAGTTTGGGTTTAGAGGTTACAAGGCCCTACAAAGACCTTTATTCTTTTGATTATATAAAATTCAAGTGTTTGGGATTGATAAAGGACATGGTAGTGACCTTCACACAACTTCCAAGAGTATTGTGATGGATGTGGTGGTGGCTGACATTGCTACAAAATTTGGTATGTTGCTATAAAGATCTTGGGCATCAAAATTAAGAGGGAATATGCAGCTAGATTGGTCATATGCCGCCATACCTTTGTTTGGAGAAAACAGAAGGTTATATAGAGAGAAGATATTGGCCTACATGTTTAGCAGCAAGTATAAGCCTGAGAATCATCCCATCTATGTTGTTTACACTGACTTGGGGTCTTCCATATTTTTCAATGATGGACCACCCTCTGATCCTAGAATTCCTATACATATTGTGGTTGAAGAATATAAGGAATTTTCACATAGGCAAGAAGCCTTGCAGAAGAAAAAAGATGAAGAAGGTTTATGGACCATGTACTTTGATGGATCTTTGAGTAAAAATGGAGATGTTGCAGGTGTTTGGATCATATCCCTTGGCAGAGAATTTAAAGCTTTGTCTTACAAGCTGACATTTGAATGTACTAATAATGTAGCTGAGTAAGAAGCTTTGTTGTTGGGTTTGCAGGCTTTGAAAGATATGGGAGAAAAGAAGATACAAGTGTTTAGATACTCAGAGCTTGTGGTGAACCAAGTAAATGACAGTTATCAGACCAAACACCCCAGAATGAGGGCGTATAGAAATGAGGTCTGGGATATGTTTGGAAATTACTTCTCAGAGCATAAATTCAGGGTAATACCTAGGATTGAAAATAAGGTAGCAGACTTATTGGCCACCACTACTGGGGGTTTCAAAACTCCCATTTATTCCCAGACAAAGTATGAGGTTGGGGTCGTAAATAGGCCATCCTTACCAGATAAATCCAAGTACTGGCAGGTGTTTGATGATGACATGCAAATAAAAAGGTTCTTGGAAATGTCTGATGAGTTCTTAAATACTCAAGTTGACACAGAAAATGAAAACCTGGAGTGCTTCCAGAGTGAAGAGGAGGCTGAAGAAGAAGAGACTGGAAATAAAGGATGGAAAAATATGCTGGGAGGAAAGGATGTTATTCAGCTAAAGAGAAACTTTATCGCTAGAGGCCTGATGTCCCTAGAAAAGTTGTTTGACAAGAATGACATAGCTTAAAATCCTAAAGTCTAACCTGCCGATGACACTGTGGAAGACCAAAACATAGGCACTGAAGAAGTACCTCGAATTGTGAGACTGTCCAAGAAATTGCCTGCAAAGGAAAGGGACAAGTATGTAAAATTGATGAAAAAATATACTGATGTTTTTTCTTGGAGCTATGAATACTTAAAGGAATATGATACCTCCATCATTCATCACAACATTCCTATAAAGCCCGGGGAAAATCCTTTTAGGAAGAAGATGAGAAGAATAAACCCAAAACTATTTCCTATAATAGAAAAGGAAATCAGGAAGCTGCTCAATGCCAAGATTATTGTCACCTTGAGGTTCTCAAAATGGATAGCTAATCTGGTCCCTGTTAGAAAGAAAAATGGTGAAATCAAGATCTGTGTAGACTTCAAAAATCTTAACAATGTATCATTGAAGGACAACTACCCATTGCCAAAACTGGACCATATTCTACAGAAGGTGGTAGGGGAAGAAAGGATCTCAACCATGGATGGATTCTCAGGGTGTAATCAGGTTAAAGTATGCCCACAAGACCAAGAAAAGACTTCCTTTACTAATCCATGGGGGACGTTCATGTATGCCAAAATGCCTTTTGGGCTAATGAATGTTGGAGCCACATTCCAACGTGCAATGGACATTGCCTTCGCAAAAGAGAAAAACAAGTTTGTGGTGGTGTATATGGATGATATAACAGTGGTCTGCTGTGCCATGACATCTATGATTGTTCAACAAGACTCTTCACATGCCCTAGGACAATGACTAGGATCTGGCGTGGCACTAAACATATTTGACTAGACTATCGCATTAAGTGGAGAGGCATATGACAGCTTGGGCAATTATTCTTCTACAACATAAGTGTTTTTAACCCCACATCTCCACGATCGACCCAACATCGTCGATATTGACCTCTCTCTCATCCCGACCATCGAATGGTGTGGCCCCTAACAAGTTCGTGGATTTCGACCTTGTCAGTGCACTGGGCATGTTCAATCCACGAACAACTTCTTCACTGTTGATCTTCACCCCCATCAGAT
Source organism: Larix kaempferi (assembly GCA_027924585.1). NCBI lineage: Eukaryota > Viridiplantae > Streptophyta > Pinopsida > Pinales > Pinaceae > Larix > Larix kaempferi. The sequence goes on along the minus strand of BSBM01000940.1, from coordinate 7,085,526 downwards.
CTGCGCTGTCTAATCCTACGCCTCCTACCAAAACTTCATGGATATGAAAGCGCCTATTTTTTGAGCTTGTCAAATCCACGAAGTATGCTAAAGCCGTAGATTTGCTGTTAAGTTTAAACCAAATAGACAAACAAGATCTCTGAAAGAAACACAATCACAAGATAGACACACAATATACCCTGGGAAACCCTCATGGGGTAGAAAACCCAGCAAAGCTTTCCTCAATAAGATGATCAACCAAAATACAAGATGTGCTCCTTCTCCTTGACTCCTTAGCAGATCTCCTCAACTAGTGCGCACTCTTCCACAAGTGAGTGAATGATCTAATGAGGAGTTCACCTCCTCTATTTATACTTGACTCCCAACTGACTAAGAGACTAATGGGGCCGACCTCACCTGGAGAAGTCTAATAACCCCTAAAATATAACTGCAGGGCCGACCCACACATGGTGGGTCTAATAACCCTAGTTAATACAAACCCCTGGAGGAATAAACATCTCCAGATACATGATAGGGTTACCTCGGAGGAATGAAACATCTCCGGAATAATAAAGTACAAATATAATATTCTTTGAAGTTACAATATTCAACACTCCCCCTTAACAAGAAGGATATTATAACAACATCTGCAAGAGCAAGGAGTCATCATATATGATACATCTATAAATCATCGGAAGCTTTCTTCAATTCATCTTCATCAGTAACTCAACCAGTTACTGGAACATCAATGTCAACAGTGTCGATATCAATCCGATCATCGGCATCGTCATCAGCATCGTCAGCATCATCATCAGCATCATCATCAGCATCGTCATCACACGATCATCAGCATCATCATCACACGATCATCAGCATCGTCATCATACGATCATCAGCATCGTCATCATACGATCGTCAGCATCGTCATCAACATCATCATCACACGATCATCAGCATCGTCATCACACGATCATCAGCATCATCATCACACGATCATCAGCATCGTCATCACACGATCATCAGCATCATCATCACACGATCATCAGCATCGTCTTCATACGATCATCAGCATCGTCATCACATGATCATCAGCATCGTCATCACATGATCATATTCCTAGGATGATCAATCCTGCTCCTTTTAGGACATAGGTCCATGGATGATACAATCCAATCTTCAGTTCTCGGAGACTTCAGTCTACGGATAAATTCTGGGACCTCAGTTCGGGGACGATGCAATCCCCTGCCTGTTCATTCAGGACTTCATTTTTCGAAGACCCAGTCTACGGTTCTATTCTGGGACCTCAGTCCGGGGACGATACAATCCCCTACCTGTTCATTCAGGACTTCATTATCGGAGACTCAGTCTACGGTTCTATTCTGGGACCTCAGTCCGGGGATGATACAATCCCCTGCCTGTTCATTCAGGACTTCATTATCGGAGACCCAGTCTACGGTTCTATTCTGGGACCTCAGTCCGGGGACGATACAATCCCCTGCCTGTTCATTCAGGACTTCATTATCGGAGACCCAGTCTACGGTTCTATTCTGGGACCTCAGTCCGGGGACGATACAATCCCCTGCCTGTTCATTCAGGACTTCATTATCGGAGACCCAGTCTAAGGTTCTATTCTGGGACCTCAGTCCGGGGACGATACAATCCCCTGCCTGTTCATTCAGGACTTCATTATCGGAGACCCAGTCTACGGTTCTATTCTGGGACCTCAGTCCGGGGACGATACAATCCCCTGCCTGTTCATTCAGGACTTCATTATCGGAGACCCAGTCTACGGTTCTATTCTGGGACCTCAGTCTGGGGACGATACAATCCCCTGCCTGTTCATTCAGGACTTCATTATCGGAGACCCAGTCTACGGTTCTATTCTGGGACCTCAGTCCGGGGACGATACAATCCCCTGCCTGTTCATTCAGGACTTCATTATCGGAGACCCAGTCTACGGTTCTATTCTGGGACCTCAGTCCGAGGACGATACAATCCCCTGCCTGTTCATTCAGGACTTCATTTATCGGAGACCTCACGTCTACGGCTCTCTTTAGGACTGAAAGTCCAGGGATGATCCAATCCCCTCAACTGTCCACTAAGGACTTCATTCTCGGAGACCTTACGTCTACGGCTCTCTTTAGGACTGAAAGTCCAGGGATGATCCAATCCCCTCAACTGTCCACTAAGGACTTCATTCTCGGAGACCTTACGTCTACGGCTCTCTTTAGGACTGAAAGTCCAGGGATGATCCAATCCCCTCAACTGTCCACTAAGGACTTCATTCTCGGAGACCTCACGTCTACGGCTCTCTTTAGGACTGAAAGTCCAGGGATGATCCAATCCCCTCAATCTGTATTCTCATCAATACAAGTACAAGTATCCTCATCCATACAAGTACATAATCAATATCTAGCATCAACAGCATGTATACATCATACATCAAAAGCATGTATTCTTACTAATACATCTAAAAGCATGTATACATCTGTCATCAAAAGCATGTATTCTCACTAATACATCTATCATCAAATAATGTATACATCTAACATCAAAAGCATGTATACATCTAGCATGTATTCTCACTAATACATCTATCATCAAATCATGTACACATCAAAAGCATGTATACATCTAGCATGTATTCTCACTAATACATCTATCATCAAAATCATGTATACATCTAACATCAAAAGCATGTATACATCTAGCATGTATTCTCACTAATACATCTATCATCAAATCATGTATACATCTAACATCAAAAGCATGTATACATCTAGCATGTATTCTCACTAATACATCTATCATCAAATCATGTATACATCTAACATCAAAAGCATGTATACATCTAGCATGTATTCTCACTAATACATCTATCATCAAAATCATGTATAAGTAAAAACTGAATGAAAATAAAATAGTCCTAAATCTAACTATTTCTAAGTGACTAGGTGAAGTCTCATTATTGATGAGACTTGCTTGCCATCAGGAATCATGCTACTCCCCCTTTCTAGGAGAGTCCTTTTGAACTACACCAAGCTTGTCTCGAAAGTATTCAAATTTCACACGAGACAGTGGTTTGGTCAGGATATCAGCAATTTGATCTTCAGTGCTCACGTACTCAAGCTTGATAGCTCCCTTCTGCACCATATCTCGAATATAGAAGTATCGGATCTCTATGTGTTTTGACTTATCATGGAACACAGGATTTTCTGTCATCTTGATGCAGCTTTGATTATCACACATAATCATAGTGGGATCCATTTCTAAGTCAAACACTCCAGATAACAGTTTCCGAAGCCATACCGCTTCACAGCTGGCAGAGAAAGCAGCTATGTATTCTGCCTCAGCAGAGCTGAGGGCCACACTAGATTGTTTCTTGCTGAACCAAGAGATCATGGCAGATCCAAGGCTATAACATCCACCTGAAGTACTTTTTCTGTCTGAGACACTGCCTGCCCAATCAGAGTCTGAGTAACCATGCAACTTGAGTTCATGACTTCCATCATAGAGTAGACCAAAATCTAATGTACCTTTTAAGTACCTCATTACATGCTTTGCAGCTATTAGATGAACCTTTCGGGGTTCTACTAGATACTGACTTAGGGTATTTATAGCAAAGCATATATCTGGCCTAGTATTTGTTAAGTACATTAGTGACCCAATGATCTGTCTATATAAAGTTAGGTCCACTAATTCTGATGAGTCATTAACCAAAATCTTTAAGTTGGAGTCCATGGGAGTGGCCATGGGTTTACACTCCAACATATCAAATCTTTTCAGAATTTCCACAGTATACTTACCTTGATTTAGAAAGATTCCTCTTGGTTCTTGCCACACTTCTAAGCCTAAGAAGTAGTGCATCAATCCGAGATCTTTCATCTCGAATTCTGAAGAAAGCTTCTTCTTGCTTTCAATGATTTGTTTCTCATTTCCAGTTAGAAATAGATCATCTACATATAATAAAAGTATAACTGGTTCATCATCCATCACCTTGAGATAAAGATTTGGGTCAGCTTTACTTTTGGTAAAGCCCATGCTAGTTAAGAAATTGTCAATCCTTCCGTACCAAGCTCTGGGAGCTTGTTTCAACCCATATAATGCCTTTTTTAGTTTGCATACATGAGTCCTTCCGTCATTTACCTCAAACCCTTGTGGTTGCTCTATGTATACTTCTTCTTCAATTACGCCATTCAGAAAAGCTGTCTTAACATCCATTTGATGTAGTTTCCACTTCATCATGGATGTGAGGGCCGTGATAGTTCTAATTGAAGTATACCTAGCAACTGGTGCAAATGTTTCTTCATAGTCAATTCCCTCCTTCTGAGAGAAACCTCTGGCTACAAATCTTGCTTTGTATTTTTCAATACTTCCATCCGCAGCATGTTTTATTTTAAAGATCCATTTGGAAGAAACCACACTTTTGTCTTTTGGTTTGGGAACTATATCCCAAACATCATTTTTCATTATTGACTGATATTCTTCAGTCATTGCTTCTACCCATTCTTTCTTTTGAGATGCCTCTTCATAGCTGGTAGGTAGTTGATCCACAAGATCACACATCAGGGCCATATAGTTGGATACTAGCTTTGGTTTCTTTCTTTCTCTAGTGGAGCCTTCAGGAGCACCATATCTTTCTGCTCCTTGAATAATATCTCTAGCCCATGCTGGTCTTCTTTTCCTAGACAATTCTGCAACAGGAGGTTCTTGTGGTTCTAGCATGTCATGATCCTCTGGTATGTCCTCTTCAGGAATGTGAGCATTCTCTGAGATTCTGGGAGATGTATCTTCTTCATAAACTTCTTCAAGTTGACACTTTCTAGATTTCTTGAGGGTTGCTTCCTCATCGAAGGTAACATCTCTACTTATTTCTATATGATGGAAACCTGGTATGTAGATTCTGAAGGCTTTGGAAGTTTCACAATAACCAACAAACATTCCCTTCTTACTTGAGGGATCCAATTTGGATCTCTTTTCTTTTGGAATGTGGATGTACACAGGACACCCAAATATTTTGAGATGACTTACCTCAGGCTTCTTTCCTGTAAAGACTTCTTCTGGAGTTTTGAAGTCAAGAGCACTATGAGATAGTCTATTTTGAACATATACTGCTGTCTTGGCTGCTTCAGCCCATAGATACATGGGAAGGTCTTGATCATGTATCATAGTCTTTACAGCTTCCATGATGGTTCTATTTTTCCTCTCAGCTACCCCATTTTGTTGGGGATTGTAAGGAGTGGTTAGTTCCCTTTTGATTCCAGCTTCTTTACAGAACTCTTCAAATTCCTTTGAAGTATATTCTCCACCATTATCTGTTCTGAGAATCTTGATTTTCTTGTCTGAGAGGTTTTCTATTAGAGCCTTGAACTCTTTGAATTTTCCAAAGATTTCATTCTTACCCTTTAGGAAGTATATCCAAGTTTTTCTTGAATAGTCATCAATGAAAGAGAGATAGTATTCAAACCCACTTAGAGATGTGGTAGGCATAGGTCCACATACATCTAAGTGTATTAGCTCTAGAGAACCCTTAGTCTTTGTTTCACTTTTCGGAAAGGGATTCTTGATATTCTTCCCTTTCTTGCATCCTTTACATGAGCCATCATGATCAACCTTCAAGTTTGGCAAACCTATAACCATCTTACTCACATATGGTAAAGCTTTATAGTTAATGTGAGCTAGTCTTCTATGCCATAGCTCACTGGGACTAGAAACTTCATGAGCAAGGGCAGATTCTGGATGACCCTTGAGTTTATAAAGTCCTCCTTCTTCTTCACCAATGAAAATTGCATCTTTGATTGATTTTCCTTTGGTCCACATGAGTACTTGACCATCTATGAAGGCTACTCTAAAGCCTTTCTTGTCTAGTGCTGAGATAGAAAGTAGATTCTTCTTTAAACCTGGGACATATAAAATTTCTTTCATCTTCAAAGGTGTCCCTGAATCAAGCTTGTAGCTTGCTTCACCAATTCCCTTGATGGGATATTGATAATCATCTCCTAGAGATACCTTCTGGGGTGAAGACTTCTCTTCAATCTTGGAGAGAGTTTCCTTATGACCTGTCATGTGCTTTGAAGCACCACTGTCAATGAGCCAAGTGCCTTCACCAGGGGACACAGATCCAGAGAGAGCAGAAAATAGTACATATTCTTCTGGTTCTTCTTTCTTTACTTTAGATCTTTTCTTTTGAGGCCTTTCCTCCACTTCTTCTTCTTCTTCTTCTTCTTCTTCACTGTCATCTTCTGCCATGTGAGCATGATGTCTTTTGTGAACAAACCTTTTCTTCTTCTTCTCTGGTAGGGTACAGTCTCTGGCATAGTGTCCTAGCTTGAGACAATTGAAGCATTGGACTGTGGAGATGTCTCCCCCTTTCTTTTTGAATCTATGAGAGGGTTGAGGCCTTTTGTGGTTCACTTTCTTGAAGTAGCCTCTCTTTCCTCTTTTGGTGTGGGTGGCCAAGGCTTGGTCATCCTCTTTGAGAAGTGCTTCTCTGTTGGCAACCCTAGCCTCCTCTTGAACACAATCTTCCCATACTACATCAAACTTCATACTTTCTTTTCTGGCACACATAGTTTGAATGAATGACTCCCAAGGTCTAGTGAGACCATTTAGAGCTGTCATCACAAGTTCATCTTCATCAAGAGTATCACCAATGGCATCTAGTTGTTCTTTGATTAGAGAGACTCTTGAGAAGTAGTCTTGAATGGATTCTCCTTTGTGCATCTTGGTACTTTTCAACTGAGTCCTTAGATTCATCTTTCTGTTGATGTTCTTTCCTTCATACATTCTTCCTAGGGCATCATACATTTCCTTTGGAGTCTTCTTGGAAGACACTTGGGGAATCAAGTGGTCTTTAATGGAATCAGCTATGATTCTCTTTTCCCTAATCAGGTCCTTCCTGTGTTTTTCTTTGGCTTCATCTTCTTCTGGTTCTGCAACTTCCTCCTTGATATAATGAGCAAGATCATTCTCCTCAAGAATGAGACCAATTCTGTATTTCCATGCCCGAAAATTCTCTATTCCTTCTAGCTTGTCTTCAAGCTTAGTATTTGGAGCCATCTTCTCTTGGGGGAGTCCAAGAGACAGAGTAGACTTACCTGGGAAGTTACTTTTCACTTTTCCGGAATCTGGAACAGAATTTTATCGCACTTTTGGTAGAATTAGGGTTTGACTTTCCCGGAGTTCTATCCAACCAAAAAGTTCGATCTATAGCTCAAAAGAATGCTCTTGAGAAGAGCTATCCAGCCATGTAATCAGAAATAAAAAATTACAACTTTTTTCTGAAACCAAAATCTGACGTATCGCACTTTTGGTAGAATTAGGGTTTGACTTTCCCGAAGTTCTACCCAACCAAAAAGTTCGATCTATGGCTCAAAAGAAAGGTATTGATGAGAGCTATCCAGCCATGCAACCAAAAATCAATAATACCAACTTTGGGATGAAAACCCTAACTTCACCAAAGAGAGAGAAAGAGGTATTCTTACCTTGTGAAAGATGTCCTATTCAGTCTAGCTCTGATACCATGTTAAGTTTAAACCAAATAGACAAACAAGATCTCTGAAAGAAACACAATCACAATATAGACACACAATATACCCTGGGAAACCCTCATGGGTTAGAAAACCCAGCAAAGCTTTCCTCAATAAGATGATCAACCAAAATACAAGATGTGCTCCTTCTCCTTGACTCCTTAGCAGATCTCCTCAACTAGTGCGCACTCTTCCACAAGTGAGTGAATGATCTAATGAGGAGTTCACCTCCTCTATTTATACTTGACTCCCAACTGACTAAAAGACTAATGGGGCCGACCTCACCTGGAGAAGTCTAATAACCCCTAAAATATAATTGCAGGGCCGACCCACACATGGTGGGTCTAATAACCCTAGTTAATACAAACCCCTGGAGGAATAAACATCTCCAGATACATGATAGGGTTACCTCGGAGGAATGAAACATCTCCGGAATAATAAAGTACAAATATAATATTCTTTGAAGTTACAATATTCAACATTTGCTTCTTCAACCATTCATCGGGCTTTACAACATGCTCGCTGGCTAGCTAATCCCGCGTACGCGTAATATGACCCCAACTCCTTTTGCGATGTGCACCCCTGACCGTCGATCCGCTTCCCATAGATCAGAGTTGTTCATTCATGCTGCCATGTAGCTGTAGGGGGACTTTCCAAGTTTTACCCTCTTTGCCATGTTTAGACTCTGGCTTTGGTCTTTTCATCCATTTAAGCAATAGATACTGATCCATCTATTACACCTAGCACTCCTACAACCCATTAATGCCAATTTCATTAAATTTGGACATATTAGGCAATTTTTGGACTAAGAAAGTGTGACTTTAGACTTTGAAAGTGTCAATATCAACCTTTCTAAAGTGAAAAAACGGGTTCTGAAAGTGGCAATATTGGATTTGAAAAATGTGTTTTTCTATTCGAATAGTGTGTTTTTTGACTACTTATGAACCTTAAAATTGCAGTTTTTTGTTATAAAACCATGAATTTCAATTCAAAATGTGTGAATTTCAAATCAAAAAAATGGAAATTTTGATTTGAAAAGTGTGAATTTCAAATAAAAAAATGCAAATTTTGATTTGAAAAGTATGAATTTCAAATAAAAAAATGCAAATTTTGATTTGAAAAATGTGAATTTCAAATAAAAAAATGCAAATTTTGATTTGAAAAGTGTGAATTTAAAATTAGAAGATGCAATTTCGGATTTCAAAAGTGTGAATTTCAAATAAAAAAACTGCAATTTTTTATTGAAAAATTGCAATTTTCATTTGTAAATGTTCAAAATTTTAAGGTGAAAAGTTCAATGTCTAAAATATTCAATCATTGTTTAAATAACAACTCAATCTGCTAAGTTATAACATATAAAAATGGTTTGTCCCGACTTCTATTTTCCGACAAGAAGGATAGATCGCCCCTTCTTTTCATAGTCAATTGTGAAAACCTTTATCCAACGATTTAGCTATATCCATAATGGAGAACACAAGAAGGATCGACTGAACCTTCTTGCAGTGTTGAAATATTATGAAAAGAATATTGGTAATAAGAAGGGTCGAGCGACCCTTCTTGCAGTGTCGAACTATTATGAAAATAATATGGGGAATAAAAAGGGTTGACCGACCCTTCAATTACGAGGGAATTGTAAAAATAGAACACCTTAGCAGTTATATTATAAAAAAATGGTTTGTCCCAACTTCCATTTTTCAACAAGAAGGATCGGCCGCCCCTTCTTTTCGTAGTTAATTTTCAAAACCTTTATCCATCAATTTAGTTATATCCATAAGAGATAATGCAAGAAGGATCGATCTACCGTTCTTGTAGTGTCAAACTATTATGAAAAGAATACTTGGAATAAGAAGGGTCGATCGACCCTTCATTTAGGAGGGAATTGTAACAATAGAACACCTTGGAGAAAGAGTGACCACTCTTTCTTTGAGAATTTGTCTACTTTCCAGCAAAGTCTTTAAAGCAAAATGTCTATAATTTTTTTTGTTAAAATGTTGATATCTAATAGCCTAGGGTGACACGTGGAATGATCATATTGTGCCATGTGGCATATTTGATTTGGCACATTGAGTATAAAGAGGTCACTAATTTTTATTTGATTTGTCACATAGTAGTTTATGCTAAATTATTGAAAAATTCACTGTAGATATTAGTTTTAATCATTAGGCACATGCAAGATTACCTTGTAACTGGAACGCTAATTGAAAAATCAACATGAATTTATTAATTTATGTTAATCATTTGAAGAAATAGATCAATGTTTTAATTAAATAAACAGTGTTCATAAATAATCTGAAGTGAAAATCCACATTCATCAATGAAATTTGATCAATTAACAAAAGTTGAATGAAGAGAAGGACTAACTGTATTACTTCAAAGTTGCAAAAAATTAAAATCTCTACATCAATTAGAGTGTCTCTAGTCTTCTTTTGATGATTTTATCCCCCCTACCCCATGATACCTCTACTGACCCTTCTTGCATTTTAGAGGTAATTGTAAAAATATTCAACTTGTGAAAAATAAAATCTGATTAAGTAGATTCAACGTGTAACGCTCCGATTGTGAAACGTGGAACGCTCAGATTGTGAAATGTGAAATGCTCAGATTATGAAATGTGGAACGATCAGATTGTGAAACATGGAATGTGAGCGACATCTGTATATTTTGTTCATGACAAGACATAATGTTGACTGAAGCAAGATGAGATTATTTTCTTCACACGAGTAATGTCTACGATTACTCCAGCAAAATCTACTGCCACTGCAGATGATATCTATGACCACCATCTTGCCATACTGTGATAATTACATTACCCATCCATCCCATCCTGGTCAATCCATCAACTTACTAGCCACTCACTATATATAAGCTAACCATGCCCCATATCACAACAAACTGAAATCTTCGGGAATCAAAGCCATGGCATTTTTCTTTACTACCTCTATTCTCTGTCCTTTTTTTATGAGAAATGCTTGAGTCTTATGATCTCTCCCTAGTTCTCCTCATGATATATGATCATTTCAAAATCGAATCCCTTGAAAATCCTCTCTAGACCATGATATATGGGCATTTCGTGCACTGTTGAAGTCCCAATACATGGATTTGTCATTATGTTTTTGGGCACCAATCACATTTTTGTCAGTCTTCTTTCTATCAGTCTTCTTTCAATAACTGATTGGTATGCAAGTGAGTGTCTTGGAAGATTTCTTCTCTAAGACAACATGTACTGCTGCGGTCCTCAATGTTAGGCTTGCAGCAGTCGTCGAATGGCGTTTTAGTACCATACCATGCTGTCAGCTTCTTCTTCGTGTATGAAGATGTTTCCAGACATGACGACCCATTTCAAGCCAAGGGAGTATCGGGTATCAGCTCGTAGTTCATAATATTTGTACCTCTAGACACATTTCTAGACATGACAACCCATTTCCATCCAAGGGAGTATCGAGTACTAGCTCATAGTCATCAACACGTTGTTCATCGAACTCCAGTTATTTTTTAATTTCTTCGAGATGAACAAAGGCATTGTTCATGGGGGAGATGTTGGAGGAGGTTAGGTCGGCCTCCCAACTAGGTCCTCTGTTCGACCAATTCAAAGAACATGTCGAACCGTCGTGTGGATCACCACATATCGAGTCAGTTAGTCTCGTAAGTTAGTGAACCTACGAGTCGTTAGTGAAGCTACGAGTAATAGAAGACTTCTTGACTCTACTACTTATCTTGGGTTTTGGACTAAGAAAGTGTGAATTTACACTTTGAAAGTGTCAATATCAACCTTTCTAAAGTGCAAAAACGGGTTCTGCAAGTGACAATATTGGATTTGAAAAGTGTGTTTTTCTATTTGAATAGTGTGTTTTTTGACTACTTATGAACCTTAAAATTCCAGTTTTTTTGTTATAAAACTATGAATTTCTATTCAAAATGTGTGAATTTCAAATAAAAAAATGCAAATTTTGATTTGAAAAGTGTGAATTTGTCCCGAATTCTATTTTCTTACAAGAAGGATCGTCCGTCCCTTCTTTTCGTAGTTAATTGTGAGAACATTTATCCAACAAATTAGCTATATCCATAATGGAGAACAAAAGAAGGATCGACCGACCCTTCTTGCAGTGTTGAACTATTATGAAAATAATATTGGGAATAAGAAGGGTCAGTCAACCCTTCAATTTCGAGGGAATTGTTAAAATAGAACACCTTGGAACTTATAACATATAAAAATAGTTTGTCCCGACTTCCATTTTCTGACAAGAAGGATCAGTGGCCCTTCTTTTTGTAGTTAATTCTGAAAACCTTTATCCAACAATTTAGCTATATCCATAGTGGAGAACACAAGAAGGATCGACCGACCCTTCTTGCAGTGTCGAAATATTATGAAAGAAATATTGGTAATAAGAAGGATCGACCGACCCTTCTTGCAGTGTCAAACTATTATGAAAAGAATATTGGGAATAAGAAGGGTTGACCAACCCTTCATTTACGAGAGAGTTGTAATAATAGAACACCTTGGAGAAAGAGCGACCGCTCTTTCTTTGAGAATATTTCTACTTGCCAGCAAAGTCTTTGAAGCAAAACTTCTATAAATTTTGCGACAGGTGGAATGCTTTTATTATGACATGTGGCATATTTGATTTTTAAAATTAGTTTAAAGATTGTTTAAACAAATATTGAGGATATTAGTGATACCATTTAACATTTGGGGACTTTTTTAAGTTCCTAGGGTGACATGTGGAACAATCATATTGTGACACGTGGCATATTTGATTCGACACATTGAGTATAGCGAGGTTACTATTTTTTGTTTGATTTGGCACATTGAGTATAGAGAGGTTACTATTATTTATCTAATTTGGAGTGTATCAGTTTTAAACTTCGTTAAGGAACTTCTACTCACCAGCTCGACCATAAATTCCTTACACCATATTCATCTCCAACTACTTATCGAATATTATTCAGCTTTCTATAAGCCATTTAATGCATTGGCAGTAGGCGTGCTGGCCATTGGATTTTCAAGGAATCGATTGGAGTGATAAGTGTGCGATTACTCCAACAAAATTTGTAGTCTCTACAAATGATATCTATGGTCGCCATACTTTGTTGGTGCCAAGACATAATCATAATGTGGACTGAAGCATCATGAAATTATTCACACGACTGATACAATCCATCATTTATGGCGAATATTATTCAGGAGCTTGCTACAGATCTGTAGTTGGATTGGAGTGATACGTGTACGATTAGTCGACCAAAATCTGTACTGGCTACAGATGATATCTATGACCACCATGATTCTACCATACTGTGATAATTACCATTCCCCATCTATCCCAGACTCCCATCCCATTCAATCCATCAACATAGTGGCCACTCACTATATAAAGGTTAACCATGCCCCATATCATAGCAAACTGATATGGGGACATAGGGATATTAGCACTGTTGAAGTCACAATACATGGATTTGTATTGGAAGCTTTCTTATCTAAGACAACATGCACTGTTGCAGTCGTCAACACTTGCAGTAATCGTCGAATGTTTTTTTAGTACCAGACCATGCTGTCAGCTTCTTCTTACTCTTGTTTCAATTCACGAATAGTTTCTCTGTTTTTATTGTGAATGATGATAATATGTGTCCTCACGCGCTACCCTAGCTACAATAAAATGATTATTTTTGCATTTGTTGGAAATCATGCTTTCTTTTTACAACAGCATGATAAATAGTTATTTGTTTTCTATGCAAGTATTCGAGAGAGATGCAATACCAGCATGTCTAGGCTATCTTTGAATGTTTGTGCCTCTAGATCATGCTATCAGCTTCTTCTTACTCTTGTTTCAATTCATGAAAATGGTGTAAGAGTCAATGGAGTGTTGTTTTACGAGATTTGACAATAACTCTTTAGCTCGCTTTATTTCCCATTGCTCGCTTCTGCAAAAACTTGAGGTAATGGGTTGCTAGAATAGAGGCTTTAACTGTGAATTTCCAGAATCTTATAGCTATGAAGAAAGTTACGTTCAATAGGATACGGTTTCATGAGCTTTCTCATTCAATTGCGGACCTCAAAATGGAATGTGGAAGTAATTTAATTGGACTCGTAGTTCGTTCGAATAGGAATTCGACCATAAAGCACCATTTTCCTGGAGAGAGATTTGTGGAGATAATAGGTAGGCTGAAATCATTGAACAATCTTGATATCCATATTCCTCTTCCTCTTCCTCTTCTCAACTTATTGGAGCAAGTTCCTAACCTTGAAGGACTACATATCCGCAAAAGGTTTTTCTTGGTAAGAAATAATTTTTGTACTCATTATTATACACACATCTAGTTTAAGTATTTGCTTATCATTAATTTTGCAAAGTATATTTCATTGGTTGAATTCCTTTGCTTCCACTAACTACGGTGTTAGGAGCTAACACGTTTAAGCGGGCTACACAGACCAACAGTCTGGCCATCCCCTGTGATGGTGCACTTGGAAATTTAGGAATAGTTTCTCTATTTTTATTGTGCATGATAATATGTGTGCTCACGCAGTAACCTGGCTACAATAAAACGATTATTTTTGCATTTGTTGGAAATGGTTTCTTTTTACGGCAGCATGATAAACAATTATTTGTTTGCTATGTAGGTATTCGAGAGAGATGCAAATTATACCTCCATGTCTAGGTTATCCCCTTGGTAATCTTCGGGTCTTAAAAGTAGACATGAAGGGATATGATGGGATGGAAATCCCATCAGCAGTCTTTGAATGTTGTTTTAATACCAGTCCATGCTGTCAGCTTCTTCTAACTATGCCAAGTAGAAGTATTTGAGCACTCTCGAAGTCCCAATACACCATGATATATGGGAATTTCGAGCACTCTCGAAGTCCCAATACATGGATTTCTCATTATGTTCCTTGGCACCAATCACGTTTTTGTCCATCTTCTTTCCATCACTCTTCTTTCAATAACTGATTTAATGCAACGAGGAGGGGACATAGAGAGAAGAAGCAACGGAAGTAGAAGGAAGGACTGTGCTTTCTCTAAGACAAGATGCGCTGTTGCGATAGTCAACATTAGGCTTGCAACAGTCGTCGAATGTTGTTTAGTACCGGAAGGCTTCGGTCCTCAGGAAGGTGAGAAACTGTGCGAGTGGTTGAATCAACATCTTAAATTACAGAGCATTCTATATCAAAGTTTGTTGAGCGACTCTCGGATGATGTAGTATCAGACTTAACATACAATAAACTTGTTATCACCATCAAACATTTTTTGCACTATTCATCAACAAATAACTACATCTTGCCTGGAGTGTTCGGATATCCACATCATCTATTTCAGGATACATATCTATTTCAGGATCATCTATTTCAGGATACATATCTACTTCAGGATCTTGCATGATCTATTTCAGGATATGCAGCTGCATGCACTTGCATGCATCCCAGTCACCAGTTTGATGCCTCCAGCACCTTATCCACCTTCTTCTAGCACCCGGGAGCCACTTACCACATATTTTTAGCCCTCCTAAGCTGAAAGGCGCCCTCTTCTCACCTACTGCCAGAGAAGGGCGCACTTGTTCACCTACCACTGCAGATTCACTCCAGTTACATTCAGTTAGCTCCGATTCTCCCTGATTTGAGGCTAGTTTCACTCCTGACTGACTGTTTCACCTCCGATTGACCTCCAGTTCGATTAGGTGACCTGTTCTGACTCCAGTTAGCCTCCCATGCGCCCCCACTGAGCCTCCAGATCCTATATCAGTGCTACACACTTCAGTTACATTTATTACACTCAGTTAGACTCAGTTTGACACCTGGATGACTGGTTGTTGTGATTGATGAGCACCACTGATGATTTATGAGGACTCCTAGACAGAGTCAAGCTACTCCATTCTGTGATTCGAATGACCTCCTTAGGCAATTTGAATTGCTCAGTCATTGTGACAGTTTGTATTGTAATTCATTCACCCTTTCTGGGATAGAGAGCACTGCTGCATGTTTTGCACAGTTTTGCACCATATTTTCTATGTTCATCTGTTGTGATTGATTTACTTGTTCATTAGATCTGCTGTGACTAATTTTACATGGTATCAGAGCCATTGCAGGGACAAGATCTCTTTTCTATAGGTGTTTATACAAGAAGATTTGACTGAATTGCTAAAAATTGCAAAAGTTTGGCATGAGATATCTCAAGGGCATTCGCTCCTGTGCATGCAAAGCTTGAAAAATATTCCAATACCACTCCAGAAGCTTTAGTTACCACATAATTCCTGGATCTGATACATTGGACCTATTCAACATTGCTTGAAATCCAATCCCAGGTGTGATGCAACTCTCAAAGGGTGGATTGTTCGACCTTATTGTGGTTGTTTTGATGTGATTTGCAGGTTTATTGTCTCCTTCAAGTGCACTCGCTATTTTCTGCATGCAAGGTTTCCTCCTTCAATTGCATTCGCTATAGTCTGCATGCAAGCTTCCTCTTCATCAGTTGACTCAATCCTTGCAATGGAATACTCTTCTTCAAAGCCTATCCTCACCCCATTCAATTATTTTGATTGGAAAGATGATATGGAGATCATATTACGTTCAAAAGGTTACTACCGAGTCATTCTTGGTCTTGAATTGGAGCCAAACAATGTAGCAGAAAGAACCAAACACTACAACAAGCTTGATGAAGCTTACGGTCTTCTTTGTCTCTCCATCTCCAAGGATCTTCACTTCCATCTCAGCGGATTGAAGACTCCAAAAGCCATATGGGAGCAACTTGAAACACTATTCGGCAAGCAGGATGAGCTTAGGGCTTTTCAATTAGAGAATGAATTGATTGGCCTTAATCCTGAGAATTTCGAGACCATCAATGAATTCTTCACAAAATTCAAGAACTTGAACTTGCAATTGAAGAACAGTGGTGTTATCAAAGAGGATAAACAGTTGATCCTCTCCATTCTAAGCAAGCTTGGGAAAGATTATTCGGTATTTGTCTCCACTTTCAATTCCGGTCGGCTAACTACCCCGAATTGGAAGATGCCTACCTTGAATGCCTTCATTGAGTCCGTTACGAAAGAGCATGACAAGTTGATTCAAATGGGGTCCATAAGCTCCAAAGATTCAGCCCTATTTGTTCAAGGACCCAAGATCTCGAATGGTAAAGGAAAGCTAAAGAAGGAGAAGCCCAAATTCGAGCCTCACAAGCAAAAAGACAAAGGCAAGCAAATGGATGCACCATCCAGTTCGAAATCCAAGCAAAAGGGGAAAGAAGGTAACCAAAAATCTAAATGTACTTATTGTAACCGTGGCTTTCATCCCGAAAGTTCATGTATGAAGAAGACTATAGATCAAATGGCCCTCCTTTTGGAAAAGAACAACATAACCCTTCCTGACGGTGCAAGGAAGAAGGATCGGAATGACGATCATGAAAGAGGACAAGCACTCATGGCAACGGTTTCGAAGCCCACTCTCTTGATAGATTCGGGTGCATCAAATCATATGGCTGCAAATATTGATTCTTTTTCCTCATTCGATCCAAACAGCTCCATCCCCATCCATTTGGGAGATGACTCAAAAATTTCTTCAAAGGGCAAAGGTACGATTCATGTAGAACATGGATGCTTTCAGAATGTTCTCTATGTGCCTTCCTTAGCTTCGAATCTCCTTTCTGTGTATCAAATGACACATACTGGTGATCCAAAGAAAGTCACATTCAGCCCTAATACAGTTGAAATTTCTGATATCAAAAGTGGAAGACTAGTTGCGGTTGGGAAGGCAAACCACACTGCAAAATGTTATGAGTTTTCGCACTTTATACCGCTTGCAAAGCCCACTGCTCTTCGCACACATGGTAATGAGGTTAGTAGGCTTTGGCATGAAAGATTTGGACATCTAAATTATAAGTATTTGCTGCTGCTATCAAATAAATCCATGGTAGATGGGCTTCCACAACTCCGTTCCTCGAAGGGAATATGCACCGGTTGCATTATTGGGAAGCACCCCGAGCACAGATTCGACCGCGGCAAGGCTAGCAGAGCCTCTACTATTTTGGGATTGATCCATTCTGATATCAGTGGTCCGCTGCCCCATATGTCATTAAATGGCTCAAGGTATGTTTTGACATTTATTGACGATTTTTCCCGCTTTACATGGGTATTCTTTCTCAAAAACAAGTCAGAAGTGCTTGGAAAATTCAAGGATTTTAAGGCTTCTGTTGAGACCACCACTGAGAGAAAGATCAAAGCTCTTAGATCTGATAATGGTGGGGAATATATCAAGTCCAAGTTGCTGCAGCTTTGTGCCCAAAGCGGAATCAAGATCCAACATACAGTTCCCTACACACCCCAGCAGAACGGTGTAGCGGAAAGGAAAAACCGGTCACTGAAAGAGATGGCTACATGCATGATTGAATCGAAAGGTTTGGCTGTAAATATTTGGGCTGAAGCAATCAATGTTGCTGCATATATATAGAACCGTGTTCCACATTCATCCGTGAAAGGTATGACTCCTTTCGAAGCATTCTTTGGTCACAAACCGGATGTGTCAAATTTGAGAGTTTTTGGCTCTACTGCATGGGCTAGAATTCCTTCTGAGAAGAGACGAGCTTTGGATCCACAAAGTATCGAGTGCATATTGATAGGATATGGGGAAGAATCAAAAGCATATAAACTCATGGATATCAGATCTAAAAATATATTCATAGAGCGCAGTGTGCAGTTTGAAGAACCGCTTCAAGAATTGCAACTAGTTGAGGAGAAAACTGCCGATTCACCGCCTTCACCAGAAGAAGATTCGAGCAGCGATAATGAAGGTATGAGTTCTGATATTTCTGATATTGTAGCAGCATATGATGATCATGACTTATCAGGTTCGGAATCCGACCATTCAGATCCCCCTCAGTTACCAAAGTGGGCCCAAAACACTCTACAATCTGCTGGTTCTAGTCTTGGAAATCCTGCTGATCCGAGACGAACAAGAGGAGACTTTCAAGGGCAGGTATGGCTCTTTCTATTGCTGATCCATTTCTTCCTTAGATTTGTTATTTGATGGCTGGTTCAGATCCCCAATCATACTATTCAACCCATCGAGATCCGAGATGGAAAAGTGCCATGGATGAAGAGTACAGTTCTCTTCAAAAGAACAATACATGGGAGCTAGTTTCTCTTCCACCTGGAAGAAAATTAGTGAAGTGTAAATGGGTCTACCGTACTAAAGTTGCTGCTGATGGCACTATCAGCAAATATAAAGCAAGGTTGGTGGCAAAAGGTTTTTCCCAAGTCCAAGGAGTGGACTACACAGAGACCTTTGCACCGGTTGCAAAGATGGATTCCATCCGCCTTGTTTTAGCTATTGCCGCATCCAAGCACTGGGAAGTGCACCATATGGATGTGAAGAGTGCATTTTTACATGGAGACCTTGCTGAAGAGGTCTATATGCAGCAGCCAGAGGGTTATACATCAGATCCATCATTGGTTTGTAGATTAAAGAAGTCTTTGTACGGGTTAAAACAGGCCCCAAGAGCTTGGTACGCAAAGATGGACTCCTTCCTTCTTTCTCAGAATTTCCAAAGATGCAAATCTGATCCGAATGTCTATCTTCAGCGAGTTAAAGGTAATTTGTTGGTTATTGTACTTTATGTTGATGATCTGCTTATTACTGGTAGCACACTTCAATAAACAAGCTAAAATCTGTCTTAAATCTAGCTTTTGACATGAGCGATTTGGGCTTGCTGAGTCACTTTTTGGGCTTGGAGATAGCTCAAAATTTTGATGGGATCACTATATCTCAGCAAAAATATGCTTCCGACCTGTTATTGAAGTTTAATATGGCTGAATGTAAGGCAGCCCCGTTCCCATTCCTCTCAGGAATCAGTCTTGAGGAGGGAGATTCCACACCGCTTGCAGATTGCAGTATGTATCGACAGTTGATTGGTTCACTACTTTATTTGACACATTCACGGCCTGATATATCATATGCCGTGAGTGCCGTGTCAAGATATATGCAGCAGCCACATGAGCTTCATTGGCGAGCAGCCAAGCGGATCTTGCAGTATGTGCAAGGTACGAGACAGTTTGGCATACATTATGCTGCAGATTCTGAGCTAGATTTCATTGGTTTTACTGATTCAGATTGGGCAGGTGATAGCATTGATCGGAAGTCCACTTCCGGTTATGTTTTCATGATTGGTCATGGTGCTATTTTCTGGTCCAGCAAAAATCAAGCAGCCATTGCACTTTCTTCAGCAGAGGCAGAGTATCGAGGGGCAGTCAATGCCTGCATTCAGGCAGTTTGGTTGCAGGGTATTCTTTCCGAGTTTGGTTTTGGTGGCACTACTTCGACTGTCCTATTTTGTGACAATCAAAGTTCTATCAAGATCTCCACAGATCCAGTTCAGTGGCAGAGGACCAAACACATTGATATTCATATGCATTACATTCGACAGTTGGTGCATGACCGCACCATCATTCTGCAATATTGCCCTACTGATGAGCAAATTGCAGACATCTTTACCAAGAGCTTCACTGAGAAGAAGTTCTCTTACCTCCGTTCACTGTTGGGGGTGAGTTCCATCATGGTGGAGACAGATTGATTCATTATTATGCTTTAGCTTGAGGGGGGGCTTTCTTCCCACTGGGTTTTCCCTCTTTCCTCACTTAGTTTATTTTCAGCATTTTTTGGATTATTGTATTGGGGTGACCTTTGGTCTTAGTTACCAGGGCCCCACATTATTTTAGTTGGCACATCATAGTCTAGCTTGAGGGGGGGTGTTCGGATATCCACATCATCTATTTCAGGATACATATCTATTTCAGGATCATCTATTTCAGGATACATATCTACTTCAGGATCTTGCATGATCTATTTCAGGATATGCAGCTGCATGCACTTGCATGCATCCCAGTCACCAGTTTGATGCCTCCAGCACCTTATCCACCTTCTTCTAGCACCCGGGAGCCACTTACCACAGAGTTTTAGCCCTCCTAAGATGAAAGGCGCCCTCTTCTCACCTACTGCCAGAGAAGGGCGCACTTGTTCACCTACCACTGCAGATTCACTCCAGTTACATTCAGTTAGCTCCGATTCTCCCTGATTTGAGGCTAGTTTCACTCCTGACTGACTGTTTCACCTCCGATTGACCTCCAGTTCGATTAGGTGACCTGTTCTGACTCCAGTTAGCCTCCCATGCACCCCCACTGAGCCTCCAGATCCTATATCAGTGCTACACACTTCAGTTACATTTATTACACTCAGTTAGACTCAGTTTGACACCTGGATGACTGGTTGTTGTGATTGATGAGCACCACCGATGATTTATGAGGACTCCTAGACAGAGTCAA
Source organism: Larix kaempferi (assembly GCA_027924585.1). Lineage (NCBI taxonomy): Eukaryota > Viridiplantae > Streptophyta > Pinopsida > Pinales > Pinaceae > Larix > Larix kaempferi. The sequence continues at coordinate 7,064,725 of BSBM01000940.1, read as the reverse complement.
GATACTCCATTCTGTGATTCGAATGACCTCCTTAGGCAATTCGAATTGCTCAGTCATTGTGACAGTTTGTATTGTAATTCATTCACCCTTTCTGGGATAGAGAGCACTGCTGCATGTTTTGCACAGTTTTGCACCATATTTTCTATGTTCATCTGTTGTGATTGATTTACTTGTTCATTAGATCTGCTGTGACTAATTTTACATGGAGAGCTTACCAATCTTTGCAAGAATATTCCACCCAGGTCCTCTGTTCGACTACTTCAGAGATCACATCGAACCATCGTGTCGATTACTGTTAAATTTTAACTAGCATTATGGTGTGTCTGGGAAGGCATGCATGTGTTGCTTGTTTTTTAAATTATACGTGGAATGTGTTGAATATAATTGTACAACTGATGACAAAACTATTCATTAATGACAGTCTGTAAATTTCCTTCATTTCTCGGTTAAATGTTATTTCCAGTACTGACAGTCTGTAAATTTCCTTCATTTCTTTGTTAATTGTTATTTGCAGTAAATTATGTGAGTCTCTAAATTTCCTTCCTTTTTTCTGTGAGAAAATCAATGTCTAAAATATTCATTCATTGTTTGAATCACAAGTCAATCGGCTAAGTTATAACATAAAAAAATTGTTTGTCCCGATTTCCTTTTTCCAGCATGAAGGATCGGCCGCCCCTTCTTTTCATAATTAATTATGAAAACATTTATCTAGCAATTTAGCTATATCCATAATGGTGAACACAAGAAGGATCGACCGACCCTTCTTGCAGTGTTAAACTATTATGAAAATAATATTGGGAATAAGAAGGGTCGGCCAACCCTTCAATTTTGAGGGAATTATAAAAATAGAACACCTTGGAAGTTATAACATATAAAAATAGTTTCTCCCGACTTCCGTTTTCCGAGAAGAAGGATCGGCTGCCCATTCTTTTCGTAGTTCACAATGAAAACCTTTATCCAACAATTCAGCTATATCCATAATGGAGAAAACAAGAAGGAGTGACCGACCCTTCTTGCAGTGTCGAAATATTATGGAAATAATATTTATAATAAGAAGGGTCTGCCGAACCTTCTTGGAGTGCCTAAATATTATAAAAATAATATGGGGGATACGAAGGGTCACTAAACCCTTCAGTAACGAGGGATTTGTAAAAATAGAACATCAAACTATTATAAAAATAATATGGGGGATAAGAAGGGTCACCCGACCCTTCAATTATGAGGGATTTGTAAAAATAGAACACCTTGGAAGTTATATCATATAAAAATGGTTTGTCCCTACTTCTGTTTTACGACAAGAAGGATCGGCCGCCCCTTCTTTTCTTAGATAATTATCAAAACCTTTATCCACGAACTCAGAGGTAGCGGTAATGGATAATGCTACAAGGACCACCAAGATTGATTTTCAGTATATCCTTGCTTCAAATTCTTTAAACTTTCATTAAGTAGCTTGCACAAATTACAGACACAACTCAGATCGGCTTCAGACAGCGAAGCTCATCCCTGAGGAAACACAAAAAATACCACTATGCAACGTACTAAGTCCGTTTATGTTTCACACATCAGCAACGTTGATGGCTAATCTGAATCTCCTGGGAGTCTCAGCATACATATTCTAGTATTACACACTTGGGAAACCAAAGGAGACGAAGCTACCTTTTGCTCTTTTCCCACACTCAAACACAAACAAAAACTTTACAAATGGCTCAGACTTGTAGAGCATTCAACACATGCACTCATCTAAAAACCAAATGAATTACAATGGCCTCGAGGGCTTTATTTATACAAACTCAACCGATATCCCGACAACCAAAAACTGACAACTATAAGTCATAAATCAAGATTCAGGGTGACAGGTGGGGACAACCACCGTCATTATCTCGTCCCTTGGAGCCGACCGGAATATGGGGACCTGAATATTACATCAAAACGACACTAACTAAAGCAAAACAGTGTACAAATGTTGAGAAAAAGTGGCCCACCATGCGTTTCAACTAGACAGGACAACTAGTCATGCCGATCCCATCATTGCAAGCAGATGCATCTGTCTCGACCATCACCAAGATCGACCCCACCACACAGGCACCTAAAAACCGGGAAGTCATCATCTAAGTTCGGGTAATCTTCAACAAGCTCGGGATCAGGATCACCAAAATCTAACGGCGGATAGAGATTGAAGTCAAAACACTGTTCGACATCAGAACTGAACAGTACCTGATTTGGAGCACAAATGAAGTCTCCTTGAAACAAAGATTCAACCTTGTAATTTAGCAAAATCCGCTTTGTATGAATCTTCGCATCTATCCTGTTGCCATGCTAATCTCTTTTGGTGAACTTTTGTGAGGTATAAACAGTCTGACCCAAAGGAGTATAGCGACCACCAAGATGTCACAACTTGAACTTGAACCACATATGGTTCTGGTCAGCGACCTGCATGTCTGCCTGTAAATGGAGGATGAAATTTTCCCTTCTTTGAACCCAATCTTTGCGAGGGAAAAACATGTCTAAAGAATCTCAGTCCAACCGGACCACTTATTAGTTAACAAGTTAGAAGGATCAACACATATAACAATGGACCTTTCCTCTTTGCAAAACTGAAGGATCAAGTTGTAAGTTGACCATGTGAAATTGCCATTACCAATATCAACATACCAAACTGGACCTTCATCTTCTTCGTTACAGTCAAGCCATATTTCTCTGCAACTTCTTAGCTTGTCTTGAGCATGTTCAAATCCTCTGAAAGCATCTTTTTCCCAACGCTCCAAAATTTGTAACTTGAGGGGAGAATCAAGGATTTGTTTGATTAGGGTAACAGAGAGAAACTTCTCTGCATCCCTTCTATTAGGATGCTCCAAAGTAGGCTGCCTTTCTTTGGAGTCAGGGACTCATCCCATGGTTCAAGAAATAAACTTGCTTGCTGATTCCGGGAGTAATTGGGTCTCATTGGTTCTTTACCCTTATCAAGCGGCTAAGAACTTGATGTGCCGGGTGTAAACATATTCAGCTGCGGAGGAGTTGGCGGCTTTGGCTGCTCTCTGGTTAACATGTCAGCCACACAATTTAGATATTCGGGTTTATAAACAATGGAAAAATCAAAATTGCCTAACCAAATAAACCACTTCAAAATTTTGCTACTATTTTTTTACCATCAGGTTCTCATTTTTAAAGATACCTAGCATTATTTTTAAATCTGTTCTAATTACAAATTTAACAGGCTTAAGAAATAATCTAAAATGATTGACTGTTTTCTTAACAGCCAGAATTTCCTTGTGGCTTGATGGATAGTTTAGCTCAGCTACTTTGAAGGAACCAGATCCATAACCACATATGCATTCCTTTCCATCCATGATCTCAATAAGGACACCACCCCAAGCATTTGATGAAGCATCTATTTCAATCACAAGTTGACTTGTTCCTTGCGGGAGTGATAAGGAAGGAAGCTCTTGGACTTTGGATTTAATTTTCTGCACTGCCGAAGTCATTTCTAGAGACCATCTAGGCAGATTCTTTTTCAATATCTGCTGCAAGACATGGATGTCTTCAGCTTGGCCTTTGTAAAATGGTCTTATAAAATTTAGACTGCCCAAAAATATCTAGAGTTGAACCTTTTCTAAGATCTGATCTGGGAACTTGGAAAAAACACTGAGGACATGTTGCTGCAGAACGTCGTGTCCTTTATTCAGTTTAAAACCAATAAATTCAATCTTAGTTTTACCTATTTCCATCTTGCTCTTGGAGAGAACAAGACCATGCTTGAAAACCAAACCATAGAACTCTTGGAGATGTTTCAAATGTTCTTGTAGATTCCTGGAACATATCAAGATATCATCAATGAAGACTAATGCCCATTTCATATCACGGAAAATATCTTCCATGCGTTTCTGAAACTTAGATGGGGCATTGTTGATTCCAAAGGGTAGCACTTTCCACTAGTATTGACCATGTGGAACAACAAATGTTGTCTTGTATCTATCTTTAGCCTCAATCCCTAGTTGGTAAAAACCAGATTTCAAGTCGAACTTGCTAAAGATTATGCAGCTATCTATCTTCTGTAATAAGCTAGCTTTGCCAGGCAAAGGATACCTAACCTTTTGTAATACATCATTTAGTGGTTTGTAGTTTACCACCAACCTTGGATTTCCTCTCTTGATCCTTGAATGTTTGTTTTCCACAAAGGCTCTACAAGCCCATGGGCTCTTTGATGGCTCAATCAAGCCTTTAGAGAGGAGCTCTTTAATTTCTGAAGCACATAATTCACATTTTGTAGGTGACATAAGCCGTGTAGAGGCTTTCATTGCTTTGTGCTTCTGAAGCGGATCAAAGGTTAGAGAGACAAAGTTTTTCTCTCTTGTCCAGAAAGCATTTGGGATTTATGAGAAATAGTCTTTCTCAAGCTTAGCAGATATTTTAGCAAGGGATTTATCTTTATGCATTTCTGTGTAAGCTATGCATCTTTCCATTTTAAATAGTTCTACAACTTTTGGTTTTGACTCAGGGTTTACTGCAGGACTGGGACACTTGGTTTTTGCTTCTAAGCAAAGAGGGTAGGTAACATATTTTCCAAACATTGTACAGGAAAACAACAACTTCTGGGTATCAATAGAAAAGGGACTTGCTCTTGTCAAAAACTTAGAACCTAATATACAATCTTCTTTTATATTATCAAGCCTATACAAAGATAAGGAATTCAAACAAGAATTAATCTGGATAGGGAAATCAACATCTTTTCCTAATAACTATACAGGGGTACCTTCTATGGCTTTGCCAAAATGATCAGACGTTTCCTAGTAAAAAGATGGAATTGCACCACCCTTAGCTAGGTTCAACTGGCAACCTGAATCTATCATACAATGAACTGTATAAGGTTTAAACTCTTGAGGAAAAAACAAAATTTCTATAAATAGCTTAGGACTAGTGAAAGCTCCTAAGAAAGGATCTAGGGAAATGTCAAAAGAGGAAGGGTCAAAGGGGGCAGATGCTTTGTCATCTGGGCTTTTGAGAGCATCCTAATATTGCCGACTCATTTCCTCATTAGAAGATTGGTCTCTTTCTGAAATCAGGACTTTTACCATGTTCTTGAGATCATCAATCTCTTTGACCAATTTCTTCAAGATTTGTTGCTTTTCTTTGATTTGCATTCTGAGCAGCTTATCCTTATCTTTCTTGAATTCTTGTCCATCTCTGTGCTCACCAAGATAGTTTTTGTACAAATATGCCGAATTATATTTTACAGGAATATCCTCTTCATCTTTTTCCTTGCCCTTGTCCAAAAGGGCAAGTAACTTCTTTTTCTCTTCTTTCAAATCTCTTCGAAGAATATATTGGAAAGGTGGAGTTTCTGCAAGCTGTAAATCAATTGCAGCCAATTGTTTATGTAATGACTGTTTTGGAGAGGTGGAAATCATATATAGAGAAAAGTCGAAGTGTGGAGGTCCATCACACCCCCCTAAATTTGCAGACATCTCCGAATCAGAGGAGGAGGAAGTCTCAAATTTAGCAAGCTGATCGTCTGAGTTAGAATCAGACTCTGAATCTGAGGAATCATCAAAAGGCAGGTAGATTATTTCTCCAGAGGGAGAAGTGTCAATAGTACAGGAACAGAGATCCCACCAACCGGGATCAAGTTGGGCAGACAAGGCTGCTAGCCTTGGCTTTGATTTTCTTTGTGGGCACTTGCTTTCCCAATGAACTTTATGTCCACAGATCAAGCATGATTCTTTAACTGTTCTTTGTGATCATCTCTTGACAAACCTTTTGTGGAAAGGTTTCTAGGATTTCCGTGAAAATTTCTTGTGGACAAATCACTCTTTATGCATATAATATTTCGAAGGATTATATCTTTGTGTAGAATCCTTTTTTCTTTTTCTTACAGTGACAGGATTCTTTCCCAAAGTGACCTCTATTGTAGGCACCACAACCCCAATCAGGCATTTGAGAATTATTCTTGCAAAAGGAGGAGGAATACATGACTTGGTGACGCTTGAAATCTTTACTCACCCTTTTCTCTAAGCAATGCTCCTACCAGGTTTCCATTATGTGGCCATGTAATTGTGCCAATGAAAGACCTCGTAGGTCTATTTTCTTATCCTTCATGTACTACTCAACAGCATCAGTTACATGTCTTGGAAAATTTCGCAAGTAATGTTTCAGATAAGCAAGATCACCTGCTTTTCCTGCTGAGATGAATAGCTTCTACATATAGCAGAAATATTGTTCGCTCTGTCCTAAATCACAGAGACGAGCTGACATAAACAAAGAAGCTAGATGATCATAGTCTTCCATATCTTCAAGGACATAGAACTCTTTACCTAATGCTTGTAAAAGTTGTTGATCAACATCATCAGCTTGAAGCATTTCATTTCTAGACTCTTGAGAAATCCATCACCACCATTCATGGGCGAGTCCTGAGAGACCGACAATTAATTGGGTACCTAATTGCTGTCTTTTTATTGTTGAATCTTGAGTTCTTTTATACAAGATCCATTGTCTTAGAAACTAGATGGCATTCCTTACTTCAGATTTGGACTGACACTGGATATTCAGAACTGGTTGTTCAGGCATATGGGACAACCGATTATTCATCCCATTAATTCCAAAGTGGAATCTGTGAGAGGGAGCTGTCAATGGAGGGACTTCTTGCATATGGGTGTCAAAAGAAGGTGGAGGCAGACCAGTAATAGAGGACTGGGATTCTTCTTGGTTTGGCCTTTGATAACTAGACATCATGGCTAGGTATTTTGGAGCAAGGGCTATAGGCATAAGGTGAAATTGTGCTACAGTTTCCTGAATATCCTTAAACTCTTGTTCATTTTGCCCAAATGTAAACACTAGTCTGTTATCATCCTCATTTATGCTTAGCATTACAAAAGAAAGAATTCTTGAATGCTTTCTCTGGTGACCATTAGATGCAAGAGAGAAAACCGAGGGACTAATTATGTTTTCTTTTTTCTTCAGTTCTTGGGTTTTGTTTAGAAGTTCACCCAAGACAGTTAACCTTTTGTCATCTTTTTCAGTAGCTGTTTGAACAACCACCCTGATCTCTACTGTATCATGGAGCAGATGATCCAGAAGATCTATTTTTGCAAAAATTAGAGAGATCTTCTCTTTTTCTTCAAACATACCTTTTTTAATCTGGATGATATCAAAAGCCATGTCATCCAAGTTTTGTGCAGTAAGTCTATGCTACAAATTACCATAATTTGTGAGCTTTATTTCATCAGAAATAGTCTCCTCAGGAGTAGAAGACTTATAAGGAAGGAATTCCTTTTTAATTTGGCCATCTGTCAAAAATTGTCTAAATGGGGAATCAGGAAGATTTCTCCTCGGAACATAGGACCTTTGTCCTTTGCTGACAATTTCCATGCCCTAGTCGCTTCTAGGCAAACTTGAGAACATACCTTAGGTAGGTGGATTGTTTGCTTTATGATGTTGTATTCTTTGGACAATGTTTTTGCAGGCTAGGTAATCAGAATGTTGGCCATGGTGCTCTATGTCATGAAGACCAGTGTAAGAGGGCTCAGAGGAGGAAGAAACAGAACTGGCTTCAGCTTTTCGTCTAGCATTCTGGTAAGAAGAATTAGAGCACGAACTAATGAGAGGAGGAGTAAGCCTAGGAGTAGGTGTACCCTCAAGATGACACAATGAGTTGGAAGAACGGTCGAAGGTTATAGGTTTAGATGCAAAAGACTGAGCTTGTCGTTCTAGATTTCTCAGCTCTTTATACTTAACTTCCCATTCTCTGGGATAATTAATTCTTGTCCAGTCAAAAGTAACTGGAGTTGACTATTTGTATTTATCACTATCCACCATGCTATGCAGATGCGAACTCTGATGAACCTATTTTCACAGAGGTGGAAGGGTATCATTTCCAAACCGGATGACCACACAACCTTTAAGCTGAATTATTTTCTAGCCTGTATCCATATTAAATCCTTTTGGAAGGATATATGATTTTAGGATATCATATATGCAGGGGTCATCAAGGCTGACAGAGTATTTTGGATAAACAGTTCCATAAGCAGGGCCATCATGAAGAGGAGCAGTAAAACCACCAATTATAGCATCATAAAAGTTTCGGTTCCTTGTATCAATGGCGACACATAAATAAGAAACTGGAAGATATGGTCTTACTAAAGGACCCAAACCAAGATTTATGTGCATATTTATAACCTTGGGTCTTAGCCCAATCTATCTGACATTTATCAATTAAATTTATATGCACAGGCTCGCCCTTGTCAGTGAATGAGACATCTATTGAAGTTAATTTTATTTGAGTATCAGTCTTATTTTGCCACCATCAAAGTTTGTATACATCCTTTGGCATAATAGCAGGGAGTTTCTACTTCTCAGAGGGATTTAAATCTTGGATATTAATGATTGAAGAGGAAGTAGATGGTTCATTTAGAAAATATGATCGGCGATAAGCTAGAGACACTTCTGTATCATTCTCAGTTTGACAATCTAACGTGTGGAGCAAAACTGCATCCATTGAAGGATCCATGTAACACTTACCTGTATTGGGCAGTAAAGGGATTAAAAGCTCACACTTGGGTTTCCTACTAGAACTCACTCAGAGTTTCTCACGGAGGATTTACGATGCCTAACCTGTGGTTATGACCTCAGACTCAACTCAGATAACCCTTTCAATCCCACACAGTCCTTCAATAAACCTCAAATGAGTGTTACTCAATCTACCAGAGCAACTGTAGATTGTAAAACTTGTCACTACACAGAAAGATATAATAGATAACAAATATAAAGCAAATGAAAACATCACTTACAACAAGAAACAATGTTCTAGCTCTGATACCAAATGCACCAAGATCGATTTTCAGTATATCCTTGCTTCAAATTCTTTAAACTTTCATTAAGTAGCTTGCACACATTACAGACACAGGTCAGATTGACTTCAGACAGTGAAGCTCATCATTGAGGAAACACAGTCAATACCACTATGCAACGTACTGAGTTCATTTATGTTTCACGCATCAACAACACTGATGGCTAATCCAAAGCTCCTGGGAGTCTCAGCATACATAGTCTAGTATTACACACTTGCAAAACAAAAGGAGCCAAAGATACCTTCTGCTTGTTTCCCACACTTAGACACAAACACAAACTTTACAAATGGCTTGGACTTGCAGAGCATTCAACACATGAACTCATCTGAAAATCGAATGCATTACAATGGCCTCGAGGGATTTATTTATACAAACTCAACCGGTATCCCGGTAACCAAAAACTGACAATTATAAGTCATAAAGCAAGATTCGGGGTGACAGGTGGGGACAACCACCGTCATTATCTTGTCCCTTGGAGCCGACCGGCACGTGGGGACCCGAATATTACATCATACTGACACTGACTAAAGAAAAACAATGTACAAATGTGGAGCAAAAGTGGCCCACCATGCCTTTCAACTAGACAGGATAACTAGTCATGCGGATCCCATCCTTGCAAGCAGATGCATCTGTCTTGATCATCACCGAGATCGACCCCACCACACGGGCACATAAAAACTTGGAAGTCATCAACTAAGTCCGGGTAATCTTCAACAAGCTCGGGATCAGGATCACTGAAATCTAACGGTGGATAGAAATTGAAGTCAAAACATTGTTCGACATCAGAACCGAACAGTACCTGATTTGGAGCACAAATGAAGTCTCCTTGAAATAAAGATTCAACCCTGTAATTTAGCAGAATCCACTTTGTATGAATATTTGCATCTATCCTGTTGCCATGCTAATCTCTTTTGACGAACTTTTGTGATGTATAAGTAGTCTGACCCAAAGGAGTATAACGACCACCAAGATGTTGCAACTTGAACTTGAACCACATATGGTTCTGGCCAGCGACCTGCATGTTTGCCTATAAATGGAGGATGAAATTTTCCCTTCTTTGAACCCAATCTTTGCATAGGAAAAACTTGTCTAAAAGAATCTCAGTCCAACCGGACCACTTATTAGTTAACAAGTTAGAAGGATCGGCACATATAACAATGGACCTTTCCTCTCTGTAAAACTGAAGGATCAAGTTGTAAGTTGACCATGTGATATTGCCATGACCAATATAAACATACCAAACTGGACCTTCATATTCTTCATTACAGTCAACCCATATCTCTCTGCAACTTCTTACCTTGTGTTGAGCACGTTCAAATCCTTTGAAAGCATCTTTTTCCCAACGCTCCAAAATTTGCAACTTGAGTGGAGAATCAAGGATTTGTTTGATTAGGGTAACCGAGAGAAACTTCTCAACATCCCTTCTATTGGCATGCTCCAAAGTAAGCTATCTTTCTTCTAGAATCAGGGACTCATCCCATGGTTCAAGAAATAAACTTGCTTGTTGATTCTAGGAGTAATTGGGTGTCACTGGTTCTTTACCCTTATCAGGCGGCTGAGAACTTGATGCACCGGGTGTAAACATATTCAGCTGTGGAGGAGCTGGTGGCTTTGGCTACTCTTTGGTTAACATGTCAGCCACACAATTTAGATAGACGGATTTATAAACAATGGAAAAATCAAAATTGCCTAACCAAATAAACCACTTCAAAATTCTACCACTATTTTCTTCCATCAGGTTCTCATTTTTAAAGATACCTGGTATTATTTTAAAATTTGTTCTAATTACATATTTAACAGGCTTAAGAAATAATCTAAAATGATTGACTATTTTCTTAATAGCCAGAATTTCCTTGTGGCTTGATCGATAGTTTAGCTCAGCTGCTTTGAAGGAACCAGATCCATAACCACATATGCATACCTTGACATCTATGATCTCAATAAGGACACCACCCCAAGCATTTGATGAAGCATCTGTTTCAATCACAAGTTGACCCATTCCTTGCGGGAGTGATAAGGTAGGAAGCTCTTGGACTTTGGCTTTAATTTTCTACACTGCCAAAGTCATTGCTGGAGACCATCTAGCTGGATTCTTTTTCAATCTATGCTACAAGACATGGATGTCTTCAGCTTGGCTTTTGTAAAATGGTCTTATATAATTCAGACTACCCAAAAATCTCTGGAGTTGAACCTTTTCTAAGATTTGATTTGGGAACTTGGAAAAAACACTGAGTACATGTTGCTGCAGAATGACTTGTCCTTTATTTAGTTTAAAACCAAGAAATTTAATCTTAGTTTTACCTATTTCCATCTTGCTCTTGGAGAGAACAAGACCATGCTTGAAACCCAAACCGTAGAACTCTTACAGATGTTTCAAATGTTCCTGCAGATTCCTGGAACATATCAAGATATCATCAATGAAGACTAATGCCCATTTCATATCACGGAAAATATCTTCCATGTTTTTCTGAAACTCAGATGGGGCATTGTTGATTCGAAAGGGTAGCACTTTCCACTGGTATTGACCATGTGGATAAAAAATGTTGTCTTGTATCTATCTTTATCCTCAATCCCTATTTGGTAAAACCAGATTTCAAGTCGAACTTGCTAAAGATTGTGCAGCCAGCTATCTTCTGTAATAAGCTAGCTTTGTCAGGAAAAGGATACCTAATCTTTTTTAATACAACATTTAGTGGTTTGTAGTTTACCACCAACCTTGGATTTCCTCTCTTGATCTCTGAATGTTTGTTTACCACAAAGGCTCTACAAGCCCATGGGCTCTTTGATGGCTCAATCAAGCCTGTAGAGAGGAGCTCTTTAATTTCTGAAGAACAGAATTCAAATTTTGTAGGTGACATAAGCCGTACAGAGGCTTTCATTGCTTTATGCTTCTGAAGTGGATCAAAGGGTAGAGAGACAAAGTATTTCTCTCTTGTCTAGAAAGCATTTGGGATTTTGAGTAACAGTCTTTCTCAAGCTTAGCAGATATTTCAGCAAGGGCCTTATCTTTATGCATTTCTGCGTAAGCTATGCATCTTTCCATTTTAAATAGTTCTGAAACTTTTGGTTTTGACTCAGGCTTTACTGTAGGAATGGGACACTTGGTTTTTGCTTCTAAGCAAAGAGGGAATGTAACATATTTTCCAAACAATGTACAGGAAAACAACAACTTCTGGGTATCAATATAAAAGGTACTTACTCTAGTAAAAAACTCAGAACCTAATATACAATATTCTTTTATATTATCAAGCCTATACAAAGATAAGGAATTCAAACAAGAATTAATCTGGATAGGGAAATCAACAACTTTTGCTAATAATTGTACAGGGGTACCTTCTATGGCTTTTCCAAACTGATCAAACTTTTCCCAGTAAAAAGATGGAATTGCACCACCCTTAGCTAGGTTCAACTGGCAACCTGAATCTATCATACAATGAACTGTATAAGGTTTAAACTCTTGAGGACAAAACATAATTTCTATAAACATCTTAGAATCAGTGAAATATCCTAAGAAAGGATCCGGGGAAATGTCAAAAGGGACAGGATAAAAGGGGGTAGACTCTTTGTCATCTGGGCTTTTAAGAGCATCCTCATATTGCCGACTCATTTCCTCATCAGAAGATTGGTCTCTTTATGAAAATATGAGTTTTACCATGTTCTTGAGATCATCAATCTCTTTGACCAACTTCTTCAAGATTTGCTGCTTTTCTTTGATTGGCATTCTGAACAGCTTCTCCTTATCTTTCCTGAATTCTTGTCTATCTCTGTGCTCACGAGGGTAGTTTTTGTACAAATCTGCCGGATTATATTTTACAGGAATATCCTCTTCAGCTTTTTCTTTGCTTTTGTCCAAAAGGGCAAGTAACTTCTTTTTCTCTTCTTTCAAATCTCTCTGAAGAATATATTGGAAATGTGGAGTCTCTGAAAGCTGTAAATCATTTGTAGCCAATTGTTTCTGTAATGATTGTTTTGGATAGGTGGAAAACATATATAGAGAAAAGTCGAAGTGTGGAGGTCCATCACACCCCCCTAAATTTGCAGACATCTCCGAATCAGAGGAGGAGGAGGTCTCAAATTTAGCAAGCTAATCGTCTGTGTTAGAATCAGACTCTGAATCTGAGGAATCATCAGAAGGCAGGTAGATTATTTGTTCAGAGGGAGAAGTGTCGGGAGTACAGGAATAGAGATCCCACCAACCGGAATCAAGCTGGGCACACAAGGCTACTAGCCTTGGCTTTGATTTTCTTTGTGGGAACTTGCTTGCCCAATGACCTTTTTGTCACAGATAAAGCATGATTCTTTATCTGTTCTTTCTGATCATCTCCTGACAAACCTTTTTTGGAAAGGTTTCTATGATTTCTGTGAAAATTTCTTATGGACAAATCGCTCTCTATGCTTATAAGATTTGGAAGGATGATATCTCGGAGCACTTCTGTAGAATCCTTTTTTCTTTTTCTCACAGTGACATCATTATTTCCCAAAGTGACCTCTAATGTAGGCACCACAGCCCCAATTAGGCATTTGAGCAATATTCTTGCAAAAGGAAGAAGAATACATGGCTTGGTGACACTTGAAATCTTTACTCACCCTTTTCTCTAAGCAATGCTCCTGCCAGGTTTCCATTATGTGGCCGTGTAATTGTTCCAATGAACGAACTCATAGGTCTATTTTCTTATCCTTCATGTACTGCTCAACAGCATCAGGTACATGTCCTGGAAAACTTTGCAGGTAATGTTTCAGATAAGCAGGCTCACCATCTTTTCCTGATGAGATGAGTAGCTTTTGCATATAGCAGAAACATTGTTCGCTCTATCCTAAATCACAGAGACGACCTGACATAAACAAAGAAGCTAGATGATGATAGTCCTTCATATCTTCAGGGCCATAGAACTCTTTACATAATGCTTGTATAATTTGTTGATGAGCATCATCAGCTTGAAGCATTTCATTTCTAGACTCTTGAGGAAGCCATCGCCACCATTCATGGGCGAGTCCTGAGAGACCAACAATTAATTGGGTACCTAATTGCTGTCTTGTTATTGTTGAGTCTTGAGTTCTTTTATACAAGATCCATTGTCCTAGAAACTGGATGGCATTCCTTACTTCAGCTCTAGACTGACACTGGATATTCAGAACTGGTTGTTCAGGCATCTAGGACAACAGATTATTCATCCCATTAATTCCAAAGTGGAATCTGTGAGAGGGAGCTGTCGATGGAGGGACTTCTTGCATATGGGTGTCAAAAGCAGGAGGAGGAAGACCAGTAACAGAGGACTGGGCTTCTTCTTGGTTTGGCCTCTGATAACTAGACATCATGGCCAGGTGTTTTGGAGCAAGGGTTGGAGGCATAAGGTGAAATTGTGCTACAGTTTCCTGAATATCCTCGAACTCTTGTTCATTTTTGCCAAATGTAAACACTGGTCTGTTATCATCCTCATTTATGCTTAACATTCCAAAAGAAGTACTTCTTGAATGCTTTCTTTGGTGATCTTTAGATGCAAGAGAGAAAACTGAGGGACTAATTGTGTTTTTATTTTTCTTCAGTTCTTGGGTTTTGTTTAGAAGTTCACCCAAGACAGTTAACCTTTTCTTAGCTTTGTCAGTAGCTGTTTGAATAGCCACCCCGATCTCTATTGTATCATGGAGCAGATGATCCAGAAGATCTATATTTGCATAAATTAGAGAGATCTTCTCTTTTTCTTCAGACATACCTTTTTTAATCTGGATGATATCAAATTATGAAAAGAATATTGGGAATAAGAAGGGTCTGCCGACCCTTCATTTAAGAGAGAATTGTAACAATAGAACACCTTGGAGAAAGAGTGGAGAAAGAGTGACCGCTCTTTCTCTGAGAATATTTCCACTTGTCAGCAAACTATTTAAAGAAAAATGTCTATAAATTTTGTTGTTAAAATGTTGATATCTAGTATCCTAGGGTGACACGTGGCATATTTGATTTGGCACATTGAGTATAGGGAGGTTACTATTTTTTATTTGATTTGGCACATTGAGTATAACGAGGTTACTAATGCGGGTTTAACCACAACACAATCAGGAAATGAAAATTCACTCATAGTAGTTTTAAGGATTAGGCACATGCAAGATTACCTTGTACCTAGAATGCTAATTGAAAAATTAACATGAATTTATTAATTTATGTTACTGATTTGCAAAAATACAAAAATGTTTTAATTAAATAAATTCACTTAAAACATAAAAGACACACAGATCATGAGTAAACTAGACAAATCCAAACTGTAGATCAATGTATGGATTATTGATTGCAAAAATTAAACAGTGTTCATAAATATGGGGGATAAGAATCTAGATACCAGCGATACATGATATAATGTAATAAACAAGCTATTAATAATACATGATATATAGATACCAACGATATTATTACATGCTGCATGATATTCTATAGAATTATAGTCAAGAAATCAAGAAGTATTCTATTACTCAGGACCATTCAAGTACAATACAATACAATCTCTGAGTGCTGACCAAGTACAATAAAATTCAATGTCTCAGTGCTTCCTAGAGCTGGATCAACATGGGTGTTCTTGCTGTCAACATGGGTGTCATTACTGTCAACATGGGTATTTTTTCTAACATGGCTATTCAAGCTGTCAGCATGGCCATCCTTGCTGTCAACAAGGCCATTATTGCTTTAAACATGGCTCTTCTTCTTGCTCTCAATATGGCTCTTCTTGCTGTCAACATCCTTATTTCCGTTGTCAATTAGGTTATTCCGAGAGGACTGCTGGAAGCCTAACGTTGTCACGACAATGGGTGTTCATGTTGTTTCAGAGAAGTGTCCCATGAAATAATTATTGCAACCACCAATCAATTTTGGTGGAAAGGAAAAGAATGCCAACTCGTGGTCTTGGGGCTTCGAGAGTGCTCGAAATGCCCATATATCATGGTGTGGTGAGTATTTGTTAGGGAAAATGAATTGAAATGCTCATATATCACAAAGAGAACCAGGGAGCGACCACAAGACTCAAGTATTTCTGATAAAACAACAAAGGAAATGAAACAAAGGCCGTACATAAGAGTGCCATGACTTATGGAAGATTTCGTTTTGCAACAATATGGGGTATGGTTTAGCCTATATATAGTGAGTGGCTAGTGAATTAGTTAATTGAATGGGATGGGAGGGATAGGGAATGGTAAATAGCACAGTATGGCGAGATGGTTATTTTCTATTTTTTCATTTGAAGGATAAGGAAAGTTACTATATTATATAATATTGTTCATTCTTTTTATGAGATTTCGTTCTTTTTATAAGATTTTTTATCGACGTCGTTGCAATAAAAAGTAAAATGTTTCTATTTAAAAAAAAACCAAAAAGAAAGAATGTTTCTATTTAAAATTAAAATGTTTCTATTAAAAAAAAAACAAAAACAAAAACAAAAAGTAAAATGTTTCAATTTAAAAAAAAAAACAAGAAAAATGTAAAATGTTTCTATTTAAAAAAAACAAAAATAAAGAATGTTTCTCTTTAAAAAGTAGAATGTTTCTATTTAAAAAAATGTTTCAGTTGTAGCTGAAAAATTGGGTGTTGGTGCATCCAGCAAGTTGGAGCTTGCAAATTAATTGTAAATATAATTTTGCAATATTAAAAAGAGTTGGTGGTTTTCCCAATTGGTCTTCCACGATAAAATTGTGTCTTCCATTTTCTTTGTTTATTCAGTTTTTAATTGTGATAAAATTTAAGAATAGTGAAAATACTGATTCACTCCCCCTCTCGCTATTGCTTGATATTGCAACAGAATGATGGAATAGTCTGATGCAAAGATTACATGTTTGAGGAAAAATGACTGATTATTTTTGCGATTGCGGGGGATGAGTCTACTGTTCTATGTCTACAAGTCAAAGCTCCAATAAAAGTGTAGTCTTCTATTACTCCTACAAAGGAAATGATCTGATTGACAAGGATAAGGAGAATCTAAAATGTTTAGAGACTTTGTTGGTGACAAGACATAAACATAATGTGATTCAAGGATTATTAAGGAGAATCTAAAACGTTCAGAGAATTTGTTGGTGACAAGACATAAACATAATGTGGACTAAAGCATGATGAGATTATTCACACGAGTGATATAATCCATCATTTACGGAAGGAGCCTACTACAGATCTGTAGTTGGATTGGAGTGATACGTGTACGATTACTCGACCAAAATATGTCTTGGATACATATGATACCTATGACCACCATCATTCTGCCATATTGTGATAATTACCATTCCCCATCCATCCCAAACTCCCATCCCATTCAATCCATCAACATCGTGGCCACTCACTATATATAGGCTAACCATGCCCCATATCATAGCAAACTGATATGGGGACATAGGGAGATTAGCATTGTCGAAGTCACAATACATGGATTTGTCTTGGAAGCTTTCTTATCTAAGACAACATGCACTGTTGCGGTCGTCAACACTTGCAGTAGTCGTCGAATGTTGTTTTAGTACCAGACCATGCTGTCAACTTCTTCTTACTTTTGTTTCAATTCATGAATAGTTTCTCTGTTTTTATTGTGCATGATGATAATATGTGTGCTCACGCGCTACCCTGGCTACAATAAAATAATTACTTTTGCATTTGTTGGAAACCATGGTTTCTTTTTACAGTAGCGTGAGAAACAGTTATTTGTTTGCTATGCAGGTATTCGAGAGAGATGCAATATCGCCGTGCCTAGTAGTATCTTCAAATGTTTGTGCCTCCAAATCATGTTGTCAGCTTCTTCTAACTGCGCCAAGTAGAAGGTGAGAAACTATCATAGTGGAGGGGCCACAACTCGCCAAAGTTCAACTCATCAACTGAATTCCATGCATTAATGCTCACCTTTGTTCATTGGAAAAAGAAACATATCACTTCACTTCAATGAAATGGTCCTCGGGAAGGTGAGAAACTCTATGAGTGGTTGAATCAACATCTTAAATTATAGAACATTCTATCTCAAAGTTTGTTGAGTGACTCTTGGATGATGTAGTATCAGACTTAACAGACAGTAAACTTGTTATCACCATCGCACATTTTTTGCAGTATAATTCATTAACAAATAACTACATCTGTCCCGGAGAGCTTACTAGTCTTTGCAAGAATATTCCCTTTGTAGCTGAAGGTGGGAAAATCATCAGGGTAGGAGGATTTCTAAAGTTTCTCTAGCCTGCATCCATGAGTAACTAGGCCAAGTTAATGGGGATGGAAATTGGAATCCTTGGATTACTATGGGATTTTCAATACTTTTTAAAGGTTACCTTATACTTCCACCTTGTGTAGGAGGTATGATGTATTCAGTGAATGATTTGGTTTCATTCTTTCAAAGACACTTGTAGCAGTCGTCGAATGTTGTTTTAGTACAGTCCTTCATGTCTGGAAAGAACAGTCGTTTTCCTTCGACTTGCCGCCATAAGAAGAAGTAGCAACAAGTAGAAGGCAGGACTGTACTCTACAGACATGACGACCCATTTCCATCCAAGGGAGTTTCCAGTACCAAATTTTGGGATGAAGAGAGGCATTGTTCGTGGGGGAGATGTTGGAGGATCTTACGTTGACCGCCCGACTAGGTCCTCCATTCGACCTAGGTCCTCGTGTCGATCACTGTTAAATTTTAATTAGCATTATGGTGTGTCTGGGAAGGCATGCATGTGTTGCTTGTTTTTTAAATTATACATGGAATGTGTTGAATATAATTGTACCACTAATGACAAAACTATTCATTAATGAGAGTCGGTAAATTTCCTTCCTTTCTCTGTTAATTTTTATTTCTGGCAATGACAGTCTTTACATTTCCTTGCTTTCTCTGTTAATTGTTATTTCCAGTAAATATTTTCCATTGTGTTATTCTTCATGCTTGGATGAATGTAATATTAAATCAGAATTCATATGTTTATGCTCTGGTTTACCGCATCTAAGTATTCACCAATTTTTTGCTAAAATTGATATTGGATTCACTTATGACCAATGCCCAACATTAATGGACTGTATTTTTTATTATTCTTTATCAAACTGCAAATTAAGACCTTGATTGTAAGAAGATAACTACGTAGAATATAAAAATAGTTTGTCCCGACTTCCGTTTGTGAAAATCCTCACATCAGATCTAAGAGGTGATGTGTACCTCACAAGAGTAATTATGATTAAGCAGGAAAATAGAAGAAGAGTGAACAATACAATATAATGAGCAACAAAATAATATGGTATAGTAGAACTCAGATAGAAGCAATAATACTTCACACACACTAATTAATTAATCATAGTATGGACAAATAAATAGTACAAATAAATAGTACAATGGTAGAGAGGATTCGAATGCCTAAGGTGGCAATTCGAATTAGCCTCTTAGAGTGATCATAAGATCAATAGAGTGTCATCGAAGCACAAATAGGTGTCCTCATGATCATCGGAGCACAACTGGAAGTCTTCATCATCATCAGTGGAGTCATCAATGCTCAAGTAACTATCAACCATCAGTCAAACTAACTCTGGTAGGTGTAACTCAGTGTAACTAAGTGTAATTGAGTGTAACTGAGTGTAACTGATTGTAACTAAGTGTAACTGCGTGTAATTGAGTGTAACTGAGTGTAAAATGAAGACAACTGGACTGGTAGGTGAAGAAGGGCGAGTTGCTCCTTAAAATCAAGGAAGATGGGCGAAATAAGCAACTGGAGGGATAAAATTGAATAGTGAGAAGCTCCCGGGGGCTGGCTAACTAAGGGCTAGGTGTTGGAATGATGACTGGGATGCATGCAAACCCTAAAGGTGCATGCATGACTGAAAATGTAAATGATCAAAATAATGGTGGGACTAGGATGGAGTATAGGAATATCCTAACACCGTTTTTCGATAAGAAGGATCGGCCTCCCATTCTTTTCGTAGTTAACTATGAAAACCTTTATCCTACAATTCAGCTATATCCATAATGGAGAACAGAAGAAGGATCGACTAACCCTTCTTACAGTGTCAAAATATTAGGAAAAGAATATTGGTAATAAGAATGGTCGACCATCCCTTCTTGGAGTGTCGAACTATTATAAAAATAATACAGGGGATAAGAAGGGTCGGTCGACCCTTCAATTACAAGGGAATTGTAAAAATAGAACACTTTGGAAGTTATATCATATAAAAATGGTTTGTCCCTACTTCCATTTTATGACAAGAAGGATCGGCCACCCCTTCTTTTCCTAGTTAATTGTCAAAACCTTTATCGATGAATTCGGATACAACCATAATGGATAATATAAGAAGGACCGACCGACCCTTCTTGCAATGTCGAACTATTAGGAAAAGAATATTGGGAATAAGAAGGGTCTTCCGAACCTTCATTTAGGAGGGAATTGTAACAATAGAACACCTTGGAGAAAGAGCGGCCGCTCTTTCTCTGAGAATATTTCCACTTAATGCCAGCAAATTCTTTAAAGCAAAATGTCTTTAAATTTTGTTGTTAAAATGTTGATATCTAGTATCCTACGACGACACGTGGAAGGATCATATTATGACATGTGTCATATTTGATTTGGCACATTGAGTATAGGGAGGTTACTATTTTTTATTTGATTTGGCACATTGAGTATAACGAGGTTACTAATGTGGGTTTAACCACAACACAATCAGGAAATGAAAATTCACTCATAGTAGTTTTAAGGATTAGGCACATGCAAGATTTCCTTTTAGTTGGAATGCTAATTGAAAAATTAACACGAATTTATTAATTTATGTTACTCATAATTTTGGAGAAATAGATAAATGTTTTAATTAAATAAATTCACTTAAGACATAAAAGACACACAGATCATGAGTAAAGACAAATCCAAACTGTAGATCAATGTATGTATTATTGATTGCAAAAATTAAACAGTGTTCATAAATAATCTGAAGTGAAAATCAACATTCATCAAAGAAATTCGATCAATTAACAAAAGAGGAATGAAGAGAAGGACTAACTGTATTACATCAAAGTTGAAAAAAATTATAATCTCTGCATCAATCAGAGTGTCTCCAATCTTCTTTTGTTGATTTTCTCCTCCCTACCCCATGAGACCTCTACCCTTTAAATAATAATTACAAAAAGAGTTACACAAGATAGACTTACCATAAAATAGGGATTACAAATCGAAACTAAAATGCATCCTCAAGAGCGACTAATACCGACCCTTTTCACAAAATTCCCAAAAGATTTTCATCACATGGTTTCTGAGAAGTATCCCATAACACACTGTGGAAGATACCGACTATTAGCACCCAAATTGTACCTTAAGGCTGTAGAAAGGCCAAGATGGGGTAACCACAAAACCACTTCAGGAAAGGTAAGTTGGCTTCTTCTTCTCCAGAGAGGGATCTCTCAAAGAATTTTAAACAAGGCCAAATACATATGAATGAATATTGAAATTGAAATGTTGTTTGGTTGAAAGCAAAGTGGACAAACTCATTGGGAAGTGGAGTCAAAACATACAAATATGATTAAACATGACAGTGCTTTGCAAAGAAAACTACTCAGAGGTAGGATAGCCACCCACTCACAGTCAAAGAGATTTTGTTTGGTGATTAAAGAAGAAGATATGAACAAGCCATCAATATAGAGCATATGATTATGAATTATGTACCGACTTAGCAGAAAATGGTAGTGGATGCTTGAAATGAAAACAACAGAGCATCATATTTATGAATTTCGTCATAGTACAACACTTATCCAAGCATGAAAAAGCATAACATTATGAATTAAACAGTGAGAGACAATAAGAGAAGAAGTAAACACAAGGTAAGATGAATAGCACAGGAATCTCTGATAGAAAACCTTGCTTGGCCTAGCCAAATTTTATTAAAATATATCTCAGAGTGCTTAACACAGGGAATTCATGAGTCCAACAAAAGTTTCCAAGCCTTTCTCCTTCTATTGCATTCCTGATATAGATGCTCAGATCCTTCAGGCTCGAGCTGCCTCAATAGGAAGTTGTTACAATGTAGGTGACACCTATTCAAACAGGTTCGCCAACCTCAGGAATTAGTTACAACAAAATGACAATGCTGGAAAAACTGGCTCAATTGCCTTTTACAAAATTACTGAGCATTTTTACAAAAAGACAATAGACTCTAACAAAATAAACAAAATGCTTCAGCAGTTCAATATCATCTTTCTCTTCCCATATTTCTCAATGAGCTTCCATAGTTCAGAAGCTGGTAGCTCTGAGGTGGCCAACTCCTTCATTAAGACTCGGATCTTAGTGTGGTCCCTCTAAGAGTAGCTTTGTAGATGTGCACTAACCTCCTTGAACATCATGCTTAACTCAAAATCATTTGCCATTTTCTCCACCACTGTCTTCCCTGATAGTAATTGATCCACACCTGTAAAATCTATGAAATCCACTTTATATCCTGCCAATTTCTTCTGATATTCTTCTTCTATGAGCATTGTTCCATCCTCCTCCCAAAAGGGAGGTAACCCTTTCTTGAACAAAGGGTCAAACATGTCTATGAAATACTTGATCTGCTGTTCCATGAAATCTATTTTATCTTGAATAGCCTTTACATGCTAGTGCTTGTGCATCTCTTTTTTGGCTCCAATGATGATGGAAACCCTATCCGTTGTACCAATTGTCTTAACCTTCTCCTAAGATAAGTCGTTCAAGAATTCGATGGCATTCTCAATATACTCTACAGGTTTTTTGTTCAATTTCTCATTTGCTGCTATCACACTATTCTTGGCTAATTTTATCACTACATCCTTGTCCAAGACAAAATCGAGGAAGGGCATCAATTTTCCTACTTCTTCAATCATGCCATCCTAGATGACCTGTCTGGCCTCTAGCAAGGAATTTTTCCCTGTAGCTCGTCTTTCCAACTCATCATATTTACCCTGCAACTCCTGATGCTTGGCTTCCCAAGCCTCCTTTTCTCTTTTTGCATTATCCTTTAGGGTTTTCAGATTCGCATTCTGCTTTTTTAATCTTGTTATTTCTATGTCTTCCAGACTAGCTTCGGCTACAGCCCCTACCAGGGAGAAACCACCATCCTCTATGGATGGTGTGGCCATGCTTTCTACTTCTTTCTCTTTCTCCTACTGTTTCTTCTTAAGCTCTTCCACTTTGGCCTTTGAGATTTTCTCACTTGCCACCACAATGGCTATATCTATCTGCCATTGTTTTTCCTTCTCTGCAAGCTTCAATAGCTTGGCCCTACAGTCTATCAAGTCAGTCTCGAACTTCTCCTTCTTTTCCTCTAGTTTTGTTAGCTCAGAGACTACTACTAACTGGGTAGAGGTTATTTTCAACCCCTTTTTTAGAGATTGGATGATGTTGTCTTTTTCATTGAGTAGGTTTTGAATGCTGGCTCTTTTATAATCCTAGCCCTAAGTGGACACTATCTCACTCTGCAATTTCTTGATATGTTCCTTATGAGCTTTGTTTTCCATCTTTTCTTGCTTGAGCTAGCTGGAAACCTTACTCTTACTGATCTGTACCTTTGATAGCTCCAAAGTTGTCCTCAACAGTTGAGTATAAATAACATCCTTAGTTTCTTTGTGTAATTTTATTACATATGGGACAGGTATGTCCTCTAAATTCATCCTTAGCTCAGTGGCCTTGATCTTGGTGGCCAAGGCAAAACTCAGGGTGTTCTGAGTGAGGCTCTTGCTAGTCACTAGAGACACTTCTTTGCTTAAAATTTTCCTTACTTCAGTATATAACTTGGACTCCTATGAGGCTGCCCTTGAGTCCACCTTGTATTCATCTATCAACTCATCTCTAGTCCTGCTTAAGGCAACAGGCTCAGTGGTTGTTGGGTTAAACACATACTCTTTGATCTCAAATGTTGGTAGCTTATCCACTTGTTTCTTATTTCCTTTACTAGTCCCCATAGGTACTAGCTGGGATAGCACTTGTTTCTTATTTCCTTTACCAATCCCCACAGGTACTAGCTGGGCTAGCACTTGCTTCTTTTTTCCTTTATTAGTCCCCACAAGTACTAGCTACTGCTCAGATTCCTCATTTTTCTGCCTCTTTGGGGCTCTCTTAGCTTCCCCTTCCATGTCCATAGGGACACTGTCATATTCTTTGCTGGACTTTATTAAGTTGGTGGCCATAGGCATGGCTGCTGGCACTAATAGGACTAGGCTAGAAGAGCCAAGCACTAGGGGCATGTTCCCTTGTGTCAACAGGCAGGAGCTCTCAGGTGTGTCTATTTCCATTGGGCTCCTTCCAGGACATTTCAATAAATTTGCAGCTTCTTCCATGCCTGTAATTTCGAAATGCACAAAAGCCTTCCTGTTGTTTTCCTTCCTCCTATTGGAAATGATGTGGTGGGGATCATAGTTTAAGGGTGCTTCTGTTTTGAAACCCATCTCCTTTATCTTGCATTTGATGGTTGTAAGAGCTCCTTTGTTTTTTATTAAGAATGGATCTATAGTACATGGAAACACAATATTAGAGCCCTTTCTATGATCTAGAAAGTGCTCAGCTTCTGCCTTCAATTTTTGTCTGATGAATTCTAATGCAAATATTTTGGGGTTCAGGAAAACTGGTAGCACATAGGGTGCATAAGCAAACCCATAAACCCTGATGATTGTGCCATGCTCTGAAAGGAACCAATCTCTGACCCTCTTCTCAAGAGAAAGTTGTAGTAACTCCTACATTTCTGGTAAGACTCTAGGAAGCCTCTTTTGAAAAATGACCTAATAAACCTCAGACATGAGCTCATCATGGAACTTGGTGTAATCAGTGTACATATCCTGAGTAAGTAGTACCTTAGGCATTTGCAAGTTTTTCTCATTGAATGCCAGGAATATTTTTAGTTAGTAAGACTGAAATCTGAAAATCCTTGTTTCCCGGAAATCCTTTAGCTGGGAGTGTATATTTCATCCAAAAATTCATCAAACCTGAGGCATGCACATTGGGTAGACTGGCTTGGGTCGTCTGATTCCAAGGGGAAGGTGCCTAGGACAAAAAGCAAACTTATTAGAGGTTCTGTGACATACATATCAGAGTCTAGACCTAGGAATTGGCTCATCATGGTGATAACACCTCTGGATTATTTCGTGAATAGTTTGGCTTTAGTTGGGGAAGCCTGGTCTTGTATTTGGACAGTAAGATTCACACAGGACTTGTAGAAATTATGTTTACTTCAACAGGGGATTGTCTAAAAAACCAGATTAGGGCTTCCTCGGTATACCCTATAGCTTTCTGGTAAAACTCTTATGGGACAGAAAGGGTTTTTCTCAGGGTTTGGGGATCAATTTTGCGAAGGATTTTGGACTTGGCAGCATCCATGATTTCCCTCTCGGTAGAAGAGTAGTTAGAGGCGTACCATTCAACAAATTTCATAAAACTAAGGGCTTGGCCAACTGTAAGCAGATGGAAATAGGACTGGTGTACCTGGTGCATGTCTATACCTCGCTCCCTAACCAGTTTCAGCTTGTTTTTTATAGTTTCCATGGGGTCATCGGTCATCATAATGTCATAGACCTCTGCGTCTCTGTCTATCAACAATGTTTCTATGCTTTGAAGCTCAAAACCACGGGGTTCTCTATTACTCAATTCAACCATTAAATATTTTAGTGTAGAGCACATAACCTACCTGGTTCGTTGAAGGTTGGCCTTCGGCCTTGGTTGACCTTTCTGTTTCTGCATAGAATTATCCTGTCCCTTTTCGATGCAAAATAGGATAGATGGAATGCAGCTCTCCATGCAGGCGAGTTTTTATTATTATTTATCCTTCGCTATCACCCCTGCATCTCCTGCTGCATGGAAGATTCCCTGACCATCTATTTTCCTAATCTATTCTGGACCATGGATCGCCGCTACTTTCTAATCCCGCAACATGTTGTCTTTTGTACCAGTTAAAACCATGAGAAGTCGCCCATCGTTGATCTGGATTTTGCATGAATCCTAGCTGTCAAACGGTGCGAATTTTACCAACTTCACGGATTTGGCTTGCGTTGATGTTTCATGCAAGTTAGATCCGCGATCTAAACCTTGGCCATAGATCTCGGCCTTGTCATATTTGCGCCATCAAAACCCATGGTCCTCTACCAAAAGTTTGCAGATCCAAAAATTTGTTTGGTCCCCGCATCTCTTATCGGAGAAGTAATTCCCGACCATCGATTTGCTCCATTGTCCGTTGATCTTCTCCTTAAGATGCTTGTGGGATAAACCTACCACTTTCATCTAGGAAAAAGCTAATGCTAACATCGACAAGTTAAACGGGCAAGCTAAACTTCATTTAAATCACCCAGTGTAATCTCATCCGCAAAATCAAGACAAATCAACGGTTAAAACGTAAACATGAGGGAAGGAAAAGAAGGGTTGCAGGGTTTTAATACATAAATATATACATTCTTTCCACAATCTGCAATTGCGGGTTCCAGGTTGTGGAAACTCAAAGTGCAACACAATTTGAAGACTCTTCCTGCAATCCGCAATTGCGGGTTGCGGGTTGCGGATGCAGAACACCACAATTATTGAAGACCACAATTTTAATTTTTAAATGTTCAAAATTTTAGAGGTGAAAAGTCCAATGTCTAAAATATTCACTCATTGTGTGAATATCCAATCAACCGGCTAAGTTATAACATATAAAAATCATTTTTCTAGATTTCTATTTTTTGACATGAAGGATCGGTCGCCCCTTCTTTTCGTAGTTAATTGTGAAAACTATTATGAAAAAAATATTGGGAATAAGAAGGGCTGGCCGACCCTTTATTTACGAGGCAATTGTAACAATAGAACACCTTTGGGAAAGAGTGGCCGCTCTTTGTCTAAGAATATTTTCACTTGACAGCAAAGTCTTTGAAGAAAAACATCTATAAATTTTGGTTGTTTAAATGTTGATATCTAGTATCCCAGAATGACACGTGGAATGATCATATTTTGACACATGGCATATTTGATTTGGCACATCGAATATTAGAAATATAGCTTAATTAGAGTATTGGCTCATATAGAATATTTTCTCCTATGAGCACCACTGAATTTGGCACTTTAAGTATAGTGGATCATATTTTAGTATTTAGGTAGTTACTCTAAGGATAATTACTAGATTTTAAGTGCAGCAGATAAACGAGTTCTAAAGGCCAATTATTCTTAAGCACAATTAACTAGTAATTAAGGTGTTAATTACAACACTTAATGACAGTAAATGCGCAAATGACAATAGTGATCACAAATCCAAATTTTTAACAGATAACCATCCATTATCAATCCCAACGTGCCGTCAGGGTCAGGATCAATACCAATGTACAAACCATTTTAAATCGCAGAAAAGATCAATGGTCCCACGTCCGTTCCGCATCCCCAACATGTGCGCTAGGATAGAGGGATGGGTGGTTGTGGAATCTGAAACCGCTCTCCACATGGCAGCACCACATGATTTCGCAAGTTGGAAGGGCGGTAAGGAAAGCCACCTTCCTCCATTTGCGAAACCACCTTCTCCCATGCAACTCCTCCACGTCTGGGATCCTGCCCACGTGTCTCCTCCATAGATCAGTGTATTAATTGTGAGGCCATTTATGCGACGTCAAGTCGCTGGGCTCTTTAATTCCCCTGCCCCGGATGTCGCCTCATCCTACTTGGAAACAATTCACATGGATATCCGGCATCCGAAGTTAAGGGTGCTAGGTTTACGCTACTATGTTCTGTCATGGCCCTTTGCGCTACTCATTTGCACTCACCGGGTTCTTCTCTAGGCTCCTTGTGCTCCAGTTCTCCTCACACTCTAGCTTACCTGCACTTGTAACATCTTCTCATTGGCTCCCATTGGCAGGACAAAGGGTACCAATACCAAGATCAAGAAAAAGATGCAGCTATGGAGATGAGTCACACCAGGAAGGGCTATGGTGTTGAAGTCTCCATTCCAATTCGTTTACTGATTGATAACTGGGAGGCTAGGATTATTGCCGAAATTTTGGCTAACAGGAATCAGGAGCAGTCCTGGGACCCCTATTAGCTTGTGAAGAACATGTTAGGCCAACTTATGGAGGACATGCAGACTAATTGGACCCTTGCTCTCCACGCCACCAAAACCTTGTGGACTACTCTGCCAAACTTGGCTGCCACCCTCAGCACACTGGAACACACACTCAGTTGGGACAGTTGTCCTGGGAACAACACACCTGGTGCCACCACATCTACTGTCAGACCTGATGCCACCCTTGGAACTCTAGCCACTCCTCTTGGCATGGATAAGTCCAAACCAGGGGGTAGCATGTCGGTTTTGACACATAGCAGGAACCTTATGAAGGGAAAGGATCAACCACACACCTCCTTCCCCATCCCATCCACCTTGGGCCCCATCCTGGGAAAGCATACACTTAATGAGATAACTGGTTTCATTCCTGTCATGCCCCAGAAGATGACGCCCTTGCCGGTCAAGTTCCTTGCTCAGGCCTCTCATCCTTCTGTGAGGACTACTCTGCCTCCCCTAAGAGCTATGTCGACACCTGGGATTGCTACTTCAACACCTAGGAATGTTGCTCCAACACTTGCAAGTGATTGGAAGGACACAGATTACTACATCTGCCCAATTCTAGAGGAGACACCTTCTGATGCCGAAGGCCCCTCTGCAACTAGTTGAGGAGGTTCTTCTGATGTCTCTCTTACTTTTTTTCTGTTTTGGTTATGGAATCCTATGACTACCAGTTTTTTGTATGCCTCTCTAGCCACGACTACTCCTAATATTCACCCTAGTTTCCCTACAATGGCCAGGGTTTTTTTGTATAGTTTGATTTTGAATCACCACAACTCTTCTGATATCTATGGCTGGCACCTCCAAATAAGACCACCGCTGACTGTAATCTCTACTGTATTTCTATTAGCTTAATATAAATTCTCATCATCTCTCTCCCATTAAAGTCAAGCAATTTTGATTATTACAATGTTTCCTTTGAAAGATAACATTGTGGACTTCTGACATGATGTTGTTCATGAACTGAGCATATTCTGTGAGTGTCTCCCGAGTCAACCAATTTTGATTATTACAATGTTTCCTACCTCAAGGCTTTTGATATTGAAGGGAAGGTTGTTCATAGGATGGGTGTTTTTAATTTCCAATTAAAATGCATGCGATTTATTTTGGAAGATGTCAACATGCAACTCATGAAGAATTAAGGTATATGTATTAGGATGTGCAAGACAATTGTTTTATAAATATATTATGTGGGGGTAAATATAATAATATTGTTTTTCAAATGTGTATGTGTATTCATAAAATGAGTAATAATATATTTTTGCTTTTTTGTAGCTACTTTATACACGCAAGTTTTTGTATTGGTCGATCTTTGAGTCACGATGATTGGATAGTTTTGGATGAACAATTTGTTTTTAGTTTTCTGTGTGGAAGCCGAAAGACATGATCCATAAAAGATCAAATATGTTTTTGCACTTTTGATTTCCTCGAAATAACACAAGTATGTTTTTTTTCTCTGAAAAACAAGTAATATACCATTATATATATATATATATATATATATATCTAGTTTTTATATATTATATATATAAAATAAATAAGTATGTTGAAATTTCATTTCAATCATTTCTAAAAAAACTTTGCTTCTCATTGAAACATACAATTTAAGTAAAAAATATTTGATTTGCTTTCTAAATAATATTTTTTTACATAGATTTTGCTATCTAATTAATTTTGTTTTACATTATTATGTAAATTTTAATAATAACCTTGATATGAATTAAATTATGTATTGAACTTGTCAATGCTGAAATTTGGCATTTACCGTTTCTTGTCAAAAATAAAATTTATAATACATAATTGTTTTGGTCACCCCTGATTCTACTTTCACACAAATTAATACTGTGTCAATTTTAAATTGACGACATCAAAATCAATTAGTATTTATATATTAACTGTAGGATCATTTAACATTGTAGTTATAACGATAACATTATTGATAATGCTCAATCAATTGTTGTACATAACGTTTTGCGTTGCAACAATTCTCACTAATTATTTTTATATCATGTAATTAATCATTTTTTATTCCCTATAATTGGATTGAAATCTTGTTAATTTTCTACCCTTTATCCATATGCAAAATGCAAGGCACTATGGGTCATTATAATTTTTTCATATTGCTTGAAAAGGAATTTCATAATTAGTATATGCCAACCACAATGTAGTCTTGATAATTGGAAAATTTTCGTGGAAAACCATGTGAGTTAGAATTTTAAAATTGGTGCAGGCTTGAATTGTGGTCATGTTATGATAAATGACCTCCTCCTAGTGGATAATTGGGTCCCTTAGATATCCTTAACCATCTGATCCCTTCCCCCTTCCACCCTTGTAACCTAGGTCTTACCCTTTTGATGAACTCCTTTAATGGCCAAATCTCCTCGGGATTCTCTCACTCCTTTCAAACGTCTCCTCGTCTTAACTTGTCACCTACCCAAATTTTGAGAATAATTATTTTCTATTATTATCCTTTTTGCAAAATACTTTTTGTTAAATTATAATTACAAGTTTTGTAATTATGACCAAATTAGGTCAAAGATGAATGTAATGACTCATTATTATTATTTAATAAATAAAAATGGGAGACAAACACTCAAAAAAGATGTTACAAGAGTGTCCACTGGCCCATTAGGAGGAATGGAAGCTGCTGGAAGGATTGGGACAGGTGGCAGCATTTACACTCTATCATTAACTATTGGTATGGGACAACTCCCACTAATTTTGTGGCATTTCCCCCTATAGGTGGAGGGAGTTGAGTAGGTATCTCCCTAATGACCAGTTAATTACAAAAAGACCTAGGCAACCTATAAAAGGCAATTCGAATTGAGTAGGGATCTCTTACAATGTTTTCTGCAGAAACATTTCCTCATGTGCATCAGGTGATGGCTGAGAGATTCGAATAGGGAGGTTATGGAGAGTGCAAGTATAAGTCTACAAAATGTTATGAGAAGGACAAACCAGAGGTGCTGGTGCAGGTCCCATTGACTACTAAGCCTGTAAGGCTGGATAAATTTCTTGCTGCTGCAAGTAGAGATCCTAAGCTGCTGAACTTTCTTCCTCCTGGTGGATCAGTGGATAGACTCGGGGTCCTAAGGCAGGCATCTTGGCTGTTTAGGTGCAGGTTGGGTGGAATAGGCTTCTTGAGTGATTTGTTCCTCCTACCACACTCAGGTTCTACATTTTTTTTTATGTGTTTCCAATCACATGAATTCTTTAGTAATAGGCTTGGAAATGTTATTAATGATCAATAGTAGTAAAATGTTAGATCCTGATTTGATTTTAATTGCTTAGCTGATAAAATGACTCCTTTGCATTTTTCCCCATGCGTGAGGATGCATCGTACTCCACTACAGAGAGGTAGCATTAAATTTTTTCATTTAAAGTGATACCTAACATGCATCTAAATTCATAATCACAAGAGACACCCATGCACAGATCTATATTTTCCAGGCATCTCATTTTTTTAGCAGCTGCAAATTAAATCTCGGCATTGACTAAATATATTGTTCAAACTCTGTATGTTGAAACAACATATCAGAAACTAGCTATAATAGTGATTTCCTTTTCTGACTTCTGAAGGTGGACATGGTGTTATCATCTAGGGTTTATTAATCATCAGTTATTTCTTCAAAAGAAACCAATATCCTGCATTTTGTTTAACCACATTCCCACACTTCTATTTTAATTGTTATTTGAATATGATCGACCTTTATAGAGATTATTGTCATTATCATATTATCTTTGTGAAAAAAGAAAGGTACTGTATTATTCTATCATTTCTCCAGAGGTCGAAACTGGACGAATACAGGGAGATAGAGTTAAAGTAGACAAAATGTTAAACTAATAGGCAAATTAAACTAATTGACGAATACTCTGTAAATTTCTTTGATTCTGTATTTTCAACTATAGGTGGCGAAATTTAAATCACAAAATAACATGTTTTTAAATAAAAATAAAAGCATAGTAATTATTTTATCAACTGACAAAGTAAAATACATCTCTACACCCAAACCAGGGTTTGATCTACTCTTACCTTACTAATATTTACAAACTTTTAACAGCTATAAAAGTTAATGTATTCATCTCATAAATTTATCATAGATAATCTAACTATAGAAGCAAAATTGTTGTTCTTGCATGTAAACATCATTACGGCCCAACACTTTTCATTTTAGAACTCCATTCTTGCATTATCGTCAACAGGATAGGGTTTAACATCACACACAGTGGTATTCAAATTGAACGAACACCCTTTTATTAACTGCTTAACTCAAAATATGCACATATGTTTTGTAAGCTAGGTATTCCATTATTGGCTTACAGCCATCCCTTGGATAACCACTTTAAACATGCTTTCATTCTTTCAGAAACAAATTCAAAAATCAGAGTTCAAAACACTATACGTAAACGTTAAACCCTAGCACTAAAGGTTTCCATTTAAAAATATGATCGCAACATCTTACAGAAAACCTTTTTTTTTTTGTTTACCAATTGTTTCATTCAAAACCCATTTTCACACTACACAGTTATTGTCGAGATGAACCATAGTCAACATTTTCTATTCCTTACAGTTCAACATTCGCTTCCATCATCGAATTAGAAGTGTAAAACTATAAACGTTTAAACATTGTAAAATTTATTGCAACATTGAAGGTTCAAACCCTATCGAGTTCGCCGAGCCGAGGCATGGCTGGCCTTACAAATTAGAAAGACTTATATCATCTACGTTAACTAAAAACCATAACAGTAATGTTTTCCCCAAAGTTGCAGGCGAGGCAAAAGCCATTGCCGAGAAGACACATTTCCAAAACCCTGCCCACACTCACAATTGTCGACCAAGTCCAAATCCAGGAGAAGTACGAGGTAGGGTTACCACCGACACTTACCGGTGGTTACGCTATAGTTTCCCCGTCAAACATTCCAGGCATACCACTGTTCGCCGAGAGCCAACCTGACAAGCAAAACATACTCAAGGTTAAACAATATTCATAAAATGCTGATGCATGCACAAAGAAAACTCTAAGTTATTCAACAACACTGTACCTGCGTCGTTGACAGAAGAATGACGAAGCCATCCATCCACATTGAATGAGAAAGACCCAACTCATAGGGCACATTGTGTCAACACTTGTGAAACTTTCAACCCAATTCTAAAACCCCAGATCTTTAGATTACTATAACTCCACCAAATGGACGCACTCATCCAACCCTATGGTTGTTGCACTACTCTTTTCTTGACTCAGCCCCTATTGATCGTATTTACTTGCAGGCTGAAGGTTGCTGCAGGTGTCAAGTTCGAGCCTGAGGGAGGCTAAAAGAATATCAAAACCTAAGAGCCTCTCCGCTGGTTGGTCTCACCCAAAACCCTACCATCGAAACGAATGCCAAAGAAAACATTACAAAACCCTGAAGGTTACATTCAGGGTTCACTACGATCCCAACGCACAACAAATCGATGATGGATATCTACTACCAATGAGCCATGTTGGTGGGTGGTAGATGCAGTATTGTTGATGTATATGTAACTTCGGAATGTATTTCACATATATGTATATTGTATTCCTATAGAGATGGTATTATTCCTCTATAAGGAAGTGTTGTCATTTATATTGTAAATGTCGTAACTTATTTTTGATGGGTTATTAGACCACCTTGTTGGGGTCGGCCCTGTATAAGTCATGTGGGTCAAAGGGTTATTAGATCACCCTATTGGGGGTTGGCCATGTGGGTCAAAGGGTTATTAGACCACCCTATTGGGGTTTGGCCCAGTCAGCATTATGTTATGTGGTTAAGCTCGAGCCTACATGAGTTAGGTAAAAAAGGCAAGTCAAGTCAAGTATAAATAGAGTGCGGGAGGCACTCTATTGACTCACTCACGTCTCACTCATGCACTCAAGGAGGAGTGGTGCACTTATGGAGGAGGAGGATCTACTGTTATGTTGTGTCTATCTCTTATGGTTGGTTGTATCATTGCTCTATCTATCTCTGAGAAAGTTATTGGGGTTTTTCACCTTTATGGTTTTCCCCAAGTAAATCTTTGTGTCTCTTGTGTGCTTGCATTATTGTCTCCATGATTGATATGCTGTAGATATGTTGTACATGTTGTTCTCTCAGTTAAGATCCTAGATCAGATTGAACTAAATTCTGAAAATTTAACATGGTATCAGAGCTAGCCTGAAAGAAGGCATGATATGGCATGTATGACACTTGTTGCACTTACGATGCTAGGGCTTGATATAGCAAAAACCAGTCATTGTAGCACTTTCGCTATAAATCCGTTTTGGCGAAGGTTTCGGATCTGAAATATTTACAGGTCGAAGATTAAATCTCCAAGTACCTTGTGTGCAAAGGACAACCTTTAATTCGTTGTACTTTGTGATTTATGAGCTGTATAATATAGGGTTTCTGCCTCTTTCAGATCTGAGTCAAAATCCGGTGACCTTGGGAAAAAGGTCATAACTTGGGCTAGGAATCTCCAAATGAAATTTCGTGAAAAGTGACAAGTAGTACACATACTGTACTATCTCAAGAAAAGTTTGTAGAGGCCGAAGTTGAACCAGTGACACGTGGCATGCCGTACAAGTTCACTCTCCTGTATTATCCCATAAACAGGTCACGTTGCGACACTTGGCATAACTATCTCTCAGAGAGTCCAATGGAGGTCAGACCTGTCAGGATGGAAAGATAATAGGACGAGATATCTCAGGAAAAATTTTTAGAGGCCGAAGTTCAAACAGTGACACGTGGCATGCCGTACAAGTTTGCTCTCCTGTATTATCCCAAAACAGGTCACGTTGCGACATTTGGCATAACTCTCTCTCAGAGAATCCAATTGAGGTAAGACCTGTTAGGATGGAAAGATAACAGGTCAGGATATCTCAAGAAAATTTTTCAGACCCTGTGGATTGAAAAGTTTGGAGTTACACTAGAAACAATCAGGTACATATTTCTGTCAAAACATAATTATTTTTGAGTACCTTCATTCATGGCTTCCGGAATTTAGGGCTTTGGAGAAAGTTGGAATTTTTGTAATTGGAGACCACGGCTGAATGCTACTCATCAAAATAAAAATTTAGAGACCAAGATCAGAATTTTTGGTTGGGTAGAAGGCCGGGCTTCATCAGACCCTAGTGCGGGACTTTGATCAGAAAAGTGGAAAATTAGGGCTTCTGTAAAAATGGAAATTTTTGAAATTTGTGACCACGGCTGGAAGCTGCTCAGAAAAATAGAAGCTTAGAGATTTGGATCAAACCTTTTGATTGGGAAGAAGAGTGGGCTTCATCAAACCCTAGTTTAGGGTCATGTCCAGTGAATTCAAAAGTTTCAAAGGAAAAATTGAGGAGTGAAACTTTGCAGCTTTCAAATTCTGAATATACCAGTTTGATCAGCTCATCAAGGCGCATATTTCTATCCTTTCGGAAGTTTGAAATTCAAAGTTTGAATTTTTGGGGTTTCTCTGACAAACCCATATCCAGCTCCAGGTCCAGTTCTTGCAAATCAAGTGGATTGGGTTAATCCTAGAAGAAGATGGATTAGTCACCTGCATAAATGAAGAAGTTCCTGTTTCAGAGGGAGATGAGGCTAAGGCCTTACATAAGAAGATTACAAGCGATCTCAACAGGTATGAATCATCGAGGTATGTTTTGAGATTTTTTCATGATTACGTTTATGGTATGTTTGTCTTCATGTTATTACGATTAGTACAATCTTGATTTTAGACTTGTCATATCACCTTAATAAAACTATGAATGCACGATAGAAAATATT
The DNA here is from genome assembly GCA_027924585.1 of Larix kaempferi. Classification (NCBI taxonomy): domain Eukaryota; kingdom Viridiplantae; phylum Streptophyta; class Pinopsida; order Pinales; family Pinaceae; genus Larix; species Larix kaempferi. The sequence continues at coordinate 7,029,151 of BSBM01000940.1, read as the reverse complement.
CATTGATTAGGGTGTTGACACTTATGATTGTACTAATGCATTATGGTGTTGTATGAGGTTTATGTTGTCGACTAACATGAAAGGTACACCAAGAAAGACAAATCAAGTTCTGGTCCAAGAACATATGATCATGATAACATGAGGACAAAGATTCATCCATTGTCATGGATCTCATAGAAGATCCATTTACGAGGTATGTATAACTTGGTTTTGTAATGGTTAACCTATGAGATATAAAGGTTACTAGCACAAGTCATTGAAGAAGAATAAGAAGACATCATGTGAGTATGTTAGACATAACTAGCTAACATGCTAATACAGGTATGTTTTTCCTATATCAAGCTAGAACCCTACATTGTGTTAGGATCTTATACTGTTGTGCTATTGATGATGATTATTCATGAAGTCATAGGTTTGAATAATCATGGTTGTATGCATATTATGTTCTTATCATGATTGATGATTTAACTAACCAAAAGAGTCCTATGATCAAATAAGAATATGCATGAGTAAAAGAAGACTTCCCTGAAACCTTGAATACTAATGTTTATTATCTGTGTTTGAAATGATCCTAACTATACATGCTTGAGATTATTGTGTTTTGATAATATTAAGATTATACTAATAAATGTGTGATTATGTATGAGACCTCAAGGATAACACAATGATGATACTAATAAGCATGCATAGTGATTAAGGATGGATGTAAGTTCAAGGACAGGTAATCCAAGAAGCAAAGATCAAGAGGGAGCACACTCTAGTTGTTCCTGCAAGAAAGCAAAGGAGTACACTTCAGTAGTTTCTGCAAGGATGTAGATATTCAGAGGGAGTTGACCGCTTCTCACAATCCACATAGGAATGGAGTTGCAGAAAAGAAGCAAAGACTGAGAGGGAGTCAACCCAACAAACAAACAAAGATAAGTATTTGAATTGTCATTACTTGCATATTTTATTGTTTAAATAATACTGTTCAATAATGTATATACTGATGTTCCTAGAATTAGGTTGTGTGTTATGCATATTAGAATAGTTGCATTGATGAATAGTATACTCCTAATATGCATGGGTAAGTGGCCTATGGCACTGTACAACATTCCATTGCTACTTATCTAGACTGAAACCTCTTTGCTGACATGTTGGGAGTTGTGCACACTCTTAACAATGTTCTAGTAGAGATTGGAAGGCATTTAGAAAGTTACGGGATATGGATAAATGTTGTATTGAAGCATTGGCTAAGATAATTGCATGACTGTATGACATATTTCTTTATGTGTAAGAATTTGTTCTGAAATCTATGAGATGTTTTCTAGTCATGCAATTTAACTTTTTGTGTAGGAAAGATCGTATGCCATCTCCTACAAAAGAAGAACTACAACATTTGTTCAGCAAAGATATTGAAGTTCCCAGGATCTGGGATGAAGAAATCGAATGCCATGATCCATCGATCATGAAGAATGATGTTTGGGATGTAGTCCCAAGACGTGAAGGGAAGTTTTTTATGACTTCCAAATGGATCTATCAGATCAAGCATGTTGCAGATGGCAGCATTGAGTAATATAAAAGTGATGAAATAGAAGATGCACCAGATGGATTTCAAGATAGCATGGTGTAGTCATATATGTGTGCAGAACTTGGTATGGTAGGATAGACAGCTTTCTATCCAGTTTGGGCTTTACCAAGAGTAAAGCGGATTCCAACCTTTACTACAAGGTTGAGGAAGGCAATCCAGTGATACTACTTTTGTATGTGGATAACCTGTTTGTTACAGGTGAAGATAGATTGATTGCCGACACGCAGCGGAAGCTTACTACTGAGTTCGAGATGAAGAACTTGGGGATGATGCACTATTTTTTTTTGGCATGGAGGTGTGGCAGAGTGCAGATGGAATCTTCCTTGGACAAGGGAAGTATGCAGTAGAGATCCTGAAGAGGTTCAGGATGATGGATTGCAAGGCCATGACCACACCTATGGCATCGAATCTGAAGCTTCTATGTGATGCTTCATCTGATTCGGTTGATGTCTCTATGTATCATCAGATGATTGGGTCCTTGATGTACCTGATGAACACAAGACCATACATTTGCTTTGCTGTGAACACATTGAGTCAGTTCCTGACAGATCCGAGGAGTGTTCATCTGGTTGCTGTAAAGCATGTTCTGAGGTACCTGAAGGGTATAATGGATTATGTGCTCAAGTATGAAGCGAATCAAAAGTTTAACCTGCAGGGTTACGTTGATTCAGATTGAGCTGGCAGTGCTGCAGATAGGAAGAGAACATCTGGGTGCTGCTTCAGTATGGGATCAGGTGTGATCTCTTGGTTTAGCAGGAAGCAGTCCTGCGTAGCACTGAGTACAGCTGAGGCTGAGTATGTTGCAGCCTGTTCAGCTAGTTGAGAGGTAGTATGGCTACGGAAGCTACTGTCTGAGTTATTTGATCTCCCGTTGGATGCTACTGGTATCTTCTGTGATAAACAGAGTTGTGTAAAGCTGTCCGAGAACCCAGTGTTTCATGACAGGTCGAAACACATAGAGATCAAATATCACTATATCAGGGATATGGTGCAGAAAGGAGCTATGAAGCTCTTGTATGTTGCGACTGACGAGCAGATTGCAGATGTGCTGATGAAGCCACTAGCCAGGGTGAAGTTCGAGTACTTCAGAGAGAGGCTTGGCGTGCTTCAGATCGAGGACACTTCGAGGAAGAAGTGATGGACACATTTGCTGAAGCCATTCCAAGCATGTTGGAAGGGGGACCCTTCACATGGCTGTGGATGTAAGCGCTGGATGATGAGCATTAGGATGATGTTCTGGTTTCTGCTTGGATATGATCAGTTGGATCATTTTTATGTATGTATGTATGCATCATGTTGGATGCTGGATATGATCAGTTGGATCGTTTGTATGTATGTATGCATCATGTTGGATGCTGGATATGATCAGTTGGATCATTTTTGTATATGTATGTATGCATCATATTGGATGCTGGATATGATCATTTGGATCACTTATGTATGTACGCATCATGTTGGATGCTGATGGATACATTGTGTGGATCATGTATCTTTGTATGATCAGGTAGATCATGTATGCTGATGGATACATTGTGTAGATCATGTATCTATGTATGTATCAGGTGGATACTTGGTGTGCATCAGATGAATGCATTGTATGATCAGGATGATCGTGGATGACGACCTTCTCCAGATGACATGCAGCAGGATGTTGCAGTGATGATGATCAGGATGATCATGTGTACATCAGGATGATGATTGATGAGTATCAGATGATACTTTGTGGCCGTGGATCAGGTTGTGCAGGTAAGCATGTAATTTGTGCCCTGGGAGATTTGTAGATGGTCTTTCGAGGTTTTGCCTATGGCATGTAATTCGGTGCCCTGGGACATCTGGCAAATGCTCTTTCGAGGTTTTGCTTGGAAGGACATATAATTTGTGCCCTGGGAGATCTGCAGATAGTCTTTCGAGGTTTTGCCTATGGCATGTAATTCGGTGCCCTGGGATATTTGGCAGATGCTCTTGCGAGGTTTTTTCCTATGGCATGTAATTTGCTCCTGGGAGATCTGGACAGGATGAAAAAGGCCTCAGATGCTTCAGCCAGGTTTTGCCATGACCACATGTAATTTGCTCCTGGGAGATCTGGACAGGATGAAAAAGGCCTCAGATGCTTTAGCCAGGTTTTGTGGTGGACCACATGTAATGTGCTCCTGGGAGATCCGACAGGTAGAGTTGTGTGCTCGTAATAGCCTGGGATGCTTCAGCCAGGTTTTGTGGTGAGATCACATGTAATGTGCTCCTGGGAGATCCGACAGGTAGAGCCGCGTGCTCGTAACAGCCTGGGATGCTTCAGCCAGGTTTTGTGATGGGTCACATGTAATGTGCTCCTGGGAGATCCTACAAGTAGAGCTGTGTGCTTGTAATAGCCTGGGATGCTACAGCCAGGTTTTGTGACACACGTAATAAGTCCCGAGGATTCCACAGTACGGCCAGTGATGATGAAGACCTGCAGGTGGTGGGCCTACATCCAGTATGAAAAAGGACTGGCTTTGTAGAACTTCCTATGACGAGTAGATTTAGAGATTGATTGAGATAGCAGCAGCAGTGACGATGATGATGACTCGATGACGATTATCCAGTGACAATGATCCAGAGAAGATGACTTGTGCTAGAAGAACTATGCTGAGAAATACCTTCCTAGTTAAGAGGGAGTGTTGATGTATATGTAACTTCGGAATGTATTTCACATATATGTATATTGTATTCCTATAGAGATGGTATTATTCCTCTATAAGGAAGTGTCGTCATTTATATTGTAAATGTTGTAACTTATTTTTGATGGGTTATTAGACCACCTTGTTGGGGTCGGCCCTGTATAAGTCATGTGGGTCAAAGGGTTATTGGATCACCCTATTGGGGGTTGGCCATGTGGGTCAAAGGGTTATTAGACCACCCTATTGGGGGTCGGCCCAGTCAGCATTATGTTATGTGGTTAAGTTCGAGCCTACATGAGTTAGGTAAAAAAGGCAAGTCAAGTCAAGTATAAATAGAGTGCGGGAGGCACTCTATTTACTCACTCACTTCTCACTCATGCACTCAAGGAGGAGTGGCACACTTATGGAGGAGGAGGATCTACTGCTAGGTTATGTCTATCTCTTGGTTGTATCATTTCTCTATCTATCTCTGAGGAAGTTATTGGGGTTTTTCACCTTTATGGTTTTCCCCAAGTAAATCTTTGTTTCTCTTGTGTGCTTGCATTATTGTCTCCATGATTGATATGATGTACATGTTGTTCTCTCTGTTAAGATCCTAGATCAGATTGAAGTAAATTCTGAAAATTTAACAAGTATTAAATCACCCATCTACCTCCTAAGCCAGGACTTTGCCAACTCAGTCGACACCGAGGCAGGAGGCCTGTTACAACTTAGCACTAGTGAACCTCTTCACATGCTGGACATCCACTATAACATTCACATAATATGACCATTACTGTTGTAGCCAGAAGACTTGATTTCAAAACCCAATCATTTACGATACCTTTAAATTGTACGCCAGACATTTTATAATGTCATCATACCCAGCTGCCAACCATAGTATCAACGTTATTTCATTCACTTTATAATCATACCAAGGATTAAGGTATATATCGGTAGTATGCATAAAATATTTCGTATGTTCTATTTAAGTCCTTATAAGTGCACTCATAGCATAATAAATCAACCCTGGTCGCATTTGATACCTAAGGTATGGATAGGTTCCGCCCCACTTATTATAAAGTTCATCAAGCTTGCTCATATCATAAATTCATAAGGTTACACCCTTTAGGGTATAGTTGCCACATAAAAACCATTGCGTAAATTGCATGGTAGGGTAATAATGAATATTACATTACCAATAATTTCTTAGGTAATAAAAGACTTGGAAGCACCTTGTCACCATCACTATGGTTTGCATAGGACCATGTTTCCATGCATTAGACATTTCATAAGTAAAAAATTATAAAAGATTATTTCAAATGCCGCAAGTCATTTGTGGAATGGTAACAAGGGAAGCCATAAAATCTTAATGCAAAAAACTAATAACAACAACACTCAGAAACTTACGACTTCTGTAGCTTTTGAACTAGTCAAGTCACTTCTTACGAAAATTGAAAGGAAACCATACCTGTAGCTTTGGAGCACTAGCAGTTTTCATTTTGTAATGGTTATTAAACACTCTGAAATTATCACTATCTCTTCCCTGCGAATTTGCGCATGAAGGACGGGTACAATGCTTTAGCTGAGTAGATAAGTAAGCCTCGAGGCACCTTGTGGGACCCCTTTCATCATCATCCAGAAATTTTAAACTGTCAGTAATTTGGCGAGGAGAATTCTGTTTTCCAATGTATCGAAATTTTCAATCATTCAAGAATATATATAAATGCCGTAATCATTATTTGGATTCATGACATGTCACTGACACAAAAAACCATCAGAAGAAAATAAAAACAAAGGAGTTAAATTGTTCCTACAAAATGACTTAATTATTAATTACTGCTTTACTAAACATTTATTGTTTCTGCATTTTACAATTATTGGCATTTAATGATGATTTAGAAATTTTAAAGTTTTATGAAAATATCGGGATGTTACATGTGGTATCAGAGCTCATGTTTGAACTCTAGGCCTAAAGACGGTCCAAGAAACATGCAACAGAAAATTTATGACTGTGAAATTTTTTGCTAACTCAAGTTTAAATTATTTTGTCGTATACAGAAAATTGTCTTTGATTTACAGATATCAAAGGATCAACTGAACACATGAGGGGAAAACTTCCGTCAAATAGCCCTAGTACGGAAAACCAATTCCAGGGAAATCGGGGTAACGATTCGTCAAAATTATTGCTTTCTTTTCAAGAATTGAAAGCAGAGATCTAGTCAGTAAAGCAGGACAATGAAAGAATCCTGAGGACAAAGGAGGAGTTGAAGCAAGCGCTGTTCGACCAATATCCAAAATATGAACTAGAACTTGAACATACTTCCGAAACCGAAAAGCCACCTTATGAAGGCAAGGATAAGCAAACAAAAATAGCTGAGGGAAACAACAACTCAACATCATCAAGAACTGCAAAACATCCACGTAAAAAGAAGCATAACTACTCTAGTGACAGCAGTGAAGGAGACTTCAAGCCAAAAAGAAAAAGAAATAAATAGTATGAACAGATATCTAGTGAATTCAAGAAAATCAAACCCCCAACTTTCATTGGCGAAATAGAGAAAGGAGAGATAGCGGAAGCATGGATGTCCAGCATGAAAAAGTATTTTCAGATATACGACTATTCAGAATCCTTAAAGGCAAAAATGGCAATTTATAATTTGACTGGGAAGGCAGATATTTTGTGGCAAGACCTTAAAAGGATAAAAGATATAAAAGACCGAGATGTGAGTTGGAGTACTTTTAAAAGATACTTCAAGAAGAAATTCTTATCTGAGCAATATTATTAAGAAAAATCCAAAGAATTCTATGATCTAAAACTGGGAACGATGAACATGAAAGAACTGAACATCAAGTTTTTAAGTTTGCTAAGGTATGTGCCGTATATGGTGGAAGAAAAACCGAAGGTCCAGAGGTACCTAAGTTGTCTACCTTTCAACATTAAGCACATAATAGAGTATGATAACCCTAAGACACTAGAAGAAGCCATGAGGAAAGAAACTTTTTGCTTTGACCAGAATAAGAAAAGGAAGGGGTACCTAGCTGGAAAAACCCAAAACCCAGTAATTTTGAACAGAAGAGGAAAATTTTTAGATATGGTGGAAATTCTGGTTTCCAGAGGAAAAATTTTTAGAATCAAAAATTTCAACACAACAGAAATAATCAGCAGGAGAAATGTATTGCACCTAGAAATGTCCCCAATGTTGCTAGGACCAATGAACAGAAGCCACCTATAAAATGCTTTGAGTACAAGGGACCTCATTATGCCTCCGACTGCCCCCTCAAGAAACGGGTGACCAACCATATTCACTCCATACAGTCTGAAGCTACTGTAGGAGATGTGGCAAGAGAAGTACCCAGAATTAGTGCAACATTAGACAACCAGCAAGTCTTAATGGTAGAGGTTGAAGGTATGCTACAAAAACACCCAGTTTCTATTTTAATTGACCCTGGTGCTAGTTTAAGTTATATATAACCGGTTGTTGTAGAAAGTCTTGATTTGAAAACAAAAAAATTCGATAAATCCCGGTTAGTTAGATTAGCGACAGGAACAAAAAGAAAGGTTTCTGATTTTGTGGAAAATTTTGTTTTATCTATGAATCAACTAAAAACGCAGGTTAAGTTAAATATTTTTCCATTAGGGTCATATGACATCCTAATTGGTATGGACTGGTTAGAAACCCATTGTGTCATTCTGAATTGTTATGATATAAGTTTCATTTGCTTGTATAATGAAGGAAACATAGCAGAAGTAAAAGGTATCCGTAGGAAAACATCCATTAGATAGATTTCAGCCATGCAAGTAAAAAGGGTAATCAGAAAAGGGTGTCAGATGTTTGTGGTAAATGGGGTGCATGATGAGTTGCGTACTAAGGAGGATAAACTGAAAATAGAGGACATAGCTGTCTTAAAGGATTTCCAAGATATTTTTCGTGAAGAGATCCCATAATTACCTCCCAAAAGAGACCTGGATTTTACTATTGAATTAATACCAGGTGCAGTACCAAGTTCTAAAGCTCCATAGTGGATGAATATACTAGACCTGAATGAGTTAAAATCTCAGTTGAAGGAGTTGATCGATAAAAAATACATAAGACCCAGTGTGTCTCCTTAGGGAGCATCAGTCATTTTTGTTAAGAAGAAGGATGATACCCTAAGACTTTGCATAGATTATCGTCAACTGAAGAAAATGACAATCAAGAATAGGTACCCGCTGCCTTGCATTGACGATCTTTTTGACCAGCTACGCAGAGCAACAGTATTCTTGAAGAGCGATTTACTATCAGGATATTATCAGGTTCGTGTGAAGGATGAAGACATTTTCAAAAAAACCTTTAGAACTCATTATGGACACTATGAGTTCATTGTCATGCCGTTTGGATTGACTAATGCCCCTGTTGTATTTATGTGTTTGATGAACAATATTCTGCACAAGTACTTAGATAAGTTTGAAGTTGCGTTTATCGATGACATTTTAGTATATTCTAAGAACAACGAGGAGCATGATGAACATCTACATATCATTCTGCAAGTTCTGAGGGATCACCAGCTATATGCTAAGTTCAGTAAATGTGATTTTTACAAAGACAAGATTGAGTACTTAGGACAAATAATCTCTGAGGAAGGAATTTTGGTTGACCCCACCAAGATAAAGGCCATTAATGAATTTCCGGTTCATAAAGATGTGATGGATGTGCCATCATTTATGGGCATTACTGGTTATTACAGAAAATTCATTGAAGGGTTTTCAAGGATTGCAAACCCCATAACGTCGTTGCAGAAAAAGGGAAAGAAGTTTGTCTGAGATCAAAAGTGTGCGGACAATTTTACAACGTTAAAAGAATTGCCGACTATAGCGCCTATTTTGAGAATTGCAGATCCTAATAAAGATTTTGTAGTATGTACAAACGCGTGCAATGATGGAATTGGAGGAGACCTAACACAGGAGGGACATGCTATAGCCTATGAGTCAAGAAAGTTTAAAATACATGAGAAGAACTATTCCACCTACGATATATAATTGTTAGCAGTAATTCATGCCTTGAAAATGTGGTGTCACCACCTTATTGGTAGAAAATTTACCTTAATGATGGATAATATGGGGTTGAAATATTTATTAGATCAAACAAATTTGAATGCCAGGCAAGCCAGATGGCTAACTTTTCTGAGTGAGTATGATTTTGAAATTCAACACATTAAGGGGAAGGAGAATAAAGTTGCTGATGCGTTAAGTCGTAATGCAAGGACACATTTTATTTCAACCATCAGCACATACGCAACAGATTTGGAGAAACAGATTTTTGAAGGAATTAAAGAGGATGAGGAATACAGAAAATTACAGGCAAGGACAGCAAAAAACAATTCTGAAAATTCTATAACAGATTTCAATTTGAAGGAAAATGGCTTACTTCTGTACAAAAACAGATTGCATGTACCAAACGTACCAACAGTAAAGATTCTAATTTTGGATGAGATGCACAAAAGCCACTACTCTTGCCATCCAAGTTATCAGAAGACCATCACAATGCTATGGAAAGAGTACTATTGGCCCAGAATGAAGGATAAAGTAGCAGAATATATAGCTAAGTGTTTTGCCTGTCGAAAAGTAAAGGTGGAACATCAACACCCTACTGGATTTCTATAGCCCTTGCCTATACCCAGCTGGAAATGGGAAATCATAAGTATAGATTTCATCACTGGGTTACCAAAGAATAAAAAACAACACGACTCCATCATGGTGGTAGTAGACAAACTTGGCAAGGTATCCCATTTTATCCCTGTAAAAACTACCCATAAAGCTCCTGATATTGCAGAAATTTTTATGAAGTAGATTTTTTGACTCCATGGGATACCCAAGGTAATAGTTTCATACCAATATTCAAACTTCACAGGTAACTTTTGGAGGTCTTTGTTCAAGAGGTTAAATACCACCTTAAATTTCAGCACCGAGTTTCATCCGCAAACAGACAGACAGACTGAAAGGGTGAACCAGATATTGGAAGACATGAACAGAATGTATGTTAAGGATCAGTCTGGTAAGTGGGAAGAGTACTTGCATCTAGCAGAGTTTGCGTACAACAATCACTACCATGCTTCAGCCAAGCTTAGCCCGTTTGAAATTCTTTATGGGAGAAAATGTAGCACACCGGTGTCATGGAGTGATCCGATTAGCAGAGTCACTTTAGGGCCCGAATTGTTGCAGGAATTAGAACTAATCATGAAGCAAGTACAAGGAAATCTTAAAGCTGCCCAAGATAGACAGAAAAGTCAAGCAGACCTTAAAATGACTCATAAAGAGTTCCAGGTTGGTGAACATGTTTTTCTTAAGGTAAGGCCAAAAAAGAGTTCACTAAAATTGGGAAGTTGTGCCAAACTGGCACCCAGGTATTGTGGTCCGTTTGAAATCTTCTCACGAGTTGGACCTGTGGCATATCAATTAGACTTACCCTCAAACCTCAAAATCCATAATGTTTTTCACATTTCATTTATAAATAAATATGTGCATGGTCCTACTCATGTTGTAAATTGGAATAATGTTCAGGTGGAACAAAGCGGCGATTTTTCGGTGGAACCGGACTATATTCTCGCAAGGAAAGAAACTCTACTCCGGAACCACACCATTAGCCAAGTAAAAGTGCAATGGAAGCACTTTAGCCCAGCAGAGCCAACCTAGGAGTTGGAGAGTAGTATGCGGGATACATACCCAACTCTGTTCCAGGAACACTCAAGGAGTGAATAAAGCAACATCGAGGACGATGTTGAGTCTTAAGGGGGGGTGTATGTCACCTACCCAAATTTTGAGAATAATTATTTTCTACTATTATCCTTTTTGCAAAATACTTTGTGTTAAATTATAATTACAATTTCTGTAATTATGAACAAATTAAGTCAAAGATGAATGTAATGACTCATTATTATTATTTAATAAATAAAAATGGGAGACAAAGACTGAAGAAAGCTGTTACAAGAGTGTCCACTAGCCCACTAGGAGGAATGGAAGCTACTGGAAGGATTGGGACAGATGGCAGCATTTGCACTCTACCATTAGCTGTTGGTATGGGACAAATCCCCCTAGTTGTTTGGCATTTCCCCCTCTAGGTGGAGGGAGGTGAGAAGGTAGCTCACTAATGACTAGTTAATTACAAAAAGACTTAGGCATCCTATAAAAGGAAATTCGAATTGAGCAGGGAGCTCTTACAATGTTTTCTGCAGAAACATTTCCTCATGTGCAACAGGTGATCACTGAGAGATTCGAATAGGGAGGCTATGGAGAGTGCAAGTATAAGTCTGCAAAATGTTATGAGAAGGACAGACTCGAGGTGCTGGTGCAGGTCCCATTGATTACTAAGCCTGTAAGGCTGGATAAATTTCTTGCTGCTGCAAGTAGAGATCCTAAGCTTCCGAACTTTCTTCCTCCTGGTGGATCAGTGGACAGGCTCGGGGGTCCTAAGGCAGGCATCTTGGCTGTTTAGGAGCAGGTTGCGTGGAACAGGCTGCTTGAGTGATTTGTTCCTCCTACCGCACTCAGGTTCTACATTTTTTTTTCTGTGTTTCCAATCACATGAATTCTTCAGTAATTCGCTTGGAAATGTTATTAATGATCAGTAGCAGTAAAATGTTAGATCCTGATTTGATTTTAATTGCTTAGCTGATAAAATGAATCCTATGCATTTTTCCCCATGCGTGAGGCTGCATCGTACTGCAGTACAGAGAGTTAGAATTAAATCTGTTCATTTAAAATGAGACCTAACATGCATCTAAATTCATAACCCCAGGAGACACCCATGCACAGATCAATATTTCCCAGGCATCTCATTTTTTTAAGCAGCTGCAAATTAAATCTCGGCATTGACTGAATATACTGTTCAAACTCTGTATGCTGAAACAACATATCGGAAACTAGCTATATTAGTGATTTCCTTTCTGAATTCTGAAGGTGGACATGGTGTTAGCATCTAGGGTTTATTAATCATCAATTATTTCTTCAAAAGAAACCAATATCTTGCATTTTGTTTAACCACACTCCCACACTTCTATTTTAATTGTTATTTGAATCGGATCGACCTTTATAGAGATTATTTTCATTACCATATTATCTTTGTGCAAAAAGAAAGGTACTGTATTATTCTATCATTTCTCCAGAGGTTGAAATTAAACGAATACAGGGAGATAGAGTTAAAGTAGACAAAATGTTAAACTAATAGGCAAATTAAACTAACTGACGAATACTTTGTAAATTTCTTTGATTATGTATTATCAACTGTACGTGGCAAAATTTAAATCACAAAATAACATGTTTTTAAATAAAAAGAAAAGGGTAGTAATTATTTTATCAATTGTCAGAGTAAAATACTGCATCTCTACACCCAAACCAGGGTTTGATCTACTCTTACCTTACTAATATTTACAAACTTTTAACAGCTGTAAAAGTTAATGTATTCATCTCATAAAATTATCATAGATAATCTAACTATAGAAGAAGAACTATTGTTCTTGCATGTAAACATAATTACGGCCCAACACTTTTCATTTTAGAACTCCATTCTTGCATTATCATCAACAGGATAGGGTTTAACATCACACACAGTGGTATTCAAACTGAACTAACACCCTTTTATTAACTGCTTAACTCAAAATATGCACAGATGTTTTGTAAGCTAGGTATTCCATTATCGGCTTATAGCCATCCCTTGGATAAACACTTTAAACATGCTTTCATTCTGTTAGAAACAAATTTGGAAATCAGAGTTCAAAACACTATATGTAACGTTAAACCCCAGCACTGAAGGTTTCCATTTAAAAATACGATCGCAACATCTTAAAGAAAACCTTTTTTTTTGTTTACTGATTGTTTCATTCAAAACCCATTTTCACACTACACAACTATTATCGAGACGAACCATAGTCAACATTTTCTATTCCTTACAGGTCAACATTCGCTTCCATCATCGAATTAGAAGTGTAAAGCTATAAACAATAAATGTTTAAACACTATAAAATTCATTGCAACATTGAAGGTTCAAACCCTATCGAGTTCGCCGAGCCGAGGCATGGATGGCATTACATTTTAGAAAGACTTACATCATCTACGCTAACTAAAAACCATAACAGTAATGTTTTCCCAAAAGTTGCAGGCGAGGAAAAAGCCATTGCCGAGAAGACACATTTCCAAAACCCTGCCGACACTCACAATTGTCGACCAAGTCCGAATCTAGGAGAACCACAAGGTAGGGTTACCACCAACGCTTACCGGTGGTTGCGTTGTAGCTTCCCCGTCAAACATTTCAGGCATACCACTATTTTCCGAGAGCCAACCTAACAAGCAAAACATACTCAACGTTAAAAAATATTCATAAAATGTTGATTATGCACAAAGAAAACTCTAAGTTATTCAACAACACTGTACCTACGTCGTTGACAGAAGAATGACGGAGCCATCCATCCACATTGAATTAGAAAGACCCAACTCGTAGGGCACATTGTGTCAACACTTGTGAAACTTTCAACCCAATTTTGAAACCCCAGATCTTTAGATTACTATAACGCCACCAAATGGACGCACTCATCCAACCCTATGGTTGCTGCACTACTCTTTTCCTGACTCGGGCCCTATTGATCGTATTTACTTGTAGGCTAAAGGTTGTTGCAGGTCTCAAGTTCGAGCCTGAGGGAGGCTAAAAAAATATCAAAACCTAAGAGCTTCTCCGCCGGTTGGTCTCACCCCAAACCCTACCACCGAAACGAATGCCAAAGAAAACATTACAACACCCTAAAGGTTACGTTTAGGGTTCACTACGATCCCAACGCACAACAAATTGATGATGGATATCTACTACCAATGAGCCACGTTGGTGGATGGTAGATGCAGTATTAAATCACCCATCTACCTCCTAAGCTACGACTTTGCCAACTCAGTCGACACCGAGGAAAGAGGTCTGTTACAACTCAACACTAGTGAACCTCTTCACATGCTGGACATCCACTATAACATTCACCTAATATGACAATTACTGTTGTAGCCAAAAGACTTGATTTCAAAACCCAATCATTTACGATACCTTTAACTCGTATGCCAGACATTTTATAATGCCATCATACCCACCTGCCAACCATAGTATCGACGTTATTACATTCACTTTATAATCATACCAAGGATTAAAGTATATATCAGTAGTATGCATAAAAGATTTCGTATGTTCTATTTAAGTCCTTATAAGTGCACACATAGCATAACAAATCAATCTTATTCGCATTTGATACCTAAGGTATGGATAGGTTCCGCCCCACTTATTATAAAGTTCATCAAGCTTGCTCATATCATAAATTCATAGGGTTACACCCTTTAGGGTATAGTTTCCACATAAAAACCATCACATAAATTTTATGGTAGGGTAATAATGAATATTACATTACCAATAATTGCTTAGGTAATAAAAGACTTGGAAGCACCTTGTCACCTTCACTATGGTTTGCATAGGACCATGTTTCCATGCATTAGACATTTCATAAGTCGAAAATTATAAAAGATTATTGTAAAGGCCACAAGTCATTCGCGGAATGGTAACAAGGGAAGCCATAAACTCTTAATGTAGAAAACTAATAACAACCACACTCAGAAACTTATGACTTCTGCAGCTTTTGAACTAGTCAAGTCACTTCTTACGAAAATTGAAAGGAAACCATACCTGTAGCTTCGGAGCACTAGCAGTTTTCATTTTGTAATGGTTATTAGAAACTTTGAAATTATCGCTATTTCTTACCTGCAAATCTACGCATGAAGGAGGGGTACAATGCTTTAGCTGAGTAGCTAAGTAAGCCTCAGGGCACCTCGTGGGACCCCTTTCATCATCATCCAAAAATTTTAAACTGTCAGTAGTTTGGCGAGGAGAATTCTATTTTCCAATGTATCGAAATTTTCAATCATTCAAGCATATATATACATGCCGTAATCATTATTTGGATTCATGATGTGTCGCTGACACAAAACACCATCAGAAGAAAATAAAAACACAGCAGTTAAATTGTTCCTACAAAATGACTTAATTATTAATTACTGCTTTACTAAACATTTATCATTTCTGCATTTTACAATTATTAGCATTTAATGATGATTTAGAAATTTTAAATTCTTATGAAAATATCGGGATGTTACATGTGGTATCAGAGATCATGTTCGAACTCTAGGCCTAAAGACGGTCCAAGAAACACTCAACAAAAAATTTATGACTGTGAAATTTTTTGCTAACTCAAGTTTAAATAATTTTGTCGTATACAGAGAATTGTCTTTGATTTACAGATATGCAAGGATCAGCTAAACACAAGAGGGGCAGATTTCTGTCAAATAGCCCTAGTACAGAACAACAATTCCAGGGCAACCGAGTTAATGATTCGTCAAAATTATTGCGTGCTTTTCAAGAATTGAAAGCAGAGATCCAGTCAGTAAAGCAGGACAATGAAAGAATCCTGAGGAGACAGGAGGAGTTGAAGCAAGCACTGTTTCACCAATATCCAAAATATGAACAGGAACTTGAACATACTTCCGAAATTGAAAAGCCACCTCATGAAGGCAAGGATAAGCAAACAGAAATAGCTGAGGGAAACAACAACTGAACATCCTCAGGAACTGCCAAACATCCACGTAAAAAGAAGCATAACTACTCTAGTGACAGCAGTGAAGGAGACTTCAATCCAAAAAGAAAAAGAAATAAACAGTATGAACAGATATTTGGTGAAATCAAGAAAATCAAAACCCCCAACTTTCAATGGAAAAACAGAGAAAGGAGAGATAGCGGAAGCATGGCTGTCCGACATGAAAAAGTATTTTCAGATCTACGACTATTCAGAATCCTTAAAGGCAAAAATGACAATTTATAATTTGATCGGGAAGGAAAATATTTTGTGGCAAGACCTTAAAAGGGTAAAAGGTATAAAAGACCGAGATGTGAGTTGGAGTACTTTTAAAAGATACTTCAAGAAGAAATTCTTATCTGAGCAATATTATGAAGAAAAATACAAAGAATTCTATGATCTAAAACTGGGAACGATGAACATGAAAGAACTGAACAACAAGTTTTTAAGTTTGGTAAGGTATGTGCCATATATGGTGGAAGAAAAACCGAAGGTCCAGAGGTACCTAAGTCATCTACCTTTCAACATCAACGACAGAATAAAGTACAATAACCCTAACACACTAGAAGAAGCCATGAGTAAAGCAACTTTTTGCTTGGACCAGAATAAGAAAATAGAAGGGGTACCTAGCTGGAAAAACCCAATACCCAGTAATTTTGAATAGAAGAGGATAAATTTTAGATATGGTGGAAATTTTGGTTTCCAGAGGAAAAATTTTCACAATAAAAATTTCAACAGAACGTAAATAATCAGAAGCAGAAATTTATTGTGGCCATAAATGTCCCCAATGTCACCAGGACCAATAAACAGAAGCCACCTATAAAATGCTTTGAGTGCCAAGGACCTCATTATGCCTTAGAGTGACCCCTCAAGAAACGGGTGACCAACCATATTCACTCCATACAGTCTGAAGCTATTGTATTAGATGTGGCAAGAGAAGTACCTACAATTAGTGCAGTATTAGACAACCGGCAGGCAGAACACCAAGTCTCAATGGTAGAGGTGGAAGATATGCTGCAAAACCACTCAGTTTCTATTTTAATTGACCCTGGTTCTAGTCTAAGTTTTATATCACCGGTTGTTGTAGAAAGTCTCGATTTGAAAATAGAAAAATTCGATAAATCTTGGTTAGTTAGATTAGCAACAGGAACAAAAAGAAAGGTTTTTGATTTTGTGGAAAATTGTGTTTTATCTATGAATCAACTAACAACGCAGGTTAAGTTAAATATTTTGCCATTGGACTCATATGACATCCAAATCGGTATGGACTAGTTAGGAACCCATGGTATCATTCTGAATTGTTATGAGAAAAGTTTCATTTGCCTGGATGATGAAGGAAAGACAACAGAAGTAAAAGGCATCCCTAGGAAAACATCCGTTAGGCAGATTTCAGCCATGCAGGTAAAAAGGGCAATCAGAAAAAGGTGTTAGATGTTTGCAGTAAATGCGGTGCATGATGAGTTGAGTACTAAGGAGGACAAACTGAAAATAGAGGACATAATTGTCTTAAAGGATTTCCAAGATATTTTTCCTTAAGAGATCCTAGAATTACCTCCCAAAAGAGACCTGGATTTTACTATTGAATAAATACCAGGTGCATTACCAAGTTGTAAAGCTCCATACCGGATGAATATACTAGAGCTGAATGAGTTAAAATCTCAGTTGAAGGAGCTGATTGATAAAAAATACATAAGACCCAGCGTGTCTCCTTGGGGAGCACCGGTCATTTTTATTAAGAAGAAGGATGGTACCCTAAGACTTTGCATAGATTATCGTCAACTAAATAAAATGACGATCAAGAATAGGTACCCGCTACCCTGCATTGATGATCTTTTTGACCAGGTATGTGGAGCAACAGTATTCTCGAAGATCAATTTACGATCAAGATATCATCAGGTTCATGTGAAGGATGAAGAAATTTTCAAAATAACCTTTAGAACTCATTATGGACACTATGAGTTCGTTTTCATGCCGTTTCGATTGACTAATGCCCCTGCTCTATTTATGTGTTTGATGAACAAAATTCTGCACAAGTACTTAGATAACTTTGTAGTTGTGTTTATAGATGACATTTTATTATATTCTAAGAATAAGGAGGAGCATGATGAACATCTACGTATCATTCTGCAAGTTCTGAGGGAGCACCAGCTGTATGCTAAGTTAAGTAAATGTGATTTTTACAAAGACAAAATTCAGTACTTAGGACACATAATCTCTGAGGAAGCAATTTCAGTTGACCCCGCCAAGATAAAGGCCATTAATGAATGGCCAGTTCCTAAAGATGTGACGGATGTGCGATCATTTATTGGCATTACTGGTTATTACAAAAAATTCATTGAAGGGTTTTCAAGGATTGCAAACCCCATAACGTCACTGTAGAAAAAGGGAAAGAAGTTTGTCTGGGATCAAAAGTGTGCGGACAGTTTTACAAAGTTAAAAGAATTGTTGACTACCGTGCCTATTTTGAGAATTTCAGATGCTAATAAAGATTTTGTAGTATGTACAGATGCGTGCAATGATGGACTTGGAGGAGCCCTAACACAGGAGGGACATGCTGTAGCCTATGAGTCAAGAAAGTTGAAAATACATGAGAAGAACTATTCCACCTACGATCTAGAATTGTTAGTAGTAATTCATGCTTTGAAAATGTGGTGTCACCACCTTATTGGTAGAAAATTTACATTAATGACGGATAATATGGGGATGAAATATTTATTAGATCAGACAAATTTGAATGCCAGGCAAGCCAGATGGCTAACTTTTCTGAGTGAGTATGATTTTGAAATTCAGCACATTAAGGGGAAGGAGAATAAAGTTGCTAACGCATTAAGTCATAATGCAAGGACACATTTTATTTCAACCATCAGCACATATACAACAAATTTGGAGAAACGGATTTTTGAAGGAATTAAAGAGGATGAGGAATACAAAAAATTACAAGCAAGGACAACAGAAAACAATTCTGAAAATTCTATAACAGATTTCAGTTTCAAGGAAAATGGCTTACTACTGTACAAAAACAGATTGTATGTACCAAACGTACCAGCATTAAAGATTCTGATTTTGGATGAGATGCACAAAATCCACTACTCTTGCCATCCAGGTTATCAGAAGACCATCACAATGCTACGAAAAGAGTACTATTGGCCCAGAATGAAGGATGAAGTAGCAGAATATATAGCTAAGTGTTTTTCCTGTCAAAAAGTAAAGGTGGAACATCAGCACCCTACTGGATTTCTACAGCCCTTGCCTATACCCAGCTGGAAATGGGAAATCATATGTATAGATTTCATCACTGGGTTACCAAAGAATAAAAAACAACATGACTCCACCATGGTGGTAGTAGACAAACTTGGCAAGGTAGCCCATTTTATCCCTGTAAAAACTACCCATAAAGCTCCTGATATCGCAGAAATTTTTATGAAGTATATTTTCCAATTGCATGGGATACCCAAGTTAATAGTTTCAGACCGAGATTCAAAGTTGACAGTGACTTTTGGGGGTCTTTGTTCAAGAGGTTAAATACCACCTTAAATTTTAGCATCACGTTTCATCCGCAAATAAACGGATAGACTGAAAGGGTGAACCAAATATTGGAAGACATGCTCAGAATGTATGTTAAGGATCAGCGTAGTAAGTGGGAAGACTAGTTGCATCTATCATAGTTTGCATACAACAATCACTACCATGCTTTAGCCAAGCTTAGCTCGTTTGAATTCTTTACGGTAGAAAATGTAACACACCGGTGTCATGGAGTGATCCGATTAGCAGAGTCACTTTAGGGCCCGAATTGTTGCAGGAATTAGAACTAATCATGAAGCAAGTATAAGGAAATCTTAAAGCTTCTCAAGATAGACAGAAAAGTCAAGCAGACCTTAAAAGGACTCATAAAGAGTTCCAGGTTGGTGAACATGTTTTTCTTAAGGTAAGGCTGAAAAAGAGTTCATTAAAATTGGGAAGTTGTGCTAAATTGGCACTGAGGTATTGTGGTTCTTTTGAAATCTTGTCAAGAGTTGGACCTGTGGCATATCAATTAACCTTACCCTCAAACCTCAAGATCCATAATGTTTTTCACATTTCATTTTTAAAGAAATATGTGCATGATCCTACTCATGTTGTAAATTTGAATAATGTTCAGGTGGAACAAAGTGTTGATTTTCCAGTGGAACCGGACTGTATTCTCGTAAGGAAAGAAACTCTACTCCAGAACTGCACCGTTGGCCAAGTAAAAGTGCAATGGAAGCACTTTAGCCCAGCATAGGCAACTTGGGATTTGGAGAGTAGTATGCGGGATGCATAACAACCTTTGTTCCAGGAACACTCAAGGAGTGAATAAAGCAACATCGAGGACGATGTTGAGGCTTAAGGGGGGGTGTATGTCACCTACCCAAATTTTGAGAATAATTATTTTCTACTATTATCCTGTTTGCAAAATACTTTGTGTTAAATTATAATTACATGTTTTGTAATTATGACCAAATTAGGTCAAAGATGAATGTAATGACTCATTATTATTATTTAATAAATAAAAATGGGAGACAAAGAATCAAGAAAGTTGTTACAAGAGTGTCTAATGGCCCACTAGGAGGAATGGAAACTACTAGAAGGATTCAGACAGATGGCAACATTTGGACTCTACCATTAGCTGTTGGTATGGCACAACTCCACCTAATTTTGTGGCATTTCCCCCTCCAGGTGGAGGGAGGTGAGAAGGTAGCTCACTAATGACCATTTAATTACAAAAAGGCATAGGCAGCCTATAAAAGGCAATTCGAATTGAGCAGGGAGCTCGTACAATATTTCCTGCAGAAACATTTCCTCATGTGCATCAGGTGATGGCTGAGAGATTCGAATAGGGAGGCTGTGGAGAGTGCAAGTATAAGTCTGCAAAATGTTATGAGAAGGATAGACCAGAGGTGCTGGTACAGGTCCCATTGACTACTAAGCCTGTAAGGCTGGATAAATTTCTTGCTACTACAAGTAGAGATCCTAAGCTTCTGAACTTTCTTCCTTCTGATGGATCAATGGACAGACTCGGGGGTCTTAAGGCAGGCATCTTGGTTGTTTAGGAGCATGTTGGGTGGAACACACTTCTTGAGTGATTTGTTCCTCCTACCACATTGAGGTTCTACATTTTTTTTTTCTGTGTTTCCAATCACATGAAATCTTCAGTAATTGGCTTCGAAATGTTACTAATGATAAGTAGCAGTAAAATGTTAGATCCTAATTTGATTTTAATTGCTTCGCTGATAAAATGACCGCAAGAGACACCCATGCACAGATCTATATTTCCCAGGCATCTCATTTTTTTTAGCAGTTGCAAATTAAATCTCGGCATTGACTGAATATACTGTTCAACCTCTGTATGCTGAAACAACATATCAAAAACTAGCTATAATAGTGATTTCCTTTTTGACTTCTGATGGTGGACATGGTGTTAGCATCTAGGGTTTATTAATCATCAGTTATTTCTTCAAAAGAAACCAATATCTTGCATTCTGTTTAACCAGGTTTCCACACTTCTATTTTAATTGTTATTTGAATTTGATCGACCTTTATAGAGATTATTGTCATTACCATATTATCTTTGTGCGAAAAGAAAGGTACTGTATTATTCTATCATTTCTCCAGAGGTCCAAATTGGATGAATACAGGGAGATAGAGTGAAAGTATACAAAATGTTAAACTAATAGGAAAATTAAACTAACTGACGAATACTCTGTAAATTTCTTTGATTCTGTATTATCAGCTGTACGTGGTGAAATTTAAATCACAGAATAGCATGTTTTTAAATAAAAAGAAAAGGGTAGTAGTTATTTTATCAATTGACAAAGTAAAATACTGCATCTCTACACCCAAACTAGGGTTTGATCTACTCTTACCTTACTAATATTTACAAACTTTTAACAGCTGTAAAATTTAATGTATTCATCTCATAAAATTATCATAGATAATCTAACTATAGAAGCAGAACTGTTGTTCTTGCATGTAAACATCATTACAGTCCAACACTTTTCATTTTAGAACTCCATTCTTGCATTATCATCAACAGGATAGGGTTTAACATCACACACAGTGGTATTCAAACTGAATGAACACCCTTTTATTAAATGCTTAACTCAAAATATGCACAAATATTTTGAAAGCTAGGTATTCCATTATTGGCTTACATCCATGCCTTGGATAAACACTTTAAACATGCTTTCATACTTTTAGAAACAAATTCGAAAATCAGAGTTCAAAACACTATATGTAAACGTTAAAGCCTAGCACTGAAGGTTTCCATTTAAAAATACGATCGCAACATCTTATAGAAAACCTTTTTTTTTGTTTACCGATTGTTTCATTCAAAACCCATTTTCACACTACACAGCTATTGTTGAGACAAACCATAGTCAACATTTTCTATTCCTTACAGTTCAACATTCGCTTCCATCATTGAATTAGAAGTGTAAAACTATAAACAATAAACGTTAAAACACTGTAAAATTCATTGCAACATTGAAGGTTCAAACCCTATCGAGTTCGTCGAGCCGATGCATGGATGGCCTTACATTTTAGAAAGACTTACATCATTTACGCTAATAAAAAACCATAAGAGTAACATTTTCCCCAAATTTGCAGGCGAGGCAAAAGCCATTGCTGAGAAGACACATTTCCAAAACCCTACCGACACTAACAACTGTCGACCATGTCCGAATCCAGGAGAACCACGAGGTAGCGTTACCACGAACGCTTACTGGTGGTTACACTGTAGTTTCCCCATCAAACATTCCAGGCGTACCACTGTTCGCTGAGAGCCAACCTGACAAGCAAAACATACTCAAGGTTAAACATTATTCATAAAATGTCGATGCATGCACAAAGAAAACTCTAAGTTATTCAACAACAATGTACCTGCGTCGTTGACAAAAGAATGACGAAGCCATCCATCCACATTGAATGAGAAATAACCAACTCGTAAGGCACACTGTGTCAACACTTGCAAAATTTTAAACCCAATTCTGAAACCACAGATCTTTAGATTACTATAATGCCACCAAACGGACGCACTCATCCAACCCTGTGGTTGTTGCACTATTCTTTTCCTGACTTGGCCCGTATTGATCATATTTACTTGTAGGCTGAAGGTTGTTGCAGGTCTCAGGTTCAATCCTGAGGGAGGCTAAAAAAACATCAAAACCTAAGAGCCTCTCGGCCGATTGGTCTCACCCCAAACCCTACCACCAAAACGAATGCCAAAGAAAATGTTACAACACCCTGATGGTTACTTTTAGGGTTCACTACGATCCCAACGCACAAAAAATCGACGATGGAGATCTACCACCAATGAGCCATGTTGGTGGGTGGTAGATAGAGTATTAAATCACCCATCTACCTCCTAAGCCACAACTTTGCCAACTCAGTCGACACCGAGGCAGGAGGCTTGTTACAACTGAGCATTGGTGAACCTCTTCATGCGCTGGACATCCACTATAATATTCATGTAATACTACCATTACTGCCGTAGCTAGAAGACTTGATTTCAAAACCCAATCATTTAAGATACCTTTAACTCATACGCCATACATTTTATAATGCTATCATACCCACCTGCCAACCATAGTATCGATGTTATTAGATTCACTTTATAATCATACCAAGGGTTAAAGTATATATCGGTAGTATGCATAAAAGATTTCGTATGTTCTATTAAAGTCGTTATAAGTGCACTCATAGCATAACAAATCAACCCTGGTCGCATTTGATGCCTAAGGTATGGATAGGTTCCTCCCCACTTATTATAAAGTTCATCAAGCTTGCTCATATCATAAATTCATAGGGTTACACCCTTTAGGGTATAGTTGCCACATAAAACCCATCGCATAAATTGCATGGTAGGGTAATAATGAATATTACATTACCAATAATTGCTTAGGTAATAAAAGACTTGGAAGCACCTTGTCACCCTCACTATGGTTTGCATAGGACCATGTTTCCATGCATTAGACATTTCATCAGTTGAAAATTATAAAACATTATTTTAAAGGCCACAAGTCATTCGTGGAATGGTAACAATGGAAGCCATAAAATCTTAATGTAGAAAACTAATAACAACCACACTCAGAAACTTACTACTTATGTAGCTTTTGAAGTAGTCAAGTCACTTCTTACGAAAATTGAAAGGAAACCATACTTGTAGCTTCAGAGCACTAGCAGTTTTCATTTTGTAATGGTTATTAAATGCTTTGAAATTATTGCTATCTCTTACCTGCGAATCTGTGCATGAAGGAGGGGTACAGTGCTTTAGCTAAGTAGCTAAGTAAGCCTCGGGGCACCTCGTGGGACCCCTTTCATCATCATCCAAAAAGTTTAAACTATCAGTACTTTGGCGAGGAGAATTATGTTTTCCAATGTATCAAAATTTTCAATCATTCAAGAATATATATAAATGCCATAATCATTATTTGGATTCATGACATGTCGCTAACACAAAACACCATCTGAAGAAAATAAAAACACAGTAGTTAAATTGTTCCTACAAAATGACTTAATTCTTAATTACTGCTTTACTAAACATTTATTGTTTCCGCATTTTACAATTATTAGAATTTAATGATGATTTAGAAATTTTAAATTTTTATGAAAATATCGGGATGTTACATGTGGTATCAGAGCTCATGTTCGAACTCTAGGCCTAAACAGGGTCCAAGAAACACGCAACAGAAAATTTATGATTGTGAAATTTTTCGCTAACTCAAGTTTAAATTATTTTTTCGTATACAGAAAATTGTCTTTGATTTACAGATCTGGAAGGATCAGCTGAACACATGAGGGCCAAATTTCTGTCAAACCGCCCTAGTACGGAACAACAATTCCAGGGCACCCGGGGAAACGATTCGTCAGAATTATTGCGTTCTTTTCACGAATTGAAAGCAAAGATCCAATCAGTAAAGCAGGACAATGAAAGAATCCTGAGGACACAGGAGGAGTTGAAGCAAGCATTGTTCGACAAATATCCAAAATATGAACAGGAACTTGAACATACTTCTGAAACTTAAAAGCCATCTCATAAAGGAAAGGATAAGCAAACAGAAACAACTGAGGGAAACAACAACTCAACATCATCAAGAACTACCAAACATCCACGTTAAAAGAAGCATAACTACTCTAGTGACAACAGTGAAGAAGACTTCAAGCCAAAAAAAAAAAGAAATAAACAGTATGAACAGATATCTGGTGAATTAAGGAAAATCAAACCCCCAACATTCAATGGTGAAACAGAGAAAGGAGAGACAGTGGAAGCATGGCTGTCTGACATGAAAAAGTATTTCAGATCTACGACTATTCAGAATCCTTAAAGGAAAAAATGGCAATTTATAATCTGACTAGGAAGGCAGATATTTTGTTGCAAGACCTTAAAAGGGTAAAATGTATAAAAGACCGAGATGTGAGTTGGAGTACTTTTAGAAGATACTTCAAGAAGAAATTCTTATCTGAGCAGTATTATGAAGAAAAATACAAAGAATTCTATGATCTAAAACTGGGAACGATGAACATGAAAGAACTGAATAACAAGTTTTTAAGTTTGCTAAGGTATGTGCCATATATGGTGGAAGAAAAACCCAAGGTCCAGAGGTACCTAAGTTGTCTACCTTTCAACATCAAGGATAGAATAGAGTATGATAACCCTAAGACACTAAAAGAAACCATGAGGAAAGCAACTTTTTGCTTTGACCAGAATAAGAAAAGACAAGGGGTACCTAGCTGGAAAAACCCAAAACCCGGTAATTTTGAACAGAAGAGGAAAATTTTTAGATATGGTGGAAATTCTGGTTTCCAGACGAAAAATTTTCAGAATCGAAAATTTCAACAGAACAGAAATAATCAGCAATAGAAATTTACTGCACCCAGAAATGTCCCCAATGTTACGAGGACCAATGAAAAGAAGCCACCTATAAAATGCTTTGAGTGCCAAGGACCTCATTATGCCTCAGACTGCCCCCTCAAGAAATGGGCGGCCAACCATATTCAGTCCATACAGTCTGAAGCTATTGTAGGAGATGTGGCAAGAGAAGTACCTAGAATTATTACAACATTAGACAACCGGCAAGCAGAACACCAAGTCTCAATGGTAGAGGTTGAAGGTGTGCTGCGAAACCACCTAGTTTCTATTTTAATTGACCCTGGTGCTATTCTAAGTTATATATCCCCGGTTGTTGTAGAAAGTCTCGATTTGAAAACAGAAAAATTCAATAAATCCTGGTTAGTTAGATTAGCGACAGGAACAAAAAGAAAGGTTTTTGATTTTGTGGAAAATTGTGTTTTATCTATGAATCAACTAACAATGCCGGTTAAGTTAAATATTTTTCCATTGGTGTCATATGACATCCTAATCGGTATGGACTGGTTAGAAACCCATCGTGTCATTCTGAATTATTATGAGAAAAGTTTCATTTGCCTGGATGATGAAGGAAAGACAACAGAAGTAAAAGGCATCCCTAGGAAAACATCCGTTAGGCAGATTTCATCCATGCAAGTAAAAAGGGAAATCAGAAAAGGGTGTCAGATGTTTGCAGTAAATGCAGTGCATGATGAGTTGAGTACTAAGGAGGACAAACCGAAAATAGAGGACATAGTTGTCTTAAAGGATTTCCAAGATATTTTTCCTGAAGAGATCCCAGAATTACCTCCCAAAAGAGTCCTAGATTTTAATACTGAATTAATACCAGGTGCAATACCAAGTTCTAAAGCTCCATACTAGATGAATATACTAGAGCTGAATGAGTTAAAATCTCAGTTGAAGGAGCTGATTGATAAAAAATACATAAGACCCAGCATGTCTCCTTGGGGAGCACCGGTCATTTTTGTTAAGAAGAAGGATGGTACCCTAAGACTTTGCATAGATTATCATCAACTGAATAAAATGACGATCAAGAATAGGAAACTGCTGCCCTGTATTGATGATCTTTTTGACCAGCTATGTAGAGCAATAGTATTCTCGAATATTGATTTATGATCAGGATATCATCCGGTTCATGTGAAGGATGAAGACATTTTCAAAACAACCTTTAGAACTCGTTATGGACACTATGAGTTCGTTGTGATCCCGTTTGGATTGACTAATTCCCCTGCTGTATTTATGTGTTTGATGAACAAAATTCTGCACAAGTACTTAGATAAGTTTGCATTTGTCTTTATCGATGACATTTTAGTATATTCTAAGAACAAGGAGTGGCATGATGAACATCTACATATCATTCTGCAAGTTTTGAGGGAGCACCAGCTATATGCTAAGTTCAGTAAATGTGATTTTTACAAAGACAAGATTCAATACTTAGGACACATAATCTCTGAGGAAGGAATTTCAGTTGACCCTGCCAAGATAAATGCCATTAATGAATGGCCGGTTCCTAAAGATGTGAGGGATGTGCGATCATTTATGGGAATTACTGTTTATTACCGAAAATTCATTGAAGGGTTTTCAAGGATTGCAAACCCCATAACGTCACTGCAGAAAAAGGGAAAGAAGTTTGTTTGGGATCAAAAGTGTGTAGACAGTTTTACAAAGTTAAAAGAATTGTTGACTACAACGCCTATTTTGAGAATTGCAGATCCTAATAAATATTTTGTAGTATGTACAGACACATGGAATGATGGACTTGGAGGATTCCTAACACAGGAGGGACAAGCTGTAGCCTATGAGTCAACAAAGTTGAAAATACATGAGAAGAACTATTCCACCTATGATCTAGAATTGTTAAAAGTAATTCATGCCTTGAAAATGTGGCATCAACACCTTATTGGAAGAAAATTTACCTTAATGACAGATAATGCGGGGTTGAAATATTTATTAGATCAGACAAATTTGAATGCCAGGTGAGCCAGATGGCTAACTTTTCTGAGTGAGTATGATTTTGAAATTTAGCACATTAAGGGGAAGGAGAATAAAGTTGCTAACGCATTAAGTTGTAATGCAAGGATACATTTTATTTCAACCATCAGCACATATGCAATAGATTTAGAGAAACGGATTTTTGAAGGAATTAAAGAGGATGAGGAATACAAAAAATTATTGGCAAGACAACAAAAAACAATTCTGAAAATTCTATAACAGATTTTAGTTTGAAGGAAAATGGCTTACTGCTGTACAAAAACAGATTGTATGTACCAAACATACCAGCAGTGAAGATGCTGATTTTGGATGAGATGCACAAAAGCCACTACTCTTTCCATCCAGGTTATCAGAAGACCATCACAATGCTACGGAAAGAGTACTATTGACCCAGAATGAAGGATGAAGTAGCAGAATATATAGCTAAGTGTTTTGATTTTCAAAAAGTAAAGGTGGAACATCAGCACCCTGCTGGATTGCTACAGCCCTTGCCTATACCGAGCTAGAAATGGGAAATCATAGGTATAGATTTCATTACTGGGTTACCAAAGAATAAAAAACAGCACGACTCCATAATGGTGGTAGTAGACAAACTTAGCAAGGCAGGCCATTTTATCCCTGTAAAAACTACCCATAAAGCTCCTGATATCGCAAAAATTTTTATGAAGTAGATTTTTCGACTGCATGGGATACCTAAGGTAATAGATTCAGACCAAGATTCAAGGTTCATAGGTAACTTTTGGAGGTCTTTGTTCAAGGGGTTAAATACCACCTTAAATTTCAGCACCACGTTTCATCCGCAAACAGACGGACATACTGAAAGGGTGAACCAGATATTGGAAGACATGCTCAGAATGTATGTTAAGGATTAGCGTGGTAAGTGGGAAGACTACTTGCATCTAGCAGAGTTTGCGTACAACAATCACTACCATGATTCAGCCAAGCTTAGCCCGTTTGAGTTTGTTTATCGATTGTTTCATTCAAAACCCATTTTCACACTACACAACTATTGTCGAGACGAACCATAGTCAACATTTTCTATTCCTTACAGTTCAACATTCGCTGCCATCATTGAATTAGAAGTATAAAACTATAAACAATAAACGTTTAAACACTGTAAAATTCATTGCAACATTGAAGGATCAAACCCTATTGAGTTCGCTGAGCCAAGGCATGGATAGACTTACATTTTAGAAAGACTTACATCATCTACGCTAACTAGAAACCATAACAGTAA
Organism: Larix kaempferi; assembly: GCA_027924585.1. Lineage (NCBI taxonomy): Eukaryota > Viridiplantae > Streptophyta > Pinopsida > Pinales > Pinaceae > Larix > Larix kaempferi. The sequence goes on along the minus strand of BSBM01000940.1, from coordinate 7,000,208 downwards.
CATTTTCCCCAAAGTTGCAGGCGAGGAAAAATCCATTGCTGAGAAGACACATTTCCAAAACCCTGCCGACACTCAAAACTGTCGACCAAGTCCGAATCCAGGAGAACCACGAGGTAGGGTTACCACCGACCCTTACCTATGGTTACGCAGTAGTTTCCTCGTCAAACATTCTAGGCATACGACCGTTCACCGAGAGCCAACCTGACAAGCAAAACATACTCAAGGTTAAACATTATTCATAAAATGTCGATGCATGCACAAAGAAAACTCTAAGTTATTCAACAACATTGTACCTGCGTCATTGACAGAAAAATGATGAAGCCATCCATCCACATTGAATGAGAAAGACCCAACTCGTAGGGAACACCGTGTCAACACTTGCGAAACTTTCAACCCAATTCTGAAACCCCAGATATTTAAATTACTATAATGCCACCAAACCGACGCACTCATCCAACCTTGTGGTTGCTGCACTATTCTTTTCCTAACTCAGCCCCTATTGATCGTATTTACTTGCAGGCCAAAGGTTGTTGCAGGTCTCAGGTTCGAGCCTAATGGAGGATAAAGAAAATCAAAACCTAAGAGCCTCTCGGCCGGTTGGTCTCACCCCAAATCATACCACCAAAACGAATGCCAAAGAAAATGTTACAACACCCTGAAGGTTACGTTTAGGGTTCACTATGATCCCAACGCACAACAAATCGACGATGGAGATCTAATACCAATGAGCGACATTAGTGGGTGGTAGATGCAGTATTAAATCACCCATCTACCTCCTAAGCCACGACTTTGCCAACTCAGTCGACACCGAGGCAGGAGGCCTGTTACAACTTAGCATTGGTGAACCTCTTCATGTGCTAGACATCCACTATAACATTCACGTAATACTACTATTATTGTTGTAGCCAGAAGACTTCATTTAAAAACCCAATAATTTATGATACCTTTAACTCGTACGCCAGACATTTTATAACGCCATCATACCCACCTGCCAACCATACTATCGACGTTATTACATTCACTTTATAATCATACCAAGGATTAATGTATATATTCGTAGTATGCATAACAGATTTTGTATGTTCTATTTATGTCCTTATAAGTGCACTCATAGCATAACAAAACAACCCTAGTCGCATTTAATACCTAAGGTATGGATAGGTTCCACCCCACTTATTATAAAGTTCATCAAGGTTGCTCATATCATAAATTCATAGGGTTACACCCTTTAGGGTATAGTTTCCACATAAAAACCATCGCATAAATTGCATGGTAGGGTAATAATGAATATTACATTACCAATAATTGCTTAGGTAATAAAAGACTTGGAAACACCTTGTCACCCTCACTATGGTTTGCATAGGACCATGTTTCCATGCATTAGACATTTCATAAGTCGAAAATTATAAAAGATTATTTTAAGGGCCACAAGTCATTTGTGGAATGGTAACAAGGGAAGCCATAAACTCTTAATGTAGAAAACTAATAACAACCACACTCAGAAACTTACAACTTCTGCAGCTTTTGAACTAGTCAAGTCACTTCTTATGAAAATTGAAAGGAAACCATACCTGTAGCTTTGGAGCACTAGCAGTTTTCATTTTGCAATGGTTATTAAACACTCTAAAATTATTGCTATCTCTTACCTGTGAATCTGTGCATGAAGTACGGGTACAATGCTTTAGCTGATTAGCTAAGTAAGCCTCGGGGCATCTCGTGGGACCCCTTTCATCATCATATAGAAATTTTAAACTGTCAGTACTTTGGTGAGGAGAATTCTGTTTTCAAGTGTATCAAAATTTTCAATCATTCAAACATATATATAAATGCCGTAATCATTATTTGGATTCATGACGTGTCGCTGACACAAAAGACCATCAGAAGAAAATAAAACACAGCAGTTAAATTGTTCCTACAAAAGGACTTAATTATTAATTACTACTTTACTAAACATTTATTGTTTCCGTATTTTGCAATTATTAGCATTTAATGATGATTTAGAAATTTTAAATTTTTATGAAAATATCGGGATGTTACAGAACTGGTGGCCACCCTTAACAGGCTCCATTTGTCTTGCATGTAGGAGATCAATGTGGACTAGTCCCAAGGTTTTCAGTGGTTATTTCATGCACGAAGGTGGCACACTCTGTATCTCTCATGTCTCTCTCTGCGAAGGCTCTCCTAGCAATTTTCTTCAAAGTTTTTTGTTTGGTATGAATATGGAGGATACCAATTTGTGTTTGTCTATTCTGCAATGTTGCAAATGTAGGAAGTCTACCCAAGGGCACTTTGGGGGGTTGGCTCGAAGCAATACCTCTCTGATATTTTTCATGGACACACTGACACTGGAGGTAATGAACTCTCTCGTAGTGGCCAGACAAAGAAGGCTTGCCATGGCCATTCCAAAGCTGAGTGTTAAATTTTATGAATTTACTTCAATATGATCTAGGATCTTAACTGAGAGAACAACATGTACAGCATATCTACAGCATATCAATCATGGAGACAATAATGCAAGCACACAAGAGACACAAAGATTTACTTGGGGAAAACCATAAAGGTGAAAAACCCCAATAACTTCCTCAGAGATAGATAGAGCAATGATACAACCAACCAAGAGAGATAGCCATAACCTAGCAGCAGATCCTCCTCCTCCATAAGTGCGCCACTCCTCCTTGAGTGCATGTGTGAGAAGTGAGTGAACAAATAGAGTGCCTCCCGCACTCTATTTATACTTGACTTGACTTGCCTTTTTACCTAACTCATGTCGGCTCGAACTTAACCACATAACATAATGCTGAGTGGGCCGACCCCCAATAGGGTGGTCTAATAACCCTTTGACCCACATGGCCGACCCCCAATAGGGTGGTCTAATAACCCTTTGACCCACATGACTTATATAGGGCCGACCCCAAACAAGGTGGTCTAATAACCCATCAAGTATAAGTTACGACACTTACAATATAAATGATGACACTTCCGTATAGAGGAATAATAACATCTCTATAGGAATACGATATACATATATGTGAAATACATTCCGAAGTTACATATACATCAACACTCCCTCTTAACTAGGAAGGTATTTCTCAGCACAGTTCTTCTAGCACAAGTCATCTTCTCTGGATCATCATCACTGGATAATCGTCATCGAGTCATCATCATCGTCACTGCTGCTGCTATCTCAATCAATCTCTGAATCTACTCGTCATAGGAAGTTCTACAGAGCCAGTCCTTTTTCATACTAGATGTAGGCCCACCACCTACAGGTCTTCATCATCACTGGCCATACTGTGGAATCCTTAGGACTTATTACGTGCGTCACAAAACCTGGCTGCAGCATCCCAGGCTATTACGAGCACACAGCTCTACCTGTAGGATCTCCCAGGAGCACATTACATGTGACCCATCACAAAACCTGGCTGAAGCATCCCAGGCTGTTACGAGCACGCGGCTCTACCTATCGGATCTCCCAGGAGCACATTACATGTGATCTCACCACAAAACCTGGCTGAAGCATCCCAGGCTGTTACGAGCACACAGCTCTACCTGTCGGATCTCCCAGGAGCACATTACATGTGGTCCACCACAAAACCTGGCTGAAGCATCTGAGGCCTTTTTCATCCTGTCCAGATCTCCCAGGAGCAAATTACATGTGGTCATGGAAAAACCTGGCTGAAGCATCTGAGGCCTTTTTCATCCTGTCCAGATCTCCCAGGAGCAAATTACATGCCATAGGACAAAACCTCGCAAGAGCATCTTCCATATATCCCAGGGCACCGAATTACATGCCATAGGCAAAACCTCGAAAGACTATCTGCAGATCTCCCAGGGCACAAATTACATGTCCTCCCAAGCAAAACCTCACAAGAGCATTTGCCAGATGTCCCAGGGCACCGAATTACATGCCATAGGCAAAACCTCGAAAGACCATCTGCAAATCTCCCAGGGCACAAATTACATGCTTTCCTGCACAACCTGATCCACGGCCACAAAGTATCATCTGATACTCATCATCATCACTGCAACATCCTGCTGCATGTCATCTGGAGAAGCTCGTCATCCACGATCATCCTGATCATACAATGCATCCATCTGATGCACACATAGATACATGATCCACACAATGTATCCATCAGCATCCATGATCTACCTGATCATACAAAGATACATGATCCACACAATGTATCCAACAGCATCCATGATCTACCTGATCATACAAAGATACATGATCCACACAATGTATCCAACAACATCCATGATCTACCTGATCATATAAAGATACATGATCCACACAATGTATCCATCAGCATCCATGATCTACCTGATCATACAAAGATACATGATCCACACAATGTATCCATCAACATGATGCGTACGTACATATAAATGATCCAACTGATCATATCCAGCATCCAACATGATGCATTCATACAAAATACATACACATGATCCAACCGATCATATCCAGCATCCAACATGATGCGTACATACATATAAATGATCCAACTGATCATATCCAGCATCCAACATGATGCATACATACATACATATAATGATCCAACTGATCATATCCAAGCAGAAACCAGAACATCCTCCTGATGTTCATCATTCAGCGCTTACATCCACAGCCATGTGAAGGATCCCCCTTCCAACATGCTTGGAATGGCTTCAGCAAATGTGTCCATCACTTCTTCCTCGAAGTGTCCTTGATCTGAAGAATGCCAAGCCTCTCTCTGAAGTACTCGAACTTCACCCTGGCTAGTGGCTTCGTCAGCACATCTACAATCTGCTCGTCCGTCGCAACATATAGGAGCTTCACAGCTCATCTCTGCACCATATCCATGATATAGTGATATTTGATCTCTATGTGTTTCGGCCTGTCATGAAATAATAGGTTCTCAGACAGCTTCACACAACTCTGGTCATCACAGAAGATACCAGTAGCATCCAACGGGAGATCAAATAACTCAGACAGTAGCTTTTGTAGCCATACTGCCTCACAACTAGCTGAACAGGCTGCAACATACTCTGCCTCAGCTATACTCAGTGCCACGCAGGACTGCTTCCTGCTAAACCATGAGATCACACCTGATCCCATACTGAAGCAACACCCAGATGTGCTCTTCCTATCTGCAGCACTGCTAGTCCAATCTGAATCAACATAACCCTGCAGGTTAAACTTTTGATTCGCTTCATACCTGAGCCCATAATCCACTGTACCCTTCAGGTACCTCAGAATATGCTTTACAGCAACCAGGTGAACACTCCTCGGATCCGTCAGGAAATGGCTCAATGTGTTCACAGCAAAGCAAATATCTGGTCTCGTGTTCGTCAGGTACATCAAGGACCCAATCATCTGACGATACATAGTGATATCAATCGGATCAGATGAAGCATCACACAGGCGCTTCAGGTTCGATGCCATAGGTGTGGCCATAGCCTTGTAGTCCATCATCCCGAACCTCTTCAGGATCTCTACTGCATACTTCCCTTGTCCAAGAAAGATTCCTTCTGCACTCTGCCACACCTCCATGCCAAAAACAAATAGTGCATCATCCCCAAGTTCTTCGTCTCGAACTCGGTAGTAAGCTTCCGCTGCGTGTCGGCAATCAATCTATCTTCACCATACCAAGTTCTGCACATATATGATTTCCTATCATGTGTCTCAGAACCAAGTGGCTGCTCCACATACACTTCTTCTTCAACTACACCATTCAAGGAAGCTGTCTTGAATCCATCTGGTGTATTTTCTATTTCATCACTTTTATATTTCTCTATGCTGCAACATGCTTGATCTGATAGTTCCATTTGGAAGTCATAGCAAACTTCCCTTCATGTCTTGGGATTACATCCCAAACATCATTCTTCATGATCGACGGATCATGGCATTCTATTTCTTCATCCCAGATCCTGGGAACTTCAATATCTTCAATAGATAATTTGTTGCTGAACAAATGTTGTAGTTCTTCTTTTGTAGGAGATGGCATACGATCTTTCCTACACAACAAGTTAAATTGCATGATTAGAAAACATTTCATAGTTTTCAGAACAAATTCTTACACTTAAATAAATATGTCATACAGTCATGCAATTATCTTAGCCAATGATTCAATACAACATTTATCCATATTCCGTAACTTTCTAGATGCCTTCCAATCTCTACCAGAACATTGTTAAGAGTGTGCACAACTCCCAACATGTCAGCAAAGAGGTTTCATTCTAGATAAGTAGCAATGGAATGTTGTACAGTGCCATAGGCCACTTACCCATGTATATTAGTAGTATACTGTTCATTAATGCAACTATTCTAATATGCACAATACATATCCTAAGTCTAGGAACATGAGCATATACATCATTGAACAATTTTAATTAAACAAACACATATGTAAGAAATGATAATTAAAATACTTATCTTTGTTTGTTCATTGGGTGGACTCCCTCTGAGTCTTTGCTTCTTTGCGGGAGATACTGGAGTCATAATCTGAAGTAGATTCTTCTACACCTTTGTAGAAAGATGTTCAACTCCCTCTGAATATATGCTCCTTGCAGAAGCTACTGAAGTGTGCTCCTTTGCTTTCTTTGCAGGAACAATTGGAGTGTGCTCCCTCTTGATCTTTGCTTCCTGGATTACCTGTTCTTGAACTCATATTCATCCTTGGTTCCTATGCATGCTTATTAGTATCATGATTGTGTTATCCTTGTGATCTCATATAAAATCATACATTCATTAATATACTATTAAAACACAATAATCTCAAGCATGTATAGTCATGATCATTTCAAACAGAAATAATAAGCATTAGCATTCAAGGATTCTTATGGTTAGTCAAATCATAAGAAACATAACATGTCTAAACCTGTAATTACTCAAGCCTATGACTCTTCAGGTTAGTTGAATCATCAATCAAGATAAGAGATATAAAATGCATAAAACCTGTGATTATTCAAACCTATACCATCATGATTCTTCTGGTTAGTCATATCATCAATTATGGTAAGAAACATAATATGCATACAACCATGATTATTCAAACCTATGACTTCATGAATAATCATTATCAACAATAGTATAAAATCCTAACCCAAGGTAGGATTCTATCTTGATATAGGAAAAACATACCTGGATTAGCATGCTAGTTAGTTATGTCTAACATACTCACAAGATGTCTTCTTGTTCTTCTTCAATGACTTGTGCTAGTAACCTGTATATCTCATAGGTTAGCCATTACAAAACCAAGTCATACATACCTCGTAAATGGATCTTCTATGAGATCCATGACAATGGATGAATATTTGTCCTCATGTTATCATGATCATATGTTCTTGGACCAGAACATGATTTGTCTTTCTTGGTGTACCTTTCATGTTAGTAGACAACATAAACCTCATACAACACCATAATGCATTAGTACAATCATAAGTGTCAACACCCTAATCAATGAATATTTTCTATCGTGCATTCATAGTTTTATTAAGGTGATATGACAAGTCTAAAATCAAGATTGTACTAACCGTAATAACATGAAGACAAACATACCATAAACTTAATCATGGACAAATATTGAAACATACCTCAATGAGTCATACCTGTCGAGATCGCTTGTAATCTTCTTATGTAAGGCCTTAGCCTCATCTCCCTCTGAAACAGGAACTTCTTCACTCATGTAGATGATCAATCCATCTTCTTCTAGGATTAACCCAATCCACTTGATTTGCAAGAACTGGACTTGGAGCTGGATATGGGTTTGTCAGAGAAACCCCAAAAATTCAAACTTTGAATTTCAAACTTCCGAAAGGATAGAAATATGCGCCTTGATGAGCTGATCAAACTTGTATATTCAGAATTTGAAAACTGCAAAGTTTCACTCCTCAAATTTGCTTTTGAAACTTCCAGATTCACTGGACGTGACCCTGAACTGGGGTTTGATGAAGCCCACTCTTTTGCCTCATCAAAAGGTTTGATCCAAAGCTCTAAGCTTCTATTTTTCTGAGGAGCTTCCAGCCGTGGTCACAGATTGCAAAAATTCCCATTTTTACAGAAGCCCTAATTTTTCACTTTTCTGATCAAAGTCCCGAACTAGGGTCTAATCAAGCCCGGCCTTCTGCCCAACCAAAAATTCTGATCTTGGTCTCTAAATTTCTATTTTGATGAGTAGCATCCATCCGTGGTCTTCGATTACAAAAATTCCAACTTTCTCCAAAGCCCTAAATTCCGGAAGCCATGAATGAAGGTACCAAAAAATAATTTTGTTTTGACAGAAATATGTACCTGATTGTTTCTGGTGTAACTCCAAAATTTTTGATCCACAGGGTCTGAAAAAGTTTCCTGAGATAGCCTGACCTATTAGCTTTCCATCCTGACAGGTCTGACCTCAATTGGATGTTCTGAGAGAGAGTTATGCCAAATGTCGCAACGTGACCTGTTTTGGGAAAATACAGGAGAGCGAACTTGTACGGCGTGCCACGTGTCACTGTTTGACCTTCGGCCTCTGAAAAAGTTTTTTGAGATAGCTCGGCCTGTTATATTTCCATCCTGATAGGTCTGACCTCAATTGGATTCTCTGAGAGAGAGATATGCCAAGTGTCGCAACGTGACCTGTTTATGGGATAGTACAAGAGAGCGAACTTGTACAGCGTGCCACGTGTCACTGTTTGACCTTCGGACTCTGAAAACGTTTTCTGAGATATCTCGGCCTGTGTACTACCTGTCACTTTTCACGAAATTTCATTTGGAGCTTCCTAGCCCAAGTTATGACCTTTTTCCCAAGGTCACCTGATTTTGACTCAGATCTGGAAGAGGCAGAAACCCTATATTGTACAGATCATAAATCACAAAGTACAACGAATTAGAGGTTGTCCTTTGGACACAAGGTACCTGGAGATTTAATCGTCGTCCTGTAACACTTTCAGATCCGAAAAATTCGCCAAAACGGATTTATAGCGAAAGTGCTACGATGACTTGTTTTTGCTATATCAAGCCCTAGCATCGTAAGTGCAACAAGTGTCATACATGCCATATCATGCCTTCTTTCAGGCTAGCTCTGATACCATGTTAAATTTTATGAATTTACTTCAATATGATCTAGGATCTTAACTGAGAGAACAACATGTATAGCATATCTACAGCATATCAATCATGGAGACAATAATGCAAGCACACAAGAGACACAAAGATTTACTTGGGGAAAACCATAAAGGTGAAAAACCCCAATAACTTCCTCAGAGATAGATAGAGCAATGATACAACCAACCAAGAGAGATAGCCATAACCTAGCAGCAGATCCTCCTCCTCCATAAGTGCGCCACTCCTCCTTGAGTGCATGTGTGAGAAGTGAGTGAAGAAATAGAGTGCCTCCCGCACTCTATTTATACTTGACTTGACTTGCCTTTTTACCTAACTCATGTCGGCTCGAACTTAACCACATAACATAATGCTGAGTGGGCCGACCCCCAATAGGGTGGTCTAATAACCCTTTGACCCACATGGCCGACCCCCAATAGGGTGGTCTAATAACCCTTTGACCCACATGACTTATATAGGGCCGACCCCAAACAAGGTGGTCTAATAACCCATCAAGTATAAGTTACGACACTTACAATATAAATGATGACACTTCCGTATAGAGGAATAATAACATCTCTATAGGAATACAATATACATATATGTGAAATACATTCCGAAGTTACATATACATCAACACTGAGGACCATGGTAGGGGAAAAATATGGGTTCCTATTGACTTTGTTCAGGGACAGGGAATCAGGGGCCCTGTCGAGCATTCTGGCTGTGGTTTTGATTATGGAAGCAAGAATTACAAGGTCCTCTCGATTCCTAACTTTTGGTTTATTTCGACTCCTACACAGCAGTTTCGTGGTAGACAAGGAGAACTGGGAGGAAACAAAACTTGGCAGCATGTGTTGGGCGATAATGGTGGTCTGGTTAACATTGAATCTACTCGTGGGTAGGATAGCCCTTCCCCTGAAATTCTCATGCATGTTCGGGGTGACTTCTCCGACATGAAGAAAGAAATTTCTCGCCTTGCTACATTCATTTGAATTTCTACCTCTGAAGTCCGGAATAGCAATGCCAAGATGAAAGACTACTTCGAGAAGCTAGTGGGAAAGCTTGATTCATTCCATACTAGCCTCAGGATAGTGGAGGCTAAATTTGTTTGTATCAGAGACAGTGGCAGAAATAGCCCATCCGTTATCCTGAACAATGACGATGAAATTGCAGGTGCAGCAACAGGAGGCAAGGAAAAGAACACTTGTCTCCATCATGGCAATTGTCTCCTTCTTTGCGTTCCCATGTTGGTTAAAGAGCTATGTTTGGGATGGAATTTTGTAATCCTTCTCATATGTATTACTCTTGTAAGTTTCTCTTGGGTCACTTTGTTAAAATTTTCAGTAGTAGCGGGCATAAGGCCTTTTTTGAAGATCAGAGACTAAAATATGAAGAGACTGTTTCGACAAATCTTGTTTTTTTGGACAAGTCTCCCCTATGCTATGTAATATGTTCCATCCTTTTAATATAAAATCTCTGTAACCGTTTGTCTAAAACAAAAAAGAATTTTTTGGTTTAAAAAAATTGTTATGATCCTTAACTTTTAAGATTAAATCACAAACAATATATCAAAATTGCTTGACACTTTATTCATTATCAATTAGCTTATGATATTTGATTATTTTATTCACGTGCTGCAAATTAATATCCAGATATCCCATTATACATCCCTTGGGTCTTCTGATTCGACAACCGAGGCCCTAACCCTCCTTTCATGTACCTGAACTCCTAAAAACGTCTAGGGAAAAATTGGTGCCAATAGTATGATTGTAGCTTAAGGAGTGAAGCACATACAAGATTATCCTATTATAAAATGCTAATTGAAAATTGGCATGACTTTAATGTTTCCACCATCTGCAGTCGAAATAAATGACAACTTGGAGAAAGAAGACAAAGTCGCCCTTTTTCTAAGAATATTTCAACTTACAAGGCCCTACGAAGGCTAGACCGTCAATTCATTTATATCCAAAACGGTGAGCACTGGAAGAATACTTACCACAACAAGGGTCAGGGGACCCTTAATTTACGAGTGAAGTGTAAACATATTTAATCTACGAAGGCTACGCTAAGAATTCAGGACTTCCAGCTCCCGCTGTAAATATTTGTGATCCACCCATTTGTTTAGTGGATAAATTTTAATAGCCTTATTCAACGGTTCACCTATATCCATATTGGACATCACAGGAAGGATCAACCAGCCCTTCTTGCATCCTAGAAGTTTAGAACTATTATGAATAGATTTATGGGCATAAAAAGGGTTAGTTTCCCCTTCCGTTATGAGGGATTTGTAAAGATAGACAACTCGGAGAAAGAGAGGCCGCTCTTTCTTTGAGAGTATTTTCCACTTGCAAGCAAATTGTGCAAAGCAATGTAAAATTCATCTATATCCATAACGGTGAACACTGGAAGAATACTTACTGCAACAAGGGGCGGCCGCCCCTTCCTTTATGAGGGATTGGTAAAAATATACAACTTGGAGAAAGAGCGGCCGCTCTTTCTCTGAGAATAATTCCACTTGCATGCAAATTGTGACAAGCAATGTAAAATTATTCAACCTACGAAGGCTAGACTATCAATTCATTTATATCCATAACGGTAAACATTGGCAGAATGCTTACCACAACAAGGGTTCAGCCGACCCTTCATTTACGATATTAGTGTAAAAAAAATTAATCTCTGAAGGCCAGTCTAAGAATTCCAGACTTTCAACTTTCGCTGTAAATAGTACGGATCTTCCCCTTCGATTAGTAGATAATTTTGAACACCCATATTATCCATCAATTCACCTATATACAGAACGACGAACAGAAGAAGGATCGACCCACCCTTCTTGCATTCTTAAAACTATTATGAATAGAGTTATGGGTAGAAGAAGGGGCAGTTGCCCCTTCCTTTATGAGGGATTTGTAAAACTAGACAACTTGGAGAAAGAGCGACCGCTCTTTCTTTGATAATATTTCCAATTGCAATCAAGTTGTGCGAAGCAATGTTCCTATGAAATTTGTGTTTGAAGTTCTGATATCTACTTTCACCAGTGCTACACAACATCTCTGGAGGAAGGAGCGGACGCTCTTTCTCCTCAGCACCGTATTCCAACACCCTTTCACTAAACACAAGTTCAACTTGCCATCAAAATCTTTCGAGGAATCTTTCTATAATTTTTTTTGTTAAAATGTTGAGATCTTGCTCCCAGGGTGACACGTGGAACGCTTATATTGTGACACGTGGCATATTTGATTTTTCCTTTGGTTTTGCTATAATTCTTTAAAAGAGTATTACGGATCTTAAAGGTACCATTTCAATACAAACTTATTGATTTGAGTTATAGTAATTCCAATGCAAGAGTAGAATCGTTTTATGTTATAGTGATTCCAATGCAAGAGCAGAAAAATCGCGTGATTCCAATGCAAGAGAAGAATTTCATGAATGGTGGAGAACTCAGGGTAAAGCCACGGTCTTCTTCGATGGGGCCTTAAAAGGTAATACGGGGATTGCAGGAGCTGGCGGAGTCATTTATTCACAGAATGGTCTCATAAAAGATATATTTCAATGGGGTTTAGGAATTAGAACAAACAACCATGCTGAATTTCTTGGAATGTCAAAAGCTTGGCAGATTGCTCATGAAAATGGCTACAAAGAAATTCAAGTATTTAGGGATTCTGGAATTCTAATGAAGATATTAAATAAGAATCACCATTCATGTTGCAATTAGTCCTTTTCAATTTTAAATCCTCTTTGTTTTTCCACATTCTGAGAGAATCCAATAAAGCAACAGATCAACAAGCAAATTTTTTTTTTTTATTGTTTTCGAACTAGAAATTTAAGCCATATATAAACAACCATGTATATTATGCAAAGTAAATAGGGAAATTTACAAACATTAGTACATGGAAAATCAACACAACTCCATTTTCAAATCTTATACAAAATAGCTAAAATGCACTTCCAAGAAAAATATGGTTCCTCACTCAATCTAAAAAAGGAAATAAAATATGGTTCGTTAATGTGTTTCATGGAGTTTTTCTAAATTCAAAGATTTTTTCTCCAGTAAATAATCATTATGTTGAATTGATGGCCTCGATTTTTTATTTTCCATTATTTAAACTATCATGCAAAAGAAATTCAAAACTTTATCTAAACTGAAACATAATACATAAATCCAAACATAATCGACAAATAATAATCAATAAATAAGAGAGGTTAAGAATTTAGACAAGAACACATAATTAAGAAAATTAATTAAAATTAATATTAAAAAAAATGGATATATATTCTTCAAATAGTAGGGACATCATCATAGGGTTTAAATAATTTTTTCAAAATTTGCGGTATTGAACAAAATCCCTCCCCTAAACTTACAGAAAAGTAAACCTAAAATGGTTTCCGATACAAGCTTAACATAAGGGCCGAAGACAAAAGCCCTGGCCTAAACTAATAGAAAACTAAACCTAAACTAAGAAGTGACCGTTTTGGGTGGGCCGCATCGCTCCCTCAGGGGTCGATATCCATCAGTTTGACCCCTCCTGATGATCTTGCTGATATTGTATCTGAGGGAGTCGAGGGAGTTCCGGCAGTTGGACGGGATGGACAGGACTATCCAGAACCTACCGAAGTAGCTGGGATCCCCTCGGGTTGATTTTGAATGGATTCATCACGTTCACCGACGAGGGCTCGCATTAGCCTCATCATTTCGGCTTTGTCGGCTTGGTCTTGCACATTCCTCTCCATCCTTTCTGCTTTGTCATTTGGCATGGTTTGCTCCAAGGAGTCTAACTTCTGCTGAACCTCTGCCATTTCCTTGTCCAACTTCTCGACTTGTATGTGGGTGTGTCCATCAATGATGCTGGTCCTTCTGTGACTACTACCTTCCACCATTAAACCAGGAGACAGGTTTGAAGAACTCCTGCAAGAAATATTATCGCAAGGGATCTCATGACCGCTGAGTAGAGTAGTGGTCGGAATCCTCAGACTTTCCTGTTCTCCGACTCTAATAACCTGACGTTGATGAGGGCTAATGGATGGAGAAAGCATCGAACATACAGCTAATTTAGAAAACATTTTCAGCAACCTCAAGTGAACAGGACCATATCCTATTTAATTCCACAACACGGATCCGAAATTATAAAAAAAACCAGAACACGGATCGCAGTAAATCTATAGAGCCGTTGGAATTGAAGATCAAAGCAATTAAAATACTATTATAGTGCGTTATAGGACATTAAGGGTCAAAGATGTTACCCTTTGATTTAATTGATGGGACATATTAATGCCAAGGGTTCATAATTGGGCAAAACAAAATTTTGAAGTCCACCGCCGATCTTGGATGGGGCATGATTTTCCTTAATAAAGTTCTTTGAAAATATATATAACCATACAAGTCAAATGTATGAAGAGGGCCATAGGTGTCTATCAAGTTTTGGTAATTGCATATCAGAAGCAAGATCTGAAAAACCAAAGTAAAAACTATTATAAATTAGAGGGTTGTTGGTGCTTCTTGGGGCAGGTTCAGGCCTTCTAAGGGAATTCTTGCCTCCTTCTAGTTGTTGGTAGAGATTTAGGGTGGTTAGGCATTTTTGTCCATTTAGTAGGTATAAAACTAGGGGTGTAGAAGCATCCTTTCTGTAGTGGCAAAAGAATACATGGGATTAAGTTCTCCATCAAGTTGGTGCTTGTAAAACAATTTTGTATACGATTACCTCATTAATAGGAAGGCTTTGTTGGTTTTAGCTTTGAGGTTTCCATGATAAATCAGTGTGTTCAAATTTTTAATTGTCCTATTCACATTAGGAATGATAATTATTTAACTTGTTCTTAATACTAATTTTATATAATAAAAAGGGTTGAAAAAGGAAATACTAATTGCCCCCCGACCTCTTAGTATTGTTGGATGAACCAACACCTGCCGCATAGTGCCCTCATCATTGCCTAACATCTTGTGTAGTTGATGCTCTAGCGCCTCTGCTTAATATTTTAAGGGCTTGGGCCTATTAGCATAATTTTGTAGGCCCCCTAAGGTAAGCTTACTTCCCTAATACTTTTTAAGCCTTCTTTGGACTCCAAAGCTCATGAACTATTTACCCGATATTTTTAGGTACCTGGGACAAAAATAATGCTAAGAATGGGGTCCCTTTGTGCAAATATTTTGTACCTTGTCCCACCTGATGAACGCCTTCCAAATTTATCTTTCACATATTGATCATGTATTCCATGCAACACGATATCCATTTCCATTGCATTATTATTTGTTAGCTCCTTCATGGATATAGTTTTTTGTAGTCTTTTTAGAGCGATGTAAGCATTTAGAACAGATTTCCAGATAATATCAAAACCTTGTGCATTTAAATGGAGTCTCATTCTTATAATCCAATCAGATCAGAATTTGATCCATTAAGAACATTTGAACCCCATCTGCAGAGTAGATACTTTCATGTTTGTCCATGTGCCATAGAGATCTTTGGTCCAGCTATCAGACTCTCTTGAAGGAATTGACTCCCTGATTTAACTGCACCAACTAGAAGGAGGCTCGAAACCTAAGGAAGCTCCACCTCCTCGATTTACTAGCTCCATCTAGAATGAGGCTACAACCCCTTGGTTGTCATAACTTCCAACTTATAGATAGGACTCCAGACCTCAGTAAAGTCCAACTCAATAGTTTTACTAGCACCAACTCGATGGAATCCTCAACTCCCTGAGATCACAAGCACCAACCCAAAGGAGACTTCAAACTCCTATCCTTGCTTGATCCTGCCACCCTAATATGAATAAGAAGAACAATTATATTCCACTACCATTGTATCATTGTTTCGATCATGAAAACCTATACGTGTATCTATGTCCTTGTACCTGTATCATTGTCCATGTATCATTGTATTGATGTCACTATCACAATCCATGTTCGTCTATGTCAAAAGGACACAAATGATCATTGTCTATGTCACAAGGCCACAAAAAATACCGATGTCACAATGTAAACTTGTACATGCCCCAAATATGTTGTCCAAGAATGGCAGTGAAGAGTCCAATTTTCAGGTATTTGATAAACCTTTTTCCCGCAGTCAAGCTCAAGCAATGGCGAAGAAACACACTCATTTGTGGGAAATTTTTTTTACTTTAATTATTTAATGAAATTGTTTTTGATGATTATTCTTGTATGTTAAAATGCATATTCAATAAACTAATTTTGTGGAAACCAAGCGTGATTGAGTAGGTTTAGGGGCATTAAAGGATGAACATGTAGAAGACTGAGGGATCACCAAGCTCGACACCCGGTTTCCTGATTTATAGAGAACGCACTCCTGTTTAAGGGGAATCGACATTTAGACATTTAGTTAAGTTCACCATTATGAATTATATAAATATGGACCTCTCGGGTAGAGAGGGGTCTCTATTGACATTTTGGAGAAACATTGTTTTAAGTTTTCTACACTATTGATATACTTTGAAGTTACAGACCTTTGTGAAGACATGGATTTTATATTTTAATAAGAGATTGATGTTGAATTCCAGCCAGGGTTTATAAGTTTCTTTCTCTCCTGAGTATGGGTTGGAGAGGGCCCCTCCAACACATAAGTCAGTGTATTTCCATTTTCAGGTATTTTCCAATTATGTGTTTTACATTGACAAATAGTTATATTGCATATGGAAGCGCTTGAATGATTTATTATTTCTGTAGTAATTTATAATACGTTCTGTAGTACATCAAAATGGTTTCAGTAGTCCTGTAGTTGCTTTCTTCCAAACACACATTTTATCAAATGATTGCATATGTATTAGCTTTGCTTTCAAAAGTCATGGTTTAGATCTGAGGTTTATGAATGTTTCCCATCGTGATTAATTACTCTGACTTCTTAGTAAATAGATGTGGAGCATGAAACAATCGCACTTCAATCTTAGTTTTAGTATTTAACGATTTAGATTAGAACTCTAGTTTTATGCATAAAGTAATTACAACCCTTGTTTTCTCTAGTATTAGAATAGATCTGTTGTGACATTTCACTTTCTAGGTTTACCATTCTGCACTTAGTTAACCTCATAAGATTATCTCTTCTACTTTCAGCATTTTAATTATTTAAAATCGATTTACTGCTTTTAGTATTTTAATTCTTTAAAAACAGATTTACTGCTTTCAGTACTTTAATTCTTTAAAATAGATTTATTGCTTTCCAGTATTTAATTCCCTAGTATAACCAGTTTTACATATTGAGTAGGCAACCCTTAGAACATCGATATCGACACCCAACTGCGACAAAGATTATCCTATAAGAGCACAAATACTGCCTGCACCTCTAAAGTTTGTACATCCCCTGGGTTGACATTTAAAGTAGGCTCTTAGTACAACTTCCCTCATTAGGCATCCATATTGGGAGCTCACCAGGCAACAAATCCTTCCAAGATATATAGCAAGACCATAAATATGCCTCCAAAGAGTGTAATCAAATCCCATAAATAATCACCAATTGACTTCATTTATTTTCACCTTCAAACTCTAGTTACATCATAGACCTCATAGTACATTGCAAAAGCTTAAAGGGATCTCATGCCAATATCATTACCATGGAATATTCCAATACAATCACCAATAATATCTATGCCATTGGAGAGTGGTTTTTTATCATTTCTCATTTTGTGTATTGGAGAGCATAGCTTGTCCATGCTTGTGGAGTGTTTACTCTACTTTCCTTATTACCAATTTCGAGGACCGTGAAAGATTCCCACCCTAATTGGGAATTGGAGAGGCCATTGTGCATTGGTCCATGACGACACATATTAAGAGGTTGTGGCACCCATTTGTGGCAAGATTCCCCACTACAGTTGGCATGATTCTCTCACCAATTCGAGTTCAAGATGAGTGGTAGTTTAAGAGGTATTATTCATGGCATGAGTCATGTAAGGTCGAATTGGAGTGGAAGAATAAGTCCCATGGAAGAGGAAGAGGCATCTTGGAATAATTGTGACAGTTGGGTTAGATTCTGTAGCCTCTAGTGTGACAACAATGATGAAGATGCTATGACACCTATGACACAAATCAGACTTGAATGCTGACATATGAAATATATGACATGTTAGGGATAAAAATATCCTCCAAGAAGGTGCACAAGGGAGTTAGTGCAGCCAAAGTGACACCCATTCGAAATGAGGGGATAAGGAGACTAGGAATTCTCTTCCCAAATTGAGTTGGAATGAATCCTTTGGAAGGAATTCGACTCATGGAGGACTTGAGAAGTTTATAAAAGTCACAAGAACAAACTGAAGGAGAGTAGCTTTTGATCATTTTTATTTGCATCTTTGCAATTTGGAGAGCTTGTACCTTGTCATGCAGGTGGAGTTTTTAATCCAATTGGGAATTGGAGAGGCCATTATGCATTGGACAGAAAACTAGAATTTGACAAAAATTGCAAATCCGAAATTCGCAGGTCACTTTTGAGTGGTAAATCTTCAGCGTTTTCAAAATCTGAGCACACCAACTTGCTCGCCTCAGTCAATTGCATCTCCCTGTCGAGTCAGAAGTTTTAAATTCCAAGTTTGGATTTTTAGGGTTTCTCTATCAAACCCTATCCAGCTCCAAATCCAGTGGTAAGATCTAAATCTTTTATTCCCATTAATTGAGTTTCTCATTAAGATGTCTCACCACACCAAGCTTGAGGATATTAATCTTGAAGGGGCTGATAACTTCCGAACATGGAAGTATAGAATTGGGTTAATCCTAGAAGAGAATGAATTGGATACCTACATAAGTTCTAGTCCCAGAGGGAGATGAGGCTAAGGCCTTACATAAGAAGAACTTGGTCAAGGCCAAGAGCATCATTGCAGATTCTATCAAGGACCATATCATACCACATGTGTCATCCCTAAAGACACCCAAAGAGATTTTTGACTCCTTAACCAAGTTGTTTGAAGGAAAGAACATAAATCAGAAGATGACTTTGAGGTATCAATTAAAGAATCTCAAGTTACAAAATGCAGAGACCATGCAGGCACACCTTACAAGGGTCTCTCAGATAAAAGAACAACTTGAAGCCATTGAAGAAGATAATATATTAGAGAATGGAGAAAATTTAGTGATGAACAGCTTGAATGGTGCTCCTAGGTCATGGGATTCCTTCATCCAAGGAATTTGTGATAGGAAGAAGCTCATCACATTCAGTAAATCGCGGGAGGAATTTTCACAGGAAGAAGCTCGAATTGTAGCTCGAAAAGAAAACATGGGTAGTGAAGACCAGGCTCTCACAACACACACCAAGAGGAATTACAACAAGAGGTCGCATCCTCATCACAAGAAGGATATTGTCCCAGGAACACAAGCAGATCCCACAAGAAGAAGAACACTCTGTTAGAGACTTCAGTAGTTCCTACAAGGAAGCAAAGATTGAGAGGGAGTCCACCTAACAACCAAACAAAGATAAGTATTTGAATTATACAAGACCGGATATTTGCTTTGCTGTAAACACATTGAGTCAATATATGGTGGAACCCAAGAAAGTTCACCTGATTGCGGCAAAACATGTGATGAGATATCTGAAGGGTAGATTGGATTATGGACTCAAATATGCCTCATATAGTGAGTTTAGACTGTATGGGTACACAGACTCAGATTGGGATGGAAGTGCTGAATACAGAAAGAGTACCTCAGGATCATGTTACTTTAGTTCTGGATCAGGCGTGATCTCATGGCTCAGTAGAAAGCAACCCTGTGTTGCACTCAGTACAGTGAAAGATGTTGACAGTATTGTTTGATGCAGAGATTGATGTTGCGGAGATACTCTGTGACAACTAGAGTTGAATCAAGTTGATAGAAAATCGTGTGTTTCATGATATATCAAAGCACATCGATATTATGTACCACTATATCTGGGATATGGTGCATAAGGGATCTGTGAAGCTTGATTATGTTCCTACAGAGGAACAAGTTGCTGATGTGCTGACTAAGCCTTTGGCTTGTGTGAATTTTGAAGCTTTGTGTGGTCTAGAGGGATCTATCTAGAAAGAAAGATCGATAGAGATCCTATCTAAAAAGATAGATACCTGTCTAGGAGGGACGAAAGACCAGTAACTAGTATTGGCTGACTGATAGTTCCAACTCTCACGAGCTGATGCCTGTATGTAGCGGTGGATGCCTCTCCAATGGTGAGGGTAGATCAGTACTGGTTGATTGATAGTATTAGTATTTAGTTACTGATGTTTATTGCAAGTGTTCCAATAGATGGTGCTCCTGATGAGGATGTCCAACAGATGGTGTTCCAGCTGATGAGGTTGCTGACAGCAGAAGATGTTCCAGTTGATGGTGTTGCTGATGAGGATGTTCCAGCAGATGGTGTTCCAGCTAATGAGGTTGCTGACAGCAGAAGATTTTCTAGAAGATGGTGCTTTGTTGATGATGATATGATCTAAAGAGGATGATATGATCCGAAGATGAGGGGGTGACAATAGGGTACACATGTTTTTTCAGGTTTTTTCAGAGATAGTGTAATCATTCCTGAGATGTTCCCTATATCTTGTTGCCGGAGCTTGAAGAGACATTATTTCGAATTGTATAAGTCAATATTTGTGATTCTTTTGATGTGTGGAGTGTCATTAATGTTTATAATGAAGAAATCAAGTTTCATTAACATTGCACAAGACTAGTCCTTGGAACCTAAATCTCAAATTTCATAACCAATGGGGAAGTTTACTAGCATTTAATTAAGTATGTGAAGACATGTATACAAACATCTGATTCATGGTAGTTGCAAAAGCCTATAGAAACTAGTTGATGATGAATTGGGGAGATCATTGAAGTCCTTTATCAGTACCAAGTCTCTGTTCTGAAATTTGGAAAGGTCTTACAACATTTGGGAAGTCATCTTTGTCCCCTACCCTTTGGGGTTTTGAACCTCGATTTGACTAGTAAAATTCCGCTGCTTCTTCTGAACTTAAATGGATGTTGCAGAAGTATTTTGATATTAATCTACAATCACCAATGAGGTTCCTTTTTATGTCTTAATACCCTTCACATACCTTCAGACCCAATTCGAAATCCTTTAAAGAGTCTTTTAGAGCCATCTACCCTTGGGGGCTTCAACATAGATTTTCCTAGTAATTCCGCCTTTCATTCTCTAATTGTAAATGCAAGTGGTTGAAGTATTTTGGAAGTTTACAAGCCCATAGTAGTGGCATAAATGTGTCATAGTACATCTCAATGGTTATGAATATTTTTCAAATTATTTTTTCAAATTGATAGGTATTTTTTATGTTTCTAAAATTTCCTCTATATGGGTTCTTGGTTTATCTTCGTTAAACATTGCTTATTAAAATATGTAGAGAGGAACGATGCAAATTTTGTCTCTTTTTATGTGCCAATACCTTTCAAACACCTTCAGACCTAAATCATAAGCATTTGAAGCCATTTGGAAGCATTTGAGTCATTAATAGTCTAAGGGTCGAATTGGCCAAAAATTACAATTTTTCAATTTTAACAAATTTATTAAAAAGAGACACTACATGAAAAATAGAATTATGCAGCTAATATAAAATGCGTTGTGTAAAAAAACAACACTAACCTTAGATGTTATTGCTATGACATGTGATCTCTTCTTCTCTTCCTAATTTAATGTGTCATCTCAATGCCATCTTGGAAGATTGATCTTGTTGTTTAGACTGAATCTCTATCCCTTACGGTCATCTCTCCCTTTTCTTCATCGACTTCTTCCCATGTTACACTATATCTTCTACAAACCCATCTACAAACAATGTCTAGAATTGGTATAATCGATCAAACAAGTGATTTCTTCATATTATTGTTAGCATTTTTGTCTTTATGTTTTTTTTAAATTTATTCTATATGGATTTTTGGGTTAGTTAACATTAATATAACATTGCTTATTAATGTTTATAGAGAGGAACAATTAAAATATTGTCACTATTCTAAGGTCTCTCACTCCAAGGGCGGAGGTGGAAAAGGCGCTAAAAAATTGGACGACTCACACCAAAAGTTGCAAACGTGTAGAAATGTGGCGAAATAATGATGCAGACCCACCCAGAAGCAAATCGACGGTGGAAATGGGTTCCCACGCTAGAAAGTGCACAATGGTTAAACTTGGAAAAGGTGGAGCGAAAATTAAACCGTTTACCACGTGGCAAGCATTGGTGGAGTCCGCTATGAAAAGCGGTTAAATTTAAACCGCTCATCGCAAGTTCCGAAACCACCTAAGCATATGTTCTATAAAATGTTTGTTCGAAGTTTTAAAAAATGTTTTTGTCACTTGTTGCCTGGAGGAAAAGAACCCATGGGAAACACATCACTGTCTTCGTCAACTAGAACAACAACCAAGAAGCTCACTGCACAGGTAGCTCGAAACCCTCAGTGTTTAGATTTTGTGTTGCAGATGGAGAAAACCCAAGACCTTCTTCCCTTCAATGAAAGTTTAGATGAAAATGAGAAGCTTGTATTTGATAGGGAAAGGGATCTTTTCGACCCTGTTTTGTCTGTGTGTAGTATTTCGCAGTCTAAGGAGAAATCAATGGAGTTTAAGTCGTAGGGAAAGGATGTATGTAATGTTTTTGGTTCTTTTCTGTACTATTTTTGTGTCGAACAAACCCCACATTTCCCCGAATTTGTTTGTTGGTGTGCGACGAATTATTCGCAGGGTGAAAGGGTAATCATTACTGTAAAAATGAGCAAAATTCTATGCCCAGTAAATGCGCAGACTGCCCATGAGGTTCTATGCTTACCTGAAACATTTCCCAAAATCCCTAAGTCATTTAACGAAGAAAATTTGGCAAAGTTTTATAGAAACTGCAGTCCTGCAAAAAAAGACAAGTTTTAATTACAAGCCTTGAAAGATGGTCTGTCGCATGAAAACCTATCGTTCCCTTTGAGTATTGATGTCTTTCAGCGAGATACCCAGTTAGTTTTGTCCTTGTTGAGTCAAATTTTAGGTCTACATAGTGATAAGTCAATCACGAAAGATATGTTAGGTTTCCTTCTCCAAGTAATTTCACCAGAGTCACAGTTGAGTCCGGTGTGTTGTTTTAATTTTGATGAATTCCTAGCTGAAGCGATTCATGGCCAGTTGGTGAATTTCAACTAGTTGAAGAATTTCAAATATCGGTCATATCTCCTAAAGTTGTTCATGTGTTCAAACGTTTCAGATTCCAAGTTTCTTGGTACCATCTTTCCTCATGACCTTCCTAAACAGGTCAATATGTTTGAGATAACCCATAAAATCATGGTAGAAGTTTACAGAATTATTTTTAATGCTGAAATGCCTCAAGTGTTAGAAGAAATGAAAGAAACTTTGCAACCTACACTAGAATGCCAAACAGGTGATTGGTTCTTGTATAGAGAACATACTATAATTATGGTGTATGGTTTTACTGGAGCACCATATCTGTTGCCAGCCTTTTTAACAGTGAGGGTTTTTACCTTGGAATTTATTAGACAAAGGTTGCATTCAGAAGAAGAACATTTCTATGCTTTCAAAAAAGCATCAGATGTGAAATTCCCTCTTAGAGTTGGTCCATTCATCATTAAGAATAAGGCAGCCCTCTCTGTAGTAGAAAAATTACTGAAGATTATGGATTTCCAAGAGGCTGAAAGGATTAATTATGATCCTCATCAAATGATATCGCAAAGGAGACATCAAAATGGAAACAAGCCTTTTGATCATCAAACAGTAGAAGGATTGAAAGAAATGGCAAATTTATTCAAATTTGAACAAGATAATAAAGAGGCGAATATGGAACAAACAGGTAATTTTTCAATGTTGGTTCAGACACTAGCTAAATCTGATATCACGAATAAGAGAATTATTCCAAAAGTTGATAGTATGGAAGTCGATCAAGAAGTTTCAAGGAAGAGATGAAAAGTGGAATGACAGAAGGAAATTATTAGTATGGAGGAATGAGATTTAGTTGTTCCAGAAAAAACTAGTTTGATTTCATCGCCACCTGCAAAAATAAAGGAATATTGTTTTTCAGAAATAAAGGAATCCAGAAGTAACTCTCAGTATATGTCCAAATCTAGTGTCCTTTCACAATAAACATCAAAGAGGAAGTAGTCTTATGAAGAAACTCAAAAATTGTACCCTCAAGTAAGAACGCTGGCAGAACAAAAAATTTCCCTTCTTATAGCTACATATCTAGGAAGAAAATCTATAAGGTTTGCAGTGTTGAATGATGAGAAAGTTTCTGAAATGGAAGTTAAGCTTGATGCGATTAATATACTAGATAATATTCAATTGCATAAACAAACAAGAGATGTCCTGTATTCAGATTTATTGCAATTCACTATAAAATTTTTTAAATTGCAGTTTGTGATAGCAAAGCGGGAGATTCAACTGAGGCAAGAGAAGACAAAAAATAGAGAAAATTTGATCCAGATCAAAAGACTACAAGTGGACCTTTGTACCGTGGGAGCCGAGCCAGGGAAAAACCAATGTACCAAAAGGCTCATTGATGAAAAAGAAAATGCCATTCCAATTTTCAAGAAAAAATTGAAGGTGCCAAATAATCAACATGTGCAATCTCCAGAGTTGACAGCATTACAACAAGAAAAGTAATCCATATATCAAGAAATGATGGATCACAAAGGTAAAATGTTAAAGTTACAGGATGAAAAGCATGCTTGGTAAAAACAAAGGATTGAATTGTTCTCACAAATTTCATTTTTGAATACCAATCAGATTGAAACTGTGCAAGCGCCAGAGAAGCGAGGGGATCAATCACATTGTACGGATGAAGAACAAATGGAAAATTCCTACAATAAGGAACTGACCAATGATATGTCACAAATTAGTCTAAAATATGTAGAGATAGAGGAGTTGAAAGCGAAAAACCAGAAGTTGAAAGAGGAAGTAATTTGAAATTCTGGAGCAAAGATAAAGGCTTTGAGTGATAGAAATCAACTACAAAAGAAAGTTGATAAATTAAAAGATAAATTGACAGGTCGACTTCCATTACACGGATCTAAACACCTTATATGGGATGCAATATCAGTGGAAGTCACCAAATTCTGGTTTTATTTGAATTTTATAGTAGATAAAGATGCTATAGAAAACATAGCTCTCAAGAGGTGTAAAGTGGCAAACTAGACATTACGCAAAAGGCCTTCAGAAACAGCTCAAAATACAGTCAGTTTGTTAAAAACTCTAACCCAATTAGATATGCAGAGTTTTGGAATAAAAAACAGACAATCAATCATCATTTGGGCAAGAAGAGTTATTGGCAAGCATGATCGTGTTAAAGAAGTAGAAGACATGGCGCAACAGATGGTCCTTGAAGTTCAGAATTTTAAGGAATTAGTTTTGGGGCCTTTTGAATCTAGTTTACCTTCTTTCTGGAGTGCTGATGGAAAATTAATGACTCAAGAAAATTATCACAATTTGATAGTACATGCTCATATGGATCACTCGAAATTTGAAGGTTTGGTCAAAGGATTAACTAGAAAGACAATAATTGATAAATTGACCGGTGATTTTGAAATAATTAAACAATTTGTAATGATTAAGAAGGGTCTGCCAGATGTATGTTACACAGAATGCATAGAATTGGAGGTGATGGTGAAAGAAATGATGGATTACGAAATCCCAACTCAAGATCAATGGAAAATTGTTGAAAGATTTGCGAAACCAAAACACAGGTTATGTCAGGAATAAATATTCAGGTGTCTTAATTTTAAATGACATTGTGGTTCCTTTGTTAACTGCCCGAGTGTTACATCAGACAAATTTCTTTTTTTAGTGAAGAATTCAAAGAATGTTTTGTATAAATTTTGATTTTACAAAGTAATAGGGGTTGGCTCCAAAACAGATATTCATATGTTGTTACTTTCTTCAGTATTTTAATTTCTCTTTTGTGAATGTATTTCATGTTACACCATCTTATCGCTATGCCTCATAGTTGACTGTAATATCTGAGTTAGAATTCATTTTATATGCTATGATCCACACATTTAAATGTTTTCAATGTTCTTTCTTCCAAATTAATGCAGAATTCATCCTGGAACGGAGAATGGATAAGCTATAACATATAAACAATATTTATCTCGACTTCTCACCTCCGACAAGAAGGATCGGCCTCCCCTTCGTTTATTATAAAATTGTGAACAACTATATCCAACTAGTCACCTGTATCCAAAATGGTGAACACAAGAAGGATCGATCGACCCTTCTTGCAGTCTAGAACCATTTTGAATAGAATACTGGGAAGAAGAAAGGTTGGTTGACCCTTCATTTATGAGTGAATTGTAAAAATATTCAACCTGCCTAGGCTGGGACAACAATTCCAGACTTCTGACTTCCGCAATGAATAGTTGGGATCGGTATATTGGCTAATTTATAACATATCAACAATATTTATTTCGACTTGCGAAAATAAGAATCGGTCGCCCCTTCATTTAGTAGACAACTGTAGACACCTATATGTTACAATTCACCTGTATCCAGAGTGGTGAACACAAGAAGGATTGAACAACCCTTCTTGTAGCCTATAACTATTTTGAACAAAATACTCGGCACAATAAAGGTCCATAGTGGTGAACATAAGAATGATCGACCGATCCTTCTTGCACCCCCCATGAGGATTTCATCGCCTTTTCCGAAGACGCAAATATATTGCGGTTTGTGGATACCTAGATTTCTTAAAACGTTCCATAAATTCCGCTATCTCGCAACCTACAATGCAGATTCTGGGATGGGACAACAATTCCCGACTCCCAACTGCCACAGTAAATAGTGGGCACTGGAGATTGACTAAGTTATAACGTATAAACAATATTTATCCCAACTTTTGACCTCCAACAAGAAGGATCGGCCGCACCTTTGTTTAGTATAAAATTGTGAACACCTATATCCAGGAGTTCACTTGAATACAGAATGTTGAACACAAGAAAGTTTGGCCGACCCTTCTTGCAGTATAGAACTATTATGAAAAGAATACTTGGTAGAAGAAGGGTCGGCCACCCCTTCATTGCATGAAAATTTTTAACAAAGGCAAGGTAGCCTTTTAGTTACAGTCAAAATGCTTTGGTTTGGTGGAAAAGAAGAGATAAGAAACAATCCAATCTATAATCTTTAATAAGTTTTATTTGTTATCTCTATATGATTTGTAGAGCATGTTGACCAATAATTTTCCAAGCTTAATTAAGGTTTCCATCTATTCAATGCATGTAAATTCCATTTTTAATACCATAAATCTTTTCAAATTATTAGTTGGCGTGCATATATTTTTTTCCAAATATTCAACCTCCGAAGGCGAGGGTGTCAATTCATGTATATGAAGGATGGTGAACACTGAAAGAAGACTGTGCACAATAAGTGTTGGTTGGCCCTTCATTCACAAGATAAATGTATACACAACAAAACCCCTTTCACTAGCCCCTTCGGTATCACCTTGTAACCAGGTTGAAGTCTAACCCCAAGCAAATATGGGGGTTGCACAATCAAGAATCTCTTAACCATGGTGATGCACAGATGTCGTTACGATCTTCACGTAACGTTCTATATAACATCAACTAACTAATGGGATAGAACACCAGATGACTTCGCACTTGGCATCTATCGCAGTATACGGAACTATGTTGAATCTGTACTGTATTCACCAGTTAGCTACGAATTCGTAAAAATATGTGTTTCTTCTTCACAATCACGCACTTGTATTCCAATTAATCAATGTGCAATTACCATTCACATACATATAAATTAAGTACAAAAACTGACATAAACTTGAATACAAAACATGTGATAAACTCATACACATAAACAAGAAAGATCAGTCGTCCCTTCTATGATGATTTCTCGTTCTATGATCGATCCTTATCTCAAATGACTCTATAAAATGTGTATTCGATCTCTCATGGATAATGCTAGCATATTTGTTCTTAATCAATCAATTGATTTTGAAAATGAGGGGTCATTCCTTAACCATCAATCATTAGCATGAACATTTGCAAGTATGCATCCAATATTAAAACACTAACTTATAATTATAAACATTGTATGCATTCTTATATTGACTACTTAATTTTGACTGTTTTGCAGATAAAGCATGGCTGCGTTGTTAAGCTTCAATAACTAACAGGAAATCCCTTTCTTTGAATTGACAAAATATCACGACATTCACCTATTCACAAATGGATGGTATGTTGAGATGGAAGAACCCGATAATTTGTACACGGAATTATATCTATTCTACTTGGATTACGAGAGAGCTCGGACTAGAGCTAGAATATTGACATATGCAGATCCCGATGAAAAGTGGTTTGATATTATGGTTTTTAATTATCGACCAGATGTAATGAAAAGTGGTCTCGATCCATATCCGATTTCCTATGTGATGCAAGAGTGGGATTTTCCCTCGTATGAGGTTTCTAATCGTTCTGGAATTTCTCCAATATTAATTATAAAATATGTGGACAATAGAAGATCATTTCTCCAATATATTGTAAAATATGTGGACAAATGTTCCTTCAAACAACTGAAAGGAAGTCCTTCTAAAGCGATGTTGCGGAAAGCCACTAAGAGCTTTGAAAGTTCAAAATAAGTTCAACAATAGCAGATCAAATACTTTTTGTTCAATGAGCAAGGTTTTTCCATTGACGTAGCAAGATGTGTTGCGCCTCTGCACTTACAATATCGAAAAGTTGATGAGGAGGCGTGCAAAAGATGGTTGTATCTCTTCTCCATACATTTACAACAACATTGAGAGATACTATTCTATTGCCTTTCGATAAGGAGACCACATTGACCTTTCTTCCTAGAAATGAAGAAGAAATTAATATGCCATCAATAAATTTTTATATATTGGATGGGCTTGACATACTATTTTTGCGCATAAAATAATCATTGTAGATGATCGATAATGAACGGCTCGTCTTCTACATAGAGACGTTCCTCAGAACACCATCAACAAATTATGCGAACAACAAAATTTGTCAAACAAGGAATTTGCAAACACTTCATTCATTTCTCAAGTTAAAAAAGCAAGGGAGAAATGGAAACGTTTCCATTGATGCTTGGCAGGTATAGAATTTTTCTTTTTATCAATCAAAGTCTTTAGATTGTTGCCTGTGTTAATAATGAAATTAGCAAATTAACTGCAATATTCAATTTTATATGTTTGTAGTCTTTCCAAGATGAATGTATGGATATCCTTCTTGTTCAAAATAAGGAGAGCCTTAAAGACAAGATAACTCTTGTTTTGACATTGGATCGACTATGGACCAAATGGCAGTCTGTATTTGGGCTTTATAAAAGTGGCTCCTTGCCATGCTCGCCCAAGAGCATCATTGAGGATGATTTTGTTCAAAACAAAATAAAGAGTTATAGCTCTAATTTTTTTAGACCATAATTGCATGATCTTGATGAAGATGAATTGACCACTGTGGCGGAAAATATAATCAATGGATCGGTTTGGATAAGCACATCAATCGATAAAAATGTTTGTGTAGAAACTTTAAATCAATATTGCAAACAAATCAAGGGCGAGAGGTCAACTAGGCATTCGTTCATTGAATATTTCAAAGTTAATGATGTTCAAATTGATCGATCACAGACTGTCACTGATGATAACGTCATTGAAATATATAAAATTGCACCAAACCATCTCCAACAAGTGTGTAGTATTTTAAGCTCTGAAAAGCAAGCAAAATCTCTGAGTAAAAAGAGAAAGAATGAATCTGAAGTGGATAATGGTACCAAAATACCAATTGATGCTCAGAAAATATTGAATCTATATATCAATAAAGAGTGGATGGGTATGTCCATTCATGATGTCAAAAATAGTTCACAGTTTGCTTGTCAATGTTGTTATCCCGAATCTTTGGTCAGCACACTCAGATAAATTCCATTCTTTGGTGCAGCAGTCAGCTGTGAATTTGTTGTTGTGGATATGTGTAATTGTGATAGTCCATGGAAAGAACAAGACATGCTTGCATTTTTGTACTACTTAGAAACAACTGAAGAGACATGTACTTGTATTTTTTTAGCTGATATGGAAAACTCTTGTATGATTTCTAAAGCTTTCACAATTTTTAGCAAGAAATCAAAAAAATATGTTACACCGAATCCTACAAAGGGAGTTTATAGAGAATTCTCCAGGGACAGTCTTGTTTATAATAGGATTCTCTATTATACAGTGTTGGAGCATTGGAAGGGATAAGGATATTTTATCTACTTCTGAAATTGATATGGAATGGAAGGATGATGGCCTACCGATGATTGATTTACCTCGTCCCAAGGTTGACAATGATAGTGCGAGAAGTAATGTGTTTGCAAAAGAAAGGACACAAGAATTATGGGATTACATAGTTTCCAGACAGATCTCTTCTCAAGGCACAGTTCTTTCATTGTACGCAGGAGGTAGGCTTCTTCGTTCGTTGATGAGGGATCCAAAAAGAATAGTTATTTCTATTGTGGAGACGGTACAACAAGAGTTGTTTATGAATAGTTTCTATCATGAATTGGGTGTAAAACAAGGTATTTCTATTAACTTTTTCAGATGTCTTTGATTTTATTTTACTTTTCTAAAACAAGGTATTTCTATTAACATTTTTAGATGTCTTTGATTTTAGTTTACTTTTCTTGGTTGGTTATGTTCAATAACTTCTTCAAATTCCTATTCTACTACAACTTCAAATAAAGAGCACACCCAGGTATCATCCAATCAAATTGTACTATCCGATGACAAAAGTTAATGTGATAGAAAATCCACTAAGAACTACCAAACAGGAGCACAAACAGGACAAGAAGGTAAAAAATTATTTTCAAAGGTCATGGTTAAATTAACTAGATTATGAAAGGGGATAGTGACCTTGAATACTTGAAAAAATTATATAAAATGTATACCCACAAATTTCCAGGTCAACATGTGGATCATCCACAACCAGAGCTAGCATTGACGATGCCCCTGGATATTGGCCACCAAATCATATTGGAGAATAATGGACCAGGCGATAGCTTGGAAAATAATGAAGAAGGTGAGAGCTCGGACAATATTGAAACTGGAGAGGGCATGGTATCAAAATTTGGTGTCTCTAGTGATGTTACTCACCAGTCAAATGTTGGCCTGCCATTGACAGGTAAAAGACAAAGAATATTTTCTACTTAAATTGATAAAACAAATTTATTCCGAAGTATATAATGACAAGCAATATTTCTGCGCAACTCCCCATACAAAAATGTTATCGATATTAGAAATTGAAGGTTTTATATTTCGCAAGAAAGCCACAGAAAATGATTCCAAAAGAGAAAAAAAGGAAATAAAAAAATACTGTTGGAGGGGAAAGAGTAAAAAAGGGGGAAGAGATTACTAATGGTGAATTTGAATTTAAACATAGAAGAACTTCATATGAGTCACAAT
The DNA here is from genome assembly GCA_027924585.1 of Larix kaempferi. Taxonomy (NCBI): domain Eukaryota; kingdom Viridiplantae; phylum Streptophyta; class Pinopsida; order Pinales; family Pinaceae; genus Larix; species Larix kaempferi. The sequence goes on along the minus strand of BSBM01000940.1, from coordinate 6,968,806 downwards.
CAAATGCCATTGTATTTTTGGATTTACTTCTTTCCAAATTCAATGTTGGGATTTGGTCATCTAAATGTAGTGTCGATGAGGGGAATCCACTGCTTACAAAATTGTTTATCGCATGCGGTAAAGATAAATCATATGAGAAATATTTTTTATTTATTTGGTTTCGAGAGAGATGTACCTATGATCAAGAAGGAAATACACAAAAAAATATGGAGAGTGTGTGGATGGAGTTCCCAATGAAAACTTCAGAAATTAATACATCAATGAATGTTTTCGAGAGTGATGGTGAGAAAACACTTCCATTTCAAAACTGTATTTTGAGTAAGCCCTTTATTGAATTGTCCCTTAGGACAGATACTGAATTGGGACGTGGACTTTGGTAGCATTTTAGTAAAAATTTGCATGAATCAGCTAATATCAGAACCTTTAATGCCTTCTCCCAGTTGAATCCTGGTTGAGTGGCAGCCATCAAATGTAACCTATCATTGCCTAAATTTTCTAGATGTAATCTATCATTGCCTATTTTAAATCATTCAATGTGTTTTCTATTTTTTCCGGAGACGTTGCTATTTTCGTTTTTCATGTAACATATTATTAGCTGAGTGTGATGCTTTTATTAAATCAATTGAATCTGTGAAATTTTGGGTGATTTTTCTATTAATCTTTGGAAATCAACATCTTCATGTATAGTTGCATGGTTGTGATCATTAACTTCATGAACAAAGTGTTGTTGTTGTTGTTATATATATAGTCATTGTTCTTGTATGCAGTCAGGATATCACCACAAAATAAACTATTGGTCTTGGGAGTAGAGGGATTGCTCTTTGTAGTTCGTATATTATCCAACATTGGAGATTCTTCCAAACAACCTCATTTTGATCATAATTGCTATCGTTATTATACACATATGTTAAGCCCAGAAATTATTAGTGTTGCCAAAGAGTATTTCGACGTTGCTCTGTGGTTTTCCTTGCTCGACAACATGGAAATTACAAATTTCCTTGCTATATTTGAATGGTTGAAAAATGAAGATTTTGTATTTTTTTGGGGTCAAGAGCAATGTAAACTTAGTACTATTTATAATCACTCAAATTGATGTCTGTTAAATTTTCAGAATTTACTTCAATCTAATCTAGGATCTTAATTGAGAGAACAACATGTACAACAAATCTACAGCATATCAACCATGGACACAATAATGCAAGCACACAAGAGACACGGAGTTTACTTGGGGAAAACCATAAAGGTGAAAAAACCCAATAACTTCCTCAGAGATAGATAGAGAAATGATACAACCAAAATACAAGAGATAGTCTTCTCCTAGCAGCAGAGCCTCCTCCTCCATAAGTGCGCCACTCTCCCAAGTGTGAGTGAGAGAATAGAATGTGTGAAATGAGAGAGATGCACTCTCTATTTATACACTAACTTGACTTGACCTTTACTCAACTAGGTCGGCCTCAACTTAACCACTTCACATAATGCTGACTAGGCCGACCCCCACTAGGGTGGTCTAATAACCCTTTGACCCACATGGTCGACCCCCAATAGGGTGGTCTAATAACCCATCAAGTATAAGTTATAACACTTACAATATAAATGACGACACTTTCGTATAGAGGAATAATAACATCTCTTTAGGAATACAATATACATATATGTGAAGTACATTCTGAAGTTACATATACATCAACACTCCCTCTTAACTAGGAAGGTATTTCTTGACACAGGTTTTCTAGCACAAGTCATCTTCTCTGGATCATCGTCACTGGATAATCGTCATCGAGTCATCATCATCATCACTGCTGCTGCTATCTCAATCAATCCCTGAATCTACTCGTCATAGGAACTTCTACAGAGCCAGTCCTTTTTCATACTGGATGTAGGCCCACCACCTGCAGGTCTTCATCATCACTGGCCATACTATGGAAATATCAGGACTTATTACGTGCATCACAAAACCTTAAAAGAGTCTCTTGACTAGCAAGAACCCTAAAGAGCATCTCAGGCCTTTTTCATCCTGTCTAGACCTCCAGGACTTATTACATGTGACCCCACCACAAAACCTCGAAAGAGAATTCCAGGACTGATTACGAGCACAAGGCTCAACTTATCGGATCTCCCAAGGCACAAATTACATATGGTCACAACAAAACCTCGAAAGAGCATCCCAGCACTGATTACGAGCACAAGGCTCAACCTATCGGATCTCCCATAGCACAAATTACATGTGGTCATGGAAAAACCTTGAAAGAGCATCCCAGGACTGATTACGAGCACACGACTCAACCTATCGGATCTCCCAGGGCACAAATTACATGCCATAGGACAAAACCTCGAAAGAGAATCTACCAGATATCCCAGGGCACAAATTACATGCCATAGGCCAAACCTCGAAAGACTATTTGTAGAACTCCCAGGGCACAAATTATATGTCCTCCCAAGCAAAACCTCGAAAGAGCATTTTCCAGATATCCCAGGGTACAAATTACATGCCACAGGCAAAATCTCAAAAGACTATCTGTAGATCTCCAAGGGCACAAATTACATGCTAATCTGCACAACCTGTTCCACGGCCACAGAGTATCAACCTGATACTCACCATACATCATCCTGATGTACACATGATCATCCTGATTATCACCATTGCCACATCCTGCTGCATGTCATCTGGAGCAACATCCTGAAGCTCGTCATCCATGATCATCCTGATCATACAATGCATCTACCTGATGCATACCAAGTATCTACCTGATGCATATCATCATACATGATCCACCTGATCATACAGTGTATCCACCTGATACAAATACAAATACATGATACATATCACCATACATGATCCACCTGATCATACAATGCATCTACCTGATGCATACCAAGTATCTACCTGATACATATCATCATACATGATCCACCTGATCATACAGTGTATCCACGTGATACAAATACAAATACATGATACATATCACCATACATGATCCACCTGATCACACAATGTATCCACCTGATACATATACAGATACATGGTCCAAGCATCCAACATGATGCATATACAAAATACATACAAATGATCCAACCGATCATATCCAACATCCAACATTATTCGTACATACATATACATATAAATGATCCAACTGATCATATCCAGCATCCAACATGATGAATACATATATAAATGATCCAACTAATCATATCCAACATCCAACATGATGTGTATACAGAGCAGTAACTGGAGCATCGTCCTGATGCTCATCATCCAGCGCTTACTTCCACAGCCATGTGAAGGATCCTCCTTACAACATGCTTGGAATGGCTTCTACAAATGTGTCCATCACTTCTTCCTCAAAGTGGCATCAATCTGAAGAACACCAACCCTCTCCCTAAGGTACTCGAACTTCACCCTGGCTAGTGGCTTCATTAGCACATCTGCAATCTGCTCGTCTGTCCCAGTGTACAAGAGCTTCATAGCTCTTCTTTGCACCATATCCCTGATATAGTGATATTTGATATCTATGTGTTTCGACCTGTCATGAAACACTGGGTTCTCGGATAGCTTCACACAACTTTGGTTATCACAAAAGATACCAGTAGCATCCAACGGGAGATCAAATAACTCAGATAGTAGCTTCCAAAGCCATACTGCCTCACAACTAGCTGAACATGCTGCAACATACTTTGCCTTAGCTGTACTCAGTGCTATGCAGGACTGCTTCCTGCTGAACCAAGAGATCACACCTGATCCCATACTGAAGCAACATCCAGATGTGCTCTTCCTATTTGCAGCACTGCTAGCCCAATCTGAATCAACATAACCCTGCAGGTTAAAATTTTGATTCGCTTCATACTTGAGCCCATAATCCACTGTACCCTTCAGGTACCTCAGAACATGCTTTACAGCAACCAGGTGAACACTCCTCGGATCCGTCAGGAACTGGCTCAATGTGTTCACCGCAAAGCAAATATCTGGTCTCGTGTTCGTCAGGTACATCAAGGACCCAATCATCTGACGATACATAGAGACATCAACCAGTACAGATGAAGCATCACATAGAAGCTTTAGATTCGATGCCATAGGTGTATCCATGGCCTTGCAATCCATCATCCCGAATCTCTTCAGGATATCTACTGTGTACTTCCCTTGACCAAGGAAGATCCCACCTGCACTCTGCCACACCTATGACTCCCTGTCATGTATTTCAAAACTGAGTGGCTGCTCCACATATACTTCCTCTTCAACTACACCATTCAAGAAAGAAGTCTCGACATCCATCTGGTGTATCTTCCATTTCATCACTTTTATACTTCTCTATGTTGCCATCTACAGCATGCTTGATCTGATAGATCCATATGGAATTCATAACAAACTTTCCTTCAGATCTTGGGACCGCATCCCAAACATCATTCTTCATGATCAATGGATCATGGCATTCTTCCCGTATCTTGGGAACTTCAATATCTTCAATATATTCAATAGATAATTTTGTTGCTTTGAACAAATGTTGTAGTCCTTCTTTTGTAGGTGACGGTATACGATCTTTCCTACACAACAAGTTAAATTTCATGATTAGAAAACATCTCATAGTTTTCAGAACAAATTCTTACACATAAAGAAATATGTCATCCAATCATGCAATTATTTTAGCCAATGCTTCAATACAACATTTATCCATATCTCGTAACTTTCTAGATGCCTTCCAATCTCTACCAGAACATTGTTAAGAGTGTGCACAGCTCCCAACATGTAAGCAAAGAGGTTTCATTCTAGATAGGTAGCAATGGAATGTTGTACAGTGCCATAGGCCACTTACCCATCAAATGCATATTAGTAGTATATTGTTCATTAATGAAATCATTCTAATATGCACAATACATATCCTAAGTCTAGGAACATAAGCCTATACATCATTGAACAATTTTATTTAAACACACAAATATGTAAGAAATGGTAATTAAAATACTTATCTTTGTTTGTTTGTTGGGTGGACTCCCTCTGAGTCTTTTCTTCCTTGCAGGAGTTGCTGAAGTAGCTTCTTCTACACCTTTCTATTGTGGAATGCAGAAGGATGGTCAACTCCCTCTAGATATCTACATCCTTGCAGAAACTACTGGAGTGAGCTCCATCTTGATCTTTGCTTCCTGGATTACCTGTCCTTGAACCTATATTCATCCTAGATCCCTATGCATACTTATTAGTATCATGATTATGTTATCCTTGTAATCTCATACATTCATTAGTATATTATCAATACTATCAAAACACAATAATCTTAAGTATGTATATTCATGATCATTTCAAACAGAAATAATAAACATTAGTATTCAAGGTTTTAGGGAAGTCTTCTTTTACTCGTGCATATTCTTATTTGATCATAGGACTCTTCTGATTAGTTAAATCATCAATGCATAAACCCGTGATTACTCAAACCTATACCTTCATGATTCTTCTGGTTAGTCATATCATCAATTATGGTAAGAAACATAATATGCATACAACCATGACTATTCAAACCTATGACTTCATGAATAATCATTATCAACAACACAATAGTATAAGATCCTAACACAAGGTAGGATTCTAGCTTGATATAGGAAAAACATACCTGGATTAGCATGCTAGCTAGTTATGTCTAACATACCCGCATAATGTCTTATGGTTCTCTTCAGTGCCTTGTGCTAGTAACATGCATGTCTCATAGGTTAACCATTGTAGGACCAAGTTATACATACCTCGAAAGTAGATCTTCTATGTGATCCATGACAATGGATGAATCTTTGTCTTCATGTCACCATGATCATATGTTCTTGAAGTAGAACATGATTTGTCTTTCTTGGTGTACCTTTTATGTTAGCGAACAACATAAACCTCATACAACATCACAATGCATTAGTACATTCATAAGTGTCAAAACCTTAATCAATGAATATCTTCTATTAAGGTGATACGACAAGTCTAGTAATTAATCAAGATTGCATGTAATGATATGAAGAGAAACATATGATAAACTTAAACATGAAACATACCTGTAAACCATACCTATCAAGATTGCTTGTAATCTTCTTATGGAAGGCCTTAGCCTCCTCTCCCTCTGAAACAGGAACTTCTTCACTTATGCAAGTGACCAATCCATCTTCTTCTAGGATTAACCCAATACACTTGATTTAAAAGAACTCGACCTGGAGCTAGATTAGGGTTTGTTAAAGAAACCCCAAAAATTCAAACTTTGAATTGCAAAATTCCAAAATGATAGAAATATGTGCATTGATGAGCTGATCAAGCTGGTATATTCAGAATTTGAAAACTACAAAGTTTCACTCCTCAATTTTTGCTTTGAAACTTCCGGATTCACTGGACGTGACCTCGAACTGGGGTTTGATGAAGCCCACTCTTCTTCCCAATCAAAAGGTTTGATCCAAAGCTCTAATCTTCTATTTTTATGCTGAGCTTCCAACCGTGGTCACAGATTTCAAAAATTCTCATTTTTGCAGAAGCCCTAATTTTCCACTTTTCTAATCAAAGTCCCAAACTAGGGTCTGATCAAGCCCGACCTTCTGTCCAACCAAAAATTCTGATCTTGGTCTCCAAATTTCTATTTTGATGAGTAGCATTCAGCCGTGGTCTCCGATTACAAAAATTCCAACTTTATCTGAAACCCTAAATTCCAGAAGCCATGAATGAAGGTGCTCAAAAATAATTCTGATTTGACAGAAATATGTACTTGATTGTTTTTGGTGTAACTCCAAACTTTTCGATCCACAGGGTCTGAAAATTTTTCTCGAGATAGCCCAACCTATTATCTTTCCATCCCGATAGGTCTAACCTCAATTTGATTCTCTGAGAGAGAGTTATGCCATGTGTCACAACGTGACCTGTTTATGGGATAATACAGGAGACCAAACTTGTACGGTGTGCCACGTGTCACTGGTTCAACTTCGGCCTCTAATTTTTTTTCTTGAAATAGCCTGACCTGTTATCTTTCCATCTCGATAGGTCTGACCTCAATTGGATTATTTGCGAGAGAGTTATGCCAAGTGTCACAACGTGACCTGTTTATGGGATAATATAGGAGAATGAACTTGTACGGCATGCCACGTGTCACTGGTTCAACTTCGGCCTCTAAAAAATTTTCCTGAGATAGTATAGTCTATGTACTACCTGTCACTTTGTACTAAATTTCATTTGGAGCTTTCTAGCCCAAGTTATGACCTTTTTCCCAAGGTCACCTGATTTTGACTCCGATCTGGAAGAGACAGAAACCCTATATTGTACAGATCATAAATCACAAAGTACAACAAATTAGAGGTTGTCCTTTGGACACAACGTACATGTGGATCTGATATTAGACCTGTAAAATTTTCATATCCGAAAATGTCACCAAAATTGATTTATAGCGAAAGTGCTACAATGACTGGTTTTTTCTATATCAAGCCCTAGCATCATAAGTGCAACAAGTGTCATACATACCATATCATGCCTTCTTTCAGGCTAGCTCTGATACCATGTTAAATTTGTAGAATTTACTTCAATCTGATCTAGGATCTTAACTGAGAGAACAACATGTACAACAAATCTACAGCATATCAACCATGGACACAATAATGCAAGCACACAAGAGACATAGAGTTTACTTGGAGAAACCCATAAAGGTGAAAAACCCCAATAAATTCCTCAGAGATAGACAAAGCAATGATACAACCAAAATACAAGAGATAGTCTTCTCCTAGCAACAGAGCTTCCTCCTCCACAAGTGCGCCACTCTCCCAAGTGTGAGTGAGAGAATAGAATGTGTGAAATGAGAGAGACACACTCTCTATTTATACACTAACTTGACTTGACCTTTACTCAACTAGGTCGGCCTCAACTTAACCACTTAACATAATGCTGACTAAGCCAACCCCCACTATGGTGGTCTAATAACCCTTTGACCCACATGGCTGACCCCCAATAGGGTGGTCTAATAACCCTTTGACCCACATGACTTATACAGGGCCGACCCCAACAAGGTGGTCTAATAACCCATCAAGTATAAGTTACAACACTTACAATATAAATGACGACACTTCCGTATAGAGGAATAATAACATTTCTATAGGAATACAATATACATATATGTGAAATACATTCCGAAGTTACATATACATCAACAATGTCTGCATACTATAATGTTGGTGAAGTACATAACATATACAAAAAGTCATTCAAGGATGTACTTATCCAATATGGAGATATATATAAACAAATAGACATGTTGTTTATAGATGAAGTGCAATATCAATCAGCAGACAATTGCAAGGAAAACTACTTGAAAATGCCAACTAGTTGGAAATTTGACAGTTCACAAGAGAGAGATATAACTATAAAAACAATGTTGTGTTCTCTGTTGAATTATCTCGGGCCTCATTCAAAAATGCGGAGTTGGTTAAACACATTGAATTTCAAATGACCATCGTGTTATACAAAAAAAATTCATTTAGTGATTTGTATATTTTTTACAACTCCTGCATTTAATTGATGTAAGTTTTATTGCACAGTTCCCATATTATTCATGGACATCGTACCATGTATCGCGTAATGTGTTTCAAAAATTGTTGAACATGAAAGCAATATACTTAGAAACATTGAACCATAATATTTTATTGATTGGGTTGTGTGTGTGTGTGTGTTTTGTTTGCAGATAGTACTAGAAGATTTGTTTATAGTAAACCATTGATAATTTTTTATTTCAATGACGTTTTGTTACATGCATTACATAGAAAACAGAAACCCCGATTGCGACGACCAGTGGACATCAAAACATCAACAAAGTAATATTTTATATGGCCAGGCTGAAGGGGATTTTTTGAAAAATGTTTTACTATTTTTGAGGCTGGCATATGGACATCTGCTCAATGAAAAACGTTGACGAGTTTTTTCCTAGATTATTAGAAAGAACGGGATTGAAAAGGGAACTATTTAGATTAATTTTAACATAGGAAGATTGTTCTTCTGTAGCCAGAGAGGGTTTTCAGGGTCATGGAAATCCTGATGTATTTTGTAATCCTTCAAGTATAGTTTGGGACACTTTGATCCATGATGGTTGGGATCGGACAAATACTTTGATTGTCGATGACTTCGAAGAAAAACATGTTTCTAATGAGGAAGGAAACTATATTATAACAAAAATTTAATATGCTTGTGATGATGTCAATGACACATTATTGTTAGATCGATTATGGCCCTGCTTGCTGCAGTTGAATGGTGTGAACGATGTGAGGCCAATTGTGAATAAAATGAAAATGAAAGTATTTTGTTAAATAATACACTTGAAATTTGAATGTTTGTTTGTACTAGTATGTTTAATTTCACTGTGATTGTAATTATTGTAAAGTGTCGAGTTTGGTTTCTGAAAATGCAAAATCAGAGTTTGAAATTGCTAAAATCTATTTTAAAATTTCAAGATTAAGTATTAGATGTGTAAAAACTAGCCTTCCCAAAGGGCAAGTGGCAATCTGCCCTTGGAAAATCAGATAAATGGGGGAACCATCGAAGGAGAACTGGAGAAACTCTGTACTTGGAGAATTGTAATGTTTTACAATCTTAAAAGAATTTCAGTTAGTTTATCTTTTCCTTTTTTTTGTTGTGTGTAAAGTTTCATTGATTCATTTTGGTTTTTCATACATACATCTAGTACCTTTGTTTAAATTGTATTGTTAATTCATAAAACATATACATCTGTGTGCTTGATTTATCATTCATATGATTTACATGTAGGTTATGCATCAGTAAATTTCTTTACTTGATTCATATTGTTTCACATTCTGCAATTACATAACAGTCATTATCATCATATTAAGTTAATTTGCTAAGTTAAGTTATTAAGCATTTAATTAACAGATCCTTAATGCCTATCATTCTAAGAACATACAGGAGGCATCCATCCATCAATGAGGTTGTGACATGGTGTTCTTGGTTATCCATTTGTGAAATGGTGTTTTGTTGAATTGTTGCTAGTCCTCTACTTTGTAGGTTAATAATTCTTTGTTTTACTCTAGCAACACTATCATTAGAACTTTTCAGTATTTGTTCAAGTGAAAGGGGTCCTCTAGTAGGTGATATGATAAGGATATCCCTTCTATTTTCCTGCTGAGGTGTAGGTGTACCAAGAATTACAGTCAGTTGTGGGACTATTTGTTGTTCAGAGGTAGATGCCTGTGACTGGCTACAAGTGACAACCGATGATGGGAGTGTTGAAAAGTACAAAGCAATATTTGTTTCCAGAGGATTCTCCCAAAAGGAAGGTATAGACTATAAAAAATAATTTTATCCTGGAGAAAACACTTAGAAGGGAGAAAAAACTCCAGCCAAACAATCTTTCTTATATAAGATATCAGGTTCAGAATACATCATCATCATAAAATTCATCTTTGCTATGCTAGGAAAATTTTTAATAGCAGAAGTAACAACTTACATCAGAATTGAATGACAACCTTGAACTTTGCTCACTAATCCTATGTTTTACTGTTGCACATACTACTCCTCTATTGCAATTATTATCTTTTGTTCACTGCTGCACATGCTATTCTTCTAGTTCAATGGACAAACCTCACATCAACTTCAATAGTAGACCTCACATCAACTTCAAGAGCAGACCTCACATTGACTTAAACATGATACAAAATTATTGAGTGAAATAATGGGGAGGGATGGCTCCTATTTATAGTTTGGGTTTGGTGCCCCAAGCAACCCCCTAAAAATATGACACATATCACTTGGCATGCAAAGTAGCCCCCTATATATGACACATGTCATTTGGGATGCAAAGAAGCCCCTATATATGACACCTAACTCCTCCAACCTGTCATTTAGCATGCAAAGCAAAGTAGTGCCATTTGTTGAGGCCTTGAGTGTGTATATGTTGGAATGGGTTCCAAAGCTATCAACACAGGGAGAAAACCCAGCGAGAGGCTTCAAATAATTCTGCGCAAGTATTACCCTATCCTCGAGTTGTTTGGGATGGTGATCTCCCACAGATACAAAGGCCTCCGCTGGCACTTGTGGTTTTGATCCTAAAAGGATCTATCTTCCAATGAAGGAAAACAAAGTGTGTTCACTCTGAAACAAATCTACCTAGGAAGGAAAATCTAAGATAAGTTAGACCTACTCTAAAAGGTGTCCTGTTTAAATGGAGATTAACTTGATGTGAAAATAAATAAGTACATTCATCCACTTAACAGAAATGTGAAGAAGATCACTTCCTTATTTGCTTAAGTTACATTCAATCAATTAGAATTAATTGAATGCAATATTAAGTGTTTAAGCTCATTCAATATTAACCTGTAACCAATATCTCAATTGAAAAATTAACATACATTATAATTTACCTGTAAATCATTTGTAGAAATCGATAAATATTTTAGTTGAAGAAATTCAATTAAAAAATAATGCATACACAGATATAACATAAGGAAAAATCCAGATGAACAATCTCTGCATGAAATAATATTTGCAAAGGATTAAACAACATAGATAATAACCTGGAGTAGAAATCAATATTTACCAAAGAAATTTGATCAATGAACAAAAGATGATGCAAGAGAATAACTTTACTATATTAATGAAAGTCTGTAAGAAATTACAAGATCAGCATAAAACAGAGCATCTCCAGTCTTCTTCTCTCGATTTCTACCCCAAAAATGATCATCACTTGCCTAAGAGAGATCTATCCCTTAAATAATAAATTGCAAAAATAATACAAAGGATAAATTCCCCTTAAACAGGGATTACAAAATCAGAATATTCTATTTAGTGAGGGAATCTACCCACTTGTTCCAAACTTCTATCAATTCATTTATATCTGGATAATGAGGAGATTTGAGCCCCAACTAGGCATCACACATGAATCCTTCAATCTCATTTTTGTCTATTTTATGCCACGTGTGGATAAACATATAGAACTTGTCCTCTAAGGAAACAGGTTGCTTAATCAACCAATCCATGTCTTCAATTTGCATATGTTCAATCTACAGGTTTTTCTCCTTGACTTGATCACAACGGGATTCTACTTGTTCTATCATCAATTTTGGCGGATTTGCCCCCTCGATGAGCCCCATTGCAAGGAATTCCAGTATCTCCATGAAATTGTTTGAGGCATACCATATTCTTCTGCAAAGAGCTTGAGCCTGGTTGATAGTATCTTGTACCATGTCAATAACATTCTCCGAAGGTCGCAAAGCAGTTCCGATCCTTCTGAATTTGAGGCTGTCCAACTCAGGCATATCAGCTGGCTTATCTTTAATATACTTCTGCCAATCCATGACATCTTCTACAGCTTTAGAAGCATGTTTTGTTTTCTCTACTTGCTGGCCCAAGGTGCCAACCATTTTTTCAAAGACAGTGTAAATCTCATGGATTTCACCCAAGGTAGTAAATAGCTTAGCTAGCAGCTGATGATGCTCTAGGTTGACTTGATTGGCTAGGTCCTTGAACTCTTGCTGTGAAAACCTAGAAAACGCAGAGGATGCTGCACTTGCAGTTGCATCCTTTAGCTGTTGTTCAAGCACATATATCTTTTTCAGCATTGGCAGTTGTAATGCCCACCTCGATACCTTAACTATTTAGAATAATGAGATACTCGTTTTGAAATGAATCGGCTAAGTAAAGCACAAACCATTTGAATTTACTTTGAAAATGCTTGAACGACAGTTATAGAAACTATTACTTTACTTAATGCATGAATGCTCGACTGATTGAGATAGAACAACTAGATCTTAGATATGCTCAACTAATTGAGATAGAATGAATAAATGTTAGATATGCTTGACTGATTGAGATAGGATGACTAAATGTTACATATGCTCGACTGATTGAGATAGAACGACTGAATGCTAGATATGCTCGACTGATTGAGATAGAATGACTAAATGTTAGATATGATTTACTAATTGAGAGAAAAGGATGAATGAAATATATGCTCGACTAACTGAGATATTATGATGGATGATGAAATATTTTCATAGTGCAACGCTACTAATGTGCGCTTGAGTATGTGTGTGTGCAGTAGTAGGTAAAATGATTTACCGACTGACCCACAATGGAGTTATAGGCATCGTAAGAACGAAAAGAACACTTAGGGGTACGATGACTGACTGTCGACCCTGAACTAGTAATCCATGCACGGGTGAAGCCGTTTCAGCTCACCCGAGGACGCGTATGCCATACGGGAAAGACCATAATGATTTGGTCATGTGCGATGAGTTGAGGGGCACACAATAAGGAGAGCCTTATCCCTCAACATCCCTTAGTCTCCAAGGAGCGTAGTTGAGAGATCGCAGTAACGACTCCCGATCGCTACGCAATACTCCCCATAAGAAGAAAGAAAGATACTGTCGGAAGGGCCCGCCGAAGAGGTACTTAGACAAAAGAAGAATGGGAAAAGAAAACTACTCATACATACATAATTAAATAATATACATGTGGAATTTTTAGAGAATTTAATAATAAATTATTCAATATTCTATTATTACTATTATCATGATGTCGTGCTAGCCATGATGCATGGGATTAAAAGCTTTGGTGGGCCATAACCCACAGTTGTAATTATTTTTGTTTGTTTGTCGGAATCTTTGCTTTCCATAAAAATTGTGTTGGTTCGGGTCCCCATATGTCACTGACCACTAAGGGACGAGATAACAATCATGACAGTCCTCGTGATTGCCCCGAATCTTTGCTTTTGACCAACGTCTGCTGGTCCTTCCTACTTTTATGATTGAGAAAGAAATTTGAAATTTAGAAAAGATAATGTTATTTTTTTTAATTAATGGAAATATATTTTAATTATTTCAAAATGAAAATATCTAAATAGAATAAAAAATTACCTTAAATATTTTCTTTTTACTATAAAAGAAAAAGAAAAGATGGTAAATAGAATAAATAATTATTTGAATAAAATATTTTCTTTTATTATGACAAAAAAAGATTTGAATTTAGTAAGAAAATATTTTTTAAATAAAATATTTGGTTTTATAAAATAGAAAAAGAAAAGGAAAATAATAGAATAAACATGGATCATTCTACAACAACTAGATTGGAGAAGACAAACACAACTAAGACTCTCTTAAAGATAGCTACACCTACCTTGCACTGATTTAGGGAGTTAGGTGTACACATTGAGTGAGAAACATACACTTGTAATTGATAATTAAACTAATTAAAATATTAAATTAAATTAAATATGTGCATGGACAGACACATGGCACACAGGATTTTGCTATATAATGAGGGAGGAGAAGGAGAGAAAGACATCTCTTGCTCCCTAATGTTGGATGGTCATCATAATCTCGGATTATGTTATGATCCTTGGAGTTCGGAATAGCCGCAACGGGGATTGGGAGATCATTTCGGGAGGTTGGCTAAGTGTGTTCTTACGACCCCATTAGCTTGGGGGTTCGAGGTGAAGAAGATTAGCCTCGATACAGTAGGGTGGTCAATTGAGCGGTCACTCGGTACTTCGTCAAGAGACTGGATTGGATCGTGCGGAAACCACTTCGAGGACTCCATCGATTCGCTGGACCAACCGTCGAAAACAGGTTTGAAGTATTTTTCTTTTAATTATTTTGCTAAATCTTTTTGAGAATGAATAATTATGAGAATATAGTTTTATATATTGACATTCATAAACTAGATCTATGGCTTCTATATCTTTTTTTGAAAAATTTGTACTGGAACATTTTTTTTTGGGACCCTGAAAAGGGGGTCTCTACATTTGGTATCAGAGTTGGTCGAACCTTGAGGGCACCAGACTTATATTTTACCGAGGTGTCCACCGGTGAATGGTTGAGATCTTCAACACAAGGACAGCAAGGATCAACTCCAACACTACATTCAAAATATCGTACCCGGATGCCGAAGAGAATTCCTCCAAGTGACCACTAGAGAGGTAATCCTTGTGTTTGTATATCTTATTTGAATTAGAAAAATTTTTGTGGATTAAATATTTTATGCCCGCCTTATTGTATGATTGTAAAACTGTAGATTTGATATTACGTCTAGTTAAGATATGATACTTTATATGGAATCACATAGAGATTTAACTTCTGCATTGTAGTAGTAAGGAAAGCCAGAATGCAGTAAAAGAAAAGCGATAATAGATTTGAATGCTCAAAAAGAAAACGTAATTCTGTGTTTGCCAATGATTGATTTGTTCTTATATCACTAACTGTGTTATAGCATTTAGGGTAGTATACTCCTCTACCTTCAGTATTTGAATTGGATCGAACTATATTGACCTGGGTAAATGTGTGTGGAACCTGGCTGTGATTAATTGTCACGATTTATTCTTTTCAGTTTCAAGATCAGAGGTCGACCATTCCCTATTTCATTCTTTGACATTGTATCTTATTCCTAGATCTGTAACTTTTAAATTAGATCTCTTGTTGAAGATATTACCTATGCATGTGATAGACCCGAGAGTTGTATTGACTCTCCCAACCGTGGTTTCAAGATGTTGTTCATCGTCTTTGTGTGGATTCCTTACACTCAGATCGACTCTGCACTTTTAATGGCAGTATTCGATCTCCAGACTCCGATCAGTACTTTATGATTTCTATTCACACAAAACTTCAGCTTCAGATTGACATTTTCATGTTTGATTTTCATATCAATCTTACACCCAGATCGACTCTGCACTTTTATTGGTAGCGATCGATTACTGATATACAGATCGCATTACTTCCTTCAAGATTCAGTAATTGATTTAAATTTTAGATTGAGATGTTTTGTTTTTATTAAGGATTTCGAGAGTAATCCTTGTTAAATTCCAGATCATGTATCTACGGTGATCCTTGTTAAATTTCAGATGCTTTACTGCTAAAATTTCTGAGATAGACCTCAATCTCCAAATCTGGCGAATGTCCCATAGATACAAGGATCGGTTCAACTCTCCGTTCATTTTAATCTCTTTAAAAAAAAGGGGGGAAAATCTTCTTCGGGTAGTTTTACGATTTCTTTTATGTAGATTGAAGAGCATTAGCTCACTTTCTATCTGTCGTGGGTATGGAACGGTGTGAATCTCTTTTCCTCTGTTATTTGTTGATGCATAAATTTTTTAAGTAGATCTAATCTACTGTTCATTATAAGGAAGGGCGTGAGCGCGACTTTAGTTCTGTGTGTGTATGAAAGTTGCATGAACCTCTTCCTCTCTGGTTGCGTAAAGCTTCCAAATATGTTACTGCTGGTAGTTCTGGTAGTTATGGAAGGGACGCTTATACTACAAGCCGATCCCTGTAGGTTATCAAAACCAACATATGCTTCGTATGTAGAGATCGCAGTTTATTTGTTTACTTTGTATATGGAAAGAGCAGAGTTATTTGTTTATCTAGTGTGTGGAAAATCGCTGGGATCCTGCTTTACCTTGTGTGTTGAAAACGTAGGGATCTGCGTGTACTTTGTGTTTTGCTAAATTGCCTCTCCTGCTTTGATGGTTATTCTTGGGAGTAAATGGTAGATCTATTTTCCTTGAGAAGACAGTCAGGATCTCTGTGTTAGAGATCATTTTCTCCATTGGGAGTAGTGTTATCAGTTTGTATAAACGTGTTGGTCCTCTAAATTTATGTTGAATTTAATAGTGGATCTATTTCATTTTGGGTTCTGTGTTATAGAGCGTTTTTTTTTTCTCTACTGAGAGTACTATTGTCTGTTGGTTGAAGACACTAGTCTTCTGTGTATGCTTTCGCTGAACTAACTGTATATGTTAGTGTGTAAATAATGATTGAAAAGATATTATGTAAATGTATTACATTGATACTACATAGATCGGGGTGATCACTCCTCCATGATCCCTTCTCTATTCTTTCCGCGTATATTTTGTGTGGGCGTAAAGATCGAGAGAGAGACTCTCTGTTCTCCTCCATGATCCCTTCCCTATTCTTTCTGCGTAGACTGGGTTTAGGCGTGAAGGTCAAGAGATCAAGGGTCTCATTCTTTTTACCTTTTGCATTGTTAATACTGATCACAACATGGTCATTAACATGCCTGGTTCGAACGAGTCCTCTATGTGAATAGAGATTATTGGTCTCGATTATTTATAATTCTTATTTGTTTAATGTTAATCCTTCAGCAAATAATGCCCATGATGTGAATGCGTGGAGAACATTAGAATCGTATTCCCCGTTGAATGTATGGAATCATATTTTGCTAATGACCCATGTTTTTCTTTTATTTGTTGGTTAGAATGATTTAAGGATAGCGTGAATCTCTATTCATTGGAAATTGTATTTGATGAATGTATTTGGTTAGAACTCTATCATCTTGTGGTTTCCTCAGTTTTCCAAATGCTCACAGTGAGATCTTTGCCTTATAGGTTTCTTAGAACATGGCTACCATTTAAGATCTTGTCGACGAGTGTTGCTCACTTCTCACAAATTTATATGTTGATTGTGAAATGTCTGATTGTTAATGGAAATGAGATGGATACCTTAATATTATAAATTGATATTAGCATGCCTTGAAAAGTAAAATGCATAAATGGATCATTACATAAGGGAGGAAAAAACGAGGAAAGGCCTCGCTGGGGAAAATCGCGATTCTGAGGAGAAAAGAAATGCAGTCGGTTGGGCGATTTCATGGGGTAATTCGCGATTCTGAGGAGAAAAGAAATGCAGTCGGTTGGGCGATTTCATGATGGAATAAGGTATGTGCATTCTGTGCAGATCTAAATTTTGTTGCCGATGTCATGTACAGTAGCTGAGCGATCCCATACCTGAGTATAGTATGGTTATTCAGTTCGGATCTTACATTATTTCCGATATTCTGTATAGTAGCCGAGCTATTTCATACTTAATCACGGTATGTCTATTTTTATTCGTTTAAATGGGACTGCAATATTTTATACTTTGTATAACAACTAGTTGATCAGAGAATTGATCATTGCATATTTTTTTGTTATAGGATGCCTTTGAGTCTGATCTGGCCAATGCATATAGTTGTAGGTTACAGCCGGTACACAAGGGATAGACAGTATTTATCTTATACTTTATAGTTCCGACAGAGTCGTGGATTGGGAAACAACCTTTGTGTTTATTGCTTATTGATAGTTTTTACTCTACTTCCTTAGAGTAATGAGTCCCAGTTGGTAGTCTGTTTTATTTTCCCATTGGTACCTTTGCCACCGAACTATGCGATCATAGTATCGCCGCTTATTTTGTTATTTTATCCCTTGTTGTGGATTGCGAAGTCATATGGCTGTTCATATTGATCCAAGTGTCGCATGTTCTTATTTAGATCCAAGTTCAGGTCTCTGCGAATGCACAAATTTGGTCTACAATGATCTGAGTCCTCTTCTGCCAGCTGCCCGACACCCTTACTACACCCCTTTTGTCTCCGTGATCTTGGGGACATACATACTCTGCTGTGGATTAACTAATGCCAGAACAAAAGTTCAGTTGGTTCTACTCCTGGCACTTGTAGAAGACTCTTTGTAAATTTCTATACATCCACCGTAGATCTGAGAGTCATCTAGTTGTTGTCAAATGCCTATGCTAAAACCTAGAGAGTGGTTGGACCATACTTCAGCCACCTCTCAATCTCCCCTGAGCACTGATTGTTACATTTGGAAGTTATGGGCCAAGTCTTCTTTTTAGGCATAATGATTTTCAAGATAACTTATGCCATTAATTGTGAATGCAAGCGCCGATTCTCATCAATACATGATACTATGGCTTGATATACAACAGCTGTATTATAAAACTATAAATAATTTTCATTAAATTCGTTGGTAGACACATAGGGCACACAACAAAGCTTTGACCAGAGGGAACCAGAAGTAGTTCCCCCTTCTTACTTGTAACCTTTCCCACTAAAGAGAATGGTCAAATAGAATAGTGAGATAAGGGTTACAGAGCTTAATAAGCGTGTATACATTATAGAATAAGCTTGCATTGAAGGAGCAGGATACCACTTGTACAGAATAGAGCTAGGGATAAACCGTAAAATTTGAATAATGGTGAATTTTGTAAATACTACACTCGTAACTACATGTAGTGTTAAAAGAAATAAAATAAAATTTAAAAGGAAACATATACTCATACGAAGGTAGTTATAAGATACGAGAATTAATGTGAGGAAGAAAATTGTTCATATTATTAAAGGTTGTAGTTAGTAATTCCAAAATGTGAAATATGTATAACATATGTAAATTTGTGTAACCATAATTTGGAGTTGCATAAAGTTAGGTGGAGTTTGCATAAAGTTAGGTTTGTGTTTATATAGTTACATTCTATAAATTCATATAGAGTTAAGGAATTGGAGTTTGCATAAAGTTAGGTTTGTGTTTATATATTTTCTATTAAGTCATATAGAGTTAAGGAATTGGAGACACAGGCATATGTTTATTTAGGCATATGTTTATTTATGATAACATAAATTATATAAATTTAGAATGGTGCATATATGTATACACTTGTAAAATTATATGGTATTAAAGAAGTTGGAAATTCGCGATTGTATTTAAGCATGATGAAAAGAAATGAATTTATATGCTCTATATATGAAATTGTAATATGTTCGTAATATGATAAAAATAAAAAAAACTTACACATGTGATAGAAATTAGGTTTACGGGGAAAGAAAATGAAGCATATGTATATATTATGTGTTTTGTTACAATTGTATAATTGTTACAACCTAGGAAAAATGCATGCATATGTCTACACTTACATCGCACAATGTTAAGGTTGAGAATATCCGTTTAGGTAAAATAAGTCCCAATCAATCTTCTACTACTATTTGTTCAGGTTCATGTAAAATACATAGGAAGGTTCAGTCCCTAGACAAGATTTCCATGCAAATGTGTTTTATTTTATTTTTCTTTACTACATGGAGAACTCCATAGTAAGAAGTATAAGAAGATTGTGATAACTAGAATAGCAAAGAAGAATGATACAGGTTAATTGCATGTAGAAATGTGTAGGAATGTTGGATTATTCAAATTGGTATATAGACAAAAGTTAAAGTCCCAGTTTTTATAAACTATGTGATAATGCAAAATATTAAGTCACATGATTATTAGAGGTTGACTTTAGGATTTATAATAAATTACAGTAATTGTGGTTGTAGCAAATTATATGTTGATAAAATCATCTTAGAAGTAGTGAAACGTTTGAATTATACACAACTTTATAGATACAATTGAAGTCACAACTATAAGGGCCTATGTGATAGTACAACCCACTAGGAACTTTCAATCATTGTAGTATATCCAATGGCATTCATAATATCCAGGGATGCTATACTAAAGAATTAAATGTGATATGATTATCCAGGGAATACCTTTGATCGTTGTTAAAGCTAATGAAAGAATATAAACTTGACGTGACCATCACTTGGTACTGAAGAATTCTTAACTGGGATTTAAGCCTAACGAAGGGTCCGAAACGAGGACGATTTTAGTAAAACGATGTATGGAGATGATCAACACTATGAACTGAATGCAATGAAGTTAACCTTAGTTCATGATCAAACTTGATGAATTGACAACTAGCCATCAAGATGGAACTTGATGAGGTTACGAAAGCACACATTGTACGAATCGATGAAACTGACGAAGTGGTCTTATGAAAACATGAATGATGAAAGGAGGTATGGATGCGATAATATCATTAACCTCGAGTAATGATACTGATGAAAGGACTAAGAGATAAATTTTAATATGTTCGACTAAACCGTTAAGTTCCGACCCTAAGAATACTATTGAATTGAGAACCAACATTTGGAAATTTGGAAGTAGTCTTATGGAATTTGATTTCAGGGTTCATATACTTTGATGATGGGTTATGCGTCAAGAATTTTATCGATTGGTTGTAAATGCTTATTTTCTGAAATCAAGGTGATGGCTTTGCAGGTATGCACTACTAATTTATAATTGTGCTTTGAAATGTGAAAAGAGAGAAGTTAAACTTACTTGAATTATAGAATCTTAACTGTGCTTAAGTTAGGAAGAAAAGAAAACCTTGCATGACGTTGGTTATAAAAATCTCAGATTATACTAAGTAAATGGCACTCCAATATTTAATTATACTTTGGATTATGAGAAGAGAGAGGTTGCATGAAATATAAGTTTAGTAATGGTTAAAGTATGTATTGAAGAACTGAATTGGAAGGGGTAAATTCTTATTTTGAAATTCGACATTGTTTTAAAACATATGATAGTTATACACAATTATAGAAAAGGAAGAAGTTGGAATTGAAGATTGTATTCCTTATGCTGAAATATGTTGGTGCTTTAAGGATTTTCGTGAATGATATACTTATAGCTTTGTTGAATGGAAAGAATTTATTGTAGACGATTTCAATCCCGGTTACAATGAGTGAGTCAAGAGGGAACTGCTGTGGGGATTGCTACATGACGAAAGGTATGATTTAGTTATATTACCAATTATGCGGCTTATACTTATTTGAGGGTAGAAAAGAAGAAATGAAATTTTATCATCAATTGTGGATATATTGAAGAAATGAATGTGAAAAGGAAGTGAAAACTCACCGTGGAAGCACATGAGACTTAACTTCGGGACGAAGTTTTAATAAGAGGGGGTGTATGTAATGCCTACCTCGATACCTTAACTATTTAGAATAATGAGATACTAGTTTTGAAGTGAACCGGGTAAGTAAAACATGAACCATTTGAATTTACTTTGAAAATTCTTGAACGATAGTTATAGAAACTATTACTTTACTTAATGAATGAATGCTCGACTGATTGAGATAGAACGACTGGATGTTAGATATGCTCAACTGATCGAGATAGAATGACTAAATATTAGATATGCTCGACTAATTGAGATAGGATGACTAAATGTTACATATGCTCAACTGATTGAGATAGAACGATTGAATGCTAGATATGCTCGACTGATTGAGATAGAATGACTAAATGTTAGATATGATTTATTGATTGAGAGAAAATGATGAATGAAATATATGCTCGACTGGCTAAGATATTATGATGGATGATGAAATATTTTCATAGTGCAGTGCTACTAATGTGCACTTGAGTATGTGTGTGTGCAGTGGCAGGTAAGATGATTTACCGATTGACCCACAATGGAATTATAGGAATCGTAAGAACGGAAAAAACACTTAGGGGTACGACGACTGACTGTCGACCCTGAACTAGTAATCCACGCACGAGTGAAGCCGTTTCAAATCACCCGGGGATGCGTATGTCGTACAGGAAAGACCATAATGATTTAGTCACGTGCGATGAGTTGAGGGGCACACAATAAGGAGAGCGTTATCCCTCAACATCCCTTAGTCTCCAAGGAGCGTAGTTGAGAGATCGCGGTAACAACTCTCAATCGCTATGCAGTACTCCCCATAAGAAGAAAGAAAGATACTATCGGAAGGGCCCGCCGAAGAGGTACCTAGACGAAAGAAGAATGGAAAAAGAAAACTACTCATACATACATAATTAAATAATATACATGTGGAAGTTTTAGAGAATTTAATAATAAATTATTCAATATTCTATTATTATTATTATCATGATGTCGTGCTGGCCATGATGCATGGGATTGAAAGCTTTGGTGGGCCATAACCCACAGTTGTAATTATTTTTGTTTGTTTGTCGGAATCTTTGCTTTCCATAAAATTTCTGTCGGTTTGGGTCCCCATATGTCACCGACCACTAAGGGACGAGATAACAATCATGATAGTCCTCATGATTTCCCCAAATCTTTGCTTTTGACCGACGTCTTCCGGTCCTTCCTGCTTTTATGATTGAGAAAGAAATTTGAAATTTAGAAAAGATAATGTTCTTTTTTTTAATTAATGGAAATATATTTTAATTATTTCAAAATGAAAATATCTAAATAGAATAAAGAATTATCTTAAATATTTTCTTTTTACTATAAAAGAAAAATAAAAGATGGTAAATAGAATAAATAATTATTTGAATAAAATATTTTCTTTTATTATAAAAAAAAAGACTTGAATTTAGTAAGAAAATATTTTTTAAATAAAATATTTGCTTTTATAAAACAGAAAAAGAAAAGGAAAATAATAGAATAAACATGGATCTTTCTACAACAACTAGATTGGAGAAGACAAACACAACTGAGACTCTCTTAAAGACAACTACACCTACCTTGCACTGATTTAGAGAGTTAGGTGTACACATTGAGTGAGAAACAGACACTTGTAATTGAGAATTAAACTAATTAAAATATTAAATTAAATTAAATATGTGCATGGACAGACACATGGCACACAGGCTTTTTCTATATAATGAGGGAGGAGAAGGAGAGAAAGACATCTCTTGCTCCCTAATGTTGGATGGTCATCATAATCTCATATTATGTTATGATCTTTAGAGTTGGGAATAGCCGGAACGGGGATTGGGAGATCCTTTCGAGAGGTTAGCTAAGTGTGTTCTTACGACCCCATTAGCTCGGGGATTCGAGGTGAAGAAGATTAGCCTCAATACGGTAGGGTGGTCAACCGAGGGGTTACTCGGTACTTCGTCAGGATATTGGATTGGATCATGCGGAAACCACTTCGAGGACTCCATCGATTCGTTGGACCAACCGTCGAAAACAGGTTTGAAGTATTTTTATTTTAATTATTTTGCTAAATCTTTTTGAGAATAAATAATTATGAGAATATAGTTTTATATTTTGACATTCATAAACTAGATCTATGGCTTCTATATCTTTTTCTGAAAATTTTGTACTGGAATTTTTTTTTTGGGACCCCGAAAAGGGGGTCCCTACAGCAGTGTCCAAATCTTAAACATCTTTAAATTGGACTTGAAGAGAAGCATTATGTTCTTAAAGGTCTTCAATCTTATTTTCAAATGATTTTCTCAATTCACGAATGTCAGCTTCATGTTCTTCATTGGCCTTAACCTCCTGCTCTTGAAGTTTCTTGATCTCCTCCTTCTTAACATGAATTTCTTTATTCGATGTGATTACTGAATCAAAATTGGCACCTGCAAAATCACCCATGGCAGTAGCAGTATCCAGTGCTTCTTGTTGTATGTCATCTGATTGCTTGGCGCAAATGATTTGATTCGGAAGGCCGCCCTGCAACACATCATGATCTCTGCCTCTTTTGTTACCCTTCTTCACCACTGCCTTAGCCTTTTTGCTATAGAAATAATCTCTAAGGGAGGTTACAATATCTTCCTCATAAGTAGCTACCGATTCAATGGAAGATGTAGCCACATCTCCTGTTGCAATTATTGGGGTTGTCTGAGTAACAGTGGTATTAGGTGTTGTCATAGTAATCTGAGAGGTGCTAAGTGGATAAGGGATAACTTTAGGGTAAAGATGTTGGAGTAGGGATTGAAGTAAAAACTTGAGGAAGTGAAAAACATGCACCGACTACTAATGGTGAAGATGGAACAACCAGGATTTGGACATCATTGGCTGGTGGTGATGAAATAGATGATGGTGGTTGCAGAGAGACAGTTGAAGATTGGATCTCTGCAACTATTGACGGTGGAATGGAAAGTGGAACTGACAGAGTTGGAGATCGAACAGTAATGGAAGTTATTGCATGATATACCCGGGATATGGTGGATGGTGGTGTTACCCTAGAAGATAAAGTGGAAAGAGCTTGAATGGATGAAAGTAAGAGTGTTGAATTTGTTGTATCAGCAACAGTAGTGGTTTTAAGAGACTGTTGATCTGGGACAAGATCATCCATGACTATGGCATCCAACAAATCTGCGATTTCCTGAGAACTTTCAGTTTCTTGCTGCACCATAGTCACAGAAGGAAGTGTTTCATCTTCCACGTCATTGTCTTCAATAGTAAGAGTAGGAATTTCAGAGGCAGAAGTTTGAATTTTCTGTCTTTTACCTGGTTTACTCACAGCAATCACTTGAACATCACTAATCAGGTTGGCTGTAGCAGCCACTTGAATATCAATAGTGGGTTTGGGTATTGTAACCACTTGGGTATCCATCACCGAAGACTTCATTTGTGCTAATTTCTACTTGAAATGTTGAGATGTATGCATTAAGCTCTTTAATTCTACACCAGTTTTCAACTTTGGACTATCCTCCATAAGGCCTATGCTTTTGTCTCCATCCGGGTAGGTCAGCATCAATGGAGCACTGGCTTTGTGAGCTTCCTTTTGTTCGCTATATTTTCTTGTTTTCTCATCAAGCTTGTGTTCCATGCTTCTATCACTCAAAAAGTCGCGAAAAAGACCCCTAGTAAAAACTCGCCAAAACGACCCCTGATAAAAACTCACAGTAAAATCCGAACAAATTCCAAAAAGGACCCCTGGTAAAAACTGGCAGTAAAATCCACACAGCAAAATCCACATAGCAAAATCAACACAGCAGGCAATTTTTGAAAATGAAAATGATAAAAGAAAACATAAACAAAATCAACATATTTATTAATTTCGTCGGGTTCCATCTGGGCCATAAGATTGACGGCTGAGATCTAATCTGGGGAATGTGGAAGACAAGTTGTGGGGGTTTAATTTTTTGAAAATATATACAACGTTCCCACAATCCGCAATCCGCAATTGTGGGTTTCAGGAGCACAACTCCAAATAAAAACAAAACAAAGTGTCATCACTTCCTATGATGTCAGTTCTCTCTTTGAGGCTCACACGTGTGTGATTTTGGCCTTACAAAATAGAGATCAATTCATGTATAACTAGAATGGTCCAAACCGGAAAAATATAAATTACAAGAAGGGTCGGCCGATCCTTCGTGTAGTAGATTGTTGTGAACATCAATATCCAGCAATTCACCTGTATCCAAACTGGTGAACACAAGAAGGATCGGACGACCCTTCTGGTAGTGTAGAACTAGTATAAAAATAATAATGGGCAGAAGAAGGGTCAGCCGCCCCTTCAATCATGATGGAACTGCTCAAATATTCAACCTATGAAGTATAGGTTGTCAATTCATGTATATCCTGAATGGTGAAGACTGCAAAAATACTAATCACAAGAAGGGTCGGCCGACCCTTCATTTAAGGTGGAAAAAATGGTGAAAACGACCACTGGTAAAAAATCACAGTAAAATCCACACAGCAGGTAAATTAAGGTTGCCATTTATTCAATGCATGTAAATTCTATTTTTAATACCAGAAAACTTTCGTCCATTTTAAAGTCTTAGCTCATTTGATCTCATGGCGAAAGAATAAACCTTTGGAAGTGGGAATTTTTCTTGCATGCATTGGACCAAGCTTACACCCCTAGATTTGATTATATATCAAAGACTCAAAATCATTATAACTTTGTTCCATATGTGTCATGTGACTTTCCATTGTAGCTCTCTTACCTGATTCTTTGAAGTTTTCTTTGAGCTAGTTGTTAAGTTATTGCATCAGTTTTGTTGGACTTGGTCCCAGATACAATGTGCAGTCAACAAGGTGCTAGAGTCTATTTGAGTCTATCTAAATTAACCAAGGGGGCAAGGTGGCAACCGAATCATGCAGTACTCAGGTCCCCGTGCATTCCATTTTTTATATTATCTATCCTTTCCTATGATTCTTGTACCTCTAGCGACATTCTTGCACCTCTAGCGATAAAGGAATTTCTCTGAGCCATCCATCTTGCATGATCGATATGGTACCGTTGATAATCTTCCATGATTAGCCCTACGGCCTTCCACAGACTTCAATCTCTCAAACGCCACCTTCCTCGCACCTTAGATCTGCATAGTTATTATCAACTGTCGATCTGGCCCCTGTCCGCATCCTTACCATCCAAAGGTGCGGCCTTTACTGAGGTTCGTGAATTTGGAACATGCCGATACTCCGTGCATGTTCAATCTGTGAACTAAACCTCCGCCATTGATGCCTTTCCCCGCCAGATCTGCACCGTCAAAACTATGGTCCCTACCAAAACTTCAGAAATCTGAAAATTCCATTTCCCCGCACATCTCAAATAAACGAAGTACCTATCATCCATAGATCTGTCCTTCCACCCGTTGATCTAATTTCCAACTTGCTCACGGGCTAGTAACACTCCACCCATGCTTAAACCGTCCTATCTTACTTTTGAGAACAACGATTGTGGCAATCGATCTATGTCAAGCTTCTGTAACCGTAGATCTCGGTCAAGCCTCTGGCAGTCTAGAACTAGTATGAAAATAATAATGGGCAGAAGAAGGGTCGATCGCCCCTTCATTTATGAGGGAATTGTGCAAATATTCAACCTACAAAGTATAGGTTGTCAATTCATGTATATCCTGAATGGAGAAGACTACAAAAATACTAAGCACAAAAAGGGTTGGCCAACCATCAGGTAAAATATGGACTGTAAGATTAAGACAAATCGTCGACTGAGATCTAATCTGTGGAATGTGGAAGACGAGTTGCGGGGGTTTAATTTTTTGGAAATATATACAATGTTCCTGCAATCCGCAATAATTGTGGGTTGCGGGACTACAACTCGAAATAAAATAAAACCCGAGTTTCCGCAATCCGCAATTGCGGGTTTTGGGACTACAACTCGAAATAAAAGAAAAAACGAGTTTCCACAATCCGGAATCCACATTGTGGGTTGCGGAAACGCATGTCGCAAATTCATTATTCAAACAGTTCCCGCATCCACAATCATTTATAACTAGATACCCACATCAACAAGCTATAGCATGATATGATGGTGCGTGCATTTTTCTCAAACCATGATTTATGGAGGGCACTGTCTCATAGTAGTTTTGACTACTTTTCCATACTTTGTTAATTTCCAATGTTTCACAAACTTGTCATACTTTTTCATAATGATGTCAGATAGCACCAGAACACCATCATGTATCTTTCCAACCTCATCACACATTCCATGTCATCATACATTCCATGTCATCACTTCCTATCGTGTGAGACTTTGGCCTGCCAAAATAGAGATAAATTCATGTATAACCAAAATGGTCAAGACTGGAAAAATATAAATCACAAGAAGGGTCGGCCGACCCTTTGTTGAGTAGATAATTGTGAACACCAATATCCAGCAATTCAGCTGTATCAAGACTGGTGAACACAAGAAGAATCGGACGACCCTTCTGGCAGGCTAGAACTAGTATGAAGATAATATTGGGTAGAAAAAGGCTCGGACGCCCCTTCATGTATGAGGGAATTGTGCAAATATTCAACCTACGAAGTATAGGCTGTTAATTCTTGTATATAATGAATGGTGAAGACTGCAAAACTACTAAAAAAAAGAAGGGTCGGTCGACCCTTCATTAAAAAGAGAAATGAAAATTGTTTTAATCTACGAAGGTTGGGACAACAATTCCCCACTACCAACTTCCACAGAATATGGTAGGGACCGGGACATTGCCTATGTTATAACATGTCACGGGGGGTTCACTCAATGAAATTGTTGCATAGCACGATCGTTCGCGTGATATTAAAGAATACCCCTAATTTCACTAAATATTGGAAAATGCATCCTAAAATTGTATTGTTGAACCCCCCTCCCAATATGCCTTTCCAATTAAGAAAACCCCTAGTTTCACTAGATATTGTAGGTATCCATTTTTATCAACCCATTTTTAACACCCCCTTTATATCATATTATCAAGTTGTAACAAACAGGAGCCCTGCCACATCTTAGTATAAGCAAACACGATGTTAAATAAAATAATAGTATAATTCTAACAATGATCCCACTAGGATTGCAGGGGTGACCGATCAATTTGTAGCATTGGAGAGTGGAACACCCAAAGAAATAAAGTACCGGGGAAGGCAAAATGCATAAAACAAAACCTAGTCAAGGGATCAACATATTAACAAAGAATGTAAAAGACTGATAGTCCAATTGTTAGTGCAATGCTTAGAAAATATGATAATTGCAAATGTTTCACACCACAACCTACCAATCTACCAATTTTATATCATGTAATACAAATATAGCCATAGATAACTCATGTTTTCTATATGCTTAATAAATTAATCTCCATAAAAATGCAAAATTGAAACCCTTTTGTGGAAGGATGCCCCTACCTTCCTATAAAAAAAAAACATCATTGTTGATGTTTGAACCCAAATGAACATAGAAAAATTCCTTTTACTTTTCAATAACACCATATGATCATGTGCATAGCTTGGATTTGGGTCATTCACAAGATCCAATGAATTTCCTCCACTTCCTCTACATTTATTCTTGCAATCACGGGAATTAACAACATTTAGTTACCTTTTCTTGGGTTATATCTAGATAGGGAAAAATATCCATTGTTAGGTTTCAAGCATGCAATAGTTATAAAGATACACAAATAGTGAAACTTATATGATACCATTTCATGGTAACGATAACACATAGGGTATCTAAATAAGGATTTAGATTTTCACCTATGTTCATGTTAATTCCAATATAATATTAAAACAGATGCCTTGCATATAAGAATTGAAATTACAATTATGAGTGTGCCAAATATAACTCAATCTAACAACTATTCCTAACTGGAAATGTGAAAAAATTAAAGAATGCAAAAAGTTGAAATAAATAATTAGTCAAGAAACATTGATCAAACTTTTCTTGGTTCCAGTGAGCCAAGAAAGATTGATCTTAAATTACAGAACAGTTTCTCTTAAAATGCCAGCATAGCAATTAATTCATCAAATTACAGAAGTAAAATACTTCATCCCCGCACAGAAAACTATAGTTTAAATACTTATCAATTATTCTTACCATACTAATTATTTATGAATTGTAACAGTTGTTTTAGACCATCTAGCATCTTGAATATTTCATAATATTTCTTTCTTCGATATCTTTGAATTTTCTTTTCAACAGTTATAAAAATAAATCTGTTCCTTTCCGAGAGTCATTATAAGCTTTGAAAGCAGAGTTACAGTATTTACATGCAAATACATTGCAGAACAGTATTATATAAATCTTAGTATTTATTTTTATTTCATAAAATTTTCTAGTATTTGTTTTCTATCACTTTTTAAACCAAAGGTGAAGTTTGAATCCTTGTTCAAATCCCGTTATTCTTACAATTTCACTTCAAAACCCTAGGTTGACTCTCAACTTTTCATTACAACTGTTTTAAACATTATTGATAGAAGACACACAGGCAGTACTTGAGCTTCAAAACCTAGATCTTCTACATATAAAACCGAGCAAGAAGTAATTCAAGTTATGCTCACATAGGAACAAGGTTTCAACCCTATAAATACTTTTTTTTTTTTTTACATTGTAATTTCGTTTACGACTTTGGAAACAATACTTTGTCACTAAAACTTTAAGGCCTATTTATTAAATTACTTTTCTGACAGTTCAAATCGAAATCTTCAAAACCTCCATTCTTATTTATTTCCAGAATCTAACTACAAAAGTTCATTTCTTTAGATTGAGCGTCAAACTACAGTATTCGCAACAACTTTAACAGTACCGAATACAAAAAAAAGAACAACGCAACATTTCTTTTCTTCTGTAACTAAAAACCAGTATTATAATAACAAGTCAAATGATTTTCAATCCTTTAAAGCGAAGCTTGCAAGCTGTACTATGGCGAAGATGCCATTGTAAACTATTTTCAGTTTACAATGCAGGCTTGAAGCCTCGGCAACACAAAAAATCAGTCTAAACATTATCATTGCTTACGGATTAACCTAACTCTTTTACTGAGCAGAACGTTTTAACTTCCGACGAGTCCAGGGTTATGGATGAACCCGAGACTTACCAGGACGGCGGAGTCCTCGACGTTCATTTGTCCAGCAAGCTTGGATGTTAGACCTTTGATTGACCCTGCAATTGAAACATACATCTAAATAAATTAGAATGAATCAAAATAAAGGATTTATGAAAACTCAAATTTCAATGATGGAACATAGAGACGTATTACCTTGAGTGGAAAGGCCAAAGATCCAACCCCAGCACTGTAAAAATAGACTTTCACCTTGAAATAGAAACCACACCAAGGTCGTGGTATCAACTACTGAGCATTCACTTACAGGTCTGCAAAACACCATTAAAATAACACAGAGGTTGCGGGTTCCAAACTCCAAGCAAACTTGCTAACCCTAAGTTTTAGCAGCATGTCGGCCTCACACTCTAACTCCAAAACGTGAAAGTGAAGACTGAGAAACCCTCCAGCATTACTTACAACGAGAATTTAGGGTTTATCATTCAACGACCCAGATCTATTGTGATCGACGAGCGAGAAGGTGACAGCCTGATGCTTTGAGAATTGGGCAACCATAACATAAATACCTCATTTATTGTAACAGCTATGACAATGCCAACGCTGCATGCCAAGGAGTCAATCCCATGTACAGTTCAGAGGAGAGCTGCTTGTTCACTACGCATAGTTCGATTTCGTGAGTCACATTTTAACCAAGCTTCACGTGGTTTTACAACGTGGATAGACAGCATTACACTCCACTAAAGAGTTGGTTCAGAACCATTAATGTTTGGACGAGACACCATCAACCTGTCAAATCGATGCAGCAGCGACATTAATAACCGTCACTTCCTTACCAGTGTCGTATTTAATGCTTGGTGTAATGTCGTTCATTATCAATACATAGAGTAAGGTCAGGATTGCATTGTATATCACTTCATCGCTATGGTATTAACCATCGAATGCATGATTACATAAATCAAAAGTTTGTATTGGTAATAATCGCATGCATATAAGATTTAGATAGTTAGAACTTAGGTTAGAAAATAGTATCGGTACATTGTAATATTATTACAATAAACCATATAAAAGTTGTTTCTTATAATAATGCACCAATATCACATTAGAATGGTTCACCCTATAGTTAAAAAGGGTCCACACTTATATTGTATTATGTTCTTAAATAAAATATGATTTTGACTTTATAAATATCAAGACTATATCCATATATATATAAATTATAAATGGAGAAAGTAGAAGCTACCATAGTTATCTTAAATAAAATACCAAGCATTGAAATAGTAAGTGAAACTTGATGTTATAATAAAGGAATAAAGTTCAAATTGAATTTGTCCATCAATCGTTTCACCTGGTAGTAAAAGGTTTCATGAATTGGAAAATATTGGCAGAATCATATTAGCAATTCATTCTTCAAATCTAGTAATTAATCTTAAGATTTTTAAGCATAGATATTTCTACCAAGATAATGTACTTTTGAACCCTGTTTAAATATTATTAACTTCTGCAACTTGTATTTTTTTTCGAAATAATACATTTAGAACTTGGATAGAGTTCCATACCTGAAACAAGGAGGTACTTATAATTTCTTTAACCAAATAAGACGACTAATTGGAAAATATAAATACTCTTAAACATTTTTTTGTCATTGTTATCCTTACCTGCGAATATTCGCAAGAAGGACAGGTACAAATGCTTTAGCTAATTAGCTAAGTAAGTCTCGGGGCACCTCGCAGGAACCCTTTCATCACCATCCCGAAATTAAAACTGTCAGTACCTTGTCAAGGAGAATTCTGTCTTATATTGTTTTGAAATTTCAGTTATTACAGCTACAAACAAATTAGTGTCGTAATCATTTTTATGGAGGTAAGACACATCACTGTCTTAAAACATCATTAGTTAAAAGGACATAGTAGTTAAATTGTTATATACATTAATGAATTTATTATTTAATACTGCCTTAACAAGCATTTATTACTTCCGCAATCACAATTTTAACATTTAATGCTGGTATAATTTTTTTAAAATTTTTTATGAAATTATCGGGATGTTACATTGCTCAAGGACAATAATCCAAAGAGACTTCCATCGATATTATCATTGGTACACTATTATCAAATTTATTCAAAACTTGGGATCATAAGCAATATCAAATAAAAATGGAAAGTCCTTAAGTCTTAGGTGGGTATGAATTGAGCCCGTGATTTGGATGTATGAATCCATCCCACGATTTGGAGGTTATTCCTCAACACTCCCAAATAAAATAACCCCCAATATTTATATTACTATGTCAAATAAAAAAAACCCCTTGACCCCTTAATACGGGGCAATATATTTTTGAGGTTTTTAAGAGTATTCAACCCCCCAATATGAATGGACGTGATATGATATTGCCTCACTAGTGAACCCCCCGTGTAACATGTAAACAATATTTATCTTGACTTCCGACTGCCGACAAGATGGATCAGCTGCCCCTTCTCTTAGTAGATATTTGTGAACACAAATAAACGACAATTCACCTGTATCCACAATGGTGAACACAAGAACGATCGAACCACCCTTCCTACAGTCTAGAACTATTATGAAAATAATATTGGGCTAATGTAGGGTAGGCCACCCCTTCATTCATTTATCTCGAGCCTCATTCAAAAATGGGTAGTTGGTTAATGACATTCAACTTCAAATGAAAACAAACCAAAGTTTCCACAACCCGCATTGTGAGTTGCGGAAACGCAAGTCGTAAATCCATTATTCAAATAGTTTGCACAATCCCCATTGCGGATTGCGGAAACGCAGAATGGAAACATTTACAATACTCTTCCTGCAATCCACAATTGCGAGTTGTGGGTATCAAATCCCCGATTATTGGAAAACATTTACAACCGAAAATCAGAATGGTCAATCACGGAAAAATACTAAGGCTAGGCTGTAATTTCATGTATAACTAGAATGGTCAATAATGGAAAAATCCTAAGAACAAGAAGGGTCGGCCGACCCTTTATTTAGTAGATAATTGAGAACACCGATATCTAGCAATTCACCTATATCCAAAATGGTGAGCACAAGAAGGATCGGACGACCCTTCCTGCAATCTAGAACTAGTATGGAAATAATAGTGGAAAAATTGCATGAATTGGGGGGACCATCGAAGGAGAGAACTGGAGAAACTCTGTACTTGGAGACTTGTAATCTTTTACAATCTTTAAAGAATTTCAGTTAGTTTCTATTTTACTTTCTTTTCTTATATGAATCAAATTTTTTTGATTCATTTTGGTTTTTCATACATACATCTAATAATGTTGTTTTGTATTGTTAAATCATAAAACATATAAATCTGCATGCCTGATTTATCACTCATATGATTTATATGCAGGTTATGCACCAGACGATTTCTTTCCTTTATTCATATTGTTTCACATTTTGCAAACACAGCGGAGTCATTATCGTTATAATTTAATTTGTTAATTAGCTCATCATTGACAGGACAGTTGCATTCTTTTTAATCCTAGTTTGAATAAAATAACATAGGAATCTTTACTCTTGAATATATGCATCAACTCTGTCCAGGAATATTATTTCAGAATTGAAGGGATCAATAGAAAACGAGTATGTCTTCAAGATTTCCAGCCCTTACTACATTGCCAAAAACAACATCTAATCCTTTGAATAAAATAACACCGGAATCTTTAGTCTTGAAAATATGCATAAACTTTGCTCGACCATCTTTATTCAAAATTGAAGGGCTCAATACAAACCGAATATCTCTTCATGGGTTCCAACACTTACTACATTTCCAAAAATTGCATTTTATACATTGTAAAACCTTTCGAGGTATTACCCTAACTGCTTCATAACTAAAAATCAAAAATTATAAACTAACTATTACATTCCATTTCGGTCAAAATTTATACAATTTCCAAAATTTCTTAGAATATAATATTTGATGTCTTTCTATTTCATGTAGCTACTGAGATGTCTTCTTTCTTGAATAGTAGTATTCAAGTGTGCAAGGTGTACCTCATTTTCCCATATCTCTCCACTGTCTTCCATTGCTCTCTAGAAGGTATCTCATAACTAGTCATCTCCTCGACCAGAACTTTCATCTCTATGTGCTCTGCAATGGAAGTTGGAGGAATCTTTTTAGCTATCATGGCTAGCTGGTTTAGAATTTCAAAGTCAAGGGAGAGTTTCTTAAGTAGAATTTTTCCTGTTAGAACATGAGTCAAACCTTGAAATTGCTCATGGTTCCTCCTGATGTTATATAGTAAATCCTTATAATTGTCCTGGGAAATTAATTCATTATTTTCATCCCAAAAAGAAGGCAGTCCCTTTTGTATTACCTTTTCAAATCCCTTTTTGAACGCTTCAACCTGTTCCTTCATCTGTTCTGCACTAGCCTGCACATTCTCAATGTCAGAATGTTTGCCAAGGACTCTCCTAGCCCAAGTTATGACTCTTACCCTATTTTCGATAGCCATTGATTTCAGATCACCTTATGTCAGATTATTTAAGAAACTTATGGTACCCTAGGATGTATCTTTTGGTATCTTATCTAAAACTTCTCTCATTGCTTTACAACATTGTAAGCTATCATTTGCTATGGCTTCCTTTGTCTTCATAAAATCTAAATAAGGCCTCAATTTTGCAGCCTCATCGATGATTGAATCCCAAATCAAATGCTTTGCACCTTGCAATGCTAGTTGTCCTATCACTTGGCCTATCATCCTCTGATTTCTGCCTACCAAATCTTTATTGTTTTTCGTCAACTCTTTTATTTCATTTTCCTTTTTCTGATTTTCCTCTTCTAGTCTTTGCTTTTCTTCTTTTAGTTCTATGATCTCCACCTCTTTCAAGCTAACTTGGGAGATAGCTTGAACTATATCATCTATGCTTGCTTCTTTGTTGCCCTGACCTGTTCCTTGCTTGTCTTGTGCTGTATTTGCCAATTTGGATTTCAGATCTTCAATTTTAGTCTTAAGACTCGATCTATCTTTATCCCAACTTTCTTATTTTTCATCAAACTTGAGTAATTTAGCAAGACAGACATCCAATTCTCAAGATAAAGTTTCTTTTTCTTGTTCTAACAAAGTTAATTCAGATGCTTGAATTATCCGAGTTGCTAGAATTCTAACCTTTCACTGAAGTGTAGCGTCCCCTTCTCTCATTCCAATGCAAGGAAGGAAACATGACTGACTTACCGGGATTATTGACACTCTCAACCCCATACATTACTCATTAATTCATAACAATTAAAATCTTCTTGTGTGCAGACTCATACTTCAAATAAACACAACGAAAATAAACATACTAGCAAGCACACAAACAATAATGCATCCTCATATCTAACGTAGGCATAAGATGATTCAACACCTAGGGATTTCAATTCCATTCCCAGGCTATGCACAAACTTCATGTTGATTTTATTAAAACAATCATGTCATTTCATTAACATGGGCAATTAACATTCAGAATTAACACACTGCAAAACACATAATGCATATAATGTAAATCACAGAGAGCACTTATCTTGAAGATGAAGCTGTCCAAACAACTGGCTATGTGAGAGCAACGTTCCACCGAACCATAGATCTCTGTCCAGCTTGTATTCTTTTAGTTGAGAGATCACCCCTGAGCTGGGTTGTGTATCCACTAAGGAGGAACTAGCTGGGCTCACTCACAGCCATGATTTCACTCAACAACTATGCTAAGCCAACACACAGTTGGGTTTATCAAGCATACAACAGACAAAGGAGGGAAATGCTAAGCCAGTGAGCTCAACCACAGAGCTACAAGCATCTCAAATGAATTCAACAGTCAAGGCACCCACATTACCTACCACACCCAACACAAGGAAGGTCCCCTTCTCTACTGCACAGTCCCTCAGGCGTCCCTTCCCTCCAGTGCTCTTCAGGATGGGTATAAAAAGTTCCAACTGCTAATTCTTGAGATTCTATCCTTCATTGGGTTTATCAAGCAAACCTAGCCTCTGCTCAGTCATTCACAATTGGATTTCTCACAATTTTGTTCATCAAATAACTCAATCCCGTCACTGGCTTTATGGGCTATAAAAATTGGGTTTTCCAATGGATTTTGGGGTATCTAATACTCTCAAATTCGCCCCAAGGTTCATATCTATGGATTCCCCATTGTATTTCACTGTCCAATACCAAATCTGGACATTTTTGGCACTTCAAAACGTGGGTTCTTGCAAAGTTGCGATTTCTGGTTTTTCTCACTGCTGGCAATTCGCTTTTGGGTGAAAAATGATGTTGATCCCTACCACAATGGAATGGGGATGAGGAAGAAGAAACTGCCATGAGGTAGACTGACTTGTGGTACAAGAAAACAGAGCCCATACCTGCAAATACGAATTTTTGGGCTACCCATGCTCCATTGAAGCCATGGACTGAAATCTTCAACAACTTTCTTACAACATAAATAAATGTCATCAAGGAAAGTCAACTGGGTTCAGACAATGACATTTGGCAGCCTATGGTTCATCCCCAGAGCCCCCTCACCACCCCTTAGTGGATACACATGGCCCCTTCTCATTCATTGCTTCCATAGCCAGTTTTCATATTTTATTGAAATATTAACATTTACATCAATTTACAATATTCCATGGGTTAATAGCACATGGGTATCAAATATCAAATACTTGCTTGTTTTAAATAAAATCTGAACATACACTAGCAGGGCCTTGGCCTTGAGCTCCACGCTAGGGAAACATACAACGCATGTATATAATATTTACATTAGAAGCCAATATTTCATAAGGGTCAAAATTGGGGTATTACATTCCCCTCCCCTTTAGAACAACACCGTCCTCGGTGTTCTCAAAACTGAACAAAAATGGGAAGGCCTCTCTCATGGAATCCTCCAACTCCCATGTAGCCTCGTCGGGGCTAAGGTGCTCCCATTGGACCTTTACCTGCCCGACGGCTCTGTTATGGAGCAAAGTGACCTTCTTGTTGAGGATGTGCATAGGTTCTACTTAGAACTCTCCCTCGGGTTCCACCTGTATCACATTCCACTCAATCATATGATTAGGATCATGTATATACTTCTTAAGCAAAGATACATGGAAAACATTATGAGCTCTTATGTTAGCAGTCAATGCAATTCTATATGCAACTGGACCTATCCTATCAAGGACTTCAAATGGCCCACAATATCTTGGTGACAACTTGGCATAAATCCCCAACTTGAGAGAACTCTTCCTTGGTTTCACTCTCAAATAAACATGATCCCCAATCTAAAATTTCTTATGCACTCTTTTCAAATCTGCATAACTCTTCTGCCTGTCCTGAGCTACCTTTAAATTTTGTCCGATCTTAGCAACTTCCTGTTCCCTTTCCTTGATCATCTCTGGACCAAGTACTACCCTGTTCACCGGGCTGTCCCAATTCACAATAGTCCTACACCCCTTGCCATACAATGCTTCAAATGGACTCATTCCCAAGGATGCATGATGTCCATTATAGTATGCAAATTCTACCAAGTGTAGGTAATATTCCCACTTGGATGGTTTATCCATCACATACATTCTCAGCATGTCTTCAAGAACCTGATTCACCCTTTTAGTTTGGCCATCTCTTTGAGGATGATATGCTATACTTAAATTCAATTTAGTTCCCAATTCCTGAAATAATCCCTTCCAAAAATTGGAAGTGAACTTTGTATCACGATCAGAAATTATTTCCTTAAGCAATCCATGCAACTTGAATATCTCTCTTATGAATATGTTTGCAATGTCATTAGCCTTGTGAGTGGACTTGACTGGAATAAAGTGAGCTACCTTTGATAGATTGTCCACCACAACCATGATTGAATCATGCTTCTTCACTGTCATGGGAAAATCTGTTATAAAATCCATAGAGATCACTTCCCACTTCCATTCCGGAATGGGTAAGGGTTGCAACAATCCTGCTAGATGTTGGTGCTATGCCTTGACCTGCTGGCGCTTTTGACATCTAGCAAGGTAATCAGCTACGTCCTTCTTCATACCATGCCAAAAGTATTGCTTTCTTGCTACTGTTATAGTCTTCTAATATCTTGGATGTCCAGAGTATGGCATTTGATGTATTTCATCCATCACTAGCTTCTTCAAATATGCATTATTTGGAATGTACAACCTATCTTTATAGATGAGGATATTATCTTCACCAAGCTGATATCCCGCACACTTTTCATCCACATTACCCTGCTGCAACTTCTCTTTAATTTGAAGGCAAGTTCCATCATTGTTTTGGGCTTCAATGACTCTTGTCTTCAAATTTGACTTGCATATACTTACTGCTGTAACATGAAATTTTCTGCTAAGAGCATCTACAACCTTATTCTCCTTCCCTTTTACATGCTTAATTTAAAAATCAAATTCACAAAGGAACTCCATCCATCTGGCTTGCCTAGCATTCAAGTTTGGTTGATCGAACAAATACTTTA
Organism: Larix kaempferi; assembly: GCA_027924585.1. NCBI lineage: Eukaryota > Viridiplantae > Streptophyta > Pinopsida > Pinales > Pinaceae > Larix > Larix kaempferi. Next base: position 6,929,777 of record BSBM01000940.1, on the reverse strand, counting down.
AGCTCATGTAGTTGGTTCTAAGCTCAAATCTTCTTCCCATCAAATAATGTCTCCACATCTTGAGAGCATGTACTATGGCTGCTAATTCCAAATCATGTGTGGCATAATTATTTTCATGCTCTTTTAATTTCCTTGACTCATAACAAATCACAATTCCTTCTTGCATGATAAATCCACCCAGTCCTTCAATGCAAGCATTTGTGCACACTACAAAATCCTTCTTCGGATCTGCTATCTTCAAAACAGGAGCGCTGGTAAGTAACTCCTTTAACTTCTGAAAACTTTTCTCACATTTTTCAGACCATACAAACTTGATGTTCTTTCTTTGCAATGAAGTGATTGGGTGAGCTATCCTGGAGAAGCCTTCAATAAACCTTCTGTAGTAACCAGCAAGACCCATAAAAGATCTAACATCTAAAACATTCTTTGGAGTAGACCAATCCATGATGGCATTAATCTTTTCTGGATCCACTACAATACCTTCTTCAGAAATGACATGACCCAAATATTGCGGCTTCTTTTGGTAAAAATCACATTTTCTTAACTTGGCATGCAACTGATGTTCTCTAAGGACTTGCAACACCATTCTTAGATGTTCCTCATGTTCTTCTTCATTCCTTGAATAGACAAGAATGTCATCCAAGAACACAATCACAAACTTATCCAAATATTTGTTGAATACACTATTCATGAGACACATGAATGTAGCAGGTGCATTGGTAAGACCAAATGGCACCACGGTGAACTTGTAATGACCATATCTAGTTCTAAAATCCATCTCGTGAATGTCTTCTTCCTTAATCCTCACTTGATGATACCCATATCTCAAGTCAATCTTTGAAAACACTTTAGCTTCCTTCATTTGATCAAACAAGTCATCAATTCTTGGCAAAGGATACTTGTTCTTGACTGTCACTTTATTGAGCTACCTGTAATCAATACACAGCCTTAGAGTCCCATCCTTCTTCTTAAAAAATAACACCGGTGCTCCCCAAGGAGACACACTAGTCCTGATATACCTCTTGTCCATTAATTCTTGTAGCTACATCTTCAACTCTACCAATTCTGACGTGCTCATTTTATAAGGAGCTTTGGAATTTGGCACTGCCCCTAGAACAAGATCGATGGTAAAATCAATATCTCTCTTTGGGGGTAGTATCGGCACCTCATCCGGAAATACATCTTAGAATTCTTGCAATAATGAGAAATCTTCTATCCTTGGAACTTTGTCCTCTGATGAATCTTGTTGGCCCGGTTTTGCAACCAGGCTTAGTGCTATGGGCACCTGCTAACTAGTAGCAGCAGTTTCAATAGAAATAAATAACAATAAACTAATTAAACAAGACTATTCATGGATCTAAGCAAAGATATTAAGCAAATAACAAAAATAATTTAAAATCAAGAACAAGAACATATAAAATAAAGAATTTGTATTGAAAGAATGGAGCAAGCAAGTGCTTGCGGAATCAATACCTCTAATGGTGAGGTTGAATAGCTCCAAGGATGAGCAACTTCCAATCTCCAATGGTCTCTTCTCCAATGTGGTTTGCAATGGCTAAAATGCTCAAGAGAGATTTCAGCAGCATAAGGATGAGATAATGGATGGATGGGAAATGAGGAGCCCCTACCACCTTTTTATAGGTTTTGGTGGTGGGAAATACCATTTGTGGTTTTGTGGAAACCAAATGGTATTGACCAACATGGTTTAGGTACTTTTCCCTCCTTTTTCCTTTTTTGAATAAAAATAATATTTTAATTCCCTTTTTAATATTTTTGGGAATTTGGACCCTTTTTGAGGGTTTTTTATGATTTTCTTGGAAAAATAATCTTTTTTAATGGAAAAAGGGGTGTACTAAGGTCTTTTGGTGACCTTTTGTTGGTTTCAGAGGCTCAGATGGTGGAAAAGTGGACAAATGGGTCATGTGAGTAAGGGAATGAGCTAGTGAGCACTTTTTAGGTGTTAACAGATTGCCCCCTGATGTGTGAGGGCAGGAGCTCATCGTATGGCCGATAGACATCATAGTTCTTTTGTCCTTTTTTCTGGGGTTTAGGGGAGAGAAGAGACCGGTTGGAGACTAGAGCCACGGCCCTTGGAAGCTGCAAAAACAAAAAGTATTACATGGCCTCAATATGAATGAGGTATAATCTCTGATAAAGGACGAGGCGGGCATTCCCATGCTCGTATCAAGACGTATACAAAACAATTAGTCCCAAGAAGGGGGATCTAATATGTAAAGAAATATATTGGTACATCATAATGGTCCAGAGGGGACATTATTGTGGGATATACTCATGATCATGGCTGATCTCAATAACTGATACACTGGAATAACTGTTGAACTGCTGAAACTGAAGGTGTCCAACATCTGTATGGACTCAATGACTGTGAGCCATCTGAGATATTGTCGCCATACACAACCCGGATATCTATAGAAAAAATGTAACTGGTTGTATCCATAGGTAGACTCTCAAATGTGGAGGAGTCAGGTGGTATCCGGGGTCTTCGACTAATAACTGAACGGACCAATACCCTGTGCGAGTCTCAACGATGCGATCAAGGTGTTGAAGTCGAGCATGTGAGAAACAACCATTCGGAGAGGTATTGAGGGTTCCTCTCGAAATGATTCGTAGGCACTCATCATAAATGGTAATGAGTCCAAGACACAGGGACCTCTAGGTCTATCCTCTGGAATCAATGTAGTTGTCGTCGACAGAGGGAGACCAGCAACTAACAAGGCAATGATGTTTCCTTGATAGGAGCACGAGGTGTAGAACTGAAGTGATGTAGTACTGATGGTAGGACTGACGTACTTGTGGGGAAGGGAAATAACTGGGTCAAAAAATGGGTAGACTCAAACTTCCTTTGTTCAGAGCATGATGACATGGTTGACCTGGCAGCGTAGGGAACTGACTTGTAGGTGTGGGGATCATTGCTATGACTGAATGGTATATATTAAATCTGGGGGGGAGGACGAGCTGATAGGTGCTGTCGAGGGATTATCAAGGTGACGTACTGCAGAATACTCTGAACAAAGGCGACCAAAATGGGGAAGCTACCATATGAGTAGATGTGATCTGTCGTGGCACCAAGAGGCACCATTCTTCCTTCTTCGTAGTTTTAATGAGCTCCAAGAAGGGATAAAAGTGTGCTCTGAAATCGTACGGTCCTGTGGATTTTGTGAGCCCAGGACGGCGCATGCTCATGGTTTCTTTCATGTTTATAGAGTCTAAAAACGGTAAGTGGACTCTGTTGGTGTTTCTTTTTCGTAAGTTTAGTCTCCAAGGCCCGAAAAAGGATAAAATGATGCGGATGGAGAACTCTTCTAGCCGATGTGACTAGAGTATACCTTTTTCGTAATTAGTCTACAAGGTCCGGAAAAGGGGTAAACTTATACCAGGTAGACGCCCTTTCAGATACGTTTAGCGAGCATGAAAGGAAGCAAGATTACTCGGCGATCTTTTCATTGTTTTAGGAGTCAGAAAAGAGCTTAACAGAAACTCCCTAAGTGCCTTTTTCGTAAAAGGGGTTGCTCGGCCCGAAAAAGGGATAAACTTATACCGAACAAAAATGGATTGATGAGGGCTAGGAAAGGTCTCAAGCATCGTCATCTGTGCGGAAAACTGGATCCGGTGACATGAGGATTGTCAGAAACGGAGAACGGCCGTTGTGGCACGCAAACCGAGGTAACAAGGGGGCGTGGAAAAAATGCCCAAAAAATCTAAAGGTGAGAGCGAGAAATGATCTCAAGCATCGTCATGAGCGCGGAAAACTGAATCCGGCGATATAAGACACATCGACAACGGAGAACGGCCGATGTGGCACGCAAACCGAGGTGACGAGGGGGCGTGGAAAAAATGCCCAAAAAATCTAAAGGTGAGAGCGAGAAATGATCTCAAGCATCATCACGAGCGCGGAAAACTGAATCCAGCGATATAAGACACATCGAAAATGGAGAACGATCGATGTGGCACGCAAACCGAGGTGACGAGGGGGCATGGAAAAAATGCCCGAAAAATCTAAAGGTGAGAGCGAGAAATGATCTCAAGCATCATCACGAGCGCGGAAAACTGAATCCGGCGATATAAGACACATCGAAGAAGGAGAACGGCCGATGTGGCACGCAAACCGAGGTGACGAGGGGGCATGAAAAAAATGCCTGAAAAGTCTAAAGGTGAGAGCGAGAAATGATCTCAAGCATCATCACGAGCGCGGAAAACTGAATCCGGCGATATAAGACACATCGAAAAAGGAGAACGGCCGATGTGGCACGTAAACCGAGGCCACGAGAGAGGCCAAAAAATGGTGAAAAAATGGACTTCGTGGAAACGGGAAACGGAAAGAACCTGTATGAAGTTCTCGCTGTGCTGATCCCAGTGGTACCAACGGTTTGAGAAATGGACTTCGTATGCTACCGTAATGGTTGTTTGAAATTTGTGGAATTTCTATAAATAGGGCGTGGGGCCCAAAATGACATTTCATTGTTACGTGTGAGTTTGATAGAGCTGTCAGAGCTATTTCTCGATTTCCGGGAGATTTCACCGTTGGTTTTCGATTTAGCGAGTTGCAGGTAACTCTATTCGCCTTAACCTTGTCAATTATGTCTTTTTTGTTTGGCGGCGGGCCCCCGAAGGCCGCGAAACTCCACGTTGACTCTCCAACGTGGAACCGCGCGGGTTTCGGGGCTGAACCCGCGATGAACCGCGCGGGTTCTAGGCTCACAGTCGCGATGTTCATCGCGACTGTGAAGTAGGAACCCGCGATGTTCATCGCGAGTTCATGGTGGATAGTCGCAATGTTCATCGCGACTGTCCGGCCAAAACCCGCGATGTTCATCGCGCGGTTTTTCATGGATCCCGCGATGGCCATCGCGGCTTTTTGCGGGAAAGCCGCGATGGGCATCGCGGCTTTTTGTGTAAAAGCCGCGATGGGATTTTTCTAAATTTTTTTGTGCTCGGGCTAAAATTTTTTTTCTGTTCTCCTGGCAGGATGTTGCGGAGACCTCAGTCCGTGTGGCGGGAGAGGGAGATCGACGGTGATCTTATGCTGAGGATTGAGACTGATGGAGGGGTGAGACAGACCCTGGACATGAGCGGACTCTTGAAGTTCGCTCATATTCCTCCTATACGTTCAGTGAGGCGACTCCTGAACAAGCTCGTGCAGTGGTGGGTGCCGGCAGAGGGTGCCTTCATTATTGGTGGTGAGAGGTTAGAGATCACTCTCACTGATGTATATTTTTTGACTGGGTTGCCTCGCTTGGGTGAGGTGGGTGATATCTCGCCGAGGTTGCCTCCGGGTGTAGATATGGAGGACCTCTTACATACTTTCTGTGTGGATGATGCTGTTTTGGTAAATAGCTCTATTACCCTTAGATTCCTACGTGAGTGGGATATGCGAGCTGTTGGTGCTTGCGTTCTGAGGATATTGGGTGCTGCTGCACCACATCGTATGTCTGGGGGCCAGACGATGATGGTGGATTCCGTTCTACAGGGTACTTACTATGCCTGGGCGCAGATGTTCCTGGCCGGTGTCCGGAGAGATCTGGACAAGGCCATTAGAGAGGGAGGCGAGTTTTGTTACGCCTCGTTTTTATGCTGTTTTTTCTTTGAGCGGGTGCCGACCTTGCGGCCACGGGTACCCGTTCGTGCTGGGCTTCCGAGCGAGTCTCGTATCATGAGGTGGGGGCAGATGATGCCCCGTGCTGGCGGTGGTATCCGCGGCTACTTCACAGAGGATTTCTATCAGCAGTGGGAGCAGATGCCTCTGGTGATCGAGGACTATCCCTACGCCGGCATGGACTACCGGGGTGACCCAGAGATGCCTTGTGCCCCAGGACAGGCCTGGAGTTTGGATGGTATGTTTGTGTATTTTATTTGATGTTATATCATATGTTGTTTGGTTTATCATGATGATTTCTTTTGTATAGTATCTGATGGTTTACTTGCTTTGTGCAGATGTGGGTCCAGTGCCACCACCTGACTATGTGGCTCGGCAGGGGCGGGCGATGGTGGTCACTCGTCCCCCTGTACCTGTACCTCCTCCGCGTGGTGGAGGATATGCAGCTCGTGGACGAGGGGTTGGCCCTCATGACGATGCCATAGATGGTGTCCAACGGACCTTAGCCCGGATCGTAGCTGGGCTCCCCGAGGATGGTTGGAGGGACCTTGATCGGGACATTTTGCAGGGATGTCTCGGTGCGCCGCCTGAGTGGCAGTCGCTCCTGTTGAGGGCAGCGGTGTTCATGGCGAGGCACGGGGGTGGTGGACGGGGTGCTCCGGCAGGGCCTGCTCAGGGGAGGATACGTCTGAGGGACGATCCAGCGGGGCCAGCAGAGCGGCGAGTGCGGGGTCGTCATGAACCGGCGGGGCCGGCGGAGGAGGAGCCGGAGGAGGAGCCGGAGGAGGAGCCGGAGGATCCTAGGGATCCTGATGAGTAGATATATTGTATCTGCCCCCAAATGCTGATGAGCATATGGGGGAGCATTTTTGTACGACAGATGTATTTTTTGTATATCGGGTGCTGAGGGCACTTATGACATTTGACTATTTGATTTATATATATATATGTGGATATATTTTTTGAGATATATTGTCGTGTATGCACGTGGATGCACATTTGTCTTTTGTATATGCCCGTGGAGGCACATGTTATGCACGTGGATGCAGTGTTTGGTTTGTTTGTTTTATGCCCGTGGAGGCATATGTTATGCACGTGGATGCAATATTGGTTTTTTGTTTTATGCCCGTGGAGGCACATGTTATGCACGTGGATGCAATATTGGTTTTTTGTTTTATGCCCGTGGAGGCACATGTTTTGCACATGGATGCATTTTTTGTTTATGGATATGACATGATGTGATTGGTGTGCCAGTCGAGGACACTGTTGGCCATATTATCTGCTACACTATTGAGGTGTCTTGGGACATGTGTGAATGTAATAGATTCAAACTGTCTAACCATTTGTTTAGTGCACAGGAATTTTCTGAAAAGACAGGGATCGCGTACCTGGTAATCATTGTTGAGCTGGGAAACTAGGAGCTGTGAGTCCAAGAAAACGTTGAGGTGACGTATGCTCATCTGGAGAGCAGCGGCCAGGAGACCGGTCACGGCATCGTATTCAGCTTGATTATTGGTAGCGGCCCCTAAACATACTCCGTCAATGTGAATTAACTCATGTGAAGGGGAGTATATTACCCAAGCTGCGGAGGCGAGATTGGGAGACCAACGGCTTGCACCATCAGCGAAACCGACATGGTAGAGTGGAAGAGGTTCCATCTGTGGTCATGCAGAGAAAAACAAATATTTAGGTTTTTTGAAATTTTTTGTGAACAAAAAATGTATGCCTATACTAAAATGGACGATGGTGTCCATCAGATTTTCTATGGGTAAAATCGTTTAAGGTACAACCCGTTGCGTGGGTTGCGTAGGGTGTTGCCTTCTGAATCGGTCAGAATGTATGCCCCCTGCCCAAGGCAGGTGTGTACAATGTAGGGGCCTTGCCACATGGACACGAACTTTCCCTTTCCGGTTTTGTCATGAGCTTGATCGTAAGCGAGGACAAGGTCTCCCTCAGAAAAGGTTCTTGGGTGGACGCGTTTGTCGTAACTTAGTTTCGATCGTTGTTTAGCAGCTTCCATGTTTTGAATGGCTGTGCGCCGATCTTCATCGGCCTGCTCTAGGAGCAGTAAACGTTGCTCGATCGGGGAAGTGTCCGGTAGGAGCTCAACGGCGATATGTAAGGCTGGGATCTGACACTCGATGGGGAGGACAGATTTGACACCGTGAACTAAATGGAAAGGGGTAAAACTGGTGGCGGTTTTGGTTGAGGTGCGGTAGGCCCATAGTGCCGAGAAAAGCATGTGGTGCCAATTGGATTTGTGTTTGTCTACAGTACGTTGGAGAATGGTCTTCAAGATTTTATTGATCGCTTCGACTTGGCCTTTTTTTGGGGGATAGTAAGCGGAAGAGAAATGGTGTTCAAATTTCAACATGGTTGATAATTCCTTCCAGACGGCATCTTCGAAGTGAGAGCCGTGGTCAGAGACTAGTTGCTGTGGTACTCCGAAACGAGCGATAACATGGTTGAAGAAAAACCGTGCTGCAGTGTCGGCTTTGCAATTATAGGTCGGCATGGCTTCTGCCCACTTGGTGAAATAATCTACGGCCACGACGATGTGTTTGTGACCGCCGGCTGACGGGGGGTTGCAGTCGAGGAAGTCAATGGCCCATTTGCAGAATGGTCCAACAGTGATGACTGGATGAAGGGGGGCAGGGGGGGTTCTTGCTTTGGGAGCAAATAGTTGGCAGTTCTGGCAATGCTTGACTGCTGTGATGCAATCAGTAAACAACGATGGCCAAAAATAACCGGCCCGGATGATTTTTTGGGTAGTGGCCATGCCGAAGAAATGGCCTCCGCAGGCACCGCTATGACAATCATTGAGGACTTGTTGTGCCTCACTATGGGATAGGCAGCGGCGTAAGATAGTATCAACGCCGCGTCGGTAAAGGACATCCCCAATCAGGAGGTATCGGGGGGCGTTGTGTCGTATGCGACGGCGCCCATCACGATCGATGTGGGGTCTAAATTTTTGCGTACGAAGGTAAGTCAATATGTCTCCATACCAAGGGTCGTCAGACGAAATGATGAAGATCTGCTCGTCAATCAGGTCCGTTTGGATAACGGGTGATGTTGAAGAGGATGGGAGGTCTGTGATGAGGTGAGCAAGCGCGAGGGCTTTAGTGCTTTTGGGTGTTCTGAAAGTGAGGTCATATTCCTGGAGGATAATGACCCATTTAGCAACACGACCTTGTAGGATCCACCGGGTGAGGAGATAGACCATGGGGTTTGAGTCGGCGACAACCGTGGTATGACTAAGCAAAATGTAGTGTCGTAGTTTTTGTACGGAAAAGACTACAGCTAGGGCTAATTTTTCCTCGTAGGGGTAATGTAGAGGTGGGCCAGATAAGGTCTGGCTGACGTAATAAATCACATGCTCTTTGTGGGAGGCATCTTCTTGGACCAAAACTCCGGACACAGCATGTTCAGATGCCGAGACATAAAGGGTGAAGTCTTGAGGGAAATCCGGTGGGGATATTAAGGGGGCTTGTGTGAGAGCTTTCTTGAGGGCTTCGAATGCCGTGTCTGCTTGCTCATCCCAAACAAAGGGTATGTGGGTACGGAGTAGGCGTAAGAATCCATGGAATTTGGTGGCATAATCAGGAACAAAGCGCCTAAGAAAATTGGACCGCCCTTGCAAGATCTGAAGCTGCCGAAGCGTGCGAGGAGGGGGAAGTTCTAAGATGGCTTTGACTTTTAGGGGATCGACAGTGATTCCGTCTTGGGAAACAATAAAACCCAACAACCGGCCCGCCGGGACGCAAAAGACACACTTGTGTGGGTTCAAGCGGATTTTATATTTGCGACAACGCAGGAAAACTTGCCGGAGGTCGTTAAGGTGGTCTGATCGTTTTCGGGAACGAGCTGTGAGGTCGTCAAGATAGACTCGCAGGATATGGACCAAGTCGTGAAAGCAATAGGTCATGGCTCGCTGGAAAGTGGCACCAACATTTTTTAAGGCCAAATGGCATGATGCGATAGGCAAAGGTGCCCCATGGGGTGGTAAAGGCAGTCTTGTACTGATCCTCCTTGCGGATGTGAATCTGGTTATATCCGGAAAACCCGTCCATGAAGGATAGGACTTCATGGCCCGCACACTCATCAATGAGTTGGTCAATGAATGGTGTGGGGAAATTGTCTTTTGGACAAGCGTGGTTTAAATCACGGAAGTCAGTGCATACTCTAAGGGTGCCCTGCTTTTTGTTAACTGGAACGGGGTTCGACACCCAGGTGGTGTACGGAATAGGGTAGATGAACCCTGCTTTTTGAAGTTTCTCGACCTCAGCCTTAACAGCAGGGAGCTTGGAAGGGTGAATGGGTCGCTGTTTCTGACGAACAGGGGGTACTTCAGGCCATGTATCAATGTGGTGTTCAATAACGGCGGGGTCGAGACCAGGCATCTCGGTATAGGACCAGGCAAAGACGTCTCGGAACTCTTGAAAGAGTTTTTTGTATGCCTGAGTTTCTGCTTGAGTGCAAGATGCGCCTAGCGAGATGAGCTCAGGTTTCCCTGGTGTTGTGGAAATGTCTATCTGTATAGTGGGGGAAATGTTTGACATGTTCCCTTCTTCAAAGGCATCCGGTGCTGGGATGGGGTCCTTTAACCAATCGACTTTAGTGGGTATGAAGTCTTTCGACTCGACCGATAGCTGGTTGGATGCGGTGGATGTAGATGCTTCCGGGAGGAAGTACGAGCGATGATGCATATCATCCCAAGGGTAGTCGGGTGCAGTGAGTGTCTCCAAAATTTGCTCATCAGTATTGAAGTAGTCAGACCATAAATCAAGGGGTTCTGGTTTGAAAGTTGTTGAAATCATATAAATTGTATTGACTTCTTCCGACGAGGATGATGGCGGGGGGTGGATCTCCTCGATGAGGGGAGGAGATATCTCTAAGTCGACGTTGTTTAACTCGTACAACGCTGCTCTATAGTCAGGTAGATTAGGACAATGGTGAGAATAGTGGCCGTAAACACTGCATATAGCACAAGGATGGTTAGTGCGCAGTGACTTGTCGCGAGGCTGTAGAGGTGGCTCTAACCTGACTACTGGGATGCTGATGTCATCGTCCAACATATTCATATGCTCTTGGAGTGCCGGTAAGTGTGGGCATTGATGAGTTGGATGTCCTATCTCATCGCATAATGAGCATTTGGGTGGGGCTCGAAACACTGGTGGGGGTTTAACTGCTTTAGGAGGTGGCATCGCAGTGTATGGTTGTGGGCCTCTGCCCCCAGTGGGCTTAGCAAGAAGAGGGGGATTCGTTGACGTCGAAGCAATCGTGAGACCAGGAGGAGGTTTCATTGACGACGAAGGGATTGCGACACCAGGAGGAGGTTGATTTGTGGTAACAATAGGTTGTACCGGTTGGAGGATGACGTTTGGTGTCGGCGGTGGAACGGGAGGTGAAATATACCACACGGGTAATCCCAATGTTAACCCGGGTAGACTAAGGGTAGCCATAACCGAGGCGCTTACTACACCCGAAGGAGGAAATAGAAAGGGGATGGTGTGGATGGGTGTAACACCGATGTGACTCGGTACCAATGGTGGTTGACTACTGGGTGTTTGTGTATTCTGTGAAAGAGTACAGAGGTTTGCGACCTGGGTTTCTGGTGACGGTGGTGGAATGGCCTGGAATGTAGAGGTCATGGGTGTATCTGAGTAGAGTCCGGGTCCCACAGAAGACACAAAGGAGGTAACTGCACTCGAAGCGGGTTGTTCAATCATGGGAAGAACATTTTCGGGGGCTGCAGGGGCATTGGGATCATAGTAGGTGAGTTGGTCGATTTTGACCACGCGTCCCTCATGGGGGAACATCATGGTACGAAAAACGGAGGAGGCGACCGCTTTCATGGCGTACATGTAACTACGACCCAGTAAAAGGTTATAATCAAGCTGGGCGTTAATGACCTCTATGTCGATGAGCACAGTTTTCCCTCCCAATTGGACGGGGACCTTGGGTAGTAGACCTTGAGGCTGAGCTGACCGGCCGTCATAGGCCCGCAATGCAGTGGTGGATTGCTGGAGAGGAGGGGATCCCAACTTCTGCCAAACAAATGTGGACATGACGCATGTGGAAGCACCCTCGTCGATAATACATCGATGGATGACAAGATTCCGAATAGAAACAGAAACTTGGACTGCTATGGTGGAAGGCAGACGTGGTTCGGACTGGTCCAAATCAAAGGTCATTAATTTCGAATCGTTTGGGTCGATCGCCCCAATGGCGGAAAGTAAAGTCTTGCGCTGCGTAGGACAGTTTTTCAAGACTTCTAACGCAGACATGGCTGCGGGAGATTGAGCTAGGTCATCTACGATGTTGTAATTTGACGCAGCCCGTGCATTGGGGTTGTTGTTTATACGACGGAGGGGGAAACGAGGTGCTTTAGAGGCACCATCGAGTGGAAGAGGTGGAATCCGTAACGTCTGATCGGTGGGATTAGCGTTAGCATCCTTATCGGCGGGGGTATCCTCGGAGGTAGGACCATACTGGTTCCGTCGGGTTTGGATATTGACGTCGGCTGTGGACATCATCAATAAGTGGTGAGTGCCTGAATCAAACATGGGTTGATCAGGAGCGGCGTAAGTGATTTGTTGTGGTTTCACGTTGCCCTGTGGGGGGGCTAACGGCTGAGTGTTCACCACTCCTTGTGTTGGAAAAGGGTTTTGTAGTACCAAAGGTTGTTGTGGAGGTGGTGGAGGGTTGGGTGGCGGCTGAGGAGCCGCCTGCCCTTGACGATGGGCGTCATTAGTCCATAGTTGTCGAGCTCGCTCCAGATGTGGGCAAGCGTGGGTATAGTGGCCATAGACACCGCAAATGGAACAAGGATGGTTTGTTCGTAAATTAGCATTTTTGGGTTGCTTAGGTGGTCGATCAGGATTCTGATGAGCAGGCGCCGCGTTATTGTTTTGCGGAGGATGGGTAGGTTGTGGAGCTTGGTTACGGTTTTGATTGTTTCCATGGTTGCGTCCTCTTCCGCGGTTTGGTTGCCCACCCTGGTTGCGTTGGTTATTTTGGTATTGGGGCTGCTGTTGTTGTGCGTACATATGCCCTTGAGCATTGGGGGGATTCTGAGGAGCCGCAGGTGCGGGAGCAGGTTGCGGTGGATAGTATGCAGGTGGAGCTGGAGGTGGTCCAGTTGCCTGTTGGGGTTGTTGGTACCCCTGAGCTGGTGGAGGTGTGAGGTTAGCTGGTGCAACCGGTTGTGGGTAATGCATGGGCTGTTGTGGGAACTGCATGGGGGTCTGTACCGTAGGTTGAGCATAGTATGTAGGAGGTACATATGCTGATGGCGCTTGGCCATAAAAATGTTGTGGACAAGAGGGTCCATGAACGTGATGGGTCTGGTTTGTTGGAGCATAAGAAGTTGTCGCTCCGGAACTCGATGTGGCCCTAGAAAGGTATGGGGTGGGCATGGTGCTCACCATACTGAAAGGTTTTGCTTGCAGTGTAATTTGGCCAATAATGCCATCAGCGGCATGTGATGCCCCCGGTGCGTCACCGCGTGCAGAGTCGCCTCGTGGGGCATCCGGTATGATCGTGTATAAGTAACCCGACTGGGCGTAGATGAGATCAAACTGTTGGGCCTTGAGGATGGCCTCTTCCTCGGACTGGGGTCTTTCAGATGCTACATCCTTCGCAATGAGAGGAAGGAGGGATTTAAGGAACCAGTCTAAAAAGATTCGGTCGTCTAATTTGATCTTGCATAGGCTTCGGCGCCGGCGCCAATCATGAATATGGTCAGTGATATGCGTGGCCATGTTCTGTCTGCAAGACAGTAGGATTTCAACGCCCGCATCATAGCGGACAGGTAGCTGAAAGAACTGCAGGAAGGTCGAGGCAAGGGAGGTAAATGTGGAATGCGTCCCATGGGGTTGCTCGATGTACCATTTGGCTGCAGAGCCAGTGAAAGTGCGCTGTAATAAACGGAGGCGGACAGAGTCGTCCACTATGGAGTTGGAGGAACACCATAGATGGAAGGACATGATATGGTTTTGTGGGTCTTCTCCTGCCTTACCCTCAAATTTAGGGATGTCAGAGGGGAGTTTGGTGGGCATTTGAGGCCACGCCGGATCATGTCTAATGGGGTCATTTGTGAGCCTAGCTAAATCTGGCAGGTTCAGACTCGCCATATATGGTAGACTAGCAGATGTGGTGACTGGAACTGGGACATGCCTGGCCATAGTGGTATGGTGAAGGGGTCCAGAAGCGCCTAAAGGTATGCTAGGTATGGAGGGTATATGCCCTCCGATAGGTGTAGTCTGGTATGGGCCAGCGCCTCCAAGTGCAACTTGGGTTACACTTGGGTTAGGAATCGCACTAGGGATTCCTGGGATAGCACTCCCAAGTGCAACATGGGTTGCACTTGGGTTGGGAATCGTACTAGGGATTCTTGGGATAGGGTTTGTGGAAACCAAAGGGGGTATGACCCCCATGTTGGGTGTACCCATGACAGGTGGTGGCCCTGTGTTAGGCATTCCTAAATGTGGAGTGTTACCCATATTGGGCATACCCAGGGGGGTGGTTGTTGCCGTGGATGGTACTACAGCAGAAGGGTCTGCAGATGTCTGACCTATGGTAGTTGTAAATAGTGGATCAAATGGTGTTCCAGACATAATTGTGGTTGGTGGTAACTCTGTGGGATTTTCGGATTCTACCTCCAAATCAAAGGTGAAGTGGGGTATGTCAGAATCGGATGACTGTCTAATTGATTGACGATGTGTCGAATCAAGGGATGAGGCTCTGCGTCCGTGACGTGGAGATCCAAGTGGACTAAACTCTGGGAGTTCGCCCTGTAGACGACGAGAGCGTCTAAAATTCTCAATGGTGAGAATATGTTGTTGTATAAAAAATTTGTTTAAGTATCAGGTGGTGATATATAAAAAAGACTCAAAACCCTATTGCAACCAAGGGTGCAAGAAGGGGAGTGAAAAAAGAAGGCTCACAGGCCAAAAAATCAATCCTCAAAAAATGCACTTATTCTAGCAGCTGTGCTACAATAAGTGGAGGAATGCAACAACTGGTCAGAATACCAACATGCAAGCGGCTCCTAGAAAAAATAGGTGTAACTAGACCACAGGTAGGTTGAAATCATGCAAACACCTAATCTAAAAGTATTGTGACTCAAACAGACGATATCCTTTACAAGGTGATGAAATCCAAGTCAGACAATATGAATGTTGAGACAACGGCTAGATATCCCCCTACCGGGAGGGACACCGGGTAATCAATCCTAAAGACAGGCTACTAGGATACTCCGTTCATGACGCGTCGAGAAAAGGTAAATCTGCCGTTTGGTCCTTTGATCGCAATATCCCAATACAGGGATATCCCGAGAACTGCGAATGGTAGCCCTTCGGTTACTGAATGGGTTTCGGTATCCCACTCAGGCTTCCGGAACCATCCTCGCGACTTCAACCCTCCTAAGGGAGAGGCCTTCCCACAAACCGGTTGTGACCGCGCCAAAAAATACTAAGAGATTTTAGCTCCCTAATTGGACAACTTCTATGTCTCAGATGTAAGAACTGAGGGGTGTTATTGGAACACCTATCCCCCCAATACTACCTAGCTACAAGAATTCTTTTAGTGTTCCCCAAGTGGGGTTAAAAGTGTGTTCAAATTAAGGTACGTTTTAAGGCTTAGTTCAATTAAGTGATCGTGTGAGTGCACGTGAGGTGTTGTAAACTGAACTTGAAAAGAATTAAATGCTTTACAGGAAACTTTCAAAAAATAAAGGATTTTTCGAAAATAAAAAAGCAAATATTTATGACTTTTCACTAAAAGGAATTTAGATGCTTTTCAAAAAATAACTCAAAAAATAATGGATTTTTTGGATTTATGAAAGCAAATAATAGACTTCTTTTTAAAAGAAATAAATGGATTTCTTCGTTTCAAGAAAAATTGCTAGGGGCAAGATTTTAAAGAAGTAAACAAGAAAAAATTTGAATCTAGATGAAAATGCAAAATGAGTCTTTCTTTCACTTTCTTGAAATTTTTTAAAAAGATTTCTAGATATGCACTTTTAAATAGTAAAAAAAAAAAAAAAAAATTCAAAGCTGTAAAATATGCAGAATTTAATACTGTAAAAAATGTGCTATGGGCAGACAGTACAGTAAATTTTTTTTTCAAAATCAGGATGGCCGAATGAAAAATTCAACCGCGCGGGTTTTGGACGCACAGCCGCGATGGGCCACGCGGGTTTTGGACGCACAGTCGCGGTGGACCGCGCGGGTTTTGGGCGCACAGTCGCGATGGACCGCGCGGGTTTTAGCCGCACAGTCGCGATGGGCAGCGCGGAAATTGGCCGCGAAGCCGTGGCGTGCGGCGCGGAAAAACGCAGAAAAGTCGCGATGGACCACGCGACTGTCTGGCAAAAGGCCGCGATGGACCGCGCGGAAAAACGCAAAAAAGTCGCGATGGACCGCGCGACTGTCTGGCAAAAAACCGTGAGGTGGAAGCCGTGCACGGAAACCGAGAAACGAACCCGAAAATTGAAAATTTCAGGCTGTTTATGGGGCCAAATCTCAAAGCAGCAATGGATCTGCTGTCTAAGATGGCAGATCTATGGATCTAAAGGTTAAAAACTCATAAAAAACTAAGATTAAATGCAAAACTAGAGATCTATAGTTCAAACCAAAGCGGAGTCGCCAAAAACTGTTGGCCCGGTTTTGCAACCAGGCTTAGTGCTATGGGCACCTGCTAACTAGTAGCAGCAGTTTCAATAGAAATAAATAACAATAAACTAATTAAACAAGACTATTCATGGATCTAAGCAAAGATATTAAGCAAATAACAAAAATAATTTAAACTCAAGAACAAGAACATATAAAATAAAGAATTTGTATTGAAAGAATGGGGCAAGCAAGTGCTTGCGGAATCAATACCTCTAATGGTGAGGTTGAATAGCTCCAAGGATGAGCAACTTCCAATCTCCAATGGTCTCTTCTCCAATGTGGTTTGCAATGGCTAAAATGCTCAAGAGAGATTTCAGCAGCATAAGGATGAGATAATGGATGGATGGGAAATGAGGAGCCCCTACCACCTTTTTATAGGTTTTGGTGGTGGGAAATACCATTTGTGGTTTTGTGGAAACCAAATGGTATTGACCAACATGGTTTAGGTACTTTTCCCTCCTTTTTCCTTTTTTGAATAAAAATAATATTTTAATTCCCTTTTTAATATTTTTGGGAATTTGGACCCTTTTTTAGGGTTTTTTATGATTTTCTTGGAAAAATAATATTTTTTAATGGAAAAAAGGGGTGTACTAAGGTCTTTTGGTGACCTTTTGTTGGTTTCAGAGGCTCAGATGGTGGAAAAGTGGACAAATGGGTCATGTGAGTAAGGGAATGAGCTAGTGAGCACTTTTTAGGTGTTAACAAATCTGACATATGGACTGCATACAATTTACAACCTTTCTTATAAAACTTTTTCAACTGTAGGGCTGAAATCTGCCTTATTGAAACTTGCTTGGGAATTCCTCTTACCAATCTTGGCCTTCCCTCTTCATCAATGCACTCAAGTGATTTCGCATAATAGTCCAATTTGGCTCTATGTTTTTCCAACCAATCCATGCCAATCAAGGAATCATACAATCCTAAAGGTAGAACATTTAAATCTGCATGTGTGTGGAGTCCATTCAATTCTATGGGGCACTCCACCACCACTTCATTAACCTTTCTCTTGGTCCCTGTGGCCAATTGAACAAGCCAAAATTTATTATGCTTCACTTTTCTAAGAGAACAACCTTCAACCACTTTTGGAGAAACATAACTATGAATAGATCCTGGATCAATTAAAACAGAAATAAATTGCTTAGCAACCTTACCTTCAACTTCCACCACTGATGATTGGTGGTCTGCTTGATGATTATCCAATGCTACATAAATTCGAGGCATTGCCCTTGCCATCTCCTCCACCGTAGCTTCTCCCTTTAAGTTGTGCAACTTTCGGGGATTATCCTTTCGATGTGGTCAATCCTTCAGCATGTGGCTTTCTCCACATCCCCAACACTGAAGCGGTCCCTTTGATGCTTTGTCTGCTGCTACTGCTTGTTTGAATCCACTCCTTGCTTGCTGCCCCTGTGAAAAGGTTCCAGGCTAGCCTCTGAATGGTGGCTTGAAGCCACTCTTCTTTTGATCAAACCTCCCTCTTGGCTTTCCTTTCCATGCTTGGTTAACCTCTTTTTTTCCTTTATTCTTCTCATAGCAATGCATTGCCATCCTAATGGCCTCATCAAGACTTGGTGGATTAACAAATTCAATCCTATCTCTGAAACTCTGAGGTAGACTCCCAAGAAAGCATTGGATTTTTACTCTTTCATCTTTGATATAGTCAACATACCTTAGTAATTCCAAAAACTTGTGGACATGCTCTTCCATAGATTTTTGCCCCAATATGAGTTCATTGAACTCTTTTCTCTTACTGTCATAATACCTAGCAGAAAGGTATTTCTCCTTGAAGTACTTCTTGAATCTCTCCCAACTGATCTTCCTCTCACTGATTCTTTTCACTTGCAAGATATTGTCCCACCAAATTGAAGCTCTGCCATTTAGATTGTAAATGGCAATTCTAGCTTTCTCATTTCGTGAGTAGTCTTGAATTCTGAAATATTTCTTCATTCCAAGAAGCCATGCCTCTGCCTCTTGGCCATTCTTGTCTTCTCCATCAAAGGTGGGAGGCCTTGCCTTCCTGAATTCTCCCTGTGGGATTCCCTTGGACTTCTTTTGTCCATTAAATATCCTAGGCACATGCCTTGGACTTCTTTGAGGACCTCTGAAGTCACACGACTTGCTAGAAGAAGATCTAGAGGAAGGTGTTCTATGCTTTCTGCTCACCGAACTCTTCCTTGGGCTTGGAGTCCTCTTCTTTGAATGACCTCTAGAGTGACTCTCTGCATCTCTTCCTTCTTCACCCATATTGCTTGGGTTGGAACCAAGGTTTATCCTCTGCTGCATATCAATGAGACTTTGCAAGATAGTAGCATTGAGTTGGTGTTGTTCTTCTTGAGCCTTCATCAATCTTTCATTGAAGCTCACCATGGTTTCAACCAAATTCTGAGGAGTCACTTGCTCCCTTCTCCCATTGGATTCAGTCTTAGCATTCTCTTCATGCACATTTTCTCCTAGGACATCTTCTTCATGCTCATAAGGGTCTTGAGCATCATTTATGGTCACCATTGTTCCTGTATGCTACCTCTGCTACAATTATTAATTTTATGAGTTGCAAGCACTATGTATTATGAAAATATTTGTTAGACATCATAAGAATGCATCTAGAAATATAGAACAATCAATATTTTACATAATCAACTCATGGAATAATTCACATAGCTGTTATGCATTCATTTCTTTGCCCATTCCTGCAATTCTAGAAATTGCCCATATTGTCAACAATTTGACAAACCGTCACTAGCACTTTTCTGCTCTAATTATCTATGATGTCTGATGTCCCCATTCAAATTATTCCTATGCGTCATTGTTACCTGCTAGATAAGATTTCCAATGCCTATCCACTTGCTCCATTCCGACATTAGGTGTGGAAACTACATCACTTCAAAAATGACAACTTTTACCAATAATTCTGCACATTTTACACAGTTGTATTTTGGTCCGGAATGCCAATTTTAGCCACCTGTGGAAGAAAATCTATGAGGAATCACGAACACGTTTCTACCGGGCGAAGTTGGTATATATAACAAGGAACGCTCAACAACTCGCATATCTCTGTTCTGGTGTACCATTCGTCTTCTATAAAATTCTGGGTTTGACTACTTTCCACTTTTCACATTTTTCCAAAATTCCAATTTTTGGACGAAAAATCCAAACGCAAATTTTGAAAAATTCGTGTTCCCGGAACCCAAAACCCGACAGCCCGAAAGCCGAAAATTGCGGGTTCGAAATGGAAGAAATCCAACCGCAAATTTTGAAAATTCATGTTCCCGAAACCCGAAACCCGACTGCCCGAAAGCTGAAAATTGCGGGTTCGGAATTTCAGAAATGCAAACGCAAATTTTCAAAATTCGCGTTCCCGAAACCCGAAACCCGACAGCTCAAAAGCCGAAAATTGCGCGTTCGGAATTTCGGAAATCCAACCACAAATTTTGAAAATTCGCATTCCCTAAACCCGAAACCCGACAGCTCAAAAGCCGAAAATTGCGGGTTCGGAATTTCGGAAATCCAACCACAAATTTTGAAAATTCGCGTTCCTGAAACCCGAAAGCCGAAAATTGCGGGTTCGAAATTTCGGAAATCCAACCACAAATTTTAAAAATTCACGTTCCTGAAACCGAAAACCCGACAGCCCGAAAGCCGAAAATTGCGGGTTCAAAATTTCGGAAATCCAACCGTAAATTTTGAAAATTCGTGTTCATGAAACTCGACAGCCCGAAACTGCGAAAAACACCTGCGTTTCCTGTAACTTCTGGGGTTCGTAACTCCCTCGTCCCTTGTCCAAATGAGGCGAGTCTAGTACCGTTGGAAAGCTGTTGGAGATCTCTATGCAATGGTGTGATCCTCCCCCACACCTGATAAATATAACCCTATCATTTTTTTCATAAAAAATGCCACCCCATCTTCACCAATACTGCGTTAAAACCATTTTGTTACTTGCCTGTAACTCAGAATTTGGCCCAAGCAACCCCATTACTGCAAGTTGGGATCTGATACCAATCTGTAGCGTCCTCTTCTCTCATTTCAATGCAAGGAAGGAAACATGACTGACTTACCGGGCTTATTGACACTCTCAGCCCCATACATTACTCATTAATTCATAACAATTAAAATCTTCTTGTGTGTAGACTCATACTTCAAATAAACATAGCGGAAATAAACATACTAGCAAGTACACAAACAGTAATGCATCCTCATATCTAACATAGGCATAAGATATTTCAACACCTAGGGATTCCAATTCCATTCCCAGGCTATGCACAAACTTCATGTCGATTTTATTAAGACAATCATTTCATTTCATTAACATGGGCAATTAGCATTCAAAATTAACACACTGCAAAACACATAATGCATATTATGTAAATCACAGAGAACACTTATCTTGAAGATGAAGCTATCCAAACAATTGGCTATGTGAGAGCAACGTTCCACCCAACCATAGATCTCTGTCCAGCTTGTATTCTTTCAGTTGAGAGATCACCCCCGAGCTGGGTTGTGTATCCACTAAGGAGGAACTAGTTGGGCTCACTCACAGCCATGATTTCACTCAACAACTATGCTAAGCCAACACACAGTTGGGTTTGTCAAGCATACAACAGACAACCATAGAGCTACAGGCATCTCAAATGAATTCAACAGTCAAGGCACCCACATTACCTACCACACCCAACATAAGGAAGGTCCCCTTCTCTGCTACACAGTCCCTCAGACGTCCCTTCCCTCCAGTGCTCTTCAAGATGGGTATAGAAAGATCTAGCTGCTAATTCTTGAGATTCTAGCCTTCATTGGGTTTATCAAGCAAACCCAGCCTCTGCTCAGCCATTCACAATTGGATTTCTCACAATTCTGTTCATCAAATAACTCAATCCCGTCATTGGTTTTCTGGGCTATAAAAACTGGGTTTTCCAATGGATTTTGGGGTATCTAATACTCTCAAATTCGCCCCAAGGTTCATATCTATGGATTCCCCATTGGATTTCACTGTCCAATACCAAATCTGTGCATTTTTGGCACTTCAAAACGTGGGTTCTTGCAAAGTTGCGATTTCTGGTTTTTCTCACTGTTGGCAATTCGTTTTTGGGTGAAAAATGATGCTGGTCCCTTCCACAATGGAATGGGGATGAGGAAGAAACAACTGCCATGAGGTAGAGTGACTTGTGGTACAAGAAAACAGAGCCCATACCTGCAAATACGAAGTTCTAGGCTGCCCATGCTCCATTGAAGCCATGGACTGAAATCTTCAACAACTTTCTTACAACATAAATAAATGTCATCAAGGAAAGTCAAATGGATTCACACAATGACATTTTGCAACCTATGGTTCATCCCTAGATCCCTCTCACCACCCCCTAGTGGATACACATGGCCCCTTCTCATTCATTGCTTCCATAGCTAGTTTTGGTATTTTATTGAAATATTAACATTTACATCAATTTACAATATTCCATGGCTTAATAGCACATGGGTATCAAATATCAAACACTTGCTTGTTTTAAATAAAATCTGAACATACACTAGCGGGGTTTTGGCCTTGAGCTCCATGCTAGGGAAACATACAACGCATGTATACAATATTTACATTAGAAGCCAATATTTCATAAGGGTCAAAATTGGGGTATTACATGAAGTAATTGGATATTCTTTTCTTTCTCAGCTAAAAGCTTTTTAATTGCCTCCCCTCTATTTGGTTCATCATTGCTCTTCACCAGGTCATCTTGCAATCGTTTTATTAGCAGCTGATGAGCTTTGTTCTCTGTTTTCTCTTGCCTCAACTGGATTTGCAGCCTGTTCATTGTTTTCTGTAGTTTTTCCACTGTTAAAGTAGCTTTCATCATATAAGCATAAATCACCTCTCCAGTCTGTCTGTGTAGGTGAATTTTATGAGGGACTATTATCTTCTGCAAATTCAATTTCATTTCTGTGACCTTATCATCATACGATACAACCAAATTCAAAGTATTTTTGTCTGGATCTCTGCTAGTCATCAGAGTAATTTCTGAATCAACAACATTCCTGACTTCTTGAAACAACTTATGCATTGCTTCTACTGCTGTTTGTATGTCTTTGCCATATTTTACACATATTTCATCTCTTGAATGAAATTTGCTAGAATCACCTGCAACTCTTGCCTTGTCAAATTCGTATTCCTGTACTTGAATTCCTGGCCCTTGGTATGTTTCTTTCTTCATTCCCTTTTCTTTTTCAGATACAACTACTTCATCTTCCTGGCTTGATTTTAATCTTTTGGCTTCTCTTTCTTCTTCCACCTGCAATACTTTCATAAAAACTTCTTTTACTTGTTGCTTCAACCTTTCCTGGGGTAGGTACCATCTCAGGTACCAACACAACTGAAACTTTATCCAAGGTAGAAGGATTAGCGTGTGAACTTCCCAAAACTTCTATGTATGATTTATATTGTAGTAAATTTACCATCTTTGCCAATCCTTCAACCTCTTGATGATCAAAGGATTTATTTTTGTTCTCTTGCCTTCTGTCAGAAATAACATGACAAGGATCATAATTAATAGCTGTTGCTTTCCTAAAACTCAGTGCTTCTAAATGTTTTTGTACAAAAGGGAGAGAATTATTGTTCTTGATGATAAAATGACCAATTTTTAGAGGGAACTTTATATTTGTAGCTTTCTTCAAATGTAGAAAATGGTCATTTTCTACTGTCAATTTTTGTCTCATAAAATCCAAAGCAAAAACTCTTGGAGTCAAAGAGGCTGGTAGAATATAAGGCTCCCTAAAAAATCCATAAAGTCTGATTATTGTATCTTTCATCCCTAAAAACCAGTCTCCAATTGCTTTTTTTGGGCTTAATTGCAATAGGGTCTTCATCTCTGATAATACTCTAGGAAAATTTTCTCCAAACATCAATCTGTATACTTCTGATAAAATAAAATTCATAAAATTAAACATACTGTCTTCCACTATTTCTGAAAACATAGATTGGGGGAAATGTAAATATTTTCGACTACTAAACAGGGGCATTTTCAGCAGGTGTGTCTGGAATCTGAAATGTCTCAAAGTGTGGAAATTTAATAACTGAGAGTGGATGTTCCGAGCCAAGAATTCATCAAATTTAAGGTAGGGTACTTGACTGTAATCCATTTCTGGTTTAGCAACACCTACTCTAAAAAGAAAACTTAACTCGACCTCTGTGACCATGGAATCATCATCAAACCCTTAAAACTGTGAAATGAGTGACAAAACTAACTGTGAATTTTGATCAAAGAAATTAATGTCAAGTGGATAGGGGGTGTTATCAATGGCAAGGCCAAGTTTCAGACAACTCATCATGAAGGTTTGTTTGGTCTCAGGGGATGACTCTATGTACTGGCTAACTAGGGCTTCTTCGGCAAAATCTTCCTAGTGGTGGGAGAAAAATAGGGCTATTGCTAGAGCTTTCCTAACGGTATACACATTTACACGACAAATAATTTTCTTTCGTGATGAATTCATAATGACTCTTTGACTCTGAGAAAAATTTACTGCACACCACGAAATGAATTCCGGAAACCCTGAAGGTTGTTTGGGACAGAAATGGATAAAACGAGACTTATAAACATCGTGCACATCCAAATTTTGTTTATATAAACCCTCCAACTTGCTTTTAATTTTTGAAACTGAGAACTCAACCATTATGGGGTCATGAATGTCACTATCTCTATCCACTAGGGTTTCTCCTATCCTCATAGTTTCAATGTTCTGATAAACGGTTTCACTGCTTCCTTCCATTATGTAAACAATTCTAGTTACTTTCACGAGTTAAGAGGACCTACCTT
The DNA here is from genome assembly GCA_027924585.1 of Larix kaempferi. Taxonomy (NCBI): domain Eukaryota; kingdom Viridiplantae; phylum Streptophyta; class Pinopsida; order Pinales; family Pinaceae; genus Larix; species Larix kaempferi. The sequence continues at coordinate 6,905,703 of BSBM01000940.1, read as the reverse complement.
GCATGGACAGGATGAATAAACTATGCTCTGTTGCTTTTGAACAATACACACATGTTCCAGTCCTCCACCGTTCGCAACACAAAATTCAATTTTTGACGTGCCCTTCTCTTTTATACACCACCGAAGGCGGTTTCGCAACACGGGATGGTGGTTTTCATTACCACTTTCTCTGACTACAGAATGATATGGAGACGACATGCGTACAATGATATGGTATTTCGCAACCTCTCAGATCTCCATTACGTCGGGCATGTTGGTGGTGCGGAAATATTTTGGACCGTCGATCTAACCACTCTTTATTGAATAGCTGTTGTTATAACCACCCTTTTATCATTCTCCCATGAGGTATGGCAGGGATTTTCCCATCATGTGTCTTTCCAACCTCATCACATATTCCATGTCATCATACATGTCATGTCATCACTTTGTATGGTGCCAGTTCTCTCTTTGAGGCTCACATGTGTGAGATTTTGGCCTGCCACAATAGAGATCAATTCATGTATAACCAAAATGGTCAAGACTGGAAAGATACAAATCACAAGAAGGGTCGTTCGACCCTTCGTTTAGTAGATAATTGTGAACATGAATATCTAGCAATTCAAATGTATCCAGACTGGTGAACACAAGAAGGAGTGGACGGCCCTTCTTGCAGTCTAGAACTAGTATGAAAATAATATTGGTCAGAAGAAGGGTTGACCGCCCCTTCATTTATGAGGGAATTGTGCAAATATTCAACCTATGAAGTATAGGATGTCAATTGATGTATATCTTGAATGGTGAAGACTGCAAAAATACTATCCACAAGAAGGGGCAGCCGACCCTTCATTTAAAACATAAATGAAAAAATATTTAATCTACGAAGGTTGGGACGACAATTCCCCACTACCAACTTCCGCCGTATATGGTAGGGATCGGGACATTGCCTACGTTATAACATATAAACAATATTTCTCTGGACTTCCGACTGTCGTCAAGAAGGATCGGTCGCCCCTTCTTTTAGGAGATAATGTGAACACCAATATCCGACAATTCCCCTGTATCCAGACTTGTGAACACAAGAAGGATTAAACCACCCTTCTTGCAGTCTAGAACTATTATGAAAATAATAGTTGACAAAAGAAGGATCGGCCAACCCTTCATTCATTTATCTCGAGCCTCATTCAAAATGGGGTGTTGGTTAATGAAATTCAACTTTAAATGGCCGTCATATTATACAGACACCGATTCATTTGATAATTTGTGTATTTTTAACAACTTCAAATGACCGTCATAATTATCATATCGAAACACCGCAAAAACCAATTTCAAAATTGGCAATATCAAAAGAAAAAGTATGGTTTTGGAACCTGGATTTGGCACTTTTGGAAACGGATTTGACAGTTTTGGAACTGGTTTGGTCACTTTTGGAACTGGATTTGGCACTTTTGGAACCGTTTTTGGCTCTTTATGAACCAGTTTTGTCACTTTTTGAAACTTGATTTGGCACTTTCAGAATCGGTTTTGGCACTTTTGGAATCAATTTTGGCACTTTCTGAACTGGTTTTGGCACTTTTGGAACCAATTTTGGCACTTTTGGAACCTTAAATGGGCACTTTTGGAACCAGTTTTGGCACTTTCAGAATCGGATTTGGCACTTTTGGAACCGGTTTTGGCACTTTTGGAACCCGGATTTGGCACTTTTGGAACTGGATTTTGCTTGATTTTGGGGTTTAGAAAGGCTATTTTTTACCCGTCTTCAAAGTGACTTGGACTGGAATAAGTCCAAATTTAATGAAATTGGCATTCATTTGGTTTAAACCACCGAGGTCTTCTCCACCTTTCTAAGGGATCTAACCCTCCATTTCATATAGGACCGAAATGGTGTTAACAACTCAATTTGTACCTTAAGGTTGCAGAAAGGCCAAGCCGGGGTAACCACAAAACCACTTCAGGAAAGGTAAGATGGATTCTTCCTCCCCAAAGAGGTATCTCTCACAGATTAGTTAAACAAGGCCAGATATATGAATAAAACTGAGATAGGATTATTGTTTCGTTGAAAATAGTGCAGACATTCCTTGGGCAATGGAGTCAAATTACCAAATCGATCTAAGGGACAATGCTTTGCCAAGAAACCCTCAAAGAGGCAATATAGCTACCAACTTGCAGTCAAAGAGCATTGCTGGGTGACAAAGAGGAAAATATGAACAAACCATCAACATAGAGCACCTAAAAGTGAATTCTGTGTAGACTTTAGCAGAAAATATTTGTGGATGCTTAGAATGAAAGAGATAGAGCATACTCTTTATGAATTGGGTCTCAATACTCAGTTATCCAAGCATGAAAAAGAATAACAACATGGATTAAACAATGATAGAAACATTCACATGATAAAAGATTATACAGACTGCAAGACAAGATAACACAGGAATCTCTGATAAGAATCATTAGCTCAGCTCTGCCACTCTTCTTATTAAATGTACCGAAATATTTAACACAAGAGCTTCTCGGGCCTCCAAAAGTTCCAACAAACCCTTTTCTATCTCTATTATATGTAAATATATAGGCCTTTGGCTTGAATAATTTAACATAAAATAGTTACAACTATACTGCAACCTATATGGCCCGGTCCATCGCTTTCAAGCACTAGCTGCAATGGAAAGGGATGCTAGTAGACAAACCTGACTAATGCTACACGTGTCATTTCACGATTAAGGACCACAACAGCCCCTGATCAGTTGGTAATCCCTAAGTGGCCTCAAAATATAGGGATATTACATATCTAACTAGGTCTGAAATAGACGGGATGCAAAAAATATCATATACAGATCGCCACCTTATGTTTTAGCTATGACGTGGCCTTACTGATCGAATATATCCTCCACCTTCGGAGAACTGTCGACTTATTCTTTACCTATTGGAGGAGGAGGTGTCACTATCTCAGTGGGAACGATGTAGTCTTTGAGAATCTCCTTGTCCTCGTGAGTGTTCTGCTCCACTTCCTGGACCGTTCCCTTCTTCTTCTTCAGCAATGCCTTCTTGTGCACTTGTCGAACTTGTTGTTCCTCAGGCTCACTGGTGGTGCTTTCTTCCAAGTGATCGAAATTCAAAGGGGACGAGGGAGGGTGATCCTCTTCCACATCGGACCATGCCTGCTCTGGCACAAAGATCACTTTGGCTTCTTAGTTTTCTTCCATGACCATCTCTTAACCAAAAATATCTAGGCCTTTGGTTCTACCACCTTTCCGAATATGGACGCGAGCAATAAACACGGGGAAACTATTTATAATAGCATGGCGATCAAAGATAATCATTTGGAATGATTGTTCAACATGACTCTTCACACGCCCCAGGAGGATGACTAGGATTCGGCATGGCCCTAAACGTATTTGAGTAGACTCTCGCGTTAAGTGGAGAGGCATATGATAACTTGGAAAATTATTTTTCCGCAACAGAAGTGTTTTTAACCCCACATCTCCATGATTGACTCAGCATCGTCGATCTCGACCTCTCTCTCATCCAGACCGTCGAATGGCGTGGCCCCTACCAAGTTCTGGGATTTCGACCTCGTCAGTTCCCTGGGAATGTTCAATCCGCGAACAGCTTCTTCGCCGTTGGTCTTCACCCCAACCGGATCCACGCCGTCTAATCCTATGCCTCCTACCAAAACTTCATGTATATGAAAACACCTATTCCCCGCGCTTGTCAAATCCACGAAGTATGCCAGGCTCACAGATTTGCTTCATCAATCGTTGATTAGGATTTCCAACATGCTCACTGGCTAGCTACTCCCGCCTATGTGTAATGTGAACCCAACTCTTTTCACGATGCGCGCCCCCGGCCGTCGATCTGCTTCCCATAGATTAGATTCGTTCATTCGTGTCACCATGCATTTTCATCCATTTAAGCAAAGAATACTAATCCGTCTATTACACTTAGCACTCCTATGACCCATTTGGTTTAAACCGTCGAGGTCTTCTCCACCTTTCTAAGGGATCTAACCCTCCATTTCATCTAGGACCGAAATGGTGTTAACAATTGGCTCCTATTGGAGATTCTATCCTCCCTGTGAGGTAGCAAAGAACTCCACAGACTAGTGCCTCATCCATTGGGCTTTTCTTATCACAAAAATACAACCTGAAACTCCCCATCTGACACTAAAATAAAAAAAAAAAAAAATGGAACTGAATTATACATACTAAAAACTGGACTAAAACTAAAAACATTACTGTGACTAAAAATGTTGAAAAGGTGCTCGCCATAATGAGCTTATTTATGCATAGACTACCCTACCCTGCATTGCCGAAATGATTAGGCTATCAGGTGATACAAAAGTGCCAATGTAACCAGTTCAACAACTGATCCCATAAGCAAACTTCCTTATCATGCTTGACTAAAACCATAAAATAAGAACACAATGAAAAAAAACAATGGTGATAGGTGTATTCTTCTTAACAGATTCCAAACCAATCACTCCAACTGAAAAGTTTCTCTATGTAATCAGCTACTGGGTCATAAAAGGCATGGTACCCTCCAAATTTCTCTGTCATTTCTTGGGCATGGCAAGGCTGCCCTAGCTGTAGCTTATCTGGCATCCTATCAAACTATGATTTTGCTTGCAGTCTGGCAAATCCCTCTTCAAAGGAACTTTAAACAGCATGCTCATCTTCTTTGCCATTCTTGTCATTCCTACTAGGTGTAGGGATCGAATGTTCATAACAGGTTTCAAGTAGAACCTGAAAATCATGTGTGCTTGATCCCTTAAGCAACCCAATAGGACTAAAACAATCAGTTTCATGCACACTTTTCTGCTATAAATGTAGCTTTGTAACATGAGAGGTTGTTTTAACACATGGGCTATCAATATCCTCCCCCTCTTGGTTGTTTAGAATTCCTGAGTTAAAAACTTGATTTTTCCTTGGTGTTTTGAAAGAAATACCCCCCGGATTTTCAAATGGATCATGAAGAAGAACTTCTCCTTGATGTGAAAACCCTAAGCTCGAAAGGCATGAAGAAAGGATAGACTGGCTATCTTGGTCCTTTTCTAGACTACTTATCATGTGACCAACATGCTGAATGTCTTCATTAAATTCATGAGAAACAATAAGAAACTCTTCATTGCTACCACCATCTACTCCATCTTCTGCTAAGAGAAAAAACCTGGTTTTCTAGGAACTTTCATCAGGCTTACTATCTCCATGGATTGCAATGATGGGATCCAGGGCTACCACCTAATTTATCTCTATGACTGGATTTTCTAGATAACAGGACGGAGTGTATGCTTGCTTATTTCTTTCATCCACTCCTAAAAGGTTTATGGAACCTTCTATCAGTTCGACTTCTGCTTTTGGTTAGGAATCTCATGGCCCTGCTTCAGCAATTCAAATGAAGGATAACATAAAGGAAAATAGTCATTTTAAGCCCGCTTACTATCCACACTATTTTCATACCTTAGACCATAAATTTTAATAAGATTTTCTTCACCAGCTACCCTATAATTTTCAAAATTTTATGTTGGTCGTGTATGTATTTCATCCTAGTATTCATCTTCATATTTATCATGTACAAGGGGCCTTAAATCTTCTTTAAAACCTCCCATAACAGAACCTTCAACATGCTGATTGCAATCCACATAAAACAGATTTGTGTCAATCTCTCCTTGTGCATCACTGGGATGACCATTTTTTTGTTCACCATGAAAAGGATGGGGAAGCAAAATAAATCCTTCGTGTTCATATATTTATTCAAACTCTAATTTCCTTTCCACTTCACCTTTACTGCCTTGTTCTGAGATTTTTCTACACATTCTGAGATTGTCTTCGACCTCCAATGAATCAATGAACATACGTTGCAATGTGGAAGACCTTCTCTCCAAAAGAAGGAAAGATAATTCAGGAGGAAGGATAGATGCATAATGCAATTTAGTAGCATTTTCTAGAGGTTGAATTTCCTTTGGCATGTTATAATAAAAGCTTGCAAACCTCCTATTAAAACTAGACATGGTTTGACCTTCTTGTCTTTTTAGGGAATAAAATTCTGAAATAACTTGGTCCAATGAGCTCCGCTTACCCCAAAACTCCAAAAATACCTCAGAAAACCCTTCCCATGTGCCAATGGACTCAGGCTGCAAGTGTTTAAACAATTTCTTAACATCCCCTTGGAAGGCTTTGGAAAAATCCCTCATACAAACATCATCATGCTCTATTTTAAAAACATCTAGAAAATGCTCAAAGCCTTGAATATGTTTCTCAGCTGTAAGACTTTCATCTTCTCCACCAAAGACAGGGAGGTATTTATGGTATTTGGGAGGGTATTCATGAAGAACCGGGGGTAGCTTCAAAGGACTATATCTCTGCTGAAATATAGAAGGAAAAGGAGTATGTATAGGGGGAATGCTATCAACCTCAATCCCATGGGGTTTGCAATGATGATTATGGATCTCACATCGTTCAAAGAAAGGAACAGGATCAGCTCTAGGAATGAAATAATAATGTACATATGCAATTTCTAATGAAGGATATATAAAGGAAGCTCTCTCATGACTTATGGATTTTTGGTGAAATAAAACTCCCTTGATACCTACACATAGAGATAAAAGGAAGTCCATGAAGAAGAACAAGATCTCTTTGCAGAAATTAATACTTTGATATGTGCATCTTAATTTTCCCATGCCTCTGTCAGCTGGGCTCGCTCTCTAGTGGAGCCCATAAATTTGATTGAATCATGAATGGAGTTTCCATGAGACCTCCAACATCTCAACTTTGACATGTAGTCACTAATATTCCCAGTGGAGTCACCTTTGTACTGAAATATTGATGAGTGGAGTTGCTAGGTGAATGGTATACAACCTTCTCAATTTCTGGCTGTTGTTAACCATTAACCATTAACACTCACTCCCCGGCAGTGACGCCAATTTGTTAGCACCCAATTTGTACCTTAAGGTTATAGAAAGGCCAAGCTGGGGTAACTACAAAACCACTTCAGGAAAGGTAAGCTGGATTCTTCCTCCCTAGAGAGGGATCTCTATAGATTAGTTAAACAAGGCCAGATATATGAATAAAAATGAGATAAGATTATCATTTGGTTGAAAATAGTGTAGACATTCCTTTGGCAATGGAGTCAAATTACCAAATCGATCTAAGGGACAGTGCTTTGCCAAGAAACCTTCACAGAGGCAAGATAGCTACCAGCTTGCAGTCAAAGAGCATTGTTGGGTGATAAAGAAGAAAATATGAACAAACCATCAACATAGAGCACCTAAAAGTGAATTCTATATATACTTTAGTAGAAAATATTTGTGGATGCTTAGAATGAAATGGACAAACCATACTATTTATGAATTCAGTCTCAATACTCACTTATCGAAGAATGAAAAAGAATAAAAACATGGATTAAACAATGACAGAAACATTCACATGAGAAAAGTGTGTACAAGATGGAAGACAACATAACACGGGAATCCCTGATAATAATCATTAGCTCGGCTCTGTCAATTTTCTTATTAAATGCACCAAAATATTTAACATAAGAGCCTCTCAGGCCTCCAAAAGTTCCAACCAACCCTCTGTTATCTCTATTACATGGAAATATATAGGCCTTTGGCTCGAATCATTTAAGAGAAAATAGTTACGACTATACTAACACCTATATGGCCCAGGCCATCGCTTTCGAGCACTAGTTGCAACGGAAAGGGATGCTAGTAGACATACCTGACTGATGCTACATGTGTCATTTCACATTTGAGGACCACAACATCCCCTGACCAGCTGGTAAGCCCTAAGTGGCCTCAAAATATAGGGATATTACATATCTAACTGGGTCTGAAACAGACAAGATGAAAAAAGTTTCATAACGAACCGCCACCTTATGTTTTAGCTATGACGTGGCCTTGCTGATTGAAGAAACCCTCCACCTTGAGGGAACTGTCCACTTGTTCTTTAACTGTTGGAGGAGGAGGTGTCACTATCTTAGTGGGAATGATGTAGTCTTTGAGAATCTCCTTGTCCTCGTGAGTGTTCTGCTCCACTTCCTGTACCTTTCCCTGCTTCTTCTTCGGTCGAGCCTTCTTGTGCACCTGTCGAGCTTGTTGTTCCTCAGGCTCACTAGCGGTGCTTTCTTCTAAGTGATCGAAATTCACATGGGATGAGGGAGGGTGATCCTCTTCCACGTTGGACCATGCCTGCTCTGGAACAAAGATCACTTTGGCTACTTGGTTTCCCCCCATGACCTGCTCTTAACCAAAAATATCTGGGCCTTCGGGTCTACCACCTTTCAGAATATGGACACGAGCAGTAAATGTAGAGAAACTGTTTATAATAGCATGGCGATCAAAGATAATTATTTGGCATGATTGTTCAACATGACTCTTCACACGCCCTAGGACGATGACTAGGATCCGGCGTGGTGCTAAACGGATTTGACTAGACTCTCATGTTAAGTGGAGAGGCATATGATGGCTTGGGAAATTATTCTTCCACAGCAGAAGTGTTTTTAACCCCACATCTCCATGATCGATTCGGCACCGTCGATTTCGACCTCTCTCTCATCCTGACCGTCGAATGGCATGGCCCCTACAAAGTTCACGGATTTCGACCTCGTTAGTGCCCTCGACATGTTCAATCCGTGAACAACTTCTCCATCGTTGATCTTCACCCCCACTGGATCCGTGCCGTCTAATCCTGTGCCTCCTACCAAAACTTCGCGGATATGAAAACGCCTATTCTTCGTGCTTGTCAAATCCACGAAGTATGCGAGGGCCATAGATTTGCTTCATCGACCGTTGATCGGACTTTCCAACATGCTCGCTGGATAGCTACTCCCGCCTACGCGTAATATGACCCCAACTCCATTCGTGATGCACACCCTCAGCCGTCGATCTGCTTCCCATAGATCAGAGTCGTTCATTCGTGCCGCCATGTAACTGTAGGGGGACTTTGCAAGATTTACCCTCTTTGTCGTGTTTAGACTCAGTATTTGGTCTTTTCATCCATTTAAGCCACGGATATTGATCCATCTATTACACTTAGCACTCCTACGACCCATTTGGTTTAAACCACCGAGGTCTTCTCCACCTTTCTAAGCGATCTAACCCTCCATTACATCTAGGACCGAAATGGTGTTAACAACTCAATTTGTTAGCACCCAATTTGTACCTTAAGGTTGCAGAAAGGCCAAGTTGGGGTAACCACAAAACCACTTCAAGAAAGGTAAGATGGATTCTTTGTCCCCAGAGAGGGATCTCTCACAGATTAGTTAAACAAGGCCAGATATATGAATAAAACTGAGATAGGATTATTGTTTGGTTGAAAATAGTGTAGACATTCCATGGGAAATGGAATCAAATTACTAAATCAATCTAAGGGACAGTGCTTTTCCAACAAACCTCCACAGAGGCAATATAGCTACCAGCTTGTAGTCAAAGAGCATTGTTGGGTGACAAAGAAGAAAATATGAACAAACCATCAACACAGAGCACCTAAAAGTGAATTCTGTATAGGCTTTAGCAGAAAATATTTGTGGATGCTTAGAATGAAAGAGACAAAGCATACTATTTATGAATTCGGTCTCAATACTGACTTATCGAAGCATGAAAAAGAATAACAACATGGATTAAACAATGATAGAAACATTCACATGAGAAAAGAGTGTACAGGCTGCAAGACAAGATAACAGAAGAATCTCTCATAAGAATCATTAGCTAGGCTCTGCCACTTTTCTTATTAAATGTACCAAAATATTTAACACAAGAGCCTCTCGGGCCTCCAAAAGTTCCAACCAACCCTTTTCTATATCTATTTCATGGAAATATATAGGCCTTTGGCTCGAATCATTTAGCAGAAAACAATTACAACTATAATGACACCTATATGGCCTGGTCGATCGCTTTCGAGCACTAGCTGCAACAGAAAGGGATGCTAGCAGATAGACCTAACTGATGCTACATGTGTCATTTCACGATTGACGACCACAATAGCCCCTGAGCAGGCGGTAATCCCTAAGTTTCCTCAAAATATAGGGATATTACATATCTAACTAGGTCTGAAACATACGAGATGCAAAAAATATCATAAATGGACCTCCACCTTATGTTTTAGCTATGACATGGCCTTGTTGATCGAAGAAATTCTCCACCTTCAGAGATCTATCCACTTTTTCTTTACCTGTTGGACGAGGAGGTGTCACTATCTCAGTGGGAATGATGTAGTCTTTGAGAATGTCCCTGTCCTCGTGAGTGTTCTGCTCCATTTCCTGGACCTTTCCCATCTTTTTCTTCAGTCGAGCCTTCTTGTGCACCTATCGAGCCTGCTCTTCCTCAGGCTCGCTGGAGGTGCTTTCTTCGAAGTGATCGAAATTCACATGGGACGAGGGAGGGTGATCCTCTTCCACGTCGGACCATGATTGCTTTGGAACAAAGATCACTTTGGCTGCTTGGTTTCCCCCCATGACTAGCTTTGAACTTATATTTTTTCACTCTTGTCTAGTTACAGCTGAAAAGCATACAAAGACAATAAATAACATCAGTAGTAAATCTAACTCATGTCTAACTCAAAGTACAAAGAAAAATAATAATATAACCCACTAGGAGAGTTGAAACGTGGTTGAAACCTTCATTATACTCAACATTATTTTTTTAGATCAGATCTTGTCTATTAAGAGACAAGTCACTATAGGAACAAAGGACATACCTCGAAGAGAAAAAATTTAGTTACCTAGTTGACAAGCAAGGAATCCCTAATTACTAGAGCAGCATAGCAGGAATCCCCGTGGTTTAAGCAGGTTTAAGTGGACTAAGATCTTTGTTGCACTATATGATTGTTTGGGTCTGCTTAAAGTGAACCGTAAGGAAACCCCAATTACTGGAGCAACAGACCCAGAAAGAACAATCCATAAAATATCAGCTAATGATGAAATTTCACACACAAAACGTGCATAAACCAGATCTCTGTTTGTAGCCCATACAAAGCCCATGGATTTCTTACAAGTTAGCACACTCAAACAGTGTAACAGAGATATTAGATCACTCAAGTATGAAACCATGGGGGTGTTGCTGACGGACCAATACCATATCACATCCGTTCATATTAGGGGTTTAATAATTATAAAAAAAAACATTATATTGGGAGAGTTATAAATCAATGTAATATTGTTATATGTTTGACAAATTCATATAATTTGGGTCAAATTCAAACATATAACAATATTACATTGATTTATAACTTTCACAAACAATTTTCATTCACATCAACATTTCGTCAAACACATTGGAAACATTCAAGAACACACCAAAATGGGGAAATAATGTTGCCACCTTTATTATGAATAATAGATGGTAGACAATACAATAACTATGGTTGGTATAGCAGCTACCAAAATATACTCAACAAGAACTTGGAAGCATGGGGGCGTCGCTGATGGACCAATACTATATCACGTTCGTTCATATTGGGGGTTTAATTATTAAAAAAACCCAAAACATTATATTGGGGGTTTTCAGCAGGGTATTTTTTAAGGATTATAAAATTATACCTAAGTATAGTATTCTAGGCGATTATTTTGGATTGAAAAAAACATATATATAGATTGGTAGGTGAATATTAAATATGAAACATACGATTTACTACTGAAACTTGTAAATTTTGGCAAATATTATGCTAAAAAAACATATTTTATGTAAATATAGGCGATAATAGAGGCTAAAAATGACCAAATAGCGAATTTAGTTTTAGAAAAAAAGTCCAAAAAATAGCCAATTGGCTAAATTTCGCCCCTAAAAATTTCCCTAGTTTTCAGCCATGTTGGAGCATTGGGGTTCTAGGCTCAGACTGCGTTGTGGCAGCATCACGAGCGCATAGGTTTTTCACAAGCTTTGAGGAGCACCGTGCAGGAGGGAGAAGATGGGGTTTTCAGCCGTGTTGGTGTTTTCAGCCATGTTGGATCATTGGGGTTCCAGGTTCAGACTGCATTGTGGGTCAACATAAGATCAAGAGTCAACAAGAGGCGTCAAGAAGACGAAGGTGTCAAACTCGTGGTCAAACTGTTATATTCTCTCTCAAGGTATCACCAAGGCACAGGTTTTTCAACCGTGTTGGAGGAGCACCAAGGCACAGGGTTTTCGGTCGTGTTGGAGGAGCTCCAAGGCATAGGGTTTTTGAAGCACGCTGTGGGAGGGAGCATAGGGTTTTTGGCCGTGTTGGAGGAGCACCAAGGCATAAAGTTTTAGGCCGTGTTGGAGGAGGACCAAGGCATAGGGTTTTCGGTCGTGTTGGAGGAGCACCACGTGGGGGTTTAATTATTACAAAAACCCAAAACATTATATTGGGGGTTTTTAGCCATGTTGGAGCATTGGGGTTCCAGGCTCAGACTGCATTGTGGTAGCATCACGAGAGCATAGGGTTTTCATGAGCTTTGAGGAGCACTGCGCAGGAGGGAGAAGTTGGGGTTTTCATCCATGTTGGTGTTTTCAGCCGTGTTGGAGCATTGGGGTTCCAATATCAGACTGCGCTATGGGTAAACAGAAGATCAAGATTCAACAAGAGGGGTCAAGAAGATGAAGGTGTCAAACTTATGGTCAAACTGTTATATTCTCTCTCAAGGTATCACCAAGGTATATAGTCCATAACTTATAAGTGTTCCAAACCACAGCAGTACGTTTTATCATCACCGTATAAGGAAGGTCCATACCCCGTCCATACACACTCCTTACCACAATAGGTGCACAACAATGAGTTTTATAACAAGAGATTTCCACACCCTAGCCATCTTTTGAATCAACAACAGTCACAATTTACTAATGAGTTAATATGCACTCCACACAAACATGATGAAATTAAATAACACTTCCACTGGAAAATTTTAAGATCTAAAACCATAAACATCAAATGGGCTATCAAGATTTAAACTTGAAAATTTCTCTGATTTCTCAACTTTGTTGTCAACTACTGAACTATTGCCATCATCATTGTTTCCAATAATATCTGAAAATACATTTTTTCCAGTTCCTGTACAGCATGAGACTGAAAAATAGAGTGAAAAGAGATACCTTTTCTTTTAGTAACCATACAAAACTTGGACTGTGTTATGCAACTTCCATGAGCTAATAACACATAGTCAACTAATAATATTTAAAATCATAAGCAAAAGTGAATCAAAACTGTAAGGCATGCTAAATAACGTGTAAATAATGAGCACATCAAAATTGAGTGTGAATTAAGTCTGAGTATCCCACTGCTTGTTCAATATTTTGGAAATGCATCTTCATACCTCAGGCTTTGCATGCATCTTCAACATAGAATTGATTGGTAGGTCCAAAAATTTATAGTTAGGGACGTCATATTTTCCAATAAATATGCATAAATCTTGAGCAAGTCCTCCGAGACCTAGTAGATCATAGCTACAAAAACAGAAACAAGTATCCTTAGTTCAAGCATTCTTTGGATTTGTGCTCAATAAATCCCACATAAAAAATATAAATCCATAGTTCATTTGCCCCGCATTATAAATACATTTCTAGCTACATAATTTTAATTTATATAAATCAATGCATTATAAAACCAAAAGTGAAGGCCCATAACATAGAAATAAACAACACTCAACCCCTGATACCAGCAGCTAAATTGGACCAAATAGAGACAAATTATTTTGAGAAGAATTGGAGTCTGCAATAGGGTATGTAATACATAAAAAGAATACTATAATGTAAACATAGAACACAACAGATCTAAATGGGATGACCCAAAAGTTACAATCAAGCTACTACAACCAACAACATACATATTTTGATCAGATGTTAAAAATATTTGAAGCTACACAATAAAGAATTTTCATTTTCTAGAATTAAATCCCTTCACCCGACGATGCTAGAAATTTGCAAAATTCTTCATAGATTAATGATTCAGCTAAAGCTGTGAGATGGCAAAAAAAGATTCATAACTAGGGATACATTGCCAAAACCATATAGAACATGTCCTGACACGGGAATATTGACTGAATCGTGTGTCCATTATCTATGTGAAAAAAATTGTTTATAAAAAAGGATCAACTTAGCTTCATGATTTACTGATTGTGAGAGCCCATTCGACCCTCGTTAAATTGTCATACCAATTTAAATTCAGTTTTCTCTAATTTGTAGGTTAAGATTGTCATTTCACCAAATAGGCCCCTATTTGGATAGTCATAAAACCTGAGTAAAGGAGTCTGTAAACCATAACAGACCTACTACACTTGTTGTCTTTCCTTTTATAACTCATAAATACAATTTTAAATATTGTTTGGAGGTAACCAAGTCAACCCTCTTTAGGATTGTAACAGTGGTATCAAATCTTCCTTATGGACTCTCAGCCTTCTTGAAGATTTGTAACTCTGTTGTAGCCTTGAAAAAAGATAAGTTCTTATACTCTAACTTGGACAGTGATATAGTAGTGAATTGTTACAATATTTGGTACATATGTTTGTGGACATTATATTTCTTTTTTGATTTCCAATTTTTTGCAAACTTATGTTCTTTTCTAATTCACAGGCTGATCTGGTACTTTTCCTTGATTATGACCACCAGATTTGAGCTTGTCTTATCTTATTGATATTCTATTAAGCATTTATTTCCTATATTGTAAGAAGGAGGCAGAGACTTTTTCTCTTACTACTGGTCCTACTTTTGCAAGAACATACTCTGTTTTAGCTTATAATCAATTCGGCTTCCTCCCCTTGCATAAGTGGACTGATATATTGGATTTCATGTTGAGATTTTTTTACTATTGTGTTTTATGTCTTTGAATCTTTGACAGCCAATCTGTTGTCCATTTTTTGCTACATGTACTAATTTTTTTTTTCAGTAGAATTACAAAAAACATATTTCACAAAAAAAAACAAAGAAACTGGAAGAGGAGCAAGAAAGAACAATAACAGTCAACATAAGTGTAATGCCCGTAGAATGACTGTGGAATTTAAGGGCACTTGTCGAGTGACCCGGCTCAACAGACTTAAAAAAAAATGGGCCTTCGAGTTAGGATGTGTCTTAATAATTGAGAATCACCTAATGATGTGCATGACGACAATTGATAAATGAATTCATGAACTAAACGACATGTGTGGAGTTGGATAGTTGATTTAAATGAATAATTGCATGTTGCTTAATTATTAGCTTGGATTGTGAAAAATGTTTTATGTGTACATGAATATGATGTTTAAACGATTAGTTGTATGATGAATTATGTGATTACAACGAAACAAGTACATATTGATGTAATGCCTTACTAATTAATGGAATGTATGATGTTTTGAGTAAACTATAATTGCTTAACGATTAGAGGGTTTAGGAAATGAATTATGATGAATGAGGTTCACCGACAGACACACAAAGGAATTGAAGGGTCGTAGAGTACAGATAAATGACACATGGGGAGATAGACGACAAACTGTTTCACTTGGTTATGTGTTTCAGTTTGTCTCTAAAATGCTCACTCTAAATTCTATTTTGTGGGTGCATGTGGTGTTAGTTGAGAGTTCAAGCCTAGGATTCCACTTTGCTCCTAATATAATTATTTTTATTATTTTAAATTTCATGTGCAAATGCCTAAAAATAATTATTTCTATTATTTTTAATACTAAAAGTATTTTTATGAGCAAGTGTTCTAAATGCAATTTTATATGATTTTTGCATAAAGTTTACCACTTAATCCCTTCTAGGATCTAAGTGCCACACCGTTGGGCCCATTTGTCCTGTATTTTCATCTTTCGACATGGTACCACTTCGTTGGGTCCATTCATCCATTGTATCCATTTCTCGGCAAGGTACCACATCGTTGGGTCCTTGCGTCCATCCTATCCATTTCTCGGCAAGGTACCACATCGTCCGGTCCTTCTGCCGATATCTTTTCATTTGACTTGCGGGAACTTCATGTAGGGATTTAGGATCTATTACCTTCAATCCTCCATCTACACGCTATTGGGGACTAATGGTGCTGAGGAGTAAGTATGTTCTTACTGCACGCGCCCCAACTCGTACTTGACCAACTCCGTCATGTTCCATAATGCATGACCTCACACTTTCCCTTAGTAAGTGGATCAATGCTTCTCTACTCATGCGTGGAATTCCGTCGAAATTTGACATCGTCTTCGATCTCCTTGTGTGTGATTTATCCGTACTCTACGACCCTTCAATTCCTTTGTGTGTCTGTCGGTGAACCGTTTCACTTGTCGCTACAAACATTCTCAAAAGCACATATTTAGTCCTATCCTCATTCATCATAATTCATTTCCTAAACCCGCTAATCGTTAAGCAATTACAGTTTACTCAAAACATCATACATTCCATTAATCAGTAAGGAATTACGTCAATATGTACTTCTTTCATTCTCATCACATAATTCATCATACAACTAATCATTTAAGCATCATATTCATGTACACATAACACATTTTCCACAATCCAAGCTAATCATTAAGCAACATGCAATTATTCATTTAAATCAACTATCCAACTCCACAAATGTCATTTAGTTCATTAATTCATTTATCGATTGTCGTCATGCACATCATTAGGTGATTCTCAATTATTAAGACACATCCTAACTCGAAGGGCCATTTTTTTAAAGTCTATTCAGTTGGGTCACTCGACATGTGCTCTTAAATTCCACAGTCATTCTAGGGGCATTACATACACCCCCTCTTGTATAGAACTTCGTCCCGAAGTTAAACTTTGTTCTCATACTTCCGACACTAGGCTTAACTTTTAATTTCTCGTTCTCCTCTTCTTGTCATTCTCTTCTATTTTTCTCCAACAATCATGTCTATAAGCAAAAGTGGTTCTAATCATTAGTTCCTATATCATTTAGTATGCTTCCAATACACCCTCAGGAACTTAATCGTAACTTTGCATAATGCAAATCCAATAATGCCTTCATAATTTTCGATACCAACTTAGATCTGCGAAGGTCTACAATATCCAAATTAATTACAAGCTATATAGAATCAATAGCCACCCAATAATTATCAAATCACCATCAAGCAAGACTCCAAATCTATTTGGTCATCCTTCCCTCCAAGACGAGAAGGTAAACATCATAACATATTCCGTCAATCGAAGATGGGTCAGATATGGTCACAATTTTAACAAATCAAGAGAGGGACCCTCGAATATTGCAAAACTAATTTCCATCAGGTTACTTCCAAAAACCCCTAAATGTTGGTTCTCAAATTGATAGGATTCGAGGCATCGAAACTTAGTGACTTAGTCGAACATATTAAAATTTATCTCTTAGTCCTTTCATTAGTATCATAATGTCTAGGTTAATGAGATTATCACATCCTTACCTCATTTCATTATTTCCGTTTTCATAGGACTACTTCGATAGACTCATCAAGTTGTGCTATGTGTGTTTTTATCAACCTCATAGGGTTCCATCTCGAGCTAGTCATATATTCATCATGGGTTGACTATATCCTCGGTTTAGCTGATTTACATTCAGTTCATTGTGTTGATCATCTCCATATATCATTTTACTAAAATCGTCTTCATTTGGTCCTTTCAGTGGTTTTTTTTTTTTTTTTTCAAATTCTAAATCTTTTTCACCTTCTTGATAGTCTATCAAAGTTTCGTCAAGTACATGCATTTTGCATCCTCTATTAATTTATACGAACACAACAATGAATTTCAGGATAACTATCCAATATAGTACCCAATGTTCGATGTTCATCTTTTTCGTCCAGGTATTGATCCATAAAGTAGGTCAAAGTTTTATTTAACTGTCAAATTGACTGAGTATGTACTGTCAAAGTTCTTTAAACTCACTATCTATGTTTTGTTTGGAAACCTACACATGAACTAAATCGATATAATAATAAAAACATTTATAGAATAACTAAATTTCCAAGACCAATTCCTCCCTATACAATAATATAAGGGACTATTATAAGTCTAAAGACATTCACATGCAACTTTAATCTAATAAGCCAATTCTTTCCACTGTCTAAGAGTAATTCTATCTCAAAATGTGACTAAGTGCAAATCTTATCTTAATTAAAAACAATGCATTAAATGATATGCATTCGCCCAATTATGAATACACAAAAATATCAAATAGAACTAAGTGTACAAGTCTGATTTATTCTATATAGCGCATTTAATGATATTAATTCACCCCCATACACTTTGAACCGGTAAGGTAAATGAACTACTATTCTTTTTCACCTTTTAAGAGCTCATGAGTAATTAACTACACGACCACATACATATATATATATATATATATTAAATAATCAAAAGGAATATGACTCTCATTTGAATAAAGGTTAGGTGTGACTAAGTTTTCTTCAATGTGCACTAATGTCTTTCTAATTTCAACTTCAAGTCTTGTGATTACTTAAAGTCATCTCGAGATAAGAATGCCATGTCATTAATGTTGATAATTTATAGATTTCCATCTCGGAGTAGCTATTTTTTTTGTTTGTTTGTTTGTTAACGTCTTTTTTACCACCTAATTCTAATTCTAACTAGGTGGTTATTTAAACTTTCCATACTAAATTAATATTAAACAATCCTACCACTAAAACTCCAGTAATTTTAATTATGGATTCCACCACTTAACAAGCACTCTAATGGGCACTAAGGTTTATATTCTACTAAGTATAAAGGATTACTAAAACACTACTAATGGTATATTTATTTAGTTATTCAACTATAACTTTATTATTTACATCTTGAATTCATATGTATAGATTAACTGAGCATTCTCCCCTTCCTAACCCTCTATGTCGTTCCAAGGGTGAATATATCCACATAAAAGTTGTGCTCCTTCTAGACATCTCATGCGTTTGAGTTGTATAAATATTTAATTTAAACACTTTAATATCTTTTCAACATAAATAACTTCAACACATGCAGTTTACTTTTTACGACATCTTATGTAATTAGGATTTACATATATTATTTAACTAAAAACTTAGTATCCCTTCAACATCAATATATCAACATATGCAATTCATTCATCTTATGCATTTAAGATGTATAAAAGTTAACTAAACACATAATACCTTTTGAGCATAATTCCCATAAATATATAAACTCTCTCTCTCTATATATGCTCTCATTCATATATATATATATAAGTAATTATTTTAATTAATTCTAATGATTAGAGATTTTTTTTTTTTTTTTTTTATCTTTTTTATTTTTTTTAAACAACTAATTTATCATTCCATGCATTCTCAAGTTATATCACTACCAAAAATCTCCATTCAATAAGAAAAGTAATGGTTACACCACAATTTTCATTCAATAAAAAAAAACCATTACACAACAAATTCCATTTAATAAGAAAAGTAATTAGTATATTCCAACCACTTATCTTATACTCCAATAGGAATCAATATATCAAGGATAATCTAGGTAATGATTTAAGGCAATTTCTTAATTAGGTTAATACTATATGATTATGCAAATAACTATATAATTTCATAATTATGTTAATACTATATGATTATGCAAATAACTATTATATAGTAAGGAGATGCTATCATCATGACACATAGATTACTTTTTTAAATTCTAAAAAGGTTGAGTAACTACCTCTATTTATTTCTAATATAAAAATAAACGTTACTATATATCATATATATCAATCTTAGGACATGAGTTGTTACTATAATAACATTATTTGAATTATGAACTATGAACTAGGTAAATTTATTAGCTATAAGGTGCAATTTATATATATATATATATATATAATGTCTTTAGCACAAGATCTATTTAACGTAAGATCCATTTCATGACAATATAAGGCATACGGTTGTTACCATAGGTTTCTTGATAAAAGTGTTGCATATATATATATATATTTAACATAATTCCTATGCACACATAAGCATGCATTCAGTTATTTAACCTATTAATGTACCAACCAGAATCCAACGTAGCTTAATTTAAATGTGAATGATCCTCCATTGATCGCATTCGGATTGTGATCTCATTCATGATCCACTTATATATTAAAAGAATCATACTATCTCAAGCGGTATGGCGACTTCAACGAGGTTGTGGGCATGGTAACTGTCAGTAAAAACTTCCGTTCGACCGTCTAAGGGTTAATTATGTGCAGAAAGTTTGACACTTGGTGGCATGTCATCTCCTGTACTAATAGAGCCATACTTTCGTTTATAGATTGAACTAGTTAGAATTCGCCCCGTGGAGGGAATTATACAGATATATATAATCTGGGTAATACAGAAATTTTTGAAGTTAATTAATAAGATGGAGTTAACTTTACACACCCTTTTATTGACGCACCAAATCTACCTATGCTATATCTAGCGTAATAATAATTCTACGACTACCAAATATTTTCCAGAGACAATCTCAGTCGTTCCTAGCCGAAAATCTGTGGTCGGTGTTATTATTCGAATTCATTTCACTTAACTTTTAGGTTTTCTTGTTCTAAAAAAATCGACATATATGAAGATCAAGTGGATAAATTACGGGATTAGTAGTTGGCACAACCCTCATTTAACACAATGTTACACTAAGCATAACTCTTAAAACTAAGAGAATTTTAAATTAATATAGTAACACTTCATGGATCCGAGTCATCTATGATGGCCGTTTTAGGTAGGAGCTATAAGATGACTGTTAACTAAACAAAGGAACACTGATTGGGGTTCGTTTTGGGTATCATTCGAATATAGAATTTCAATCGCACATTAAGACACATAAATTTCATTCTATTTTTTTACCATTAAGAACATATATAAGAACATAATCTAATCCATTTGTTACACATGATGGCGCGCATATATATATATATATATAAAATTCATTTCTTGGATTTAGCTACCAACGTTTCAACTATTGGTATATAAATAGATAACAATCGTTTGGCTATGCAATAATATGTTCATAGACATGGTTCCACTACTTTACAAAGTAGGTAAACTAAAATTTTAATTTTAAAGAAGATATTTTATACACTCCTGAGCTTAAAAAGCATGTACGTTCAAGCCATCTAACGGATAACAGCGAAGCGAAGTCAGCCGTTGACTTCTCTGTTAATCCGTTGGATGGCTTCAACCATACATATTTTTTTTAGGTTTATACTTAAAAATATAAAACCGTAATTGTTTAGATTGAGACCAGCGGACGGCGTTACTTGCATTATAAAGTAGTAGATAATCCAACTGCTCTCAGTGGGTAATCGATCGGTGAGGAGTTGAGAACGGTTTTTTTGTTTGTTTTGTTTTTAAAAGATGTACACACCCATGGCATTCATAATATAGAGTTCCTTCGTTCAGCAAATAACATTTCTATATTATAACTTATATATGACCGTATATGCATACCTTTATATATATATATGCATCCTAAGATTCTACAATTCTTTCAGGTCATGCATAATTTATTTATAAGAAAATTTATAATACTTTTTAAGAAAGAGTTATGCAAACATATTTATAGAGAATAGCGCCCCGTCTTATTGCATATTACACAATGTAAGGTATATATATATTTTTTATGTGAGAATTCCCCATCTTCCTCAAATATTATGACGGCTACTAGGGCGTGAAGGAAGGTAACGCCGTCAACAATAAGGCCCGTCCTATTCTCAGTTTAACAAAGATTCAACCGGCCACCGATCCGATTCCGATTCCATTCAAAAGTCGGGAAAAGAGGACACAGGCAGCATGGTGAAATCCAAACTCAGAAAGCTGCGGAGATAGCTACGATCTAGTCTTTTCGGTCGGAACTAAAGTCTTGGTGGTATAACATACAGAACGATTGAGATATCACGGCACTACGGCAGTGGAGTTTTGCCATGTAGTTCGATCGAAGGATTCTGTGATCGCAGGGAATCTCTTGTCCCGTCATCTTGATCTAGATAGGAGGATCAAATATTTATAAGGTGACTAGAGATACACAAGGTGACTTTGTTAAATATGTAGTTTAAGTGCGCTTAGGATAGAAGACAACCAAAACGTCCAGCTTTTCGGGCTATTTTGGGATAAAACCTGTTAAATTTTTTGTTCGAAATTGTTATTTCACAATTTGTAATTTTTGCAATTGGGATTGTCTGTTCTAGACTAATTGCCTAATTTTAAAACTACCTAGATCGTCCCAATTGCAATCTGAGCACTCCAAATGATGATTTTGACCAGATTTACTCTGCTGGATTCCGGCGAGTCATGGCTGTTTTGGTGAGCCCTTATACAGCTCCGTTTAAGTGGCACAGTTCGCTGGTGGTCAACAACGACCACTACCTACGGTTGACAGGTTATGGTTTTGTCTATATTTTCTAAGTTATTTAGTTAATTTATTTGATTTCTCTATCAATGATGGTGTCTAATCTGTTTTGTATCAAGTTGTTAAGTTTCGGGTTTAGTTCGTGAGGACCCTACAAGAGAGGCTCTACAATAAGATTGTTGGAATATGGCAATTTAATAGCGGACCTTATGAGAGAAGCCAATCACTATAGTGTTAGCCACATCATCCAAGTTCTGGATCCATGCTAACTTAACATCAAATGAAAACCAAAATATATTTGATATAGTTGTAGATTGAAATCAGCAAAGCACACAACCTTAATCAATTTGTTAGGAACCCAATTCAAGCAAAATCCACACAAACCCATTTAATACCAATGCAAGCACACAACCCTAACCAATTTTAATACAAATGCAAATCTAGCACATAGACCCATAGACAGTTCATATAATTATGGAAGTATTGCAACATGCAATTATGGAAGTATTGCAACATGCTTTCTAACTCTTTGACTGCCAAACATCCGGCACTTATTAAGAGAGAGGTGGAAAACCGTTTCACAGTTATGGCATGTGACCTTCCGTGTGAACAATAAGATGTAACGGATATAAGATGTAACTTGGAGAGCAATAAAAAACACTTTCATTGAGAGGCCTACAAAATTTTTGAAATTACCTTTGCTATAACTCTTGCTAGAATGAGATCATGTATGCTTTAATTCTCTTGCAAGGAAAGTGTAGCATGGACTTTCTGAAAAAATAGGAAAAAGAGAGAATTAATGACCTTGCTTGTACAATTTTTGGAAAAACGAAACATGCCATCAAGTGAATACTTGTTAAAACATACCTGAGTAGTTTTTGGAAATTGAGGAAAAGTAAAGTGGCCTTGAGGAAAATCCATTTTACAGGCCTCATGATCATCAATCCTGGCTGATATTTACTATTGTTGATATTTACTACTTTTGTTACTACTGCTATTATTAATATGTACATATGTTATTTACTATTGCTGCTCATATTCCATTTAAGTATTGAAGTAGCAAAAGAAAGTATATGAAAAATCTAACATGGGCATTGGCACCAAAATTTGACAAACAAAAACTTGTTTCATCCTTTTAAAAGTAATATTAAACATAATTGTTGAGCTAGAGAACATTTCAAGAACTCTCAAGAACCATGCTTCAAGAAGGCATAAAGAAATATTTGACAATCCATAACTTCACATTGAGTTATCCCCACCATTTGACATCTGAACCATTCACCGCACCTAAAGATAAGAGAAATTAAAATGAGTATGAAATTGATACAAACGAATCAACCATAATACAAAAAATAATATTTTATAAATAAGCTATAAGATAGTAGTACAAAAGATAACAGAAATTAGAATGGTTTGAAAACTTCACCCTATTTAAATTTTTAATGAAATCCTCAAAAATGCTGTGGTTGCTTTCTTCTAACTTGTATGTGTCATTATTGATATTGTATGATAGGTTTTTTTGTTGCTATAACAGATTCAAGTTGTATGAATAGATGATCTATCGAATCATACTTGTACATGTGTTACCCGTTTATTCTATTATGCCAACAACATTGAAGCTCAACACCTTCAAGCCTATCCAAAAGATCAATGTCATTATGGTAATCAAACACCCTATTACTATCCTTCTTTCTTATTCTTTGAACTCTTCCAATGTACCAAGTCCCACAAGAAATGTTGTGTTGTGTACTTTGAGATACACCTTTTCTTGTAGCACGATCAGCTACAACTATAGAATCATTCTCAAACAGCACTGCACAATCTGATCCAATTCCAAAACCAATTGCAACACCCTTTTTGGGGGCCCTCTCATCTCGCCCGGAGTATACTCCATTCCTCACTTTAGTCAATATATCTTTCGATAATGTCGGATTTCCATTCAATTGAATAACCAAACAAGATTTCTACATGTCCTTGCCATCGAGCTCCACCACTAGTTTGGTAGTGGGTGAATCCACGGATATGGTTCACCATTTTTGTTGGATGGAATGGAAAAAAATTGTTTTTCGAACCCTCGATCGAGGTCTTTTCAAGTACTCGATCGAGGTTTTAAATGCTTGATCGAGGGTTTTAAAAGACCTTGACCGAGGGTTGTAAAATACCTCAATCGAGGGTTCGAAAAACCCTCGATCGAGAGTTTGCTCAATCGAGGGTATGAGACAGGAAAAAAAAAGGGCCCGGCTTGCCCTGTTTTTGCAGTGTTCAACAAAGACGGCTACAGTGACCGAAACCAGAGGCCCTTGACCGAGCTTACACCCATGCCACCTCACCATAGCATCTCCACTATGTCTTCTATTCCACGAGGTGGGTGGAATTCAACAAATTTTTTGTTATTTAAAAAGAAATTAAATTTTGTTTGTGCTATATAAAATTGTGTTTTTGATAAAATCTAGCTTTTATTTGGTTTTTATGAATTTGTTAGGATATAGCCATTGAAACCAAACCAGCATTGAAACTGAAAACCACCATTGAAACCAAACTAATTGAAAATAAAACCATTTGAAACAAAAACAAAAAACCTTTCCAAAACAAAAACCAAAACCATTTGAAATTTGAAATAGGTTTAGGGTTTTAAATTTATTTTGCATTTATTTGTTTAAATTATTTGGTATATTTTTGTTTATATCAACCGGTAGTCTTTCACCGCATAAATGCTATCGGTTTTATTTTTAAATGTGTTATGACAAGCAAAAATGCTGCCCATTGTTTTTCAATCCTTTGAGAATGCCAAGAGGATTGAAAATAAAAATCATATATTACATTACTTAACCTATAACTCTAGACCTACAAATAAACCATCACAAAAAATTAATATTAATAATATAATATAAAAAATTTAAAAACGAATATTAATAATATGTAATCATTTATTATTAATCATAACCATAACCTAACAACTTGCCACCATAACCAGTTCATGTAGCATCATCCAACCACCTAATATTGTAACCACCATGTAGGACAAACAATCATTCATTTATTACCAACATCTAGGATCATTGATCAACTATGACTTGTCAGGGAGGTAAGATAGGCCAATATTCAACATCTAAGTCAAAAGGGTTTCCAATGATAAACCCTCTCCCACTCCACCCCACCCCACCCAGGAATAACATGTCACCCAATTATCTACTACATCTATAACCAATATGTAGGATCAATTATCAACTACACCATGCCAGCCAAACTACCTACCACCCATTACCATTTAGAATTAGTGAACCCCTCACCAATGACTACCATAACCAACATGAAGATCAACTAGCAACTGCGACCTATCTAACCGCTCACCCCAACCCCCAACTATTGTAACTAACATGTAGGATAAACCAACCAGCCACTACCATAACGAGAACATATCATCACCGATCAATCACAAGATCTCTACAACCTATCATCCCAATACGCATTATTATAACCAACATGTAGGATCAACTATCAACTATAACCTCTCTTTAGCCTATCACACCAACCACCCACCATTTTAACTAGTAAGTAGGATCAATGATGACTTGTTCATGCCATGTTACCTAATCACTCACCATTGTAACAAATGTGTAGGATCAATTGTCAGCAATGACATGTTAAGACAATCAACAAGGCCAATATTTATTGAAACATGTTAAAAGGGTCAACAAACACACATCCCATACCATATTATCCTTAATGATCCCTAGTGAAACTCACCCCTCAAACCACCTCTTGCAAATGAGTATACATATAATATATATTTCAAAACCTAATATATTTAAGTAATATCATGCCTTAAGAAAATATATATATTCGTTTGAAAACATCGTAATCTAGAATGCAATACTTTGAAAAAAAACATATATGTATATATATATATATATATATATATATATATATATATATATATGAAAACATCATAGTCCAAGTTTGTCATGCATTGAAAAATACAAGTATACATGGCATATAACAAAATTATCACATGGTACCACAAATTATCACACGAAAAATTGAAAAATAGTGACTCAACTCATTTTTATAACAAAATGCATGTCTAGGCAATCCCCTTCTCCCTTATCAAAGTGCGTAGCCTAAAAGTTATATGATGTCAAACGGAAAATTTTTATTTTTCCGGCACGATTTTGAAAAAATCGAACCAAATTTTTTTAAAATCCAGGTTACAACTCTCAAACTCTAAAATTTTGGGTGCCGCAGGGGTTTTTGATGGTCTTGAATCCATTTCTATCATCAAAATCACCATTAAAATATAGTTAAATTCAGATTCTGCAAAATAAAAAATGTTAGATTCAAGTGAAAATCCCTCCTCCAAGCCAAATCGTTAAATTTTTAGACAACTCCTTATCAAAGTGCCATTGCTAATCAATGTGAGGCAAAAATGGAAGTTTTATCTTATTACATTGATTTCGTGGCATATATTTAACAATTTTCAATAATCATCAAATTATATGATAATTATTAACAAAAGTATAACTATATTAGCACATTAATAATAAACTCGAGCACTACATTTTTATAAATAAATTCATTACATTTACAAATATAATAAATTAAAAATATTATTATTATATTTTTTAAAGCTATAACGAAATTATATAAATCATCAAAAAGATATGATAGTGTTTCAGAGTGTTGGTGGTCAACCACTAGGGAAACCTGACCATATATAAAACATTAGATTGTCATTTACAATCTCAAGTAACAAACTAGCATAGTAAAAGCAAAAAAGATGATATGTTGTGACCTATATATGCCTATGATCCGTGAGAAATAATGCTAAACTAAGAAACATTGTCATCATCTAAAACAGTGATTGTAGGAACCTTCCTGTCACTCGATGGTTGAGGATCAATAGGAGCAAACTCTAGTCCAGTGGTGGCCTTGAATTTGAATTTGAATTTAATTTGAAATTGAAATTGAATTTCAAATTGAATTTGAAATTTGAAATTGAAATCAAAATTTGAATTTGAATTTGAAATAGAATTTGAAATTTGAATTGAATTTGAAATTTGAATTTGAATTTGAAATGTGAAATTTGGAATAGAATTTGAAAATTGAATTTGAATTTGAAATGTGCACTTCGGAATATAATTTGAAAATTGAATTTTAATTTTAAATGTGAAATTTGAAAAAGAATTAGAATTAGAAATTGAAATGTGATGCAGAGAGTCGTGCAGAGAGAGTTTCATTGCTTCGTGCTCCGTGAAGCACGAGAGGATCTGACATTGCCCAATAGGGCGGCCAACGGCAGTGCTCCCGTTCACCAAGGAGTGATGCCAAGCTGGGGTCGACTGCCACTGGTGGTGGCAACGGGAGAAATAGTGTGTCGGTTCATCCCGACAGCATACATATGGATCCTCAGGCGGAGGATGTGCAACATGACACGAGTGCATCAGGTGCATGAGGTGCATATTTTTTGTTAGATACATTTTCAGTAAATTTTTAGTATATAATGCATTGAATTTCAGTTGCAAGTTATAATATATATGTTTAGTAACATTTGTGTTTTGGTTTGGATCGCAGGTGCCCCATCAAGGGGATCATATGACGATGAGGTCGCATGGATCACTCTCGCTGATATCACTTCCCAACGAGAGTGGGTGAACTCATGTGTGTGCACATTGAGGGAGGATTCTCCCACACCGTGATCTTTATCCATGATGTTATCATCAATTGATGAGATGTTGGCCCTCTACAAGAGGGTGGGACCTCTCAGTGTCATTTGGCGTCATTCATGCCAAAGGAGGAGACGGGATGTCATTGGGATCCACAAATGGGAGGATGTCAAAGTCGCCATTAGAGGGCATGACATCAAGGGTACTTTGTTCGACATCCCTCCTCACCGCCCTTCCGGTCAACCGCTTAGACTCAGGGAGTTTAAGTTGGAGGCCACTGCACCACATCTATATGATAGATTCGTCGGAGTGTGGGGCATGTTCCCCACCATGACCAGGTCCCATTATACTTTGCAAAACATGTTTATGCAGAGTTTGTTTTGGATATGCACCTAGATTACACCAGCACAGGGTCCGAGTTCTATGGGGCTGGTAGGGGACACTCCTACCAACGTTCTGGAGCTCGGAGAGACCCTGCCTTCATGCCACCCAATCCATGATTGGTACTGTTTCCAGATAGGACGGTTATCAGGTCAGGGGATGTGGCACAATCATCCCAACTTGTTGTAGAGGCTAGACAGGACCTTGCAGAGTCGTTGTTCACTACCATGGGAAGTGCTATTGTTGCTACGCATGGAGAGGAATCTAGACCACCCTTTGCACTTGCAGAGCCAGAGATAGAGTATGTCCCTAGTGACATGCTTAGGAGTTTTGATGGCAAGGCCCTACTGGGGTATGCTGAGTCAGCCCGAGATGCATACTTTTAGTTGTATCGTAGATGCGTCGCTACAGGACATGTATACTTTTGTACAATTATGTATATATGTTCATTATGTTACATCATATTATATGTCATAAATTGAATGGGTAATAATACTTAAGGGAGTTGTATTTTATTGCTCCATGCAGAGAAGCACATTCATGGATAAACTCTTTTCCAATGAGCCATCGGTTGGTCCATTCACTCGTCCCAACGCGCGGACAATAGTACTCGAGGTAAGTTATAATTTATGTTCCAATTTAATTTTTGTTTTTTATTTCTCAGTTTAAATAATTTGTGTTTTATTTCTTAATTTTCAAGATTTTATGTTTTAAATCTTAACTTCAAATTAATTTCAAATTGTATAGGGAAAATGAAAGGGGGTAGCTCCTGATGATGGACATGAGGACCGCGAAGGTCCTCAAGAGCCGGATCTAGACATAGATGTGAGTTTTAATTTATGTTCCAATTCATGTTATTTAGTCACATTTAGTAGATTATTTTTATACTTTATGTTTCAATTTTTGAATTATAACTTAAATTATGTTAAATAGTTTTAATTTTTAATAAATCTAACTTATGACATGTAATGGCATATTACACAAGCATCGCTACGAGCAGGTGTCAATGCTGCAATGGATTTCACATATGATTGGGATGCAGCTCAAGCACATGGTCTTGATGAAGGGCCATCTACCTGTATTCCTACCTTGATCCCGGATATCACCATTGACATGACAGACATGGAGACACTCCTTCTAAGTTTACCATTTCATAGCCAGCATCGGTCTACTACACACAAGGATAGTCACAGGGACGATCAAGGGCCTCGTGGGGCTAGTGGTGAGTGAGTTGATGATCTATACATTTCCATGTTTTGGATATTTTCATATTTTATATATTTTCATGTTTTGGAGATGGATTTCTACCATTTATACATGGACTTTGGATATGGAATTTTGGATATTTTGTATATTTTATCATATTGATGTCTTCATGTGTATTTTGTATTTGATTTGAAATCAATTGTTTTTTATATTAGATCTGGATTTAGTTATTACAGTTACAAATTTATGTTTTGTCATTTCAAATGCAAATTTAATGTGTAGTTACAATTTAGTTCAATTTAAAATACAAGTTTCGACTACATTACAGATCATCTTCCAAAATTTAGAATTGAATACGTACATTACATTTTAAAATTGAAATTACAATTCCAGTTCAATTACAATATAAAATTTCAAATTTAATGTGTAATTTCAATTCCAATTCAATTACAATTTAAAAGCTCGTTTTCAACTACATTACAACTGCATAAATGAAATCAAAATGTAAAATTAGAATACATTTGAAATTACAATTAAATTATGTTGTCTACACATCACAATTCAATTACAATTTACATATTCCAATTCAATTACAATTTAAAATTAAAATCTCAAATTTAATGTGTAATTTCAATGGAAAATTCAATGTATTGTTCCAATTTACAAGTTCAATTTCAATAACATTACAATTGCATTTAAAATAAAAATTTTAAATTAGAATACATCGTACAATCTAAAATTTAAATTTTACAATTTTACATTATATAGATGTATTTTAAATTCTCAATTGTATTTGAAATCAAAATTTAAAATTAGAATACATTTGAAATTGAAAATTGAAATTAACATTTTGCATTATGTTGTCTACACATTACAATTCACTTACAATTTCCACATTTAAATTCAATTACATGGAAAATTTAATGTGTAATTTCAATTGAAAATTCAATGTGTTGTTGTATAAAAGAATGTTTTTGTCCATTGAGAGTGTGAAATACCCCTTGAGATAAAATTCTCTAATTACAAGTTATATAGTATGTAGGTAATCTTTGTGTTCTTTTCTTTTAAGTGTGTGCTATAATCTAAAGTCATAAAAGTATGGTTTGTTTTCTTGGCAATGAGCATAACCACCTAGATAATATAAGAAATGAAAATATGTTGATAGCAAATGCTTGTACAACTATTTCATATGGTTTATGTTTTGATGACAAATGGAGATAATGGCACCATTTGATCAAACTAGGTAAGTTTCATATATCAAGGCATGTACAAGTTTTACATTTCCATGTTATTATTACAATCTTACATTTCAACTTTCATTATTACGTAATCCATGTCCATCAAAAACAAAGACACGTACAAGTTGTGTTTTGGTTTGATAATTGAGGTTTTTTTACGCAAGCAAGGCCAGATAATACTAACTAATTTCTGTCAAAGAGATTCCATGCCTATGCATGCAAAACTGCATGATAAAGATGGTTTTTGATGCATGTAATCCAAAATTGAGAAGGTTTGATGGTAAAAAATTATAGTGAATGTTTGTGAGTTGTGCCAACAATGGGTATTGTTTGCATGAAAATATATTCAAAGATTATGTGTAAGTTCCCTTTAGTTGAATTGTACCCTCTATCTCCTATGTTATATTCCATGTAGTAGCAAGTGCCAATATTTTTATTAAATGGAATGAGGAGAGACAAAAAGAATTGGTCCTAACTTTGATATGTTCTTGATAACAAAAATAATTGATTATTGTTGAATGAAACATTTTTTCAATACATTGGTATTTGATAATATTTGTATATAATTGATAATGAAATACAATGTGATTGATGAGGAAATACAATGAATGGATTATAATCTATAAAATTTTGCATTTGAAATTAAAATTTAAAATTAGAATGTACATTACAATTTAAAATTGAAATTTTACAATTACAGTATATTGTCTACACATTACAATTCAACTATCTATTAGATCTTTAATATTGTTTTTAAAACATCTAAACAAATATCTATAAAACTATTATAGATGAAGTTCATGGAGAATTGACCATACATTCAAGTGTATTCACATTGGAGCACCATGACCCAAATTTCACAAAAGCCTCCCATCTAGTATTTGTATTCTTGACATTAAAGCATCTACAAAAATACATTTATAAAACAACCTCCACAAAAATATCCAAAAAAATATTACACAAGATAACATGAAAACTATGTCAATTATGCAAGTGGCATACATGTAACTCATTCATATGGCCAATGGGTTATAGGAATGCAAGTCTCCATAATACGATCATGGTCAGCTTCTCTCATCTTCCATATCTCTTTGGCTCCCCTCTCTTCACCTTGATTTATGTTAGATGTATCCAAGCTGCCACCACCAAATGACTGTATTGACATGATATATATTCAGGCATAAAATCTTTGTAAATAACATTAGCACCTTGTTTTTTCACTTTTTCAAAAACGTGTCCCATTAGAACCATGTCTCCAGTTTGGTATGTGAAGTCCCCATATTGGTAGGGTCGCACCAACCTAGTTTTTATCTGTGTGCATCGCATCAAATAGTATGCCACATTTTCTTGGTTGTGGGGGGGTGCAATGACAACCAATACATCACCTGCAAGATACATTACAAATATTATTCAAATGTTCTATGTGCATTTCTACAACATTTGTATATGTGTAATATATAATGAACTAATTAACTTAATGAAGACTCTTGTACCTTCCCTCACCATATCAGAAACTCAATCATGATCTAATGAGACCATTGCCTCTTCAATGTGCATCTCTTGCCATGTTGGAATTGGATGTGGGCCATTTGGATTAAGAGAGACATATTTCCATCGTTTCACATATACATCATTTTCATAGTGATCAAGCCTGCATCCATTTGCATCAATGAAAAAATTGCAAAAAACAAGCATACTTCCTCGTTTCAATGGAAAATATGTCACCCATGTCTTTATTTCGAACAAAATGTAATTCCCTCGTACCAGGGATGGTCTCACAATACCACGGCATAGATCTATTAACATCTCTGAGGGAAACATCCCAAAAGAACCTGCATGCAATTCAGTTTGTCATATGTAAATTCCTATCAAGTATGTGTTCTTTTGGAAATGATGATATTGAATGTTATTAGCTTATTAATTGAGTTCGGAGTTTATTACCTGCACACCGGACTTGCTTGTTCGCAACCTTGATGTCCCAAATGATGTGTGCACCAATCAACTACTTTAGTGGAGCATTTGAGTCGGGTTGCACCATGACTCATCTGGTACCTCTGAAGTTCTCATTTCACACATGCACCTGCGCCATCATGTTCACCCTTTCCATTTCAAAAAATCTCCAGGTGTGTCGGATTCCTGTCTATTTGTGAAGGCATCTCAACCAATAAAATGAGCATGCCGATTTGAATTGCCCTACACACCCATCTGACCAAATCCAGTGCTCAGTAAATGATACGCCTCTCTTCATGAATGAATCATAAATCAACCCGAAGCAGTGTTGAACGGACAATGTGTCATGCTCACGGTCATCACTAACATAAAAATGGTACTCCTTGATCACCTCACGTGACTGAGGAGTGCTATCCCTACCATCAATGCTTTCCTGAGCATGTCTATACAATACATGTACAAAGATAGACACCTGGTCAGAGTGACAGTACTCACTCTGTATCTCTCTTTGAGGAGTAAAGATGTAGTTCTCTACAAAGTCTACCACTGATAAGATTGTGCCCAACTCAAATACCTCACGAGAATGTTTGAATTCTGAAGCTTCCCACCTGGACCTATGGGAGTGCTTTATGTATTTAGAAATCTGACTTTGAAACTTCTCCATGAAATATGAAACACGAATCTCATCATCGAGCAAGTCGATCCTCTTCGATGGAACAGATGAAGAAGATGATGGATTCATGGTGACGTACTTGTACCTCTTCCACCTAACGGTGATATCTCACAATCCATGGTGTGTTGGATCGATAGGAAAGTTCCCATGGAACAATGTCAAATCACTGCATTCATGGCATTTTCTCCCACCTACACACCTCTTATTGAAAAACATGTGTTCAGGATTCCCGTTGCATAGTATCATACAAATAAAATCTTGCACTGCATAAGGATCTAGTACACCGTTCCAGTGCCTTTTGCAAAAATCTAGAAATGTGTCATAGTATAGTTGAAATTCAACGTGGTACTGGCAACAACAAGTGTCGCGAATCGTATTCGGCCTAATATACCATGGTTTCAATTTGGTGAACATGCTAAATGATATTTGAACGCCAGGATTGGTTTCTTGGAATTCCTCGTAAAGTGCAGCTCCTGTCATATCCATCACATGCTTACAGTGCTCCTGATAAATGCCTCTGGATAAACTTTGTCACAAGACATGCTTTCAATCTGGAATAGCATGAGAATGGATATCCCAAAACTATATCATGTTCTCTCTAATGCCTACTGCCATCCTACCTCGATAGGGTTCCCTACAAATAAGATCCCAACAAGTAGCTTCATCATTTTCATCTATCCAAACCCTGAATTTAGTATATTTGAGCAATTTTCTTTTTGAAACATTGAGCAATGATGCCATTGTTGATACCATTCGATTTCTTGAGGTGCTTTGTGCCACAACAACCATTGTAATTTCCCTATGAGCAGCTCGGGTATCATTGTTTCTTGATTTTCCAAATGAAGATAATGAAGTTCTTACATTTTCTATTGCATTCTCGCATGTCTTTTTTGTTTTAACATCTTGAAAACCCAACAACTTTGTGGCACGTTTCAATTTTTTTTGTTTTATCAACCCATATAGGATTTGAGCTTGTGCCATCGTTGAATGTTGTTCAAAATATGACTTGATTATGTTATTGACATGCTCTCTAACTCTCCGACCAGGGATTGAGTTCCCAATCTCTTCTTGTGCAGAAACAACTGCACAATCCTCTAGAAAATTTCCACCCCTTCCAACCCCACTGCAACTCCCAATTATAATTTCAATGTGAGAGGGAAAGGTGTCATGTGATGGCTGATCAGGATCATGAGGGGGCATAGGGTCATGTGATTCTTTATCACCATGATGTGATGTCTGACCATCATCTCTCCCTACATAACATGTAAGTTATCAAATTGAAAATTGGTTACTTGATAGTTGTGCATTGAACTTTAAAATTGCTAGTAACTTGAAATTTGATGTGGAAATTGAAAAATTGAAAATTCCAT
The DNA here is from genome assembly GCA_027924585.1 of Larix kaempferi. Lineage (NCBI taxonomy): Eukaryota > Viridiplantae > Streptophyta > Pinopsida > Pinales > Pinaceae > Larix > Larix kaempferi. Next base: position 6,871,021 of record BSBM01000940.1, on the reverse strand, counting down.
GTGAATTGAATTTTCCAACCAATACATTTAGCTTGAGAATTGTTCTAAGTAAAAATTGAAATTGCTAGTAACTTGAAATCTGAAATTGCTCAAGTAACTTAAAATTGCTAACTTAATTAAACTTGAGAATTGTTCTAGAAGTAATGTTTGAAATTGCTTGTAACTTGAAATTGGTAGTAACTTGTACATTTAACTTTAAAATTGCTAGTAACTTGAAAGTTGTTGTACATGTAAATTAACAAATTGAAAATTGCTAGTGATTTGAGAAAAATTCCGTACAAGTATGGAAAATGCATTAAAACAAGAAAATTGTTTGTAACTTAATTTCAAAATAACTAAATATGTACATGTAACATGAAATTGTACATTTAGTTTGATAATTGCTAGTAAAGTTTGAAAATCAAGTATATATATTTAACTCAAGATAATTATTAATAACTTGATAATTGTGCATTGAACTTTAAAATTGCTACTATAACTTGAAATTTGATGTAGAAATTGACAAATGGAAAATTGAGTGTGAATTGAATTTTCCAACTAATTATACATAACTATCAATTTACTTGTTAACTTGAAAATTGAGTGTGAAGTGAACTTGTTAATGGTGAATGTTTTGCTAGAGTCTTGGGCTTGCCATTAAAACAATTACAAATTTACAACCCACATTAACATTGCACCCATTAAAATACTTATAGAAATTCAGCCTCAAATATTTTTGAAAATAGTCTCAACAAAAACACATTTCTCTCAAATAAAAAATGAAAAAAATAAAAGATATTAAAATTTATAATTAAACCAATCTATTAAACCGTTGCTCACAATCTCCATAAATCAAACTCAATTTAAATAATGCTTCACAAATCAATGCAAGGTTGCAAACATTGCAAATAATTATTTCAAATTTGTCCCTAACAAAATATATGATTCTAATCATTAATCTTATCATGGTGATATGTCATGTTATGTAACAAAAGTATGTAATAGATGGAACCTTTAAATGGATTTTTTTTAAGTAAACATTATAATTTAGCTCTTTGAACATTCATTTGTTTTCAAATATTCATAACTATGAAAATATTTCCAACCACCATAACTATGAAAATATTCATTCATTTGTTTTCAAATTGAATTTTCTAACTAATACATAACTATCATAACATGTTCATTTCAAAATATTCATTCATTTGTTTTCAAATTGAATTTTCTAACAAAACAAGAATTGAAATTACATTTAACTTGAAATTGTTAGTAACTTAGAAAATTGCAATTAGTTAAATATGTACAATTTATCTTGAAAATAGTGTCCAAGTGTACATTTAATTTGAAAATTATTGTGATAACATTGAAAATTGTTAGTAAAGTTTAGAAATTTGAAAATAGTTAATATGTACATACATTTTAACTTGAAAATAGAATCCAAGTGTACATTTTATTTGAAAATTGTTGGACAATAAAATTGAAAATTGTTAGCAACTTTGAAATAATTTGAAAATTGTTAAAGCAACGGTTGATATCAAATCTATCCCACAAAGTTCTTGGATTTTGGCACCGGGTATGTAGAGAAGCATCTAATTTTTCGCTAGCAGAAAATTAATATTGTATTGATTGTATTAAAGATGAGGACAAAATGGCAGTTTCAGCTAATAGTTACAGAGATAAAAGATTATCCATAAAAGATGCAGTGGAAATTGTGCTTGCAAAACGTTACTTAGATGGGAATCAGTATTATGTTTCCAGAACATGGTTGATGCAAGGACTGCAACATAAAATTGTGGATGCACCTTGCGATGGTGATGCTGGTCCAACAACTTCTCTTAGATGTCCTCACAGAGGCTTTCTGCCAGAATAGGAAACTAGTGCCAAGCACATTGAACGCTATCATGGAATTAATGTTGATGTATATGTAACTTCAGAATGTATTTCATATATGTATATGTACTCCTATAGAGATGGTATTATTCCTCTATACAGAATTGTCATCATTTATATTGTAAATGTCGTACCTTATACTTGATGGGTTATTAGACCACCTTGTTGGGGTCGGCCCTGTATAAGTCATGTGGGTCAAAGGGTTATTAGACCACCCTATTGGGGGTCGGCCATGTGGGTCGAAGGGTTATTAGACCACCCTATTGGGGGTCGGCCCAGTCAGCATTATGTTATGTTGTTAAGTTCGAGCCTACATGATTTGTGTAAAAGGCAAGTCAAGTCAAGTATAAATAGAGTGCGGGAGGCACTCTATTTGATCACTCACTTCTCACTCATGCACTCAAGGAGGAATGGCGCACTTATGGAGGAGGAGGATCTACTGCTAGGATATGTCTATCTCTTGGTTGTATCATTACTCTATCTATCTCTGAGGAAGTTATTGGGGTTTTTCACCTTTATGGTTTTCCCCAAGTAAATCTTTGTGTCTCTCGTGTACTTGCATTATTGTCTCCATGATTGATATGTTGTAGATATGCTGTACATGTTGTTCTCTCAATTAAGATCCTAGATCAAATTGAAGTAAATTCTGAAAATTTAACATGGTATCAGAGCTCGCCTGAAAGAAGGCATGATATGGCATGTATGACACTTGTTGCACTTACGATGCTAGGGCTTGATATAGCAAAAACCAGTCATCGTAGCACTTTCACTATAAATCCGTTTTGGCGAAGTTTTTAGATCTGAAATCTTTACAGGTCAAATATTAAATCTCCATGTACCTTATGTCCAAAGGAAAACCTATAATTCATTGTACATTGTGATTTATGATCTGTACAATATAGGGTTTCTGCCTCTTCTAGATCTGAGTCAAAATAAGGTGACCTTGGGAAAAAGGTCATAACTTGGGATAGGAAGATCCAAATGAAATTTCGTAAAAAGTGAAAGGTAGTACACAGATTGTACTATCTCAGGAAAATGTTTCAGAGGCCGAAGTTGAAAGAGTGACACGTGGCATGCCTTACAAGTTCGCTCTCCTGTATTATCCCATAAACAGGTCACGTTGCGACACTTGGCATAACTCTCTCTCAGAGAATCTAATTGAGGTCAGACTTGTCAGGATGGAAAGACAAAAGGTCGGGCTATCTTAGGAAACTTTTTCAGATCCTATGGATCGAAAAGTTCGGAGGTACACCAAAAACAATCAGGTACATATTTCTGTCAAAACAGAATTATTTTTTAGTACCTTAATTCATGGATTCCGGAATTTAGGGCTTCGGAGAAAGTTGGAATTTTTGTAATCAGAGACCATGGCTGGATGCTACTCATCAAAATTGAAATTTAGAGACCAAGATCAGAATTTTTGCTTGGGCAGAAGGCCGGGATTGATCAGACTCTAGTTCGGGACTTTGATCAGAAAAGTGGAAAATTAGGGCTTCTGCAAAAATGGGAATTTTTGAAATCTGTGACCACGGCTGGAAGCTCCTCATAAAAATAGAAGCTTAGAGCTTTGGATCAAACCTTTTGATGGCGCAGAAGAGTGGGCTTCATCAAACCCCAGTTCGGGGTCACGTCAAGTGAATCTGAAAGTTTCAAAGGAAAAATTGAGGAGTGAAACTTTGCAGTTTTCAAATTCTGAGCATACCAGTGTGATCAGCTCATCAAGACACATATTTCTATCCTTTTGGAAGTTTGAAATTCAAAGTTTGAATTTTTGGGGTTTCTGTGACAAACCCTAATCCAGCTCCAGATCCAGTTCTTGCAAATCAAGTGGATTGGGTTAATCCTAGAAGAAGATGGATTGGTCACCTGCATAAGTGAAGAAGTTCATGTTTCAGAGGGAGATGAGGCTAAGGCCTTACATAAGAATATTACAAGCGATCTCGACAGGTATGACTCATCGAGGTATGTTTCGATATTTGTTCATGAATAAGTTTATGGTATGTTTGTCTTCATGTTATTATGGTTAGTACAATCTTGATTTTAGATTTGTCGTATCACCTTAACAAAATTATGAATGCATGATAGAAGATGTTCATTGGTTAGGGTGTTGACACTTATGATTGTACTAATGCATTATGGTGTTGTATGAGGTTTATGTTGTTTGCTAACACAAAAGGTACACCAAGAAAGTGAAATCATGTTCTACTTCAAGAACATATGCTCATGGTGACGTGAAGACAAAGATTCATCCATTGTCATGGATCACATAGAAGATATACTTTCGAGGTATGTATACCTTGGTTCTACAATGGTTAACTTATGAGACATGCAGGTTACTAGCACAAGTCACTGAAGAGAATCAGAAGACATTATACGGGTATATTAGACATAACTAGCTAGCATGCTAATCGAGGTATGTTTTTCCTATATCAAGCTAGAATCCTACCTTGTGTTAGGATCTTATATTATTGTGTTGTTGATAATGATTATTCATGAAGTCATAGGTTTGAATAATCATGGTGATATGCATATTATGTTTCGTACCATAATTGATGATATGACCAAACAGAAGAATCATGAAGGTATAGTTTTGAATAATCACGGGTTTATGCATATTATATCTCTTCTCTTGATTGATGATTTAACCAACCAGAAGAGTCCTATGATTAAATAAGAATATGTATGAATAAAAGAAGACTTCCTTGAAACCATGAATACTAACATTTATTATCTGTGTTTGAAATGATCCTGACTATAAATGCTTGAGATTATTGTGTTTTGATAATATTAAGATTCTACTAATGAATGTTTGATTACGTATGAGACCTAGAGGATAACACAATGATGATACTAACAAGCATGCATAGGGATCGAGAATGAATATAAGTTCAAGGACAAGTAATCCAGGAATCAAAGATCAAGAGGGAGTACACTCCAGTGGTTTCTGCAAGGATGCAAATAGTCAGAGGGAGTTGACCATCTCTCTACATTCCACAACAGAAAGGTGTTGAAGAAGCTACTTCAGATTATGATTCCAGTAGCTCCTACAAGGAAGCGAAGACTCAGAGGGAGTCCACCCAACGAACAAACAAATATAAGTATTTGAATTTTCATTTCTTAAATAATATTGTTCAATAATGTATATACTGATGTTCCTAGAATTAGGTTGTGTATTATGCATATTAGAATAATTGCATTGATGAACAGTATACTACTAATATGCATGGGTAAGTGGCCTATGGCACTATACAACATTCCATTGCTACTTATCTAGAATGAAACCTTTTTGCTGACATGTTACGAGTTGTGCACACTCTTAACAATGTTCTTGTAGAGATTGGAAGGCATCTAGAAAGTTATGGGATATGGATAAATGTTGTATTGAAGCATTGGCTAAGATAATTGCATGACTGTATGACATATTTCTTTATGTGTAAGAATTTGTTCTCAAAAGTATGAGATGTTTCTAATCATGCAATTTAACCTGTTTTGTAGGAAAGACCATATATCTTCACCTACAAAAAGGACTACAACATTTGTTCCAGCAACAAAGATATCTATTGAAGATATTGAAGATATTGAAGTTCCCAGGATCTGGGATGAAGAAATGGAATGCCATGATCCGTCGATCATGAAGAATGATGTTTGGGATGTAATCCCAGGACCTGAAGGGAAGTTTGTTATGACTTCCATATGGATCTATCAAAATCAAGCATGCTACAGATGGCAGCATAGAGAAATATAAAAGTGATGAAATAGAAGATACACCAGATGGATTCAAGACAACTTTCTTGAATGGTGTACTTGAAGAAGAAGTGTATGTGGTGCAGCCACTCGGTTCTGAGACACATGACAGGGAGTCATATATGTGCAGAACTTGGTATGGTAGGATAGACAGCTTTCTATCCAGTTTGGGATTTACCAAGAGTAAAGCGGATTCCAACCTTTACTACAAGGTTGAGGAAGGCAATCCAGTGATACTACTTTTGTATGCGGATAACCTGTTTGTTACAGGTGAAGATAGATAGATTGCCGACATGCAACGGAAGCTTGCTGCCGAGTTCGAGATGAAGAACTTGGGGATGATGCACTATTTTTTTTTTGGCATGGAGGTGTGGCAGAGTGCAGATGGAATCTTCCTTGGACAAGGGAAGTATGCAGTAGAGATCCTGAAGAGGTTCGGGATGATGGATTGCAAGGCCATGGCCACACCTATGGCATCGAATCTGAAGCTTCTATGTGATGCTTCATCTGAGCCGGTTGATGTCTCTATGTATCGTCAGATGATTGGGTCCTTGATGTACCTAACGAACATGAGACCATACATTTGCTTTGCTGTGAACACATTGAGTCAGTTCCTAACAGATCCGAGGAGTGTTCACCTGGTTGCTGTAAAGCATGTTTTGAGGTACCTGAAGGGTACAGTGGATTATGGGCTCAAGTATGAAGCAAATCAAAAGTTTAACCTGCAGGGTTATGTTGATTCAGATTGGGATGGCAGTGCTGCAGATAGGAAGAGCACATCTGGGTGCTGCTTCAGTATGGGATCAGGCATGATCTCTTGGTTTAGCAGGAAGCAGTCCTGCATAGCACTGAGTATAGATGAGGCAGAGTATGTTGCAGCCTGTTCAGCTAGTTGTGAGGCAGTATGGCTATGGAAGCTACTATCTGAGTTATTTGATATCCCGTTGGATGCTACTGGTATCTTCTATGATAACCAGAGTTGTGTGAAGCTGTCCGAGAATCCAGTGTTTCATGACAGGTCGAAACACATAGAGATCAAATATCACCATATCAGGGATATGGTGCAGAGAGGAGCTGTGAAGCTCCTGTATGTTGCGACGGATGAGCAGATTGCAGATGTGCTGACGAAGCCACTAGCCAGGGTGAAGTTCGAGTACTTCAGAGAGAGGCTTGGTGTTCTTCAGATCGAGGACACTTCGAGGAAGAAGTGATGGACACATCTGCTGAAGCCATTCCAAGCATGTTGGAATGAGGATCCTTCACATGGATGTGGATGTAAGCGTTGGATGATGAGCATTAGGATGATGTTCTGGTTTCTGCTGGATATGATCAGTTGGATCATTTTTATGTATGTATGTGCGCATCATGTTGGATGCTGGATATGATCAATTGGATCATTTATATGTACGTACACATCATGTTGGATGCTAGATATGATCGGTTGGATCATGTGTATGTATTTTGTATATGCATCATGTTGGATGCTTGGACCATGTATCTATATATGTATCAGGTGGATACATTGTATGATCAGGTAGATCATGTATATTGATATGTATCAGATATGATCAGGTAGATCATGTATGTTGATGGATACATTGTGTGGATCATGTATCTATGTATCAGATGGATACACTATGTATGATTATATGTATCAGGTAGATACGTGGTGTGCATCAGATGGATGCATTATATGATCAGGATGATCGTGGATGACGAGCTTCTCCAGATGACATGCAGCAGGATGTTGCAGTGATGATGATCAGGGTGATCATGTGTACATCAGGATGATGTATGATGAGTATCAGATGATACTCTGTGGCCGTGGAACAAGTTGTGCAGATGAGCATATAATTCGTTGCCCTGGGATATTTGTAGATAGTCTTTCGAGGTTTTGCCTATGGCATGTAATTCGGTGCCCTGGGATATCTGGCAAATGCTCTTTCGAGGTTTTTCTCTAGGAGGACATATAATTTGGCCCTGGGAGATCTGCAGATAGTCTTTCAAGGTTTTGCCTATGGCATGTAATTCGTTGCCCTGGGATATCTGGCAGATGCTCTTTCGAGGTTTTGTCCTATGGCATGTAATTTGCTCCTAGGAGATCTGGACAGGATGAAAAAGGCCTCAGGTGCTTCAGCCAGGTTTTGCCATGACCACATGTAATTTGCAACTGGGAGATCTAGACAGGATGAAAAAAGGCCTCAGATGCTTCAGCCAGGTTTTGTGGTGGAACACATGTAATGTGCTCCTGGGAGATCCGACAGGTAGAGCCGTGTGCTCGTAATAGCCTGGGATGCTTCAGGTAGGTTTTGTGGTGAGATCACATGTAGTGTGCTCCTGGGAGATCCGACAGGTAGAGCCATGTGCTCGTAATAGCCTGGGATGCTTCAGCTAGGTTTTGTGATGGGTCACATGTAATGTGCTTCTGGGAGATCTGGACAGGATGAAAAAGGCCTCTGATGCTTCAGCCAGGTTTTGTGACGCACGTAATAAGTCCTGAGGATTCCACATTATGGCCAGTGATGACGAAGACCTGTAGGTGGTGGGCCTACATCCAGTATGAAAAAGGACTGGCTCTGTAGAACTTCCTATGACGAGTAGATTCGGAGATTGATTGAGATAGCAGCAGCAGTGACGATGATGATGTCTCAATGACGATTATCCAGAGAAGAAGACTTGTGCTAGAAGACCTGTGCTAAGAAATACCTTCCTAGTTAAGAGGGAGTGTTGATGTATATGTAACTTCGGAATGTATTTCATATATGTATATGTACTCCTATAGAGATGGTATTATTCCTCTATACAGTACTGTCGTCATTTATATTGTAAATGTCGTAACTTATACTTGATGGGTTATTAGACCACCTTGTTGGGGTCGGCCCTGTATAAGTCATGTGGGTCAAAGGGTTATTAGACCACCCTATTGGGGATCATCCATGTGGGTCGAAGGGTTATTAGACCACCCTATTGGGGGTCGGCCCAGTCAACATTATGTTATGTTGTTAAGTTCGATCCTACATGATTTATGTAAAAGGCAAGTCAAGTCAAGTATAAATAGAGTGCGGGAGGCACTCTATTTGATCACTCACTTCTCACTCATGCACTCAAAGAGGAGTGGCTCACTTATGGAGGAGGAGGATTTGCTTCTAGGATATGTCTATCTCTTGGTTGTATCATTGCTCTATCTATCTCTGAGGAAGTTATTGGGGTTTTTCACCTTTATGGTTTTCCCCAAGTAAATCTTTGTGTCTCTCATGTGCTTGCATTATTGTCTCCATTATTGATATGTTGTAGATATGTTGTACATGTCGTTCTCTCAGATAAGATCCTAGATCAGATTGAAGTAAATTCTGAAAATTTAACAATTAATGGTCAAATTGAAGTAAAACGCCAAAGCTCAGTTTAAAGTCCAGTGTTCTATCAGCCAGAGTGCTCGTAGGTGTTCAAAAATATTTCTTGACATTCACAGTAACATTCAACAATTTAAAATATCAATCCCAGGATGCTGATGAAGAATATCTGAAGAGCACTTAAAGCATAAGTCAAAGGCTGTGAGTTTATAAAGCTTATGTGTCAAAGTTCATTAACTGAGAAGGTGCCAAAGCTGCCAAAAGTAAGCTCATTGATCCATTGAAAAAGACATCATGGTGATCAATCATATACATCAAGTACTAAAAATGTTCAAAGATCGAAGATTCAACGTTTGAAGGGCTTATCCAAGTGCCAAGTTTTGGTGATAAGTTTAATGGGTTCATTAAAATGTGTGTTAAGAGAGCTAAGTGGTTTTTAATAAAGAGTATTCGAGAAAAAATTTTATCAGAGTTTTTGTGATTGTATATGCACTCAACATCTATGAATACGTGTCCAAAGGAGATTATCCAATAATGAAAATATAGGGATGCATCTAGATGGTGCATTTGAAAATCCACATGGAAAAGGCTGAATATCATTTCCAGATTTCAAGGATCAAAATCAACAATTGAATATTTTCAAAACAACTAAATAGAACGGGTGGCAAAGCACTTGTCAATGACAAAATCAAAGCAGTTTTTCATGGTTGGCTTTGGAAAATCATATCTAATGAGCATATTCAGGCCAGGGCATTCAAAAATATTTGATCTTTACTATGGCATATTTTTTATCTCTAAAACCCGTGTCTCAGCTCAAGCATTTGTAGAAGATCATTAATAAAAAACCAACACCATATTCAAGGGTGAAATTATCAGTCAAAGGATCAAATAGCATCCGGAATCTCTAGAATCTCAATGAGTGTTTTTAGGCATCCAAGTCATAAATGACAGGGGATTTTCAACATTCTACATTTCTGGAAGATAGTTCTAGATTGTTTTTTTTTAATTATTTTTAGATAGTTTTTGTTTCTTCGAACTAGTGGTAGTTCATGGATGTAATTTTATATAAAATGGATTGTTTGTGAGAGTAGTGGGAGAAGAGAGGTTCCATCCTGAGAGGCTATGTATTACATTGTAAGGGTTGAACGTTATTAGTTTGAAAGCTGCTCTGGAAACCTGTAGCCTGTAGTGTATTTTGAAGACTGTATGGAGGATGAAAAATGCTATATGAGCCAGCTTTTTATTATTTTAATCGAAACAAATACTGTTTCAATTTTTTTGCTACTTCTATTGTGATTCTTATGAAAGTCAGTGTTTCTAATTCTAGTTTCTCATTACAGATGTTTGTGTTTGTATTCCCTTCTATGCAGAATGTTTTTCTATTATGAAATACATTTGTTATTCAGATGTGTGATCAACTGTTTGTGATTATCATCTGATTTCTAGAAGCTGACTCATCTATGTTGCTACTATTTGTAGTCATATGTTATTTATGACATCCTTGTTTACTCTATCTCTTATATGCTTATAGGTCTGTTTTTTAGGCTTAATCTCTAATCCACCCCTTCAATTTCCTCTACTGTTATTAAAAACCAAACCCATTCGGATTTTATCCAAGCCTTAGAGCTTAAGATGTGTTAAGCTTGGCTCTCTTGCAGTCGAGGGTTAACTTTAGCACTAACAACAACTTTGAAACATAATTTGAAAATTGTTAGCAACTTTGAAATAATTTGAAAATAGTTAAAAATATGTACATGTATTAACATGAAAATATAATCTAAATTTACATGGTTCATTTGAAAATTGTTTCAATTTAACATTTGTTAACCACTTGAAAATTGTTCATTTAACATAAAAATTGTTGCAAATTTTGAAATTTAAATAACAAATGGATGAAATAAATAAGAATATCATTACAAATAAATATGAAACAAATTAAGTTATGAAATTTAGTTAAATTTATTGGAAAATTGTTACTAATTTTGTAAATTATGTAGCATGATATTTAAATTATGATAGCATGTAATTCAATAATTTACCTTGGTTGTCCTCCATTGGAATTTGTTGCACCAAATTTGCATCTTCTTCTTCTCTCAAGTTTGATCTATGTTGTCTCATCCTTTCTCTATCCTTCTCACGCTCTTCATTGCCATTACCTTGACGAGCATGCTTTCTTTGTCTTTTTCTCTTACTCCACATCAAACTACAATGAAAACAAACAAAGATTTATTCAAATTGTTATAATAAACAACAATATGTTAGTATGAAATATGTCTACAAAGAAATCTTACATGTCTAACGAACTCTAATTGAACAATATCAAAATCACCAAGCTCTAATTGAACAACATCAAATTCACCAAGCTCTAGAATTGAACAACATCGAATTCAAATAGCTCTAATTGGAAAAAAACTAGCAATGTAAATTAGTGTTATTCATCAATTCTTTAGTAATTATGTAGAGGTTGGTTGTCATTTTTGTGAGGGAATGGTGGTTGGAAACATTAATTGTCCAACATCTTTCCTGGGTTTTCTTTTATATATTTTTTACACAGGAAAACCCTCGATCGAGGTCTTGTTAAACCCTCGATCGAGATATTCTTAAACCATTGATCGAGGTATTTTAAATACCTCGACCGAGCAAATATCTCGATCAAGGCTTAAAAAACAAGCCGAGAACCCTTTTCATTGCAGAATGAAACTTTTTCCTACCTTCTAGAGGGTTAAACGATGTCATTAAATGCCCATTAATGGGTGGAATTGATACCATTGGATTTGTCAATGAATCCTCTATCCATATACATAAAATTTTCGAATTTATATCTTCATATGTCTTTTGTTTTTTAATTTCTACTAAAAATTTCCCTAAAAAACCCTGATAACAACTTCGATTGAACTTAAAGATAAATCCACAACATTCAAAATACACATCCAAAAAAATTGAAAAAATACACAAGCACTAGATAAGCGCGTCCTTTGCAAAAGGGTATTTTTAGTTTTGCAAATTATGTAAACAATCAAAATATTTGGTGCACGAACACACATGTGTGCAAAATGCGACTAAAATATTCATTGGTCAGTTTCGAAAAATAATAATAAATATAATTTTTCGAGAAAAAATAAAAGAAAAATAGGTAAGCACTAGTGCATTCTGTCTAGATCATTTTCACATATTTCATTTTTTTAAATTATTACTTTAGCATTAAATTATCGTGCACGGACACAAACTACTTGTTAATTGCTCTTCAAATTTTTAAGTACACACATTTCATTAAATGAAAATTAGACACGATAAATGACATTGGTATATTTCGAAAAAAATATCATTGGAAATCCAACATAATTGTCTACATTTCATTTTTCAAGCGCATGTCAAAATTCATGTGGCAAATATGAGTTTTGAGGGCTTCAATTTAATACATGGGTAAAATTTCCATTTTTCACCATCATATTTGGCCAAAAAGAGTTACCCATCTTCATGGAATCACCCAAGTTATGTTTACATTTTCATCAACGAAATCTAAAATTCCATCCAACTCGTGCCTCTACTCACTTTCCATCGTTTGCAATTCACTATCATTGAGTACCATAAAAGACAAAGATTGGAATATGGATGTGGAATGACCCGATGGAGAATTATCAACTTCTTCATCCACAGTTTCGAACGTTGGAACATTGTGATCCTCTATCCATGGTTTAAACCACCAAGAATATTTTGTGGGTATTTTTGGTTGCATGCCAAGACCTAGTAAAATTTTGTTTGCATCCTCCAATCCTATCTTGAGAGATTCTATAATTTTACTGTCTGTAGATATTGAATCATATTGTGACAAGACATCACCTTCCTCTACTATTTGTTGATGTAATTTATTCCATATACTCATTTGTTTCTTATGATATTTATTGAAACGAAGCCCTTGGGGATTCGATTCTTCTTCAACAACTCTATTAAGGGTTCCAATATCATGAAGTAAGTCAGTGAAATCATATGCCCTCTCTACTCCAACCATGCCACCGAATTTGCTAAAGAAGTTATCACATACATCTGACCTGGTTAGGTGCAACGCACATGGCAAGTTAGAGTATTGATCACGAAATAATCTCATCAACAAAATCGCAAAGTGGCAAGAAATTTTCACATCTTGATATGCCTCTCTGCTAATGAAATTAATGTTGACATTAGTATTTGCTTGTTCTCTGACCCAACATAGCCATAACGTGAAGAAATGATGGACTCTTGAATAATTTCGCACTCTTTCCCAAAGAGTCAAACTAAGAGACAAAAAAATAACAATATAGTCAGCAACGATTGCAAGATAGCTCTCTGTACCCGATGTCCTCTCTGTCCTGCCACCTGTACTTCTCATTTCCTTCATGAACCTATGGACATGCCTTCAAGGAATGCGTTGTGTTGAACCATATTTTTGGCGAACAATCCTCTCTATATCCTCAATTTTAAGCTTGTGGTCATCCACTTTAAAAATGTTACAAACCATTCTTACATGGTTAAAACTAATCAACTCTTCTCCAACAATCAAATCTCATCGACCACAAAACATAGGATTCACTAGATTTTTTCCATTGTGGATGTAATCCTGGTGATGAAGTCCTGTTACTTTAAAGCCATCATACAACCCAGTCAAACCCCGCCCTTCCTAGGGAGTTTGATATCTCATTCCTGTCATTGAGTAATAATCCTTTGAAACATAAGAATTCTTCTCCCACTATCCCCATCTGAGGAATGACCAATAATAGGTCCTAAAAAATGTTCCACTTGTTTCTTCCATAGGTCATCTATTTTTTCCCATTGTCAATGGACAAAATTTGCATCAAATATGTTGCACGTTGGATGAACAACCACAACCAAATGAGGGAGCTTCTCATCTAAAGGGTTTGCAATAACAACACGTGCATAATGGCCAATCACACAATTCTTGAAGGAATCTGTAATAATCTCATAGCCTACAACATGCTCACCAACTGTCACCAATAAATCTGATTGACACTTATGCTCTTCTTTCTTACCACAAAACCCACCAATGTATCACTTTTTTCTACCCACCTGACATATTTTTTCACAACAGTTTCATCTTCAACAATGCATACGGGAATTGGGCCCTCTATACCATGTTTGGATTTATAGGAAGCATACAATTTTTTGATTTCCTTAAAAATGTACTCGTGCTCCCGTGGAATATATGTCAATTATTTCTAACTTGCCTTAAAGTCATAGATATCGAAGGTCCATCCACATTCAAGCTAATAAAGCTATGTAATCTAGGACCTCCCCATAACTTAATCATATCATAAATGGATTGAGTGGATGCACTATATATTCTCCCTGAATTTGAACGAACTAGGTTGTGAAATATATCTTGGAAAAATTCCCAAACTACGTCTTTACCTTGTAATTTTTCTTGCTTATGAGCCTCACACACATCCTTGCAAAACCTGAACACATCCTTCCTTCCTGATGATTCGAACAAATTTTCCCTTAGAGACGTTGTTATAATAGACAGTGTAGCAACCTTTGTCCTCTCCCACCAAAGAGATCGCATTGTTAATCTGTGTGTAGCATTTGCATCTCTTGCAACAATTTTGAGTTCAGTTTGAGTCAAATGGTCCAACCTTCTCCCTTTCGTTGTATCTCTCCCATGTCTTTTGATGTTGCTCCTTGATTCGCAATATAAACACATCCAAAAGTCATCACAATTAGGTATCAACTTACAAAAATTACATGTCAATGAATCAAAAGGGATTCCTGTTTTAGAAACCCTCTTGCAATGAATATGTCTATATGTACCGTTAATACAACATTCAGTACCATAATAACATAGTGTTCTCCTGGAATGTTTCTCTATGGCCTATGAAAATCCTCACAGCAGATCTAAGAGATGATGTATCTCACAAGAGAATAATTATGATTAAGCAAGAAAATAGAAGAAGAGTGATACATGCAGTATAATGAGCAACAGAATAATATGGTACAGTAGAACTCAGATAGAAGCAATAATACTTCGGTCATGCTAGATTATTAATCACAAATGGACATCTAAATAATACAATGCATGAGGAATTCGAATGCCTAAGGTGGCAATTCGAATTAGCCTTCATGGAGTGATCAAAGGATCACTGGAGTGTCATCGGAGCACAACTAGGTGTCCTCATGATCATCGGAGCGAAATTGGAAGTCTTCAACATCATCAGTGGAGTCATCAATGCTCAAGTAACTGTCAACCATGAGTCAAACTAACTCTGGTAGGTGTAACTCAGTGTAACTAAGTGTAACTAAGTGTAACTGAGTGTAACTCAATGTAACTAAGAGTAACTAAGTGTAACTGACTGTAACTGACTGTAACTGAGTGTAACTGAGTGACAACTGGACTAGTAGGTGAAGAAGGGCGCGTTGCTCCCTAAAATCAAGGAAGAAGGGCGCACTAAGCAATTGTAGGGCTAAAACTGAATAGTGAGAAGCTCCTGGGGGTTGGCTTACTAAGGGCTAGGTGCTGGACTGATGACTGGGATGCATGCAAAATGCATGCAAACCCTAGAATGCATGCAAACCCTAAAGGTGCATGCATGAATGAAAATGTAAAGGATCAAAATACTGGTGGGACTAGGATGGAGTATAGGAATATCCTAACACCCCCCCTTAATCCATCCTGGGCCCTGGTAACTAAGACCAAAGGTCACCCAATACAATGAATAATAACAATCAATAAACCAAGGAAGTGGGAAAATTTCATGGGAAACATACCCCCTCCTCAAAAATAGACTATAAGGCACACATAAAAATAAATGCTCCAAACTCAAGCATGTGTGATGCTTGGTCATATGTCTGGAGGTATCTTCTTCTTGGGAAGAAGTGGATCATGCTCAAAAAGCATGTGCTTGTACTTGCTCTTCAGATCGAATGTGATGAGAACAAATCCAATAGTATGAGAATGATCCTTGAACCTGTGATTCGAATCAGCTGAGGTAGGATCAAATCTATGAAAGTGCATATAGTCTTTTGTCTTCTCGTTTGAACCACCATGGGTGAGATTATGCCAAAAACAACTATTACACGTTTGCTTGAAATCAAAATCAGATTTAAGACTTTCAAAATAGTTTCTTGAGATCTCCTTTGATCCAGTAGGGGTGAGATCAAAACTATCATATGATGCATGAGAATTTATCTCAAGCGGGTGGCAATGGCCATATTCTTCAATAACCTTCTGAAAGCATGTGCTAATGATCATATAGTAGTAAATAAGAGATGTTTGCTGAAGAGGAGCGAATGCAATACCTCCAATAGATGATGTTACCTCCGAAATAATCATGTGATCATGATGCAAACCAACAAACTCTGGTGCAAGAGAGGATTTAGGACCTTCTGCAATATCTAGAGTGTGAGCTGGCACAGAAAGAGAAGAAAGTTTGAGCATGAGCGGAGAATCTGCAAGTTCTTTGTCAACAACTTCAATATGAGATGATATTGGTTCATGATCTGAGAGATCATCAAGGGGAGCGAATGCAACATGATCTGAGAGACCATCAGGAGGAGCGAATGCATCATGATCTGAGAGACCATCAAGTGGAGCGAATGCATCACCTTGCTTGCTTTTGAAGGGATTTGGAACAAATCCATCATTCTTTTTGCCGAATCTTTCATCCAGATGAGCCCATAACTCTTTTGGAGTTTCAATATCAAAGATGGTCGGGTACAATATGTAATCAGTCATAGTAAGCTTCATTCTTCCAATGTGCATGTCACCTTTATTCAACCATTTAATCTTCTTTGTAGAGGATTCGAACTCTCTTTCAAAATAGCAATCAAAGAGATCATGGCTCTTCAAATATGCTATCATCATTGGTTTCCATTCATCATAGTTGAATGGAGAAAGAGGAGTAATTTCTTCTAAATTCATTGAAGTTGTAGAAGACCTGCAAAAACAATATAGAATAACTGCAACTGCTACTGCTGCAAAAATGTAGAAACTGCTGCAACTGCTGAACTCGAAATCTTGGTAATAACCTGCAAAAAACTCTCAAGAATGGAGATAAACAATACTCTCAACATGCTCTGATACCATGTGAAAATCCTCACAGCAGATCTAAGAGATGATGTATCTCACAAGAGAATAATTATGATTAAGCAAGAAAATAGAAGAAGAGTGATACATGCAGTATAATGAGCAACATAATAATATGGTACAGTAGAACTCAGATAGAAGCAATAATACTTCGGTCATACTAGATTATTAATCACAAATGGACATATAAATAATACAATGCATGAGGAATTCGAATGCCTAAGGTGGCAATTCGAATTAGCCTTCATGGAGTGATCAAAGGATCACTGGAGTGTCATCGGAGCACAACTAGGTGTCCTCATGATCATCGGAGCGCAATTGGAAGTCTTCATCATCATCAGTGGAGTCATCAATGCTCAAGTAACTGTCAACCATCAGTCAAACTAACTCTGGTAGGTGTAACTCCGTGTAACTAAGTGTAACTGAGTGTAACTCAATGTAACTAAGAGTAACTAAGTGTAACTGAGTGTAACTGAGTGTAACTGAGTGTAATTGAGTGTAACTGAATGTAACTGAGTGTAACTGAGTGTAACTCAGTGTAACTAACTGTAACTGACTGTAACTGAGTGTAACTGAGTGACAAATGGACTGGTAGGTGAAGAAGGGCGAGTTGCTCCCTAAAATCAAGGAAGAAGGGCGCACTAAGCAACTGGAGGGCTAAAACTGAATAGTGAGAAGCTCCTGGGGGCTGGCTAACTGAGGGCTAGGTGCTGGACTGATGACTGGGATGCATGCAAAATGCGTGCAAACCCTAGAATGCATGCAAACCCTAAAGGTGCATGCATGACTGAAAATGTAAAGGATCAAAATACTGGTGGGACTAGGATGGAGTATAGGAATATCCTAACATGGCCCACAATTTTTCACCATGTTGGTCATCCATTAGAACCTTTGTGTCCAATCTCTCCCCTCTTCTATCAAGATAGGGATCCCAATACCCCCAACATAGTAATATCGTGGGAGGCAATTGTCCTAGAATAAGACACATTAGAAAATGATCTACTAACTGTTACTAACAAGTAATAACAAATAAAGTAATGTGAAAATTCAAATTCAAATTAAATTAAAACTTGGGTAATTAACGCACCTGAAGTAGAAGCATGTGAACTTGTAGAAACCCCATGTAATGGTGATGGTACTGATGGGATCAAGAACTTAGTCAAACTTTGTTGAGACTTAACATTAGTAGGCTTCTTCAGTCTCCCAACTGTTCCAATCCTCAACAAAACTATATCATGTGAAGTCTCATCTGTAGTAGTAGTGTGATTCTTTGATTTCATGTGTTCATTTAGAGAACTGACAATATTACCACTTGCCAGCACCAAAGAAAACCATCTATTGCACCGTGTACATTCCACTCTTACTTTTTTCTTGTCCTCATAGTTTGAAAGTGTTGCTTCCACCACCTTGAACAAATTAGGCTCTTGCGTTTGGTTGAAATCATCTAGAAGTTTGATTGCTTGATCAATATCAAGTTGATCTCTAGCAACTATTTTCTGCTTTGCTCTATTACATGAAGTAATTTCATTAATTACCAACATTGAAATGTGATGTTGATGGGATCCTGTTTTCATATGATTGTTTTTGAAGTTACAAACCGTTCGTGCTGCCAAGGATACTTCTCCTGTTCTATAATCAATGCCACAAATTTCACTATGGTTCTTTATATTAGGTTTTCCATTTTCTGAATATATCTTGAGTGTTAGCTTCTCCTTGATAAACTCTTCCATTAAACTATTCACTTTTTTTTCCCAAGATTCCAATACATTAGGATCAACCTCTACAACTTGTTCCACTGACTCAGACACATGATCAACCACTACAGCATGTTCCACTGAATCAGACACATGATCAACTCTTGGTTTTTTATGCATAGGTTCCTCCACATTCCCTTCAATGTTTTCAGATATTGGCGATCCTTCCATTACATGTGATTGCTATGATTCAACAACCATTGTGTCTACTTTCCTCTTAATGCCTATATTTGTTGTTGTAGGTTTCATTTTTTGCTCTTGCTTTGTATTTAAAGGATGTCCAATTGGGCCAATAAAATCAAAAGGATATTCGATGATTTCATCATCCACAATTTCACAACGAATATCAGCATATGTACAACCTTTTCAACATTGAACTATCCCAAGGACACAATTCTCTTCACCAATAAAAATTGCAAAGTCCACAACATCACTTGGATCCATCTGCATTTCCATCCATGTGTACCTTTTAGTTGGTTAAGAAATGAATAAAATTATAACAATTTTTTCAAAAGTTTGGATATAATATGGCTACGAAATGAGGTGAGTTCATCCATAAATAAATGAAAAAAAAACTAATTCAAATTTACACATGCATATTAGTTCATTAATAAAACAAAGAGCTAGGAAGCAAGGTATGCACTTTCAATTCAAATCTCTAAAAATGATGAAGAAATCTTACTATCGGGATGACACACCTTGAAACAAAATGTATTTTCAGTGGCTTATTCAAACAACCCTCCCCAAACTGAAGAGTCAACTTCAACATACCTGTAGAAGATCAAAAGGTGATCGAAGAAAGAGATGAAAAAACATAGAAACTCTCCCTTCAAATGATGCTCATAATCATTAATTTTTTTGGTGAATTTTTTTATGGGTTTAACATATTTACCGATGTTGAATTATACTCAAAAAAGTTCCGACTTTAATGATTGTTAACTGTTGAATTATACTAAAAAATATTTTGACTTTAGCACTCTAGGGGATTCCCTAAACACAACTAAGTTTTTGTATTGAGAATAAACCTTCTTCTTCCTCGACTACATCCTCATTGTACAACTCCATTGGAACAACTAAGGATTGTAAAAGAATGATTCTAAATATCTTCAGAAGTAGCATTTTTTCTGCATCATGCACAAATTTTGCTTAAGTTTACGATCCAGATCTTCAAACCTTCAAGTTTTTGTGTGTACAAACATTGTGTTCTTCCTATTGGAAGCTTCAAGAAGTAAACTTGCAATTTTTACAATATTGATTTTGGGGTATAATTTGTATATGGAGAGGAAGTAATTAATAATTATAGTTTATTTATGTATGGACATGAACAATTTAGTGGATAACTATGGTTTCTTGGTAATATTCAACGAGAACAACTGTAAAATTCCTTCGGGAGCATCTAAAAAAGGTCGGGTGTGCAGTGAATCAGAACTTATTCAAGGATACTGAACTTGAAAAACATATCAGTGGTGGATACTTGCGAGAAGAAGGGGTCTTTGGTCACTAAGCTTGTGTATTTGTTGGTGTACTTGTTTATTCTGATTCCTTTTTCATCAAATAAAAATGAAATACATTTAGTTGTTTTCTATGATTTCAGAAGGTCTAGCACTAAACTGCCTCCAACACGCCTAGGAGGTAATTTTTGTTTGTGATAACCTTCACATGTCATGATTTCAAATATAAAACAACTACAAAAATTATTTTAACATGTGCCAAATAATGTAAAAACAAAGTATCCTTTGAACAATGCCAACGATAAAAGATAGAGGGGGAGTAACACTCCATTTTGCAAAATCTAAATTGAATTTTCCCAAATTCAATGTCAAAACTTAGGAATTAATGTGGATTTGATATACCAACTGCCTCATAGTTGTGCCATATTATAATTAACATGTCAACTTTGGAAAATCCAATTCTAAAAGGAATTAATGTTGAAGATAGGTCTTCGAAAATCAGTTGAGTATATTTGGTGCATGCGACCTTGATTCTTTATTTTTCTAGTTTCATATGGAGGATTTGTTGTAATGATAGCTTGGAGGCGTTCATAATGGAAGGTGATGGCTATTGAAAAAATGGTGAGCACATTTATTCTCAACAATGTTAAATGTTCTAAAATTGAATATCTACGGTGGCCCATACTTTGAAAGGGATTTTTTAGGTTTTTTTGTTCTACAAGGGATTCTAGTTTATCCTAATTTCTACACACAAGATAGGGTTAATATTTTTTAGATGGTTTCCAAATTCAAGGTTTATATCTACACATCTTTAAGCATTTTGAAATTTTGTAACAATTTATTGCATCTTAGTGCTTTGAGTGTTAGAGTTATTGGATATGGGGAACCAACTTTACTGCTCTACCCAACCTATGGGTTAAGATTTTCCCATCACACAATCCCTTTGTTGGTGTAACTTGAATGAATCTGAGCTCCTCCAAATAACCAATCTCTCCTAGATCCTTTACACGAACTTTCATATAAATGAAATTTCTCCCCAAAAGTTCCAAGTCATTTTTCTTCCTTTCAATTGGACATTTATCTGTTTTTGTAGGTGGTCTGATACACTCTCAAGGGGAAGTGAATGGGGATAAGAGCCTAATTGGGTATGGCAGCTCTGCATGTACTTCCCATAACCACCCTCTACTTCTACTTAATTTTTCATTGATGGAGAATATCCAATCCCTAGATCGATCCTCTCCACCACTATTGGCTCAACAAAGTGCAATCTAGACCAAGCTTTAGCATTCAATGCCAAGGAACCACATTAGGCACCAAATATTTATCTGGAAAATATTTTACTTCAGGAAACTAATATCCAGTAACATGAAGAAGTCAAATTTATTGGTTGTTGATGATGCCCATTTGCATTGTCCAATTTAGGTCGAATTCTCAGACCTCTGTAGTTACAAGGCTATGCTTTCTACCTTTGCAAGGAAAGTTGTCCCACCTCAAAGTGATAATTTTTGTCTATTTGCAAGGATCAACATTTTGATCTCCACCTTCCTCTGCATATCCTATATGGAAAAAGGGGGAGATCATAATCATGCTTCAAGTTTCGATACTTGTCAAAGAGACATACATTATCACTATGAAGTAGGACAAATTCCTCATGAAGTTGGGAAACATGATCCTGAAATATTTTTCTCATGAAGATTGGAATCACTATTTTGCAGAAAAGTAACCGCATTACCAAGGAAAATTTTAGGAAGTAAGTTTTGCTCATGAATGGACTAATTTTCCATGTTTTTTTTAGAAAAAAGATTCTTCGATTTCCATTTTTTCTAAAATTATTCACTCGAATTCTATGGGATAAAAGTATTTTACTCTAAAAGTCACCAAAATTTTCTAAAATCTATAAAATCCTTCAAAATTTGATTTTTTATAACTAACACACCAAACCATTTATGGTTTGCATTTTCATAATTATTAAGATTTTCCAAGGTTTTACACTTTAAGATAAGTATGGATCCTTGAAAATTTCCCTGCTCATTATAGAGATGAGCAATAGTATCTCACTAGCAGGCATGGATATCCTGCAAGGAAACTTCTTCACTATGAAGTCGGGAAACTTACTCGTTAATTTTTGCAATGGTGTTCAAATATTTACTTGGTGTGAGATATCACATTGTTTGAGGAATCCTAAATGCTACTAGAGTAAAATATCATCAACAAATGCATTCTAGTGCATCGTATAATCTTACTTATCTAAAACATGTGTCATTTCATGATAATGACATATGAATTTCTAGAAGCATGTGAAGTATATGGCTAACCTAATAAAACATGTTTTGTAAGGGGGGCTAGTCTAGGATACCAAAAAACAAACAATCTTATTTATTAAAATATTTGAAACTATTAATTTTCCAAGGTTCAATATTGAAAATGATTTTAGATGTTTCCCCTCATGTTTCGACAATAAATTGTATTATGCTGACAAGAATGAATATCCTGCAAGGAAGCAGCTTCACCACAAAGTTGGAAACTTGCGCATCAATTTTGGCAACGGTGTCCTACATGGAAGCAACTTTGTTATAATGGTTTTGAATGAGAAAATATTCTTCAACATCATCAAAGCTGGCCATATTATAATAAAATAAACCATACAACTTTCGATAAGCTACATAGTGTTTTGATGGGGCACAAGAAGTGCAAGGGCAATTTCCAAAAAAAAAAATCATTCCCCTCCTTCACAAAGTTGAATGTCATGTACAAGGATATAAAGTGACCTTTAAAAATTTGTTTCCCTTCAAACACGCAAGGTTAATCCACCAAAGAGTGAGGAAGTTTCCTTATAAAAACGAATCCCCATGAAAATTTTCATTTTCAATTACTTCCAAGTTGAAAAGAAATCAAAGTTTCCCTTTCTTTAAAAAAAGGTGTTTTTTAACAAAAAGTGTAGGGAATGAGGAGTGAACTCAAGTCTTCCCCTTGTCACTTAAGGAACTTTACCAACTTCCCCTTATCGAAACCACTTAGTATAAAATCAACATTGTTTTGAACTATCCTTTTGATGTTCAATAAAATGTAATAAGCATACCTTAAATGGGCACGCATTTGTTCAGCAAAGAAGGAGATATGATGATTCCCTAAAAATTGTTCCCCTTACAAAATTGACAGTAATGCACAAGCATATAAATTGATCATTTGAAAAAAAAGGTTTCCACTCAAAAAGTGTGGGTAATGCACCACAAATTGATAAAGTGTTCTTAGGAGGAAAAAATGAAATGTCAAAAAAAAATTATCCTTTTAATGGTAAAAAATATGAAATAAAATAAGCATACCTTAAATGAGCATGCATTTGTTGAGAAAAAATAGAGACACATGTTGCTTGGCTACAAACCGTAGGATCAAATAATGGTCATTTTGCAGGTCCACCTTGACACCAAGCAGAAAACACTTATAGAGCTTTTGTTGACATTGTTTTTCAAGTAATGAATTCTGTTTATTACAAAAATAATATTTGTATACACGTTGCTGGGAATACTTCTTTTATTGGTTATTATTTAGTTTTTTTAGGGTAAACAAGTATCCTATCTTAATAATAGCTCTAAATACCAAGGAATCGGTATTAGCTCGGTGCTTGGTTTCCAACGCAATATGTTTCAGGTGTGATTGAGAGCAATTTTTGCATGAAAATTTTTAGCAGTCTTTTTGTCACTAAAAGAGTTGAAGAATTTTTTTCCTTAGCGTAGCCCCTCTATTACAAGACCCTGTATGTTTGTGTGTTTTCTAAAATTTGAGTGATTCCATCATTTTCAACTCGAACTGTAATCTATTTCACTTTTAATGGGGCTATGATTTTAACTCTATGATAATCACAGTTCTGAATGTCTTATGGTTATTAGCTGTAGGAGTTAGTTGATATCTATTATCAAGTTTAAAAATAATCTTTGTAGATAGTGTTCCTGATTTTGCATACAGTTAGGGGTATGCATACAATCCAAGTTTTTTTTAGGCAAAATATTCTGTGCATGTTTGATTCTATAGGAGGATAATCTTTTTTTTATCAAATCCGGGATTGGACAGAATTCTAGTTGATGTTAATGTTTTTGTAATGGGAAGCTGCAACATTTTTATTAATGTGAAAAGGCTAGTACGCATTATGTTTTGGTAGTGCATTGTACACTTTTACTGTGAGATTGGATATATGGGGAAGCTCCACAATTGTGTAGAATGAATTACGAATCGTCACAAAGTAATTAGAAAGTGTTCATTTTAAATAGACGCAGAATTAGAATAAGGATTGTAAGGGTTGATAATAGCCAGTTGCAAATATCTGTATTGACAAAAATGATTTTGAACATGCTTGGATAGAACTGTACTAGGAGGCTCTGACAAAGAAGCTGCCAAATAAACTAAACTAAGCAATTAGAAACAATGTTGAAAACATCAACATGGGAAAAATACCACTGAGGCTCTTGACCTTAGGACATTAGAAACATGGAAAATAGACAAAACCAAACAGGCTGCTAGCATTAACAAATATGAACAAAAGGCTGATGAGTTGTTAAGCATTTGGGTGGATAGCACTTAAATGTTTGTTAGCATAGAATCCTTCACACATTTGGTTAAATGTAGTGGTAAATTCAAGTCATTGAAGTAGAAAGATTCATTAAATGACCCCAAATTTATTTCATTTCTCAGTATGATTATTATGTGATAGTTTTCAATCACCCTAGAGCCATAAGAGACCCTAGAGTTGTCAAGCATATTTTTAAGAGTTTCATGCCACGATTTCCATTTCAATTTATGTATCAAGGAAGGGTTACAACCATGGGTAAATCATCGAACAATAAGGCTATAGATTCAAACACTTCTCCAAGGTCAAAAGAAGTCATCCCAACAAATTTTTTTTACCCACAGGTTGAGGTGATGCAAGATTTGCAAGGGAAATTCAAGCAGACCCAATCAGTTTACAATGATTTTACTAATGGTGATCTCTTTTGTAATATGGAAATAGACATATTCTTAGAATAATTCCCATTGTAGTAAGGAAATATTGCCACATTTTGGAAGCTAACGTTCATGCCACTTTGGAAATCTACTTTGACAGTGCCACGCGTCCTACTAGTCTTTGACACAATTGGGGAAGTAACCTATTGCACTAAATTTATTATCGGTAGGGTGCATGGCCATAGTCTATGGATTGAACACACTTACCCTATTCATATACATGATATCCACTTATTAACAGGATTGCCTATGGATGGGGGATATCTCTCCAGCGAATTTCAATTAGTATCAAGGGAGCATGTGTAGAAGAATGATGAGCCCAACTTATATGATAGGCATGGAACCAAGAAAGGGGGCCAAGGCACCATAATATATTTAATACATAACCACTGAGTTCATTGTGAATTTCAGTTGATCATTATCCACCTCATCTACATGTACACTAACGAAGAGTGTACCCTTGACACCCTATCCATGGTCGAATTCTACATGTGCAATGGGTCAAGTTAAACTCTTGAAAGTTTTTGATGGACAAGTTTTTGCAAGAATTTGTTGATGTTCACACCTCATCGACATACTTCATTTTTTTGTATTTTTTGGTTTCCTCTGCTATGTGGAAATGAAATCTTCCACAAGGTCGAGAGCTCCATCCCAAACCCAACCAATGAGTCATTGCACTCTAACTCGACCCTTGGAAAAGTTGGAAGGATGGATAAAACAACATTTTTAGTGATGCCAATTTCAGCAAGTGGTATGACCAACTAATTGTGGTCACCACCCCTATTTTGAGAATCCCATAGGCGCTCCTAGATGCAGAAATAGGAAATATTTGGTTCAGTA
This sequence comes from Larix kaempferi, assembly GCA_027924585.1. NCBI lineage: Eukaryota > Viridiplantae > Streptophyta > Pinopsida > Pinales > Pinaceae > Larix > Larix kaempferi. The sequence goes on along the minus strand of BSBM01000940.1, from coordinate 6,844,944 downwards.
TGAACAAGGATAACACCTCTGTGCGAAAATGTGCAATAGACCTAGAGAGCTTCCATTCCATGGCCATGCCCTACTATTTGAAAAAGGATGTATTTGCCAAGGAATTTTGCTTATGGATGGGGGTTAAGAAGTCCAAGACGGTGCATGAAACCACCTATTCTACCTAAGATCACTGCTTGAGCTACTAGGTCCAAAAATCTAGTAAAGAAGGAAGATGTTTTCAAAAAACACATTGTGGGAAAAGGACATGCTACTTAAGAGTTTGGTTCCGAAATTGAGGTTGGTTAAGCCTTAGTAATATTGAAATTGTTAGTTGTACTCACAACTCCTATTCCTAACATGATTGATTTTTTTGGGTAAGGACCTGAAAGACTAGTTGGATTTGGTCATTAGTTTCTTGCATGACAACACTCCCAAGCAACTTCAGTGGGTTAAATTTTGAGCATGATTCCCACCAAGGCCATCAATCATCCCATTCAACAACCATCATAGACCAATCCCATAGGGCCTGTGGTAGTGTGATGGTAGAAATGCCTTCCATTCCCACCCATATTAAACTATTACTTCAAGAGTTGGAGGATTTTAGTTCCAAAAAGAATTAAGGACCATTTAGGAATTTGATAACCCTAAGTCCATGGTATTGATAATCAATATTGATGATGAGTATTATGGTTCTATTATCAGTAGTTTGAGATCGAAATTGAGTCAATTCATACATGATAGCTTCGGTAGCATCCCTACTAATAGATCCATACTAAATTATGGAAATGATTTTACAAAAGAAGCATATCATAGCACAAAAAATACTAACCAAAGAGTATCAGAGCCACATCAGAGCATGGAAAACCTTGGAAACCCTTTCATCTTCAGCATGAAACTAAAAACATGCTGAAAACCCTCCTCAACGCATGATTTCTCCATGATTTCTTTACGTACTGGGCCCTTGCCTCTTCACCACGAAACCAACTCGATGGAGCAACATGTACCTGAAATTAAACATCCCCGTTAGGAAACACTAGAATGGGGGAAATTACCAATTTATCCTTCAGTATATTGAAAGAAACATCACATTAATTAGTCCAGGAGAAAGCGATTCAGCTTAATCAAAATGCAAGTGAGAGATCCACTCACCTGGATGTCATGGAAAACCCTGGCCTCCAACAGGCCTCCAACGTGCGATTTATTTGCATATTGGGCCTCCAACACCTCCAAGACCCTTTCCAGCCCTTTCCTCTTCACCACAAAACCCTGGCCTCAAGCATGCCTCAAGACGTGATTTCCCTGTGACTCTGGTAAGCCCGATCCTTGACTCATTGCCATTTTGGGGATATCTGTCAACCCACCCATATAAAATATACCCCAAAGTATTTATGTATTGTTATATTAAATAAAAAACCCATTTGCCCCTTAATATATAAGAAATATAATTTTTTGGTTTTCATGATTATTTAATACCCCGATATGAATGAATGTGATTTTATATTGTCTTCTAGTGAATCCCACATGGGTAAACATAGGAAATCTGAAAGACCATTTGGAAATGCACTCCAAAGGATGTATTTGCTCCAATAAAATCATCCAATGGCATGAATATGTTCTCTGGTGATTTTTCTATTCATTCTTGGTCTTAGTTATCCATTTGGTGATCACACGTGTGGAAAATTGATTTTCCAATTTGAGGAAAAACCATTTTTACACAATATGTGAATATGCCAGCAATAAGCCTAAAAATATATGTTAACAAGTTTTTATTTAAATTGCTTGGCTAATTAAATTGAATAAAAATAATTAAGATGTTAAGAAATAGATGAAATTAACTACCAGGTATTTATCAAAGCAAATTAATTAAACTAAGAAGTATTTTTTTATGAAGTGGTGCGTTTGATAAAAATTCAATTTCCATATTGGAATGACGCAATTATGGAAAGAGTGTGATGCCGAAAATACATGATGATAAGCTACATGAATAAACTAATAATGAGGCAGAGTTTATTAAATAAAAAAATAAAGTTTGCTCTTTAATTAAAATAGGGTTTGTTATTTAATTACACAAACATGAAATTAATTCTTTTGAAGGGGTGTGAGTATGAAAAGACACGAGCCCAGTTCTAAGAGATGCAACGATTGAATAATAAGATGATAATATATATACAAGCATTCAAGATTGAAGGAAGGTGTCTCAATAGATTAGATAAAAGAAGAACAAAGAACAGTAAGAGACAAATAAAATGAAGTAACAAAATTAAAGAAAAGAAGAGCTGAAGGTGCACAAAGACCAAATAAATAAAGGGAATAACAAAGGATGTATGTTGAGTGTTTAACGTGAAGATATGATGCGGTACAAAAGTTAGAGAATGTAAAAATAACAGTATTGTCTCTAAGGTCATAATTGATGATTTGCAGCAGAGGACAAAGAACAGAAGATACTGTAAGAAGTTATTGAAGTTATGAAAAACAAAGAATAGGGAGGTAGGGTGGTGCTAGCGTAGGCTACAGGACTGCAAGGGGGTTTTAGCCTCCTTCCAGAAGTAGCTGGTAAATAGGGTGTAGTAGTCTCCTTGTCTTTTGTAGTAGACAGAAACCAGGGTGTTGTAGCATCCTTCAGTTGTAGATGAGAAACTTGGGGATTGAAATCTCCAGTAAGTTGTAGGTTGCAAAAACTATTGTAAATATAATTTTGCAGTATAGAAAGAGTTTGTGGTTTTCCCAATTAGGATTCCACGATAAAAATCTGTGTTATGTGTATCTTTTTGATCCCATGTTTTAATTAATATTAAAAAGTGGTTTAAATTGTTAAAATGATAACAATACTGATTCACCCCCCCTCTCTGTATTGACCAATATTCCAAAAAATATAATAAATCACTAACACACGGAAATGAATGTTGTTTCTTATTAGTGATTCTATTCAAAAGTTAATAATTTGGGTGCATTCTCAATGTGCCATTTCTCTTAGGAACTAACATAATAATTGTTCCATAAGGTCACACGCTCAGTTAAATGTGGACCTTATCTGTTAACTGTTGAATCTTACTCTTGATTTCCTTGTTTTCTAATATTGAAGTCTTATGAAATGTCTCATTCGATAGAGTAATTTCTTTGTTTAAAGTCAAAAGGGTGCTCATGTAGGTGGATTTGAGGCATTCCACCCAACTATAGGAACAACACAAATTTACAGTAAATCAATTAGTCCAACTTCATCTACTATTTTGACTTCCTTACTCATAAATTTTTTCTAGATCTGTTTTAGTGTCTTTGTCTTCACTGGAGATTACCAAGATATCATATTTATCTATTCATAGAAATAAAAAAATAAATTATACTAAGTCTTTGTTCAATAGTTGCACTCCAACAATTGAAATGATCACAAACGGTGATGGATCCATTTGTTATGTCATTGAGTAAATGTGACCATCCATCACAACTCCATATTAATTTATATCGATTTTTTTTTTTGGGGGGGGGGTTGAATGCATGGTGACACAAGCAACGCACATAAATTAATATATAATTTGTTGAATATTATGGATTTATAATATAAGTTTTGATTATTACAAATATAAAGTGTTTATCATCTTCTAATAGTATAAATGTTGCACATCTAAAAGATCAAAACATTTTGCTTCATATCAATTTTTTTATATGTTTTTTTCAAGGAAATATTAGATATTTAACATTTTCGGATCATTATAAGACATAAAATTACCTGTGGTAAAAATTTAAGGTCTTGCTTCATTATTAGTTTCAAGTTATAGTCTATGTCAATTATGATTTTTTATTACTCCCAAAACTAGTCTCAACAATTTGTTCTAGGTAAAACTATTATATAGTAAGCTTGAAAGATCCAAATTGAGTGCTACCTATTCCATAATAAGGAGTATGGACCATAGAATCTGTGAATTATTAAGAAGAAGAAAAGGAAAATCAGACATGTGTGAGTTTGTACAAGTTTAATCTCATGAAAGGGACATAAATACAATGTTTTTGAGAAAGTTACCATAAATCTCTCTTGACACATCACAATTGTGTCAAAATAATGGAATAATAGAGAATAAATAAAATTCTATTATAGGAAAAAAATAAAACCTAGATGGGAATTTTTTATAGAGATATAATTCAGGATTAAGGATAGCTACCATGCCAACCTACAAACCATCATGGTTTATAATGGTATGTTTACTTGAATCTTGCATAACGTTTGACTGGGATATCTATTTTGGGTGGTTCAAAATGTGAGATAAATAGGAAATAGAAGAGAATTATATATATGGTATTTTGGGCTCACATGGAAAGAGGTTTTGCATAAAATATTACACCAATTAAACATCGAAAGAGGTCAACCATGAATCATGAAGATAGTGGAGAAATGTGTAACTAGATATAGAATTTGGAGGACACGATTAAGGAATTAAATGATAGGTCAGTGACACATTTTGAATTTGTAAACAAAAAAAGGATTTGAAAATTTTATTCCTCGATAAGTGAAGGAAAGAAGAGAAAATGGACTGTGTTTCAATTGTGATGGCAAGTATCATAAGGGGCATATCAATAGCAAGAAGAAATTATTCTAGATAGACTACGAAGAGGAAGAAAACCCAAAACCCCAATAGTCTAAATATGTATATCTAGAAGATACTACAACAATCATATCTTACCATGCATTAGCCCACATTAACACTCCTAAAACTCTTAGGATAAAATGATATATCAAAAAGAAAAAGGTAACAATATTGATTGATTCTTGAGTAGTATCCATAGCTTCATTAATCCCAAGTTAGCCAAAATTCTCAATTTATTTATATATCCAACATGAAAGTTTCAAGTAATAATTGCAGATAGAGTTACCATAAATTGTCAAGGAAGTTGCATAGTATTAAACTTAATGTGTAAGAGTATTTACTAGATAGTCTAATGATTGCAATTTAAATGGGTGGTGTTGATGTTGTACAAGAGGCCTAGTGGGTACAATAATTGGGAGTAGTGCTTGTTATTGTCAAAGAAATTTTTATGTGATTCTCCTTAGAATAAAAGGAAATTGAACTCAAAGGTTTTCCAAGGAAACTCTCTAATGTGATAAGCTCTAACAAAACCACAAGGCCACTAAAAAAAGGGACACCATGGTGTAATTTAACAATTGTACCCACTAGATGTTCATACATATATAACCTCTATTCCAATGGATCTCCAAGAAGTTATTAAATATAGTTAAATATATGTTAATATATAGAGAATATAGTTAAATATCTGTTAGATATTGGAGGGTTCATTGAACCTATCCAAAGTGCTTTCTTTTCACTTTTGGCGATGGTTCACAAAAGGAAAGGTTCATGCTGTATGTGTCTATAGTATGAAGGTCCCAATAAGATGGCAATTAAAAATAAGTTTCCTACTCCTATCATTGATCAATTAATAGATGACTACATTGAATAACTTTTTTACCATGTTGGACCTTCATTTTGGATATCATCAAATAAAAATAAGGAAACAAGACATTCTGAAAAAAAAACATTTAGAAAAAATGAAGGTAATCATGAATTTTTTGTGATGTCGTTTGGCCTTACTAGTTCACCTTCCATGTTTCAAAGCTTGATGGATTCTATTTTTAAAACCTTCCTAAAAAAATTTGTGTTTGCATTTTTTGATGATATATTAATCTATAGAAAATCTTGGGAAGAGCGTGTATAACATGTTGACATTGTATTAAAACTATTGGATGAGAAACAAGTATATTCCAAGCCTTCTAGGTGTGCCTTTCAAGTTCAGGAACTAGAATAATTGGGTCATATTGTATCACATGAAGGCATCAAAGTGGATCCCAACAAAATTAAAGCTATGATGGAATGAAAAATTCCTAAAACCTTCAATACTATTAGAGAATTTTTAGGATTTATATGATGCTAAAAACATTTCATCAAGAATGATGGTCAAATAGAAACATCTATAGCGATGTTAGTGAAAAAGGAGGTAGTCTCTTGCACTCAAGAAAAACCAATGCTTTTAAAGAAATGAAAATGGTTGTGTACAACTCCTATACTAGCCATGCTTCAATTAATGAAACAAACCTTTATTTTGGAGTGTGATGCCTTAGGGCATGGCATTGGTGATGTTTTAATGCAATAAGGAAGGCTCCATGCTTTTAAAAATTTCCAACTTAACGAAAAAAAGTTACTCAAAACAATTTATTAAAATAAAATGTTGACCATTGCATATAATTGAGAAATGAGACCTTTACCTAATAGGAAGACACTTGAAGGTAAGAATAGATCATGATAGTATTAAGCGCTTCATGGAACAACAATTATCTTCAGAAGAGAAACAAATTTTAGAATGATGCTAGGTTATGACTTTTAAATTTTTACAAAAATGGAAAAATTGAATGTGAAAAGTATTATGATAGAAAATAATTAAATGTTCCAAGATGGTTGTGTAAAGAGCACTAGAGGGGCTATAATTCCCATAGAAGGTAAGATGAAAGGGATCTATGGGATATTAAATTGTATTTTTCGAAGTGTCATCCTTAGAAATCAGGCATTTCTAACATGTGTGTTAAATGGGCCATTTAATTCCTTAGGCTTATTAAATCCAATTAATGAATGCATATGTGAGGTTGGTGGGAAACTCTTCTCATGTAGTTATGGGAGCATGGGATGAATATATTTTTATGACAACTCTAAGAGTCCTCCCTTCTATGGTCAAAAGTAATCTCAATGTGTTTTAACATGTGTGTTAAATCAACATAAGAGAAAATTTCATATTGCATGTCTTGGATCAACAGAAGAGCAAATTTCATATTGCATGTGTTGGATCAACAGAAGAGCAAATTTCATATTGCATCTTTAGGTTGATATGGAAGTTGCAGATCAGAATAATATGTGGTTTAAATTCCTACTTCGGCATCAAGGTGGTTGCTATTCAAGGTTAGAACATACAGTGTATGTTAACCAGAAGTTTGTAAAAAGAGACTGTCAGGGTAACCACATTGATTCAAAGTTTCATACAAGAAGACTACCACTTGATTTATGGGTTGAGTCATTATTTGAGGGAGAATACTTATGTGAACCAAACCAGATGCTCTACGGTTCTGATGTTGAGAAATATTTCGGCCACTGGCTGTACCCTCCTGTCCCTCTTGGCGATTTTGATTGTACCTACGGTGGGGTAGACATTGGCGATAAGAATATCTGCTTATGCCATCATGCTCGTGATCCCTACGATTAGTGGGAATATTGTACCAATTTATATTTTTGTATTTTACTTTATGAAAGTTGTGGTGGGCCAGTGTAATAATGCATCCACTTTGTACTTTGTTGGGAATCTGTCTCCCACTGGTCTTAAAGTTTGTCGGCCAGATTAGTTTGTCATGATGAGTCATGATTCGGGTCCCCATATGGCTTTGCCTATGAAGGGACGAAATAATACTTGTGTCGTCCCACAAGTACCCCGAATCTCCTTTTGGACTTCCAATTGCCCATTCCAAGTGACCGGTTTACCGGATGGAGAGCTATAAAAGAAAGGGCTTGGCTCATTGTTATTCATTCAGTTTTGATCGAGTCCTCAAGTGTTGAGCTTTGCAATTGAGTCAAGAGATGAAGGTATATGCTCTGCAAGTTGCCCTTGTGTTATAACATTGTGTCAGAAAACCCAAGCTCATTCTGTAATTATCTCAGTTTGTTTCTTAGGATGCTAGTGGACATATTTCAGTGCCTCCAGGAAGCCTCCGAGTACGATTCAGTTCTGTTGTTTCCCAAAGTTAAATGAGCCTGAAACATTGTGTCTAGGCATTTAGATTGAGTTGCAGTGACGAGCCTTGCCCTCCGAAGCCGATTTGCTTTGAAGTCTGTAATGTACTGCTGTTGTTTTCAATAAAATTTCTGATGTGAACAAGCTTTATTCTGCATATTCATTGAAAGCTAGAGATCTTGGCGTGTTTGGTATCAGAGCCCTCCCTCCCTCCCTCCTTAGAAATCAGGCATTTCTAACATGTGTGTTAAATGGGCCATTTAATTCCTTAGGCTTATCAAATCCAATTAATGAATGCATATGTGAGGTTGGTGGGAAACTCTTCTCATGTAGTTATGGGAGCATGGGATGAATATATTTTTATGACAACTCTAAGAGCCGTCCCTTCTATGGTCAAAAGTATCACTCATGTCCATTGGAGTATATCACTTGTTTTGCATGCAAAATTCATACACTACATGGATTCATATTGTTTTCACCATTTCCAATTACCAAATATGAAATTAACTAGAAATCAACACTACATAGAGGAAATTGCAAACATTAGAGTGAAGAGAATGGTCGTAGGTGAGAATAGAGGCTAGGAAAGATAGGATACCTTTACCCACTATTTAAATTATTTTCCCCGTGATGCTTTAGAATCTATGAATTGATTTTACAGGAGGTTCTCTTGAAGAGTATAGCATATAGGATTGTTTCTACACATGATGAAGAACACTGTAAGGGTTGGGTAGTATGTGGGACTATTGAGCAGAGGATTTGGTCTTCCTTGTGGTATGTGGTGTAGTATAACAGATTTCCATGGTGGGGATAGATGACTAAGACACCTATAGTGCTCAGTGGAGGGAATATTGGCTAAGCATGAGAGAAAATGCTTTTTGGGATGATATAAAGAATCCTATATGTGTTTCCTTCACCCATGTGGCCTCTTAGATCAACTTCAGGGTGGTATTTGTAGATCATACATACTATTTAGAATAAAATCACTCTTACATAGCAAACTACTTCAATATTAATCATTTAAAAGATTTCTATTGAACATTGTCTATGAATATGCAATTTATATTTTCTTCTAGTTATAAATATGTCAGTTTACGCATGTTGTGTGTGTGAAATATAGTTATCTATTCAACTCTTTTTTATATGAATTCACTTTGACATGCACTACTAATTTTATGTTGCCTATGGGAGGTTGGAATTAGTTCCAATTCAAATAATGGCCTCCATGGGGTATACTTTTTTATGAGGGGATACTTAAAAAACATTAAAAATAAGTTTTAAAGAAAGCATTTAAATTGAACATAAAATTGCATTGTTTAGCACAATCAAGGGATTTGATTAATCTTAGTAATCACATAATGCAAAATAATAGGGTGGATTTCTTGCTGGTAAAGTAAACTAAGTGATTAAACAATACCAATAAATTTTATTAGATGTATTGATTTTAGCAACAAAATAGTGCAAATTATAAACTGAAATGATTTTAACAATAATTCAACACAAACCAATGTATGACCTTCATTGCAATATAGAGTGCATTTTTTTCTAATATAATAAATAATTTTCAAAATCAACTTAATAAAACCAAAGGACAAAGTATAATTATAATTGTTCATTACTTAATCTACTTGTGTTTATTATATGCATCCTATTACATTTTTAACATTTACCATTTTTATCATTGAACATTGTTTTTTTTTCTAGAGTCTATATCTCTAGGTGCATCTAGAGAGCAAGTGCCCTAACCATAGGGAATGAGTAAGTTTGGGGGATTTTAACCCTAGACCTTCCATTTATAATCATTTACAACTTTTCATCTATCAAAATTTATTGCCAAACATAAAAAATAATTAAAAAGTACATATAAACTCCTAAAAAAAGGTTATGAAAATTAATTTAAAAATCCATATTGACCTATAAAATATATATATATAACTTAAACCTAAACCTATCAAATAAGAAATGTATCAGGTAAGAGATGGATCAAATTTAATAAGTTTAAGATTAAAAAAACTTACACCTCTTAACTCCCTATAAATGCTTTATAAATGAAGGTTTAAAATGAATCTATACTATTGTAAAACACGGTTCATCTTTAAATCATATAAAAATCATAGTCATACAAAAAATTTAAACACTTGTGCCATTAACGTCAAATAAACACTTGTGCCATTAACGTCAAATTCCAGATCTATTCTCAATAAACGCTTATAGAATTTTATATAATGCATAATTGATACAAACCATGAAAGTTATTTGTGTCTGTAAAATGATGAAAAAGGGTTATACACGCACGCAGAGAGACGCTGCAAAGTAAGGCAGCGTTACTGAAAGTCAAATCTGCATAGCGGGCAGGTAAGTTGACGAAAAAACCATTCAATGGTGCACCCATAATGAAAAAGATGGGTGCACGGTAATTGTTTCGCTGTTTGTCCAATGGAAATATTTTCATGACAAATTGCACAGAACAATCCATCTCCATCAGCATGAGAAATAACACGAGTTAGAGAAGAATCAACAGCTGAATAGGTAGCAGCTACTGGATTAGTCTCATGGCCAGCGATATGTTGTTCTCTCATGTCAAGATGCAGATTAAAATGTTGACAAAAGATTTGTATAGAATTAGCGGTATTCACGTCCTCCAAGAGCTGCAGCAACCGTTCATTAGATGAGAAATTCCCACTCCATAATGCTTGAACGCTCAAAATCTTTCCGTCTGCGCGGCTCCAATCCTTTACAATTCGCCACCAAATACTAATGTTTTCCTCCGTTGTGATCCTGACGTCCCTTTCACCATTAGAACTCACTGGACGCCATTGACAATCTTCGGACAGTCTGATGTGATTGATGTCAACAGTATCCCATATTCTCTCCAAGTGCCAATGATTTGTGTCACTTTCACGTCTAATACATCTAAACCTTGTTGTGAAATGTCGTGAGATCCAGATCCAGTTGAGTGATCTGTTACTGTGACAGCTGCCAATCTATCCAGCAAATAGTGCATCTGTCCAGCTCTCTCGGAAACTAAATTTCGCCATACCATGCCTCTATCTAACTGTGCAATTATGCCTCTATTAATCCGCTCAAATATTTTTCCAGCAAGATCAACTCTATTGCGGAGCAGATCGTAATCATTCGTTCCATTACGTTGTTCCTCCATATGGACGTTTTTGAATCGCTTATGAGAAACGATAAAAGAAACAAAATCGTTTTTGAATCGCTTTATCAGAAACGCACAGCTCAAAATGAGACGCTAAGTTAGACAATTCGTAATGTAAATATATATATATATATGACGTTTCACTAACAGGAAGCTTTTGCATACTCGCCGACACAAACAACTGAGGTGAATTATGGGTTTATTTTTTATATATAATATATATATATATTTTATCTAATTTTTTTTTCAATTTTGAACTACAACCATAAAATCAATTTATATAGTACATTTGTCTCATCAAAATATGGAGTGGATGGAATGAAATCCATCAAACTCCATCAATGGACCACGGTATCCTTGACATGAAGAAGTTATTTGTTATTTGTTACTTGTTCTTTATGCTTAATTGTAATCACCTATTGTTCTCCATGCCTCATACCTTCTTTAGTTCAATGGGTTGTCTATCTATTATCTATGTATGAGCTACTAGTTATCCATGCATCAACTACTACTAGTTATTTTTTATATTTCCTTTTTTTATAATTTTTTATTTTTTTATTTTGAACTACGACCATAAAACTGGCACTTAAGTTGTGACCTATCGATGTTTACCGGCCACAAATGAAGCGGTTGTGCTAGTAAATATAAACATAAAACAAATACTATTTAAGAAACATATCATTTTTTTAAGCCATCACTTCACTGAAGTTTATTTAAACCTTAATCAAGATGAATTTAAGTATAACAAGGTACAATGACCGTGAAATTAATCTAGATTGTACACTTGCTACACTACAGTTAATCTTGTTGATCCACTCAAAGAAGTACAAAATCCTAGATAATGATAGTCCACCCAGGTTAGTGAACTTTTAATTAAAAATAAAATAAATGTAAATTCCTTATATTCAGACCTAACATCCTTCCTCTCAAATGTAATTGGGCCTCCCAAAAGAACAATTGATGGTGATAATGGTATCCACTCACCAATCAACTAGTGGAGGTAACAAAGAACTAGTTTTACCGGGGATGGGGCCAATGTTCCAGTCAAGAAGACTTGGAAACACCTCCCAAAGGAAATAGCTAACATCAGGAGTGAATTGCATTCACAATTGTTCTTTCGTGATAGTCTAAGTTAGGCCACTAAGATATCTTGCATCAAGTGTGGATCAGTGGTTCGACCTGCACGATATAATGTCATCTCCCTACAACAATATGAGTGGCTTATAGGGGGATCCACTCACTTATGGTGCTCACTTATCGCATCATTTTGCATATGTTGTGATTGGCATATTTTTGCATTTGTTCAATTGTGTTTAAATTCCACTATCACTTTTATGTGACACAAAAACTTCACCGTTGAGGAACAAAACAACATCCTGAGACAGTCTCATAGAGTGCAAGGCCTATCCCCTCTCCCAAGGGGTGTTTTTACACCTTCTTGCAGTCGTTCACAAGTAAGGTACCCTAGTTAGGGTCATTCCCAGACTACATTGATAGGATCAGCTGGTCGAGGCTAAGCATTTCTAGGTACATTTTCTCCTCTCGGAGAAACTATTAACGACACCAATTCTTCCCCCATTGGAAGCAGTACCCCGCTTGCTTCTCCTCTCGGAGATCCCTTGGTTCCCTTTGACCCATCCTCTCTTATAGGAGGTCAACCATTGTTTACAACACCACTTGGGTCACCCCCTTGTGGAAATCACATAACACACACAATGACAAGACCTGTCGTACCTACCTTTCCATTTATGGCTAGCTTAAATCTACCAGATTTTTCCAAACTAACTAATGATCCCATTACTCATGATGCAACATGGACGACTCTGCTAGACAAGATTTATTTTGATATTCCCGAATTCGAAGGAAAACATGGAGACAATCGTGCCAACCACATCATGTCTTTCCACTTATGGTGTCCATCTAACAACATAGTGGATGACTGTGTGGGGCCCATTCCAAATTTGCGACATTGGCCACTGCATTTCTTACATACTTCCAAATGCCAATCCGACATGATCTAGGCCTCAAAATTCTCATTTTGTTTCGTCAAAATAATTCTACCCACATCATGGATCACATCCATGAGTGGTGTAGACACCGCACATTATGTAATATTGAAAGACAAACTCCATTTTTGTTAGATTTGTTTATCAAATCTATCCAACCCACCATAACTAAAGATGTCACCACCTCCATGCCGCAATGTGAGGAAGAGCCTATTATGAAAGCACAACATTTTGATCTCATATATGCACAATATGGATACCTTTACACCATCCTCCCTAATGCCCCTTGACATTGATAATTGGATCCTACACCTTTGGGCTTGTTACATTCGGCAGATGGGATTATTGGGTCCATTTCCCATTTAGGAAAGGATCTTCCTACCACTTCAGCGCCATTTAACATGGTTACGTACTACCTATCCATTCCACCTGCGTCGGTACCCCCCTACATCGGTACCAACACCATTAGTTGGTCAATTATAGTATGGACCGTATTGTCCTACATACTCAAACGTTAGCCACGCGATGATGGTTCCTACACCACCAGTGGTGCAAGCCATTCCTATGTCCATCTCTTATGGAACACAAACTTCATTTATCCCACCATCAAGATATAACCCATATTATCCTTTCCCATGCCCAACTGGTCAGCAACCTGTCCCCCACATGGGGATTAACCTACTTCAACCTTCTTACGTTCAATAAGCTCAACAATCTGAAAAATTGAACAAACATATTCAACATCCATGGCAAGGGGGGAACCCCCCTCAACAAAACTAGAATACAGGTGATCAAAATTTAGAGACTAACAATCCCACCAAACAAGGGAAGAATCCCACCTTGAGAATCGATTATTGTTGCTCCATTTGCATCGATTATGGTCACTACACACATCATTATCCTCTTATCCTTGATTTCCAACCAGTTAGTTGAAGCTAAAAAGAAAACGGTGATGAACCCCCCTTAGGAAGGGAATCCTCCCTAACCACAAACAACTATCTTATAGAAACCCTTTTCCAATCAAGGGGTAGTTACACAACAACAAGACCCCCACCCACTTGGTGACGACCCTTTCCAAAATATCTATACATTGGACATCAACCTCCAAACATGAGACAAGGGTCATGATGGGCCTTACACCGCCCAAGTGGAAGACATTTATATCCCCTCGGGGGCCATCTACAGATCCCTTGACCGAACACCAAACAAATCCCATGAATTCCAAAAGTTACACTTCAGCGTACCCCGAATAAACCTCATATGAAAGCCACCCATAATTACTGTATTGTGGATGATTTGGCTCAATCCTCGACAACCATGTCCATGTTAGAATTGTCACAGTCTTTCCCAACATAGATAAAGGCACTACTCAATGCACTTGACGCCGTCAATCCATCCAAATCGTACCTCATGACCTTTGATCTTAACAAACGTGATCTGTGACTACCATCATCAGTCGCATTTCAAGTTCCAAAAATGATAAAAAATGTCATTATTCACCGATGCATCATTAATGAAGGCGCATCCACTTGTCTCACGTTGTCAGAAGTATTGAAACTATTAGGGTCTTCTGAGTTGGTCCCCTTGTCTATCGCTCTTTGCACAAATGATGGGAGACCATCCCAACCAAGAAAATTGTACCTAAATGTCCCCATAGAGATGGGGGGGAATATGGTTATGTTTGATATCGAAGTAGTCGACGGTGAACTCGACTAGAACATCTTCTTGGAGTGTAGTTACATGTACGCCATGAAGGAGGTCCCCTCCTTGGTCTTCCATATCATGATGTTTCCCTTAAACATGAAGGTAGTTACCCTTGACCAACTTAAATACTATCACCCAAATACCACGAGAAATCCCGACAATGTCCTACCGACTGTACTGGGTGATGATCAACCATATATTGACATTGCCCCCCGTATGTACAAGGACTCCAATTTTTTAGGAGTGTATTTGTGACCATCACATAGGATCCCTACATTGACTGATGGCCTAATGTGCACAATTTTCATTGCCGAAAATAAAGCTACCTCCACCTAAAAACCATCATAAGCTCCTTCATTGAGTCATGTCATTGAAAAAACGTTGAGTCCATCAATCCCACTAGTATTTCAAATCCCATTCTTGTACCTCCCCACGGGTGTACAAGGCACACCATTTATGGCTTATTTAACTCTACTTGGGCTATATTTGGGAATACTAATATGATACCTCACACCACCCTACCTAGAGATGGCTTCCAAACCCATCTCCCATTACAAGTTTTTCCCTATTTTTCCTGCTACACCTACACGGCCCGTAACACATTCAATTATAACAACCCAACCTACGACATTCTCAACCAAACCACAATAGGTCATTTCTAGGAATGCTAATGGGGGCACCAAATAATCGAAGTTGAAAGGTCCCCTATTAACTAACCCAAAATTCAATTCATTATAAACAACTAAGACTAAAGTAGGGGGCATCAACCAACAGGAGTTAAAATCCCCATTTATGATCAATACTCCCAATCAAAGGGTCACAATGTCATGTTCTCTTTGCAGGTTGCAAGGCCACAAAAAAAACCTATGTCTTACTCTACCAGAGCTAAGGAATTTTCTTAACACCCCCATTAGCATCATCCATACTCTAGCAATGGTCAAATGGGGCACACTTCCCTCACCTACATCTAATTCCAAAACATTGCGTATGAATCACGCATGTTCCATACTCCCTCAGTATGGGAACTATACGCACCATTCCCCTAAACTCCCTCCATACTGAGAGTAATTGAAAACCATTCATCTCACTCAAGTAATGATTAATGAACCCCCCTTATTAACCCAGGAAATAGCATCCATTAATGTCATCACCACATCAGCAACACCATCAGTGGCACATTCCATATAATTCTCCCCTACTATAGAAAATGTGGTAGATATTATAACCTCGCGAGACCCATCTAAACTTATGACTGCGCCATCACAAAATGAATGCTCGTGATGTGGGAACTCTACCCATATGCTCCCTCCTAGTGACATTGCTTGTCTCATAGACTAAGTTAACTACCCAAAAGTACAATCACACTTCCGTAACTACGTACCGTGACACTGCTAGTCCTATGGTGAAACCACTCACTTATCATTTTAGTTCCTCATTTTGCATGCCAAACGAGAGGCTTGTCTTGAACTAATGAGACTACAAGGTCAACTTGCTCCCCTCCCTGCAACCTCGCAAAGGAAAAAAACAAAGGAAGTAACACCTACCTTAGTGGATACCATTGATACCACATCATCTTTGAATGGTTTACTCACTAGTGACGATTCATCATCTTTCGACGAATACTTCGATCCTCTGCAACCATCGCAGATTTCCTAAAAATTAGGGAAAGGTGTGCTATGTTTCTGGTTATTATTTGTGCATCGTCAATACCTTGGTCACGTTCTTTACTACACTTAGGTATGTGTGCTGTATGTGCAGGATTATGATTGAGACATGCAAGAGACTCTTATTTTTCCATTATAAGAACACGATTCCATCCCTCAACAATGGTGTCACGATTCTCTCATAGGTATCATTTCAGAACTAGCATATAGGCAATGTTTTCCCTCTGCTTACAATGCATTTACCAGTATTCTCGTTCATAACAATAGGGCCCTAAATTCCATCCTTGATGTTAAATCAATGCCATAAATGGAAATAGCATGATCCCCCATGGGTGTGAATACCATTTCCATCCCTTTCATCAATTGAAACCCATGATGTTTACCCCCCACAAGTACGAGGAATTTGATCCAGCTTGAAAAGACCCCCCCTTAGAGTATCATTTTATAGTTGCATATTTAATCCACCAAGTAGACCTCATTAGATTCCTCGACACATGTTATGAGAACAATTCACAAATCCCCCTCATACCTCCATGATCACTCTACCTTCCACAATATTCCTCATATCATCACCTCCGCAAAGACACCTATGGGGCCCCAACCATATGAAGTAATCAATTACATTCAGGTATCCCGTAGGAATACACTGCATGGCATTGTTTCATGGGGTGCCCATCTTTGTGTCTGCAAGTTACCCTCCACTTCATTTTGGAAAGTGCCCCCCAACTCACTCAAAACTGTGGGGACTCTACCCATCATCTAAATGATTCCCCGACACACCCAAAACTGTGGGGATCCCATGTCACATACCCAAATTTTCATATTAGTAATTTAGTGAAATTTTCAAGATAATTTTTTCGCAATGGTTACTTAACTCCATAGACTTCATACATATGAGATAAGATAAGCTATTAGAACCCTCTTTATTACTTCACCCTTATGTATCCTCTAACATAAATTAAAAGAAGGCATTAACCCTACAAAGGAAAATTAATCATATGATTTATTTGTTTACCATCCTTTACCATAGCTACTACATAATCATGTATGTCTATTAATTTATTTAACACCTTGAACTCTCATTCAATTATTGCTAAATCTTCATAAAATACTTATGAAATAGCTATTGCATATTTAACTGAAAATACATCAAGTTAATACAATAAGTCCTCATATTATACAACATTTTTTATAAAGATATCTTTCCACCTTTTGAGCATATAAGAAAATATGGTAAATTTTTCAACTTCATAATTAGTCTAATTCCAAAAAAAATTCATCATTAATTAAAATTCACTATGCTATTAAGGAGATAAGAACTCATAAGAGATACATACAACATAAAACATTTTAACGATGAGATACATCAATGCAAAAATCAAGAAAATAAATACACATATAAGGAAAACATACCATGGACACTTTTTTACCGTGGTTCACCTGCAACTTGAGCTACGTCCACAAATTATTGTATCTCATATTAATATCCAACAGAGGTTTACATTGTGCAACTTGTTGAGCTATCCCAAGCCTCTCTTCCAGAGAGTATATGCAAAAAAAATAGAAGGATGTAGTCCTATCCTATTCATCAATCAGAAATATAAGGCTATCTTATTTTATATAATAAACAAAAAGTCCATGGACAACTAACAATGATCCCAAAACTTCACATATATATGTGAGTCCTATTTATCACTTCTTATTATAAATTGGGATCTCCCTACCATATGGTTTTCCCTAAACAATGTAACTATCATTTTACTCTCATGGGTGATATCCACTTAATTTATATTTTGAAAACTTTATTCAAACCAAAGCTAAATGAATCTATATATACACTAAACGAACATTGTAAATCTATCATGTGAAACTATGTAGATATACAAACTATTATTTGACCTATTATTTCCTACATACACCATGAACTCCAACACCCATAATTGATTTCTTTTTACCCTGCGTGATTATATGGGAACCCTAGATGTGTATAATTATATGTATCATATATAATATTCTTCAAAATTCAACCCATGACTTTGCAAACACCAAAACGACAAGGATAGAGTGGATCGTGTAATTATGAGGGCACAACCACTTGTAGGGCATATTTTTCAAGAAGTTGTAACTTTTATCAATAGGTATCGAGACCCCGGCGACAGAGATTAATAATAAACTGTGAGAGAAAAAGGATAATGAAAACCACCGTCATCGACTTCAACACCCAAACAACTTCGGTCATAAGGCCCGATCTGATGGCACTGAGTATAAAAGACAAGTCTACACCTAAAATACTAAAGACGCAGAGGCCTTTCAACCCTGTCACTAACACCCTTCATACCGAGACTAGGGAGAAATCGCAAAGATCTTTTAAACTGTGTCATTAATCCAAGGCACATTTTATATGAACAGGTATTTTTCACTTACAGGAATAGGGATCCACATTGCATCCTCAATAATAGATATCGAATAAGTCTAATATACAGGGATCACTAATTAGAATGAAAAACTTGGCATGAATAAGGTTAGCATAAGGGATTTTCCCCTTTTGGGTTTGTTCTAGGTTTAACCATGAAACACTTCAAACGGTAAGTATGAACCCTAACTAACCACTGCTCTACTGTTGGTTCATCATATATAAACTAACAATGTATATCAAATACTTCTAACCACCATGATAGGCCATGCCCTGATTGGGTCTTTTTTGTCAACGTAGGTGTGCAGAGGTCGAACTCTTCAGAGCCGATCTGAAGTCTCAGCATAAAAAAATAAAAAATAAAAAATAGAAATAAAACAAAACAGGAGTCTTGGCTTCTATATTCAGCCTAGATGCATCAGATCAAAAGGCGGATATGTATATTAAACAAAACATCCACATATTAGACACATCGTTTCAGTAAGGTTAACTCTATCTCTATTCGTGCACCGATCAGTTTAAAGGCAGTTTTTAAAACCATCTATCGACATCTTGATGCATAAGGATATAAGACAGGACAAACGTAGAACCACCACGCAGGGAAGCATAAGTGGAAGCCAACGAATGGAAGGTAAAAATAACTCCAGCGTATGTATAAATTCAACATGGGAGACATAAACAGGGAGCTTGCTGGTTAAGGCAAATGCAGTCTACATACCCCAAAAACTCATGCTAACCATCAACAGATATACATGAATGTGTAGTGATCTATTAATGACCTTCAGTGATCACACACCAATCTACAACGTGAAATAAATTAGGTGAAAAATCAGGCATATCAAAAATAAAAAAAAGCTCAAGGCGGTGAGCATTCCAGGCGTTGGACAAAATAAAAAAAAATGCATGAATTTAAAACCTACTACCATGAAAATTTATTACGTCGGAAAGATAATAAGGCGCGGGAATTTTCTCCTGATCACTAAGATGGGAGCTATTCTCCTTACACTACAGAACGGAAAACTCCAAATAATAAGGAAATATGATACTGAGTTAGCGCAAAAAGACATTTACCGATGGTCTGACCACGGAATCCTGTTGAATCCCTATCTCTCCCTTGCGTAGAGGCATATCTCTTTAGCGTGCAGATACCAAACTCTTCCTATTCGCAGAAAATGAAATCACCTACAGGTATTGTCTTCCACATCTTCAGTCCACGCTATGCAAGCTCGGAGTGGTGATCCTCCTTAACGTGAGAGCTACTGGTCCCTTCAGAAAGCTTCCATCTCCCTTCGAGCTTTGATGGTGGTGGAGGTTAGTGGGTATCTTAAGAGATAGTTGGTGTAAAAGGAGAATACACTGGGGATAGGTAGAATTTTCATGAGCTCCACTAAGGAGACAACATGCTAAAAACTCTCCCTCAGATTCTCCTTCAAGCTCCACTACTCCCTAAACATACCTTCGAACTCCAGCTCTCCCTTTTCACTAATGCATCCTACTCATCGCAGCAGTGTTACCTGGTAGTTATATCAATCTAGCACCATCCCGATGGATAAGTGGGGTTCTGCTTAAATTCACCGCTCCACTAGAGCCCACTCTTCAACAAAGTAATGTGTTTTTACTCCTCCACCACCTTTTAAATTTCGCGGGTAAATCTTGTTGAGGTGAAATACCCATTTGAATATATGTGAAATTAAATATATAAACTAAGGTGTAGGATTTATAAATTAAATAACTATCTTTGTTTTATTATTTCAAGACATTACTATGTAATTTATTATATATGGAATAAATATTTATTGAAGCGATGGCCTCTATAATTATATATAGCTTTCCATATATAAGGATTTATTCTAATCATTTCATTTTATTTTATAATGTATGTACTATATAAAGCTTTACACAATATTATTGTAGTGATGATATTCATCATATATATTTATGTAATATTTATTTAATCGTTATCTCAATTATTTATTTATCTTTCATAACTCTATAAGACACATACATTTAAATATATATCATATTCATTTAATAATGATCTCAACTATTTATATATATAATCCATCTTTGTGGATTAATCATAATAGGATTAGAATAACTTAGGGCATAGTATCTTAGCTAGATATTTGAGGTGGATAATAATACTACTAGGACGAACTTATATCCCCACTCTTCATAATTCAATATGATAAGTCATGATATGGTCAACCAACACATGGCTCCGTAGCCATTATCTTTTCTTATGGGTGGGTTTTGTTACTTATTGTTTAGTCTCATTACCATTCTTTAATCTTCTAGGCTTAAAATAAGACTTAAAAACATAATACTAGCTTGAGCTCCACCGGTGGGGCCTTGGCCTTGAGCTCCTCACCAGGGCCGTTTACACAATTCATAATTACATTTACAAAAATAATAACAATATGGGTCAAATTGGAGGGATGTTACACCCCACCATTATTCTTTTTGTACAAACAAGTTCCCTCATCAACTCACATTGCGGGAACACTATATTATTTTGGAAGCAAGCCATGGTCGCCTTTGATTGAGGTATTTGAGTATTCATATCCTCAGTAGTTTTTCTTTTTCCAATCACCATTACTCTCCATTTTGTCTCCATCAAATCCATTTCATTTGCAATTTGTCTCCGTTCATTTCAACCTATACCGTTCTGAAAGGAAAGTTGTCGTCCCCACTCCCCATGTCTTACATCGATGAAATAAATTTATGAGCCCCATGCTTATCATCCATTCTTGTGTTGGGTATTTCCATCGAGCAGTTGGTTACAATATGATCTCATCTCTCACGGTGAGACTCCCGTCTTATCATGTGCTTAAACTCCTATTGACGTCAAAACACTACATTCCAAGAGTTGCAGTAGTTGCAGGTGTACCTTGGGATCCATTTTAATCACTATAAGGGATCACCTTGAATTTAGTAGGGACATTCATTAGTGCTCCTTAACTAGGTGGTTTCCCCTATGCTTAACACCAACACATCATTGCATTAGGAGGAAACGTACTTTTGAAGGTAGCAGTGTTCACATTTGCAAATCATGGTACCAGGCTATTTGGTATAGTGAATTTCCCAGGCATCTTGACCTTCCAGTTCGGTCCCCCACCCCCGTGGGATTATCATGATCACCAGTTCTTCTTCTTCAACACTCCACAACAGTTCCTGGGTCGTTTAATCAAACATGGCATGAATCCGCCTTCATCCATGTTCCAGTAGTATAGACAAGTGACACCTTTTTTCCTCTGTTATAGTAATCACATTGACATAACTTCACGAGCATGGGTATGCCCACCTAGTTTGTATAAAAGCAATTCTTTACTACAAATCCAATGGTCGTCACCAACAATCTTCCCCCATGGGAGTTCCCCATTTGTCCACATATGCTTCGTCCTACATAACAAGAGAGAAACAAAAGAAAACATGATGCATTATCGGCTCTACAGTACCCTCTGAACCTCATGCATCAGGGGGCATCTGTTAACGCCTAAAATTCATACACATGTGACATTTTGACAATTTTTCCAGTAAGGCTTCATGAACATAAAGAATTCAATTCACCAAAGACATCCTCAACAGATCCAAAAAACATTATGAGCCTCAAAGTACAAAAGGAATGAATTTTGGGCCACTTGCGTGAATTTTCCTTCAAAAGCCATGCTATCATGTAATATTTATAACTATGTACTCCCTCTCATGCCACTTTTCTTCATAAAGGTCATGCTCGCACGACTTTTCTTCGTAAAGGTTATGCTTAGTGCGAATTTTATTCATAAAAGTCGCGCTATGCGTGGATTTTCTTCATTAAAGTCATGCTACTGTCAAAAGGATGGGACCACCTACTTCCCATGGCGCAATGAAGGCTCCATCACCTACATGAACCAAAATTCAACCCCTCACACACTTGGTGGCATTAAATAGCCCCCTTGGTGTACTTGGGAACTAGTTCATGGAGGATATGAGTTCACATTTGGATCTAGTTGTTTGTTGGCCATCTCTTAGCCTATAAAAGGAAGCCATTGACATGCATTTGGTATGGAGAAATCAGAGCAAGGTCATGCTATTGGATTTTAGTTGGAGCTTCCTCATAGCCAACCATTTCCTACCATTTTGAGCATTTTGAAGCTCCCTTTCCACCTTCCTTCAAGGGGCAAGTGTTTCAATCCATTGTTCTACCATCTACTTAGCATTTAGTTTGGACAAGAAAGGCCTTTATAAGGGATATTGTTGGCTTCCCTTGAATCAAACACCTCCTAGGTGTTGTACAACTATTCCATTGGGAAATACAAGAGTGGTTTATAATACCTATGATTGTTATTGGGGTTTGCATTCCCCCCATCTCTTTCATTTAGTTTTTATCATATTGCTTTGTTTGAATGTGAGTTACACTAACAATCTATTGCAGGATCACTTGGATGAATACTAACCAACCAACAAAGGGGCTCCAAGGATTAAGTCCTTATTGCAACGTACAAGACTTATCCCCTTACCAAGTGGAATACTGCACTTGTGCAATTTTTTCCACGACAATGGCCATGAAGGATCATGAAAAATAGGATCCTTTGTCAACTTTGTTAAGTCCAATAAATCAAGGGTAGCCAAAAATGGCAATTGTAGGTTGGCATATGTATTATGTGTCGAATATTATTGGGTATTAGTACCAATTGAACCTTGAGTTACTCCCATATATGGGACTCCAGAAGTATAAGAACTTGGGAAAACATGATTGCCCCTAGGATATTGGTTACCCCCAATGGGGAGATTACCTCTACTGAATTGATTCCTACCATAAAATTAGTATCCTCCAACAAAGAGATTCTTCCCATACGCATACTTCCCCAACGTTTATGACTACCGAACGGATAAGGAACTTCACCAAAAGAAGTGTTTCCCCAAGCAAAGGGGAATATATCAGAGACATTACTTCCCCTAGTGAATGGGAAACTACTAGACACAATGTTGCTTCTAGAAAGAGGGACAATACTAGAGACATTTTGACCCCCAAGGGGTTGGGTACTTCTAAAGGATTGGCATCCTGTATAGGAGTAGGGATTCCCCCATATATGTACTCCATCCGAAAGGTAATGGAGCATTTGGAATAAAGTGATACGAGTATAAATACTAATGGTGAATTGAGAACCACTACTAGTATTAAAAATAAGATTATTCCCCCCACCAAATACGAACTAGGCAGAGGTGGGTTGTTGTGAAGACACAATAGGTTATGGAAGACTAGATCAACCTATGGATGGAATTATTGGTTGGGATGGCATTCCCCAAGGGGAAAAATTATATGTACTGGAATAAGTAGATGGAGCAGTTACTCCGCTTATACATAGTTGGGAGGAAATAATTGAAGTGCCTCCCTAAATACTAGGGGAAGATGGGTAGATTGTTCCATGGACGATGACATATAAGTACTAGGAATTATGTGGTTGAACAATGAAAAATACACACCAATTGGCAGTTGCACTTGCACAAGTACAAGGTCGAAAAGGTTGGTTAAAGGAGGGTTAAAGCGTTGGAGAGCACTGTCGTCAATCACTTCAACCTGAACTTGGTATGCAAGTATCGAATCACTTTCAAAAATGATGATTTCATGTTCTTCTATTTGAGAGGTAATTCATCATCTAGTGGATGGTGGTTCTTCCTCAATATGATAAAGGCCTCAAATATGTCGAAATTGGTCAATTGGGAGATTGGCCACGGTGAAAGGTTAAATTGTGAAATAAAATAAAATTTACAACCTAAGGCCTACTACAACATAAAACCAATAACAGATTCCTAGCCAAATCTAGGAAATCAATAAGAAAACCGATTGGATAAAAGGACTCTTATGGAGGCGGGGTATCAATCTCTAACCCTCCCACAATAAAATATTAATGAATTTATTAAGACCAGTAGACACATTTAACTAACCCCATGCAAGGAAGGAGTAGAAAACTACTCCAAGTTGCTTCCAAATCGCAACCTGCTGAATTCCATTTCTCACATAAAATAAAGCCATTGGTGGTGTAATATCCCAAATTTTGTTGATTGTGGTTATTCTATATATTGGGCGTAAGCCCTGATGCACACGATTTATTTTGATGATATATATATACTGGGCGTAAGCCCCAATGCACATGCTTTACTTTTGTTATATATGCTAGGCGCAAGTCCTGATGCACATGATTTACTTTTGTTAGATATATATATTTGGCATAGACCTTAATGAACACGGATTATTTTTATGTACTGGGCGTAAGCCCCGATGTACTTGGTTGATGTTTATTATGTGATTGGGTACAAGCCCTACTATACTGAGATGACCTCGGTATGTACTGTGTAGAAGTTCCAGTATACATGATTTGACTTCTATGATGTGTTGTGCATAAGCCTTGGAGCAATTGGGTTACAAGACTATGTGTTGAGCGTAAGCTCTGGAACACATAGGTAACCCTAGCAAATAAATGATTTAGTGTTGGGCATAATACCTGGAGCACTCCAACACGATGTTGAGCATAAGCTTTGGAGCATCGGATCTTTAACCATTGTATCCCTAGGTGTATCTTACAAAGGCATCCTAGTACTAGTGTTGAGCGGGAAGCTCTGGAATTGCACTAGTGTAACACCCATTTGAGAGTGTTGAACATAAGCTATGAATAACACTCACGGTTACTTTAATTAAAAGTGTTGAGTTGAAAAGGCTTTGAAAAATACCAACCGTCATCATACTTATTCAAATGATTAATTGAATCACTATTTGTCTCTCATGACGGACCGAAAGATACTGCCACAAAATACGAGGTAATCCGACATGAAAGGAAATCTAGGGCTACCTTTCATAGTCAACCAACCAAACCCCACATGAGGCCTTGTTAAATAATTAACCTAGACTAAGAAAGCATCGAATAAACAATTATGATGCATGGGTATTTATAAGATGAATAAAATTAAATAAGTCTTTTATATACATATATGAAAATAAATATATATGTAAAGTTATTTTGAAGAAATAAAGATAAAAGATCTAAGTGAAGTCTGCCTACATATATTAGAATAATATATATGTGAAGTAATTAAAAGGAAATAAAAGATAACAAAAGTTAATAAGTAAAAAAAATATATATATATATATATTTTATAACTAGATAAATAAATTAAAATTGTGTCCTACACTCACGTAGGAACTAGTAAAAATTTCCTAGTTATAAAAAAATGGCTAACTTCTAAATATATTACATAAAATTCCAACTAAGAGTTATTTTCAAGAAAATGTATTAAAATATTGAGATAAATCAAGATAACCAAAATGCCCCTTTCCAAAAGAAATCTATTTAAAGGAAAAAACCAAGAGAGGGAAGGATCTGATTTTTATTTCTGGATGAGTTCAGAGAGAATTCCAAACCTAGCATTTAGAATCAAACAAATATTAACTCCAAGATACCAGCATCCTCATCCCTAGGTACTCTAGATCTTCTTGCATGTTGGAACTAGCTCGGAGGTGATCCGATTAAGAACCAGGAACGGGTCTAGGTCAAAGGTTGGGAGGAACGTGGCAATTTTGAGGTCATTTGGTTACCATTCAATAGGTCAGCTAGGAATATTTGTTTTCCATTAACTAGTGTTTGAAGTGTGTAGGTTTTAAAATATGTCCAATCAGTATAATTCAGGTAAGAAATTATATTTGCATATCAAAGTTTCTTTAGTATTACAGGATGAAATGTATAAGCATGGTAAATTTCCTTATGACACTGTAAAATTCTCTTTCTTAGAATCCAGGTTATCATTATTAATTCTGGAGCAAGGGCATAGGCATTGTCTCCCTCGTTTAAACCTTAATCTATTCCTAATGCTGAAATTTTAATTATGTATAGCTATTATGAACCATCAAACCTTTCTTGCTTTATAACTTTTTGATCTAGTAGAACTACCCAAGCTAGCTTGTACTAGATCTCAATCTTTTAAAACCACTGTATAAGTTTTCTTTTATTTAAAACAAAATTATGTTATAATCTTCCAAACCCTGGAATATTCATAGGGTCATAATACTAAACGAAATAAGCTACTGTCTTAAATTTTTTATAGTAGAGTCATCTCTTTCAGAGATCGATTCTCTTTAAATTTCAAACCTAGATCCTAGGTTTTAAGTATAATTTAATTAATTCAGAATTTATACACAGTAGCAACTACCAAATAGTAAACACACTAATTGGAATTTATACTTTCATGCTGAGTCTAATAAAGCCCTAACAGGCGTGAAGCAATTCGCTTCCATAAGTAATAATAAACCAACATAACATTTAAACAAATTAAAAGAACAAATGTGATTTTATAAATAAACATTTAATCTGAGCCTTGAAGAGACCATGTTAAGATTACAAACACAACAGACATTACGATAAACAATGGATTAGTATAGCCATAGAATATTCATTACAGTCATAATCGTGCAACCACAGGCACATAAATTAAATCAACTGAATATCTTAACGAGGGCACATGATATTTCTTTTATCAAACATTAAATACATCCTACCAAAACTCAGGCTTGGGATCGAATCCCTTAAGAAAAATTCCAACCAACTATTGGAAGGAATGACCACACTACAGTGTTGGTTACACATCCCAACACTACAACTTTAAAATCTTTAAGAAGAAAGTAATGCAAACCAGAACTAAGGCTTTTCCCGCACCACTGTATAAATGTATTTCCAAGTAAATACTTTCTTTCCTATACAGTAAATTACAATTATTCATCCATAGAGCCACCACTGGTACACCTAAGGAATATCATCCCCATTTTAATAAATAAATCTTACAAATAGATCATTGATCACAAGCTAAAATGATGTGAAATCTTTATAATTTAAGAACAACAAAGAACTGAGCTCAAATTCTCCAGAATCATTATCAACATCAGGGCTCTGCCCATATACAAGTTCTAAGAGGTAAACAAAAAAACACAAGCTACAGAACAGACCCACCATGAATGAAAAACCCTTTTCTGAAACAGAACAAACATATCTACGAATTGATTCACCCTAACAATGTTAGCTACAGGAAAGAGTAGGATACACCAAAGCATTAAAATGCAGCATTTACAAGCCAACGATTTACTTCATTATCTACCTAGATAAAAACATAACAACCATTACTGAGTATAAAACAGAGAATGTTTGGTATTTCCAGAATTAGATATTAGAAATTATATAGGCTCGGTAGCTTCTTCCCACAGTCAATAAGTTTTACAAATTTCTTTAAACACCCATAGGCCATACGCCCTAAACCCTACGAAAAACCCTGAGTACTGTATCATTCAAATCACCATGACATTTAGTGTTTAGTGAATCCAAGAGGTTGTCCACGAATCCTCGCCACTCCAAATGGAAAGCCATTACACCACAAACAACACATCCCCAAACCTCTTTCAAAACTCAGAACGACCACTCTTAGGTGAGGGACATATAAGCTTGGGCTTACCCAAGTTTTGGTGGAAAGTATTCTTTCCTTGTAGCTCCAAACACTACGCCATAATGTCACAAGCCAAGTCAAGGGATTAATACATGAAACATGTTAATAAATAAAAGAAACAGAGATACGAGACCATAGAGGAGAAATACATACCTTTGGGGTTACTGCGCAACATTAGGACCTTGTCAATGCAACCATTACTTATCCCATGCCATTTCCAAAGACCACCGAATAGGAAGCTCGATCCCCTGCTCCAAAATAGCTTGCAAAGAGGTTTTTGAAACCCTATAGTTTTCGCTTATACATTGAAGCCAGCATGGAGGGAGACCATGATGCCTTCACATGGCACACTTAATGCACCAAATACCTCCACTAACATCTAGATCAAATATCCATTCCCTATAGTTGTAATTGCTTCTAGATTGTGGTTATGTATTTTTTATGCATATACCATTTGGTTCCAGAATTTTAAACCTTTACAACTTGGGCAAGTTAGCCTTTTAAATTACTTTTGGCATAGGTTGTTCCTTAGCACCTTTCTACAAGGAATTTCTTCATGTTTTAGTTAATAATGAACTAAGTAAGCCCAATATCATAAGAGTCCTCCATACCTTTTCATTGGGATGTTATCCACCCACCCTTTTCATACTAGAAGCATAATTAGTATAGCCACAACTTTTAACTTAAAAGAGACTAAGTTATGCGTTAAGTCAAAACATCCATTATAAACAAGCATGTAGTAATTAGACAGAACAGGAAAATAAACATCAGTACATCAAATGAGAAACATCATCGCATAATAAAGGATATAAATATCACAGTAAGAAAATAAGCCACCATGCATTAATGAACATAAGGAACCCAGATCAAGAATATAAGTATCTCTCGTAATAAGTTTAAACAGTTCTAAAGTTAATTTTAAAATGAACCTTAGATCTTAGTGATTTTATCAACCCATTAATTTTTATTTTTATTTTTATATTTAAGGGACATTACAAGTGGTATCAAAGCCCAGTTACAACGCTAAGAGACCTTTTGGGCTCACTACAAAAGACATCCGCTGCAGAAATGTATTTCAAGAATATACTTATGATTTTTACAAAAACTAACAGAATTTTTTTTACAGATTGACTAAACATTTCAGGTATAAACACAATCTGAATCATGAACGCAGAAGAAAACAACAATAGACATGAGAACTTGAATTCCCCACCCTGAGAAGAAGAACTCATGGTGGAACTAAATTCAGACTTGTTGAAGACACTACAGAGTTTACAAGTAGATTTACAGAGCTTTAAAAATGACAACATGAATGAAAGACGAGAACAACAAGCAATCAACGAAGCTCTACTTCAGAGATTGACAGGGGTAAACCCCCATAGACAATCCACCCATTCAGCAAACATATCGAAAGAAAAATATTGTCATACAAAAAGGTCCAGCAGTCCTTAAGAGGAGGGACGAGAAGAACACACACCTGATTTCATGGAAGAAGACTATAAAATCTCTTCCAGTAATGGTTCACCCTCCCCTTGCAAGAAAAGGCGGAAAAATGATGATAGTTTGCAAGGAGAGTTATGAAATATCAAAGACCCAACACATGAAAGAGAAATGAATACAGGGGAAAAGGATGAAGAGTGGCTATTAGGAATGAATACATATTTCCGAGTGCACAATTATTCTAGTGAGATGAAGGCACAACTGGCCATTTATAACTTAAACGGAAAGGAAACAAGGTGGTGGAGAGACCTAAAGCATACTAAAAAGCTTGAAGTAAAAGATATCAGATGGAGCACTTTCAACAATTTGTTTCAAGACAAGTATATGTCAGAACAGTTCTTTGACAAAAAGATCAAAGAATTTCGTGAACTGAGGATGGGATCGCTAACCATGGATGCCTTCATCAACAGATTTTTGGATCTGCTACATTATGTACCATACATAAAACATGAAAAGGTCAAGATATAACAATTTTTGGGATGTTTTCCTCCCAATTTTCGAGAGAAAATTGAGTTCGGCATTCTCAAGACTCTAGACATAACATTGCACAAAGCTAAACTCTGCTACGAACATGGGAAATTGAGAAATGATTACATAAACATAAGACATAATAGATTCTGGTCCTTTTCCGGCAACCAAAGACTAGGTTTTAGGTCACATGTTGGCAGGTGGTTTGGTAAGGAAGAGGTCGCAGAAGGCAGAAGAATAGACTATTTTATGTATTTTTGAGTCAGCTGTATCGCAGTAGGTGGGTTTTTGGGTCATTGGACCATATGAGATGTATTTTTGAGTCTATTGTACCGCAGTAGGAGGGTTTTTGGGTCATTTGGACCATGTCAATTAGATTTTGGGTCAATTGTCCTCACGAAACCGGAGATCCAAGAATGGTTTGATCAGAAGTTGCTGGAATTCACTAAAGAGGAAAGCCGGAACACTCGGATGACAATAGGACAGTGGGTAGATAGATACATTCACGATGGTCCACACGAATGGTTCTTCTGTGAGTTCCCGGTCCTATTGTTCAAATGGTTGGAAAGATTGACCTTCCAAAAGAGGAACTTCCAAGGTGGTGAACTGATGACCTGGAACCACGAATTGATTCAGGAACTGCAGGAAGTTGATAATAAAGCATCGCAGGCTGTCGAAGTGTGGTTCGATAGCCTCCTAGAGGGATATATCACATAGTTCACGGTTGATACTCAGAAGTCCTATAGTGAAGACGAGAGATATTTTTTCTGCGAACCTCACGACAGTTTTTTACTGTTGCTTCAATTGTCGATCAAGATGCTTATTTGCGAAAAGAGTATATTGAAGATGCACCTTGATCAGTAGACAACCTAGTGGGAGGAGGACGTGGGTACCGCAACAGTTGGGGGGTGGTACATGGAATGTTAAGGGGTAGATGGGTGTAGGTCATGATGAGACTGTGAGTGAAGTCAAGGAAGAAAGTGGTCTTACGAGTCGAGGAGCGAGGTTCCGACAGGAAAAGAGGTAGAGGAAAGGAGAAGGTCTTGCTACAGTCGAATCGCAAGACCGTGAAGGAAGACCACATGGGACGAAGAGACCTCACAGTCCTGACAAGGAAAAGAAGGCTATGCCCAGGATAGAGGCAGGACCAAACCCTGGCACCAACGTACCCACATCTCCGCTCACTATCTCTCAGATAGCAAGAAATACCACTTCGACACTGTCAAGTTCGTCAATCCCATAGAACTTAATTGGTAGTAGTATATTGAAAGGAGGGAGGAATCCCAAAATGGAGGGAGATGATGCTAAGTTACCGTTGTTCCACAGGAGTGGGACAGACAACCCAGAACAATATTGGTTTTTGTGTGAAGCAGTTTGGACCATAAAACAGATCACCGATGATGCTGCTAAAAAAGGGCAGTTAGCGACGACTTTGCGAGGTCGTGCATTAGATTGGTTTATGAAGTTTGTTCTAGTCCCTACAAGAGCCCCAGAGAAGTCGTTGGATGAGATTTGGGATGGGCTGATTACTGAATTTAGAAATCCCAAGTGTGAGGTTCAATATATTATGGAGTTGAAAGAAATTAAGCAGTATCCCAATGAGACGGTATGGGATTTCGAGCAGTGATTCAAGACACTGATGGCAAAGGTTATTTTTGATATGAGCACCATCCAACATAAAGAATGGCTCATCGCAGCACTGCTACCACATATTTGGCTACCACTAATGCAACAAAACGTCTCGATGCCCAGTGAAGCTCTGGAGATTGCAATGCAATTGGAGGCATCGCTGATTGGAGAAAATGCAACCGAGATGTCACAAATACAAACACAGCTCACTAGCTTAACTATACAGCTACAAGATTTGAAGAAGGGAAAGGAGTAGCATGAAGATATCTGGTGTACGTGATCTCGAGGAGAAGGGCATACGAAGGACAATTGCCTAGACTTCTGCAATTATTTGGTTTCAGGAGCACCAAATCCATTGAATGGTGGTAGCATGTTGTGGTGTCGTGTCTGCCATGTGTATGGGCACAGCCATGAAAATTGCTCATATATGCAGAAAATGGTCACCACCCCAAGGAATCTTTATTGTACATTCTACAAATCAGTGGGTCATGACAACAAGGATTGCCGTGCATATGGGTTGCTACAAGAAATAATGTGTGATGCATTCTCTGTAAATGACGACCAGCGTGCCGTACAACATCCGCAACTGTAGGTAGCCCAGCTGCTACCTCAACCGCAGATGCAGTTTGTATCGCAGCAGCAGCAACTGCCACAGTTCATGTCGTAATATGCTTCAATGCATATGGCTCCACAACAGCCATAATATGTACAACAACCGCAGTATGCACAACAAGGGCAAGGAATGCAGCCGACACCAATGCAACAATAGTTCAACCAACCACAGTACCAACAACAAGGAGGATTCCGGGGAGGATACCGGGGAGGCCATGGCGGAGGATTTAGTCATAGAGGAGGACGAGATGTTCGTGGACCTGTTCAATGCTAATCACTGTGCGGTGTGGGGACACTACCAATGAGACTTTCCACTACTACAGAACCAGTGTACGTTCTGCTTTGTTAATGATCACATGGTTGAGAACTGTCCACAGTTGATTGCGTGATGGAAAGCAGGAAATAATCCCCAGTTGCAGACCCAGCCCCAGGCATAGCATCCTGCCCAGAACCAAGTGCAGCAACCAGTGAAGAACCAAAATATGCAGCAGAATCAGAATTAGAATGTGAACCCACTTGGGAATTTGCCGCTGAACCAGACCCAGGGTGCGAATATCGCCCCAATATTTGCAGAGCCAAGACTGCAAGATGATTCTGTTTCCATGGTCACTCGCGAAGGAAAGACAACTGGAGCGGACACATCAATGATCAGGTTAGCCGTAGAAAAGAAGGTATCATTTGACATTGATGCGGAGTGGAAGACGTTTCTTCAAGCACAACGTGCACTAGAAAATGACCGAGGTAAAGTTGTTGTGTATGACATGCCCTCTACTTTTGATGCTACTTTGGAGGCCGGCCCGTCACAACGGTCCAACACACTTCAAGCATTTTTGGAACATTGTTTGTCCCTGGAAAGAGATCTCGATGTTCTTGCTGCGATTGAAGCCTTGTTGTGACGACCAACCCAGGATCAACAAGAGCCTGCAGTTAATTCCCTGCAACAACGGAAGACGGGTAAGGAGATGCCGATGAATATTCAAATTTGTGACTACAATGTTGATTCAGTTCTTCTGGACCTTGGTTCGGATGTCAACATCTTGACCAAGTATGCTTGGAAGAAGATGGGGAGGCCCCCATTGAGCTGGTCTCTTGTACAGCTCTGATTAGCTAATCATGCTAAAGTAACACCAATTGGGAGAGTTCCATGAATGGTGGTGGAAATTGAGGGAATAAAAAAATATGTCGACTTTGATGTAATAGAAGTAGTCGAGGGAGGAAGCTCTTATCTAGCATTATTGGGGATTGGGTGGGATAATGATAGTGGAGCTGTAATCAACTTCAAGCAACGGATGATGACTTTTGAAAATCGCGATCTCAAAGTTATCACCCTGTTGGATCCAACTGAAGGATGCTGCTACATAGAACCAGTGCAGGACAACGATCCCAGTGGATGGGACCATGCATTCATATATTTCTGAAGATTATATCCATCCAACTGCGAACGGCGAGTTGGGATGGCACAGTGACAACTCTGAGTCTTCCGACTCTGATGATGCGCTAGAAAATTGGCAGAACTCCTTGCACGAGGTATCGCTCCATAAGTGCGGGTTGGTCACATAGTTATTATGCCGTGTCGCAATTGAAACGGTTACACTACCAATATATGTAGGGCTTCCTGGCGTATTTGACTTTTTGATGGAGTTCGAAGAAAGAGTTTCCAAACCTCAACGATTGTTGGCATTGAACGAAGCATTGAAGACTGCTCCAGCACGCTGGTGGGAAACACACAAGGCATCCATTGATGGATGGTTGAAATGCTGAAGATTGATGATGGTACACTTTGGTGATACTGAGGCCTACCACACTGGGAAGTATGATGGTCGAGACAACCCTAGTGGTCATTTGATGGAGTCTCAACGGTTATGGGTATCGCGACCAAAAGATGAGTGGGTCCATGCTTTTATCCATACATTGGATGAGATGTCACGATCATGGTATACTGCAGCTGAGTTACGAGGGGAAATTTCTACTTGGCTGGAGCTCACAGTGTGTTTTACCCATACATTCAGTTTTGTAGATGGCGATCCAGAGGTCAATAATGCATTACAGCTCATCCATGATGTAATTCTGCAGGTTGTCCCAGTGGCCTATCTTCCGGATCCGCATATGCACTGCCAGATGCACTCTCCCATGGAATGCTACAATATCAGTAGTGGTCGAGAAGATGGTGATGATCCGCGAAAGGTGAATATCGTGGAATCAGAAGGAAGTTGTGCTGTGGTATCACCTGATGCGCCAAGTGATCCTATCAGTCAGCTGCTGAAAATTCACAAGATTAACATTGGGACAGAGGACACTCTGAAGTTCACAAATGTCGGGGATTACTGGGATGATGAGCTGATAAGCAAGGTCACTGATTTGCTCCATGAGTTTCAGGATGTATTTCCGACAACGTTTTCCTACATGAAGGGGATCCTGGGCAACTTAGGGGAAATGAAGATTCCATTAAAACCATATGCTAAGCCGATCTGACAGCAACCCTATCGATTAAATCTGCGACATAAGGAGAGGGTCAAGGTAGAATTGGATCACATGCTGGACGTCGGTATAATTGAACTAGTTGAGGAGTCTGAATGGATTAGTCCTATGGTGGTACAAGATAAGAAGACTGGAAAAGTGCACATTTGCGTCGACCTTAGGAAGCTAAATGATGCATGTTGGCACGATCCGTTCCCAACCCCCTTTACCGATGAAGTGATCGAAGGTGTGGGTGGCTAGGAGATGTACTCTTTCACAGATGGGTTCTCTGGCTACCATCAGATCCGCATTTCCAAAGAAGACCGCAATAAGACAACTTTTGTTACCGAATGGGGTTGCTTTCAATACACCGTGATGCCGTTCGGCTTGAAGAATGCAAATACGATATTTTTGTGGGTTGTCATTGCTGCATTCAAAGATTTCATTCAGAAGTTTTTATAGGTATACATGGACGATTGGACAGTCTATGGGCTGGTCTGCGATAATCTGGCGAATTTGCAGTTGATGTTGGAGTGATGTCGGCAGCATCAGATATCGTTGAACTTAAAGAAGTGTATCTTCTGTGCACCGTTTGGCATACTGTTGGGTCATATTGTGTGTAAGAAAGGATTGTTGGTTGACCGAGTAAAGATTGCGCATATTCTGAGTTTGACACCACCCACTATTGTTAAGAAGCTACAGGCGACGCTGGGACACACAAGGTATTATCGCATGTTCATGAGGGGTTCTGTTGTGATTACTGCCGCTATGTAGAAGTTGCTGAAAAAGGATGCGGCATTCCAGTGGAGCCCTAAATGTCAGGATAGCTTTGAGACACTAAAAACGAAGATGGCCTTGGCGCCAATATTAGTATTTCCTGACTAGAGTAAGGAATTCCATGTTCACGTTGATGCCTCATTGATCGTGTTGGGAGTAGTATTGGCCCAGCCCGCAGAAAGGGATCTTGATCACCCCATTGCTTTTGCCAGCCAGAAGTTGTCATCTATAGAAAGAAACTACACTACTACGGAGAGGGAAGGTCTGGCAATGGTTTACGCTTTGAAAAAGTTCTGCCATTACTTACTGGGAGGCCATTTCAAGATGTTCACAGATCATTCTCCATTAAAATACCTGGTCAATAAGACTTTGTTGGGGGGAAATATCTATCAATGGCTACTTCTATTTCAGGAGTTCAATTTTGAAGTAATTGTGAAGCCAGGGCGGTTAAATGTTGGCCCGAATCATCTCTCCCAGATTGAAACAGGGGAGGATCCAACTACCATTGAAGATGGGTTGCCGGATGCACAATTATTTAAAGTGGAAATCGTTGATGGATATTTTGAAGAAATTGTTTAGTACCTAGCGACAGGTACCGCACCAGAAGAATTCACCATTGGTCAGAAGAAGCAGCTGGTAGTCAACGCTGCGGACTTCCAAGTAATTGCAGGCGCGCTATACAAGATGGGCGCTGATGAGATATTGGGACGGTGCGTTTTTCCACATGAGAAAGCACAGATCCTTTCTGAAGCACATGTAGGAGTGGCTGGAGGGCACTATGGTGTCCGTGCAATGGCAAGGAAGGTGCTTCAAGCGGGGCTCTGGCGGCCTACACTACATAGTGATGCGACAAATTATGCATGATCCTATGATGCTTGTTAGAGAACCGGGAAGCCTTCCCGACGAGATGAGATGTCGTTGATGCCTCAGTTGACGTTGCAACCATTCGAAAAATGGGTAGTAGATTTTGTGGGACCCATTAATCCCCCGGGTAAGCGCACTGGTGCTAGGTATATCATCACGGAAACTGATTACTTGACACGATGGGCAGAAGATGCACCAGCCATTGATTGTTCTGCGGCCACAACATCACGGTTTCTCTTTGACCACGTCGTCACTCGCTTTGGCTTCCCTAAGATATTGTTGAGTGATCAAGGCAACCACTTTATCAATCGCACCATCAATGCACTAACAGAGGAATTGCATATCCAAAATAAGAAGAGTACACCCTATCATCCGTAGGCTAATGGC
Organism: Larix kaempferi; assembly: GCA_027924585.1. Classification (NCBI taxonomy): domain Eukaryota; kingdom Viridiplantae; phylum Streptophyta; class Pinopsida; order Pinales; family Pinaceae; genus Larix; species Larix kaempferi. Next base: position 6,808,098 of record BSBM01000940.1, on the reverse strand, counting down.
ATGCTGGATTATTTCAATAAGATATTGGAGCATGCATTGACAAAGGTGTTTAACGTGAACTGGGATGACTAGGATCTAAAAATCCTAGCAGCATTGTGGGCCTATCGCACCACATGTAAAAGACTGACAAGGAAGACACCATTCAAGCTAGTATATGGGCAAGAGGTTGGTATTCCTATGGAATATATCATTTCGAGTTTCCACATAGCGGCAGCAACTGGCATGAATGATCAAGAAGCATTAGAGGAACGTCTTGTGCAGTTAGTACAGCTGGAGGAAGATCGCTTCATCGTCGATTTCCATCAGGGTGTGGAGAAGGATTGTCAGAAAGCTTGGCATGATCACCATATCAAGAACAAACAATTTCAATAAGGTGATTTGGTGTTGTTGTATGACAACAATTTTATGAAACATCCAGGAAAGTTGCAGATGCATTGGCTTGGTCCGTATCGCATTAGTGGCCTTACTTCAGGAGGAGTAGTATAGTTGCAGCAATTAGATGGGGCGATGCTCCCCAAGTTGATTAATGGTAGCAGGTTGAATCCCTCTCGCTCGGGCTTGGAATAGCGCGATGCCTGAGTTGCATCAGGAAAAAAAACAAAAAGAAGTGGATTGATTGGTGGCAGGATGGCGCACCAATAAGTACTGAATGTGGAAGCAAGGAGGATTCTGCTGCAAGTTTGGAGCGGTCTGCGACAAGTAGTAGCATTGCGCTTGGGTCACATCCGAAATCATTATGTAGATGGGGCTTTTCCCTTTTTTGACAGATATGATCGTTCGTCGATTTCAATTGTGTCGGAAGAACGCACATTTGGAATCAGGGATACACTGAGGCAGCATGGCCGATGGCACCTAAAAGGATGGTTTGCATGGTTGGAACAAGGCATCCACCACGGCAGCATGGCCATAGAGATGCTTCACACATTTTTGGATGTAGGGAATCAGGCGGAAGTACGTTTCCTTCGAAGTCAGGCTAATCATCACACGAAATAGTGGAATATTATGATTACCTTGGAACGCGCGCAAGTGGTGCAACGGATTGCCGAGGAAGATGAATGACTGAATGCGCTATATAAATACAGGACCTGAGAGTAAGAACACAGAATTTGTTTCAGTTAAGAGGGGTTTCACAAGGAGGTTTTGGAAATGATCCGTTTTATTTCGCATGGTAGCACACCCGGTGCACTCAGAGCCCGAACCACGAGTGTCCATGAGTAGCTGGAGAAAGCTACGCCTCGGACACTCCGGGGTTACAAGCATGAAGTTTGATCCGAGATGTCTAGGAAGTTGGTGATGGTTTGAAGTCTCGTGGTCCCTAAGACCACACGAAAGGTGGGGGTCGTCGGCCCCGGGTCCCCATGTGCTTACTGGTGTAAAATAGATGTACCAGAACCACTGGCTTGTTTTACACCCTGGCGTTGCTTGCAAAATTCCTCTCCATCTCCAATTGGTCTCTTGAGACTGGAGGATGAGTTTGCAAAGCCTGCAACAGTAAGCTGGGAAGAGTCCACTTTTGGGTAAGAAGTACATGACAGCGAGCAAATGATCAGTGTACCAGAAGGAGGAGAACAACACCGCGCGATCCAGATAGCAAGAACAGTTGTAGAACTCGAGTTTCGCCTAGTAGAGTAAAGACCACAGAGTTCACTATATCCAGTTGACATGGCTCGAGGGTGAGCCACAAGATTGTGTTGGGGGCCTGTTGGCAGGCGGTTCGGTAAGGAAGAGTCATAGCATCGCCGATGCTGTGACACGTCAGAAGAGGTCACAGAAGGCAGAAGAATTGACTATTTTATGTATTTTTGAGGTGATTGTACCGTAGTAGGAGGGTTTTTGGGTCATTGGACCATATGAGATGTATTTTTAAGTCGATTGTACCGCAGTAGGCAGGTTTTTAGGTCATTTGGACCATGTCAGTTAGATTTTCGGTCAATGCCCATGCATTGGTTAGGAAGTTGTTAGTAAGTGGACAAGCATTGTAAAGGCAGAAGCCTATATATAGACAAGAAGTTGTAGGTCAGGAGAGAGGCATCAGAGGAAAAAGAAAGATAGATCTTGGAGATATGGTTTTTGCGTATATTATGAGATATGGTTTTGTCGAGATATTGTATTAGGGTTTTTTTGGAGTAATATGACATGACAGAACAGCTTTGGTGAAATACCCTATGTATCTTTTGTATTAATGCCTAATGTGATGATTTCTTACTGTAGTTAACCTTGTAATGTTATATCTATCTTGTTGCAATGAATGATTCTGTTACAGAATGCTATTGATGTTAATCTTGAATGCATAAGATCTGTTTTGGATACTATGATAAATAAGTTAAGTAATCAAATGCCGTAACACTCTCCTTCATTTGGCGGAAACATGGTTCTATCCACTCTTCCTTGATCGCCTCGGGTGAGACCTCATCTACTCTGCAGGTGTTGCTGGGCAGGGTCAAACCAATCCGGGCCGGTGCTCAGGGAGATTGCGGTGGGTTGGTGTCGACAGTGATGTGAACCCTTGTTGACTGGGTTTGACTCAACACCACCACCATACCGGAAACAGAATAATAGTTTCCCATTGAACAAAAATTTCAGCCGAACTAGTGCACGGCGAAATGTGCCCACACCAAACACCAACATAATGACTTTTAATAAAGAAGGCAAGGTTTCCCTGCTATCGGTTAGGTGTTGGAAATGCAAAGGGCCCGACTACTTTAGAGATTGTCACAACAAAATAGATGGGTTTTTACACAACTTACAAGAAAACCCAATGGTAGGGGACATGGTAGGGACAACAAGAATTTATGCAGCACTCGATGACTAACAAGCGGACCATCAAGCCACTATGGTCGAGATAGAAGGTAAGGTTTCAAACACAACTATTTCAATTTTGATCGACACCGGTGCGTGCCAAAGCTATATTTCCCCCAAAATTGTGGACACTTGTAAACTAAACTGAGAGAAGCATGGGAAACCGTGCAAGGTACAACTAGCCACTAGTACCAAACGCAGTGTCTCCGAACTAGTTAAGGAATGTGAGAAAGATATGAACGATTTTCCAACTAAGGTAGATTTAAATATCTTACCGCTAGGATCATATGATGTACTTATAGGCATGGACTGGTTGGAACAATACCATGTCCTTCTTGACTATTTGAACAATTCACTCCTATGCACAGATAGCCAAGGGAATCAAAGACAGATCCAAGGCATACCCAAGAAGGTTTTCGTCAGGCAGATATCTACCTTACAAGCAAAGAAGTGCATAAGGAAGGGTTGTAAACTTTTTGCAGTTAACATTCAAATCATAGAAGCCAAGAGATAATAGAAAATCGAGGATTTCCCATTCCTTGTGGATTTCAAATACGTATTCCCCAAGGAAATACCGGGACTACCACTCAAGAGGGACTTAGAATTTTCCATAGAATTAACACCCGGATCCGTACTAGCTTCCAAGGCCCCATACTGCATGAGCGCACCAAAGTTGGTGGAGCTCAAACTACAGTTACAAGAGTTGATCGAAAAAGGTTACATCCGACCGAGTGTGTCTCCTTGGGGAGCATCGATACTCTTCGTAAAGAATAAGGATGGGATGATGTGGATGTGCATCGATTACCGACAGCTCAACAAGCTGACCATCAAGAACCGATATCCACTCCTTAGGATCGATGACTTGTTTGATTAAGTCAGAGGAGCGAAGATCTTTTCAAAGATCGACTTGTGATCCGGATACCACCAGGTGAGGATCCGTGACAAAGACATTAGTAAAACCGCCTTTCGAACCCGATACAACCATTATGAGTGCATGGTGATGGCTTTCGGATTGACCAATGCACTAGCCAATTTCATGTACATGATGAACATCATCTTCAGAAAATATTTGGATAAATTCATATTAGTCTTTATCGGCGACATATTGATTTACTCCAAAAGTAAGGAGGAACATGAGGAGCACCTCCGGATTGTGTTACGAGTGTTACAGGAACACCAAATTTATGCCAAGTTTAGCAAGTGTGATTTCTACAAACCAAAAATATAGTATTTGGGTCACATCATTTCCGAGAAGGGAATAGCAGTCAACCTGGAAAAGATTAAAGCCATCGAGGAATGGCCTACACTAACTTGCGTCACTGACACAAGGTCATTCTTAGGATTAGCAGGTTGCTACCAGAATTTCATTGAGAACTTCTCACGGATTTCTTGTCCCATGAACGCCTTATACAAAAAGGAAAACAAATTCCCTTGGACGACCAAATACGAAGAAAGCTTCCATAAACTAAAACAACTTCTGCTAGCATACCTATATAATGAATTGCTGATCTCGATGGGGATTTCGTTGTTTGCATGGATGCAAGCAAAGAAAGAATCGGTGGAGTCCTCATGTATAATGACTTCGCAATATTCTAGGAGTCAATGAAGTTAACAGAACACAATCAAAACTACCCCATGCACGATCTTGAATCAGCCACCATCATCCATGCTTTAAAGATGTGGAGACACTACCTCATGGGGAAGAAGTTCCTATTGAAAACAAACAATATGAGTTTGAAGTATTTATTTGAACAACCTGACCTAAATGCTAGGAAATCCAGATTGTTGGACTTCCTTAGCGAGTACCACTTCGAGTTGAAACACATAAAAGGGAAGGAGAAAATGATCACTAATTCTCTAAGTCGACGAACTCATATGTTATATGAGGTAATTGTGAGTCAAACCGATTCATATTTGCTCAAAAGGATTAGAACAACAAGTAGGGATGACCAATTCTATGTTGAAATCCTTAAAAATATTCAGGAGGATAGGTTATTCCAACAACAAAAGGAATATAGGATCGACGAGTCAGGGTTGTTATGGTCGAAAGAGAGACTCTATGTCCCGGACGACGAAGACATTAGGTCTACAAGTTTAACAAAGTTTCATCAAAAAACCTACTCGGGACATCCAGGATAGCAAAATATGATATCGGCAGTTAATAAACACTTATTCTGGCCTAAGTTAAAGGTCGACATAGATTTGTTCATTGCCAAACGCCAAGAATGCCAAATGGTCAAAGCAAAACACCAACACCCTTCAGGGTTACTACAATCACTACCCACTCCAGAGTGGAAGTGGGAGGGTTACAAAAGAGAAAGAAACAAAATGATTCCATTTTTGCAGTGGTCTACAAGTTATCCAAAGCAATGCACTTCATATCAGTAAAATCAACATACAAAGTTGTCCACATTGTGGACAAATTCCTAAAAGAAATCCTCTGATTGCATGGGATACCCAAGGCAATCATCTCGGATAGGGACATGAAATTCACCAGTAATTTCTGGAGATCCTTGTTCTCTAGTTTGGAGACACAATTAAATTTCAGTACAGCTTACCATCCGTAGACAGACAGAAAGACAGAGCAGGTAAACCAGATGTTAGAGGATATGCTTAGAATGTGCGTAATGAAAAATCCCACTAAATGGGAGGATTATTTGCACCTCACACAGTTTGCATACAACAACGAGTACCAGACCTCTTCCAATTGATGCAAGGAGCCTTATCGCAACAAGGTTCTTGCTTAACATTACACACGACACAACCACAATGCTCACACAAACAAGATGTAAAGTAGGATACCAGAAGTGGCTTATATTACTTCTACCAATCGGTTACAATGAGGAATAGTTGTAAATACAAACAACTAACTATCGATTGGCCTTAGCCATTTCAATACAGAAGTAACTACAATGTGTTCTCTTAGTATGTCGACCTCACCCTCTCCTGGTTCACTACGGAACACTGAGCTATGGCTCGATCTCCTCTACGTTCGGAACTTCTGTGACTGTTCTCTCCAATATATAGAACTTCTCCTCGAACTTTGCTCTGCAACTCCAACATAATGGAGTTATCCTTTGCTCTACGTTCACGCACAATTCTTCTACCCTGCTGCTACTGCTATTCCCGAGACCACTGCGATCCCCAAGACAGGCATCCCCTGTCAGTCGATCCTTCCACGATCCTATAGACCTGCAACTATCAGCGCCCCTGCCGTGCTGCACAACCTCATCTACCTGCAATAACTGCCATTAACTTCCTTAGTGTTGATGTATATGTAACTTTAGAATTTATTTCATATATGTATATTGTATCCCTATAGAGAGGTTATTATTCCTCTGTACAGAAGTGTCGTCATTTGTATTTATAAGTGTCGCAAGTGTCGTAACTTGTATATGATGGGTTATTAGACCACCAATTGTGGGGTCGGCCCTAAGTTGAGTTACCATGGGTTATTAGATTCTCCTATAGAAATCGGCCCTGTTAGGTTATTAGGAAAGTCAAGTCAGTGTATAAATAGTTTGAGGGTGTCACTCTATTTGATCATTCACTTACTCATCTATTCTCTCACTTGAGTGATGCGCACTAGTGGAGGAGGAGATGTTACTAAGGAGACTATCTCTTGTACTTGGGTTTTGTATCATTGCTCTTTCTATCTCTGAGGAAGTTGCGGGGTTTTTCACCTTCTTGGTTTTCCCTGCGGAAATTCTGTGTCTATTGTCTATTGTGCTTGTCTCCTATGATTGATATGTTGTACTTGTTATTCTCTCAGATAAGATCCTAGATCATATTGAATTAATGCTCAAACTTTAACATGGTATCAGAGCTAACCTCAGAAGAAGACAGTGTGCAACTACGGAAGCTAGGGCTTCTTGATTTTTGGGTTTATCTCCACATATCTTCAAAGGCAGGAGGCTAGATGGACTCTCCTAGCAAGGGCGCATCTTTCTGTCAAGTCAGATTTCAATTATGAGCATTTTCAGTTTTTGACCTAAAAATTAGGGTTTCTGCAAAAATTGGAATTTTTGAAATCTGAGACCACGGCTGGAAGATTCTCTGAAAAATTGAAGTTTAGAGCTTTGGATCAAACTTTTTGGTTGGGTGAAGCTCCAGGAAATTAAAACCCTAATTCAGGGTCCTCTCGAGTGAATCCAGAAGTTTCAAGAGCAATTTTGAGGGGTGAAAATTTGCAGATTTCAAAATCTAAGTATACCAGCTTGACCAGCTCATCAAGGTGCATCTTTCTATTCTTTTAGAAAGTTTAAATTCAAAGTTTAAATTTTTAGGGTTTCTCTGACAAACCCTAATCTAGCTCCTGATCCAATTTTGAGGAAATCAAGTGGTAAGACCTAATAAATTTTCTATTCGCATTTGAAGTACTCTTTAAGATGTCTCACCACACCAAGATTGAGGATAAGCTTGAAGGGGATGATAAATTCCGAGCATGGAAGTATAGGATTCGGTTAATCCTAGAAGAAAATGAATTGGACACCTACATAAGTGAAGAGGTTCCAGTTCCAGAGGGAGAAGAGGCTAAGGTGTTACACAAGAGGAACTTGGTCAAGGCTAAGAGAATCATTGTTGATTCTATCAAAGACCATCTCATACCACATGTGTCATCTCTGAAGACACCTAAGGAGATGTTTGATTCCTTGACCAAGCTATTTGAAGGAAAGAACATAAATCGAAAGATGACCTTGAGGAATCAACTAAAGAATGTCAAGATCCAGAATGCAGAGAACATGCAGTCTTATTTTTCAAGGGTATCCCAGATAAAAGAACAACTTGAAGTTGTGGGAGAAGATATAGAGAATGGAGAAGTGGGAATGACCACTCTTAATGGCCTTCCTAGGTCATGGTATTCCTTCATCCAAGGAATTTGTTGCTAGAAAGAAACTTATCACATTCAGTAGGCTGTGGGAAGAATGCTCACATGAAGAAGATAGGATTATAGCTCGAGAAGAGAAGATGGGGAATGAGGATCAAGCCCTCACAACACACTCCAAGAAGCATGATGACAAGAAATGGCATCATCATAGTAAGAAAGAAAGGCACCACCATCAGAATCAGAGGGGTAACCCCAAACCTCGAAGAAACATGTCCTACATCTGATGTTATACATGTGATGAGAAGGGACACTATTCTAGGGATTGTCCCAAAAATAATAAAGATGGCTCTCACAAGAAGAAGAGCAACAAAAGAATACATCATGCTCACACTACAGAGGATGATGAACCTCCCAGGAAGAGGGCTATGGAAGAAAGTGAAGACCCCCATAGACCAACACAGGAGAAACCCCCATAGACCAACATAGGAGAAACACAAACCAGCTACAAAGATAAGGCGGCGTATTGATTCTTGCACACAAGGTAAATCCAAGCTACTTATCTGCCAATTCAAATGTAACTGCTGCTACCCAAGCCTGTGATGTTGGTCTTGGTTATAATCATCATGACTATCAATCTTTCCCATCTTAAAGAAATTAATGAAAACTGACATCACTTGTCTTCGCCACCTTCACTTCTGCCACACTGCTCCCTTTTTCCATCTATGTCTTTGCCATGTCATTGTGGCAATTACAGCCAGTCCTTGTCGCTTGCAGTGTAGCGTTGAAACAACATTCACTAAGTCCAGTAACTCGTGAAATGAAGTAAAATATTTATGGGCCAGGGTTATTAAATAGTATCTCATGGATTTCCAAATGAATGTGGATTATACCACCAACCCTCAGGAGTCAACACCTTAACGTCTGCAGCTTTCTTGATAAGCATACCATCAATTCCACATAGCACATTGACGGTCTAATCAGTTGCAGACAGTAAATGCAAACGTAATGCTAGATTGCAACTTGAATGCTTCTCGAATCTCGATGGCTTCGAGCTGCCTTAGTTGACTAAATGACACATTTGAATGATTTGTACATTTACAATCACAAATTGATGGATGTCGAGTCTCCATGACTACACGTAACATATTTTGCGTGCGTATGACATGAAGTGGAACAACTTGGAAGGAAGGGTAATATTAATGAACTTAAAAGCCAACAATATTTTGATGTCTTGCTAGTTGCTATGACTACGCTCTGAAAGGCTCCTATCACACGTTTCTTAAGTACGGTACCTTTTTGAATAAATAATCTTGGATGGAGTGAAATGAATTATAATGACTTGACTGAATCAAAACTTTAAAATCCTAGATTGGCTTGAAATAAATTGTTTCATTCTAATAGTATATCCAAGCAGTGGTGGATAGTACAGTCAGTATTTGAACTAGGCATCATTTCAAGTTTCCTAAGCCATACTTCATTAAATGATGCAGATTTATTTCTGTCTTCTTTAGACTATGAGCTACCCACTTTATAATTTAAAAATTCCTAAAGTTTCCTATACTAATATGCGCCTCGTGGTGGGATATGACTCCTAGTCATAGGAATCACCTCAATTCTTAGGTCACATTTCATATAATGTGATTTCAAGACAATTCATATTACTAAACTATATTACAATTCATATCACTAAACTTTTTTTTCACATGAAAAAAAAAGGAGTTTAAATAAGGTTTTGGGTTAGATACACAAGTATTTTCCTTAAGCCAATTCGAATCCTCACTTAGAGTTACTACGGAGTCCAAGTGCCAAGATAAGCATCGAGCAATAAGGTGAATACCTACAGAGAAACCAATGGGTCCATGTTTAAATGAGGTAATGTTTCTTTTTGGTGTATATATGAGTAATTATGGTTTGCTTTTATAATGAAGTGTTGATTTTTTTTTATCAACTGGTATTGCTTATTAATATATGCACCTGAGTTACACTTCATTTGCCTCTGATATTAAGTGGACCAGAGATCTAGTGATACTTAACCGGTTTCATTTTATTTTTGTATTTGTTAGTATTTGGTATCCTTCACTCTTCCATAGTGTTCTTGAAATTTCTGAGAAATCGTATGATATCTCCAGTTCACATGATTTTGACTGATATTAAGATATTTAGATAATAAATCATCACAACCCTACAATTTACTACATCACACCAAACTATATACCTATAATCATGACTATTTTATGCTATCATTTTATATGTTCAATTGGGAATATCTAATATGGTGCAAGTTGCTTTAGTAGGAGCATAGACCATGGTATCTCGATATAAAAATAAAAATAAAAATAAAAATTCATTGATAAAATTTGACAACACTTTCAGTCTATAGTACAATAAAGTGATGGGAATCACCTATAATTAGTTTCAGTTCCCAAAGTTATTATTAATCAGCAATGGATAAAATTATAAGCTACAAGGGATAATAGTTTGCACCACATTGATTATGGGAGGAGGGGGAAGAATTGATGTAAATCCTTCCCATTCATCTTAATTGAACAAGAGGTCAATGTCAATTTTAGGAAGATGTAAAAAAAAAAGAAAAAAAAAAAGCAAAAAACAAAAACAAAAACAAAAAAAGAGATAATATAAGTTAAAAGTAGTGATACATAAATGAGATAATATAGTAGATACATTAAGAAGAAATAAATTTAGGAAGTAAAATGAATAAGTATATAGTAAATAAATAAATATAAGAGCATAGATATATGAAAAAAAAAAAAATGATGACAAGTTTAAACAAACTCTCTTTCAATAATTTTAACAAGTGAATGTAATTGGTAGTAGCTACACATAAGTGATATTAATCATAATAAATGTTTGGTTTGCCCCAATAAATGAAAGGACTTAGGAATCAAATAATTCCAACATGTAAAGGTTTAAATATTTGAACGTTCCTTGTAATTAAGGGTTTTGGTCTTCTATGTGAGAAGGTATCGGTGTAAGCTTAGACCCTTGATGGATGCCTCTTGGCTTGATAGATCCACGTTTAGGATGGATCTATGCTGATGTAATTAAATTACAACTCATAATTAGATAACAAACTCATAATCAAATAACAAGGTTGTAAAGAGGTAGGTGTGATTATAGGTACTAATGTAGTAAAGGAATTACAAATAGATCATAAAGATGAAAACAAGGTAACAACCACATCTTTATTATTATTTGAATATTTATCTTCACTAATATATAATATATAAGTCGATATGTGAAGCTTGAATAATAAGTAAATGTATCTTAAATTTAAGGTTCAACTTCTCATACTGCACAATGTGGAAGGGTTGTATGAAAATGTTAACAAATCTAGTGATTCCAAATATAAAATAAATACTGATTTACTTATTAATTATGTACCACAAATAATATAAAGGTTAGATGTATATCCTTACATAATTAATAACATGTAAATGTCAATATAAAGCATGTGGCATTAAATAATATTTACGTGGGACAAAATTCATGGAAATTTTAGTCAATTAAGCAGAGGCATGTGAGTAATAGCACAACCACATGAGTAACAATAATTTGTGTAAATAGAATTATAGTGAGAACTACGTAACAATATGAGTATAAGTAATGAATGTCCTCATAAAAATTGTAAGGAATGATAACGGTCTATGTGACTAAGGAAATTTCCGAGTGGTTAAAATAAAGATTGATACAAAGACATGCATAATGAGTACAAAAGCTATATTATTCACCTAGAAGACATGTATATAAATATCCTAACCTGAAAATGAAATGTTGAGGGAAGGCAAATAAGGGTGTAATAATTACCAAGTACGAATTATGGATTGTAGTAACGAATCGCTATAAGAAATTGATTCTCGAACAAATTATTCATTATTACAATTATGCATCATGTAATAGTCGTGTTGGCAAGGGGAATGCTCTTCATTAGCTGCGACAGAGAAGACCATAGATCTCACATTGACCATGTTTGGATCTAATCATATAAGGTAATAAGTATACGAGATCAATAGTAATGACCGTGAAACCAATAAGCATATGTATATTCTTAGACATGCCAATCCCTTGATGGGTGGTGAACATATAACACCAATCAAGATGTAGTGATAATTAAAATTAAAGTATAAATTGACTATAATTAATAAGACTTGAAATAATGGGATAAGGTCATGGATAGTTGACTCATGAATGAAATCAAAATTAGGCGAGGGGATCATAAAGGGAAACATGTCTTGCATTAACCAAGTTATGAGTAGACGAAGATTAACTTCCTATGGGGATCATATTCGAGCAATGCCTTGGGCTTGATAAAAAAAAATTATTTACCCACGTTAAGGTATGAGGAGGTTAGTTATGTGGGAACATGTGTATTTTACCCAAACCATTGAATAAGTAAGTAGGACAAGTATGTGTATAGCATTTATACGTCATATGCATCATGGTGGGTATACATATCCAATCAATTGCATTAAGTAAAGAAGCTCCCTTCACATTGTGAAAATAGACTAAGGTATTGTTGATAAAGTGGAAGCCTTGTCATATAACTTATAGCTATATGATGTACCTATGTATTTATGTAGGTCGAGATTCATGATGTTCATGATTTGATTACACTATTAGATAAATTAGTAAAAACTATAAGGTTGGAAACGATCTATGTGTTAAAATTGAAATTGTAAGTATTTTGTGGATAACGTGAGACTCGCATGTAAGATATGTCCTTTCGCAATGTTAATTGATAAAGTGTACTTTGTAGATAGACATAGCACTACTAAGTTATTATGTAGTAATTCATTTAAAATAATGTTGAAATTTGGTTATAATTAAAATAACTAATGAGGAAGTAAATGGTGTTTGTTAGAAAATATTCAATGAAGCTAAGAATCAATAAATGAGTCATAACAATACACCTTGAACCTAAGGAAGGGCATGTGATATGGGAGACAAGGTCTTCTTATGAACTATGGTATAGAAAACAACAACAGATTATGATTATATGTTAACTAACTAGGACTAAATGAATTGATAAACCTTGATGAAGTTAGATCAATTGTGTGTATATCATGTAAAGCGTAACTTGAGAACACATCCTATGTGGTGGAAGAGGTAAAATTATATAATAACAAGATGTTGATCATGTGAATGTCTCATGGGACTAGCATGGCTAAGGTATTTAGTCGGAAGGAATAGAGATATGGTATCGAGATTTTTCTTAAAATTGTGAATGACCATAACTTTGGGACGAAGTTTCTTGGAGCGTGGGTGTATGTAATGCCCCATATTTGCACACTTAGTAATTAAAACTCTAATGTGAATTAGCTTAACGTTTTCATTTGTTGAGTAAGACTATTGTTATGGGAATATATGGACTCCCTATGTGTGGACAGTAAATGGAATATAATGTTTTAATTTATTAATGACAATGAATATGTTATTTCATTTGAACATTCAAAATTGAATATAGAATATCCATATGAGGAATGCTAATTCAGTTGTTGCAAAAAGAACTTACATGATTATTTGTAAATGTCGTATTAGTGATATGGATTGGTACTTGAAAGAGTTGGGTATGGCTATGTATATGTTTCATGTTAATGATGAACTATTCCACATGTTTATTGGCTATGAGATAGGTAGATTCCTATATTTCCAAGTGGCACGAGATGTCTTGAACATCATGAGTATAATGATGTTATATCAAATTCCATGCTATTTAATTGTGAATTCCAATATTTCTATGACTTGTGGGTGAGTGTGAGTTTTGACAGGAATTGTGACTTTCCCAAAGTGGTTTTTCAATGACCGGACCCCTTAGAATAGTGATGGCACAGTATGGTTGATGTAGGGTGTTGGCCCTAGTACTATTAGGGGGGTGGAGGAATTTCCCACCGTTTATCCCCCGAAACCTGGAGTCATGGGAGGTTTGTGTAGCGCACTCCCCTAGACGTGTGATGATGACTAGCGGATGCCTGCTGGGGAAGCTTGGTCGATGTGGTCAATTGACACTTCCGCTTACGGGTTCTATATGTGGTTAGTCGTGCAGTCGACGCCACAGTATATTGCAGCAGAGGATGGGATGGTGAGGTCAGGAGATGGAAGTAGTGGTGATTAGGGGGCTGGATTACTGATGTGATGGATGGTACCAATGATGGATTGGATGGTGTTCTTGATTGTTATTAACCATCATGATTATATGTTTGATTTCACCATTATGTTTATCTAATTTTGTCTTATTGTTTCTGTATGAATGATTATGAATGATGAATGATGCAGTGTTTAATTGTTCTTCTATATGTTGTTTGTGAGGATGCAATAATGATTTATTAGGAGCATTAAATGTGATTATTAGTACGCATGCTTAAGACGTGTGCACTGGCCATGCATACGCCAATTCGTGATTACATTACTATGATTGGTCGATCGATGAATAAATTAATATGATTATATTATCTATTAGTAACTTGGTTGACGAATTGATGAAAGCATTATTTGTGTGTTGAAAGTATGAGTTTGTTGACTTGTTTAATATGATTTATATTTATATAAATTGATTGGATTATTAAATAACACATATAATTATATACATATAATATGTCATAGTATAATATATTATATGAAAATATCTTATTTGACTTGTGAATGAAAGGATAATATAAATAAATGGATAGATAGGATTTGCACAAATTTTTAGAAATTGGTTGTCATAGTTTCATTAATATGGAAGCATGACAAATGAGACTTTGCACCCATGTTTATTAATATTTTAATTATTTAAATCAAATTTCTATTTTTTTTGGAGAGAATGAATTTATTGATTGATGACTATTATTTATGGGAATTTATTGATGGATGAGGATTTTTGGATATAAATATGAGACTTGAGAGTGGAAGGAGGGAGGTTCTTTTTCTCTTGAAGATTATTTTGGTGAGAGTATTCTTGGATGGAGAATTTTGTGTATTTTGGGGTATGAGAAGTTTTGAAGAGTTGGAAGAGTTTGAGAACTCTTGGAAGATTTGATACATAGCCTACTGATGCATCATTGTTCTGTTCTCTGGGGATCTCGGGCACGGAGGGCCAGGAGGCCATTTGGATGGGACCGTTCAATGGTTTCCTGGGGCTAGGGAGCCGGCTAGGCCCCTAGTTGGTTGGGAGGTAAAACCGTGGTCCCGCTTTGGGAAATGAAGATAGAAGCAACTCGAGATGAAGAAGGAATCTTGCTCAGTTTGGACTCCGTCACCATTCTTATAACGAGGTATTTTTCTTGTGATTTTAAATTGTTATATGTTGTTGTAAAATTATCATATGATGCTATTGCTACATGATTTATGATGCTAATTTATGTTGTGTGAATCACCAATGAAGTTTTAAAAATTCTAAAGTTATTTGATGCTATTGCAAAATGCTCATATGTCCTTTATATGTTGTTATGGTTACACGTTGATTATATGCTGCTTAGACACACAATCTATGTTTAGTTAGATTCAAATTTATAATGCCAATGGAGCCATTACACTTAGTCTGTAATTATCTCCGTTTGTTTCTTAGGATGCTAGTGGACATATTTCAGTGCCTCCAGGAAGCCTCCGAGTAGGATTCCGTTCTGTTGTTTCCCAAAGGTAAATGAGCCTGAAACATTGTGTCTAGGCATTTAGATTGAGTTGCAGTGACGAGCCTTGCCCTCCGAAGCCGATCTGCTTTGAAGTCTGTAATGTACTGCTATTGTTTTCAATAAAATTTCTGATGTGAACAAGCTTTAGTCCGCATATTCATTGAAAGCTAGAGATCTTGGCGTGTTTGGTATCAGAGCCCTCCCTCCCTCCCTCCTTAGAAATCAGGCATTTCTAACATTTGCATTAAATGGTTGGTGGGAAACTCTTCTCATTAATGAATGCAATTGTGAGGTTGGTGGGAAACTCTTCTCATGTAGTTATGGGAGCATGGGATGAATATATTTTTATGACAACTCTAAGAGCCCTCCCTTCTATGGTCAAAAGTATCACTCATGTCCATTGGAGTATATCACTTGTTTTGCATGCAAAATTCATACACTACATGGATTCATATTGTTTTCACCATTTCCAATTACCAAATATGAAAATAACTAGAAATCAACACTACATAGAGGAAATTGCAAACATTAGAGTGAAGAGAATGGTCGTAGGTGAGAATAGAGGCTAGGAAAGATAGGATACCTTTACCCACTATTTAAATTATTTTCCCCGTGATGCTTTAGAATCTATGAATTGATTTTACAGGAGCTTCTCTTGAAGAGTATAGCATATAGGATTGTTTCTGCACATGATGAAGAACACTGTAAGGGTTGGGTAGTATGTGGGACTATTAAGCAGAGGATTTGGTCTTCCTTGTGGTATGTGGTGTAGTGTAACAGATTTCCATGGTGGGGATAGATGACTAAGACACCTATAGTGCTCAGTGGAGGGAATATTGGCTAAGCATGAGAGAAAATGCTTTTGGGGATGATATAAAGAAGCCTATATGTGTTTCCTTCACCCATGTGGCCTCTTAGATCAACTTCGGGGTGGTATTTGTAGATCATACATACTATTTAGAATAAAATCACTCTTACATAGCAAGCTACTTCAATATTAATCATTTAAAAGATTACTATTGAACATTTTCTATGAATATGCAATTTATATTTTCTTCTAGTTATAAATATGTCGCTTTATGCATGTTGTGTGTGTGAAATATAGTTATCTATTCAACTCTTTTTTATATGAATTCACTTTGACATGCACTACTAATTTTATGTTGCCTATGGGAGGTTGGAATTAGTTCCAATTCCAATAATGGCCTCCATGGGGTATACTTTTTTATGAGGGGATACTTAAAAAACATTAAAAATAAGTTTTAAAGAAAGCATTTAAATTGAACATAAAATTGCATTGTTTAGCACAATCAAGGGATTTGATTAATCTTAGTAATCACATAATGCAAAATAATAGGGTGGATTTCTTGCTGGTAAAGTAAACTAAGTGATTAAACAATACCAATAAATTTTATTAGATATATTCATTTTAGCAACAAAATAGTGCAAATTATAAACTGAAATGATTTTAACAATAATTCAACACAAACCAATGTATGACCTTCATTGCAATATAGAGTGCATTTTTTTCTAATATAATAAATAATTTTCAAAATCAACTTAATAAAATAAAGGACAAAGTATAATTATAATTGTTCATTACTTAATCTACTTGTGTTTATTATATGCATCCTATTACATTTTTCACATTTACCATTTTTATCATTGAACATTGTTTTTTTTCTAGAGTCCATATCTCTAGGTGCATCTAGAGAGCAAGTGCCCTAACCATAGGGAATGAGTAAGTTTGGAGGATTTGAACTCTAGACCTTCCATTTATAATCATTTACAACTTTTCATCTATCAAAATTCATTGCCAAACATAAAAAATAATTAAAAAATACATATAAACTCCTAAAAAAAGTTATGAAAATTAATTTAAAAATCCATATTAACCTATAAAATATATATATATAACTTAAACCTAAACCTATCAAATAAGAAATGTATCAAATAAGAGATGGATCATATTTAATAAATTTAAGATTAAAAAAATTTACACCTCTTGACTCCCTATAAATGCTTTATAAATGAAGGTTTAAAATGAATCTATACTACTGTAAAACACATTCATCTTTAAATCATATAAAAATCATAGTCATACAAAAAATTTGAACACTTGTGCCATTAACGTCAAATTCCAGATCTATTCTCAATAAACGCTTATAGAATTTTATATAATGCATAACTGATACAAACCATGAAAGTTATTTGTGTCTGTAAAATGATGAAAAAGGGTTATACACGCACGCAGAGAGACGCTGCAAAGTAAGGCAGCGTTACTGAAAGTCAAATCTGCATAGCGGGCAGGTAAGTTGACGAAAAAACCATTCAATGGTGCACCCATAATGAAAAAGATGGGTGCACGGTAATTGTTTCGCTGTTTGTCCAATTGAAATATTTTCATGACAAATTGCACAGAACAATCCATCTCCATCAGCATGAGAAATAACACGAGTTAGAGAAGAATCAACAGCTGAATAGGTAGCAGCTACTGGATTAGTCTCATGGCCAGCGATATGTTGTTCTCTCATATCAAGATGCAGATTAAAATGTTGACAAAAGATTTGTATAGAATTAGCGGTATTCACGTCCTCCAAGAGCTGCAGCAACCGTTCATTAGATGAGAAATTCCCACTCCATAATGCTTGAACGCTCAAAATCTTTCCGTCTGCGCGGCTCCAATCCTTTACAATTCGCCACCAAATACTAATGTTTTCCTCCGTTGTGATCCTAACGTCCCTTTCACCATTAGAACTCACTGGAGGCCATTGACAATGTTCGGACAGTCTGATGTGATTGATGTCGACAGTATCCCATATTCTCTCCAAGTGCCAATGATTTGTGTCACTTTCACGTCCAATACATCTAAACCATACACCCGAGATCAAGTGATGATCAAAACCTTGTTGTGAAACGTCGTGAGATCCAGATCCAGTTAAGTGATCTGTTCCTGTGACAGCTGCCAATCTATCCAGCAAATAGTGCATCTGTCCAGCTCCCTCGGAAACTAAATTTCGCCATACCATGCCTCTATCTAACTGTGCAATTATGCCTCTACTAATCCGCTCAAATATTTTTCCAGCAAGATCAACTCTATTGCTGAGCAGATCGTAATCATTCGTTCCATTACGTTGTTCCTCCATATGGACGTTTTTGAATCGCTTATGAGAAACGATGAAAGAAACAAAATCGTTTTTGAATCGCTTTATCAGAAACGCACAGCTCAAAATGAGACGCTAAGTTAGACAATTCGTAATGTAAATATATATATATGACGTCTCACCAACACGAAGCTTTTGCATACTCGCCGACACAAACAACACAAACAACTGAGGTGAATTATGGGTTTCTTTTTTATATATAATATATATATATTTTATCTAGTTTTTTTTTCAATTTTGAACTACAACCATAAAATCAATCTATATAGTACATTTGTCTCATCAAAATATCTAGTGGATGGAATGAAATCCATCAAACTCCACCAATAGACCAAGGTATCCTTGACATGAAGAAGTTATTTGTTATTTGTTACTTGTTCTTTATGCTTAATTGTAATCACCTATTGTTCTCCATGCCTCATACCTTCTTTAGATCAATGGGTTGTCTATCTATTATCTATGTATGAGCTACTAGTTATCCATGCATCAACTACTACTAGTTATTTTTTATATTTCCTTTTTTTATAATTTTTTATTTTTTATTTTGAACTACGACCATAAAACTGGCACTTAAGTTGTGACCTATCGATGTTTACCGGCCACAAATGAAGCGGTTGTGCTAGTAAATATAAACATAAAACAAATACTATTTAAGAAACATATCATTTTTTTAAGCCATCACTTCACTGAAGTTTATTTAAACCTTAATCAAGATGAATTTAAGTATAACAAGGCACGATGACCGTGAAATTAATCCAGATTGTACACTTGCTACACTACAGTTAATCTTGTTGATCCACTCAAAGAAGTACAAAATCCTAGATAATGATAGTCCACCCAGGTTAGTGAACTTTTAATTAAAAATAAAATAAATGTAAATTCCCTCTATTCAGACCTAACATCCTTCCTCTCAAATGTAATTGGGCCTCCCAAAAGAACAATTGATGGTGATAATGGTATCCACTCACCAATCAACTAGTGGAGGTAACAAAGAACTAGTTTTACCGGGGATGGGGCGAATGTTCCAGTCAAGAAGACTTGGAAACACCTCCCAAAGGAAATAGCTAACATCAGGAGTGAATTGCACTCACAATTGTTCTTTCGTGATAGTCTAAGTTAGGCCACTAAGATATCTTGCATCAAGTGTGGATCAGTGGTTCGACCTGCATGATATAGTGTCATCTCCCTACAATAATATGAGTGGCTTATAGGGGGATCCACTCACTTATTGTGCTCACTTATCGCATCATTTTGCATATGTTGTGATTGGCATATTTTTGCATTTGTTCAATTGTGTTTAAATTCCACTATCACTTTTATGTGACACAAAGCCTTCACCATTGAGGAACAAAACAACATCCTGAGACAGTCTCATAGAGTGCAAGGCCTATCCCCTCTCCCAAGGACTGTTTTTACACCTTCTTGCGATGGTTCACAAGTAAGGTACCCTAGTCAAGGCCGTTCCCAGACTACATTGATAGGATCAGCTGGTCGAGGCTAAGCCTTTCTAGGTACATTTTCTCCTCTCGGAGAAACTATTAATGACACCAATTCTTCCCCCATTGGAAGCAGTACCCCACTGGATTCTCCTCTCGGATATCCCTTGGTTCCCTTTGACCCATCCTCTCTCATAGGAGGTCAACCATTGTTTACAACACCACTTGGGTCACCCCCTTATGGAAATCACATCACACACACAATGACAAGACCTGTCGTACCTACCTTACCATTTATGGCTAGTTTAAATCTACCAGATTTTTCCAAACTAACTAATGATCCCATTACTCATGATGCAACATGGACGACTCTGCTAGACAAGATTTATTTTGATATTCCCGAATTCGAAGGAAAACATGGAGACAATCGTGCCAACCACGTCATGTCTTTCCACTTATGGTGTTCATCTAACAACATAATGGATGACTATGTGGGGCCCATTCCAAATTTGCGACATTGGCCACTACATTTCTTACGTACTTCCAACTTCCAATCCGACATGATCTAGGCCTCGAAATTCTCATTGTGTTTCGTCAAAATAATTCTACCCACATCATGGATCACATCCATGAGTGGTGTAGACACCGCACATTATGTAATATTGAAAGACAAACTCCATTTTTGTTAGATTTGTTTATCAAATCTATCCAACCCACCATAACTAAAGATGTCACCACCTCCATGCCGCAATGTGAGGAAGAGCCTATTCTGAAACCACAACATTTTGATCTCATATATGCACAATATGGATACCTTTACACCATCCTCCCTAATGCCCCTTGACATTGATAATTGGATCCTACACCTTTGGGCTTGTTACATTCGACAGATGGGATTATTGGGTCCATTTCCCATTTAGGAAAGGCTCTTCCTACCATGTCAGTGCCATTTAACATGGTTCCATACTACCTATCCATTCCACCTGCGTCGGTATCCCCTACATCGGTACCAACACCATTAGTTGGTCAATTATAGTATGGACCGTATTGTCCTACATACTCAAACGTTAGCCAAGCGATGATGGTTCCTACACCGCCAGTGGTGCAAGTCATTCCTATGTCCATCTCTTATGGAACAAAAACTGCATTTATCCCACCATCAAGATATAACCCATATTATCCTTTCCCATGCCCAACTGGTCAGCAACCTGTCCCCCACATGGGGGTTAACCTACTTCAACCTTCTTATGTTCAATAAGATCAACAATTTGAAAAATTGAACAAACATATTCAACATCCACAGGAAGGGGGGAACCCCCCCCAACAAAACTAGAACACAGGTGATCAAAATTTCGACACTAACAATCCCACCAAAAAAGGGAAGAATCCCACCTTGAGAATCGATTATTGTTGCTCCATTTGCAACGATTATGGTCACTACACACATCATTATCCTCTTATCCTTGATTTCCAACCAGTTAGTTGAATCTAAAAAGAAGACGGTGATGAACCCCCCTCGGGAAGGGAATCCTCCCTAACCACAAACAACTATCTTATAGATACCCTTTTCCAATCGAGGGGTAGTTACACAACAACAAGACCCCCACCCACTTGGTGACGACT
This sequence comes from Larix kaempferi, assembly GCA_027924585.1. Taxonomy (NCBI): domain Eukaryota; kingdom Viridiplantae; phylum Streptophyta; class Pinopsida; order Pinales; family Pinaceae; genus Larix; species Larix kaempferi. Next base: position 6,786,620 of record BSBM01000940.1, on the reverse strand, counting down.
CTTTCCAAAATATCTATACATTGGACATCAACCTCCAAACATGAGACAAGGTTTATGATGGCCCTTACACCGCCCAAGTGGAAGACATTTCTATCCCCTCGGGGGCCATCTACAGATCCCTTGACCGAACACCAAACAAATCCCATGAATTCCAAAAGTTACACTTCGGCATACCCCGGATAAACCTCATATGAAATCCACCCATAATTACTGTATTGTGGATGATTTGGCTCAATCCTCGACAACCATGTCCATGTTAGAATTGTCACAGTCTTTCCCAACATAGATAAAGGCACTACTCAATGCACTTGACGCCATCAATCCCTCCAAATCATACCTCATGACCTTTGATCTTAACAAACGTGATCTGTGACTACCATCATCAGTCGCATTTCAAGTTCAAAAAATGATAAAGAATGTCATTATTCATCGATGCATCATTAATGAAGGTGCATCCACTTGTGTCACGTTGTCAGAAGTATTGAAACTATTAGGGTCTTCTGAGTTGGTCCCCTTGTCTATCGCTCTTTGCACAAATGATGGGAGACCATCCCAACCAAGAAAATTGTACCTAAATGTCCCCATAGAGATGGGGGGAAATATGGTTATGTTCGATATCGAAGTAGTCGACGGTGAACTCGACTAGAACATCCTCTTGGAGTGTAGTTACATGTACGCCATGAAGGAGGTCCCTTCCTTGGTCTTCCATATCATGATGTTTCCCTTAAACATAAAGGTAGTTACCCTCGACCAACTTAAATACTATGACCCAAATACCACGAGAAATCCCGACAATGTCCTACCGACTGTACTGGGTGATGATCAACCATATATTGACATTGCCCCCCGTATGTACAAGGACTCCAATTTTTTAGGAGTGTATTTGTGACCATCACATAGGATCCCTATATTGAATGATGGCCTAATGTGCACAATTTTCATCAACGAAAATAAAGCCACCTCCACCTAAAAACCATCATAACCTCCTTCATTGAGTCATGGCATTGAAAAAACGTTGAGTCCATCAATCCCACTAGTATTTCAAATGTCATTCTTGTACCTCCCCATGGGTGTACAAGGCACACCATTTATGGCTTATTTAACTCTACTTGGGCTATATTTGGGAATACTAATATGATACCTCACACCACCCTACCCAGAGATGGCTTCCCAACCCATCTCCCATTACAAGTTTTTCCCTATTTTTCCTGCTGCACCTACAAGGCCCGTAACACATTCAATTATAACAACCCAACCTACGACATTCTCAACCAAACCACAATAGGTCGTTTCTAGGAATGCTAATGGGGGTACCAAATAATCGAAGTTGAAAGGTCCCCTATTACCCAACCCAAAATTCAATTCATTATAAACGACTAAGCCTAAAGTAGGGGGCATCAACCGAAAGGAATTAAAATCCCCATTTATGATCAATACTCCCAATCAAAGGGTCACAATGTCATGTTCTCTTTGCAGGTAGCAAGGCACACAAAAAACCTATGTCTTACTCTACCAGAGCTAAGGAATTTTCTTAACACCCCCATTAGCATCATCCATACTCTAGCAATGGTCAAATGGGGCACACTTCCCTCACCTACATCTAAGTCCAAAACATTGCGTACGAATCACGCATGTTCCATACTCGCTCAGTATGGGTACTATACGCACCATTCCCCTAAACTCCCTCCATACTGAGAGGAATTGAAAACCATTCATCTCACTCAAGTAATGATTAACGAACCCCCCTTATTAACCCAGGAAATAGCATCCATTAATGTCATCACCACATCAGCAACACCATCAGTCGCACCTTCCATAGAATTCGCCCCTGCTACAGAAAATGTGGTAGATATTATAACCTCGCGAGACCCATCTAAACTTATGACTACGCCATCACAAAATGAATGCTCGTGATGTGGGAACTCTACCCATATGCTCCCTCCTAGTGACATTGCTTGTCTCATAGACTAAGTTAACTACCCAAAAGTACAATCACACTTCCGTAACTAGGTACCGTGAAACTGCTAGTCCTATGGTGAAACCACTCACTTCTTATTTCAGTTCCCCATTTTGCACGCCAAACGAGAGGCTTGCCTTGAACTAATGAGACTACAAGGTCAACTTGCTCCCCTCCATGCAACCTTGAAAAGGAAAAAACCAAAGGAAGTAACACCTACCTTAGTGGATACCATTGATACCACATCATCTTTGAATGGATTACTCACTAGTGACAATTCATCATCTTTCGACGAATACTTGGATCCTCTGCAACCATCGCAGGTTTCCTAAAAATTAGGGAAAGGTGTGCTATGTTTCTGGTTATTATTTGTGCATCGTCAATACCTTGGTCACGTTCTTTACTACACTTGGGTATGTGTGCCATATGTGCAGGATTACGATTGAGACATGCAAGAGACTCTTATTTTTCCATTATAAGAACACGATTCCATCCCTCAACAATGGTGTCACGATTCTCTCACAGGTATCATTTCAGAACTAGCATATAGGCAATGTTTTCCCTCATTTACCAGTATTCTGGTTCATAACAATAGGGCCCTAAATTCCAGCCTTGATGTTACATCAATGCCATAAATGGAAATAGCATGATCCCCCATGGGTGTGAATACCATTTCCATCCCTTTCATCAATTGAAACCCATGATGTTTACCCCCCACAAGTACGAGGAATTTGATCCAGCTTGAAAAGACCCCCCCTTAGAGTATCATTTTATAGTTGCATATTTAATCCACCAAGTAGACCTCATTAGATTCCTCGACACATGTTATGAGAACAATTCACAAATCCCCCTCATACCTCCATGATCACTCTACCTTCCACAATATTCCTCATATCATCACCTCCGCAAAGACACCCATGGGGCCCCAACCATATGATGTAATCAATTACATTCAGTTATCCCATAGGAATACATTGCATGGCATTGTTTCATGGGGTACCCATCTTTGTGTCTGCAAGTTACCCTCCACTTCATTTTGGAAAGTGCCCCCCAACTCACTCAAAACTGTGGGGACTCTACCCATCATCTAAATGATTCCCCGACACACCCAAAACTGTGGGGATCCCATGTCACATACCCAAATTTTCATATTAGTAATTTAGTGAAATTTTCAAGATAATTTTTTCGCAATGGTTACTTAACTCCATAGACTTCATACATATGAGATAAGATAAGCTATTAGAACCCTCTTTATTACTTCACCCTTATGTATCCTCTAACATAAATTAAAAGAAGGCATTAACCCTACAAAGGAAAATTAATCATATGATTTATTTGTTTACCATCCTTTACCATAGCTACTACATAATCATGTATGTCTATTAATTTATTTAACACCTTGAACTCTCATTCAATTATCGCTAAATCTTCATAAAATACTTATGAAATAGCTATTGCATATTTAACTGAAAATACATCAAGTTAATACAATAACTCCTCATATTATACAACATTTTTTATAAAGATATCTTTCCACCTTTTGAGCATATAAGAAAATATGGTAACTTTTTCAACTGCATAATGAGTAGTCTAATTCCAAAACAAATTCATCATTAATTAAAATTCACTATGCTATTAAGGAGATAAGAACTCATAAGAGATACATACAACATAAAACATTTTAACGATGAGATACATCAATGCAAAAATCAAGAAAATAAATACACATATAAGGAAAACATACCATGGACACTTTTTTACCGTGGTTCACCTGCAACTTGAGCTAAGTCCACAAATTATTGTATCTCATATTAATATCCAACTGAGGTTTACATTTTGCAACTTGTTGAGCTATCCCCAAGCCTCTCTTCCAGAGAGTATATGCAAAAAAAATAGAAGGATGTAGTCCTATCCTATTCATCAATCAGAAATATAAGGCTATCTTATTTTATATAATAAACAAAAAGTCCATGGACAACTAACAATGATCCCAAAACTTCACATATATATGTGAGTCCTATTTGTCACTTCTTATTATAAATTGGGATCCCCCTACCATATGGTTTCCCTAAACAATGTAACTATCATTTTACTCTCATGGGTGATATCCACTTAATTTATATTTTGAAAAATTTATTCAAACCAAAGCTAAATGAATCTATATATACACTAAACGAACATTGTAAATCTATCATGTGAAACTATGCAGATATACAAACTATTATTTGACCTATTATTTCCTACATACACCATGAACTCCAACACCCATAATTGATTTCTTTTTACCCTGCGTGATTATATGGGAACCCTAGATGTGTATAATTATATGTATCATATATAATATTCTTCAAAATTCAACCCATGACTATGCAAACACCAAAACGACAAGGATACAGTGGATCGTGTAATTATGAGGGCACAACCACTTGTAGGGCATATTTTTCAAGGGAAAAGTAAGTAAGGATGGTAACGCTAGTTCAGGAAGTCGTAACTTTTATCAGTAGGTATCGAGACCCCGGCTACAGAGATTAATAATAAACCGTGAGAGAAAAAGGATAATGAAAACCACCGTCATCGACTTCAACACCCAAACAACTTCGGTCATAAGGCCCGATCTGATGGCACCGAGTATAAAAGACAAGTCTACACCTAAAATACTAAAGACGCAGAGGCCTTTCAACCCTGTCACTAACACCCTTCATACTGAGACTAGGGAGAAATTGCAAAGATCTTTTAAACACTGCCATTAATCCAAGGCACAGTTTATATGAATAGGTATTTGTCACTTACAGGAATAGGGATCCACATTGCATCCTCAATAATAGATATCGAATAAGTATAATATACAGGGATCACTAATTAGAATGAAAAACTTGGCATGAATAAGGTTAGCATAAGGGATTTTCCCCTTTTGGGTTTGTTCTAGGTTTAACCATGAAACACTTCAAACGGTAAGTATGAACCCTAACTAACCATGCCCTGATTGGGTCTGATTGGGTCTCTTTTGTCAACGCAGGTGTGCAGAAGTCGAACTCTTCAAAGCCGATCTGAAGTCTCAGCATAAAAAACATAAAAAATAAAAAATAAAAAATAGAAATAAAACAAAACGGGAGTCTTGGCTTTTATCTTCATCCTAGACGCATCAAATCAAAGGGCGGATATGTATATTAAACAAAACATCCACATATTAGACACATCGTTTCAGTAAGGTTAACTCTATCTCTATTCGTGCACCGATCAGTTTAAAGGCAGTTTTTAAAACCATCTATCGACATATTGATGCATAAGGATATAAGACAGGACAAACGTAAAACCACCACGCAGGGCAGCATAAGCGAAAACTAACGAATGGAAGGTAAAAATAACTCCAGGGTATGTATAAATTCAACATGGGAGACATAAACAGGGAGCTTGCTGGTTAAGGCAATTGCAGTCTACATACCCCAAAAACTTACGTTAACCATCAACATATATACATGAATGTGTAGTGATCTATTAACGACCTTCAGTGATCACACACCGATCTACAACGTGAAATAACTTAGGTGAAAAATCAGGCATATCGAAAATAAAAAAAAACTCAAGGCGGCGAGCATTCCAAGCATTCGACAAAATTAAAACAAATGCATGAATTTAAAACTTAGATATGAGAAAACTGAGATGCATAGAAGACCTACTACCATGAAAATTTATTATGCCGGAAAGATAATAAGGCGCGGGAATTTTCTCCTGATCACTAAGATGGGAGCTATTCTCCTTACACTACAGAACAGAAAACTCCAAATAATAAGGAAATATGATACTATGTTAGCGCAGAAAGACAGTTACCGATGGTTTGACCACGGAATCTTGTTGAATCCCTATCTCCCCTTTGCATATCTCTTCAGCGTGCACATACCAAACTCTTCCTATTCGCAGAAAATGAAATCACCTACAGGAATCGTCTTCCACATCTTCAGTCCACGCTATGCAAGCTCGGAGTGGTGATCCCCCTTAACGTGAGAGCTACTGTCCCTTCAGAAAGCTTCCATCTCCCTTCGAGCTTTGACGGTGGTGGAGGTTAGTGGGTCTCTTAGGAGACGGGTGGTATAAAAGGAGAATACACTGGCGGTAGGTAGGATTTTCATGAGCTCCACTAAGGAGACAACATGCTAAAAACTCTCCCTCAGATTCTCCTTCAGGGTCCACTACTCCCTAAAAATACCTTCGAACTCCAGCTCTCCCTTTTCACTAATGCATCCTACTCATCGCAGCAGTGTTACCTGGTAGTTATATCAATCTAGCACCATCCCGATGGATAAGTGGGGTTCTGCTTAAATTCACCGCTCCACTAGAGCCCACTCTTCAACAAACTAATGTGTTTTTACTCCACTACCTTTTAAATTTCGCGGGTAAATCTTGTTGAGGTAAAATACCCATTTGAAAATATGTGAAATTAAATATATAAACTAAGGTGTAGGGCATTCAAGTGGTATGTATGTTAATATTGGTTTGATTGACCATCAGGGTAATATATTAATTCCTATACTTTTCCAATATTAGCCTTTTAAGAAAATATAGAACATATAATTAAATAACTATCTTTGTATTATTATTTCAAGACATTACTATGTAATTTATTATATATGGAATAAATATTTATAAATATTTATTGAAGCGATGGCCTCTATAATTATATATAGCTTTCCATATATAAGGATTTATTCTAATCACTTCATTTTATTTTATAATGTATGTACTATATAAAGTTTTACAAAATATTATTGTAGGGATGATATTCATCATATATATTTATGTAATATTTATTTAATCGTTATCTCAACTATTTATTTATCTTTCATAACTCTATAAGATACACACATTTAAATATATATCATATTCATTTAATAATGACCTCAACTATATATATATATATGACATCCACCAATATATATATATATATATATATAATCCATCTTTGTGGATTAATCATAATAGGATTAGAATAACTTAGGGCATAGTATCTTAGCTAGATATTTAAGGTGAATAATAATATTACTAGGACGAACTTATATCCCCACCCTTCATAATTCAATATGATAAGTCATGATATGGTCAACCAACACATGGCTCCGTAGCCATTATCTTTTCTTATGGGTGGGTTTTGTTACTTATCGTTTAGTCTCATTACCATTCTTTAATCTTCTAGGCTTAAACTAAGACTTAAAAACATAATACTAGCTTGAGCTCCACCGGTGGGGCCTTGGCCTTGAGCTCCTCACCACGGCCGTTTACACAATTCATAATTACATTTACAAAAATAATAACAATATGGGTCAAATTGGAGGGATGTTACACCCCACCATTATTCTTTTTGTACAAACAAGTTCCCTCATCAACTCACATTGCGGTAACACTATATTATTTTGGAAGCAAGCCATGGTCGCCTTTGATCGAGGTATTTGAGTATTCATATCCTCAGTAGTTTTTCTTTTTCCAGTCACCATTACTCTCCATTTTGTGTCTCCATCAAATCCATTTTATTTGCAATTTGTCTCTGTTCATTTCAACCTATACCGTTCTGAAAGGAAAGTTGTCGTCCCCACTCCCCATGTCTTACATTGATCAAATAAATTTATGAGCCCCATGCTTATCATCCATTCTTGTGTTGGGTATTTCCATCCAGGAGTTGGTTACAATATGATCTCATCTCTCACGGTGATACTCCCATCTTATCATGTGCTTCAACTCTTATTGACGTCAAAACACTACATTCCAAGAGTTGCAGTAGTTGCAGGTGTACCTTGGGATCCCTTTTAATCACTATAAGGGATCACCTTGAAATTAGTAGGGACATTCATTAGTGCTCCTTAATTAGGTGGTTTCCCCTATGCTTAACACCAACACATCATTGCATTAGGGGGAAACGTACTTTTGAAGGTAGCAGTGTTCACATTTGCAAATCATGGTACCACGCTATTTGGTATAGTGAATTTCCCAGGCATCTTGACCTTCCAGTTCTGTCCCCCACCCCCATGGGATTCTCATGATCACCAGTTCTTCTTCTTCAACACTCCGCAACAGTTCCTGGGTCGTTTACTCAAACATGGCATGAATCCGCCTTCATCCATGTTCCAGTACTATAGACAAGTGACACCTTCTTTCCTCTTTTATAGTAATCACATTGACATAACTTCACGAGCATGGGTATGCCCGCCTAGTTTGTATAAAAGAAATTCTTTACTACAACTTCAACGGTCGTCACCAACAATCTTCCCCCATGGGAGTTCCCCATTTGTCCACATATGCTTCGTCCTACAGAACAAGAGAGAAACAAAAGAAAACATGATGCATTATTGGGTCTACAGTACCCTATGAACCTCATGCATCAGGGGGCATCTGTTAACGCCTAAAATTCGTACACATGTGACATTTCGACAATTTTTCCAGTAAGGATTCATCAACATAAAGAATTCAATTCACCAAAGACATCCTCAGCAGATCCAAAAAACATTATGAGCCTCAGAGTACAAAAGGAATGAATTTTGGGCCACTTGCATGAATTTTCCTTCAAAAGCCATGCTATCATGTAATATTTATAACTATTTACTCCATCTCATGCCACTTTTCTTCATAAAGGTCATGCTCGCACGAATTTTCTTCGTAAAGGTTGCGCTTAGTGCGAATTTTATTCATAAAAGTCGCGCTATGAGTGGATTTTCTTCATTAAAGTCATGCTACTGTCAAAAGGATGGGACCACCTACTTACCGTGGCACATTGAAGGCTCCATCACCGACATTGACCAAAATTCAACCCCTCACACACTTGGTGGCATTAAATAGCCCCCTTGGTGTACTTGGGAACTAGTTCATGGAGGATATGAGTTCACATTTGGATCTAGTTGTTTGTTGGCCATCTCTTAGCCTATAAAAGGAAGCCATTGACATGCATTTGGTATGGAGAAATCAGAGCAAGGTTATGCTATTGGATTTTAGTTGGAGCTTCCTCATAGCCAACCATTTCCTACCATTTTGAGCATTCTGAAGCTCCCTTGCCACCTTCCTTCAAGGGGCAAGTGTTTCTCTCCATTGTTCTACCATCTACTTAGCATTTAGTTTGGACAAGAAAGGCCTTCATAAGGGATATTGTTGGCTTCCCTTGAATCCGACACCTCCTAGGTGTTGTACAACTATTCCATTGGGAAATACAAGAGTGGTTTCGAATACCTATGATTGTTATTGGGGTTTGCATTCCCCCCATCTCTTTCATTTAGTTTTTATCATATTGCTTTGTTTGAATGTAAGTTACACTAACAATCTATTGCAAGATCACTTGGATGAATACTAACCAACCAACAAAGGGGCTCCAAGGATCAAGGCCTTATTGCAACGTACAAGACTTATCCCCTTACCAAGTGGAATACTGCACTTGTGAAATTTTTTCCACGACAATGGCCATGAAGGATCATGAAAAATAGGATCCTTTGTCAACTTTGATAAGTCCAATAAATCAAGGGTAGCTAAAAATGGCAATTGTAGGTTGGCATATGTATTATGTGTCAAATATTATTGGGTATTAGTACCAATTGAACCTTGAGTTACTCCCATATATGGGACTCCAGAAGTATAAGAACTTGGGAAAACATGACTGCCCCTAGGATATTAGTTACCCCCAACGGGGAGATTACCTCTACTGAATTGATTCCTACCATAAAATTAGTATCCTCCAACAAAGAGATTCTTCCCATACGCATACTTCCCCAATGTTTATGACTACCAACTGGATAAGGAACTTCACCAAAAGAAGTGTTTCCCCAAGGAAAGGGGAATATATCAGAGACAATACTTCCCCTAGTGAATGGGAAACTACTAGACACAATGTTGCTTCTAGAAAGAGGGACAATACTAGAGACATTTTGACCGCCAAGGGGTTGGGTACTTTTAAAGGATTGGCATCCTGTATAGGAGTAGGGATTCCCCCATATATGTACTCCATCCAAAAGGTAATGGAGCATTGGGAATAAATTGATACGAGTATAAATACTAATGGTGAATTGAGAACCACTACTAGTATTAAAAATAAGATTATTCCCCCCACCAAATACGAACTAGGCAAAGGTGGGTTGTTGTGAAGACACAATAGGTTATGGAAGACTGGATCAGCCTATGGATGGAATTGTTGGTTGGGATGGCATTCCCCAAGGGGAAAAATTATATGTACTAGGATAAGTAGATGGAGCAGTTACACTGCTTATACATAGTTGGGAGGAAATAATTGAAGTGCCTCCCTGAATACTAGGGGAAGATGGGTAGATTGTTCCATGGACGATGACATATAAGTACTAGGCATTATGTGGTTGAACAATGAAAAATACACACCAATTGACAGTTGCACTTGCACAAGTACAAGGTCGAAAAGGTTGGTTAAAGGAGGGTTAAAGCGTGTTGGCTGCTTTCTAGAAAGACCCTGGTTTTCAGGATGCGCAACAACAAACACCCCTTGGCGCACTGGCCCTCTCGGCAACGAGCTGCGCAGCAGCCCGAAGTCTCACCCAAAGTGGCTATGGGGGGGCTAAGGAATCAAGCTTCCTTAACCTAGGCGACATGGAGACTATAATCTTCTCCCTTCCCGTCTGGGAGGATTCCTCAAAGCGGAACGTCTTACCCTTCCGCAGACCTTTCAGCGCGACAACGCTGAAACTCTTACCAGCCTATCTGCGCGGTATCTCCGCACCTGCGAATGAGGCATCTACCCGCTACGTCCGATACACTATGTATCATCTCTGTTTCCGTGCCACAGCACAGTAACACATTCCTTAAGCGCTGCAGCGATAGTGCTCCTACCGACTCCTTCGATAGTGCACGAATATAACTTCTAAAGGAACTTCAAGGACTTGCTTCATATACTCATTCATAAAGGTAACGAAACATTCATGTAAACACAGATAGTAAAACATAAACATGCATTCACACAACACATCATCATAACAACGAGAATTATGTGCTTCGCCTCCACGGGGAAATCACGTCCACGAGAACTTGTATCTTATATTATCTCAAAATGGGAATTACACAGTCCTGCTGCGCACATAGCTGCAGCCTTAGATCTTTCCGGGAAACTCCACGCACATAGCTGGGAGCCCTTCTCTTAGATCTACTCTCTTCTTCTTCAGAGATTACAATGACTCAGGCATCAACCTAGACTATCTGCAACTCAGTGACTAGCTCTACAGCTATCCAACTCTCTAACTCATCTAGCATCTAACCTCTAATCTCTCTAACCCTTTTCCCTTTACAATTACACATATATATAGGTGGCCTTGAGGGTCGCACCTTTACAAAACTATGGGCCTTTCCCAACAGTAATCCCCAAAAACCCTAACCGCGGACATGGCTAGGTGTACTATAGGCGCCGCTTGCAGTCATGTCGCTGCTTCCTGTAGACTCCGTGATTTCCGGCGCAGATTGCGGGTATGGGCGCCGCTTCATCGGTGACTGCTCCTTGTCCTTCACCTTCAATGCTTTGGTTCGTTGCTCTTCCTTGGTCAGAGCAACCATAACTTCTGTACTTAGCCTTAATGAGGGTAGCTGAGCCCTCTATTCCGTCGCTTCATTTATTGTGGTAGCTGAGCTTTCTACTCAGCCACATTCACTCTCCTTTGACGTGTGTGCACGAGCTCCGCGATTTTCGGCCCGTAATCTACGCTGAGCTCGTCCATCTGGCACCGTACTACGCACTGTTCACTTCTGCCCAAAATTGGTTCTTTTACTCAAACTTAGCATTTTTTCCCTTCAATACTTGTGCTTTTTCCTCAAAATTCACAGCTTTACTATAGTTGCAGCCTATGCTCCAACAAAGCATTGGAGAGCACTGTCGTCAATCACTTCAACCTAAACTTGGTATGCAGGTATTGAATCACTTTCAAAAATGATGATTTCATGTTCTTCTATTTGAGAGGTAATTCATCATCTAGTGGATGGTGGTTCTTCCTCAATATGATAGAGGCCTCAAATATGTCGAAATTGGTCAATTGGGAGATTGGCCACAGTGAAAGGTTAAATTTGGAAATAAAATAAAATTTACAACCTAAGGCCTACTACAACATAAAACCAATAACATATTCCTAGCCAAATCTAGGAAATCAACAAGAAAACCGATTGGATAAAAGGACTCTTATGGAGGCAGGGTATCAATCTCTAACCCTCCCACAATAAAAAAATTAATGAATTTATTAAGACCAATAGACACATTTAACTAACCCCATGCAAGGAAGGAGTAGAAAAATACTCCAAGTTGCTTCCAAATCACAACCTGCTGAATTCCATTTCTCACATAAAATAAATCCATTGGTGGTGTAATATCCCAAATTTGGTTGATTATGGTTATTCTATATATTGGGTGTAAGCCATAATGCACACGATTTATTTTGATGATATATATATACTGGGCGTAAGCCCCAATGCACATGCTTTACTTTTGTTATATATGCTAGGCGCAAGCCCTGATGCACATGATTTACTTTTGTTAGATATATATATTTGGCATGGACCTTAATGAACACGGATTATTTTTATGTACTGGGCGTAAGCCCCGATGTACTTGGTTGATGTTTATTATGTTATTGGGTACAATCCCTACTATATTGAGACGACCTTGGTATGTATTGTGTAGAAGTTCCAGTATACATGATTTGACTTCTATGATGTGTTGTGCATAAGCCCTGCAGCAACTGGGTTACAAGACTATGTGTTGAGCATAAGCTCTGGAACACATAGGTAACCCTAGCAAATAAATGATTTAGTGTTGGGCATAATACCTGGAGCACTCCAACATGATGTTCAGCATAAGCTTTGGAGCATCGGATCTTTGGCCATTGTATCCCTAGGTGTATCTTACAAATGCATCCTAGTACTAGTGTTGAGCGGGAAGCTCTGGAATTGCACTAGTGTAACACCCATTTGAGAGTGTTGAACATAAGCTATGAATAACACTTGGGGTTACTTTAATTAAAAGTGTTGAGTTGAAAAGGCTCTGAATAACACCAGCTGTCATCATACTTATTCAAATGATTAATTGAATCACTATTTGTCTCTCATCATGGACCGAAAGATATTGCCACAAAATATGAGGTAATCCGACATGCAAGGAAATCTAGGGCTACCTTTCATAGTCAATCGACCAAACCCCACATGAGGCCTTGTTAAATAATTAACCTAGACTAAGAAAGCATCGAATAAACAATTATGATGCATGGGTATTTATAAGATGAATAAAATTAAATAAGTCTTTTATATACATATATGAAAATAAATATATATGTAAATTTATTTTGAAGAAATAAAGATAAAAGATCTAAGTGAAGTCTGCCTACATATATTAGAATCATATATATGTGAAGTAATTAAAAGGAAATAAAAGATAACAAAAGTTAATAAGTAAAAGTATATATATATATATATATATATATATATATTTATAACTAGATAAATAAATTAAAATTGTGTCCTACACTCAAGTAGGAACTAGTAAAAATTTCCTAGTTATAGAAAAATGGCTGACTTCTAAATATATTACATAAAATTCCAACTAAGAGTTATTTTCAAGAAAATGTATTAAAATATTGAGATAAATCAAGATAACCAAAATACCCCTTTCGAAAAGAAATCTATTTAAAGGAAAAAGCCAAGAGAGGGAAGGATCTGATTTTTATTTCTGGATGAGTTCAGAGAGAATTCCAAACCTAGCATTTAGAAGCAAACAAATATTAACTCCAAGATACCAGTAGCCTCATCCCTAGGTACTCTAGATCTTCTTGCATGTTGGAACCAGCTTGGGGCTGATATGATTAAGAACCAGGAACGGTTCTAGGTCAAAGGTTGGGAGGAACGTGGCAATTCTGAGGTCATTTGGTTACCATTCAATAGTTCAGATAAGAATATTTGTTTTCCATTAACTCGTGTTTGAAGTGTGCAGGTTTTAAAAGAGGTCCAATCAGTATAGTTTAGGTAAGAAATTATATTTGCATATCAAAGTTTCTTTAGTATTACAGGCTAAAATGTATAAGCATGGTAAATTTCCTTATGACACTGTAAAATTCTCTTTCTTAGAATTCAGGTTACCATTATTAATTCTGGAGCAAGGGAATAGGCATTGTCTCCCTCGTTTAAACCTTAATCTATTCCTAATGTTGAAAGTTTAATTATGTATAGCTGTTATGAACCATCAAACCTTTCTTGCTTTATAACTTTTCGATCTAGTAGAACTACCCAAGCTAGCTTGTGCTAGATCTCAATCTTTTAAAACCACTGTATAAGTTTCCTTTTATTTAAAACAAGATTATGTTATAATCTTCCAAACCCTGGAATATTCATAGGGTCATAATACTAAACGAAATAAGCCACTGTCTTAAATTTTTTATAGTAGAGTCATCTCTTTCAGAGATCGATTCTCTTTAAATTCCAAACCTAGATCCTAGGTTTTAAGCATAATTTAATTAATTCGGAATTTATACACAGTAGCAACTACCAAATAGTAAACACACTAATTGGAATTTATACTTTCATGCTGAGTCTAATAAAGCCCTAATAGGCGTGAAGCGAATCGCTTCCATAAGTAATAATCAACCAACATAACATTTAAACAAATTAAAAGAACAAATGCAATTTTAGAAATAAACATTTAATCAGAGCCTTGAAGAGACCATGTTAAGATTACAAACACAACAGACATTACGATAAACAATGGATTAGTATAACCATAGAATATTCATTACAGTCATAATCGTACAACCACAGGCCCATAAATTAAATCAACTGAATATCTTAACGAGGGCACACAATATTTCTTTTATCAAACATTAAATACATCCTACCAACACTCAGGCTTGGGATCGAATTCCTTAAGCAAAATTCGAACCAACTATTGGAAGGAATGACCACACTACAGTGTTGGTTACACATCCCAACACTACAACTTTAAAATCTTTAAGAAGAAAGTAATGCAAACCAGAACTAAGGCTTTTCCCGCACCATTGTATAAATGTATTTCCAAGTAAATACTTTCTTTCATATACAGTAAATTACAATTATTCAACCATAGAGCCACCACTAGTACACCTAAGGAATATCATCCCCATTTTAATAAATAAATCTTACAAATAGAGCATTGATCACAAGCTAAAATGATGTGAAATCTTTATAATTTAAGAACAACAAAGAACTGAACTCAAATTCTCCAGAATCATTATCAACATCAGGGCTCTGCCCAGATACAATTTCTAAGAGGTAAACAAAAAAACACAAGCTATAGAATAGACCCATCATGAACGAAAAACCCTTTTCTCAAACAGAACAAACATATCTACGAATTGATTCACCCTAACAACATTAGCTACAGGAAAGAGTAGGATACACCAAAGCGTTAAAATGAAGCATTTACAAACCAACGATTTACTTCATTTTCTACCTAGATAAAAACATAACAACCATTACTAATTATAAAACAGAGAATGTTTGGTATTTCCAGAATTAGATATTAAAAATTACATAGGCTCGGTAGCTTCTTCCCATAGTCAATAAGTTTTACAAATTTATTTAAACACCCACAGGCCATACGCCCTAAACCCTACAAAAAACCCTGAGTATTGTATCATTCAAATCACCATGAAATTTAGTGTTTAGTGAAGCCAAGAGGTTGTCTAGGAATCCTCGCCACTCCAAATGGAAAGCCATTACACCACAAACAACACATCCCCAAACCTCTTTCAAAACCCAGAACGACCACTCTTAGGTGAGGGACATATAAGCTTGGGCTTACCCGAGTTTGGGTGGAAAGTATTCTTTCCTTGTAGCTCCAAACCCCGACCAAACACTACGCCATAATGTCACAAGCCAAGTCAAGGGATTAATACGTGAAACATGTTAATAAATAAAACAAACATAGATACGAGACCATATAGGAGAAACACATACCTTTGGGGTTACTGTGCAACACTAGGACCTTGTCAATGCAACCATTACTTATCCCACGCCATTTCCAAAGACCACCGAATAGGGAGCTCGATCCCCTGCTCCAAAATAGCTTGCAAAGAGGTTTTTGAAACCCTCTAGTTTCCGCTTATACCTTGAAGCCAACGTGGAGGGTGACCGTGATGCCTTCACATGCCACACTTAATGCACCAAATACCTCCACTAACATCTAGATCGAATATCCATTCCCTATAGTTGTAATTGCTTCCAAATTGTGGTTATGTATTTTTTATGCATATACCATTTGGTTCCAAAATTTTAAACCTTTACAACTTGGGCAAGTTAGCCTTTTAAATTACTTTTAGCATAGGTTGTTCCTTAGCACCTTTCTACAAGGAATTTCTTCATGTTTTAGTTAATAATGAAGTAAGTAAGCCCAATATCATAAGAGTCCTTCATACCTTTTCGTTGGGACGTTATCCAACCACCCTTTTCATACTAGAAGCATAGTTAGTATAGCCACAACTTTTAACTTAAAAGAGACTAAGTTATGCGTTAAGTCAAAACATCCATTATAAACAAGCATGTAGTAATTAGATAGAACAGGAAAATAAACATCAGTACAAAAAATGAGAAACATCATCGCATAATAAAGGATATAAATATCACAGTAAGAAAATAAGCCACCATGCATTAATCAACAAAAGGAACCCAGATCAAGAATATAAGTATCTCTCATAATAAGTTTAAACAGTTCTAAAGTTAATTTTAAACTGAACCTTAGATCTTAGTGATTTTATCAACCCATTAATTCTTATTTTTATTTTTATATTTAAGGGACATTACGAGTGGTATCGAAGTGGTATCAAAGCCCAGTTACAACACTAAGAGACCTTTTGGGCTCACTACAAAAGACATCCGCTGCAGAAATGTATTTCAAGAATATACTTATGATTTTTACAAAAACTAACATAATTTTTTTTACGGACTGACTAAACATTTCAGGTATAAACACAATCTAAATCATGAACGCAGAAGAAAACAACAGTAGACACGAGAACTTGAATTACCCACCCCGAGAAGAAGAACACATGGTGGAACTGAATTCAGATTTGATGAAGACACTACAAAGTTTACAAGTAGATTTATAAAGTTTTAAAGATGACAACATGAATGAAAGACGAGAACAACAAGCAATCAACGAAGCTCTACTTCAGAGATTGAAAGGGGTAAACCCCCTTAGACAATCCACCCATTCAACAAACATATCGAAAGAAAACTATTGTCACACAAAAAGGTCCAACAATCCTTAAGAGGAGGGACGAGAAGAACACACACCTGATTTCATGGAAGAAGACTATAAAATCTCTTCTAGTAATGGTTCACCCTCCCCTTGCAAGAAAAGGCAGAAAAATGATGATAGTTTGCAGGGAGAGTTATGAAAGATCAAAGACCCAACATATGAAGAGTGGCTATTAGGAATGAATACATATTTCCGAGTGCACAATTATTCCGGTGAGATGAAGGCGGGACTAGCCATTTATAACTTAAACGGAAAGGAAACAAGGTGGTGGAGATACCTAAAGCATACTAAAAAGCACGAAGTAGAAGATATCAGATGGAGCACTTTCAATAATTTGTTTCAAGACAAGTATATGTTAGAACGGTTCTTTGACAAAAAGATCAAAGAATTTCATGAACTAAGGATGGGATCCCTAACCATGGATGCCTTCATCAATAGATTTTTGGATGTGCTACATTATGTACCATACATAAAACATGAAAAGGTCAAGATACAACAATTTTTGGGATGTCTTCCTCCCAATTTTCAAGAGAAAATTGAGTTCAGCATTCTCAAGACTCTAGACATAACATTGCACAAAGCTAAACTGTGCTACAAACATGGAAAATCGAGAAATGATAACATAAACATAAGACAGAATAGATTCTGGTCCTTTTTCGACAACCGAAGACTAGGTTTTAGGCCACCTGTTGGCAGGCGGTTTGGTAAGGAAGAGTCGCAGCATCGCCGATGCTGCGACACATCAGAAGAGGTCATGGAAGGCAGAAGAATAGACTATTTTATGTATTTTTGAGTCGATTGTACCGCAGTAGGTGGGTTTTTGGGTCATTGGACCATATGAGATGTATTTTTGAGTTGATTGTAGCGCAGTAGGCGGGTTTTTGGGTCATTTGGACGATGTCAATTAGATTTTGGGTCAATTGTCAAGGTGTCAGTTAGGAAGTTGTTAGTAAGTGGACAAGCACTGTAAAGGAGAAAGCCTATATATAGACAAGAAGTTGTAGGTCGGGAGAGCGGCAGCAGAGGAAAAAGAAAGATAGATCTTGGAGATATGGGTTTTGCATATGTTATGAGATCTAGTTTTGTCGAGATATTGTATCAGGGTTTTTCTGGAGTAATATGACACGACAGAACTGTTTTGGTGAAATACCGTGTGTATCTTTTGTATTAATGCCTAATGTGATGATTTCTTGCTGCAGTTAACCTTGTAATGTTATATCTGTCTTGTTGCAAAGAATGATTCTGTTACAAAATGATATTGATGTTAATCTTGAATGCATAAGATCTGTTTTGGATAATACGATAAATAAGTTAAAAATGCAAATGCCGCAACACCCTCCTTCATTCGGCGGAAACATGGTTCCATCCACTCTCCCTTGATCGCCTCGGGTGAGACCTCATCTGCTCTACAGGTGTTGCTGGGCAGGGTCAAACCTGTCCGGGCCAGTGATCAGGGAGATCGCGGTGGGTTGGTGTCGACAGTGATGAGAAACCCTGTCGACTGGGTTTGAGTCAACAAATGGCTACGTCATCGGGACCATGTATGAAGTGAAAGGAGGACATGTTGTGGCACCCGACGAAACTGGAGATCCAAGAATGGTTTGATCAGAAGTTGCAGGAATTCGCTGAAGAGGAAAGCCAAAACACTCGGATGATAGTAGGATAGTGGGTAGATAGATACATTCATGACAGTCCACATGAATGGTTCTTCTGTGAGTTCCTGGTCCTATTGTTCGAATGGTTGGAAAGATTGACCTTCCAAAAGAGGAACTTCCAAGGTGGTGAACCGACGACCTGGACCCCTGAATTGATTCAGGAACTGCAAGAAGTTGATAATAAAGCATCGTGGGCTTTCGAAGTGTGGTTCGATAGCATCCTAGAGGGCTATATCACAGAGTTCGCGGTTGATACTCAGAATTCCTATAGTGAAGAGGAGAGATATTTTTTTCGCGAACCTCGGGACAGGTTTTTACTTTCGCTTCAACTGTCAATCAAGATGCTTATTTGCGAAAAGGGTATATTGAAGATGCATCTTGATCAATAGACAGCCTAGTGGGCAAAGGCCATGGGTACCGCGACAGTTGGGGGGCAGTACATGGAATGTTAAGTGGTAGATGGGTGTAGGTCATGATGAGACTATGAGTGAAGCCGAGGAAGAAAGTGGTCTTACGAGTCGAGGAGCGAGGTTCCGATAGGAAAAGAGGCAGAGGACAGGAGAAGGTCCTGCTACAGTAGAACTGCAAGACCATGAAGGAAGACCACATGGGACGAAGTGACCTCACATTCTTGACAAGGAAAACTAAGCTATGCCCAGGATAGAGGCAGGATCAAACCCCAGCACCAACGTACCCACACCTCCGCTCACTATCTCTCAGATAGCAAGAAATACCACTTCGATACCGCCAAGTTCGTCAATCCCACAGAAGTTAATTGGTAGTAGTATATTGAAAGGAGGGAGGAATCCCAGAATGGAGGGCGATGATGCTAAGTTATCATTGTTCCACAGGAGTGGGACAGACAACCTAGAACAATATTAGTTTTTGTGTGAAGCGGTTTGGACCATAAAACAGAGCACCGATGATGCTGCTAAAAAAGGACAGTTAGCGATGACTCTGTGAGGTTGTGCATTAGATTGGTTTATGAAGTTTCTTCTAATCCCTATAGGAGCCCCAGAGAAGTTGTTGGATGAGATTCGGGATGGGCTGATTGTCGAATTTAGAAAGCCCAAGTGTGAGGCTCAATATATTATGGAATTGAAAGAAATTAAGTAGTATCCCAATGAGACGGTATGGGATTTCGAGCAGCGATTCAAGACACCGAAGGAAAAGGTTAGTTTTGATATGAGTGCCATCCAACATAAAGAATGGTTCATCGGAGCACTGCTACCACATATTTGGCTACCACTGATGCAACAAAACATCTCGACGCCCAGTGAAGCTCTAGAGATTGCAATGCGATTGGAGGCATCGCCGATTGGAGAAAATGCAACCGAGATGTCACAGATACAAACACAGCTCGCTAACTTAACTATACAGCTGCAAGATTTGAAGCAGGGCAAGGAGCGGTGTGAAGATGTCTGGTGTACGCGATGTCGAGGAGAAGGGCATACGAAGGACAATTGCCTAGACTTCTGCAATTATTTTGTTTCAGGAGCGCCAAATCCATTGAATGGTGGTAGCATGTCGTGGTGTCGCATTTGCCATGTGTATGGGCACAGCCATGACAATTGCTCATATATGCAGAAAATGGTCACCACCCCAAGGAATCTTTATTGTACATTCTACAAATTAGTGGGTCGTGACGACAAGGATTGCTGTGCATATGGGTTGCTACAAGAAAGAATGTGTGATGCATTCTATGTAAATGACGACCAGTGTGCTGTACAACATCCACAAATGTAGGTAGCCCAGCCGCTACCTCAATCGCAGATGCAGTTTGTACCGCAATAGCAGCAACCGCCACAGTTCATTCCGCAATATGCTCCAATGCAGATGGCTCCACAGCAGCCACAATATGTACAACAACCGCAATATGCACAACAAGGGCAAGGAATGCAGCCGGCACCAATGCAACAATAGTTCAACCAACCACAGTACCAACAACAACGAGGATTCCGGGGAGGATACCGGGGAGGCCATGGCGGAGGATTTAGTCATAGAGGAGGACGAGGTGGTCGCAGACCTGTTCAATGCTATCACTGTGCGGTATGGGGCCACTACCAACGAGACTTTCCACTACTACAGAACCAGTGTACATTCTGCTTTGTTAATGATCACATGGTTGAGAATTGTCCATAGTTGATTGCATGATGGCAAGCAAGAAATAATCCCCAGTTGCAGACCTAGCCCTAGGCACAGCAGCCTGCCCAGAACCAAGTGCAGCAACCAGTGCAGAACCAAATTATGTGGCAGAATCAGAATCAGAATGTGAACCCATCCAGGAATCCGCCGTTGAACCAGACCCAGGGTGCGAATATCGCGACAATTTCTGCAGAGCCAAGACTGCAAGATGCTTCTGTTGCCGTGGTCACTTGCAAAGGAAAGACAACTGGAGTGATAAATCAATGATCAAGTTAGCCAGACAAAAGAAGGTATCATTTGACATTGATGCGGAGTGGGAGACGTTTCTTCAAGCACAACGTGCACTAGAAAACGACCGAGGTAAAGCTGTTGTGTATGACATGCCCTCTACTTTTGATGCTACTTCGGATGCCGGCCCATCACAACGGTTTAGAACACTTCGAGCATTTTTGGAACATTGTTTGTCCCTAGAAAGAGATCCCGACGTTCTTGCTGCGATTGAAGCCTTGTTGTGACGACCGGCCCAGGATCAACAAGAGCTCACGGTTAATTCCTTGCAACGACGGAAGACGGGTAAGGAGATGCGGATGAATATTCAAATTGGTGACTACGATGTTGATTCGGTTATTCTGGACCTTGGTTCAGATGTCAACATCTTGACCAAGCAGGCTTGGCAGAAGATGGGGAGACCCCCATTGAGTTGGTCTCTTGTACAGCTCCGATTAGCTAATCACGCTAAAGTAACACCAATTGGGAGAGTTCCACGAATGGTGATGGACATTGAGGGAATGAAAAAATATGTCGACTTTGATGTAATAGAAGTAGTCAAGGGAGGAAGCTCTTATCTAGCATTATTGGGGATTGGGTGGGATAATGATAGTGGAGCTGTAATCAACTTCAAGCAATGGATGATGACTTTTGAAAATCGTGATCTCAGAGTTATCCCCCCATTGGATTCGGCTGAAGGAGGATGCTACATAGAACCAGTGCAGGACGACGATCCCAGTGGATGGGACCATGCATTCAATATTTCTGAAGATTATACCCATCCAACTACCAACGGCGAGTTGGGATGGCGTAGTGACAGCTCTACGTCTTCTGACTCTGATGATGCACTAGAATATTGGCAGAACTACTTGCACGAGGTATCGCTCCGTAAGTGCGGGTTGGTCACATAGTTATTATGCTGTGTCACAACTGAAACGGTTACACTACCAATATATGAAGGGCTTCCTGGCTTATTTGACTTTCTGAAGTAGTTCGAAGAAAGAGTTTCCAAACATCAGCAATTGTTGGCATTGAACGAAGCATTGAAGGCTGCTCCAACACGCTGGTGGGAAACACACAAGGCATCCATTGATG
Organism: Larix kaempferi; assembly: GCA_027924585.1. NCBI lineage: Eukaryota > Viridiplantae > Streptophyta > Pinopsida > Pinales > Pinaceae > Larix > Larix kaempferi. Next base: position 6,764,251 of record BSBM01000940.1, on the reverse strand, counting down.
GATGGTTGAAATGCCAAAGATTGATGATGGTACACTTTGGTGATACCGAGGCCTACCACACTGGGAAGTATGATGGTCGAGACAACCCTAGTGGTCATTTGATGGAGTGTCAACGGTTATGGGTATCGTGACCAAAAGATGAGTGGGTCCATGCTTTTATCCATACATTTGATGAGATGTCGTGATCATGGTATACTGCAGCTGAGTTGCTAGGGGAAATTTGTACTTGGCTGGAGATCACAGTGTGTTTTACCCATACATTCAGTTTTGCAGATGTTGATCCAGAGGTCAATAATGCATTACAACTCATCCGTGATGTAATTCTGCAGGTTGTCCCGGTGGCCTATCTTCCAGATCCGCATACGCACTGCCAGATGTAGTCTCTCATGGAATGCTACAATATCAGTAGTGGTCCAGAAGATGGTGGTGATCCGCAAAATGTGAATATCCCGGAATCAGAAGGAAGTCGTGCTATGGTACCCCCTGATGTGCCAAGTGATCCTATTAGTCAGCTGCTGAAAATCCACAAGATTAACATTGGGCCAGAGGACACTCTGAAGTTCACAAATGTCGGGGATTACTGGGATGATGAGCTGATAAGCAAGGTCACTGATTTTCTCCATGAGTTTCAGGATGTATTTCCGACAAAGTTTTCCTACATGAAGGGGATCCTGGGCGACTTAGGGGAAATGAAGATTCAATTAAAACCAGATGCTAAGCTGATCCGACAGTGACCCTATCGATTGAATCTACGACATAAGGAGAGGGTCAAGGTAGAATTGGATCACATGCTGGACGTTGGTATCATTGAACCGGTTGAGGAGTCGGAATGGATTAGTCCTATGGTGGTACAGGATAAGAAGACTGGCAAAGTGCACATTTGTGTCGACCTCAGGAAGCTAAATGATGCATGTTGGCACGATCCGTTCCCAACCCCATTTACTGACGAAGTGCTCGAAGGTGTGGCTGGCCTGGAGATGTACTCTTTCACAGATGGGTTCTCTGGCTACCATCAAATCCGCATTGCCAAAGAAGACAACAGTAAGACAACTTTTGTTACCAAATGGGGCTGCTTTCAATACACCGTGATGCCATTCGGCTTGAAGAATGCGCCTGGGATATTTTCGCGAGTTGTTGTTGCTGCATTCAAAGATTTCATTCATAAATTTTTATAGGTATACATGGACGATTGGACGGTCTATGGGTTGGTCTACGATAATCTGGCGAATTTGCGATTGATGTTGGAGTGATGCCGGCAGCATCAGATATCGTTGAGCTTAAAGAAGTGTATCTTCTGTGCACCGTTTGGCATAATGTTGGGTCATATTGTGTGTAAGCAAGGATTGTTGGTTGACCTAGTAAAGATTGCTCTTATTCTGAGTTTGACACCACCCACTACTATTAAGAAGCTACGGGTGACGCTGGGACACACAGGGTATGATCGCATGTTCATGAGGGGTTATGCTGCGATTACTGCCCGTATGTAGAAGTTGCTGAAAAAGGATGCGACATTCCAGTGGAGCCCTGAATGTCAGGATAGCTTTGAGACACTAAAAACGAAGATGGCTTCGACGCCGATATTAGTATTTCTTGACTGGAGTAAGGAATTCCATGTTCACATTGATGCCTCATTGATCACGTTGGGAGTAGTATTGGCCCAGCCCGGAGAAGGGGATATTGATCACCCCATTGCTTTTGCCAGCCAAACGTTGTCATCTACAGAAAGAAACTACACTACTACAGAGAGGGAAGGTCTAGCAATGGTTTACGATTTGCAAAAGTTTCACCATTACTTACTGGGAGGCCATTTCAAGATGTTCACAGATCATTCTGCATTAAAATACCTGGTCAATAAGCCTTTGTTGGGGGGGAAGATCTATCAATGGCTACTTCTATTTCAGGAGTTTTATTTTGAAGTAATTGTGAAGCCAGGGCGGTTAAATGTTGGCCCGGATCATCTCTCCTGGATTGAAACAGGGGAGGAGCCAACTACCATTGAAGATGGGTTGCCTAATGCACAATTATTTAAAGTGGAAATTGCTGATGGATATTTTGAAGAAATTGTTCAGTACCTAGCGACAGGTACCGCACCAAAAGAATTCACCACTCATCAGAAGAAGCAGCTGGTAGTCAAGGCTGTAGACTTCCAACTAATTGTAGGCACGCTATACAAGATGGGCGCTGATGAGATATTGCGACGATGCATTTTTCCACATGAGAAAGCACAGATCCTTTCTGAAGCACATGTAGGAGTGGCTAGAGGGCACTATGGTGGCCATGCGAGGGCAAGGAAGGTGCTTCAAGCGGGGCTCTGGTGGCCTACGCTGCATAGTGATGCGACAAATTATGCATGATCGTGTGATGTTTGTTAGAGAACCGGGAAGCCTTCCCGACGAGATGAGATGTCGTTGATGCCTCAGTTGACGTTGCATCCATTCGACAAATGGGCAGTAGATTTTGTGGGAACCATTAATCCCCCAGGTAAGCGCACTGGTGCTAGGTATATCATCATGGAAACTGATTACCTAACACGATGGGTAGAAGCTGCACCAGTCATTGATTGTTCTGCGGACACAACAACATGGTTTCTCTTTGACCACGTCGTCACTCGCTTTGGCTACCCTAAGATATTGTTGAGTGGTCAAGGAAACCACTTTATCAATCACACCATCAATGCACTGATGGAGGAATTGCAGATCCAACATAAGAAGAGTACACCCTATCATCCGCAGGCGAATGGCATGGTGGAGGCTTTCAATAAGATATTGGAGCATGCACTGACAAAGCTATTTAAAGTGAACCAGCATGACTGGAATCTAAAAATCCTAGCAGTATTGTGGGCCTATCGCACCACATGTAAATGACTGATATGGAAGACACCATTCAAGCTAGTATATGGGCAAGAGGAGGTTATTCCTATGGAATATATCATTCTAAGTCTGTGCATAGCGGTAGCAACTGGCATGGATGATCAAGCAACATTAGAGGAACATTTTGTACAGTTAGTACAGCTGGAGGAAGATCACTTCATCGCCGATTTCCATCAGGGTATGGAGAAGGATTGTCAGAAAGCTTGGCATGATCGCCATATCAAGAACAAACAATTTCAACAAGGTGATTTGGTGTTGTTGTATGACAACAAGTTTATGAAACATCCAGGAAAGTTGTAGATGCATTGGCTTGGTCTATATCGCATTAGTGGCCTTACTTCAGGAGGAGCGGTATAGTTGCAGCAATTGGATGGAGCGATGCTCCCCAAGTTGATTAATGGTAGCAAGTTGAATCCCTATCGCTCAGGCTTGGAACAACGTGATGCCTGAGTTGCATCAGGAAAAAGAACAAAAAAAAACAAAAAGAAGTGGATTGATTGGTGACAGGATGGCGCACCAACAAGTATGGAATGTGGAAGCAAGGAGGCTTCTGCTGCAAGTTTGGAGCAGTCTGCGACAAGTAGTAACGTTGTGCTTGGGTCACATCTAAAATCATTACATAGATGGGTTTTTTCCCTTTTTGACAGATATGATCGTTCATCGATTTCAATTGTGTCAGAAGAACGCACGTTTGGAATCAGGGATACACCGAGGCAGCATGGCCGATGGCACTTGAAAGGATGGTTTGCATGGTTGGAACAACACATCCACCACGGCAGCATGGCCATAGAGATGCTTCACACATTTTTGCATGTAGGGAATCAGGCGGAGGTACGTTTCCTCCAAAGTCAGGATAATCGTCATACGAAATAGTGGAATATTATGATTACCCTGGAACGCGCACAAGTGGTGCAACGGATTGCCGAGGCAGATGAATGACTGAATGCATTATATAAATATAGGACCTAAGGAGAGTAAGAACACATAGGTTGTTTCAGTTAAGAGGGGTTATGCTATGAAAGGCTCCATCATTTTGCTAAGTTAGGAATTCCAAGGAGGTTGTCGAAATGATCCATTTTATTTTGTGTGGTAGCACACCCGATGCGCTTAGAGCCCAAACCACGAGTGTCCATGAGTAGCTGGAGAAAGCTATGCCTCAGACACTCTGGGGTTACAAGCATGAAGTTTCATCTGAGATTTCTAGGCAGTTGGTGATGGTTTGAAGTCTCGTGGTCCCTATGACCACATGAAAGGTGGAGGTCGTCGGCCCTGGGTCCCTGTAACATGTGCTTATTGGTGCAAAACAGATGTACCAGAACCACTGGCTTGTTTTACACCCTGGCGTTGCTTGCAAAATTCCTCTCCATCTCCAATTGGTCTCTCGAGACTGGAGGATGAGTTTGCAAAGCCTGCAACAGTAAGCTGGGAAGAGTCCACTTTTGGGTAAGAAGTACATGACAGTGAGTAGATGATCAGTGTACTAGAAGGAGCAGAACAACACCGCGCGATCCAGATGGCAAGAACAGTTGTAGAACTCAAGTTTCACCTAGTAGAGTAAAGACCACAGAGTCCACTATATCCAGTTGACGTGGCTCGAGGGTGAGCCACAAGATTGTGTTGGGGGCCTGTTGGTAGGCGGTTTGGTAAGCAAGAGTCACAGCATCGCCAATGCTGTGACACGTCAGAAGAGGTCACAGAAGGCAGAAGAATAGACTATTTTATGTATTTTTGAGGTGATTGTACCGCAGTAGGAGGGTTTTGGGTCGTTGGACCATATGAGATGTATTTTTGAGTTGATTGTACCGTAGTAGGCGGGTTTTTGGGTCATTTGGACCATGTCAGTTATATTTTGGGTAAATTGTCCAGGCGTTGGTTAGGAAGTTGTTAGTAAGTGGACAAGCATTGTAAAGGTGGAATCCTATATATAGACAAGAAGTTGTAGGTCAGGAGAGAGGCAGCAGAGGAAAAATAAAGATAGATCTTGGAGATATGGTTTTTGCGTATGTTATGAGATCTGGTTTTGTCGAGATATTGTATTAGGGTTTTTCTGGAGTAATATGACATGACGGAACTGTTTTGGTGAAATACCCTGTGTATATTTTGTATTAATTCCTAATGTGATGATTTCTTGCTGCAGTTAACCTTGTAATGTTATATTATCTTGTTGCAATGAATGATTCTGTTACAGAATGCTATTGATGTTAATCTTGAATGCATAAGATCTGTTTTGGATACTATGATAAATAAGTTAAGTAATCAAATGCTGCAACACTCTCCTTCATTCGACGAAAACATGGTTCTGTCCACTCTCCCTTGATCGCCTCGGGTGAGACCTCATCTACTCTGCAGGTGTTGCTGGGAAAGGTCAAACCGATCCGGGCTGGTGGCCAAGGAGATCGTGGTGGGTTGGTGTCGAAAGTGATGAGAACTCCTGTTGATTGGGTTTGACTCAACACCACCACCATACCGGAAATAGAATAATAGTTTCCCACCGAACAAAAATTTCAGCCGAACTAGTGCATGGCGAAATGTGCCCACACCAAACACCAACATAATGGCTTTTAATAAAGAAGGCAAGGTTTCCCTGCTACCAGTTAGTTGTTGGAAATGCCAAGGGCCCGACTACTTTAGAGATTGTTGCAACAAAACAGATGGGGTTTTACACAACTTACAAGAAAACCCATTGGTAGGGGACATGCTAGGGACACCAAGAATTTATGCAGCACTCGATGACCAACAAGCGAACCATCAAGCCACTATGGTCGAGATAGAAGGTAAGGTTTCAAACACAACTATTTCAATTTTGATAGACACCGGTGCTTGCCAAATCTATCTTCCCCCCAAAATTGTGGAGACTTGTAAACTAAACCGAGAGAAACATGGGAAACCATGCAAGGTACAACTAGCCACTGGTACCAAACGGAAAGTCTCAGAACTAGTTAAGGAATGTGAGAAATATATGAACGGTTTTCCAACTAAGGTAGATTTAAATATCTTACCGCTAGGATCATATGATGTACTTATAGGCATGGACTGGTTGGAACAATACCATGTCCTTCTTGACTATTTGAACAATTCACTCCTATGCATAGCTGGCCAAGGGAATCAAAGACAGATCCAAGGCATACCCAAGAAGGTTTTCGTCAGGAAGATATCTTCCTTACAAGCAAAGAAGTGCATAAGGAAGGGTTGTAAAATTTTTGCAGTTAACATTCAAATCATAGAAGCCGAGAGATAACAAAAAATCGAGGATTTCCCATTCCTTGGGGATTTCAAATACGTATTCCCCGAGGAAATACCGGGACTACCACTCAGGAGGGACTTAGAATTTTCCATAGAATTAACACCCGGATCCGTACCAGCTTCCAAGGCCCCATACCGCATGAGCACACCAGAGTTGGTGGAGCTCAAACTACAGTTACAAGATTTGATCGAAAAAGGTTACATCCGATCGAGTGTGTCTCCTTGGGGAGCACCGATACTCTTTGTAAAGAATAAGGATGGGATGATGTGGATGTGCATCGATTACTGACAGCTCAACAAGTTGACCATCAAGAACTGATATCCACTCCTTAGGATCGATGACTTGTTTGATTAAGTCAAAGGAGCGACGATCTTTTCAAAGATCGACTTGTGATCCGGATACCACCAGGTGAGGATCCATGACAAAGACATTAGTAAAACTGCCTTTCGAACTCGATACTACCATTACGAGTTCGTGGTGATGCCTTTCGGATTGACCAATGCACTGTCCAATTTCATGTGCATGATGAACATCATCTTCAGAAAATATTTGGATAAATTCGTATTAGTCTTTATCGATGACATATTGATTTACTCCAAAAGTAAGGAGGAACATGAGGAGCACCTCTGGATTGTGTTACGCGTGTTACAGGAACACCAAATTTACGCCAAGTTTAGCAAGTGTGATTTCTACAAACCAAAAATATAGTCTTTGGGTCACATCATTTCCGAGAAGGGAATAGTGATCAACCTGGAAAAGATTAAAGCCATCGAGGAATGGCCTACACTGACTTGCGTAACTGACACAAGGTCATTCTTAGGATTAGCAGGTTGCTACCGGAATTTCATTGAGAACTTCTCACGGATTTCTTGTCCTATGAATGCCTTATACAAAAAGGCAAACAAATTCCTTTGGACGACCAAATCCGAAGAAAGCTTCCAAAAACTAAAACAACTTTTGCTAGCATACCTATATTATGAATTGCTGATCTTGATGGGGATTTCGTTGTTTGCATGGATGCAAGCAAAGAAAGACTCGGTGGATTCCTCGTGTAGAATGACTTTGCAATCTGCTAGGAGTCAATGAAGTTAAAAGAACACAAACAAAACTACCCCACGCATGATCTTGAATTAGCCACCATCATCGACGCTTTAGATATGTGCAGACACTACCTCATGGGGAAGAAGTTCCTATTGAAAACAGACAATATGAGTTTGAAGTATTTATTTGAACAAGCTGACCTAAATGGTAGGAAATCCAGATGGTTGGCCTTCCTTAGCGAGTAACACTTTGAGTTGAAACACATAAAAGCGAAGGAGAAAAAGATCACTAATTCTCTAAGTCGACGAACTCATATGTTATATGAGGTAACTGTGAGTCAAACCGATTTAGAGTTGCTCAAAAGGATTAGAACAACAAGTAGGGATGACCAATTCTATGTCGAAATCCTTAAAAATATTCAGGAGGATAGGTTATTCCAACAACAAAAGGAATATAGGATCGACGAGTCAGGGTTGTTATGGTCGAAAGAGAGACTCTATGTCCCGGATGATGAAGACATTAGGTCTACAAGTTTAATAGAGTTTCATCAAAAACCCTACTCGGGACATCCAAGATAGCAAAATATGATATTGGCAGTTAATAAACACTTATTCTGGCCTAAGTTAAAGGCCGACATAGATTTGTTCATTGCCAAATGCCAAGAATGCCAACTAGTCAAAGCAAAACACCAACACCCTTCAGGGTTACTATAATCACTACCCATTCCAGAGTAGAAGTGGGAGGGTTACCAAATAGAAAGAAACAAAATGATTCCATTTTTGTAGTGGTCTACAAGTTATCCAAAGCAATGCACTTCATACCAATAAAATGGACATACAAAGTTGTCCACATTGCGGACATATTCCTAAAAGAAATCCTCTGATTGCATGGGATACCCAAGGCAATCATCTCGGATAGGGACATGAAATTCACCAGTAATTTTTGGAGATCCTTGTTCTCCAATTTGGAGACACAATTAAATTTCAGTACAGCTTCCCATCCGTAGACAGACAAAAAGACAGAGCAGGTAAACCAGATCTTAGAGGATATGCTTAGAATGTGCGTAATGAAAAATCCCACTAAATGGGAGGATTATTTGCACCTCACAGAGTTTGCATACAACAACGAGTACCAGACCTCTTCCAATTGACACAAGGCACCTTATCACAACAAGGTTCTTGCTTAACATTACACATGACACAACCACAATGCTCACACAAAAAAGATGTAAAGCAGGATACCAGAAGTGGCTTATATTACTTCTACCAATCGGTTACAATGAGGAATAGTTGTAAATACAAACAACTAACTATCGATTGGCCTTAGCCGTTTCAATATAGAAGTAACTACGATGTGTTCTCTTAGTGTGTCAACATCACCCTTTCCTGGTTCACTACGGAACACTGAGCTATGGCTCGATCTCCTCTGCGTTCGGAACCTATGTGACTGTTCTCTCCAATATATAGAACTTCTCCCCGAACTCTACTCTGCAACTCCAACACAATGGAATTGTCCTTTGCTCTACATTCATGCACAATTCTTCTACCCTGCTGCTACTGTTGTTCCCGAGACCACTGCGATCCCCAAGACACGCATCCCCTGTCAGCCGATCCTTCTATGATCCTGCAGACCTGCAACTATCAGCACTGCTGCCGTGCTGCACAACCTCATCTACCTGCACTAACTGCCATTAACTTCCCTAGTGTTGATGTATATGTAACTTTAGAATTTATTTCATATATGTATATTGTATCCCTATAGAGAGGTTATTATTCCTCTGTACGAAAGTGTTGTCATTTGTATTTATAAGTGTCGCAAGTGTCGTAACTTATATATGATGGGTTATTAGACCACCAATTGTGGGGTCAGCCCTAAGTTGAGTTACCATGGGTTATTAGATTCTCCTAGAGAAGTCAGCCCTGTTAGGTTATTAGGAAAGTCAAGTCAGTGTATAAATAGACTGAGGGTGTCACTCTATTTGATCATTCACTTACTCATCTATTCTCTCGCTTGAGTGATGCGCACTAGTGGAGGAGGAGAAGTTGCTAAGGAGACTATCTCTTGTACTTGGGTCTTGTATCATTGCTCTTTCTATCTCTGAGGAAGTTGCGGGGTTTTTCACCTTCTTGATTTTCCCTGAGGAAACTCTATGTCTATTGTCTCTTGTGCTTGTCTCCTGTGATTGATATGCTATACTTGTTATTCTCTCAGATAAGATCCTAGATCATATTGAATTAATGCTCAAACTCTAACATGGTATCAGAGCTAACCTGAGAAGAAAACACTGTGCAGCTGCGGAATCTAGGGCTTCTTTATTTTTGGGTTTCTCTCCATATATATTCAAAGGCAGGAGGCTAGATGGACTCTCCTAGCAAGGGCGCATCTTTTTGTCGAGATAGATTTCAATTATGAGCATTTTTAGTTTTTGACATAAAAATTAGGGTTTCTGCAAAAATTGGAATTTCTGAAATCTGAGACCATGGCTGGAAGATCCTCTGAAAAATTGAAGTTTAGAGCTTTGGATCGAACTTTTTGGTTGGGTGAAGCTCCGGGAAATTAAAACCCTAATTCAGGGTCCTCTCGAGTGAATCCAGAAGTTTCAAGAGCAATTTTGAGGGGTGAAAATTTGCAGATTTCAAAATCTGAGTATACCAGCTTGACCAGCTCAGCAAAGTGCATCTTTTTATTCTTTTAGAAAGTTGAAATTCAAAGTTTGAATTTTTAGGGTTTCTCTGACAAACCCTAATCTAGCTCGAGATCCAGTTTTCAGCAAATCAAGTGGTAAGACCTACTAAATTTTCTATTTCCATTTGAAGTACTCTTTAAGATGTCTCACCACACCAAGCTTGAGGATAAGCTTGAAGGGGATGATAAATTCCGATCATGGAAGTATAGGATTGGGTTAATCCTATAAGAAAATGAATTGGGCACCTACATAAGTGAAGAGGTTCCAGTTCCAGAGGGAGAAGAGGCTAAGGTCTTACACAAGAGGAACTTGGTCAAGGCTAAGAGAATCATTGTTGATTCTATCAGAGACCATCTCATACCACATGTGTCATCTTTGAAGACACCTAAGGAGATGTTTGATTCCTTGACCAAGCTATTTGAAGGAAAGAACATAAATCGAAAGATGACCTTGAGGAATCAACTAAAGAATGTCAAGATCCAGAATGCAGAAAACATGCAGTCTTATTTTTCAAGGGTATCCCAGATAAAAGAACAACTTGAAGTTGTGGGAGAAGATATAGAGAATGGATAAGCGAGGATGACCACTCTTAATGGCCTTCCTAGGTCATGGGATTCCTTCATCTAAGGAATTTGTGCTAGAAAGAAACTTATCACATTCAGTAGGCTGTGGGAATAATGCTCACAGGAAGAAGCTCGGATTATAGCTCGAGAAGAGAAGATGGGGAATGAGGATCAAGCCGTCACAACACACTCCAAGAAGCACGATGACAAGAAATGGCATCATCATAGTAAGAAAGAAAGGCACCACCATCAGAATCAGAGGGGTAACCCCAAACCTCGAAGAAACATGTCCTACATCCGATGTTATAAATTTCATGAGAAGGGACACTATTCTAGGGATTGTCCCAAAAATAATAAAGATGGCTCTCACAAGAAGAAGAGAAACAAAAGAATACATCATGCTCACACTACAGAGGATGATGAACCTCCCAGGAAGAGGGCTACGGAAGAAAGTGAAGATTCTTCAAGTGATGAAGAATATGTTTTGATTTCTTCCCTCGCTGGTACTATTACTTATGGAATCAACGATTGGATTATGGATAGTGGGGCTTCCAAACATATGACAGGATTCAAGGGATCATTTGTGAAACTATCTGAGCATGAATCACCTCATAAGGTGAAACTTGGGGATGACTACCAGTATCCATTAAAAGGAAGTGGTGACACCTCCTATATGCTAGACTTTGGAAAACCTATGAAGATGAAAGATGTACTATATGTTCCAGGCCTCAAGACGAATATTCTCTCCATATCTGCATTGGATGCAAAGGGGATAAGAGTTTCATTTGTAGATGGCCAAGTACCCATGTGTCCTAAAGGTAAAACCATTAGTGATGCAGTGGTGATTGGAGAGAAAGAGGGAGGATTATACAAATTGAAGGGGAAACCTGAACATGCCATGGTACATGAATCCATGGAGCCAAGTGAAGTTTGGCAGAGAAGGCTTGCTCATGTGCACTATAGAGTACTTCCAATAGAAATAAAAGCAATAGAGGGTCTTCCTGAAATCCAATCAAAGCATGAAGGTATTTGCAAAGGATGTACAAAAGGAAAGAACACAAAGAAGACATTTCCAAGTAGTGAAAGCAAAGCAAAAAGAATATTGGAGATTATCCACTCTAATGTTTGCGGTCCAATGTCTTCCAGCTCTCTAAGTGGGTATGTATATTATGTTTCCTTCATTGATGATTTCTCTAGGAAGACTTCAGTTTATTTCTTGAAAAATAAATATGAAGTGTTTGATAAATTCAAGGAATTCTAAGCCTTGATAGAAAATCAAACTGATAAGAAGATAAAGATCTTTAGATCTGACAATGGAGGAGAATTTACTTAAGGAAACTTCAAGAAGCTATGGAATGATTCATGGATTAAGAGGGAGTTGACTACTCATTACAATCCACAACAAAATGGGGTTGTAGAAAGGAAGAATAGAACTATCATGAAAGCAGCTAGTGAAATGCTTCATGACCAAGATCTACTTATGGACCTATGGGAAGAAGCAGCAAGGACAACTGTATATGTGCAAAACATAACACCTCATAAGATACTTGAAAACAAAATACCAAAAGAAGTGTTCACTGGGAAGAAGCCAGAAGTTAGCCATCTCATAATATTTGGTTGTCCAGTGTACACACACATTCCGAAAGAAAAGAGGACAAAGCTAGATCCTTCAGGAAAGAAGGGCATCTTTGTGGGTTACAGTGAAAGCTCGAAGGCATACAGAATCTACATTCCAGGGTTCAAGAAGATTGATATCAGCAGGGATGTAACTTTTGATGAAGACTCAACATTCATCAAATCAAGGAAGACACCTGCTGAAGAAAATGAAGAACCAAGAATACCCAAAACAAAAGACACCACCATGAATGAAGTTATTCCAGAAGAATATTGTGAGATAGAAGATCCACAAGGACCTGTAGATCCACCCTGTGAGAAGAAATCTTACAAGAGGAAACCAACATGGGCTAGAGAGCTCATCCAAGATGCAGAAAGGTATGGTATTCCAGAGGAAGAACACAGAGAAAGAAAAAGGACTAGGTCACATACCAACTATGTTGCCTTACTTTGTGATATTATGAACAAAGAACCTTCCAGTTATAAAGAAGCAGCAGAAAATAAAGAATGGAAGGATGCCATTGTCGAGGAATACCAGTCAACCATGAAGAATGATGTTTTGGATGTGGTCCGAAGACCTGAAGGGAAGTCTGTGGTGACTTCCAAGTGGATCTATAAGATCAAGCATGCTGCAGATGGTAGCATAGAGAAATACAGGGCGAGGTTTGTAGCTCGTGGCTTATCCTAGAAAGAGGGGATAGATTATGAAGAGGCTTTTTCTCCTGTAGCCATATACACTTCCATTAGAATAGTACTCACTCTAGCTGCGGTGATGAAGTGCAAGATACACCAGATGGATCTCAAGACAGCTTTCTTGAATGGTGTAGTCGAAGAGGAAGTGTATGTGGAGCAGCCACTCAGTTTTGAGACACATGACAGGAAGCCATATGTGTGCAAATTAAGGAAATCCTTGTATGGCTTGAAGCAAGCTCCTAAGACTTGGTATGGTAGGATAGAAAACTTTCTATCTAGCTTGCACTTTACCAAGTGTAAAGCAGATTCCAACCTTTTCTACAACGTTGAGGAAGGCAATCCAGTGATACTCCTATTATATGTGGATGACCTGTTTGTGATAGGTGAGGATAGATTGATTGCCGACACGAAGAGGAAGCTTGCTACCGAGTTCGAGATGAAGGACTTGGGGATGATGCACTACTTTCTAGGCATGGAGGTGTGGCAGAGAGCAGATGGAATATTCCTTGGACAAGGGAAGTATGCAATAGAGATCCTGAAGAGGTTCAGGATGATGGACTGCAAGGCCATGGCCACAACTATGGCATCAAACCTGAAGCTTCTGTGTGATGCTTCATCTAAGCCAGTTGATGTCACGGTGTATCGTCAGATGATTGGGTCCTTGATGTACCTGATGAACATTAGGCCAGATATTTGCTTTGTTGTGAACACAATGAGCCAGTTCCTGACAGATCCGAGAAGTGTTCACCTGGTTGCTGTAAAGCATATTCTGAGGTACCTGAAGGGTACAGTTTATTATGGGCTCAAGTATGATGTGAATCAAAAGTTTAACCTAGAGGGTTATGTTGATTGAGATTGGGTAGGCAGTGCCATTGATCGGAAGAGAACTTCGGGGTGCTGCTTCAGTATCAGATCCAGTATGATCTCTTGGTTTAGCAGCAAGCAGTCTTGTGTGGCACTAAGTACAGCCGAAGCAGAGTATGTTGCAGCTTGTTCGGCTAGATGTGAATCAGTATGGCTTGGGAAGCTACTGTCTAAGTTATTTGATCTCCCATTGGATGCTACCTGTATCTTCTGTGACAACCAAAGTTGTGTGAAGTTGTATTAGAACCTAGTGTTCCATGACAAGTCAAAGCACATTGAGATCAAATATCACTATATCAGGGATATGGTGCAGAGAGGAGAAGTGAAGCTCATGTATGTTGCAACGAACGAGTAGATAGCCAATGTGTTGACCAAGCCGCTAGCCAGAGTGAAGTTTGAGTACTTCAGAGAGAGACTTGGTGTACTTCAGATCGAGATTCCTTCCAAGGGGAAGTAATGAGTCCGGAGAGACAGATGCACATGAGCCATTCTTACATGGTGGTAGGAAAGTCTTCCCATGATAAGATGTAAGGGCTGGGCCATTCTCACATGGTTAGAGGAAATTCCTTCCATGGTGACATGTAAAGGGTGGGTGTGGCTTTTCCTACATGGTCAGAGGAAAGTCCTTCCATGGTCATGATGTAATTACCGGGGCTTTTCCGACATGGTCAAAGGAAATTCCTTCCATGGTCGTGATGTAATTGCTGAGCTTTTCCGACATGGTCAGCGGAAAGTCCTTCCATGGTCGTGATGTAATTGCTGTAGCCTTTCTGACATAGTCAGAGGAAATTCCTTCCATGGTCATTGATGTAAGTGTTGAGCCTTTCCCGGATGGTCAGAGGAAAGTCCTTCCATGCCGGTGAGTGTAAGTGCTGTGATGTGTGTGCATCTGGGTTGTGCTCTGTGGACTATGAGCTGATCTGAAGACGATGAGATGACAGTATGATACACAAGTTTTGCAGAGGCATATAATCAGTCCTGAGATGCTCTTGCAAGTTTTGCAAAGGCAGTGTAATCAGTCCTGAGAGATCTTATAGGTTTTGCAGAGGCAGTGTAATCAGTCCTGAGGTGTACTTACTTGATGGCTTGCTCGTAGAGATGATGAAGACCTACATGGAGGCTAGGCCTACAACTAGCATGAAAAAGGGCTCGCTCTGTAGAACTTCCTATGACGAGTAGATTGGAGATTGATTGAGATAGTAGCAGTGACGATGATGATGATCTGATGACGTTGATCTGATGATGATGATCTAGAGAAGAAGACTTGTGCGAGAAGACCTGTGTCGATAAATACCTTCCTAGTTAAGAGGGAGTGTTGATGTATATGTAACTTTAGAATGTATTTCATATATGTATACTGTATCCCTACAGAGAGGTTATTATTCCTCTGCATGGAAGTGTCGTCATTTGTATTTACAAGTGTCACAAGTGTCGTAACTTATATATGATGGGTTATTAGACCACCAAGTGTGGGGTCGGCCCTAAGTTGAGTTACCATGGGTTATTATACTCTCCTAGAGAATTAGACCCTGTTAGGTTATTAGGCAAGGAAAGTCAGTGTATAAATAGAGTGAGGGTGTCACTCTATTTGATCATTCACTTACTCATCTATTCTCTCACTTGAGTGATGTGCACTAGTTGAGGAGGAGAAGTTGCTAAGGAGACTATCTCTTGTACTTGGGTTTTGTATCATTGCTCTTTCTATCTCTAAGGAAGTTGTGGGGTTTTTCACCTTCTTGGTTTTCCCGGAGGAAACTCTATGTCTATTTTCTCTTGTGATTGATATGTTGTACTTGTTATTCTCTAAGATAAGATCCTAGATCATATTGAATTAATGCTCAAAATATAACACTTAGCAACCCCGAACAACTACCAAGAACAGTTTCCTTGACTTCTATTGACAACATGTCGACCTTACTGTGACTTTGCGATAACTTGTTTCCTATCATCATTGACATGTCAACTATCGGCTGTCGTCTCTCGACATTGACATGTCGACTCTCGACCTCTCTCCTTCCGTCGACTAATTCGACAGCTTCTGCTGGACTTGTTAACTTTGACAACCAACCTGCTCATCCACACCAGTGGTCATCAACACTCCCTCTGGTCAGTCTCCTCATGTCAATCAACTTCAACTGATCTACCTAGGCCCCGATGCTCCTGCATCAGACTCCCTAGGTGAAAAAGAACTCAACTGCTTTGTCAGTCTCCTAAACTCTTCTTTGGAAATCCATGTCGCCTACTGCAACTCATCATCCTTCCACCGCACCAAGTATTCTTTCCTTCATGAGCTGCGCGTATGCCCGACTTCACATTCCTCTATTACTTCTGCAATCTCCTCCTTCTGTCAATATGGAATCTGTGTTATCTAATTGATGTTCGACACTTTTGTGCTTCTGCTGCTTGAACCTTCTTCGAACTTGTACAGATCTGAGACATTGAATGTTGATGAAATGCTCAAGTCATTCGGCAGCTCCAACACATAAGAATTGTCCAAAATTTTATTCAGAATCTTACATGGTCCAATGTTTTTCAGCTTCATCTTGTTATAGGTTCCTGTTGGAAATATCTCCTTTCGCAAATGAGCATAGATCAAGTCTCCTTCGCTGAATGACTGTAGTCTCCCCTTCTTATCGGATCTCAACTTGTATGCCGCGTTGCTCTTTTCTATGCGCTTTTTCACATATTCATGAACTTCTTTCATGTGCTATGCAAATGATTCTACATCCGTGCTCTTCTGGGTTTCTATCGGCAACTTGACCAAATCCACCACTCCATGTGGGCTTCTTCCCTGAAAAATTTGGAATGGGCTCAAACCTGTCGACCGATTCATAGAATTGTTGTATATGAACTATGCTTGCACCAACACATTCTCCCACTGCTTGGGTTTGTTGGTCGTCAAACATCTCAGAAGGTTTCCCAAACTTTTGTTTACCACCTCGGTCTATCGCTTTGTTTGCGGATGATATGCCGACCTAAACTACAACCTCGTGTCAAGTTTCTTCCATAGTGTTCTCCAAAAATACCCCATAAACTTAGTATCTTTGTCTGATGTGATACTTTTCGGAAACCCATGCAATCTAACTACTTCTTTGAAGAATAGTACAACAATGCCTGTGGCATCACTTGTCTTCCAACGAGGAATAAATTGTGCCATTTTTGAAAACCTGTCGACTACAACAAATATTGAGTCGCTCCCTTACTGCGTCTTCGACAACCCTAGCACAAAATCCATGCTCAGGTGATCCCATGGGGTATTCGGTACCAGAAACACTGTATACAACCCCGTGTTCTGACTTCTTCCTTTCGCCAACTAGAAAACTCTACATTATCGAACCCACTTTCTGACATCTGCCGCCATCCCTGGCCAATAATACTTTTCTTCGACTAATGCCTTAGTCTTTTTTATGCCAAAATGACCTGCTAACCCACCGCTATGCAATTCTCAGATTAGGTTCTCTCTTACTGATCCTCTGGGAATACACAACTAATTTCCCCTGAACATATAGCCTTCTTGGACAAAATAATCCAAGTATGGAGTTCTGTCGACACTCCAAGGTTCACAACAAGTTTCCCATGCTTTCGTAAAATCCTCGTCGGTAGCGTAATCTATCTTCATCGACTCTATTCCTGTTGCTTGAACTGTCGTCGTGTTCACCAATGGAACTCTTATGCTCAGTGTGTCGACAACCTTATTCGACTTGCGTGACCTATGTCGCAACATGAACATGTATCCCTGTAGGAACTTGACCCATTTAATTTTCCATTGATTTAACTTCGACTGAGTATTCAGATACCTCAATGCTTGGTGATCTGTGTATAACAAAAATTCCTTGGGCAACAAATAATGCCTCCACTTCTTCAATGCTTGGACAATAGCATAAAATTCCTGGTCATAGGCCGAATATTTCCGCTTCGCATCATCCAACTTTTCACTGAAGAATGTAGTTGGTTGTCCCTTCTCACTCAACACTGCTCCAATTGATATTCCACCTATGTCGCAATTGACCTATAAAACTTTGTCGAAATATGGGAGTGCCAACACTGGGCTCTCAGTGACCTTTTCCTTCATTTTTTCAAAGCTCGTTGGGCTACTTCTGTCCATTTGAACCCCCTTTGCGCATGCACTCTATCAACAGTGAACAAATTTGATTGAATGCCCTGATGAACTTCCTGTAGAAAGTGGAAAGTACATGGAAAATCCCCACTCCAGTCACACTTATCGGTTCAGGCCAATCCAATATCACCTTCACCTTTTCTGGGTCCATCACCAACTCTTTACCCGAGATAACGAATCCCAAGTATACCAGTTCTTCCTTCATGAAGAAACACTTTTGCAGTTTCACCATTAGCTTCTCTTCCTGCAACTTCTGCAATACCTTTTGAATGCATTCCAAGTGTTCTGCCTTCATTCGACTGAAAATCAGAATGATGTATAAGCAGACTACGACAAAATTTCCCAGGATTGGTTTCAGTACTTCATTCATCAATCGCCTGAATGTAATGGGTGCATTAGTCAATCCAAATGGCATGACTAACCACTCACCAACCCTTCTTTTGTCTTTAATGTTGTCTTCCATTCATCTCCTTCACTAACTCAAATCTGGTGATAACCACTCTTCAGGTCTATCTTCGTGAAGTACTTCACTCCACTCAAACAATCCATCAAGTCATCCATTCTCGGCAATGGAAACCGATACTTGATCGTGATATTGTTGATAGCTCTGGAGTCTGTACACATTCTCCATTCTCCACCTTTCTTCGACGCTAATACTGCTAGTACCGCACACGGACTCAGACTCTCTCTGATAAACCCTTTGTCCAACAACTTATGGACCTGTTGATCGAGTTCCTGACATTCTATCGGACTCATCCTATGTGGTGCTTTGTTTGGAAGACTTGAACCTGGAATCAAGTCGATTTGATGGGATATGCTCCTTGGCGGTGGCAATCCCATCGGTGTCTTAGCGACTACTATGCTCTTGAACTCTTCGAGCATCTTTCCAACTTCGATCGGAATTTTCTCCTCCATCGTCGCCTTGTCGACACATGGTCCTTTCGGAATGATATCATAACACACTGAATCCTTTTCCTCCTCCATAAGGAATTCTTTCGTTGAACACATCAGCACACATTTCTCCCAAAATTTGCTCTCGCCTTGCTTACCGTCGGCTTGCTCCTCCAGTTTGAATTAAGAGTCATCTGCATGCCAGTCTTCCACGCTGTGACTGTGTTGGCTCGACCATCATAGATCATTTTCCGATCATATTGCCATGATATTCCTAACAATAGATGGCACACGTCCATTGGGATTAAGTCGCACAGTACACTGTCCTCTAACTTCCCAACCTTGAAGTTAATCAAGCACTGTCTGGTTACCTTCACATGATGTCCTTTGAAACCATGAGATCTTGTATGGGTGTGGATGTTCTTGACATTTCAACCCGATATTTTCGATCACCTCTGTTGACACAATATTTTTAGTGCTTCCACCATCAACTATGGTATTGCAACGCCATTCGCCAATTCACACCTTCATTCGAAAGATCGACTTCTGTTGTGTCGGCTCTTGCTCATCGCATTTGTCTTCTTGAACCAACGTTCTGCTGACCATCATGCTTCAGTTCCTTCTTTTTTCCTCTCTACTGTTGTCGGATGTCGAATCTTCCCTCTCATCAACTTGCTCATCTCTTCGACGTCAAGGTTTTGACTCTTCTGCAACATGTAGGTTCTCTGGGAATTCATATGCCTTGTTTCCCGCTCCATGACACTTATAATAGATTATGGCTAGTTGGTTAGCTCACTTTCTGTCAGATAGACCACCTTGACCATACGCACCTCGACCACTGTTCTCACGACTATCGCGTCGGTTTTCGTGTGCTCTTTCCCTTGTCATTGTCCCTTCCGCATGTTGACTATCTTTGACTGTTTCCTTTCTATAACCGCTACTTTGGCCTTTCGCAGAAACAGTCTCCACACCCCGACCAGTCATTCAACCTCTCATCACTGCATATTTCCTCGACAGTTTCACTTCTTCCTTCAGAGCTAACTGGTAGGCTTTGCCCACTGCTATGAATCTTGACATGCTCAATTCATCTTGAATGACATGCTTCAAGCCATTCACATACCTAGTGACAACTTCTTCTCCTTCATCAGTCTGGCCCGACCTTATCAAAAATCTGTATGACTCTTCCATGTACTCCTTCACGGTCATCTCCTTTTGTCAAAAGTTCTGCAACTTCCTGAACAAGGAAATCACATAGTCGTTCGACAAGACCTTTCCTTTCAGCTTGGCAACCATCCTATCCAAAGACTTGATTTTCTCCTTTCCCTTCTTAACTCTGTCAACCTATACATTGTCCCACCACAATTAGGCATGACCCTTCAACCTCAGATATGCTATCTTAACCCACGTAGGATCCTCGATCTGCTCTATGTTGAAGTATTTATCCATCTCTCTGAACCAGTTGATCAAATCTTCTGGATCCAGACTTCCCGAGTAGGTACGAACGTCTATCTTGGTACGACCTCTCATCTCTGTCAAAAGCTTGATCATTTTTTCCTCTGGTTCTTCTCCTGCGGCTTCCCAAGCTTCCACCTCTTCGACTTCCTCATCACTGTGGTCTAGTGCATCAGGAATACAACCACGCCTTTGGATTTCTTTGATCGATGCGACTTAATTTTTCAAAGTTCGCATTGTTCGGACGCACTCGTCGAACATCTCACGATCAACCCTGATTACTATGCCACATGCTGTTTGTCCTTTGAAATTAACGCCTCTGTGATCCATTTTCAACCTTTGTTGAAACTCCCACTCGTCCAATTGCAACCAGAGTTCAACAAGTCATGTACAACTCTACCCAACCTCAGCTGGAGCTGTTCAACGCACTCGCAGTCTTAATACCACTGACATTCTTTTGCACGCAAGATTTTCTTCCTGCTCTGATATAGCTATCCTTCTACTCTTAGGATACTATAGCTCTGATACCAACTAACGCAAGGTGCCTTATCGCAACAAGGTTCTTGCTTAACATTACACATGACACAACCACAATTCTCACACAAACAAGATGTTAAGCAGGATTCCAAAAGTGTCTTATATTACTTCTACCAATCGGTTACAATGCGGAATAAATGTAGATACAAACAACTAACTATCGGTCGGCCTCATCCATTTCAATACAGAAATAACTACGGTGTGTTCTCTCAGTCTGTCGACCTCACCCTCTCCTGGTTCACTCCGAAACTCTAAGCTATGGATCGATCTCCTGTGCATTTGAAAGCTGTGTGAGTTCTCTCCAGTCTACAAAACTTCTCCCCAAACTCTTCTCTGCAACTCCAACACAATGGAACTGTCCTCTGCTCTGCTTTCACACACAAGCCTTCTACCCTGCTGCTGATGTTCCCAAGACCACTGTGATCCCCAAGACATGCATCCCCTGTCAGCCGATCCTTCGAAAATCCTGCAGACCTGCAATTATTAGTGCCCCTATGGTGTTTCAAAACCTCATCTACCCGCAATAACTACCATTAACTTCCTTAGCAACCCTGAATGGCTCCCAAGTACAATTTCCTTGACTTCTGCGCATCCTTCTAACATGCTATAGTAAACCATCACATCGGACATAATGTCTGTCATCTTTGACCCACCTGTCGGATTCACTTTGCACTTAGGCTTCGCCAGTCCACCCCTTCCTCCTCGCTTGTCTCATGCCCAAACCTCTCAATGTCATGGTTTAACAACATGTCGACCTTACTGCGACTCTGTGGCAACTTGTTTCCTATCGACATTGACATGTCAACTATCGGTTGTCATCTGTCGACATTGACATGTTGACTCTTGACCTCTCTCCTTCCGTCAATTGCTTCGACTACTTCTGCTCGACTTGTTGACTTCGACAATCAACCTGCTCATCTGCACTAGTGGTCATCGGCACGCCCTCTGGTCAGTCTCCTCATGTCGATCAACTTTGACTGATCTGTCTAGGCCCCAATGCTCCTCCATCACCAATATGAGCCCCTTCAAGGTACTCTATGGAAGAAAGTGTAGGAAACCAGTGACTTGGGATAGCCCGGTAGACCGACTCATGCTAGGGCCAGACTTACTAAAAGACCTAGAACTGTTAGTCACCAAAGTACAACATAACCTAAAAGAGGAACAAGACCACCATAAAAGTTATGCGGATAAGAAAAGAAAAAACACAGATTACCAAGTTGGTGAACATGTCTTCTTAAAAGTGAAGCCAAAGAGGAGCTCTTTGAGCATGGGGCGATGCAGAAAGTTGGCCCCCAGATTTTGCGGACCCTTTGAGATACTGTCCAAGAAGGGGCCAGTGGCTTATGAGTTAGCCTTACTGACTCACGTAAAAGTACATAATGTTTTTCATGCATCTTTATTAAAGAAATATTTCTATGATACTAATCATGTGATTGTTTGATCCTTATTATCGGTAGAACCTTAGGGGGAGTTTATGCCAGAGCCCCTTCACATATTGGAAAATAGGGAAGTACAACTTAGGAGGTGAACCATCATCAAATTAGAAGTGTAGTAGAGGCACTTTGGTCCTTTTGAGGCCACATGGGAAAATGAAACTACCATGAAGGAGTCTTATCCCTCCTTCTTTCATGATTTCATTTCTAGTCCCTAGAACATTGGGACAATGTTGTTCTAAGCGGGGAGGGATGTAATATCTCGAATTTTGTTGATTATGGTTATTCTATATATTGTGCGTAATCCCCGATGCACATGATTTATTTTGATGATATATATACTAGGCGTAAGCCCCAATGCACATGATTTACTCTTTTCTATATATGTTGGGCGCAAGCCCTGACACACATGATTTACTTTTGTTAGATATATATATTGGGCATGGACCTTGATGGACACAACTTATTTTTTTGTACTAGGCGTAAGCCCCGATGTACTTGGTTGATGTTTATTATGTGATTGGATACAATCCCTAATATATTGAGATGACCTTGTTATGTACTATGCAGAAGTTCCAGTATACATGATTTGACTTCTATGGTGTGTTGGACATAAGCCTTGGAGCACATGGGTTATAAGACTATGTGTTGAGCATAAGATCTGGAGCACATAGGTAACCCCAACAAATAAATGATTTCATGTTGGGCATAAGCCTTGGAGAACTCCAACATGATGTTGAGCATAAGCTCTGGAGCATTGGATCTTTGGCCATTCTATCCTTAGATGTATCCTACAAATGCATCCTAGTACTAGTGTTGAGCAGGAAGCTCTAGAATTGCACTAGTGTAACTCCCATTTGAGAGTGTTGACCATAAGCTCTGAATAGCACTCGGGGTTACTTTAATTAAAGGTGTTGAGTTCAAAAGGCTCTGAATAACACCAACTTCCATCATACTTATTCAAATGATTAATTGAATCACTATTTATTTCTCATCACAGACTGAAAGATATTGCCACGAAATACGAGGTAATCTGACATGCAAGAAAATCTAGGGCTACCTTTCCTAGTCAACCGACCAAACCCCACATGAGGCCTTGTTAAAGAATTAACCTAAACTAAGAAAGCATCGAATAAACAATTATGATACATGGGTATTTATAAGATGAATAAATTAAATAAGTAAATCTTTTATATATGACAATAAATATATATGTAAAGTTATTTTGAATAAATAAAGATAAAATATCTAAGTGAAGTCTACCTACATATATTAGAATAATATATATGCGAAGTAATTAAAAGGAAATAAATGATAACAAAAGTTACTAAGTAAAATTCTATATATATATATATATATATATATATATAAAATTTTATAACTAGATAAATAAATTAAAATTGTGTCCTAAACTCAACTAAGAACTAGTAAAAAGTTCCTAGTTATCAAAAAATGACTAACATCTAAATATATTACATAAAATTCCAACTAAGAGTTATTTTCAAGAAAAGGTATTAAAATATTTAGATAACTCAAGATAAACAAATTGTCCCTATCCAAAAGAAATCTATTTAAAGGTATAAGCCAAGAGAGGGAAGGATCTGATTTTTATTTATGGATGAGTTCAGAGAAAATTCCAAACCTAGCATTCAAAAGCAAACAGAGATTAACTCCAAGATACCAGCAGCCTCATCCCTAGGTACTCTAAGTCTTCTTGCATGTTGGAACTAGCTCGGGGGTGATCCAATTTAGAACAAGGAACGGTTATGGGTAAAAGGTTGGGAGGAACGTGGCAATTCTGAGGTTATTTGGTTACCATTCAACAGGTCAGCTAAGAATATTTGTTTTCCATTAACTAGTGTTCGAAGTTTGCAGGTTTAAAAAGAGGTCCAATCAGTATAGTTCAAGTAAGAACTTATATTTGCATATCAAAGTTTCTTTTATATTACACGCTAGAATGTATAAGCATGGTAAATTTCTTTATGATACTGTAAAATTCTCTTTATCAGAATTCTGGTTATCATTATTAATTCTGGAGCAAGGGCATAGGCATTGGCTCCCTGGGTTAAGCCTTAATCTATTCATAATGCTGAAATTTTAATTATGCATAGTTGTTATTAACCATCAAACCTTTCTTCCTTTATATTTTTCGATCTATCAGAGCTAGCCAATCTAGCTTGTGCTATATCTCAGTCTTTTAAAACCACTATAAGTTTCCTTTTATTTAAAACAAGATTACGTTATAATCTTCAAAACCATGGAAGATTTGCAGGGTCATAATCCTAAACGAAGTAAGCTACTGTCATAAAGTTTTTACAGCAGAGTGTAATGTCCCCAAAACGTAACATTTTTCACTTATGACTAATAACTATAATTCAATACATGTTTTAATCAAATTAACTTCAGTATTGGGGTTTAAAATATGAGTTTCAACTAAAAAGGCTTTGCAGAAGCGATTGTAAAAAAAAGAGGGAAAACTATTTTGTTTAACTACATTGTATTTTAATGTATTTAACTCAATTGAACTTCTAGTCTCGGTACTCAGTTGGAACTCCACAAGCTATTCTCAAACCTATATCTAGTTTAAATGTTTCTCCTTTTATAAGTTGAGATTATGTGTCAAATTTATGTCTAGTTTGTAATTGTGTGGAGACTGTAATTTCTCTTATAAACTTTATTGTTTGGGGGAGAAAGGATTTGGTGGTCAAGATGACCAGACTTGCTTAGTGTTTTGCTAAAGTCTATTTCATTCTCCATGTTATTTGTGTAGGTGATTTATTTAGAGGACTAACTGCCTTCAAAAAACTCCACTAGCTATGTTAATCTCTATGGTTTGATTCATGTATGAACAAATGTAAATCTTGTAAAGAGCCTAGAGGTATGCACTACACAAAGGGGTATATATCATTTTAATGCTATATGGTAAGATTAGTGGTATGTCATTTAACGAGTCCACCCTAAGGTTCTGTAAAAGTCGATGCTTGGGCTAACTATGGTTTTGGACCCACCCAAATGTAACACTTTGTAAATAAAATGAAAGAAACTCTCCCACTATGTAGAATGGGTCATGAATCAGTATTTAAAGGTGTTTGGTAGAGAATTAATGGAGCTCTATGATAGTCCCTTGAGTGGAATTTAGATGGAGAATTGATGGATAAACCATGGGGTTTCGAATGTCCCAAAGTGTTGCTTATCATTTTCCATTTTGTTGAAAGGGGATGAAGAGCCCTACTCTCCATGCCCTGGAGGCGCTCACAATCAACTTTGTTTTCCACCTCAGCGCTGCTACTGACTTCTTCATGGTATGTTTGCAAATTCCAACTCCTTACTTTCAAAATTTCTATTCTTTCATCATAGGTTATAATGTTTATACTAATTGTGGCTTGGTTTGTGTTCACAGGGGAACTGGTGGTAGTAGCTCGAACTAACCTGGGTATCATGACTATGGCGAATGAGTGGTAAGTCTGGGATTTCGTGGCCACCTCCTTCCCTTCGAATCATAATGTTGGTTGCTAGTTTAAGTACTACAAAAGTCTATTTCGAGTTGTGGATTCATTTGTTTATAAAACAAATAGGTGGCTACGCCCTGTAGCATGTTCTATGATGTAAATCCCATCATTTTGGCTGAGTGGTAGCCTATATGGCTATTTAGTTTCAGAGGATGCTGGTCTTCCCTTTTAGCACTCCAGGAGTTGTATAATCTTTTAATGGTTTACAAAGGGCCTTTTAAAGGCTGTCATGATTTGTAATATATGTTGTTCCCGTTGAAATGAAAAACCCTTATCTGAGCAAGTCGTAATGTTGGGTTTTGTTTTGTGTTATTACTATTTTAACAAAAGGTGATGAACAAGAATGTAATTTGGATAAGCGTTTGATGTTTTTGGTTTCGTTTTACAAGTATCAGTTTGAGATTTGCTTGCATTTCCTTTCTAAATGAAGTCTCTATTAAATGTTTCAAATGTGTAGCATTCATCTCTGTCAAGGTTTACAAAATCGTCTTACCTCTGTAATGTAATTTTTTTTTATTTTTTTTTGGTACTTATGGTATGGTTATGCTTTTAAAAGATGCTCTCTGTAGTTTTAAATGAAAATCTTATGAGACAGGGTTTGACCCTGAGACGCTGTGACTACTAACATGGGTGAATGTTTATTTGAAAAGTGAATTCCGAATGAACATTTTGTTTTCGATGTTGTGATGTTGTGGTTACGTCTAAGTCTGGGACTTAAATCTAATAAAAATGACACAAGAATGCTAAAAACCCTAGATAGGGAAGTCGCATTTTGGAAAAGGGTTTCGATGTCCTGACCTTCGTTGATTTTGTTCATTTATTTACTGAGTTTGACTGCGTTGGTTTTGTGGAAAATTTTATGGGTCCTATCTCGTAACTCTGAACGCTAAACTGTACATCAGAATAATGAAATGTTTAACTAGAAAATTCGTGTTGATAGTTGTTTTGTCCTAGGAAATTTATATGTACAGTGGTTGTGTTTCTTTAAGGTGTAGGTTTAATTATCTCAGCGATCTTGTTTTTGCTATGTTTGATGGGTAGTTTCGAATCTTAAGCCTATGTTATTTCTATTGTCCAAGATAATGAATGAGTTAAACTACGTTTCAATTCCTCAGTCTCATGATCTTGAGTTTTGAATCTTTTAAAAAAGTTAAACCCTAGCTTATTGTAATTTAATAATTTAAATGTACAGCAAGAGTTTGTTGAAAGAAATAATGTGGTTTCATTTTAAGTGGAGGTTACTAGTTCAGGTGTCGATATTTCTAAATAATAGTTTTGACAATAGTAGTTCTACCTAGATAGGTTTATAGCGCAGGCTATCTAGGCTAGCCCTGCTAGATCCTTGAAACATTTAGGGCAGAAGCTTGAATTAAATAGAAAACATTAAATGAAAAATGATCCTAAAATGTAAACCCTGAGAGCCCATGCCAATTGGCCCTTGCTCTGTAAAGGAAAATAAATAACATATTAATGTATAGAAACATGAATGCTGCATAACAATTCCTACTTTAAATTTCTAAGGCTAATTAAACTATATGGAAAATTGTAGTTCATACTTGGTTCTTGAAGCTTGATCTTCCCTTGCAAAACCCTCACACTCAAACACTAGTTAATGGAAAAATGTATGGACCTAGATAACCTATAGTATGATCTTTAACTGGATAACTTTGGGACTACCATGTTCCTCCCAACCATGACCCTTAGACCATTCCTGGTTCTAACTGAATCCCCCCAAGATGGTTCCAGCATGCAATAAGAGAAGTAGAGGCCCTAGGTTAAGCTCCTGAATAAGATCTGGAAAGTATAGTAGACTGCTTCATTTTTGCAGAATAATTCTCTTCTGTTCATAAGAGAATGATTGTAGAAAAGATGCCCCCTTTCTTGGGATCTACCCTTTTTTATATAGGTGGGTTTTGTTTGGAATATAGCTATTTGAATAATACTATTTAGTTTTTAGATTAAATTTGAATTATAATATCTTTAAAAGATATTTTACTAATTATTTACTCCTAGTTTATCTAGGACCTTTATTTCGTTATAATTAGCCGTAACATAAGTTAGATCATAAATAATAATAATAATAATAATATTAATATTAATATTAATAGTAATAGAAAATATAAGAATTTTCCTATGCATAACCTTTATGCATTTTATTTATATAAGCAATCTTTTCTTTTAAGAAAATATAACAATACAACAAAATAGCCCTTTAGGGGTGGTTTTGGCTTGCGGGGGTCTTGGTAAAACCCCCACTAAAAAAAATTTCAGACCTTTGGAGGCGGTCTTTTAAAACCGTCCCTAAAAGTCATGGAAATTGGACTTTTGGGGGTGTTTTTTTAAATCCGCCCCCAAAAGTCTTGAAATTTGACTTTTGGGGGTGGTTTTTGGAAAACCCCCCCTAAAATCCCAATTCTCATAACTTTTGTGGGTGTTTTTTCAAAACCTCCCCTAAAAGTCATGAGAATTGAACTTATGGAGGTGGTTTTTTTTGGAAACCCCCTTAAAAGTCATGAGAATTGAACTTTTGGAGGCGGTTGTTTGAAATGCCCCCCCCCTAAAAACCCAATTCTGATAACTTTTGGGGGCGGTTTACCAAAACCCCCCCTAAAAGTCATGAGAATTGAAATTTGGGAGGCAGGTTGTTTGGAAACCCCCTTAAAAATGTTAATGTATATGTAACTTCATAATGTATTTCATCTATGTATTATTGTACTCCTATAGAGATGTATTATTCCTCTATACGGAAGTGTCGTCATTTGTATTGACAAGTGTCACAAATGTCGTAACTTGATGTGATGGGTTATTAGACCACCTAGTGAGGAGTCGGCCCGGATTAATGTAGCCAGGGGTTATTAGACTGAGTTAGACAAGTCAGCCCCACTGGTTTATTAGGCAGCTCAGGACAAGTATAAATAGAGAGCGGGATCTCTCTATTTGATCATCTCATTATTCACTTGTACATCACTCAGAAAGTGGCGCACTAGTGGAGGATGAGGTTCAGCTGCTAGGAGGACTATCTCTGTGTACTTTGGTTGTAGCATTACTCTTTCTATCTCTGAGGAAGTTGTGGGGTTTTTCACCTTTATGGTTTTCCCCAGTGAAACTATGTGTGTCTATTGTCTCATGCGATTGCTTGGTGTGATTGATATGCATTGTTATACTTGATATGTTGTACATGTTATTCTCTCAGTAGAAATCCTAGAGTATATTGAATTAATGCTCAAAAATTAACAAAAAGTCACGAGAATTGAACTTTTGGAGGTGGTTGTTTGAAAACCCCCCCTAAAATCCCAATTCTCATAACTTTTGGGGGTGGTTTGTCAAACCTCCCCCCTAAACGTCATGAGAATTGAACTTTGGGAGGCGGTTTGTTTGGAACCCCCCTTAAAAGTCATGAGAATTGAACTTTTGGAGGCGGTTGTTTGAAAATCCCCCCCTAAAAGCCCAATTCTCATAACTTGTGGGGGGTGTTTGTCAAAACCCCCAAATAAAGTCATGAGAATTGAACTTTTGGAGGCATTTTTTTTGGAACCCCCCTTAAAACTCATGAGAATTGAACTTTTGGAGGCGGTTTTTTGGGCATTGAACTCATGAGTATGCCTAGGGATTTTTGCATTGAACCATGACATATGCATTGAGAACCATGTCTAGTATTAGAAAGAGGAAAATGTATATCATATATCATTTGCAGGTGAATGATTCCCTATGGAGGGTATGTGTGGTAGTTTGAGGGCTTGAAAATGGACCATGAGCTTAGAGAAAAATGTTATGACCTAAGACCATTATTTAACCTTATATCATAACATGGGCCTTGAAAATCCTCCCTGGCGTGCCCTTCCTCAAAATGGTGAATATATCTCGCATATAGGCTAAGACTCCCCATGTAGGCCTTGTGTTATAATCTAGGCCTCCATTCATGGGCCATGATACCCAAGGTAATTCATATGGCCTTGTACCCGAAAACCTTGGTCCATGGCCTAGGGATGAAATCCATACTTGGTGTGGCAAACCTCAAAATGGCCAACATATCTTACTCATTGGTGAAATATTACCTATGTAGTATATGGGGCATTTGAGGTGGTCTAGGGCATCACACATGACCCATGAGCCCCTTACCCTTAGACGTTATGTTTTGAATTGATAATATGGCCCAATCAATGATAACCATTCTTGGTCGCATAGAGCTTGAAATGGCCATTTCTTGCTTGTAAGCCAAATATTTCCCACATAGAGATGACGTTATGGACTAGGGCCCCATTTGTGGGCCTCGATCCCTTGAGGAAAATGTTACGGCCTAGGACTTTATATTTTTACCCTAAAACATGGACTAGGCCATGAGATCCATCCTTAGTGTGCCAAACTTGAAATGAACACTATATTCCACTTAGATGATAAAGATTCCCTTTATAGGGCTTGTATGGTTGACATACGCCTATTAATGTCACATGATCCCTAGAGACAAAATGGCCTAAGTTAAGGTTGATGTAGAAGAATTATCCTTACTTACATGGCATATTTGGATGTGTGAGGTTTTGAGTTTAATTAATGTGTCCTCCCACCTTGTAAATGGTCAGCTTTTTCCTTGTATTTGTCCCTTTTCCTTGACAAATTAATCACATATTACATTCTTTTACTCCCTCGAATTCCTTACTAGTCATGTCTTCAACAAATGAAGGTCAATGTCCAAACTATGATGATAATCTTAAAAGGTACCATGATGAAATGCCCTCACCGTTTGGCAATTTTTGTTGGTAATTGTAACTAGTATGTCAAATCCACTCCAAGTATCTATTAGGTCCACATAAAAAAACAACAAGACCAATGTAAGAACATCTCTCCATGCTTGAAACAATGCATATCTCCATTGTAGCATTCTTTTAAACAATTTGTGAGCCTCCTTGATTTTCCCATTCTATATGCAATCCCAAATCACAACATTCCACAAGACAACATTATTCTCAAGCATGTTATTAAACATTGTTGAGCTTTGTCCGTCCTACCATTATGGGCATATTTCATATGCATTATAGTCCACAAAATGGTGTCTCATTGAGACATTCTATAAGCCACATGATGAGCATATTATAATCAACCCTCCACACCGATTGGTCCAAGTGAAGATGGCATTCTTTGGAAATACATCCACAAATTATCAATGCTCTAAAAGGTCTCGGAGAATCTAGCTTTCCGCATCCAACCTTTACACTCATTCTTTCTTTTCAAAGAGGGACTTTGTTGTGGTTAGGCCATATTCTCTAATGATTCAATGTTCCTAACTGGGGAGGACCTTAATCGTACCTAAGATTTCCAAACATTAATCTAGAATTTTTCAGGGATCAATGAACCCATATACATTAGTTATATTGCCCTTTACCCTTGAGTCTAAAGTATAAATCACTAGTCATCTATCAATAGGTGGTAAGTTGGTTTTCTAGATCCATGTTTATGGGATCCTACATCATTACCATAACTCTTGAAAATCCTCTCAATCCTCTAGTCGAGCAATCACATCCTCCCCATATCATTTTGGTGAATTTATACATGTTATACATTTTGCATTTTGTTTATTGAATAAACACTAAGTCTAGTTTTTCTACTCTTATTTTGTTTTTCAAAATGATTTGTTTCTTAGGTGCATTATTGCCCCTTATGTTCCACAAGAGAATTTTCATTTAGAAGGCCTAGGCATTTGAAGAAATGTCTCCTTAAGTGAGGTTGTTTGTCTTGGGTTAATTAATTGCTCCCTTTTCTCCTTCAAGTTTTCATTGACAAGTTTCTCGCCTCGTCCCAACTTAGATTTTGTCAACTTTGTGGGATTTGTGTCTATTCATGATCATTTCTTATGGGAACTTGACAATCCTTCAACATTTCTATCCTCCCAATTCCATTTATCATGTGCTAGTGCAGATTCACCAGTTGCTAACTTGAAAGGGAAACTATAAATGTTTTATCATAATGCAAGGATAATAACTCCATGTCCACTTCTTCCACATCCTCCTCATCCTCTTGCATTCAATTCTAATTTATATATCTTCTTTATGCTCTCTTTTCCCTTTTTAGTATCAAGGTCATTTGCAATATTACTATTTTACCATTGCCACAATCTCATTCCTTATCCTTTGTTGACTCCATTTCTTTAGTGCGGTTTCTGTCTTAAATTCATTCAATTTCATGTATATAGCCTCTTATTTGGTCTCCTAGTTATTTTTTCTTCCTCCTCCCCTCCCGGGATATGATTTTGATATGTTGTTTGATTAGTGTGTATTGTATCGTTCATTATTAATTTCTCTTTAGTTTCATTATGATCTTGATTGTCTTCTTTATTTATTCCTTAAGATTTATATCCCTCCTTCTCCATTTTCTCATGATTATTCACCTCATGAGTGAGTTTAATGAAGCAAGGGAGCTTGGTTTGGGTTTCTTAGTGGCACCACCTTCCCTTTCCTCTAAACTACTACTCAACAATCACAGTTCCTATTTCCATTCTCCTCCACTTGCACATGTCTAACATTAAGGGGTTTGTCCCATAGTTAATGGAAATGCTAATTCCATTTTATGTTAGTGAAAAGGGATATTCTCATAGTCTAGATTTTGGACCCATCCATTGTTCATATAGTCTATATTTTGGATAATGACTTGAGAGAGTTGTCTCCTTCAAAGGTACACTTTTGAACTTTAAGAATTCCTCATCCTAAATGTCACTCTACTACTTCTTGTTGATGGTGGTCATCCCCTTCATCTCGGTGATTTCTTTCCTCCTTGTCCTTTGCTCGACCCAGGGTATTGAGGATTCTAAAGGATTTGATTGAGAGTTATTCTTTAATTCTAGATATAGGTACCATACTAATTGGCAATTCCATCCCTCATTGAAGGCTAAATTTGGATTCGACCTAAGTCTATCTATAATTTTAGATCACCCTATTGAGTTTTTCCTTGATCCTTCTATCCACATATAATAAGTAAACATTCTTTCCTCCCTACCTACATAGGTCATCATTGATCATCTTCAATGGTTCCCTACCATCAACAATTTATCATCTACCGAATTTACCAAGCATCACCTATGGCATTTTAGCCTCAGAAGTTAGAAGCATGTGCTGAATTTAGATACCCATTTCTATAGACAATTTGAAAGTGCTCTCCTCTGGCTATTAGACACTTGGAGCTACTAATTTTAGTAAGATGTTATTTTCAATTTTTCATAAATTTGATCATAATATAAAAACAAATTTTAATGAAACTCTCCCATGTTTTTTCTTAAACATGAAATTGTTTTTGTTATTTTGATATTGAGCTAGGTTTTAACACTCGTGAATGACAAAGGAATGGGTTTAGACTCATGATTGACAAAGGCATGTAAACAGGGTTTTGTTATGGGAGGCTCCCAATCCCACTTTGTACACTTCCAATACTTCCAAGTTGCAATTTATAGGTCTTGTTCCTAAAATATTTTCAAGTATCTATTAACATTTTTTTGAAAAATATTTATTTGATATTACTCATGGGAAAAAAACTTCTAAACAAGCTTGAATTATTATCCATTTATATCCAAGGGAAAGTGAATGGGAAAATGAAAGCAAGAACCAGGAATTGGTTGGGAATTGAACAATGTATCACTTCGTTGTCTCTATATTAAGAGAACTTGTGTCCTAAAAATAATGTTACTAGAAGAATTTTATATATTCAAATGTTTACATTGTTCTATTTTTATGAACTTAAAATAAATGAACTACCTATATTAGGAAACTAAATTCTTTCTTTTATGAATGAAGTAAAACAAAAGAAAATTATTTTATCAAATTCTCTTCAAAGTGCATCATGGATAATACATAGAAAAATCCACTTTCGTGAAGGATTCGCTGCAGCTTGGTATGTGCAAGTTCGGGTACAATAATAGTTGAGGAATCCGAAACAATCCATACCTTTGAAAACGAACCTTGTTATTCTTTTTTTGACAAAGGAAGGAGAGAACATCATAGTACAATGCCAATTGGAATGTGTTTTTTAATGAATCGCTTGTAGAACTGGCATATTATATTTATCTAGCCTTTTAACTCAAGTCCTTTGGAACAAAATGTCACAATTTCATATACACCATTGATGCAGCATGTTAACCTTGAAAAATTTTGTATGTTGCATTATATGTATCCTGACACTAACCTTTGGAAAGGATTCTATGTTCCACCTTTTGTTTGTTTCCTAATTTTATCACTTAATGTACACCAAATGCATAATGTCAACACATTTACTATTGAGTTGCGTGTGCCACTATTAGTAGTTTGTTTTGTTCCACCCTTGATTTTCCGAGTGCATGATCAACGAAAAACATGAGTAAATGAGTCTATTGTTATCTTTTAATCGAAAATTAATCTCCTTAATAAAACACATCTTTTAATTGAAAACTAGAATGTCACAATTTCAATTACAATGAAATTTGATTCAACCAATGTCTAAACACACTCTACTAGGAAATTTATAAAAAAAATTCTACAAGGTGCGTGGGCGCTTCCTACAATATAATAGTGGAAGATTGAAATATTATTGTTAAAAGTTGTATCAAAATGACCAAGATATCTCACTTGTATACTAAATGCTCCTTATTTAGAGCTCTTGTGGAGGAATTGAGCACCACATATGACCCATAAGTCCCATAGACAAAATTTATGTTTTAAGACCCCAAATTTTGATCCTATAACAAGGAATGGACCTCAAGGATCATGTGCATCCCATGAATCCATTAGGTCGTTAGTATCACCATAGAATCTAAGTTTTGGCCCTAAACCTTGGAAAATTCTATGCAAACAATCCATAGTGTACTTAACAATATTAAAATGAGAATCATATCCTACTTGCAAGCCAAACATATCCTAGATCCTAGCTTGATGCCATTCGTAAAGACCATATGAACTATAGGAAAATGTTATGGATGAAGACTCCGATATTTTTACCTTGGAATAATCTATAAGAACAATTTATCATCTGCCAAACTTGAAATGGCCAACATATCCCATTAACATGAAAAATATAATGTTTTTAGGGCCAATGCACATGTTACTGTATAACACCCTTAATTTTAGCATAAAACTATGCCCTATTCATCGATAGCTACTATTAATTAAAACCTAGAAAAAAATTCATATCCCACACATGGGTTAAAGATCCCCTATGGTAGGTATGTGTGGTGATTTGAGGATTGCACATGGACAATATCCTGCTTGCATAGCAAAGATTCCCTATATGGGCGCTATCTAATTCCCTAAGGCCTTGTGCATAGTCCATGAGTTATAGGAAATTTTTATGGTGTAAGAATCTATATTTTAAAGTCAAACAATAGATTAGGGAATTATAACGATCCTTAGAGTGCCAAACCATTAAATTAGCACCATACTCCTTTTACATGGAATGGCTTTTAGAAACTAGCCCTAGTGGCTCAATCCTCTAAATGCATAGGAAATCTAACTCATATGCTAAATATACCCTATGTTAGGCCTATATGGTGCTTTAGGACATCATCCATGGCCCATGATCCCTAAAGAAAATTGCATGGCCTTAGACCATAGTTTTCAACCTCAAACCATGTACTAGATCCCAATGAGCATCCATGGTGTTATAAATCTTAACATAGAAAACATAGCATGCTCACGGGGTAATGATAGCAATATGTTGAGGTTTCCTCACCTCACCATGGTCAAGGATCACCTTTTTTCCTGGCAAGTCCACATGTGACAAGGATACATTACCTTGTGGAAGTCACTGTGCAGCCTATGACAGGTTCCTAGGGCATTACACTACGTCATTTAAAAGGAGGAGGTTTCTCATTGCATCTACCCCAATTCTATCCACCCACTTTCCTTAGCAAATAAGTATTGGTGCCCAGAATATTGTAAGGATGGGTGGAAAGGGGTTTAAGTTGGAAGGTCCTCACCTTTTTTCTTCACAAGGCCGGAGGTAGCAAGGAACCATTGTATTTTTAAGTTCATGGCCTAGCCTATGGTAGGTTCTTGGGGCATTGCATGATGTCATTTAAAAGGTGGAGGGTTTCTCATTCCTTGTTATCCTTGCTATTTCATTGTTTGGCCTCTCTTTTGTTGTTCATTTTGACTTGGATTTCTTCGGTGCCTAATAAAAATGTCCCACAACAAGACTCCCATGTGTTTTTGAACTGAATCTCATCATCATCGTCATCAACAACATCATCATTATTGTCATCGTCACCATTGACATCATCATCATCATCATCATCATCGTCATTGTCATTGTTTTCCTCATCATCATAATCAATTGTAAAATGCATAAAATAAAACCTAAAAATATGTTAAAAACCTAAATAAAAACAAAATTAAAAAATGTTAAAACTTAAATTAAAAATTACATTTGAAATTTAAACTATAACCGAGGTTAATAATAATTTAAAAATTATTTTAAATATTTTTATATATGTTAAAAACATATACTAAAATAAATGACAAATATATCGAATCTATATTTAACATAACCCACAATATTTAATTTAAAAACACATATGAAAGTCTTCCCGCGCTCCCAATTCCAAAACATTGATCACTATCACTCTTAGTGCTAGTAGATGAAAAGGCAAGCCTGCACATTCAGTCTCATTCCAGCTGTGTATAGAGGGTGGAGTTAATCATGTAAGGGCATTTCTGTGTTTCTAGAGTATGGGATGAGGGCACAACTTTCACTGAGAAAACACAAAGAGTAAAAGGGGGTGCGGCATTCATGTTGAAGACTGATCTAATTAAGAAAAGAGGGAAGCATATTACTTTTCAGAGGACGAGTTCACTCCCTGAGGTCTTACCCTTCACTGTTGAGGTCGTATTTACTTGCAGAGGAAACACACATTCTGAAGAGGGGTCGTGTCACCTGCCAGAGGGGATGCGACTTCATTTATGTGCTAAGACTTTGTTGTGTGGGCATTGTCTCATCAGTACTGGGCCAATATTCCATTGTGAGGACCGGTTGTTCAGGTGGGAAGAGCGTAGACCTATTGAAGAGGACTTTCAGGCAGAAATAACTTGATATTTTCATTGCTAGGCACTTTGGAGGAGAACCATCACTTACAAGATACCCTAATGGCACTTCGGGGCAGAGGGTAAGCTACTACAACCATCCACAGACTTGTCACTTGTTTCCATCATGTAGAGCAAGTCATATCTATGTTTTCAATTTATACATCTAATTAAAGGTCAGTTTTAATATATTATATCAGTCAGATCTTAGTTTGTCTATTGCCATAAAATATATCATATTTGTATGTTGGAACAATCTTGAACATAATTCATTGCAAAATCCCATTGAGAACACAAGTCAACAAAAAAACATCAGAAATGCATGTGAATACCTTGAATTAACTTGGAAAAGATACTAACTCAACAACAACTTGGCCATACTTGAAATGAAACTCTGGTGCAATTGATTGAGTGAGTGCAACTGAATTAAACCAAGGAATGGATAATAATCAATTGAGTGACTATGAAACAATCCACCAATCCGAGCCCAAGGTGAATGAGTGGATGCCTTGAAGAAAAAATTTATTTGAATTTTGTAAACATTTTTGACACTGGATGGTAGTTTATATTGCTGAGAATACCTCTTTCTTATTGAGGACTGTTGCAATGAATTGAGTAGTACCCTAGTACAAAACTCAAGTAATAAAGTGTAGTCAATGAACAGACATGACCTGAAGTTGTTGAAACATGAACTTGTTGTGAACATATCTAGAACAGGGAGTGTGTGATTCTTGGACCATGCCCAGTGAGTGATCTCTACCTACAGTCCAAGAATCTCTCAAGAATAAGTGTATCACCCAGTGATGAATCAATCCTCTAGAAAGACTTGGCTTGATTTTTTTATTGGCTTAATATTGCTCCTAATTTCTACCAAATGCTTGAGTGGGAGAACTGTGGGTAAAACTATTGGATTGGAAGCAATAGACCAAGTTTCAAACCTCCTTGGTGCATTATTTTGTTCATTGAATTTTGAGCAAGTTGATACTTTTTGGATCGTGAACCAAGTACTAGAGATCCAGAAAGATTTTTTGACCAAGTCAAAAACCGACCGTTAGTGTGTTGTCTCTCTGAAAATCCACTAAAAGCGGACTTGAAGTCTGTTTGAAGGGAAAGGATGGATACCCTTGATGAAAAAATAATTGTCTCTTGAGTCTTGACATATTCCATGCAGAGAAAGAAAGGAGGAGGAAGCTTATATTCTAGGAAGACACCATTACTAGGTTGAATGCATATGTTTCTCAACTTCATAATGAAGTTGTCTATTTTATGATGCTATTGTCTCTTTACAGGTTACTGGTACTCTGTTGCAGATATAAAATAGAAGGCTTAAGTAGTGGGTTGATAGGTTCGAGGAAACCAATACCCAAATGGAGGAAAAGGCCAATTTTCACACATCTCAATTCACTTCTGGCTTATTAATGGCACTTATGGGTAACCCGACCATGATTCTCTGGAATCATCCATGGTAATGCCTCCCTCACTATTGTTTTTGGACACTTTGTCTCATTAATGGTGCTTATGGTCATCCCATAAAAAATTCTTTAATATCATAACTTATGAGTGGCAATGTATAATTCTTTAGTATCATAACAATAATTGTGATTGACATAAGCCTAACCCTAAAACAAGGCCTTTCTACTCTTAGTATTGCAGCCATCATAACCAGACTAGCACATCCCTCCTAGGTTGCAATGTGAAGCCACCTCACTGGTCATGCCTTAAGTAATATCTATGCTTCATGTGTTATCCAATAGGTATATATTACTAGTTGTACTTGTGAACA
Source organism: Larix kaempferi (assembly GCA_027924585.1). Lineage (NCBI taxonomy): Eukaryota > Viridiplantae > Streptophyta > Pinopsida > Pinales > Pinaceae > Larix > Larix kaempferi. Next base: position 6,725,924 of record BSBM01000940.1, on the reverse strand, counting down.
ATGACGATTAGGGATACTACTAAACCATAATTTGGTATGGGTATTAGCTAGAACATAACTTATATATAGCTGAGTTAACTCAGTCTCTCTCTTTATCGGTTCTTATACCTACATCACATATTTGATCAGATGTGTACCTCTTAATACAAATTTACAACTCAAGGATGGAGATGCTTTAGGCACTCCCAAGTTGACTACTCTTGGTAAATGTGGACATTAAATTCAGGCCCATCTTTGTCCAGAGTTTACCATTCCCCAATACAAATAAGGTCTCTTGGACAAATAAATGGATATAAAGCCAATAAATAGGACATGAATTCCCATAAACAGGACATGAATTCCCATGGATCTCTGATATCTAGAACAACCGTGTCTCCTATTCTTCTCAAAGAGTAAACTCAATTTTGATAGCTTATTTTTCTTTTTTAAGAAACTAAAATCAAAAGGTCATACCTACAACCTTGGGAAGAATCCAGGAGTGAGGAAAGTGTGATTTGAATCATCACACTCAAAATGTCTGCCAGTGTGTATGAATTCTGATCCACCTAGTTGCCATCTTTGTGGCTTGTACCGAACTTCTTCCAGTATTGCAGGAATGAAAAGCTTTGAATTAGGTTCACTCGGATCTTGTTCATAACAGAGTTCTAGTTTCAACATCATCTTCACAAGGTCATTTGGGTGCACATTCTCAAGAATTCTCGGACCAAAACTAGGTACTGAACCCTGTAATGATTTATGATTCTCTCAATTCTTTTCTAGTTGTAAATCCACTTTGTTGTACATCCAAACTAGATTGATTTTTGTTGTTCAATCTTACTAGACATCCAATCACTTCCTCACAGAACCACTCACAGTTCACTATGATGAAATCAAGCTCTTGAAAATAGATGATCTCTCCAATTTTATGCAAAGAGCATGCTAGTGCTCTTCGCCTCTCTTCAACCATTTTTGGGTCATCATAGCGAGACTTTATTCTCAGTGCTGGAACCTTCATTTGACATGGTTGAGCAAACTCTTCCCATCTCATAACTGGCTTGTTGGAATGCTCATATTTCCAATTGACAAATGACACTCTTTAGTGGAATCTATGCAGATGCTTTGGTCTACTTCTACCCACCTCAACTATTTTTACACATAATTAATGAATCAGTATCCCAACCACTCCTCAGAGAGTTGTGGTTCCACATTTACTATGTCCAAGTCAAACCACCTCCCAATATGGCATGAAAAAATCCCAAAAATCAACACATTTTGAAAGTGCCCATGGTAGGCATGAGAAGGCATATGACCAACACAAGAGATCTCTAGAAAGGGCAGGCACCTTATTAAAGTCTTGATTTAGAAGGTTATGGGATCTAAAAATAAGATAGTGTGTTCAGCAAGGAAGCACTATTATCACAATTTGACATGAAGAAAGTAGAATGAAGTTACTTACCAGGCAAGGAATTGCCCCACTTTTAAATCTGTAGTTTGGCATAAAAATACCACTAGAGGCAAGATCGTTTATTCTCAAATCATGCACCTTCGATTAATCCCTTCAATATTGCAAAGTGCAAACCAATGCCTTATGCAAGTTGAACATTGTCAACATTAAAATGGCAAGATTAGTGTTAGCATACATGTCAGGGGTAACAGATATGAACCCGAACAGAGCACGGCAATAACACACCCATGCCTTCTCTATACAATGGTTGTAACATAAATCAGTTTCCTAAACCTACACTAAAAGAATGCCTACAACAAGGCAGAAACATTGAGATATCTAGTTCAATGGATATGTTGGATCCTTCATCTGTGTGAACAAAGATTGCTATAACTATGAATCCCTTGCCAAAATGTATACTACTGGAACATAATTATTGTCTAAAAAAATCAATGAAACAACCTCAATAATACACAGGAACTTCAGATGCAGCACACCCATGTCTGTAAAGAAGTTCAGATGCAGCACGCCCACGTTTGTAAAGAAGTTTAGATGCATCACGTCTGTAAATTCACAACAATAGAGGATTCAATCCTACTTGTTCTCTAACTCCTGGAATAGAATCATTGTCTAAAAATTTATACTACTGGAACAAAATCATTGTCTAAAAAAATCAATGCACAACCTCAATAATACACAGGAATTAAAACAAAAGAAGTTCAGATGTAGCAAGCCCATGTCTGTAAATTCGCAACAACAAAGGATTCAATCATGCTTGTTCTCTAACTTTTGATTACTAGGAATTTGTATAAAGCAAAAGATTTAATCAATGGAATGCCATATGAACCTAATGTTTCCATTTGGAGATCTTTCTTAGGTTCCTGTAGAATTCATGGCTATATGGAGTTAGCTCAATGCACAACAAAATGACTCTTTGAGCTGGGACCACATAGTGCTGGAAATAACATGTTCTTGTCAAATATCTATGCTGCAGCTGGCAGGTGGGATGATGTGGAAAAGGTGTGGAAACTAATGACAGATAGTGGGGTAAAAAATGACAAAGGGCTTAGTTGGATTGGATTAAAAATAAGGTGCATGTATTTGTTGTTGGATCTATCACTTCTAGCAGAAACAACTGTACCCAATTACAACAAAAAAAACTGTGAGAAAAACCTGCTTTCTTAGTTTCATTAATAAAGTAAGGTATTCAGTCCAAAACACTACATTCAAATCAAAGAAATTGATACCAACCATTCTGGTTTCTCGTCCACCACATGAGGAAGACAAAGCCAAGTAGAGTACACAAGTGCTTCAAAAACAGTGACATTTCGAGAATGGATATCGTTTTGTTCACAGTATTCTGAGATGTAGGCAAATGTTTTTTGTTTCTTAGGGAAACCAGAGATGCTTATATTTCCCTCCACATAGCCTCATGTTTTTCTTCCAACCAAGACATCCATTAATGTAGTTTTTCCAGCACCACTTACTCCAACCAAGGTTGTAAGAACCCCTGGCCTAAATGACCCACTTACATTGCAAAGAACTTAAGAAGTTGTAACCTCCCTTCTAGAATGCCTTGACTCTTCATCTCCTGTCAAAAAAGAACTCATCAGTTTTTAAATATTTGTAGGTGAGAATCTAGGTATATCAAATTACTGTAAAATCAAACTCGAATTCCAAGGTTACTTGGGAGAAGGAGCGAGAAGTGAAATTTTCAAAATCTTCTAGTTAGCAAGCGTTCTGGAAGCGTTTTTTAATTTTTAATTTTAATTTAGAAATTTTTAAATTTTTGATGAATTTTATCTATTTTGAGAGATACTTCTTATATTTACAAGGCCATATTGACAATCATATGCGCTCAAGGGTTACCTCAAGTTCTTATATGCTTGGTTCAAAAATACTGTGTCAGTTTTCTATTCTTTGAAATGTAGGTTAGATTGTGTCCTTTTCATGAATATGCTTATATAATAAACTGTTTTCTAATTAGTGTTAACATTTACCTTGGTTTTCTGTTACAGTTGAGAGAGGATCTACAAGAATATGTCAAGGTCTTGGTTGTAGGAGCTAGGGGTTTAGGCTGTGAATTACTAAAAGATTTGGATTTTTCAAGTTTTAAAAGCCTTGAAGTCATAGATATGGATACAATTGAAGTTTCCAACCTCAATTGGAAGTTTCTCAGGTTTCATCAATGTCTTTTTGGCATTCAGTTGCATTCATAATTGCTTTTAGGTGGTGCTATATTGCTTCATTTAATTGTCTTTTCCTTTTAAACTCGCATAGTTTAAATATGCCTACAAATATGAAATGTATATTAGCTTATTACTACTGCTGGGATAATGTAGCAAATCTTTGTGCTAATTTTGTGGGATGTTGGGTAAGGGTGGTTCGGAGGAAGTAATGTGAAAACATAGTTGTTTATCTAGAGGTAATTTTCATATTATTTATGATGATTAAGCTTTGACCTAGGTAAGTTTAAGATTATTTATGACAATGGAGTGAGTGTTGAATTAGAGAAAGACATATTAGAACATAAAACCCTTTTATTAAGAGTCGCCCTCTTCATTTCAAATTAGAAAAGAAAAGACACATAGTGGGTTTGGTGGACAGAGTAGGACAATATTTCTTACAACAACATGCAAGGAGTCTAGAGCAATTCTGGATCTCAAAAGTAAGAAACTATATTTATTTTCAGATGATAAAAAGTGTTCACTTGAATTCAAAAATTTCCCTGTATTATGATTAAACTTAAATATGAATGTATGATTTTGTGAGGGAGAGACAAGAGGTTCTTCACCTCACTCCTCTAAGGTACTCCTGCTTGAAATCCTATAGAAGTAGGGGAATCTTTTTGGTGGTTTCCCAACTCACTTCTTTGAGGTACCTTCCCTACTTGAAACTCTACAAAAGCAGCAAAATCTTCTTGGTGGTTTCCCACCTCACTTCTTTGTGGTCCCTCTCCCACCTGAAAACTCTACATAAACATGGGAATCATCTTGGTTGTTTCAAACAATCCAAGGTTGAGAGGCAAAATGCAAGGAGGAGGATACTTTTGTGAGGTTTCAACTTTCAAGTTCTTGTCGAGAGTAAGAAGAGTGAGAGTCATGCGAATTTCTATGCCTCTAGACTCTAGATTATAGCTTGGATTGTTCTTTTATAATGTTTTTGTAGGGATTGGGTCTTGGCAGATTAGGGCTTCTCTAGTCAGTTCCTTTCCTCTATCTGCAATGTTCATGACACAAGACTTTTTTCATGGTTGAGATTAAGGTTCATGGTTGCCCAATTTTGTGTTCTTATCTTTTATAAGCTTGTGTAGCGATAGTTTACCCACTATTTGATTTTCAAAGCAATGGTATTCCAAGTTTCTTAGTGTATATGGGATTAGGAGTAGTCTACTTCATAAATATTGATACCAATTATTATTTTGGTTTCCTATACCTCTCTTAGATACTTTTTTCGGCACGTGATTTTTTGTTTTTCCCAGTTTCTAGCACTTCTCTTCACATGCTTCTAGCACTTACACATCTACTTGATAATGATTGATGAATTGAATTCCTATAAAGATACATTGGAAGAACACTTCTAATTATTATTTGACCTTGTAAGGGAGTAACTGAATTTTTGATTTAGCAAGTGAAGAATATGATCCTAGCGCTTTGTTTTATTTAGTGTCTTTTTATGGGTTCCTTATTTGGTTTTCCTACCTCTTGTTACTGGTGGGGAGCTCTCTGTCTATTTATTAATGCCAACATATGAGGGGGTTTGAGGTTGTCTTTGATGCCTCTTGGGTGGGGATGGGGGGAAGGGGTGGTGGTCGATGTCCTGTTGTACGTGCTCTGCTTCTTCATTCCCTATCGATTTTTTTTTGCCCCTTTGTATTTCATCCTTGTGATTGCACTTGTCGTCCTCGAAGCGATCTCACTTGGAGTCAACTTTTGCACTCTCACCTGGTTCCTTTATGCATAGGACCTAAAAGTAGGTTGTTGGGGCTTGGGAGGTGGGCAAGGAAAGACTTTTGGGCTAGAAAGGATGAGATGATGGTTTCCTGTGCTTGTTTTTGTTTTTTATTTGTGTTGTTTGTTCAAGAGGTGGAACTAGAGGTGTTGGCCCTTTTTTGCAATCTTTACCAAATGTTCGTACTCATGATAGATGTTGCACTTGAAAGAGAGTTGCTCGTAATCCAACTCCTGAAGATGACACCATCCATCTAGATTCAATGAAATGGATTCCGGTAACCCCCTTTTAAGGTCAAATTCAACACCAATTTGTGCACAAGAATATTTCCATGTTTTTACGATGACTGTCTAAAAACCTTCCAATGTTATTACCAATGATGAATGATGCGGGTGTTTTCTAGCAAGAAAATGCATCAGCAGAGTATACATGTTTTCAAATATTGCAACGTTTCATTGTCTCTACCAGTTATTTTCTCTCCACTTGGAAAGGCTTGTGCAAAGATGATTTGTATTTAAGTGAATGCACATATTTTAAGTATGTTGGTGTATAATAATTACCAAAACCAAGTAGATCAAACTAAAGCAAATAAAAATCATCCTTACTTCTTCCAAGAAATCAGCAACCCCCTTTCTGTCAGGACACCTTAAGAAATAAAGTAAGATTAAATAATTGTGAAATAAAGTATTAAGAATACAGATAGTTTATAGACAGTTTACTAGTGACTAACGAATAAAAGGATATGAAGTATAGTGGCTGAATGATTGATAAGGACCACCATATCTACATATCATTTGACCTACCTAAAAATATGGATATTGATGGTATTGTGATGTCATTTCCATATTCATATTCACAATAGGAATCGATGATGAAATGGCAACTATTTGTAGCTGACTCCATCTTTGCAATGTCTTTTACCGGGTTTAACACTTTCTTCTCCAATATTTCTTTGTGTTTAGGAAATATGCTATTATAAATTAGTGTTCCCACATGCCATACTGTATGCATCTAAACCTTTATCTTGGAACCAGTTCAACAAGCCTTGCATGACTGGGTTCCCACGAATGATCCATCGATCCCACACAGACTAGGTCAGATTCCCATGTCTAGTTAACTTTGGGGGAATAGGTTTAGCCATAGAAAATAGAGGGAGTGCTAAGCTTGCAAAACTGTTGTGATACTTTTCAACCTTGTGGCTTAATATAACCTTGTCAAGTTCCAAACACACCAAACCAGTGGCCATGGTAGTGGTAGTTGCAATTGCAAGAATTATTCTGCCAGCTATGACTTTAGCCTTGAGCTTATCCACTTCGGGTATGATATAGTTCCTTGCTCCCATATTAGCTAGTCTAGTTATAAGATCCATATGATAATTTGTATCATCATCCTGCATTGCAATAAAGAAAATTTGGTTTTCTTCCCATAGATAGTACTGGGATTCAAACCCTCACCCAAACAAACAAAAAAATTTAATTTTATGAAGGACCTGTTAGTACACTAGAGTTCTTGAAAATAGTATGAAGTATTTCACAGAAAATTGTAAATAAATTTTAAATATTAGCTCAAAAAACCCCAACATCTACGCAATTGAGGAGAATAGAATACTTGGAGAATGTATTGGATCATTATAGAACATGTTAAGAATATCACTTTTCAAACATGTGACAGACAAGAAAAACTCAAACACATGATCAACTTTCTGTCTAAAACAAAAAAATCTCTGTGTCTTTGACTAAAATGTATAATTTTTTAACACTCCATTCCTTAATAATCAATAAACGTTATGGCACCTGATCCTAGTGAATGTTTAGGTCATATGGGACCATATCATAACATATATTGAATTTAGCAATTGCAATTCCTGCACTTGCAGAACAAGTTTGGGGCAATTCTAGTGTGTTTTAGGATCCAAAACAGGGAAAATGATCTAGATGGATTTCTGTGTTGTAGAAATCGTCGAGAGATTTCTAGTGGTGTATCATGCATCCAAAACAAAGTTTGTATGCAAAAAATATGGCCCCAGAAAGCTGACATTCCAAATTAGCTTCTCAAGGTTGTTTCCTTTTGCCTTTCCAATTTCTAGGGTTAGGGTTTAAGTATGAAGGTTTGTCTTTTAGGTTTTATGCTTCCTATTGTAATAAGCCAGAATAGATCCATCTTATACCCAGATCTATCAAGCACCGAGAGGGATCCAATTTCTTAAGGTGTAAATTTTTTTTATGTTAAAAGTCTTACACATCAAGAAAAAAATTCACACCTCAATAAAATTGATCCCTCTTGATGCTTGATAGAAATAATTTACAACATCTCTCTCCTACCGGACTATAGAGCACCTCACTACTCTCGGTGAAACAAGGATTCAACCTCTTGTTATGGGGCATTTTGTGAATCACAGTGAATGAGATTAACCAAACATCTCTTCAATGATAGCTACCACCATTCTTAGCCATTATTCACAATACAATGTTTTTACCATTCTAAATTCTTCCATTAATATAATTCAGGTCCCACTGTACTACAGGGTGTTCTATTGAAAAAATATTGTTTCTACACATCTCTTTCTCTGCTATAATACATTAGGTTCTGCAACATTGTGTATTGTCCCCAGATTGCTCACCGAATAAAGATCAGAAATGCCCACAACACTAAAGATATTCAATCTTCTGTAAACTCAATAAAATGCCTCTGTAGAAAAAATCAAATTTAACTCAAATACTTAGCAATAAAAAGTCTTCACAAAAACAAACTTATAAATTGCATGTATCGCAGCAGCTCTCCAAAGCCTCACTAAAAACTGAATCTGTCGATTTCAATCTAGAAGGTGTTTCAAAAACTTGTTGTGCATATACCTACCCCTTTTATCAACCTTAAAAACCTTATTTCATCAATATTTACACCTCCTACCAGCTTAAGCACATTCAACATCAATTGTGCACTATACAACCAACTAAAACCATCTGACATCAATGGTGCACTATATGTTGAAGAGTGAGATTGCAGGTAAAAAAATTTGAGAACACTCTTGGTGTTCTTATTGATATTGTTCACCTGATGGCAGAATGTTGGAGGCTAGCGCTATCCTTGAGATGTCTTATGTTGGAATGGCGATGCATCTTTTGATGGGTCTACTACATTCTTCGAGGCAAGTTTCACCTGAGGAGGGCAATGGGGTAAGAACAAATTGTTTGAGGCATGTTCCACAGATTTGGAGGCACATTTCACCTTTGAGGTATTTGGGGGTAAAGATAAATGGTTTGAGGCATGTTCCACATATTTGGAGACATAGTTCATCATTAGGATGGTTAATGTGGACCCTTTGACACACTTCACAAGCAAGATTGCACTCATCTAGATAAGCATAAAACATTAAAGGCATATATTGAAGGAGTTTATGACATATGAAATTGACATTTGGCTAGGTAGACCTTTCCAAACCTTAAGTCATGGCAATAGGACAACTAGAAAATGAATGTCCTCCTCGGGGGAGACTCCAAGGCCATTTTTATATTATTCTATGGCGGGTGTGAGATTTTCTTGTGGAGGAAAAGTTGGAGAAGGATCTTCTAGGTCTTTCTTAAATAATATTTTAATGAAAAGTTTGGAGGGAAAGAAGGAGAAGTATCATTTTATTATTTCATATAGCTTAACCTAATCAATCTAGGATTTGAAGAGAAAAATTTAAATAGAGAGCTCATTTCATTCGCAAGGGGTGATTCCCGGAGGAGAAAGAAACAAGGTATACCTAGTTGTTGCTACAGTAAGGTTGAATCTTTTGGGGCTGTCATATTGTTCTTTCATTCTTCCTGAGATGGTACATTTGTAAGGTCTCTATTATACTTATATGATATCATATATTTTTGCAAGAGAACTGTTGTATTTCTGATATGTAGGCTACTTATTGTCTAAATGAGGATCAAGGTGGTTTTAGCAGCCCTCTTCTATTTTTTCTTGTCAAACCTATTTTGTGGTGGACTAAAGAGTTTTTCATGCAATAAGTAAGGTTGTTTCTTCTCTCAAATTTCATCTTTGACAGATATATGGTGTGGAAAGTTGATGTATGTGTCATTGTACTTTGTATGTATGTTTCACTTTACTGTTATTAATATATTAAAGCAGTTATGACTGATAATATCTGTTGCTAGGGGATTTTATAGCATCCTTATTCATGTGTTCTAAAGCACCACTGATTTCCTATAATCCATAACCCTAACACAAATTTAGGGTCTACCCCAAGTTAGAAAAGCACTAACCTAAAAAGTGGAGGACAACCATCAAGATGACAATGGGTGGTATCCTTGGGTTGACTTTAACTTGCATGTTTTTTTGAGCTTGTGACATAAGGACATTTATAATATGATTCTAACCTGAGCTTCTTTACACAAAATAATGTCTTGATTAAGTGCATAATATAAGATAATCCAATGCACATGCTTAGAATTCTACACAACAACTTTTGTTAAAAATATACTTTATTTTAAATTTTGTATGACAAAATTGTCACAGGATTTACACTTGTGCTTCTTGAGCAAACACTAGATAGACTCCTCCATGTAGCTTCTAGCTAAACTCTAACTAACTCCTAGCTAGAACCCCCTTAGCTACCCCAACTCTTACAAATATTTATATCTCTAGAACTATTCTTCTAATGGACTCGAATCTCAACAATAGGAATTTCGAGAACCAAACGTCTGAACTACTACCATGATTCAGCTTCCCATGACATCTCTGTGCCATTCTATTGTTGGACAAGAATTTAACAAACAGAGAAGTTTGAAGGCCAAATATCTTGTTTACTATACTTCTTGCCACACAACAGGACTATTCGTCTTCCTTATATTATGACTATGTTGGTGTCCAATATTGTCACCATTTTTTATCATTTAATTTACTCGAAGTGGCATTATTTCTATCCTTTTTGCTAGAGTAAGTTGTTTTTATTATCCATTCATCCCATCAAACAGTCCATGTATGCATAAATTCACTTACCATGCAAATCTTGTTATATTTCTTATATTATGGTTTATTTATGATTTAAATAATGTTTTTGGGCATAATTAACATTTATGGTTTTAATTGACACGATACGATTTGCAAGTTATCCATCCTTCATCCCATGCGCTATGTGCTCAGCCTAAAACGCTTTCAGCTCATCGTTCAGCCCTCCATTTAGCCCACGAAATCCGTGGTTGATGCATCTAAGACCGTTGAATGAAGAGGAGGACACATGGGTTCTGTTTTCCATGTGGCGCTAATGGTTAATGAACCATTGTTCTAGAAGATTCATCCTTATGCTTGCCAAGCCTGAAAGCACATATCACGTCCATGTGAACATGTTAACCTCCAGTTCGTCTGCACATTCATCCCGGAATAACACACGTCTGCTCAACTCTTGCATGCCGTTGTTCTTGAAGGAGTAAGCCTATTCACACTCAGTTGGATGACATAACTCCCATGCCCACACTCAGTATGCCAACGTAACTCCTATGCCCATGTCGACGCTCCAACATATGCTTCTACTCATGTTTTGAGGAAACGAATGCTCAGTTGTTCGAATTGGAAAGGATTGACACTGAGAAGATGGGTAGATTGCCCCTGCATGGTTATGTATCATTTAATCAGTAGTTACAAACATTAAACATTCCTATTATTAGAGAGGTCGACTATGTTGACCCTCTGACCCATTGTAACTTATAAATAGCCGCCTCTGTGATTGAGACGAGTTAGTTTTTTAAGCTTTTGAATTTACGATGGTTTTCCAGTCTTAGTCCAAGCATTTGCAGTCGTAGATAGTGTGAAGACGGAGTCTGTAACTTTTCTCAAGTTAATGGAAGTAGCAACTTGTTGATGTTCTGTTGGTAGTCGTTTAAGTTGAGCTAGTTCACACTCTGATTGCTGGGAAGGGCCCCTCATCAACTGGAGGTTTTATTTACATTTTCTGCATTTCTTTTCTTGCAAATTAAGAAGTTTATTTCCTGTGTGTGTAATTTCATTCGTTTTCCTGTGTGTATTATCTTCATTCCTCTGTAATTAATATTTTGTTGTCAATACAACCTTCCTTCTTTTGAGTAGAATGGTTGACCAATAGTTCAGTAGTTTGATAATTCGTAGTTTGTTTTCAGTCCTTCTTCCATCATCATAGTTAGATATTGCTTCCAACTTCTTCCATAGTTAGCATTCCTTTTCTTCTTTTCTTCTCTGTTAGTTTTTCTTCCTGTTTGTTGTAGGTTAATTCTTCTTTCTTCTATTCCAACCTTCTCCCTTCTTCTATTTCCAACCTTCTTCCTCCTTCTCATAGAATCATTCTTTCTCTTAGGTAATGATTTGCATAGATAATTCCTTAGCCTCTAATCATCTCTTTACTACTTCTTGTGCACTGTAAGATCATTTGCATAAAGCCAGCTGGTAATTAAATCATTCAAAAACTCTTCTTTCCCTCACTTTAAAATGTTTTCCTCCATTTGGATCGTCATTCGGACTCCCTTTCAGACTGGCGTTCGGATCGTCATTCGTTTCAGTGTGTTTTCTGTATTATTTTAGGCCTTTTCCCTAATCTAATTTCTTCGGCCTCTTAATCATCATTCTTCTTGTTCCTCCTTAATAGTTTGAGATATAATTTAATCTTGTTTTATGTTATTTGGAGTTTTTAATTCATTGTTATCAGTGTTTCCTCCTTTCTTACTTCTTCCTTATCCTCTTCTCTTCTTCCTTATCTTCTTCTCATCTTTCTTCCAAACTTTAGTTCTTTAACCAGTTTTGTTACTTAGTTATTGTTCAAAATGTATAAATGTTGTTCATAAATAGTTTAATTTCAAGTTGTAGTTGATAATTCCATTTCATTGATTTGTTTTAGTTTGTTAATCTTAAGACTAGTTTCTATTTAATGAAGATGTTCATGTTGCAAGATCTAGTTTAATAATGAAATATCTTTATCAAGTTTTCTACTTGCTTCCAAATCTAATATAGTTCAGTTTAACATCTTTGTTAAAGTTCTTAGACTTTCTTGTAACTCACACTAGTTTCATGTTGTTCACATATGGATAGACAGTAGTTCATAATGTTTAAAATTAGTAGTAGTTTGTTGATTTTTAGTTTAAATTTGTTTGTAGAAGTTAAGTTAGATTTACTTCCATTTAGCTTCCTCATTACATTTGAAAGTTATTATGATACATTTAATTTAGTTCCTATTACATTTGATGTACGTAATCAAGAAGAGTGGAATTAGATGGTTTAGTCTAAATTAATGTACATTTACAAGTTCTCCCTATTAAACATCTAATATACATAGCTTTGATTCTGTCTATAGTTGTTATCTGCAAGTTGAATTTGGTAGTTTCTTAGTTTTCTAGAAGTAGTTTGTGTTCCAGTATTTGTTTCCATCTTTCTTATTAGTTAACCACAGAGGTAGAGTAGTATGATCTAGTACTATTATGATATGTGATTTAAATGTATTCTTAAACATTTAACTCGGTTTTTCATTTTGAAAGATCTTTCGATATTTTTCCTTACTAAACATTTTTAGGTCTGACAAACCTGAAACTGTAGAACCGCTTCTACCTTCGCATATATTTTGCTTTCAACTCTAAGTTTACTGATCCTGGTTGATAATTAATCTTAGGTGTTGTTTTTAATTTGAGATAGTTCACACACCCAACATTTTGGCGTCGTTTCTGGGGAGTTGAAATAGGTAGAATTCAGTTGAAGATAGGTAGAATTTCTCTTCCAAAACTTAGTGATAACTTAGATTAGGGTGGTGGCGGGTGAGCGGTAATACAAGAGGTAAGAACCTGCGCATATGTTATAATAGGCATCCCCAAAACCCAGCAGTAGTAGTTATGCAGTCAAAGTTTCTTTCAGTTATAACTTATTTTCATGAATAGGTCTAGATATTCACAAGGTAGATTTATTAAAACTCAAATTCCTACTAAAATTCCTACTAACCTATACGGGGGATGAGCCACCCCAACTACTAATTCAACAGAAAGGTATTGGAATACAACTAAAGGGGATAGTCCTACTTGGAAGGCTAAAGAAACATTCTCTGGAAACATTTTAAAGGAAATCACAGGAACATCAGAACAGTCTGTTCATAAATAAATTCCCCTAGAAGAACCTCAAGCTCGTATTGAGACTGAACTTAGACAAGAGGAAACTCTGAAGGGTAAAATTTTGAAACTTCTTACCCTCCATTAGTTCAAAATCCCAAAGACACTACTTTTTCAATAGTTGGTGGTCCAGATTTTGTAGATTTTGTCAATCTTGCACAAGTAGATGCTTTTTTTGGGAGCTCTACAAACATCATCATCTCACAGATTGACACAACAATAGTAGAACCTCCTGGACTAGATTCCCACGGAGCTGATCATTCTCCTCCTAAAAAGAAGAATACCCTTCCTTAAAAAGAACGTTGGGATATTCCATATTCACCAAGAAAGGAGCCACCTAGATTTTCTCTCTTTGGTAATGGAATCTTCATGGAGGATGAACATGAAGATTGTGTCCGACAAGATGAAGAATATGGAGAATTTAGAGCTAAAGGTACCTTCGGGTTTCCCATCTTAGACACTGCACATGTTACTATGAAAAATATCCCTCCTTCCTCACTACCAACTTTCTAGGGGAAAAGTAGTGAGGATCCGGACACATTCTTATTTGAGTTTGACATTTGTGTAGGAGTTACAATTACCTACAAGATGGCCAAAAACTAAAACTTTTTCCTGCCACATTAAAAGATTCTTCTCTTCGATGGTTCATGGGATTGGGAGAATCTAGTATTAAATCTTGGGAAGACATGAAGAATGCATTTCTTCAGAATTATCAGGATTACTGTAGACCAAAGGACTCTCGCAATGATATTTTTAAAATTCAACAGCTTGAAGACGAGAGCCTGGAGGAATATCTCGAAAGATTTAACTATGTGTTACACAAATCTAAATATAGTGATCTTCGGGAAGATGTAGTAAGAACACTCTTCCTTAAAGGAATATTAGAAGAATTTTTGGATAACCTTAATCTCATGGCAGCAGGAGATATTTCTCATAAATCTTTTGCAGATATTTGTGAACTATCTAGGAATTACTCTAGGAGCAGAGGGAAAGGTGGAAGACACTTTCGAGAACCTTATGTTAGAAATCCAAAAGGAAACACATCCGATCCTGGTGGAGTTACAAGGGTAGAGATAGGGAACCTGTTATAAAACTTCAAAGCAGATATTTTAGGGGCTATGGGTTCTCATCTAGATGCACTACAAGCTAAAAAGTGACAGGATGAAGAGCGTGCAACAATGAGTATTTCCTGCCCTAGGTGTAGAACTAAAAATCCTCAAAGAGAATGTCCATTAAACAATGCTTCAGTTTGTCACCTCTGTACAGAAGAGCATCCCACTGATAGTTGTCCATCGTTGCAAGCTGTATACACGAGTGGAAGTTTTAGTGAAACATCAAGGAGGCATTGGCAGCCTAGGGATCAACCTTTGGGACAGGATCCATCATTCCAATTTCCACCTTACTACCATCCTTATCAACCTCCACAACAATGGAACACTTTAGGTTGGCAGAATTGGCCACCACAGTACCCTCCTCAAAATGCTCAAAAACAGCAATGGCCTCATGGATGGAGAGGACAAGCTTTTCCTCAACCATCTCCTCCTATGCCTTACTATCCTTACCCACCTAATGTTCAACAATTTTTACCTGGATATGCACCTCCTTCACTACCCCCTATCCCAAATCAACCTCCTCATTTCCAAAATATGAACCCTCCAAGACCCACAATATTACCCGCACAACCGATACCGAATCCTAACAATAAACCAACCCAAGCTCTTAATAACATCGGGTTGTTACCTCTTCACTAATATGCTATTTCATTCGCACCAATACATGAAGTTCAATTGCGGTCTAGAAGAGTTTTGCAAGATCATCCTAAGTCGTCAGTTCTTATTCAAGAAGAAAATGTACCTAATGAAATTTTAAATGATGTCATTCTTGAAAATGTGGTTGTTCCTAAATCTTCAACACATAACCTTCCTCATAAAGAAGTAATATCGGGAAATAAATCACATCCATATCCAGCGCATCTAATAATAGAAAAACCTATAACTTACCCAGAATATAACATCATTAATGAATTAAAAAATATTTGTATTAAGATTCCTTTATTACAAGCCATTAAAGATATACCAATCTTTGGCAGAGTGATAAAAGAACTCTGCATTAAGAGACTAGGTAAAAAATAAAAAGACCCTCCAACAATACATGTCATAGGTGAAATCTCAGAATGTATAGCATAACAACCTAGAATTCCGAAGTATACAAATCCAGGAAATCCTGTAGTAACTATTCTCATTAACAACACTGCTATAGGGAACGCACTCATTGATCTAGGGGCTGTTATTAACCTAATGACTACTACAGTTTTAGAAGCTCTCCAATTAGGACCTTTCCTCTGCCCTACCCCAACAATGTTAGAACTAGCAGATCGTACTATGGTACAACCTACTGGGATATTAGACGATATTATGGTGTCAGTAGCCTCATGGGAATATCCTGTGGACTTGATGGTTATTCAATCAAAAGACCCATCTAGAGGGCATCTTATCATCTTAGGAAGACCCTGGTTGGCTACTACTAATGCATTCATAGGATGTAGGGATGGAGAAATGGTTATTTATGATAGGTTACTATAAGAAGACTAGCTTTATACCCACCAGCACAGCCCGTAGCTGAGAGCTTATTTTGGTTAGATTGTCCTTTTGGAGAAGAAAACCTGGAAGAGATTTCCCTTGTTAGTGATCTCTCTTGGGAACTTCAAGAACAAAATATTGAAAACATGTTGAATCAATTTATTTCTTCCACCACATGTATAGACTTTCCTCAGTCTTTTTCCAAACTTGACCAGATTTTTGGGGACGAATTTCAAGAAAACACAAGTCTCTCAACATTTACAAGTACACCTTGTGTCTTTTCAATTGAAGAACAAGTAGGATCTTATACCGTACCATGTGAGGTTAGTTCCGAAAAATTCCTACATATAAATGCAGGTTTAGATGAGATTCAACAAAAGCAATTGTTAAAAGTTCTCAAAAGTCAAACTGGAGCTTTCACTTGGGAATACACTGATATGAAGGGTATACACCCAAACACTTGTATTCACCACATTTACACAGACACAAATATACCTCCTGTTAGACAACCCCAGAGGAGAATGAACCCAGCTCTCAAATATATAGTAAAAGAAGAACTGCAAAAACTTCTTAACGTTGGATTCATTTACCCAATTTCCAATAGTAAGTGGGTGTCTCCTCTGGTACTAGTTCCAAAGAAAGTCACAAGGAAGTGGCGTATCTGTGTTGATTTTCGAGAATTGAACAAGGCCGACCAAGATAAGACTACCTTTACTTGCTCTTAGGGGACTTATGCCTATCGAGTGTTACCATTTGGCCTTTGTAATGCACTTGCTACTTTCCAATGTGCAGTTCTAGGTATCTTTGCTGACCTTATACATGATTGTGTAGAGGTCTACATGGATGATTTCACTCTATGGTAATACCTTCCAAGAGGCCCTCAACAAACTCGAGACAGTTCTTATTCGATGTTAGGACACAAACTTAGCCCTTAGTCATGAAAAATGCAAGATGCTATTAATCGAGGGCATAGTTCTAGGACATCATGTCTCTCTTCAAGGTATTAAGGTGGATCCTGCCAAGATAGATATAATTGTCAATCTTCCTCCTCCAAGGACTCCGAAGGAAGTTAGAAGCTTTCTTGGCCATGCAGGTTATTATAGGCGCTTTATAGAAAATTTCACCAAGATAGCCACACCCATGTTCAAACTACTCATGAAGGACACAGAATTTCAATGGACTGAACCTTGTCAACAGGCTTCGAAACTTTAAAAGCAAAGTTATCAGTAGCACCAGTACTTAGGGGCCCTAACTGGTCCCTTCCTTTTCATATCTCTACTGATGCATCCGACACAGCTATAGGGGCAGTCTTAGGTCAAAAAGAGGAAAAGTTATCTTATGCCACTTATTTCACTAGTAAAAACTTGACTCCTGCAGAATCAAAATACACTGTTACCAAAAAAGAGTTCCTCGCAGTAGTCTATTCCATCAATAAGTTTCGTCATTATATCACAGGATATGAAATTTTCATACATACCGATCATTCTGCTATCATATTTTTGATGAATAAACCAGTTACCAATGACAGAGTGGCTCGATGGCTTCTTCTGTTACAAGAATTTAAGATCACCATTGTTGACCGTCCTGGTCGAGA
The DNA here is from genome assembly GCA_027924585.1 of Larix kaempferi. NCBI lineage: Eukaryota > Viridiplantae > Streptophyta > Pinopsida > Pinales > Pinaceae > Larix > Larix kaempferi. Next base: position 6,708,272 of record BSBM01000940.1, on the reverse strand, counting down.
GAATGTAGTAGCAGACTTTCTCTCCTGAATTCAAATTGACAATGATGATAGTCCTGTTGATGATAGCTTCCCAGATGAAAATTTATTCATTGTATCTGTTCGAACCCCATGGTTCACAGACATAGCTAATTATTTGGCAATTCGAAAGCTACCAAACCATCTCTCTCCACCCGAAAAACGTAGAATCATAGTTCAAAGATCTAACTATTCCTGGGTGGATAATGATCTCTTTCATACCAGTCCTGACCTTATTATTAGAAGATGTGTACGAGAGGATGAGATGGCAAATATTCTTCATGGATGTCATGGTGGACCTTGCAGTGGACACTTTTCTGATAAAAGAACAACATATAAGGTTTTACATTCTAGATATTATTGGCCAAGCATCTTCAAGGATGCTTCCAAATATGTCAAAGGATGCGATAGTTTCCAAAGAATGGGTAGACATACACCATCTGATGAGATGCCTTTGCAACCTCAAGTTATGATTGAGCCTTTTGAAAAATGGGCTCTAGATTTTGTTGGACCAATTTCCCCTATGTATTGTAAGAAAAAGTACATTCTAGTCTGTACAAATTATGTCACCAAGTGGGTAGAGGCCAAAGCTTTATTCCGAGCCACAGAGAAATAAATGGTAGAGTTTATGTATGAAGAGATATTTACCCGATTTGGTGTACCTAGGGAAATTGTAATTGATCAAGGATCTCAGTTCACTTCCAAGTTAATGAGAGAACTTACTAATAAGTATGGTATTAGACATTTCAAATATTCACCATATCATCCTCAGGAAAATGGTCAAGTAGAAAGCACAAACAAGGTATTAGAAGCTATCATGACCAAGACCATTCAGTTACACCACAAGGACTGGGAAGATGGGCTCCCAGAAGCCTTGTGGACTTATAGAATAACTTGGAGAAACACCACTAGCCACACACCTTATGAACCTGTTTGTGGAAAACAGGTTCTCCTACCCATTGAATTTTAGGTTAAGACATTTCATATGGCTTCTCAGTTAGGAATGAATTTAGAAGAAGCACATAAACAACGAATCCTACAAATAAATGAATTAGACGAGATTAGATAGGATGCTATCCAATGAACAATCTTAATACAGAATCAACGTAAAAAATGGCATGACAGATACATTAAACAAAAACAATTTAAAACAGGAGACTCGGCATTACTTTTCGATTCAAGATACAAAAATTTTAAAGGTAAATTGACTACTCGCTAGATGGGTCCTTATGAAATTGTTACAGCTTTCGATAATGGATCCGTTAAAATTAAAACAATTGATGATTCTCAAAGTTCCTTTGTTGTAAATGGCCATAGACTTAGATTTTATCACCAACCTATATCTAAACAAGACTTTGTACAGAATTCCTTACAAGCAGCAGGAGATGGAGCTAGTAGAAGAGAATTCCTCCTCCTAGTCCCTAAACTTTCTAAAGGATTGTCTGTACATATGTAAATATATTGTGTTTTTGTTTTAATTATAATAATGAAGAGTTATTTCTGACAAGCTGATTGTATCTATACAGGGAATTTCATTTGTATGATCAGCTTATGAAATTCTTGTCATTAAAAACAGGAAAACTTTTCTCCCTTTTTAGATTTCTTATGACTTTTTTACATATGTTTTATTTTGAATAAATCAAAATCATCTAACAAAGGTTTTGCAGCTTAATTACAAGGACCTTATCCGCTCATGCAATATTATTGAAAGGGAAGCACGTAAAAGAAAAAGAAAATTCAATATATCATAATCCCTTCTTTTTTTCAATTATTGTTAAAATTGACATTTTTAGCAAAAGATAAAGTGTTCTTTATATTATCTTGCAACCATTTCATTCATGATTTTGAATATGGTATTTGATTTAGGCATGCACATTTCTGATTATCGTTTAGAACTATTACTGAAAAGACCTATCTTAATTGCTATTATCTTAACAAAAAATATACTATCTTACACCTATGGATCATTGGCTTATCCTAGACTTATTATCAAAAATTGTCTCTTAAAGCATCTTTTAAAAGTAACTTAGAGGTGAATGTTATTTTTATTCTTGTGGGGAACATTACTGAATTTTTATGAAAAAGATAGATATAGGTCAAAGAACAGCTTTAGGTTATTATCTTTTGACATGATCTTTAACTTTGCCTATTATAAGTAAAAGTTGCTCATAAAGGTCCATTCTAATATTTCAAATTATGTGTTTAGAAGGCTTAGCACACTCTAGTACCAACCGGATTCCTTACAAATATATATATATATATATACACATATACATCATTATACGAATTAAACCCGCCGGGGTAATGAATAGGCCTGCTGGCGGCGGGTCCATGCTAAGTAAAATCTTAAACAAGGAAGCTAGGTGAATGCAAGTAAACCCATTGGGGTACTGAACAGGCTCGCTGGCAGCGGGACTATGCTTGCATGGTACCAAGATAAACCCACTGGGGTACTGAACAGCCCTGCTGGCAGCGGGTCAATATCAGGTAAAAGAGATTGGTTAATGCATTTCTATGCACATGATTCATATATAAGAAACTTGAGTATACAAACACATGTTTTGGCCAATCATCTATACTGTCATTAGAGAATAACTGTAAGTTGAACTTGGACCTTGTCATCTAATTCAAACAATATCTAGGATGTTATTATCCTAGAAATGGGACCCATAATTATGAAAATCTCACAAGCTTTACGGTACACCTTATCTATATCATGGGATGACAAGAAATCTTTAAAATGAGTCATGCATGGCTAGTTTTCCTGTGGTTTCTTTCATGTCAAATTATATTATCATTCTTCATACGGTTCTTTTAAGCACTGTTCTATTCTTTATGATAAATGTACATATCTGAATCATCTACATGTTTAGTTAATATTTCATTTTCTTGAGAAAAGTATTACAACATTTTTCATCTATTGATAAAATAATTGAATATCTAATGCTCTTTTTGTTGGCTTGAGGACAAGCCATCTCTTTGGTTTGGGGGAGGATTAGAACTGTTTTAAACTAATTTTTTTGTTATTTATTTTTATTAAAGAAAAAGTTTATTTATCTCTGAAAGTGATAGATGTTTGCAGGTTAATGCAAAAGCAGAAGGCGAATTGTTTTAATTAAAGACAAACAAAAAGGGGACATAACTTAAAAGTTCCAGAAAGCAAAGTTTACAGCATTTTCTGTGCACTAATAGCCTTAAAAATTCATTGCAAAAATCAGTTCCAGTTGGCTTCAGCAATAAAAGTTTGTATAGACAAAAGTCTGTATGAAAGGTTGAATGACAGATCGAATGCCAATCCATATGCGGTGACGAATGCAACAAATAAGCAATGTTTTGAATAAAAGTGCTGAAGAAATTTTAGCTTATATATTTCAAATAGCATGCTAGATATTTTTGAAAGTTCTGACTAACCAATGATGATAGGGATCAATCAAATGTCAAATCTCGCACTTGGTTTTATTTCCTTATTCATCTCATCTTGTTAAATGAATGAATCTTGTGTCATTTTGAATCATTGTATGACCACTATGGCCTTACCTATCATATAGATTGCCAGCATATGGATTGGATCCTTGTGATCATCCAAGTGTAGAATATCCCATTACGTGAATTTCGTTCAACCTGTCCAAATCTTGGCTTTGGACATGGTTGAATATGCTATACCAAACACGCATCTAGCGGATTCACACACTTCAATACTGGCACTTAACTCAATATATTCAAAGTACAAGTGTGATATTTCAAAACACGCTTTACCTATGACCATCCAGCCATCCAAACAGACTTCAATTTAACTGATGGCTGCATGAACTTCTGCTTCATTATGTTTACCCTTTATTTCTCTCTCTGCGAGCTGCGTCCTCTGTAAATTTATTATATCCCTTGCATTTATCTGTTGTTTCCCCCATCCTCTATCAACAATGCCTAACCGTTGCGAGCTAGGTAGCTACCAAGATCTTCTTCATATCCCTGAGTTTAAAAGATGCCATGAGTTATTCTCTCAAGCAAGTTGGAATCCATTTCTCCACCACCTTGATGGTCACGACCATGAAATTTCGTTGCTGTTTGCCAAAGGTTTCGATGGAAAAACGACCAAGGTTGGTCATCTTGTTTTCTCCGTGACAGAAGAGTCAATAGTGTTAGCTACGAAGCTCCCTAGAGAAGGTGCCCGATGGCACAAGCATTTGTTTCTTCCACGAGAAGCTCACCAGTTTGCTCTCAAGCCCGATTTTCAACACATTACTAGCACCAAAGGTTTTCAAAGAGAATGGATCAAGCCATAGTACTTGGATCTTCTAACCATTATCATTCACTTAGTCACTTGTGAGGGTAATCTCACTGTTTTTAAAGCTTGCCACGTTATACTATTAGCTCATTTTTTCAATAATCAGACCTTAAATTTCCCATTCTACTCTCTAAAGAGCTTGGAAAATATGTCGAGTCAAGTTAGAAAGAATACCATTAACCCTTCCGGCAACTTATATCACCATTGTCTCATTAAGCTTTTAATCATTCATCAGCTAAAGGAGAGAGGTCAGACTTGGGACCATTTTTTTTTTGAGACATTAAACCCTCATTTATCTATTGTCAAATATTCCCCTTCTCAAGAATGGCTTCATGCCCAAGAAGAACCAAACTCCAAACGTATACGATTTGATGAGAGTTCCTTAGATGATATGCACTCTGTCCATTCAATATATTCTCCTACTGAACCTAGAGAGATAAATCATGACCATTTCAGTGATCAGCCTGACATTCAGACTATCAGTCAGCCCTCATGCTCAAATATTCAGTTGGACGATCATACTCTGGAGTCCTCCCTCCTCACACTAGCTAATGCATCTATTCAGATGAGTGAAGCCTGTGCTGCTAGAAGCTCTCCTGCATGTAACAAAGATAAAAGCTCTTAAGAACAGACTATTGATGTTGAGACATCTCCAAAAGAGAAGAGTCCTCAAATGGACTTGGAGCATGGTATAGAACAACCTATTTTGAGTCAGCAAAAGTGGGATCAGTTAACCTAAGAGATAGCACAATTAATAGAACAAATTCAAAGCTATGTGGAGACAATCTTTGAGCTCCTTGAAGAGAATTATATGTTGCGTACACAGTTGAAAAGTACTGAATGCTCGGTTAATGCCAAAATAACATCCAATGCTATCCTTAGAGTAAAGTATAATTCCTTAAGGGGCCGTTTCAAGAAGCTTCAGGCCAAGCATGCATCTCCATCATTCGAGTCGAAGACTGCTACTACTGCAGCTCCACCTTCTTCCTAATTACGTTTTGTTTTGCTCAGTGGGACCTGGCATGACTCCAGTTTGGGGGAATGTTGCTGTCCAATATTGTCACCATTTTTTATCATTTAATTTACTCGAAGTGGCATTATTTCTATCGCTTTTGCTATATTAAGTTGTTTTCTTAGCCATTCATCCCATCAAACAGTCCAGGTATGCATAAATTCAATTATCATGCAAATCTTGTTATATTTCGTATATTATGGTTTATTTATGATTTAAATGATGGTTTTGGGAATAATTAACATTTATGGTTTTAATTGACAGGATACGATTTGCAAGCTATCCATCCTTCAACCCATGCACTGCGTGATCAGCCTAAAATGCTTTCAGCTCATCGTTTAGCCCTCCGTTCAGCCCATGAAATATGTGGTTGATGCATCTCAGACCGTTGAATGAAGAGGAGGACACGTGGGCTATGTTTTCCATGTGGCATTGATGGTTAATGAACCATTGTTCTAGAAGATTTGTCCTTATGCTCGCCAATCGTGACAGCACATATCACGTCCACATGAACATGTTAACCTCCGGTTCATCTGCACATTCAGCCTGGAATCATGCACGTCTGCTTAGCTCTTGCATGTCGTTGTTCTAAAAGGAGTCGGCCTGTTCACACTCAGTTGGCCGACATAACTCCCATGCCCATGCCCAGTATGCCAACTTAACTCTTATGCCCACGTCGACGCTCCAACCTATGGTTCTGCTCACGTTTTGAGGAAATGAATGCTCAGCTGTTCGAATTGGGAAGGATTGACGCTGAGGAGATGGGTAGATGCCCCCTGCATTGTTATGTATCATTTAATCAACATTTATAGACATTAAACATTCCTATTATTATAAAGGTCGAATCTATCGACCCTCTCACCCATTGTAACTTATAAATAGTTGCCTTTGTGATTGAGACGAGCTAGTTTTTTAAGCTTTTGAATTTACGATGGTTTTCCAGTCTTAGTCCAAGAATTTGGAGTCGTAGATAGTGTGAAGACAAAGTCTGTAACTTTTCTCAAGTTAATGGAAGTAGCAGCTTGTTGATGTTCTGCTGGTAGTCGTTTAAGTTGATCTAGTTCACCCTCTGATTGCTAGGAAGGGCACCTCATCAACTGGAGGTTTTATTTACATTTTCTGCATTTCTTTTCTTGCAAATTAACTAGTTTATTTCCTGTGTGTGTAATTTAATTCGTTTTCCTGTGTGTATTATCTTCATTCCTCTGTAATTAATATTCTTCTTTCAATACAACCTTCCTTCTTCTGAGTAGAATGGTCGACCAATAGTTCAATAGTTTGATAATTTGTAGTTTGTTTTCAGTCCTTCTTCTATAATCATAGTTAGATATTGCTTCCAAATTTTTCTGTAGTTAGCATTCCTTTTCTTATTTTTGTCTCTGTTATTTTTTCTTCATATTTATTGTAGGTTAATTCTTCTTTCTTGTATTCCAAACTTCTCCCTTCTTCTATTTCCAACCTTCTTCCTCCTTCTCATAGAATCATTCTTCCTCTTAGGTAATGATTTGCATAGATATTTCCTTAGCCTCTAATCATCTCTTTACTGCTTTATGTGCACTAAAGGATCATTTGCATAAGGCCAATTGGTAATTAAATTATTCAAAAACTCTTTTTTCCCTCACTTTAAAACATTTTCCTCCATTCGGATCGTCATTCGAACTACCTTTCAGACCGGCGTTCGGATCATCATTCGGACCTGTGTGTTTTCTGTATTATTTTAGGCCTTTTCCCCAATCTAATTTCTTCTACATCTTAATCATAATTCTTCTTGTTCCTCCTTAATAGTTTGAGATGTAATTTAATCTTGTTTTATGTTATTTAGATTTTTTAATTCAATTGTTATCATTGTTTCTTCCTTTCTTACTTCTTCCTTATCCTCTTCTCATCTTTCTTCCAAACTTTAGTTCTTTAACCAGTTTTGTTACTTAGTTACTGTTCAGAATGTATAAATGTTGTTCCTAAATAGTCTATTTCAAGTTGTAGTTGATAATTCCATTTCGTTGAGTTGTTTTAGTTTGTTAATCTTAAGACTAGTTTCTATTTAATGAAGATGTTCATGTTGCAAGATCTGGATTAATAATGAAATATATTTATCAAGTTTTCTACTTGCTTCCAAATCTAAAATAGTTCAGTTTAACATCTTTGTTAAAGTTCTTAGACTTGCTTCTAACTCACACTAGTTTCATGTTGTTCACATATGGATAGACAGTAGTTCATAATGTTTAAAATTAGTAGTAGTTTGTTGATTTTTAGTTTCCATTTGTTTGTAGAAGTTAAGTTAGATTTACTTCCATTTAGCTTCCTCATTACATTTGAAAGCCATTACGATACATTTACTCCAGTTCCTATTATATTTGATGTATGTAATCAAGAAGAGTGGAATTAGATGGTTTAGTCTAAATTAATGTACATTTACAAATTCTCCCTATTAAACATCTAATATCCGTAGCTCTGATTCTGTCCATAGTTGTTATCTGGAAGTTGAATTTGGTAGTTTCTTAGTTTTCTAGAAGTAGTTTGTGTTCTAGTATTTGCTTCCATCTTTCTTATTAATTAACCATAGAGGTAGAGTAGTATGATCTAGTACTATTATGATCTATGATTTAAATGTATTCTTAAACACTGAACTCGGTTTTTCATTTTGAAAGATCTTTCGATCTTTTTCCTTACTAAACATTTTTAGGTCTGGCAAACTTGAAACTGTAGAACCGTTTCTACCTTGGCATATATTTTGCTTTCAACTCTAAGTTTACTGATCCTAGTTGATCATTAATGTTAGGTGTTGTTTTTAATTCGAGATATCTCACACACCCAACAGACTATTCACTTCTACTATTGAGTTTATAATCCATCTTCCTTACCAATATCTTATTGCAGTCCTCCCAACCTTCCACAGCCTTCTTGCTGTGACTCTTTGCAGCTTGTAACCCTTTGCTTTCTTGTCTGCAATCATCCTTCCAGGGCTCATATAGGTCGACAAAAAGGATTTTGTATGATTCACAACTTTTTATCTTCTGCAACCATGTCCTACAGGGCTCAGCATGTCCACAAACCTTCCAATGGAGAGTCTACTCTTGCTTAGACCTCTTGCATTTGCATGGCTTTTGAAACCTAGATCCTCTACAATCATATCGTGCATCGAATTCACAACCTTGCTCATCTACATTAATGTTTTGCATAGCACTTAAATAAGCATGTCTTCTGTAGCTTTGGAAAACTTGCCCTTCCATAGTCATGTCTTGCGTGGCTTTGGAAACCGTGATACAACCTTGATCCTCTGCAATCATGTCTTGGGTGGCTTCCACAACCTTTCTCCTCCACATCCATCCCTTGTGCAGCTTCTGAAACCTTGCTCCCCCACAATCATGTTTGCATGGCTTTGGAAACCTTGATGTCCTGCAAACATGTCTTAAGTGTGTTCAACAACCTTGCTCCTTCTCAACCATGTCTTAAATGTGTTCAAAACATCAATCCTTCTCAAAAATGTCTTTTGTGACTTCCTCAGCCTTTCTCTTTAGCAACCATGTCTTGGATGGCTTCTACACCTTTACTCCACAATCGTGATCGTATGTGGATTTGACAAACCTGTAACCATGTCTTCAGTCTTACAAGACTTCTACAATATTGCTCCTCTGTGATTATATCTTGAATGGCATCCCCATATCCACAAATTTGCTTCCCTAGTGCTTGCTTCACTACGACTCGATCATGTATGGTTTCCACATATCCACACCTTGGGCTTGTAGGATCATAATATTTTTATGCCACAACTTTCTCTGAGGATTAGGTTCCTACATTGCACTACATCTTTTTCATGTGTCATGTGACCTCCCATTCTGCAACATTTATCTTGCATGTCTTTTGAGTAAACCAAACCTAGCCCTTACAAGACTCACAGCAAGCAACTTTCTGCCATCTGCAGATTTTTTCAATCTTCAACTTTTTTTGTGTCTTTCATGACTTTGCAACCCAACCCTACGAGATCCACAACTTTGTTTGTGCCACAACTCTATCTGATTTGTAATTCTCTTCACTTATGTGGATATTTACAACCTCACGAAATCCAGTATGCAATGCTTGAATTAGATCACAAGATTCAATCAAAATCAAAAGAACTCTATCATCTTTGAAAACTCATCTATTAAAGCAAAGAGAGGATATTTAAATAGAGATGGAATATTTTCATACATTTGACACTTTAATTTTTAAATAATTCCATCAAGCAATACTTTAATTTCTAAATGGGAATTAAAAATCTACTTGGACAAATGAAAGGACAAACAGTATACAAGAACAAATTTGTATGACAAATCTAGATACCATTTCAAGACAAAATCACACACGATCTCTAACAAGGGCCTATTGTATGTACCAAAGGTAGACAAGAGAATGGGTATAGTATATATTAATGGGAAGGGAGTCAATTCTACAACTCTTATGCTTCTTGGAGCATAAGATGGGAATAATTTATAAAACATTTTTGTAGTGAAGGGTGCATATTACATCCCAGATGGGGATATGGGTAATCTAATATGACAATGATGTGGCATAAGTCAGCTTAATATATATTTATTTTGCAATGAAAACCTCATGGATCTCCCCAATCCCCACCCCTAGCTCCTGGAATATCCATATGGAGGGAAACTCAACTGCAAACCGCAATAGCAGCTTGTAACCTAACAGGACTCAACCAGACTCAAACCTCAGAACTTGAGACCTCACAGAAAAGTCTTCCTTGAAACGGTCCTTTCAAACTAATTGAGCTAACCCACTGGGTTAAGTCAGCTTAATATATATATATATATATATATATATTTGTGTGTGTGTGTGTTCAGTTTAAAATTATAAAAATAAATTTACTTATATATATCTTTGCAATTGCCCAAACATAATAGGATTAATAACATTGCATATAGTTAATTAAACAAAACTGCTACTGCGTGTTCATAGAAGGATTTGAATTTAGGGCATTTGCAGCTTTGGAGGACATTTGGATTTGATAGACAGGAATCAACAAGTTCATGGCTACCTTCTCAGAACATTTTATTGAATCATATTGCGCTGTATGGACAGGTCAAATACAACTACTAGTAAAAAACAACTAGTTTAGATCCATCTTTACCCCAGTATAAGTACTGGATGAAGGTGAGTTCATTAAGAATTTTATGATTTCTTGCATTTTCTTTCATTTTCATTGGATTAGTATAATCTTGTAATGCTTTTATGGTTATGGTGTTTAGCAATTTTGAAGTATACCTTGTGGATCTAGTATATGATCAATGTTAGTTATCTGTAAACGAGGGACTTAAATCCCAGTTTCTTTACCAACATAGATCCTATGTGAAATTACTTATGTAGATTTTTGTGGTTAGACATCTTTGGGGTCTTTTCAAACAGTTCCAAAAGTTAGAAGGATCTCTAAGCTTATTATGGTAGATTTTTGTGCTTATCAATGTGTTTTGAAAAATAAATTGGATTTTAAGCATGGTTTCCTTTGAATATTATGGTCTTTTCTTAGAATTACAAATGATGCAATATTGGTGTTCATATTCTCCTCTCCCCAATTCTGAAAGGGTTCTAGCTCAATGGAAGAGCGCTTGCCTTACAAGCAGGAGGTTGGTGGTTCGATTCCTCCATGCCCTATTGATATTTCAATATTGGTATTTTTAATAAAATATATTTTATTATGATATATTATGGCTATAGAGCGGGTTTCAAACCATCTTTGTATGTTGCTACGAGGGGGGTTCTAAAATTCCTTCATATGTCACTACAAGGGGGGTTCAAACTGCCTCTATAGGCATCTATGAGGGGGAATCCAAACCGCCCCTATAGGCATCTACGAGCGAGGTTCCAAACTGCCCCTATAGGCCTCTACGAGGGGGGTTTCAAACTGCCTCTATAGGCCTCTACGAGGGGGATTCAAAACCACCCCTATAAGCCTCTACGAGGGGAGTTCTAAACTTCCCCTATAGGCCTCTACAAGGGGGGTTCCAAACCACCCCTATAGGACTATACGAGGGGGGTTCCCAACCGCCCCTATAGGCCTCTACGAGGGGGGTTCCAAACTACCCCTATAGTCCTCTACGAGGGGGGTTCCAAACCGCCCCTGTAGGTTTGTATGAGGGGGATTAATGGGGGGTTCACAACCACCCTCGTAGGTCTCTATGAAAGGGGGTTCAAAACCTCCCTCATAGGTCTCTATGAAAGGGTCTACGAGGGGGTTTTTAAACCGCCTCCATAGACCTCTACGAGGGGGTTCACAAACCGCCCCCAAAAGTCACTTTTGGGGGCAGTTCCAATCTCATCAAAAACCGCCCCTAAAGGGAAAAAATTTTAACATCGGTGCCTTTAGGGGCAATTTTGCCAAAACCGCCCCCAAAGCCAAAACCCCCCTCGTAGGTCACTTTTGGGGGCGAAAGACAACCCCCCCTAAAGTCCAAAAATTTAGTAGTGTAATAATAACAACTTGAGAGCTATCTTATGCATAACCTTTATGCATGTTATTTACATAAGAATAATTAAATCTAATTATTCAATAGTTTAGTTATGGTAACCTCTTTGATTTAATTATGTAAATTCAATACTACTTCTGTTAAATATTAAGTACAAGGCCCAAATATTTGGACAAGATCTTGGTGAGATTGGATAGTTGGCAAGGTTAGGTACCTCTAGGTCTCTCTTTTGCATGTTCGATTCCCTCGTTTAACATGGCAGTTCCCACAGTAGTTGATGATAGATAGAAAATGATTCATTTAACCAATTTAAATAAATGTGATGAATAGAAGTGCTATTCATAGTCTTCTTGACTCAACACTTTTAAGATCAAGAAACCCCGAGTGGTTTTCAGAGCTTTAACTCAACACTCTCACATGGGCGTTACGCTAGTGCAATTCCAGAGCATCCCGCTCAACACTAGTACTGGAATGTGGTTGTGAAGCACATCTAGAATGTACAAATGGCCTTGGATCTGGTATTCTTTATCAAGCTTGGAGTCCTCAAGGGCTTATGCCTAACACTTTACGTACATCAGGGCTTACGCCCAGTACGTAATAAAATCCTCTAGGTACATCGGGGCTTATGCCCAGTACGTAGGTCATCCGTGTGTTCCTGAGTCCACACTCAACACACTATAGAAATCAATCATGTGAATCATGACTCTACACAGTATGTAACAAAAAAGGTCATCTCAGTATAGTAGGGTCTGTACCCAATTCACATAACAAAACATAAATCACTCCATTAGGGATTTCTTGCCTAGTATATAACAATAATGCATCGGTCAGGGTCCACGCCCAATATGTAAATCTACAAAAGGAATGAATCATGTGCACTAGGGATTATGCCCAATAATCAAAATAAATCATATGTGTTGGGGCTTTAAGCCCAATATATAACATCGTAAATAGTTAGTCAAAATTCGGGATATTACATCCCTCTCCGCTTAGAACAACACCGTCTCGGTGTTCTAGGGACTAGAAATAAAGTCATGAAATAAGGCGGGGTATGCCTCTTTTATGGTTGTCTCATTTTTCCAAGTAGCCTCTTTTGGTCCACAGTGCCTCCATTGCACTTTCAATTGGGTTATGGTCCTTCTTCTAAGTTGCACCTCTCTCTTGTCCAAAATGTGGAGGGGTTCTAGCATGAATTCCCCTTCAGGTTCCACCTATAATAAGGATCAATCAATCACATGTTTAGTATCGTATACATATTTCTGTAATAAGGATGCATGAAAAACATTATTAACTTTTACATGAGCTGGTAAAGCTAACTCATATCCTACTGGGCCCTTCTTGGCCAGTATTTTAAAAGGTCCACAAAACCCAGGGGCTACTTTCCCGCATCGTCCTAAGCTCAAGGAGCTTCGTTTTTCCTTCACCTTTAAGAAGACATGTTCACCGACTTGGTAGTATTTGTCTTTTATTTTCTTATCCGCATAACTCTTTTGGCGGTCTTGTGCCTCCTTCAAGTTTTGTTGTACCTTGGAGACTAGTTGCTCCAAGTCTTTTAGTAAGTCGGGGCCTAGCATAAGTCTATCTACCGTACTATCCCACGTTACAGGTGTTTGACATTTCCTACTGTAGAGTACCTCGAAGGGACTCATCTTGGAAGAGGTTTGGTATCCATTGTTGTAAGCAAACTCTGCGAGGTGCAAGTAATCCTCCCACTTTGTGGGGTTGTTCATGACATACATCCTTAGCATATCCTCGAGGATTTAGTTTACTCGTTCTGTCTATCCATCGGTTTGGGGGTGATACGTGGTATTGAACTGTAGTTGTGTCTCCAAACCGGAGAACAATGCCCTCAAGAAGTTTCCAATGAACTTCATGTCTCGATCGGAAATGATTGCCTTGGGTATCCCATGCAATTGAAAAATATCCTTTAGGAAGATGTCCACGATGTGAACGGATTTGTAGGTAGACTTTACTGGTATAAAGTGTGTTTCCTTGGATAACTTGTCTACTACTACAAAGATGGAATCATTCTGCCTCTTACTTTTAGGTAAGCTCGTAATGAAATCCATACTGATGACCTCCCACTTCCACTGGAATAAGTAATGGTTGTAGTAATCCAGAAGGGTGATGGTGTTCTGCCTTAACCAGCTGACACTCCTGGCACTTAGCAATGAATAAAGCTATGTCGGCTTTCAGTTTAGGCCAAAAGAAATGTTTATTCACCACCGATATCATCTTTTGATATCCCGGATGGCCCGAATAGGGTTTTTGGTGGAATTTTGTAAGGATGCTAGGTCTAATGTTTCTGCTTTCTGGAACATAAAGTCTTTCTTTCGACCACAGCAATCCCAACTCATCTATCTTATACTCATTTTGTTGTTGGAATAACTTATCCTCTTGGATCTTTCTAAGGATCTCTACATAGAATTAGTCACTTTGACATGCCGTTCTAATTTTGTGATGTAAATATGAATCGGTTTGACTCATGGTCACTTCATATAACATATGAGCCCGTCGACTTAAAGCATCAACGATCTTGTTCTCCTTTCCCTTTATGTGTTTTAGCTCGAAGTGGTACTCACTAAGGAAGGCTCGCCACCTGGCCTGTCTGTAGTTTAGATCAGGTTGGTCAAATAAGTACTTCACACTCATGTTGTCCATCTTTAATGGGAATTTTTTTCCCATAAGATAGTGCCTCCACATCTTCAAGGCATGGATAATGGTGGCTAGTTCAAGATCGTGCGTGGCGTAGTTCTGCTCATGCTCCTTCAACTTCCTTGACGCATAACAGATAGCGAAGTCATTTTGCATAAGGAATCCACCGATCCCTTCCTTGCTTGTATCTGTGCAAACTACGAAGTCCCCATCAGGGTCGGCAATCCATAGGATGGGTGCACTAGTAAAAGGTTGTTTTACCTTTTGGAAACTTTCCTCACATTTTTTCATCCAAAGAAATTTGGTTGTTTTTTTCTACAAGGCTATCATAGGACAAGCAATTCCAGATAAGTTTTCAATGAAATTCCGGTAGTACCCCGCTAACCCTAAGAAAGATCTTATGTCTGTTATGCACGTGGGGGTAGGACATTCCTTTATGGCTTTAATATTTTCGGGGTCGACTGTTATCCCCTTCTCCGAAATGATGTGCCCTAGGTACTGTATTTGGGGTTTGTAAAAATCACACTTGCTAAATTTAGCGTACAGTTGATGTTCTCGTAGTATTCGTAACACTATCCGGAGATGTTCTTTGTGTTGTTTTTCGTTCTTGGAGTAGATCAGAATGTCGTCAATGAAGACTAGAACGAACTTTTCTAGGTATTTACTAAAGATGTTGTTCATCATGCACATAAAGTTGGAAGGTGCATTAGTCAGACCGAAAGGCATTACCACAAACTCGTAATGGCTGTATCGGGTTCAAAATATGGTCTTACTGATGTCTTCATCATAGATTCTCACCTGATGATATCCATATCATAAGTCAATCTTTGAGAAGATCCTCACTCCTCCAACTTGATCAAACAAGTCATCAATTCTAGGGAGTGGGTAACGGTTTGTAATACCCCAATTTTTACCCTAATGAAATATTGGTTCTTAATGTGAATATTGTGTACATGCGATGTATCTTTCCCTAGCGTGGAGCTTAAGGCCAAGGCCCCGCTAGTATATGTTCGTATTTTATTTTAAATGGACAAGCATTTGACATTTTGTTACCCATGTGCTATTAAGCCATGGGATATTGTAAATTGATGTAAATATTTAATATTGCAATAAAATACCAAAATTGGCTATGGGAGCAACGAATGAGAAGGGGCCATGTGTATCCACTAGGGAGTGGTTAGGGGACTGTGGGGATGAACCATATGCTGCCAAATGTCATTGTGAGAATCCATTTGACTTTCCTTGATGACATTTATTTCTGTTGTAAGGAAGTAGTTGAATATTTCAGTCCATGGCTTCAATAGAGCATGCGCAACCCAGAAATTAGTATTTCACTCTACCTCTTGGGAGTTGCTTCTTCCTCACTCCCATTCCATGGTGGAAGAACCTAGCATCATTTTCCATCCAAAAACGAATTGCCAGCAAGGAGAAAAGCTAGAAATCGCAACTTTGCAAGATCCCACGTTTTGAAGAGCCAAAAATGCCCAGATTTGGTATTGGACAGTAAAATCCAATAGGGGATCCATACATATGAACCTTGGGGAGAATTTGAGAGGATTAGATACCCCAAAATCCATTGGAAAACCCAGTTTTTATAGCCCAGAAAATCAGTGACGGGATTGAGTTATTTGATGAATAGAATTGTGAGAAATCCAATGGTGAATGACTGAGTAGAGGTTGGGTTTGCTTGATAAACCCATTGAAGACTAGAATCTCAAGAATTAGCAGCTGGACCTTTCTATACCCATCTTGAAGAGCACTGGAGGGAAGGGACACCTCAGGTTCTATGCAGCAGAGAAGGGGACCTTCCTTGTGTTTGGTGTGGTAGGTAATGTGGGTGCCTTGACTGTTGAATTCATTTGAGATTCCTGTAGCTCTATGGTTGAGCTCACTAGCTTAGCATTTCCCTCCTTTGTCTTTCATATGCTTGACAAACCCAACTGTGTGTTGGCTTAGCATAGTTGTTGAGTGAAATCATGGCTGTGAGTGAGCCCAGCTAGTTCCTCCTTAGTGGATACACAACCCAGCTCGGGGGTGATCTCTCAGCTGAAAGAATACAAGCTGGACAGAGATCTATGGTTGGGTGGAACGTTGCTCTCACATAGCCAGTTGTTGGGATAGCTTCATCTTCAAGATAAGTGTTCTCTGTGTTATACATTATATGCATTTTGTGTTCTGTAATGTGTTAATTTTAAATGATAATTATTCATGTTAATGGAATTGATATGAAATCTGTGCATAGCCTGGGAATGGAATTGAAATCCCTGGGTGTTGAATCATCATATTCTTGTGTTAGTTATGAGGATGCAATACTGTTTGTGTGCTTGGTAGTATGTTTATTTTCGTTGTGTTTATTTGAAGTATGAGTCTGCACACATGAAGTTTTATTTACTTTTGAATTTATGAGTAATGTATGGGGCTGAGTTTAAGCCCAATATGTCATTCATGTTTCCCTCGCTTGCACCAGATTGATGGAAGGGGACATGACACGGTTCTTGATGGTCAACTTGTTGAGTTGGTGGTAATCGATGCACATCCGCATCATCCCATCCTTCTTTTTGAAAAAGAGTATCAGTGCTCCCCAGGGAGACATGTCACTAGGTCTGATATAACCCTTCTCGATCAACTCCTGTAACTGAAGCTTGAGTTCCACCAATTGAGGTGGACTCATGCGATAAGGGTCTTTGGAAACTGGTACGGAACCAAACTCTATGGAGAAGTCTAGGTATCGTTTGGGCGGTAGCCCAGGTATTTCCTCAGGAATACATCCTTGAATTCTACAAGGACTGGGAATTCTTTGATCTTATGCTCTCTATCTGCTTCTACAGTTCGGATGTTGACTGCAAAGAGTTTGCAACCCTTTCTTACGCATTTCTTTGCTTGTAAGGAAGATATCTGTCTTACGGAGACCTCCTTAGGGATACCTTGAATCGTTTTCTAATTCCCTTGGCTATCCATGCATAGTATTGACTTGTTCAAGTAGTCAAGCAGGGCATGGCGATCTTCCAACCAATCCATGCCTATAAGTACATCATAAGATCCTAGTGGTGGAATATATAAATCCACCCTGGTTGGGAACCCATTCAAAACTATCTCACAAGTTTTGACTAGTTCAGAGACTTTTCGTTTGGTAGCAGTGGCCAGTTGTACCAGCCATGGTTTCTCATCACTCACTCAGTTTAACTTACAAGTTTCAACAATCTTAGGGGAGATGTAACTTCGGCATGCACCAGGATCTATTAAAACTGAAATGGTTTTGTTTCATATCTTACCCTGAATTTCAAATATAGTGGCCTGGTGATCTACTTGCCGACCATCAAGTGCAGCATAGATTCTTGGTGTCCTTGCCATGTCCCCTACAGTAGGGTTTGCTTGGACATTGTGTAACACTCCGTCCATCTTGCTGGGGAAATATCTGAAGTAGTGGGGCCCTTGACACTTCCAACAAGTAATGGTTGGTGGGGCAACTTTTGCCACTTTGTTGAAAGATGGTCTGTTGGCATGCGGTCGGGGTGCATTTGGCCGTGCATGAGGTCAGTTGAAGCCTCTATTAGGAGGGAAACTATTGTTTTGTTTCCGATAAGGTGGTGGTCGGAAACCTGGTCTTCGGTTGTTGGAAAAGGTTTTGAACCTATCTTTGTTTTTGTTGATGTTATCATTCCTTGGCTTCCTGTGTTCATAAGAGAGTCTGGCTTTGTGTAAAGTGACGTCTAAGGTTTTGGGCATGTAAAATTCAATCTTCTCTCTAAAATTTGGTGGTAGACATCCCAAGAATTGTTGTATCTTGTCTTTTTCATCCTGTATGTAAGGAACATAATGCAGCAAATCTAAAAAATCTGTTGATGAAAGCTTCCATAGTTAGGGAGCCCATTTTTAATTCATGGAATTCTTTGATCTTCTTGTCAAAGAATGTTTCAGACATGTATTTGTCGTGAAATATTTTGCTGAAAGCATCCCACTTTTGTTAGGAACCCATGTGTTTACTTTGTTAGTATATTGTTGTTGAACACATATGCTTTGTAAATCATCCCGTAGTATTTGTTGATCAATAGTTTGTGTTATTGTTGTTGGCGAATATGCTTTGTAAGTCACCTGTAGTATTGTTTATCCATAGTTTGTAGTGGCCCATGGTTTTGACCCATAGTATTGGTGCCTAGACTTAGTATAGACTTAGTATTAGCTCATCAAAGCGCATATTTCTATCCTTTCAGAAAATTGAAATTCACATTTTGAATTTTTAGGGTTTTTCCAACAAACCCTAATCCGGGACTAGATCTAGTTTTCAGCATTTCAAGTGGTAAGACCTAAATCTTTTCTATTTCCATTTGAAGTACTCTTTAAGATGTCTCACCACACCAAGCTTGAGGATAAGCTTGAAGGGGATGATAACTTCCGATCTTGGAAGTATAGGATTGGGTTAATCCTAGAAGAGAATGAGTTGGACTCATATATAAAAGAAGACATCCCTGTCCTAGAGGATGAAGAGGCCAAGGTATTGCATAAGAAGAACTTGGTCAAGGAAAAGGGAATCATTGCTGATTCTATCAAAGACCATCTCATACCCCATGTGCCTTCTCTAAAGACACCCAAGGAGATGTTTGACTCTTTGAACAAGCTATTTGAAGGGAAGAACATAAATCGGAAGATGACTCTGCGGAATCAATTGAAAGGGGTCAAGATGTTGAATGGAGAAACCATTCAATCTTACTTCTCCAAGGTCTCTCAGATCAAGGAGAAACTTGAAGCTATGGATGAAGTAATGGACAATGGTGAAGTTGTTATGACCACTCTGAATGGCCTACCTAGGTCATGGGACTCCTTTATTCAAGGAATCTGTGCAAGAAAGAAATTGATCTCTTTCAATAAACTATGGGAGGAATGCTCTCAAGAAGAAGCTAGACTTGTAGCTCGTGAGGAAAATATGGGAGGTGAAGATCAAGCTCTCGCAACTCACACCAAAATAAGCAAGCCCAAGAAGGAGCACTCTCGCTACAAAAGATCCTATCAAAAGAATAAGAAGGATCTAAGATGCTTCACATGCAATGAGAAGGGTCACTTTGCTTTAGATTGTCCCAAGAACAAAAGGGATAATAACAAAAACTTCAGCAAGAAGAAGAAGGGCAGCAAATAAATTTCCATGCTCATGCTTCTGAGGATGATGAACCTCCAAAGAAGAAGGCTAGGGAAGAAAGTGATGATGACTCATCAAGTGAAGAAGAGTATGTTCTAATCTCTGCTCTCACAAGTACTATCTCCCATGGTTGTAATGATTGGTTGATTGATAGTGGGGCTTCCAAACACATGACTTGGTTTAAGGAATCTTTTGTGAATCTATCTAAACATAAATCACCCCATAAGGTGAAACTTGGGGATGATTATCAATACCCAATCAAAGGAAGTGGTGAAGCCTCCTACAAACTAGATTCTGGAAAATCTTTGAAGATGAAAGATGTCCTTTATGTACCTGGGCTCAAGAAGAACTTACTCTCCATCTCTACATTGGATGCAAAAGGTATGAGGGTTGCATTTGTGGATGGCCAAGTCCTAATGTGGCCAAAGGGAAAGACCATAGATGATGTAGTAGTGATTGCAGAGCAAGAGGGAGGATTGTATAAATTGAAGGGACAACCTGAACATGCCATGGTGCATGAATCGATGGAGCCAAGTGAACTTTGGCATAGAAGACTTGCTCATATGCACTATAGGGCACTTTCGATTGCAACCAAGGCTGTAGAAGGTCTTCCTAAAATCAAGACCAAACATGAAGGTGTTTGCAAAGGATGTGCAAAAGGTAAGAACATTAAGAAGGCCTTCCCAAGCAATGAAAGCAAGGCCAAAGATATCCTGGAAATCATCCACTCAGATGTATGTGGTCCTATGTCATCTAGTTCTCTTAGTGGGTATGTTTACTATGTCTCATTTATTGATGACTTCTCCAGGAATACTTGGGTATACTTCTTGAAGAACAAAGATGAGGTGTTTGATAAGTTCAAGGAATTCAAAATTTTGATGGAGAATCAAACTGATAAGAAGATCAAAGCATTCAGATCCGACAATGGTGGAGAATTCACCTCAGGTGACTTCAAGAAGCTTTGTAGTGATTCAGGGATTAATAGGGAGTTGACTGCTCCTTATAATCCTCAACAAAATGGAGTTGTAGAAAGGAAGAATAGAACTATCATGGAAGTAGCAAGGGCAATGCTGCATGACCAGGATCTACCTATGCATCTACGGGCAGAAGTAGCTAGAACAGCTGTATATGTGCAGAACAGAACACCCCACAAGGTATTGGACAACAAGACACCAGAATAGGACTTTTCTGGTATGAAACCTGAAGTCATCCATCTCAGAATATTTGGTTGTCTAGTATACACTCATGTCCCAAAGGAAAAGAGGACTAAACTAGATCCTTCAGGAAAGAAGGGTATCTTTGTGGGTTACAGTGAAAGCTCGAAGGCTTACAGAATATAATTTCCAGGATTCAAGAAGATTGATGTCAGTAGAGATGTAATATTTGATGAAAACTCAGCATTCATCAAATCAAGAAAGGCACCTATCGAAGTTTATGAAGAACCTAAGGAAACTAGATTTCAAGACACTACCATGACTGAAGTAGTTCCAGAAGTTGTTCATGAGTTTGAAGATCAACAAGAACCTGTAGATCCACCCCGTGAGGATAACTCTCACAAGAGGAAACCTGCATGGGCTAGAGAGCTCATTCAAGATGCAGAAAGATTTGGCATTCAAGAAGAAGAACACAGAGCAAAGAAGAGAACCAGATCACATACCAGCTATGTTGCTTTACTCTGTGACATTATGAACAAAGAGCCTTCCAGTTATGAAGAAGCAGCGGAAAAGAAAGAATGGAAGGATGCCATGGTTGAGGAATACCAATCAATAATGAAGAATGATGTTTGGGATGTTGTCCCAAGACCTAAAGAGAAGCCTGTTGTGACTTCCAAATGGATTTACAAAATCAAACATGCTGCAGATGGCAGTGTAGAGAAATACAAGGAAAGATTCGTAGCTCGTGGCTTCTCTCAGAAAGAGGGAATAGACTATGAAGAAACTTTTGCACCTGTAGCCAGGTATACTTCCATCAGAATAGTACTTGCCCTCGCTGCAGCAATGAAATGGAAAATACACCAGATGGATGTCAAGACTGCTTTCTTGAATGGTGTAGTTGAAGAGGAAGTATATGTGGAGCAGCCACTCAGTTTTGAAATACATGACAGGGAGTCATATGTGTGCAGATTGAACAAAGCCTTGTATGGCTTGAAACAAGCTCCCAGAACCTGGTATGGTAGGATGGACAGTTTCCTATCTAGTTTGGGCTTTACCAAGAGTAAAGCGGATTCCAACGTTTACTACAAGGTTGAGGAAGGGAATCCTATGATTCTACTCCTGTATGTGGATGACTTATTTGTAACAGGAGATGACAGATTGATTGCAGATACTAAGAGGAAGCTTGCTACCAAGTTCGATATGAAAGATTTCTGAATGATGCATTATTTCCTAGGTATGGAGGTGTGGCAGAGTGCAGGTGGGATCTTCCTTGGTCAAGGGAAGTACACAGTAGATATCCTGAAGAGATTCGGGATGATGGATTGCAAGGCCATGGCCACACCTATTGCATCAAATCTGAAGCTTCTATGTGATGCTTCATCTGAGCCGGTTGATGTCTCTATGTATCGTCAGATGATTGGGTCCTTGATGTACCTGACGAACATGTGACCAGATATTTGCTTTGTGGTGAACACATTGAGTCAGTTCCTGACAGATCCGAGGAGTGTTCATCTGGTTGCTGTAAAGCATGTTCTGAGGTACCTGAAGGGTACACTAGATTATGGGCTCAAGTATGAGGCGAATCAAGAGTTTAACCTGCAGGGTTATGTTGATTCAGATTGGGCTGGCAGTGCTACAGATAGGAAGAGCACATCTGGATGCTGCTTCAGTATGGGATCAGGTGTGATCTCTTGTTTTAGAAGGAAGTAGTCCTGCGTAGAACTGAGTACAGCTGAGGCAGAGTATGTTGCAGCCTGTTTAGCTAGTTGTGAGGCAATATGGCTACGGAAGCTATTGCCTGAGTTATTTGATCTCCCGTTGGATGCTATTGGTATCTTCGGTGGTAACCAGAGTTGTGTGAAGCTGTCCTAGAACCCAGTGTTTCATGACAGGTTGAAACACATAGAGATCAAATATCACTATATCAGGGATATGGTGCAGAGAGGAGCTGTGAAGCTCCTGTATGTTGCGACGGACAAGCATATTGCAAATGTGCTGATGAAGCCACTAGCCAGGGTGAAGTTCGAGTACTTCAGAGAGAGGATTGGTGTTCTTCAGATTGACGACACTTCGAGGAAGAAGTGATGGACACATTTGCTGAAGCCATTCCAAGCATGTTGGAAGGAGGATCCTTCACATGGCTGTGGATGTAAGTGCTAGATGATGAGCATCAGGATGATGTTCTGGTTTCTACTTTGAATGATCAGTTGGATCATTTTTATATGTATCTATGCATCATGTTGGATGCTGGATATGATCAGTTGGATCATTTATATGTATATGTATGTACGCATCATGTTGGATGCTGGATATGATCAGTTGGATCATTTATATGTATGTACGCATCATGTTGGATGCTGGATATGATCAGTAGGATCATTTGTATGTATTTTTGTATATGCATCATGTTGGATGCTTGGACCATGTATCTATATATGTATCAAGTGGATACATTGTATGATCAGGTGGATCATGTATGGTGATATGTATAATGTATTTGTATTTGTATCAGGTGGATACACTGTATGATCAGGTGGATCATGTATGATGATATGTATCAGGTAGATACTTGGTATGCATCAGGTAGATGCATTGTATGACCAGGATGATCAGGGATGGCGAGCTTCAGGATGTTTCTCCAGATGACATGCAGCAGGATGTTGCAGTGATGATGATCAGGATGATCATGTGTACATTAGGATGATGTATGGCGAGTATTAGGTTTATACTCTATGGCCGTGGATTAGGTTGTACAGATGAGCATATAATTTGTCCCTGGGAGATTTGCAAATAGTCTTTCGAGGTTTTTCCTATGGCATATAATTTGGCCGTGGGATATCTGGCAAATGCTCTTTTGAGGTTTTTCTCTGGGAGGACATATAATTTGGCCCTCGGAGATCTGCAGATAGTCTTTCGAGGTTTTTCCTATGGCATATAATCTGGCCCTGGGATATTTGGCAGATGCTCTTTCAAGGTTTTGTCCTATGGCATATAATATGTCCCTGGGTGATCCGATAGGTTGGGTTGTGTGCCCATAATAAGTCCTGGGATGCTCTTGTGAGGTTTTTCCATGACCACATATAATCTGTCCCTGGGAGATCCTATAGGTAGAGCTGTGTGCTCGTAACAGCCTGGGATGCTCTTGCGAGGTTTTGTGGTGACCACATATAATATGTCCCTGGGAGATCCTATAGGTAGATTTGTGTGCTCGTAATAGCATGGGATGCTCTTGTGAGGTTTTTTGGTGAGGTCACATATAATATGGCCCTAGGAGATCCTATAGGTAGAGCCGTGTGCTTGTAACAACCTGGGATGCTCTTTCGAGGTTTTGTGACACACGTAATAAGTCCTGAGGATTCCATAGTATGGACAGTGATGACGAAGACCTGCAGGTGGTGGGCCTACATCCAGTATGAAAAAGGATTGGCTCTGTAGAACTTCCTATGACGAGTAGAGTCAGAGGTTGGTTGAGATAGTAGCAGCAGTGACAATGATGATGACGATGATCCCGAGAAGAAGACTTGTCTAGTAGATCTATGTCGAGAAATACCTTCCTAGTTAAGAGGGAGTGTTGATGTATATGTAACTTCGGAATGTATTTCATCTATGTATTTCATATATATTTATTGTACCCTTATTAGAGATGTGTTATTCCTCTATAAGGAAGTGTCGTCATGCAGATTGACAAGTGTTGCAAGTGTGTGTACTTGCCGATGGGTTATTAGACCACCATGTGTGGGGTCGGCCCTGAAATATATATATTATAATGTGGTTGTACCTAGCTAGACAAGTCGGCCCCATAAGGTCACTGGGAAAACAGGTTAGTATAAATAGAGATCAAGTGATCTCTATTTAGATCATTCGGAAAGATATATCTCTCTCACTCAAAAAGTGGCGCACGAGTGAGGAGGAGGATCATCTGCTACTAGGAGACTATCTCAGTGTATTTTGGTTGTACTTTGGTTGAGCCATTGCTCTCTCTATCTCTGAGGAAGTTGTGGGGTTTTTCACCTTATGGTTTTCCCCACGGAAACTCTGTGTCTCTTGTCTCTCATTCTTTTTATTCTTGTGATGCTTGTGATGCTTATTGTGATTATCATGCATTGATATATTGTATATGTTATTCTCTTAGTGAAGATCCTAGAGTATTGTGAATTAATGCTCAAAATTTAACACAGTAAGCAGGTCATCCGTGTGTTCCTAAGTCCACGTTCAACACACTATATAAATCAATCATGTGAATCATAACTCTGCACAATATGTAACAAAAAAGGTCATCTCAGTATATTAGGGTTTGTACCCAATTCACATAACAAAGCATAAATCACTCCATTAGGGCTTTCTTGCCCAATATATAACAATAATGCACCAGTCAGGGTCCATGCCCAATATGTAAATCTATAAAAGGAACGAATCAAGTGCACTAGGGCTTATGCCCAATAATCAAAATAAATCGTATGTGTTGGGGCTTTAAGCCTAGTATATAACATCAGAAATAGTTAGTCAAAATTTTGGATATTACACAGAGTCATCTCTTTCAGAGATCGATTCTCTTCAAATTTCAAACCTAGATCCTAGGTTTTAAACATAATTTATTAACTCATAATTTATACATAGTACCAACTACCAAACAGTAAACACACTAACTGGAATTGATACTTTCATACTGAGTCTAATTAATCCCTGACAGGCATGAAGTGATTTGCTTCCATAATTAATAATCAACCAACATAACTTTTAAACAAATTAAAAGAACCGATGAGATTTTATAAATAAACATTTAATCAAAGCCTTGTTAGAGACCATGTTAAGATTTACACACAAAACAGACATTATGATAAACAATGGATTATTATAATCATAGAATATTCATCACAGTCATAATCGTGCAACCACATGCCCATAATTTAAATCAACTGAATATCTTAACTAGGGCACACAATATTTATTTTATCAAACATTAAATACATACTACCAAAAATCAGGCTTGGGATCGAATCCCCTGAGCAGCCTTCCATCCAAATATTGGAAGGAATGACCACACTACATCGTTGGTTACACATCCCAACACTACAACTTTAAAAATTTTAAGAAGAAAGTAATGCAAACAAGAACTAGGGCTTTGTCCACACCACTGTATAAATGTATTTCCAAGTAAATAATTTCTTTCCTATACTATAAATTACCATCATTCATCCACAGAGACATCACTAGTACACCTAATGCATTTCATCCCCACTTTAATCAATACATCTTACAAAGAGAGCATTTCTCACAAGCTAAAACGATGCAAAATTTTTATAATTTAAGAACAACAAAGAACTGAACTCAAATTCTCTAGAATTGTTATCAACCTCAGGAATCTTCTCATACATAAGTTCTAAGAAGTAAACAAAAAAACGCAAGCTACAGAACATACCCATCATGAATAAAAAACCCTTTTCTCAAACAGAACAAACATATCTACGAATTGATTCACCCTAACAACGTTAACTACAGGAAAGAGTAGGATACACCAAAGCATTAAAACGCAGCATTTACAAACCCACGATTTACTTCATTATTCACCCAGCTAAAAGCATAACAACCATTACTAAGTATAAAACAGAGAACATTTGGTATTTCCAGAATTAGATATTAAAAATACAAGCTCGGTAGCTTTTCCCTATAGTCAATAAGTTTTACAAATTTCTTTAAACCCCCATAGGCCATACACCCTAAACCCTACGAAAAACCCTGAGTACTGTATCATTCAAATCACCATTGCATTTAGTGTTTAGTGAAGCCGAGAGGCTGTCCACGAATCCTTGCCACTCCAAACAGCAAGCCATTACACCACAAACAACACATCCCCAAACCTCTTTCAAAACCCAGAATGACCACTCTTAGGTGAGGGACATATAATCTTGGGCTTACCCGAGTTTCGCTGGAAAGTATTCTTTCCTTCTAGCTCCAAATCCCAACCAAACACTGCACCATACTGTCACAAGACAAGTCAAGGGATTAATATAGGAAACATGTTAATAAATAAAACAAACATAGATACGAGACCACATAGGAGAAACACATACCTTTGGGCTTACTGTGCAATGCTAGGACCCTGTCAACACAACCATTACTTAGCCCACGCCATTGCCAAAGACCACCGAATAGGGATCTCGATCCCCTTTTCCAAAATAGGTCGCAAAGAGGTTTTCAAAACCTTGTAGTTTCCACTTATACCTTGAATCCAGCGTGGAGGGTGACCACGAGGCCTTCACATGGCACACTTAATGCACCAACTAAGTCCAATAACATCTATATAGAATATTGATTCCCTATAGTTGTAGTTGCTTCCAGGTTGTGGTTATGTATTACTTTATGCATATACCCTTTGGTTCCAAAAGTTTAAACCTTTAAAACTTGGGCTAGTTACCCCTTTTAAATTACTTTTAGCATAGGTTGTTCCTTAGCACCTGTGTACAAGGAAGTTCTTCATGTTTTAGTTCATAGTGAACTAAGTAAGACCAAGATCATAAGAGTCCTTCATACCTTTTCGTTGGGACGTTATCCAACCACCCTTTTCATACTAGAAGCATAATTAAGATAGCCACATCTTTTAACTTAAAAGATACTAGGTTATGTGTTAAGTCAAAACATCCATTATAAACGAACATGCATAAATTAGACATAATAGGAAAATAAACATCAGTAGAGTACACGAGAAACATCATCACATAATAAATGATATAAATATCACAGTAAGAAAATAAGCCACCATGCATTAATCAACAAAGGAACCCAGATCAAGAATATAAGTATCTCTTGTAATAAGTTTACATAGTGTTGAAGTTAATTTTTAAATGAACCTTAGATATTAGTGATTTTATCAACCCATTAATTTCTTTTTTATTTTCAGATTTAAGGGACATTACAGGTGGTTGTGATAAGAATTTTATAAAATTCTTTGTGCTTCAGTTTTTGTTCTTAATCACAATATTAAACTATAGAAAATATGTTACAATTCACTTCATGATGAATGCATTCTTGATCTTTTCTTGTGACTAGAGGAATTAAAGAGGACTTATGGTATCTATGAATGGTATAATATTTTCTAACCAATAATACCATTGATGCTTCCCAACTTGAACTAGTGTGTATATTTATAGATCATACACTTAGTAATTCAAAGTAATTTCTTAAAAGGTCTTAGGGTGGCATGTGAAAAATATTTTATATCACAACGAAACTATGCCCATGGCATATCTATAACATCCACCATGACCTTGAACTCTTGTTGAATAACACAAAAGACGAAAATAAAATGTGAGTAGTCATGAAACTCATACATGGTCTCATACAATTACTTGTGGTAAAAATTCCAGGTCTTGATTTATTATTAGTTTCAAGTTATAGTCTATGTCAATTAGGATTTTTTACTAGTCCCAAAACTTGTCTCAACCAATTGTTCTAGGTAAAACTATTATATATTATTCTTAAAAGATCCAAATTGAGTGCTACCTATTCCATAATAAGGAGTATGAACCATCGTGTCTGTGAATTATTAAGAAGAAGAAAAGGAAAATTAGACACGTGTGAGTTTGATTTTGTACAAGTTTCATGTAATGTCCCAAAATGGTAAAAATTTAAAATTTTCTGCTAATGTAATAAAAGCTATTTTAAATGTGATGGTTTGTAAAATACTTCAGCACTAACATAAGATAAAATATGCATCGATGCTTATTTCACGAAAACTAAGACTTCAAGTATTCCTGAGTACTCATAATCCTATTAACTAACGATCTTCTGAATCTGTGGAAGCGATGTGTAGGGTAGGTTAATATAATTATGTCCTAAGTGTGCGCATGCTAGAGTAATTATAAAATGTACCACTTACTTACTAGTCGAGGATTTAAGTGCGGAATTATAATGTCTAAATGTTATCTTCAGGCGAGATGGCCTTCGATGAAGAAAGTATGAGGCTCAAGAGGAGAATATTATTGTCTCAAAGGGGAGAATACCCCCGGCAGGGCTGCCGAGAGGTAAGGTGCAAGTGTTTGCGATTTCTGACTTACTTAACGTGTCTCGCTAATGTATCATATTGTAACTCTGTTTTGCATGTGTGCTTATGAAGACCTATATCCAGGGTTCTACTTCATATTCCTACAATTATTTAAGCCTAAGATTTGCAATGGTTGAAAAGTTGGCACAATGGAATACTTGTTGGTATTTTGAAAGGCAAGTCTGAACTTTGTAATACTTGGTTGGACTTTATAAAAAAAATTTGATTAATACTATGGAGAAGCGAGTATCTCCCTACTATAGAGATGCAGGGTTAACATCGAATTAATTTGAGGTAGGTGGTGACAATAAATGCAGACCTGTGAAATCACATGGCCATGTTGCTAGCTATGCAGAGGGTTTCCCTTGGGTTTTACAGCAACAAATTCGTCATTTTCATGGTACACTTGAGTTTTGGTATGTGCTGGTTGTGTTTGAGGGTTCTGTGCTCAGACCCGAGCTTCGCTCGTGGTCTTAGCTCTCGTTGGTTTCTTTGATTAGGGGCGCAAAGGGGGAGACAAAAGCTACAAGTAAATGAATCCAAGTCGTGAAGATGAATCCATTTAATATTTGATTTTTAAGCTGTAACTATCTCTATATCCTTTTTAACTTCATCTTGATGCTATGGCTTGACAGGTTACACACCTATCTCCTCTGTGTGGATTTTTATTGGTTGAGCAGTACCCTTGGGGTTCGGTTACATGGGGAAAGAAATGGTAAGTTTAGTCTTCCAAATCCCTTGCCCTGCTTCTCGCATCTCTGAAGGGTGTAATGATATATGGTTCGAGGAATTTGTGTTGCCACTTGGATCACTGTATAGCGTTGGGAAAACCAGAGGGGAGGGGAGTCGCGTTTTGGTTGGACTTATTTTGTTATTTGTTTTCGAAAGGTAGTAACCCTGGAGGGTTCTTAGTTGAATGTAAAAGTTTTTATCCAAACTGGATAGTGTGGAAAACTCTAAGCCCTCCCCGAGGAGTGACGAGCTCCTACTGTATGAATTTGGGATTTTTGGAAAACAATCTAACGACTTGCATCTTCTATTTGGACCTTTGAATATGTATTAATGGGATTTAAATCTAATGTATATCTTCTGCATTTTTCTTTCATGGTTGTTCTTACCCTATGGATTTTTGATTTAATGTATTCGTGCAATATGAGAATGGGAGAAGTTTTGTCTAAAGAAGCGAAATAATGTCTGATTCTAGAGTCTCTGAACTGCTAGCTTGTTAAAAGTAGGTCGGTTGATAGTAGAAATCGAAATCTCTTATGCTGGTTTGTCTATGAGTCTGAGAGAGATAAAAGAAATACTGGTTCTTACAACTGTGTTTCTGGTATTTGAAATAGTTAGAGAGGGATTCAATGAAGAAATAGTGGAAGGGTTCGATCCCATGACTTACTCTGAATTTAAAACTCATCTGTGTTCTATTGCTAAATTCTATTGTAATATTTAGTTGAAGGTGCACCCTAGCTGTTTATTCATATGCTTGCCTGAAAGACAAAAAATGCTCCGAACGTTGAATACTACGTTGTTGATGATTTATTGAGATAGCAGGATTTTCCCATACCAATGTTGATGGAATTCGTCCTCTTGATTGTTGTTTTGATGTGTTCAAAGACTCGTAATGTAGGGTAAGTGTATGCTGTGATTTAAAGTGGGGCTTGGGATTTGAATGATTATAATGTAAAAGAAAATGCAGAGTCTGGGTCTATGATTGAAATCGAACTTCTTGATATGCTACTACGTTTTTCGTCTGATAAGGTTTGACTGGATGGTTGATAAACGATACTAGTTTTTGGGTAGCTGTCGGTCAAATTGATGATGTGTAAGCTCTACATTTTGATTGTAATGGTAGAAGGTAATAACTGTGTTTGAATTGAATCTCCAAAACTTGATGCATGAATTACTTGATGTTTTTCGAGGTTTGAACTCATTTTCCTGTAAGGGTTAGTAGTTCCGAAATAATCTTAGCCAGTTTTGAGATACGTTGATGTTTTAAACCTGAGAGAGGGTTTTAGTAGAAATAAGTACAAACATTAATGTGAACAGTATTCCTAGCCTATCTATACGAATATTTAAGAAAATAAACCATAAAATAATCAAACATTGTTTAAGAAATGTAAATATAATAATTTTTCCCTGAAGGAGCGATCTAAGTTTATTTAAATTATCAAGAAACAGGTTTCTAAGTTGTGGATTTTCTAGGATGTCTAGCATAGGATAGCTTGGCTAGGCCTACTAGACATTCTACTTATCATAGCTTCCAAAGTTACGTAATCCTAGTATACAGTGTTTATGTTCCTATCATAAATCTATGTTTAAACAATTCAAGATAAAAGGAAAAGGAACAAAAGTGCTGGGGTGGCATCTTGCAATAATTATTTAACCTCTATTATAACTTGAAGTGGAAGATCTAGGATTCATACCTGGTTACTTGCAACTTGCTCCCTCCCTGTAGTAACCTGCACACTCAAACAATAATTAGTGTAGAGACTTTTGAGCTTCAACTGACCTGTTAAAAAGACTCCTTAGCTAGATAACTTTGGGACTGCCATGTTCCTCCCAACCTTGACCCTTGAACCGTTTTCTGGTTCTATCTGGATCCCCTCAAGCTTGGTTCCAACATGCAATGAGAGATAGAGGCCCTAGTTCCATTGCTGGTTCAGTTCTGAGAATTTCTAAGTAAGGCTGCTTCAGCTTCTTGGAGCAGAATAATTTTCTTGGATTACCAGATTAGAATGATAATGGCCAAGAAATGAAGGATGATCCCCAAAACTTGGGATCTTCCCTCCTTAAGTAGGGGAGTTTTGAATTAGGACTGTTGAAGTAATTTGTTTCTTTAAATTCAATAATTAATAATTAAAAGATATTATTTAATTAAATATCTAGTCCTCTTGAACTAGGACTTTTCCAACTGTTTAACTATAATAGATTTTGATTTATGCTCTTAATAATAATTATAATAATTTAATAACAATAATTATAATAACAACAATTATACTATCAATAATTATACTAACAATAATTATATTTCACTTAACTATTAATACACTACTTTATAATATAAAATAATGCATTAATCATAATATACTAATTATATTTCCATAATTAAATAATGGTACCATTATTATTAAAACCCTTAATAATAATATTAGCCTTGAGGTGTTACATAAAAATCTTCCACCCTGTGAGCATCAGCATTCTTTGGCCTGTAGGATCCATTCCAGTGACTCAGATCCATTTTCATCCTTCAGTGATACCAGTTTATCCTCTTTTTGTTCCTACCCGCATGTTGCATCACTATAGCATGCGTACCCACGATTTGCATCCCTATAGCCCGCGAGTATTGAATAAAATGGTAAAAACCACTATTTTATTACTTTTTACTCCCAAAAAGCGGTCATTGGGTGACCTTTGGCTCTCCATCTGCCCAAGTAACGTCTCGATGAGTCCTTTCACCTACCTTTGAGAGGACTATATACTGAGGACATATGGCTTATGGACGGGAGGAAGAGGAGAATAGTAAAGGAACTCTAGTGGATTTTTACCCTATCTTGTGTCTACACTCATTGATCCTTGTAGTTGTGAACAAGTTATGTTCACCTTCCAAACTCCTTGCTAGTTTGAGTTTTCCTTTCATGAAGGATTGAAGTGGTGGAGGCACAAGTGGATTGATCTAGAGCTTGGATCAGATTGGTTGCCAGCAAGAGGTCGTATCACTTTGTACTTCTTCTTGTTCATTAATCGAAATACTCATATTCTCGTCCATTCATGGTGTGAATGTCATTTATTATACATTGGGTTATATTTGCTTATGATATTATGGACCATTGTTATTTATAATGTTAATGTCATTTATATATCACATGTACTTGTTAGATATTGGTTGTCAAGACTAATTTGCAGATTACAAGTGCTTGGATGTGCGTGGATTGAAAGATCCAATGGGGATCTACATCAAACGTTGGATCGAGGTTGGTTACATTTCTCCATTGTTTTAACATTGTCATTTATAATAGCATTGTTTTGAGAATTGAGTAGATTTCTGGTAGTCATCTGTCTGTTGTGGTATTCCCAAGCCATAGTGAGTTTTCTCCAATACAGAAATGGTGACTCCGCTGGGGAAAACATCCATGTTTGGGAAAAAATTTAGCATTAGTCCATAATTAGAGTTGCTATTTATCAAAGCTCTATGTCACTGGTTGGCTGTTAGGATACATTGTAGAAAAATTGCTTTTTCTGAGCCTCTGGACTCTTTGTTTGACCATTTGCTTTTCCTCACCCGCGGGCTGGCTTAGTTCTGCCCACGTATACCCGCCTCTGTTTACACTACTGCTCGCGGGTACCCGCAGGTATTCCGTCGACAGTAGCGTGTAACTCCTGCTTTTGTTGGTTTATGGCTATTGGTTGTTGCTGGGTGAGTTTGGTTGATTCCTGAGTCTTTGTTGGCCTCTTTATTGACTGTTTCATGCCTTGGTTGTGACCAGATCTCTTCGTTTCTCTTGGTTGAGCCTTCTTGGTTTTTTACCAATCTTTGGTTTTAACCTCTTGGTTTCTTCCTTTTGAGCTCTTTCTTTTGGCTGAGTCTTGCTGTTTAGGATCTGCTGGGTTGTCTTAGTGATCTTCTCGGCACTTCAATGACTTAATAGTAGGATTTTGCTTGCATTTTTTCATTCCATATATATTGAAAAAATACAAAAATATTCATTAGTTTTTTGCATTTTCTTTTCTGTTTATAAGAGAAAATACAAAAATATTTTATTTCCATGTATTGCATTTTGCATTGAGTGCTTGTTGCCTTCATTTTAGGTTCTGCTTATGCATTGAAAAGATAAAAGTTTGCATATTTATTTCGGAATTGTTGGTTGATTTTGCATATTAGTGACATTGTTTTATTGGATAGATGAGTCTAGGATTGGACGATGTTGCATACTATTGAGTCTACACATCACTAGTTTCATGACCATATCCCTTGAGTAATCACAGCCACTAAAATTAACACTTAATCATAAAATTGGTTAGACTTATTTTATTTATAGGGTACACCAACTAGCATAGGTTTAGAGTCTTGGAATAGATCATTGTGAGTTAACAATCCAAGACTATTGAACGAAACATTAGTTGTCTGACCAAGGAGTGGAGGAATCCATGGTATAGATCGATGTTCTCAGGAAAGCTCTACTCAAACCAGAGTTAAGCACGAGGTCACAGGAGGTTGGTTGAGGAGATATCCCTCTAATACCGGCTGAACGTGGGAGATATATCTAGGATTTGTTCGTATCTGGGGGTACCAGAGGTTCGTCCTCTTGTGCTTCGGGCTTAGCTACCCTGCCCATACGACGGATCCCACCTGCGACTGTCCCCCTGAGCATTAGTTATATTGCGGTAGACATAGTTGCCTTACCTAGGTATCGCACAGGGTACTTGCAGTGGTTATGTTGTTTGTGTCCTGAGTCAGATAGGGATTGGACATCACAGTTGTGTTCATGCAGTGGACTTGACCCTGTCAGCACAGTGAAGCCTGGGTGTCTTTATAACTGATTATGTTACCTCCGGCTATAGTTTGGGAGTCTCAAGCCTCTCCTAGGTAAGACATATCGGCTCTAGTGTTGGGAGCTCATTTAGCCACTCTGTCTGTTTGCTCTTGGTTGTAGATTCTCTAGGTGTGTGCTTTTGATTTACTATTTTTTGATCGATAGTTGGCATTTAGGAGACACTGTGTCTCTCACCGGAGAGAACGTGGCGCGGAGCCCTACTCTCCATCGGTCCCGTCGTTTGGCTTGTTTAAAGCTAGCTTTGGTTACACAACGCATTACTAGAGGACACCGGAGGGCTCCCTCTGAGTCTCCATATTCTTACGAGACCTATGTTGAGGACTACATGGCTGGACATCCTGATATCGGGCAAGACCTTTCTACTCCTTCGGGTAGAGTTGAACATACTTCTGATCCTCAGACTCCTTGTGATGATTGGGGAGGTGATCCACCTGCGACTCAACCTGGTTCTATTTGGCCTAATCCACTTGACCGAGATCCGTTTGATCCTTTGAATCTGGATAATTATCTTTACAGGATGCCCGACTTACCCGAGGAGGAAGAACAAGATGAGCCTTTCGTTCCTTCATTTCCACGTGATTCTAGATATAGGAGGCATGAGACTCATGATGATTCCGGCCCTATGGTCAACCCCACTGCACTCTCTTTTCGTATGCCTAGTCACACTACTGTCGAACCTTCCACTATGGTTGGTACTCATGCTGGCACTAGTCAAAGTGTTATCCATACTATACCCACTGGGGGTACTACCCTAGATGGGGGCACTACGTTGTCCACCCACTCACATAATGGGGACTGGTCAGATTCCTAAACATGCTAATGTTGGAACGCGACAACCTCCTACGAATACCCAACCTAGTTGGAATGTTGTCTGAAACACAACTCGCCATCCACCACCTAATACACATGTCACTACTCATCAACCCATGACTACTTTTACACATGATACCGTTCCTCCCAACCATGGGGGTGGACACATACCGCATACTTTTGCGTCCACTGCCGCCGCTAGTAATAGTAATGTAGGGGGTGGGAATATTTCCTATCCACATGGACATCAAACCACCAACCCTGCTATTGGTCACACCCATATTGGACCTGGGAATATTTCTCACGCTTGTGGTCATCACACGACTGCTCAAGCTAATCCTAATATTGGGGGTGGGAACATACCATACCATTATGGTCAATACAACACGGTTCCCACTATGAATAGTACATACATGCCCCATACCCATGGTGGAAACCCTTACTACAACATAGTCGGTGCTGGCCACTAGTATCACCCACCACCCCAATATTGTGCTCAAAACGCACATATACCTGCTTACTCTCAAATGAGTCAGGCAGGGGGAGTTTATCCATCTTATGGCCATGGGAAAGCTTATGGGACGTCAGGTCCTCATTATTAGCAGTTCAATCCTCATGGTCAAGCTTTTGGTCCATTGTATAACACAGTTCGATTCAACCAGCCTTTTATGGGAGTTTATAATCAAGCTTTCCAGCCTCAGCTCTCGTTCCTTGAATGCTTGAATCTCTCGGATCTTTCGAAGCTCACGAATGATCCAGTGTGTCATGACCCTACTTGGCCCCCAGTCCCTACCAAGCTCCCTTCGGACATTCCAAATTTTGAGGGGAAAGGTGGTGAGGACCTGGGAGATCATGTCATGACATTTTACCCATGGCATTCATAATATAGAGTTCCTTCGTTCAGCAAATAACATTTCTATAGCATAACTTATATATGACCGTATATTCATACCTTTATATATATATATATATACATCCTAAGATTCTATAATTCTTTCAGGTCATGCATAATTTATTGATAAGAAAATTTATAATACTTTTTAAGAAAGAGTTATGCAAACATATTTATAGAGAATAGCGCCCCGTCTTATTGCATATTACACCATGTAAGGTATATATATATTTTTTATGTGAGAATTTCCCATCTTCCTCAAATACTATGACGGTTACTAGGGCGTGAAGGAAGGTAACGCATGGTGAAATCCAAACTCAGAAAGCTGCGAAGATAGCTACGATCTAGTCTTTTCGGTCGGAACTAAAGTCTTGGTGGTATAACATACAGAACGATTGAGATATCACGACACTACGGCAATGGAGTTTTGCCATGTAGTTCGATCGAAGGATTCTGTGATCGCAGGGAATCTCTTGTCCCGTCATCTTGATCTAGATAGGAGGATCAAATATTTATAAGGTGAATAGAGATACACAAGGTGACTTTGTTGAATATGTAGTTTAAGTGCGCTTAGGATAGAAGACAACCAAAACGTCCAGCTTTTTGGGCTATTTTGGGATAAAACCGGTTAAATATATTGTTCGAAATTGTTATTTTCACATTTTGTAATTTTTGCAATTGGGATTGTCTGTTCTAGACTAATTGCCTAATTTTAAAATTACCTAGATCGTTGAAATTGCCAGCACTCCAAATGATGATTTTGACCAGATTTTCTATGCTGGATTCCGGCGAGTCATGGCTGTTTTGGTTAGCCCTTATACAGCTCCGTGTAAGTGGCACAGTTCGCTGGTGGTCAACAACGGCCACTACCTACGGTTGACACGTTATGGTTTTGTCTATATTTTCTAAGTTATTTAGTTAATTTATTTGATTTCTCTATCAATGATGGTGTCTAATCTATTTTGTATCAAGTTGTTAAGTTTTAGGTTCAGTTCGTGAGGACCCTACAGGAGAGGCTCTACAATAAGATTGTTGGAATATGGCAATTTAATAGCGGACCTTATGAGAGAAGCCAATCACTATAGTGTTAGCCACATCATCCAAGTTCTGGATCCATGCTAACTTAACATCAAATGAAAACCAAAATATATTTGATATAGTTGTAGATTGAAATCAGCAAAGCATACAACCTTAATCAATTTGTTAGGAACCCAATTCAAGCAAAATCCACACAAACCCATTTAATACCAATGCAAGCACACAACCCTAACCAATTTTAATACAAATGCAAATCTAGCACATAGACCCATAGACAGTTCATATAATTTTGGAAGTATTGCAACATACAATTATGGAAGTATTGCAACATGCTTTCTAACTCTTTGACTGCCAAACATCTAGCACTTATTAAGAGGTGGAAAACCATGTCACAGTTATGGCATGTGACCTTCCGTGTGAACAATAAGATGTAACAGATATAAGATGTAACTTGGAAAGCAATAAAAAACACTTTCATTGAGAGGCCTACAAAGTTTTGAAATTACCTTTGCTATAACTCTTGCTAGAATGAGATCATGTATGCTTTAAGTCTCTTGCAAGGAATGTGCAGCATGGACTTCCTGAAAAAATAGGAAAAAGAGAGAATTAATGACCTTGCTTGTAGAATTTTTGGCAAAATGAAACATGTCATCAAGTGAATACTTGTTAAAACATACATGAGTAGTTTTTGTCAATTGAGGAAAAGTAAAGTGGCCTTGAGGACGATCCATTTTGCAAGCCTGATGATCATCAATCCTCGCTGATATTTACTATTGTTGATATTTACTACTTTTGTTACTACTGCTATTATTTATATGTACATATGTTATTTACTACTGTTGCTGATATTCCATTTAAGAAAACATTTAGAAAAAACATTTCAAGAAACATACATTAAGTAATATTCCATTTAAGTATTGAAGTAGCAAAAGAAAGTATATGAAAACTCTAACATGGGCATGGGCACCAAAATTTGACAAACAAAAACTTGTTTCATCCTTTTAAAAGTAATATTAAACATAATTGTTGAACTAGCGAACATTTCAAGAACCCTCAAGAACCATGCTTCAAGAAGGCATAAAGAAATATTTGACAATCGATAACTTCACATTGAGTTATCCCAACCGTTTGACATCTGAACCATTCACCGCACCTGAAGATAAGAGAAATTAAAATGAGTATAAAACAAGTATGAAATTGATACAAACGAATCAACGATAGTACAAAAAATAATACTTTATAAATAAGCTATAAGATAGTAGTACAAAAGATAACAGAAATTAGAATGGTTTGAAAACTTCACCCTATTTAAATTTTTAATGAAATCCTCAAAAATTCTATGGTTGCTTTATTCTAACTTGTATGTGTCATTATTGATATTGTATGATAGGTTTTCTGTTGCTATAACAGATTCAAGTTGTATGAATAGATGATCTATCGAATCATACTTGTACATGCGTTACCCATTTATTCTATTATGCCAACAACATTGAAGCTCAACACCTTTAGGCCTATCCAAAAGATCAATGTCATTATGGTAATCAAACACCCTATTACCATCCTTCTTTCTTATTCTTTGAACTCTTCCAATGTACCAAGTCCCACAAGAAATGTCGTGCTCTGTACTTTGAGATACACCTTTTCTTGTAGCATGTTCAACTACAACTATAGAATCGTTCTCAAACAACACTGCACAATCTGATCTAATTCCAAAACCAATTGCAACACCCTTTTTGGGGGCCCTCTCATCTCGCCTAAAGTATACTCCATTCCTCACTTTAGTCAATATATCTTTCGATAATGTCGGATTTCCATTCAATTGAATAACCAAACAAGATTTCTGCATGTCCTTTCCATCGAGCTCCACCACTAGTTTGGTAGTGGGTGAATCCACGAATATGGTTCACCATTTTTGTTGGATGGAATGGAAAAAATTTGTTTTTCGAACCCTCGATCAAGGTCTTTTCAAGCCCTCAATCGAGGTTTTAAATGCTTGATCGAGGGTTTTAGAAGACCTCGACCGAGAGTTGTAAAATAGCTCGATCGAGGGTTCGAAAAACCCTTGATCGAGGGTTTTCTCAATCGAGGGTATGAGACAGGAAAAAAAAAAGGGTTCGACCAGCCCTGTTTTTGCAGTGTTCAACAAATACGGCTACAGTGATCGGAACCTGAGGCCCTCGACCGAGCTCAAGCCCACGCCACCTCACCATGCCGATGCCACCTCACCACAGCATCTCCACTATGTCTTCTATTCCACCAGGTGGGTGGAATTCAACAAATTTTTTATTATTTAAAAAAAAAAAAAAATTTGTTTGTGTTATATAAAATTGTGTTTTTGATAAAATCTAGCTTTTATTTGTTTTTTATGAATTTGTTAGGATGTAGCCATTGAAACCAAACCAGCATTGAAACCGAAAACCACCATTGAAACCAAACTAATTGAAAATAAAACCATTTGAAACAAAAACAAAAGACCATTCCAAAACAAAAACCAAAACCATTTGAAATATGAAATAGGTTTAGGGTTTTAAATTTATTTTGCATTTGTTTGTTTAAATTATTTGGTATATTTTTGTTTATATCAACCGGTAGCATTTCACCGCATAAATGCTACCAGTTTTATTTTTAAATGTGTTTTGACAAGAAGAAATGTTGCCCATTGTTTTTCAATCATTTGAGAACGCCAAGAGGATTGAAAAAAAAAATCATATATTACATTACTTAGCCTATAACTCTAGACCTACAAATAAAGCATCACAAAAAATTAATATTAATAATATAATATAAAAAATTAAAAAATGAATATTAATAATATGTAATCATTTATTATTAATCATAACCATAACGTAACAACTTGCCACCATAACCAGTTCATGTAGCATCATCCAACCACCTAATATTGTAACCACAATGTAGGACAAACAATCATTCATTTATTACCAACATCTAGGATCATTGATAAACTATGACTTGTCACGGAGGTAAGATAGGCCAATATTCAACATTTAAGTCAAAAGGGTTTCCAATCATAAACCCTCTCCCACCCCACCCCACCCCACCCCACCCAAGAATAACATGTCACCCAATCATCTACTACATCTATAACCAATATGTAGGATCAATTATCAACTACACCACGCCAGCCAAACTACCTACCACCCATTACCATTTAGAATTAGTGAACCCCTCACCAGTGACTACCATAACCAACATGAAGATCAACTATCAACTATGACCTATCTAACCTATCACCCCAACCCCCAACTATTGTAACTAACATGTAGGATAAACCAACCAACCACTACCATAAGTAGAACATATCATCAACGATCAATCACAAGATCTCTACAACCTATCATCCCAATACGCATTGTTATAACCAACATGTAGGATCAACTATCAACTATAACCTCTCTTTAGCCTATCACACCAACCACCCACCATTTTAACTAGTAAGTAGGATCAATGAGGACTTGTTCATGCCATGTTACCTAATCACTCACCATTGTAACAAATGTGTAGGATCAATTGTCAGCAATGACATGTTAAGACAATCAGCAAGGCCAATATTTATTGAAACATGTTAAAAGGGTCAACAAACACACATCCCATACCATATTATCCTTAATGATCCCTAGTGAAACTCACCCCTCAAACCACCTCTTGCAAATGAGTATACATATAATATATATTTGAAAACCTAATATATTTAAGTAATATCATGCCTTAAGAAAATATATACATTCGTTTCAAAAGATCGTAATCTAGAATGCAATACTTTGAAAAAAAACATATATGTATATATATATGAAAACATCATAGTCCAAGTTTGTCATGCATTGAAAAATACAAGTATACATGGCATATAACAAAATTATCACATGGTACCACAAATTATCACACGGAAAATTGAAAAATAGTGACTCAACTCATTTTTATAACAAAACACATGTCTAGGCAATCCCCTTCTCCCTTCTCAAAGTGCGTAGCCTAAAAGTTATACGATGTCAAATGGAAAATTTTGATTCTTCTGGCAGGATTTTGAAAAAATTGAACCGAATTTTTTAAAAATCTAGGTTACAACTCTCAAACTCTAAAATTTTGGGTGCCGCATGTGATCCAGGTGGATATCGGTGGCGGCCAACCTCTTCCGACTGGCTCAAAACAGTCTTCTGGCAATTTTGGTAAATTACTATTTTTAGCAGTTTTTCGGGTCCTGAACTTTCGGAGCCATTTTGAGGCCCTAAACGACATTTTTTGGCGATTTGGGGGACCAAATGGTTGCCTCTGGCATGCATTTGGGCCCAGTCGAAAGTTGTAAATCTCGGATAGACCTTCCCAACGGGCTACCGAGCGCCCCAAACGGAGATCGTATGCAAAAGTTATGACCTCGGGAAGTTGACTGTTCAACTAACCACCTTGGGGCCGCAAACTTTATGACGGTTCATCTTCTAGGGTTAGGCTTTTGGATGTTTGGGATTCTTTCCCTCATGCTTATGATAAATAGGCCCTTTCGGCCTCTCTTTGTATTCATCTTGGCACGAATGAGCATAGCGGCCACATCTCTTCTCAGAGATAGCTACCACCATTCTAGCTATTGTATTTTACAGTCTGTTCTATTTCCGCTATTTAATAGAATATGTGTTTATTGTGTCACTGTGTTATTTGCAATATATCTCTGTATATGATTCTGTATATGCTATCTTTTGTTTCGTTCCCACATAAATCCGGATCAGCATGGGTCTTTGATGGTCTTGAATCCATTTCTATCATCAAAATCACCATTAAAATATAGTTAAATTCAGATTCTGCAAAATAAAAAATGTCAGATTCAAGTGAAAATCCCTCCTCCAAGCCAAATCGTCAAATTTTTAGACAACTCATTATCAAAATGCCATTCCTAATCAATGTGAGGCAAAAATGGAAGTTGTATCTTATCACATTGATTTCGTGGCATATATTTAACAATTTTCAATAATCATCAAATTATATGATAATTATTAACAAAAGTATAACTATATTGGCACGTTAATAATAAACTTGAGCACTACATTTTTATAAATAAATTCATTACACTTACAAATATAATAAATTAAAAATATTATTATTATATTTTTTAAAGCTATAACGAAATTATATTAATCATAAAAAATATATGAAAGTGTTTCAGAGTGTTGGTGGTCAACCACTAGGGAAACCCGACCATATATAAAACATTAGATTGTCATTTACACTCTTAAGTATCAAACTAGCACAGTAAAAACAAAAGAGATG
The DNA here is from genome assembly GCA_027924585.1 of Larix kaempferi. Classification (NCBI taxonomy): domain Eukaryota; kingdom Viridiplantae; phylum Streptophyta; class Pinopsida; order Pinales; family Pinaceae; genus Larix; species Larix kaempferi. The sequence goes on along the minus strand of BSBM01000940.1, from coordinate 6,665,958 downwards.
ATATGGTGTGACCTATATATGCCTATGATCCCTGAGAAATAATGCTAAACTAAGAAACATTGTCATCATCTAAAACAGTGATTGTAGGAACCTTCTTGTCACTCGATGGTTGAGGATCAATAGGAGCAAAATCTAGTCTAGTGGTGGCCTTGAATTTGAATTTGAATTTAATTTGGAATTGAAATTGAATTTGGAATTGAATTTGGAATTTGAAATTGAAATCAAAATTTGAATTTGAATTGAATTTGAATTTGAAATGTGAAATTTGAAATAGAATTTGAAATTTGAATTGAATTTGAAATTTGAATTGAATTTGAAATTTGAATTTGAATTTGAAATGTGAAATTTGGAATAGAATTTAAAAATTGAATTTGAATATGAAATGTGAACTTTGGAATATAATTTGAAAATTGAATTTTAATTTTAAAGTGAAATTTGAAAAAGAATTAGAATTAGAAATTGAAATGTGATGCAGAGAGTCCTTGTTAGGAACCTATGTCAACCCTTCTATTTACTATGTTAGTATATTGTTGTTGGACGCATATGCTTTGTAAGTCGTCCCGTAGTATTTGTTGATCCGTAGTTTATATTAGCCCATAGTATTGACCCATAGTATTGGACGCATATGCTTTGTAAGTCGTCTCGTAGTATTATATGTCCCATGGTTTTGACTCATAGTATTGGGCATAGACTTAGTATATAAGTGTGTGTTGAGGTCATTGAAGGCACCGTGAAGTTAATTGTACTGAGCTTGCTCAAAGGAGGTTACCCCCTCGAAGTGGCCCGTGATCAATATAAAAGTGATTCTGTTCTATTATTCCTGCTATTTCACATATTCTTATTAATTAATTGTTGCAGGTGCATCACATCTGGTATCAGAGCACTTTCTTTGGCACAAGTGGAAATTTTTTTTTCTTTTTTTGGGATTTCAGATCAATTTCTGAAACTTTTTGCACAAACTCAGAAGAAACCGATTGCATATCTGAATTCCTCTTTCAAAAATATGCAGTTTCAAAAAAAACATCATCTCATTTGGAGTTCTAAAAGTGGAGATATCGCGGATTTAAAATCAACAATTTTTCAGAATTTCGGTGACGGTCGCGGAAATTGCGGCGATAAAATCTTTTGATCGAGTGCCCAGATTTCTATTCCGCTTTCACGGGAAGAAGCAGAGTGGTTTTTCTAGTTCCGGAAACATGCTATAATAGCGATTCTGAGCAATATAGATCCGGTTTTTGAACATTGGGTGGAATTTCTGCCCAAATTTTTTCTGTTGCAGGTTCGGATCTGGGAATAATCCCTATCCGCTTAACTGTGGGAAGTACTTGGGCATAAGCCCTAAAACACATTGTGAGGAGTACTACAGGAACCCCGAAGTAGCTGGCCCATTGAGAGGACCTACCAGCGAAAAGGGCAACGACCCCTACCTGATTGACTAGTTCCCACCTGTGAGGTAAACCAAGAGCTGTCGTTTATGGCAAAGCAGTTATTAGTTTTACCTGAGCCGCGGAGTGAGGGGTACTGCCCCAATACGCAAGCCGTCAAACAGCATTGGTGGCTGAGTGAAACCCCTGAACTGTTAGGAAGCCGCACATACCTGGGGTCCATATCTACTTTTAGCTGAACTATTGTCGATCACTGCTGCACCGTTTCAGATCCATTTTGCAAGCCGTTCCAGATCCAGGCGTTCGGCGTTGTTCCAGATTCCTTCCGAACCGTAGCTGCTCCAGTCTATAAAAAAAAAAAATTCGAGCCATAGCCGCTCCAGTCTGAAATAAAAAAAAAAAAAAAAGCTCTAGTGTACATATTTCATTCCTGAGGACCCTATCCTCAATTCCCCTTCCTACAGCCCGAAATCTCACATTTGTCTATTTTTAGGGTTTGCCATAACTTCCTCATATTTCACCCAATCACCTTCAAATTTTACCATAGAGTTCCTTTTTGAATTTTGCTTCTTTGTTTCCCTCTGCCAAATTTTCCCATTCTTTCACTTCGCTTCTGAAATCCTCATTTTTGCTTCCCTATCTATCCAACAGTGTCCAAAACCTAGTCAAACCCCAATTACCCTTCTGATTTTTTCCCAAATCCAAATTTTCCCTTACTGAAGTAGTTCCTGTTTTTGTTTTTCTACCCAGTCAACCAAAAAATAAATAAAAAAATCCTGGTTATGGTTGTCACCCGTGCAGGAGCAACAACTATGGAGGAAGCACTTGCAGCCATCCAAGCCAAACTCCAGGATCTGGATGAAAAATTTCTCAGCCTCCATCTTCAGCATTCAGCCATGAACAATACCAGACAGCCAGAATCTTTTGCAGCCACTGGGTTCTCTTCTTCTAGCAATTTTCGTGGGCCGAAGCTTGATTTTCCTCGCTTCAATGGTACTGATCCGACTGGATGGATATACCGGGCAGAACAATATTTCAGTCTGCATAATACTTTTGATGTTCAGAAAGTTCCACTTGCATCCTTTCATTTGGAACAGGAAGCCCTTCAATGGTACTGTTGGTACATCAAAGCTCATCCTGAGCCAAACTGGACAGATTTTTGCCACCTCATTTTGCCGCAATTTGGTCCTAGTGCTTTTGACGACTTCACAGGAGCACTCACTAAACTTCACCAAACTAGCATAGTGAGAGAGTATCAGACGGAATTTGAGAAACTAGCCAATCACACAGAAGGATTGTCTGATGAATTCTACAGGAGTTGTTTTATCAGTGGTCTCAAGGATGAAATCCGCTCAGAGGTCAAAATGTTTTGTCCCAATACAATGATGGAAGTCCTAGGGTTGGCTAAGCTGGCCGAGGACAAGATCGCAGCTCAACAACGCTCCAAACCCACCTTTGTTCCCTTCATAAATATGGGTTCCCAACGACCTTCCATCACGCCTGCTCCTCAACCAACTCCTATCAAGCATTTGTCTGAAATAGAAATACAGGCACGCCGAGAAAAAGGGCTTTGCTATAATTGTGATGAGAAATTCACTCGGGGACATAGATGTGTTCAACAAAAGCTCTATCTCTTGGATGTGGATTCTCTGCCTGCATTAGAACGTGGTGAAGAAGCTATAGATACAGTAGATGATCAAGTCGACATTCAACACCTGCCTATTGACACCCCATCTCAGGACGACCCACCCCAGATCTCTCTCCATGCTGTAACCGGAGTCACCACCCCACAAACAATGCGAGTCAGGGGATACTTGAAGAAGCTCCCTCTTACCATCCTCATTGATTCTGGTAGCACTCATAACTTCATTGACCCTCGGATTGCCAAATAGGCTGATTGTTTTGTCCATCCTTGCTCCAACTTTGAAGTCATGGTTGCCAATGGGGGTACCTTACCTTGCAAGGGGAAGTGTCACAATGTGCGTATCTCTACGGAAGATTATAACCTATGCTCTGACATGTTTTCCTTGTCCTTAAGCGGATGTGATGTGGTTTTGGGTGTTCAATGGTTACGCACACTTGGCCCCATATTATGGGATTTTGCAGAACTTTGGATGCAGTTCAAGGTCCATGGGGCACAACACAAATTTATGGGCTTACAACCAGGATCTCTTTGCATCATCAGTTCACATCGCCTGGAAAAAATCCTTAAGAAGAATTCACATGGTGTCATCGCTCAGCTCAATTCCATTCATATGCAACCATCAACAGTATCCACTACTTCCTTGGATAGATATGCAGGTATCTTTACTGAACCAATGCACTTGCTGCCTTCAAGAGACCTTTCCGGTAAGAATGTAGCCACATCTACCTCTCAGCAGGAAATGATGGCTATTTTGCATGCAGTACAGAAGTGGCAGCCATACCTATTAGGGAATTATTTCTGCATCAAGACTGATCTACCGAGTCTGGAATTTTTTTTGGAACAATGGGTCTCCTCCCCAACACACCTGCAATGGGTTATCCAACTCATGGGTTGTCCCTATGTGATCACTTACAAGAAGGGTAAGGAAAATATGGTGGAAGATGTTCCTTCTCGCACAATTGATGACCCAATTTCTCTTACAACTCTTTCTCTGCTTGTTCCAAATTGGTTGCAATATGTTCAACAGGGCTATCTCTTCTATGAACTCCATGCTTCTTCATCAACAGGGCACTCTGGGTTCTGCAAAATGTATGACTGGGAACAATGTAACTTCTTTTGGTCGGGACTAAAAATAACAATTCAACAGATGGTGGCTGACGATGATACTTTTCAAGTCAACAAGGGGGAAACGACACTCCTTTCGGGATTGCTCAAACCCATGGCCATCCCTACACAGCTTTGGCCAACTATTTCTATGGATTTCCTAGCAGCGCTCTGGTGGTACAATACCACATCTCAACGGACACCATATGAAGCAGGCTATGGAAAAACACCGCCTGTTCTTCTTCCATACACCCTTAGCAGCTCTCCAGTTTAGGAAATTGACTCGGTTCTTCAACACCGCGATCAGATTCTTCTCATTTTGCAGGACAATCTTCACATGGCCAGAATTCGCTTGAAACAACAAGCCGATCAGAACCGTTCTGAGCGCATTTTCCACGCAGCTGACAGGGTTCTTCTTCATCTACAGCCTTCCAAGCAATCCTCCTTGACACTCCAAAGGCGTCAGTGGCCCGAAATGCAAACCGAGGAACCACTCCTTCAGATTCTGCAGCAATTTCTCCAACCAAAGCTTTGAGGACAAAGATTTTTCTAAGAGAGAGGGGATGTTAGGAACCTATGTCAACCCTTCTATTTACTATGTTAGTATATTGTTGTTGGATGCATATGCTTTGTAAGTCGTCCCGTAGTATTATATGTCCCATGGTTTTGACTCATAGTATTGGGCATAGACTTAGTATATAAGTGTGCATTGAGGTCATTGAAGGCACCGTGAAGTTAATTGTACTGAGCTTGCTCAAAGGAGGTTGCCCCCTCGAAGTGGCCCGTGATCAATATAAAAGTGATTCTGTTCTATTATTTCTGCTATTTCACATATTCTTATTAATTAATTGTTGCGTATCACAGTCCTGAAGAGAGAGCTTCATTGCTTCGTGCTCCACAAAGCATGAGAGGATCTGACGTTGCCCAACAAGGCGGCCACCGGCAGCGCTCCCGTTCACCGAGGAGTGATGCCAAGCTGGGGTCGACTGCCACTGGTGGCGGAAATAGGAGAAATAGTGTGTCGGTTCATCCCGACAACATACATATGGATCCTCAGGTGGAAGATGTGCAACATGACACGAGTGCATCAGGTGCATATTTTTTGTTAGATACATTTTCAGTAAATTTTTAGTATATAATGCATTGAATTTCAGTTGCAAGTTATAATATATATTTTTAGTAGCATTTATGTTTTGGTTTGGATCGCAGGTGCCCCATCAAGGGGATCGTATGACGATGAGGTCGCATGGATCACTCTTGCTGATATCACTTCCTAGCGAGAGTGGGTGAACTCATGTGTGTGCACATTGAGGGAGGATTCTCCCACACAGTGATCTTTATCCATGATGTTATCATCAATTGATGAGATGTTGGCCCTCTACAAGAGGGTGGGACCTCTCAGTGACATTTGGCGTCATTCATGCCAGAGGAGGAGACGGGATGTCATTAGGATCCACAAATGGGAGGATGTCAAAGTCGCCATAAGAGGGCATGACATCAAGGGTACTTTGTTCGACATCCCTCCTCACCACCCTTCCGGTCAACTGCTTAGACTCAGGGAGTTTAAGTTGGAGGCCACTGCACCACATCTATATGATAGATTCGTCGGAGTGTGGGGCATGTTCCCCCACCATGAATAGGTCCCATTATACTTTGCATACATGTTTATGCGGAGTTTGTTTTGGATATGCACCCATATTACACTAGCACAGGGTCTGAGTTCTATGGGGCTGGTAGGCGACACTCCTACCAACGTCCTGGAGCTCGGAGAGACCCTACCAAGGTACCGTTTCCAGATAGGACGATTATTAGGTCGGGGGATGTGGCACAATCATCCCAACTTGTTGCAGAGGCTAGACAGGACCTTGCAGAGTCATTGTTCACTACCATGGGAAGTGCTATTGTTGCTGCGCATGGAGAGGCATCTAGACCACCCTTTGCACCTGCAGAGCCAAAGATAGAGTATGTCCCTAGTGACATGCTCAGGAGTTTCGATGGCAAGGCCCTACTAGGGTATGCTGAGTCAGCTCGAGATGCATACTTTTAGTTGTATCATAGATGTGTCACTACAGGACATGTATACTTTTGTACAATTATGTATATATGTTCTTTATGTTACATCATATTATATGTCGTAACTTGAATGGTTAATAATACTTAAGGGAGTTGTATTCTATTGCTCCATGCAGGGAAGCACATTCATGGATCAACTCTTTTCCAGTGAGCCATCGGTTGGTCCATTCACTCGTCCCAACCCGTGGATGACAGTAGTCGAGGTAAGTTAAAATTTATTTTCCAATTTAATTTGTGTTTTTTATTTCTCAGTTTAAATAATTTGTGCTTTATTTCTTAATTTTTGAGATTTTATGTTTTAGATGTTAACTTCAAATGAATTTGAAATTGTACAAGAAAAAGGAAAGGGGGGTAGCTCCTGATGATGGACATGAGGACCCCGAAGGTCCTCACGAGCCGGATCCAGACATAGATGTGAGTTTTAATTTATGTTCCAATTCATGTTATTTAGTCACATTTAGTAGATTATTTTTATACTTTATGTTTCAATTTTTGAATTATAACTTAAATTATGTTAAATAGTTTTAATTTTTAATAAATCTAACTTATGGCATGTAATGGCATATTACACAGGCATCGCTACGAGCAGGTGTCAATGCTGCAATGGATTTCACATATGATTGCGATGCAACTCGAGCACATGGTCCTGATGAAGGGCCATCTACCTGTATTCCTACCTTGATCCCGGATATCACCATTGACATGACAGATATGGAGACATTCCTTCATAGTTTACCGTTTCATAGCTAGCATCGGTCTACTACACACGAGGATAGTCACAGGGATGATCAAGGGCCTCGTGGGGGTGGTGGCCAATGAGTTGATGATCTATACATTTCCATGTTTTGGATATTTTCATGTTTTGGATGATCTATGTATACATTTTCATGTTTTGAAGATGGATTTCTACCATTTATACATGGAATTTTATTATATATGGACTTTGGATATGGACTTTTGGATATTTTGCATATTTTATCATATTGATGTCTTCATGTGTATTTTGTATTTGATTTACATCAATTGTTTTTTATATTAGATCTGGATTTAGCTATTGCAGTTACAAATTTATGTTTTGTCATTTCAAATGCAAATTTAATGTCTAGTTACAATTTAGTTCAATTTAAAATGCAAGTTTCGACTACATTATAGAACATCTTCCAAAATTTAGAATTGAATACATACATTACATTTTAAAATTGAAATTACAATTCCAGTTCAATTACAATATAAAATTTCAAATTTAATGTGTAGTTTCAATTCCAATTCAATTACAATTTAAAAGCTCATTTTCAACTACATTACAACTGCATAAATGAAATCAAAATGTAAAATTAGAATACATTTGAAATTACAATTAAATTATGTTGTCTACACATTACAATTCAATTAACCACTTATACTATAAAATGAGAACTATATACTATGAACGAGAACTCTAGCCATAAAAAATCACTTTTTAACGTCAAAAACACGAAAAAACAACCCCAAAACGAAAAGTGATGATACTGGTATCAACCTTTTTTGTTTTAAGGTTAAAATTACAACTTTTTGGTAACCCAAGCAGTGTGGTTGCAATGGAAACCCTAAAATTATAACTTTTATGACATTGTGGCATAAACAACTAGCATCGTTGCAACGAAAATACCAAAATCAAGCCCCAAATCAAAAAGAGGTGCTAGCAATGTCACCTCTTTTTCCTCTTTGATTGTAATTACACCATTTCAAAACCATTTCCTAAAAATAAATAAAAAATAAATAAACCTCTAATAAAATCTAGAAAAAACATATTTGGAGAAAAAAATGAATATTTAGAAGAAAAAAAAACAATTAAAAAAAAATACAAGGAAATACACAATAAAACACAATTAAAATAGTAGGAAAAAAAAACACCTTTAAAAAAACAAGATGTTGGGCATCGAGCTTGATGTCAGGCATCGAGCTTGATGACGGGCATCAGCTTGATGTCGGGCATCGAGCTCTGGCTCGATGCCTGGCAAGCTGATGCCCGGCATCAAGCTCAAGCTCGATGCCCGACATCAAGATGCTGGGCATCGAGCTTGAGCTTGATGCCGGGCATTGAGCTTGAGCTTGATGCCGAGCATGGAGCTTGATGCCAGGCATCGAGGTTGAGCTTGATGCCTCTCGATGCCCGGGATCAAGCTCAATCTTGATGCCGGGCATCGAGCTCAAGCTGGATGCTGGGCATCGAGCTTGAGCTTGATGCTTGGCATCAAGCTGATGCCCGACATCCAGCTCGATGCCGTGCATCGAGCTTGATGCTTGGCATCAAGCTGATGCCCGACATCAAGCTCGATGCCGGGCATCGAGCTTGATGCCCGACATCGAGCTTGAGCTTGATGCCGGGGATCGAGCTTGAAGTCGGGCATTAGCTTGATGCCGGGCATCGAGCTTGAGCTTGATGTCGGGCATCGAGCTCAAGCTCGATGCCCGACATCAAGATGTCGGGTATCAGCTTGATGTCAGACATTGATCTTGATGCCCGGCATCGAGCTTGAGCTGGATGCCGGGGATCGAGCTTGATGCCGGGCATCGAGCTTGATGCCGGGCATCGAGCTTGATGCCGGGCATCGAGCTCAAGCTCGATGCCCAGCAGCAAGCTCGATGTCCGACATCAAGCTCGATGAAAGACATCAAGTTGATGCTCGGCATTAGGCTGATGCCCAGCATCGAGCTTGATGCCGGGCATTAGCTTGAGCTCAATTCCCGACATCAAGATGCCAGGCATCGAGCTTGATGCCGGGCATCGAGCTCGATGCCGATGCTGGGAATCAGCTTAAGCTCAATGCCCGGCATCAAGATGCCAGGCATCGAGCTCGATGTCGTGCATCGAGCTTGAGCTTGATGCCGGACATCAACTTAATGCTGGGCATCGAGCTTGATGCCAGGAATCGAGCTTGAGCTTGATGCCGGCATCAGCTTGATGTCGGGCATCAGCTTGATGCTAGGCATCAGCTTGATGTTGAGCATCGAGCTTGATGCCGAGCATCAGCTTGATGCCGGGCATCGAGCTTAAGAAGCTTGATGTCGGGCATTGAGCTCAAGCTCGATGCCTGGAAAGCTGAGCTCAAGCAGCTTGATGGTCGACATCAAGCTCGATGCCCTACATCAAGCTCGATGCCCAGCATCAAGCTAATGCCCAGCATCAATATGCCGACCATCGAGCTTGATGCCAGGCATCGAGTTTGAGCTTGATGCTGGGCATCAGGTTGATGCCGAGCATCAACTTGATGCTGGGCATCGGGCTTGATGCCGAGCATCAGCTTGATGTCGGCCATCAAGATGCACGACATCAAGCTCAAGCTCGATGCCTAGCAAGATGATGCCCGACATCAAGCTCAATTCCTTACCATCGAGCTTGATGCCAGGCATCAAGATGCCGACCATCGAGCTTGATGCCAGGCATCGAGCTTAAGCTTGATGCCATGCATAAGCTTGATGCTAGGCATCGAGCTTGATGCCGGGCATCGAGCTGATGCCCGGCATCAAGCTCGATGCCCGGCATCAAGCTCGATGCCTAGCATCAAGCTTATGCATGGCATCAAGCTCAAGCTAGATGTCGTGCATCAAGCTCGATGTCGGGCATCAGCTTGATGCCGGGCATCAGGCCTGAGCTTGATGCCTGGCATCAACTTGATGCTGGGCATCGAGCTTGATGTCGGGAATCAGCTTGATGCCGGGCATCGAGCTGCTCGATGTCGGGCATCAGCTTGATGTCGGGCATCGAGCTTGAGCTTGATGCCTGGCATCAAGCTTGATGCCCGGCGTCGAGCTTGAGCTTGATGCCGGGGATCGAGCTTGATGCCGGGAATCTAGCTTGATGTCGAGCATCGAGCTTGATGCTGGGCATCGCCCAACAACCCACCCCGTGACCATTAAAAGGGTTTTTTGTTTGTTTTTTTGTGTTTTTTTTTAGTTTTTTTTTTTCGTGTTTTGGTTTGTTTTCTTTTTTTTTTTGTTTTTGTTTTTGTGGTTTTTTTGTTTCTTTTTTTTGTTTTTGGTGTTTTTTTTGTTTTTTTAATTTTTTATTATTATTATGTTTTGTAAAGTGGCTTGTTATTTTTAATAGTTTTTTTTTAAGTTTCTAAATATTTTTTCATTTTTTTTTAGCTTTTTCAAATTTTAATTTATTTTATCTTTTGTTTTTTCGTTTTTTGAAATTTTTTAAACATTTTGTTATGTTTTTTTTTTTGTGATTTTTAGTTTTTAAAAAACAAATCACAATTTCAATGGTTTTTTTTTTTAAATTTAGAAACCCATTTGTAACCCGACGAAGGAAAGAAGTGCTACTAGAAGCACTAACTTTCGATTTAGAGGTTAATTTTGGTTTTGCTTACAAGAGAAGTGGGCGGGCTTTCAAAATAGTTGTAAATTTAGCCCCGAAAAGAGAACGAATGATACGGGTAGCACCACTTTTCAACTCTAGCCTTAAAAAATGCCTCAAAATGAAAATGTGTGATACTGGTATCAACCTTTTTTGAAACAGAGGTTAAAATAGATACTAAAATTAGAAGAGAGAAAAACGAGAACTGTGTCGAGTTCTCATTTCATAGTATAAGTGGTTAATTACAATTTACACATTCCAATTCAATTACAATTTAAAATTAAAATCTCAAATTTAATGTGTAATTTCAATTGAAAATTCAATGTGTTGTTCTAATTTACAAGTTCAATTTCAATAACATTACAATTGCATTTAAAATAAAATTTTTAAATTAGAATACATTGTACAATCTAAAATTTAAATTTTACAATTTTACATTATATAGATGTATTTTAAATTCTCCATTGTATTTGAAATCAAAATTTAAAATTAGAATACATTTGAAATTGAAAATTGAAATTAACATTTTGCATTATGTTGTCTACACATTACAATTCACTTACAATTCCACATTTCAATTCAATTACATGGAAAATTTAATGTGTAATTCCAATTGAAAATTCAATGTGTTGTTGTATACAAGAATGTTTTTGTCCATTGAGAGTGTGAAATACCCCTTGAGACAAAATTCTCTAATTACAAGTTATATAGCTTTGTAGGTAATCTTTGTGTTCTTTTCTTTTAAGTGTGTGCTATAATCTAAAGTCATAAAAGTATGGTTTGTTTTCTTGGCAATGAGCATAACCACCTAGATAATATAAGAAATGAAAATATGTTGATAGTAGATGCTTGTACAACTATGGTAGAAACTATGCTTGTACAACTATTTCATATGGTTTATGTTTTGATGACAAATGGAGATAATGGCACCATTTGATCAAACTAGGTAAGTTTCATATACCAAGGCATGTACAAGTTTTACATTTCCGTGTTATTATTACAATCTTACATTTCAACTTTCATTATTACGTAATCCATGTCTATCAAAAACAAAGGCACGTACAAGTTGTGTTTTGGTTTGATAATTGAGGTTTTTTTACGCAAGCAAGGCTAGATAATACTAACTAATTTCTCTCAAAGAGATTCCATGCCTATGCATGCAAAACTGCATGATAAAGATGGTTTTTGATGCATGTAATCCAAAAATTGAGAAGGTTTGATGGTCAAATATTATAGTGAATGTTTGTGAGTTGTGCCAACAATGGGTATTGTTTGCATGAAAATATATTCAAAGATTATGTGTAAGTTCCCTTTAGTTGAATTGTACCCTCTATCTCCTATGTTATATTCCATGTAGCAGCAAGTGCCAATATTTTTATTAAATGGAATGAGGAGAGACAAAAAAAATTGGTCCTAACTTTGATATGTTCTTGATAACAAAAATAATTGATTATTGTTGAATGAAACATTTTTTCAATACATTGGCATTTGATAATATTTGTATGTAATTGATAATGAAATACAATGTGATTGATGAGGAAATACAATGAATGGATTATAATCTATAATATTTTGCATTTGAAATCAAAATTTAAAATTAGAATACATTGTACAATTCAAAATTTAAATTTTACAATTCCACATTGTATAGATGTATTTTAAATTCTCAATTACATTACAATTGTATTTGAAATCAAAATTTAAAATTAGAATGTACATTACAATTTAAATTTGAAATTTTACAATTACATTATATTGTGTACACATTACAATTCAACTATCTATTAGATATTTAATATTGTTTTTATAGCATCTAAACAAATATCTATAAAACTATTATAGATGAAGTTCATGGAGAATTGACCATACATTCAAGTGTATTCACATTGGAGCACCATGACCCAAATTTCACAAAAGCCTCCCATCTAGTATTTGTATTCTTGACATTCAAGCATCTACAAAAATACATTCATAAAACAACCTCCACAAAAATCTCCAAAAAAATATTACACAAGATAACATGAAAACTATGTCAATGATGCAAGTGGCATACATGTAACTCATTCATAAGGCCAATGGGTTATATGAATGCAAGTCTCCATAATACGATCGTGGTCAGCTTCTCTCATCTTCCATATCTCTTTGGCTCCCCTCTCTTCACCTTGATTTATGTTAGATGTATCCGAGCTGCCACCACCAAATGACTGTATTGACATGATATATATTCAGGAATAAAATCTTTGTAAATAACATTAGCACCTTGTTTTTTCAGTTTTTCAAAAAAGTGTCCCATTAGAACCATGTCTCCAGTTTGGTATGTGAAGTCCCCATCTTGGTAGGGTTGCACCAACCTACTTTTTATCTGTGTGCATCGCATCAAATAGTATGCCACATTTTCTTGGCTGTGGGGGGGTGCAATGACAACCAATACATCACCTGCAAGATACATTACAAATATTATTCAAATGTCCTACATGCATTTCTACAACATTTGTATATGTGTAATATATAATGAACTAATTAACTTAATGAAGACTCTTGTACCTTCCCTAACCATATCAGAAACTCGATCATGATCTAATGAGACCATTGCCTCTTCAATGTGCATCTCTTGCCATGTTGGAATTGGATGTGGGCCCTTTGTATTAAGAGATACATATTTCCATGGTTTCACATATACATCATTTTCACAGTGATCAAGCCCGCATCCATTTGCATCAATGCAAAAATCACAAAAAACAAGCATACTTCCTCGTTTTAATGGAAAATATGTCACCCATGTCTTTATTTCGAACAAAATGTAATTCCCTCATACTAGGGATGGTCTCACAATACCACGGCATAGATCTATTAACATCTCCAAGGGAAACATCCCAAAAGAACCTGCATGCAATTCAGTTTGTCATATGTAAATTCCTATCAAGTATGTATTCTTTTGGAAATGATGATATTGAATGTTATTAGCTTATTAATTGAGTTCGGAGTTTATTACCTGCACACCGGACTTGCTTGTTTGCAACCTTGATGTCCCAAATGACGTGTGCACCAATCAACTACTTCAGTGGAGCATTTGAGTCGGGTTGCACCATGACTCATCTGGTACCTCCGAAGTTCTCATTTCACACATGCACCTGTGCCATCATGTTCACCCTTTCCATGCCCTATTTCAAAAAATATCCAGGTGTGTCGGATTCCTATCTATTTGTGAAGGCATCTCAACCAATAAAATGAGCGTGCCAATTTGAATTGCCCTGCACACCCATCTGACCAAATCCAGTGCTCAGTAAATGATACGCCTCTCTTCATGAATGAATCATAAATCAACCCGAAGCAGTGTTGAACGGACAATGTGTCATGCTCACGGTCATCACTAACATAAAAATGGTACTCCTTGATCACCTCACGTGACTGAGGAGTGCTATCCCTACCATCAATGCTTTCCTGAGCATGTCTATACAATACATGTACAAAGATAGACACCTGGTCAGAGTGACAATACTCACTCTATATCTCTCTCTGAGGAGCAAAGATGTAGTTCTCTACAAAGTCTACCACTAATAAGATTGTGCCCAACTCAAATACCTCACGAGAATGCTTGAATTCTGAAGCTTGCCACCTGGACCTATGGGAGTGCTTTATGTATTTATAAATCTGACTTTGAAACTTCTCCATGAAATATGAAACACGAATCTCATCATTGAGCAAGTCGATCCTCTTGGATGGCACAGATGAAGAAGATGATGGATTCATGGTGACGTACTTGTACCTCTTCCACCTAACAGTGATATCTGACAATCCATGGTGTGTTGGATCGATAGGAAAGTTCCTATGGAACAATGTCAAATCACTGCATTCATGGCATTTTCTCCCACCTACACACCTCTTATTGAAAAAAATGTGTTCAGGATTCCCGTTGCATAGTATCATACAAATAAAATCTGGCACTGCATAAGGATCTAGTACACCGTTCCAGTGCCTTTCGCAAAAATTCAGAAATGTGTCATAGTATAGTTGAAATTCAACGTATTACTGGCAACAACAAGTGTCGCTAATTGTATTCGGCCTAATATACCATGGTTTAAATTTGTTGAACATGCTAAATGATATTTAAACACCAGGATTGGTTTCTTGGAATTCCTCGTAAAGTGCAGCTCCCGTCATATCCATCACATGCTTACAGTGCTCCTAATAAATGCCTCTGGATAAACTTTGTCACAAGACATGCTTTCGATCTGGAATAGCATGAGAATGGATATCCCAAAACTCTATCATGTTATCTCTAATGCCTGCTACCATCCTACCTCGATAGGGTTCCCTACAAATAAGATCCCAACAAGCAGATTCATCATTTTCATCTATCCGAACCCTGAATTTAGTATATTTGAGCAATTTTCTTTTTGAAACATTGAGCAATGATGCCATTGTTGATACCATTCGATTTCTTGAGGTGCTTTGTACCACAACAACCATTGTAATTTCTGTACGAGCAGCTCGGGTATCACTGTTTCTTGATTTTCCAAATGAAGATAATGAAGTTCTTACATTTTCTATTGCATTCTCGCATGTCTTTTTTGTTTTAACATCTTGAAAGCCCAACAACTTTGTGGCACGTTTCAATTTTTTGTGTTTTATCAACCCATATAGGATTTGATCTTGTGCCATCGTTGAATGTTGTTCAAAATATGACTTGATTATGTTATTAACATGCTCTCTAACTCTCCGACCAGGGATTGAGTTCCCAATCTCTTCTTGTGCAGAAACAACTGCACAATCCTCTAGAAAATTTCCACCCCTTCCAACCCCACTGCAACTCCCAATTATAATTTCAATGTGAGAGGGAAAGGTGTCATGTGATGGCTGATCAGGATCATGAGGGGGCATAGGGTCATGTGATTCTTGATCACCATGATGTGATGTCTGACCATCATCTCTCCCTACATAACATGTAAGTTATCAAATTGAAAATTGGTTACTTGATAGTTGTGCATTGAACTTTAAAATTGCTAGTAACTTGAAATTTGATGTGGAAATTGAAAAATTGAAAATTCCATGTGAATTGAATTTTCCAACTAATACATTTAGCTTGAGAATTGTTCTAAGTAAAAATTGAAATTGCTAGTAACTTGAAATCTGAAATTGCTTAAATAACTTAAAATTGCTAACTTAATTAAACTTGAGAATTGTTCTAGAAGTAATGTTTGAAATTGCTTGTAACTTGAAATTGGTAGTAACTTGTACATTTAACTTTAAA
Source organism: Larix kaempferi (assembly GCA_027924585.1). NCBI lineage: Eukaryota > Viridiplantae > Streptophyta > Pinopsida > Pinales > Pinaceae > Larix > Larix kaempferi. Next base: position 6,650,155 of record BSBM01000940.1, on the reverse strand, counting down.
ATTGCTAGTAACTTGAAAGTTGTTGTACATGTAAATTAACAAATTGAAAATTGCTAGTGACTTGAGAAAAATTCCGTACAAGTATGGAAAATGCATTAAAACAAGAAAATTGTTTGTAAATTAATTTCAAAATAACTAAATATGTACATGTAACATGAAATTGTACATTTAGTTTGATAATTGCTAGTAAAGTTTGAAAATCAAGTATATATATTTAACTCAAGATAATTATTAATAACTTGATAATTGTGCATTGAACTTTAAAATTGCTACTATAACTTGAAATTTGATGTAGAAATTGACAAATTGAAAATTGAGTGTGAATTGAATTTTCCAACTAATTATACATAACTATCAATTTACTTGTTAACTTGAAAATTGAGTGTGAAGTGAACTTGTTAATGGTGAATGTTTTGCTAGAGTCTTGGGCTTGCCATTGAAACAATTACAAATTTACAATCCACATTAACATTGCACCCATTAAAATACTTATAGAAATTCACTCTCAAATATTTTTGAAAATAGTCTCAACAAAAACACATTTCTCTCAAATAAAAAATGGAAAAAAGAAAAGATATTAAAATTTATAATTAAACCAATCTTTTAAACCCTTGCTCACAATCTCAATAAATCAAACTCAATTTAAATAATGCTTCACAAATCAATGCAAGGTTGCAAACATTGCAAATAATTATTTCAAATTTGTCCTAACAAAATATATGATTCTAATCATTAATCTTATCATGGTGATATGTCATGTTATGTAACAAAAGTATGTGATAGATGGAACCTTTAAATGGAGTTTTTTTTGAAGTAAACATTATAATTTAGCTCTTTGAACATTCATTTGTTTTCAAATATTCATAACTATGAAAATATTTCCAACCACCATAACTATGAAAATATTCATTCACTTGTTTTCAAATTGAATTTTCTAACAAAACAAGAATTGAAATTACATTTAACTTGAAATTGTTAGTAACTTAGAAAATTGCAATTAGTTAAATATGTACAATTTATCTTGAAAATAGTGTCCAAGTGTACATTTAATTTGAAAATTATTGTAATAACATTGAAAATTGTTAGGAAAGTTTAGAAATTTGAAAATAGTTAATATGTACATACATTTTAACTTGAAAATAGAATCCAAGTGTACATTTCATTTGAAAATTGTTGGACAATAAAATTGAAAATTGTTAGCAACTTTGAAATAATTTGAAAATTGTTAAAGCAATGGTTGATATCAAATATGTCCCACAAAGTTCTTGGATTTTGGCACCGGGTATGTAGAGAAGCATCTCATTTTTCGCTAGCAGAAAATGAATATTGTACTGATTGTATTAAAGATGAGGACAAAATGGCAGTTTTAGCTAATAGTTACAGAGATAAAAGATTATCCATAAAATATGCAGTGGAAATTGTGCTTGCAAGACGTTACTTAGATGGGAATCAGTATTATGTTTCCAGAACATGGTTGATGCAAGGACTGCAACATAAAATTGTGGATGCACCTTGCGATGGTGATGCTGGTCCAACAACTTCTCTTAGATGTCCTCACAGAGGCTTTCTGTCAGAATAGGAAACTAGTGCCAAGCACATTGAACGCTATCATGGAATTAATGTTGATGTATATGTAACTTCGGAATGTATTTCATATATGTATATGTACTCCTATAGAGATTGTATTATTCCTCTATACGGAAGTGTCGTCATTTATATTGTAGATGTCGTAACTTATACTTGATGGGTTACTAGACCACCTTGTTGGGGTCGGCCCTGTATAAGTCATGTGGGTCGAAGGGTTATTGGACCACCCTATTGGGGGTCGGCCCAGTCAGCATTATGTTATGTTGTTAAGTTCGAGCCTACATGATTTGTGTAAAAGGCAAGTCAAGTCAAGTATAAATAGAGTGCGGGAGGCACTCTATTTGATCACTCACTTTTCACTCATGCACTCAAGGAGGAGTGGCGCACTTATAGAGGAGGAGGATCTGTTGCTAGGATATGTCTATCTCTTGGTTGTATCATTACTCTATCTATCTCTGAGGAAGTTATTGGGGTTTTTCACCTTTATGGTTTTCCCCAAGTAAATCTTTGTGTCTCTCGTGTGCTTGCATTATTGTATCCATGATTGATATGCTATAGATATGCTGTACATGTTGTTCTCTCAGTTAAGATCCTAGATCAGATTGAAGTAAATTCTGAAAATTTAACATGGTATCAGAGCTAGCCTGAAAGAAGGCATGATATGGCATGTATGACACTTGTTGCACTTACGATGCTAGGGCTTGATATAGCAAAAACCAGTCATCGTAGCACTTTCACTATAAATCCGTTTTGGCGAAGTTTTCATATCTGAAATCTTTACAGGTCAAATATTAAATCTCCATGTACCTTGTGTCCAAAGGAAAACCTATAATTCATTGTACTTTGTGATTTATTATCTGTACAATAGAGGGTTTCTGCCTCTTCCAGATCTGAGTCAAAATAAGGTGACCTTGGGAAAAAGGTCATAACTTGGGATAGGAAGATCCAAATGAAATTTCGTAAAAAGTGACAGGTAGTACACAGACTCTACTATCTCAGGAAAATGTTTCAGAGGCCGAAGTTGAAACAGTGACACGTGGCACGCCGTACAAATTTGCTCTCTTGTATTATGCCATAAACAGGTCACGTTGCGACACTTGGCATAACTCTCTCTCAGAGAATCCAATTGAGGTCAGACCTATCAGGATGGAAAGAAAAAAGGTCGGGATATCTTAAGAAACTTTTTCAGACCCTGTGCATCGAAAAGTTTGGAGGCACACCAGAAACAATCAGGTACATATTTATGTCAAAACATAATTATTTTTGTGTACCTTAATTCATGGCTTCAGGAATTTAGGGCTTCGGAGAAAGTTGGAATTTTTGTAATCAGAGACCATGGATAGATTCTACTCATCAAAATCGAAATTTAGAGACCAAGATCAGAATTTTTGCTTGGGCAGAAGGCCGGGCTTGATCAGACCCTAGTTCGGGACTTTGATCAGAAAAGTGGAAAATTAGGGCTTCTGCAAAAATGGGAATTTTTTAAATCTGTGACCACGGTTGGAAGCTCCTCATAAAAATAGAAGCTTAGAGCTTTGGATAAAACCTTTTGATGGGGCAGAAGAGTGGGCTTCATCAAATCCCAGTTCGGGGTCACGTCAAGTGTATCCAAAAGTTTCAAAGGAAAAATTGATGAGTGAAACTTTGCAGTTTTCAAATTCTGAGCATACCAGTGTGATCAGCTCATCAAGGCACATATTTCTATCCTTTTGGAAGTTTGAAATTCAAAGTTTGAATTTTTGGGGTTTCTCTGACAAACCCTAATCCAGCTCCAGATCCAGTTCTTGCAAATCAAGTGGATTGGGTTAATCCTAGAAGAAGATGGATTGGTCACCTGCATAAGTGAAGAAGTTCATGTTTCAGAGGGAGATGAGGCTAAGGCCTTACATAAGAATATTACAAGCGATCTTGATAGGTATGACTCATCGAGGTATGTTTCGATATTTGTTCATGAATAAGTTTATGGTATGTTTGTCTTCATGTTATTACGATTAGTACAATCTTGATTTTAGATTTGTCGTATCACCTTAACAAAATTATCAATGCATGATAGAAAATATTCATTGGTTAGGGTGTTGACACTTATGATTGTACTAATGCATTATGGTGTTGTATGAGGTTTATGTTGTTTGCTGACACAAAAGGTACACCAAGAAAGTCAAATCATGTTCTCCTTCAAGAACATATGCTCATGGTGACGTGAAGACAAAGATTCATCCATTGTCATGGATCACATAGAAGATCTACTTTCGAGGTATGTATAACTTGGTTCTACAATGGTTAACTTATGAGACATGCAGGTTACTAGCACAAGTCACTGAAGAGAATCAGAAGACATTATACGGGTATATTAGACATAACTAGCTAGCATGCTAATCCAGTTATGTTTTTCCTATATCAAGCTAGAATCCTACCTTGTGTTAGGATCTTATACTATTGTGTTGTTGATAATGATTATTCATGAAGTCATAGGTTTGAATAATCATGGTGATATGCATATTATGTTTCGTACCATAATTGATTATATGACTAACCAGAAGAATCATGAAGGTATAGTTTTGAATAATCACGGGTTTATGCATATTATATCTCTTCTCTTGATTGATGATTTAACCAACCAGAAGAGTCATATGATTAAATAAGAATATGTATGAATAAAAGAAGACGTCCTTGAAACCTTGAATACTAATGTTTATTATCTGTGTTTGAAATGATCCTGACTATACATGCTTGAAATTATTGTGTTTTGATAATATTAAGATTATACTAATGAATGTTTGATTACGTATGAGACCTAGAGGATAACACAATGATGATACTAACAAGCATGCATAGGGATCGAGAATGAATATAAGTTCAAGGACAAGTAATCCAGGAAGCAAAGATCAAGAGGGAGTACACTCCAGTGGTTTCTGCAAGGATGCAGATATTCAGAGGGAGTTGACCATCTCTCAACATTCCACAACAGAAAGGTGTTGAAGAAGCTACTTCAGATTATGACTCCAGTAGCTCCTGCAAGGAAGCGAAGACTCAGAGGGAGTCCACCCAACGAACAAACAAAGATAAGTATTTGAATTTTCATTTCTTAAATAATACTGTTCAATAATGTATATACTGATGTTCCTCGAATTAGGTTGTGTATTATGCATATTAGAATAATTGCATTGATGAATAGTATACTACTAATATGCATGGGTAAGTGGCCTATGGCACTGTACAACATTCCATTGCTACTTATCTAGAATGAAACCTCTTTGCTGACATGTTGCGAGTTGTGCACACTCTTAACAATGTAGATTGGAAGGCATCTAGAAAGTTATGGGATATGGATAAATGTTGTATTGAAGCATTGGCTAAGATAATTGCATGACTGTATGACATATTTCTTTATGTGTAAGAATTTGTTCTGAAAAGTATGAGATGTTTCTAATCATGCAATTTAACTTGTTTTGTAGGAAAGACCGTATATCTTCACCTACAAAAAGGACTACAACATTTGTTCTAGCAACAAAGATATCTATTGAAGATATTGAAGATATTGAAGTTCCCAGGATCTGGGATGAAGAAATGGAATGCCATGATCCGTCGATCATGAAGAATGATGTTTGGGATGTAGTCCCAAGACCTGAAGGGAAGTTTGTTATGACTTCCATATGGATCTATCAAAATCAAGCAAGCTGCAGATGGCAGCATAGAGAAATATAAAAGTGATGAAATAGAAGATACACCAGATGGATTCAAGACAGCTTTCTTGAATGGTGTAGTTGAAGAAGAAGTGTATGTGGTGCAGCCACTCGGTTCTGATACACATGACAGGGAGTCATATATGTGCAGAACTTGGTATGGTAGGATAGACATATTTCTATCTAGTTTGGGCTTTACCAAGAGTAAAGCGGATTCCAACCTTTACTACAAGGTTGAGGAAGGCAATCCAGTGATACTACTTTTGTATGCGGATAACCTGTTTGTTACAGGTGAAGATAGATTGATTGCCGACACACAATGGAAGCTTGCTACCGAGTTCGAGATGAAGAACTTGGGGATGATGCACTATTTGTTTTTTGGCATGGAGTTGTGGCAGAGTGCAGATGGAATCTTCCTTGGACAAGGGAAGTATGCAGTAGAGATCCTGAAGAGGTTCGGGATGATGGATTGAAAGTCCATGGCCACACCTATGGCATCGAATCTGAAGCTTATATGTGAGGCTTCATCTGAGCCGGTTGATGTCTCTATGTATCATCAGATGATTGGGTCCTTGATGTACCTGACGAACACGAGACCAGACATTTGCTTTGCTATGAACACATTGAGTCAGTTCCTGATAGATCCGAGGAGTGTTCACCTGGTTGCTGTAAAGCATGTTCTGAGGTACCTGAAGGGTACAGTGGATTATGGGCTCAAGTATGAAGCGAATCAAAAGTTTAACCTGCAGGGTTATGTTGATTCAGATTGGGCTGGCAGTGCTGCAGATAGGAAGAGCACATCTGGGTGCTGCTTCAGTATGGGATCAGGTGTGATCTCTTGGTTTAGCAGGAAGTAGTCCTGCATAGCACTTAGTACAACTGAGGCAGAGTATGTTGCAGCCTGTTTAGCTAGTTGTGAGGCAGTATGGCTACGGAATCTACTGTCTGAGTTATTTGATCTCCCGTTGGATGCTACTGGTATCTTTTGTGATAACCAGAGTTGTGTGAAGCTATTCGAGAATCCAGTGTTTCATGACAGGTCGAAACACATAGAGATCAAATATCACCATATCAGGGATATGGTGCAGAGAGGAGCTGTGAAGCTCCTGTATGTTGCGACGGACGAGCAGATTGCAGATGTGCTAACGAAGCCACTAGCCAGGGTGAAGTTCGAGTACTTCAGAGAGAGGCTTGGTGTTCTTCAGATTGAGGACACTTCGAGGAAGAAGTGATGGACACATCTGTTGAATCCATTCCAAGCATGTTGGAAGGAGGATCCTTCACATGGATGTGGATGTAAGCACTGGATGATGAGCATTAGGATGATGTTCTGGTTTCTGCTGGATATGATCAGTTGGATCATTTTTATGTATGTATGTACACATCATGTTGGATGCTGTATATGATCAGTTGGATCATTTATATGTATGTACGCATCATGTTGGATGCTGGATATGATCGGTTGGATCATGTGTATGTATTTTGTATATGCATCATGTTGGATGCTTGGACCATGTATCTATATATGTATTAGGTGAATACATTGTATGATCAGGTAGATCATGTATATTGATATGTATCAGATATGATCAGGTAGATCATGTATGTTGATGGATACATTGTGTGGATCATGTATCTATGTATCAGATGGATACACTATGTATGATGATATGTATCAGGTAGATACGTGGTGTGCATCAGATGGATGCATTGTATGATCAGGATGATCATGGATGACAAGCTTCTCCAGATGACATTCAGCAGGATGTTGTAGTGATGATGATCAAGGTGATCATGTGTACATCAGGATGATGTATGATGAGTATCAGATGATACTTTGTGGCCGTGGAACAGGTTGTGCAGATAAGCATATAATTCGTTGCCCTGGGAGATTTGCAGATAGTCTTTCGAGGTTTTTCCTATGGCATGTAATTTGGTGCCTTGGGATATCTGACAAATGCTCTTTCGAGGTTTTGCTCTAGGAGGACATATAATTTGGCCCTGGGAGATCTGCAGATAGTCTTTCAAGGTTTTTCCTATGGCATGTAATTCATTGCCCTGGGATATCTGGCAGATGCTCTTTCGAGGTTTTGTCCTATGGCATGTAATTTGCTCCTGGGAGATCTGGACAGGATGAAAAAGGCCTTAGATGCTTCAGCCAGGTTTTTCCATGACCACATGTAATTTTCTCCTGGGAGATCTAGACAGGATGAAAAAGGCCTCAGATGCTTCAGCCAAGTGGGTCGAAGGGTTATTAGACCACCCTATTGGGGGTCGGCCCAATCAACATTATGTTATGTTGTTAAGTTCGAGCCTACATGATTTATGTAAAAGGAAAGTCAAGTCAAGTATAAATAGAGTGCGGGAGGCACTCTATTTGATCACTCACTTCTCACTCATGCACTCAAAGAGGAGTGGCGCACTTATGGAGGAGGAGGATCTGCTCCTAGGATATGTCTATCTCTTAGTTGTATCATTGCTCTATCTATCTCTGAGGAAGTTATTGGGGTTTTTCACCTTTATGGTTTTCCCCAAGTAAATCTTTGTGTCTCTCATGTGCTTGCATTATTGTCTCCATGATTGATATGTTGTACATGTTGTTCTCTCAGTTAAGATCCTAGACCAAATTGAAGTAAATTCTGAAAATTTAACAATTAATGGTCAAATTGAAGTAAAACGCCAAAGCTCAGTTTAAAGTCCAGTGTTCTATCAGCCAGAGTGCTCGTAGGTGTTCAAAAATATTTCTTGACATTGATAGTAAAATTCAACAATTTAAAATATCAATCCCACGATGCTGATGAAGAATATCTGAAGAACACTTAAAGCATAAGTCAAAGGCCGTGAGTTTATAACGCTTATGTGTCAAAGTTCATTAACTGAGAAGGTGCCAAAGCTGCCAAAAGTAAGCTCGTTGATCCATTGAAAAAGACATCATGGTGATCAATCATATACATCAAGTACTAAAAATGTTCAAAGATTGAAGATTCAACGTTTGAAGGGCTTATCCAAGTGCCAAGTTTTGGTGATAAGTTTTATGGGTTTATTAAAATGTGTGTTAAGAGAGCTCAATGGTTTTTAATAAAGAGTATTCGAGAAAAAATTTATCAGAGTTTTTGTGATTGTATATGCACTCAACATCTATGAATATGTGTCCAAAGGAGATTACCCAATAATGAAAATACAGGGCTGCATCCAGATGGTGCATTTGAAAATCCACATGGAAAAGGCTGAATATCATTTCCAAATTTCAAGGATCAAAATCAACAATTGAAAATTTTCAAAACAACTAAATAGAACGGGTGGCAAAGCACTTGTCAATGACAAAATCAAAGCAGTTTTTCATGGCTGGCTTTGGAAAATCAGATCTAATGAACATATTCAGGCCAGGGCATTCAAAAATATTTGATCTTTACTATGGCATATTTTTTATCTCTAAAACCCATGTCTCAGCTCAAGCATTTGTAGAAGATCATTAATAAAAAACCAACTCCATATTCAAGGGTGAAATTATCAGTCAAAGGATCAAATAGCATCCGGAATCTCTAGAATCTCAATGAGCGTTTTCAGGCAGCCAAGTCATAAATGACAGGGGATTTTCAACATTCTATATTTCTGGTAGATAGTTCTAGATTTTTATTATTATTATTATTATTTTTAGATAGTTTTTGTTTCTTCGAACTAGTGGTAGTTCATGGATGTAATTTTATATAAAATGGATTGTTTGTGAGAGTAGTGGGAGAAGAGAGGTTCCAGCCTGAGAGGCTGTGTATTACATTGTAAGGGTTGAACGTTATTAGTTTGAAAGCTGCTCTGGAAACCTGTAGCCTGTAGTGTATTTTGAAGACTGTATGGAGGATGAAAAATGCTATATGAGCCAGCTTTTTATTATTTTAATCGACGCAAATACTGTTTCAATGTTTTTGCTAGTTCTGTTGTGATTCTTATGAAATTCAGTGTTTCTAATTCTAGTTTCTCATTACAGATGTTTGTGTTTGTATTCCCTTCCATGCAAAATGTTTTTCTATTATGAAAGGCATTTGTTATTCAGATGTGTGATCAACTGTTTGTAATTATCATCTGATTTCTAGAAGCTGGCTCATCCATGTTGCTACTATTTGTAGTCATATGTTATTTATGACATCCTTGCTTACTCTATCTCTTATATGCTTATAGGTCTGTTTTTCAGGCTTAATCTCTAATCCACCCCTTCAATTTTCTCTACTATTAAAAACCAAACCCATTTGGATTTTATCCAAGCCTTAGAGCTTAAGATGTGTTAAGCTTGGCTCTCTTGCAGTCGAGGGTTAACTTTAGCACTAACAGCAACTTTGAAACATAATTTGAAAATTGTTAGCAACTTTGAAATAATTTGAAAATAGTTAAAAATATGTACATGTATTAACATGAAAATATAATCTAAATTTACATGGTTCATTTGAAAATTGTTTCAATTTAACATTTGTTAACCACTTGAAAATTGTTCATTTAACATAAAAATTGTTGCAAATTTTGAAATTTAATTAACAAATGGATAAAATAAATAAGAATATCATTACAAATAAATATGAAACAAATTAAGTTATGAAATTTAGTTAAATTTATTGGAAAATTGTTACTAATTTTGTAAATTATGTAGCATGATATTTAAATTATGATGGCATGTAATTCAATAATTTACCTTGGTTGTCCTCCATTGGAATTTGTTGCACCAAATGTGCATATTCTTCTTCTCTCAAGTTTGATCTATGTTGTCTCATCCTTTCTCTATCCTTCTCACGCTCTTCATTGTCATTACTTTGACGAGCATGCTTTCTTTGTCTTTTTCTCTTACTCCCCATCAAACTACAATGAAAACAAACAAAGATTTATTCAAATTGTTATAATAAACAACAATATGTTAGTATGAAATATGTCTACAAAGAAATCTTACATGTCTAACGAACTCTAATTGAACAATATCAAAATCACCAAGCTCTAATTGAACAACATCAAATTCACCAATCTCTAGAATTGAACAACATCAAATTCAAATAGCTCTAATTGGAAAAAAACTACCAATGAGTTAAATTAGTGTTATTCATCAATTCTTTAGTAATTATGTAGAGGTTGGTTGTCATTTTTATGAGGGAATGGTGGTTGGAAACATTAATTGTCCAACATCTTTCCTGGGTTTTCTTTTATATATTTTTTACACAGGAAAACCCTCGATCGAGGTCTTGTTAAACCCTCGATCGAGATATTATTAAACCATTGATCGAGGTATTTTAAATACCTCGACCAAGCAAATAGCTCGATCAAGGCTTAAAAAACTGGCCGAGAGCCCTTTTCATTGCAGAATGAAACTTTTTCCTGCCTTCTAGAGGGTTAAATGATGTCATTAAATGCCCATTAATGGGTGGACTTGATACCATTGGATTTGTCAATGAATCCTCTATCCATATATATAAAATTTTCGAATTTATATCTTCATATGTCTTTTGTTTTTTAATTTCTACTAAAAATTTCCCTAAAAAACCCTGATGACAACTTCGATTGAACTCAAAGATAAATCCACAACATTCAAAATACACATCCAAAAAAATTGGAAAAATACACAAGCACTAGATAAGCGCATCCTTTGCAAAAGGGTATTTTTAGTTTTGCAAATTATGTAAACAATCAAAAGATTTGGTGCACGAACACACATGTGTGCAAAATGCGACTAAAATATTCATTGGTCAGTTTCGAAAAATAATAATAAATATAATTTTTCGAGAAAAAATAAAAGAAAAATAGGTAAGCACTAGTGCATTCTGTCTAGATCATTTTCACATATTTCATTTTTTTAAATTGTTACTTTAACATTAAATTATCGTGCATGAACACAAACTACTTGTTAATTGCTCTTCAAATTTTTAAGTACACACATTTCATTAAATGAAAATTAGACACGATAAATGACATTGGTATATTTCGAAAAAAATATCATTGGATATCCAACATAATTGTCTACATTTCGTTTTTCAAGCGCATGTCAAAATTCATGTGGCAAATATGAGTTTCGAGGGATTCAATTTAATACACGGGTAAAATTTCCATTTTTCACCATCATATTTGGCCAAAAAGAGTTACCCATCTTCATGGAATCACCCAAGTTATGTTTACATTTTCATCAACGAAATCTAAAATTCCATCCAACTCGTGCCTCCACTCACTTTCCATCGTTTGCAATTCACTATCATTGAGTACCATAAAAGACAAAGATTGGAATATGGATGTGGAATGACCCGATGGAGAATTATCAACTACTTCATCCACAGTTTCGAACGTTGGAACATTGTGATCCTCTATCCATGGTTTAAACCACCAAGAATATTTTGTGGGTATTTTTGGTTGCATGCCAAGACCTAGTAAAATTCTGTGTGCATCCTCCAATCCTATCTTGAGAGATTCTATAATTTTACTGTCTGTAGATATTGAATCATATTGTGACAAGACATCACCTTCCTCTACTATTTGTTGATGTAATTTATTCCATATACTCATTTGTTTCTTATGATATTTATTGAAACGAAGCCCTTGGGGATTCGATTCTTCTTCAACAACTCTATTAAGGGTTCCAATATCATGAAGTAAGTTAGTGAAATCATATGCCCTCTCTACTCCAACCATGCAACCGAATTTGCTAAAGAAGTTATCACATACATCTGACCTGGTTAGGTGCAACGCACATGGCAAGTTAGAGTATTGATAACGAAATAATCTCATCAACAAAATTGCAAAGTGGAAAGAAATTTTCACATCTTGATATGCCTCTCTGCTAATGAAATTAATGTTGATATTAGTATTTGCTTGTTCTCTGACCCAACATAGCCATAACGTGAAGAAATGATGGACTCTTGAATAATTTCGCACTCTTTCCCAAAGAGTCAAACTAAGAGACAAAAAAATAACAATATAGTCAGCAACAATTGCAAGATAGCTCTCTGTACCCGATGTCCTCTCTGTCCTGCCACCTATACTTCTCATTTCCTTCATGCACCTATGGACATGCCTTGAAGCAATGTGTTGTGTTGAACCGTATTTTTGGCGAACAATCCTCTCTATATCCTCAATTTTAAGCTTGTGGTCATCCACTTTAAAAATGTTACAAACCATTCTTACGTGGTTAAAACTAATCAACTCTTCTCCAGCAATCAAATCTCATCAACCACAAAACAAAGGATTCACTAGCTTTTTTCCATTGTGGATGTAATCCTGGTGATGAAGTCCAGTTACTTTAAATCCATCATACAACCCAGTCAAACCCCACCCTTCCTAGGGAGTTTGATATCTCATTCCTGTCATTGAGTAATAATCCTTTGAAACATAAGCATTCTTCTCCCACTATCCCCATCTGAGGAATGACCAATAATAGGTCCTAAAAAATGTTCCACATGTTTCTTCCATAGGTCTTCTATTTTTTCCCATTGTCAATGGACAAAATTTGCATCAAATTTGTTTCACGTTGGATGAACAACCACAACCAAATGAGGGAGCTTCTCATGTAAAGGGTTTTCAATAACAACACGTGCATAATGGCCAATACATGTGCATAATGGCCAATCACACAATTCTTGAAGGAATCTGTAATAATCTTATAGCCTGCAACGTGCTCACCAACTGTCACCAATAAATCTGATTGACACTTATGCTCTTCTTTCTTACCACAAAACCCACCAATGTATCACTTTTTTCTACCCACCTGACATATTTTTTCACAACAGTTTCATCTTCAACAACGCATATGGGAATTGGGCCCTCTATACCATGTTTGGATTTATAGGAAGCATACAATTTTTTGATTGCCTTAAAAATGTACTCGTGCTCCCGTGGAATATATGTCAATTATTTCTAACTTGCCTTAAAGTCATAGATATCGAAGGTCCATCCACATTCAAGCTAATAAAGCTATGTAATCTAGGACCTCCCCATAACTTAATCATATCATAAATGGATTGAGTGGATGCACTATATATTCTCCCTGAATTTGAACGAACTAGGTTGTGAAATATATCTTGGAAAAATTTCCAAACTACATCTTTACCTTGTAATTTTTTTTGCTTATGAGCCTCACACACATCCTTGCAAAACCTGAACACATCCTTCCTTCCTGATGATTCGAACAAATTTTCCCTTAGAGACCTTGCTATAATAGACAGTGTAGCAACCTTTGTCCTCTCCCACCAAAGAGATCGCATTGTTAATCTATGTGTAGCATTTACATCTCTTGCAACAATTTTGAGTTTAGTTTGAGTCAAATGGTCCAACCTTCTCCCTTTTGTTGTATCTCTCCCATGTCTTTTGATGTTGCTCCTTGATTCGCAATATAAACACATCCAAAATTCATCACAATTAGGTATCAACTTACAAAAATTGCATGTCAATGAATCAAAAGGGATTCCTATTTTAGAAACCCTCTTGCAATGAATATGTCTGTATGTACCGTTAATACAACATTCAGTAACATAATAACATAGTGTTCTCCTGGTATGTTTCTCTATGGCCTACAATTTTGCACCATGTTGGTCATCCATTAGAACCTTTGTGTCCAATCTCTCCCCTCTTCTATCAAGATAGGGATCCCAATACCCCCAACATAGTAATATCGTGGGAGGCAATTGTCCTAGAATAAGACACATTAGAAAATGATCTACTAATTGCTACTAACAAGTAATAACAAATAAAGTAATGTGAAAATTCAAATTCAAATTAAATTAAAACTTGGGTAATTAACGCACCTGAAGTAGAAGCATGTGAACTTGTAGAAACCCCATGTAATGGTGATGGTACTGATGGGATCAAGAACTTAATCAAACTTTGTTGAGACTTAACATTAGTAGGCTTCTTCAGTCTCCCAACTATTCCACTCCTTAACAAAACTATATCATGTGAAGCCTCATCTGTAGTAGTAGTGTGATCCTTTGATTTCATGTGTTCATTTAGAGAACTGACAATATTACCACTTGCCAGCACCAAAGAAAACCATCTATTGCACCGTGTACATTCCACTCTTACTTTTTTCTTGTCCTCATAGTTTGAAAGTGTTGCTTCCACCACCTTGAACAAATTTGGCTCTTGCGTTTGGTTGAAATCATCTAGAAGTTTGATTGCTTGATCAATATCAAGTTGATCTCTAGCAACTATTGTCTGCTTTGCTCTATTACATGAAGTAATTTCATTAATTACCAACATTGAAATGTGATGTTGATGGGATCCTGTTTTCATATGATTTTTTTGGAAGTTACAAACTGTTCGTGCTGCCAAGGATACTTCTCCTGTTCTATAATCAATGCCACAAATTTCACTATGGTTCTTTATATTAGGTTTTCCATTTTCTGAATATACCTTGAGTGTTATCTTCTCCTTGATAAACTTCTCCATTAAACTATTCACTTTTTGTTCCCAAGATTCCAATACATTAGGATCAACCTCTACAACTTGTTCCACTGACTCAGACACATGATCAACCACTACAGCATGTTCCACTGAATTAGACACATGATCAACTCTTGGTTTTTTATGCATAGGTTCCTCCACATTCCCTTCAATGTTTTCAGATATTGGCGTTCCTTCCATTACATGTGATTGCTATGATTCAACAACCATTGTGTCTACTTTCCTCTTAATGCCTACATTTGTTGTTGTAGGTTTCATTTTTTGCTCTTGCTTTGTATTTAAAGGATGTCCAATTGGGCCAATAAAATCAAAAGGATATTCTATGATTTCATCATCCACAATTTCACAACGGATATCAGCATATGTACAACCTTTTCAACATTGAACTATCCCAAGGACACAATTCTCTTCACCAATAAAAATTGCAAAGTCCACAACATCACTTGGATCCATCTGCATTTCCATCCATGTGTACCTTTTAGTTGGTTAAGAAATGAATAAAATTATAACAATTTTTTCAAAAGTTTGGATATAATATGGCTACGAAATGAGGTGAGTTCATCCATAAATAAATGAAAAAAAAACTAATTCAAATTTACACATGCATATTAGTTCATTAATAAAACAAAGAGCTAGGAAGCAAGGTATGCACTTTCAATTCAAATCTCTAAAAATGATGAAGAAATATTACTATCGGGATGACACACCTTGAAACAAAATGTATTGTCAGTGGCTTATTCAAATAGCCCTCCCCAAACTGAAGAGTCAACTTCAACGTACATGCAGAAGATCAAAAGGTGATCAAAGCAAGAGATGAAAAAACATAGAAACTCTCCCTTCAAATGATGCTCATAATCATTAATTTTTTTGGTGAATTTTTTTATGGGTTTAACATATTTACCGATGTTGAATTATACTCAAAAAAGTTCTGACTTTAATGATTGTTAACTGTTGAGTTATACTAAAAAATATTTTGACTTTAGCACTCTAGGGGATTCCCTAAACACAACTATGTTTTTGTATTGAGAATAAACCTTCTTCTTCCTCGGCTACATCCTCATTGTACAACTCCATTGGAACAACTAAGGATTGTGAAAGAATGATTCTAAATATCTTCAAAAGTAACATTTTTTCTACATCATGCACAAATTTTGCTTAAGTTTACGATCCAGATCTTCAAACCTTCAAGTTTTTGTGTGTACAAACATTGTGTTCTTCCTATTGGAAGCTTCAGGAAGCAAACTTGCAATTTTTACAATATTGATTTTGGGGTATAATTTGTATATGGAGAGGAAGTAATTAATAATTATAGTTTATTTATGTATGCACATGAACAATTTAGTGGATAACTAGGGTTTCTTGGTAATATTCAACGAGAACAACTGTAAAATTCCTTCGGGAGCATCTCAAAAAGGTCGGGTGTGCAGTGAATCAGAACTTATTCAAGGACACTGAACTTGACAAACAGATCAGTGGTGGATACTTGCGAGAAGAAGGGGTCTTTGGTCACTAAGCTTGTGTATTTGTTGGTGTACTTGTTTATTCTTATTCCTTTTCATCAAATAAAAATGAAATACATTTAGTTGTTTTCTATGATTTCAGAAGGTCTAGCACTAAACTGCCTCCAACATGCCTGGGAGATAATTTTTGTCTGTGATAACCTTCACATGTCATGATTTCAAATATCAAACAACTACAAAAATTATTTTAACATGTTCCAAATAATGTAAAAACAAAGGATCCTTTGAACAATTCCAATGATAAAAGATAGAGGGGGAGTAACACTCCATTTTGCAAAATCTAAATTGAATTTTCCCAAATTCAATGTCAAAACTTAGGAATTAATGTGGATTTGGTATACCAACTGCCTCATAGTTGTGCCATATTATAATTAACATGTCAACTTTGGAAAATCCAATTCTAAAAGGAATTAATGTTGAAGATAGGTCTTCGAAAATCAGTTGAGTATATCTGGTGCATGCGACCTTGATTCTTTATTTTTCTAGTTTCATATGGAGGATTTGTTGTAATGATAGCTTGGAGGCATTCATAATGGCAAGTGATGGCTATTGAAAAAATGGTGAGCACATTTATTCTCAACAATGTTAAATGTTCTAAAATTGAATATCTACGGTGGCCCATACTTTGAAAGGGATTTTTTAGGTTTTTTTGTTCTACAAGGGATTCTAGTTTATCCTAATTTCTGCACACAAGATAGGGTTAATATTTTTCAGATGGTTTCCAAATTCAAGGTTTATATCTACACATCTTTAAGCATTTTGAAATTTTGTAACAATTTATTGCATCTTAGTGCTTTGAGTGTTAGAGTTATTGGATATGGGGAACCAACTTTACTGCTCTACCCAACCTATGGGTTAAGATTTTCCCATCACACAATCCCTTTGCTGGTGTAACTTGAATGAATCTGAGCTCCTCCAAATAACCAATCTCTCCTAGATCCTTTACACGAACTTTCATATAAATGAAATTTCTCCCCAAAAGTTCTGAGTCATTTTTCTTCCTTTCAATTGGACATTTATCTGTTTTTGTAGGTGGTCTGATACACTCTCAAGGGGCAGTGAATGGGGATAAGAGCCTAATTGGGTATGGCAGCTCTGCATGTACTTCCCATAACCACCCTCTACTTCTACTTAATTTTTCATTGATGGAGAATATCCAATCCCTAGATCGATCCTCTCCACCACTATTGGCTCAACAAAGTGCAATCTAGACCAAGCTTTAGCATTCAATGCCAAGGAACCACATTAGGCACCAAATATTTATCTGAAAAATATTTTACTTCAGGAAACTAATATCCAGCAACATGAAGAAGTCAAATTTATTGGTTGTTGATGATGCCCATTTGCATTGTCCAATTTAGGTAGAATTCTCAGACCTCTGTAGTTACAAGGCTATGTTTTCTACCTTTGCGAGGAAAGTTGTCCCACCTCCGAGTGATAATTTTTGTCTATTTGCAAAGATCAACATTTTGATCTCCACCTTCCTCTGCATATCCTATATGGAAAAAGGGGGAGATCATAATCATGCTTCAAGTTTCGATACTTGTCAAAGAGACATACATTATCACTATGAAGTAGGACAAATTCCTCATGAAGTTGGGAAACATGATCCTGAAATATTTTTCTCATGAAGATTGGAATCACTATTTTGTAGAAAAGTAACCGCATTACCAAGGAAAATTTTAGGAAGTAAGTTTTGCTCATGAATGGACTAATTTTCCATGTTTTTTTTAGAAAAAAGATTCTTCGATTTCCATTTTTTCTAAAATTATTCACTCGAATTTTATGGGATAAAAGTATTTTACTCTAAAAGTCACCAAAATTTTCTAAAATCTATAAAATCCTTCAAAATTTGATTTTTTATAACTAACACACCAAACCATTTATGGTTTGCATTTTCATAATTATTAAGATTTTCCAAGGTTTTACACTTTAAGATAAGTATGGATCCTTGAAAATTTCCCTGCTCATTATAGAGATGAGCAATAGTATCTCACTAGCAGGCATGGATATCCTGCAAGGAAACTTCTTCACTATGAAGTCGGGAAACTTACTCGTTAATTTTTGCAATGGTGTTCAAAGATTTACTTGGTGTGAGATATCACATTGTTCGAGGAATCCTAAATGCTACTAGAGTAAAATATCATCAAAAAATCCATTCTAGTGCATCGTATAATCTTACTTATCTAAAAGATGTGTCATTTCATGATAATGACATATGAATTTCTAGAAGCATGTGAAGTATATGGCTAACCTAATAAAACATGTTTTGTAAGGGGGGCTAGACTAGGATACCAAAAAACAAACAATCTTATTTTTTAAAATATTTGAAACTATTGATTTTCCAAGGTTCAATATTGAAAATGATTTTAGATGTTTCCCCTCATGTTTCGACAATAAATTGTATTATGCTGACAAGAATGAATATCCTGCAAGGAAGCAACTTCACCAGAAAGTTGGAAACTTGCGCATCAAGTTTGGCAACGGTGTCCTACATGGAAGCAACTTTCTTATAATGGTTTTGAATGAGAAAATATTCTTCAACATCATCAAAGCTGGCCATATTATAATAAAATAAACCATACAACTTTCTATAAGATACATAGTGTTTTGATGGGGCACAAGAAGTATAATGGCAATTTCCAAAAAAAAAATCATTCCCCTCCTTCACAAAGTTGAATGTCATGTACAAGGATATAAAGTGACCTTTAAAAATTTGTTTCCCTTCAAACACGCAAGGTTAATCCACCAAAGAGTGAGGAAGTTTCCTTATAAAAATGAATCCCCATGAAGATTTTCATTTTCAATTACTTCCAAGTTGAAAAGAAATCAAAGTTTCCCTTTCTTTAAAAAAAGGTGTTTTTTAACAAAAAGTGTAGGGAATGAGGAGTGAACTCAAGTCTTCCCCTTGTCACTTAAGGAAATTTACCAACTTCCCCTTATTGAAACCACTTAGTATAAAATCAACATTGTTTTGAACTATCCTTTTGATGTTCAATAAAATGTAATAAGCATACCTTAAATGGGCACGCATTTGTTGAGCAAAGAAGGAGATATGATGATTCCCTAAAAATTGTTCCCCTTACAAAATTGACAGTAATGCACAAGGATATAAATTGATCATTTGAAAAAAAAGGTTTCCACTCAAAAAGTGTGGGTAATGCACCACAAATTGATAAAGTGTTCTTAGGAGGAAAAAATGAAATGTCAAAAAAAATTATCCTTTTAATGGTCAAAAATATGAAATAAAATAAGCATACCTTAAATGAGCATGCATTTGTTGAGAAAAAATAGAGACACATGTTGCTTGGCTACAAACCGTAGGATCAAATAATGGTCATTTTGCAGGTCCACCTTGACACCAAGCAGAAAACACTTATAGAGCTTTTGTTGACATTGTTTTTCAAGTAATGAATTATGTTTATTACAAAAATAATATTTGTATACACGTTGTTGGGAATACTTCTTTTATTGGTTATTATTTAGTTTTTTTAGGGTAAACAAGTATCCTATCTCAATAATAGCTCTAAATACCAAGGAATCGGTATTAGCTCGGTGCTTGGTTTCCAACGCAATATGTTTCAGGTGTGATTGAGAGCAATTTTTGCATGAAAATTTTTAGCAGTCTTTTTGTCACTACAAGAGCTGAAGAATTTTTTTCCTTAGCGTAGCCCCTCTATTACAAGACCCTGTATGTTTGTGTGTTTTCTAAAATTTGAGTGATTCCATCATTTTCAACTCGAACTGTAATCTATTTCACTTTTAATGGGGCTATGATTTTAACTCTATGATAATCACAGTTCTGAATGTCTTATGGTTATTAGCTGTAGGAGTTAGTTGATATCTATTATCAAGTTTAAAAATAATCTTTGTAGATAGTGTTCCTGATTTTGCATACAGTTAGGTGTATGCATACAGTCCAAGTTTTTTTGAGGCAAAATATTATGTGCATGTTTGATTCTATAGGAGGATAATCTTTTTTTTATCAAATCCAGGATTGGACAGAATTCTAGTTGATGTTAATGTTTTGGTAATGGGAAGCTGCAACATTTTTATTAATGTGAAAATTCTAGTACGCATTATGTTTTGGCAGTGCATTGTACACTTTTACTGTGAGATTGGATATACGGGGAAGCTCCACAATTGTGCAAAATGAATTACGAATCGTCACAAAGTAATTAGAAAGTGTTCATTTTAAATAGGCGCAGAATTAGAATAAGGATTGTAAGGGTTGATAATAGCCAGTTGCAAATATCTGTATTGACAAAAATGATTTTGAACATGCTTGGATAGAACTGTACTAGGAGGCTCTGACAAAGAAGCTGCCAAATAAACTAAACTAAGCAATTAGAAACAATGTTGAAAACATAGACATGGGAAAAATACCACTGAGGCTCTTGACCTTAGGACATTAGAAACATGGAAAAATAGACAAAACCCAACAGGCTGCCAGCATTAACAAATACGAACAAAAGGCTGATGAGTTGTCAAGCATTTGGGTGGATAGCACTTAAATGTCTGTTAGCATAGAATCCTTCACACATTTGGTTAAATGTAGTGGTAAATTCAAGTCATTGAAGTAGAAAGATTCATTAAATGACCCCAAATTTATTTCATTTCTTAGTATGATTATTATGTGATAGTTTTCGATCACCCTAGAGCCATAAGAGACCCTACAGTTGTCAAGCATATTTTTAAGAGTTTCATGCCGTGATTTCCATTTCAATTTATGTATCAAGGAAGGGTTACAACCATGGGTAAATCATAAAACAATAAGGCTATAGATTCAAACACTTCTCCAAGGTCAAAAGAAGTCATCCCAACAAAATTTTTTTACCCACAGGTTGAGGTGATGCAAGATTTGCAAGGGAAATTCAAGCAGACCCAATCAGTTTACAATGATTTTACTAATGGTGATCTCTTTTGTAATATGGAACTAGACGTATTCTTAGAATAATTCCCATTGTACTAAGGAAATATTGCCACATTTTGGAAGCTAACGTTCATGCCACTTTGGAAATCTACTTTGGCAGTGCCATGCGTCCTACTAGTCTTTGACACAATTGGGGAAGTAACCTACTGCACTAAATTTAATATCGGTAGGGTGCATGGCCATAGTCTATGGATTGAACACACTTACCCTATTCATATACATGATATCCACTTGTTAACAGGATTGTCTATGGATGGGGGATATCTCTCCAGAGAATTTCAATTAGTATCAAGGGAGCATGTGTAGAAGAATGATGAGCCCAACTTATATGATAGGCATGGAACCAAGAAAGGGGGCCAAGGCACCATAATATATTTAATACATAACCACTGAGTTCATTGTGAAATTCAGTTGATCATTATCCACCTCATCTACATGTACACTAATGAAGAGTGTACCCTTGACACCCTATCCATGGTCGAATTCTACATGTGCAATGGGTTAAGTTAAACTCTTGAAAGTTTTTGATGGGCAAGTTTTTGCAAGCATATGTTGATGTTCACACCTCATCGACATACTTCATTTTTTTGTATTTGTTGGTTTCCTCTGCTATGTGGAAATGAAATCTTCCACAAGGTCGAGAGCTCCATCCCAAACCCAACCAACGAGTCATTGCACTCTAACTCGACCCTTGGAAAAGTTGGAAGGATGCATAAAACAAAATTTTTAGTGATGCCACTTTCAGCAAGTGGTATGACCAACTAATTGTGGTCACCACCCCTATTTTGAGAATCCCATAGGCGCTTCTAGATGCAAAAATAGGAAATATTTGGTTTGGTATGAACAAGGATAACACCTCTGTGAGACAATGTGCAATAGACCTAGAGAGCTTCCATTCCATGGCCATGCCCTACTATTTGAAAAAGCATGTATTTTCCAAGGAATTTTGCTTATGGATGGGGGTTAAGAAGTCCAAGACAGTGCATGAAACCACCTATTCTACCTAAGATCATTGCTTGAGCTACTAGGTGCAAAAATCTAGTAAAGAAGGAAGATGTTTTCAAAAAACACATTGCGGGAAAAGGACATGCTACTTAAGAGTCTGGATTCAAAATTGAGGTTGGTTAAGCCTTAGTAATATTGAAATTGTTAGTTGTACTCACAACTCCTATTCCTAACATGATTGATTTTTTTGGGTAAGGACCTGAAAGACTAGTTGGATTTGGTCATTAGTTTCTTGCATGACAACACTCCCAAGCAACTGCAGTGGGTTAAATTTTGAGCATGATTCCCACCAAGGCCATCAATCATCCCATTCAACAACCATCATAGACCAATCCCATAGGGCCTGTGGTAGTGTGATGGTAGCAATGCCTTCCATTCCCACCCATATTAAACTATTACTTAAAGAGTTGGAGGATTTTAGTTCCAAAAAGAATTAAGGACCATTTAGGAATTTGATAACCCTAAGTCCATGGTATTGATAATCAATATTGATGATGAGTATTATGGTTCTATTATCAGTAGTTTGAGATCGAAATTGAGTCAATTCATACATGACAGCTTCAGTAGCATCCCTACTAATAGATCCATACTAAATTATGGAAATGATTTTGCAAAAGAAGCATATCATAGCACAAAAAATACTAACCAAAGAGTATCAGAGCCACATCAGAGCATGGAAAACCTTGGAAACCTTTTTGTCTTCAGCATGAAACTAAAAACATGCTGAAAGCCCTCCTCAACGCATGATTTCTCCATGATTTCTTTACGTACTGAGCCCTTGCGTCTTCACCATGAAACCAACTCGATGGAGCAACATGTACCTGAAATTAAACATCCCCGTTAGGAAACACTAGACTGGGGGAAATTACCAATTTATCCTTCAGTATATTGAAAGCAACATCACATTAATTAGTCCAGGAGAAAGCGATTCAGCTTAATCAAAATGCAAGTGAGAGATCCACTCACCTGGATGTTGTGGAAAACCCTGGCCTCCAACAGGCCTCCAACGTGCGATTTCTTTGCATATTTGGCCTCCAACACGCCTCCAACACCTCCAAGTCCCTTTCCAGCCCTTTCCTCTTCACCACAAAACCATGGCCTCAAGCATGCCTCAAGACGCGATTTCCCTGTGACTCTGGTAAGCCCGATCCTTGACTCATTGCCATTTTGGGGATATCTGTCAACCCACACATATAAAATATACCCCAAAGTATTTGTGTATTGTTATATTAAATAAAAAACCCATTTGACCCTTAATATATAAGAAATATTTTTTTTTGGTTTTCATGATTATTTAATACCCCGATATGAACGAACGTGATTTTATATTGTCTTCTAGTGAATCCCCCATGGGTAAACATAGGAAATCTGAAAGACCATTTGGAAATGCATTCCAAAGGCTGTATTTGCTCCAATAAAATCATCCAATGGCATGAATATGTTCTCTGGTGATTTGTCTATTCATTCTTGGTCTTAGTTATCCATTTGGTGATCACACGTGTGGAAAATTGATTTTCCAATTTGAGGAAAAACCATTTTTACACAATATGTGAATATGCCAGCAATAAGCCTAAAAATATATGTTAACAAGTTTTTATTTAAATTGCCTGGCTAATTCAATTGAATAAAAATAATTAAGATGTTAAGAAATAGATGAAATTAACTACCAGGTATTTATCAAAGCAAATTAATTAAACTAAGAAGTATTTTTTTATGAAGTGGTGTGTTTGATAAGAATTCAATTTCCATATTGGAATGACGCAATTATGGAAAGAGTGTGATGCCGAAAATACATGATGATAAGATACATGAATAAACTAATAATGAGGCAGAGTTTATTAAATAAAAAAATAAAGTTTGATCTTTAATTAAAATAGGGTTTGTTATTTAATTACACAAACATGAAATTAATTCTTTTGAAGGGGTGTGAGTATGAAAAGACACGAGCCCAGTTCTAAGAGATGCAATGATTGAATAATAAGATGATAATATATATACAAGCATTCGAGATTGAAGGAAGGTGTCTCAATAGCTTAGATAAAAGAAGAACAAAGAACAGTAAGAGACAAATAAAATGAAGTAACAAAATTAAAGAAAAGAAGAGCTGAAGCTGCACAAAGACCAAATAAATAAAGGGAATAACAAAGGATGTTTGTTGAGTGTTTAACGCGAAGATATGATGCGGTACAAAAGTTAGAGAATGTAAAAATAACAATATTGTCTCTAAGGTCATAATTGATGATTTGCAACAGAGGACAAAGAACAGAAGATACTGTAAGAAGTTATTGAAGTTATTGAAAAACAAAGAATAGGGAGGTAGGGTGGTGCTAGCGTAGGCTACAGGACTGCAAGGGGGTTGTAGCCTCCTTCCAGTAGTAGCTGGTAAATAGGGTGTAGTAGTCTCCTTGTCTTTTGTAGTAGACAGAAACCAGGGTGTTGTAGCATCCTTCAGTTGTAGATGAGAAACTTGGGGATTGAAATCTACAGTAAGTTGTAGGTTGCAAAAACTATTGTAAATATAATTTTGCAGTATAGAAAGAGTTTGTGGTTTTCCCAATTGGGATTCCACGATAAAAATCTGTGTTATGTGTATCTTTTTGATCCCATGTTTTAATTAATATTAAAAAGTGGTTTAAATTGTTAAAATGATAACAATACTGATTCACCCCCCCTCTCTGTATTGACCAATATTCCAACAAATATAATAAATCACTAACACACGAAAATGAATATTGTTTCTTATTAGTGATTCTATTCAAAAGTTAATAATTTGGGTGCATTCTCAATGTGCCATTTCTCTTAGGAACTAACATAATAATTGTTCCATAAGGTCACATGCTCAGTTAAATGTGGACCTTATCTATTAACTGTTGAATCTTACTCTTGATTTCCTTGTTTTCTAATATTGAAGTCTTATGAAATGTCTCATTCGATAGAGTAATTTCTTTGTTTAAAGTCAAAAGGGTGCTTATGTAGGTGGATTTGAGGCATTCCACCCAACTATAGGAACAACACAAATTTACAGTAAATCAATTAGTCCAACTTCATCTACTATTTTGACTTCTTTACTCATGCTAAAATTTTTCTAGATCTGTTTTAGTGTCTTTGTCTTCACTGGAGACTACCAAGATATCATATTTATCTATTCATAGAAATAAAAAAATAAATTATACTAAGTCTTTGTTCAATAGTTGCACTCCAACAATTGAAATGATCACAAACGGTGATGGATCCATTTGTTATGTCATTGAGTAAATGTGACCATCCATCACAACTCCAAATTAATTTATATTGATTTTTTTTTTTGGGGGGGGGGTTGAATGCATGGTGACACAAGCAATGCACATAAATTAATATATAATTTGTTGAATATTATGGATTTATAATATAAGTTTTGATTATTACAAATATAAAGTGTTTATCATCTTCTAATAGTATAAATGTTGCAAGTCTAAAAGATCAAAACATTTTGCTTCATATCGATTTTTTTATATGTTTTTTTCAAGGAAATATTAGATATTTAACATTTTCGGATCATTATAAGACATAAAATTACTTGTGGTAAAAAATTTACGGTCTTGCTTCATTATTAGTTTCAAGTTATAGTCTATGTCAATTATGATTTTTTATTACTCCCAAAACTAGTCTCAACAATTTGTTCTAGGTAAAACTATTATATATTAAGCTTGAAAGATCCAAATTGAGTGCTACCTATTCCATAATAAGGAGTATGGACCATAGAATCTGTGAATTATTAAGAAGAAGAAAAGGAAAATCAGACATGTGTGAGTTTGTACAAGTTTAATCTCATGAAAGGGACATAAATACAATGTTTTTGAGAAAGTTACCATAAATCTCTCTTGACACATGACAATTGTGTCAAAATAATTGAATAATAGAGAATAAATAAAATTCTATTATAGGAAAAAAATAAAACCTAGATGGGAATTTTTTATAGAGATATAATTCAGGATTAAGGATAGCTACCATGCCAACCTTCAAACCATCATGGTTTATAAGGGTATGTTTACTTGAATCTTGCATAACGTTTGACTGGGATATCTATTTTGGGTGGTTCAAAATGTGAGATAAATAGGAAATAGAAGAGAATTATATATATGGTATTTTGGGCTCACATGGAAAGAGGTTTTACATAAAATATTACACCAATTAAACATCCAAAGAGGTCAACCATGAATCATGAAGATAGTGAAGAAATGTGTAACTAGATATTGAATTTGGAGGACACGATTAAGGAATTAAATGATAGGTCAGTGACACATTCTGAATTTGTAAACAAAAAAGGGATTTGAAAATTTTATTCCTCGATAAGTGAAGGAAAGAAGAGAAAATGGACTGTGTTTCAATTGTGATAGCAAGTATGATAAGGGGCATATCAGTAGCAAGAAGAAATTATTCTAGATAGACTATGAAGAGGAAGAAAACCCAAAACCCCAATAGTCTAAATATGTATATCTAGAAGATACTACAACAATCATATCTTACCATGCATTGGCCCACATTAACACTCCTAAAACTCTTAGGATAAAATGATATATCAAAAAGAAAAAGGTAACAATATTGATTGATTCTTGAGTAGTATCCATAACTTCATTAATCGCAAGTTAGCCAAAATTCTCAATTTATTTATATATCCAACATCAAAGTTTCAAGTAATAATTGCAGATAGAGTTACCATAAATTGTCAAGGAAGTTGCATAGTATTAAACTTAATGTGTAAGAGTATTTACTAGATAGTCTAATGATTGCAATTTAAATGGGTGGTGTTGATGTTGTACAAGGGGCCTAGTGGGTGCAATAATTGGGAGTAGTGCTTGTTATTGTCCAAGAAATTTTGATGTGATTCTCCTTAGAATAAAAGGAAATTGAACTCAAAGGTTTTCCAAGGAAACTCTCTAATGCGATAAGCTCTAACAAAACCACAAGGCCACTAAAAAAAGGGACACCATGGTGTAATTTAACAATTGTACCCACTAGATGTTCATACATATATAACCTCTATTCCAATGGATCTCCAAGAAGTTATTTAATATAGTTAATTATATGTTAATATATAGAGAATATAGTTAAATATCTGTTAGATATTGGAGGGTTCATTGAACCTATCCAAAGTGCTTTCTTTTCACTTTTGGCGATGGTTCACAAAAGGAAAGGTTCATGCTGTATGTGTCTATAGTATGAAGGTCCCAATAAGATGGCAATTAAAAATAAGTTTCCTACTCCTATCATTGATCAATTAATAGATGACTACATTGAATAACTTTTTTACCATGTTGGACCTTCATTTTGGATATCATCAAATAAAAATAAGGAAACAAGACATTCTGAAAAAAACATTTAGAAAAAATGAAGGTAATTATGAATTTTTTGTGATGCCATTTGGCCTTACTAGTTCACCTTCCATGTTTCAAAGCTTGATGGATTCTATTTTTAAAACCTTCCTAAAAAAATTTGTGTTTGCATTTTTTGATGATATATTAATCTATAGAAAATCTTGGGAAGAGCGTGTATAACATGTTGACATTGTATTAAAACTATTGGATGAGAAACAAGTATATTCCAAGCCTTCTAGGTGTGCCTTTCAAGTTCAGGAACTAGAATAATTGGGTCATATTGTATCACATGAAGGCATCAAAGTGGATCCCAACAAAATTAAAGCTATGATGGAATGAAAAATTCCTAAAACCTTCAATACTATTAGAGAATTTTTAGGATTTATATGATGCTAAAAACATTTCATCAAGAATGACGGTCAAATAGAAACATCTATAGCGATGTTAGTTAAAAAGGAGGTAGTCTCTTGCACTCAAGAAAAACCAATGCTTTTAAAGAAATGAAAATGGTTGTGTACAACTCCTATACTAGCCATGCTTCAATTAATGAAACAAACCTTTATTTTGGAGTGTGATGCCTTAGGGCATGGCATTGGTGATGTTTTAATGCAATAAGGAAGGCTCCATGCTTTTAAAAATTTCCAACTTAACGAAAAAAAGTTACTCAAAACAATTTATTAAAATAAAATGTTGACCATTGCATATAATTGAGAAATGATACCTTTACCTAATAGGAAGACACTTGAAGGTAAGAATAGATCATGATAGTATTAAGCGCTTCATGGAACAACAATTATCTTCAGAAGAGAAACAAATTTTAGAATGATGCTAGGTTATGACTTTTAAATTTTTACAAAAATGGAAAAATTGAATGTGAAAAGTATTATGATAGAAAATAATTAAACGTTCCAAGATGGTTGTGTAAAGAGCACTAGAGGGGCTATAATTCCCATAGAAGGTAAGATGAAAGGGATCTATGGGATATTAAATTGTATTTTTCCAAGTGTCATCCTTAGAAATAAGGCATTTCTAACATGTGTGTTAAATGGGCCATTTAATTCCTTAGGCTTATCAAATCCAATTAATGAATGCATATGTGAGGTTGGTGGGAAACTCTTCTCATGTAGTTATGGGAGCATGGGATGAATTTATTTTTATGAAAACTCTAAGAGTCCTCCCTTCTATGGTCAAAAGTAATCTCAATGTGTTTTAACATGTGTGTTAAATCAACAGAAGAGAAAATTTCATATTGTGTGTCTTGGATCAACAGAAGAGCAAATTTCATATTGCATGTGTTGGATCAACAGAAGAGCAAATTTCATATTTCATCTTCAGGTTGATATGGAAGTTGCAGATCAGAATAATATGTCGTTTAAATTCCTACTTCGGCATCAAGGTGGTTGCTATTCAAGGTTAGAACATACAGTGTATGTTAACCAGAAGTTCGTAAAAAGAGACTGTCAGGGTAACCGCATTGATTCAAAGTTGCATACAAGAAGACTACCACTTGATTTATGGGTTGAGTCATTATTTGAGGGAGAATACTTATGTGAACCAAACCAGATTCTCTACGGTTCTGATGTTGAGAAATGTTTCGGCCACTGGCTGTACCCTCCTGTCCCTCTTGGCGATTTTGATTGTACCTACGGTGGGGTAGACATTGGCGATAAGACTATCTGCTTATGCCATCATGCTCATGATCCCTACGATTAGTGGGAATATTGTACAAATTTATATTTTTGTATTTTACTTTATGAAAGTTGTGGTGGGCCAGTGTAATAATGCATCCACTTTGTACTTTTTCGGGAATCTGTCTCCCACTGGTCTTAAAGTTTGTCGGCCAGAGTAGTTTGTCATGATGAGTCATGATTCGGGTCCCCATATGGCTTTGCCTATGAAGGGACGAGATAATACTTGTGTCATCCCACAAGTACCCCCGAATCACCTTTTGGACTTCCAATTGCCCATTCCAAGTGACCAGTTTACCGGATGGAGAGCTATAAAAGAAAGGGCTTGGCTCATTGTTATTCATTCAGTTTTGATCGAGTCCTCAAGTGTTGAGCTCTGCAATTGAGTCAAGAGCTGAAGGTATATGCTCTACAAGTTTCCCTTGTCTTATAACATTGTGTCAGAAAACCCATTGCACACTTAGTAATTAAAACTCTAATGTGAATTAGCTTAACGTTTTCATTTGTTGAGTAAGACTATTGTTATGGGAATATATGGACTCCCTATGTGTGGACAGTAAATGGAATATAATGTTTTAATTTATTAATGACAATGAATATGTTATTTCATTTGAACATTCAAAATTGAATATAGAATATCCATATGAGGAATGCTAATTCAGTTGTTGCAAAAAGAACTTACATGATTATTTGTAAATGTGATATTAGTGATATGGATTGGTACTTGAAAGAGTTGGGTATGGCTATATATATGTTTCATGTTAATGATGAACTATTCCACATGTTGATTGGCTATGAGATAGGTAGATTCCTATATTTCCAAGTGGCACGAGATGTCTTGAACATCATGAGTATAATGATGTTATATCAAATTCCATGCTATTTAATTGTGAATTCCAATATTTCTATGACTTGTGGGTGAGTGTGAGTTTTGACAGGAATTGTGACTTTCCCAAAGTGGTTTTTCAATAACGAGACCCCTTAGAACAGTGATGGCACAGTATGGTTGATGTAGGGTGTTGGCCTTAGTACTATTAGGGGGGGTGGAGGAATTTCCCACCGTTTATCCCTCGAAACGTGGAGTCATGGGAGGTTTGTGTAGCGCACTCCCCTAGACGTGTGATGACGACTAGCGGATGCCTGCTGGGGAAGCTTGGTCGATGTGGTCAATCGACACTTCCGCTTACGGGTTCTATATCTGGTTAGGTCGTGCAGTCGACGCCACAGTATATTGCAGCAAAGGACGGGATGGTGAGGTCAGGAGATGGAAGTAGTGGTGATTAGGGGGCTGGATTACTGATGTGATGGATGGTACCAATGATGGATTGGATGGTGTTCTTGATTGTTATTAACCATCATGATTATATGTTTGATTTCACCATTATGTTTATCTAATTTTGTCTTATTGTTTCTGTATGAATGATTATGAATGATGAATGATGCAGTGTTTAATTGTTCTTCTATATGTTGTTTGTGAGGATGTAATAATGATTTATTAGGAGCATTAAATGTGATTATTAGTACTCACGCTTAAGACATGTGCACTGGCCATGCATACGTCAATTCGTGATTACATTACTATGATTGGTCGATCGATGAATAAATTAATATGATTATATTATCTATTAGTAACTTGGTTGACGAATTGATGAAAGCATTACTTGTGTGTTGAAAGTATGAGTTTGTTGACTTGTTTAATATGATTTAGATTTATATAAATTGATTGGATTATTAAATAACACATATAATTATATACATATAATATGTCATAGTATAATATAGTATATGAAAATATCTTATTTGACTTGTGAATGAAAGGATAATATAAATAAATGGATAGATAGGGTTTGTACAAATTTTTAGAAATTGGTTGTCATAGTTGCATTAATATGGAAGCATGACAAATGAGACTTTGCACCCATGTTTATTAATATTTTAATTATTTAAATCAAATTTCTATTTTTTTGGAGGAAATGAATTTATTGATTGATGACTATTATTTATGGGAATTTATTGATGGATGAGGATTTTTGGATATAAATATGAGACTTGAGAGTGGAAGGAGGGAGGTTCTTTTTCTCTTGAAGATTATTTTGGTGAGAGTATTCTTGGATGGAGAATTTTGGGTATTTTGGGGTATGAGAAGTTTTGAAGAGTTGGAAGAGTTTGAGAACTCTTGGAAGATTTGATACATAGCCTACTAATGCATCACTGTTCTGTTCTCTGGGGGTCTCGGGCACGGAGGGCCAGGAGGCCATTTGGATGGGACCGTTCAATGGTTTCCTGGGGCTAGGGAGCCGGCTAGGCCCCTAGTTGGCTGGGAGGTAAAACCGTGGTCCCGCTTTGGGAAATGAAGATAGAAGCAACTCGAGATGAAGAAGGAAGCTTGCTCAGTTTGGACTCCGTCACCATTCTTATAACGAGGTATTTTTGTTGTGATTTTAAATTGTTATATGTTGTTGTAAAATTATCATATGATGCTATTGCTACATGATTTATGATGTTAATTTATGTTGTGTGAATCACCAATGAAGTTTTAAAAATTCTAAAGTTATTTGATGCGATTGCAAAATGCTCATATGTCCTTTATATGTTGTTATGGTTACACGTTGATTATATGCTGCTTAGACACACAATCTATGTTTAGTTAGATTAAAATTTATAATGCCAATGGAGCCATTACACATGGTATCAGAGCGTAAGGTTCAAGCACTCAAACCTTAGGGCCTAACTACACCTGGAATTATAGTGAAATTTACCAGAAAATAACAAACAAACATGATGTATGAAATTTACCAGAAAATATCAAACAAACATGATGTCCTTCATGGTGCAATGTATTTGATGACAATGTGGTTGTGTTAGATGGAAAATCGGACTTAGGAATATGAATGAGTCTATTGTTTTCCCTTATACTCTGTTTTTAATTGTATGCTTATTAGATTACTGTGTGAGTCTATTTCGATTTAGAAGGGCGAATCTAGATCTCATAAGTTGAATTTAAATAGTTCTTTAAGTTCTTCAGTTTTGATAATACTGTGTGAGTCTATTTTGATTTAGAAGGGCGTATCCAGATCTTAGGAGTTGAACTTAATTAGTTCTTTTAGTTCTTCAGTTTTGTTTATCAGTATTTAAAGCTCTATGGTTGTTTCTATCAGGATATATATTATTCTGTGTAATCAGTAACGTTGTTAATTTGTATATATATAATTTTAGAAATTGTTAAGGTATCGAGTAATATGAACTCTGTATGTAGTAAGGTTTATTATGGATCTACTCGAATTCTCAAAAATCGAATTTTGACTTTTATCATAGATTCGAGTGATTGGCTTACTATTCTATTGCTCTCCCAATTCGAATTTAAATTATGATCTCTGTAAATCTTAATTTTAAACGCCTTACCTTCCGATCTCTGAAAAACTGATGGAATGACTCATAAACTGAATTCTGTTTTTATTTTAATTTGGTTTTGTGTATGTATATGAATCCTGGGGTTACACTCGGTCGCCCATACCTCCAGATGACTACAACCAAAATCTGAATCTGCGTTGGCATCATCTATTTTTTATTTTGAACTCCGCTTGTATTAATTTTTATCATAACTCTGCGTGCTTATACAAGAGCAGGCTCAGACTGTAAATTGTTGTTACTTGAACGCTGTGTGTGATCATCAATAATCCGTGTTTCTTAATTTTCAAGACTCTGTAATTGGAATTTAAGTACCTTAAATTTCAATCCGCCGAACGACCAGGTTGAAGGAAAGATACCCTATGTGCGTTGACCCCATTTTTATTGACGTTTCCAGATCTAACGAATTGAATTGCAAAATGGCCCATAAACTCCGCGTGGATCCCATTTCTATTTTGATATTTCCAGATCTAATAAATTGAATTATAAGTTTGTCTTTAAATTATGCGTTGATTTCAAATTTGAATGAGTGTTCTTGATCCAAGTTGTCCTTAAACTCTGTGATCCCAAATCATGGCCCTCCAGAATCTGATTCTTGGCATTTTTTTTTTTTATAATATTCAAAATCTAGACTTGGTGTTTATCTCAGTTTCAATTTAGTAATTTCCTCAGTCGAATCTTGGCGTGGGTATTTTAGAAAGCCATGGTATTCGAAACCCAGATTTGACATTTCGTCCAGCCTCAATTTCATATTTTCCGAGCTTAAAACTTGGTGTGTAATCAAACCCAGGCTTAGCGTGTATTTCCGTTTCAATTTTATGATTTCCTGAGTTGAATCTTGTCGTTTTTATTTTAATGATTCATGATATTCAAAACCTAGACTTGGCGTTATTTTAGCTCAAATCATGACTTCTTGAGTATGAATCTTGATGTTTTCGAAATTAAAATTCATGGTATTCATACCCCGATTTGGCGTTTAGTACAGTCTTAACTCATACTTTCATTGAATTCAGAATCCATTTCAGTGTCATTTTCAATTTCTACTGGAAGTTTATGAAAATAACACTTTTCCCGAAGAGAATGATTCGAAAATAATTGTTTCTTTTGGAAGCATTTTTTTTTATTATGACTATGCAATATTGACTTCCATTGAAAGTGGTTTTGGAAACTCATCCCTTTCCTATTTTTATGGATTGATATGCCTCGGTATGAAGTACATAAAGGTGTAGCCAAATCCATATTATGTTTCTCTTTCATAATATGCTTCAAATAGTAAGAGCAACTAATGCTCCAAGCCATTTCACCGCCTTGGAAGCACATGTCAATAAGCTGAAGAAAGTACTCAGACTTCCATATTTGCTAATTGCAGCAATAAAACCCTTTTGAATTCCAAACATGTTCCATCTCAGTAAGAAACCCTGTATTAGGTCCCAGAGGATTTTAGAACTTGCAAACACTAATGTCCCTACATTGAACCGGGTAATTCATTTGAATATGCTCTGGCTCTCAATTTTTTTTTGAAGAGGCATAACTCTTTTGTCTCGGGTGTTCCTCCCTTAAACTAGAGAGTTCATTTCAAAAAAAAGTCTTCTTCGTTAATGTTTTGCAAATTAAAGCCAAATAATAAACTTAAATACATCCTCTTTGCGAAATCTTTTCATGTCGAAACCAGAGAATTCATCTATGGCCATTGCTGCCGACAAAACCGCTTCCCTGCTAAAGACGAGCGGTATTTCTGAAAACCCCCATAGACCAACACAGGAGAAACACAAACCAGCTACAAAGATAAGGTGGCGTATTGATTCTTGCACACAAGTTAAATCCAAGCTACTTATCTGCCAATTCAAACGTAACTGCTGCTACCCAAGCCTATGATGTTGGTCTTGGTTATAATCATCATGACTATCAATCTTTCCCATCTCAAACAAATTAATGAAAGCTGACATCACTTGTCTTCGCCACCTTCACTTCTGCCACACTGCTCCCTTTTGCCATCTCTGTCTCTGCCATGTCATTGTGGCAATTACAGCCAGTCCTTGTCGCTTGCAGTGTAGTGTTGAAACAGCATTCACTAAGTCTAGTAACTCGTGAAATGAAGTAAAATATTTATGGGCCAGGGTTATTAAATAGTATCTCATGGATTTCCAAATGAATGTGGATTATACCACCAACCCTCAGGAGTCAGCACCTTAACGTCTGCAGCTTTCTTGATAAGCATACCATCAATTCCACATAGCACATTGACGATCTAATCGGTTGCAGACAGTAAATGCAAACATAATGCTCGATTGCAACTTGAATGCTTCTCGAATCTCGATGGCTTCGAGCTGCCTTAGTTGACTAAATGACACATTTGAATGATTTGTACATTTACAATCACAAATTGATGGATGTCTAGTCTCCATGACTACATGTAACATATTTTGCGTGCGTATGACATGAAGTGGAACAACTTGGAAGGAAGGGTAATATTAATGAACTTAAAAGCCAACAATATTTTGATGTCTTGCTAGTTGCTATGACTACGCTCTGAAAGGCTCCTATCACACGTTTCTTAAGTACGGTACCTTTTTGAATAAATAATATTGGATGGAGTGAAATGAATTATAATGACTTGACTGAATCAAAACTTTAAAATCCTAGATTGGCTTGAAATAAATTGTTTCATTCTCATAGTATATCCAAGCAGTGGTGGATAGTACAGTCAGTATGAACTAGGCATCATTTCAAGTTGCCTAAGCCATACTTCATTAAATGATGCAGACTCATTTCTGTCTTCTTTAGACTATGAGCTACCCACTTTATAATTTAAAAATTCCTAAAGTTTCCTATACTAATATGCGCCTTGTGGTGGGATATGACTCCTAGTCATAGGAATCACCTCAATCCTTAGGTCACATTTCATATAATGTGATTTCAAGACAATTCATATTACTAAACTATATTACAATTCATATCACTAAACTTATTTTTCACATGAAAAAAAAAGGAGTTTAAATAAGGTTTTGGGTTAGATACACAAGTATTTTCCTTAAGCCAATTCTAATCCTCACTTAGAGTTACTACGGAGTCCAAGTGCCAAGATAAGCATCGAGCAATAAGGTGAATACCTACAGAGAAACCAATGGGTCCATGTTTAAATGAGGTAATGTTTCTTTTTG
Organism: Larix kaempferi; assembly: GCA_027924585.1. Classification (NCBI taxonomy): domain Eukaryota; kingdom Viridiplantae; phylum Streptophyta; class Pinopsida; order Pinales; family Pinaceae; genus Larix; species Larix kaempferi. The sequence continues at coordinate 6,614,399 of BSBM01000940.1, read as the reverse complement.
GTGTATATATGAGTAATTATGGTTTGCTTTTATAATGAAGTGTTGGTTTTTTTTTATCAGTTGGTATTGCTTATTAATATATGCACCTGAGTTACACTTCATTTGCCTCTGATATTAAGTGGACCAGAGATCTAGTGATACTTAACCGGTTTCATTTTATTTTTGTATTTGTTAGTATTTGGTATCCTTCACTCTTCCAGAGTGTTCTTGAAATTTCTGAGAAATCGTATGATATCTCCAGTTCACATGATTTTGACTGATATTAAGATATTTAGATAATAAATCATCACAACCCTACAATTTACTACATCACACCAAACTATATCCCTATAATCATGACTATTTTATGCTATCATTTTCTATGTTCAATTGAGAATATCTAATATGGTGCAAGTTGCTTTAGTAGGAGCGTAGACCATGGTATCTCGATATAAAAATAAAAATTCATTGATAAAATTTGACAACACTTTCAATCTATAGTACAATAAACTGATGGGAATCACCTATAATTAGTTTCAGTTCCCAAAGTTATTATTAATCAGCAATGGATAAAATTATAAGCTACAAGGGATAATAGTTTGCACCACATTGATTATGGGAGGAGGGGGAAGAATTGATGTAAATCCTTCCCATTCATCTTAATTGAACAAGAGGTCAATGTCAATTTTAGGAAGATGTAAAAAAAAAAAAAAAAAAAAAACAAAAAACAAAAAACAAAAAAAGAGATAATATAAGTTAAAAGTAGTGATACATAAATGAGATAATATAGTAGATACATTAAGAAGAAATAAATTTAGGAAGTAAAATGAATAAGTATATAGTAAATAAATAAATATAAGAGCATAGATATATGAAAAAATAAAAATAAAAAAAAATGATGACAAGTTTAAACAAACTCTCTTTCAATAATTTTAACAAGTGAATGTAATTGGTAGTAGCTACACATAAGTGATATTAATCATAATAAATGTTTGGTTTGCCCCAATAAATGAAAGGACTTAGGAATCAAATAATTACAACATGTAAAGGTTTAAATATTTGAACGTTCCTTGTAATTAAGGGTTTTGGTCTTCTATGTGAGAAGGTATCGGTGTAAGCTTAGACCCTTGATGGATGCCTCTTGGCTTGATAGATCCACGTTTAGGATGGATCTATGCTGATGTAATTAAATTACAACTCATAATTAGATAACAAACTCATAATCAAATAACAAGGTTGTAAAGAGGTAGGTGTGATTATAGGTACTAATGTAGTAAAGGAATTACAAATAGATCATAAAGATGAAAACAAGGTAACAACCACATCTTTATTATTATTTGAATATTTATCTTCACTAATATATAATATATAAGTCGATATGTGAAGCTTGAATAATAAGTAAATGTATCTTAAATTTAAGGTTCAACTTCTCATACTGCACAATGTGGAAGGGTTGTATGAAAATGTTAACAAATCTAGTGATTCCAAATATAAAATAAATATTGATTTACTTATTAATTATGTACCACAAATAATATAAAGGTTAGATATATATCCTTACATAATTAATAACATGTAAATGTCAATATAAAGCATGTGGCATTAAATAATATTTACGTGGGACAAAATTCATGGAAATTTTAGTCAATTAAGTAGAGGCATGTGAGTAATAGCACAACCACATGAGTAACAATAATTTGTGTAAATAGAATTATAGTGAGAACTACGTAACAATATGAGTATAAGTAATGAATGTCCTCATAAAAATTGTAAGGAAGGATAATGGTCTATGTGACTAAGGAAATTTCCTTTACAAAATTGTGTATGAATGACCGAGTGGTTAAAATAAAGATTGATACAAAGACATGCATAATGAGTGCAAAAGCTATATTATTCACCTAGAAGACATGTATATAAATATCCTAACTTGAAAATGAAATGTTGAGGGAAGGAAAATAAGGGTGTAATAATTACCAAGTACGAATTATGGATTGTAGTAACGAACCCCTATAAGAAATTGATTCTCGAACAAATTATTCATTATTACAATTATGCATCATGTAATAGTCGTGTTGGCAAGGGGAATGCTCTTCATTAGCTGCAACAGAGAAGACCATAGATATCACATTGACCATGTTTGCATCTAATCATATAAGGTAATAAGTAAACGAGATCAATAGTAATGACCGTGAAACCAATAAGCATATGTATATTCTTAGACAATAATTAATAAAAATTTAGTAAATATTCCTAATTGAAGGAAATTGTGGCATGCCAATCCCTTGATGGGTGGTGAACCTATAACACCAATCAAGATGTAGTGATAATTAAAATTAAAGTATAAATTGACTATAATTAATAAGACTTGAAATAATGGGATAAGGTCATGGATAGTTGACTCACGAATGAAATCAAAATTAGGCGAGGGGATCATAAAGGGAAACATGTCTTGCATTAACCAAGTTATGAGTAGACGAAGATTAACTTCCTATGGGGATCATATTCGAGCAATGCCTTGGGCTTGATAAAAAAAATTATTTACCCACGTTAAGGTATGAGGAGGTTAGTTATGTGGGAACATGTGTATTTTACCCAAACCATTGAATAAGTAAGTAGGACAAGTATGTGTATAGCATTTATAAGTCATATGCATCATGGTGGGTATACATATCCAATCAATTGCATTAAGTAAAGAAGCTACCTTCACATTGTGAAAATAGACTAAGGTATTGCTGATAATGTGGAAGCCTTGTCATATAACTTATAGCTATATGATGTACCTATGTATTTATGTAGGTCAAGATTCATGATGTTCATGATTTGATCACACTATTAGATAAATTAGTAAAAACTATAAGGTTGGAAACGATCTATGTGTTAAAATTGAAATTGTAAGTATTTTGTGGATAACGTGAGACTTGCATGTAAGATGTGTCCTTTCACAATGTTAATTGATAAAGTGTACTTGGTAGATAGACATAACACTACTAAGTTATTATGTAGTAATTCATTTAAAATAACGTTGAAATTTGGTTATAATTAAAATAACTAATGAGGAAGTAAATGGTGTTTGTTAGAAAATATTCAATGAAGCTAAGAATCAATAAATGAGTCATAACAATACACCTTGAACCTAAGGGCATGTGATATGGGAGACAAGGTCTTCTTATGAACTATGCTATAGAAAACAACAACAGATTATGATTATATGTTAACTAACTAGGACTAAATGAATTGATAAACCTTGATGAAGTTAGATCAATTGTGTGTATATCATGTAAAGCGTAACTTGAGAACACATCCTATGTGGTGGAAGAGGTAAAATTATATAATAACAAGATGTTGATCATGTGAATGTCTCATGGGACTAGCATGGATAAGGTATTTAGTCGGAAGGAATAGAGATATGGTATCGAGATTTTTCTTAAAATTGTGAATGACCATAACTTCGGGACGAAGTTTCTTGAAGCGTGGGTGTATGTAATGCCCCATATTTGCACACTTAGTAATTAAAACTCTAATGTGAATTAGCTTAACGTTTTCATTTGTTGAGTAATACTATTGTTATGGGAATATATGGACTCCCTATGTGTGGACAGTAAATGGAATATAATGTTTTAATTTATTAATGACAATGAATATGTTATTTCATTTGAACATTCAAAATTGAATATAGAATATCCATATGAGGAATGCTAATTCAGTTGTTGCAAAAAGAACTTACATGATTATTTGTAAATGTCGTATTAGTGATATGGATTGGTAGTTGAAAGAGTTGGGTATGGCTATATATATGTTTCATGTTAATGATGAACTATTCCACATGTTGATTGGCTATGAGATAGGTAGATTCCTATATTTCCAAGTGGCACGAGATGTCTTGAACATCATGAGTATAATGATGTTATATCAAATTCCTTGCTATTTAATTGTGAATTCCAATATTTCTATGACTTGTGGGTGAGTGTGAGTTTTGACAGGAATTGTGACTTTCCCAAAGTGGTTTTTCAATGACGGGACCCCTTAGAATAGTGATGGCACAGTATGGTTGATGTAGGGTGTTTGCCCTAGTACTATTAGGGGGGGTGGAGGAATTTCCCACCGTTTATCCCCCGAAACCTAGAGTCGTGGGAGGTTTGTGTAGCGCACTCCCCTAGACGTGTGATGACGACTAGCGGATGCCTGCTGGGGAAGCTTGGTCGATGTGGTCAATTGACACTTTCGCTTACGGGTTCTATATGTGGTTAGTCATGCAGTCGACGCCACAGTATATTGCAGCAGGGGATGGGATGGTGAGGTCAGGAGATGGAAGTAGTGGTGATTAGGGGGCTGGATTACTGATGTGATGGATGGTACCAATGATGGATTGGATGGTGTTCTTGATTGTTATTAACCATCATGATTATATGTTTGATTTCACCATTATGTTCATCTAATTTTGTATTATTGTTTATGTATGAATGATTATGAATGATGAATGATGCAGTGTTTAATTGTTCTTCTATATGTTGTTTGTGAGGATGTAATAATGATTTATTAGGAGCATTAAATGTGATTATTAGTATGCACGCTTAAGACGTGTGCACTGGCCATGCATACGTCAATTCGTGATTACATTACTATGATTGGTCGATCGATGAATAAATTAATATGATTATATTATCTATTAGTAACTTGGTTGACAAATTGATGAAAGCATTACTTGTGTGTTGAAAGTATGAGTTTGTTGACTTGTTTAATGTGATTTAGATTTATATAAATTGATTGGATTATTAAATAACACATATAATTATATACATATAATATGTCATAGTATAATATATTATATGAAAATATCTTATTTGACTTGTGAATGAAAGGATAATATAAATAAATGGATAGATAGGATTTGCACAAATTTTTAGAAATTGGTTGTCATAGTTGCATTAATATGGAAGCATGACAAATGAGACTTTGCACCCATGTTTATTAATATTTTAATTATTTAAATCAAATTTCTATTTTTTTTGGAGAGAATGAATTTATTGATTGATGACTATTATTTATGGGAATTTATTGATGGATGAGGATTTTTGGATATAAATATGAGACTTGAGAGTGGAAGGAGGGAGGTTCTTTTTCTCTTGAAGATTATTTTGGTGAGAGTATTCTTGGATGGAGAATTTTGTGTATTTTGGGGTATGAGAAGTTTTGAAGAGTTGGAAGAGTTTGAGAACTCTTGGAAGATTTGATACATAGCCTACTGATGCATCATTGTTCTATTCTCTGGGGGTCTCGGGCACGGAGGGCCAGGAGGCCATTTGGATGGGACCGTTCAATGGTTTCCTGGGGCTAAGGAGCCGGCTAGGCCCCTAGTTGGCTGGGAGGTAAAACCGTGGTCCCGCTTTGGGAAATGAAGATAGAAGCAACTCGAGATGAAGAAGGAAGCTTGCTCAGTTTGGACTCCGTCACCATTCTTATAACGAGGTATTTTTGTTGTGATTTTAAATTGTTATATGTTGTTGTAAAATTATCATATGATGCTATTGCTACATGATTTATGATGTTAATTTATGTTGTGTGAATCACCAATGAAGTTTTAAAAATTCTAAAGTTATTTGATGCTATTGCAAAATGCTCATATGTCCTTTATATGTTGGTATGGTTACACGTTGAATATATGCTGCTTAGACACACAATCTATGTTTAGTTAGATTAAAATTTATAATGCCAATGGAGCCATTACACTCAGTCTGTAATTATCTCCGTTTGTTTCTTAGGATGCTAGTGGACATATTTCAGTGCCTCCAGGAAGCCTCCGAGTAGGATTCCATTCTATTGTTTCCCAAAGGTAAATGAGCCTGAAACATTGTGTCTAGGCATTTAGATTGAGTTGCAGTGACGAGCCTTGCCCTCCGAAGCCGATCTGCTTTGAATTCTGTAATGTACTTGCTATTGTTTTCAATAAAATTTCTGATGTGAACAAGCTTTAGTCCGCATATTCATTGAAAGCTAGAGATCTTGGCGTGTTTGGTATCAGAGCCCTCCCTCCCCCCCTCCTTAGAAATCAGGAATTTCTAACATTTGCGTTAAATGGTTGGTGGGAAACTCTTCTCATTAATGAATGCAATTGTGAGGTTGGTGGGAAACTCTTCTCATGTAGTTATGGGAGCATGGGATGAATATATTTTTATGACAACTCTAAGAGCCCTCCCTTCTATGGTCAAAAGTATCACTCATGTCCATTGGAGTATATCACTTGTTTTGCATGCAAAATTCATACACTACATGGATTCATATTGTTTTCACCATTTCCAATTACCAAATATGAAATTAACTAGAAATCAACACTACATAGAGGAAATTGCAAACATTAGAGTGAAGAGAATGGTCGTAGGTGAGAATAGAGGCTAGGAAAGATAGGATACCTTTACCCACTATTTAAATTATTTTCCCCGTGATGCTTTAGAATCTATGAATTGATTTTACAGGAGGTTCTCTTGAAGAGTATAGCATATAGGATTGTTTCTACACATGATGAAGAACACTGTAAGGGTTGGGTAGTATGTGGGACTATTAAGCAGAGGATTTGGTCTTCCTTGTGGTATGTGGTGTAGTGTAATAGATTTCCATGGTGGGGATAGATGACTAAGACACCTATAGTGCTCAGTGGAGGGAATATTGGCTAAGCATGAGAGAAAATGCTTTTGGGGATGATATAAAGAAGCCTATATGTGTTTCCTTCACCCATGTGGCCTCTTAGATCAACTTCGGGGTGGTATTTGTAGATCATACATACTATTTAGAATAAAATCACTCTTACATAGCAAGCTACTTCAATATTAATCATTTAAAAGATTACTATTGAACATTGTCTATGAATATGCAATTTATATTTTCTTCTAGTTATAAATATGTCGGTTTATGCATGTTGTGTGTGTGAAATATAGTTATCTATTCAACTCTTTTTTATATGAATTCACTTTGACATGCACTACTAATTTTATGTTGCCTATGGGAGGTTGGAATTAGTTCCAATTCCAATAATGGCCTCCATGGGGTATACTTTTTTATGAGGGGATACTTAAAAAACATTAAAAATAAGTTTTAAAGAAAGCATTTAAATTGAATATAAAATTGCATTGTTTAGCACAATCAAGGGATTTGATTAATCTTAGTAATCACATAATGCAAAATAATAGGGTAAATTTCTTGCTGGTAAAGTAAACTAAGTGATTAAACAATACCAATAAATTTTATTAGATATATTGATTTTAGCAACAAAATAGTGCAAATTATAAACTGAAATGATTTTAACAATAATTCAACACAAACCAATGTATGACCTTCATTGCAATATAGAGTGCATTTTTTTCTAATATAATAAATAATTTTCAAAATCAACTTAATAAAACCAAAGGACAAAGTATAATTATAATTGTTCATTACTTAATCTACTTGTGTTTATTATATGCATCCTATTACATTTTTAACATTTACCATTTTTATCATTGAACATTGTTTTTTTTTCTAGAGTCTATATCTCTAGGTGCATCTAGAGAGCAAGTGCCCTAACCATAGGGAATGAGTAAGTTTGGAGGATTTGAACCCTAGACCTTCCATTTATAATCATTTACAACTTTTCATCTATCAAAATCCATTGCCAAACATAAAAAATAATTAAAAAATACATGTAAACTCCTAAAAAAAAAGTTATGAAAATTAATTTAAAAATCCATATTAACCTATAAAATATATATATATATAACTTAAACCTAAACCTATCAAATAAGAAATGTATGAAATAAGAGATGGATCATATTTAATAAGTTTAAGATTAAAAAAATTTACACCTCTTGACTCCCTATAAATGCTTTATAAATGAAGGTTTAAAATGAATCTATACTACTGTAAAACACATTCATCTTTAAATCATATAAAAATCATAGTCATACAAAAAATTTGAACACTTGTGCCATTAAAGTCAAATTCCAGATCTATTCTCAATAAACGCTTATAGAATTTTATATAATGCATAACTGATACAAACCATGAAAGTTATTTGTGTCTGTAAAATGATGAAAAAGGGTTATACACGCACGCAGAGAGACGCTGCAAAGTAAGGCAGCGTTACTGAAAGTCAAATCTGCATAGCGGGCAGGTAAGTTGACGAAAAAACCATTCAATGGTGCACCCATAATGAAAAAGATGGGTGCACGGTAATTGTTTCGCTGTTTGTCCAATGGAAATATTTTCATGACAAATTGCACAGAACAATCCATCTCCATCAGCATGAGAAATAACACGAGTTAGAGAAGAATCAACAGCTGAATAGGTAGCAGCTACTGGATTAGTCTCATGGCCAGCGATATGTTGTTCTCTCATGTCAAGATGCAGATTAAAATGTTGACAAAAGATTTGTATAGAATTAGCGGTATTCACGTCCTCCAAGAGCTGCAGCAACCGTTCATTAGATGAGAAATTCCCACTCCATAATGCTTGAACGCTCAAAATCTTTCCGTCTGCGCGGCTCCAATCCTTTACAATTCGCCACCAAATCCTAATGTTTTCCTCCGTTGTGATCCTAACGTCCCTTTCACCATTAGAACTCACTGGAGGCCATTGACAATCTTCGGACAGTCTGATGTGATTGATGTCGACAGTATCCCATATTCTCTCCAAGTGCCAATGATTTGTGTCCCTTTCACGTCTAATACATCTAAACCATACACCCGAGATCAAGTGATGATCAAAACCTTGTTGTGAAACGTCGTGAGATCCAGATCCAGTTAAGTGATCTGTTCCTGTGACAGCCGCCAATCTATCCAGCAAATAGTGCATCTGTCCAGCTCTCTCGGAAACTAAATTTCGCCATACCATGCCTCTATCTAACTGTGCAATTATGCCTCTACTAATCCGCTCAAATATTTTTCCAGCAAGATCGTAATCATTCGTTCCATTACGTTGTTCCTCCATATGGACGTTTTTGAATCGCTTATGAGAAACGATAAAAGAAACAAAATCGTTTTTGAATCGCTTTATCAGAAACGCACAGCTCAAAATGAGACGCTAAGTTAGACAATTCGTAATGTAAATATATATATATGACGTCTCACCAACACGAAGCTTTTGCATACTCGCCGACACAAACAACTGAGGTGAATTATGTGTTTTTTTTTATATATAATATATATATATTTTATCTAGTTTTTTTTTTCAATTTTGAACTACAACCATAAAATCAATCTATATAGTACATTTGTCTCATCAAAATATCTAGTAGTTGGAATGAAATCCATCAAACTCCACCAATAGACCAAGGTATCCTTGACATGAAGAAGTTATTTGTTATTTGTTACTTGTTCTTTATGCTTAATTGTAATCACCTATTGTTCTCCATGCCTCATACCTTCTTTAGTTCAATGGGTTGTCTATCTATTATCTATGTATGAGCTACTAGTTATCCATGCATCAACTACTACTAGTTATTTTTTATATTTCCTTTTTTTATAATTTTTTATTTTTTATTTTGAACTACGACCATAAAACTGGCACTTAAGTTGTGACCTATCGATGTTTACCGGCCACAAATGAAGCGGTTGTGCTAGTAAATATAAACATAAAACAAATACTATTTAAGAAACATATCATTTTTTTAAGCCATCACTTCACTGAAGTTTATTTAAACCTTAATCAAGATGAATTTAAGTATAACAAGGCACGATGACCGTGAAATTAATCCAGATTGTACACTTGCTACACTACAGTTAATCTTGTTGATCCACTCAAAGAAGTACAAAATCCTAGATAATGATAGTCCACCCAGGTTAGTGAACTTTTAATTAAAAATAAAATAAATGTAAATTCCCTCTATTCAGACCTAACATCCTTCCTCTCAAATGTAATTGGGCCTCCCAAAAGAACAATTGATGGTGATAATGGTATCCACTCACCAATCAACTAGTGGAGGTAACAAAGAACTAGTTTTACCAGGGATGGGGCCAATGTTCCAGTCAAGAAGACTTGGAAACACCTCCCAAAGGAAATAGCTAACATCAGGAGTGAATTGCACTCACAATTGTTCTTTCGTGATAGTCTAAGTTAGGCCACTAAGATATCTTGCATCAAGTGTGGATCAGTGGTTCGACCTGCATGATATAGTGTCATCTCCCTACAATAATATGAGTGGCTTATAGGGGGATCCACTCACTTATTGTGCTCACTTATCGCATCATTTTGCATATGTTGTGATTGGCATATTTTTGCATTTGTTCAATTGTGTTTAAATTCCACTATCACTTTTATGTGACACAAAGCCTTCACCATTGAGGAACAAAACAACATCCTGAGACAATCTCATAGAGTGCAAGGCCTATCCCCTCTCCCAAGGGGTGTTTTTACACCTTCTTGCAATGGTTCACAAGTAAGGTACCCTAGTCAAGGCCGTTCCCAGACTACATTGATAGGATCAGCTGGTTGAGGCTAAGCCTTTCTAGGTACATTTTCTCCTCTCGAAGAAACTATTAATGACACCAATTCTTCCCCCATTGGAAGCAGTACCCCACTGGATTCTCCTCTCGGATATCCCTTGGTTCCCTTTGACCCATCCTCTCTCATAGGAGGTCAACCATTGTTTACAACACCACTTGGGTCACCCCCTTATGGAAATCACATCACACACACAATGACAAGACCTGTCGTACCTACCTTACCATTTATGGCTAGTTTAAATCTACCAGATTTTTCCAAACTAACTAATGATCCCATTACTCATGATGCAACATGGACGACTCTGCTAGACAAGATTTATTTTGATATTCCCGAATTCGAAGGAAAACATGGAGACAATCGTGCCAACCACGTCATGTCTTTCCACTTATGGTGTTCATCTAACAACATAATGGATGACTATGTGGGGCCCATTCCAAATTTGCGACATTGGCCACTACATTTCTTACGTACTTCCAACTGCCAATCCGACATGATCTAGGCCTCGAAATTCTCATTGTGTTTCGTCAAAATAATTCTACCCACATCATGGATCACATCCATGAGTGGTGTAGACACCGCACATTATGTAATATTGAAAGACAAACTCCATTTTTGTTAGATTTGTTTATCAAATCTATCCAACCCACCATAACTAAAGATGTCACCACCTCCATGCCACAATGTGAGGAAGAGCCTATTCTGAAAGCACAACATTTTGATCTCATATATGCACAATATGGATACCTTTACACCATCCTCCCTAATGCCCCTTGACATTGATAATTGGATCCTACACCTTTGGGCTTGTTACATTCGACAGATGGGATTATTGGGTCCATTTCCCATTTAGGAAAGGCTCTTCCTACCACGTCAGTGCCATTTAACATGGTTCCGTACTACCTATCCATTCCACCTGCGTCGGTATCCCCTACATCGGTACCAACACCATTAGTTGGTCAATTATAGTATGGACCGTATTGTCCTACATACTCAAACATTAGCCAAGCGATGATGGTTCCTACACCGCCAGTGGTGCAAGTCATTCCTATGTCCATCTCTTATGGAACAAAAACTGCATTTATCCCACCATCAAGATATAACCCATATTATCCTTTCCCATGCCCAACTGGTCAGCAAACTGTCCCCCACATGGGGGTTAACCTACTTCAACCTTCTTATGTTCAATAAGCTCAACAATTTGAAAAATTGAACAAACATATTCAACATCCATAGGAAGGGGGGAACCCCCCCCAACAAAACTAGAACACAGGTGATCAAAATTTCGAGACTAGCAATCCCACCAAAAAAGGGAAGAATCCCACCTTGAGAATCGATTATTGTTGCTCCATTTGCAACGATTATGGTCACTACACACATCATTATCCTCTTATCCTTGATTTCCAACCAGTTAGTTGAAGCTAAAAAGAAGACGGTGATGAACCCCCCTCAGGAAGGGAATCCTCCCTAACCACAAACAACTATCTTATAGAAACCCTTTTCCAATCGAGGGGTAGTTACACAACAACAAGACCCCCACCCACTGGGTGACGACTCTTTCCAAAATATCTATACATTGGACATCAACCTCCAAACATGAGACAAGGTTTATGATGGCCCTTACACCTCCCAAGTGGAAGACATTTCTATCCCCTCGGGGGCCATCTACAGATCCCTTGACCGAACACCAAACAAATCCCATGAATTCCAAAAGTTACACTTCGGCATACCCCGGATAAACCTCATATGAAAGCCACCCATAATTACTCTATTGTGGATGATTTGGCTCAATCCTCGACAACCATGTCCATGTTAGAATTATCACAGTCTTTCCCAACATAGATAAAGGCACTACTCAATGCACTTGACGCCATCAATCCCTCCAAATCATACCTCATGACCTTTGATCTTAACAAACGTGATCTGTGACTACCATCATCAGTCGCATTTCAAGTTCCAAAAATGATAAAGAATGTCATTATTCATCGATGCATCATTAATGAAGGTGCATCCACTTGTGTCACGTTGTCAGAAGTATTGAAACTATTAGGGTCTTCTGAGTTGGTCCCCTTGTCTATCGCTCTTTGCACAAATGATGGGAGACCATCCCAACCAAGAAAATTGTACCTAAATGTCCCCATAGAGATGGGGGGAAATATGGTTATGTTCGATATCGAAGTAGTCGACGGTGAACTCGACTAGAACATCCTCTTGGAGTGTAGTTACATGTACGCCATGAAGGAGGTCCCCTCCTTGGTCTTCCATATCATGATGTTTCCCTTAAACATGAAGGTAGTTACCCTCGACCAACTTAAATACTATGACCCAAATACCACGAGAAATCCCGACAATGTCCTACCGACTGTACTGGGTGATGATCAACCATATATTGACATTGCCCCCCGTATGTACAAGGACTCCAATTTTTTAGGAGTGTATTTGTGACCATCACATAGGATCCCTATATTGAATGATGGCCTAATGTGCACAATTTTCATCGCCGAAAATAAAGCCACCTCCACCTAAAAACCATCATAAACTCCTTCATTGAGTCATGGCATTGAAAAAACGTTGAGTCCATCAATCCCACTAGTATTTCAAATGTCATTCTTGTACCTCCCCATGGGTGTACAAGGCACACCATTTATGGCTTATTTAACTCTACTTGGGCTATATTTGGGAATACTAATATGATACCTCACACCACCCTACCCAGAGATGGCTTCCCAACCCATCTCCCATTACAAGTTTTTCCCTATTTTTCCTGCTGCACCTACAAGGCCCGTAACACATTCAATTATAACAACCCAACCTACGACATTCTCAACCAAACCACAATAGGTCGTTTCTAGGAATGCTAATGGGGGTACCAAATAATCGAAGTTGAAAGGTCCCCTATTACCTAACCCAAAATTCAATTCATTATAAACGACTAAGCCTAAAGTAGGGGGCATCAACCGAAAGGAGTTAAAATCTCCATTTATGATCAATACTCCCAATCAAAGGGTCACAATGTCATGTTCTCTTTGCAGGTAGCAAGGCCACACAAAAAACCTATGTCTTACTCTACCAGAGCTAAGGAATTTTCTTAACACCCCCATTAGCATCATCCATACTCTAGCAATGGTCAAATGGGGCACACTTCCCTCACCTACATCTAAGTCCAAAACATTGCGTACGAATCACGCATGTTCCATACTCGCTCAGTATGGGTACTATACGCACCATTCCCCTAAACTCCCTCCATACTGAGAGGAATTGAAAACCATTCATCTCACTCAAGTAATGATTAACGAACCCCCCTTATTAACCCAGGAAATAGCATCCATTAATTTCATCACCACATCAGCAACACCATCAGTCGCACCTTCCATAGAATTCGCCCCTGCTACAGAAAATGTGGTAGATATTATAACCTCGCGAGACCCATCTAAACTTATGACTATGCCATCACAAAATGAATGCTCGTGATGTGGGAACTCTACCCATATGCTCCCTCCTAGTGACATTGCTTGTCTCATAGACTAAGTTAACTACCCAAAAGTACAATCACACTTCCGTAACTAGGTACCGTGAAACTGCTAGTCCTATGGTGAAACCACTCACTTCTTATTTCAGTTCCCCATTTTGCACGCCAAACGAGAGGCTTGCCTTGAACTAATGAGACTACAAGGTCAACTTGCTCCCCTCCATGCAACCTCGCAAAGGAAAAAACCAAAGGAAGTAACACCTACCTTAGTGGATACCATTGATACCACATCATCTTTGAATGGATTACTCACTAGTGACAATTCATCATCTTTCGACGAATACTTGGATCCTCTGCAACCATCGCAGGTTTCCTAAAAATTAGGGAAAGGTGTGCTATGTTTCTGGTTATTATTTGTGCATCGTCAATACCTTGGTCACGTTCTTTACTACACTTGGGTATGTGTGCCATATGTGCAGGATTACGATTGAGACATGCAAGAGACTCTTATTTTTCCATTATAAGAACACAATTCCATCCCTCAACAATGGTGTCACGATTCTCTCACAGGTATCATTTCAGAACTAGCATATAGGCAATGTTTTCCCTCATTTACCAGTATTCTGGTTCATAACAATAGGGCCCTAAATTCCAACCTTGATGTTACATCAATGCCATAAATGGAAATAGCATGATCCCCCATGGGTGTGAATACCATTTCCATCCCTTTCATCAATTGAAACCCATGATGTTTACCCCCCACAAGTACGAGGAATTTGATCCAGCTTGAAAAGACCCCCCCTTAGAGTATCATTTTATAGTTGCATATTTAATCCACCAAGTAGACCTCATTAGATTCCTCGACACATGTTATGAGAACAATTCACAAATCCCCCTCATTCCTCCATGATCACTCTACCTTCCACAATATTCCTCATATCATCACCTCCACAAAGACACCCATGGGGCCCCAACCATATGAAGTAATCAATTACATTCAGTTATCCCATAGGAATACATTGCATGGCATTGTTTCATGGGGTACCCATCTTTGTGTCTGCAAGTTACCCTCCACTTCATTTTGGAAAGTACCCCCCAACTCACTCAAAACTGTGGGGACTCTACCCATCATCTAAATGATTCCCCGACACACCCAAAACTGTGGGGATCCCATGTCACATACCCAAATTTTCATATTAGTAATTTAGTGAAATTTTCAAGATAATTTTTTCGCAATGGTTACTTAACTCCATAGACTTCATACATATGAGATAAGATAAGCTATTAGAACCCTCTTTATTACTTCACCCTTATGTATCCTCTAACATAAATTAAAAGAAGGCATTAACCCTACAAAGGAAAATTAATCATATGATTTATTTGTTTACCATCCTTTACCATAGCTACTACATAATCATGTATGTCTATTAATTTATTTAACACCTTGAACTCTCATTCAATTATCGCTAAATCTTCATAAAATACTTATGAAATAGCTATTGCATATTTAACTGAAAATACATCAAGTTAATACAATAACTCCTCATATTATACAACATTTTTTATAAAGATATCTTTCCACCTTTTGAGCATATAAGAAAATATGGTAACTTTTTCAACTGCATAATGAGTAGTCTAATTCCAAAACAAATTCATCATTAATTAAAATTCACTATGCTATTAAGGAGATAAGAACTCATAAGAGATACATACAACATAAAACATTTTAACGATGAGATACATCAATGCAAAAATCAAGAAAATAAATACACATATAAGGAAAACATACCATGGACACTTTTTTACCGTGGTTCACCTGCAACTTGAGCTAAGTCCACAAATTATTGTATCTCATATTAATATCCAACTGAGGTTTACATTTTGCAACTTGTTGAGCTATCCCCAAGCCTCTCTTCCAGAGAGTATATGCAAAAAAAATAGAAGGATGTAGTCCTATCCTATTCATCAATCAGAAATATAAGGCTATCTTATTTTATATAATAAACAAAAAGTCCATGGACAACTAACAATGATCCCAAAACTTCACATATATATGTGAGTCCTATTTGTCACTTCTTATTATAAATTGGGATCCCCCTACCATATGGTTTCCCTAAACAATGTAACTATCATTTTACTCTCATGGGTGATATCCACTTAATTTATATTTTGAAAAATTTATTCAAACCAAAGCTAAATGAATCTATATATACACTAAACGAACATTGTAAATCTATCATGTGAAACTATGCAGATATACAAACTATTATTTGACCTATTATTTCCTACATACACCATGAACTCCAACACCCATAATTGATTTCTTTTTACCCTGCGTGATTATATGGGAACCCTAGATGTGTATAATTATATGTATCATATATAATATTCTTCAAAATTCAACCCATGACTATGCAAACACCAAAACGACAAGGATACAGTGGATCGTGTAATTATGAGGGCACAACCACTTGTAGGGCATATTTTTCAAGGGAAAAGTAAGTAAGGATGGTAACGCTAGTTCAGGAAGTCGTAACTTTTATCAGTAGGTATCGAGACCCCGGCTACAGAGATTAATAATAAACCGTGAGAGAAAAAGGATAATGAAAACCACCGTCATCGACTTCAACACCCAAACAACTTCGGTCATAAGGCCCGATCTGATGGCACCGAGTATAAAAGACAAGTCTACACCTAAAATACTAAAGACGCAGAGGCCTTTCAACCCTGTCACTAACACCCTTCATACTGAGACTAGGGAGAAATTGCAAAGATCTTTTAAACACTGCCATTAATCCAAGGCACAGTTTATATGAATAGGTATTTGTCACTTACAGGAATAGGGATCCACATTGCATCCTCAATAATAGATATCGAATAAGTATAATATACAGGGATCACTAATTAGAATGAAAAACTTGGCATGAATAAGGTTAGCATAAGGGATTTTCCCCTTTTGGGTTTGTTCTAGGTTTAACCATGAAACACTTCAAACGGTAAGTATGAACCCTAACTAACCATGCCCTGATTGGGTCTGATTGGGTCTCTTTTGTCAACGCAGGTGTGCAGAAGTCGAACTCTTCAAAGCCGATCTGAAGTCTCAGCATAAAAAACATAAAAAATAAAAAATAAAAAATAGAAATAAAACAAAACGGGAGTCTTGGCTTTTATCTTCATCCTAGACGCATCAAATCAAAGGGCGGATATGTATATTAAACAAAACATCCACATATTAGACACATCGTTTCAGTAAGGTTAACTCTATCTCTATTCGTGCACCGATCAGTTTAAAGGCAGTTTTTAAAACCATCTATCGACATATTGATGCATAAGGATATAAGACAGGACAAACGTAAAACCACCACGCAGGGCAGCATAAGCGAAAACTAACGAATGGAAGGTAAAAATAACTCCAGGGTATGTATAAATTCAACATGGGAGACATAAACAGGGAGCTTGCTGGTTAAGGCAATTGCAGTCTACATACCCCAAAAACTTACGTTAACCATCAACATATATACATGAATGTGTAGTGATCTATTAACGACCTTCAGTGATCACACACCGATCTACAACGTGAAATAACTTAGGTGAAAAATCAGGCATATCGAAAATAAAAAAAAACTGAAGGCGGCGAGCATTCCAAGCATTCGACAAAATTAAAACAAATGCATGAATTTAAAACTTAGATATGAGAAAACTGAGATGCATAGAAGACCTACTACCATGAAAATTTATTATGCCGGAAAGATAATAAGGCGCGGGAATTTTCTCCTGATCACTAAGATGGGAGCTATTCTCCTTACACTACAGAACAGAAAACTCCAAATAATAAGGAAATATGATACTATGTTAGCGCAGAAAGACAGTTACCGATGGTTTGACCACGGAATCTTGTTGAATCCCTATCTCCCCTTTGCATATCTCTTCAGCGTGCACATACCAAACTCTTCCTATTCGCAGAAAATGAAATCACCTACAGGAATCGTCTTCCACATCTTCAGTCCACGCTATGCAAGCTCGGAGTGGTGATCCCCCTTAACGTGAGAGCTACTGTCCCTTCAGAAAGCTTCCATCTCCCTTCGAGCTTTGACGGTGGTGGAGGTTAGTGGGTCTCTTAGGAGACGGGTGGTATAAAAGGAGAATACACTGGCGGTAGGTAGGATTTTCATGAGCTCCACTAAGGAGACAACATGCTAAAAACTCTCCCTCAGATTCTCCTTCAGGGTCCACTACTCCCTAAAAATACCTTCGAACTCCAGCTCTCCCTTTTCACTAATGCATCCTACTCATCGCAGCAGTGTTACCTGGTAGTTATATCAATCTAGCACCATCCCGATGGATAAGTGGGGTTCTGCTTAAATTCACCGCTCCACTAGAGCCCACTCTTCAACAAACTAATGTGTTTTTACTCCTCCACTACCTTTTAAATTTCGCGGGTAAATCTTGTTGAGGTAAAATACCCATTTGAAAATATGTGAAATTAAATATATAAACTAAGGTGTAGGGCATTCAAGTGGTATGTATGTTAATATTGGTTTGATTGACCATCAGGGTAATATATTAATTCCTATACTTTTCCAATATTAGCCTTTTAAGAAAATATAGAACATATAATTAAATAACTATCTTTGTATTATTATTTCAAGACATTACTATGTAATTTATTATATATGGAATAAATATTTATAAATATTTATTGAAGCGATGGCCTCTATAATTATATATAGCTTTCCATATATAAGGATTTATTCTAATCACTTCATTTTATTTTAAAATGTATGTACTATATAAAGTTTTACAAAATATTATTGTAGGGATGATATTCATCATATATATTTATGTAATATTTATTTAATCATTATCTCAACTATTTATTTATCTTTCATAACTCTATAAGATACACACATTTAAATATATATCATATTCATTTAATAATGACCTCAACTATATATATATATGACATCCACCAATATATATATATATATATAATCCATCTTTGTGGATTAATCATAATAGGATTAGAATAACTTAGGGCATAGTATCTTAGCTATATATTTAAGGTGAATAATAATATTACTAGGACGAACTTATATCCCCACCCTTCATAATTCAATATGATAAGTCATGATATGGTCAACCAACACATGGCTCCGTAGCCATTATCTTTTCTTATGGGTGGGTTTTGTTACTTATCGTTTAGTCTCATTACCATTCTTTAATCTTCTCGGCTTAAACTAAGACTTAAAAACATAATACTAGCTTGAGCTCCACCGGTGGGGCCTTGGCCTTGAGCTCCTCACCACGGCCGTTTACACAATTCATAATTACATTTACAAAAATAATAACAATATGGGTCAAATTGGAGGGATGTTACACCCCACCATTATTCTTTTTGTACAAACAAGTTCCCTCATCAACTCACATTGCGGTAACACTATATTATTTTGGAAGCAAGCCATGGTCGCCTTTGATCGAGGTATTTGAGTATTCATATCCTCAGTAGTTTTTCTTTTTCCAGTCACCATTACTCTCTATTTTGTGTCTCCATCAAATCCATTTTATTTGCAATTTGTCTCTGTTCATTTCAACCTATACCGTTCTGAAAGGAAAGTTGTCGTCCCCACTCCCCATGTCTTACATTGATCAAATAAATTTATGAGCCCCATGCTTATCATCCATTCTTGTGTTGGGTATTTCCATCCAGCAGTTGGTTACAATATGATCTCATCTCTCACGGTGATACTCCCGTCTTATCATGTGCTTCAACTCTTATTGATGTCAAAACAATACATTCCAAGAGTTGCAGTAGTTGCAGGTGTACCTTGGGATCCCTTTTAATCACTATAAGGGATCACCTTGAAATTAGTAGGGACATTCATTAGTGCTCCTTAATTAGGTGGTTTCCCCTATGCTTAACACCAACACATCATTGCATTAGGGGGAAACGTACTTTTGAAGGTAGCAGTGTTCACATTTGCAAATCATGGTACCAGGCTATTTGGTATAGTGAATTTCCTAGGCATCTTGACCTTCCAGTTCTGTCCCCCACCCCCATGGGATTCTCATGATCACCAGTTCTTCTTCTTCAACACTCCGCAACAGTTCCTGGGTCGTTTACTCAAACATGGCATGAATCCGCCTTCATCCATGTTCCAGTACTATAGACAAGTGACACCTTCTTTCCTCTTTTATAGTAATCACATTGACATAACTTCACGATCATGGGTATGCCCGCCTAGTTTGTATAAAAGAAATTCTTTACTACAACTTCAACGGTCGTCACCAACAATCTTCCCCCATGGGAGTTCCCCATTTGTCCACATATGCTTCGTCCTACAGAACAAGAGATAAACAAAAGAAAACATGATGCATTATTGGGTCTACAGTACCCTCTGAACCTCATGCATCAGGGGGCATCTGTTAACGCCTAAAATTCGTACACATGTGACATTTCGACAATTTTTCCAGTAAGGCTTCATCAACATAAAGAATTCAATTCACCAAAGACATCCTCAGCAGATCCAAAAAACATTATGAGCCTCAGAGTACAAAAGGAATGAATTTTGGGCCACTTGCATGAATTTTCCTTCAAAAGCCATGCTATCATGTAATTACTCCATCTCATGCCACTTTTCTTCATAAAGGTCATGCTCGCACGAATTTTCTTCGTAAAGGTTGCGCTTAGTGCGAATTTTATTCATAAAAGTCGCGCTATGAGTGGATTTTCTTCATTAAAGTCATGCTACTGTCAAAAGGATGGTACCACCTACTTACCGTGGCACATTGAAGGCTCCATCACCGACATTGACCAAAATTCAACCCCTCACACACTTGGTGGCATTAAATAGCCCCCTTGGTGTACTTGGGAACTAGTTCATGGAGGATATGAGTTCACATTTGGATCTAGTTGTTTGTTGGCCATCTCTTAGCCTATAAAAGGAAGCCATTGACATGCATTTGGTATGGAGAAATCAGAGCAAGGTTATGCTATTGGATTTTAGTTGGAGCTTCCTCATAGCCAACCATTTCCTACCATTTTGAGCATTCTGAAGCTCCCTTGCCACCTTCCTTCAAGGGGCAAGTGTTTCTCTCCATTGTTCTACCATCTACTTAGCATTTAGTTTGGACAAGAAAGGCCTTCATAAGGGATATTGTTGGCTTCCCTTGAATCCCACACCTCCTAGGTGTTGTACAACTATTCCATTGGGAAATACAAGAGTGGTTTCGAATACCTATGATTTTTATTGGGGTTTGCATTCCCCCCATCTCTTTCATTTAGTTTTTATCATATTGCTTTGTTTGAATGTAAGTTACACTAACAATCTATTGCAAGATCACTTGGATGAATACTAACCAACCAACAAAGGGGCTCCAAGGATCAAGGCCTTATTGCAACGTACAAGACTTATCCCCTTACCAAGCGGAATACTGCACTTGTGAAATTTTTTCCACGACAATGGCCATGAAGGATCATGAAAAATAGGATCCTTTGTCAACTTTGATAAGTCCAATAAATCAAGGGTAGCCAAAAATGGCAATTGTAGGTTGGCATATGTATTATGTGTCAAATATTATTGGGTATTAGTACCAATTGAACCTTGAGTTACTCCCATATATGGGACTCCAGAAGTATAAGAACTTGGGAAAACATGACTGCCCCTAGGATATTAGTTACCCCCAACGGGGAGATTACCTCTACTGAATTGATTCCTACCATAAAATTAGTATCCTCCAACAAAGAGATTCTTCCCATACGCATACTTCCCCAATGTTTATGACTACCAACTGGATAAGGAACTTCACCAAAAGAAGTGTTTCCCCAAGGAAAAGGGAATATATCAGAGACAATACTTCCCCTAGTGAATGGGAAACTACTAGACACAATGTTGCTTCTAGAAAGAGGGACAATACTAGAGACATTTTGACCCCCAAGGGGTTGGGTACTTCTAAAGGATTGGCATCCTGTATAGGAGTAGGGATTCCCCCATATATGTACTCCATCCAAAAGGTAATGGAGCATTGGGAATAAATTGATACGAGTATAAATACTAATGGTGAATTGAGAACCACTACTAGTATTAAAAATAAGATTATTCCCCCCACCAAATACGAACTAGGCAAAGGTGGGTTGTTGTGAAGACACAATAGGTTATGGAAGACTGGATCAGCCTATGGATGGAATTGTTGGTTGGGATGGCATTCCCCAAGGGGAAAAATTATATGTACTAGGATAAGTAGATGGAGCAGTTACACTGCTTATACATAGTTGGGAGGAAATAATTGAAGTGCCTCCCTGAATACTAGGGGAAGATGGGTAGATTGTTCCATGGACGATGACATATAAGTACTAGGCATTATGTGGTTGAACAATGAAAAATACACACCAATTGACAGTTGCACTTGCACAAGTACAAGGTCGAAAAGGTTGGTTAAAGGAGGGTTAAAGCGTGTTGGCTGCTTTCTGGAAAGACCTGGGTTTTCAGGATGCGCAACAACAAACACCCCTTGGCGCACTGGCCCTCTCGGCAACGAGCTGCGCAGCAGCCCGAAGTCTCACCCAAAGTGGCTATGGGGGGGCTAAGGAATCAAGCTTCCTTAACCTAGGCGACATGGAGACTATAATCTTCTCCCTTCCCGTCTGGGAGGATTCCTCAAAGCGGAACGTCTTACCCTTCCGCATACCTTTCAGCGCGACAACACTGAAACTCTTACCAGCCTATCTGCGCAGTATCTCCGCACCTGCGAATGAGGCGTCTACCCGCTACGTCCGATACACTATGTATCATCTCTGTTTCCGTGCCACAGCACAGTAACACATTCCTTAAGCGCTGCAGCGATAGTGCTCCTACCGACTCCTTCGATAGTGCACGAATATAACTTCTAAAGGAACTTCAAGGACTTGCTTCATATACTCATTCATAAAGGTAACGAAACATTCATGTAAACACAGATAGTAAAACATAAACATGCATTCACACAACACATCATCATAACAACAAGAATTATGTGCTTTGCCTCCACGGGGAAATCACGTCCACGGGAACTTGTATCTTATATTATCTCAAAATGGGAATTACACAGTCCTGCTGCGCACATAGCTGCAGCCTTAGATCTTTCCGGGAAACTCCACGCACACAGCTGGGAGCCCTTCTCTTAGATCTACTCTCTTCTTCTTCAGAGATTACAATGACTCAGGCATCAACCTAGACTATCTGCAACTCAGTGACTAGCTCTACAGCTATCCAACTCTCTAACTCATCTAGCATCTAACCTCTAATCTCTCTAACCCTTTTCCCTTTACAATTACACATATATATATGTGGCCTTGAGGGTCGCACCTTTACAAAACTATGGGCCTTTCCCAAGAGTAATCCCCAAAAACCCTAACCGCGGACATGGCTAGGTGTACTGTAGGCGCCGCTTGCAGTCATGTCGCTGCTTCCTGTAGACTCCGTGATTTCCGGCGTAGATTGCGGGTATGGGCGCCGCTTCATCGGTGACTGCTCCTTGTCCTTCGCCTTCAATGCTTTGGTTCGTTGCTCTTCCTTGGTCAGAGCAACCATAACTTCTGTACTTAGCCTTAATGAGGGTAGCTGAGCCCTCTATTCCGTCGGTTCATTTATTGTGGTAGCTGAGCTTTCTACTCGGCCACATTCACTCTCCTTTGACGTGTGTGCACGAGCTCCGTGATTTTCGGCCCGTAATCTACGCTGAGCTCGTCCATCTAGCGCCGTACTACGCACTGTTCACTTCTGCCCAAAATTGGTGCTTTTACTCAAACTTAGCATTTTTTCCCTTCAATACTTGTGCTTTTTCCTCAAAATTCACAGCTTTACTATAGTTGCGGCCTATGCTCCAACAAAGCGTTGGAGAGCACTGTCGTCAATCACTTCAACCTAAACTTGGTATGCAGGTATTGAATCACTTTCAAAAATGATGATTTCATGTTCTTCTATTTGAGAGGTAATTCATCATCTAGTGGATGGTGGTTCTTCCTCAATATGATAGAGGACTCAAATATGTCGAAATTGGTCAATTGGGAGATTGGCCACAGTGAAAGGTTAAATTTGGAAATACAATAAAATTTACAACCTAAGGCCTACTACAACATAAAACCAATAACATATTCCTAGCCAAATCTAGGAAATCAACAAGAAAACCGATTGGATAAAAGGACTCTTATGGAGGCAGGGTATCAATCTCTAACCCTCCCACAATAAAAAAATTAATGAATTTATTAAGACCAATAGACACATTTAACTAACCCCATGCAAGGAAGGAGTAGAAAACTACTCCAAGTTGCTTCCAAATCACAACCTGCTGAATTCCATTTCTCACATAAAATAAATCCATTGGTGGTGTAATATCCCAAATTTGGTTGATTATGGTTATTCTATATATTGGGTGTAAGCCCTAATGCACACGATTTATTTTGATGATATATATATACTAGGCGTAAGCCCCAATGCACATGCTTTACTTTTTTTATATATGCTAGGCGCAAACCCTGATGCACATGATTTACTTTTGTTAGATATATATATTTGGCATGGACCTTAATGAACACGGATTATTTTTATGTACTGGGCGTAAGCCCCGATGTACTTGGTTGATGTTTATTATGTTATTGGGTACAAGCCCTACTATATTGAGACGACCTTGGTATGTATTGTGTAGAAGTTCCAGTATACATGATTTGACTTCTATGATGTGTTGTGCATAAGCCCTGCAGCAACTGGGTTACAAGACTATGTGTTGAGCGTAAGCTCTGGAACACATAGGTAACCCTAGCAAATAAATGATTTAGTGTTGGGCATAATAACTGGAGCACTCCAACATAATGTTCAGCATAAGCTTTGGAGCATCGGATCTTTGGCCATTGTATCCCAAGGTGTATCTTACAAGTGCATCCTAGTACTAGTGTTGAGCGGGAAGCTCTGGAATTGCACTAGTGTAACACCCATTTGAGAGTGTTGAACATAAGCTATGAATAACACTTGGGGTTACTTTAATTAAAAGTGTTGAGTTGAAAAGGCTTTGAATAACACCAGCTGTCATCATACTTATTCAAATGATTAATTGAATCACTATTTGTCTCTCATCATGGACCGAAAGATATTGCCACAAAATATGAGGTAATCCGACATGCAAGGAAATCTAGGGCTACCTTTCATAGTCAATCGACCAAACCCCACATGAGGCCTTGTTAAATAATTAACCTAGACTAAGAAAGCATCGAATAAACAATTATGATGCATGGGTATTTATAAGATGAATAAAATTAAATAAGTCTTTTATATACATATATGAAAATAAATATATATGTAAATTTATTTTGAAGAAATAAAGATAAAAGATCTAAGTGAAGTCTGCCTACATATATTAGAATCATATATATGTGAAGTAATTA
Organism: Larix kaempferi; assembly: GCA_027924585.1. NCBI lineage: Eukaryota > Viridiplantae > Streptophyta > Pinopsida > Pinales > Pinaceae > Larix > Larix kaempferi. Next base: position 6,589,071 of record BSBM01000940.1, on the reverse strand, counting down.
AAAGGAAATAAAAGATAACAAAAGTTAATAAGTAAAAGTATATATATATATATATATTTATAACTAGATAAATAAATTAAAATTGTGTCCTACACTCAAGTAGGAACTAGTAAAAATTTCCTAGTTATAAAAAAATGGCTGACTTCTAAATATATTACATAAAATTCCAACTAAGAGTTATTTTCAAGAAAATGTATTAAAATATTGAGATAAATCAAGATAACCAAAATAAACCTTTCGAAAAGAAATCTATTTAAAGGAAAAAACCCAAGAGAGGGAAGGATCTGATTTTTATTTCGGGATGAGTTCAGAGAGAATTCCAAACCTAGCATTTAGAAGCAAACAAATATTAACTCCAAGATACCAGCAGCCTCATCCCTAGGTACTCTAGATCTTCTTGCATGTTGGAACCAGCTCGGGGGTGATACGATTAAGAAACAGGAACGGTTCTAGGTCAAAGGTTGGGAGGAACGTGGCAATTCTGAGGTCATTTGGTTACCATTCAATAGTTCAGATAAGAATATTTGTTTTCCATTAACTCGTGTTTGAAGTGTGCAGGTTTTAAAAGAGGTCCAATCAGTATAGTTTAGGTAAGAAATTATATTTGCATATCAAAGTTTCTTTAGTATTACAGGCTAAAATGTATAAGCATGGTAAATTTCCTTATGACACTGTAAAATTCTCTTTCTTAGAATTCAGGTTACCATTATTAATTCTGGAGCAAGGGAATAGGCATTGTCTCCCTCGTTTAAACCTTAATCTATTCCTAATGCTGAAAGTTTAATTATGTATAGCTGTTATGAACCATCAAACCTTTCTTGCTTTATAACTTTTCGATCTAGTAGAACTACCCAAGCTAGCTTGTGCTAGATCTCAATCTTTTAAAACCACTGTATAAGTTTCCTTTTATTTAAAACAAGATTATGTTATAATCTTCCAAACCCTGGAATATTCATAGGGTCATAATACTAAACGAAATAAGCCACTGTCTTAAATTTTTTAAAGTAGAGTCATCTCTTTCAGAGATCGATTCTCTTTAAATTTCAAACCTAGATCCTAGGTTTTAAGCATAATTTAATTAATTCGGAATTTATACACAGTAGCAACTACCAAATAGTAAACACACTAATTGGAATTTATACTTTCATGATGAGTCTAATAAAGCCCTAATAGGCGTGAAGCGACTCGCTTCCATAAGTAATAATCAACCAACATAACATTTAAACAAATTAAAAGAACAAATGCAATTTTAGAAATAAACATTTAATCAGAGCCTTGAAGAGACCATGTTAAGATTACAAACACAACAGACATTACGATAAACAATGGATTAGTATAACCATAGAATATTCATTACAATCATAATCGTACAACCACAGGCCCATAAATTAAATCAACTGAATATCTTAACGAGGGCACACAATATTTCTTTTATCAAACATTAAATACATCCTACCAACACTCAGGCTTGGGATCGAATTCCTTAAGCAAAATTCAAACCAACTATTGGAAGGAATGACCACACTACAGTGTTGGTTACACATCCCAACACTACAACTTTAAAATCTTTAAGAAGAAAGTAATGCAAACCAGAACTAAGGCTTTTCCCGCACCATTGTATAAATGTATTTCCAAGTAAATACTTTCTTTCATATACAGTAAATTACAATTATTCAACCATAGAGCCACCACTAGTACACCTAAGGAATATCATCCCCATTTTAATAAATAAATCTTACAAATAGAGCATTGATCACAAGCTAAAATGATGTGAAATCTTTATAATTTAAGAACATCAAAGAACTGAACTCAAATTCTCCAGAATCATTATCAACATCAGGGCTCTGCCCAGATACAATTTCTAAGAGGTAAACAAAAAAACACAAGCTATAGAATAGACCCATCATGAACGAAAAACCCTTTTCTCAAACAGAACAAACATATCTACGAATTGATTCACCCTAACAACATTAGCTACAAGAAAGAGTAGGATACACCAAAGCGTTAAAATGAAGCATTTACAAACCAACGATTTACTTCATTTTCTACCTAGATAAAAACATAACAACCATTACTAAGTATAAAACAGAGAATGTTTGTTATTTCCAGAATTAGATATTAAAAATTACATAGGCTCGGTAGCTTCTTCCCATAGTCAATAAGTTTTACAAATTTATTTAAACACCCACAGGCCATACGCCCTAAACCCTACAAAAAACCCTGAGTATTGTATCATTCAAATCACCATGAAATTTAGTGTTTAGTGAAGCCAAGAGGTTGTCTAGGAATCCTCGCCACTCCAAATGGAAAGCCATTACACCACAAACAACACATCCCCAAACCTCTTTCAAAACCCAGAACGACCACTCTTAGGTGAGGGACATATAAGCTTGGGCTTACCCGAGTTTGGGTGGAAAGTATTCTTTCCTTGTAGCTCCAAACCCCGACCAAACACTACGCCATAATGTCACAAGCCAAGTCAAGGGATTAATACGTGAAACATGTTAATAAATAAAACAAACATAGATACGAGACCATATAGGAGAAACACATACCTTTGGGGTTACTGTGCAACACTAGGACCTTGTCAATGCAACCATTACTTATCCCACGCCATTTCCAAAGACCACCGAATAGGGAGCTCGATCCCCTGCTCCAAAATAGCTTGCAAAGAGGTTTTTGAAACCCTCTAGTTTCCGCTTATACCTTGAAGCCAGCGTGGAGGGTGACCGTGATTCCTTCAAATGCCACACTTAATGCACCAAATACCTCCACTAACATCTAGATCGAATATCCATTCCCTATAGTTGTAATTGCTTCCAAATTGTGGTTATGTATTTTTTATGCATATACCATTTGGTTCCAAAATTTTAAACCTTTACAACTTGGGCAAGTTAGCCTTTTAAATTACTTTTAGCATAGGTTGTTCCTTAGCACCTTTCTACAAGGAATTTCTTCATGTTTTAGTTAATAATGAAGTAAGTAAGCCCAATCTCATAAGAGTCCTTCATACCTTTTTGTTGGGACGTTATCCAACCACCCTTTTCATACTAGAAGCATAGTTAGTATAGCCACAACTTTTAACTTAAAAGAGACTAAGTTATGCGTTAAGTCAAAACATCCATTATAAACAAGCATGTAGTAATTAGACAGAACAGGAAAATAAACATCAGTACAAAAAATGAGAAACATCATCGCATAATAAAGGATATAAATATCACAGTAAGAAAATAAGCCACCATGCATTAATCAACAAAAGGAACCCAGATCAAGAATATAAGTATCTCTCATAATAAGTTTAAACAGTTCTAAAGTTAATTTTAAACTGAACCTTAGATCTTAGTGATTTTATCAACCCATTAATTCTTATTTTTATTTTTATATTTAAGGGACATTACGAGTGGTATCGAAGTGGTATCAAAGCCCAGTTACAACACTAAGAGACCTTTTGGGCTCACTACAAAAGACATCCGCTGCAGAAATGTATTTCAAGAATATACTTATGATTTTTACAAAAACTAACATAATTTTTTTTACGGACTGACTAAACATTTCAGGTATAAACACAATCTAAATCATGAACGCAGAAGAAAACAACAGTAGACACGAGAACTTGAATTACCCACCCCGAGAAGAAGAACACATGGTGGAACTGAATTCAGATTTGATGAAGACACTACAAAGTTTACAAGTAGATTTACAAAGTTTTAAAGATGACAACATGAATGAAAGACGAGAACAACAAGCAATCAACGAAGCTCTACTTCAGAGATTGACAGGGGTAAACCCCCATAGACAATCCACCCATTCAACAAACATATCGAAAGAAAACTATTGTCACACAAAAAGGTCCAACAATCCTTAAGAGGAGGGACGAGAAGAACACACACCTGATTTTATGGAAGAAGACTATAAAATCTCTTCTAGTAATGGTTCACCCTCCCCTTGCAAGAAAAGGCAGAAAAATGATGATAGTTTGCAGGGAGAGTTATGAAATATCAAAGACCCAACATATGAAGGAGAAATGAATAAAGGGGAAAAGGATGAAGAGTGGCTATTAGGAATGAATACATATTTCCGAGTGCACAATTATTCCGGTGAGATGAAGGCGGGACTCGCCATTTATAACTTAAACGGAAAGGAAACAAGGTGGTGGAGATACCTAAAGCATACTAAAAAGCACGAAGTAAAAGATATCAGATGGAGCACTTTCAACAATTTGTTTCAAGACAAGTATATGTCAGAACGGTTCTTTGACAAAAAGATCAAAGAATTCCATGAACTGAGGATGGGATCCCTAACCATGGATGCCTTCATCAATAGATTTTTGGATGTGCTACATTATGTACCATACATAAAACATGAAAAGGTCAAGATACAACAATTTTTGGGATGTCTTCCTCCCAATTTTCAAGAGAAAATTGAGTTCAGCATTCTCAAGACTCTAGACATAACATTGCACAAAGCTAAGCTGTGCTACGAACATGGAAAATCGAGAAATGATAACATAAACATAAGACAGAACAGATTCTGGTCCTTTTTCGACAACCGAAGACCAGGTTTTAGGCCACCTGTTGGCAGGCGGTTTGGTAAGGAAGAGTCGCAGCATCGCCGATGCTGCGACACATCAGAAGAGGTCATGGAAGGCAGAGGAATAGACTATTTTATGTATTTTTGAGTCGATTGTACCGCAGTAGGTGGGTTTTTGGGTCATTGGACCATATGAGATGTATTTTTGAGTTGATTGTACCGCAGTAGGCGGGTTTTTTGGGTCATTTGGACCATGTCAATTAGATTTTGGGTCAATTGTCAAGGCGTCAGTTAGGAAGTTGTTAGTAAGTGGACAAGCACTGTAAAGGAGAAAGCCTATATATAGACAAGAAGTTGTAGGTCGGGAGAGCGGCAGCAGAGGAAAAAGAAAGATAGATCTTGGAGATATGGGTTTTGCATATGTTATGAGATCTAGTTTTGTCGAGATATTGTATCAGGGTTTTTCTGGAGTAATATGACATGACAGAACTATTTTGGTGAAATACCGTGTGTATCTTTTGTATTAATGCCTAATGTGATGATTTCTTGCTGCAGTTAACCTTGTAATGTTATATCTGTCTTGTTGCAAAGAATGATTCTATTACAAAATGATATTGATGTTAATCTTGAATGCATAAGATCTGTTTTGGATAATACGATAAATAAGTTAAAAATGCAAATGCCGCAACACCCTCCTTCATTCGGCGGAAACATGGTTCCATCCACTCTCCCTTGATCGCCTCGGGTGAGACCTCATCTGCTCTACAGGTGTTGCTGGGCAGGGTCAAACCTGTCCGGGCCAGTGCTCAGGGAGATCGCGGTGGGTTGGTGTCGACAGTGATGAGAACCCCTGTCGACTGGGTTTGAGTCAACAAATGGCTACGTCATCGGGACCATGTACGAAGTGAAAGGAGGACATGTTGTGGCACCCGACGAAACCGGAGATCCAAGAATGGTTTGATCAGAAGTTGCAGGAATTCGCTGAAGAGGAAAGCCAAAACAATCGGATGATAGTAGGATAGTGGGTAGATAGATACATTCATGACAGTCCACATGAATGGTTCTTCTGTGAGTTCCTGGTCCTATTGTTCGAATGGTTGGAAAGATTGACCTTCCAAAAGAGGAACTTCCAAGGTGGTGAACCGACGACCTGGACCCCTGAATTGATTCAGGAACTGCAGGAAGTTGATAATAAAGCATCGTGGGCTATCGAAGTGTGGTTCGATAGCATCCTAGAGGGCTATATCACAGAGTTCACGGTTGATACTCAGAATTCCTATAGTGAAGAGGAGAGATATTTTTTTTGCGAACCTCGGGACAGGTTTTTACTTTCGCTTCAACTGTCAATCAAGATGCTTATTTGCGAAAAGGGTATATTGAAGATGCATCTTGATCAGTAGACAACCTAGTGGGCAGAGGCCGTGGGTACCGCGACAGTCGGGGGGCAGTACATGGAATGTTAAGTGGTAGATGGGTGTAGGTCATGATGAGACTGTGAGTGAAGCCGAGGAAGAAAGTGGTCTTACGAGTCGAGGAGCGAGGTTCCGATAGGAAAAGAGGTAGAGGACAGGAGAAGGTCCTGCTACAGTAGAACTGCAAGACCATGAAGGAAGACCACATGGGACGAAGCGACCTCACAGTCTTGACAAGGACAAACCCCAGGATAGAGGCAGGATCAAACCCCAGCACCAACGTACCCACACCTCTGCTCACTATCTCTCAGATAGCAAGAAATACCACTTCGATACCGCCAAGTTCGTCAATCCCATAGAAGTTAATTGGTAGTAGTATATTGAAAGGAGGGAGGAATCCCAAAATGGAGGGCGATGATGCTAAGTTATCATTGTTCCACAGGAGTGGGACAGACAACCTAAAACAATATTAGTTTTTGTGTGAAGCGGTTTGGACCATAAAACAGATCACCGATGATGCTGCTAAAAAAGGAAAGTTAGCGATGACTCTGCGAGGTTGTGCATTAGATTGGTTTATGAAGTTTCTTCTAATCCCTATAGGAGCCCCAGAGAAGTCGTTGGATGAGATTTGGGATGGGCTGATTGTCGAATTTAGAAAGCCCAAGTGTGAGGCTCAATATATTATGGAATTGAAAGAAATTAAGTAGTATCCCAATGAGACGGTATGGGGTTTCGAGCAGCGATTCAAGACACCAATGGAAAAGGTTAGTTTTGATATGAGTGCCATCCAACATAAAGAATGGTTCATCGGAGCACTGCTACCACATATTTGGCTACCACTGATGCAACAAAACATCTCGACGCCCAGTGAAGCTCTAGAGATTGCAATGCGATTGGAGGCATCGCCGATTGGAGAAAATGCAACCGAGATGTCACAGATACAAACACAGCTCGCTAACTTAACTATACAGCTGCAAGATTTGAAGTAGGGCAAGGAGCGGTGTGAAGATGTCTGGTGTATGCGATGTCGAGGAGAAGGGCATACGAAGGACAATTGCCTAGACTTCTGCAATTATTTTGTTTCAGGAGCGCCAAATCCATTGAATGGTGGTAGCATGTCGTGGTTTCGCGTTTGCCATGTGTATGGGCACAGCCATGACAATTGCTCATATATGCAGAAAATGGTCACCATCCCAAGGAATCTTTATTGTACATTCTATAAATTAGTGGGTCATGACGACAAGGATTGCTGTGCATATGGGTTGCTACAAGAAAGAATGTGTGATGCGTTCTATGTAAATGACGACCAGCGTGCTGTACAACATCCACAAATGTAGGTAGCACAGCCGCTACCTCAATCGCAGATGCAGTTTGTACCGCAATAGCAGCAACCGCCACAGTTCATTCCGCAATATGCTCCAATGCAGATGGCTCCACAGCAGCCACAATATGTACAACAACCGCAATATGCACAACAAGGGCAAGGAATGCAGCCGGCACCAATGCAACAATAGTTCAACCAACCACAGTACCAACAACAACGAGGATTCCGGGGACGATACCGGGGAGGCCATGGCGGAGGATTTAGTCATAGAGGAGGATGAGGTGGTCGCGGACCTGTTCAATGCTATCACTGTGCGGTATGGGGCCACTACCAACGAGACTTTCCACTACTACAGAACCAGTGTACATTCTGCTTTGTTAATGATCACATGGTTGAGAATTGTCCATAGTTGATTGCATGATGGCAAGCAAGAAATAATCCCCAGTTGCAGACCTAGCCCTAGGCACAGCAGCCTGCCCAGAACCAAGTGCAGCAACCAGTGCAGAACCAAATTATGTGGCAGAATCAGAATCAGAATGTGAACCCATCCAGGAATCCGCCGTTGAACCAGACCCAGGGTGCAAATATCGCGACAATTTCTGCAGATCCAAGACTGCAAGATGCTTCTGTTGCCGTGGTCACTTGCAAAGGAAAGACAACTGGACTGGATAAATCAATTATCAAGTTAGCTAGACAAAAGAAGGTATCATTTGACATTGATGCGGAGTGGGAGACGTTTCTTCAAGCACAACGTGCACTAGAAAACGACCGAGGTAAAGCTGTTGTGTATGACATGCCCTCTACTTTTGATGCTACTTTAGAGGCCGGCCCATCACAACGGTTTAGCACACTTCGAGCATTATTGGAACATTGTTTGTCCCTAGAAAGAGATCCCGACGTTCTTGCTGCGATTGAAGCCTTGTTGTGACGACCGGCCCAGGATCAACAAGAGCTCACGGTTAATTCCTTGCAACGACGGAAGACGGGTAAGGAGATGCGGATGAATATTCAAATTGGTGACTACGATGTTGATTCGGTTATTCTGGACCTTGGTTCAGATGTCAACATCTTGACCAAGCAGGCTTGGAAGAAGATGGGGAGACCCCCATTGAGTTGGTCTCTTGTACAGCTCCGATTAGCTAATCACGCTAAAGTAACACCAATTGGGAGAGTTCCACGAATGGTGGTGGACATTGAGGGAATGAAAAAATATGTCGACTTTGATGTAATAGAAGTAGTCGAGGGAGGAAGCTCTTATCTAGCATTATTGGGGATTGGGTGGGATAATGATAGTGGAGCTGTAATCAACTTCAAGCAATGGATGATGACTTTTGAAAATCGTGATCTCAGAGTTATCCCCCCATTGGATTCGGCTGAAGGAGGCTGCTACATAGAACCAGTGCAGGACGACGATCCCAGTGGATGGGACCATGCATTCAATATTTCTAAAGATTATACCCATCCAACTACCAACGACGAGTTGGGATGGCGTAGTGACAGCTCTACGTCTTCTGACTCTGATGATGCACTAGAATATTAGCAGAACTACTTGCACGAGGTATCGCTCCGTAAGTGCGGGTTGGTCACATAGTTATTATGATGTGTCGCAACTGAAACGGTTACACTACCAATATATGAAGGGCTTCCTGGCTTATTTGACTTTCTGAAGGAGTTCGAAGAAAGAGTTTCCAAACATCAGCAATTGTTGGCATTGAACGAAGCATTGAAGGCTGCTCCAACACGCTGGTGGGAAACACACAAGGAATCCATTGATGGATGGTTGAAATGCCAAAGATTGATGATGGTACACTTTGGTGATACCGAGGCCTACCACACTGGGAAGTATGATGGTCGAGACAACCCTAGTGGTCATTTGATGGAGTGTCAACGGTTATGGGTATCGTGACCAAAAGATGAGTGGGTCCATGCTTTTATCCATACATTTGATGAGATGCCGTGATCATGGTATACTGCAGCTGAGTTGCTAGGGGAAATTTGTACTTGGCTGGAGATCACAGTGTGTTTTACCCATACATTCAGTTTTGCAGATGTTGATCCAGAGGTCAATAATGCATTACAACTCATCCGTGATGTAATTCTGCAGGTTGTCCCGGTGGCCTATCTTCCAGATCCGCATACGCACTGCCAGATGTAGTCTCTCATGGAATGCTACAATATCAGTAGTGGTCCAGAAGATGGTGATGATCCGCAAAATGTGAATATCCCGGAATCAGAAGGAAGTCGTGCTATGGTACCCCCTGATGTGCCAAGTGATCCTATTAGTCAGCTGCTGAAAATCCACAAGATTAACATTGGGCCAGAGGACACTCTGAAGTTCACAAATGTCAGGGATTACTGGGATGATGAGCTGATAAGCAAGGTCACTGATTTTCTCCATGAGTTTCAGGATGTATTTCCGACAAAGTTTTCCTACATGAAGGGGATCCTGGGCGACTTAGGGGAAATGAAGATTCAATTAAAACCAGATGCTAAGCTGATCCGACAGTGACCCTATTGATTGAATCTACGACATAAGGAGAGGGTCAAGGTAGAATTGGATCACATGCTGGACGTTGGTATCATTGAACCGGTTGAGGAGTCGGAATGGATTAGTCCTATGGTGGTACAGGATAAGAAGACTGACAAAGTGCACATTTGTGTCGACCTCAGGAAGCTAAATGATGCATGTTGGCACGATCCGTTCCCAACCCCATTTACTGACGAAGTGCTCGAAGGTGTGGGTGGCCTGGAGATGTACTCTTTCAAATATGGGTTCTCTGGCTACCATCGAATCCGCATTGCCAAAGAAGACAACAGTAAGACAACTTTTGTTACCAAATGGGGCTGCTTTCAATACACCGTGATGCCATTCGGCTTGAAGAATGCGCCTGCGATATTTTCGCGGGTTGTTGTTGCTGCATTCAAAGATTTCATTCATAAATTTTTATAGGTATACATGGACGATTGGACGGTCTATGGGTTGGTCTACGATAATCTGGCGAATTTGCGATTGATGTTGGAGTGATGCCGGCAGCATCAGATATCGTTGAGCTTAAAGAAGTGTATCTTCTGTGCACCGTTTGGCATAATGTTGGGTCATATTGTGTGTAAGCAAGGATTGTTGGTTGACCTAGTAAAGATTGCTCTTATTCTGAGTTTGACACCACCCACTACTATTAAGAAGCTACGGGTGACGCTGGGACACACAGGGTATTATCGCATGTTCATGAGCGGTTATGCTACGATTACTGCCCGTATGTAGAAGTTGCTGAAAAAGGATGCGACATTCCAGTGGAGCCCTGAATGTCAGGATAGCTTTGAGACACTAAAAACGAAGATGGCTTCGACGCCGATATTAGTATTTCTTGACTGGAGTAAGGAATTCCATGTTCACGTTGATGCCTCATTGATCACGTTGGGAGTAGTATTGGCCCAGCCCGGAGAAGGGGATATTGATCACCCCATTGCTTTTGCCAGCCAAACGTTGTCATCTACAGAAAGAAACTACACTACTACAGAGAGGGAAGGTCTAGCAATGGTTTACGATTTGCAAAAGTTTCACCATTACTTACTGGGAGGCCATTTCAAGATGTTCACAGATCATTCTGCATTAAAATACCTGGTCAATAAGCCTTTGTTGGGGGGGAAGATCTATCAATGGCTACTTCTATTTCAGGAGTTTTATTTTGAAGTAATTGTGAAGCCAGGGCGGTTAAATGTTGGCCCGGATCATCTCTCCTGGATTGAAACAGGGGAGGAGCCAACTACCATTGAAGATGGGTTTCCTAATGCACAATTATTTAAAGTGGAAATCGCTGATGGATATTTTGAAGAAATTGTTCAGTACCTAGCGACAGGTACCGCACCAGAAGAATTCACCACTCATCAGAAGAAGCAGCTGGTAGTCAAGGCTGTAGACTTCCAACTAATTGCAGGCACGCTATACAAGATGGGCGCTGATGAGATATTGCGACGATGCGTTTTGCCACATGAGAAAGCGCAGATCCTTTCTGAAGCACATGTAGGAGTGGCTGGAGGGCACTATGGTGGCCATGCGAGGGCAAGGAAGGTGCTTCAAGCGGGGCTCTGGTGGCCTACGCTGCATAGTGATGCGACAAATTATGCATGATCGTGTGATGTTTGTTAGAGAACCGGGAAGCCTTCCCGACGAGATGAGATGTCGTTGATGCCTCAGTTGACGTTGCATCCATTCGACAAATGGGCAGTAGATTTTGTGGGAACCATTAATCCCCCGGGTAAGCGCACTGGTGCTAGGTATATCATCATGGAAACTGATTACCTAACACGATGGGTAGAAGCTGCACCAGTCATTGATTGTTCTGCGGACACAACAACATGGTTTCTCTTTGACCACGCCGTCACTCGCTTTGGCTACCCTAAGATATTGTTGAGTGATCAAGGCAACCACTTTATCAATCACACCATCAACGCACTGATGGAGGAATTGCAGATCCAACATAAGAAGAGTACACCCTATCATCCGCAGGCGAATGGCATGGTGGAGGCTTTCAATAAGATATTGGAGCATGCGCTGACAAAGCTATTTAACGTGAACCGGGATGACTGGAATCTAAAAATCCTAGGAGTATTGTGGGCCTATCGCACCACATGTAAATGACTGATATGGAAGACACCATTCAAGCTAGTATATGGGAAAGAGGAGGTTATTCCTATGGAATATATCATTCTAAGTCTGTGCATAGCGGTAGCAACTGGCATGGATGATCAAGCAACATTAGAGGAACGTCTTGTACAGTTAGTACAGCTGGAGGAAGATCACTTCATCGCCGATTTCCATCAGGGTGTGGAGAAGGATTGTCAGAAAGCTTGGCACGATCGCCATATCAAGAACAAACAATTTCAACAAGGTGATTTGGTGTTGTTGTATGACAACAAGTTTATGAAACATCCAGGAAAGTTGTAGATGCATTGGCTTGGTCTATATCGCATTAGTGGCCTTACTTCAGGAGGAGCGGTATAGTTGCAGCAATTGGATGGAGCGATGCTCCCCAAGTTGATTAATGGTATCAAGTTGAATCCCTATCGCTCAGGATTGGAACAACGTGATGCCTGAGTTGCATCAGGAAAAAAAACAAAAAAAAAACAAAAAGAAGTGGATTGATTGGTGACAGGATGGCACACCAACAAGTATGGAATGTGGAAGCAAGGAGGCTTCTGCTGCAAGTTTGGAGCAGTCTGCGACAAGTAGTAACGTTGTGCTTGGGTCACATCTAAAATCATTACGTAGATCGGTTTTTTCCCTTTTTGACAGATATGATCGTTCATCGATTTCAATTGTGTCAGAAGAACGCACGTTTGGAATCAGGGATACACCGAGGCAGCATGGCCGATGGCACCTGAAAGGATGGTTTGCATGGTTGGAACAACATATCCACCACGGCAGCATGTCCATAGAGATGCTTCGCACATTTTTGCATGTAGGGAATCAGGCGGAGGTACGTTTCCTCCAAAGTCAGGCTAATCATCATACGAAATAGTGGAATATTATGATTACCCTGGAACGCGCACAAGTGGTGCAACGGATTACCGAGGCAGATGAATGACTGAATGCGCTATATAAATATAGGACCTAAGGAGAGTAAGAACACATAGGTTGTTTCAGTTAAGAGGGGTTATGCTATGAAAGGCTCCATCATTTTGCTAAGTTAGGAATTCCAAGGAGGTTGTCGAAATGATCCATTTTATTTTGTATGGTAGCACACCCGATGCGCTCAGAGCCAGAACCACGAGTGTCCATGAGTAGCTGGAGAAAGCTATGCCTCAGACACTCCGGGGTTACAAGCATGAAGTTTCATCTGATATTTCTAGGCAGTTGGTGATGGTTTGAAGTCTCGTGGTCCCTATGACCACATGAAAGGTGGAGGTCGTCGGCCCTAGGTCCCTGTAACCTGTGCTTACTGGTGCATAACAGATGTACCAGAACCACTGGCTTGTTTTACACCCTGGCGTTGCTTGCAAAATTCCTCTCCATCTCCAATTGGTCTCTCGAGACTGGAGGATGAGTTTGCAAAGCCTGCAACAGTAAGCAGGGAAGATTCCACTTTTGGGTAAGAAGTACATGACAGTGAGTAGATGATCAGTGTACCAGAAGGAGCAGAACAACACCGCGCGATCCAGATGGCAAGAACAGTTGTAGAACTCAAGTTTCGCCTAGTAGAGTAAAGACCACAGAGTCCACTATATCCAATTGACGTGGCTCGAGGGTGAGCCACAAGATTGTGTTGGGGGCCTGTTGGTAGGCGGTTTGGTAAGCAAGAGTCACAGCATCGCCAATGCTGTGACACGTTAGAAGAGGTCACAGAAGGCAGAAGAATAGACTATTTTATGTATTTTTGAGGTGATTGTACCGCAGTAGGAGGGTTTTGGGTCGTTGGACCATATGAGATGTATTTTTGAGTTGATTGTACCGTAGTAGGTGGGTTTTTGGGTCATTTGGACCATGTCAGTTATATTTTGGGTAAATTGTCCAGGCGTTGGTTAGGAAGTTGTTAGTAAGTGGACAAGCATTGTAAAGGTGGAATCCTATATATAGACAAGAAGTTGTAGGTCAGGAGAGAGGCAGCAGAGGAAAAAGAAAGATAGATCTTGGAGATATGGTTTTTGCGTATGTTATGAGATCTGGTTTTGTCGAGATATTGTATTAGGGTTTTTCTGGAGTAATATGACATGACGGAACTGTTTTGGTGAAATACCCTGTGTATATTTTGTATTAATTCCTAATGTGATGATTTCTTGCTGTAGTTAACCTTGTAATGTTATATTATCTTGTTGCAATGAATGATTCTGTTACAGAATGCTATTGATGTTAATCTTGAATGCATAAGATCTATTTTGGAAACTATGATAAATAAGTTAAGTAATCAAATGCTGCAACACTCTCCTTCATTCAACGAAAACATGGTTCTATCCACTCTCCCTTGATCGCCTCGGGTGAGACCTCATCTACTCTGCAGGTGTTGCTGGGCAGGGTCAAACCGATCCGGGCCGGTGGCCAAGGAGATCGCGGTGGGTTGGTGTCGAAAGTGATGAGAACTCCTGTTGATTGGGTTTGACTCAACACCACCACCATACCGGAAATAGAATAATAGTTTCCCACCGAACAAAAATTTCAGCCGAACTAGTGCACGGCGAAATGTGCCCACACCAAACACCAACATAATGGCTTTTAATAAAGAAGGCAAGGTTTCCCTGCTACCAGTTAGTTGTTGGAAATGCCAAGGGCCCGACTACTTTAGAGATTGTCGCAACAAAACAGATGGGGTTTTACACAACTTACAAGAAAACCCATTGGTAGGGGACATGCTAGGGACACCAAGAATTTATGCAGCACTTGATGACCAACAAGCGAACCATCAAGCCACTATGGTCGAGATAGAAGGTAAGGTTTCAAACACAACTATTTCAATTTTGATAGACACCGGTGCTTTCCAAATCTATCTTCCCCCCAAAATTGTGGAGACTTGTAAACTAAACCGAGAGAAACACGGGAAACCATGCAAGGTACAACTAGCCACTGGTACCAAACGGAAAGTCTCAGAACTAGTTAAGGAATGTGAGAAATATATGAACGGTTTTCCAACTAAGGTAGATTTAAATATCTTACCGCTAGGATCATATGATGTACTTATAGGCATGGACTGGTTGGAACAATACCATGTCCTTCTTGACTATTTGAACAATTCACTCCTATGCACAGCTGGCCAAGGGAATCAAAGATAGATCCAAGGCATACCCAAGAAGGTTTTCGTCAGGCAGATATCTTCCTTACAAGAAAAGAAGTGCATAAGGAAGGGTTGTAAAATTTTTGCAGTTAACATTCAAATCATAGAAGCCGAGAGATAACAAAAAATCGAGGATTTCCCATTCCTTGTGGATTTCAAATACGTATTCCCCGAGGAAATACCAGGACTACCACTCAGGAGGGACTTAGAATTTTCCATAGAATTAACACACGGATCCGTACCAGCTTCCAATGCCCCATACCGCATGAGCACACTAGAGTTGGTGGAGCTCAAGCTACAGTTACAAGATTTGATCGAAAAAGGTTACATCCGACCGAGTGTGTCTCCTTGGGGAGCACCGATACTCTTTGTAAATAATAAGGATGGGATAATGTGGATGTGCATCAATTACTGACAGCTCAACAAGTTGACCATCAAGAACTGATATCCACTCCTTAGGATCGATGACTTGTTTGATTAAGTCAGAGGGGCGACGATCTTTTCAAAGATCGACTTGTGATCCGGATACCACCAGGTGAGGATCCATGACAAAGACATTAGTAAAACTGCCTTTCGAACTCGATACTACCATTACGAGTTCGTGGTGATGCCTTTCAGATTGACCAATGCACTGTCCAATTTCATGTGCATGATGAACATCATCTTCAGAAAATATTTGGATAAATTCGTATTAGTCTTTATCGATGACATATTGATTTACTCCAAAAGTAAGGAGGAACATGAGGAGCACCTCTGGATTGTGTTACGCGTGTTACAGGAACACCAAATTTACGCCAAGTTTAGCAAGTGTGATTTCTACAAACCAAAAATATAGTCTTTGGGTCACATCATTTCCGAGAAGGGAATAGTGATCAACCTGGAAAAGATTAAAGCCATCGAGGAATGGCATACACTGACTTGCGTAACTGACACAAGGTCATTCTTAGGATTAGCAGGTTGCTACCGGAATTTCATTGAGAACTTCTCACGGATTTCTTGTCCTATGAATTCCTTATACAAAAAGGCAAACAAATTCCTTTGGACGACCAAATCCGAAGAAAGCTTCCAAAAACTAAAACAACTTTTGCTAGCATACCTATATTATGAATTGCTGATCTCGATGGGGATTTCGTTGTTTGCATGGATGCAAGCAAAGAAAGACTCGGTGGATTCCTCGTGTAGAATGACTTTTCAATCTGCTAGGAGTCAATGAAGTTAAAAGAACACAAACAAAACTACCCCACGCATGATCTTGAATTAGCCACCATCATCGACGCTTTAAATATGTGCAGACACTACCTCATGGGGAAGAAGTTCCTATTGAAAACAGACAATATGAGTTTGAAGTATTTATTTGAACAAGCTGACCTAAATGGTAGGAAATCCAGATGAATGGCCTTCCTTAGCGAGTAACACTTTGAGTTGAAACACATAAAAGCGAAGGAGAAAAAGATCACTAATTCTCTAAGTCGACGAACTCATATGTTATATGAGGTAACTGTGAGTCAAACCTATTTAGAGTTGCTCAAAAGGATTAGAACAACAAGTAGGGATGACCAATTCTATGTCGAAATCCTTAAAAATATTCAGGAGGATAGGTTATTCCAACAACAAAAGGAATATAGGATCGACGAGTCAGGGTTGTTATGGTCGAAAGAGCGACTCTATGTCCCGGATGATGAAGACATTAGGTCTACAAGTTTAATAGAGTTTCATCAAAAACCCTACTCGGGACATCCAAGATAGCAAAATATGATATCGGCAGTTAATAAACACTTATTCTGGCCTAAGTTAAAGGCCGACATAGATTTGTTCATTGCCAAATGCCAAGAATGCCAACTAGTCAAAGCAAAACACCAACACCCTTCAGGGTTACTATAATCACTACCCATTCCAGAGTAGAAGTGGGAGGGTTACCAAATAGAAAGAAACAAAATGATTCCATTTTTGTAGTGGTCTACAAGTTATCCAAAGCAATGCACTTCATACCAATAAAATGGACATACAAAGTTGTCCACATTGCGGACATATTCTTAAAAGAAATCCTCTGATTGCATGGGATACCCAAGGCAATCATCTCGGATAAGGACATGAAATTCACCAGTAATTTTTGGAGATCCTTGTTCTCCAATTTGGAGACACAATTAAATTTCAGTACAACTTCCCATCCATAGACAGACAAAAAGACAGAGCAGGTAAACCAGATCTTAGAGGATATGCTTAGAATGTGCGTAATGAAAAATCCCACTAAATGGGAGGATTATTTGCACCTCACAAAGTTTGCATACAACAACGAGTACCAGACCTCTTCCAATTGACACAAGGCGCCTTATCACAACAAGGTTCTTGCTTAACATTACACATGACACAACCACAATGCTCACACAAAAAAGATGTAAAGCAGGATACCAGAAGTGGCTTATATTACTTCTACCAATCGGTTACAATGAGGAATAGTTGTAAATACAAACAACTAACTATCGATTGGCCTTAGCCGTTTCAATACAGAAGTAACTACGATGTGTTCTCTTAGTGTGTCAAAATCACCCTTTCCTGGTTCACTACGGAACACTGAGCTATGGCTCGATCTCCTCTGCGTTCGGAACCTATGTGACTGTTCTCTCCAATATATAGAACTTCTCCCCGAACTCTACTCTGCAACTCCAACACAATGGAATTGTCCTTTGCTCTACATTCATGCACAATTCTTCTACCCTGCTGCTACTATTGTTCCCGAGACCACTGCGATCCCCAAGACACGCATCCCCTGTCAGCCGATCCTTCCATGATCCTGCAGACCTGCAACTATCAGCACCGCTGCCGTGGTGCACAACCTCATCTACCTGCACTAACTGCCATTAACTTCCCTAGTGTTGATGTATATGTAACTTTAGAATTTATTTCATATATGTATATTGTATCCCTATAGAGAGGTTATTATTCCTCTGTACGAAAGTGTTGTCATTTGTATTTATAAGTTTCGCAAGTGTCGTAACTTATATATGATGGGTTATTAGACCACCAATTGTGGGGTCATCCCTAAGTTGAGTTACCATGGGTTATTAGATTCTCCTAGAGAAGTCAGTCCTGTTAGGTTATTAGGAAAGTAAAGTCAGTGTATAAATAGACTGAGGGTGTCACTCTATTTGATCATTCACTTACTCATCTATTCTCTCGCTTGAGTGATGTGCACTAGTGGAGGAGGAGAAGTTGCTAAGGAGACTATCTCTTGTACTTGGGTCTTGTATCATTGCTCTTTCTATCTCTGAGGAAGTTGCGGGGTTTTTCACCTCCTTGATTTTCCCTGAGGAAACTCTATGTCTATTGTCTCTTGTGCTTGTCTCCTGTGATTGATATGCTATACTTGTTATTCTCTCAGATAAGATCCTAGATCATATTGAATTAATGCTCAAACTCTAACATGGTATCAGAGCTAACTTGAGAAGAAAACACTGTGCAGCTGCGGAATCTAGGGCTTCTTTATTTTTGGGTTTCTCTCCACATATATTCAAAGGCAGGAGGCTAGATGGACTCTCCTAGCAAGGGCGCATCTTTTTGTTGAGACATATCTCAATTATGAGCATTTTCAGTTTTTGACATAAAAATTAGGGTTTCTGCAAAAATTGGAATTTCTGAAATCTGAGACCATGGCTGGAAGATCCTCTGAAAAATTGAAGTTTAGAGCTTTGGATCGAACTTTTTGGTTGGGTGAAGCTCCGGGAAATTAAAACCCTAATTCAGGGTCCTCTCGAGTGAATCCAGAAGTTTCAAGAGCAATTTTGCGGGGTGAAAATTTGCAGATTTCAAAATCTGAGTATACCAGCTTGACCAGCTCAGCAAGGTGCATCTTTTTATTCTTTCAGAAAGTTGAAATTCAAAGTTTGAATTTTTAGGGTTTCTCTGACAAACCCTAATCTAGCTCGAGATCCAGTTTTCAGCAAATCAAGTGGTAAGACCTACTAAATTTTCTATTTCCATTTGAAGTACTCTTTAAGATGTCTCACCACACCAAGCTTGAGGATAAGCTTGAAGGGGATGATAAATTCCGATCATGGAAGTATCGGATTGGGTTAATCCTATAAGAAAATGAATTGGGAACCTACATAAGTGAAGAGGTTCCAGTTCCAGAGGGAGAAGAGGCTAAGGTCTTACACAAGAGGAACTTGGTCAAGGCTAAGAGAATCATTGTTGATTCTATCAGAGACCATCTCATACCACATGTGTCATCTCTGAAGACAACTAAGGAGATGTTTGATTCCTTGACCAAGCTATTTGAAGGAAAGAACATAAATCGAAAGATGACCTTGAGGAATCAACTAAAGAATGTCAAGATCCAGAATGCAGAGAACATGCAGTCTTATTTTTCAAGGGTATCCCAGATAAAAGAACAACTTGAAGTTGTGGGAGAAGATATAGAGAATGGATAAGCGAGGATGACCACTCTTAATGGCCTTCCTAGGTCATGGGATTCCTTCATCTAAGGAATTTGTGCTAGAAAGAAACTTATCACATTCAGTAGGCTGTGGGAATAATGCTCACAGGAAGAAGCTCGGATTATAGCTCGAGAAGAGAAGATGGGGAATGAGGATCAAGCCGTCACAACACACTCCAAGAAGCATGATGACAAGAAATGGCATCATCATAGTAAGAAAGAAAGGCACCACCATCAGAATCAGAGGGGTAACCCCAAACCTCGAAGAAACATGTCCTACATCCGATGTTATAAATTTCATGAGAAGGGACACTATTCTAGGGATTGTCCCAAAAATAATAAAGATGGCTCTCACAAGAAGAAGAGAAACAAAAGAATACATCATGCTCACACTACAGAGGATGGTGAACCTCCCAGGAAGAGGGGTACGGAAGAAAGTGAAGATTCTTCAAGTGATGAAGAATATGTTTTGATTTCTTCCCTCGCTGGTACTATTACTCATGGAATCAACGATTGGATTATGGATAGTGGGGCTTCCAAACATATGACAGGATTCAAGGGATCATTTGTGAAACTATCTGAGCATGAATCACCTCATAAGGTGAAACTTGGGGATGACTACCAGTATCCATTAAAAGGAAGTGGTGACACCTCCTATATGCTAGACTTTGGAAAACCTATGAAGATGAAAGATGTACTATATGTTCCAGGCCTCAAGATGAATATTCTCTCCATATCTGCATTGGATGCAAAGGGGATAAGAGTTTCATTTGTAGATGGCCAAGTACCCATGTGTCCTAAAGGTAAAACCATTAGTGATGCAGTGGTGATTGGAGAGAAAGAGGGAGGATTATACAAATTGAAGGGGAAACCTGAACATGCCATGGTACATGAATCCATGGAGCCAAGTGAAGTTTGGCAGAGAAGGCTTGCTCATGTGCACTATAGAGCACTTCCAATAGAAATCAAAGCAATAGAGGGTCTTCCTGAAATCCAATCAAAGCATGAAGGTATTTGCAAAGGATGTACAAAAGGAAAGAACACAAAGAAGACATTTCCAAGTAGTGAAAGCAAAGCAAAAAGAATATTGGAGATTATCCACTCTAATTTTTGCGGTCCAATGTCTTCCATCTCTCTGAGTGGGTATGTATATTATGTTTCCTTCATTGATGATTTCTCTAGGAAGACTTCAGTTTATTTCTTGAAAAATAAATATGAAGTGTTTGATAAATTCAAGGAATTCTAAGCCTTGATAGAAAATCAAACTGATAAGAAGATCAAGATCTTTAGATCTGACAATGGAGGAGAATTTACTTAAGGAAACTTCAAGAAGCTATGGAATGATTCATGGATTAAGAGGGAGTTGACTACTCATTACAATACACAACAAAATGGGGTTGTAGAAAGGAAGAATAGAACTATCATGAAAGCATCTAGTGAAATGCTTCATGACCAAGATATACTTATGGACCTATGGGAAGAAGCAGCAAGGACAACTGTATATGTGCAAAACATAACACCTCATAAGATACTTGAAAACAAAATACCAAAAGAAGTGTTCACTGGGAAGAAGCCAGAAGTTAGCCATCTCATAATATTTGGTTGTCCAGTGTACACACACATTCCAAAAGAAAAGAGGACAAAGCTAGATCCTTCAGGAAAGAAGGGCATCTTTGTGGGTTACAGTGAAAGCTCGAAGGCATACAGAATCTACATTCCAGGGTTCAAGAAGATTGATATCAGCAGGGATGTAACTTTTGATGAAGACTCAACATTCATCAAATCAAGGAAGACACCTGCTGAAGACAATGAAGAACCAAGAATACCCAAAACAAAAGACACCACCATGAATGAAGTTATTCTAGAAGAATATTGTGAGATAGAAGATCCACAAGGACCTGTAGATCCACCCCTTGAGAAGAAATCTTACAAGAGGAAACCAACATGGGCTAGAGAGCTCATCCAAGATGCAGAAAGGTATGGTATTCTAGAGGAAGAACACGGAGAAAGAAAAAGGAATAGGTCACATACCAACTATGTTGCCTTACTTTGTGATATTATGAACAAAGAACCTTCCAGTTATAAAGAAGCAGCAGAAAATAAAGAATGGAAGGATGCCATTGTCGAGGAATACCAGTCAACCATGAAGAATGATGTTTTGGATGTGGTCCGAAGACCTGAAGGGAAGTCTGTGGTGACTTCCAAGTGGATCTATAAGATCAAGCATGCTGCAGATGGTAGCATAAAGAAATACAGGGCGAGGTTTGTAGCTCGTGGCTTATCCTAGAAAGAGGGGATAGATTATGAAGAGGCTTTTTCTCCTGTAGCCATATACACTTCCATTAGAATAGTACTCACTCTAGCTGTGGTGATGAAGTGCAAGATACACCAGATGGATCTCAAGACAGCTTTCTTGAATGGTGTAGTCGAAGAGGAAGTGTATGTGGAGCAGCCACTCAGTTTTGAGACACATGACAGGAAGCCATATGTGTGCAAATTAAGGAAATCCTTGTATGGCTTGAAGCAAGCTCCTAAGACTTGGTATGGTAGGATAGAAAACCTTCTATCTAGCTTGCACTTTACCAAGTGTAAAGCAGATTCCAACCTTTTCTACAAGGTTGAGGAAGGCAATCCAGTGATACTCCTATTATATGTGGATGACCTGTTTGTGATAGGTGAGGATAGATTGATTGCCGACACGAAGAGGAAGCTTGCTACCGAGTTCGAGATGAAGGACTTGGGGATGATGCACTACTTTCTAGGCATGGAGGTGTGGCAGAGAGCAGATGGAATATTCCTTGGACAAGGGAAGTATGCAATAGAGATTCTGAAGAGGTTCAAGATGATGGACTGCAAGGCCATGGCCACAACTATGGCATCAAACCTGAAGCTTCTGTGTGATGCTTCATCTAAGCCAGTTGATGTCACGGTGTATCGTCAGATGATTGGGTCCTTGATGTACCTGATGAACATTAGGCCAGATATTTGCTTTGTTGTGAACACAATGAGCCAGTTCCTGACAGATCCGAGAAGTGTTCACCTGGTTGCTATAAAGCATATTCTGAGGTACCTGAAGGGTACAGTTTATTATGGGCTCAAGTATGATGTGAATCAAAAGTTTAACCTAGAGGTTTATGTTGATTGAGATTGGGTAGGCAGTGCCATTGATCGGAAGAGAACTTCGGGGTGCTGCTTCAGTATCAGATCCAGTATGATCTCTTGGTTTAGCAGCAAGCAGTCTTGTGTGGCACTAAGTACAGCCGAAGCAGAGTATGTTGCAGCTTGTTCAGCTAGCTGTGAATCAGTATGGCTTGGGAAGCTACTGTCTAAGTTATTTGATCTCCCATTGGATGCTACCTGTATCTTCTGTGACAACCAAAGTTGTGTGAAGTTGTATTAGAACCTAGTGTTCCATGACAAGTCAAAGCACATTGAGATCAAATATCACTATATCAGGGATATGGTGCAGAGAGGAGAAGTGAAGCTCATGTATGTTGCAACGAACGAGTAGATAGCCAATGTGTTGACCAAGCCACTAGCCAGAGTGAAGTTTGAGTACTTCAGAGAGAGACTTGGTGTACTTTAGATCGAGATTCCTTCCAAGGGGAAGTAATGAGTCCGGAGAGACAGATGCACATGAGCCATTCTTACATGGTGGTAGGAAAGTCTTCCCATGATAAGATGTAAGGGCTGGGCCATTCTCACATGGTTAGAGAAAATTCCTTCCATGGTGACATGTAAAGGGTGGGTGTGGCTTTTCCTACATGGTCAGAGGAAAGTCCTTCCATGGTCGTGATGTAATTACCGGGGCTTTTCCGACATGGTCAGAGGAAATTCCTTCCATGGTCGTGATGTAATTGCTGAGCTTTTCCGACATGGTCAGCAGAAAGTCCTTCCATGGTCGTGATGTAATTGCTGTAGCCTTTCCGACATAGTCAGAGGAAATTCCTTCCATGGTCGTTGATGTAAGTGTTGATCCTTTCCCGGATGGTCAGAGGAAAGTCCTTCCATGCCGGTGAGTGTAAGTGCTGTGATGTGTGTGCATCTGGGTTGTGCTCTGTGGACTATGAGGTGATCTGAAGACGATGAGATGACAGTATGATACACAAGTTTTGCAGAGGCATATAATCAGTCCTGAGATGCTCTTGCAAGTTTTGCAAAGGCAGTGTAATCAGTCCTGAGAGATCTTATAGGTTTTGCAGAGGCAGTGTAATCAGTCCTGAGGTGTACTTACTTGATGGCTTGCTCGCAGATATGATGAAGACCTACATGGAGGCTAGGCCTACAACTAGCATGAAAAAGGGCTCGCTCTGTAGAACTTCCTATGACGAGTAGATTGGAGATTGATTGAGATAGTAGCAGTGACGATGATGATGATCTGATGACGTTGATATGATGATGATGATCTAGAGAAGAAGACTTGTGCGAGAAGACCTGTGTCGATAAATACCTTCCTAGTTAAGAGGGAGTGTTGATGTATATGTAACTTTAGAATGTATTTCATATATGTATATTGTATCCCTACAGAGAGGTTATTATTCCTCTGCATGGAAGTGTTGTCATTTGTATTTACAAGTGTCACAAGTGTCGTAACTTATATATGATGGGTTATTAGACCACCAAGTGTGGGGTCGACCCTAAGTTGAGTTACCATGGGTTATTAGACTCTCCTAGAGAATTAGACCCTGTTAGGTTATTAGGCAAGGAAAGTGAGTGTATAAATAGAGTGAGGGTGTCACTCTATTTGATCATTCACTTACTCATCTATTCTCTCACTTGAGTGATGTGGACTAGTTGAGGAGGAGAAGTTGCTAAGGAGACTATCTCTTGTACTTGGGTTTTGTATCATTGCTCTTTCTATCTCTAAGGAAGTTGTGGGGTTTTTCACCTTCTTGGTTTTCCCGGAGGAAACTCTATGTCTATTGTCTCTTGTGATTGATATCTTGTACTTGTTATTCTCTAAGATAAGATCCTAGATCATATTGAATTAATGCTCAAAATATAACACTTAGCAACCCCGAACAACTACCAAGAACAGTTTCCTTGACTTCTATTGACAACATGTCGACCTTACTGTGACTTTGCGATAACTTGTTTCCTATCATCATTGACATGTCAACTATCGGCTGTCGTCTCTCGACATTGACATGTCGACTCTCGACCTCTCTCCTTCCGTCGACTAATTCGACAGCTTCTGCTGGACTTGTTAACTTTGACAACCAACCTGCTCATCCACACCAGTGGTCATCAACACTCCCTCTAGTCAGTCTCCTCATGTCAATCAACTTCAACTGATCTACCTAGGCCCCGATGCTCCTGCATCAGACTCCCTAGGTGAAAAAGAACTCAACTGCTTTGTCAGTCTCCTAAACTCTTCTTTGGAAATCCATGTCGCCTACTGCAACTCATCATCCTTCCACCGCACAAAGTATTCTTTCCTTCATGAGCTGCGCGTATGCCCGACTTCACATTCCTCTATTACTTCTGCAATCTCCTCCTTCTGTCAATATGGAATCTGTGTTATCTAATTGATGTTCGACACTTTTGTGCTTCTGCTGCTTGAACCTTCTTCGAACTTGTACAGATCTGAGACATTGAATGTTGATGAAATGCTCAAGTCATTCGGCAGCTCCAACACATAAGAATTGTCCAAAATTTTATTCAGAATCTTACATGGTCCAATGTTTTTCAGCTTCATCTTGTTATAGGTTCCTGTTGGAAATATCTCCTTTCGCAAATGAGCATAGATCAAGTCTCCTTCGCTGAATGACTGTAGTCTCCCCTTCCTATCGGATCTCAACTTGTATGCCGCGTTGCTCTTTTCTATGCGCTTTTTCACATATTCATGAACTTCTTTCATGTGCTATGCAAATGATTCTACATCCGTGCTCTTCTGGGTTTCTATCGGCAACTTGACCAAATCCACCACTCCATGTGGGCTTCTTCCCTGAAAAATTTGGAATGGGCTCAAACCTGTCGACCGATTCATAGAATTGTTGTATATGAACTATGCTTGCACCAACACATTCTCCCACTGCTTGGGTTTGTCGGTCGTCAAACATCTCAGAAACACTGTATACAACCCCGTGTTTTGACTTCTTCCTTGTACCAGAAACACTGTATACAACCCCGTGTTCTGACTTCTTCCTTTCGCCAACTAGAAAACTCTACATTATCGAACCCACTTTCTGACATCTGCCGCCATCCCTGGCCAATAATACTTTTCTTCGACTAATGCCTTAGTCTTTTTTATGCCAAAATGACCTGCTAACCCACCGCTATGCAATTCTCGGATTAGGTTCTCTCTTACTGATCCTCTGGGAATACACAACTAATTTCCCCTGAACATATAGCCTTCTTGGACAAAATAATCCAAGTATGGAGTTCTGTCTACACTCCAAGGTTCACAACAAGTTTCCCATGCTTTCGTAACATCCTCGTCGGTAGCATAATCTATCTTCATCGACTCTATTCCTGTTGCTTGAACTGTCGTCGTGTTCACCAATGGAACTCTTATGCTCAGTGTGTCGACAACCTTATTCGACTTGCGTGACCTATGTCGCAACATGAACATGTATCCCTGTAGGAACTCGACCCATTTAATTTTCCATTGATTTAACTTCGACTGAGTATTCAGATACCTCAATGCTTGGTGATCTGCGTATAACAAAAATTCCTTGGGCAACAAATAATGCCTCCACTTCTTCAATGCTTGGACAATAGCATAAAATTCCTGGTCATAGGCCGAATATTTCCGCTTCGCATCATCCAACTTTTCACTGAAGAATGCAGTTGGTTGTCCCTTCTCACTCAACACTGCTCCAATTGATATTCCACCTATGTCGCAATTGACCTAGAAAACTTTGTCGAAATATGGGAGTGCCAACACTGGGCTCTCAGTGACCTTTTCCTTCATTTTTTCAAAGCTCGTTGGGCTACTTCTGTCCATTTGAACTCCCCTTTGCGCATGCACTCTATCAACAGTGAACAAATTTGATTGAATGCCCTGATGAACTTCCTGTAGAAAGTGGAAAGTACATGGAAAATCCCCACTCCAGTCGCACTTATCGGTTCAGGCCAATCCAATATCACCTTCACGTTTTCTGGGTCCATCACCAACTCTTTACCCGAGATAACGAATCCCAAGTATACCATTTCTTCCTTCATGAAGAAACACTTTTGCAGTTTCACCATTAGCTTCTCTTCCTGCAACTTCTGCAATACCTTTTGAATGCATTCCAAGTGTTCTGCCTTCATTCGACTGAAAATCAGAATGATGTATAAGCAGACTACGACAAAATTTCCTAGGATTGGTTTCAGTACTTCATTCATCAATCGCCTGAATGTAATGGGTGCATTAGTCAATCCAAATGGCATGACTAACCACTCACCAACCCTTCTTTTGTCTTGAATGTTGTCTTCCATTCATCTCCTTCACTAACTCAAATCTGGTGATAACCACTCTTCAGGTCTATCTTCGTGAAGTACTTCACTCCACTCAAACAATCCATCAAGTCATCCATTCTCGGCAATGGAAACCGATACTTGATCGTGATATTGTTGATAGCTCTGGAGTCTGTACACATTCTCCATTCTCCACCTTTCTTCGACGCTAATACTGCTAGTACCGCAAACGGACTCAGACTCTCTCTGATAAACCCTTTGTCCAACAACTTATGGACCTGTTGATCGAGTTCCTGACATTCTATCGGACTCATCCTATGTGGTGCTTTGTTTGGAAGACTTGAACCTGGAATCAAGTCGATTTGATGGGATATGCTCCTTGTCGGTGGCAATCCCATCGATGTCTTAGCGACTACTATGCTCTTGAACTCTTCGAGCATCTTTCCAACTTCGATCGGAATTTTCTCCTCCATCGTCGCCTTCTCGACACATGGTCCTTTCGGAATGATATCATAACACCCTGAATCCTTTTCCTCCTCCATAAGGAATTCTTTCGTTGAACACATCAGCACACATTTCTCCCAAAATTTGCTCTCGCCTTGCTTACCGTCGGCTTGCTCCTCCGGTTTGAATTAAGAGTCATCTGCATGCCATTCTTCCACACTGTGACTGTGTTGGCTCGACCATCATAGATCATTTTCCGATCATATTGCCATGATATTCCTAACAATAGATGGCACACGTCCATTGGGATTAAGTCGCACAGTACACTGTCCTCTAACTTCCCAACCTTGAAGTTAATCAAGCACTGTCTGGTTACCTTCACATGATGTCCTTTGAAACCATGAGATCTTGTATGGGTGTGGATGCTCTTGACATTTCAGCCCGATCTTTTCGATCACCTCTGTCGACACAATATTTTTAGTGCTTCCACCATCAACTATGGTATTGCAACGCCATTCGCCAATTCACACCTTCGTTCGAAAGATCGACTTCTGTTGTGTCGGCTCTTGCTCATCGCATTTGTCTTCTTGAACCAACGTTCTACTGACCATCATGCTTCAGTTCCTTCTTTTTTCCTCTCTACTGTTGTCGGATGTCGAATCTTCCCTCTCATCAACTTGCTCATCTCTTCGACGTCAAGGTTTTGACTCTTCTGCAACATGTAGGTTCTCTGGGAATTCATATGCCTTGTTTCCCGCTCCATGACACTTATAATAGATTATGGCTAGTTGGTTAGCTCACTTTCTGTCAGATAGACCACCCTGACCATACGCACCTCGACCACTGTTCTCACGACTATCGTGTCGGTTTTCGTGTGCTCTTTCCCTTGTCATTGTCCCTTCCGCATGTTGACTATCTTTGACTGTTTCCTTTCTATAACCGCTACTTTGGCCTTTCGCAGAAACAGTCTCCACACCCCGACCAGTCATTCAACCTCTCGTCACTGCATATTTCCTCGACAGTTTCACTTCTTCCTTCAGAGCTAACTGGTAGGCTTCGCCCACTGCTATGAATCTTGACATGCTCAATTCATCTTGAATGACATACTTCAAGCCATTCACATACCTGGTGACAACTTCTTCTCCTTCATCAGTCTGGCCCGACCTTATCAAAAATCTGTATGACTCTTCCATGTACTCCTTCACGGTCATCTCCTTTTGTCAAAAGTTCTGCAACTTCCTGAACAAGGAAATCACATAGTCGTTCGACAAGACCTTTCCTATCAGCTTGGCAACCATCCTATCCCAAGACTTGATTTTCTCCTTTCCCTTCTTAACTCTGTCAACCTATACATTGTCCCACCACAATTAGGCATGACCCTTCAACCTCAGATATGCTATCTTAACCCACGTAGGATCCTCGATCTGCTCTATGTTGAAGTATTTATCCATCTCTCTGAACCAGTTGATCAAATCTTCTGGATCCAGACTTGCCGAGTAGGTACGAACGTCTATCTTGGTACGACCTCTCATCTCTGTCAGAAGCTTGATCAATTTTTCCTCTGGTTCTTCTCCTGCGGCTTCCCAAGCTTCCACCTCTTCGACTTCCTCATCACTGTGGTCTAGTGCATCAGGAATACAACCACGCCTTTGGATTTCTTTGATCGATGCGACTTAATTTGTCAAAGTTCGCATTGTTCGGACGCACTCGTCGAACATCTCACGATCAACCCTGATTACTATGCCACATGCTCTTTGTCCTTTGAAATTAACGCCTCTGTGATCCATTTTCAACCTTTGTTGAAACTCCCACTCGTCCAATTGCAACCAGAGTTCAACAAGTCATGTACAACTCTACCCAACCTCAGCTGGAGCTGTTCAACGCACTCGCAGTCTTAATACCACTGACATTCTTTTGCACGCAAGATTTTCTTCCTGCTCTGATATAGCTATCCTTCTACTCTTAGGATACTATAGCTCTGATACCAACTAACGCAAGGTGCCTTATCGCAACAAGGTTCTTGCTTAACATTACACATGACACAACCACAATTCTCACACAAACAAGATGTTAAGCAGGATTCCAAAAGTGTCTTATATTACTTCTACCAATCGGTTACAATGCGGAATAAATGTAGATACAAACAACTAACTATCGGTCGGCCTCATCCATTTCAATACAGAAATAACTACGGTGTGTTCTCTCAGTCTGTCGACCTCACCCTCTCCTGGTTCACTCCGAAACTCTAAGCTATGGATCGATCTCCTGTGCATTTGAAAGCTGTGTGAGTTCTCTCCAGTCTACAAAACTTCTCCCCAAACTCTTCTCTGCAACTCCAACACAATGGAACTGTCCTCTGCTCTGCTTTCACACACAAGCCTTCTACCCTGCTGCTGATGTTCCCAAGACCACTGTGATCCCCAAGACATGCATCCCCTGTCAGCCGATCCTTCCAAAATCCTGCAGACCTGCAATTATTAGTGCCCCTATGGTGTTTCAAAACCTCATCTTCCCGCAATAACTACCATTAACTTCCTTAGCAACCCTGAATGGCTCCCAAGTACAATTTCCTTGACTTCTGTGCATCCTTCTAACATGCTATAGTAAACCATCACATCGGACATAATGTCTGTCATCTTTGACCCACTTGTCAGATTCACTTTGCACTTAGGCTTCGCCAGTCCACCCCTTCCTCCTCGCTTGTCTCATGCCCAAACCTCTCAATGTCATGGTTTAACAACATGTCGACCTTACTGCGACTCTGTGGCAACTTGTTTCCTATCGACATTGACATGTCAACTATCGGTTGTCATCTGTCGACATTGACATGTAGACTCTTGACCTCTCTCCTTCCGTCAATTGCTTCGACTACTTCTGCTCGACTTGTTGACTTCGACAATCAACCTGCTCATCTGCACTAGTGGTCATCGGCACGCCCTCTGGTCAGTCTCCTCATGTCGATCAACTTTGACTGATCTGTCTAGGCCCCAATGCTCCTCCATCACCAATATGAGCCCCTTCAAGGTACTCTATGGCAGAAAGTGTAGGAAACCAGTGACTTGGGATAGCCCGGTAGACCGACTCATGCTAGGGCCAGACTTACTAAAAGACCTAGAACTGTTAGTCACCAAAGTACAACATAACCTAAAAGAGGAACAAGACCACCATAAAAGTTATGCAGATAAGAAAAGAAAAAACACAGATTACCAAGTTGGTGAACATGTCTTCTTAAAAGTGAAGCCAAAGAGGATCTATTTGAGCATGGGGCGATGCAGAAAGTTGGCCCCCAGATTTTGCGGACCCTTTGAGATACTGTCCAAGAAGGGACCAGTGGCTTATGAGTTAGCCTTACTGACTCACGTAAAAGTACATAATGTTTTTCATGCATCTTTATTAAAGAAATATTTCTATGATACTAATCATGTGATTGTTTGATCCTTATTATCGGTAGAACCTTACGGGGAGTTTATGCCAGAGCCCCTTCACATATTGGAAAATAGGGAAGTACAACTTAGGAGGTGAACCATCATCAAATTAGAAGTGTAGTGGAGGCACTTTGGTCCTTTTGAGGCCACATGGGAAAATGAAACCACCATGAAGGAGGCTTATCCCTCCTTCTTTCATGATTTCATTTCTAGTCCTAGAACATTGGGACAATGTTGTTCTAAGCGGGGAGGGATGTAATATCTCGAATTTTGTTGATTATGGTTATTCTATATATTGTGCGTAATCCCCGATGCACATGATTTATTTTGATGATATATATACTAGGCGTAAGCCC
Organism: Larix kaempferi; assembly: GCA_027924585.1. Taxonomy (NCBI): domain Eukaryota; kingdom Viridiplantae; phylum Streptophyta; class Pinopsida; order Pinales; family Pinaceae; genus Larix; species Larix kaempferi. The sequence goes on along the minus strand of BSBM01000940.1, from coordinate 6,557,981 downwards.
CAATGCACATGATTTACTCTTTTCTATATATGTTGGGCGCAAGCCCTGACACACATGATTTACTTTTGTTAGATATATATATTGGGCATGGACCTTGATGGACACAACTTATTTTTTTGTACTAGGCGTAAGCCCCGATGTACTTGGTTGATGTTTATTATGTGATTGGATACAATCCCTAATATACTGAGATGACCTTGTTATGTACTATGCAAAAGTTCCAGTATACATGATTTGACTTCTATGGTGTGTTGGACATAAGCCTTGGAGCACATGGGTTATAAGACTATGTGTTGAGCATAAGATCTGGAGCACATAGGTAACCCCAACAAATAAATGATTTCATGTTGGGCATAAGCCTTGGAGAACTCCAACATGATGTTGAGCATAAGCTCTGGAGCATTGGATCTTTGGCCATTCTATCCTTAGATGTATCCTACAAATGCATCCTAGTACTAGTGTTGAGCAGGAAGCTCTAGAATTGCACTAGTGTAACTCCCATTTGAGAGTGTTGACCATAAGCTCTGAATAGCACTCGGGGTTACTTTAATTAAAGGTGTTGAGTTCAAAAGGCTCTGAATAACACCAACTTCCATCATACTTATTCAAATGATTAATTGAATCACTATTTATTTCTCATCACAGACTGAAAGATATTGCCACGAAATACGACGTAATCTGACATGCAAGAAAATCTAGGGCTACCTTTCCTAGTCAACCGACCAAACCCCACATGAGGCCTTGTTAAAGAATTAACCTAAACTAAGAAAGCATCGAATAAACAATTATGATACATGGGTATTTATAAGGTGAATAAATTAAATAAGTAAATCTTTTATATATGACAATAAATATATATGTAAAGTTATTTTGAATAAATAAAGATAAAATATCTAAGTGAAGTCTACCTACATATATTAGAATAATATATATGCGAAGTAATTAAAAGGAAATAAATGATAACAAAAGTTACTAAGTAAAATTCTATATATATATATATATATATATAATTTTATAACTAGATAAATAAATTAAAATTGTGTCCTAAACTCAACTAAGAACTAGTAAAAAGTTCCTAGTTATCAAAAAATGACTAACATATAAATATATTACATAAAATTCCAACTAAGAGTTATTTTCAAGAAAAGGTATTAAAATATTTAGATAACTCAAGATAAACAAATTGTCCCTATCCAAAAGAAATCTATTTAAAGGTATAAGCCAAGAGAGGGAAGGATCTGATTTTTATTTCTGGATGAGTTCAGAGAAAATTCCAAACCTAGCATTCAAAAGCAAACAGAGATTAACTCCAAGATACCAGCAGCCTCATCCCTAGGTACTCTAAGTCTTCTTGCATGTTGGAACTAGCTCGGGGGTGATCCGATTTAGAACAAGGAACGGTTATGGGTAAAAGGTTGGGAGGAACGTGGCAATTCTGAGGTTATTTGGTTACCATTCAACAGGTCAGCTAAGAATATTTGTTTTCCATTAACTAGTGTTCGAAGTTTGCATGTTTAAAAAGAGGTCCAATCAGTATAGTTCAGGTAAGAACTTATATTTGCATATCAAAGTTTCTTTTGTATTACACGCTAGAATGTATAAGCATGGTAAATTTCTTTATGATACTGTAAAATTCTCTTTATCAGAATTCTGGTTATCATTATTAATTCTGGAGCAAGGGCATAGGCATTGGCTCCCTGGGTTAAGCCTTAATCTATTCATAATGCTGAAATTTTAATTATGCATAGTTGTTATTAACCATCAAACCTTTCTTCCTTTATATTTTTCGATCTATCAGAGCTAGCCAATCTAGCTTGTGCTATATCTCAGTCTTTTAAAACCACTATAAGTTTCCTTTTATTTAAAACAAGATTACGTTATAATCTTTAAAACCATGGAAGATTCGCAGGGTCATAATCCTCATTAGAGAGATTTTGAGGTCAAAAAAAGGCCTCCTAAGAGATGTACTACAAAAATATGAGATATATTAAAATATTATGAATTGGGGGTTTTATGGGGTAGGTATATATGACAAGTCACCTCCCACACTATTTTCTATGCACAATATAAATAACCATGGTTGAGTTACTTTTCAAAATTCACTAGAAATAAAATTAATAAAATAAGTCTACATTGATGTGATTAAGATTCATTGTAAATTCCCAAAAATGTATTGTCCTTTAACATTTATTTGTCTTGAACTTGCAAATGAAATTAAATAATAAAAAACATTTTTAAGAGTTTTTTAAAAATTTTATGTTGACTTTTTATATTTAGTACTTTTCTCATGAATTTAATAATGTAATTTAATTGAGAATTTATTTATATGTAAAATGTCAATAATATTATTATAATCCACATTGCATTATTATTATTATTTATTAAATCTATTATTATTCTTTATTAGTTTGACATTATGTTATTAAATAGAATGGAGTGAATATATAATTTAAAATTAAAAACATAAAAATGATAATATATTATTTTATAAAAAAATGTGAAAGGACTTTCTTTATGAATTAAGAGTACTTCACTTGAAAATGACAATAATATTATTTTATGTGAAAGTGTGAAAAAACATTCATTATGAGTACTTTACTTGAAAATGACAATAATATTATTTTATGAAAAGACTATCATTATGAGTACTTTACTTTATGACTTAAAAGTACTTACACCACTACCTTGGTTAACTATGTGTTTTCATCCACCATAGAAAATTTGACAAATAAGCATTCTTAACTCATGCAATGCCACCTCACCAAGGGGGATGATGTCATCTACTAGAATGTGATTGGTTGTATTTTATAGTACATTTTCTTTGTTTTGAGGCCCTTTTTTGACCTCAAAGTTTCTCTAATGAAACGAAGTAAGCTACCGTCATAAAGTTTTTACAACAGAGTGTAATGTCCCCAAAACGTAACATTTTTCACTTATGACTAATAACTATAATTCAATACATGTTTTAATCAAATTAACTTCAGTATTGGGGTTTAAAATATGAGTTTCAACTAAAAAGGCTTTGCAGAAGCGATTGTAAAAAAAAGAGGGAAAACTATTTTGTTTAACTACATTGTATTTTAATGTATTTAACTCAATTGAACTTCTAGTCTCGGTACTCAATTGGAACTCCACAAGCTATTCTCAAACCTATATCTAGTTTAAATGTTTCTCCTTTTATAAGTTGAGATTATGTGTCAAATTTATGACTAGTTTGTAATTGTGTGGAGACTGTAATTTCTCTTATAAACTTTATTGTTTGGGGGAGAAAGGATTTGGTGGTCAAGATGACCAGACTTGCTTAGTGTTTTGCTAAAGTCTATTTCATTCTCCATGTTATTTGTGTAGGTGATTTATTTAGAGGACTAACTGCCTTCAAAAAACTCCACTAGCTATGTTAATCTCTATGGTTTGATTCATGTATGAACAAATGTAAATCTTGTAAAGAGCCTAGAGGTATGCACTACACAAAGGGGTATATATCATTTTAATGCTATATGGTAAGATTAGTGGTATGTCATTTAACGAGTCCACCCTAAGGTTCTGTAAAAGTCGATGCTTGGGCTAACTATGGTTTTGGACCCACCCAAATGTAACACTTTGTAAATAAAATGAAAGAAACTCTCCCACTATGTGGAATGGGTCATGAATCAGTATTTAAAGGTGTTTGGTAGAGAATTAATGGAGCTCTATGATAGTCCCTTGAGTGGAATTTAGATGGAGAATTGATGGATAAACCATGGGGTTTTGAATGTCCCAAAGTGTTGCTTATCATTTTCCATTTTGTTGAAGGGGGATGAAGAGCCCTACTCTCCATGCATTGGAGGCGCTCACAATCAACTTTGTTTTGCACCTCAGCGCTGCTACTGACTTCTTCATGGTATGTTTGCAAATTCCAACTCCTTACTTTCAACATTTCTATTCTTTCATCATAGGTTATAATGTTTATACTAATTGTGGATTGGTTTGTGTTCGCAGGGGAACTGGTGGTAGCAGCTCGAACTAACCTGGGTATCATGACTATGGCGAATGAGTGGTAAGTCTGGGATTTCGTGGCCACCTCCTTCCCTTCGAATCATAATGTTGGTTGCTAGTTTAAGTACTACAAAAGTCTATTTCGAGTTGTGGATTCATTTGTTTATAAAACAAATAGGTGGCTACGCCCTGTAGCATGTTCTATGATGTAAATCCCATCATTTTGGCTGAGTGGTAGCCTATATGGCTATTTAGTTTCAGAGGATGCTGGTCTTCCCTTTTAGCACTCCAGGAGTTGTATAATCTTTTAATGGTTTACAAAGGGCCTTTTAAAGGCTGTCATGATTTGTAATATATGTTGTTCCCGTTGAAATGAAAAACCCTTATCTGAGCAAGTCGTAATGTTGGGTTTTGTTTTGTGTTATTACTATTTTAACAAAAGGTGATGAACAAGAATGTAATTTGGATAAGCGTTTGATGTTTTTGGTTTCATTTTACAAGTATCAGTTTGAGATTTGCTTGCATTTCCTTTCTAAATGAAGTCTCTATTAAATGTTTCAAATGTGTAGCATTCATCTCTGTCAAGGTTTACAAAATCGGCTTACCTCTGTAATGTAATTTTTTTTTTTTTTTTGTTTGGTACTTATGGTATGGTTATGCTTTTAAAAGATGCTCTCTGTAGTTTTAAATGAAAATCTTATGAGACAGGGTTTGACCCTGAGACGCTGTGACTACTAAAATGGGTGAATGTTTATTTGAAAAGTGAATTCCGAATGAACATTTTGTTTTCGATGTTGTGATGTTGTGGTTACGTCTAAGTCTGGGACTTAAATCTAATAAAAATGACACAAGAATGCTAAAAACCCTAGATAGGGAAGTCGCATTTTGGAAAAGGGTTTCGATGTCCTGACCTTCGTTGATTTTGTTCATTTATTTACTGAGTTTGACTGCGTTGGTTTTGTGGAAAATTTTATGGGTCCTATCTCGTAACTCTGAACGCTAAACTGTACATAAGAATAATGAAATGTTTAACTAGAAAATTCGTGTTGATAGTTGTTTTGTCCTAGGAAATTTATATGTACAGTGGTTGTGCTTCTTTAAGGTGTAGGTTTAATTATCTCAGCGATCTTGTTTTTGCTATGTTTGATGGGTAGTTTCGAATCTTAAGCCTATGTTATTTCTATTGTCCAAGATAATGAATGAGTTAAACTACGTTTCAATTCGTCAGTCTCATGATCTTGAGTTTTGAATCTTTTAAAAAAGTTAAACCCTAGCTTACTGTAATTTAATAATTTAAATGTACAACAAGAGTTTGTTGAAAGAAATAATGTGGTTTCATTTTAAGTGGAGGTTACTAGTTCAGGTGTCGATATTTCTAAATAATAGTTTTGACAATAGTAGTTCTACCTAGATAGGTTTATAGCACAGGCTATCTAGGCTAGCCCTGCTAGATCCTTGAAACATTTAGGGCAGAAGCTTGAATTAAATAGAAAACATTAAATGAAAAATGATCCTAAAATGTAAACCCTGAGAGCCCATGCCAATTGGCCCTTGCTCTGTAAAGGAAAATAAATAACATATTAATGTATAGAAACATGAATGCTGCATAACAATTCCTACTTTAAATTTCTAAGGCTAATTAAACTATATGGAAAATTGTAGTTCATACTTGGTTCTTGAAGCTTGATCTTCCCTTGCAAAACCCTCACACTCAAACACTAGTTAATGGAAAAATGTATGGACCTAGATAACCTATAGTATGACCTTTAACTGGATAACTTTGGGACTACCATGTTCCTCCCAACCATGACCCTTAGACCATTCCTGGTTCTAACTGAATCCCCCCAAGATGGTTCCAGCATGCAATAAGAGAAGTAGAGGCCCTAGGTTAAGCTCCTGAATAAGATCTGGAAAGTATAGTAGACTGCTTCATTTTTGCAGAATAATTCTCTTATGTTCATAAGAGAATGATTGTAGAAAAGATGCCCCCTTTCTTGGGATCTACCCTTTTTTATATAGGTGGGTTTTGTTTGGAATATAGCTATTTGAATAATACTATTTAGTTTTTAGATTAAATTTGAATTATAATATCTTTAAAAGATATTTTACTAATTATTTACTCCTAGTTTATCTAGGACCTTTATTTCGTTATAATTAGCGGTAACATAAGTTAGCTCATAAATAATAATAATAATAATAATAATATTATTAATATTAATAGTAATAGAAAATATAAGAATTTTCCTATGCATAACCTTTATGCATTTTATTTATATAAGCAATCTTTTCTTTTAAGAAAATATAACAATACAACAAAATAGCCCTTTAGGGGTGGTTTTGGCTTGCGGGGGTCTTGGTAAAACCCCCACTAAAAAAAATTTCAGACCTTTGGAGGTGGTCTTTTAAAACCGTCCCTAAAAGTCATGGAAATTGGACTTTTGGGGGTGTTTTTTTAAATCCGCCCCCAAAAGTCTTGAAATTTGACTTTTGGGGGTGGTTTTTGGAAAACCCCCCCTAAAATCCCAATTCTCATAACTTTTGTGGGTGGTTTTTCAAAACCTCCCCTAAAAGTCATGAGAATTGAACTTATGGAGGTGGTTTTTTTTGGAAACCCCCTTAAAAGTCATGAGAATTGAACTTTTGGAGGCGGTTGTTTGAAATGCCCCCCCCTAAAAACCCAATTCTAATAACTTTTGGGGGCGGTTTACCAAACCCCCCCCTAAAAGTCATGAGAATTGAAATTTGGGAGGCAGGTTGTTTGGAAGCCCCCTTAAAAATGTTAATGTATATGTAACTTCATAATGTATTTCATCTATGTATTATTGTACTCCTATAGAGATGTATTATTTCTCTATACGGAAGTGTCGTCATTTGTATTGACAAGTGTCACAAATGTCGTAACTTGATGTGATGGGTTATTAGACCACCTAGTGAGGAGTCGGCCCGGATTAATGTAGCCAGGGGTTATTAGACTGAGTTAGACAAGTCAGCCCCACTGGTTTATTAGGCAACTCAGGACAAGTATAAATAGAGAGTGGGATCTCTCTATTTGATCATCTCATTATTCACTTGTACATCACTCAGAAAGTGGCGCACTAGTGGAGGATGAGGTTCAGCTGCTAGGAGGACTATCTCTGTGTACTTTGGTTGTAGCATTACTCTTTCTATCTCTGAGGAAGTTGTGGGGTTTTTCACCTTTATGGTTTTCCCCAGTGAAACTATGTGTGTCTATTGTCTCATGTGATTGCTTGGTGTGATTGATATGCATTGTTATACTTGATATGTTGTACATGTTATTCTCTCAGTAGAAATCCTAGAGTATATTGAATTAATGCTCAAAAATTAACAAAAAGTCACGAGAATTGAACTTTTGGAGGTGGTTGTTTGAAAACCCCCCCTAAAATCCCAATTCTCATAACTTTTGGGGCTGGTTTGTCAAACCACCCCCCTAAACGTCATGAGAATTGAACTTTGGGAGGCGGTTTGTTTGGAACCCCCCTTAAAAGTCATGAGAATTGAACTTTTGGAGGCGGTTGTTTGAAAATCCCCCCCTAAAAGCCCAATTCTCATAACTTGTGGGGGGTGTTTGTCAAAACCCCCAAATAAAGTCATGAGAATTGAACTTTTGGAGGCATTTTTTTTGGAACCCCCCTTAAAACTCATGAGAATTGAACTTTTGGAGGCAGTTTTTTGGGCATTGAACTCATGAGTATGCCTAGGGATTTTTGCATTGAACCATGACATATGCATTGAGAACCATGTCTAGTATTAGAAAGAGGAAAATGTATATCATATATCATTTGCAGGTGAATGATTCCCTATGGAGTGTATGTGTGGTAGTTTGAGGGCTTGAAAATGGACCATGAGCTTAGAGAAAAATGTTATGACCTAAGACCGTTATTTAACCTTATATCATAACATGGGCCTTGAAAATCCTCCCTGGCGTGCCCTTCCTCAAAATGGTGAATATATCTCGCATATAGGCTAAGACTCCCCATGTAGGCCTTGTGTTATAATCTAGGCCTCCATTCATGGGCCATGATACCCAAGGTAATTCATATGGCCTTGTACCCGAAAACCTTGGTCCATGGCCTAGGGATGAAATCCATACTTGGTGTGGCAAACCTCAAAATGGCCAACATATCTTACTCATTGGTGAAATATTACCTATGTAGTATATGGGGCCTTTGAGGTGGTCTAGGGCATCACACATGACCCATGAGCCCCTTACCCTTAGACGTTATGTTTTGAATTGATAATATGGCCCAATCAATGATAACCATTCTTGGTCGCATAGAGCTTGACATGGCCATTTCTTGCTTGTAAGCCAAATATTTCCCACATAGAGATGACGTTATGGACTAGGGCCCCATTTGTGGGCCTCGATCCCTTGAGGAAAATGTTACGGCCTAGGACTTTATATTTTTACCCTAAAACATGGACTAGGCCATGAGATCCATCCTTAGTGTTCCAAACTTGAAATGAACACTATATTCCACTTAGATGATAAAGATTCCCTTTATAGGGCTTGTATGGTTGACATACGCCTATTAATGTCACATGATCCCTAGAGACAAAATGGCCTAAGTTAAGGTTGATGTAGAAGAATTATCCTTACTTACATGGCATATTTGGATGTGTGAGGTTTTGAGTTTAATTAATGTGTCCTCCCACCTTGTAAATGGTCAGCTTTTTCCTTGTATTTGTCCCTTTTCCTTGACAAATTAATCACATATTACATTCTTTTACTCCCTCGAATTCCTTACTAGTCATGTCTTCAACAAATGAAGGTCAATGTCCAAACTATGATGATAATCTTAAAAGGTACCATGATGAAATGCCCTCACCGTTTGGCAATTTTTGTTGGTAATTGTAACTGGTATGTCAAATCCACTCCAAGTATCTATTAGGTCCACATAAAAAAACAACAAGACCAATGTAAGAACATCTCTCCATGCTTGAAACAATGCATATCTCCATTGTAGCATTCTTTTAAACAATTTGTGAGCCTCCTTGATTTTCCCATTCTATATGCAATCCCAAATCACAACATTCCACAAGACAACATTATTCTCAAGCATATTATTAAACATTGTTGAGCTTTGTCTGTCCTACCATTATGGGCATATTTCATATGCATTATAGTCCACAAAATGGTGTCTCATTGAGACATTCTATAAGCCACATGATGAGCATATTATAATCAACCCTCCACACCGATTGGTCCAAGTGAAGATGGCATTCTTTGGAAATACATCCACAAATTATCAATGCTCTAAAAGGTCTCGGAGAATCTAGCTTTCCGCATCCAACCTTTACACTCATCCTTTCTTTTCAAAGAGGGACTTTGTTGTGGTTAGGCCATATTCTCTAATGATTCAATGTTCCTAACTGGGGAGGACCTTAATCGTACCTAAGATTTCCAAACATTAATCTAGAATTTTTCAGGGATCAATGAACCCATATACATTAGTTATATTGCCCTTTACCCTTGAGTCTAAAGTATAAATCACTAGTCATCTATCAATAGGTGGTAAGTTGGTTTTCTAGATCCATGTTTATGGGATCCTACATCATTACCATAACTCTTGAAAATCCTCTCAATCCTCTAGTCGAGCAATCACATCCTCCCCATATCATTTTGGTGAATTTATACATGTTATACATTTTGCATTTTGTTTATTGAATAAACACTAAGTCTAGTTTTTCTACTCTTATTTTGTTTTTCAAAATGATTTGTTTCTTAGGTGCATTATTGCCCCTTATGTTCCACAAGAGAATTTTCATTTAGAAGGCCTAGGCATTTGAAGAAATGTCTCCTTAAGTGAGGTTGTTTGTCTTGGGTTAATTAATTGCTCCCTTTTCTCCTTCAAGTTTTCATTGACAAGTTTCTCGCCTCGTCCCAACTTAGATTTTGTCAACTTTGTGGGATTTGTGTCTATTCATGATAATTTCTTATGGGAACTTGACAATCCTTCAACATTTCTATCCTCCCAATTCCATTTATAATGTGCTAGTGCAGATTCACCAGTTGCTAACTTGAAAGGGAAACTATAAATGTTTTATCGTAATGCAAGGATAATAACTCCATGTCCACTTCTTCCACATCCTCCTCATCCTCTTGCATTCAATTCTAATTTATATATCTTCTTTATGATCTCTTTTCCCTTTTTAGTATCAAGGTCATTTGCAATATTACTATTTTACCATTGCCACAATCTCATTCCTTATCCTTTGTTGACTCCATTTCTTTAGTGCGGTTTCTGTCTTAAATTCATTCAATTTCATGTATATAGCCTCTTATTTGGTCTCCTAGTTATTTTTTCTTCCTCCTCCCCTCCCGGGATATGATTTTGATATGTTGTTTGATTAGTGTGTATTGTATCGTTCATTATTAATTTCTCTTTAGTTTCATTATGATCTTGATTGTCTTCTTTATTTATTCCTTAAGATTTATATCCCTCCTTCTCCATTTTCTCATGATTATTCACCTCATGAGTGAGTTTAATGAAGCAAGGGAGCTTGGTTTGGGTTTCTTAGTGGCACCACCTTCCCTTTCCTCTAAACTACTACTCAACCATCCCAGTTCCTATTTCCATTCTCCTCCACTTGCACATGTCTAACATTAAGAGGTTTGTCCCATAGTTAATGGAAATGCTAATTCCATTTTATGTTAGTGAAAAGGGATATTCTCATAGTCTAGATTTTGGACCCATCCATTGTTCATATAGTCTATATTTTGGATAATGACTTGAGAGAGTTGTCTCCTTCAAAGGTACACTTTTGAACTTTAAGAATTCCTCATCCTAAATGTCACTCTACTACTTCTTGTTGATGGTGGTCATCCCCTTCATCTCGGTGATTTCTTTCCTCCTTGTCCTTTGCTCGACCCAGGGTATTGAGGATTCTAAAGGATTTGATTGAGAGTTATTCTTTAATTCTAGATATAGGTACCATACTAATTGGAAATTCCATCCCTCATTGAAGGCTAAATTTGGATTCGACCTAAGTCTATCTATAATTTTAGATCACCCTATTGAGTTTTTCCTTGATCCTTCTATCCACATATAATAAGTAAACATTCTTTCCTCCCTACCTACCTAGGTCATCATTGATCATCTTCAATGGTTCCCTACCATCAACAATTTATCATCTACCGAATTTACCAAGCATCACCTATGGAATTTTAGCCTCAGAAGTTAGAAGCATGTGCTGAATTTAGATACCCATTTCTATAGACAATTTGAAAGTGCTCTCCTCTGGCTATTAGACACTTGGAGCTACTAATTTTAGTAAGATGTTATTTTCAATTTTTCATAAATTTGATCATAATATAAAAACAAATTTTAATGAAACTCTCCCATGTTTTTTCTTAAACATGAAATTGTTTTGTTATTTTGATATTGAGCTAGGTTTTAACACTCGTGAATGACAAAGGAATGGGTTTAGACTCATGATTGACAAAGGCACAGGGTTTTGTTATGGGAGGATCCCAATCCCACTTTGTACACTTCCAATACTTCCAAGTTACAATTTATAGGTCTTGTTCCTAAAATATTTTCAAGTATCTATTAACATTTTTTTGAAAAATATTTATTTGATACTACTCATGGGAAAAAAACTTCTAAACAAGCTTGAATTATTATCCATTTATAGCCAAGGGAAAGTGAATGGGAAAATGAAAGCAAGAACCAAGAATTGGTTGGGAATTGAACAATGTATCACTTCGTTGTCTCTATATTACGAGAACTTGTGTCCTAAAAATAGTGTTACTAGAATAATTTTATATATTCAAATGTTTACATTGTTCTATTTTTATGAACTTAAAATAAATGAACTACCTATATTATGAAACTAAATTCTTTCTTTTATGAATGAAGTAAAACAAAAGAAAATTATTTTATCAAATTCTCTTCAAAGTGCATCATGGATAATACATAGAAAAATCCACTTTCGTGAAGGATTCGCTACAGCTTGGTATGTGCAAGTTCGGGTACAATAATAGTTGAGGAATCCGAAACAATCCATACCTTTGAAAACCAACCTTGTTATTCTTTTTTTGACAAAGGAAGGAGAGAACATCATAGTACAATGCCAATTGCAATGTGTTTTTTAATGAATCGCTTGTACAACTGGCATATTATATTTATCTAGCCTTTTAACTCAAGTCCTTTGGAACAAAATGTCACAATTTCATATACACCATTGATGCAGCATGTTAACCTTGAAAAATTTTGTATGTTGCATTATATGTATCCTGACACTAACCTTTGGAAAGGATTCTATGTTTCACCTTTTGTTTGTTTCCTAATTTTATCACTTAATGTACACCAAATGCATAATGTCAACACATTTACTATTGAGTTGCGTGTGCCACTATTAGTAGTTTGTTTTGTTCCACCCTTGATTTTCCGAGTGCATGATCAACGAAAAACATGAGTAAATGAGTCTATTGTTATCTTTTAATCGAAAATTAATCTCCTTAATAAAACACATCTTTTAATTGAAAACTAGAATGTCACAATTTCAATTACAATGAAATTTGATTCAACCAATGTCTAAACACACTCTACTAGGAAATTTATAAAAAAATTTCTACAAGGTGCGTGGGCGCTTCCTACAATATAATAGTGGAAGATTGAAATATTATTGTTAAAATTTGTATCAAAATGACCAAGATATCTCACTTGTATACTAAATGCTCCTTATTTAGAGCTCTTGTGGAGGAATTGGGCACCACATATGACCCATAAGTCCCATAGACAATATTTATGTTTTAAGACCCCAAATTTTGATCCTATAACAAGGAATGGACCTCAAGGATCATGTGCATCCCATGAATCCATTAGGTTGTTAGTATCACCATAGAATCTAAGTTTTGGCCCTAAACCTTGGAAAATTCTATGCAAACAATCCATAGTGTACTTAACAATATTAAAATGAGAATCATATCCTACTTGCAAGCCAAACATATCCTAGATCCTAGCTTGATGCCATTCGTAAAGACCATATGAACTATAGGAAAATGTTATGGATGAAGACTCCGATATTTTTACCTTGGAATAATCTATAAGAACAATTTATCATATGCCAAACTTGAAATGGCCAACATATCCCATTAACATGAAAAATATAATATTTTTAGGGCCAATGCACATGTTACTGTATAACACCCTTAATTTTAGCATAAAACTATGCCCTATTCATCGATAGCTACTATTAATTAAAACCTAGAAAAAAATTCATATCCCACACATGGGTTAAAGATCCCCTATGGTAGGTATGTGTGGTGATTTGAGGATTGCACATGGACAATATCCTGCTTGCATAGCAAAGATTCCCTATATGGGCGCTATCTAATTCCCTAAGGCCTTGTGCATAGTCCATGAGTTATAGGAAATTTTTATGGTGTAAGAATCTATATTTTAAAGTCAAACAATAGATTAGGGAATTATAACGATCCTTAGAGTGCCAAACCATTAAATTAGCACCATACTCGTTTTACATGGAATGGCTTTTAGAAACTAGCCCTAGTGGCTCAATCCTCTAAATGCATAGGAAATCTAACTCATATGCTAAATATACCCTATGTCAGGCCTATATGGTGCTTTAGGACATCATCCATGGCCCATGATCCCTAAAGAAAATTGCATGGCCTTAGACCATAGTTTTCAACCTCAAACCATGTACTAGATCCCAATGAGCATCCATGGTGTTATAAATCTTAACATAGAAAACATAGCATGCTCACGGGGTAATGATAGCAATATGTTGAGGTTTCCTCACCTCACCATGGTCAAGGATCACCTTTTTTCCTGGCAAGTCCACATGCGACAAGGATACATTACCTTGTGGAAGTCACTGTGCAGCCTATGACAGGTTCCTAGGGCATTACACTACGTCATTTAAAAGGAGGAGGTTTCTCATTGCATCTACCCCAATTCTATCCACCCACTTTCCTTAGCAAATAAGTATTGGTGCCCAGAATATTGTAAGGATGGGTGGAAAGGGGTTTAAGTTGGAAGGTCCTCACCTTTTTTCTTCACAAGGCCGGAGGTAGCAAGGCACCATTGTATTTTTAAGTTCATGGCCTAGCCTATGGTAGGTTCTTGGGGCATTGCATGATGTCATTTAAAAGGTGGAGGGTTTCTCATTCCTTGCTATCCTTGCTATTTCATTGTTTGGCCTCTCTTTTGTTGTTCATTTTGACTTGGATTTCTTCGGTGCCTAATAAAAATGTCCCACAACAAGACTCCCATGTGTTTTTGAACTGAATCTCATCATCATCGTCATCAACAACATCATCATTATTGTCATCGTCACCATTGACATCATCATCATCATCATCATCATCGTCATTGTCATTGTTTTCCTCATCATCATAATCAATTGTAAAATGCATAAAATAAAACCTAAAAATATGTTAAAAACCTAAATAAAAACAAAATTAAAAAATGTTAAAACTTAAATTAAAAATTACATTTGAAATTTAAACTATGACCGAGGTTAATAATAATTTAAAAATTATTTTAAATATTTTTATATATGTTAAAAACATATACTAAAATAAATGACAAATATATCGAATCTATATTTAACATAACCCACAATATTTAATATAAAAACACATATGAAAGTCTTCCCGCGCTCCCAATTCCAAAACATTGATCACTATCACTCTTAGTGCTAGTAGATGAAAAGGCAAGCCTGCACATTCAGTCTCATTCCAGCTGTGTATAGAGGGTGGAGTTAATCATGTAAGGGCATTTCTGAGTTTCTAGAGTATGGGATGAGGGCACAACTTTCACTGAGAAAACACAAAGAGTAAAAGGGGGTGCGGCATTCATGTTGAAGACTGATCTAATTAAGAAAAGAGGGAAGCATATTACTTTTCAGAGGACGAGTTCACTCCCTGAGGTCTTACCCTTCACTGTTGAGGTCATATTTACTTGCAGAGGAAACACACATTCTGAAGAGGGGTCGTGTCACCTGCCAGAGGGGATGCGACTTCATTTATGTGCTAAGACTTGGTTGTGTGGGCATTGTCTCATCAGTACTGGGCCAATATTCCATTGTGAGGACCGGTTGTTCAGGTGGGAAGAGCATAGACCTATTGAAGAGGACTTTCAGGCAGAAATAACTTGATATTTTCATTGCTAGGCACTTTGGAGGAGAACCATCACTTACAAGATACCCTAATGGCACTTCGGGGCAGAGGGTAAGCTACTACAACCATCCACAGACTTGTCACTTGTTTCCATCATGTAGAGCAAGTCATATCTATGTTTTCAATTCATACATCTAATTAAAGGTCAGTTTTAATATATTATATCAGTCAGATCTTAGTTTGTCTATTTCCATAAAATATATCATATTTGTATGTTGAAACAATCTTGAACATAATTCATTGCAAAATCCCATTGAGAACACAAGTCAACAAAAAAACATCAGAAATGCATGTGAATACCTTGAATTAAATTGGAAAAGATACTAACTCAACAACAACTTGGCCATACTTGAAATGAAACTCTGGTGCAATTGATTGAGTGAGTGCAACTGACTTAAACCAAGGAATGGATAATAATCCATTGAGTGACTATGAAACAATCCACCAATCCGAGCCCAAGGTGAATGAGTGGATGCCTTGAAGAAAAAATTTATTTGAATTTTGTAAACATTTTTGACACTGGATGGTAGTTTATATTGCTGAGAATACCTCTTTCTTATTGAGGACTGTTGCAATGAATTGAGTAGTACCCTAGTACAAAACTCAAGTAATAAAGTGTAGTCAATGAACAGACATGACCTGAAGTTGTTGAAACATGAACTTGTTGTGAACATATCTAGAACAGGGAGTGTGTGATTCTTGGACCATGCCCAGTGAGTGATCTCTACCTACAGTCCAAGAATCTCTCAAGAATAAGTGTATCACCCAGTGATGAATCAATCCTCTAGAAAGACTTGGCTTGATTTTTTTATTGGCTTAATATTGCTCCTAATTTCTACCAAATGCTTGAGTGGGAGAACTGTGGGTAAAACTATTGGATTGGAAGCAATAGACCAAGTTTCAAACCTCCTTGGTGCATTATTTTGTTCATTGAATTTTGAGCAAGTTGATACTTTTTGGATCGTGAACCAAGTACTAGAGATCCAGAAAGATTTTTTGACCAAGTCAAAAACCGACCGTTAGTGTGTTGTCTCTCTGAAAATCCACTAAAAGCGGACTTGAAGTCTGTTTGAAGGGAAAGGATGGATACCCTTGATGAAAAAATAATTGTCTCTTGAGTCTTGACATATTCCATGCAGAGAAAGAAAGGAGGAGGAAGCTTATATTCTAGGAAGACACCATTACTAGGTTGAATGCATATGTTTCTCAACTTCATAATCAAGTTGTCTATTTTATGATGCTATTGTCTCTTTACAGGTTACTGGTACTCTGTTGCAGATATAAAATAGAAGGCTTAAGTAGTGGGTTGATAGGTTCGAGGAAACCAATACCCAAATGGAGGAAAAGGCCAATTTTCACACATCTCAATTCACTTCTGGCTTATTAATGGCACTTATGGGTAACCCGACCATGATTCTCTGGAATCATCCATGGTAATGCCTCCCTCACTATTGTTTTTGGACACTTTGTCTCATTAATGGTGCTTATGGTCATCCCATCAAAAATTCTTTAATATCATAACTTATGAGTGGCAATGTATAATTCTTTAGTATCATAACAATAATTGTGATTGACATAAGCCTAACCCTAAAACAAGGCCTTTCTACTCTCAGTATTGCAGCCATCATAACCAGACTAGCACATCCCTCCTAGGTTGCAATATGAAGCCACCTCACTGGTCATGCCTTAGGTAATATCTATGCTTCATGTGTTATCCAATAAGTATATATTACTAGTTGTACTTGTGAACAATGACGATTAGGGATACTACTAAACCATAATTTGGTATGGGTATTAGCTAGAACATAACTTATATATAGCTGAGTTAACTCAGTCTCTCTCTTTATCGGTTCTTATACCTACATCACATATTTGATCAGATGTGTACCTCTTAATACAAATTTACAACTCAAGGATGGAGATGCTTTAGGCACTCCCAAGTGACTACACTTGGTAAATGTGGACATTAACTTCAGGCCCATCTTTGTCCAGAGTTTACCATTCCCCAATACAAATAAGGTCTCTTGGACAAATAAATGGATATAAAGCCAATAAATAGGACACAAATTCCCATAAACAGGACATGAATTCCCATGGATCTCTGATATCTAGAACAACCGTGTCTCCTATTCTTCTCAAAGAGTAAACTCAATTTTGATAGCTTATTTTTCTTTTTTAAGAAACTAAAATCAAAAGGTCATACCTACAACCTTGGGAAGAATCCAGGAGTGAGGAAAGTGTGATTTGAATCATCACACTCAAAATGTCTGCCAGTGTGTATGAATTCTGATCCACCTAGTTGCCATCTTTGTGGCTTGTACCGAACTTCTTCCAGTATTGCAGGAATGAAAAGCTTTGAATTAGGTTCACTCGGATCTTGTTCATAACAGAGTTCTAGTTTCAACATCATCCTCACAAGGTCATTTGGGTGCACATTCTCAAGAATTCTCGGACCAAAACTAGGTACTGAACCCTGTAATGATTTATGATTCTCTCAATTCTTTTCTAGTTGTAAATCCCCTTTGTTGTACATCCAAACTAGATTGATTTTTGTTGTTCAATCTTACTAGACATCCAATCACTTCCTCACAGAACCACTCACAGTTCACTATGATGAAATCAAGCTCTTGAAAATAGATGATCTCTCCAATTTTATGCAAAGAGCATGCTAGTGCTCTTCGCCTCTCTTCAACCATTTTTGGGTCATCATAGCGAGACTTTATTCTCAGTGCTGGAACCTTCATTTGACACGGTTGAGCAAACTCTTCCCATCTCATAACTGGCTTGTTGGAATGCTCATATTTCCAATTGACAAATGACACTCTTTAGTGGAATCTATGCAGATGCTTTGGTCTACTTCTACCCACCTCAACTATTTTTACACATAATTAATGAATCAGTATCCCAACCACTCCTCAGAGAGTTGTGGTTCCACATTTACTATGTCCAAGTCAAACCACCTCCCAATATGGCATGAAAAAATCCCAAAAATCAACACATTTTGAAAGTGCCCATGGTAGGCATGAGAAGGCATATGACCAACACAAGAGATCTCTAGAAAGGGCAGGCACCTTATTAAAGTCTTGATTTAGAAGGTTATGGGATCTAAAAATAAGATAGTGTGTTCAGCAAGGAAGCACTATTATCGCAATTTGACATGAAGAAAGTAGAATGAAGTTACTTACCAGGCAAGGAATTGCCCCACTTTTAAATCTGTAGTTTGGCATAAAAATACCACTAGAGGCAAGATCGTTTATTCTCAAATCATGAACCTTCGATTAATCCCTTCAATATTGCAAAGTGCAAACCAATGCCTTATGCAAGTTGAACATTGTCAACATTAAAATGGCAAGATTAGTGTTAGCATACATGTCAGGGGTAACAGATATGAACCCGAACAGAGCACGGCAATAACACACCCATGCCTTCTCTATACAATGGTTGTAACATAAATCAGTTTCCTAAACCTACACTAAAAGAATGCCTACAACAAGGCAGAAACATTGAGATATCTAGTTCAATGGATATGTTGGATCCTTCATCTGTGTGAACAAAGATTGCTATAACTATGAATCCCTTGCCAAAATGTATACTACTGGAACATAATTATTGTCTAAAAAAATCAAGGAAACAACCTCAATAATACACAGGAACTTTAGATGCAGCACACCCATGTCTGTAAAGAAGTTCAGATGCAGCACGCCCACGTTTGTAAAGAAGTTTAGATGCATCACGTCTGTAAATTCACAACAATAGAGGATTCAATCCTACTTGTTCTCTAACTCCTGGAATAGAATCATTGTCTAAAAATTTATACTACTGGAACAAAATCATTGTCTAAAAAAATCAATGCACAACCTCAATAATACACAGGAATTAAAACAAAAGAAGTTCAGATGTAGCAAGCCCATGTCTGTAAATTTGCAACAACAAAGGATTCAATCATGCTTTTTATCTAACTTTTGATTACTAGGAATTTGTATAAAGCAAAAGATTTAATCAATGGAATGCCATATGAACCTAATGTTTCCATTTGGAGATCTTTCTTAGGTTCTTGTAGAATTCATGGCTATATGGAGTTAGCTCAATGCACAACAAAATGACTCTTTGAGCTGGGACCACATAGTGCTGGAAATAACGTGTTCTTGTCAAATATCTATGCTGCAGCTGGCAGGTGGGATGATGTGGAAAAGGTGTGGAAACTAATGACAGATAGTGGGGTAAAAAATGACAAAGGGCTTAGTTGGATTGGATTAAAAATAAGGTGCATGTATTTGTTGTTGGATCTATCACTTCTAGCAGAAACAACTGTACCCAATTACAACAAAAAAAACTGTGAGAAAAACCTGCTTTCTTAGTTTCATTAATAAAGTAAGGTATTCAGTCCAAAACACTACATTCAAATCAAAGAAATTGATACCAACCATTCTGGTTTCTCGTCCACCACATGAGGAAGACAAAGCCAAGTAGAGTACACAAGTGATTCAAAAACAGTGACATTTCGAGAATGGATATCGTTTTGTTCACAGTATTCTGAGATGTAGGCAAATGTTTTTTGTTTCTTAGGGAAACCAGAGATGCTTATATTTCCCTCCACATAGCCTCATGTTTTTCTTCCAACCAAGACATCCATTAATGTAGTTTTTCCAGCACCACTTACTCCAACCAAGGTTGTAAGAACCCCTGGCCTAAATGACCCACTTACATTGCAAAGAACTTAAGAAGATGTAAAATCAAACTCCAATTCCAAGGTTACTTGGGAGAAGGAGCGAGAAGTGAAATTTTCAAAATCTTCCAGTTAGGAAGCGTTCTAGAAGCGTTTTTTAATTTTTAATTTTAATTTAGAAATTTTTTAATTTTTGATGAATTTTATCTATTTTGAGAGATACTTCTAATATTTACAAGGCCATATTGACAATCATATGCGCTCAAGGGTTGCCTCAAGTTCTTATATGCTTGGTTCAAAAATACTGTGTCAGTTTTCTATTCTTTGAAATGTAGGTCAGATTGTGTCCTTTTCATGAATATGCTTATATAATAAACTGTTTTATAATTAGTGTTAACATTTACCTTGGTTTTCTGTTACAGTTGAGAGAGGATCTACAAGAATATGTCAAGGTCTTGGTTGTAGGAGCTAGGGGTTTAGGCTGTGAATTACTGAAAGATTTGGATTTTTCAAGTTTTAAAAGCCTTGAAGTCATAGATATGGATACAATTGAAGTTTCCAACCTCAATTGGAAGTTTCTCAGGTTTCATCAATGTCTTTTTGGCATTGAGTTGCATTCATAATTGCTTTTAGGTGGTGCTATATTGCTTCATTTAATTGTCTTTTCCTTTGAAACTCGCATAGTTTAAATATGCCTACAAATATGAAATGTATATTAGCTTATTACTACTGCTGGGATAATGTAGCAAATCTTTGTGCTAATTTTGTGGGATGTTGGGTAAGGGTGGTTCGGAGGAAGTAATGTGAAAACATAGTTGTTTATCTAGAGGTAATTTTCATATTATTTATGATGATTAAGCTTTGACCTAGGTAAGTTTAAGATTATTTATGACAATGGAGTGAGTGTTGAATTAGAGAAAGACATATTAGAACATAAAACCCTTTTATTAAGAGTCGCCCTCTTCATTTCAAATTAGAAAAGAAAAGACACATAGTGGGTTTGGTGGACAGAGTAGGACAATATTTCTTACAACAGCATGCAAGGAGTCTAGAGCAATTCTGGATCTCAAAAGTAAGAAACTATATTTATTTTCAGATGATAAAAAGTGTTCACTTGAATTCAAAAATTTCCCTGTATTATGATTGAACTTAAATATGAATGTATGATTTTGTGAGGGAGAGACAAGAGGTTCTTCACCTCACTCCTCTAAGGTACTCCTGCTTGAAATCCTATAGAAGTAGGGGAATCTTTTTGGTGGTTTCCCAACTCACTTCTTTGAGGTACCTTCCCTACTTGAAACTCTACAAAAGCAGCAAAATCTTCTTGGTGGTTTCCCACCTCACTTCTTTGTGGTCCCTCTCCCACCTGAAAACTCTACATAAACATGGGAATCATCTTGGTTGTTTCAAACAATCCAAGGTTGAGAGGCAAAATGCAAGGAGGAGGATACTTTTGTGAGGTTTCAACTTTCAAGTTCTTGTCGAGAGTAAGAAGAGTGAGAGTCATGCGAATTTCTATGCCTCTAGACTCTAGATTATAGCTTGGATTGTTCTTTTATAATGTTTTTGTAGGGATTGGGTCTTGGCAGATTAGGGCTTCTCTAGTCAGTTCCTTTCCTCTATCTGCAATGTTCATGACACAAGACTTTTTTCATGGTTGAGATTAAGGTTCATGGTTGCCCAATTTTGTGTTCTTATCTTTTATAAGCTTGTGTAGCGATAGTTTACCCACTATTTGATTTTCAAAGCAATGGTATTCCAAGTTTCTTAGTGTATATGGGATTAGGAGTAGTCTACTTCATAAATATTGATACCAATTATTATTTTGGTTGCCTATACCTCTCTTAGATACTTTTTTCGGCACGTGATTTTTTGTTTTTCCCAGTTTCTAGCACTTCTCTTCACATGCTTCTAGCACTTACACATCTACTTGATAATGATTGATGAATTGAATTCCTATAAAGATACATTGGAAGAACACTTCTAATTATTATTTGACCTTGTAAGGGAGTAACTGAATTTTTGATTTAGCAAGTGAAGAATATGATCCTAGCGCTTTGTTTTATTTAGTGTCTTTTTATGGGTTCCTTATTTGGTTTTCCTACCTCTTGTTACTGGTGGGGAGCTCTCTGTCTATTTATTAATGCCAACATATGAGGGGGTTTGAGGTTGTCTTTGACGCCTCTTGGGTGGCGATGGGGGGAAGGGGTGGTGGTCGATGTCCTGTTCTACGTGCTCTACTTCTTCATTCCCTATCGATTTTTTTTTGCCCCTTTGTATTTCATCCTTGTGATTGCACTTGTCGTCCTCGAAGCGATCTCACTTGGAGTCAACTTTTGCACTCTCACCTGGTTCCTTTATGCATAGGACCTAAAAGTAGGTTGTTGGGGCTTGGGAGGTGGGCAAGGAAAGGCTTTTGGGCTAGGAAGGATGAGATGATGGTTTCCTGTGCTTGTTTTTGTTTTTTATTTGTGTTGTTTGTTCAAGAGGTGGAACTAGAGGTGTTGGCCCTTTTTTGCAATCTTTACCAAATGTTCGTACTCATGATAGATGTTGCACTTGAAAGAGAGTTGCTCGTAATCCAACTCCTGAAGATGACACCATCCATCTAGATTCAATGAAATGGATTCCGGTAACCCCCTTTTAAGGTCAAATTCAACACCAATTTGTGCACAAGAATATTTCCATGTTTTTACGATGACTGTCTAAAAACCTTCCAATGTTATTACCAATGATGAATGATGCGGGTGTTTTCTAGCAAGAAAATGCATCAGCAGAGTATAAATGTTTTCAAATATTGCAACGTTTCATTGTCTCTACCAGTTATTTTCTCTCCACTTGGAAAGGCTTGTGCAAAGATGATTTGTATTTAAGTGAATGCACAGATTTTAAGTATGTTGGTGTATAATAATTACCAAAACCAAGTAGATCAAACTAAAGCAGATAAAAATCATCCTTACTTCTTCCAAGAAATCAGCAACCCCCTTTCTGTCAGGACACCTTAAGAAGTAAAGTAAGATTAAATAATTGTGAAATAAAGTATTAAGAATACAGATAGTTTATAGACAGTTTACTAGTGACTAATGAATAAAAGGATATGAAGTATAGTGGTCGAATGATTGATAAGGACCACCATATCTACATATCATTTGAACTACCTAAAAATATGGATATTGATGGTATTGTGATGTCATTTCCATATTCATATTCACAATAGGAATCGATGATGAAATGGAAACTATTTGTAGCTGACTCCATCTTTGCAATGTCTTTTACCGGGTTTAACACTTTCTTCTCCAATATTTCTTTGTGTTTAGGAAATATGCTATTATAAATTAGTGTTCCCACATGCCATACTGTATGCATCTAAACCTTTATCTTGGAACCAGTTCAACAAGCCTTGCATGACTGGGTTCCCACGAATGATCCATCGATCCCACACAGACTAGGTCAGATTCCCATGTCTAGTTAACTTTGGGGGAATAGGTTTAGCCATAGAAAATAGAGGGAGTGCTAAGCTTGCAAAACTGTTGTGATACTTTTCAACCTTGTGGCTTAATATAACCTTGTCAAGTTCCAAACACACCAAACCAGTGGCCATGGTAGTGGTAGTTGCAATTGCAAGAATTATTCTGCCAGCTATGACTTTAGCCTTGAGCTTATCCACTTCGGGTATGATATAGTTCCTTGCTCCCATATTAGCTAGTCTAGTTATAAGATCCATATGATAATTTGTATCATCATCCTGCATTGCAATAAAGAAAATTTGGTTTTCTTCCCATAGATAGTACTGGGATTCAAACCCTCACCCAAACAAACAAAAAAAATTAATTTTATGAAGGACCTGTTAGTACACTAGAGTTCTTGAAAATAGTATGAAGTATTTCACAGAAAATTGTAAATAAATTTTAAATATTAGCTCAAAAAACCCCAACATCTACGCAATTGAGGAGAATAGAATACTTGGAGAATGTATTGGATCATTATAGAACATGTTAAGAATATCACTTTTCAAACATGTGACAGACAAGAAAAACTCAAACACATGATCAACTTTCTGTCTAAAACAAAAATATCTCTGTGTCTTTGACTAAAATGTATAATTTTTTAACACTCCATTCCTTAATAATCAATAAACGTTATGGCACCTGATCCTAGTGAATGTTTAGGTCATATGGGACCATATCATAAGATATATTGAATTTAGCAATTGCAATTCCTGCACTTGCAGAACAAGTTTTGGGCAATTCTAGTGTGTTTTAGGATCCAAAACAGGGAAAATGATCTAGATGGATTTCTGTGTTGTAGAAATCGTCGAGAGATTTCTAGTGGTGTATCATGCATCCAGAACAAAGTTTGTATGCAAAAAATATGGCCCCAGAAAGCTGACATTCCAAATTAGCTTCTCAAGGTTGTTGCCTTTTGCCTTTCCAATTTCTAGGGTTAGGGTTTAAGTATGAAGGTTTGTCTTTTAGGTTTTATGCTTCCTATTGTAATAAGCCAGAATAGATCCATCTTAAACCCAGATCTATCAAGCACCGAGAGGGATCCAATTTCTTAAGGTGTAATTTTTTTTTATGTTAAATGTCTTACACATCAAGAAAAAAATTCACACCTCAATAAAATTGATCCCTCTCGATGCTTGATAGAAATAATTTACAACATCTCTCTCCTACCGGACTATAGAGCACCTCACTACTCTCGGTGCAACAAGGATTCAACCTCTTGTTATGGGGCATTTTGTGAATCACAGTGAATGAGATTAACCAAACATCTCTTCAATGATAGCTACCACCATTCTTAGCCATTATTCACAATACAATGTTTTTACCATTCTAAATTCTTCCATTAATATAATTCAAGTCCCACTGTACTACAGGGTGTTCTATTGAAAAAATATTGTTTCTACACATCTCTTTCTCTGCTATAATACATTAGGTTCTGCAACATTGTGTATTGTCCCCAGATTGCTCACCGAATAAAGATCAGAAATGCCCACAACACTAAAGATATTCAATCTTCTGTAAACTCAATAAAATGCCTCTGTAGAAAACATCAAATTTAACTCAAATACTTAGCAATAAAAAGTCTTCACAAAAACAAACTTATAAATTGCATGTATCGCAGCAGCTCTCCAAAGCCTCACTAAAAACTGAATCTGTCGATTTCAATCTAGAAGGTGTTTCAAAAACTTGTTGTGCATATACCTACCCCTTTTATCAACCTTAAAAACCTTATTTCATCAATATTTACACCTCCTACCAGCTTAAGCACATTCAACATCAATTGTGCACTATACAACCAACTAAAACCATCTGACATCAATGGTGCACTATATGTTGAAGAGTGAGATTGCAGGTAAAAAAATTTGAGAACACTCTTGGTGTTCTTATTGATACTGTTCACCTGATGGCAGAATGTTGGAGGCTAGCGCTATCCTTGAGATGTCTTATGTTGGAATGGTGATGCATCTTTTGATGGGTCTACTACATTCTTCGAGGCAAGTTTCACCTGAGGAGGGCAATGGGGTAAGAACAAATTGTTTGAGGCATGTTCCACAGATTTGGAGGCACATTTCACCTTTGAGGTATTTGGGGGTAACGATAAATGGTTTGAGGCATGCTCCACATATTTGGAGACATAGTTCATCATTAGGATGGTTAATGTGGACCCTTTGACACACTTCACAAGCAAGATTGCACTCATCTAGATAAGCATAAGACATTAAAGGCATATATTGAAGGAGTTTATGACATATGAAATTGACATTTGGCTAGGTAGACCTTTCCAAACCTTAAGTCATGGCAATAGGACAACTAGAAAATGAATGTCCTCCTCGGGGGAGACTCCAAGGCCATTTTTATATTATTCTATGGCGGGTGTGAGATTTTCTTGTGGAGGAAAAGTTGGAGAAGGATCTTCTAGGTCTTTCTTAAATAATATTTTAATGAAAAGTTTGGAGGGAAAGAAGGAGAAGTATCATTTTATTATTTCATATAGCTTAACCTAATCAATCTAGGATTTGAAGAGAAAAATTTAAATAGAGAGCTCATTTCATTCGCAAGGGGTGATTCCCGGAGGAGAAAGAAACAAGGTATACCTAGTTGTTGCTACAGTAAGGTTGAATCTTTTGGGGCTGTCATATTGTTCTTTCATTCTTCCTGAGATGGTATATTTGTAACGTCTCTATTATACTTATATGATATCATATATTTTTGCAAGAGAACTGTTGTATTTTTGATATGTAGGCTACTTATTGTCTAAATGAGGATCAAGGTGGTTTTAGCAGCCCTCTTCTATTTTTTCTTTTCAAACCTATTTTGTGGTGGACTAAAGAGTTTTTCATGCAATAAGTAAGGTTGTTTCTTCTCTCAAATTTCATCTTTGACAGATATATGGTGTGGAAAGTTGATGTATGTGTCATTGTACTTTGTATGTATGTTTCACTTTACTGTTATTAATATATTAGAGCAGTTATGACTGATAATATCTGTTGCTAGGGGATTTTATAGCATCCTTATTCATGTGTTCTAAAGCACCACTGATTTCCTATAATCCATAACCCTAACACAAATTTAGGGTCTACCCCAAGTTAGAAAAGCACTAACCTAAAAAGTGGAGGACAACCATCAAGATGACAATGGGTGGTATCCTTGGGTTGACTTTAACTTGCATGTTTTTTTGAGCTTGTGACATAA
Organism: Larix kaempferi; assembly: GCA_027924585.1. Classification (NCBI taxonomy): domain Eukaryota; kingdom Viridiplantae; phylum Streptophyta; class Pinopsida; order Pinales; family Pinaceae; genus Larix; species Larix kaempferi. Next base: position 6,531,475 of record BSBM01000940.1, on the reverse strand, counting down.
GGACATTTATAATATGATTCTAACCTGGGCTTCTTTACACAAAATAATGTCCTGATTAAGTGCATAATATAAGATAATGCAATGCACATGCTTAGAATTCTACACAACAACTTTTGTTAAAAATATACTTTATTTTAAATTTTGTATGACAAAATTGTCACGGGATTTACACTTGTGCTTCTTGAGCAAACACTAGATAGACTCCTCCATGTAGCTTCTATCTAAACTCTAACTAACTCCTAGCTAGAACCCCCTTAGCTACCCCAACTCTTACAAATATTTATATCTCTAGAACTATTCTTCTAATGGACTCGAATCTCAACAATAGGAATTTCGAGAACCAAACGTCTGAACTAATACCATGATTCAGCTTCCCATGACATCTCTGTGCCATTCTATTGTTGGACAAGAATTTAACAAACAGAGAAGTTTGAAGGCCAAATATCTTGTTTACTAGACTTCTTGCCACACAACAGGACTATTCGTCTTCCTTATATTATGACTATGTTGGTGTCCAATATTGTCACCATTTTTTATCATTTAATTTACTCGAAGTGGCATTATTTCTATCCTTTTTGCTAGAGTAAGTTGTTTTTATTATCCATTCATCCCATCAAACAGTCCATGTATGCATAAATTCACTTACCATGCAAATCTTGTTATATTTCTTATATTATGGTTTATTTATGATTTAAATAATGTTTTTGGGCATAATTAACATTTATGGTTTTAATTGACAGGATACGATTTGCAAGTTATCCATCCTTCATCTTATGCGCTATGTGCTCAGCCTAAAACGCTTTCAGCTCATCTTTCAGCCCTCCATTTAGCCCACGAAATCCGTGGTTGATGCATCTAAGACCGTTGAATGAAGAGGAGGACACATGGGTTCTGTTTTCCATATGGCGCTAATGGTTAATGAACCGTTGTTCTAGAAGATTCATCCTTATGCTTGCCAAGCCTGAAAGCACATATCACGTCCACGTGAACATGTTAACCTCCAGTTCGTCTGCACATTCATCCCGGAATAACACACGTCTGCTCAACTCTTGCATGCCGTTGTTCTTGAAGGAGTAAGCCTATTCACACTCAGTTGGATGACATAACTCCCACGCCCACACTCAGTATGCCAACGTAACTCCTATGCCCATGTCGACGCTCCAACATATGCTTCTACTCATTTTTTGAGGAAACGAATGCTCAGTTGTTCGAATTGGAAAGGATTGACGCTGAGAAGATGGGTAGATTGCCCCTGCATGGTTATGTATCATTTAATCAGTAGTTACAAACATTAAACATTCCTATTATTAGAGAGGTCGACTATGTTGACCCTCTGACCCATTGTAACTTATAAATAGCCGCCTCTGTGATTGAGACGAGTTAGTTTTTTAAGCTTTTGAATTTACGATGGTTTTCCAGTCTTAGTCCAAGCATTTGCAGTCGTAGATAGTGTGAAGACGGAGTCTGTAACTTTTCTCAAGTTAATGGAAGTAGCAACTTGTTGATGTTCTGTTGGTAGTCGTTTAAGTTGAGCTAGTTCACACTCTGATTGCTGGGAAGGGCCCCTCATCAACTGGAGGTTTTATTTACATTTTCTGCATTTCTTTTCTTGCAAATTAAGAAGTTTATTTCCTGTGTGTGTAATTTAATTCGTTTTCCTGTGTGTATTATCTTCATTCCTCTGTAATTAATATTTTGTTGTCAATACAACCTTCCTTCTTTTGAGTAGAATGGTTGACCAATAGTTCAGTAGTTTGATAATTCGTAGTTTGTTTTCAGTCCTTCTTCCATCATCATAGTTAGATATTGCTTCCAACTTCTTCCATAGTTAGCATTCCTTTTCTTCTTTTCTTCTCTGTTAGTTTTTCTTCCTGTTTGTTGTAGGTTAATTCTTCTTTCTTCTATTCCAACCTTCTCCCTTCTTCTATTTCCAACCTTCTTCCTCCTTCTCATAGAATCATTCTTTCTCTTAGGTAATGATTTGCATAGATAATTCCTTAGCCTCTAATCATCTCTTTACTACTTCTTGTGCACTGTAAGATCATTTGCATAAAGCCAGCTGGTAATTAAATCATTCAAAAACTCTTCTTTCCCTCACTTTAAAATGTTTTCCTCCATTTGGATCGTCATTCGGACTCCCTTTCAGACTGGCGTTCGGATCGTCATTCGTTTCAGTGTGTTTTCTGTATTATTTTAGGCCTTTTCCCGAATCTAATTTCTTCGACCTCTTAATCATCATTCTTCTTGTTCCTCCTTAATAGTTTGAGATATAATTTAATCTTGTTTTATTTTATTTGGAGTTTTTAATTCATTGTTATCAGTGTTTCCTCCTTTCTTACTTCTTCCTTATCCTCTTCTCTTCTTCCTTATCTTCTTCTCATCTTTCTTCCAAACTTTAGTTCTTTAACCAGTTTTGTTACTTAGTTATTGTTCAAAATGTAGAAATGTTGTTCATAAATAGTTTAATTTCAAGTTGTAGTTGATAATTCCATTTCATTGATTTGTTTTAGTTTGTTAATCTTAAGACTAGTTTCTATTTAATGAAGATGTTCATGTTGCAAGATCTAGTTTAATAATGAAATATCTTTATCAAGTTTTCTACTTGCTTCCAAATCTAATATAGTTCAGTTTAACATCTTTGTTAAACTTCTTAGACTTTCTTGTAACTCACACTAGTTTCATGTTGTTCACATATGGATAGACAGTAGTTCATAATGTTTAAAATTAGTAGTAGTTTGTTGATTTTTAGTTTAAATTTGTTTGTAGAAGTTAAGTTAGATTTACTTCCATTTAGCTTCCTCATTACATTTGAAAGTTATTATGATACATTTAATTTAGTTCCTATTACATTTGATGTATGTAATCAAGAAGAGTGGAATTAGATGGTTTAGTCTAAATTAATGTACATTTACAAGTTCTCCCTATTAAACATCTAATATACATAGCTTTGATTCTGTCCATAGTTGTTATCTGCAAGTTGAATTTGGTAGTTTCTTAGTTTTCTAGAAGTAGTTTGTGTTCCAGTATTTGTTTCCATCTTTCTTATTAATTAACCATAGAGGTAGAGTAGTATGATCTAGTACTATTATGATCTGTGATTTAAATGTATTCTTAAACATTTAACTCGGTTTTTCATTTTGAAAGATCTTTCGATATTTTTCCTTACTAAAAATTTTTAGGTCTGACAAACCTGAAACTGTAGAACCGCTTCTACCTTGGCATATATTTTTCTTTCAACTCTAAGTTTACTGATCCTGGTTGATAATTAATCTTAGGTGTTGTTTTTAATTTGAGATAGTTCACACACCCAACATTTTGGCGTCGTTTCTGGGGAGTTGAAATAGGTAGAATTCAGTTGAAGATAGGTAGAATTTCTCTTCCAAAACTTAGTGATAACTTAGATTAGGGTGGTGGCGGGTGAGCGGTAATACAAGAGGTAAGAACCTGCGCATATGTTATAATAGGCATCCCCAAAACCCAGCTGTAGTAGTTATGCAGTCAAAGTTTCTTTCAGTTATAAGTTATTTTCATGAATAGGTCTAGATATGCACAAGGTAGATTTATTAAAACTCAAATTCCTACTAAAATTCCTACTAACCTATACGGGGGATGAGCCACCCCAACTACTAATTCAACAGAAAGGTATTGGAATACAACTAAAGGGGATAGTCCTACTTGGAAGGCTAAAGAAACATTCTCTGGAAACATTTTAAAGGAAATCACAGGAACATCAGAAGAGTCTGTTCATAAATAAATCCCCTTAGAAGAACCTCAAGCGCGTATTGAGACTGAACTTAGACAAGAGGAAACTCTGAAGGGTAAAATTTTGAAACTTCTTAAACCTCCATTAGTTCAAAATCCCAAAGACATTACTTTTTCAATAGTTGGTGGTCCAGATTTGGTAGATTTTGTCAATCTTGCACAAGTAGATGCTTTTTTTGGGAGCTCTACAAACATCATCATCTCACAGATTGACACAACAATAGTAGAACCTCCTGGACTAGATTCCCACGGAGCTGATCATTCTCCTCCTAAAAAGAAGAATACCCTTCCTTAAAAAGAACGTTGGGATATTCCATATTCACCAAGAAAGGAGCCACCTAGATTTTCTCTCTTTGGTAATAGAATCTTCATGGAGGATGAACATGAAGATTGTGTCCGACAAGATGAAGAATATGGAGAATTTAGAGCTAAAGGTACCTTCGGGTTTCCCATCTTAAACACTGCACAAGATGTTACTATGAAAAATATCCCTCCTTCCTCACTACCAACTTTCTAGGGGAAAAGTAGTGAGGATCCGGACACATTCTTATTTGAGTTTGACATTTGTGTAGGAGTTACAATTACCTACAAGATGGCCAAAAACTAAAACTTTTTCCTGCCACATTAAAAGATTCTTCTCTTCGATGGTTCATGGGATTGGGAGAATCTAGTATTAAATCTTGGGAAGACATGAAGAATGCATTTCTTCAGAATTATCAGGATTACTGTAGACCAAAGGACTCTCGCAATGATATTTTTAAAATTCAACAGCTTGAAGACGAGAGCCTGGAGGACTATCTCGAAAGATTTAACTATGTGTTACACAAATCTAAATATAGTGATCTTCGGGAAGATGTAGTAAGAACACTCTTCCTTAAAGGAATATTAGAAGAATTTTTGGATAACCTTAATCTCATGGCAGCAGGAGATATTTCTCATAAATCTTTTGCAAAGATTTGTGAACTATCTAGGAATTACTCTAGGAGCAGAGGGAAAGGTGGAAGACACTTTCGAGAACCTTATGTTATAAATCCAAAAGGAAACACATCCGATCCTGGTGGAGTTACAAGGGTAGATATAGGGAACCTGTTATAAAACTTCAAAGCAGATATTTTAGGGGCTATGGGTTCTCATCTAGATGCACTACAAGCTAAAAAGTGACAGGATGAAGAGCGTGCAACAATGAGTATTTCCTGCCCTAGGTGTAGAACTAAAAATCCTCAAAGAGAATGTCCATTAAACAATGCTTCAGTTTGTCACCTCTGTACAGAAGAGCATCCCACTGATAGTTGTCCATCGTTGCAAGCTGTATACACGAGTGGAAGTTTTAGTGAAACATCAAGGAGGCATTGGCAGCCTAGGGATCAACCTTTGGGATAGGATCCATCATTCCAATTTCCACCTTACTACCATCCTTATCAACCTCCACAACAATGGAACACTTTAGGTTGGCAGAATTGGCCACCACAGTACCCTCCTCAAAATGCTCAAAAACAGCAATGGCCTCATGGATGGAGAGGACAAGCTTTTCCTCAACCATCTCCTCCTATGCCTTACTATCCTTACCCACCTAATGTTCAACAATTTTTACCTGGATATGCACCTCCTTCACTACCCCCTATCCCAAATCAACCTCCTCATTTCCAAAATATGAACCCTCCAAGACCCACAATATTACCCGCACAACCGATACCGAATCCTAACAATAAACCAACCCAAGCTCTTAATAACATCGGGTTGTTACCTCTTCACTAATATGCTATTTCATTTGCACCAATACATGAAGTTCAATTGCGGTCTAGAAGAGTTTTGAAAGATCATCCTAAGTCGTCAGTTGTTATTCAAGAAGAAAATGTACCTAATGAAATTTTAAATGATGTCATTCTTGAAAATGTGGTTGTTCCTAAATCTTCAACACATAACCTTCCTCATAAAGAAGTAATATCAAGAAATAAATCACATCCATATCCAGCGCATCTAATAATAGAAAAACCTGTAACTTACCCAGAATATAACATCATTAATGAATTAAAAAATATTTGTATTAAGATTCCTTTATTACAAGCCATTAAAGATATACCAATCTTTGGCAGAGTGATAAAAGAACTCTGCATTAAGAGACTAGGTAAAAAATAAAAAGACCCTCCAACAATACATGTCATAGGTGAAATCTCAGAATGTATAGCATAACAACCTAGAATTCCGAAGTATACAAATCCAGGAAATCCTGTAGTAACTATTCTCATTAACAACACTGCTATAGGGAACACACTCATTGATCTAGGGGCTGTTATTAACCTAATGACTACTACAGTTTTAGAAGCTCTCCAATTAGGACCTTTCCTCTGCCCTACCCCAACAATGTTAGAACTAGCAGATCGTACTATGGTACAACCTACTGGGATATTAGACGATATTATGGTGTCAGTAGCCTCATGGGAATATCCTGTGGACTTCATGGTTATTCAATCAAAAGACCCATCTAGAGGGCATCTTATCATCTTAGGAAGACCCTGGTTGGCTACTACTAATGCATTCATAGGATGTAGGGATGGAGAAATGGTTATTTCTGATAGGTTACTATAAGAAGACTAGCTTTATACCCACCAGCACAGCCCGTAGCTGAGAGCTTATTTTGGTTAGATTGTCCTTTTGGAGAAGAAAACCTGGAAGAGATTTCCCTTGTTAGTGATCTCTCTTGGGAACTTCAAGAACAAAATATTGAAAACATGTTGAATCAATTTATTTCTTCCACCACATGTATAGACTTTCCTCAGTCTTTTTCCAAACTTGACCAGATTTTTGGGGACGAATTTCAAGAAAACACAAGTCTCTCAACATTTACAAGTACACCTTGTGTCTTTTCAATTGAAGAACAAGTAGGATCTTATACCGTACCATGTGAGGTTAGTTCCGAAAAATTCCTACATATAAATGCAGGTTTAGATGAGATTCAACAAAAGCAATTGTTAAAAGTTCTCAAAAGTCAAACTGGAGCTTTCACTTGGGAATACACCGATATGAAGGGTATACACCCAAACACTTGTATTCACCACATTTACACAGACACAAATATACCTCCTGTTAGACAACCCCAGAGGAGAATGAACCCAGCTCTCAAATATATAGTAAAAGAAGAACTGCAAAAACTTCTTAACGTTGGATTCATTTACCCAATTTCCAATAGTAAGTGGGTGTCTCCTCTGGTACTAGTTCCAAGGAAAGTCACAGGGAAGTGGCGTATTTGTGTTTATTTTCGAGAATTGAACAAGGCCGACCAAGATAAGAATACCTTTACTTGCTCTTAGGGGACTTATGCCTATCGAGTGTTACCATTTGGCCTTTGTAATGCACTTGCTACTTTCCAATGTGCAGTTCTAGGTATCTTTGCTGACCTTATACATGATTGTGTAGAGGTCTACATGGATGATTTCACTCTATGGTAATACCTTCCAAGAGGCCCTCAACAACCTTGAGACAGTTCTTATTCGATGTTAGGACACAAACTTAGCCCTTAGTCATGAAAAATGAAAGATGCTATTAACCGAGGGCATAGTTCTAGGACATCATGTCTCTCTTCAAGGTATTAAGGTGGATCCTGCCAAGATAGATATAATTGTCAATCTTCCTCCTCCAAGGACTCCGAAGGAAGTTAGAAGCTTTCTTGGCCATGCAGGTTATTATAGGCGCTTTATAGAAAATTTCACCAAGATAGCCACACCCATGTTCAAACTACTCATGAAGGACACAGAATTTCAATGGACTGAACCTTGTCAACATGCTTTCGAAACTTTAAAAGCAAAGTTATCAGTAGCACCAGTACTTAGGGGCCCTAACTAGTCCCTTCCTTTTCATATCTCTACTGATGCATCCGACACAGCTATAGGGGCAGTCTTAGGTCAAAAAGAGGAAAAGTTATCTTATGCCACTTATTTCACTAGTAAAAACTTGACTCCTGCAGAATCAAAATACATTGTTACCAAAAAAGAGTTCCTCGCAGTAGTCTATTCCATCAATAAGTTTCGTCATTATATCACAGGATATGAAATTTTCATACATACCGATCATTCTGCTATCATATTTTTGATGAATAAACCAGTTACCAATGACAGAGTGGCTCGATGGCTTCTTCTGTTACAAGAATTTAAGATCACCATTGTTGACCGTCCTGGTCGAGAGAATGTAGTAGCAGACTTTCTCTCCTGAATTCAAATTGACAATGATGATAGTCCTGTTGATGATAGCTTCCCAGATGAAAATTTATTCATTGTATCTGTTCGAACCCCATGGTTCACAGACATAGCTAATTATTTGGCAATTCGAAAGCTACCAAACCATCTCTCTCCACCCGAAAAACGTAGAATCATAGTTCAAAGATCTAACTATTCCTGGGTGGATAATGATCTCTTTCATACCAGTCCTAACCTTATTATTAGAAGATGTGTACGAGAGGATGAGATGGCAAATATTCTTCATGCATGTCATGGTGGACCTTGCAGTGGACACTTTTCTGATAAAAGAACAACATATAAGGTTTTACATTCTAGATATTATTGGCCAAGCATCTTCAAGGATGCTGCCAAATATGTCAAAGGATGCGATAGTTTCCAAATAATGGGTAGACATACACCATCTGATGAGATGCCTTTGCAACCTCAAGTTATGATTGAGCCTTTTGAAAAATGGGCTCTAGATTTTGTTGGACCAATTTCCCCTATGTATTGTAAGAAAAAGTACATTCTAGTCTATACAAATTATGTCACCAAGTGGGTAGAGGCCAAAGCTTTATTCCGAGCCACGGAGAAATCAATGGTAGAGTTTATGTATGAAGAGATATTTACCCGATTTGGTGTACCTAGGGAAATTGTAATTGATCAAGGATCTCAGTTCACTTCCAAGTTAATGAGAGAACTTACTAATAAGTATGGTATTAGACATTTCAAATATTCACCATATCATCCTCAGGAAAATGGTCAAGTAGAAAGCACAAACAAGGTATTAGAAGCTATCATGACCAAGACCATTCAGTTACACCACAAGGACTGGGAAGATGGGCTCCCAGAAGCCTTGTGGACTTATAGAATAACTTGGAGAAACACCACTAGCCACACACCTTATGAACCTGTTTGTGGAAAATAGGTTATCCTACCCATTGAATTTTAGGTTAAGACATTTCGTATGGCTTCTCAGTTAGGAATGAATTTAGAAGAAGCACATAAACAACGAATCCTACAAATAAATGAATTAGACGAGATTAGATAGGATGCTATCCAATGAACAATCTTAATACAGAATCAACGTAAAAAATGGCATGACAGATACATTAAACAAAAACAATTTAAAACAGGAGACTGGGCATTACTTTTCGATTCAAGATACAAAAATTTTAAAGGTAAATTGACTACTCGCTAGATGGGTCCTTATGAAATTGTTACAGCTTTCGATAATGGATCCGTTAAAATTAAAACAATTGATGATTCTCAAACTTCCTTTGTTGTAAATGGCCATAGACTTAGATTTTATCACCAACCTATATCTAAACAAGACTTTGTACAGAATTCCTTACAAGCAGCAGGAGATGGAGCTAGTAGAAGAGAATTCCTCCTCCTAGTCCCTAAACTTTCTAAAGGATTGTCTGTACATATGTAAATATATTGTGTTTTTGTTTTAATGATAATAATGAAGAGTTATTTCTGACAAGCTGATTGTATCTATACAGGGAATTTCATTTGTATGATCAGCTTATGAAATTCTTGTCATTAAAAACAGGAAAACTTTTCTCCCTTTTTAGATTTCTTATGACTTTTTTACATATGTTTTATTTTGAATAAATCAAAATCATCTGACAAAGGTTTTGCAGCTTAATTACAAGGACCTTATCCGCTCATGCAATATTATTGAAAGGGAAGCACGTAAAAGAAAAAAAAAAATTCAATATATCATAATCCCTTCTTTTTTTCAATTATTGTTAAAATTGACATTTTTAGCAAAAGATAAAGTGTTCTTTATATTATCTTGCAACCATTTCATTCATGATTTTGAATATGGTATTTGATTTAGGCATGCACATTTCTGATTATCGTTTAGAACTATTACTGAAAAGACCTATCTTAATTGCTATTATCTTAACAAAAAATATACTATCTTACACCTATGGATCATTGGCTTATCCTAGACTCATTATCAAAACTTGTCTCTTAAAGCATCTTTTAAAAGTAACTTAGAGGTGAATGTTATTTTTATTCTTGTGGGGAACATTACTGAATTTTTATGAAAAAGATAGATATAGGTCAAAGAACAGCTTTAGGTTATTATCTTTTGACATGATCTTTAACTTTGCCTATTATAAGTAAAAGTTGCTCATAAAGGTCCATTCTAATATTTCAAATTATGTGTTTAGAAGGCTTAGCACACTCTAGTACCAACCGGATTCCTTACAAATATATATATATATATATACATATACATCATTATACGAATTAAACCCGCCGGGGTAATGAATAGGCCTGCTGGCGGCGGGTCCATGCTAAGTAAAATCTTAAACAAGGAAGCTAGGTGAATGCAAGTAAACCCATTGGGGTACTGAACAGGCTCGCTGGTAGCGGGACTATGCTTGCATGGTACCAAGATAAACCCACTGGGGTACTGAACAGGCTCGCTGGCAGCGGGACTATGCTTGCATGGTACCAAGATAAACCCACTGGGGTACTGAACAGCCCTGCTGGCAGCGGGTCAATATCAGGTAAAAGAGATTGGTTAATGCATTTCTATGCACATGATTCATATATAAGAAACTTGAGTATACAAACACATGTTTTGGCCAATCATCTATACTGTCATTAGAGAATAACTGTAAGTTGAACTTGGACCTTGTCATCTAATTCAAACAATATCTAGGATGTTATTATCTTAGAAATGGGACCCATAATTATGAAAATCTCACAAGCTTTACGGTACACCTTATCTATATCATGGGATGACAAGAAATCTTTAAAATGAGTCATGGATGGCTAGTTTTCTTGTGGTTTCTTTCATGTCAAATTATATTATCATTCTTCATACGGTTCTTTTAAGCACTGTTCTATTCTTTATGATAAATGTACATATCTGAATCATCTACATGTTTAGTTAATATTTCATTTTCTTGAGAAAAGTATTACAACATTTTTCATCTATTGATAAAATAATTGAATATCTAATGCTCTTTTTGTTGGCTTGAGGACAAGCCATCTCTTTGGTTTGGGGGAGGATTAGAACTGTTTTAAACTAATTTTTTTGTTATTTATTTTTATTAAAGAAAAATTTTATTTATCTCTGAAAGTGATAGATGTTTGCAGGTTAATGCAAAAGCAGAAGGCGAATTGTTTTAATTAAAGACAAACAAAAAGGGGACATGACTTAAAAGTTCCAGAAAGCAAAGTTTACATCATTTTCTGTGCACTAATAGCCTTAAAAATTCATTGCAAAAATTAGTTCCAGTTGGCTTCAACAATAAAAGTTTGTATAGACAAAAGTCTGTATGAAAGGCTGAATGACAGATCGAATGCCAATCCATATGCGGTGACGAATGCAGCAAATAAGCAATGTTTTGAATAAAAGTGCTGAAGAAATTTTAGCTTATATATTTCAAATAGCATGCTAGATATTTTTGAAAGTTCTGACTAACCAATGATGATAGGGATCAATCAAATGTCAAATCTCGCACTTGGTTTTATTTCCTTATTCATCTCATCTTGTTAAATGAATGAATCTTGTGTCATTTTGAATCATTGTATGACCACTATGGCCTTACCTATCATATAGATTGCCAGCATATGGATTGGATCCTTGTGATCATCCAAGTGTAGAATATCCCATTACGTGAATTTCGTTCAACCTGTCCAAAGCTTGGCTTTGGACATGGTTGAATATGCTATACCAAACACGCATCTACCGGATTCACACACTTCAATACTGGCACTTAACTCAATATCTTCAAAGTACAAGTGTGATATTTCAAAACACGCTTTACCTATGACCATCCAGCCATCCAAACAGACTTCAATTTAACTGATGGCTGCATGAACTTCTGCTTCATTATGTTTACCCTTTATTTCTCTCTCTGCGAGCTGCGTCCTCTGTAAATTTATTATATCCCCTGCATTTATCTGTTGTTTCCCCCATCCTCTATCAACAATGCCTAACCGTTGCGAGCTAGGTAGCTACCAAGATCTTCTTCATATCCCTGAGTTTAAAAGATGCCATGAGTTATTCTCTCAAGCAAGTTGGAATCCATTTCTCCACCACCTTGATGGTCACGACCATGAAATTTCATTGCTGTTTGCCAAAGGTTTCGATGGAAAAACGACCAAGGTTGGTCATCTTGTTTTCTCCATGACAGAAGAGTCAATAGTGTTAGCTACGAAGCTCCCTAGAGAAGGTGCCCGATGGCACAAGCATTTGTTTCTTCCACGAGAAGCTCACCAGTTTGCTCTCAAGCCCGATTTTCAACACATTACTAGCACCAAAGGTTTTCAAAGAGAATGGATCAAGCCATAGTACTTGGATCTTCTGACCATTATCATTCACTTAGTCACTTGTGAGGGTAAGCTCACTGTTTTTAAGCTTGCCACGTTATACTATTAGCTCATTTTGTCAATAATCAGACCTTAAATTTCCCATTCTACTCTCTAAAGAGCTTGGAAAATATGTCGAGTCAAGTTAGAAAGAATACCATTAACCCTTCCGGCAACTTATATCACCATTGTCTCATTAATCTTTTAATCATTCATCAGCTAAAGGAGAGAGGTCAGACTTGGGACCATTTTTTTTTTGAGACATTAAACCCTCATTTATCTACTGTCAAATATTCCCCTTCTCAAGAATGGCTTCATGCCCAAGAAGAACCAAAATCCAAATGTATACGATTTGATGAGAGTTCCTTAGATGATATGCACTCTATCCATTCAATATATTCTCCTACTGAACCTAGAGAGATAAATCATGACCAATTCAGTGATCAGCCTGACATTCAGACTATCAGTCAGCCCTCATGCTCAAATATTCAGTTGGACGATCATACTCTGGAGTCCTCCCTCCTCAAACTAGCTAATGCATCTATTCAGATGAGTGAAGCCTGTGCTTCTAGAAGCTCTCCTGCATGTAACAAAGATAAAAGCTCTGAAGAACAGACTATTGATGTTGAGACATCTCCAAAAGAGAAGAGTCCTCAAATGGACTTGGAGCATGGTATAGAACAACCTATTTTGAGTCAGCAAAAGTGGGATCAGTTAACCTAAGAGATAGCACAATTAATAGAACAAATTCAAAGCTATGTGGAGACAATCTTTGAGCTCCTTGAAGAGAATTAGATGTTGCGTACACAGTTGAAAAGTACTGAATGCTCGGTTAATGCCAAAATAACATCCAATGCTATCCTTAGAGTAAAGTATAATTCCTTAAGGGGCCGTTTCAAGAAGCTTCAGGCCAAGCATGCATCTCCATCATTCGAGTCGAAGACTGCTACTACTGCAGCTCCACCTTCTTCCTAATTACGTTTTGTTTTGCTCAGTGGGACCTGGCATGACTCCAGTTTGGGGGAATGTTGCTGTCCAATATTGTCACCATTTTTTATCATTTAATTTACTCGAAGTGGCATTATTTCTATCGCTTTTGCTATAGTAAGTTGTTTTCTTAGCCATTCATCCCATCAAACAGTCCAGGTATGCATAAATTCAATTATCATGCAAATCTTGTTATATTTCGTATATTATGGTTTATTTATGATTTAAATGATGGTTTTGGGAATAATTAACATTTATGGTTTTAATTGACAGGATACGATTTGCAAGCTATCCATCCTTCAACCCATGCACTGCGTGATCAGCCTAAAATGCTTTCAGCTCATCGTTTAGCCCTCCGTTCAGCCCATGAAATATGTGGTTGATGCATCTCAGACCGTTGAATGAAGAGGAGGACACGTGGGTTATGCTTTCCATGTGGCATTGATGGTTAATGAACCATTGTTCTAGAAGATTTGTCCTTATGCTCGCCAATCCTGACAGCACATATCACGTCCACATGAACATGTTAACCTCCGGTTCATCTGCACATTCAGCCTGGAATCATGCACGTCTGCTTAGCTCTTGCATGTCGTTGTTCTAAAAGGAGTCGGCCTGTTCACACTCAGTTGGCCGACATAACTCCCATGCCCATTCCCAGTATGCCAACTTAACTCTTATGCCCACGTCGACGCTCCAACCTATGGTTCTGCTCACGTTTTGAGGAAATGAATGCTCAGCTGTTCGAATTGGGAAGGATTGACGCTGAGGAGATGGGTAGATGCCCCCTGCATTGTTATGTATCATTTAATCAACATTTACAGACATTAAACATTCCTATTATTATAAAGGTCGAATCTATCGACCCTCTCACCCATTGTAACTTATAAATAGTTGCCTTTGTGATTGAGACGAGCTAGTTTTTTAAGCTTTTGAATTTACGATGGTTTTCCAGTCTTAGTCCAAGAATTTGGAGTCGTAGATAGTGTGAAGACAAAGTCTGTAACTTTTCTCAAGTTAAAGGAAGTAGCAGCTTGTTGATGTTCTGCTGGTAGTCGTTTAAGTTGATCTAGTTCACCCTCTGATTGCTAGGAAGGGCACCTCATCAACTGGAGGTTTTATTTACATTTTCTGCATTTCTTTTCTTGCAAATTAACTAGTTTATTTCCTGTGTGTGTAATTTAATTCGTTTTCCTGTGTGTATTATCTTCATTCCTCTGTAATTAATATTCTTCTTTCAATACAACCTTCCTTCTTCTGAGTAGAATGGTCGACCAATAGTTCAATAGTTTGATAATTTGTAGTTTGTTTTCAGTCCTTCTTCTATAATCATAGTTAGATATTGCTTCAAACTTTTTCTGTAGTTAGCATTCATTTTCTTATTTTTGTCTCTATTATTTTTTCTTCATATTTATTGTAGGTTAATTCTTCTTTCTTGTATTCCAAACTTCTCCATTCTTCTATTTCCAACCTTCTTCCTCCTTCTCATAGAATCATTCTTCCTCTTAGGTAATGATTTGCATAGATATTTCCTTAGCCTCTAATCATCTCTTTACTGCTTTATGTGCACTGAAGGATCATTTGCATAAGGCCAACTGGTAATTAAATTATTCAAAAACTCTTTTTTCCCTCACTTTAAAACATTTTCCTCCATTCGGATCGTCATTCGAACTACCTTTCAGACCGTCGTTCGGATCATCATTCGGACCTGTGTGTTTTCTGTATTATTTTAGGCCTTTTCCCCAATCTAATTTCTTCTACATCTTAATCATAATTCTTCTTGTTCCTCCTTAATAGTTTGAGATGTAATTTAATCTTGTTTTATGTTATTTAGATTTTTTAATTCAATTGTTATCATTGTTTCTTCCTTTCTTACTTCTTCCTTATCCTCTTCTCATCTTTCTTCCAAACTTTAGTTCTTTAACCAGTTTTGTTACTTAGTTACTGTTCAGAATGTATAAATGTTGTTCTTAAATAGTCTATTTCAAGTTGTAGTTGATAATTCCATTTCGTTGAGTTGTTTTAGTTTGTTAATCTTAAGACAAGTTTCTATTTAATGAAGATGTTCATGTTGCAAGATCTGGATTAATAATGAAATATATTTATCAAGTTTTCTACTTGCTTCCAAATCTAAAATAGTTCAGTTTAACATCTTTGTTAAAGTTCTTAGACTTGCTTCTAACTCACACTAGTTTCATGTTGTTCACATATGGATAGACAGTAGTTCATAATGTTTAAAATTAGTAGTAGTTTGTTGATTTTTAGTTTCCATTTGTTTGTAGAAGTTAAGTTAGATTTACTTCCATTTAGCTTCCTCATTACATTTGAAATCCATTACGATACATTTACTCCAGTTCCTATTATATTTGATGTATGTAATCAAGAAGAGTGGAATTAGATGGTTTAGTCTAAATTAATGTACATTTACAAATTCTCCCTATTAAACATCTAATATCCGTAGCTCTGATTCTGTCCATAGTTGTTATCTGGAAGTTGAATTTGGTAGTTTCTTAGTTTTCTAGAAGTAGTTTGTGTTCTAGTATTTGCTTCCATCTTTCTTATTAATTAACCATAGAGGTAGAGTAGTATGATCTAGTACTATTCTGATCTATGATTTAAATGTATTCTTAAACACTGAACTCGGTTTTTCATTTTGAAAGATCTTTCGATCTTTTTCCTTACTAAACATTTTTAGGTCTAGCAAACTTGAAACTGTGGAACCGTTTCTACCTTGGCATATATTTTGCTTTCAACTCTAAGTTTACTGATACTAGTTGATCATTAATGTTAGGTGTTGTTTTTAATTTGAGATAGCTCACACACCCAACAGACTATTCACTTCTACTATTGAGTTTATAATCCATCTTCCTTACCAATATCTTATTGCAGTCCTCCCAACCTTCCACAGCCTTCTTGCTGTGACTCTTTGCAGCTTGTAACCCTTTGCTTTCTTGTCTGCAATCATCCTTCCAGGGCTCATATAGGTCGACAAAAAGGATTTTGTATGATTCACAACTTTTTATCTTCTGCAACCATGTCCTACAGGGCTCAGCATGTCCACAAACCTTCCAATGGAGAGTCTACTCTCGCTTAGACCTCTTGCATTTGCATGGCTTTTGAAACCTAGATCCTCTACAATCATATCGTGCATCGAATTCACAACCTTGCTCATCTACATTAATGTTTTGCATAGCACTTAAATAAGCATGTCTTCTGTAGCTTTGGAAAACTTGCCCTTCCATAGTCATGTCTTGCGTGGCTTTGGAAACCGTGATACAACCTTGATCCTCTGCAATCATGTCTTGGGTGGCTTCCACAACCTTTCTCCTCCACATCCATCCCTTGTGCAGCTTCTGAAACCTTGCTCCCCCACAATCATGTTTGCATGGCTTTGGAAACCTTGATGTCCTGCAAACATGTCTTAAGTGTGTTCAACAACCTTGCTCCTTCTCAACCATGTCTTAAATGTGTTCAAAACATCAATCCTTCTCAAAAATGTCTTTTGTGACTTCCTCAGCCTTTCTCTTTAGAAACCATGTATTGGATGGCTTCTACACCTTTACTCCACAATCGTGATCGTATGTGGCTTTGAAAAACCTGCAACCATGTCTTCAGTCTTACAAGACTTCTAGAATATTGCTCCTCTGTGATTATATCTTGAATGGCATCCCCATATCCACAAATTTGCTCCTCTAGTGCTTGCTTCACTACGACTCGATCATGTATGGTTTCCACATATCCACACCTTGGGCTTGTAGGATCATAATATTTTTATGCCACAACTTTCTCTGAGGATTAGGTTCCTACATTGCACTACATCTTTTTCATGTGTCATGTGACCTCCCATTCTGCAACATTTATCTTGCATGTCTTTTGAGTAAACCAAACCCAGCCCTTACAAGACTCACAGCAAGCAACTTTCTGCCATCTGCAGATTTTTTCAATCTTCAACTTTTTTTGTGTCTTTCATGACTTTGCAACCCAACCCTACGAGATCCACAACTTTGTTTGTGCCACAACTCTATCTGATTTGTAATTCTCTTCACTTATGTGGATATTTACAACCTCACGAAATCCAGTATGCAATGCTTGAATTAGATCACAAGATTCAATCAAAATCAAAAGAACTCTATCATCTTTGAAAACTCGTCTATTAAAGCAAAGAGAGGATATTTAAATAGAGATGGAATATTTTCATACATTTGACACTTTAATTTTTAAATAATTCCATCAAGCAATACTTTAATTTCTAAATGGGAATTAAAAATCTACTTGGACAAATGAAAGGACAAACAGTATACAAGAACAAATTTGTATGACAAATCTAGATACCATTTCAAGACAAAATCACACACGATCTCTAACAAGGGCCTATTGTATGTACCAAAGGTAGACAAGAGAATGGGTATAGTATATATTAATGGGAAGGGAGTCAATTCTACAACTCTTATGCTTCTTGGAGCATAAGATGGGAATAATTTATAAAACATTTTTGTAGTGAAGGGTGCATATTACATCCCAGATGGGGATATGGGTAATGTAATATGACAATGATGTGGCATAAGTCAGCTTAATATATATTTATTTTGCAATGAAAACCTCATGGATCTCCCCAATCCCCACCCCTAGCTCCTGGAATATCCAGATGGAGGGAAACTCAACTGCAAACCGCAATAGCAGCTTGTAACCTAACAGGACTCAACCAGACTCAAACCTCAGAACTTGAGACCTCACAGAAAAGTCTTCCTTGAAACGGTCCTTTCAAACTAATTGAGCTAACCCACTGGGTTAAGTCAGCTTAATATATATATATATATATTTGTGTGTGTGTGTGTTCAGTTTAAAATTATAAAAATAAATTTACTTATATATATCTTTGCAATTGCCCAAACATAATAGGATTAATAACATTGCATATAGTTAATTAAACAAAACTGCTACTGCGTGTTCATAGAAGGATTTGAATTTAGGGCATTTGCAGCTTTGGAGGACATTTGGATTTGATAGACAGGAATCAACAAGTTCATGGCTACCTTCTCAGAACATTTTATTGAATCATATTGCGCTGTATGGACAGGTCAAATACAACTACTAGTAAAAAACAACTAGTTTAGATCCATCTTTACCCCAGTATAAGTACTGAATGAAGGTGAGTTCATTAGCAATTTTATGATTTCTTGCATTTTCTTTCATTTAAATTGGATTAGTATAATCTTGTAATGCTTTGATGGTTATGGTGTTTAGCAATTTTGAAGTATACCTTGTGGATCTAGTATATGATCAATGTTAGTTATCTGTAAACGAGGGACTTAAATCCCAGTTTCTTTACCAACATAGATCCTATGTGAAATTACTTATGTAGATTTTTGTGGTTAGAAATCTTTGGGGTCTTTTCAAACAGTTCCAAAAGTTAGAAGGATCTCTAAGCTTATTATGGTAGATTTTTGTGCTTATCAATGTGTTTTGAAAAATAAATTGGATTTTAAGCATGGTTTCCTTTGAATATTATGGTCTTTTCTTAGAATTACAAATGATGCAATATTGGTGTTCATATTCTCCTCTCCCCAATTCTGAAAGGGTTCTAGCTCAATGGAAGAGTGCTTGCCTTACAAGCAGGAGGTTGGTGGTTCGATTCCTCCATGCCCTATTGATATTTCAATATTGGTATTTTTAATAAAATATATTTTATTATGATATATTATGGCTATAGAGCGGGTTTCAAACCATCTTTGTATGTTGCTACGAGGGGGGTTCTAAAATTCCTTCATATGTCACTACAAGGGGGGTTCAAACTGCCTCTATAGGCATCTATGAGGGGGACTCCAAACCGCCCCTATAGGCATCTACGAGCGAGGTTCCAAACTGCCCCTATAGGCCTCTACGAGGGGGGTTTCAAACTGCCTCTATAGGCCTCTACGAGGGGGATTCAAAACCACCCCTATAAGCCTCTACGAGGGGAGTTCTAAACTTCCCCTATAGGCCTCTACAAGGGGGGTTCCAAACCACCCCTATAGGACTATACGAGGGGGGTTCCCAACCGCCCCTATAGGCCTCTACGAGGGGGGTTCCAAACTACCCCTATAGTCCTCTACGAGGGGGGTTCCAAACCGCCCCTGTAGGTTTGTATGAGGGGGATTATTAGGGGGGTTCACAACCACCCTCGTAGGTCTCTATGAAAGGGGGTTCAAAACCGCCCTCATAGGTCTCTATGAAGGGGTCTACGAGGGGGTTTTTAAACCGCCTCCATAGAACTCTACGAGGGGGTTCACAAACCGCCCCCAAAAGTCACTTTTGGGGGCAGTTCCAATCTCATCAAAAACCGCCCCTAAAGGGCAAAAATTTTAACATCGGTGCCTTTAGGGGCAATTTTGCCAAAACCGCCCCCAAATCCAAAACCCCCCTCGTAGGTCACTTTTGGGGGCGAAAGAAAACCCCCCGTAAAGTCCAAAAATGTAGTAGTGTAATAATAACAACTTGAGAGCTATCTTATGCATAACCTTTATGCATGTTATTTACATAAGAATAATTAAATCTAATTATTCAATAGTTTAGTTATGGTAACCTCTTTGATTTAATTATGTAAATTCAATACTACTTCTGTTAAATATTAAGTACAAGGCCCAAATATTTGGACAAGATCTTGGTGAGATTGTATAGTTGGCAAGGTTAGGTACCTCTAGGTCTCTCTCTTGCATGTTCGATTCCCTCGTTTAACATGGCAGTTCCCACAGTAGTTGATGATAGATAGAAAATGATTCATTTAACCAATTTAAATAAATGTGATGAATAGAAGTGCTATTCATAGTCTTCTTGACTCAACACTTTTAAGATCAAGAAACCCCGAGTGGTTTTCAGAGCTTTAACTCAACACTCTCACATGGGCGTTACGCTAGTGCAATTCCAGAGCATCCCGCTCAACACTAGTACTGGAATGTGGTTGTGAAGCACATCTAGAATGTACAAATGGCCTTGGATCTGGTATTCTTTATCAAGCTTGGAGTGCTCAAGGGCTTATGCCTAACACTTTACGTACATCAGGGCTTACGCCCAGTACGTAATAAAATCCTCTAGGTACATCGGGGATTATGCCCAGTACGTAGGTCATCCGTGTGTTCCTGAGTCCACACTCAACACACTATAGAAATCAATCATGTGAATCATGACTCTACACAGTATGTAACAAAAAAGGTCATCTCAGTATAGTAGGGTCTGTACCCAATTCACATAACAAAACATAAATCACTCCATTAGGGCTTTCTTGCCTAGTATATAACAATAATGCATCGGTCAGGGTCCACGCCCAATATGTAAATCTACAAAAGGAATGAATCATGTGCACTAGGGATTATGCCCAATAATCAAAATAAAGCATATGTGTTGGGGCTTTAAGCCCAGTATATAACATCGTAAATAGTTAGTCAAAATTCGGGATATTACATCCCTCTCCGCTTAGAACAACACCGTCTCGGTGTTCTAGGGACTAGAAATAAAGTCATGAAATAAGGTGGGGTATGCCTCTTTTATGGTTGTCTCATTTTCCCAAGTAGCCTCTTTTGGTCCACAGTGCCTCCATTGCACTTTCAATTGGGTTATGGTCCTTCTTCTAAGTTGCACCTCTCTCTTGTCCAAAATGTGGAGGGGTTCTAGCATGAATTCCCCTTCAGGTTCCACCTATAATAAGGACCAATCAATCACATGTTTAGTATCGTATACATATTTCTGTAATAAGGATGCATGAAAAACATTATTAACTTTTACATGAACTGGTAAAGCTAACTCATATCCTACTGGGCCCTTCTTGGCCAGTATCTTAAAAGGTCCACAAAACCCAGGGGCTACTTCCCCGCATCGTCCTAAGCTCAAGGAGCTTCGTTTTTCCTTCACCTTTAAGAAGACATGTTCACCAACTTGGTAGTATTTGTCTTTTATTTTCTTATCCGCATAACTCTTTTGGCGGTCTTGTGCCTCCTTCAAGTTTTGTTGTACCTTGGAGACTAGTTGCTCCAAGTCTTTTAGTAAGTCGGGGCCTAGCATAAGTCTATCTACCGTACTATCCCACGTTACAGGTGTTTGACATTTCCTACTGTAGAGTACCTCGAAGCGACTCATCTTGGAAGAGGTTTGGTATCCATTGTTGTAAGCAAACTCTGCGAGGTGCAAGTAATCCTCCCACTTTGTGGGGTTGTTCATGACATACATCCTTAGCATATCCTCGAGGATTTGGTTTACTCGTTCTGTCTGTCCATCGGTTTGTGGGTGATACGTGGTATTGAACTGTAGTTGTGTCTCCAAACCGGAGAACAATGCCCTCAAGAAGTTTCCAATGAACTTCATGTCTCGATCGGAAATGATTGCCTTGGGTATCCCATGCAATTGAAAAATATCCTTTAGGAAGATGTCCACGATGTGAACGGATTTGTAGGTAGAATTTACTGGTATAAAGTGTGTTTCCTTGGATAACTTGTCTACTACTACAAAGATGGAATCATTCTGCCTCTTACTTTTAGGTAAGCTCGTAATGAAATCCATACTGATGACCTCCCACTTCCACTGGAATAAGTAATGGTTGTAGTAATCCAGAAGGGTGATGGTGTTCTACCTTAACCAGCTGACACTCCTGGCACTTAGCAATGAATAAAGCTATGTCGGCTTTCAGTTTAGGCCAAAAGAAATGTTTATTCACCACCGATATCATCTTTTGATATCCTGGATGGCCGGAATAGGGTTTTTGTTGGAATTTTGTAAGGATGCCAGGTCTAATGTTTCTGCTTTCTGGAACATAAAGTCTTTCTTTCGACCACAAAAATCCCAACTCGTCTATCTTATACTCATTTTGTTGTTGGAATAACTTATCCTCTTGGATCTTTCTAAGGATCTCTACATAGAATTAGTCACTTTGACATGCCGTTCTAATTTTGTGATGTAAATATGAATCGGTTAGACTCATGGTCACTTCATATAACATATGAGCCCGTCGACTTAAAGCATCAACGATCTTGTTCTCCTTTCCCTTTATGTGTTTTAGCTCGAAGTGGTACTCACTAAGGAAGGCTCGCCACCTGGCATGTCTGTAGTTTAGATCAGGTTGGTCAAATAAGTACTTCACACTCATGTTGTCCATCTTTAATGAGAATTTTTTTCCCATAAGATAGTGCCTCCACATCTTCAAGGCATGGATAATGGTGGCTAGTTCAAGATCGTGTGTGGCGTAGTTCTGCTCATGCTCCTTCAACTTCCTTGACGCATAACAGATAGCGAAGTCATTTTGCATAAGGAATCCACCGATCCCTTCCTTGCTTGTATCTGTGCAAACTACGAAGTCCCCATCAGGGTCGGCAATCCATAGGATGGGTGCACTGGTAAAAGGTTGTTTTACCTTTTGGAAACTTTCCTCACATTTTTTCATCCAAAGAAATTTGGTTGTTTTTTTCTACAAGGCTATCATAGGACAAGCAATTCCAGATAAGTTTTCAATGAACTTCCGGTAGTACCCCGCTAACCCTAAGAAAGATCTTATGTTTGTTATGCACGTGGGGGTAGGCCATTCCTCTATGGCTTTAATCTTTTCGGGGTCGACTGTTATCCCCTTCTCCGAAATGATGTGCCCTAGGTACTGTATTTGGGGTTTGTAAAAATCACACTTGCTAAATTTAGCGTACAGTTGATGTTCTCGTAGTATTCGTAACACTATCCGGAGATGTTCTTTGTGTTGTTTTTCATTCTTGGAGTAGATCAGAATGTCGTCAATGAAGACTAGAACGAACTTTTCTAGGTATTTACTAAAGATGTTGTTCATCATGCACATAAAGTTGGAAGGTGCATTAGTCAGACCGAAAGGCATTACCACAAACTCGTAATGGCTGTATCGGGTTCAAAATATGGTCTTACTGATGTCTTCATCATAGATTCTCACCTGATGATATCCATATCATAAGTCGATCTTTGAGAAGATCCTCACTCCTCCAACTTGATCAAACAAGTCATCAATTCTAGGGAGTGGGTAACGGTTTGTAATACCCCAATTTTTACCCTAATGAAATATTGGTTCTTAATGTGAATATTGTGTACATGCGATGTATCTTTCCCTAGCGTGGAGCTTAAGGCCAAGGCCCCGCTAGTATATGTTCGTATTTTATTTTAAATGGACAAGCATTTGACATTTTGTTACCCATGTGCTATTAAGCCATGGGATATTGTAAATTGATGTAAATATTTAATATTGCAATAAAATACCAAAATTGGCTATGGGAGCAACGAATGAGAAGGGGCCACGTGTATCCACTAGGGAGTGGTTAGGGGACTGTGGGGATGAACCATATGCTGCCAAATGTCATTGTGAGAATCCATTTGACTTTCCTTGATGACATTTATTTCTGTTGTAAGGAAGTAGTTGAAGATTTCAGTCCATGGCTTCAATAAAGCATGCGCAACCCAGAAATTAGTATTTCACTCTACCTCTTGGGAGTTGCTTCTTCCTCACTCCCATTCCATGGTGGAAGAACCCAACATCATTTTCCATCCAAAAACGAATTGCCAGCAAGGAGAAAAGCTAGAAATCGAAACTTTGCAAGATCCCACGTTTTGAAGAGCCAAAAATGCCCAGATTTGGTATTGGACAGTAAAATCCAATAGGGGATCCATACATATGAACCTTGGGGAGAATTTGAGAGGATTAGATACCCCAAAATCCATTGGAAAACCCAGTTTTTATAGCCCAGAAAATCAGTGACGGGATTGAGTTATTTGATGAATAGAATTGTGAGAAATCCAATGGTGAATGACTGAGTAGAGGTTGGGTTTGCTTGATAAACCCATTGAAGACTAGAATCTCAAGAATTAACAGCTGGACCTTTCTATACCCATCTTGAAGAGCACTGGAGGGAAGGGACACCTCAGGTTCTATGCAGCAGAGAAGGGGACCTTCCTTGTGTTTGGTGTGGTAGGTAATGTGGGTGCCTTGACTGTTGAATTCATTTGAGATTCCTGTAGCTCTATGGTTGAGCTCACTAGCTTAGCATTTCCCTCCTTTGTCTTTCATATGCTTGACAAACCCAACTGTGTGTTGGCTTAGCATAGTTGTTGAGTGAAATCATGGCTGTGAGTGAGCCCAGCTAGTTCCTCCTTAGTGGATACACAACCCAGCTCGGGGGTGATCTCTCAGCTGAAAGAATACAAGCTGGACAGAGATCTATGGTTGGGTGGAACGTTGCTCTCACATAGCCAGTTGTTGGGATAGCTTCATCTTCAAGATAAGTGTTCTCTGTGTTATACATTATATGCATTTTGTGTTCTGTAATGTGTTAATTTTAAATGATAATTATTCATGTTAATGGAATTGATATGAAATCTGTGCATAGCCTGGGAATGGAATTGAAATCCCTGGGTGTTGAATCATCATATTCTTGTGTTAGTTATGAGGATGCAATACTGTTTGTGTGCTTGGTAGTATGTTTATTTCTGTTGTGTTTATTTGAAGTATGAGTCTGCACACATGAAGTTTTATTTATTTTTGAATTTATGAGTAATGTATGGGGCTGAGTTTAAGCCCGATATGTCATTCATGTTTCCCTCCCTTGCACCGGATTGATGGAAGGGGACATGACACGGTTCTTGATGGTCAACTTGTTGAGTTGGTGGTAATCGATGCACATCCGCATCATCCCATCCTTCTTTTTGAAAAAGAGTATCAGTGCTCCCCAGGGAGACATGTCACTAGGTCTGATATAACCCTTCTCGATCAACTCCTGTAACTGAAGCTTGAGTTCCACCAATTGAGGTGGACTCATGCGATAAGGGTCTTTGGAAACTGGTACGGAACCAAACTCTATGGAGAAGTCTAGGTCTTGTTTGGGCGGTAGCCCAGGTATTTCCTCAGGAATACATCCTTGAATTCTACAAGGACTGGGAATTCTTTGATCTTATGCTCTCTATCTGCTTCTACAGTTCGGATGTTGACTGCAAAGAGTTTGCAACCCTTTCTTACGCATTTCTTTGCTTGTAAGGAAGATATCTGTCTTACGGAGACCTCCTTAGGGATACCTTGAATCGTTTTCTAATTCCCTTGGCTATCCATGCATAGTATTGACTTGTTCAAGCAGTCAAGCAGGGCATGGCGATCTTCCAACCAATCCATGCCTATAAGTACATCATAAGATCCTAGTGGGGGAATATATAAATCCACCCTGGTTGGGAACCCATTCAAAACTATCTCACAAGTTTTGACTAGTTCAGAGACTTTTCGTTTGGTAGCAGTGGCCAGTTGTACCAGCCATGGTTTCTCATCACTCACTCAATTTAACTTACAAGTTTCAACAATCTTAGGGGAGATGTAACTTCGGCATGCACCAGGATCTATTAAAACTGAAATGGCTTTGTTTCATATCTTACCCTGAATTTCAAATATAGTGGCATGGTGATCTACTTGCCGACCATCAAGTGCAGCATAGATTCTTGGTGTCCTTTCCATGTCCCCTACAGTAGGGTTTGCTTGGACATTGTGTAACACTCCGTCCATCTTGTTGGGGAAATATCTGAAGTAGTGGGGCCCTTGACACTTCCAACAAGTAATGGTTGGTGGGGCAACTTTTGCCACTTTGTTGAAAGATGGTCTGTTGGCATGCGGTCGGGGTGCATTTGGCCATGCATGAGGTCAGTTGAAGCCTCTATTAGGAGGGAAACTATTGTTTTGTTTCCGATAAGGTGGTGGTCGGAAACCTGGTCTTCGGTTGTCGGAAAAAGTTTTGAACCTATCTTTGTTTTTGTTGATGTTATCATTCCTTGGCTTCCTGTGTTCATAAGAGAGTCTGGCTTTGTGTAAAGTGACGTCTAAGGTTTTGGGCATGTAAAATTCAACCTTCTCTCTAAAATTTGGTGGTAGACATCCCAAGAATTGTTGTATCTTGTCTTTTTCATCCTGTATGTAAGGAACATAATGCAACAAATCTAAAAAATCTGTTGATGAAAGCTTCCATAGTTAGGGAGCCCATTTTTAATTCATGGAATTCTTTGATCTTCTTGTCAAAGAATGTTTCAGACATGTATTTGTCGTGAAATATTTTGCTGAAAGCATCCCACTTTTGTTAGGAACCCATGTGTTTACTTTGTTAGTATATTGTTGTTGAACACATATGCTTTGTAAATCGTCCCGTAGTATTTGTTGATCAATAGTTTGTGTTATTGTTGTTGGCGAATATGCTTTGTAAGTCACCTGTAGTATTGTTGATCCATAGTTTGTAGTGGCCCATGGTTTTGACCCATCGTATTGGTGCCTAGAATTAGTATAGACTTAGTATTAGCTCATCAAAGCGCATATTTCTATCCTTTCAGAAAATTGAAATTCACATTTTGAATTTTTAGGGTTTTTCCAACAAACCCTAATCCGGGACTAGATCTAGTTTTCAGCATTTCAAGTGGTAAGACCTAAATCTTTTCTATTTCCATTTGAAGTACTCTTTAAGATGTCTCACCACACCAAGCTTGATGATAAGCTTGAAGGGGATGATAACTTTCGAGCTTGGAAGTATAGGATTGGGTTAATCCTAGAAGAGAATGAGTTGGACTCATATATAAAAGAAGACATCCCTGTCCTAGAGGATGAAGAGGCCAAGGTATTGCATAAGAAGAACTTGGTCAAGGCAAAGGGAATCATTGCTGATTCTATCAAAGACCATCTCATACCCCATGTGTCTTCTCTAAAGACACCCAAGGAGATGTTTGACTCTTTGAACAAGCTATTTGAAGGGAAGAACATAAATCAGAAGATGACTCTGCGGAATCAATTGAAAGGGGTCAAGATGTTGAATGGAGAAACCATTCAATCTTACTTCTCCAAGGTCTCTCAGATCAAGGAGAAACTTGAAGCTATGGATGAAGTAATGGACAATGGTGAAGTTGTTATGACCACTCTGAATGGCCTACCTAGGTCATGGGACTCCTTTATTCAAGGAATCTGTGCAAGAAAGAAATTGATCTCTTTCAATAAACTATGGGAGGAATGCTCTCAAGAAGAAGATAGACTTGTAGCTCGTGAGGAAAATATGGGAGGTGAAGATCAAGCTCTCGCAACTCACACCAAATTAAGCAAGCCCAAGAAGGAGCACTCTCGCTACAAAAGATCCTATCAAAAGAATAAGAAGGATCTAAGATGCTTCACATGCAATGAGAAGGGTCACTTTGCTTTAGATTGTCCCAAGAACAAAAGGGATAATAACAACAACTTCAGCAAGAAGAAGAAGGGCAGCAAAGAAAGTTCCATGCTCATGCTTCTGAGGATGATGAACCTCCAAAGAAGAAGGCTAGGGAAGAAAGTGATGATGACTCATCAAGTGAAGAAGAGTATGTTCTAATCTCTGCTCTCACAAGTACTATCTCCCATGGTTGTAATGATTGGTTGATTGATAGTGGGGCTTCCAAACACATGACTTGGTTTAAGGAATCTTTTGTGAATCTATCTGAACATAAATCACCCCATAAGGTGAAACTTGGGGATGATTATCAATACCCAATCAAAGGAAGTGGTGAAGCCTCCTACAAACTAGATTCTGGAAAATCTTTGAAGATGAAAGAAGTCCTTTATGTACCTGGGCTCAAGAAGAACTTACTCTCCATCTCTACATTGGATGCAAAAGGTATGAGGGTTGCATTTGTGGATGGCCAAGTCCTAATGTGGCCAAAGGGAAAGACCATATATGATGTAGTAGTGATTGCAGAGCAAGAGGGAGGATTGTATAAATTGAAGGGACAACCTGAACATGCCATGGTGCATGAATCGATGGAGCCAAGTGAACTTTGGCATAGAAGACTTGCACATATGCACTATAGGGCACTTTCGATTGCAACCAAGGCTGTAGAAGGTCTTCCTAAAATCAAGACCAAACATGAAGGTGTTTGCAAAGGATGTGCAAAAGGTAAGAACATTAAGAAGGCCTTCCCAAGAAATGAAAGCAAGGCCAAAGATATCCTGGAAATCATCCACTCAGATGTATGTAGTCCTATGTCATCTAGTTCTCTTAGTGGGTATGTTTACTATGTCTCATTTATTGATGACTTCTCCAGGAATACTTGGGTATACTTCTTGAAGAACAAAGATGAGGTGTTTGATAAGTTCAAGGAATTCAAAATTTTGATGGAGAATCAAACTGATAAGAAGATCAAAGCATTCAGATCCGACAATGGTGGAGAATTCACCTCAGGTGACTTCAAGAAGCTTTGTAGTGATTCAGGGATTAATAGGGAGTTGACTGCTCCTTATAATCCTCAACAAAATGGAGTTGTAGAAAGGAAGAATAGAACTATCATGGAAGTAGCAAGGGCAATGCTGCATGACCAGGATCTACCTATGCATCTACGGGCAGAAGTAGCTAGAACAGCTGTATATGTGCAGAACAGAACACCCCACAAGATATTGGACAACAAGACACCAGAAGAGGACTTTTCTGGTATGAAACCTGAAGTCATCCATCTCAGAATATTTGGTTGTCTAGTATACACTCATGTCCCAAAGGAAAAGAGGACTAAACTAGATCCTTTAGGAAAGAAGGGTATCTTTGTGGGTTACAGTGAAAGCTCGAAGGCTTACAGAATATAATTTCCAGGATTCAAGAAGATTGATGTCAGTAGAGATGTAATATTTGATGAAAACTCAGCATTCATCAAATCAAGAAAGGCACCTATCGAAGTTTATGAAGAACCTAAGGAAACTAGATTTCAAGACACTACCATGACTGAAGTAGTTCCAGAAGTTGTTCATGAGTTTGAAGATCAACAAGAACCTGTAGATCCACCCCGTGAGGATAACTCTCACAAGAGGAAACCAACATGGGCTAGAGAGCTCATTCAAGATGCAGAAAGATTTGGCATTCAAGAAGAAGAACACAGAGCAAAGAAGAGAACCAGATCACATACCAGCTATGTTGCTTTACTCTATGACATTATGAACAAAGAGCCTTCCAGTTATGAAGAAGCAGCGGAAAAGAAAGAATGGAAGGATTCCATGGTTGAGGAATACCAATCAATAATGAAGAATGATGTTTGGGATGTTGTCCCAAGACCTAAAGAGAAGCCTGTTGTGACTTCCAAATGGATTTACAAAATCAAACATGCTGCAGATGGCAGTGTAGAGAAATACAAGGAAAGATTCGTAGCTCGTGGCTTCTCTCAGAAAGAGGGAATAGACTATGAAGAAACTTTTGCACCTGTAGCCAGGTATACTTCCATCAGAATAGTACTTGCCCTCGCTGCAGCAATGAAATGGAAAATACACCAAATGGATGTCAAGACTGCTTTCTTGAATGGTGTAGTTGAAGAGGAAGTATATGTGGAGCAGCCACTTAGTTTTGAAATACATGACAGGGAGTCATATGTGTGCAGATTGAACAAAGCCTTGTATGGCTTGAAACAAGCTCCCAGAACCTGGTATGGTAGGATGGACAGTTTCCTATCTAGTTTGGGCTTTACCAAGAGTAAAGCGGATTCCAACGTTTACTACAAGGTTGAGGAAGGGAATCCTATGATTCTACTCCTGTATGTGGATGACTTATTTGTAACAGGAGATGACAGATTGATTGCAGATACTAAGAGGAAGCTTGCTACCAAGTTCGATATGAAAGATTTCTGCATGATGTATTATTTCCTAGGTATGGAGGTGTGGCAGAGTGCAGGTGGGATCTTCCTTGGTCAAGGGAAGTACACAGTAGATATCCTGAAGAGATTCGGGATGATGGATTGCAAGGCCATGGCCACACCTATTGCATCAAATCTGAAGCTTCTATGTGATGCTTCATCTGAGCCGGTTGATGTCTCTATGTATCGTCAGATGATTGGGTCCTTGATGTACCTGACGAACATGTGACTAGATATTTCCTTTGCGGTGAACACATTGAGTCAGTTCCTGACAGATCCGAGGAGTGTTCATCTGGTTGCTGTAAAGCATGTTCTGAGGTACCTGAAGGGTACAGTGGATTATGGGCTCAAGTATGAGGCGAATCAAAAGTTTAACCTGCAAGGTTATGTTGATTCAGATTGGGCTGGCAGTGCTGAAGATAGGAAGAGCACATCTGGATGCTGCTTCAGTATGGGATCAGGTGTGATCTCTTGTTTTAGCAGGAAGTAGTCCTGCGTAGAACTGAGTACAGCTGAGGCAGAGTATGTTGCAGCCTGTTTAGCTAGTTGTGAGGCAGTATGGCTACGGAAGCTATTGTCTGAGTTATTTGATCTCCCGTTGGATGCTATTGGTATCTTCGGTGGTAACCAGAGTTGTGTGAATCTGTCCTAGAACCCAGTGTTTCATGACAGGTTGAAACACATAGAGATCAAATATCACTATATCAGGGATATGGTGCAGAGAGGAGCTGTGAAGCTCCTGTATGTTGCAACGGACAAGCATATTGAAAATGTGCTGATGAAGCCACTAGCCAGGGTGAAGTTCGAGTACTTCAGAGAGAGGATTGGTGTTCTTCAGATTGATGACACTTCAAGGAAGAAGTGATGGACACATTTGCTGAAGCCATTCCAAGCATGTTGGAAGGAGGATCCTTCACATGGCTGTGGATGTAAGTGCTGGATGATGAGCATCAGGATGATGTTCTGGTTTCTACTTTGTATGATCAGTTGGATCATTTTTATATGTATCTATGCATCATGTTGGATGCTGGATATGATCAGTTGGATCATTTATATGTATATGTATGTACGCATCATGTTGGATGCTGGATATGATCAGTTGGATCATTTATATGTATGTACGCATCATGTTGGATGCTGGATATGATCAGTAGGATCATTTGTATGTATTTTTGTATATGCATCATGTTGGATGCTTGGACCATGTATCTATATATGTATCAAGTGGATACATTGTATGATCAGGTGGATCATGTATGGTGATATGTATAATGTATTTGTATTTGTATAAGGTGGATACACTGTATGATCAGGTGGATCATGTATGATGATATGTATCAAGTAGATACTTGGTATGCATCAGGTAGATGCATTGTATGACCAGGATGATCATGGATGACGAGCTTCAGGATGTTTCTCCAGATGACATGCAGCAGGATGTTGTAGTGATGATGATCAGGATGATCATGTGTACATTAGGATGATGTATGGCGAGTATCAGGTTTATACTCTATGGCCGTGGATTAGGTTGTACAGATGAGCATATAATTTGTCCCTGGGAGATTTGCAAATAGTCTTTCGAGGTTTTTCCTATGGCATATAATTTGGCCCTGGGATATCTGGCAAATGCTCTTTTGAGGTTTTTCTCTGGGAGGACATATAATTTGGCCCTCGGAGATCTGCAGATAGTCTTTCGAGGTTTTTCCTATGGCATATAATCTGGCCCTGGGATATTTGGCAGATGCTCTTTCAAAGTTTTGTCCTATGGCATATAATATGTCCCTGGGTGATCCGATAGGTTGGGTTGTGTGCCCATAATAAGTCCTGGGATGCTCTTGCGAGGTTTTTCCATGACCACATATAATCTGTCCCTGGGAGATACTATAGGTAGAGCTGTGTGCTCGTAACAGCCTGGGATGCTCTTGCGAGGCTTTGTGGTGACCACATATAATCTGTCCCTCGGAGATCCTATAGGTAGATTTGTGTGCTCGTAATAGCATGGGATGCTCTTGTGAGGTTTTGTGGTGAGGTCACATATAATATGGCCCTAGGAGATCCTATAGGTAGAGCCGTGTGCTTGTAACAACCTGGGATTCTCTTTCGAGGTTTTGTGACACACGTAATAAGTCCTGAGGATTCCATAGTATGGACAATGATGACGAAGACCTGCAGGTGGTGGGCCTACATCCAGTATGAAAAAGGATTGGCTCTGTAGAACTTCCTATGACGAGTAGAGTCAGAGGTTGGTTGAGATAGTAGCAGCAGTGACAATGATGATGATGATGCATGGATGACGATGATCCTGAGAAGAAGACTTGTCTAGTAGATCTATGTCGAGAAATACCTTCCTAGTTAAGAGGGAGTGTTGATGTATATGTAACTTCGGAATGTATTTCATCTATGTATTTCATATATATTTATTGTACCCTTATTAGAGATGTGTTATTCCTCTATAAGGAAGTGTCGTCATGCAGATTGACAAGTGTTGCAAGTGTGTGTACTTGCCGATGGGTTATTAGACCACCATGTGTGGGGTCGGCCCTGAAATATATATATTATAATGTGGTTGTACCTAGCTAGACAAGTCGGCCCCATAAGGTCACTGGGAAAACAGGTTAGTATAAATAGAGATCAAGTGATCTCTATTTAGATCATTCGGAAAGATATATCTCTCTCACTCAAAAAGTGGCGCACGAGTGAGGAGGAGGATCATCTGCTACTAGGAGACTATCTCAGTGTATTTTGGTTGTACTTTGGTTGAGCCATTGCTCTCTCTATCTCTGAGGAAGTTGTGGGGTTTTTCACCTTATGGTTTTCCCCACGGAAACTCTGTGTCTCTTGTCTCTCATGCTTTTTATTCTTGTGATGCTTGTGATGCTTATTGTGATTGTCATGCATTGATATATTGTATATGTTATTCTCTTAGTGAAGATCCTAGAGTATTGTGAATTAATGCTCAAAATTTAACACAGTAAGAAGGTCATCCGTGTGTTCCTAAGTCCACGTTCAACACACTATATAAATCAATCATGTGAATCATAACTCTGCACAATATGTAACAAAAAAGGTCATCTCAGTATATTAGGGTTTGTACCCAATTCACATAACAAAGCATAAATCACTCCATTAGGGCTTTCTTGCCCAATATATAACAATAATGCACCAGTCAGGGTCCATGCCCAATATGTAAATCTATAAAAGGAACGAATCAAGTGCACTAGGGCTTATGCCCAATAATCAAAATAAATCATATGTGTTGGGGATTTAAGCCTAGTATATAACATCAGAAATAGTTAGTCAAAATTTTGGATATTACACAGAGTCATCTCTTTCAGAGATCGATTCTCTTCAAATTTCAAACCTAGATCCTAGGTTTTAAACATAATTTATTAACTCATAATTTATACATAGTACCAACTACCAAACAGTAAACACACTAACTGGAATTGATACTTTCATACTGAGTCTAATTAATCCCTGACAGGCATGAAGTGATTCGCTTCCATAATTAATAATCAACCAACATAACTTTTAAACAAATTAAAAGAACCGATGAGATTTTATAAATAAACATTTAATCAAAGCCTTGTTAGAGACCATGTTAAGATTTACAAACAAAATAGACATTACGATAAACAATGGATTATTATAATCATAGAATATTCATCACAGTCATAATCGTGCAACCACATGCCCATAATTTAAATCAACTGAATATCTTAACTAGGGCACACAATATTTATTTTATCAAACATTAAATACATACTACCAGAAATCAGGCTTGGGATCGAATCCCCTGAGTAGCCTTCCATCCAAATATTGGAAGGAATGACCACACTACATCGTTGGTTACACATCCCAACACTACAACTTTAAAAATTTTAAGAAGAAAGTAATGCAAACAAGAACTAGGGCTTTGTCCACACCACTGTATAAATGTATTTCCAAGTAAATAATTTCTTTCCTATACTGTAAATTACCATCATTCATCCACAGAGACATCACTGGTACACCTAATGCATATCATCCCCACTTTAATCAATACATCTTACAAAGAGAGCATTTCTCACAAGCTAAAACGATGCAAAATTTTTATAATTTAAGAACAACAAAGAACTAAACTCAAATTCTCTAGAATTGTTATCAACCTCAGGGATCTTCTCATATACAAGTTCTAAGAAGTAAACAAAAAAACGCAAGCTACAGAACATACCCATCATGAATAAAAAACCTTTTCTCAAACAGAACAAACATATCTACGAATTGATTCACCCTAACAACGTTAACTACAGGAAAGAGTAGGATACACCAAAGCATTAAAACGCAGCATTTACAAACACACGATTTACTTCATTATTCACCCAGCTAAAAACATAACAACCATTACTAAGTATAAAATAGAGAACATTTGGTATTTCCAAAATTAGATATTAAAAATACAAGCTCGGTAGCTTTTCCCTATAGTCAATAAGTTTTACAAATTTCTTTAAACCCCCATAGGCCATACACCCTAAACCCTACGAAAAACCCTAAGTACAGTATCATTCAAATCACCATTGCATTTAGTGTTTAGTGAAGCCGAGAGGCAGTCCACGAATCCTTGCCACTCCAAACAGCAAGCCATTACACCACAAACAACACATCCCCAAACCTCTTTCAAAACCCAGAATGACCACTCTTAGGTGAGGGACATATAATCTTGGGCTTACCCGAGTTTCGCTGGAAAGTATTCTTTCCTTCTAGCTCCAAATACCAACCAAACACTGCACCATACTGTCACAAAACAAGTCAAGGGATTAATATAGGAAACATGTTAATAAATAAAACAAACATAGATACGAGACCACATAGGAGAAACACATACCTTTGGGCTTACTGTGCAATGCTAGGACCCTGTCAACGCAACCATTACTTAGCCCACGCCATTGCCAATGACCACCGAATAGGGATCTCGATCCCCTTTTCCAAAATAGGTCGCAAAGAGGTTTTCAAAACCTTGTAGTTTCCACTTATACCTTGAATCCAGCGTGGAGGGTGACCACGAGGCCTTCACATGGCACACTTAATGCACCAACTAAGTCCAATAACATCTATATAGAATATTGATTCCCTATAGTTGTAGTTGCTTCCAGGTTGTGGTTATGTATTACTTTATGCATATACCCTTTGGTTCCAAAAGTTTAAACCTTTACAACTTGGGCTAGTTACCCCTTTTAAATTACTTTTAGCATAGGTTGTTCCTTAGCACCTGTGTACAAGGAAGTTCTTCATGTTTTAGTTCATAGTGAACTAAGTAAGACCAAGATCATAAGAGTCCTTCATACCTTTTCGTTGGGACGTTATCCAACCACCCTTTTCATACTAGAAGCATAATTAAGATAGCCACATCTTTTAACTTAAAAGATACTAGGTTATGTGTTAAGTCAAAACATCCATTATAAACGAACATGTATAAATTAGACATAATAGGAAAATAAACATCAGTAGAGTACACGAGAAACATCATCACATAATAAATGATATAAATATCACAGTAAGAAAATAAGCCACCATGCATTAATCAACAAAGGAACCCAGATCAAGAATATAAGTATCTCTTGTAATAAGTTTACATAGTGTTGAAGTTAATTTTTAAATGAACCTTAGATATTAGTGATTTTATCAACCCATTAATTTCTTTTTTATTTTCAGATTTAAGGGACATTACACATGGTTGTGATAAGAATTTTATAAAATTCTTTGTGCTCCAGTTTTTGTTCTTAATCACAATATTAAACTATAGAAAATATGTTACAATTCACTTCATGATGAATGCATTCTTGATCTTTTCTTGTGACTAGAGGAATTAAAGAGGACTTATGGTATCTATGAATGGTATAATATTTTCTAACCAATAATACCATTGATGCTTCCCAACATGAACTAGTGTGTATATTTATAGATCATACACTTAGTAATTCAAAGTAATTTCTTAAAAGGTCTTAGGGTGGCATGTGAAAAATATTTTATATCACAACGAAACTATGCCCATGGCATATCTATAACATCCACCATGACCTTGAACTCTTGTTGAATAACACAAAAGACGAAAATAAAATGTGAGTAGTCGTGAAACTCATACATGGTCTCATACAATTACTTGTGGTAAAAATTCCAGGTCTTGATTTATTATTAGTTTCAAGTTATAGTCTATGTCAATTAGGATTTTTTACTAGTCCCAAAACTTGTCTCAACCAATTGTTCTAGGTAAAACTATTATATATTATTCTTAAAAGATCCAAATTGAGTGCTACCTATTCCATAATAAGGAGTATGAACCATCATGTCTGTGAATTATTAAGAAGAAGAAAAGGAAAATTAGACACGTGTGAGTTTGATTTTGTACAAGTTTCATGTAATGTCCCAAAATGGTAAAAATTTAAAATTTTCTGCTAATGTAATAAAAGCTATTTTAAATGTGATGGTTTGTAAAATACTTCAGCAATGACATAAGATAAAATATGCATCGATGATTATTTCACGAAAAATAAGACTTCAAGTATTCCTGAGTACTCATAATCCTATTAACTAACGATCTTCTGAATCTGTGGAAGCGATGTGTAGGGTAGGTTAATATAATTCTGTCCTAAGTGTGCGCATGCTAGAGTAATTATAAAATGTACCACTTACTTACTAGTCGAGGATTTAAGTGTGGAATTATAATGTCTAAATGTTATCTTCAGGCGAGATGGCCTTCGATGAAGAAAGTATGAGGCTCAAGAGGAGAATATTATTGTCTCAAAGGGGAGAATACCCCCGGCAGGGCTGCCGAGAGGTAAGGTGCAAGTGTTTGGGATTTCTGACTTACTTAACGTGTCTCGCTAATGTATCATATTGTAACTCTGTTTTGCATGTGTGCTTATGAATACCTATATCCAGGGTTCTACTTCATATTCCTACAATTATTTAAGCCTAAGATTTGCAATGGTTGAAAAGTTGGCACAATGGAATACTTGTTGGTATTTTGAAAGGCAAGTCTGAACTTTGTAATACTTGGTTGGACTTTGTAAATTTTTTTTGATTAATACTATGGAGAAGCGAGTATCTCCCTACTATAGATATGCAGGGTTAACATCGAATTAATTTGAGGTAGGTGGTGACAATAAATGCAGACCTGTGAAATCACATGGCCATGTTGCTAGCTATGCAGAGGGTTTCCCTTGGGTTTTACAGCAACAAATTCGTCATTTTCATGGTACACTTGAGTTTTGGTATGTGCTAGTTGTGTTTGAGGGTTCTGTGCTCAGACCCGAGCTTCGCTCGTGGTCTTAGCTCTCGTTAGTTTCTTTGATTAGGGGCGCAAAGGGGGAGACAAAAGCTACAAGTAAATGAATCCAAGTCGTGAAGATGAATCCATTTAATATTTGATTTTTAAGCTGTAACTATCTCTATATCCTTTTTAACTTCATCTTGATGCTATGGCTTGACAGGTTACGCACCTATCTCCTCTGTGTGGATTTTTATTGGTTGAGCAGTACCCTTGGGGTTCGGTTACATGGGGAAAGAAATGGTAAGTTTAGTCTTCCAAATCCCTTGCCCTGCTTCTTGCATCTCTGAAGGGTGTAATGATATATGGTTCGAGGAATTTGTGTTGCCACTTGGATCACTGTATAGTGTTGGGAAAACCAGAGGGGAGGGGAGTCGCGTTTTGGTTGGACTTATTTTGTTATTTGTTTTCGAAAGGTAGTAACCCTGGAGGGTTCTTAGTTGAATGTAAAAGTTTTTATCCAAACTGGATAGTGTGGAAAACTCTAAGCCCTCCCCGAGGAGTGACGAGCTCCTACTGTATGAATTTGGGATTTTTGGAAAACAATCTAACGACCTGCATCTTCTATTTGGACCTTTGAATATGTATTAATGGGATTTAAATCTAATGTATATCTTCTGCATTTTTCTTTCATGGTTGTTCTTACCCTATGGATTTTTGATTTAATGTATTCGTGCAAAATGAGAATGGGAGAAGTTTTGTCTAAAGAAGCGAAATAATGTCTGATTCTAGAGTCTCTGAACTGTTATCTTGTTAAAAGTAGGTCGGTTGATAGTAGAAATCGAAATCTCTTATGCTGGTTTGTCTATGAGTCTGAGAGAGATAAAAGAAATACTGGTTCTTACAACTGTGTTTCTGGTATTTGAAATAGTTAGAGAGGGATTCAATGAAGAAATAGTGGAAGGGTTCGATCCCATGACTTAATCTGAATTTAAAACTCATCTGTGTTCTATTGCTAAATGCTATTGTAATATTTAGTTGAAGGTGCACCCTAGCTGTTTATTCATTTGCTTGCCTGAAAGACAAAAAATGCTCCGAACGTTGAATACTACGTTGTTGATGATTTATTGAGATAGCAGGATTTTCCCATACCAATGTTGATGGAATTCGTCCTCTTGATTGTTGTTTTGATGTGTTCAAAGACTCGTAATGTAGGGTAAGTGTATGCTGTGATTTAAAGTGGGGCTTGGGATTTGAATGATTATAATGTAAAAGAAAATGCAGAGTCTGGGTCTATGATTGAAATCGAACTTCTTGATATGCTACTACGTTTTTCGTCTGATAAGGTTTGACTGGATGGTTGATAAACGATACTAGTTTTTGGGTAGCTGTCGGTCAAATTGATGATGTGTAAGCTCTACATTTTGATTGTAATGGTATAAGGTAATAACCGTGTTTGACTTGAATCTCCAAAACTTGATGCATGAATTACTTGATGTTTTTCGAGGTCTGAACTCATTTTCCTGTAAGGGTTAGTAGTTGCGAAATAATCTTAGCCAGTTTTGAGATACGTTGATGTTTTAAACCTGAGAGAGGGTTTTAGTAGAAATAAGTACAAACATTAATGTGAACAGTATTCCTAGCCTATCTATACGAATATTTAAGAAAATAAACCATAAAATAACCAAACATTGTTTAAGAAATGTAAATATAATAATTTTTCCCTGAAGGAGCGATCTAAGTTCATTTAAATTATCAAGAAACAGGTTTCTAAGTTGTGGATTTTCTAGGATGTATAGCATAGGATAGCTTGGCTAGGCCTACTAGACATTCTACTGATCATAGCTTCCAAAGTTACGTAATCCTAGTATACAGTGTTTATGTTCCTATCAGAAATCTATGTTTAAACAATTCAAGATAAAAGGAAAAGGAACAAAAGTGCTGGGGTGGCATCTTGCAATAATTATTTAACCTCTATTATAACTTGAAGTGGAAGATCTAGGATTCGTACCTGGTTACTTGCAACTTGCTCCCTCCCTGTAGTAACCTGCACACTCAAACAATAATTAGTGTAGAGACTTTTGAGCTTCAACTGACCTGTTAAAAAGACTCCTTAGCTGGATAACTTTGGGACTGCCATGTTCCTCCCAACCTTGACCCTTGAACCGTTTTCTGGTTCTATCTGGATCCCCTCAAGCTTGGTTCCAACATGCAATGAGAGATAGAGGCCCTAGTTCCATTGTTGGTTCAGTTCTTAGAATTTCTAAGTAAGGCTGCTTCAGCTTCTTGGAGCAGAATAATTTTCTTGGATTACTAGATTAGAATGATAATGGCCAAGAAATGAAGGATGATCCCCAAAACTTGGGATCTTCCCTCCTTAAGTAGGGGAGTTTTGAATTAGGACTGTTGAAGTAATTTGTTTCTTTAAATTCAATAATTAATAATTAAAAGATATTATTTAATTAAATATCTAGTCCTCTTGAACTAGGACTTTACCAACTGTTTAACTATAATAGATTTTGATTTATGCTCTTAATAATAATTATAATAATTTAATAACAATAATTATAATAACAACAATTATACTATCAATAATTATACTAACAATAATTATATTTCACTTAACTATTAATACACTACTTTATAATATAAAATAATGCATTAATCATAATATACTAATTATATTTCCATAATTAAATAATGGTACCATTATTATTAAAACCCTTAATAATAATATTAGCCTTGAGGTGTTACATAAAAATCTTCCACCCTGTGAGCATCAGCATTCTTTGGCTTGTAGGATCCATTCCAGTGACTCAGATCCATTTTCATCCTTCAGTGATACCAGTTTATCCTCTTTTTGTTCCTACCCGCATGTTGCATCACTATAGCATGCGTACCCACGATTTGCATCCCTATAGCCCGCGGGTATTGAATAAAATGGTAAAAACCACTATTTTATTACTTTTTACTCCCAAAAAGCGGTCATTGGGTGACCTTTGGCTCTCCATCTGCCCAAGTAACGTCTCGATGAGTCCTTTCACCTACCTTTGAGAGGACTATATACTGAGCACATATGGCTTATGGACGGGAGGAAGAGGAGAATAGTAAAGGAACTCTAGTGGATTTTTGCCCTATCTTGAGTCTACACTCATTGATCCTTGTAGTTGTGAACCAGTTATGTTCACCTTCCAAACTCCTTGCTAGTTTGAGTTTGCCTTTCATGAAGGATTGAAGTGGTGGAGGCACAAGTGGATTGATCTAGAGCTTGGATCAGATTGGTTGCCAGCAAGAGGTCGTATCACTTTGTACTTCTTCTTGTTCATTAATCGAAATACTCATATTCTCGTCCATTCATGGTGTGAATCTCATTTATTATACATTGGGTTATATTTGCTTATGATATTATGGACCATTGTTATTTATAATGTTAATGTCATTTATATATCACATGTACTTGTTAGATATTGGTTGTCAAGACTAATTTGCAGATTACAAGTGCTTGGATGTGCGTGGATTGAAAGCTCCAATGGGGATCTACCTCAAACGTTGGATCGAGGTTGGTTACATTTCTCCATTGTTTTAACATTGTCATTTATAATAGCATTGTTTTGAGAATTGAGTAGATTTCTGGTAGTCATCTGTCTGTTGTGGTATTCCCAAGCCATGGTGAGTTTTCTCCAATACAGAAATGGTGACTCCGCTGGGGAAAACATCCATGTTTGGGAGAAAATTTAGCATTAGTCCATAATTAGAGTTGCTATTTATCAAAGCTCTATGTCACTGGTTGGCTGTTAGGATACATTGTAGAAAACTTGCTTTTTCTAAGCCTCTGGACTCTTTGTTTGACCATTTGCTTTTCCTCACCCGCGGGATGGCTTAGTTCTTCCCACGTATACCCGCCTCTGTTTACACTACTGCTCGTGGGTACACGCAGGTATTCCTTCGACAGTAGCGTGTAACTCCTGCTTTTGTTGGTTTATGGCTATTGGTTGTTGCTGGGTGAGTTTGGTTGATTCCTGAGTCTTTGTTGGCCTCTTTATTGACTGTTTCATGCCTTGGTTGTGACCAGATCTCTTCGTTTCTCTTGGTTGAGCCTTCTTGGTTTTTTACCAATCTTTGGTTTTAACCTCTTGGTTTCTTCCTTTTGAGCTCTTTCTTTTGGCTGAGTCTTGCTGTTTAGGATCTGCTGGGTTGTCTTAGTGATCTTCTCGGCACTTCAATGACTTAATAGTAGGATTTTGCTTGCATTTTTTCATTCCATATATATTGAAAAAATACAAAAATATTCATTAGTTTTTTGCATTTTCTTTTCTGTTTATAAGAGAAAATACAAAAATATTTTATTTCCATGTATTGCATTTTGCATTGAGTGCTTGTTGCCTTCATTTTAGGTTCTGCTTATGCATTGAAAAGATAAAAGTTTGCATATTTATTTCGGAATTGTTGGTTGATTTTCCATATTAGTGACATTGTTTTATTGGATAGATGAGTCTAGGATTGGACGATGTTGCATACTATTGATTCTACACATCACTAGTTTCATGACCATATCCCTTGAGTAATCACAGCCACTAAAATTAACACTTAATAATAAAATTGGTTAGACTTATTTTATTTATAGGGTACACCAACTAGCATAGGTTTAGAGTCTTGGAATAGATCATTGTGAGTTAACAATCCAAGACTATTGAACGAAACATTAGTTGTCTGATCAAGGAGTGGAGGAATCCATGGTATAGATCGATGTTCTCAGGAAAGCTCTACTCAAACCAGAGTTAAGCATGAGGTCACAGGAGGTTGGTTGAGGAGATATCCCTCTAATACCGACTGAACGTGGGAGATATATCTAGGATTTGTTCGTATCTGGGGGTACCAGAGGTTCGTCCTC
This sequence comes from Larix kaempferi, assembly GCA_027924585.1. Lineage (NCBI taxonomy): Eukaryota > Viridiplantae > Streptophyta > Pinopsida > Pinales > Pinaceae > Larix > Larix kaempferi. The sequence continues at coordinate 6,489,417 of BSBM01000940.1, read as the reverse complement.
TTGTGCTTCGGGCTTAGCTACCATGCCCATACGATGAATCCCACCTGCGACTGTCCCCCTGAGCATTAGTTATATTGCGGTAGACATAGTTGCCTTACCTAGGTACCGCACAGGGTACTTGCAGTGGTTATGTTGTTTGTGTCCTGAGTCAGATAGGGATTGGACATCACAGTTGTGTTCATGCAGTGGACTTGACCCTGTCAGCACAGTGAAGCCTGGGTGTCTTTATAACTGATTATGTTACCTCCGGCTATAGTTTGGGAGTCTCAAGCCTCTCCTAGGTAAGACATATCGGCTCTAGTGTCGGGAGCTCATTTAGCCACTCTGTCTGTTTGCTCTTGGTTGTAGATTCTCTAGGTGTGTGCTTTTGATTTACTATTTTTTTATCGATAGTTGGCATTTAAGAGACACTGTGTCTCTCACCGGAGAGAACGTGGCGCGGAGCCCTACTCTCCGTCGGTCCCGTCGTTTGGCTTGTTTAAAGCCAGCTTTGGTTACACAACGCATTACTAGAGGACACCGGAGGGCTCCCTCTGAGTCTCCATATTCTTACGAGACCTATGTTGAGGACTACATGGCTGGACATCCCGATATCGGGCAAGACCTTTCTACTCCTTCGGGTAGAGTTGAACATACTTCTGATCCTCAGACTCCTTGTGATGATTGGGGAGGTGATCCACCTACGACTCAACCTGGTTCTATTTGGCCCAATCCACTTGACCGAGATCCGTTTGATCCTTTGAATCTGGATAATTATCTTTACAGGATGCCCGACTTACCCGAGGAGGAAGAACAAGACGAGCCTTTCGTTCCTTCATTTCCACGTGATTCTAGATATAGGAGGCATGAGACTCATGATGATTCCGACCCTATGGTCAACCCCACTGCACTCTCTTTTGGTATGCCTAGTCACAATACTGTCGAACCTTCCACTATGGTTGGTACTCATGCTGGCACTAGTCAAAGTGTTATCCATACTATACCCACTGGGGGTACTACCCTAGCTGGGGGCACTACGTTGTCCACCCACTCACATAATGGGGACTGGTCAGATTCCTAAACATGCTAATGTTGGAACGCGACCACCTCCTACGAATACCCAACCTAGTTGGAATGTTGTCTGAAACACAACTCGCCATCCACCACCTAATACACATGTCACTACTCATCAACCCATGACTACTTTTACACATGATACCGTTCCTCCAAACCATGGGGGTGGACACATACCGCATACTTTTGCGTCCACTGCCGCCGCTAGTAATAGTAATGTAGGGGGTGGGAATATTTCCTATCCACATGGACATCAAACCACCAACCCTGCTATTGGTCACACCCATATTGGACCTGGGAATATTTCTCACGCTTGTGGTCATCACACGACTGCTCAAGCTAATCCTAATATTGGGGGTGGGAACATACCATACCATTATGGTCAATACAACACAGTTCCCACTATGAATAGTACATACATGCCCCATACCCATGGTGGAAACCCTTACTACAACATAGTCGGTGCTGGCCACTAGTATCACCCACCACCCCAATATTGTGCTCAAAACGCACATATACCTGCTTACTCTCAAATGAGTCAGGAAGGGGGAGTTTATCCATCTTATGGCCATGGGAAAGCTTATGGGACGTCAGGTCCTCATTATTAACAGTTCAATCCTCATGGTCAAGCTTTTGGTCCATTGTATAACACAATTCGATTCAACCAGCCTTTTATGGGAGTTTATAATCAAGCTTTCCAGCCTCAGCTCTCGTTCCTTGAATGCTTGAATCTCTCGGATCTTTCGAAGCTCACGAATGATCCAGTGTGTCATGACCCTACTTGGCCCCCAGTCCCTACCAAGCTCCCTTCGGACATTCCAAATTTTGAGGGGAAAGGTGGTGAGGACCTGGGAGATCATGTCATGACATTTTACCCATGGCATTCATAATATAGAGTTCCTTCGTTCAGCAAATAACATTTCTATAGCATAACTTATATATGACCGTATATTCATACCTTTATATATATATATATATATACATCCTAAGATTCTATAATTCTTTCAGGTCATGCATAATTTATTGATAAGAAAATTTATAATACTTTTTAAGAAAGAGTTATGCAAACATATTTATAGAGAATAGCGCCCCGTCTTATTGCATATTACACCATGTAAGGTATATATATATTTTTTATGTGAGAATTCCCCATCTTCCTCAAATACTATGACGGTTACTAGGGCGTGAAGGAAGGTAACGCATGGTGAAATCCAAACTCAGAAAGCTGCGGAGATAGCTACGATCTAGTCTTTTCGGTCGGAACTAAAGTCTTGGTGGTATAACATACAAAACGATTGAGATATCACGACACTACGGCAATGGAGTTTTGCCATGTAGTTCGATCGAAGGATTCTGTGATCGCAGGGAATCTCTTGTCCCGTCATCTTGATCTAGATAGGAGGATCAAATATTTATAAGGTGAATAGAGATACACAAGGTGACTTTGTTGAATATGTAGTTTAAGTGCGCTTAGGATAGAAGACAACCAAAACGTCCAGCTTTTTGGGCTATTTTGGGATAAAACCGGTTAAATATATTGTTCGAAATTGTTATTTTCACATTTTGTAATTTTTGCAATTGGGATTGTCTGTTCTAGACTAATTGCCTAATTTTAAAATTACCTAGATCGTTGAAATTGCCAGCACTCCAAATGATGATTTTGACCAGATTTTCTATGCTGGATTCCGGCGAGTCATGGCTATTTTGGTTAGCCCTTATACAGCTCCGTGTAAGTGGCACAGTTCGCTGGTGGTCAACAACGGCCACTACCTACGGTTGACACGTTATGGTTTTGTCTATATTTTCTAAGTTATTTAGTTAATTTATTTGATTTCTCTATCAATGATGGTGTCTAATCTGTTTTGTATCAAGTTGTTAGGTTTCAGGTTCAGTTCGTGAGGACCCTACAGGAGAGGCTCTACAATAAGATTGTTGGAATATGGCAATTTAATAGCGGACCTTATGAGAGAAGCCAATCACTATAGTGTTAGCCACATCATCCAAGTTCTGGATCCATGCTAACTTAACATCAAATGAAAACCAAAATATATTTGATATAGTTGTAGATTGAAATCAGCAAAGCATACAACCTTAATCAATTTGTTAGGAACCCAATTCAAGCAAAATCCACACAAACCCATTTAATACCAATGCAAGCACACAACCCTAAACAATTTTAATACAAATGCAAATCTAGCACATAGACCCATAAACAGTTCATATAATTTTGGAAGTATTGCAACATACAATTATGGAAGTATTGCAACATGCTTTCTAACTCTTTGACTGCCAAACATCCAGCACTTATTAAGAGGTGGAAAACCATGTCACAGTTATGGCATGTGACCTTCCGTGTGAACAATAAGATGTAACAGATATAAGATGTAACTTGGAAAGCAATAAAAAACACTTTCATTGAGAGGCCTACAAAGTTTTGAAATTACCTTTGCTATAACTCTTGCTAGAATGAGATCATGTATGCTTTAAGTCTCTTGCAAGGAATGTGCAGCATGGACTTCCTGAAAAAATAGGAAAAAGAGAGAATTAATGACCTTGCTTGTAGAATTTTTGGCAAAATGAAACATGTCATCAAGTGAATACTTGTTAAAACATACATGAGTAGTTTTTGTCAATTGAGGAAAAGTAAAGTGGCCTTGAGGACGATCCATTTTGCAAGCCTGATGATCATCAATCCTCGCTGATATTTACTATTGTTGATATTTACTACTTTTGTTACTACTGCTATTATTTATATGTACATATGTTATTTACTACTGTTGGTGATATTCCATTTAAGAAAACATTTAGAAAAAACATTTCAAGAAACATACATTAAGTAATATTCCATTTATGTATTGAAGTAGCAAAAGAAAGTATATGAAAACTCTAACATGGGCATGGGCACCAAAATTTGACAAACAAAAACTTGTTTCATCCTTTTAAAAGTAATATTAAACATAATTGTTGAACTAGCGAACATTTCAAGAACCCTCAAGAACCATGCTTCAAGAAGGCATAAAGAAATATTTGACAATCGATAACTTCACATTGAGTTATCCCAACTGTTTGACATCTGAACCATTCACTGCACCTGAAGATAAGAGAAATTAAAATGAGTATAAAACAAGTATGAAATTGATACAAACGAATCAACGATAGTACAAAAAATAATACTTTATAAATAAGCTATAAGATAGTAGTACAAAAGATAACAGAAATTAGAATGGTTTGAAAACTTCACCCTATTTAAATTTTTAATGAAATCCTCAAAAATTCTGTGGTTGCTTTCTTCTAACTTGTATGTGTCATTATTGATATTGTATGATAGGTTTTCTGTTGCTATAACATATTCAAGTTGTATGAATAGATGATCTATCGAATCATACTTGTACATGCATTACCCATTTATTCTATTATGCCAACAACATTGAAGCTCAACACCTTTAGGCCTATCCAAAAGATCAATGTCATTATGGTAATCAAACACCCTATTACCATCCTTCTTTCTTATTCTTTGAACTCTTCCAATGTACCAAGTCCCACAAGAAATGTCGTGCTCTGTACTTTGAGATACACCTTTTCTTGTAGCACGTTCAACTACAACTATAGAATCGTTCTCAAACAACACTGCACAATCTGATCTAATTCCAAAACCAATTGCAACACCCTTTTTGGGGGTCCTCTCATCTCGCCTAAAGTATACTCCATTCCTCACTTTAGTCAATATATCTTTCGATAATGTCGGATTTCCATTCAATTGAATAACCAAACAAGATTTCTACATGTCCTTTCCATCGAGCTCCACCACTAGTTTGGTAGTGGGTGAATCCACGAATATGGTTCACCATTTTTGTTGGATGGAAGGGAAAAAATTTGTTTTTCGAACCCTCGATCAAGGTCTTTTCAAGCCCTCGATCGAGGTTTTAAATGCTTGATCGAGGGTTTTAGAAGACCTCGACCGAGAGTTGTAAAATAGCTCGATCGAGGGTTCGAAAAACCCTTGATCGAGGGTTTTCTCAATCGAGGGTATGAGACAGGAAAAAAAAAAGGGCCCGACCAGCCCTGTTTTTGCAGTGTTCAACAAATACGGCTACAGTGATCGGAACCTGAGGCCCTCGACCGAGCTCAAGCCCACGCCACCTCACCATGCCAATGCCACCTCACCATAGCATCTCCACTATGTCTTCTATTCCACCAGGTGGGTGGAATTCAACAAAGTTTTTATTATTTAAAAAAAAATTAAATTTTGTTTGTGTTATATAAAATTGTGTTTTTGATAAAATCTAGCTTTTATTTGTTTTTTATGAATTTGTTAGGATGTAGCCATTGAAACCAAACCAGCATTGAAACCGAAAACCACCATTGAAACCAAACTAATTGAAAATAAAACCATTTGAAACAAAAACAAAAGACCATTCCAAAACAAAAACCAAAACCATTTGAAATATGAAATAGGTTTAGGGTTTTAAATTTATTTTGCATTTGTTTGTTTAAATTATTTGGTATATTTTTGTTTATATCAACCGGTAGCATTTCACCGCATAAATGCTACCAGTTTTATTTTTAAATGTGTTTTGACAAGAAGAAATGTTGCCCATTGTTTTTCAATCATTTGAGAACGCCAAGAGGATTGAAAAAAAAAATCATATATTACATTACTTAGCCTATAACTCTAGACCTACAAATAAAGCATCACAAAAAATTAATATTAATAATATAATATAAAAAATTAAAAAATGAATATTAATAATATGTAATCATTTATTATTAATCATAACCATAACGTAACAACTTGCCACCATAACCAGTTCATGTAGCATCATCCAACCACCTAATATTGTAACCACCATGTAGGACAAACAATCATTCATTTATTACCAACATCTAGGATCATTGATAAACTATGACTTGTCACGGAGGTAAGATAGGCCAATATTCAACATCTAAGTCAAAAGGGTTTCCAATCATAAACCCTCTCCCACCCCACCCCACCCCACCCCACCCAAGAATAACATGTCACCCAATCATCTACTACATCTATAACCAATATGTAGGATCAATTATCAACTACACCACGCCAGCCAAACTACCTACCACCCATTACCATTTAGAATTAGTGAACCCCTCACCAGTGACTACCATAACCAACATGAAGATCAACTATCAACTATGACCTATCTAACCTATCACCCCAACCCCCAACTATTGTAACTAACATGTAGGATAAACCAACCAACCACTACCATAAGTAGAACATATCATCAACGATCAATCACAAGATCTCTACAACCTATCATCCCAACACGCATTGTTATAACCAACATGTAGGATCAACTATCAACTATAACCTCTCTTTAGCCTATCACACCAACCACCCACCATTTTAACTAGTAAGTAGGATCAATGAGGACTTGTTCATGCCATGTTACCTAATCACTCACCATTGTAACAAATGTGTAGGATCAATTGTCAGCAATGACATGTTAAGACAATCAGCAAGGCCAATATTTATTGAAACATGTTAAAAGGGTCAACAAACACACATCCCATACCATATTATCCTTAATGATCCCTAGTGAAACTCACCCCTCAAACCACCTCTTGCAAATGAGTATACATATAATATATATTTGAAAACCTAATATATTTAAGTAATATCATGCCTTAAGAAAATATATACATTCGTTTCAAAAGATCGTAATCTAGAATGCAATACTTTGAAAAAAAACATATATGTATATATATATGAAAACATCATAGTCCAAGTTTGTCATGCATTGAAAAATACAAGTATACATGGCATATAACAAAATTATCACATGGTACCACAAATTATCACACGGAAAATTGAAAAATAGTGACTCAACTCATTTTTATAACAAAACACATGTCTAGGCAATCCCCTTCTCCCTTATCAAAGTGCGTAGCCTAAAAGTTATACGATGTCAAATGGAAAATTTTGATTCTTCTGGCAGGATTTTGAAAAAATTGAACCGAATTTTTTCAAAATCTAGGTTACAACTCTCAAACTCTAAAATTTTGGGTGCCGCATGTGATCCAGGTGGATATCGGTGGCGGCCCACCTCTTCCGATTGGCTCAAAACAGTCTTCTGGCAATTTTGGTAAATTACTATTTTTAGTAGTTTTTCGGGTCCTGAACTTCCGGAGCCATTTTGAGGCCCTAAACGACATTTTTTGGTGATTTGGGGGACCAAATGGTTGCCTCTGGCATGCATTGGGGCCCAGTCGAAAGTTGTAAATCTCGGATAGACCTTCCCAACGGGCTACCGAGCGCCCCAAACGAAGATCGTATGCAAAAGTTATGACCCCGGGAAGTTGACTGTTCAACTAACCACCTTGGGGCCGCAAACTTTATGAAGGTTCATCTTCTAGGGTTAGGATTTTGGATGTTTGGGATTCTTTCCCTCATGCTTATGATAAATAGGCCCTTTCGGCCTCTCTTTGTATTCATCTTGGCACGAATGAGCATAGCGGCCACATCTCTTCTCAGAGATAGCTACCACCATTCTAGCTATTGTATTTTACAGTCTGTTCTATTTCCGCTATTTAATAGAATATGTGTTTACTGTATCACTGTGTTATTTGCAATATATCTCTGTATATGATTCTGTATATGCTATCTTTTGTTTCGTTCCCACATAAATCCGGATCAGCATGGGTCTTTGATGGTCTTGAATCCATTTCTATCATCAAAATCACCATTAAAATATAGTTAAATTCAGATTCTGCAAAATAAAAAATGTCAGATTCAAGTGAAAATCCCTCCTCCAAGCCAAATCGTCAAATTTTTAGACAACTCCTTATCAAAGTGCCATTCCTAATCAATGTGAGGCAAAAATGGAAGTTGTATCTTATCACATTGATTTCGTGGCATATATTTAACAATTTTCAATAATCATCAAATTATATGATAATTATTAACAAAAGTATAACTATATTGGCACGTTAATAATAAACTTGAGCACTACATTTTTATAAATAAATTCATTACATTTACAAATATAATAAATTAAAAATATTATTATTATATTTTTTAAAGCTATAACGAAATTATATTAATCATAAAAAATATATGAAAGTGTTTCAGAGTGTTGGTGGTCAACCACTAGGGAAACCCGACCATATATAAAACATTAGATTGTCATTTACAATCTTAAGTATCAAACTAGCACAGTAAAAACAAAAGAGATGATATGGTGTGACCTATATATGCCTATGATCCCTGAGAAATAATGCTAAACTAAGAAACATTGTCATCATCTAAAACAGTGATTGTAGGAACCTTCTTGTCACTCGATGGTTGAGGATCAATAGGAGCAAAATCTAGTCTAGTGGTGGCCTTGAATTTGAATTTGAATTTAATTTGGAATTGAAATTGAATTTGGAATTGAATTTGGAATTTGAAATTGAAATCAAAATTTGAATTTGAATTGAATTTGAATTTGAAATGTGAAATTTGAAATAGAATTTGAAATTTGAATTGAATTTGAAATTTGAATTGAATTTGAAATTTGAATTTGAATTTGAAATGTGAAATTTGGAATAGAATTTGAAAATTGAATTTGAATCTGAAATGTGAACTTTGGAATATAATTTGAAAATTGAATTTTAATTTTAAAGTGAAATTTGAAAAAGAATTAGAATTAGAAATTGAAATGTGATGCAGAGAGTCCTTGTTAGGAACCTATGTCAACCCTTCTATTTACTATGTTAGTATATTGTTGTTGGACGCATATGCTTTGTAAGTCGTCCCGTAATATTTGTTGATCCGTAGTTTATATTAGCCCATAGTATTGACCCATAGTATTGGACGCATATGCTTTGTAAGTCGTCTCGTAGTATTATATGTCCCATGGTTTTGACTCACAGTATTGGGCATAGACTTAGTATATAAGTGTGTGTTGAGGTCATTGAAGGCACCGTGAAGTTAATTGTACTGAGCTTGCTCAAAGGAGGTTACCCCCTCGAAGTGGCCCGTGATCAATATAAAAGTGATTCTGTTCTATTATTTCTGCTCTTTCACATATTCTTATTAATTAATTGTTGCAGGTGCATCACATCTGGTATCAGAGCACTTTCTTTGGCACAAGTGGAAATTTGTTTTTCTTTTTTTGGGCTTTCAGATCAATTTCTGAAACTTTTTGCACAAAATCAGAAGAAACCGATTGCATATCTGAATTCCTCTTTCAAAAATATGCAGTTTCAAAATAAAAATCATCTCATTTGGAGTTCTAAAAGTGGAGATATCGCGGATTTAAAATCAACAATTTTTCAGAATTTCGGTGACGGCCGCGGAAATTGTGGCGATAAAATCTTTTGATTGAGTGCCTAGATTTCTATTCCGCTTTCATGGGAAGAAGCAGAGTGGTTTTTCTAGTTCCGGAATCATGCTATAATAGCGATTCTGAGCAATATAGATCCGGTTTTTGAACATTGGGTGGAATTTCTGCCCAAATTTTTTCTTTTGCAGGTTCGGATCTGGGAATAATCCCTATCCGCTTAACTGTGGGAAGTACTTGGGCATAAGCCCTAAAACACACTGTGAGGAGTACTACAGGAACCCCGAAGTAGCTGGCCCATTGAGAGGACCTGCCAGCGAAAAGGGCAACGACCCCTACCTGATTGACTAGTTCCCACCTGTGAGGTAAACCAAGAGTTGTCATTTATGGCAAAGCGGTTATTAGTTTTACCTGAGCCGCGGAGTGAGGGGTACTGCCCCAATACACAAGCCGTCAGACAGCATTGGTGGCTGAGTGAAACCCCTGAACTGTTAGGAAGCCGCACATACCTGGGGTCCATATCTACTTTTAGCTGAACTATTGTCGATCACTGCTGCACCGTTTGAGATCCATTTTGCAAGCCGTTCCAGATCCAGACGTTCGGCGTTGTTCCAGATTCCTTCCGAACCGTAGCTGCTCCAGTCTATAAAAAAAAAAATTCGAGCCATAGCCGCTCCAGTCTGAAATAAAAAAAAAAAGCTCTAGTGTACATATTTCATTCCTGAGGACCGTATCCTCAATTCCCCTTCCTACAGCCCGAAATCTCACATTTGTCTATTTTTAGGGTTTGCCATAACTTCCTCATATTTCACCCAATCACCTTCAAATTTTACCATAGAGTTCCTTTCTGAATTTTGCTTCTTTGTTTCCCTCTGCCAAATTTTTCCATTCTTTCACTCCGCTTCTGAAATCCTCATTTTTGCTTCCCTATCTATCCAACAGTGTCCAAAACCTAGTCAAACCCCAATTACCCTTCTGATTTTTTCCCAAATCCAAATTTTCCCTTACTGAAGTAGTTCCTGTTTTTGTTTTTCTACCTAGTCAACCAAAAAAAAAAAAAAAAAAATCCTGGTTATGGTTGTCACCCGTGTAGGAGCAACAACTATGGAGGAAGCACTTGCAGCCATCCAAGCCAAACTCCAGGATCTGGATGAAAAATTTCTCAGCCTCCATCTTCAGCATTCAGCCATGAACAATACCAGACAGCCAGAATCTTTTGCAGCCACTGGGTTCTCTTCTTCTAGCAATTTTCGTGGGCCGAAGCTTGATTTTCCTCGCTTCAATGGTACTGATCCGACTGGATGGATATACTGGGCAGAACAATATTTCAGTCTGCATAATACTTTTGATGTTCAGAAAGTTCCACTTGCATCCTTTCATTTGGAACAGGAAGCCCTTCAATGGTACTATTGGTACATCAAAGCTCATCCTGAGCCAAACTGGACAGATTTTTGCCACCTCATTTTGCCGCGATTTGGTCCTAGTGCTTTTGACGACTTCACAGGAGCACTCACTAAACTTCACCAAACTAGCATAGTGAGAGAGTATCAGACGGAATTTGAGAAACTAGTCAATCACACAGAAGGATTGTCTGATGAATTCTACAGGAGTTGTTTTATCAGTGGTCTCAAGGATGAAATCCGCTCAGAGGTCAAAATGTTTTGTCCCAATACAATGATGGAAGTCCTAGGGTTGGCTAAGCTGGCCGAGGACAAGATCGCAGCTCAACAACGCTCCAAACCCACCTTTGTTCCCTTCAGAAATATGGGTTCCCAACGACCTTCCATCACGCCTGCTCCTCAACCAACTCCTATCAAGCATTTGTCTGAAATAGAAATACAGGCACGCCGAGAAAAAGGGCTTTGCTATAATTGTGATGAGAAATTCACTCGGGGACATAGATGTGTTCAACAAAATCTCTATCTCTTGGATGTGGATTCTCTGCCTACCTTAGAACGTGGTGAAGAAGCTATAGATACAGTAGATGATCAAGTCGACATTCAACACCTGCCTATTGACACCCCATCTCAGGACGACCCACCCGAGATCTCTCTCCATGCTGTAACCAGAGTCACCACCCCACAAACAATGCGAGTCAGGGGATACTTGAAGAAGCTCCCTCTTACCATCCTCATTGATTCTGGTAGCACTCATAACTTCATTGACCCTCGGATTGCCAAACAGGCTGATTGTTTTGTCCATCCTTGCTCCAACTTTGAAGTCATGGTTTCCAATGGGGGTACCTTACCTTGCAAGGGGAAGTGTCACAATGTGCGTATCTTTACGGAAGATTATAACCTATGCTCTGACATGTTTTCCTTGTCCTTAAGCGGATGTGATGTGGTTTTGGGTGTTCAATGGTTACGCACACTTGGCCCCATATTATGGGATTTTGCGGAACTTTGGATGCAGTTCAAAGTCCATGGGGCACAACACAAATTTATGGGCTTACAACCAGGATCTCTTTGCATCATCAGTTCACATCGCCTGGAAAAAATCCTTAAGAAGAATTTACATGGTGTCATCGCTCAGCTCAATTCCATTCATATGCAACCATCAACAGTATCCACTACTTCCTTGGATAGATATGCAGGTATCTTTGCTGAACCAATGCGCTTGCTGCCTTCAAGAGACCTTTCCGGTAAGAATGTAGCCACATCTACCTCTCAGCAGGAAATGATGGCTATTTTGCATGCAGTATAGAAGTGGCAGCCATACCTATTAGGGAATTATTTCTGCATCAAGACTGATCCCCCGAGTCTGGAATTTTTTTGGAACAATGGGTCTCCTCCCCAACACACCTGCAATGGGTTATCCAACTCATGGGTTGTCCCTATGTGATCACTTACAAGAAGGGTAAGGACAATATGGTGGAATATGTTCCTTCTCGCACAATTGATGACCCAGTTTCTCTTACAACTCTTTCTCTGCTTGTTCCAAATTGGTTGCAATATGTTCAACAGGGCTATCTCTTCTATGAACTCCATGCTTCTTCATCAACAGGGCACTCTGGGTTCTGCAAAATGTATGACTGGGAACAATGTAACTTCTTTTGGTCGGGACTAAAAATAACAATTCAACAGATGGTTGCTGACGATGATACTTTTCAAGTCAACAAGGGGGAAACGACACTCCTTTCGGGATTGCTCAAACCCATGGCCATCCCTACACAGCTTTGGCCAACTATTTCTATGGATTTCCTAGCAGCGCTCTGGTGGTACAATACCACATCTCAACGGACACCATATGAAGCAGGCTATGGAAAAACACCACCTGTTCTTCTTCCATACACCCTTAGCAGCTCTCCAGTTTAGGAAATTGACTCGGTTCTTCGACACCGCGATCAGATTCTTCTCATTCTACAGGACAATCTTCACATGGCCAGAATTCGCCTGAAACAACAAGCCGATCAGCACCGTTCTGAGCGCATTTTCCACGCAGCTGACAGGGTTCTTCTTCATCTACAGCCTTCCAAGCAATCCTCCTTGACACTCCAAAGGCGTCAGTGGCCTGAAATGCAAACCGAGGAACCACTCCTTCAGATTCTGCGGCAATTTCTCCAACCAAAGCTTTGAGGACAAAGATTTTTCTAAGAGAGAGGGGATGTTAGGAACCTATGTCAACCCTTCTATTTACTATGTTAGTATATTGTTTTTGGATGCATATGCTTTGTAAGTCGTGCCATAGTATTTGTTGAACCGTAGTTTATATTAGCCCATAGTATTGACCCATAGTATTGGATGCATATGCTTTGTGTTGAGATATTGTAACTTCAAAGAATATTATATTTGTATTTTATTATTCCGGAGATGATTCATTCCTCCGTGAAGATCTTATTGTATATCCGGAGATGTTTATTCCTCCGTCGGAATGTGGTAACTCGGGTTATTAGACTTCCCTAGTGGGGGTCGGCCCTAAATGTGTTATGTGGGTCAAAGGGTTATTAGACCACCCTAGAGGGGTCGGCCCAGTCAGTTATATTGGGGTATTTAACCTAATGGTTAAATACGAGCCTACATGTACTTGTGTAAAATACATATCAGAGAAGTGTATAAATAGAGGAGGTGTGTTCCTCATTATACACACACTCACTCACGTGAGAAAGGCGCATTTGTGGAGGAGAGGTCTGCTATGGAGGAGAAGGAGCTTATGCTCAGGGTTTGCATCTTTGTATATTGCTGGTCATCTATATTGAGGAAGCTTTGCTGGGTTTTCTACCCCATGAGGGTTTCCCAGGATAAATCTCTGTCTCTTGTGTTTATGCTAGGCTTGTTGTTTCTTCAGTGATCCTGTATATGCTATTATTGTGAAATGGAATGTAATGCTTCTATTTTCTGTCTTAGCATATTGAATTTTAACATGGTATCAGAGCTAACCTGAAGGAAGACAAGGTATGGCACTAAAGACACTTGCTTTACTTACGACAATTTGAAGGTTAGGGTTTTACATAGCAAAAACCAGTCATCGTAGCACTTTCGCTATAAATCCATTTTGGCGAAGTTTTCGGATCTGAAATTGTTACAGGACGAAGATAAAATCTCCAGGTACCTTGTGTCCAAAGGACAACCTCTAATTCGTTGTACTTTGTGATTTATGATCTGTACAATATAGGGTTTCTGCCTCTTCCAGATCTGAGTCAAAATCAGGTGACCTTGGGAAAAAGGTCATATCTTGGGCTAGGAAGCTCCAAATGAAATTTCGTAAAAAGTGACAGGTAGTACACAGTCTGCACTATCTCAGAAAACGTTTTCAGAGGCCGAAGTTGAACCAGTGACACGCGGCACTCCGTACAAGTGCGCTCTCCTGTATTATCCCATAAACAGGTCACGTTGCGACACATGGCATAACTCTCTCTCAGAAAATCCAATTGAGGTCAGACCTGTCAGGATGGAAAGATAACAGGCCGAGCTATCTCAAAAAAAATTTTCAGAGTCCGAAGGTCAAATAGTGACACGTGGTATGCCGTACAAGTTCGCTCTCCTGTATTTTCCCAAAACAGGTCACGTTGCGACATTTGGCATAACTCTCTCTCAGAGAATCCAATTGAGGTCAGACCTGTCAGGATGGAAAGATAACAGGTCAGGCTATCTCAGGAAATTGTTTCAGGCCCTGTGGATCAAAAATTTCAGAGTTACACCAGAAACAATCGGGTACATATTTCTGTCAAAACAGAATTATTTTTTTGGTACCTTCATTCATGACTTCCGGAATTTAGGGCTTTGGAGAAAGTTGGAATTTTTGTAATCGGAGACCACGGCTGGATGCTACTCATCAAAATAGAAATTTAGAGACCAAGATCAGAATTTTTGGTTGGGCAGAAGGCCGAGCTTGATTAGACCCTAGTTCGGGACTTTGATCAGAAAAGCGGAAAATTAGGGCTTCTGTAAAAATGGGAATTTTTGAAATCTGTGACCACGGCTGGAAGCTCCTCAGAAAAATAGAAGCTTAGAGATTTGGATCAAACTTTTTGATGGGGAAAAAGAGTGAGCTTCATCAAACCCCAGTTCAGGGTCACGTCCAGTGAATCCGAAAGTTTCAAAGGCAAAATTGAGGAGTAAAACTTTGCAGTTTTCAAATTCTGAATATATCAGTTTGATCAGCTCATCAAGGCGCATATCTCTATCCTTTCGGAAGTTTGAAATTCAAAGTTTGAATTTTTGGGGTTTCTCTGACAAACCCATATCCAGCTCCAGGTCCAGTTCTTGCAAATCAAGTGGATAGGGTTAATCCTAGAAGAAGATGGATTGGTCACCTACATAAGTGAAGGAGTTCATGTTTCAGAGGGAGATGAGGCTAAGGCTTTACATAAGGAGATTACAAGCGATCTCGATAGGTATGACTCATCGAGGTATGTTTTGAGATTTGTTCATGATTAAGTTTATGGTATGTTTGTCTTCATGTTATTACAGTTAGTACAATCTTGATTCTAGATTTGTTGTATCACCTTAACAAAATTATGAATGCATGATAGAAGATATTCATTGGTTAGGGTGTTGACACTTATGATTGTACTAATGCATTATGGTGTTGTGTGAGGTTGAGGTTGTCTGCTAACAAGATACAGGTACATCACAAAAGACAAACCAGGCTCCATGACCATGAAAACATGAAGACAAAGACTCATCCATAATCTTTGTTCTACTTACGAGGTATGTATGACTTTGTTATATTATGCTTAACCTATGAGACATGCAGGTTCTAGCTCAGGATCTCTAAATCATTGAAGAGATTGTTTAGGTATGTTGTACATAACCAAGTAGGTATACTAATCCAGGTATATTTCCCATGAATCTTACCTTGTGTTAGGATCCCTTATATAAGTATACTTGGAATGATTGGTTATGCTTATTCATAAAGTTAGTAATCAAGGGATTATGCATATTATATCTTTTATCAATGATATGCATGAGTAAAAGAAGACTTCCCTGAAATCTTGAATACTAATGTTTATTAACTATAATCATGACTATACGTTTTCAAGATTATTTAGTACTATAATGTTTTGATAGCATTTAGAATATACTAATGAGTGTATGTTTGTGTATGAGATCATGAGGATGACTCTTGAGTATGCACAGTGATACAGAATGAATAGAAGTTCAAAAGACATACAGAAGATCAAGCGGGAGGCAGCCACACAAACATAAAAGATAAGTATTTGAGTTGCTATTTGAAATAGTAATGATATTGCCTGCATGCATATTTGTATTCCTAGAATATATAATGCTGAGTGTAAACATTCATAGAGCATTGAACAGTATACAACTAATGTGCATATGTTTGGACAAACATTCCATTGTTGCTTGTCTAGAATGAAACCTCTTTGCTGACATGCTGAGAGTTGTGCACACTCTCGATAGTATGTTCTGGTAGAGATGGAAGGCATCTAGATAGCCACTGTATGCATACAGGATATGGGAAAGTGTTGTGCCAAAGTATTGGTCAAAATAGTTGCATCACTATGTAAATGATATCTGTATGCATAATGAGTTATCTTTTGATGATTATGAAGTATTACTAATCATGTACTTAATTTTGATTTGTAGGAAAGGTCATGAAGAATGATGGACACCGTACAAGTGGTGGATGTTCAAACAAGAAGTTTTACAAATCAAACAAAATATAGAAGGCTCATGGCTAGAAGATTCTCTTAGAAAGGGGAAGAGAATCACGACAAGATGTTTGCTCCAAGTATGGTGTAATTAAAGAAGAAGTATGAATCAGGTTCTGCATAGGTACCTAGGATCGATAATAATTTGATAAGCTTAATGATCACCATGGGTGATGTGGATCTCAACCTTTGCTACAAGGTTGAATATGATACACATATGACATGGATGCAAGAAGGAACTCACCACAGAGTTCAAATGATATTGAGGCTCATATCAGTAGACCCATCTAACGAGAGATGGCACAGATAGATATGCAGAAGATCATTCAATACAGAAATGAAAAATGAAAGATCTCAAATTGATGCTTTACTTCCTAGGTCTGGAAGTATGGCAAGGCTCAGAAGGAATATTTCTCAACCAGGGAAAGTATGATGAGAAATACGACTTGAGGTGTTGGAATGGCCACTCTTATGGATTCCAACTTGAAGCTGTTAGGGGATAACTCATCAGAGTTAGTGGATATAACTCTGTACAGTCAATTTATTGGGTCTTTGATATATCTAACATATACTAGGTTAGATATATGCTTTGTTATGAACACCTTGAGTTAGTATCTAGTGGAAACTAGATGTGTTTTCCTGATAGTTGCAAAGCATGTGACGAGGCACATAAAGGACATGATAGAATTTGATCTATGCTATCTTGAAGATCATGACTTCAGATGGCTATTCAGATTCCGTTTGGGCAGGAAGTGTATCAGACAAGAAGAACACATCGAGAGGATGTTATTGTCTGGTATTAGCCATGATCTCGTGGTTTAGCTGGAAGCAGTCTAGTGTGGCTCTCAGCACAAGCGGAATATATGGCTGCTTGCTCTGCTAGTTGTGAAGAAGTTTGGCTTTAGGTTTGTTTGACTTAGAGATAGAACCAACTGAGATCCTATGTGATATTTAGAGTTGTATCAAGATGACATAGAATCTAGTGTTCCATGATAAGTCAAAGAACATAAGGAACTAACAAGTTATGACACAGAAAGGAACTCTAAAAGTTTGAATTTGTAACAGGTTACCGTTGTACTAACCAAGCCTCTACGTCAAGTGAAGAAGTTACCAACCAAACCTCTCTCTCAAGTGAAGTGTAAATACTTCCGAGACAAGCTTGGTGTAGTTCAAAAGGACCCTCCTCGAAAGGGGGAGTAGTATAGTCACTACTGATGAGATTGTCTCATCAAACAACAAGGTCGTTGATGAGGTAACCTGTTCTCTACACCCAGTTACTTAGAAATATTTAGATTTAGGACTCTCTTACTTAGAATACTTAGTTTTACTTATACATGCTTTTGATGATAGATGTATTGGTGAGAATACATGCTAGATGTATGCATGTTTTGATGTATTAGTAAGAATACATGCTAGTTGTGATGTATACATGTTTTGATATTAGATGTATTAGTAAGAATACATGCTAGATGTGATGTATACATGTTTTGATGTAATAGTAAGAATACATGCTAGTTGTGATGTATACATGTTTTGATATTAGATGTATTAGTAAGAATACATGCTAGATGTGATGTATACATGTTTTGATGTATTAGTAAGAATACATGCTAGTTGTGATGTATACATGTTTTGATGTATTGGTGAGAATACATGCTAATGTGATAACTGCTCTTGTATAGATGAGAATACAGAAGGGGATTGGATCATCCCTGGACTTTCAGTCCTAAAGAGAACCGTAGACGTAAGGTCTCCGAGAATGAAGTCCTTAGTGGACAGTTGAGGGGATTGGATCATCTCTAGACTTTCAGTCCTAAAGAGAACCGTAGACGTAAGGTCTCCGAGAATGAAGTCCTTAGTGGACAGTTGAGGGGATTGGATCATCCCTGGACTTTCAGTCCTAAAGAGAACCGTAGACATAAGGTCTCCGAGAATGAAGTCCTTAGTGGACAGTTGAGGGGATTGGATCATCCCTGGACTGTCAGTCCTAAAGAGAGCCGTAGACGTGAGGTCTCCGAGAATGAAGTCCTTGATGGACTTGAGGGGATTGGATCATCCCTGGACTGTCAGTCCTAAAGAGAGCCGTAGACGTAAGGTCTTCGAGAATGAAATCAGTGGATTAAATCATCCTTGGACAGTAAATCCAGTAATTCCGAAAGGAAGGATAGTCCTAAATGAATTGAGTGGATTAAATCATCCTTGGACAGTAAATCCAGTAATTCCGAAAGGAAGGATAGTCCTAAATGAATTGAGTGGATTAAATCATCCTTGGACAGTAAATCCAGTAATTCCGAAAGGAAGGATAGTCCTAAATGAACTGTGGTTGGATTAAATCATCCTTGGACAGTAAATCCAGTAATTCCAAAAGGAAGGATAGTCCTAAATGAATTGAGTGGATTAAATCATCCTTGGACAGTAAATCCAGTAATTCCGAAAGGAAGGATAGTCCTAAATGAATTGTGTTTGGATTAATCATCCTTAGACAGCAAATCCAGGAGGGATAGTCTTAAATACGATTGTGATTGGATTAATCATCCTTAGACAACAAATCCAGGAGGGATAGTCTTAAATGAGATTGTGATTGGATTAATCATCCTT
This sequence comes from Larix kaempferi, assembly GCA_027924585.1. Lineage (NCBI taxonomy): Eukaryota > Viridiplantae > Streptophyta > Pinopsida > Pinales > Pinaceae > Larix > Larix kaempferi. Next base: position 6,470,355 of record BSBM01000940.1, on the reverse strand, counting down.
AGACAGCAAATCCAGGAGGGATAGTCTTAAATACGATTGTGATTGGATTAATCATCCTTAGACAGCAAATCCAGGAGGGATAGTCTTAAATACGATTGTGATTGGATTAATCATCCTTAGACAGCAAATCCAGGAGGGATAGTCTTAAATGAGATTGTGATTGGATTAATCATCCTTAGACAGCAAATCCAGGAGGGATAGTCTTAAATACGATTGTGATTGGATTAATCATCCTTAGACAGCAAATCCAGGAGGGATAGTCTTAAATATGATTGTAGTTGGACTAATCATCCTTAGACAGTAAATCCAGTATTTCTGAAAGGAAGGATAGTCTTAAATATGATTATGATGACGATGCTGCTGATCGTGTGATGACGATGCTGCTGATCGTGTGATGACGATGCTGCTGATCGTGTGATGACGATGCTGCTGATCGTGTGATGATGATGCTGCTGATCGTGTGATGACGATGCTGCTGATCATGTGATGACGATGCTGCTGATCGTGTGATGACGATGCTGTTGATCGTGTGATGACGATGCTGTTGATCGTGTGATGACGATGCTGCTGATCGTGTGATGACAATGCTGCTGATCGTATGATGACGATGCTGATCGTGTGATGACGATGCTGCTAATCGTGTGATGACGATGCTGCTGATCGTATGAAGACGATGCTAAAGATCGTGATGTTGATGATTGATGTTGACAGTGATGTTCCAGTAACTGCTTGAGTTACTGATGATGTTGAGAAAGCTTCCAGTGATTTATAGATGTATCATGTATGATGTTGATGACTCCTTGCTCGGGCAGATGCTGTTATAATATCCTTCTCGTTAAGGGGGAGTGTTGAGATATTGTAACTTCAAAGAATATTATATTTGTATTTTATTATTCCGGAGATGATTCATTCCTTCGTGAAGATCTTATTGTATATCCGGAGATGTTTATTCCTCCGTCGGAATGTGGTAACTCGGGTTATTAGACTTCCCTAGTGGGGGTCGGCCCTAAATGTGTTATGTGGGTCAAAGGGTTATTAGACCACCCTAGAGGGGTCGGCCCAGTCAGTTATATTGGGGTATTTAACCTAATGGTTAAATACGAGCCTACATGTACTTGTGTAAAATACATATCAGAGAAGTGTATAAATAGAGGAGGTGTGTTCCTCATTATACACACACTCACTCACGTGAGAAAGGCGCATTTGTGGAGGAGAGGTCTGCTATGGAGGAGAAGGAGCTTATGCTCAGGGTTTGCATTTTTGTATATTGCTGGTCATCTATATTGAGGAAGCTTTGCTGGGTTTTCTACCCCATGAGGGTTTCCCAGGATAAATCTCTGTCTCTTGTGTTTATGCTATGCTTGTTGTTTCTTCAGTGATCCTGTATATGCTATTATTGTGAAATGGAATGTAATGCTGCTATTTTCTGTCTTAGCATATTGAATTTTAACACTTTGTAAGTCGTCCCGTAGTATTATATGTCCCATGGTTTTGACTCATAGTATTGGGCATAGACTTAGTATATAAGTGTGCATTGAGGTCATTGAAGGCACCGTGAAGTTAATTGTACCGAGCTTGCTCAAAGGAGGTTGCCCCCTCGAAGTGGCCCGTGATCAATATAAAAGTGATTCTGTTCTATTATTTCTGCTATTTCACATATTCTTATTAATTAATTGTTGCAGGTGTATCACAGTCCTGAAGAGAGAGCTTCATTGCTTCGTGCTCCACAAAGCATGAGAGGATCTGACGTTGCCCAACAAGGCGGCCATCGGCAGCGCTCCCGTTCACCGAGGAGTGATGCCAAGCTGGGGTCGACTGCCACTGGTGGCGGAAATAGGAGAAATACTGTGTCGGTTCATCCCGACAACATACATATGGATCCTCAGGTGGAAGATGTGCAACATGACACGAGTGCATCAGGTGCATATTTTTTGTTAGATACATTTTCAGTAAATTTTTAGTATATAATGCATTGAATTTCAGTTGCAAGTTATAATATATATTTTTAGTAGCATTTATGTTTTGGTTTGGATCGCAGGTGCCCCATCAAGGGGATCGTATGACGATGAGGTCGCATGGATCACTCTTGCTGATATCACTTCCTAGCGAGAGTGGGTGAACTCATGTGTGTGCACATTGAGGGAGGATTCTCCCACACAGTGATCTTTATCCATGATGTTATCATCAATTGATGAGATGTTGGCCCTCTACAAGAGGGTGGGACCTCTCAGTGACATTTGGCGTCATTCATGCCAGAGGAGGAGACGGGATGTCATTAGGATCCACAAATGGGAGGATGTCAAAGTCGCCATAAGAGGGCATGACATCAAGGGTACTTTGTTCGACATCCCTCCTCACCACCCTTCCGGTCAACTGCTTAGACTCAGGGAGTTTAAGTTGGAGGCCACTGCACCACATCTATATGATAGATTCGTCGGAGTGTGGGGCATGTTCCCCCACCATGAATAGGTCCCATTATACTTTGCAAACATGTTTATGCGGAGTTTGTTTTGGATATGCACCCATATTACACTAGCACAGGGTCTGAGTTCTATGGGGCTGGTAGGCGACACTCCTACCAACGTCCTGGAGCTCGGAGAGACCCTACCAAGGTACCGTTTCCAGATAGGATGGTTATTAGGTCGGGGGATGTGGCACAATCAACCCAACTTGCTGTAGAGGCTAGACAGGACCTTGCAGAGTCATTGTTGACTACCATGGGAAGTGCTATTGTTGCTGCGCATGGAGAGGCATCTAGACCACCCTTTGCACCTGCAGAGCCAAAGATAGAGTATGTCCCTAGTGACATGCTCAGGAGTTTCGATGGCAAGGCCCTACTAGGGTATGCTGAGTCAGCTCGAGATGCATACTTTTAGTTGTATCATAGATGTGTCACTATAGGACATGTATACTTTTGTACAATTATGTATATATGTTCTTTATGTTACATCATATTATATGTCGTAATTTGAATGGTTAATAATACTTAAGGGAGTTGTATTCTATTGCTCCATGCAGGGAAGCACATTCATGGATCAACTCTTTTCCAGTGAGCCATCGGTTGGTCCATTCACTCGTCCCAACCCGTGGATGACAGTAGTCGAGGTAAGTTAAAATTTATGTTCCAATTTAATTTGTGTTTTTTATTTCTCAGTTTAAATAATTTGTGCTTTATTTCTTAATTTTTGAGATTTTATGTTTTAGATCTTAACTTCAAATGAATTTGAAATTGTACAAGAAAAAGGAAAGGGGGTAGCTCCTGATGATGGACATGAGGACCCCGAAGGTCCTCACGAGCCGGATCCAGACATAGATGTGAGTTTTAATTTATGTTCCAATTCATGTTATTTAGTCACATTTAGTAGATTATTTTTATACTTTATGTTTCAATTTTTGAATTATAACTTAAATTATGTTAAATAGTTTTAATTTTTAATAAATCTAACTTATGGCATGTAATGGCATATTACACAGGCATCGCTACGAGCGGGTGTCAATGCTGCAATGGATTTCACATATGATTGCGATGCAACTCGAGCACATGGTCCTGATGAAGGGCCATCTACCTGTATTCCTACCTTGATCCCGGATATCACCATTGACATGACAGATATGGAGACATTCCTTCATAGTTTACCGTTTCATAGCTAGCATCGGTCTACTACACACGAGGATAGTCACAGGGATGGTCAAGGGCCTCGTGGGGGTGGTGGCCAATGAGTTGATGATCTATACATTTCCATGTTTTGGATATTTTCATGTTTTGGATGATCTATGTATACATTTTCATGTTTTGAAGATGGATTTCTACCATTTATACATGGAATTTTATTATATATGGACTTTGGATATGGAATTTTGGATATTTTGCATATTTTATCATATTGATGTCTTCATGTGTATTTTGTATTTGATTTACATCAATTGTTTTTTATATTAGATCTGGATTTAGCTATTGCAGTTACAAATTTATGTTTTGTCATTTCAAATGCAAATTTAATGTCTAGTTACAATTTAGTTCAATTTAAAATGCAAGTTTCGACTACATTACAGAACATCTTCCAAAATTTAGAATTGAATACATACATTACATTTTAAAATTGAAATTACAATTCCAGTTCAATTACAATATAAAATTTCAAATTTAATGTGTAGTTTCAATTCCAATTCAATTACAATTTAAAAGCTCATTTTCAAATACATTACAACTGCATAAACGAAATCAAAATGTAAAATTAGAATACATTTGAAATTACAATTAAATTATGTTGTCTACACATTACAATTCAATTAACCACTTATACTATAAAATGAGAACTATATACTATGAACGAGAACTCTAGCCATAAAAAATCACTTTTTAACGTCAAAAACACAAAAAAACAACCCCAAAACGAAAAGTGATGATACTGGTATCAACCTTTTTTGTTTTAAGGTTAAAATTACAACTTTTTGGTAACCCAAGCAGTGTGGTTGCAATGGAAACCCTAAAATTATAACTTTTATGACATTGTGGCATAAACAACTAGCATCGTTGCAACGAAAATACCAAAATCAAGCCCCAAATCAAAAAGAGGTGCTAGCAATGTCACCTCTTTTTCCTCTTTGATTGTAATTACACCATTTCAAAACCATTTCCTAAAAATAAATAAACCTCTAATAAAATCTAGAAAAAACATATTTGGAGAAAAAAATGAATATTTAGAAGAAAAAAAAACAATTAAAAAAAAATACAAGGAAATACACAATAAAACACAATTAAAATAGTAGGAAAAAAAACACCTTTAAAAAAACAAGATGTTTGGCATCGAGCTTGATGTCAGGCATCGAGCTTGATGACGGGAATCAGCTTGATGTCGGGCATCGAGCTCTGGCTCGATGCCTGGCAAGCTGATGCCCGGCATCAAGCTCAAGCTCGATGCCCAACATCAAGATGATGGGCATCGAGCTTGAGCTTGATGCCGGGCATTGAGCTTGAGCTTGATGCCGAGCATGGAGCTTGATGCCAGGAATCGAGGTTGAGCTTGATGCCTCTCGATGCCCGGGATCAAGCTCAATCTTGATGCTGGGCATCGAGCTCAAGCTGGATGCTGGGCATCGAGCTTGAGCTTGATGCTTGGCATCAAGCTGATGCCCGACATCCAGCTCGATGCCGCGCATCGAGCTTGATGCTTGGCATCAAGCTGATGCCCGACATCAAGCTCGATGCCGGGCATCGAGCTTGATGCCCGACATCGAGCTTGAGCTTGATGCCGGGGATCGAGCTTGAAGTCAGGCATTAGCTTGATGCCGAGCATCGAGCTTGAGCTTGATGTCGGGTATCAGCTTGATGTCAGACATCGATCTTGATGCCCGACATCGAGCTTGAGCTGGATGCCGGGGATCGAGCTTGATGACGGGCATCGAGCTTGATGCCGGGCATCGAGCTCAAGCTCGATGCCCAGCAGCAAGCTCGATGTCCGACATCAAGCTCGATGACCGACATCAAGTTGATGCTCGGCATTAGGCTGATGCCAAGCATCGAGCTTGATGCTGGGCATTAGCTTGAGCTCAATTCCCGACATCAAGATTCCAGGCATCGAGCTTGATGTCGGGCATCGAGCTCAATGCCGATGCTGGGAATCAGCTTAAGCTCAATGCCCGGCATCAAGATGCCAGGCATCGAGCTCAATGTCGTGCATCGAGCTTGAGCTTGATGCCGGACATCAACTTAATGCTGGCCATCGAGCTTGATGCCAGGAATCGAGCTTGAGCTTGATGCCGGCATCAGCTTGATGTCGGGCATCAGCTTGATGCCGGGCATCAGCTTGATGTCGAGCATCGAGCTTGATGCCGAGCATCAGCTTGATGCCGGGCATCGAGCTTAAGCAGCTTGATGTCGGGCATTAAGCTCAAGCTCGATGCCTGGCAAGCTGAGCTCAAGCAGCTTGATGGTCGACATCAAGCTCGATGCCCTACATCAAGCTCGATGCCCAGCATCAAGCTAATGCCCAGCATCAAGATGCCGACCATCGAGCTTGATGCCAGGCATCGAGTTTTAGCTTGATGCTGGGCATCAGGTTGATGCCGAGCATCAACTTGATGCTGGGCATCGGGCTTGATGCCGAGCATCAGCTTGATGTCGGCCATCAAGATGCACGACATCAAGCTCAAGCTCGATGCCTATCAAGATGATGCCCGACATCAAGCTCGATTCCTGACCATCGAGCTTGATGCCAGGAATCAAGATGCCGACCATCGAGCTTGATGCCAGGCATCGAGCTTAAGCTTGATGTCGGGCATAAGCTTGATGCTAGGCATCGAGCTTGATGCCGGGCATCGAGCTGATGCCCGACATCAAGCTCGATGCCCAGGATCAAGCTCAAGCTAGATGTCGTGCATCAAGCTCGATGTCGGGCATCAGCTTGATGCCGGGCATCAGGCCTGAGCTTGATGCCTGGCATCAACTTGATGCTGGGCATCGAGCTTGATGCCGGGCATCGAGCTGCTCGATGTCGGGCATCAGCTTGATGTCGGGCATCGAGCTTGAGCTTGATGCCTGGCATCAAGCTTGATGCCCGGCGTCGAGCTTGAGCTTGATGCCGGGGATCGAGCTTGATGCCGGGAATCTAGCTTGATGTCGAGCATCGAGCTTGATGCTGGGCATCGCCCAACAACCCACCCCGTGACCATTAAAAGGGTTTTTTGTTTGTTTTTTTGTGTTCTTTTTTAGTTTTTTTTTTTCGTGTTTTGGTTTGTTTTCTTTTTTTTTGTTTTTGTTTTTGTGGTTTTTTTGTTTTTGGTGTTTTTTTTGTTTTTTTAATTTTTTTTTAATTTTTTATTATTATTATGTTTTGTAAAGTGGCTTGTTATTTTTAATAGTTTTTTTAAAGTTTCTAAATACTTTTTCATTTTTTTTTAGGTTTTTCAAATTTTAATTTATTTTATCTTTTGTTTTTTCGTTTTTTGAAATTTTTTAAACATTTTGTTATGTTTTTTTTTGTGATTTTTAGTTTTTAAAAAACAAATCACAATTTCAATGGTTTTTTTTTTTAAATTTAGAAACCCATTTGTAACCCGACGAAGGAAAGAAGTGCTACCAGAAGCACTAACTTTCGATTTAGAGGTTAATTTTGGTTTTGCTTACAAGAGAAGTGGGCGAGCTTTCAAAATAGTTGTAAATTTAGCCCCGAAAAGAGAACGAATGATACGGGTAGCACTACTTTTCAACTCTAGCCTTAAAAAATGCCTCAAAATGAAAATGTGTGATACCGGTATCAACCTTTTTTGAAACAGAGGTTAAAATAGCTACTAAAATTAGAAGAGAGAAAAACGAGAACTGTGTCGAGTTCTCATTTCATAGTATAAGTGGTTAATTACAATTTACACATTCCAATTCAATTACAATTTAAAATTAAAATCTCAAATTTAATGTGTAATTTCAATTGAAAATTCAATGTGTTGTTCTAATTTACAAGTTCAATTTCAATAACATTACAATTGCATTTAAAATAAATTTTTTAAATTAGAATACATTGTACAATCTAAAATTTAAATTTTACAATTTTACATTATATAGATGTATTTTAAATTCTCCATTGTATTTGAAATCAAAATTTAAAATTAGAATACATTTGAAATTGAAAATTGAAATTAACATTTTGCATTATGTTGTCTACACATTACAATTCACTTACAATTCCACATTTCAATTCAATTACATGGAAAATTTAATGTGTAATTCCAATTGAAAATTCAATGGGTTGTTGTATACAAGAATGTTTTTGTCCATTGAGAGTGTGAAATACCCCTTGAGACAAAATTCTCTAATTACAAGTTATATAGTATTGTAGGTAATCTTTGTGTTCTTTTCTTTTAAGTGTGTGCTATAATCTAAAGTCATAAAAGTATGGTTTGTTTTCTTGGCAATGAGCATAACCACCTAGATAATATAAGAAATGAAAATATGTTGATAGCAGATGCTTGTACAACTATGATAGAAACTATGCTTGTACAACTATTTCATATGGTTTATGTTTTGATGACAAATGGAGATAATGGCACCATTTGATCAAACTAGGTAAGTTTCATATACCAAGGCATGTACAAGTTTTACATTTCCGTGTTATTATTACAATCTTACATTTAAACTTTCATTATTACGTAATCCATGTCTATCAAAAACAAAGGCACGTACAAGTTGTGTTTTGGTTTGATAATTGAGGTTTTTTTACGCAAGCAAGGCCAGATAATACTAACTAATTTCTCTCAAAGAGATTCCATGCCTATGCATGCAAAACTGCATGATAAAGATGGTTTTTGATGCATGTAATCCAAAAATTGAGAAGGTTTGATGGTCAAATATTATAGTGAATGTTTGTGAGTTGTGCCAACAATGGGTATTGTTTGCATGAAAATATATTCAAAGATTATGTGTAAGTTCCCTTTAGTTGAATTGTACCCTCTATCTCCTATGTTATATTCCATGTAGCAGCAAGTGGCAATATTTTTATTAAATGGAATGAGGAGAGACAAAAAAAATTGGTCCTAACTTTGATATGTTCTTGATAACAAAAATAATTGATTATTGTTGAATGAAACATTTTTTCAATACATTGGCATTTGATAATATTTGTATGTAATTGATAATGAAATACAATGTGATTGATGAGGAAATACAATGAATGGATTATAATCTATAATATTTTGCATTTGAAATCAAAATTTAAAATTAGAATACATTGTACAATTCAAAATTTAAATTTTACAATTCCACATTGTATAGATGTATTTTAAATTCTCCATTACATTACAATTGTATTTGAAATCAAAATTTAAAATTAGAATGTACATTACAATTTAAATTTGAAATTTTACAATTACATTATATTGTCTACACATTACAATTCAACTATCTATTAGATATTTAATATTGTTTTTAAAGCATCTAAACAAATATCTATAAAACTATTATAGATGAAGTTCATGGAGAATTGACCATACATTCAAGTGTATTCACATTGGAGCACCATGACCCAAATTTCACAAAAGCCTCCCATCTAGTATTTGTATTCTTGACATTCAAGCATCTACAAAAATACATTCATAAAACAACCTCCACAAAAATCTCCAAAAAAATATTACACAAGATAACATGAAAACTATGTCAATGATGCAAGTGGCATACATGTAACTCATTCATATGGCCAATGGGTTATATGAATGCAAGTCTCCATAATACGATCGTGGTCAGCTTCTCTCATCTTCCATATCTCTTTGGCTCCCCTCTCTTCACCTTGATTTATTTTAGATGTATCCGAGCTACCACCACCAAATGACTGTATTGACATGATATATATTCAGGAATAAAATCTTTGTAAATAACATTAGCACCTTGTTTTTTCAGTTTTTCAAAAAAGTGTCCCATTAGAACCATGTCTCCAGTTTGGTATGTGAAGTCCCCATCTTGGTAGGGTTGCACCAACCTACTTTTTATCTGTGTGCATCGCATCAAATAGTATGCCACATTTTCTTGGCTGTGGGGGGGTGCAATGACAACCAATACATCACCTGCAAGATACATTACAAATATTATTCAAATGTACTACATGCATTTCTACAACATTTGTATATGTGTAATATATAATGAACTAATTAACTTAATGAAGACTCTTGTACCTTCCCTAACCATATCAGAAACTCGATCATGATCTAATGAGACCATTGCCTCTTCAATGTGCATCTCTTGCCATGTTGGAATTGGATGTGGGCCCTTTGGATTAAGAGAGACATATTTCCATGGTTTCACATATACATCATTTTTACAGTGATCAAGCCCGCATCCATTTGCATCAATGCAAAAATCACAAAAAACAAGCATACTTCCTCGTTTTAATGGAAAATATGTCACCCATGTCTTTATTTCGAACAAAATGTAATTCCCTCATACTAGGGATGGTCTCACAATACCACGGCATAGATCTATTAACATCTCCAAGGGAAACATCCCAAAAGAACCTTCATGCAATTCAGTTTGTCATATGTAAATTCCTATCAAGTATGTATTCTTTTGGAAATGATGATATTGAATGTTATTAGCTTATTAATTGAGTTCGGAGTTTATTACCTGCACACCGGACTTGCTTGTTTGCAACCTTGATGTCCCAAATGACGTGTGCACCAATCAACTACTTCAGTGGAGCATTTGAGTCGGGTTGCACCATGACTCATCTGGTACCTCCGAAGTTCTCATTTCACACATGCACCTGTGCCATCATGTTCACCCTTTCCATGCCCTGTTTCAAAAAATATCCAGGTGTGTCAGATTCCTGTCTATTTGTGAAGGCATCTCAACCAATAAAATGAGCGTGCCAATTTGAATTGCCCTGCACACCCATCTGACCAAATCCAGTGCTCAGTAAATGATACGCCTCTCTTCATGAATGAATCATAAATCAACCCGAAGCAGTGTTGAACGGACAATGTGTCATGCTCACGGTCATCACTAACATAAAAATGGTACTCCTTGATCACCTCACGTGACTGAGGAGTGATATCCCTACCATCAATGCTTTCCTGAGCATGTCTATACAATACATGTACAAAGATAGACACCTGGTCAGAGTGACAGTACTCACTCTATATCTCTCTCTGAGGAGCAAAGATGTAGTTCTCTACAAATTCTACCACTAATAAGATTGTGCCCAACTCAAATACCTCACGAGAATGTTTGAATTCTGAAGCTTGCCACCTGGACCTATGGGAGTGCTTTATGTATTTATAAATCTGACTTTGAAACTTCTCCATGAAATATGAAACACGAATCTCATCATTGAGCAAGTCGATCCTCTTGGATGGCACATATGAAGAAGATGATGGATTCATGGTGACGTACTTGTACCTCTTCCACCTAACGGTGATATCTGACAATCCATGGTGTGTTGGATCGATAGGAAAGTTCCTATGGAACAATGTCAAATCACTGCATTCATGGCATTTTCTCCCACCTACACACCTCTTATTGAAAAAAATGTGTTCAGGATTCCCGTTGCATAGTATCATACAAATAAAATCTGGCACTGCATAAGGATCTAGTACACCGTTCCAGTGCCTTTCGCAAAAATCCAGAAATGTGTCATAGTATAGTTGAAATTCAACGTGGTACTGGAAACAACAAGTGTCGCGAATCGTATTCGGCCTAATATACCATGGTTTAAATTTGTTGAACATGCTAAATCATATTTGAACACCAGGATTGGTTTCTTGGAATTCCTCATAAAGTGCAGCTCCCGTCATATCCATCACATGCTTACAGTGCTCCTAATAAATGCCTCTGGATAAACTTTGTCACAAGACATGCTTTCGATCTGGAATAGCATGAGAATGGATATCCCAAAACTCTATCATGTTATCTCTAATGCCTGCTACCATCCTACCTCGATAGGGTTCCTTACAAATAAGATCCCAACAAGCAGCTTCATCATTTTCATCTATCCGAACCCTGAATTTAGTATATTTGAGCAATTTTCTTTTTGAAACATTGAGCAATGATGCCATTGTTGATACCATTCGATTTCTTGAGGTGCTTTGTACCACAACAACCATTGTAATTTCTGTACGAGCAGCTCGGGTATCATTGTTTCTTGATTTTCCAAATGAAGATAATGAAGTTCTTACATTTTCTATTGCATTCTCGCATGTCTTTTTTGTTTTAACATCTTGAAAACCCAACAACTTTGTGGCACGTTTCAATTTTTTGTGTTTTATCAACCCATATAGGATTTGATCTTGTGCCATCGTTGAATGTTGTTCAAAATATGACTTGATTATGTTATTAACATGCTCTCTAACTCTCCGAACAGGGATTGAGTTCCCAATCTCTTCTTGTGCAGAAACAACTGCACAATCCTCTAGAAAATTTCCACCCCTTCCAACCCCACTGCAACTCCCAATTATAATTTCAATGTGAGAGGGAAAGGTGTCATGTGATGGTTGATAAGGATCATGAGGGGGCATAGGGTCATGTGATTCTTGATCACCATGATGTGATGTCTGACCATCATCTCTCCCTACATAACATGTAAGTTATCAAATTGAAAATTGGTTACTTGATAGTTGTGCATTGAACTTTAAAATTGCTAGTAACTTGAAATTTGATGTGGAAATTGAAAAATTGAAAATTCCATGTGAATTGAATTTTCCAACTAATACATTTAGCTTGAGAATTGTTCTAAGTAAAAATTGAAATTGCTAGTAACTTGAAATCTGAAATTGCTTAAATAACTTAAAATTGCTAACTTAATTAAACTTGAGAATTGTTCTAGAAGTAATGTTTGAAATTGCTTGTAACTTGAAATTGGTAGTAACTTGTACATTTAACTTTAAAATTGCTAGTAACTTGAAAGTTGTTGTACATGTAAATTAACAAATTGAAAATTGCTAGTGACTTGAAAAAAATTCCGTACAAGTATGGAAAATGCATTAAAACAAGAAAATTGTTTGTAAATTAATTTCAAAATAACTAAATATGTACATGTAACATGAAATTGTACATTTAGTTTGATAATTGCTAGTAAAGTTTGAAAATCAAGTATATATATTTAACTCAAGATAATTATTAATAACTTGATAATTGTGCATTGAACTTTAAAATTGCTACTATAACTTGAAATTTGATGTAGAAATTGACAAATTGAAAATTGAGTGTGAATTGAATTTTCCAACTAATTATACATAACTATCAATTTACTTGTTAACTTGAAAATTGAGTGTGAAGTGAACTTGTTAATGGTGAATGTTTTGCTAGAGTCTTGGGCTTGCCATTGAAACAATTACAAATTTACAATCCACATTAACATTGCACCCATTAAAATACTTATAGAAATTCACTCTCAAATATTTTTGAAAATAGTCTCAACAAAAACACATTTCTCTCAAATAAAAAATGGAAAAAAGAAAAGATATTAAAATTTATAATTAAACCAATCTTTTAAACCCTTGCTCACAATCTCCATAAATCAAACACAATTTAAATAATGCTTCACAAATCAATGCAAGGTTGCAAACATTGCAAATAATTATTTCAAATTTGTCCTAACAAAATATATGATTCTAATCATTAATCTTATCATGGTGATATGTCATGTTATGTAACAAAAGTATGTGATAGATGGAACCTTTAAATGGAGTTTTTTTTGAAGTAAACATTATAATTTAGCTCTTTGAACATTCATTTGTTTTCAAATATTCATAACTATGAAAATATTTCCAACCACCATAACTATGAAAATATTCATTCATTTGTTTTCAAATTGAATTTTCTAACTAATACATAACTATCATAACATGTTCATTTCAAAATACTCATTCATTTGTTTTCAAATTGAATTTTCTAACAAAACAAGAATTGAAATTACATTTAACTTGAAATTGTTAGTAACTTAGAAAATTGCAATTAGTTAAATATGTACAATTTATCTTGAAAATAGTGTCCAAGTGTACATTTAATTTGAAAATTATTGTAATAACATTGAAAATTGTTAGGAAAGTTTAGAAATTTGAAAATAGTTAATATGTACATACATTTTAACTTGAAAATAGAATCCAAGTGTACATTTCATTTGAAAATTGTTGGACAATAAAATTGAAAATTGTTAGCAACTTTGAAATAATTTGAAAATTGTTAAAGCAATGGTTGATATCAAATATGTACCACAAAGTTCTTGGATTTTGGCACTGGGTATGTAGAGAAGCATCTCATTTTTCGCTAGCAGAAAATGAATATTGTACTGATTGTATTAAAGATGAGGACAAAATGGCAGTTTTAGCTAATAGTTACAGAGATAAAAGATTATCCATAAAATATGCAGTGGAAATTGTGCTTGCAAGACGTTACTTAGATGGGAATCAGTATTATGTTTCCAGAACATGGTTGATGCAAGGACTGCAACATAAAATTGTGGATGCACCTTGCGATGGTGATGCTGGTCCAACAACTTCTCTTAGATGTCCTCACAGAGGCTTTCTGTCAGAATAGGAAACTAGTGCCAAGCACATTGAACGCTATCATGGAATTAATGTTGATGTATATGTAACTTCGGAATGTATTTCATATATGTATATGTACTCCTATAGAGATTGTATTATTCCTCTATACAGAAGTGTCGTCATTTATATTGTAAATGTCGTAACTTATACTTGATGGGTTATTAGACCACCTTGTTGGGGTCGGCCCTGTATAAGTCATGTGGGTCGAAGGGTTATTGGACCACCCTATTGGGGGTCGGCCCAGTCAGCATTATGTTATGTTGTTAAGTTCGAGCCTACATGATTTGTGTAGAAGGTAAGTCAAGTCAAGTATAAATAGAGTGCGGGAGGCACTCTATTTGATCACTCACTTTTCACTCATGCACTCAAGGAGGAGTGGCGCACTTATGGAGGAGGAGGATCTGTTGCTAGGATATGTATATCTCTTGGTTGTATCATTACTCTATCTATCTCTGAGGAAGTTATTGGGGTTTTTCACCTTTATGGTTTTCCCCAAGTAAATCTTTGTGTCTCTCGTGTGCTTGCATTATTGTATCCATGATTGATATGCTATATATATGCTGTACATGTTCTTCTCTCAGTTAAGATCCTAGATCAGATTGAAGTAAATTCTGAAAATTTAACATGGTATCAGAGCTAGCCTGAAAGAAGGCATGATATGGCATGTATGACACTTGTTGCACTTACGATGCTAGGGCTTGATATAGTAAAAACCAGTCATCGTAGCACTTTCACTATAAATCCGTTTTGGCGAAGTTTTCATATCTGAAATCTTTACAGGTCAAATATTAAATCTCCATGTACCTTGTGTCCAAAGGAAAACCTATAATTCATTGTACTTTGTGATTTATGATCTGTACAATAGAGGGTTTCTGCCTCTTCCAGATCTGAGTCAAAATAAGGTGACCTTGGGAGAAAGGTCATAACTTGGGATAGGAAGATCCAAATGAAATTTCGTAAAAAGTAACAGGTAGTACACAGACTCTACTATCTCAGGAAAATGTTTCAGAGGCCGAAGTTGAAACAGTGACATGTGGCACACCGTACAAATTTTCTCTCCTGTATTATGCCATAAACAGGTCACATTGCGACACTTGGCATAACTCTCTCTCAGAGAATCCAATTGAGGTCAGACCTGTCAGGATGGAAAGAAAAAAGGTCGGGCTATCTTAACAAACTTTTTCAGACCCTGTGCATCGAAAAGTTTGGAGGCACACCAGAAACAATCAGGTACATATTTATGTCAAAACATAATTATTTTTGTGTACCTTAATTCATGGCTTCAGGAATTTAGGGCTTCAGAGAAAGTTGGAATTTTTGTAATCAGAGACCATGGCTAGATGCTACTCATCAAAATTGAAATTTAGAGACCAAGATCACAATTTTTTCTTGGGCAGAAGGTCGGGCTTGATCAGACCCTAGTTCGGGACTTTGATCAGAAAAGTGGAAAATTAGGGCTTCTGCAAAAATGGGAATTTTTTAAATCTGTGACCAGGGTTGGAAGCTCCTCATAAAAATAGAAGCTTAGAGCTTTGGATAAAACCTTTTGATGGGGCAGAAGAGTGGGCTTCATCAAATCCCAGTTCGGGGTCACGTCAAGTGTATCCAAAAGTTTCAAAGGAAAAATTGATGAGTGAAACTTTGCAGTTTTCAAATTCTGAGCATACCAGTGTGATCAGCTCATCAAGGCACATATTTCTATCCTTTTGGAAGTTTGAAATTCAAAGTTTGAATTTTTGGGGTTTCTCTGACAAACCCTAATCCAGCTCCAGATCCAGTTCTTGCAAATCAAGTGGATTGGGTTAATCCTAGAAGAAGATGGATTGGTCACCTGCATAAGTGAAGAAGTTCATGTTTCAAAGGGAGATGAGGCTAAGGCCTTACATAAGAATATTACAAGAGATCTCGATAGGTATGACTCATCGAGGTATGTTTCGATATTTGTTCATGAATAAGTTTATGGTATGTTTGTCTTCATGTTATTATGATTAGTACAATCTTGATTTTAGATTTGTCGTATCACCTTAACAAAATTATGAATGCATGATAGAAAATATTCATTGGTTAGGGTGTTGACACTTATGATTGTACTAATGCATTATGGTGTTGTATGAGGTTTATGTTGTTTGCTAACACAAAAGGTACACCAAGAAAGTCAAATCATGTTCTCCTTCAAGAACATATGCTCATGGTGACGTGAAGACAAAGATTCATCCATTGTCATGGATCACATAGAAGATCTACTTTCGAGGTATGTATAACTTGGTTCTACAATGGTTAACTTATGAGACATGCAGGTTACTAGCACAAGTCACTGAAGAGAATCAGAAGACATTATACGGGTATATTAGACATAACTAGCTAGCATGCTAATCCAGTTATGTTTTTCCTATATCAAGGTAGAATCCTACCTTGTGTTAGGATCTTATACTATTGTGTTGTTGATAATGATTATTCATGAAGTCATAGGTTTGAATAATCATGGTGATATGCATATTATGTTTCGTACCATAATTGATGATATGACTAACCAGAAGAATCATGAAGGTATAGTTTTGAATAATCACGGGTTTATGAATATTATATCTCTTCTCTTGATTGATGATTTAACCAACCAGAAGAGTCATATGATTAAATAAGAATATGTATGAATAAAAGAAGACTTCCTTGAAACCTTGAATACTAATGTTTATTATCTGTGTTTGAAATGATCCTGACTATACATGCTTGAAATTATTGTGTTTTGATAATATTAAGATTATACTAATGAATGTTTGATTACGTATGAGACCTAGAGGATAACACAATGATGATACTAACAAGCATGCATAGGGATCGAGAATGAATATAAGTTCAAGGACAAGTAATCCAGGAAGCAAAGATCAAGAGGGAGTACACTCCAGTGGTTTCTGCAAGGATGCAGATATTCAGAGGGAGTTGACCATCTCTCAACATTCCACAACAGAAAGGTGTTGAAGAAGCTACTTCAGATTATGACTCCAGTAGCTCCTGCAAGGAAGCGAAGACTCAGAGGGAGTCCACCCAACGAAAAAATAAAGATAAGTATTTGAATTTTCATTTCTTAAATAATACTGTTCAATAATGTATATACTAATGTTCCTCGAATTAGGTTGTGTATTATGCATATTAGAATAATTGCATTGATGAATAGTATACTACTAATATGCATGGGTAAGTGGCCTTTGGCACTGTACAACATTCCATTGCTACTTATCTAGAATGAAACCTCTTTGCTGACATGTTGCGAGTTGTGCACACTCTTAACAATGTTCTGGTAGAGATTGGAAGGCATCTAGAAAGTTATGGGATATGGATAAATGTTGTATTGAAGCATTGGCTAAGATAATTGCATGACTGTATGACATATTTCTTTATGTGTAAGAATTTGTTCTGAAAAGTATGAGATGTTTCTAATCATGCAATTTAACTTGTTTTGTAGGAAAGACCGTATATCTTCACCTACAAAAAGGACTACAACATTTGTTCTAGCAACAAAGATATCTATTGAAGATATTGAAGATATTGAAGTTCCCAGGATCTAGGATGAAGAAATGGAATGCCATGATCCATCGATCATGAAGAATGATGTTTGGGATGTAGTCCCAAGACCTGAAGGGAAGTTTGTTATGACTTCCATATGGATCTATCAAAATCAAGCAGGCTGCAGATGGCAGCATAGAGAAATATAAAAGTGATGGAATAGAAGATACAACAGATGGATTCAAGACAGCTTTCTTGAATGGTGTAGTTGAAGAAGAAGTGTATGTGGTGCAGCCACTCGGTTCTGAGACACATGACAGGGAGTCATATATGTGCAGAACTTGGTATGGTAGGATAGACATATTTCTATCTAGTTTGGGCTTTACCAAGAGTAAAGCGGATTCCAACCTTTACTACAAGGTTGAGGAAGGCAATCCAGTGATACTACTTTTGTATGCGGATAACC
The DNA here is from genome assembly GCA_027924585.1 of Larix kaempferi. Classification (NCBI taxonomy): domain Eukaryota; kingdom Viridiplantae; phylum Streptophyta; class Pinopsida; order Pinales; family Pinaceae; genus Larix; species Larix kaempferi. The sequence goes on along the minus strand of BSBM01000940.1, from coordinate 6,452,363 downwards.
TGTTTGTTACAGGTGAAGATAGATTGATTGCCGACACACAACGGAAGCTTGCTACCGAGTTCGAGATGAAGAACTTGGGGATGATGCACTATTTGTTTTTTGGCATGGAGGTGTGGCAGAGTGCAGATGGAATCTTCCTTGGACAAGGGAAGTATGCAGTAGAGATCCTGAAGAGGTTCGGGATGATGGATTGAAAGGCCATGGCCACACCTATGGCATCGAATCTGAAGCTTATATGTGAGGCTTCATCTGATCCGGTTGATGTCTCTATGTATCATCAGATGATTGGGTCCTTGATGTACCTGACGAACACGAGACCAGACATTTGCTTTGCTATGAACACATTGAGTCAGTTCCTGATAGATCCGAGGAGTGTTCACCTGATTGCTGTAAAGCATGTTCTGAGGTACCTGAAGGGTACAGTGGATTATGGGCTCAAGTATGAAGCGAATCAAAAGTTTAACCTGCAGGGTTATGTTGATTCAGATTGGGCTGGCAGTGCTGCAGATAGGAAGAGCACATCTGGGTGCTGCTTCAGTATGGGATCAGGTGTGATCTCTTGGTTTAGCAGGAAGTAGTCCTGCATAGCACTTAGTACAACTGAGGCAGAGTATGTTGCAGCCTGTTCAGCTAGTTGTGAGGCAGTATGGCTACGGAATCTACTGTCTGAGTTATTTGATCTCCCGTTGGATGCTACTGGTATCTTCTGTGATAACCAGAGTTGTGTGAAGCTATTCGAGAATCCAGTGTTTCATGACAGGTCGAAACACATAGAGATCAAATATCACCATATCAGGGATATGGTGCAGAGAGGAGCTGTGAAGCTCCTGTATGTTGCGACGGACAAGCAGATTGCAGATGTGCTAACGAAGCCACTAGCCAGGGTGAAGTTCGAGTACTTCAGAGAGAGGCTTGGTGTTCTTCAGATTGAGGACACTTCGAGGAAGAAGTGATGGACACATCTGTTGAATCCATTCCAAGCATGTTGGAAGGAGGATCCTTCACATGGATGTGGATGTAAGCACTGGATGATGAGCATTAGGATGATGTTCTGGTTTCTGCTGGATATGATCAGTTGGATCATTTTTATGTATGTATGTACACATCATGTTGGATGCTGTATATGATCAGTTGGATCATTTATATGTATGTACGCATCATGTTGGATGCTGGATATGATCGGTTGGATCATGTGTATGTATTTTGTATATGCATCATGTTGGATGCTTGGACCATGTATCTATATATGTATTAGGTGAATACATTGTATGATCAGGTAGATCATGTATATTGATATGTATCAGATATGATCAGGTAGATCATGTATGTTGATGGATACATTGTGTGGATCATGTATCTATGTATCAGATGGATACACTATGTATGATGATATGTATCAGGTAGATACGTGGTGTGCATCAGATGGATGCATTGTATGATCAGGATGATCATGGATGACAAGCTTCTCCAGATGACATGCAGCAGGATGTTGTAGTGATGATGATCAGGGTGATCATGTGTACATCAGGATGATGTATGATGAGTATCAGATGATACTCTGTGGCCGTGGAACAGGTTGTGCAGATAAGCATATAATTCGTTGCCCTGGGAGATTTGCAGATAGTCTTTCGAGGTTTTTCCTATGGCATGTAATTTGGTGCCTTGGGATATCTGACAAATGCTCTTTCGAGGTTTTTCTCTAGGAGGACATATAATTTGGCCCTGGGAGATCTACAGATAGTCTTTCAAGGTTTTTCCTATGGCATGTAATTCATTGCCCTGGGATATCTGGCAGATGCTCTTTCGAGGTTTTGTCCTATGGCATGTAATTTGCTCCTGGGAGATCTGGACAGGATGAAAAAGGCCTTAGATGCTTCAGCCAGGTTTTGCCATGACCACATGTAATTTTCTCCTGGGAGATCTGGACAGGATGAAAAAGGCCTCAGATGCTTCAGCCAAGTTTTGTGGTGGAACACATGTAATGTGCTCCTGGGAGATCCAACAGGTAGAGTTGTGTGCTCGTAACAGCCTGGGATGCTTCAGCCAGGTTTTGTGGTGAGATCACATGTAATGTGCTCCTGGGAGATCCGACAGGTAGAGCCATGTGCTCGTAACAGCCTGGGATGCTTCAGCTAGGTTTTGTGATGGGTCACATGTAATGTGCTCCTGGGAGATCTGGACAGGATGAAAAAGGCCTCAAATGCTTCAGCCAAGTTTTGTGACGTACGTAATAAGTCCTGAGGATTCAACAGTATGGCCAGTGATGACGAAGACCTGCAGGTGGTGGGCCTACATCTAGTATGAAAAAGGACTGGCTCTATAGAACTTCCTATGACGAGTAGATTCAGAGATTGATTGAGATAGCAGCAACAGTGACGATGATGATGTCTCGATGACGATTATCCAGTGACGATGATCCAGAGAAGAAGACTTGTGCTAGAAGACCTGTGCTGAGAAATACCTTCCTAGTTAAGAGGGAGTGTTGATGTATATGTAACTTCGAAATGTATTTCATATATGTATATGTACTCCTATAGAGATGGTATTATTCCTCTATACGGTAGTGTCTTCATTTATATTGTAAATGTCGTAACTTATACTTGATGGGTTATTAGACCACCTTGTTGGGGTCGGCCCTGTATAAGTCATGTGGGTCAAAGGGTTATTAGACCACCCTATTGGGGGTCGGCCATGTGGGTCGAAGGGTTATTAGACCACCCTATTGGGGGTCGGCCCAATCAACATTATGTTATGTTGTTAAGTTCGAGCCTACATGATTTATGTAAAAGGCAAGTCAAGGCAAGTATAAATAGAGTGCGGGAGGCACTCTTTTGATCACTCACTTCTCACTCATGCACTCAAAGAGGAGTGGCGCACTTATGGAGGAGGAGGATCTGCTCCTAGGATATGTCTATCTCTTATTTGTATCATTGCTCTATCTATCTCTAAGGAAGTTATTGGGGTTTTTCACCTTTATGGTTTTCCCCAAGTAAATCTTTGTGTCTCTCATGTGCTTGCATTATTGTCTCCATGATTGATATGTTGTACATGTTATTCTCTCAGTTAAGATCCTAGATCAAATTGAAGTAAATTCTGAAAATTTAACAATTAATGGTCAAATTGAAGTAAAACGCCAAAGCTCAGTTTAAAGTCCAGTGTTCTATCATCCAGAGTGCTCGTAGGTGTTCAAAAATATTTCTTGACATTGATAGTAAAATTCAACAATTTAAAATATCAATCCCACGATGCTGATGAAGAATATCTGAAGAACACTTAAAGCATAAGTCAAAGGCCGTGAGTTTATAACGCTTATGTGTCAAAGTTCATTAACTGAGAAGGTGCCAAAGCTGCCAAAAGTAAGCTCGTTGATCCATTGAAAAAGACATCATGGTGATCAATCATATACATCAAGTACTAAAAATGTTCAAAGATTGAAGATTCAACGTTTGAAGGGCTTATCCAAGTGCCAAGTTTTGGTGATAAGTTTTATGGGTTCATTAAAATGTGTGTTAAGAGAGCTCAGTGGTTTTTAATAAAGAGTATTCGAGAAAATTTTTATCAGAGTTTTTGTGATTGTATATGCACTCAACATCTATGAATATGTGTCCAAAGGAGATTACCCAATAATGAAAATACAGGGCTGCATCCAGATGGTGCATTTGAAAATCCACATGGAAAAGGCTGAATATCATTTCCAAATTTCAAGGATCAAAATCAACAATTGAATATTTTCAAAACAACTAAATAGAACGGGTGGCAAAGCACTTGTCAATGACAAAATCAAAGCAGTTTTTCATGGCTGGCTTTGGAAAATCAGATCTAATGAACATATTCAGGCCAGGGCATTCAAAAATATTTGATCTTTACTATGGCATATTTTTTATCTCTAAAACCCATGTCTCAGCTCAAGCATTTGTAGAAGATCATTAATAAAAAACCAACTCCATATTCAAGGGTGAAATTATCAGTCAAAGGATCAAATACCATCCGGAATCTCTAGAATCTCAATGAGCGTTTTCAGGCAGCCAAGTCATAAATGACAGGGGATTTTCAACATTCTATATTTCTGGTAGATAATTCTAGATTTTTATTATTATTATTATTTTTAGATAGTTTTTATTTCTTCGAACTAGTGGTAGTTCATGGATGTAATTTTATATAAAATGGATTGTTTGTGAGAGTAGTGGGAGAACAGAGGTTCCAGCCTGAGAGGCTGTGTATTACATTGTAAGGGTTGAACGTTATTAGTTTGAAAGCTGCTCTGGAAACCTGTAGCCTGTAGTGTATTTTGAAGACTGTATGGAGGATGAAAAATGCTATATGAGCCAGCTTTTTATTATTTTAATCGACGCAAATACTGTTTCAATGTTTTTGCTAGTTCTGTTGTGATTCTTATGAAATTCAGTGTTTCTAATTCTAGTTTCTCATTACAGATGTTTGTGTTTGTATTCCCTTCTATGCAAAATGTTTTTCTATTATGAAAGGCATTTGTTATTCAGATGTGTGATCAACTGTTTGTAATTATCATCTGATTTCTAGAAGTTGGCTCATCCATGTTGCTACTATTTGTAGTCATATGTTATTTATGACATCCTTGCTTACTCTATCTCTTATATGCTTATAGGTCTGTTTTTCAGGCTTAATCTCTAATCCACCCCTTCAATTTTCTCTACTATTAAAAACCAAACCCATTTGGATTTTATCCAAGCCTTAGAGCTTAAGATGTGTTAAGCTTGGCTCTCTTGCAGTCGAGGGTTAACTTTAGCACTAACAGCAACTTTGAAACATAATTTGAAAATTGTTAGCAACTTTGAAATAATTTGAAAATAGTTAAAAATATGTACATGTATTAACATGAGAATATAATCTAAATTTACATGGTTCATTTGAAAATTGTTTCAATTTAACATTTGTTAACCAATTGAAAATTGTTCATTTAACATAAAAATTGTTGCAAATTTTGAAATTTAAATAACAAATGGATAAAATAAATAAGAGTATCATTACAAATAAATATGAAACAAATTAAGTTATGAAATTTAGTTAAATTTATTGGAAAATTGTTACTAATTTTGTAAATTATGTAGCATGATATTTAAATTATGATGGCATGTAATTCAATAATTTACCTTGGTTGTCCTCCATTGGAATTTGTTGCACCAAATGTGCATATTCTTCTTCTCTCAAGTTTGATCTATGTTGTCTCATCCTTTCTCTATCCTTCTCACGCTCTTCATTGTCATTACCTTGACGAGCATGCTTTCTTTGTCTTTTTCTCTTACTCCCCATCAAACTACAATGAAAACAAACAAAGATTTATTCAAATTGTTATAATAAACAACAATATGTTAGTATGAAATATGTCTACAAAGAAATCTTACATGTCTAACGAACTCTAATTGAACAATATCAAAATCACCAAGCTCTAATTGAACAACATCAAATTCACCAATCTCTAGAATTGAACAACATCAAATTCAAATAGCTCTAATTGGAAAAAAACTACCAATGAGTTAAATTAGTGTTATTCATCAATTCTTTAGTAATTATGTAGAGGTTGGTTGTCATTTTTATGAGGGAATGGTGGTTGGAAACATTAATTGTCCAACATCTTTCCTGGGTTTTCTTTTATATATTTTTTACACAGGAAAACCCTCGATCGAGGTCTTGTTAAACCCTCGATCGAGATATTCTTAAACCATTGATCGAGGTATTTTAAATACCTCGACCAAGCAAATAGCTCGATCAAGGCTTAAAAAACTGGCCGAGAGCCCTTTTCATTGAAGAATGAAACTTTTTCCTGCCTTCTAGAGGGTTAAACGATGTCATTAAATGCCCATTAATGGGTGGACTTGATACCATTGGATTTGTCAATGAATCCTCTATCCATATATATAAAATTTTCGAATTTATATCTTCATATGTCTTTTGTTTTTTAATTTCTACTAAAAATTTCCCTAAAAAACCCTGATGACAACTTCGATTGAACTCAAAGATAAATCCACAACATTCAAAATACACATCCAAAAAAATTGAAAAAATACACAAGCACTAGATAAGCGCATCCTTTGCAAAAGGGTATTTTTAGTTTTGCAAATTATGTAAACAATCAAAAGATTTGGTGCACGAACACACATGTGTGCAAAATGCGACTAAAATATTCATTGGTCAGTTTCGAAAAATAATAATAAATATAATTTTTCGAGAAAAAATAAAAGAAAAATAGGTAAGCACTAGTGCATTCTGTCTAGATCATTTTCACATATTTCATTTTTTTAAATTGTTACTTTAACATTAAATTATCGTGCATGAACACAAACTACTTGTTAATTGCTCTTCAAATTTTTAAGTACACACATTTCATTAAATGAAAATTAGACACGATAAATGACATTGGTATATTTCGAAAAAAATATCATTGGATATCCAACATAATTGTCTACATTTCGTTTTTCAAGCGCATGTCAAAATTCATGTGGCAAATATGAGTTTCGAGGGATTCAATTTAATACATGGGTAAAATTTCCATTTTTCACCATCATATTTGGCCAAAAAGAGTTACCCATCTTCATGGAATCACCCAAGTTATGTTTACATTTTCATCAACGAAATCTAAAATTCCATCCAACTCATGCCTCCACTCACTTTCCATCGTTTGCAATTCACTATCATTGAGTACCATAAAAGACAAAGATTGGAATATGGATGTGGAATGACCCGATGGAGAATTATCAACTACTTCATCCACAGTTTCGAACGTTGGAACATTTTGATCCTCTATCCATGGTTTAAACCACCAAGAATATTTTGTGGGTATTTTTGGTTGCATGCCAAGACCTAGTAAAATTCTGTGTGCATCCTCCAATCCTATCTTGAGAGATTCTATAATTTTACTGTCTGTAGATATTGAATCATATTGTGACAAGACATCACCTTCCTCTACTATTTGTTGATGTAATTTATTCCATATACTCATTTGTTTCTTATGATATTTATTGAAACGAAGCCCTTGGGGATTCGATTCTTCTTCAACAACTCTATTAAGGGTTCCAATATCATGAAGTAAGTCAGTGAAATCATATGCCCTCTCTACTCCAACCATGCAACCGAATTTGCTAAAGAAGTTATCACATACATCTGACCTGGTTAGGTGCAACGCACATGGCAAGTTAGAGTATTGATCACGAAATAATCTCATCAACAAAATTGCAAAGTGGAAAGAAATTTTCACATCTTGATATGCCTCTCTGCTAATGAAATTAATGTTGACATTAGTATTTGCTTGTTCTCTGACCCAACATAGCCATAACATGAAGAAATGATGGACTCTTGAATAATTTCGCACTCTTTCCCAAAGAATCAAACTAAGAGACAAAAAAATAACAATATAGTCAGCAACAATTGCAAGATAGCTCTTTGTACCCGATGTCCTCTCTGTCCTGCCACCTATACTTCTCATTTCCTTCATGCACCTATGGACATGCCTTGAAGCAATGTGTTGTGTTGAACCGTATTTTTGGCGAACAATCCTCTCTATATCCTCAATTTTAAGCTTGTGGTCATCCACTTTAAAACTGTTACAAACCATTCTTACGTGGTTAAAACTAATCAACTCTTCTCCACCAGTCAAATCTCATCAACCACAAAACAAAGGATTCACTAGCTTTTTTCCATTGTGGATGTAATCCTGGTGATGAAGTCCAGTTACTTTAAAGCCATCATACAACCCAGTCAAACCCCACCCTTCCTAGGGAGTTTGATATCTCATTCCTGTCATTGAGTAATAATCCTTTGAAACATAAGCATTCTTCTCCCACTATCCCCATCTGAGGAATGACCAATAATAGGTCCTAAAAAATGTTCCACATGTTTCTTCCATAGGTCTTCTATTTTTTCCCATTGTCAATGGACAAAATTTGCATCAAATTTGTTTCACGTTGGATGAACAACCACAACCAAATGAGGGAGCTTCTCATGTAAAGGGTTTTCAATAACAACACGTGCATAATGGCCAATCACACAATTCTTGAAGGAATCTGTAATAATCTTATAGCCTGCAACGTGCTCACCAACTGTCACCAATAAATCTGATTGACACTTATGCTCTTCTTTCTTACCACAAAACCCACCAATGCATCACTTTTTTCTACCCACCTGACATATTTTTTCACAACAGTTTCATCTTCAACAACGCATACGGGAATTGGGCCCTCTATACCATGTTTGGATTTATAGGAAGCATACAATTTTTTGATTGCCTTAAAAATGTACTCATGCTCCCGTGGAATATATGTCAATTATTTCTAACTTGCCTTAAAGTCATAGATATCGAAGGGCCATCCACATTCAAGCTAATAAAGCTATGTAATCTAGGACCTCCCATAACTTAATCATATCATAAATGGATTGAGTGGATGCACTATATATTCTCCCTGAATTTGAACGAACTAGGTTGTGAAATATATCTTGGAAAAATTCCCAAACTACATCTTTACCTTGTAATTTTTCTTGCTTATGAGCCTCACATACATCCTTGCAAAACCTGAACACATCCTTCCTTCCTGATGATTCGAACAAATTTTCCCTTAGAGACCTTGCTATAATAGACAGTGTAGCAACCTTTGTCCTCTCCCACCAAAGAGATCGCATTGTTAATCTGTGTGTAGCATTTACATCTCTTGCAACAATTTTGAGTTTAGTTTGAGTCAAATGGTCCAACCTTCTCCCTTTTGCTGTATCTCTCCCATGTCTTTTGATGTTGCTACTTGATTCGCAATATAAACACATCCAAAAGTCATCACAATTAGGTATCAACTTACAAAAATTGCATGTCAATGAATCAAAAGGGATTCCTGTTTTAGAAACCCTCTTGCAATGAATATGTCTGTATGTACCGTTAATACAACATTCAGTACCATAATAACATAGTGTTCTCCTGGTATGTTTCTCTATGGCCTACAATTTTGCACCATGTTGGTCATCCATTAGAACCTTTGTGTCCAATCTCTCCCCTCTTCTATCAAGATAGGGATCCCAATACCCCCAACATAGTAATATCGTGGGAGGCAATTGTCCTAGAATAAGACACATTAGAAAATGATCTACTAATTGCTACTAACAAGTAATAACAAATAAAGTAATGTGAAAATTCAAATTCAAATTAAATTAAAACTTGGGTAATTAACGCACCTGAAGTAGAAGCATGTGAACTTGTAGAAACCCCATGTAATGGTGATGGTACTGATGGGATCAAGAACTTAATCAAACTTTGTTGAGACTTAACATTAGTAGGCTTCTTCAGTCTCCCAACTGTTCCACTCCTTAACAAAACTATATCATGTGAAGCCTCATCTGTAGTAGTAGTGTGATCCTTTGATTTCATGTGTTCATTTAGATAACTGACAATATTACCACTTGCCAGCACCAAAGAAAACCATCTATTGCACCGTGTACATTCCACTCTTACTTTTTTCTTGTCCTCATAGTTTGAAAGTGTTGCTTCCACCACCTTGAACAAATTAGGCTCTTGCGTTTGGTTGAAATCATCTAGAAGTTTGATTGCTTGATCAATATCAAGTTGATCTCTAGCAACTATTGTCTGCTTTGCTCTATTACATGAAGTAATTTCATTAATTACCAACATTGAAATGTGATGTTGATGGGATCCTGTTTTCATATGATTTTTTTGGAAGTTACAAACTGTTCGTGTTGCCAAGGATACTTCTCCTGTTCTATAATCAATGCCACAAATTTCACTATGGTTCTTTATATTAGGTTTTCCATTTTCTGAATATACCTTGAGTGTTATCTTCTCCTTGATAAACTTCTCCATTAAACTATTCACTTTTTGTTCCCAAGATTCCAATACATTAGGATCAACCTCTACAACTTGTTCCACTGACTCAGACACATGATCAACCACTACAGCATGTTCCACTGAATCATACACATGATCAACTCTTGGTTTTTTATGCATAGGTTCCTCCACATTCCCTTCAATGTTTTCAGATATTGGCGTTCCTTCCATTACATGTGATTGCTATGATTCAACAACCATTGTGTCTACTTTCCTCTTAATGCCTACATTTGTTGTTGTAGGTTTCATTTTTTGCTCTTGCTTTGTATTTAAAGGATGTCCAATTGGGCCAATAAAATCAAAAGGATATTCTATGATTTCATCATCCACAATTTCACAACGGATATCAGCATATGTACAACCTTTTCAACATTGAACTATCCCAAGGACACAATTCTCTTCACCAATAAAAATTGCAAAGTCCACAACATCACTTGGATCCATCTGCATTTGCATCCATGTGTACCTTTTAGTTGGTTAAGAAATGAATAAAATTATAACAATTTTTTCAAAAGTTTGGATATAATATGGCTACGAAATGAGGTGAGTTCATCCATAAATAAATGAAAAAAAAACTAATTCAAATTTACACATGCATATTAGTTCATTAATAAAACAAAGAGCTAGGAAGCAAGGTATGCACTTTCAATTCAAATCTCTAAAAATGATGAAGAAATATTACTATCAGGATGACACACCTTGAAACAAAATGTATTGTCAGTGGCTTATTCAAATAGCCCTCCCCAAACTGAAGAGTCAACTTCAACGTACATGCAGAAGATCAAAAGGTGATCAAAGCAAGAGATGAAAAAACATAGAAACTCTCCCTTCAAATGATGCTCATAATCATTAATTTTTTTGGTGAATTTTTTTATGGGTTTAACATATTTACCGATGTTGAATTATACTCAAAAAAGTTCCGACTTTAATGATTGTTAACTGTTGAGTTATACTAAAAAATATTTTGACTTTAGCACTCTAGGGGATTCCCTAAACACAACTAAGTTTTTGTATTGAGAATAAACCTTCTTCTTCCTCGGCTACATCCTCATTGTACAACTCCATTGGAACAACTAAGGATTGTGAAAGAATGATTCTAAATATCTTCAAAAGTAACATTTTTTCTACATCATGCACAAATTTTGCTTAAGTTTACGATCCAGATCTTCAAACCTTCAAATTTTTGTGTGTACAAACATTGTGTTCTTCCTATTGGAAGCTTTAGGAAGCAAACTTGCAATTTTTACAATATTGATTTTGGGGTATAATTTGTATATGGAGAGGAAGTAATTAATAATTATAGTTTATTTATGTATGCACATGAACAATTTAGTGGATAACTAGGGTTTCTTGGTAATATTCAACGAGAAAAACTGTAAAATTCCTTCGGGAGCATCTCAAAAAGGTCGGGTGTGCAATGAATCAGAACTTATTCAAGGATACTGAACTTGACAAACAGATCAGTGGTGGATACTTGCGAGAAGAAGGGGTCTTTGGTCACTAAGCTTGTGTATTTGTTGGTGTACTTGTTTATTCTGATTCCTTTTCATCAAATAAAAATGAAATACATTTAGTTGTTTTCTATGATTTCAGAAGGTCTAGCACTAAACTGCCTCCAACACGCCTGGGAGATAATTTTTGTCTGTGATAACCTTCACATGTCATGATTTCAAATATCAAACAACTACAAAAATTATTTTAACATGTGCCAAATAATGTAAAAACAAAGGATCCTTTGAACAATGCCAACGATAAAAGATAGAGGGGGAGTAACACTCCATTTTGCAAAATCTAAATTGAATTTTCCAACATTCAATGTCAAAACTTAGGAATTAATGTGGATTTGGTATACCAACTGCCTCATAGTTGTGCCATATTATAATTAACATGTCAACTTTGGAAAATCCAATTCTAAAAGGAATTAATGTTGAAGATAGGTCTTCGAAAATCAGTTGAGTATATCTGGTGCATGCGACCTTGATTCTTTATTTTTCTAGTTTCATATGGAGGATTTGTTGTAATGATAGCTTGGAGGCATTCATAATGGCAAGTGATGGCTATTGAAAAAATGGTGAGCACATTTATTCTCAACAATGTTAAATGTTCTAAAATTGAATATCTACGGTGGCCCATACTTTGAAAGGGATTTTTTAGGTTTTTTTGTTCTACAAGGGATTCTAGTTTATCCTAATTTCTGCACACAAGATAGGGTTAATATTTTTCACATGGTTTCCAAATTCAAGGTTTATATCTACACATCTTTAAGCATTTTGAAATTTTGTAACAATTTATTGCATCTTAGTGCTTTGAGTGTTAGAGTTATTGGATATGGGGAACCAACTTTACTGCTCTACCCAACCTATGGGTTAAGATTTTCCCATCACACAATCCCTTTGCTGGTGTAACTTGAATGAATCTGAGCTCCTCCAAATAACCAATCTCTCCTAGATCCTTTACACGAACTTTCATATAAATGAAATTTCTCCCCAAAAGTTCTGAGTCATTTTTCTTCCTTTCAATTGGACATTTATCTGTTTGTGTAGGTGGTCTGATACACTCTCAAGGGGCAGTGAATGGGGATAAGAGCCTAATTGGGTATGGCAGCTATGCATGTACTTCCCATAACCACCCTCTACTTCTACTTAATTTTTCATTGATGGAGAATATCCAATCCCTAGATCGATCCTCTCCACCACTATTGGCTCAACAAAGTGCAATCTAGACCAAGCTTTAGCATTCAATGCCAAGGAACCACATTAGGCACCAAATATTTATCTGGAAAATATTTTACTTCAGGAAACTAATATCCAGCAACATGAAGAAGTCAAATTTATTGGTTGTTGATGATGCCCATTTGCATTGTCCAATTTAGGTAGAATTCTCAGACCTCTGTAGTTACAAGGCTATGTTTTCTACCTTTGCGAGGAAAGTTGTCCCACCTCCGAGTGATAATTTTTGTCTATTTGCAAAGATCAACATTTTGATCTCCACCTTCCTCTGCATATCCTATATGGAAAAAGGGGGAGATCATAATCATGCTTCAAGTTTCGATACTTGTCAAAGAGACATACATTATCACTATGAAGTAGGACAAATTCCTCATGAAGTTGGGAAACATGATCCTGAAATATTTTTCTCATGAAGATTGGAATCACTATTTTGCAGAAAAGTAACCGCATTACCAAGGAAAATTTTAGGAAGTAAGTTTTGCTCATGAATGGACTAATTTTCCATGTTTTTTTTAGAAAAAAGATTCTTCGATTTCCATTTTTTCTAAAATTATTCACTCGAATTTTATGGGATAAAAGTATTTTACTCTAAAAGTCACCAAAATTTTCTAAAATCTATAAAATCCTTCAAAATTTGATTTTTTATAACTAACACACCAAACCATTTATGGTTTGCATTTTCATAATTATTAAGATTTTCCAAGGTTTTACACTTTAAGATAAGTATGGATCCTTGAAAATTTCCCTGCTCATTATAGAGATGAGCAATAGTATCTCACTAGCAGGCATGGATATCCTGCAAGGAAACTTCTTCACTATGAAGTCGGGAAACTTACTCGTTAATTTTTGCAATGGTGTTCAAAGATTTACTTGGTGTGAGATATCACATTGTTCAAGGAATCCTAAATGCTACTAGAGTAAAATATCATCAAAAAATCCATTCTAGTGCATCGTATAATCTTACTTATCTAAAACATGTGTCATTTCATGATAATGACATATGAATTTCTAGAAGCATGTGAAGTATATGGCCTAACCTAATAAAACATGTTTTGTAAGGGGGGCTAGTCTAGGATACCAAAAAACAAACAATCTTATTTTTTAAAATATTTGAAACTATTAATTTTCCAAGGTTCAATATTGAAAATGATTTTAGATGTTTCCCCTCATGTTTCGACAATAAATTGTATTATGCTGACAAGAATGAATATCCTGCAAGGAAGCAACTTCACCACAAAGTTGGAAACTTGCGCATCAAGTTTGGCAACGGTGTCCTACATGTAAGCAACTTTCTTATAATGGTTTTCAATGAGAAAATATTCTTCAACATCATCAAAGCTGGCCATATTATAATAAGATAAACCATACAACTTTCTATAAGATACATAGTGTTTTGATGGGGCACAAGAAGTATAATGGCAATTTCCAAAAAAAAAAATCATTCCCCTCCTTCACAAAGTTGAATGTCATGTACAAGGATATAAAGTGACCTTTAAAAATTTGTTTCCCTTCAAACACGCAAGGTTAATCCACCAAAGAGTGAGGAAGTTTCCTTATAAAAATGAATCCCCATGAAGATTTTCATTTTCAATTACTTCCAAGTTGAAAAGAAATCAAAGTTTCCCTTTCTTTAAAAAAAGGTGTTTTTTAACAAAAAGTGTAGGGAATGAGGAGTGAACTCAAGTCTTCCCCTTGTCACTTAAGGAAATTTACCAACTTCCCCTTATTGAAACCACTTAGTATAAAATCAACATTGTTTTGAACTATCCTTTTGATGTTCAATAAAATGTAATAAGCATACCTTAAATGGGCACGCATTTGTTGAGCAAAGAAGGAGATATGATGATTCCCTAAAAATTGTTCCCCTTACAAAATTGACAGTAATGCACAAGGATATAAATTGATCATTTGAAAAAAAAGGTTTCCACTCAAAAAGTGTGGGTAATGCACCACAAATTGATAAAGTGTTCTTAGGAGGAAAAAATGAAATGTCAAAAAAAATTATCCTTTTAATGGTCAAAAATATGAAATAAAATAAGCATACCTTAAATGAGCATGCATTTGTTGAGAAAAAATAGAGACACATGTTGCTTGGCTACAAACCGTAGGATCAAATAATGGTCATTTTGCAGGTCCACCTTGACCCCAAGCAGAAAACACTTATAGAGCTTTTGTTGACATTGTTTTTCAAGTAATGAATTATGTTTATTACAAAAATAATATTTGTATAGACGTTGTTGGGAATACTTCTTTTATTGGTTATTATTTAGTTTTTTTAGGGTAAACAAGTATCCTATCTCAATAATAGCTCTAAATACCAAGGAATCGGTATTAGCTCGGTGCTTGGTTTCCAACGCAATATGTTTCAGGTGTGATTGAGAGCAATTTTTGCATGAAAATTTTTAGCAGTCTTTTTGTCACTACAAGAGCTGAAGAATTTTTTTCCTTAGCGTAGCCTCTCTATTACAAGACCCTGTATGTTTGTGTGTTTTCTAAAATTTGAGTGATTCCATCATTTTCAACTCGAACTGTAATCTATTTCACTTTTAATGGGGCTATGATTTTAACTCTATGATAATCACAGTTCTGAATGTCTTATGGTTATTAGCTGTAGGAGTTAGTTGATATCTATTATCAAGTTTAAAAATAATCTTTGTAGATAGTGTTCCTGATTTTGCATACAGTTAGGGGTATGCATACAGTCCAAGTTTTTTTGAGGCAAAATATTATGTGCATGTTTGATTCTATAGGAGGATAATCTTTTTTTTATCAAATCCAGGATTGGACAGAATTCTAGTTGATGTTAATGTTTTTGTAATGGGAAGCTGCAACATTTTTATTAATGTGAAAAGTCTAGTATGCATTATGTTTTGGCAGTGCATTGTACACTTTTACTGTGAGATTGGATATACGGGGAAGCTCCACAATTGTGCAAAATGAATTACGAATCGTCACAAAGTAATTAGAAAGTGTTCATTTTAAATAGGCGCAGAATTAGAATAAGGATTGTAAGGGTTGATAATAGCCAGTTGCAAATATCTATATTGACAAAAATGATTTTGAACATGCTTGGATAGAACTGTACTAGGAGGCTCTGACAAAGAAGCTGCCAAATAAACTAAACTAAGCAATTAGAAACAATGTTGAAAACATCGACATGGGAAAAATACCACTGAGGCTCTTGACCTTAGGACATTAGAAACATGGAAAAATAGACAAAACCCAACAGGCTGCCAGCATTAACAAATACGAACAAAAGGCTGATGAGTTGTCAAGCATTTGGGTGGATAGCACTTAAATGTCTGTTAGCATAGAATCCTTCACACATTTGGTTAAATGTAGTGGTAAATTCAAGTCATTGAAGTAGAAAGATTCATTAAATGACCCCAAATTTATTTCATTTCTTAGTATGATTATTATGTGATAGTTTTCGATCACCCTAGAGCCATAAGAGACCCTACAGTTGTCAAGCATATTTTTAAGAGTTTCATGCCGTGATTTCCATTTCAATTTATGTATCAAGGAAGGGTTACAACCATGGGTAAATCATCAAACAATAAGGCTATAGATTCAAACACTTCTCCAAGGTCAAAAGAAGTCATCCCAACAATTTTTTTTTACCCACAGGTTGAGGTGATGCAAGATTTGCAAGGGAAATTCAAGCAGACCCAATCAGTTTACAATGATTTTACTAATGGTGATCTCTTTTGTAATATGGAACTAGACGTATTCTTAGAATAATTCCCATTGTACTAAGGAAATATTGCCACATTTTGGAAGCTAACGTTCATGCCACTTTGGAAATCTACTTTGGCAGTGCCACGCGTCCTACTAGTCTTTGACACAATTGGGGAAGTAACCTACTGCACTAAATTTAATATCGGTAGGGTGCATGGCCATAGTCTATGGATTGAACACACTTACCCTATTAATATACATGATATCCACTTGTTAACAGGATTGTCTATGGATGGGGGATATCTCTCCAGAGAATTTCAATTAGTATCAAGGGAGCATGTGTAGAAGAATGATGAGCCCAACTTATATGATAGGCATGGAACCAAGAAAGGGGGCCAAGGCACCATAATATATTTAATACATAACCACTGAGTTCATTGTGAAATTCAGTTGATCATTATCCACCTCATCTACATGTACACTAATGAAGAGTGTACCCTTGACACCCTATCCATGGTCGAATTCTACATGTGCAATGGGTTAAGTTAAACTCTTGAAAGTTTTTGATGGGCAAGTTTTTGCAAGCATGTGTTGATGTTCACACCTCATCGACATACTTCATTTTTTTGTATTTGTTGGTTTCCTCTGCTATGTGGAAATGAAATCTTCCACAAGGTCGAGAGCTCCATCCCAAACCCAACCAACGAGTCATTGCACTCTAACTCGACCCTTGGAAAAGTTGGAAGGATGCATAAAACAAAATTTTTAGTGATGCCACTTTCAGCAAGTGGTATGACCAACTAATTGTGGTCACCACCCCTATTTTGAGAATCCCATAGGCGCTTCTAGATGCACAAATAGGAAATATTTGGTTCGGTATGAACAAGGATAACACCTCTGTGAGACAATGTGCAATAGACCTAGAGAGCTTCCATTCCATGGCCATGCCCTACTATTTGAAAAAGCATGTATTTTCCAAGGAATTTTGCTTATGGATGGGGGTTAAGAAGTCCAAGACAGTGCATGAAACCACCTATTCTACCTAAGATCATTGCTTGAGCTACTAGGTGCAAAAATCTAGTAAAGAAGGAAGATGTTTTCAAAAAACACATTGCGGGAAAAGGACATGCCACTTAAGAGTCTGGATTCAAAATTGAGGTTGGTTAAGCCTTAGTAATATTGAAATTGTTAGTTGTACTCACAAATCCTATTCCTAACATGATTGATTTTTTTGGGTAAGGACCTGAAAGACTAGTTGGATTTGGTCATTAGTTTCTTGCATGAAAACACTCCCAAGCAACCGCAGTGGGTTAAATTTTGAGCATGATTCCCACCAAGGACATCAATCATCCCATTCAACAACCATCATAGACCAATCCCATAGGGCCTGTGGTAGTGTGATGGTAGCAATGCCTTCCATTCCCACCCATATTAAACTATTACTTCAAGAGTTGGAGGATTTTAGTTCCAAAAAGAATTAAGGACCATTTAGGAATTTGATAACCCTAAGTCCATGGTATTGATAATCAATATTGATGATGAGTATTATGGTTCTATTATCAGTAGTTTGAGATCGAAATTGAGTCAATTCATACATGACAGCTTCAGTAGCATCCCTACTAATAGATCCATACTAAATTATGGAAATGATTTTACAAAAGAAGCATATCATAGCACAAAAAATACTAACCAAAGAGTATCAGAGCCACATCAGAGCATGGAAAACCTTGGAAACCTTTTCGTCTTCAGCATGAAACTAAAAACATGCCGAAAGCCCTCCTCAACGCATGATTTCTCCATGATTTCTTTACGTACTGAGCCCTTGCCTCTTCACCATGAAACCAACTCGATGGAGCAACATGTACCTGAAATTAAACATCCCCATTAGGAAACACTAGACTGGGGGAAATTACCAATTTATCCTTCAGTATATTGAAAGCAACATCACATTAATTAGTCCAGGAGAAAGCGATTCAGCTTAATCAAAATGCAAGTGAGAGATCCACTCACCTGGATGTTGTGGAAAACCCTGGCCTCCAACAGGCCTCCAACGTGCGATTTCTTTGCATATTTGGCCTCCAACACGCCTCCAACACCTCCAAGGCCCTTTCCATCCCTTTCCTCTTCACCACAAAACCATGGCCTCAAGCATGCCTCAAGACGTGATTTCCCTGTGACTCTGGTAAGCCCGATCCTTGACTCATTGCCATTTTGGGGATATCTGTCAACCCACCCATATAAAATATACCCCAAAGTATTTGTGTATTGTTATATTAAATAAAAAACCCATTTGACCCTTAATATATAAGAAATATAATTTTTTGGTTTTCATGATTATTTAATACCCCGATATGAACGAACGTGATTTTATATTGTCTTCTAGTGAATACCCCATGGGTAAACATAGGAAATCTGAGAGACCATTTGGAAATGCATTCCAAAGGCTGTATTTGCTCCAATAAAATCATCCAATGGCATGAATATGTTCTCTGGTGATTTGTCTATTCATTCTTGGTCTTAGTTATCCATTTGGTGATCACACATGTGGAAAATTGATTTTCCAATTTGAGGAAAAACCATTTTTACACAATATGTGAATATGCCAGCAATAAGCCTAAAAATATATGTTAACAAGTTTTTATTTAAATTGCCTGGCTAATTCAATTGAATAAAAATAATTAAGATGTTAAGAAATAGATGAAATTAACTACCAGGTATTTATCAAAGAAAATTAATTAAACTAAGAAGTATTTTTTTATGAAGTGGTGTGTTTGATAAGAATTCAATTTCCATATTGGAATGACGCAATTATGGAAAGAGTGTGATGCCGAAAATACATGATGATAAGATACATGAATAAACTAATAATAAGGCAGAGTTTATTAAATAAAAAAATAAAGTTTGATCTTTAATTAAAATAGGGTTTGTTATTTAATTACACAAACATGAAATTAATTCTTTTGAAGTGGTGTGAGTATGAAAAGACACGAGCCCAGTTCTAAGAGATGCAATGATTGAATAATAAGATGATAATATATATACAAGCATTCGAGATTGAAGGAAGGTGTCTCAATATCTTAGATAAAAGAAGAACAAAGAACAGTAAGAGACAAATAAAATGAAGTAACAAAATTAAAGAAAAGAAGAGCTGAAGCTGCACAAAGACCAAATAAATAAAGGGAATAACAAAGGATGTCTGTTGAGTGTTTAACGCAAAGATATGATGCGGTACAAAAGTCAGAGAATGTAAAAATAACAATATTGTCTCTAAGGTCATAATTGATGATTTGCAACAGAGGACAAAGAACAGAAGATACTGTAAGAAGTTATTGAAGTTATTGAAAAACAAAGAATAGGGAGGTAGGGTGGTGCTAGCGTAGGCTACATGACTGCAAGGGGGTTGTAGCCTCCTTCCAGTAGTAGCTGGTAAATAGGGTGTAGTAGTCTCCTTGTCTTTTGTAGTAGACAGAAACCAGGGTGTTGTAGCATCCTTCAGTTGTAGATGAGAAACTTGGGGATTGAAATCTCCAGTAAGTTGTAGGTTGCAAAAACTATTGTAAATATAATTTTGCAGTATAGAAAGAGTTTGTGGTTTCCCCAATTGGGATTCCACGATAAAAATCTGTGTTATGTGTATCTTTTTGATCCCATGTTTTAATTAATATTAAAAAGTGGTTTAAATTGTTAAAATGATAACAATACTGATTCACCCCCCCTCTCTGTATTGACCAATATTCCAACAAATATAATAAATCACTAACACACGGAAATGAATGTTGTTTCTTATTAGTGATTCTATTCAAAAGTTAATAATTTGGGTGCATTCTCAATGTGCCATTTCTCTTAGGAACTAACATAATAATTGTTCCATAAGGTCACATGCTCAGTTAAATAAGGACCTTATCTATTAACTGTTGAATCTTACTCTTGATTTCCTTGTTTTCTAATATTGAAGTCTTATGAAATGTCTCATTCGATAGAGTAATTTCTTTGTTTAAAGTCAAAAGGGTGCTCATGTAGGTGGATTTGAGGCATTCCACCCAACTATAGGAACAACACAAATTTACAGTAAATCAATTAGTCCAACTTCATCTACTATTTTGACTTCTTTACTCATGCTAAAATTTTTCTAGATCTGTTTTAGTGTCTTTGTCTTCACTGGAGACTACCAAGATATCATATTTATCTATTCATAGAAATAAAAAAATAAATTATACTAAGTCTTTGTTCAATAGTTGCACTCCAACAATTGAAATGATCACAAAAGGTGATGGATCCATTTGTTATGTCATTGAGTAAATGTGACCATCCATCACAACTCCATATTAATTTATATCGATTTTTTTTTTTGGGGGGGGGGTTGAATGCATGGTGACACAAGCAATGCACATAAATTAATATATAATTTGTTGAATATTATGGATTTATAATATATGTTTTGATTATTACAAATATAAAGTGTTTATCATCTTCTAATAGTATAAATGTTGCAAGTCTAAAAGATCAAAACATTTTGCTTCATATCGATTTTTTTATATGTTTTTTTCAAGGAAATATTAGATATTTAACATTTTCGGATCATTATAAGACATAAAATTACTTGTGGTAAAAATTTACGGTCTTGCTTCATTATTAGTTTCAAGTTATAGTCTATGTCAATTATGATTTTTTATTACTCCCAAAACTAGTCTCAACAATTTGTTCTAGGTAAAACTATTATATATTAAGCTTGAAAGATCCAAATTGAGTGCTACCTATTCCATAATAAGGAGTATGGACCATAGAATCTGTGAATTATTAAGAAGAAGAAAAGGAAAATCAGACATGTGTGAGTTTGTACAAGTTTAATCTCATGAAAGGGACATAAATACAATGTTTTTGAGAAAGTTACCATAAATCTCTCTTGACACATGACAATTGTGTCAAAATAATTGAATAATAGAGAATAAATAAAATTCTATTATAGGAAAAAAATAAAACCTAGATGGGAATTTTTTATAGAGATATAATTCAGTATTAAGGATAGCTACCATGCCAACCTTCAAACCATCATGGTTTATAAGGGTATGTTTACTTGAATCTTGCATAACGTTTGACTAGGATATCTAGTTTGGGTGGTTCAAAATGTGAGATAAATAGGAAATAGAAGAGAATTATATATATGGTATTTTGGGCTCACATGGAAAGAGGTTTTACATAAAATATTACACCAATTAAACATCCAAAGAGGTCAACCATGAATCATGAAGATAGTGAAGAAATGTGTAACTAGATATAGAATTTGGAGGACACGATTAAGGAATTAAATGATAGGTCAGTGACACATTCTGAATTTGTAAACAAAAAAGGGATTTGAAAATTTTATTCCTCGATAAGTGAAGGAAAGAAGAGAAAATGGACTGTGTTTCAATTGTGATAGCAAGTATGATAAGGGGCATATCAGTAGCAAGAAGAAATTATTCTAGATAGACTACGAAGAGGAAGAAAACCCAAAACCCCAATAGTCTAAATATGTATATCTAGAAGATACTACAACAATCATATCTTACCATGCATTGGCCCACATTAACACTCCTAAAACTCTTAGGATAAAATGATATATCAAAAAGAAAAAGGTAACAATATTGATTGATTCTTGAGTAGTATCCATAACTTCATTAATCGCAAGTTAGCCAAAATTCTCAATTTATTTATATATCCAACATCAAAGTTTCAAGTAATAATTGCAGATAGAGTTACCATAAATTGTCAAGGAAGTTGCATAGTATTAAACTTAATGTGTAAGAGTATTTACTAGATAGTCTAATGATTGCAATTTAAATGGGTGGTGTTGATGTTGTACAAGGGGCCTAGTGGGTGCAATAATTGGGAGTAGTGCTTGTTATTGTCCAAGAAATTTTGATGTGATTCTCCTTAGAATAAAAGGAAATTGAACTCAAAGGTTTTCCAAGGAAACTTTCTAATGTGATGAGCTCTAACAAAACCACAAGGCCACTAAAAAAAGGGACACCATGGTGTAATTTAACAATTGTACCCACTAGATGTTCATACATATATAACCTCTATTCCAATGGATCTCCAAGAAGTTATTTAATATAGTTAAATATATGTTAATATATAGAGAATATAGTTAAATATCTGTTAGATATTGGAGGGTTCATTGAACCTATCCAAAGTGCTTTCTTTTCACTTTTGGCGATGGTTCACAAAAGGAAAGGTTCATGCTGTATGTGTCTATAGTATGAAGGTCCCAATAAGATGGCAATTAAAAATAAGTTTCCTACTCCTATCATTGATCAATTAATAGATGACGACATTGAATAACTTTTTTACCATGTTGGACCTTCATTTTGGATATCATCAAATAAAAATAAGGAAACAAGACATTCTGAAAAAAAACATTTAGAAAAAATGAAGGTAATTATGAATTTTTTGTGATGTCATTTGGCCTTACTAGTTCACCTTCCATGTTTCAAAGCTTGATGGATTCTATTTTTAAAACCTTCCTAAAAATATTTGTGTTTGCATTTTTTGATGATATATTAATCTATAGAAAATCTTGGGAAGAGCATGTATAACATGTTGACATTGTATTAAAACTATTGGATGAGAAACAAGTATATTCCAAGCCTTCTAGGTGTGCCTTTCAAGTTCAGGAACTAGAATAATTGGGTCATATTGTATCACATGAAGGCATCAAAGTGGATCCCAACAAAATTAAAGCTATGATGGAATGAAAAATTCCTAAAACCTTCAATACTATTAGAGAATTTTTAGGATTTATATGATGCTAAAAACATTTCATCAAGAATGACGGTCAAATAGAAACATCTATAGCGATGTTAGTTAAAAAGGAGGTAGTCTCTTGCACTCAAGAAAAACCAATGCTTTTAAAGAAATGAAAATGGTTGTGTACAACTCCTATACTAGCCATGCTTCAATTAATGAAACAAACCTTTATTTTGGAGTGTGATGCCTTAGGGCATGGCATTGGTGATGTTTTAATGCAATAAGGAAGGCTCCATGCTTTTAAAAATTTCCAACTTAACGAAAAAAAGTTACTCAAAACAATTTATTAAAATAAAATGTTGACCATTGCATATAATTGAGAAATGATACCTTTACCTAATAGGAAGACACTTGAAGGTAAGAATAGATCATGATAGTATTAAGCGCTTCATGGAACAACAATTATCTTCAGAAGAGAAACAAATTTTAGAATGATGCTAGGTTATGACTTTTAAATTTTTACAAAAATGGAAAAATTGAATGTGAAAAGTATTATGATAGAAAATAATTAAATGTTCCAAGATGGTTGTGTAAAGAGCACTAGAGGGGCTATAATTCCCATAGAAGGTAAGATGAAAGGGATCTATGGGATATTGAATTGTATTTTTCCAAGTGTCATCCTTAGAAATAAGGCATTTCTAACATGTGTGTTAAATGGGCCATTTAATTCCTTAGGCTTATCAAATCCAATTAATGAATGCATATGTGAGGTTGGTGGGAAACTCTTCTCATGTAGTTATGGGAGCATGGGATGAATATATTTTTATGACAACTCTAAGAGTCCTCCCTTCTATGGTCAAAAGTAATCTCAATGTGTTTTAACATGTGTGTTAAATCAACAGAAGAGAAAATTTCATATTGTGTGTCTTGGATCAACAGAAGAGCAAATTTCATATTGCATGTGTTGGATCAACAGAAGAGCAAATTTCATATTTCATCTTCAGGTTGATATGGAAGTTGCAGATCAGAATAATATGTGGTTTAAATTCCTACTTCGGCATCAAGGTGGTTGTTATTCAAGGTTAGAACATACAGTGTATGTTAACCAGAAGTTCGTAAAAAGAGACTGTCAGGGTAACCGCATTGATTCAAAGTTGCATACAAGAAGACTACCACTTGATTTATGGGTTGAGTCATTATTTGAGGGAGAATACTTATGTGAACCAAACCAGATTCTCTACGGTTCTGATGTTGAGAAATGTTTCGGCCACTGGCTGTACCCTCCTGTCCCTCTTGGCGATTTTGATTGTACCTACGGTGGGGTAGACATTGGCGATAAGACTATCTGCTTATGCCATCATGCTCATGATCCCTACGATTAGTGGGAATATTGTACAAATTTATATTTTTGTATTTTACTTTATGAAAGTTGTGGTGGGCCAGTGTAATAATGCATCCACTTTGTACTTTGTCGGGAATCTGTCTCCCACTGGTCTTAAAGTTTGTCGGCCAGAGTAGTTTGTCATGATGAGTCATGATTCGGGTCCCCATATGGCTTTGCCTATGAAGGGACGAGATAATACTTGTGTCATCCCACAAGTACCCCGAATCACCTTTTGGACTTCCAATTGCCCATTCCAAGTGACCAGTTTACCGGATGGAGAGCTATAAAAGAAAGGGCTTGGCTCATTGTTATTCATTCAGTTTTGATCGAGTCCTCAAGTGTTGAGCTCTGCAATTGAGTCAAGAGCTGAAGGTATATGCTCTACAAGTTTCCCTTGTCTTATAACATTGTGTCAGAAAACCCATTGCACACTTAGTAACTAAAACTCTAATGTGAATTAGCTTAACGTTTTCATTTGTTGAGTAAGACTATTGTTATGGGAATATATGGACTCCCTATGTGTGGACAGTAAATGGAATATAATGTTTTAATTTATTAATGACAATGAATATGTTATTTCATTTGAACATTCAAAATTGAATATAGAATATCCATATGAGGAATGCTAATTCAGTTGTTGCAAAAAGAACTTACATGATTATTTGTAAATGTGATATTAGTGATATGGATTGGTACTTGAAAGAGTTGGGTATGGCTATATATATGTTTCATGTTAATGATGAACTATTCCACATGTTGATTGGCTATGAGATAGGTAGATTCCTATATTTCCAAGTGGCACGAGATGTCTTGAACATCATGAGTATAATGATGTTATATCAAATTCCATGCTATTTAATTGTGAATTCCAATATTTCTATGACTTGTGGGTGAGTGTGAGTTTTGACAGGAATTGTGACTTTCCCAAAGTGGTTTTTCAATGACGAGACCCCTTAGAACAGTGATGGCACAGTATGGTTGATGTAGGGTGTTGGCCTTAGTACTATTAGGGGGGGTGGGGGAATTTTCCACTGTTTATCCCTCGAAACCTGGAGTCATGGGAGGTTTGTGTAGCGCACTCCCCTAGACGTGTGATGACGACTAGCGGATGCCTGCTGGGGAAGCTTGGTCGATGTGGTCAATCGACACTTCCGCTTATGGGTTCTATATGTGGTTAGGTCGTGCAGTCGACGCCACAGTATATTGCAGCAAAGGACGCGATGATGAGGTCAGGAGATCGAAGTAGTGGTGATTAGGGGGCTGGATTACTGATGTGATGGATGGTACCAATGATGGATTGGATGGTGTTCTTGATTGTTATTAACCATCATGATTATATGTTTGATTTCACCATTATGTTTATCTAATTTTGTCTTATTGTTTCTGTATGAATGATTATGAATGATGAATGATGCAGTGTTTAATTGTTCTTCTATATGTTGTTTGTGAGGATGTAATAATGATTTATTAGGAGCATTAAATGTGATTATTAGTACGCACGCTTAAGACATGTGCACTGGCCATGCATACGTCAATTCCTGATTACATTACTATGATTGGTCGATCGATGAATAAATTAATATGATTATATTATCTATTAGTAACTTGGTTGACGAATTGATGAAAGCATTACTTGTGTGTTGAAAGTATGAGTTTGTTGACTTGTTTAATATGATTTAGATTTATATAAATTGATTGGATTATTAAATAACACATATAATTATATACATATAATATGTCATAGTATAATATAGTATATGAAAATATCTTATTTGACTTGTGAATGAAAGGATAATATAAATAAATGGATAGATAGGGTTTGCACAAATTTTTAGAAATTGGTTGTCATAGTTGCATTAATATGGAAGCATGACAAATGAGACTTTGCACCCATGTTTATTAATATTTTAATTATTTAAATCAAATTTCTATTTTTTTGGAGGAAATGAATTTATTGATTGATGACTATTATTTATGGGAATTTATTGATGGATGAGGATTTTTGGATATAAATATGAGACTTGAGAGTGGAAGGAGGGAGGTTCTTTTTCTCTTGAAGATTATTTTGGTGAGAGTATTCTTGGATGGAGAATTTTGGGTATTTTGGGGTATGAGAAGTTTTGAAGAGTTGGAAGAGTTTGAGAACTCTTGGAAGATTTGATACATAGCCTACTAATGCATCACTGTTCTGTTCTCTGGGGGTCTCGGGCACGGAGGGCCAGGAGGCCATTTGGATGGGACTGTTCAATGGTTTCCTGGGGCTAGGGAGCCGGCTAGGCCCCTAGTTGGCTAGGAGGTAAAACCGTGGTCCCGCTTTGTAAAATGAAGATAGAAGAAACTCGAGATGAAGAAGGAAGCTTGCTCAGTTTGGACTCCGTCACCATTCTTATAACGAGGTATTTTTCTTGTGATTTTAAATTGTTATATGTTGTTGTTCAAGTTTTCACAGGAAGATGTTTGAGATGAGTTCATATGGAGAGCTTGTGTGGGGTTTTTTTAATCTACGTACGTTTCGGACTGCTCAGTTGAGTCCATCATCAGGAGAATCATATGATGCTATTGCTACATGATTTATGTTGTAAAATTATCATATGATGCTATTGCTACATGATTTATGATGTTAATTTATGTTGTGTGAATCACCAATGAAGTTTTAAAAATTCTAAAGTTATTTGATGCTATTGCAAAATGCTCATATGTCCTTTATATGTTGTTATGGTTACACGTTGATTATATGCTGCTTAGACACACAATCTATGTTTAGTTAGATTAAAATTTATAATGCCAATGGAGCCATTACACATGGTATCAGAGCATAAGGTTCAAGCACTCAAACCTTAGGGCCTAACTACACCTGGAATTATAGTGAAATTTACCAGAAAATAACAAACAAACATGATGTATGAAATTTACCAGAAAATATCAAACAAACATGATGTCCTTCATGGTGCAATGTATTTGATGACAATGTGGTTGTGTTAGATGGAAAATCGGACTTAGGAATATGAATGAGTCTATTGTTTTCCCTTATACTCTGTTTTTAATTGTATGCTTATTAGATTACTGTGTGAGTCTATTTCGATTTAGAAGGGCGAATCTAGATCTCATAAGTTGAATTCAAATAGTTCTTTAAGTTCTTCAGTTTTGATAATACTGTGTGAGTCTATTTCGATTAAGAAGGGCGTATCCAGATCTTAGGAGTTGAACTTAATTAGTTCTTTTAGTTCTTCAGTTTTGTTTATCAGTATTTAAAGCTCTATGGTTGTTTCTATCAGGATATATATTATTCTGTGTAATCAGTAACGTTGTTAATTTGTATATATATAATTTTAGAAATTGTCAAGGTATCGAGTAATATGAACTCTGTATGTAGTAAGGTTTATTATGGATCTACTCGAATTCTCAAAAATCGAATTTTGACTTTTATCATAGATCCGAGTGATTGGCTTACTATTCTATTGCTCTTCCAATTCGAATTTAAATTATGATCTCTGTAAATCTTAATTTTAAACGCCTTACCTTCCGATCTCTGAAAAACTGATGGAATGACTCATAAACTGAATTCTGTTTTTATTTTAATTTGGTTTTGTGTATGTATATGAATCCTGGGGTTACACTCGGTCGCCCATACCTCCAGATGACTACAACCAAAATCTGAATCTACGTTGGCATCATCTATTTTTTATTTTGAACTCCGCTTGTATTAATTTTTATCATAACTTTGCGTGCTTATACAAGAGCAGGCTCAGACTATAAATTGTTGTTACTTGAACACTGTGTGTGATCATCAATAATCCGTGTTTCTTAATTTTCAAGACTCTGTAATTGGAATTTAAGTACCTTAAATTTCAATTTGCCGAACGACCAGGTTGAAGGAAAGATACCCTATGTGAGTTGACCCCATTTTTATTGACGTTTCCAGATCTAACGAATTGAATTGCAAAATGGCCCATAAACTCCGCGTGGATCCCATTTCTATTTTGATCTTTCCAGATCTAATAAATTGAATTATAAGTTTGTCTTTAAATTATGCGTTGATTTCAAATTTGAATGAGTGTTCTTGATCCAAGTTGTCCTTAAACTCTGTGATCCCAAATCATGGCCCTCCGGAATCTGATTCTTGGCATTTTTTTTTTTTTTATAATATTCAAAATCTAGACTTGGTGTTTATCTCAGTTTCAATTTAGTAATTTCCTCAGTCGAATCTTGGCGTGGGTATTTTAGAAAGCCATGGTATTCGAAACCCAGATTTGACATTTCGTCCAGCCTCAATTTCATATTTTCCGAGCTTAAAACTTGGTGTGTAATGAAACCCAGGCTTAGCGTGTATTTCCGTTTCAATTTTATGATTTCCTGAGTTGAATCTTGTCGTTTTTATTTTAATGATTCATGATATTCAAAACTGTTAAATTTTCTGAATTTACTTCAATATGATCTAGGATCTTAACTGAGAGAACAACATGTACAGCATATCTACAACATATCAATCATGGAGACAATAATGCAAGCACACAAGAGACACAAAGATTTACTTGGGGAAAACCATAAAGGTGAAAAACCCCAATAACTTCCTCAGAGATAGATAGAGCAATGATACAACCAACCAATAGAGATAGCCATAACCTAGCAGCAATCCTCCTCCTCCATAAGTGCGCCTCTCCTCCTTGAGAGCATGTGTGAGAAGTGAGTGAGTAAATAGAGTGCCTCCCGCACTCTATTTATACTTGACTTGACTTGCCTTTTTACCTAACTCATGTCGGCTCTAACTTAACCACATAACATAATGCTGAGTGGGCCGACCCCCAATAGGGTGGTCTAATAACCCTTTGACCCACATGGCCGACCCCCAATAGGGTGGTCTAATAACCCTTTGACCCACATGACTTATACAGGGCCGACCCCAAACAAGGTGGTCTAATAACCCATCAAGTATAAGTTACGACACTTACAATATAAATGACGACACTTCCTTATAGAGGAATAATACCATCTCTATAGGAATACAATATACATATATGTGAAATACATTCCGAAGTTACATATACATCAACACTCCCTCTTAAGTAGGAAGGTATTTCTCAGCACAGTTCTTCTAGCACAAGTCATCTTCTCTGGATCATCGTCATCGATGCATCGTCATCATCATCGTCACTGCTGCTGCTATCTCATCCAATCTCTGTCTCTACTCGTCATAGGAAGTTCTACAGAGCCAGTCCTTTTTCATACTGGATGTAGGCCCACCACCTGCAGGTCTTCGTCATCACTGACCATACTGTGGAATCCTCAGGACTTTTACGTGCGTCACAAAACCTCGAAAGAGCATTTGCCAGATGTCCCAGGGTACATATTACATGCCGTAGGCAAAACCTCGAAAGACCATCTGCAAATCTCCCAGGGCACAAATTATATGTGACCTCACCACAAAACCTCGCAAGAGCATCCCAGGACTGATTACGAGCACTCAGCTCAACCTATCGGATCTCCCAGGGCACAAATTACATGTGGTCATGGCAAAACCTCGCAAGAGCATCCCAGGACTGATTACGAGCACACAGCTCAACCTATCGGATCTCCCAGGGCACAAATTACATGCCATAG
Source organism: Larix kaempferi (assembly GCA_027924585.1). Classification (NCBI taxonomy): domain Eukaryota; kingdom Viridiplantae; phylum Streptophyta; class Pinopsida; order Pinales; family Pinaceae; genus Larix; species Larix kaempferi. Next base: position 6,422,389 of record BSBM01000940.1, on the reverse strand, counting down.
GACAAAACCTCGAAAGAGCATCTGCCAGATATCCCAGGGCACAAATTACATGCCATAGGCAAAACCTCGAAAGACTATCTGCAGATCTCCCAGGGCACAAATTATATGTCCTCCCAAGCAAAACCTCGAAAGAGCATTTGCCAGATGTCCCAGGGCACAAATTACATGCCATAGGCAAAACCTCGAAAGACCATCTGCAAATCTCCCAGGGCACAAATTACATGCTTATCTGCACAACCTGATCCACGGCCACAGAGTATCATCCTGATACTCACCATACATCATCCTGATGTATCCATGATCATCCTGATCATCATCACTGCAACGTCCTGCTGCATGTCATCTGGAGCAACATCCTGAAGCTCGTCATCTATGATCATCCTGATCATCACTGCAGCATCCTGCTGCATGTCATCTGGAGCAACATCCTGAAGCTCGTCATCTATGATCATCCTGATCATCACTGCAGCATCCTGCTGCATGTCATCTGGAGCAACATCCTGAAGCTCGTCATCTATGATCATCCTGATCATCAATGCATCTACCCGATGCATACCAAGTATCTACCTGATACATATCATCATACATGATCCTCCTGATCATCAATGTATCCACCTGATACAAATACAAATACATGATACATATCACCATACATGATCCACCTGATCATACAATGTATCCACCTGATACATATACAGATACATGGTCCAAGCATCCAACATGATGCATAAACAATACATACACATGATCCAACTGATCATATCCAGCATCCAACATGATGCATACATACATACATAAAATGATCCAATTGATCATATCCTGCATCCAACATGATGCGTACATACATACATAAAATGATCCAACTGATCATATCAAGCAGAAACTAGAACATCATCCTGATGCTCATCATCCAGCGCTTACATCTACAGCCATGTGAAGGATCCTCCTTCCAACATGCTTGGAATGGCTTCAGCAAATGTGTCCATCACTTCTTCCTCGAAGTGTCCTCGATCTGAAGAACGCCAAGCCTCTCTCTGAAGTACTCGAACTTCACCCTGGCTAGTGGCTTCGTCAACACATCTGCAATCTGCTCGTCCGTCGCAACATACAGGAGCTTCACAGCTCCTCTCTGCACCATATCCCTGATATAGTGATATTTGATTTCTATGTGTTTCGACCTGTCATAAAACACTGGGTTCTCGGACAGCTTCACACAACTCTGGTTATCACAGAAGATACCAGTAGCATCCAACATGAGATCAAATAACTCAAACAGTAGCTTCCCTAGCCATACTGCCTCACAACTAGCTGAACAGGCTGCAACATACTCTGCCTCAGCTGTACTCAGTGCTACGCAGGACTGCTTCCTGCTAAACCAAGAGATCACACCTGATCCCATACTGAAGCAGCACCCAGATGTGCTCTTCCTGTCTGCAGCACTGCCAGCCCAATCTGAATCAACATAACCCAGCAGGTTAAACTTTTGATTCGCCTCATATCTGAGCCCATAATCCACTGTACCCTTCAGGTACCTCAGAACATGCTTTACAGCAATCAGGTGAACACTCCTCGGATCCGTCAGGAACTGGCTCAATGTGTTCACAGCAAAGCAAATGTCTGGTCGTCAGGTACATCAAGGACCCAATCATCTGACGATACAGAGAGACATCAACCGGCTCAGATGAAGCATCACATAGAAGCTTCAGATTCGATGCCATCGGTGTGACCATTTCCTTGCAATCTATCATTCCGAACCTCTTCAAGATTTCTACTGCATACTTCCCTTGTCCAAGGAAGATTCCATCTGCACTCTGCCACACCTCCATGCCAAAAACAAATAGTGCATCATCCCCAATTCTTCATCTCGAACTTGGCAGCAAGCTTCCGCTGCGTGTTGGCAATCAATCTATCTTCACCTGTAACAAACAGGTTATCCTCTTACAAAAGTAGTATCACTGGATTGCCTTCCTCAACCTTGTAGAAAAGGTTGGAACCCGCTTAACTCTTGGTAAAGACCAAACTGGATAGAAAGATGTCTATCCTACCATACCAAGTTCTGCACATATATATGACTACACCATGCTGTCTTGAAATCCATCTGGTGCATCTTCTATTTCATCACTTTTGTATTTCTCAATGCTGCCATCTGCAACATGCTTGATCTGATAGTTCTATTTGGAAGTCATAGCAAACTTCCCTTCATGTCTTGGGATTACATCCCAAACATCATTCTTCATGATCGACGGATCATGGCATTTCATTTCTTCATCCCAGATCCTGGGAACTTCAATATCTTCAATATCTTCAATATCTTCAATAGATATCTTTGTTGCTGGAACAAATGTTGTAGTTCTTCTTTTGTAGGAGATGGCATACGATCTTTCCTACACAACAAGTTAAATTGCATGATAAGAAAACATCTCATAGTTTTCAGAACAAATTCTTACACATAAATAAATATGTCATACAGTCATGCAATTATCTTAGCCAATGCTTCAATACAACATTTATCCATATCCCGTAACTTTCTAGATGCCTTCCAATCTCTACCAGAACATTGTTAAGAGTGTGCACAACTCCCAACATGTCAGCAAAGAGGTTTCATTCTAGATAAGTAGCAATGGAATGTTGTACAGTGCCATAGGCTACTTACCCATGCATATTAGTAGTATACTGTTCATTATTGTAATTATTCTAATATGCACAATACATATCCTAAGTCTAAGACCATGAGCATATACATCATTTGAACAATTTTATTTAAACAAACAAATATGTAAGAAATGATAATTAAAATACTTATCTTTGTTTGTTCGTTGGGTGGACTCCCTCTGAGTCTTCGCTTCCTTGTAGGAGCTGCTGGAGTACTAATCTAAAGTAGCTTCTTCTACACCTTTTTGTTGTGGGATGTAGAGAGATGGACAACTCCCTCTGGATATCTGCATCCTTGCATAAACCACTGGAGTGTACTCCCTCTTATCTTTGCTTCCTGGATTACCTGTTCTTGAACTCATATTCATCCTTGGTCCCTATGCATGCTTATTAGTATCATGAATGTGTTATCCTTGTGATCTCATATAAAATCATACATTCATTAGTGTACTATTAAAACACAATAATCTCAAGCATGTATAGTCATGATCATTTCAAACAGAAATAATAAGCATTAGCATTCAAGGATTCTTATGGTTAGTCAAATCATAAGAAACATAACATGTCTAAACCTGTAATTACTCAAGCCTATGACTCTTCAGGTTAGTTGAATCATCAATCAAGATAAGAGATATAAAATGCATAAAACCTGTGATTATTCCAACCTATACCTTCATGATTCTTCTGGTTAGTCATATCATCAATTAAGGTAAGAAACATAATATGCATACAACCATGATTATTCAAACCTATGACTTCATGAATAATCATTATCAACAACAGTATAAGATCCTAACACAAGGTAGGATTCTATCTTGATATAGGAAAACATACCTGGATTAGCATGCTAGCTATTTATGTCTAACATACTCACATGATGTCTTCTTGTTCTTCTTCAATGACTTGTGCTAGTAACCTGTATATCTCATAGGTTAGCCATTACAAAACCAATTTATACATACCTCGTAAATGGATCTTCTATGAGATCCATGACAATGGATGAATCTTTGTCCTCATGTTATCATGATCATATGTTCTTGGACCAGAACATGATTTGTCTTTATCGGTGTACCTTTCATGTTAGTATACAACATAAACCTCATGCAACACCATAATGCATTAGTACAATCATAAGTGTCAACACCCTAACCAGTGAATATCCTCTATCATGCATTCATAATTTTGTTAAGGTTATACGACAAATCTAAAATCAAAATTGTACTAACCGTAATAACATGAAGACAAACATACCATAAACTTAATCATGGACAAATATCGAAACATACCTCGATGAGTCATACCTGTCGAGATCGCTTGTAATCTTCTTATGTAAGGCCTTAACCTCATCTCCCTCTGAAACAGGAACTTCTTCACTTATGCAAGTGACCAATCCATCTTCTTCTAGGATCAACCCAATCCACTTGATTTGCAAGAACTGGACCTGGAGCTGGATATGGGTTTGTCAGAGAGACCCCAAAAATTCAAACTTTGAATTTCAAACTTCCGAAAGGATAGGAATATGCGCCTTGATGAACTGATCAAACTCGTATATTCAGAATTTGAAGACTGCAAATCTTTACTCCTCAATTTTGCCTTTGAAACTTCCAGATTCACTGGACGTGACCCTGAACTGGGGTTTGATGAAACCCACTCTTCTACCCAATCAAAATGTTTGATCCAAAGCTCTAAGCTTCTATTTTTCTGAGGAGCTTCCAGCCGTGGTCACGGATTTCAAAAATTCCCATTTTTACAGAAGCCCTAATTTTCCATTTTTCTGATCAAAGTCCCGAACTAGGGTCTGATCAAACCCGGCCCTCTACCCAGCCAAAAATTCTGATCTTGGTCTCTAAATTTCTATTTTGATGAGTAGCATCCAGCCGTGGTCTCCGATTACAAAAATTCCAACTTTCTTCAAAGCCCTAAATTCCGGAAGCCATGAATGAAGGTACCAAAAAATAATTCTGTTTTGACAGAAATATGTACCTGATTGTTTCTGGTGTAACTCCGAAATTTTTGATCCACAGGGTCTGAAAAAGTTTTCTGAGATAGCCTGACCTGTTATCTTTCCATCCTGACAGGTCTGACCTCAATTGGATGTTCTGAGAGAGAGTTATGCCAAATGTCGCAACGTCACCTGTTTTGGGAAAATACAGGAGAGCGAACTTGTACGGCGTGCCACGTGTCACTGTTTGACCTTCGGCCTCTGAAAAAGTTTTCTGAGATAGCTCGGCCTGTTATCTTTCCATCCTGACAGGTCTGACCTCAATTGGACTCTCTGAGAGAGAGTTATACCAAATGTCGCAACATGACCTGTTTATGGGATAATACAGTAGAGCGCACTTGTACTGAGTGCCACGTGTCACTGGTTCAACTTCGGCCTCTGAAAAAGTTTTCTGAGATAGTACAGTCTGTTTACTACCTGTCACTTTTCACGAAATTTCATTTGGAGCTTCCTAGCCCAAGTTATGACCTTTTTCCCAAGGTCACCTGATTTTGACTCAGATCTGGAAGAGGCAGAAACCCTATATTGTACAGATCATAAATGACAAAGTACAATGAATTAGAGGTTTTCCTTTGGACACAAGATACCTGGAGATCTTAGCTTCGGCCTATAACAATTTCAGATCCGAAAACTTCGCCAAAACGGATTTATAGCGAAAGTGCTACGATGACTGGTTTTTGCTATATCAAGCCCTAGCATCGTAAGTGCAACAAGTGTCATACATGCCATATCATGCCTTCTTTCAGGCTAGCTCTGATACCATGTTAAATTTTCTGAATTTACTTCAATATGATCTAGGATCTTAACTGAGAGAACAACATGTACAGCATATCTACAACATATCAATCATGGAGACAATAATGCAAGCACACAAGAGACACAAAGATTTACTTGGGGAAAACCATAAAGGTGAAAAACCCCAATAACTTCCTCAGAGATAGATAGAGCAATGATACAACCAACCAATAGAGATAGCCATAACCTAGCAGCAATCCTCCTCCTCCATAAGTGCGCCTCTCCTCCTTGAGAGCATGTGTGAGAAGTGAGTGAGTAAATAGAGTGCCTCCCGCACTCTATTTATACTTGACTTGACTTGCCTTTTTACCTAACTCATGTCGGCTCTAACTTAACCACATAACATAATGCTGAGTGGGCCGACCCCCAATAGGGTGGTCTAATAACCCTTTGACCCACATGGCCGACCCCCAATAGGGTGGTCTAATAACCCTTTGACCCACATGACTTATACAGGGCCGACCCCAAACAAGGTGGTCTAATAACCCATCAAGTATAAGTTACGACACTTACAATATAAATGACGACACTTCCTTATAGAGGAATAATACCATCTCTATAGGAATACAATATACATATATGTGAAATACATTCCGAAGTTACATATACATCAACAAAAACCTAGACTTGGCGTTATTTTAGCTCAAATCATGACTTCTTGAGTATGAATCTTGATGTTTTCGAAATTAAAATTCATGGTATTCATACCCCGATTTGGCGTTTAGTACAGTCTTAACTCATACTTTCATTGAATTCAGAATCCATTTCAGTGTCATTTTCAATTTCTACTGGAAGTTTATGAAAATAACACTTTTCCCGAAGAGAATGATTCGAAAATAATTGTTTCTTTTGGAAGCATTTTTTTTTATTATGACTATGCAATATTGACTTCCATTGAAAGTGGTTTTGGAAACTCATCCCTTTCCTATTTTTATGGATTGATATGCCTTGGTATGAAGTACATAAAGGTGTATCCAAATCCATATTATGTTTCTCTTTCATAATATGCTTCAAATAGTAAGAGCAACTAATGCTCCAAGCCATTTCACCGCCTTGGAAGCACATGTCAATAAGCTGAAGAAAGTACTCAGACTTCCATATTTGCTAATTGCAGCAATAAAACCCTTTTGAATTCCAAACATGTTCCATCTCAGTAAGAAACCCTGTATTAGGTCCCAGAGGATTTTAGAACTTGCAAACACTAATGTCCCTGCATTGAACCAGGTAATTCATTTGAATATGCTCTGGCGCTCAATTTTTTTTTGAAGAGGCATAACTCTTTTGTCTCGGGTGTTCCTCCCTTAAACTAGAGAGTTCATTTCAAAAAAAAGTCTTCTTCGTTAATGTTTTGCAAATTAAAGCCAAATAATAAACTTAAATACATCCTCTTTGCGAAATCTTTTCATGTCGAAACCAGAGAATTCATCTATGGCCATTACTGCCGACAAAACCGCTTCCCTGCTAAAGACGAGCGGTATTTCTGAAAACCCCCATAGACCAACACAGGAGAAACACAAACCAGCTACAAAGATAAGGCGGCGTATTGATTCTTGCACACAAGTTAAATCCAAGCTACTTATCTGCCAATTCAAACGTAACTGCTGCTACCCAAGCCTGTGATGTTGGTCTTGGTTATAATCATCATGACTATCAATCTTTCCCATCTTAAACAAATTAATGAAAGCTGACATCACTTGTCTTCGCCACCTTCACTTCTGCCACACTGCTCCCTTTTGCCATCTCTGTCTCTGCCATGTCATTGTTGCAATTACAGCCAGTCCTTGTCGCTTGCAGTGTAGCGCTGAAACAGCATTCACTAAGTCTAGTAACTCGTGAAATGAAGTAAAATATTTATGGGCCAGGGTTATTAAATAGTATCTCATGGATTTCCAAATGAATGTGGATTATACCACCAACCCTCAGGAGTCAGCACCTTAACGTCTGCAGCTTTCTTGATAAGCATACCATCAATTCCACATAGCACATTGACGGTCTAATCGGTTGCAGACAGTAAATGCAAACATAATGCTCGATTGCAACTTGAATGCTTCTCGAATCTCGATGGCTTCGAGCTGCCTTAGTTGACTAAATGACACATTTGAATGATTTGTACATTTACAATCACAAATTGATGGATGTCTAGTCTCCATGACTACATGTAACATATTTTGCGTGCGTATGACATGAAGTGGAACAACTTGGAAGGAAGGGTAATATTAATGAACTTAAAAGCCAACAATATTTTGATGTCTTGCTAGTTGCTATGACTACGCTCCGAAAGGCTCCTATCACACGTTTCTTAAGTACGGTACCTTTTTGAATAAATAATATTGGATGGAGTGAAATGAATTATAATGACTTGACTGAATCAAAACTTTAAAATCCTAGATTGGCTTGAAATAAATTGTTTCATTCTGATAGTATATCCAAGCAGTGGTGGATAGTACAGTCAGTATTTGAACTAGGCATCATTTCAAGTTGCCTAAGCCATACTTCATTAAATGATGCAGACTCATTTCTGTCTTCTTTATACTATGAGCTACCCACTTTATAATTTAAAAATTCCTAAAGTTTCCTATACTAATATGCGCCTTGTGGTGGGATATGACTCCTAGTCATAGGAATCACCTCAATCCTTAGGTCACATTTCATATAATGTGATTTCAAGACAATTCATATTACTAAACTATATTACAATTCATATCACTAAAAATTTTTTTCACATGAAAAAAAAAAGGAGTTTAAATAAGGTTTTGGGTTAGATACACAAGTATTTTCCTTAAGCCAATTCGAATCCTCACTTAGAGTTACTACGGAGTCCAAGTGCCAAGATAAGCATCGAGCAATAAGGTGAATACCTACAGAGAAACCAATGGGTCCATGTTTAAATGAGGTAATGTTTCTTTTTGGTGTATATATGAGTAATTATGGTTTGCTTTTATAATGAAGTGTTGGTTTTTTTTTATCAGTTGGTATTGCTTATTAATATATGCACCTGAGTTACACTTCATTTGCCTCTGATATTAAGTGGACCATAGATCTAGTGATACTTAACCGGTTTCATTTTATTTTTGTATTTGTTAGTATTTGGTATCCTTCACTCTTCCAGAGTGTTCTTGAAATTTCTGAGAAATCGTATGATATCTCCAGTTCACATGATTTTGACTGATATTAAGATATTTAGATAATAAATCATCACAACCCTACAATTTACTACATCACACCAAACTATATCCCTATAATCATGACTATTTTATGCTATCATTTTCTATGTTCAATTGAGAATATCTAATATGGTGCAAGTTGCTTTAGTAGGAGCGTAGACCATGGTATCTCGATATAAAAATAAAAATTCATTGATAAAATTTGACAACACTTTCAATCTATAGTACAATAAAATGATGGGAATCACCTATAATTAGTTTCAGTTCCCAAAGTTATTATTAATCAGCAATGGATAAAATTATAAGCTACAAGGGATAATAGTTTGCACCACATTGATTATGGGAGGAGGGGGAAGAATTGATGTAAATCCTTCCCATTCATCTTAATTGAACAAGAGATGAATGTCAATTTTAGGAAGATGTAAAAAAAAAAAAAAAAAAAAAGAGATAATATAAGTTAAAAGTAGTGATACATAAATGAGATAATATAGTAGATACATTAAGAAGAAATAAATTTAGGAAGTAAAATGAATAAGTATATAGTAAATAAATAAATATAAGAGCATAGATATATGAAAAAAAAAAAAAAATGATGACAAGTTTAAACAAACTCTCTTTCAATAATTTTAACAAGTGAATGTAATTGGTAGTAGCTACACATAAGTGATATTAATCATAATAAATGTTTGGTTTGCCCCAATAAATGAAAGGACTTAGGAATCAAATAATTACAACATGTAAAGGTTTAAATATTTGAACGTTCCTTGTAATTAAGGGTTTTGGTCTTCTATGTGAGAAGGTATCGGTGTAAGTTTAGACCCTTGATGGATGCCTCTTGGCTTGATAGATCCACGTTTAGGATGGATCTATGATGATGTAATTAAATTACAACTCATAATTAGATAACAAACTTATAATCAAATAACAAGGTTGTAAAGAGGTAGGTGTGATTATAGGTACTAATGTAGTAAAGGAATTACAAATAGATCATAAAGATGAAAACAAGGTAACAACCACATCTTTATTATTATTTGAATATTTATCTTCACTAATATATAATATATAAGTCGATATGTGAAGCTTGAATAATAAGTAAATGTATCTTAAATTTAAGGTTCAACTTCTCATACTGCACAATGTGGAAGGGTTGTATGAAAATGTTAACAAATCTAGTGATTCCAAATATAAAATAAATATTGATTTACTTATTAATTATGTACCACAAATAATATAAAGGTTAGATATATATCCTTACATAATTAATAACATGTAAATGTCAATATAAAGCATGTGGCATTAAATAATATTTACGTGGGACAAAATTCATGGAAATTTTAGTCAATTAAGTAGAGGCATGTGAGTAATAGCACAACCACATGAATAACAATAATTTGTGTAAATAGAATTATAGTGAGAACTACGTAACAATATGAGTATAAGTAATGAATGTCCTCATAAAAATTGTAAGGAATGATAACGGTCTATGTGACTAAGGAAATTTCCTTTACAAAATTGTGTATGAATGACCGAGTGGTTAAAATAAAGATTGATACAAAGATATGCATAATGAGTGCAAAAGCTATATTATTCACCTAGAAGACATGTATATAAATATCCTAACTTGAAAATGAAATGTTGAGGGAAGGAAAATAAGGGTGTAATAATTACCAAGTACGAATTATGGATTGTGGTAACGAACCCCTATAAGAAATTGATTCTCGAACAAATTATTCATTATTACAATTATGCATCATGTAATAGTCGTGTTGGCAAGGGGAATGCTCTTCATTAGCTGCAACAGAGAAGACCATAGATATCACATTGACCATGTTTGCATCTAATCATATAAGGTAATAAGTAAACGAGATCAATAGTAATGACCGTGAAACCAATAAGCATATGTATATTCTTAGACAATAATTAATAAAAATTTAGTAAATATTCCTAATTGAAGGAAATTGTGGCATGCCAATCCCTTGATGGGTGGTGAACATATAACACCAATCAAGATGTAGTGATAATTAAAATTAAAGTATAAATTGACTATAATTAATAAGACTTGAAATAATGGGATAAGGTCATGGATAGTTGACTCACGAATGAAATCAAAATTAGGCGAGGGGATCATAAAGGGAAACATGTCTTGCATTAACCAAGTTATGAGTAGACGAAGATTAACTTCCAATGGGGATCATATTCGAGCAATGCCTTGGGCTTGATAAAAAAAAATTATTTACCCACGTTAAGGTATGAGGAGGTTAGTTATGTGGGAACATGTGTATTTTACCCAAACCATTGAATAAGTAAGTAGGACAAGTATGTGTATAGCATTTATAAGTCATATGCATCATGGTGGGTATACATATCCAATCAATTGCATTAAGTAAAGAAGCTACCTTCACATTGTGAAAATAGACTAAGGTATTGCTGATAATGTGGAAGCCTTGTCATATAACTTATAGCTATATGATGTACCTATGTATTTATGTAGGTCAAGATTCATGATGTTCATGATTTGATCACACTATTAGATAAATTAGTAAAAACTATAAGGTTGGAAACGATCTATGTGTTAAAATTGAAATTGTAAGTATTTTGTGGATAACGTGAGACTTGCATGTAAGATGTGTCCTTTCACAATGTTAATTGATAAAGTGTACTTGGTAGATAGACATAACACTACTAAGTTATTATGTAGTAATTCATTTAAAATAATGTTGAAATTTGGTTATAATTAAAATAACTAATGAAGAAGTAAATGGTGTTTGTTAGAAAATATTCAATGAAGCTAAGAATCAATAAATGAGTCATAACAATACACCTTGAACCTAAGGGCATGTGATATGGGAGACAAGGTCTTCTTATGAACTATGCTATAGAAAACAACAACAGATTATGATTATATGTTAACTAACTAGGACTAAATGAATTGATAAACCTTGATGAAGTTAGATCAATTGTGTGTATATCATGTAAAGCGTAACTTGAGAACACATCCTATGTGGTGGAAGAGGTAAAATTATATAATAACAAGATGTTGATCATGTGAATGTCTCATGGGACTAGCATGGATAAGGTATTTAGTCGGAAGGAATAGAGATATGGTATCGAGATTTTTCTTAAAATTGTGAATGACCATAACTTCGGGACGAAGTTTCTTGAAGCGTGGGTGTATGTAATGCCCCATATTTGCACACTTAGTAATTAAAACTCTAATGTGAATTAGCTTAACGTTTTCATTTCTTGAGTAATACTATTGTTATGGGAATATATGGACTCCCTATGTGTGGACAGTAAATGGAATATAATGTTTTAATTTATTAATGACAATGAATATGTTATTTCATTTGAACATTCAAAATTAAATATAGAATATCCATATGAGGAATGCTAATTCAGTTGTTGCAAAAAGAACTTACATGATTATTTGTAAATGTCGTATTAGTGATATGGATTGGTACTTGAAAGAGTTGGGTATGGCTATATATATGTTTCATGTTAATGATGAACTATTCCACATGTTGATTGGCTATAAGATAGGTAGATTCCTATATTTCCAAGTGGCACGAGATGTCTTGAACATCATGAGTATAATGATGTTATATCAAATTCCTTGCTATTTAATTGTGAATTCCAATATTTCTATGACTTGTGGGTGAGTGTGAGTTTTGACAGGAATTGTGACTTTCCCAAAGTGGTTTTTCAATGACGGGACCCCTTAGAACAGTGATGGCACAGTATGGTTGATGTAGGGTGTTGGCCCTAGTACTATTAGGGGGGGTGGAGGAATTTCCCACCGTTTATCCCCCGAAACCTAGAGTCGTGGGAGGTTTGTGTAGCGCACTCCCCTAGACGTGTGATGACGACTAGCGGATGCCTGCTGGGGAAGCTTGGTCGATGTGGTCAATTGACACTTTCGCTTACGGGTTCTATATGTGGTTAGTCATGCAGTCGACGCCACAGTATATTGCAGCAGAGGATGGGATGGTGAGGTCAGGAGATGGAAGTAGTGGTGATTAGGGGGCTGGATTACTGATGTGATGGATGGTACCAATGATGGATTGGATGGTGTTCTTGATTGTTATTAACCATCATGATTATATGTTTGATTTCACCATTATGTTCATCTAATTTTGTCTTATTGTTTATGTATGAATGATTATGAATGATGAATGATGCAGTGTTTAATTGTTCTTCTATATGTTGTTTGTGAGGATGTAATAATGATTTCTTAGGAGCATTAAATGTGATTATTAGTACGCACGCTTAAGACATGTGCACTGGCCATGCATACGTCAATTCGTGATTACATTACTATGATTGGTCGATCGATGAATAAATTAATATGATTATATTATCTATTAGTAACTTGGTTGACAAATTGATGAAAGCATTACTTGTGTGTTGAAACTATGAGTTTGTTGACTTGTTTAATGTGATTTAGATTTATATAAATTGATTGGATTATTAAATAACACATATAATTATATACATATAATATGTCATAGTATAATATATTATATGAAAATATCTTATTTGACTTGTGAATGAAAGGATAATATAAATAAATGGATAGATAGGATTTGCACAAATTTTTAGAAATTGGTTGTCATAGTTGCATTAATATGGAAGCATGACAAATGAGACTTTGCACCCATGTTTATTAATATTTTTATTATTTAAATCAAATTTCTATTTTTTTTGGAGAGAATGTATTTATTGATTGATGACTATTATTTATGGGAATTTATTGATGGATGAGGATTTTTGGATATAAATATGAGACTTGAGAGTGGAAGGAGGGAGGTTCTTTTTCTCTTGAAGATTATTTTGGTGAGAGTATTCTTGGATGGAGAATTTTGTGTATTTTGGGGTATGAGAAGTTTTGAAGAGTTGGAAGAGTTTGAGAACTCTTGGAAGATTTGATACATAGCCTACTGATGCATCACTGTTCTATTCTCTGGGGATCTCGGGCACGGAGGGCCAGGAGGCCATTTGGATGGGACCGTTCAATGGTTTCCTGGGGCTAGGGAGCCGGCTAGGCCCCTAGTTGGCTGGGAGGTAAAACCGTGGTCCCGCTTTGGGAAATGAAGATAGAACAACTCGAGATGAAGAAGGAAGCTTGCTCAGTTTGGACTCCGTCACCATTCTTATAACGAGGTATTTTTGTTGTGATTTTAAATTGTTATATGTTGTTGTAAAATTATCATATGATGCTATTGCTACATGATTTATGATGTTAATTTATGTTGTGTGAATCACCAATGAAGTTTTAAAAATTCTAAAGTTATTTGATGCTATTGCAAAATGCTCATATGTCCTTTATATGTTGGTATGGTTACACGTTGAATATATGTTGCTTAGACACACAATCTATGTTTAGTTAGATTAAAATTTATAATGCCAATGGAGCCATTACACTGAGTCTGTAATTATCTCCGTTTGTTTCTTAGGATGCTAGTGGACATATTTCAGTGCCTCCAGGAAGCCTCCGAGTAGGATTCTGTTCTATTGTTTCCCAAAGGTAAATGAGCCTGAAACATTGTGTCTAGGCATTTAGATTGAGTTGCAGTGACGAGCCTTGCCCTCCGAAGCCGATCTGCTTTGAAGTGTGTAATGTACTTGTTATTGTTTTCAATAAAATTTCTGATGTGAACAAGCTTTAGTCCGCATATTCATTGAAAGCTAGAGATCTTGGCGTGTTTGGTATCAGAGCCCTCCCTCCCTCCCTCCTTAGAAATTAGGAATTTCTAACATTTGCGTTAAATGGTTGGTGGGAAACTCTTCTCATTAATGAATGCAATTGTGAGGTTGGTGGGAAACTCTTCTCATGTAGTTATGGGAGCATGGGATGAATATATTTTTATGACAACTCTAAGAGCCCTCCCTTCTATGGTCAAAAGTATCACTCATGTCCATTGGAGTATATCACTTGTTTTGCATGCAAAATTCATACACTACATGGATTCATATTGTTTTCACCATTTCCAATTACCAAATATGAAATTAACTAGAAATCAACACTACATAGAGAAAATTGCAAACATTAGAGTGAAGAGAATGGTCGTAGGTGAGAATAGAGGCTAGGAAAGATAGGATACCTTTACCCACTATTTAAATTATTTTCCCCGTGATGCTTTAGAATCTATGAATTGATTTTACAGGAGGTTCTCTTGAAGAGTATAGCATATAGGATTGTTTCTACACATGATGAAGAACACTGTAAGGGTTGGGTAGTATGTGGGACTATTAAGCAGAGGATTTGGTCTTCCTTGTGGTATGTGGTGTAGTGTAACAGATTTCCATGGTGGGGATAGATGACTAAGACACATATAGTGCTCAGTGGAGGGAATATTGGCTAAGCATGAGAGAAAATGCTTTTGGGGATGATATAAAGAAGCCTATATGTGTTTCCTTCACCCATGTGGCCTCTTAGATCAACTTCGGGGTGGTATTTGTAGATCATACATACTATTTAGAATAAAATCACTCTTACATAGCAAGCTACTTCAATATTAATCATTTAAAAGATTACTATTGAACATTGTCTATGAATATGCAATTTATATTTTCTTCTAGTTATAAATATGTCGGTTTATGCATGTTGTGTGTGTGAAATATAGTTATCTATTCAACTCTTTTTTATATGAATTCACTTTGACATGCACTACTAATTTTATGTTTCCTATGGGAGGTTGGAATTAGTTCCAATTCCAATAATGGCCTCCATGGGGTATACTTTTTTATGAGGGGATACTTAAAAAACATTAAAAATAATTTTTAAAGAAAGCATTTAAATTGAATATAAAATTGCATTGTTTAGCACAATCAAGGGATTTGATTAATCTTAGTAATCACATAATGCAAAATAATAGGGTAGATTTCTTGCTGGTAAAGTAAACTAAGTGATTAAACAATACCAATAAATTTTATTAGATATATTGATTTTAGCAACAAAATAGTGCAAATTATAAACTGAAATGATTTTAACAATAATTCAACACAAACCAATGTATGACCTTCATTGCAATATAGAGTGCATTTTTTTCTAATATAATAAATAATTTTCAAAATCAACTTAATAAAACCAAAGGACAAAGTATAATTATAATTGTTCATTACTTAATCTACTTGTGTTTATTATATGCATCCTATTACATTTTTAACATTTACCATTTTTATCATTGAACATTGTTTTTTTTTCTAGAGTCTATATCTCTAGGTGCATCTAGAGAGCAAGTGCCCTAACCATAGGGAATGAGTAAGTTTGGAGGATTTGAACCCGAGACCTTCCATTTATAATCATTTACAACTTTTCATCTATCAAAATTCATTTTATAATCATTTACAACTTTTCATCTATCAAAATTCATTGCCAAACATAAAAAATAATTAAAAAATACATGTAAACTCCTAAAAAAAAGGTTATGAAAATTAATTTAAAAATCCATATTGACCTATAAAATATATATATAACTTAAACCTAAACCTATCAAATAAGAAATGTATCAAATAAGAGATGAATCATATTTAATAAGTTTAAGATTAAAAAAACTTACACCTCTTGACTCCCTATAAATGCTTTATAAATGAAGGTTTAAAATGAATCTATACTACTGTAAAACACATTCATCTTTAAATCATATAAAAATCATAGTCATACAAAAAATTTGAACACTTGTGCCATTAACGTCAAATTCCAGATCTATTCTCAATAAACGCTTATAGAATTTTATATAATGCATAATTGATACAAACCATGAGAGACGCTGCAAAGTAAGGCAGCGTTACTGAAAGTCAAATCTGCATAGCGGGCAGGTAAGTTGACGAAAAAACCATTCAATGGTGCACCCATAATGAAAAAGATGGGTGCACGGCAATTGTTTCGCTGTTTGTCCAATGGAAATATTTTCATGACAAATTGCACAGAACAATCCATCTCCATCAGCATGAGAAATAACACGAGTTAGAGAAGAATCAACAGCTGAATAGGTAGCAACTACTGGATTAGTCTCATGGCCAGCGATATGTTGTTCTCTCATGTCAAGATGCAGATTAAAATGTTGACAAAAGATTTGTATAGAATTAGCGGTATTCACGTCCTCCAAGAGCTGCAGCAACCGTTCATTAGATGAGAAATTCCCACTCCATAATGCTTGAACGCTCAAAATCTTTCCGTCTGCGCGGCTCCAATCCAATGTTTTCCTCCGTTGTGATCCTGACGTCCCTTTCACCATTAGAACTCACTGGACGCCATTGACCATCTTCGGACGCCATTGACCATCTTCGGACAGTCTGATGTCGATTGTTGTTCTCTCCAAGTGCCAATGATTTCTGTCACTTTCACGTCCAATACATCTAAACCATACACCCGAGATCAAGTGATGATCAAAACCTTGTTGTGAAACGTCGTGAGATCCAGATCCAGTTAAGTGATCTGTTCCTGTGACAGCTGCCAATCTATCCAGCAAATAGTGCATCTGTCCAGCTCTCTCGGAAACTAAATTTCGCCATACCATGCCTCTATCTATCTGTGCAATTATGCCTCTATTAATCCGCTCAAATATTTTTTATATTTCCTTTTTTTATAATTTTTTATTTTTTATTTTGAACTACAACCATAAAACTGGCACTTATGTTGTGACCTATCGATGTTTACCGGCCACAAATGAAGCGGTTGTGCTAGTAAATAAAAACATAAAACAAATACTATTTAATAAACATATCATTTTTTTAAGCCATCACTTCACTGAAGTTTATTTAAACCTTAATCAAGATGAATTTAAGTATAACAAGGTACGATGACCGTGAAATTAATCCAGATTGTACACTTGCTACACTACAGTTAATCTTGTTGATCCACTCAAAGAAGTACAAAATCCTAGATAATGATAGTCCACCCAGGTTAGTGAACTTTTAATTAAAAATAAAATAAATGTAAATTCCTTATATTCAGACCTAACATCCTTCCTCTCAAATGTAATTGGGCCTCCCAAAAGAACAATTGATGGTGATAATGGTATCCACTCACCAATCAACTAGTGGAGGTAACAAAGAACTAGTTTTACCGGGGATGGGGCCAATGTTCCAGTCAAGAAGACTTGGAAACACCTCCCAAAGGAAATAGCTAACATCAGGAGTGAATTGCACTCACAATTGTTCTTTCGTGATAGTCTAAGTTAGGCCACTAAGATATCTTGCATCAAGTGTGGATCAGTGGTTTGACCTGCACGATATAGTGTCATCTCCCTACAACAATATGAGTGGCTTATAGGGGGATCCACTCACTTATGGTGCTCACTTACGCATCATTTTGCATATGTTGTGATTGGCATATTTTTGCATTTGTTCAATTGTGTTTAAATTCCACTATCACTTTTATGTGACACAAAGCCTTCACCATTGAGGAACAAAACAACATCCTGAGACAGTCTCATAGAGTGCAAGGCCTATCCCCTCTCCCAAGGGGTGTTTTTACACCTTCTTGCAGTGGTTCACAAGTAAGGTACCCTAGTTAGGGTCGTTCCCAGACTACATTGATAGGATCAGCTGGTCGAGGCTAAGCATTTCTAGGTACATTTTCTCCTCTTAGAGAAACTATTAACGACACCAATTCTTCCCCCATTGGAAGCAGTACCCCGCTCGCTTCTCCTCTCGGAGATCCCTTGGTTCCCTTTGACCCATCCTCTCTCATAGGAGGTCAACCATTGTTTACAACACCACTTGGGTCACCCCCTTGTGGAAATCACATCACACACACAATGACAGGACCTGTCGTACCTACCTTACCATTTATGGCTAGTTTAAATCTACCAGATTTTTCCAAACTAACTAATGATCCCATTACTCATGATGCAACATGGACGACTCTGCTAGACAAGATTTGTTTTGATATTCCCGAATTCGAAGGAAAAAATGGAGACAATTGTGCCAACCACATCATGTCTTTCCACTTATGGTGTTCATCTAACAACATAGTGGATGACTATGTGGGGCCCATTCCAAATTTGTGACATTGGCCACTGTATTTCTTACGTACTTCCAACTGCCAATCCGACATGATCTAGGCCTCAAAATTCTCATTGTGTTTCATCAAAATAATTCTACCCACATCATGGATCACATCCATGAGTGGTGTAGACACCGCACATTATGTAATATTGAAAGACAAACTCCATTTTTGTTAGATTTGTTTATCAAATCTATCCAACCCACCATAACTAAAGATGTCACCACCTCCATGCCGCAATGTGAGGAAGAGCCTATTATGAAAGCACAACATTTTGATCTCATATATGCACAATATGGATACCTTTACACCATCCTCCCTAATGCCCCTTGACATTGATAATTGGATCCTACACCTTTGGGCTTGTTACATTTGGCAGATGGGATTATTGGGTCCATTTCCCATTTAGGAAAGGCTCTTCCTACCACTTCAGCGCCATTTAACATGGTTATGTACTACCTATCCATTCCACTTGCGTCAGTACCCCCTACATCGGTACCAACACCATTAGTTGGTCAATTATAGTATGGACCGTATTGTCCTACATACTCAAACGTTAGCCAAGCGATGATGGTTCCTACACCACCAGTGGTGCAAGCCATTCATATGTCCATCTCTTATGGAACACAAACTGCATTTATCCCACCATCAAGATATAACCCATATTATCCTTTCCCATGCCCAACTGGTCAGCAACTTGTCCCCCACATGGGGGTTAACCTACTTCAACCTTCTTACGTTCAATAAGCTCAACAATCTGAAAAATTGAACAAACATATTCAACATCCATGGCAAGGGGGGAACCCCCCTCAACAAAACTAGAATACAGGTGATCAAAATTTAGAGACTAACAATCCCACCAAACAAGGGAAGAATCCCACCTTGAGAATCGATTATTGTTGCTCCATTTGCAACGATTATGGTCACTACACACATCATTATCCTCTTATCCTTGATTTCCAACCAGTTAGTTGAAGCTAAAAAGAAGACGGTGATGAACCTCCCTTAGGAAGGGAATCCTCCCTAACCACAAACAACTATCTTATAGAAACCCTTTTCCAATCAAGGGGTAGTTACACAACAACAAGACCCCCACCCAGTGGGTGACGACTCTTTCCAAAATATCTATACATTGGACATCAACCTCCAAACATGAGACAAGGGTTATGATGGGCCTTACACCTCCCAAGTGGAAGACATTTATATCCCCCCGGGGCCCATCTACAGATCCCTTGACCGAACACCAAACAAATCCCATGAATTCCAAAAGTTACACTTCAGCGTACCCCGAATAAACCTCATATGAAAGACGCCCATAATTACTGTATTGTGGATGATTTGGCTCAATCCTTGAAAACCATGTCCATGTTAGAATTGTCACAGTCTTTCCCAACATAGATAAATGCACTACTCAATGCACTTGACGCCGTCAATCCATCCAAATCGTACCTCATGACATTTGATCTTAACAAACGTGATCTGTGACTACCATCATCAGTCGCATTTCAAGTTCCAAAAATGATAAAGAATGTCATTATTCGTTGATGCATCATTAATGAAGGCGCATCCACTTGTGTCACGTTGTCAGAAGTATTGAAACTATTAGGGTCTTCTGAGTTGGTCCCCTTGTCTATCGCTCTTTGCACAAATGATGGGAGACCATCCCAACCAAGAAAATTGTACCTAAATGTCCCCATAGAGATGGGGGGAAATATGGTTATGTTTGATATCGAAGTAGTCGACGGTGAACTCGACTAGAACATCTTCTTGGAGTGTAGTTACATGTACGCCATGAAGGAGTTCCCCTCCTTGGTCTTCCATATCATGATGTTTCCCTTAAACATGAAGATAGTTACCCTCGACCAACTTAAATACTATCACCCAAATACCACAAGAAATCCCGACAATGTCCTACCGACTGTACTGGGTGATGATCAACCATATATTGACATTGCCCCCCATATGTACAAGGACTCCAATTTTTTAGGAGTGTATTTGTGACCATCACATAGGATCCCTACATTGACTGATAGCCTAATGTGCACAATTTTCATTGCCGAAAATAAAGCTACCTCCACCTAAAAACCATCATAAGCTCCTTCATTGAGTCATGGCATTGAAAAAATGTTGAGTCCATCAATCCCACTAGTATTTCAAATCCCATTCTTGTACCTCCCCACGGGTGTACAAGGCACACCATTTATGGCTTATTTAACTCTACTTGGGCTATATTTGGGAATACTAATATGATACCTCACACCACCCTACCTAGAGATGGCTTCCAAACCCATCTCCCATTACAAGTTTTTCCCTATTTTTCCTGCTACACCTACACGGCCCGTAACACATTCAATTATAACAACCCAACCTACGACATTCTCAACCAAACCACAATAGGTTATTTCTAGGAATGCTAATGGGGGCACCAAATAATCGAAGTTGAAAGGTCCCCTATTAACTAACCCAAAATTCAATTCATTATAAACGACTAAGACTAAAGTAGGGGGCATCAATCGACACGAGTTAAAATCCCCATTTATGATCAATACTCCCAATCAAAGGGTCACAATGTCATGTTCTCTTTGCAGGTTGCAAGGCCACACAAAAAACCTATGTCTTACTCTACCAGAGCTAAGGAATTTTCTTAAAACCCCCATTAGCATCATCCATACTCTAGCAATGGTCAAATGGGGCACACTTCCCTCACCTACATCTAATTCCAAAACATTGCATACGAATCACGCATGTTCCATACTCCCTCAGTATGGGTACTATATGCACCATTCCCCTAAACTCCCTCCATACTGGGAGGAATTGAAAACCATTCATCTCACTCAAGTAATGATTAATGAACCCCCCTTATTAACCCAGGAAATAGCATCCATTAATGTCATCACCACATCAGCAACACCATCAGTGGCACCTTCCATAGAATTCGCCCCTGCTATAGAAAATGTGGTAGATATTATAACCTCGCGAGACCCATCTAAACTTATGACTGCGCCATCACAAAATGAATGCTCGTGATGTGGGAACTCTACCCATATGCTCCCTCCTAGTGACATTGCTTGTCTCATAGACTAAGTTAACTACCCAAAAGTACAATCACACTTCCGTAACTAGGTACCGTGACACTGCTAGTCCTATGGTGAAACCACTGACTTATCATTTCAGTTCCTCATTTTGCATGCCAAACGAGAGGCTTGCCTTGAACTAATGAGACTACAAGGTCAACTTGCTCCCCTCCATGCAACCTCGCAAAGGAAAAAAACAAAGGAAGTAACACCTACCTTAGTGGATACCATTGATACCACATCATCTTTGAATGGTTTACTCATTAGTGACGATTCATCATCTTTCGACGAATACTTGGATCCTCTGCAACCATCGCAGATTTCCTAAAAATTAGGGAAAGGTGTGCTATGTTTCTGGTTATTATTTGTGCATCGTCAATACCTTGGTCACTTTCTTTACTACACTTAGGTATGTGTGCTATATGTGCAGGATTACGATTGAGACATGCAAGAGACTCTTATTTTTCCATTATAAGAACACGATTCCATCCCTCAACAATGGTGTCATGATTCTCTCATAGGTATCATTTCAGAACTAGCATATAGGCAATGTTTTCCCTCTGCTTACAATGCATTTACCAGTATTCCGGTTCATAACAATAGGGCCCTAAATTCCAGCCTTGATGTTACATCAATGCCATAAATGGAAATAGCATGATACCCCATGGGTGTGAATACCATTTCCATCCCTTTCATCAATTGAAACCCATGATGTTTACCCCCCACAAGTACGAGGTATTTGATCCAGCTTGAAAAGACCCCCCCTTAGAGTATCATTTTATAGTTGCATATTTAATCCACCAAGTAGACCTCATTAAATTCCTCGACACATGTTATGAGAACAATTCACAAATCCCCCTCATACCTCCATGATCACTCTACCTTCCACAATATTCCTCATACCATCACCTCCGCAAAGACACCTATGGTGCCCCAACCATATGAAGTAATCAATTACATTCAGGTATCCCGTAGGAATACACTGCATGGCATTGTTTCATGGGGTGCCCATCTTTGTGTCTGCAAGTTACCCTCCACTTCATTTTGGAAAGTGCCCCCCAACTCACTCAAAACTGTGGGGACTCTACCCATCATCTAAATGATTCCCCGACACACCCAAAACTGTGGGGATCCCATGTCACATACCCAAATTTTCATATTAGTAATTTAGTGAAATTTTCAAGATAATTTTTTCGCAATGGTTACTTAACTCCATAGACTTCATACATATGAGATAAGATAAGCTATTAGAACCCTCTTTATTACTTCACCCTTATGTATCCTCTAACATAAATTAAAAGAAGGCATTAACCCTACAAAGGAAAATTAATCATATGATTTATTTGTTTACCATCCTTTATCATAGCTACTACATAATCATGTATGTCTATTAATTTATTTAACACCTTCAACTCTCATTCAATTATTGCTAAATCTTCATAAAATACTTATGAAATAGCTATTGCATATTTAACTGAAAATACATCAAGTTAATACAATAAGTCCTCATATTATACAACATTTTTTATAAAGATATCTTTCCACCTTTTGAGCATATAAGAAGGTATGGTAAATTTTTCAATTTCATAATTAGTCTAATTCCAAAACAAATTCATCATTAATTAAAATTCACTATGCTATTAAGGAGATAAGAACTCATAAGAGATACATACAACATAAAACATTTTAAGGATGAGATACATCAATGCAAAAATCAAGAAAATAAATACACATATAAGGAAAACATACCATGGACACTTTTTTACCGTGGTTCACCTGCAACTTGAGCTACGTCCACAAATTATTGTATCTCATATTAATATCCAACAGAGGTTTACATTCTGCAACTTGTTGAGCTATCCCAAGCCTCTCTTCTAGAGAGTATATGCAAAAAAAATAGAAGGATGTAGTCCTATCCTATTCATCAATCGGAAATATAAAGCTATCTTATTTTATATAATAAACAAAAAGTCCATGGACAACTAACAATGATCCCAAAACTTCACATATATATGTGAGTCCTATTTATCACTTCTTATTATAAATTGGGATCTCCCTACCATATGGTTTTCCCTAAACAATGTAACTATCATTTTACTCTCATGGGTGATATCCACTTAATTTATATTTTGAAAACTTTATTCAAACCAAAGCTAAATGAATCTATATATACACTAAACGAACCTATCATGTGAAACTATGCAGATATACAAACTATTATTTGAACTATTATTTCCTACATACACCATGAACTCCAACACCCATAAATGATTTCTTTTTACCCTGCGTGATTATATGGGAACCCTAGATGTGTATAATTATATGTATCATATATAATATTCTTCAAAATTCAACCCATGACTTTGCAAACACCAAAACGACAAGGATAGAGTGGATCATGTAATTATGAGGGCACAACCACTTGTAGGGCATATTTTTCAAGGGAAAAGTAAGTAAGGATGGTAACGCTAGTTCAAGAAGTTGTAACTTTTATCAATAGGTATCGAGACCCCGGCGACAGAGATTAATAATAAACTGTGAGAGAAAAAGGATAATGAAAACCACCGTCATCGACTTCAACACCCAAACAACTTTGGTCATAAGGCCCGATCTGATGGCACCGAGTATAAAAGACAAGTCTACACCTAAAATACTAAAGACGCAGAGGCCTTTCAACCCTGTCACTAACACCCTTCATACCGAGACTAGGGAGAAATCGCAAAGATCTTTTAAACTGTGTCATTAATCCAAGGCACAGTTTATATGAACAGGTATTTGTCACTTACAGGAATAGGGATCCACATTGCATCCTCAATAATAGATATCGAATAAGTCTAATCTACAGGGATCACTAATTAGAATGAAAAACTTGGCATGAATAAGGTTAGCATAAGGGATTTTCCCCTTTTGGGTTTGTTCTAGGTTTAACCATGAAACACTTCAAACGATAAGTATGAACCCTAACTAACCACTGCTCTACTGTTGGTTCATCATATATAAACTAAAAATGTATATCAAATACTTCTAACCACCATGCTAGGCCATGCCCTGATTGGGTCTCTTTTGTCAACGCAGGTGTGCAGAAGTCGAACTCTTCAAAGCCGATCTCAAGTCTCAGCATAAAAAAATAAAAAATAGAAATAAAACAAAACGGGAGTCTTGGCTTTTATCTTCATCCTAGACGCATCAAATCAAAGGGCGGATATGTATATTAAACAAAACATCCACATATTAGACACATCGTTTCAGTAAGGTTAACTCTATCTATATTCGTGCACCGATCAGTTTAAAGGCAGTTTTTAAAACCATGTATCGACATCTTGATGCATAAGGATATAAGACAGGACAAACGTAAAACCACCACGCAGGGCAGCATAAGTGGAAACCAATGAATGGAAGTTAAAAATAACTCCAGCGTATG
Source organism: Larix kaempferi (assembly GCA_027924585.1). Classification (NCBI taxonomy): domain Eukaryota; kingdom Viridiplantae; phylum Streptophyta; class Pinopsida; order Pinales; family Pinaceae; genus Larix; species Larix kaempferi. Next base: position 6,397,272 of record BSBM01000940.1, on the reverse strand, counting down.
TATAAATTCATCATGGGAGACATAAACATGGAGCTTGCTGGTTAAGGCAATTGCAGTTTACATACCCCAAAAACTTACGTTAACCATCAACATATATACATGAATGTGTAGTGATCTATTAACGACCTTCAATGATCACACACCAATCTACAACGTGAAATAACTTAGGTGAAAAATCAGGCATATCGAAAATAAATAAAAAGGCTCAAGGGGGCGAGCATTCCAAGCATTCGACAAAATAAAAAAAAATGCATGAATTTAAAACTTAGATATGAGAAAACTGAGATGCATAGAAGACCTACTACCATGAAAATTTATTATGCCGGAAAGATAATAAGGCGCGGGGATTTTCTCCTGATCACTAAGATGGGAGCTATTCTCCTTACACTACAGAACGGAAAACTCCAAATAATAAGGAAATATGATACTATGTTAGCGCAGAAAGATAGTTACCGATGCTTTGACCACGGAATCCTGTTGAATCCCTATCTCCCCCTTGCGTAGAGGCATATCTCTTCAGCCTACAGATACCAAACTCTTCCTATTCGCAGAAAATGAAATCACCTACAGGTATCGTCTTCCACATCTTCAGTCCACACTATGCAAGCTCGGAGTGGTGATCCCCCTTAACGTGAGAGTTACTGTCCCTTCAGAAAGCTTCCATCTCCCTTCGAGCTTTGATGGTGGTGGAGGTTAGTGGGTCTCTTAGGAGACAGGTGGTATAAAAGGAGAATACACTGGCAGTAGGTAGAATTTTCATGAGCTCCACTAAGGAGACAACATGCTAAAAACTCTCCCTCAGATTCTCCTTCAGGCTCCACTACTCCCTAAAAATACCTTCGAACTCCAGCTCTCCCTTTTCACTAATGCTTCCTACTCATCACAGCAGTGTTACCTGGTAGTTATATCAATCTAGCACCATCCCGATGGATAAGTGGGGTTCTGCTTAAATTCACCGCTCCACTAGAGCCCACTCTTCAACAAACTAATGTGTTTTTACTCCTCCACTACCTTTTAAATTTCGCGGGTAAATCTTGTTGAGGTAAAATACCCATTTTAATATATGTGAGATTAAATATATAAACTAAGGTGTAGGGCATTCAAGTGGTATGTATGTTAATATTGGTTTGATTGACCATTAGTGTAATATATTAATTCCTATACTTTTCCAATATTAGCCTTTTAAGAAAATATAGAACATATAATTAAATAACTATCTTTGTATTATTATTTCAAGACATTACTGTGTAATTTATTATATATGAAATAAATATTTATAAATATTTATTGAAGCGATGGCCTCTATAATTATATATAGCTTTCTAATCACTTCATTTTATTTTATAATGTATGTACTATATAAAGCTTTACGAAATATTATTGTAGTGATGATATTCATCATATATATTTATGTAATATTTATTTAATCGTTATCTCAACTATTTATTTATCTTTCATAACTCTATAAGACACACACATTTAAATATATATCATATTCATTTAATAACGACCTCAACTATATATATATATATATATATATATATATCCATCTTTGTGGATTAATCATAATAGGATTATAATAACTTAGGGCATAGTATCTTAGCTAGATATTTAAGGTGAATAATAATACTACTAGGACGAACTTATATCCCCACCCTTGATAATTCAATATGATAAGTCATGATATGGTCAACCAACACATGGCTCCGTAGCCATTATCTTTTTCTTATGGGTGGGTTTTGTTACTTATCGTTTAGTCTCATTACCATTCTTTAATCTTCTAAGCTTAAACTAAGACTTAAAAACATAATACTAGCTTGAGCTCCACTAGTGGGGCCTTGGCCTTGAGCTCCTCACCAGGGCCGTTTACACAATTCATAATTACATTTACAAAAATAATAACAATATGGGTCAAATTGGAGGGATGTTACACCCCACCATTATTATTTTTGTACAAACAAGTTCCCTCATTAACTCACATTGCGGGAACACTATATTATTTTGGAAGCAAGCCATGGTCGCCTTTGATCGAAGTATTTGAGTATTCATATCCTCAGTAGTTTTTCTTTTTCCAGTCACCATTACTCTCCATTTTGTGTCTCCATCAAATCTATTTCATTTGCAATTTGTCTCCGTTCATTTCAACCTATATCGTTCTGAAAGGAAAGTTGTCGTCCCCACTCCCCATGTCTTACATCGATCAAATAAATTTATGAGCCCCATGCTTATCATCCATTCTTTTGTTGGGTATTTCCATCCAGCAGTTGGTTACAATATGATCTCATCTCTCACGGTGATACTCCCGTCTTATCATGTGCTTCAACTCTTATTGACGTCAAAACACTACATTCCAAGAGTTGCAGTAGTTGCAGGTGTACCTTGGGATCCCTTTTAATCACTATAAGGAATCACCTTGAAATTAGTAGTGACATTCATTAGTGCTCCTTAATTAGGTGGTTTCCCCTATGCTTAACACCAACACATCATTGCATTAGGGGGAAACGTACTTTTGAAGGTAGCAGTGTTCACATTTACAAATCATGGTACCAGGCTATTTGGTATAGTGAATTTCCCAGGCATCTTGACCTTCCAGTTCGGTCCCCCACCCCCATGGGATTCTCATGATCACCAGTTCTTCTTCTTCAACACTCTGCCACAGTTCCTGGGTCGTTTACTCAAACATGGCATGAATCCGCCTTCATCCATGTTCCAGTACTATAGACAAGTGACACCTTCTTTCCTCTGTTATATTAATCACATTGACATAACTTCACAAGCATGGGTATGCCCGCCTAGTTTGTATAAAAGAAATTCGTTACTACAACTTCAACGGTCGTCACCAACAATCTTCTCCCATGGGAGTTCCCCATTTGTCCACATATGCTTCGTCCTACAGAACAAGAGAGAAACAAAAGAAAACATGATGCATTATTGGGTCTACAGTACCCTCTGAACCTCATGCATCAGGGGGCATCTGTTAACGCCTAAAATTTGTACACATGTGACATTTCGACAATTTTTCCAGTAAGGCTTCATCAACATAAAGAATTCAATTCACCAAAGACATCCTCAGCAGATCCAAAAAACATTATGAGCCTCAGAGTACAAAAGGAATGAATTTTGGGCCACTTGCATGAATTTTCCTTCAAAATCCATGCTATCATGTAATATTTATAACTATGTACTCCATCTCATGCCACTTTTCTTCATAAAGGTCATGCTCGCACGAATTTTCTTCGTAAAGGTTGCGCTTAGTGCGAATTTTATTCATAAAAGTCGCGCTATGAGTGGATTTTCTTCATTAAAGTCATGCTACTGTCAAAAGGATGGGACCACCTACTTACCATGGCGCATTGAAGGCTCCATCACCGAAATTAACCAAAATTCAAACCCTCACACACTTGGTGGCATTAAATAGCCCCCTTGGTGTATTTGGGAACTAGTTCATGGAGGATATGAGTTCACATTTGGATCTAGTTGTTTGTTGGCCATCTCTTAACCTATAAAAGGAAGCCATTGACATGCATTTGGTATGGAGAAATCAGAGCAAGGTTATGCTATTGGATTTTAGTTGGAGCTTCCTCATAGCCAACCATTTCCTACCATTTTGAGCATTCTGAAGCTCCCTTACCACCTTCCTTCAAGGGGCAAGTGTTTCTCTCCATTGTTCTACCATCTACTTAGCATTTAGTTTGGACAAGAAAGGCCTTCATAAGGGATATTGTTGGCTTCCCTTGAATCCCACACCTCCTAGGTGTTGTACAACTATTCCATTGGGAAATACAAGAGTGGTTTCGAATACCTATGATTGTTATTGGGGTTTGCATTCCCCCCATCTCTTTCATTTAGTTTTTATCATATTGCTTTGTTTGAATGTAAGTTACACTAACAATCTATTGCAAGATCACTTGGATGAATACTAACCAACCAACAAAGGGGCTCCAAGGATCAAGGCCTTATTGCAATGTACAAGACTTATCCCCTTACCAAGTGGAATACTGCACTTGTGAAATTTTTTCCACGACAATGGCCATGAAGGATCATGAAAAATAGGATCCTTTGTCAACTTTGATAAGTCCAATAAATCAAGGGTAGCCAAAAATGGCAATTGTAGGTTGGCATATGTATTATGTGTCAAATATTATTGCGTATTAGTACCAATTGAACCTTGAGTTACTCCCATATATGGGATTCCAGAAGTATAAGAACATGGGAAAACATGACTGCCCCTAGGATATTAGTTACCCCCAATGGAGAGATTACCTCTACTGAATTGATTCCTACCATAAAATTAGTATCCTCCAACAAAGAGATTCTTCCCATACGCATACTTCCCCAATGTTTATGACTACCAACTAGATAATGAACTTCACCAAAAGAAGTGTTTCCCCAAGGAAAGGGGAATATATCAGAGACATTACTTCCCCTAGTGAATGGGAAACTACTAGACACAATGTTGCTTCTAGAAAGAGGGACAATACTAGAGACATTTTGACCCCCAAGGGATTGGGTACTTCTAAAGGATTGGCATCTTGTATAGGAGTAGGGATTCCCCCATATATGTACTCCATCCAAAAGGTAATGGAGCATTGGGAATAAATTAATATGAGTATAAATACTAATGGTGAATTGAGAACCACTACTAGTATTAAAAATAAGATTATTCCCCCCACCAAATACGAACTAGGCAAAGGTGGGTTGTTGTGAAGACACAATAGGTTATGGAAGACTGGATCAGCCTATGGATGGAATTGTTGGTTGGGATGGCATTCCCCAAGGGGAAAAATTATATGTACTAAGATAAGTAGATGGAGCAGTTACACTGCTTATACATAGTTGGGAGGAAATAATTGAAGTGCCTCCCTGAATACTAGGGGAAGATGGGTAGATTGTTCCATGGACGATGACATATAAGTACTAGGCATTATGTGGTTGAACAATGAAAAATACACACCAATTGACAGTTGCACTTGCACAAGTACAAGGTCGAAAAGGTTGGTTAAAGGAGGGTTAAAGCGTGTTGGCTTCTTTCTGGACAGACCCGGGTTTTCAGGATGCGCAACAACAAACACCCCTTGGCACACTGGCCCTCTCGGCAACGAGCTACGCAGCAGCCCGAAGTCTCACCCAAAGTGGCTATGGGGGGGATAAGGAATCAAGCTTCCTTAACCTAGGTGAAATGGAGACTATAATCTTCTCCCTTACCGTCCGGGAGGATTCCTCAAAGCGGAACGTCTTACCCTTCCGCAGACCTTTCAGCGCGACAACGCTGAAACTCTTACCAACCTATCTGTGCGGTATCTCCGCACCTGCGAATGAGGCGTCTACCCGCTACGTCTGATACACTATGTATCATCTCTGTTTCCGCGCCACAGCAAAGTAACACATTCCTTAAGCGCTGCAGCGATAGTGCTCCTACCGACTCCTTCGATAGTGCACGAATATAACTTCTAAAGGAACTTCAAGGACTTGCTTCATATACTCATTCATAAAGGTAACGAAACATTCATGTAAACACAGATAGTAAAACATAAACATGCATTCACGCAACACATCATCATAACAACGAGAATTATGTGGTTCGCCTCCGCGGGGAAATCACGTCCACGGGAACTTGTATCTTATATTATCTCAAAATGGGAATTACACAGTCCTGCTGTGCACATAGCTGCAGCCTTAGATATTTCCGGGAAACTCCACGCACACAGCTGGGAGCCCTTCTCTTAGATCTACTCTCTTCTTCTTCAGAGATTACAATGACTCAGGAATCAACCTAGACTGTCTGCAACTCAGTGACTAGCTCTATAGCTATCCAACTCTCTAACTCATCTAGCATCTAACCTCTAATCTCTCTAACCCTTTTCCCTTTACAATTACACATATATATAGGTGGCCTTGAGGGTCGCACCTTTACAAAACTGTGGGCCTTTCCCAGTAGTAATCCCCAAAAACCCTAACCGCGGACATGGCTAGGTGTACTGTAGGCGCCGCTTGCAGTCATGTCGCTGCTTCCTGCAGACTCTGTGATTTCTGGCGCAGATTGCGGGTATCGACGCCGCTTCATCGGTCACTACTCCTTGTCCTTCGCCTTCAATGCTTTGGTTCGTTGCTCTTCCTTGGTCAGAGCAACCATAACTTCTGTACTTAGCCTTAATGAGGGTAGCTGAGCCCTCTATTCCATCGCTTCATTTATTGTGGTATCTGAGCTTTCTACTCGGCCACATTCACTCTCCTTTGACGTGTGTGCATGAGCTCCGCGATTTTCGGCCCGTAATCTACGCTGAGCTCGTCCATCTGGCGCCGTACTACGCACTGTTCACTTCTGCCCAAAATTCGTGCTTTTACTCAAACTTAGCATTTTTTCCCTTCAATACTTGTGCTTTTTCCTCAAAATTCGCAGCTTTACTATAGCTGTGGCCTATGCTCCAACAAAGCGTTGGAGAGCACTGTCGTCAATCACTTCAACCTGAACTTGGTATGCAGGTATTGAATCACTTTCAAAAATGATGATTTCATGTTCTTCTATTTGAGAGGTAATTCATCATCTAGTGGATGGTGGTTCTTCCTCAATATGATAGAGGCCTCAAATATGTCGAAATTGGTCAATTGGGAGATTGGACACAGTGAAAGGTTAAATTGTGAAATAAAATAAAATTTACAACCTAAGGCCTACTACAACATAAAACCAATAACATATTCCTAGCCAAATCTAGGAAATCAACAGGAAAACCGATTGGATAAAAGGAATCTTATGGAGGCAAGGTATCAATCTCTAACCCTCCCACAATAAAAAAATTAATGAATTTATTAAGACCAATAGACACATTTAACTAACCCCATGCAAGGAAGGAGTAGAAAACTACTCCAAGTTGCTTCCAAATCACAACCTACTGAATTCCATTTCTCACATAAAATAAATCCATTGGTGGTGTAATATCCCAAATTTGGTTGATTATGGTTATTCTATATATTGGGTGTAAGCCCTGATGCACATGATTTATTTTGATGATATATATATACTGGGCATAAGACCCAATGCACATGCTTTACTTTTGTTATATATGTTAGGCGCAAGCCCTGATGCACATGATTTACTTTTGTTAGATATATATATTTGGCATGGACCTTAATGAACACGGATTATTTTTATGTACTGGGCGTAAGCCCCGATGTACTTGGTTGATGTTTATTATGTTATTGGGTACAAGCCCTACTATATTGAGACGACCTTGGTATGTACTGTGTAGAAGTTCCAGTATACATGATTTGACTTCTATGATGTGTTGTGCATAAGCCCTGCAGCAACTGGGTTACAAGACTATGTGTTGAGTGTAAGCTCTGGAACACATAGGTAACCCTAGCAAATAAATGATTTAGTGTTGGGCATAATACCTGGAGCACTCCAACATGATGTTCAGCATAATCTTTGGAGCATTGGATCTTTGGCCATTGTATCCCTAGGTGTATCTTACAAATGCATCCTAGTACTAGTGTTGAGCGGGAAGCTCTGGAATTGCACTAGTGTAACACCCATTTGAGAGTGTTGAACATAAGATATGAATAACACTTGGGGTTACTTTAATTAAAAGTGTTGAGTTGAAAAGGCTCTGAATAACACCAACTGTCATCATACTTATTCAAATGATTAATTGAATCACTATTTGTCTCTCATCATGGACCGAAATATATTGCCACAAAATATGAGGTAATCTGACATGCAAGGAAATCTAGGGCTAACTTTCATAGTCAACCGACCAAACCCCACATGAGGCCTTGTTAAATAATTAACCTAGACTAAGAAAGCATCGAATAAACAATTATGATGCATGGGTATTTATAAGATGAATAAAATTAAATAAGTCTTTTATATACATATATGAAAATAAATATATATGTAAAGTTATTTTGAAGAAATAAAGATAAAAGATCTAAGTGAAGTCTGCCTACATATATTAGAATCATATATATGTGAATTAATTAAAAGGAAATAAAAGATAACAAAAGTTAATAAGTAAAACAATATATATATATATATATTTATAACTAGATAAATAAATTAAAATTGTGTCCTACACTCAAGTAGGAACTAGTAAAAATTTCCTAGTTATAAAAAAATGGCTAACTTCTAAATATATTACATAAAATTCCAACTAAGAGTTATTTTCAAGAAAATGTATTAAAATATTGAGATAAATCAAGATAACCAAAATACCCCTTTCCAAAAGAAATCTATTTAAAGGAAAAATCCAAGAGAGGGAAGGATCTGATTTTTATTTCTGGATGAGTTCAGAGAGAATTCCAAACCTAGCATTTAGAAGCAAACAAATATTAACTCCAAGATACCAGCAGCCTCATCCCTAGGTACTCTAGATCTTCTTGCATGTTGGAACCAGTTCAAGGGTGATACGATTAAGAACCAGGAACGGTTCTAGGTCAAAGGTTGGGAGGAACGTGGCAATTCTGAGGTCATTTGGTTACCATTCAATAGTTCAGCTAAGAATATTTGTTTTCCATTAACTAGTGTTTGAAGTGTGCAGGTTATAAAAGAGGTCCAATCAGTATAGTTTAGGTAAGAAATTATATTTGCATATCAAAGTTTCTTTAGTATTATAGGCTAAAATGTATAAGCATGGTAAATTTCCTTATGACACTGTAAAATTCTCTTTCTTAGAATTCAGGTTATCATTATTAATTCTAGAGCAAGGGAATAGGCATTGTCTCCCTCGTTTAAACCTTAATCTATTCCTAATGCTGAAAGTTTAATTATGTATAGCTGTTATGAACCATCAAACCTTTTATCTATTCTTTTTATCTATAATATATGGGCCTTGGCCTTGAGCTCCTCACCACGGCCATTTACACAATTCATAATTACATTTACAAAAATAATAACAATATGGGTCAAATTGGAGGGATGTTACACCCCACCATTATTCTTTTTGTACAAACAAGTTCCCTCATCAACTCACATTGCAGTAACACTATATTATTTTGGAAGCAAGCCATGGTCGCCTTTGATCGAGGTATTTGACTATTCATATCCTCAGTAGTTTTTCTTTTTCCAGTCACCATTACTCTCCATTTTGTGTCTCCATCAAATCCATTTCATTTGAAATTTGTCTCTGTTCATTTCAACCTATACCGTTCTAAAAGGAAAGTTGTCATCCCCACTCCCCATGTCTTACATCAATCAAATAAATTTATGATCCCCATGCTTATCATCCATTCTTGTGTTCTGTATTTCCATCCAGCAGTTGGTTACAATATGATCTCATCTCTCACGATGAGACTCCCATCTTATCATGTGCTTCAACTCCTATTGACGTCAAAACACTACATTCCAAGAGTTGCAGTAGTTGCAGGTGTACCTTGGGATCCCTTTTAATCACTATAAGGGATCACCTTGAAGTTAGTAGGGACATTCATTAGTGCTCCTTAACTAGGTGGTTTACCCTATGCTTAACACCACCACATCATTGCATCAGGGGGAAATGTATTTTTGAAGGTAGCAGTGTTCACATTTGCAAATCATGGTACCAGGCTATTTGGTATAGTGAATTTCCCAGGCATCTTGACGTTCCAGTTCAGTCCCCCACCCTCGTGGGATTCTCATGATCACCAGTTCTTCTTCTTCAACACTCTGCAACAGCTCTTGGGTCGTTTACTCAAACATGGCATGAATCCACCTTCATCCATGTTCCAGTAGTATAGACAAGTGACACCTTTTTTCCTCTGTTATAGTAATCACATTGACATAACTTCACGAGCATGGGTATGCCCGCCTAGTTTGTATAAAAGCAATTCTTTACTACAACTTCAATGGTTGTCACCAACAATCTTCCCCCATTGGAGTTCCCCATTTGTCCACATATGCTTCATCCTACATAACAACAGAGAAACAAAAGAAAACATGATGCATTATCGGCTCTACAGTACCCTCTGAACCTCATGCATCAGGGGGCATCTGTTAACGCCTAAAATTCATACACATGTGACATTTCGAGAATTTTTCCACTAAGTCTTGATGAACATAAAGAATTCAATTCACCAAAGACATCCTCAGCAAATCCAAAAAACATTATGAGCCTCAGAGTACAAAAGGAATGAAATTTGGGCCACTTGCGTGAATTTTCCTTCAAAAGCAATGCTATCATGTAATATTTATAACTATGTACTCCCTCTCATCCACTTTTCTTCATAAAGGTCATGCTCACACGACTTTTCTTCGTAAAGGTTATGCTTAGTGCGAATTTTATTCGTAAAAGTCGCGCTATGCGTGGATTTTCTTCATTAAATTCATGCTACTGTCAAAAGGATGGGACCACCTACTTCGCATGGCTCATTGAAGGCTCCATCACCTACATGAACCAAAATTCAACCCCTCACACACTTGGTGGCATTAAATAGCCCCCTTGGTGTACTTGGGAACTAGTTCATGGAGGATATGAGTTCACATTTGGATCTAGTTGTTTGTTGGCCATCTCTTAGCCTATAAAAGGAAGCCATTGATATGCATTTGGTATGGAGAAATCAGAGCAAGGTCATGCTATTGGATTTTAGTTGGAGCTTCCTCATAGCCAACCATTTCCTACCATTTTGAGCATTTTGAAGCTCCCTTGCCACCTTCCTTCAAGGGGCAAGTGTTTCTCTCCATTGTTCTACCATCTACTTAGCATTTAGTTTGGACAAGAAAGGCCTTCATAAGGGAGATTGTTGGCTTCCCTTGAATCCCACATGTCCTAGGTGTTGTAAAACTATTCCATTTGGAAATACAAGAGTGGTTTAGAATACCTATGATTGTTATTGGGGTTTGCATTCCCCCCATCTCTTTCATTTAGTTTTTATCATATTGCTTTGTTTGAATGTGAGTTACACTAACAATCTATTGCAGGATCACTTGGATGAATACTAACCAACCAAGAAAGGGGCTCCAAGGATTAAGGCCTTATTGCAACATACAAGACTTATCCCCTTACCAAGTGGAATACTGCACTTGTGCAATTTTTTCCACGACAATGGCCATGAAGGATCATGAAAAATAGGATCCTTTGTCAACTTTGATAAGTCCAATAAATCAAGGGTAGCCAAAAATGGCAATTGTAGGTTGGCATATGTATTATGTGTCAAATATTATTGGGTATTAGTACCAATTGAACCTTGAGTTACTCCCATATATGGGACTCCAGAAGTATAAGAACTTGGGAAAACATGATTGCCCCTAGGATATTGGTTACCCCCAATGGGGAGATTACCTCTACTGAATTGATTCCTACCATAAAATTAGTATCCTCCAACAAAGAGATTCTTCCCATACACATACTTCCCCAACATTTATGACTACCGAACGGATAAGGAACTTCACCAAAAGAAGTGTTTCCCCAAGGAAAGGGGAATATATCAGAGACATTACTTCCCCTAGTGAATGGGAAACTACTAGACACAATGTTGCTTCTAGAAAGAGGGACAATACTAGAGACATTTTGACCCCCAAGGGGTTGGGTACTTCTAAAGGATTGGCATCCTGTATAGGAGTAGGGATTCCCCCATATATGTACTCCATCCAAAAGGTAATGGAGCATTTGGAATAAATTGATACGAGTATAAATACTAATGGTGAATTGAGAACCACTACTAGTATTAAAAATAAGATTATTCCCCCCACCAAATACGAACTAGGCAGAGGTGGGTTGTTGTGAAGACACAATAGGTTATGGAAGACTGGATCAACCTATGGATGGAATTATTGGTTGGGATGGCATTCCCCAAGGGGAAAAATTATATGTACTGGAATAAGTATATGGAGCAGTTACTCCGCTTATACATAGTTGGGAGGAAATAATTGAAGTGCCTCCCTAAATACTAGGGGAAGATGGGTAGATTGTTCCATGGATGATGACATATAAGTACTAGGCATTAGGTGGTTGAACAATGAAAAATACACACCAATTGGCAGTTGCACTTGCACAAGTACAAGGTCGAAAAGGTTGGTTAAAGGAGGGTTAAAGCGTTGGAGAGCACTGTCGTCAATCACTTCAACTTGAACTTGGTATGCAGGTATCGAATCACTTTCAAAAATGATGATTTCATGTTCTTCTATTTGAGAGGTAATTCATCATCTAGTGGATGGTGGTTCTTCCTCAATATGATAAAGGCCTCAAATATGTCGAAATTGGTCAATTGGGAGATTGGCCACGGTGAAAGGTTAAATTGTGAAATAAAATAAAATTTACAACCTAAGGCCTACTACAACATAAAACCAATAACAGATTCCTAGCCAAATCTAGCAAATCAATAAGAAAACCGATTGGATAAAAGGACTCTTATGGAGGCGGGGTATCAATCTCTAACCCTCCCACAATAAAAAATTAATGAATTTATTAAGACCAATAGACACATTTAACTAACCCCATGCAAGGAAGGAGTAGAAAACTACTCCAAGTTGCTTCCAAATCACAACCTGCTGAATTCCATTTCTCACATAAAATAAAGCCATTGGTGGTGTAATATCCCAAATTTTGTTGATTATGGTTATTCTATATATTGGGCGTAAGCCCTGATGCACACGATTTATTTTGATGATATATATATACTGGGCGTAAGCCCCAATGCACATGCTTTACTTTTGTTATATATGCTAGGCGCAAGCCCTGATGCACATGATTTACTTTTGTTATATATATATATTTGGCATTGACCTTAATGAACACGGATTATTTTTATGTACTGGGCGTAAGCCCCGATGTACTTGGTTGATGTTTATTATGTGATTGGGTACAAGCCCTACTATACTGAGATGACCTTGGTATGTACTGTGTAGAAGTTCCAGTATACATGATTTGAATTCTATGATGTGTTGTGCATAAGCCCTGGAGCAACTGGGTTACAAGACTATGTGTTGAGCGTAAGCTCTGGAACACATAGGTAACCCTAGCAAATAAATGATTTAGTGTTGGGCATAATACCTGGAGCACTCCAACACGATGTTGAGCATAAGCTTTGGAGCATCGGATCTTTGGCCATTGTATCCCTAGGTGTATCTTACAAATGCATCCTAGTACTAGTGTTGAGCGGGAAGCTCTGGAATTGCACTAGTGTAACACCCATTTGAGAGTGTTAAACATAAGCTATGAATAACACTCGGGGTTACTTTAATTAAAAGTGTTGAGTTGAAAAGGCTTTGAATAGCACCAACCGTCATCATACTTATTCAAATGATTAATTGAATCACTATTTGTCGCTCATCACGGACCGAAAGATACTGCCACAAAATACGAGGTAATCCGACATGAAAGGAAATCTAGGGCTACCTTTCATAGTCAACCAACCAAACCCCACATGAGACCTTGTTAAATAATTAACCTAGACTAAGAAAGCATCGAATAAACAATTATGATGCATGGGTATTTATAAGATGAATAAAATTAAATAAGTCTTTTACATACATATATGAAAATAAATATATATGTAAAGTTATTTTGAAGAAATAAAGATAAAAGATCTAAGTGAAGTCTGCCTACATATATTAGAATAATATATATGTGAAGTAATTAAAAGGAAATAAAAGATAACAAAAGTTAATAAGTAAAAGTATATATATATATATATATTTATTTATTTATTTATTTTATAACTAGGTAAATAAATTAAAATTGTGTCCTACACTCAAGTAGGAACTAGTAAAAATTTCCTAGTTATAAAAAAATGGCTAACTTCTAAATATATTACATAAAATTCCAACTAAGATTTATTTTCAAGAAAATGTATTAAAATATTGAGATAAATCAAGATAACCAAAATGCCCCTTTCCAAAAGAAATCTATTTAAAGGAAAAAGCCAAGAGAGGGAAGGATCTGATTTTTATTTCTGGATGAGTTCAGAGAGAATTCCAAACCTAGCATTTAGAAGCAAACAAATATTAACTCCAAGATACCAGCAGCCTCATCCCTAGGTACTCTAGATCTTCTTGCATGTTGGAATCAGCTCGGAGGTGATCCGATTAAGAACCAGGAACGGTTCTAGGTCAAAGGTTGGGAGGAACGTGGCAATTTTGAGGTCATTTGGTTACCATTCAATAGTTCAACTAAGAATATTTGTTTTCCATTAACTAGTGTTTGAAGTGTGTAGGTTTTAAAATATGTCCAATCAGTATAATTCAGGTAAGAAATTATATTTGCATATCAAAGTTTCTTTAGTATTACAGGATGAAATGTATAAGCATGGTAAATTTCCTTATGACACTGTAAAATTCTCTTTCTTAGAATTCAGGTTATCATTATTAATTCTGGAGCAAGGGCATAGGCATTGTCTCCCTCATTTAAACCTTAATCTATTCCTAATGCTGAAATTTTAATTATGTATAGTTCTTATGAACCATCAAACCTTTCTTGCATTATAACTTTTTGATCTAGTAGAACTACCCAAGATAGCTTGTGCTAGATCTCAATCTTTTAAAACCACTGTATAAGTTTTCTTTTATTTAAAACAAGATTATGTTATAATCTTCGAAACCCTGGAATATTCATAGGGTCATAATACTAAACGAAATAAGCTACTGTCTTAAATTTTTTATAGTAGAGTCATCTCTTTCAGAGATCGATTCTTTTTAAATTTCAAACCTAGATCCTAGGTTTTAAGCATAATTTAATTAATTCGGAATTTATACATAGTAGCAACTACCAAATAGTAAACACACTAATTGGAATTTATACTTTCATGCTGAGTCTAATAAAGCCCTAACAGGCGTGAAGCGATTCGCTTCCATAAGTAATAATAAACCAACATAACATTTAAACAAATTAAAAGAACAAATGTGATTTTATAAATAAACATTTAATCAGAGCCTTGAAAAGACCATGTTAAGATTACAAACACAACAGACATTACGATAAACAATGGATTAGTATAGCCATAGAATATTCATTACAGTCATAATCGTGCAACCACAGGCCCATAAATTAAATCAAGTGAATATCTTAACGAGGGCACATGATATTTCTTTTATCAAACATTAAATACATCCTACCAAAACTCAGGCTTGGGATCGAATCCCTTAAGCAAAATTCCAACCAACTATTGGAAGGAATGACCACACTACAGTGTTGGTTACACATCCCAACACTAAAACTTTAAAATCTTTAAGAAGAAAGTAATGCAAACCAAAACTAACGCTTTTCCCGCACCACTGTATAAATGTATTTCCGAGTAAATACTTTATTTCCTATATAGTAAATTACAATTATTCATCCATAGAGCCACCACTGGTACACCTAAGGAATATCATCCCCATTTTAATAAATAAATCTTACAAATAGAGCATTGATCACAAGCTAAAATGAAATGAAATCTTTATAATTTAAGAACAACAAAGAACTGAGCTCAAATTCTCCAAAATCATTATCAACATCAGGGCTCTGCCCAGATACAAGTTCGAAGAGGTAAACAAAAAACACAAGCTACAGAACAGACCCATCATGAATGAAAAACCCTTTTCTCAAACAAAACAAACATATCTACGAATTGATTCACCCTAACAACGTTAGCTATAGGAAAGAGTAGGATACACCAAAGCATTAAAATGCAACATTTACAAACCAATGATTTACTTCATTATCTACCTAGATAAAAACATAACAACCATTACTGAGTATAAAACAGAGAATGTTTGGTATTTCCAGAATTAGATATTAAAAATTATACAGGCTCGGTAGCTTCTTCCCACAGTCAATAAGTTTTACAAATTTCTTTAAACACCCACAGGCCATACGCCCTAAACCCTACGAAAAACCCTGAGTACTGTATCATTCAAATCACCATGACATTTAGTGTTTAGTGAAGCCAAGAGGTTGTCCACGAATCCTCGCCACTCCAAATGGAAAGCCATTACACCACAAACAACACATCCCCAAACCTCTTTCAAAACCCAGAACGACCACTCTTAGGTGAGGGAAATATAAGCTTGGGCTTACCCGAGTTTCGGTGGAAAGTATTCTTTCCTTGTAGCTCCAAACCCCGACCTAACACTACGCCATAATGTCACAAGCCAAGTCAAGGGATTAATACATGAAACATGTTAATAAATAAAACAAACAGAGATACGAGACCATAGAGGAGAAACACATACCTTTGGGGTTACTGCGCAACACTAGGACCTTGTCAATGCAACCATTACTTATCCCATGCCATTTCCAAAGACCACCGAATAGGAAGCTCGATCCCTTGCTCCAAAATAGCTTGCAAATAGGTTTTTGAAACCCTATAGTTTCCGCTTATACCTTGAAGCCAACATGGAGGGAGACCATGATGCCTTCACATGGCACACTTAATGCACCAAATACCTCCACTAACATCTAGATCGAATATCCATTCCCTATAGTTGTAATTGCTTCTAGATTGTGGTTATGTATTTTTTATGCATATACCATTTGGTTCCAAAATTTTAAACCTTTGCAACTTGGGCAAGTTAGCCTTTTAAATTACTTTTAGCATAGGTTGTTCCTTAGCACCTTTCTACTAGGAATTTCTTCATGTTTTAGTTAATAATGAACTAAGTAAGCCAAATATCATAAGAGTCCTTCATACCTTTTCATTGGGACGTTATCCAACCACTCTTTTCATACTAGAAGCATAATTAGTATAGCCACAACGTTTAACTTAAAAGAGACTAAGTTATGCGTTAAGTCAAAACATCCATTATAAACAAGCATGTAGTAATTAGACAGAACAGGAAAATAAACATCAGTACAGCAAATGAGAAACATCATCGCATAATAAAGGATATAAATATCACAGTAAGAAAATAAGCCACCATGCATTAATGAACATAAGGAACCCAAATCAAGAATATAAGTATCTCTCGTAATAAGTTTAAACAGTTCTAAAGTTAATTTTAAAATGAACCTTAGATCTTAGTGATTTTATCAACCCATTAATTTTTATTTTTATTTTTATATTTAAGGGACATTACAAGTGGTATCAAATCCCAGTTACAACGCTAAGAGACCTTTTGGGCTCACTACAAAAGACATCCGCTGCAGAAATGTATTTCAAGAATATACTTATGATTTTTACAAAAACTAACAGAATTTTTTTTACGGACTGACTAAACATTTCAGGTATAAACACAATATGAATCATGAACGCAGAAGAAAACAACAATAGACACGAGAACTTGAATTCCCCACCCCGAGAAGAAGAACTCATGGTGGAACTGAATTCAGACTTGATGAAGACACTACAGAGTTTACAAGTAGATTTACAGAGTTTTAAAAATGACAACATGAATGAAAGACGAGAACAACAAGCAATCAACGAAGCTCTACTTCAGAGATTGACAGGGGTAAACCCCCATAGACAATCCACCCATTCAGCAAACATATCAAAAGAAAAATATTGTCATACAAAAAGGTCCAGCAGTCCTTAAGAGGAGGGACGAGAAGAACACACACCTGATTTCATGGAAGAAGACTATAAAATCTCTTCCAGTAATGGTTCACCCTCCCCTTCCAAGAAAAGGCGGAAAAATGATAATAGTTTGTAGGGAGAGTTATGAAAGATCAAAGACCCAACATATGAAGGAGAAATGAATACAGGGGAAAAGGATGAACAGTGGCTATTAGGAATAAATACATATTTCCGAGTGCACAATTATTCTAGTGAGATGAAGGCACAACTGGCCATTTATAACTTAAACGGAAAGGAAACAAGGTGGTGGAGAGACCTAAAGCATACTAAAAAGCTTGAAGTAAAAGATATCAGATGGAGCACTTTCAACAATTTGTTTCAAGACAAGTATATGTCAGAACAGTTCTTTGACAAAAAGGTCAAAGAATTTCGTGAACTGAGGATGGGATCCCTAACCATGGATGCCTTCATCAACAGATTTTTGGATCTGCTACATTATGTACCATACATAAAACATGAAAAGGTCAAGATACAACAATTTTTGGGATGTCTTCCTCCCAATTTTCGAGAGAAAATTGAGTTCGGCATTCTCAAGACTCTAGACATAACATTGCACAAAGCTAAACTCTGCTACGAACATGGGAAATCGAGAAATGATAACATAAACATAAGACAGAACAGATTCTGGTCCTTTTCCGGCAACCGAAGACCAGGTTTTAGGCCACATGTTGGCAGGCGGTTTGGTAAGCAAGAGTCGCAGCATTGCCAATGTTGCGACATGTCAGAAGAGGTCACGGAAGGCAGAAGAATAGACTATTTTATGTATTTTTGAGTCAGTTGTACCGCAGTAGGTGGGTTTTTGGGTCATTGAACCATATGAGATGTATTTTTGAGTCGATTGTACCGCAGTAGGAGGGTTTTTGGGTCATTTGGACCATGTCAATTAGATTTTGGGTCAATTGTCCTGATGAAACCGGAGATCCAAGAATGGTTTGATCAGAAGTTGCAGGAATTTGCTAAAGAGGAAAGCCAGAACACTCGGATGACAGTAGGATAGTGGGTAGATAGATACATTCATGATGGTCCACACGAATGGTTCTTCTATGAGTTCCCGGTCCTATTGTTCAAATGGTTGGAAAGATTGACCTTCCAAAAGAGGAACTTCCAAGGTGGTGAATTGACGACCTGGACCCCCGAATTGATTCAGGAACTACAGGAAGTTGATAATAAAGCATCACGGGTTGTCGAAGTGTGGTTCGATAGCATCCTAGAGGGATATATCACATAGTTCACGGTTGATACTCAGAAGTCCTATAGTGAAGACGAGAGATATTTTTTCTGCGAACCTCATGACAATTTTTTACTGTTGCTTCAATTGTCGATCAAGGTGCTTATTTGCGAAAAGGGTATATTGAAGATGCACCTTGATCAGTAGACAACCTAGTAGGCGGAGGCCGTGGGTACCGCAACAGTTGGGCGGCGGTACATGGAATGTTAAGGGGTAAATGGGTGTAGGTCATGATGAGACTGTGAGTGAAGCCGAGGAAGAAAGTGGTCTTACGAGTCGAGGAGCGAGGTTCCGACAGGAAAAGAGGCAGAGGACAGGAGAAGGTCTTGCTACAGTCGAACCGCAAGACCGTGAAGGAAGACCACATGGGAGGAAGCGACCTCATAGTCCTGACAAGGAAAACAAGGCTATGCCAAGGATAGAGGCAAGACCAAACCCTAGCACCAACGTACCCACACCTCCGCTCACTATCTCTTAGATAGCAAGAAATACCACTTCGACACCATCAAGTTTGCCAATCCCATAGAAGTTAATTGGTAGTAGTATATTGAAAGGAGGGAGGAATCCCAGAATGGAGGGCGATGATGCTAAGTTACCGTTGTTCCACAGGAGTGGGACAGACAACCCAGAACAGTATTGGTTTTTGTGTGAAGCAGTTTGGACCATAAAACAGATCACCGATGATGCTGCTAAAAAAGCACAGTTAGCGACGACTCTGCGAGGTCGTGCATTAGATTGGTTTATGAAGTTTGTTCTAGTCCCTACAGGATCCCCAGAGAATTCATTGGATGAGATTCGGGATGGGCTGATTACTGAATTTAGAAAGCCCAAGTGTGAGGCTCAATATATTATGGAGTTGAAAGAAATTAAGCAGTATCCCAATGAGACAGTATGTGATTTCGAGCAGTGATTCAAGACACTGATGGCAAAGGTTATTTTTGATATGAGCACCATCCAACATAAAGAATGGTTCATCGCAGCACTGCTACCACATATTTGGCTACCACTGATGCAACAAAACATCTCGATGCCCAGTGAAGCTCTGGAGATTGCAATGCGATTGGAGGCATCACTGATTGGAGAAAATGCAACTGAGATGTCACAAATACAAACACAGCTCGCTAACTTAACTATACAGCTGCAAGATTTGAAGAAGGGAAAGGAGTAGCGTGAAGATGTCTGGTGTACGCGATGTCGAGCAGAAGGGCATACGAAGGACAATTGCCTAGACTTCTGCAATTATTTGGTTTCAGGAGCACCAAATCCATTGAATGGTGGTAGCATGCTGTGGTGTCGCATCTGCCATGTGTATGGGCACATCCATCACAATTGCTCATATATGCAGAAAATGGTCACCACCCCAAGGAATCTTTATTGTACATTCTACAAATCAGTGGGTCATGACAATAAGGATTGCCGTGCATATGGGTTGCTACAAGAAATAATGTGTGATGCGTTCTATGTAAATGACGACCAGCATGCCGTACAACATCTGCAACTGTAGGTAGCCCAGTTGCTACCTCAACCGCAGATGGAGTTTGTACCGTAGTAGCAGCAACCGCCACAATTCATGTCGTAATATGCTTCAATGCAGATGGCTCCACAACAGCCATAATATGTACAACAACCGCAGTATGCACAACAAGGGCAAGGAATGCAGCCGACACCAATGCAACAATAGTTCAACCAACCACAGTACCAACAGCAAGAAGGATTCCGGGGAGGCCATGGCAGAGGATTTAGTCATAGAGGAGGACGAGATGGTCGCAGACCTGTTCAATGCTAATCACTGTGCGGTGTGGGGACACTACCAATGAGACTTTCCACTACTACAGAACCAGTGTACGTTCTGCTTTGTTAATGATCACATGGTTGCAGACCCAGCCCCAGGCACAGCATCCTTCCCAGAACCAAGTGCAGCAACTAGTGCAGAACCAAAATATGCGGCAAAATCAGAATTAGAATGTGAACCCACCTGGGAATCCGCCGCTGAACCAGACCCAGGGTGCGAATATCGCCACAATATTTGCAGAGCCAAGACTACAAGATGCTTCTGTTTCCATGGTCACTCGCGGAGGAAAGACAACTGGAGCGGACACATAAATGATCAGGTTAGCCGGACAAAAGAAGGTATCATTTGACATTGATGCGGAGCGGAAGACGTTTCTTCAAGCACAACGTGCACTAGAAAATGACCGAGGTAAAGCTGTTGTGTATGACATGCCCTCTACTTTTAATGCTACTTTGAAGGCCGGCCCGTCACAATGGTCCAGCACACTTCAAGCATTTTTGGAACATTGTTTGTCCCTGGAAAGAGATCTCGACGTTCTTGCTGCGATTGAAGCCTTGTTGCGACGACCAGCCCAGGATCAACAAGAGCTCGCAGTTAATTCCCTGCAACGACGGAAGACGGGTAAGGAGATGCCGATGAATATTCAAATTAGCGACTACGATGTTGATTCGGTTATTCTGGAACTTAGTTCGGATGTCAACATCTTGACCAAGTATGCTTGGCAGAAGATGGGGAGGCCCCCATTGAGCTGGTCTCTTGTACAGCTCCGATTAGCTAATCATGCTAAAGTAACACCAATTGGGAGAGTTCCGTGAATGGTGGTGGACATTGAGGGAATGAAAAAATATGTCGACTTTGATGTAATAGAAGTAGTCGAGGGAGGAAGCTCTTATCTAGCATTATTGGGGATTGGGTGGGATAATGATAGTGGAGTTGTAATCAACTTCAAGCAATGGATAATGACTTTTGAAAATCGCGATCTCAGAGTTATCGCCCTGCTGGATCCAGCTGAAGGATGCTGCTACATAGAACCAGTGCAGGACAATGATCCCAGTGGATGGGACCATGCATTCAATATTTCTGAAGATTATATCCATCCAACTTCCAACGGCGAGTTGGGATGGCACAGTGACAGCTCTGCGTCTTCCGACTCTGATGATGCGCTAGAATATTGGCAGAACTGCTTGCACGAGGTATCGCTCCATAAGTGCGGGTTGGTCACATAATTCTTATGCCGTGTCGCAATTGAAACGGTTACACTACAAATATATGCAGGGCTTCCTGGCTTATTTGACTTTTTGATGGAGTTCGAAGAAAGAGTTTCCAAACCTCAACGATTGTTGGCATTGAACAAAGCATTGAAGACTGCTCCAGCACGCTGGTGGGAAACACACAAGGCATCCATTGATGGATGGTTGAAATGCCGAAGATTGATGATGGTACACTTTGGTGATACTGAGGCCTACCATACTGGGAAGTATGATGGTCGAGACAACCCTGGTGGTCATTTGATTGAGTGTCAGCAGTTATGGGTATCGCGACCAAAAGATGAGTGGGTCCATGCTTTTATCCATACATTGGATGAGATGTCACAATCATGGTATACTGCAGCTGAGTTGCGAGGGGAAATTTCTACTTGGATGGAGCTCACAGTGTGTTTTACCCATACATTCAGTTTTGCAGATGCCGATCCAGAGGTCAATAATGCATTACAGCTCATCCGTGATGTAATTCTGCAGGTTCTCCCGGTGGCCTATCTTCCGGATCCGCATATGCACTGCCAGATGCACTCTCCCATGGAATGCTACAATATCAGTAGTGGTCCAGAAGATGGTGATGATCCACGAAATGTGAATATCCTGGAATCAGAAGGAAGTCGTGCTGTGGTATCACCTGATGCGCCAAGTGATCCTATCAGTCAGCTGCTGAAAATCCACAAGATTAACATTGGGACAGAGGACACTCTGAAGTTCACAAATGTCGGGGATTACTGGGATGATGAGCTGATAAGCAAGGTCACTGATTTGCTCCATGAGTTTCAGGATGTATTTCCGACAAGTTTTCATACATGAAGGCGATCCTGGGCGACTTAGGGGAAATGAAGATTCCATTAAAACGAGATGCTAAGCCAATCTGACAGCAACCCTATCGATTAAATC
The DNA here is from genome assembly GCA_027924585.1 of Larix kaempferi. Lineage (NCBI taxonomy): Eukaryota > Viridiplantae > Streptophyta > Pinopsida > Pinales > Pinaceae > Larix > Larix kaempferi. The sequence goes on along the minus strand of BSBM01000940.1, from coordinate 6,374,633 downwards.
TGCGACGTAAGGAGAGGGTCAAGGTAGAATTGGATCACATGCTGGACGTCGGTATCATTGAACTAGTTGAGGAGTTGGAATGGATTAGTCCTATGGTGGTACAAGATAAGAAGACTGGCAAAGTGTGCATTTGCGTCGACCTTAGGAAGCTAAATGATGCATGTTGGCACGATCCGTTCCCAACCCCATTTACCGATGAAGTGCTCGACGGTGTGGGTGGCTAGGAGATGTACTCTTTCACAGATGGGTTCTCTGTCTACCCTCAGATCCGCATTGCCAAAGAAGACTGCAATAAGACAACTTTTGTTACCGAATGGGGCTACTTTCAATACACCGTGATGCCGTTCGGCTTGAAGAATGCACCTACGATATTTTCGCGGGTTGTCATTGCTGCATTTAAAGATTTCATTCAGAAGTTTTTATAGGTATACATGGATGATTGGACGGTCTATGGGTTGGTTTGCGATAATCTGGAGAATTTGCGATTGATGTTGGAGTGATGTCGGCAACATCAAATATCGTTGAACTTAAAGAACTGTATCTTCTGTGCACTGTTTGGCATACTGTTGGGTCATATTGTGTGTAATCAAGGATTGTTGGTTGACCCAGTAAAGATTGCACTTATTTTGAGTTTGACACCACCCACTACTGTTAAGAAGCTACAGGAAACGCTGGGACACACGAGGTATTATCGCATGTTCATGAGGGGTTATGTTGCGATTACTGCCCCTATGTAGAAGTTGCTGAAAAAGGATGCGGCATTCCAGTGGAACCCTCAATGTCAGGATAGCTTTGAGACACTAAAAACGAAGATGGCCTTGGCACCAATATTAGTATTTCCTGACTGGAGTAAGGAATTCCATGTTCACGTTGATGCCTCATTGATCGTGTTGGGAGTAGTATTGGCCCAGCCCAGAGAAGGGGATCTTGATCACCCCATTGCTTTTGCCAGCCAGAAGTTGTCATCTATAGAAAGAAACTACACTACTACGGAGAGGGAAGGTCTGGCAATGGTTTACGCTTTGCAAAAGTTCTGCCATTACTTACTGGGAGGCCATTTCAAGATGTTCACAGATCATTCTCCATTAAAATACCTCATCAATAAGCCTTTGTTAGGGGGAAATATCTATTAATGGCTACTTCTATTTCAGGAGTTCGATTTTGAAGTAATTGTGAAGCCAGGGAGGTTAAATGTTGGCCCGAATCATCTCTCCCAGATTGAAACGGGGGAGGAGCCAACTACCATTGAAGATGGGTTGCCTGATACGCAATTATTTAAAGTGGAAATCGTTGATGGATATTTTGAAGAAATTGTTCAGTACCTAGTGACAGGTACCGCACCAAAAGAATTTACCACTCGTCAGAAGAAGCAGCCGGTAGTCAACGCTGTGGACTTCCAACTAATTGCAGGCGCGCTATACAAGATGGGCGCTGATGAGATATTGGGATGGTGTGTTTTTCCACATGAGAAAGCGCAAATCCTTTCTGAAGCACATGTAGGAGTGGCTGGAGGGAACTATGGTGGTTGTGCGATGGCAAGGAAGGTGCTTCAAGCGAGGCTCTGGTAGCCTACACTACATATTGATGCGACAAATTATGCATGATCCTATGATGTTTGTTAGAGAACCGGGAAGCCTTCCCGACGAGATGAGATGTCGTTGATGCCTCAGTTGACATTGCAACCATTCGACAAATGGGTAGTAGATTTTGTGGGACCCATTAATCCCTCGGGTAAGCACATTGGTGCTAGGTATATCATCATGGAAATTGATTACCTGACACGATGGGCAGAAGCTGCACCAGCCATTGATTGTTCTACGGCCACAACAACACGGTTTCTCTTTGACCACGTCGTCACTTGCTTTGGCTGCCCTAAGATATTGTTGAGTGATCAAGGCAACCACTTTATCAATCGCACCATCAATGCACTAACGGAGGAATTGCAGATCCAACATAAGAAGAGTACACCCTATCATCCGTAGGCTAATGGCATGCTGGATTCTTTCAATAAGATATTGGAGCATGCGTTGACAAAGGTGTTTAACGTGAACCGAGATGACTGGGATCTAAAAATCCTAGCAGCATTGTGGGCCTATCGCACCACATGTAAAACATTGACAAGGAAGACACCATTCAAGCTAGTATATGGGCAAGAGGTGGCTATTCCTATGGAATATATCATTCTGAGTTTGCACATAGCGGCAACAACTAGCATGGATGATCAAGCAGCATTAGAGGAACGTCTTGTGCGGTTAGTACAGCTGGAGGAAGATCGCTTCATTGTTGATTTCCATCAGGGTGTGGAGAAGGATTGTCAAAAAGCTTGGCATGATCGCCATATCAAGAACAAACAATTTCAATAAGGTGATTTGGTGTTGTTGTATGACAACAAGTTTATGAAACATCCAAGAAAGTTGCATATGCATTGGCTTGGTCCGTATCGCATTAGCGGCCTTACGTCAAGAGGAGTAGTATAGTTGCAGCAATTAGATGGGGCGATGCTCCCCAAGTTGATTAATGGTAGCAGGTTGAAGCCCTCTCGCTCAGGCTTGGAACAACGCGATGCCTGAGTTGCATCAGGAAAAAAAACAAAAAGAAGTGGATTGATTGGTAGCAGGATGGCGCACCAACAAGTATTGAATGTGGAAGCAAGGAGGCTTCTGCTGCAAGTTTGGAGCGGTCTGCGACAAGTAGTAGCATTGCGCTTAGGTCACATCCGAAATCATTACGTAGATGGGGCTTTTCCCTTCTTGACAGATATGATCGTTCATTGATTTCAATTGTGTCAGAAGAACGCACGTTTGGAATCAGGGATACACTGAGGCAGCATGGCCGATGGCACCTAAAAGGATGGTTTGCATGGTTGGAACAAGGCATCCACCACGGCAGCATGGCCATAGAGATGCTTCACACATTTTTGGATGTAGGGAATCAGGTGGAAGTACGTTTCCTTCGAAGTCAGGCTAATCATCACATGAACTAGTGGAATATTATGATTACCCTAGAACGCACGCAAGTGGTGCAACGGATTGCCGAGGCAGATGAATGACTGAATGTGCTATATAAATATAGGACCTTAGAGTAAGAACACAGAGGTTGTTTCAGTTAAGAGGGGTTATGCTATGAAAGGCTCTGGCATTTTGCTAAGTTAGGAATTCCAAGGAGGTTGTGGAAATGATCCATTTTATTTCGCATGGTAGCACACCCGATGCACTCAGAGCCCGAACCACGAGTGTCCATGAGCAGCTGGAGAAAGATACGCCTCGGACACTCCGAGGTTACAAGCATGAAGTTTCGTCCGAGATTACGCCTACGACCACACGAAAGGTGGGGGTCGTCGGCCCCGGGTCCCTGTAACATGTGCTTACTGGTGCAAAACAGATGTACCAGAACCACTGCCTTGTTTTACACCCTGGCGTTGCTTGCAAAATTCCTGTCCATCTCCAATTGGTCTCTAGAGACTGGAGGATGAGTTTACAAAGCCTGCAACAGTAAGCTGGGAAGAGTCCACTTTTGGGTAAGAAGTACATGACAGCGAGTAGATGATCAGTGTACCAGAAGGAGCACAACAACACCGCGCGATCCAGATAGCAAGAATAGTTGTAGAATGCGAGTTTCACCTAGTAGAGTAAAGACCACAGAGTTCACTATATCCAGTTGACGTGGCTCGAGGGTGAGCCACAAGATTGCGTTGGGGGCCTGTTGGCAGGCGGTTCGGTAAGGAAGAGTCACAGCATCGTCGATGCTGTGACATGTCAGAAGAGGTCACAGAAGGCAGAATAATTGACTATTTTATGTATTTTTGAGGTGATTGTACCGCAGTAGGAGGGTTTTTGGGTCATTGGACCATATGAGATGTATTTTTTAGTCGATTGTACCGTAGTAGGCAGGTTTTTAGGTCATTTGGACCATGTCAGTTAGATTTTGGGTCAATGTCCAGGCATTGGTTAGGAAGTTGTTAGTAAGTGGACAAGCATTGTAAAGGTAGAAGCCTATATATAGACAAGAAGTTGTAGGTCAGGAGAGAGGCAGCATAGGAAAAAGAAAGATAGATCTTGGAGATATGGTTTTTGCGTATGTTATGAGATATGGTTTTGTCGAGATATTGTATTAGGGTTTTTCTGGAGTAATATGACATGACAGAATAGATTTGGTGAAATACCCTATGTATCTTTTGTATTAATGCCTAATGTGATGATTTCTTACTGCAGTTAACCTTGTAATGTTATATCTATCTTGTTGCAATGAATGGTTCTGTTACAAAATGCTATTGATGTTAATCTTGAATGCACAAGATCTGTTTTGGATACTATGATAAATAAGTTAAGTAATCAAATGCCGCAACACTCTCCTTCATTTGGCGGAAACATGGTTCTATCCACTCTCCCTTGATCGCCTCGGGTGAGACCTCATCTTTTCTGCAGGTGTTGCTGGGCAGGGTCAAACCGATCCGGCCCGGTGCTCAGGGAGATCGCGGTGGGTTGGTGTCGATAGTGATGTGAACCCTTGTTGACTGGGTTTGACTCAACACCACCATTATACTGGAAACAGAATAATAGTTTCCCACCGAACAAAAATTTCAGCCGAACTAGTGCATGGCGAAATGTGCCCACACCAAACACCAACACAATGGATTTTAATAAAGAAGGAAAGGTTTCCTTGCTACCGGTTAGTTGTTGGAAATGCCAAGGGCCCGACTACTTTAGAGATTGTCGCAACAAAACAGATGGGGTTTTACACAACTTACAAGAAAACCCAATGGTAGGGGACATGGTAGGGACAACAAGAATTTATGCAGCACTCAATGACCAACAAGCGGACCATCAAGCCACTATGGTCGAGATAGAAGGTAAGGTTTCAAACACAACTATTTCAATTTTGATCGACACCAGTGCGTGCCAAAGCTATGTTTCCCCCAAAATTGTGGACACTTGTAAACAAAACTGAGAGAAGCATGGGAAACCGTGCAAGGTACAACTAGCCACTAGTACCAAACGCAATGTCTCAGAACTAGTTAAGGAATGTGAGAAATATATGAACGATTTTCCAACTAAGGTAGATTTAAATATCTTACCGCTGGGATCATATGATGTACTTATAGGCATGGACTAGTTGGAACAATACCATGTCCTTCTTGACTATTTGAACAATTCACTCCTATGCACAGATAGCCAAGGGAATCAAAGTCAGATCCAAGGCATACTCAAGAAGGTTTTCGTCAGGCAGATATCTACCTTACAAGCAAAGAAGTGCATAAGGAAGGGTTGTAAAATTTTTGCAGTTAACATTCAAATCATAGAAGCCGAGAGATAACAGAAAATCGAGGATTTCCCATTCCTTGTGGATTTCAAATACGTATTCCCCAAGGAAATACCGGGACTACCACTCAAGAGGGACTTAGAATTTTCCATAGAATTAACACCCGGATCCGTACTAGCTTCCAAGGCCCCATACTGCATGAGCGCACCAAATTTGGTGGAGCTCAAACTACAGTTACAAGAGTTGATCGAAAAAGGTTACGTCCGACCGAGTGTGTCTCCTTGGGGAGCACCGATACTCTTCGTAAAGAATAAGGATGGGATGATGCGGATGTGCGTCGATTACTGACAGCTCAACAAGTTGACCATCAAGAACCGATATCCACTCCTTAGGATCGATGACTTGTTTGATTAAGTCAGAGGAGCGAAGATGTTTTCAAAGATCGACTTGTGATCCGGATACCACCAGGTGAGGATCCGTGACAAAGACATTAGTAAAACCGCCTTTCAAACCCGATACAACCATTATGAGTCCGTGGTGATGCCTTTCGGATTGACCAATGCACCAGCCAATTTCATGTGCATGATGAACATCATCTTCAGAAAATATTTGGATAAATTCGTATTAGTCTTTATCGGCGACATATTGATTTACTCCAAAAGTAAGGAGGAACATGAGGAGCACCTCCGTATTGTGTTACGAGTTTTACAGGAACACCAAATTTACGCCAAGTTTAGCAAGTGTGATTTCTACAAACCAAAAATATAGTATTTGGGTCACATCATTTCCGAGAAGGGAATAGCGGTCAACCTGGAAAATATTAAAGCCATCGAGGAATAGCCTACACTGACTTGCGTCACTGACACAAGTTCATTCTTAGGATTAGCAAGTTGCTACCGGAATTTCATTGAGAACTTCTCACGAATTTCTTGTCCCATGAACACCTTATACAAAAAGGAAAACAAATTCCTTTGGACGACCAAATGCGAAGAAAGCTTCCATAAACTAAAACAAATTTTTCTAGCATACCTATATAATGAATCGCTGATCCCGATGGGGATTTCGTTGTTTGCATGGATGCAAGCAAAGAAAGAATCGGTGGAGTCCTCATGTATAATGACTTCGCAATATTCTAGGAGTCAATGAAGTTAACAGAACACAATCAAAACTACCCCACGCACGATCTTGAATCAGCCACCATCATCCACGCTTTAAAGATGTGGAGACACTACCTCATGGGGAAGAAGTTCCTATTGAAAATGAACAATATGAGTTTGAAGTGTTTATTTGAACAACCCGACCTAAATGCTAGGAAATCTAGATGGTTGGCCTTCCTTAGCGAGTACCACTTCGAGTTGAAACACATAAAAGGGAAGGAGAAAATGATCACTAATTCTCTAAGTCAACGAACTCATATGTTATATGAGGTAACTGTGAGTCAAACCGATTCAGAGTTGCTCAAAAGGATTAGAACAACAAGTAGGGATGACCAATTCTATGTTGAAATCCTTAAAAATATTCAGGAGGATAGGTTATTCCAACAACAAAAGGAATATAGGATCGACGAGTCAGGGTTGTTATGGTCGAAAGAGAGACTCTATGTCCCGGACGACGAAGACATTAGGTCTACAAGTTTAACAAAGTTTCATCAAAAACCCTACTCGGGACATCCAGGATAGGAAAATATGATATCGACAGTTAATAAACACTTATTCTGGCCTAAGTTAAAGGCCGACATAGATTTGTTCATTGCCAAACGCCAAGAATGCCAACTGGTCAAAGCAAAACACCAACACTCTTCAGGGTTACTACAATCACTACCCATTCTAGAGTGGAAGTGGGAGGGTTACAAAAGAGAAAGAAACAAAATGATTCCATTTTTGTAGTGGTCTACAAGTTATCCAAAGCAATGCACTTCATATCAGTAAAATCAACATACAAAGTTGTCCACATTGCGGACAAATTCCTAAAAGAAATCCTCTAATTGCATGGGATACCCAAGGCAATCATCTCAGATAGGGACATGAAATTCACCAGTAATTTCTGGAGATCCTTGTTTTCCAGTTTGGAGACACAATTAAATTTTAGTACAGCTTACCATCTGTAGATAGACAGAAAGACAGAGCAGGTAAACCAGATCTTAGAGGATATGCATAGAATGTGCGTAATGAAAAATCCCACTAAATGGGAGGATTATTTGCACCTCACAAAGTTTGCATACAACAACGAGTACCAGACCTCTTCCAATTGATGCAAGGAGCCTTATCGCAACAAGGTTCTTGCTTAACATTATACATGACATAACCACAATGCTCACACAAACAAGATGTAAAGTAGGATACCAGAAGTGGCTTATATTACTTCTAACAATTAGTTACAATGAGGAATAGTTGTAAATACAAACAACTAACTATCGATTGGCCTTAGCCGTTTCAATATAGAAGTAACTACAATGTGTTCTCTTAGTGTGTGGACCTCACCCTCTCCTGGTTCACTACGGAACACTGAGCTATGGCTCGATCTCCTCTACGTTCGGAACCTGTGTGACTGTTCTATCCAATATATAGAACTTCTCCTTGAACTTTGCTCTGCAACTCCAACATAATGGAATTATCCTTTGCTCTACGTTCACACACAATTCTTCTACCCTGCTGCTACTGCTATTCCTGATACCACTGCGATCCCCAAGACACGCATCCCCTGTCAGCCGATCCTTACACGATCCTACAGACCTGCAACTATCAGCGCCCCTGCCGTGCTGCACAACCTCATCTATCTGCATTAACTGCCATTAACTTCCTTAGTGTTGATGTATATGTAACTTTAGAATTTATTTCATATATGTATATTGTATCCCTATAGAGAGGTTATTATTCCTCTGTACGGAAGTGTCATCATTTGTATTTATAAGTGTCGCAAGTGTCGTAACTTATATATGATGGGTTATTAGACCACCAATTCTGGGGTCGGCCCTAAGTTGAGTTACCATGGGTTATTAGATTCTCCTAGAGAAGTCGGCCCTGTTAGGTTATTAGGAAAGTCAAGTCAGTGTATAAATAGACCGAGGGTGTCACTCTATTTGATCATTCACTTACTCATCTATTTTCTCACTTGAGTGATGCACACTAGTGGAGGAGGAGAAGTTGCTAAGGAGACTATCTCTTGTACTTGGGTTTTGTATCATTGCTCATTCTATCTCTGAGGAAGTTGTGGGGTTTTTCACCTTCTTGGTTTTCCCTGAGGAAACTCTCTGTCTATTGTCTCTTGTGCTTGTCTCCTATGATTGATATGTTGTACTTGTTATTCTCTCAGATAAGATCCTAGATCATATTGAATTAATGCTCAAACTCTAACATGGTATCAGAGCTAACCTCAGAAGAAGACACTGTGCAACTACGGAAGCTAGGGCTTCTTGATTTTTGGGTTTATCTCCACATATCTTCAAAGGCAGGAGGCTAGATGGACTCTCCTAGCAAGGGCGCATCTTTCTGTCGAGTCAAATTTCAATTATAAGCATTTTCAGTTTTTGACCTAAAAATTAGGGTTTCTGCAAAAATTGGAATTTTTGAAATCTGAGACCACGGCTGGAAGATCCTCTGAAAAATTGAATTTTAGAGCTTTGGATCGAACTTTTTGGTTGGGTGAAGCTCCAGGAGATTAAAACCCTAATTCAGGGTCCTCTCAAGTGAATCCATAAGTTTCAAGAGCAATTTTGAGGGGTGAAAATTTGCAGATTTCAAAATCTAAGTATACCAGCTTGACTAGCTCAGCAAGGTGCATCTTTCTATTCTTTTAGAAAGTTGAAATTCAAAGTTTCAATTTTTAGGGTTTCTCTGACAAACCCTAATCTAGCTCCAGATCCAATTTTGAGGAAATCAAGTGGTAAGACCTAATAAATTTTCTATTCCCATTTGAAGTACTCTTTAAGATGTCTCACCACACCAAGCTTGAGGATAAGCTTGAAGGGGCTGATAAATTCTGAGCATGGAACTATAGGATTCGGTTAATCCTAGAAGAAAATGAATTGGACACCTACATAAGTGAAGAGGTTCCAGTTCCAGAGGGAGAAGAGGCTAAGGTGTTACACAAGAGGAACTTGGTCAAGGCTAAGAAAATCAATGTTGATTCTATCAAAGACCATCTCATACCACATGTGTCATCTATGAAGACACCTAAGGAGATGTTTGATTCCTTGACCAAGCTATTTGAAGGAAAAAACATAAATCGAAAGATGACCTTGAGGAATCAACTAAAGAATGTCAAGATCCAGAATGCAAAGAACATGCAGTCTTATTTTTCAAGGGTATCCCAGATAAAAGAACAACTTGAAGTTGTGGGAGTAGATATAAAGAATGGAGAAGTGGGAATGACCACTCTTAATGGCCTTCCTAGGTCATGGTATTCCTTCATCCAAGGAATTTGTTGCTAGAAAGAAACTTATCACATTCAGTAGGATGTGGGAAGAATGCTCACATGAAGAAGCTAGGATTATAGCTCAAGAAGAGAAGATGGGGAATGAGGATCAAGCCCTCACAACACACTCCAAGAAGCATGATGACAAGAAATGGAATCATCATAGTAAGAAAGAAAGGCACCACCATCAGAATCAGAGGGGTAACCCCAAACCTCGAAGAAACATGTCCTACATCTGATGTTATACATGTGATGAGAAGGGACACTATTCTAGGGATTGTCCCAAAAATAATAAAGATGGCTCTCACAAGAAGAAGAGAAACAAAAGAATACATCATGCTCACACTATAGAGGATGATGAACCTCCCAGGAAGAGGGCTACGAAAGAAAGTGAAGATTCTTCAAGTGATGAAGAATATGTTTTGATTTCTTCCCTCGCTGGTACTATTACTCATGGAATCAACAATTGGATTATGGATAGCGGGGCTTGCAAACATATGATAGGATTCAAGGGATCGTTTGTGAAACTATCTGAACATGAATCTCCCCATAAAGTGAAACTTGGGGATGACTACCAGTATCCGATAAAAGGAAGTGGTGACACCTCCTATATGCTAGACTTTGGAAAAACTATGAAGATGAAAGATGTACTATATGTTCGAAGACTCAAGAAGAATATTCTCTCCATATCTACATTGGATGCAAAGGGGATAAGAGTTTCATTTGTAAATGGCCAAGTACTCATGTGGCCTAAAGGTAAAACCATTGGTGATGTAGTGGTGATTCGAGAGAAAAAGGGAGGATTATACAAATTGAAGGGGAAACCTAAACATGCCATGGAGCCAAGTGAACTTTGGCATAGAAGGCTTGCTCATGTGCACTATAGAGCACTTCCAATAGCAAGCGAAGCAGTGGAGGGTCTTCTTGAAATCCAATCAAAGCATGACGGTATTTGCAAAGGATGTGCAAAAGGAAAGAACACAAAGAAGACATTTCCAAGTAGTGAAAGCAAAGCAAAAAGAATATTGGAGATTATCCACTCAAATGTATGCGATCCAATGTTTTCCAGCTCTCTGAGTGGGTATGTATATTATGTTTCCTTCATTGATAATTTCTGCAGGAAGACTTTGGTTTATTTCTTGAAAAATAAAGATGAAGTGTTTGATAAATTCAAGGAATTCAAAGCCTTGATAGAAAATCAAACTGATAAGAAGATGAAGATATTTAGATCCGACAATGGAGGAGAATTTACTTCAGGAGACTTCAAGAAGCTATGGAGTGATTCATGGATTAAGAGGGAGTTGACTACTCCTTACAATCCACAACAAAATGGGGTTGTAGAAAGTAAGAATAGAACTATCATGAAAGAAGCTAGTGAAATGCTTCATGACCAAGATTTACTTATGCACCTATGGGAAGAAGCAGCAAGGACAACTGTATATATGCAAAACATAACACCTCATAAGATACTTGAAAACAAAATACCAGAAGAAGTGTTCACTGGGAAGAAGCCAGAAGTTAGCCATCTCATAATATTTGGTTGTCCAGTGTACACACACATTCCAAAAGAAAAGAGGACAAAGCTAGATCCTTAAGGAAAGAAGGGCATCTTTGTGGGTTACAGTGAAAGCTCGAAGGCATACAGAATCTACATTCTAGGGTTCAAGAAGATTGATATCAGTAGGGATGTAAATTTTGATGAAGACTCAACATTCATCAAATCAAGGAAGACACTTGCTGAAGACAATGAAGAACCAAGAATACCCAGAACAAAAGACACCACCATGAATGAAGTTATTCCAGAAGAATATTGTGAGATAGAAGATCCACAGGGACTTGTAGATCCACCCCGTGAGAAGAAATCTTACAAGAGGAAACCAACATGGGATAGAGAGCTCATCCAAGATGCAGAAAGGTATGGTATTCCAGAGGAAGAACACAGAGAAAGAAAAAGGACTAGTTCACATACCAGCTATGTTGCCTTACTCTGTGATATTATGAACAAAGAACCTTCTAGTTATGAAGAAGCAGCAGAAAATAAAGAATGGAAGGATGCCATTGTCGAGGAATACCAGTCAACCATGAAGAATGATGTTTTGGATGTGGTCCCGAGACCTAAAGGGAAGTCTGTGGTGACTTCCAAGTGGATCTATAAGATTAAGCATGTTGCAGATGGTAGCATAGAGAAATACAGGGTGAGGTTTGTAGCTCATGGCTTCTCCTAGAAAGAGGGGATAGATTATGAAGAGACTTTTGCTCCTGTAGCGAGATACATTTCCATCATAATAGTACTCGCTCTAGCTGTGGTGATGAAGTGCAAGATACACCAGATGGATCTCAAGACAGCTTTCTTGAATGGTGTAGTCGAAGAGGAAGTGTATGTGGAGCAGCCACTCGGTTTTGAGGAACATGACAGGAAGTCATATGTGTGCAGATTAAGGAAATCCTTATATGGCTTGAAGCAAGCTGCTAAGACTTGGTATGGTAGGATAGACAGCTTTCTATCTATCTTGCGCTTTACTAAGTGTAAACCAGATTCGAACCTTTTCTACAAGGTTGAGGAAGGCAATCCAGTGATACTCCTATTATATGTGGATGACATGTTTGTGATAGGTGAGGATAGATTGATTTCCGACACGAATAGGAAGCTTGCTGCCAAGTTCGAGATGAAGGACTTGGGGATGATGCACTACTTTCTAGGCATGGAGGTGTGGCAGAGAGCAGATGGAATCTTCCTTGGACAAGGGAAGTATGTAGTAGAGATCCTGAAGAGGTTTGGGATGATGGACTGCAAGGCCATGGCCACAACTATGGCATCAAACCTGAAGCTTCTGTGTGATGCTTCATCTGAGCCGATTGATGTCACGGTGTATCGTCAGATGATTGGGTCCTTGATGTACCTGACGAACACGAGACTAGTTATTTGCTTTGTTGTGAACACAATGAGCCAATAACTGACGGATTCGAGAAGTGTTCACCTGGTTGCTGTAAAGCATATTCTGAGGTACCTGAAGGGTACAGTTGATTATGGGCTCAAGTATGATGTGAATCAAAAGTTTAACCTAGAGGGTTATGTTGATTGAGATTGGGTAGGCAGTGCCATTGATCGGAAGAGCACTTCGGGGTGCTGCTTCAGTATCAGATCCGGTATGATCTCTTGGTTTAGCAGGAAGCAGTCTTGTGTGGCACTATGTACAGCCAAAGCAGAGTATGTTGCAGCTTGTTCAGCTAGCTATGAGGCAGTATGGCTTAGGAAGCTACTGTCTGAGTTATTTGATCTCCCGTTGGATGCTACATGTATCTTCTGTGACAACCAAAGTTGTGTGAAGTTGTCTGAGAACCTAGTGTTCCATGACAAGTCAAAGCACATTGAGATCAAATATCACTGTATCAGGGATATGGTGTAGAGAGGAGAAGTGAAGCTCCTGTATGTTGCAATGAACGAGTAGATAGCTGATGTGTTGACCAAGCCGCTAGCCAGAGTGAAGTTTGAGTACTTCAGAGAGAGACTTGGTGTACTTCAGATCGAGATTTCTTCCAAGGGGAAGTAATGAGTCCAGAGACACAGATGCACATGAGCCATTCTTACATGGTGGTAGGAAAGTCCTCCCATGATAAGATGTAAGGGCTGGGCCATTCTCACATGGTTAGAGGAAATTCCTTCCATGCTGAGATGTAAAGGGTGGGCGTGGCTTTTCCAACATGGTCAAATGAAATTCCTTCCATGGTCATGATGTAATTGCCGGGGCTTTTCCAACATGGTCAAAGGAAATTCCTTCCATGGTCGTGATGTAATCGCTGAGCTTTTTCGACATGGTCAGAGGAAAGTCCTTCCATGTTCGTGATGTAATTGTTGTAGCCTTTTCGACATGGTCAGAGGAAATTCCTTCCATGGTCGTTGATGTAAGTGTTGATCCTTTCCCGGATGGTCAGAGGAAAGTCCTTCCATGCTGGTGAGTGTAAGTGCTGTGATGTGTGTGCATCTGGGTTGTGCTCCATGGACTATGAGGTGATCTCAAGATGATGAGATGATAGTATGATACACAGGTTTTGCAGAGGCATATAATCAGTCCTGAGATGCTCTTGCAAGTTTTGCAAAGGTAGTGTAATCAATCCTGGGAGATCTTATAGGTTTTGCAGAGGCAGTGTAATCAGTCCTGAGGTGTACTTACTTGATGGCTTGCTCGCAGAGATGATGAAGACCTACATGGAGGCTAGGCCTACAACCAGCATGAAAAAGGGCTCGCTCTATAGAACTTCCTATGACCAGTAGATTGGAGATTGATTGAGATAGCAGCAATGACGATGATGATGATCTGATGACGATGATCTAATGATGATGATCTAGAGAAGAAGACTTGTGTGAGAAGACCTATGTCGAGAAATACCTTCCTAGTTAAGAGGGAGTGTTGATGTATATGTAACTTTAGAATGTATTTCATATATGTATATTGTATCCCTACAGAGATGTTATTATTCCTCTGTACGGAAGTGTCGTCATTTGTATTTACAAGTGTCACAAGTGTCGTAACTTATATATGATGGGTTATTAGACCACCAAGTGTGGGGTTGGCCCTAAGTTGAGTTACCATGGGTTATTAGACTCTCCTAGAGAATTCGGCCCTGTTAGGTTATTAGGCAAGGCAAGTCAGTGTATAAATAAAGTGAGGATGTCACTCTATTTGATCATTCACTTACTCATCTATTCTCTCACTTGAGTGATGCGCACTAGTTGAGGAGGAGAAGCTGCTAAGGAGACTATCTCTTGTACTTGGGTTTTGTATCATCGCTCTTTCTATCTCTAAGGAAGTTGTGGGGTTTTTCACCTTCTTGGTTTTCCCTGAGGAAACTCTATGTCTATTGTATCTTGTGATTGATATGTTGTACTTGTTATTCTCTCAGATAAGATCCTAGATCATATTGAATTAATGCTCAAAATATAACACTTAGAAACCCTGAACAACTACCAAGTACAGTTTCCTTGACTTCTACTGACAACATGTCGACCTTACTGTGAATTTGCGGTAACTTGTTTCCTATCATCATTGACATGTCGACCATTGGCTGTCGTCTGTCAACATTGACATGTCGACTCTCGACCTCTTTCCTTCTGTCGACCGATTCGACAACTTCTGTTGGACTTGTTGACTGTGACAACCAACCTTCTCATCCACACTAGTGGTCATCAGCACTCCCTCTGGTCGGTCTCCTCATTTCAATCAACTTCGACTGATCTACCTAGGCCCCAATGCTCCTGCATCAGACTCCGTAGGTGAAAAAGAACTCGACTACTCCGTCAGTCTCCTAAACTCTTCTTTGGAAATCCATGTCACCTACTGCAACTCATCATCCTTCCACCACACCAAGTATTCTTTCCTTCGTGAACTGCGCGTATGCCCGACTTCACATTCCTCTATTACTTCTGCAATCTCCTCCTTAAGTCAATATGGAATCTGTGTTATCCAATCGATGTTCGACACTTTTGTGCTTCTGCTGCTTGAACCTTCTTCAAACTTGTACAGATATGAGACATTGAACATTGATGAAATGCTCAAGTCATTCGGCAGCTCCAACACATAAGCATTGTCCAAAATTTTATTCAGAATCTTACATGGTCCAATCTTTTTCAGCTTCATCGTGTTATAGGTTCCTATTGGGAATATCTCCTTTCCAAATGAGCATAGATCACGTCTCCTTCGCTGAACGACTGTAGTCTGCCCTTCCTGTCGGATCTCAACTTGTATGCTGCGTTGCTCTTTTCTATGCGCTTTTTCACATATTCATGAACTTCTTTCATGTGCTATGCGAATGATTCTACATCCGCACTCTTCTGGGTTTCTATCGGCAGCTCGACCAAATCCACCACTCCATGTGGGCTTCTTCCCTGAACAATTTGGAATGGGCTCAAACCTGTCGACCGATTCATAGAATTGTTGTATACAAACTCTACTTGCACCAACACATTCTCCCACTGCTTGGGTCTGTCGGTCGTCAAACATCTCAGAAGGTTTCCCAAACTTCTGTTTACCACCTCGATCTGTCGGTTTGTTTGCGGATGATATGCCGACCTAAACTACAACCTCATGTCCAGTTTCTTCCATAGGGTTCTCCAAAAATACCCCATAAACTTAGTATCTTTGTCCGATGTGATACTCTTCGGAAACCCATGCAATCTGACTACTTCTTTGAAGAATAGTACAACAATGCTTGTGGCATCACTTGTCTTCCAACATGGAATAAAGTGTGCCATTTTTTAAAACCTGTCGACTACAACATATATTGAGTCGCTCCCTTGCTGTGTCTTCGACAACCCTAGCACAAAATCCATTCTCAGGTGGTCCCATGGGGTATTCGGTACCAGAAACAGTGTATACAACCCCATGTTCTGACTTCTTCCTTTCGTCAACTGGAAAACTCTACATTATTGAACCCACTTTCTAACATCTGCCACCATCCCTGGCCAATAATACTTTTCTTCGACTAATGCCTTAGTCTTTTTTCTGCCAAAATGACCTACTAACCCGCCGCTATGCAATTCTCGGATTAGGTTCTCTCTTACTGATCCTCTGGGAATACACAACTAATTTCCCCTAAACATATAGCCTTCTTGGACAAAATAATCCAAGTATGGAGTCCTTTCGACACTCCAAGGTTCACGACAAGCTTCCCATGCTTTCGTAAAATTTTCGTCAGTAGCGTAATCTGTCTTCATCGACTCTATTCCTGTTGCTTGAATTGTCGTCGTGTTCATCAATGGAACTCTTCTGCTCAGCGTGTCGACAACCTTTTTCGACTTGCTCGACCTATGTCGCAACATGAACGTGGATCCCTGTAGGAACTCGACCCATTTAATTTTCCATTGATTTAAATTCAACTGAGTATTCAGATACCTCAACGCTTGGTGATCTGTGTATAACAAAAATTCCTTGGGAAACAAATAATGCCTCCACTTCTTCAATGCTTGGACAATAGCATAAAATTCCTGGTCATAGGCCGAATATTTCCGCTTCGCATCATCCAACTTTTCACTGAAGAATGCAATTGGTTGCCCCTTCTCGCTCAACACTGCTCCAATTGATATTCCACCTACGTCGCAATTGACCTGGAAAACTTTGTCGAAATATGGGAGTGCCAACACTGGGCTCTCAGTGACCTTTTCCTTCATTTTTTCAAAGCTTGTTGGGCTGCTTCCGTCCATTTGAACTCCCCTTTGCGCATGCACTCTATCAACGGTGCAAAAATTTGATTGAATGCCCTGATGAACTTCCTATAGAAAGTGGCAAGTACATGGAAAACCCTCACTCCAGTCACGCTTGTTGGTTCAGGCCAATCCAATATCGCCTTCACCTTTTCTGGGTCCATCACCAACCCTTTACCCGAGATAATGAATCCCAAGTATACCAGTTCTTCCTTCATGAAGAAACACTTTTGCCGGTTCACCATTAGCTTCTCTTCCTGCAACTTCTGCAATACCTTTCGAATACATTCCAAGTGTTCTTCCTTCGTTCGACTGAAAATCAGAATGTTGTCTAAGTAGACTACGACAAAATTTCCCAGGATTGGTTTCAGTACTTCATTTATCAATCGCATGAATTTAATGGGTGCATTAGTCAATCAAAATGGCATGACTAACCACTCACACAACCCTTCTTTTGTCTTGAATGTTGTCTTCCATTCATCTCCTTCACTAACTCGAATCTGGTTATAACCACTCTTCAGGTCTATCTTCGTGAAGTACTTCACTCCACTCAAACAATCCATCAAGTCGTCCATTATCGGTAATGGAAACCAATACTTGATCGTGATATTGTTGATAGCTCTAGAGTCTGTACACATCCTCCATTCTCCACCTTTCTTCAACGCTAATATTGCTGGTACCTCACACGGACTCAGACTCTCTCTGATCAACCCTTTGTCCAACAACTTATGGACTTGTTGATCGAGTTCCTGACCTTCCTATCGGACTCATCCTATGTGGTGCTTTGTTTGGGAGACTTGAACCTGGAATCAAGTCCATCTGATGGGATATGCTCCTTATCGATGGCAATCTCGTCGGTGTCTCATCGACTACTATGCTCTTGAACTCTTCGAGCATCTTTCCAACTTCGATCGGAATTTTCTCCTCCATCTTCTCCTTCTCGACACATGGTCATTTTGGAATGATAGCATAACACCCCGAAACCTTTTCCTCCTCCACAAGGAATTCTTTCGTTGAACACATCAGCACATGTTTCTCCCAAAATTTGCTCTCGCCTTGCTTACCGTCAGCTTGGTCCTCTGGTTTGAATTAAGAATCATCTGCATGCCATTCTTCCACACTGTGACTATGTTGGCTTGACCATCATAGACCATTTTCCGATCATATTTCCATGACATTCCTAACAATAGATGGCACACGTCCATTCGGATTACGTCACACAGTACACTGTCCTCTAACTTCCCAACCTTGAAGTTAATCAAGCACTGTCTGGTTACCTTCACATGATGTCCTTTGAAACCATGAGATCTTGTATGGGTGTGGATGTTCTTGACATTTCAACCTGATCTTTTCGATCACCTCTATCGACACAAGATTTTTAGTGCTTCCACCATCAACTATGGTATTGCAACGCCATTCTCCGATTCACACCTTAGTTCGAAAGATCGACTTCTGTTGTGCCGGCTCTTTCTCATCGCGTTTGTCTTCTTGAACCAACGTTCTGCTGACCATCATGCTTCAGTTCCTTCTTTTCTCCTCTCTACTGTTTTCGGATGTCGACGCTTTCCTCTCATCGACTTGCTCATCTCTTCGACGTCTGGGTTTTGACTCTTCTGCAAGATGTAGGTTCTTTGGGAATTCATATGCCTTGTTTCCCGCTCCACACCACTTATAATAGATTATGGCTAGTTTGTTAGCTCTCTTTCTGTCGGATGGAACACCCTGACCATACGCACCTCGACTGCTGTTCTCACGACTATCATGTCGGTTTTCTTGCGCTCTTTCCCTTGTCGTTTTCCCTTCTGCATGTCTACTATCTTTGACAGTTTCCTTTCTATAACCACTACTTTGTCCTTTCGCAGAAACAGTATCTGCACCCAGACCAGTCATTCGACCTCTGGTCACTGCGGATTTCCTCGACAATTTCACTTCTTCCTTCAGAGCTAACTGGTAGGCTTTGCCCACTTCTATCAATATTGACATGCTCAATTCATCTTGAATGACATACTTCAAGCCATTCACATACCTAGTGACAACGTCTTCTCCTTTGTCGATCTGGCCTGACCTTATCGACAATCTGTATGACTCTTCCAAGTACTCCTTCACGGTCATCTCCTTTTGTCGAAAGTTCTACATCTTCCTGAACAAGGAAATCACATAGTCGTTCGACAAGACCTTTCCTTTCAGCTTGGTGACCATCCTATCCCAAGACTTGATTTTCTCCTTTCCCTTCTTAACTCTGTCAACCTATACATTGTCCCACCACAATGAGGCATGACCCTTCAACCTCAGATATGTTGTCTTAACCCATGTAGGATCCCCGATTTGCTCTATGTCAAAGTATTTATCCATCTCTCTGAACCAGTTGGTCAAATCTTCTAGATCCAGACTTCCTGAGTAGGTATGAACGTCTATCTTGGTACAACCTCTCATCTCTGTCAGAAGCTTGATCAGTTTTTCCTCTGGTTCTTCTCCTTCGGCTTCCTGAGCTTCCACCTCTTCGACTACCTCGTCACTGTGGTCTAGCGCATCAGGAATACAACCACGCCTTTGGATTTCTTTGATCAATGCGACTTCATTTGTCAAAGTTTGCATTGTTCGGACACACTCGTCGAACATCTCACGATCAACCGTGACAACTGCGCCACACGCTCTTTGTCCTTTGAAATTAACACCTCTGTGATCCATTTTCAACCTTTGTTGAAACTCCCACTTGTCCAATTGCAACCAGAGTTCAACAAGTCATGTACAACTCTACCCAACCTCAGCTGGAGTTGTTCAACGCACTTGCAGTCTTAATACCACTGACATTCTTTTGCACGCAGGATTTTCTTCCTACTCTGATATAGCTATCCTTCTTCTCTTAGGATACTATAGCTCTGATACCAACTAACGCAAGGTGCCTTATCACAACAAGGTTCTTTCTTAACATTACACATGACACAACCACAATTCTCACACAAACAAGATGTTAAGTAGGATTCCAAAAGTGGCTTATATTACTTCTGCCAATCGGGTACAATGTGGAATAACTGTAGATACAAACAACTAACTATCGGTCGACCTCATCCATTTCAATACATAAATAACTACGGTGTGTTCTCTCAGTGTGTCGACCTCACCCTCTCCTGGTTCACTCCGAAACTCTAAGCTATGGATCGATCTCCTGTGCATTTGAAAGCTGTGTGACTATTCTCTCCAATCTACAGAACTTCTCCCCAAACTCTTCTCTGCAACTCCAACACAATGGAACTGTCCTCTGCTCTACTTTCACACACAAGCCTTCTACCCTGCTGCTGCTGTTCCCGAGACAACTGTGATCCCCAAGACATGCATCCCCTGTCAGCCAATCCTTCCACAATCCCGCAGACCTGCAATTATTATTTCCCCTATGGTGTTGCACAACCTTATCTACCCACAATAACTTCCATTAACTTCCTTAGCAACCCTGAATGGCTCCCAAGTACAATTTCCTTGACTTCTGCGCATCCTTCTAACATGCTATAGTAAACCATCACATCGGACATAATTTATGTCATCTTTGACCCACTTATCGGATTCACACTGCACTTAGGCTTCGCCAGTCCACCCCTTCCTCCTCGCTTGTCTCATGCCCAAACCTCTCAATGTCACGGTTTAACAACATGTCGACCTTACTGCGACTCTGCGGCAACTTGTTGCCTATCAACATTGACATGTTGACTATCGGTTGTCGTCTGTCGACATTGACCTGTCGACTCTCGACCTATCTCCTTCCATCAATTGCTTCGACTACTTCTGCTCGACTTGTTGACTTTGACAACCAACTTGCTCATCCGCACTAGTGGCCATCGGCACTCCCTCTGGTCAGTCTCGTCATGTCGATCAACTTCGACTAATCTGTCTAGGCCCCAATGCTCCTGTATCACCAATATGAGCCCCTTCGAGGTATTCTATGGCAGAAAGTGTAGGAAACCAGTGACTTGGGATAGCCCGGTAGACCGACTCATGCTAGGGCCAGACTTACTAAAAGACCTAGAACTGTTAGTCACCAAAGTACAACAGAACCTACAAGAGGCACAAGACCGCCATAAAAGTTATGCGGATAAGAAAAGAAAAAACACAGATTACCAAGTTGGAAAACATGTCTTCTTAAAAGTGAAGGCAAAGAGGAGCTCTTTGAGCTTGGGGCGATGCAGAAAGTTGGCCCCCATATTTTGTGGACCCTTTGAGATACTGTCCAAGAAGGGGCCAGTGGCTTATGAATTAGCCTTACTGACTCACATAAAAGTACATAATGTTTTTCACTCATCTTTATTAAAGAAATATGTCTATGATACTAATCATGTGATTGTTTGATCCTTATTACAGGTAGAACATGAGGGGGATTTTATGCCAAAGCCCCTTCACATATTGGAAAATAGGGAAGTACAACTTAGGAGGTGAACCATCATCAAATTAGAAGTGTAGTGGAGGCACTTTGGTCCTTTTGAGGCCACATGGGAAAATGAAACCACCATGAAGGAGGCTTATCCCTCCTTATTTCATGATTTCATTTCTAGTCCCTAGAACACTGGGACAATGTTGTTCTAAGCGGGGAGGGATGTAATATCTCGAATTTTGTTGATTATGGTTATTCTATATATTGTGTGTAATCCCCAATGCACATGATTTATTTTGATGATATATATACTAGGCGTAAGCCCCAATGCACATGATTTATTTTTTTTATATATGTTGGGCGCAAGCCCAAACGCACATTATTTACTTTTGTTAGATATATATATTGGGCATGGACCTTGATGGACACGACTTATTTTTATGTACTAGGCGTAAGCCCTGATGTACTTGGTTGATGTTTATTATGTGATTGGGTACAATCCCTAATATACTGAGATGACATTGCTATGTACTATGCAGAAGTTTCGGTATACATGATTTGACTTCTATGATGTGTTGGACATAAGCCTTGGAGCACATGGATTACAAGACTATGTGTTGAGCATAAAATCTGGAGCACATAGGTAACCCCAACAAATAAATGATTTAGTGTTGGGCATAAGCCTTGGAGAACTCCAACATGATGTTGAGCATAAGCTTTGGAGCATCGTATCTTTGGCCATTGTATCCTTAGATGTATCCTACAAATGCATCCTAGTACTAGTGTTGAGCGGGAAGCTTTGGAATTGCACTAGTGTAACTCCCATTTGAGAGTGTTGAGCATAAGCTCTGAATAGCACTCGAGGTTACTTTAATTAAAGGTGTTGATTTCAAAAGGCTCTAAGTAACATCAACCGCCATCATACTTATTCAAATTATTAATTGAATCACTATTTATTTCTCATCACGAACTGAAAGATATTGCCACGAAATACAAGGTAATCTGACATGCAAGAAAATCTAGGGCTACCTTTCCTAGTCAACCGAACAAACCCCACATGAGGCCTTGTTAAAGAATTAACCTAAACGAAGAAAGCATCAAATAAACAATTATGATGCATGGGTATTTATAAGATGAATAAATTAAATAAGTAAATCTTTTATATATGAAAATAAATATATATGTAAAGTTATTTTGAATTAATAAAGATAAAATATCTAAGTGAAGTCCACCTACATATATTAGAATAATATATATGTGAAGTAATTAAAAGGAAATAAAAGATAACAAAAGTTACTAAGTAAAAGTCTATATATATATAAAATTATATATATATATATATATATATATAATTTTATAAGTAGATAAATAAATTAAAATTGTGTCCTAAACTCAAGTAGGAACTAGTAAAAAGTTCCTAGTTATCAAAAAATGAGTAACATCTAAATATATTACATAAAATTCCAACTAAGAGTTATTTTCAAGAAAATGTATTAAAATATTTAGATAACTCAAGATAACCAAACTGTCCCTATCCAAAAGAAATCTATTTAAAGGTATAAGCCAAGAGAGGGAAGGATCTGATTTTTATTTCTGGATGAGTTCAGAGAGAATTCCAAACCTAGCATTTAGAAGCAAACAGAGATTAACTCCAAGATACCAGCAGCCTCATCCCTAGGTACTCTAAGTCTTCTTGCATGTTGGAACTAGCTCGAGGGTGATCCGATTTAGAACAAGGAACGGTTATGGGTAAAAGGTTCGGAGGAACGTGGCAATTCTGAGGTTATTTGGTTACCATTCAATAGGTCAGCTAAGAATATTTGTTTTCCATTAACTAGTGTTCGAAGTGTGCAGGTTTAAAAAGAGGTCCAATCAGTATAGTTTAGGTAAGAACTTATATTTTCATATGAAAGTTTCTTTTGTATTACACGCTAGAATGTATAAGCATGGTAAATTTCTTTATGATACTGTAAACTTCTCTTTATCAGAATTCTAGTTATCATTATTAATTCTGGAGCAAGAGCATAGGAATTGGCTCCCTGGGTTAAGCCTTAATCTATTCATAATGTTGAAAGTTTAATTATGCATAGTTGTTATTAACCATCAAACCTTTCTTCCTTTATAACTTTTCGATCTATCAGAGCTAGCCAAGCTAGCTTGTGCTATATCTCAGTCTTTTAAAACCACTATAAGTTTCCTTTTATTTAAAACAAGATTACGTTATAATCTTCAAAACCATGGAAGATTCGCAAGGTCATAATCCTAAACGAAGTAAGCTACTGTCTTAAAGTTTTTACAGCAAAGTGTAATGTCCCCAAAACGTAATTTTTTTCACTTATTACTAATAACTATAATTCAATACATGTTTTATTCAAATTAACTTCAGTACTGGAGTTTAAAATATGAGTTTCACCTAAAAAGGATTTGCAGAAGCGATTGTAAAAAACAGAGGGAAAACTATTTTGTTTAACTACATTGTATTTTAATGTATTTAACTCAGTTGAACTTCTAGTCTCGGTACTCGGTTGGAACTCCACAAGCTATTCTCAAACCTATATCTAGTTTAAATGTTTCTCCTTTTATAAGTTGAGATTATGTGTCAAATTTATGTCTAGTTTGTAATTCTGTGGAGACTGTAATTTCTCTTATAAACTTTATTGTTTGGGGGAGAAAGGATTTGGTGGTCAAGATGACCAGACTTACTTAGCATTTTGCTAAAGTCTATTTCATTCTCCATGTTCTTTGTGTAGGTGATTTATTTAGAGGACTAACTGCCTTCAAAAAACTCCACTAGCTATGTTTATCTCTATGGTTTGATTCATGTATGAACAAATGTAAATCTTGTAAAGAGCCTAGAGGTATGCACTATACAAATGTTGGTTGTGGAGCCAGATCTTCTAGTCTCATAGATGATATTGTATCAGCCGTGTTTGTACCCCAGTTTTATATGATATGTAGGTGGACTGTACAGTCACCCCAGCGGGGGGGTGTGGGGGGGCATCGCCCCCCCACGGGGTTCCAGCTGTTTTCGCCAGTTGTTTTGCGGGCCCATGGTTTTGGGTATCCCGTGGTATTTTTCCATTGTATTTCCCTTATAAAATAAAGACATTGTAATACGGCTAAGGGATGATGATGTATTAGGTTTTATGCATTGTAAAGATCTCTGAGATCAGGAGAGAGACTGTGAAACATAGAAGAGGAAGTGCAACGGTTGTGCTGCAGGTTATATCCCTTCACCTTGCTAGACGGTAATAATAATAAGGATTGGAAAAATTCAGTGTGGACGTAGCCCAAGTTGGGTGAACCACGATATATCTGTGTCTCTCTTGTAATGTGTATGTGTGATTATATTTGCATTTTTGTTTATTGTTATTGCTCTGCGATCATGTTTTTCAAACAACAAAGGGGTATATATCATTTTAATGCTATATGGTAAGATTAGTGGTATGTCATTTAACGAGTCCAACCTAAGGTTCTGTAAAAGTCGATGCTTGGGCTAACTATGGTTTTGGACCCACCCAAATGTAACACTTTGTAAATAAAATGCAAGAAACTCTCCCACTATGTGGAATGGGTCGTGAATCAGTATTTAAAGGTGTTTGGTAGAGAATTAATGGAGCTCTACGATAGTCCCTTGAGTGGAATTTAGATGGAGCATTGAGGGATAAACCATGGGGTTTCGAATGTCCCAAATCCTTGCTTATCGTTTTCCAGTTTGTTGAAGGGGGATGAAGAGCCCTACTCTCTATTCCCTGGAGGCGCTCACAATCAACTTTGTTTTGCACCTCAGCGTTGCTACTGACTTCTTCGTGGTATGTTTGCAAATGCCAACTCCTTACTTTCAACATTTCTATTCTTTCATCATAGGTTATAATGTTTATACTAATCGTGGCTTGGTTTGTGTTCGCAGGGGAACTGGTGGTAGCATCTCGAACTAACCTGGGTATCATGGCTATGGCGAATGAGTGGTAAGTCTGGGATTTCGTGGCCACCTCCTTCCCATCGAATCATAATGTTGGTTGTTTGGTTAAGTACTGCAAAAGCCTATTTTGAGTTGTGGATTCATTTGTTTATAAAAGAAATAGGTGGCTATGCTCTGTAGCGTGTTCTATGATGTAAATCCCATCATTTTGGCTGATTGGTAACCTATATGGCTGTTTAGTTTCAGAGGATGTTGGTCTTCCATTTTAGCACTCCAGGAGTTGTATAATCTTTTAATGGTTTACAAAGGTCCTTTTAAAGGTTGTCATGATTTGTAATATATGTTGTTCCTGTTGAAATGAAAAACCCTTATCTGAGCAAGTCGTAATGTTGGGTTTTGTTTTGTGTTATTACTATTGTAACAAAAGGTGATGAACAAGAATGTAATTTGGATAAGTGTTTGATGTTTTTGGTTTCGTTTTACAAGTATCAGTTTGAGACTTGCTTGCATTTCCTTTCTAAATGAAGTCTCTGTTAAATGTTTCGAATGTGTAGCATTCATATCTGTCAAGGTTTACGAAATCGTCTTACCTTTGTAATGTATTTTTTTTTTGAATTTTTGTTTGGTACTTATGGTATGGTTATGCTTTTAAAAGATGCTCTGTGTAGTTTTAAATGAAAATCTTATGAGACAGGGTTTGACCTTGAGACGCTGTGACTACCAAAATGGGTGAATGTTTATTTGAAAAGTGAATTCCGAATGAACGTTTTGTTTTCGATGTTGTGTTGTTGTGGTTACGTCTAAGTATGGGATTTAAATCTGATAAAAATGACACAGGAATGCTAAAAAACCTAGATAGGGAAGTCACATTTTGGAAAAGGGTTTCGATGTCCTGACCTTCATTGATTTTGTTCATTTATTTACTGAGTTTGACTGCATTGGTTTTGTGGAAAATTTTATGGGTCCTATCTCGTAACTCTGAACACGAAACTGTACATTAGAATGCTGAAATGTTTAACTAGTGAATTCGTGTTGATAGTTCTTTTTTCCTGGGAAATTTATATGTACAGTGGTTGTGTTTCTTTAAGCTATAGGTTTAATTATCTCAGCGATCTTGTTTGTGCTATGTTTGATGGGTAGTTTCGAAGCTTAAGCCTACATTATTTCTATTATCCAAGATAATGAATGAGTTAAACTACGTTTCAATTCATCGGTCTCATGATCCTGAGTTTTGAATCTTTTAAAAAAGTTAAACCCTAGCTTACTGTAATTTAATAATTTAAATGTACAGCAAGAGGATTGTTGAAAGAAATAATGTGGTTTCATTTTAAGTGGAGGTTACTATTTCAGGTGTCGATATTTCTAAATAATAGTTTTGACAATAGTAGTTCTACCTAGATAGGTTTATAGCACATGCTATCTAGGCTAGCTCTGCTAGATCCTTGAAACAATTAGGGCAGAAGCTTGAATTAAATAGAAAACATTAAATGAAAAATGATCCTAAAATGTAAACCCTAAGAGCCCATGCGAATTGGCCCTTGCTCTATAAAGGAAAATAAATAACATATTAATGTATAGAAACATGAATGCTGCATAACAATTCCTACTTTAAATTTATAAAGCTAATTAAACTGTATGGAAAATTGTAGTTCATACCTGGTTCTTGAAGCTTGATCTTCCCTTGCAAAACCTGCACACTCAAACACTAGTTAATGGAAAAATGTATGGACCTAGCTAACCTGTAGTATGATCTTTAACTGGATAACTTCGGGACTACCATGTTCCTCCCAACCATGACCCTTAGACCATTCCTGGTTCTAACTGAATCCCCCCAAGATGGTTCCAACATGCAATAAGAGAAGTAGAGGCCCTAAGTTAAGCTCCTAAATAAGATTTGGAAAGTATAGTAGGCTGCTTCATTTTTGCAGAATAATTCTCTTATGTTCATAAGAGAATGATTGTAGAAAAGATGCCCCCTCTCTTGGGATCTACCCTTTTTTATATAGGTGGGTTTTGTTTGGAATATAGCTATTTGAATAATAATATTTAGTTTTTAGATTAAATTTGAATTATAATATCTTTAAAAGATATTTTACAAATGATTTACTCCTAGTTTATCTAGGACCTTTATTTTGTTATAATTAGATGTAACATAAGTTAGCTCATAAATAATAATAATAATAATAATACTATTAATAATATTAATAGTAATAGAAAATATGAGAATTTTCCTTGCATAACCTTTATGCATTTTATTTATATAAGCAATCTTTTCTTTTAAGAAAATATAACAATACAACAAAATAGCCCTTTAGGGGCGGTTTTGGCTTGCAGGGGTCTTAGTAAAACCCCCCCTAAAAGTTTTTTCAGACCTTTGGAGGCGGTCTTTTAAAACCGCCCCTAAAAGTCATGGAAATTGGACTTTTGGGGGAGGTTTTTTTAAATCTGCCTCCAAAAGTCTTGAAATTTGACTTTTGGGGGTGGTTTCTGGAAAGTCCCCCCTAAAAGCCCAATTCTCACAACTTTTGGGGGTGGTTTGTCAAAACCCCCCCTAAAAGTCATGAGAATTGAACTTATGGAGGCGGTTTTTTTGGAACCCCCCTTAAAAGTCATGAGAATTGAACTTTTGGAGGCAGTTGTTTGAAACACCCCCCCCCCCCCCTAAAAGCCCAATTCTCATAACTTTTGGGCGAGTTTTGCCAAAACCCCCCCTAAAAGTCATGAGAATTGAAATTTGGGAGGTAGGTTGTTTGGAACCCCCTTAAAAGTGTTAATGTATATGTAACTTCAGAATGTATTTCATCTATGTATTATTGTACTCCTATAGAGATGTATTATTCCTCTATATGGAAGTGTCGTCATTTGTATTGACAAGTGTCGCAAGTGTCGTAACTTGCTGTGATGGGTTATTAGACCACCTAGTGAGGGGTCGGCCCGGATTAATGGGTTATTTGATCATCTCATTATTCACTTGTACATCACTCAGAAAGTGGCGCACTAGTGGAGGAGGAGGTTCAGCTGCTAGGAGGACTATCTCTGTGTACTTTGGTTGTAGCATTACTCTTTCTATCTCTGAGGAAGTTGTGGGGTTTTTCACCTTTATGGTTTTCCCCAGTGAAACTCTATGTGTATATTGTCTCATGTGATTGCTTGGTGTGATTGATATGCATTGTTATACTTGATATGTTGTACATGTTATTCTCTTAGTAAAGATCCTAGAGTATATTGAATTAATGCTCAAAAATTAACAAAAAGTCACGAGAATTGAACTTTTGGAGGCGGTTGTTCGAAAACCCCCCCTAAAATCCCAATTCTCATAACTTTTGGGGGTGGTTTGTCAAACCCCCCCCCCTAAAAGTCATGAGAATTGAACTTTGGAAGCCGGTTTGTTTGGAACCCCCTTAAAAGTCATGAGAATTGAACTTTTGGAGGCGGTTGTTTGAAAATCCCCCCCTAAAAGCCCAATTCTCATAACTTGTGGGTGGTGTTTTTCAAAACCCCCACTAAAAGTCATGAGAATTGAACTTTTGGAGGCATTTTTTTTGGAACCCCCCTTAAAACTCATGAGAATTGAACTTTTGGAGGCGGTTTTTTGGCATTGAACTCATGAGTATGCCTATGAATTTTTGCATGTAACCATGACATATGAATTGAGAACCATGTCTAGTATTAGAAAGAGAAAAATGTCTATCATATCTCATTTGTAGGCTAATGATTCCCATATGGAGGGTATGTGTGGCAGTTTGAGGGCTTGAAAATGGACCATGAGCTTAGAGAAAATTGTTATGACCTACGACCCTTATTTAACCTTATATCATAACATGGGCCTTGAAAATCATCCCTGGCGTGCCCTTCCTCAAAATGGTGAACATATCTCGCATATAGGCTAAGACTCCCCATGTAGGCCTTGTGTTATAATCTAGGCCTCCATTCATGGGCCATGATCCCCAAGGTAATTCATATGGCCTTGTACCCGAAAACCTTGGTCCATGGCCTAGGGATGAAATCCATACTTGGTGTGCCAAACCTCAAAGTGGCCAACATATCTTACTCATTGGCTAAATATTTCCTATGTAGTATATTGGGCCTTTGAGGTGGTCTACGGCATCACACATGACCCATGAGCCCCTTACCCTTAGATGTTATGTTTTGAATTGATAATATGGCCCAATCAATGATAACCATTCTGGGTCGCATAGAGCTTGAAATGGCCATTTCTTGCTTGTAAGCCAAATATTTCCCACATAGAGATGATGTTATGGACTAGGGCCCCATTTGTGGGCCTCGATCCCTTGAGGAAAATGTTATGGCCTAGGACTTTATATTTTTACCCTAAAACATGGACTAGGCCATGAGATCCATCCTTAGTGTGCCAAACTTGAAATGAATACTATATTCCACTTAGATGATAAAGATTCCCTTTATAGGGCTTGCATGGTTGACATATGCCTATTAATGTCACATGATCCCTAGAGAAAAAATGGCCTAAGGTAAGGTTGATGCAGAAGAATTATCCTTGCTTACATGGCATATTTGGATGTGTGAGGTTTTAAGTTTAATTAATGTGTCCTCCCACCTTGTAAATGGTCATCTTTTTCCTTGTATTCGCCCCTTTTCCTTGACAAATTAATTACATATTACATTATTTTACTCCCTCGAATTCCTTACTAGTCATGTCTTCAACAAACGAAGGTCAATGTCTAAACTATGATGATAATCTTAAAAGGTACCATGATGGAATGCCCTCACCGTTTGGAAATTTTTGTTGGTAATTGTAACTGGTATGTCAAATCCACTCCAAGTATCTATTAGGTCGACATAAAAAAACAACAAGACCAATGTAAGAACATCTCTCCATGCTTGAAACAATGCATATCTCCATTGTAGCATTCTTTTAAACAATTTTTGAGCCTCCTTGATTTTCCCAATCTATATGCAATCCCAAATCACAACATTCCACGAGACAACATTATTCTCAAGCATGTTATTAAACATTGTTGAGCTTTGTCCATCCTACCATTATGGGCATATTTCATATGCATTATAGTCCACAAAATGGTGTCTCATTGAGACATTCTATAAGCCACGTGATGAGCATATTATAATCAACCCTCCACACCAATTGGTCCAAGTGAAGATGGCATTGTTTGGAAATACATCCAAAAATTATCAATGCTCTAAAAGGTCCCAGAGAATCTAGCTTTCTGCATCCAACCTTTACACTCATCCTTTCTTTTCAAAGAGGGACTTTGTTGTGGTTAGGCCATATTCTCTAATGATTCAATGCTCCTAACTAGGGAGGACCTTAATCGTACTTAAGATTTCCAAACATTAATCTAGAATTTTTTCAATGATCAATGAACCCATATACATTAGTTATATTTCCCTTTACCCTTGAGTCTAAAGTATAAATCATTAGTCATCTATCAATAGGTGGTAAGTTGGTTTTCTAGATCCATGTTTATGGGATCCTACATCATTACCATAACTCTTGAAAATCCTCTCAATCCTCTAGTCGAGCAATCACATCCTCCCCATATCATTTTGGTGAATTTATACATGTTATACATTTTGCATTTTGTTTATTGAATAAACACTAAGTCTAGTTTTTCTACTCTTATTTTGTTTTTCAAAATGATTTGTTTCTTAGGTGCATTATTACCCCTTATGTTCCACAAGAGAATTTTCATTTAGAAGGCCTAGGCGTTTGAAGAAATGCCTACTTAAGTGAGGTTGTTTGTCTTCGGTTAATTAATTGCTCCCTTTTCTCCTTCAAGTTATCATTGACAAGTTTCTCACCTCGTCCCAACTTAGATTTTGTCAATTTTGTGGGATTTGTGTCTATTCATGATCATTTCTTATGGGAACTTGACAATCCTTCAACAATTCTATCCTCCCAATTCGATTTATCATGTGCTAGTGCAGATTCACCAGTTGCTAACTTGAAAGGGAAACTATAAATGTTTTTTTATAATGCAAGGATCATAACTCCATGTCCACTTCTTCCACATCCTCCTCATCCTCTTGCATTCAATTCTAATTTATATATCTTCTTTATGCTCTCTTTTCCCTTTTTAGTATCAAGTTCATTTGCAATATTACTATTTTACCATTGCCACAATCTCATTCCTTATCCTTTGTTGACTCCATTTCCTCGGTGTGGTTTCTGTCTTAAATTCATTCAGTTTCATGTATATAGCCTCTTATTTGGTCTCCTAGTTATTTTTTCTTCCTCCTCCCCTCCTGGGATATGATTTTGATATGTTGTTTGATTAGTGTGTATTGTATCCTTCATTATTGATTTCTCTTTAGTTTCATTATGATCTTGATTGTCTTCTTTATTTATTCCTTAATATTTATATCCCTCCTTCTGCATTTTCTCATGATTATTCACCTCATGAGTGAGTTTAATGAAGCAAGGGATCTTGGTTTGGGTTTCTTAGTGGCACCAACTTCCCTTTCCTCTAAACTACTACTCAACCATCGCAGTTCCTATTTCCATTCTCCTCCACTTGCACATGTTTAACATTAAGGGGTTTGTCCCATAGTTAATGGAAATGCTAATTCCATTTTATGTTAGTGAAAAGGGATATTCTCATAGTCTAGATTTTGGACCCATCCATTGTCCATATAGTCTAGATTTTGGATAATGACTTGAGAGAGTTGTCTCCTTCAAAGGTACAGTTTTGAACTTTAAGAATTCCTCATCCTAAATGTCACTCTACTACTTCTTGTTGATGGTGGTCATCCCCTTCATCTCGGTGATTTCTTTCCTCCTTGTCCTTTGCTCGACCCAAGGTATTGAGGATTCTAAAGGATTTGATTGAGAGTTATTCTTTAATTCTAGATATAGGTACCATACTAATTGGAAATTCCAGCCCTCATTGAAAGCTAAATTTGGATTCGACCTAAGTCTATCTATAATTTTAGATCACCCTATTGAGTTTTTCCTTGATCCTTCTATCCACATATAATAAGTAAACATTATTTCCTCCCTACCTACCTAGGTCATCATTGATCATCTTCAATGGTTCCATACCATCAACAATTTATCATCTACCGAATTTACCAAGCATCACCTATGGCATTTTAGCCTCAAAAGTTAGAAGCATGTGCTGAATTTAGATAACCGTTTCTCTAGACAATTTGAAAGTGCTCTCCTCTGGATATTAGAGACTTGGAGCTACTAATTTTAGTAAGATGTTATTTTCAATTTTTCATAAATTTGATCATAATATAAAAAAAAAATTTAATGAAAGTCTCCCGTGTTTTTTCTTAAACATGAAATTGTTTTTGTTATTTTGATATTGAGATAGCTTTTAACACTCGTGAATGACAAAGGAATGGGTTTAGACTCATGACTAACAAAGGCATGTAAACAGGGTTTTGTTATGGGAGGCTCCCAATCCCACTTTGTACACTTCCAATACTTCCAAGTTACAATTTATAGGTCTTGTTCCTAAAATCTTTTCAAGTATCTATTCACATTTTTTTGAAAAATATTTATTTGATATTACTCATGGGAAAAAAACTTCTAAACAAGCTTGAATTATTATCCATTTATAGCCAAGGGAAAGTGAATGGGAAAATGAAAGCAAGAACCAGGAATTGGTTGGGAATTGAACAATGTATCACTTCGCTGTCTCTATATTAAGAGAACTTGTGTCCAAAAAATAGTGTTACTAGAAGAATTTTATATATTCAAATGTTTACATTGTTCTATTTTTATGAACTTAAAATAAATGAACTACCTATATTAGGAAACTAAATTCTTTCTTTTATGAATGAAGTAAAACAAAAGAAAAATATTGTATCAAATTGTATTCAAAGTGCATCATGGATAATACATAGAAAAATCCACTTTCGTGAAGGATTCGCTGCAGCTTGGTATATGCAAGTTCGGGTACAATAATAGTTGAGGAATCCGAAACAATCCATACCTTTGAAAACCAACCTTATTATTCTTTTTTTGACAAAGGAAGGAGAGAACATCATAGTACAATGCCGATTGCAATGTGTTTTTTAATGAATCGCTTGTCAACTGGCATATTATATTTATCTGGCCTTCTAACTCAAGTCCTTTGGAACAAAATGTCACAATTTCAATTACACCATTGATGCAGCATGTTAACCTTGAAAAATTTTGTATGTTGCATTATATGTAGCCTGACACTAACCTTTGGAAAGGATTCTATGTTCCACCTTTTGTTTGTTTCCTAATTTTATCACTTAATGTACACCAAATGCATAATGTCAACACATTTACTATTGAGTTGCGTGTGCCACTATTAGTAGTTTGTTTTGTTCCACCCTTGATTTTCAGAGTGCATGATCAACGAAAAACATGAGTAAATGAGTCTATTGTTATCTTTTAATCAAAAATTAATCTCCTTAATAAAAACACATCTTTTAATTGAAAACTAGAATGTCACAATTTCAATTACAATGAAATTTGGTTCAACCAATGTCTAAACACACTCTACTAAGAAATTTATAAAAAAAATTCTACAAGGTGCGTGGGCACTTCCTACAATTTAATAGTGGAAGATTGAAATATTATCATTAAAAGTTGTATCAAAATGACCAAGATATCTCACTTGTATACTAAATGCTCCTTATTTAGAGCTCTTGTGGAGGAATTGTGCACCACATATGACCCATAAGTCCCATAGAAAAAATTTATGTTTTAAGACCCCAAATTTTGGTCCTATAACAAGGAATGGACCTCAAGAATCATGTGCATCCCATGAATCCATTAGGTCGTTAGTATCACCATAGAATCTAAGTTTTGGCCCTAAACCTTGGAAAATACTATGCAAACAATCCATGGTGTACTTAACAATATTAAAATGAGAATCATATCCTACTTGCAAGCCAAACATATCCTAGATCCTAGCTTGATGCCATTCGTAAAGACCATATGATCTATAGGAAAATGTTATGGATGAAGACTTCGATATTTTTACCTTGGAATAATCTATAAGAACAATTTATCATGTGCCAAACTTGAAATGGCCAACATATCCCATTAACATGAAAAATATAATATTTTTAGGGCCAATGCACATGTTATGGTATAACACCCTTAATTTTTAGCATAAAACTATGCCCTATTCATTGATAGCCACTATTAATTGAAACCTAGAAAAAAAATCATATCCCACACATGGGTTAAAGATTCCCTATGGTGGGTATGTGTGGTGATTTGAGGATTGCACATGGACAATATCCTGCTTGCATAGCAAAGATTCCCTATATGGGCACTATCTAATTCCCTAAGGCCTTGTGCATAGTCCATGAGTTATAGGAAATTTTTATGGTGTAAGAATCTATATTTTAAAGTGAAACAATGGATTAGGGAATTATAACAATCCTTAGAGTGCCAAACCATTAAATTAGCACCATACTCCTTTTACATGGAATGGCTTCTAGAAACTAGCCCTAGTGGCTCAATCCTGTAAATGCATAGGACATCTAACTCATATGCTAAATATACCCTATGTCAGGCCTATATGGTGCTTTATGACATCATCCATGGCCCATGATCCCTAAAGAAAATTGCATGGCCTTAGACCATAGTTTTCAACCTCAAACCATGTACTAGATCCCAATGAGCATCCATGGTGTTATAAATCTTA
Organism: Larix kaempferi; assembly: GCA_027924585.1. Classification (NCBI taxonomy): domain Eukaryota; kingdom Viridiplantae; phylum Streptophyta; class Pinopsida; order Pinales; family Pinaceae; genus Larix; species Larix kaempferi. The sequence goes on along the minus strand of BSBM01000940.1, from coordinate 6,339,843 downwards.
ACATAGAAAACATAGCATGCTCACGGGGTAATAATAGCAATATGTTGAGGTTTCCTCGCCTCACCACGGTCAAGGATCACCTTTTTTCTTGGCAAGTCCACATGCGACACGGATACATTACCTTGTGGAAGTCACTGTGCGGCCTATGACAGGTTCCTAGGGCATTACACTACGTCATTTAAAAGGAGGAGGTTTCTCATTGCATTCTACCCCAATTCTATCCACCCACTTTCCTTAGCAAATAAGTATTGGTGCCCATAATATTGTAAGGATGGGTGGAAAGGGGTTTAAGTTGGAAGGTCCTCAGTTTTTTTCTTCACAAGGCCGTAGGTAGCAAGGCACCATTGTATTTTTAAGTTCATGGCTTAGCCTATGGTAGGTTCTTGGGGCATTGCATGATGTCGTTTAAAATGTGGAGGGTTTCTTCGTCATTGTTTTCCTCATCATCATAATCAATGTTAAAATGCATAAAATAAAACCTACAAATATGTTAAAAACCTAAATAAAAACAAAATTAAAAAAATGTTAAAACCTAAATTAAAAATTACATTTGAAAGTTAAACTATAACCTAGGTTAATAATAATTTAAAAATTATTTTAAATATTTTTATATATGTTAAAAACATATAATAAAATAAATGACAAATATATCGAATCTATATTTAACATAACCCACAATATTTAATTTAAAAACACATATGAAAGTCTTCCTGCGCTCCCAATTCCAAAACATTGATCACTATCACTCTTAGTGTTAGTAGGTGAAAAGGAAAGCCTGCACATTCAGTCTCATTCCAGCTGTGTATAGAGGGTCAAGTTCATCATGTAAGGGCATTTCTAAGTTTCCAGAGTATGGGATGAGGGCACAAATTTCACTAATAAAACGCAAAGAGTAAAAGGGGGTGTGGCATTCATGTTGAAGACTGATTTGATTAAGAAAAGAGGGAAGCATATTACTTTTAAGAGGACGAGTTCACTCCCTGAGGTCTTACCCTTCACTGTTGAGGTCGTATTTACTTGCAGAGGAAACACACATTCTGAAGAGGGGCCGTGTCACCTGCCAGAGGGGATGCGACTTGATTTATGTGCTAAGAATTTGTTGTGTGGGCATTGTCTCATCAGTACTGGGCCAATATTCCATTGTGAGGACCGTGTTTTTCAGGTGGGAAGAGCGTAGACCTATTGAAGAGGACTTTCAGGCAGAAATAACTTGATATTTTCATTGCTGGGCACTTTGGAGGAGAACCATCACTTACAAGAGACCCTAATGGCACTTCAGGGCAGAGGGTAAGCTACTACAACCATCCTTAGACTTGTCACTTGTTTCCATCATCTAGAGCAAGTCAGATCTATGTTTTCAATTCATACATCTAATTAAAGGTCAGTTTTAATATATTATATCAGTCAGATCTTAGTTTGTCTATTGCCATAAAATATATCATATTTGTATGTTGGAACAATCTTGAACATATTTCATTGCAAAATCCCATTGAGAACACAAGTCAACAAAAAAGCATAAAAAATGCATGTGAATACCTTGAATTAACTTGGAAAAGATACTAACTCAAAAACAACTTGGCCATACTTGAAATGAAACTCTAGTGCAATTGATTGAGTGAGTGCAACTGACTTAAACCAAGGAATGGAGAACAATCAATTGAGCGACTATGAAAAAATCCACCAATCCGAGCCCAAGGTGAATGAGTCGATGCCTTGAAGAAAAAATTTATTTGAATTTTGTAAACATTTTTGACACTGCATGGTAGTTTATATTGTTGAGAATACCTCTTTATGATTGAAGACTGTTGCAATGAATTGAGTAGTACCCTAGCAAAAAACTGAAGTAATAAAGTATAGTCAATGAACAGACATGACCTGAAGTTGTTGAAACATCAACTTGTTGTGAACGGAGCTAGAACAGGGAGTGTGTGATGCTTGGACCATTCCCAGTGAGTGATCTCTACCTACAGTCCAAGAATCTCTCAAGCATAAGTGTATCACCCAGTGATGAATCAATCCTCTAGAAAGACTTGGCTTGATTTTTTTATTGGCTTAATATTGCTCCTAATTTATACCAAATGCTTGAGTGGGAGAACTGTGGGTAAAACTATTGGATTAGAAGCAATAGACCAAGTTTCAAACCTCCTTGGTGCATTATTTTGTTCATTGAATTTTGAGCAAGTTGATACTTTTTGGATTGTGAACCAAGTACTAGAGATCCAGAAAGATTTTTTGACCAAGTCAAAAACCGACCATTAGTGTGTTGACTCTCTGAAAATCCAATAAAAGCGGACTTGAAGTATGTTTGAAGGGAAAGGATGGATACCCTTGATGAAAAAATAATTGTCTCTTGAGTCTTGAGAGATTCCATGCAGAGAAAGAAAGGAGGAGGAAGCTTATATTCTAGGAAGACACCATTACTAGGTTGAATGCATATTTTTCTCGACTTCATAATGAAGTTGTCTATTTTATGATGCTATTGTATCTTTATAGGTTACTGGTACTCTGTTGCAAATAGAAAATAGAAGGCTTGAGTAGTGGTTTGATAGGTTGGAGGAAACCAATACCCAAATGGAGGAAAAGTCCAATTTCTCACACATCTCAATTCACTTCTGGCTTATTAATGGCACTTATGGGTAACCCGACCATGATTCTCTGGAATCATCCATGGTAATTGTTGGCCCGGTTTTGCAACCAGGCTTAGTGCTATGGGCACCTACTAACTAGTAGTAGCAGTTTCAATAGAAATAAAAACAAGAAACTAAATAAACAATACTTTTCATGGATCTAAACAAGAATCTAAGCAAATAATGTAAACATTTCAAAATCAAGAACAAGAAACATAATAAATAATTTTTTGTATTGAAAAGTGGGGGGCAAGCAAGTGCTTGCGATATTACCTTCAATGGTGAAGGTTGATGTTGAGCAACTCCCAAGATGAGTAGCTCCAAACTCCAATAGGTCTCTTTCTCCAAGGTTGCTTCAATGGCCAAAAGTGCTCAGGGGAGATTTCAGCAGCATAAGGATGAGATAATGGAAGGATCTGAAATGAGGAGCCCCTACCACCTTTTTATAGGTTTTGGTGGTGAGGAATACCATTTGTGGTTTTGTGGAAACCAATGGTATTGACCAACATGGTTTAGGTAATTTTCCCTCCTTTTTCCTTTTTTGAATAAAAATAATATTTTAATTCCCTTTTTAATATTTTTGGGAATTTGGACCCTTTTTGAGGGTTTTTTATGATTTTCTTGGAAAAATAATCTTTTTTAATGGAAAAAGGGGTGTACTAAGGTCTTTTGGTGACCTTTTGTTGGTTTCAGAGGCTCAGATGGTGGAAAAGTGGACAAATGGGTCATGTGAGTAAGGGAATGAGCTAGTGAGCACTTTTTGGGTGTTAACAGATTGCCCCCTGATGTGTGAGGGCAGGAGCTCATCGTATGGCCGATAGACATCATAGTTCTTTTGTCCTTTTTTCTGGGGTTTAGGGGAGAGAAGAGACCGGTTGGAGACTGGAGCCACGGCCCTTGGAAGCTGCAAAAACAAAAAATATTACATGGCCTCAATATGAATGAGGTATAATCTCTGATAAAGGACGAGGCGGGCATTCCCATGCTCGTATCAAGACATATACAAAACAATTAGTCCCAAGAAGGGGGATCTAATACGTAAAGAAATATACTGGTACATCATAATGGTCCAGAGGGGACATTATTGTGGGATATACTCATGATCATGGCTGATCTCAATAACTGATACACTGGAATAACTGAGGAACTGCTGAAACTGAAGGTGTCCAACGCAACCCTGTATACTCGAGGGAGTATAAAACTGGGGTACATCTGAATACTGTCGTCATACGCAACCCGGATATGTATAGAAAAAATGTAACTGGTTGTAGCCATAGGTAGACTCTCAAATGTGGAGGAGTCAGGTGGTATCCGGGGTCTTCGACTAATAATTGAACGGACCAATACCCTGTGCGAGTCTCAACGATGCGATCAAGGTGTTGAAGTCGAGCATGTGAGAAACAATCATTCGGAGAGGCAGTAAGGATTCCTCTCGAAATGATTCGTAGGAACTCATCATAGATGGTTAATGAGTCCAAGACACAGGGACCTCTAGGTCTATCCTCTGGAATCAATGTGGTTGTCGTCGACAGAGGGAGACCAGCAACTAACAAGGCAATGATGTTTCCTTGATAGGAGTACGAGGTGTATAACTGAAGTGATGTAGTACTGCTGGTAGGACTGACATACTTGTGGGGATGGGAAATAACTGGGTCAAAAAATGGGTAGACTCAAACTTCCTCTGTTCAGAGCATGATGACATGGTTGACCTGGCAGCGTAGGGAACTGTCTTGTAGGTGCAGCGATCATAGCTTGTTTTTAGGGACTGAAGGGTATTACTGACTCCGGGGGGGTGAAGCTGATGGTAGCTGTCGAGGGAGTTTCAGGGTGACATACTGCAGAATACTCTGAACAAAGGCAACCAGGATGGGGAAGCTGCTATGTGAGTAGATATGATCTGTCGTGGCGCCAAGAGGCACCATTCTTCCTTCTTCGTAGTTTTAATGAGCTCCAAGAAGGGATAAAAGTGTGCTCTGAAATGGTACGGTCCTGTGGATTTTGTGAGCCCAGGACGGCGCATGCTCATGGTTGCTATCATGTTTAGAGAGTCTGAAAGCGGTAAGTGGACTCTATTGGTGTTCTTTTTCGTAGTTTAGTCTCCAAGGCCCGAAAAAGGATAAAATGATGCGGATGGAGAACTCTTCTAGCCGATGTGACTAGAGTATACCTTTTTCGTAATTAGTCTACGAGGTCCGAAAAAGGGGTAAACTTATACCAGGTAGACGCCCTTTCAGATACGTTTAGCGAGCATGAAAGGAAGCAAGATTGCTCGGCGATCTTTTCATTGTTTTAGGAGTCAGAAAAGAGCTTAACAGAAACTCCCTAAGTGCCTTTTTCGTAAAAAAGGGGTTGCTCGGCCCGAAAAAGGGATAAAATTATACCGAACAAAAATGGATTGATGAGGGCGAGAAGAGTTCTCAAGCATCGTCATCTGTGCGGAAAACTGGATCCGGTGACATAAGACACATCGAAAACGGAGAACGGCCGATGTGGCACGCAAACCGAGGCGACGAGGGGGCGTGGAAAAAATGCCCGGAAAATCTAAAGGTGAGAGCGAGAAATGGTCTCAAGCATCATCACGAGCGCGGAAAACTGAATCCGGCGATATAAGACACATCGAAAACGGAGAACGGCCGATGTGGCACGCAAACCGAGGCGACGAGGGGGCGTGGAAAAAATGCCCGGAAAATCTATAGGTGAGAGCGAGAAATGGTCTCAAGCATCATCACGAGCGCGGAAAACTGAATCCGGCGATATAAGACACATCGAAAATGGAGAACGGCCGATGTGGCACGCAAACCGAGGCGACGAGGGGGCGTGGAAAAAATGCCCGAAAAATCTATAGGTGAGAGCGAGAAATGGTCTCAAGCATCGTCACGAGCGCGGAAAACTGAATCAGGCGATATAAATAAGACACATCAAAAACGGAGAACGGCCGATGTGGCACGCAAACCGAGGCGACGAGGGGGCGTGGAAAAAATTCCCAGAAAATCTAAAGGTGAGAGCGAGAAATGGTCTCAAGCATCATCACGAGCGCGGAAAACTGAATCCGGCGATATAAGACACATCGAAAACGGAGAACGGCCGATGTGGCACGCAAATCGAGGCGACGAGGGGGCGTGGAAAAAATGCCCGGAAAATCTATAGGTGAGAGCGAGAAATGGTCTCAAGCATCGTCACGAGCGCGGAAAACTGAATCCGGCGATATAAGACACACCGAAAACGGAGAACGGCCGATGTGGCACGCAAACCGAGGCCACGAGAGGGGCTAAAAAATGGTCAAAAAATGGACCCCGTGAAAACGGGAAACGGAAGGAACCTCTATGAAGTTCTCGATGTGCTGATCCCAACGGTACCAACGGTTTAAGAAATGGACTTCGTATGACACCGCAATGGTTGTTTGAAATTTGTGGAATTTCTATAAATAGGACGTGGGGCCCAATATGACATGTCATTGTTACGTGCGAGTTTGATAGAGCTGTCAGAGCTTTTTCTTGATTTCCGGGAGATTTCACCGTTGGTTTTCGATTTAGCGAGTTGCAGGTAACTCTATTCGCCTTATCTTTGTCAATTATGTCTTTTTTGTTTGGCGGTGGGCCCCCGAAGGCCGCGAAACTCTACGTTGACTCTCCAACGTGGAACCGCGCGGGTTTCGGGGCTGAACCCGCGATGAACCGCGCGGGTTTCAGGCTCACAGTCGCGATGTTCATCGCGACTGTGAGTTCGGAACCCGCGATGTTCATCGCGTGTTCATGGGTGACAGTCGCGATGTTCATCGCGACTGTCTGGTGAAAACTCGCGATGTTCATCGCGGGTTTTTTCATGGAACCCGCGATGGTCATCGCGGCTTTTTGTGGAAAAGCCGCGATGGGCATCGCGGCTTTTTGTGTAAAAGCCGCGATGGGATTTTTTTTTTTTTTTTTTTAAATTTTTTATGCTGGGGCTAAAAATTTCCTGTGTTTTCTTGGCAGGATGTTGCGGAGAGCTCAGTCCGTGTGGCGGGAGAGAGAGATTGATGCCGAGATCATGTTGAGGATCGAGAATGATGGAGGGGTGAGACAGACCCTAGCCATGAGTGGACTCTTGAAGTTCGCTCAGATACCTCCTATCCGTTCAGTGAGGAGACTCCTGAACAAGCTCGTGCAGTGGTGGGTGCCGGCAGAGGGTGCCTTCATTATTGGTGGTGAGAGGTTGGAGATTACTCTCACTGATGTATATTTTTTGACTGGTTTGCCTCGCTTGGGTGAGGTGGGTGATATTTCTCCGAGGTTGCCTCCAGGTGTGGATATGGAGGACCTCTTACAGACCTTCTGTGGGGATGACGCTGTTTTGGTAAACAGCTCTATTAGTCTGAAGTTACTACGTGAGTGGGATATGCGGGCTGTTGGTGCCTGTGTTCTGAGGGTTTTGGGTGCTGCTGCACCACATCGTATGTCTGGGGGGCAGACGATGATGGTGGACTCCGTTCTACGGGGTACTTACTACGCCTGGGATCAGATGTTCTTGGCCGGTGTCCGGAGAGATCTGGACAAGGCCGTGAGAGAGGGAGGTGAGTTCTGTTACACCTCTTTTTTATGCTATTTTTTCTTTGAGCGGGTGCCGACCTTGTGGCCACACGTACCCGTTCGTGCTGGTCTTCCTAGTGAGCCTCGTATGATGAGGTGGGGGCAGATGATGCCCCGTGCTGGCGGTGGTATCCGTGGCTTCTTCACAGAGGACTTTTACCAGCAGTGGGAGCAGATGCCACTGGTGATCGAGGATTATCCATACGCCGGCATGGACTACCGGGGAGACCCAGAGATGCCACGTGCCCCAGGACAGGCCTGGAGCTTAGACGGTATGTTTTTGTGTATTATGTTATGTTATATCATATGTATTATGATTGATCATGATGATATCTGTTGTATAGTATCTGATGGTTTTACTTTCTTTGTGCAGATATAGGTCCAGTACCACCACCTGACTATGTGGCTCGGCAGGGGCGGGCGATGGTGGTTGCTCGTCCCCCAGTACCTGTACGTCCTCCTCCTGGTGGAGGATATGCAGCCCGTGGGCGAGGGGTTGGCCCTCACGACGATGCTATAGATGGTGTCTGGCGGACTCTAGCCCGGATCGTAGATGGGCTCCCCGAGGATGGCTGGAGGGACCTTGATCGGGACATTTTGCAGGGATGTCTAGGTGCGCCGCCTGAGTGGCAGTCACTTTTGTTGAGGGTAGCGGTGTTTGTTGCGAGACACGGGGGTGGTAGAGGAGATGCTCCGACAGGGCCGGCTCAGGGGAGGATACGTCTGAGGGACGATCCAGCAGGGCCAGCAGAGCGGCGAGTTCGGGGTCGTCCTGACCCGGCTGGGCCGGCGGAGGTGGAGTCGGAGGAGGAGCCGGAGGAGGAGCCCGAGGATCCGCACGATCCAGATGAGTAGACATCATTGTTGCCCCCAAATGCTTATGAGCATATGGGGAAGCATTTTTTGTATGACAGATGTATTTTTTGTATATCGAGTGCTGAGGGCACTTATGACATGTAGACTATTTGATTTGTATATATATGTGGATATATATTTTAGATCTATTGTCGTGTATGCACGTGGATGCACATTGTCTTTTGTATATGCCCGTGGAGGCACATGTTATGCACGTGGATGCAGTGTATTTATTGATTTATGTATGCTTGGGAGGCACCTGTTATGCACATGGATGCAGTATTTTGGTTGTTTTTATGCCCGTGGAGGCACATGTTATGCACGTGGATGCAATATTTTGGTTGTTTTTATGCCCTTGGAGGCACATGTTATGCACGTGGATGCAATATTGGTTTTTGTATACGCCCATGGAGGCACATGTTTTGCACATGGATGCATTTTTGTTTATGGATATGACATGATGTGATTGGTGTGCCAGTCGAGGACACTGTTGGCCATATTATCTGCTACACCATTGAGGTGTCTTGGGACATGTGTGAATGTAATGGATTCAAACTGTCTAAGCATTTGTTTAGTGCGCAGGAATTTTCTGAACAGACAGGGATCACGTACCTGGTAATCATTGCTGAGTTGGGAAACTAGGAGCTGTGAGTCCAAGAAAACGTTGAGGTGACGTATGCTCATCTGGAGAGCAGCGGCCAGGAGACCGGTCACGGCATCGTATTCAGCTTGATTATTGGTAGCGGCACCTAAACAGACTCCGTCAATGTGAATTAACTCATGTGAAGGGGAGTATATTACCCAAGCTGCGGAGGCGAGATTGGGAGACCAACGGCTTGCACCATCAGCGAAACCGACATGGCAGAGTGGAAGAGGCTCCATCTGTGGTCATGCAGAGGAAAACAAATATTTAGGTTTTTTGAAAAAATTTTGTGAACGAAAAATGTATGCCTATACTAAAATGGACGATGGTGTCCATCAGATTTTCTATGGGTAAAATCGTTTAAGGTACAACCCGTTGCGTGGGTTGTGTAGGGTGTTGCCGTCTGAATCGGTCAGAATGTATGCCCCCTGCCTGAGGCAGGTGTGTATGATGTAGGGGCCTTGCCACATAGACACGAACTTTCCCTTTCCAGTTTTATCATGAGCTTGATCGTAAGCGAGGACAAGGTCTCCCTCCGAAAAGGTTCTTGGGTGGACGCGTTTGTCGTAACTTAGTTTCGATCGTTGTTTAGCAGCTTCCATGTTCTGAATGGCTGTGCACCGATCTTCATCGGCCTGCTCTAGGAGCAGTAAACGTTGCTCGATCGGGGAAGTGTCCGGTAGGAGTTCAACGGCGATATGTAAGGCTGGGATCTGGCACTCAATAGGGAGGATAGATTCGACGCCGTGAACTAAATGAAAAGGGGTAAAACCGGTGGCGGTTTTGGTCGAGGTACGGTAGGCCCATAGTGCCGGGAAAAGCATGTGATGCCAATTGGACTTGTGCTTGTCTACAGTGCGTTGGAGAATGGTCTTCAATATTTTATTGATCGCTTCGACTTGGCCGTTTCCTTGGGGGTAGTAAGCGGAAGAGAAATGGTGTTCAAATTTCAACATGGTTGATAATTCCTTCCAGACGGCATCTTCGAAGTGAGAGCCGTGGTCAGAGACTAGCTGTTGTGGTACTCCGAAACGAGCGATAACATGGTTGAAGAAAAACCGTGCTGCAGTGTCGGCTTTGCAATTATAGGTCGGCATGGCTTCTGCCCACTTGGTGAAATAATCTACGGCCATGATTATGTGTTTGTGACTGCCGGCTGACGGGGGGTTGCAGTCGAGGAAGTCTATGGCCCATTTGCAGAATGGTCCAACAGTGATGACTGGATGAAGGGGGGCAGGGGGGGTTCTTGCTTTGGGGGCAAATAGCTGGCAGTTTTGGCAATGCTTGACTACGGTGATGCAATCAGTAAACAATGATGGCCAAAAATAACCGGCCCGAATGATTTTCTGGGCGGTAGCCATGCCGGAGAAATGGCCTCCACAGGCACCGCTATGACAATCATTGAGGACTTGTTCTGCCTCACTATGGGATAGGCAGCGGCGTAAGATAGTATCAATGCCGCGTCGGTAAAGTACATCCCCAATAAGTAGGTATCGGGGGGCATGGTGTCGTATGCGACGGCATCCATCACGATCGATGTGTGGTCGGAATTTTTGCGTACGAAGGTAAGTCAAAATGTCTCCGTACCAAGGGTCGTCGGACGAAATGACAAAGATCTGCTCGTCAATCAGGTCCGTTTGGATAACGGGTGATGTTGAAGAGGATGGGAGATCTGTAATGAGGTGAGCAAGCGCGAGGGCTTTGGTGCTTTTGGGAGTCTTGAAAGTAAGATCATATTCCTGGAGGATAATGACCCATTTAGCGACACGACCCTGAAGGAGCCGCCGGGTGAGGGGGTAGACCATGGGGTTGGAGTCGGAGACGACCGTGGTATGACTGAGCAAAATATAGTGTCGCAGTTTTTGCACGGAAAAGACTACAGCTAGGGCTAATCTTTCCTCGTATGGGTAACGTAGAGGTGGGCCAGATAAGGTCTGGCTGACGTAATAAATCACATGCTCTTTGTGGGAAGCATCTTCTTGGACCAAAACTCCGGACACGGCATGTTCAGATGCCGAGACGTAAAGGGTGAAGTCTTGGGAGAAATCCGGTGGGGATATCAAGGGGGCTTGTGTGAGAGCTTTCTTGAGGGCTTCGAATGCCGTGTCTGCTTGCTCATCCCAAACAAAGGGTATGTGGGTACGAAGTAAGCGTAAGAACCCGTGGACTTTGGTGGCATAATCAGGAACAAAGCGCCTAAGAAAATTGGACCGCCCTTGCAAGCTCTGAAGCTGTCGAAGCGTGCGAGGAGGGGGAAGCTCTAAGATGGCCTTGACATTGAGGGGATCGACAGTGATTCCGTCTTGGGAAACAATGAAACCCAACAACCGGCCCGCCGGGATGCAAAAGACACACTTGTGTGGGTTCAAGCGGATTTTATATTTGCGACAACGCAGGAAAACTTGCCGGAGGTCGTTAAGGTGGTCTGATCGTTTTCGGGAACGAGCTGTGAGGTCGTCAAGATAGACTCGCAGGATATGGACCAAGTCGTGAAAGCAATAAGTCATGGCTCGCTGGAAAGTGGCACCCGCATTTTTAAGGCCAAAGGGCATGACTCGATAGGCAAAGGTGCCCCATGGGGTGGTAAAGGCAGTCTTGTACTGGTCCTCCTTACGGATGTGTATCTGGTTATATCCGGAAAACCCGTCCATGAAGGATAGGACCTCATGGCCAGCACACTCATCAATGAGTTGGTCAATGAATGGCGTGGGGAAATTGTCTTTTGGACAAGCGTGGTTTAGATCGCGGAAGTCAGTGCATACTCTAAGGGTGCCTTGCTTTTTGTTGACAGGAACGGGGTTCGACACCCATGTGGTGTACGGAATAGGGTAGATGAACCCTGCTTTTCGAAGTTTCTCGACTTCAGCCTTAACAGCGGGGAGCTTGGCAGGGTGAATAGGTCGCTGTTTCTGACGAACAGGGGGTACTTCTGGCCATGTATCGATGTGGTGTTCAATAATGGCGGGGTCGAGACCAGGCATCTCGGTATAGGACCAGGCGAAGACGTCACGGAACTCTTGAAAGAGCTTCTTGTACGCCTGAGTTTCTGCTTGAGAGCAAGATGCGCCCAGCGAGATGAGCTCAGGTTTCCCTGGTGTTGTGGAAATGTCTATCTGTATAGTGGGGGAAATGTTTGACATGTTCCCTTCTTCAAAGGCATCCGGTGCTGGGATGGGGTCCTTTAACCAATCGATCTTAGCGGGTATGAAGTCTTTCGACTCGACTGATAGCTGGTTGGATGCGGTGGAGGTAGATGCTTCCGGGAGGAAGTACGAGCGATGATGCATATCATCCCAAGGGTAGTCGGGTGCAGTGAGTGTCTCCAAAATCTGCTCATCAGTATTGAAGTAGTCAGACCATAAATCAAGGGGTTCTGGTTTGAAGGTTGTTGAAATCATATATATCGTATTGACTTCTTCTGACGAGGATGATGGTGGGGGATGGATCTCCTCAATGAGGGGAGGAGATATCTCTAAGTCGGCATTGTTTAACTCGTACAACGCTGCTCTATAGTCAGGTAGATCAGGGCAATGGTGAGAGTAGTGGCCGTAAACACTGCATATAGCACAAGGATGGTTAGTGCGCAGTGATTTGTCGCGAGGCTGTAGAGGTGGCTCTAATCTGACTACGGGGATGCCGATGTCATCGTCCAACATATTCATATGCTCTTGGAGTGCCGGTAAATGTGGGCATTGATGAGTTGGATGGCCAATTTCATCGCATAATGAACATTTGGGGGGAGCTCGAAACACCGGTGGGGGTTTGACTGCCTTAGGAGGTGGTATAGCAGTGTATGGTTGTGGACCTCTGCCCCCAGTGGGCTTAGCAAGAAGAGGGGGATCCTTTGACGTCGAAGCAATCGTGAGACCAGGAGGAGGTTTTATTGAACTGTTGGCCCGGTTTTGCAACCAGGCTTAGTGCTATGGGCACCTACTAACTAGTAGTAGCAGTTTCAATAGAAATAAAAACAAGAAACTAAATAAACAATACTTTTCATGGATCTAAACAAGAATCTAAGCAAATAATGTAAACATTTCAAAATCAAGAACAAGAAACATAATAAATAATTTTTTGTATTGAAAAGTGGGGGGCAAGCAAGTGCTTGCGATATTACCTTCAATGGTGAAGGTTGATGTTGAGCAACTCCCAAGATGAGTAGCTCCAAACTCCAATAGGTCTCTTTCTCCAAGGTTGCTTCAATGGCCAACAGTGCTCAGGGGAGATTTCAGCAGCATAAGGATGAGATAATGGAAGGATCTGAAATGAGGAGCCCCTACCACCTTTTTATAGGTTTTGGTGGTGAGGAATACCATTTGTGGTTTTGTGGAAACCAATGGTATTGACCAACATGGTTTAGGTAATTTTCCCTCCTTTTTCCTTTTTTGAATAAAAATAATATTTTAATTCCCTTTTTAATATTTTTGGGAATTTGGACCCTTTTTGAGGGTTTTTTATGATTTTCTTGGAAAAATAATCTTTTTTAATGGAAAAAGGGGTGTACTAAGGTCTTTTGGTGACCTTTTGTTGGTTTTAGAGGCTCAGATGGTGGAAAAGTGGACAAATGGGTCATGTGAGTAAGGGAATGAGCTAGTGAGCACTTTTTGGGTGTTAACAGTAATGCCTCCCTCACTATTGTTTTTGGACACTCTGTCTCATTAATGGTGCTTATGGTCATCCCATTAAAAATTCTTTAATATCATAACTTATAAGTGGCAATGTATAATTCTTTAGTATCATAACAATAATTGCGATTGACATAAGCCTAACCCCAAAACAAGGCCTTTCTACTCTTAGTATTGCAGCCATCATAACCAGACTAGCACATCCCTCCTAGGTTGCAATATCAAGCCACCTCACTATTCATGCCTTAGGTAATATCTATGCTTCATGTGTTATCCAATAGGTATATATTACTAGTTGTACTTGTGAACAATGACGATTAGGTATACTACTAAACCATAATTTGGTATGGGTATTAGCTAGAACATAACTTATATATAGCTGAGTTAACTCAGTCTCTCTCTTTATCGGTTCTTAGACCTAAATCACATATTTGATCAGATGTGTACCTCTTGATACAAATTTGCAGCTCAAGGCTGGAGATGCTTTAGGCACTCCCAAGTTGACTACTCTTGGTAAATGTGGACATTAACTTAAGGCCCATCTTTGTCCAGAGTTTACCATTCCCCAATACAAATAAGGTCTCTTGGACAAATAAATGGATATAAAGCGAATGAACAGGACATGAATTCCCATGGATCTCTAATATCTAGAACAACCATGTCTCCTATTCTTCTCAAAGAGTAAACTCAATTTTGATAGATTATTTTTCATTTTTAAGAATCTAAAATCAAAAGGTCATACCTGCAACCTTGGGAAGAATCCAGGAGTGAGGAAAGTGTGATTTGAATCATCACACTCAAAATGTCTGCCAGTGTGTATGAATTATGATCCACCTAGTTGCCATCTTTGTGGCTTGTACCGACCTTCTTCCAGTATTGCAGGAATGAAAAGCTTTGAATTAGGTTCGCCTGGATCTTGTTCATAACAGAGTTCTAGTTTAAACATCATCCTCACAAGGTCATTTGGGTGCACATTCTCAAGAATTCTCGAACCAAAACTAGGTATTGAACCCTGTAATGATTTATGATTCTCTCAAAATGACCTCCAATTATTTTCTAGTTGTAAATACCCTTTGTTGTACATCCAAAGTAGAATGATTTTTTTTGTTCAATCTTACTAGACGTCCAATCACTTCCTCACAGAACCACTCACAGTTCACTATGATGAAATCAAGCTCTTGAAAATAGATGATCTCTCCAATTTTATGCAAAGAGCATGCTAGTGCTCTTCGCCTCTCTTCAACCATTTTTGGGTCGTCATAGCGAGACTTTATTCTCAGTGCTGGAACCTTCATTTGACACAATTGAGAAAACTCTTCCCATCTCATAACTGGCTTGTTGGAATGCTCAGATTTCCAATTGACAAATGACACTCTTTAGTGGAATCTATGCAGATGCTTTGGTCCACTTCTACCCGCCTCAACTATTTTTACACATAATTTATGAATCGGTATCCCAACCCACTCCTCAGAGAGTTGTGGTTCCACATTTTCTATGTCCAAGTCAAACCACCTGCCAATATGGTATGAAAAAATCCCAAAAATCAACACATGTTGAAAGTGCCCATGGTAGGCATGAAAAGGCATATGACCAGCACAAGAGATCTCTAGAAAGGGCAAGCACCTTATTAAAGTCTTGATTTACAAGGTTATGGGATCTAAAAATAAGATAGTGTGTTCAGCAAGGAAGCACTCTTATCACAATTTGACATGAATAAAGTAGAATGAAGTTACTTACCAGGCAGCGAATTGCCCCACTTTTAAATCTGTAGTTTGGCATAAAAATACCACTGGAGGCAAGATCGTTTATGCTCAAATCATGCACCTTCGATTAATCCCTTCAATATTGCAAAGTGCAAACCAATGCCTTATGCAAGTTGAACACTGTCCACATTAGAATGCAAGATTAGTGTTAGCATACATGTCAGGGGTAACAGATATGAACCGAAACAGAGCACGATAATAACACACACATGCCTTCTCCATACAATGGTTGTAACATAAATCAGTTTCCTAAACCTACACTAAAAGAATGCCTACAACAAGGCAGGAACATTGAGATATCTAGTTCAATGGATATGTTGGATCCTTCATCTATGTGAACAAAGATTGCTATAACTATGAATCCCTTGCCAAAATGTATAATACTGGAGCATAATTATTGTCTAAAAAAATCAATGAAACAACCTCAATAATACACAGGAAGTTCAAATGCAGCACGCTCATGTCTGCAAAGAAGTTTAGATGCAGCATGCCCACGTTTGTAAAGAAGTTTAGATGTAGCACGTATGTAAATTCACAACAATAGAGGATTCAATCCTACTTGTTCTCTAACTCCTGGAACAGAATCATTGTCTAAAAATTTATACTACTGGAACAAAATCATTGTCTAAAAAAATCAATGCAACAACCTCAATAATACACAGGAATTAAAACAAAAGAAGTTCAGATGTAGCAAGCCCATGTCTGTAAATTCGCAACAACAAAGGATTCAATCATGCTTGTTCTCTAACTTTTGATCACTAGGAATTTGTATAAAGAAAAAGATTTAATCAACGGAATGCCATATGAACCTAATGTTTCCATTTGGAGATCTTTCTTAGGTTCCTATAGAATTCATGGCGATATGGAGTTAGCTCAATGCACAACAAAACGACTCTTTGAGCTGGGACCACATAGTGCTGGAAATAATGTGTTCTTGTCAAATATCTATGCTGCAGCTGGCAGGTGGGATGATGTGGAAAAGGTGTGGAAACTGATGACAGATAGTGGGGTAAAAAATGACAAAGGGCTTAGTTGGATTGGATTAAAAATAAGGTGCATGTATTTGTTGTTGGATCTATCACTTCTAGCAGAAACAACTGTACCCAATTACAACAAAAAAACCTGTTTTCTTAGTTTCATTAATAAAGTAAGGTATTCAGTCCAAAACACTACATTCAAATCAAAGAAATTGATACCAACCAATCTGGTTTCCCATCCACCACATCAGGAAGACGAAGCCAAGTAGAGTACACAAGTGATTCAAAAACGGTGACATTTGGAGAATGGATATCGTTTTGTTCACAGTATTCTGAGATGTAGGCAAATGTTTTTTGTTTCTTAGGGAAACCAGAGATGCTTATATTTCCCTCCACATAGCCTCATGTTTTTGTTCCAACCAAGACATCCATTAATGTAGTTTTTCCAGCACCCCTTACTCCAACCAAGGTTGTAATAACCCCTGGCCTAAATGACCCACTTACATTGCAAAGAACTTAAGAAGTTGTAACCTCCCTTCTGGAATGCCTTGACTCTTCATCTCCTGTTAAAAAAGAACTCATCAGTTTTTAAATATTTGTAGGTGAGAAGCCAGGTATATCAAATTACTGTAAAATCAAACTCCAATTTCATGAAATGTATTGGAACCAACACACACCAGAGGCATGTCTACAAACTAGTTGATGTTCTCAAATGCAACTGATAATGGCTCGAAAGGAAGAACCATGCCCTTCTCACAAGCACCTGGGATTGGAATGTCGCTGACTTCATCATGTGGTTGATGTAATGAATTTATTTCAGACAATTGACTTTGTCTTTTCTTTGATGAATGAAAATAAACTGTCAGTGTCAAAATTTGTTAGTGTACAGTCAAATATTTTTCTGCTAGTTCGACAACAATGTTTCTTATGCTGAAAAAATGCAATGGATGTTTCTTATATTAAAAATCCATTCAATCAGAGAACCAATCATCTCATTCTCTTGGATTTATAGTCCAATAGTACACATCATGTCTTAAAGGGATCTACTTTCAAGATTCCCTGTCAATTTATTTGGAATTGTTGAGCAGTAACAATACTAAAATAGCAGTTTCTTCACATTCATGTTTCCAGTGGAATAAGTGTAATTCACATGAGTAAAGAATTGAAACATTTACAACAATCAAATTATGGAAATCTCTTTCCTTACCATGAGACAAGGATAATGGCAATGTTCTTCCTCCTGACATTGATTGTTCACCTTCTCTTTTCTTGTTTTCTTGCACCTCTTCAAGAACAGCTTCCGGTATTGCAACCTGTGTTTTTTAGGGGATGCAAATGAAGGAGTTTGTTTGAGATCTTAAAGTTTTGATCGAGTAAAACTTTGAATAAAATTCAACGTCAAAGAGAAACACAATACTTATGATTAAGGTATGCTAAAGCCACAAGAAACAAAACATTTAGAAGTACACAGAACCCAATCAATGCTCCAACTCCAATCCAATACCTTTTCTCCTCAGCGAACAATCCACGTGCTTCTAGTATAGCTTCTCCCAGTGTTTTTTTGGAATTACTACTGCTTTGCTACATGTATAAGAACTCCTTTAGATGAATTATAGAATTGCACAGGATGATCCTGGATTACTCCCATAAAGCTTGAGCAATTGCATTGTAATTTGTTTATAGATTAGGAAAAGACTCTCAATGAGCACAAACTTTAAATTGCCTTGTTCCATCTAGGTGCCAAAAATTCATTCACAGAAATAGCATTTTGACCATAAGATGTTGGTGAGCACCAATATTCCCATATCCACCATTTGGGTATATTCTCTGTTCCAGAAATATGAATTAGAATAAAGTACCCTCAGCATGGTAAGTTTCTTTAAGTTAAAAGTATCAAAATTTTCCCATTGATCTTTTTATTGATCTAACGACAGCATAGTACAAGGTAGTAGAATACCTCTAGAAACCACAAATCCTCCGAGGACAATGAAAAGGATCAAGGAAAATGATCCAAATTTTTGTGAGATAATCATGATATGGCTTAATGAGGCCATGAATTTGAATAAATCCAAGGACATATGATGCAATAGAAAGAAAAGACAAAGCTACTTAAAGAACCTGCAAAAACAAAAAAAACAGTAATTGTGTTTATCGTAGTGACCTAAAGCATTGCATTTGATTCTTAAGATACTCTGAGGCATATATTCTATATTTTCATTCCATATGCATAGGTAATTCTATCAGAGATTTCACATATTTTCTACCATTACCTGATTTGGTGCAAGCGAATGGATTCATCCATTAAAAAATTAGTCAACAACCAAGGTTACTTGGGAGAGGGAGCGAGAAGTGAAATTTTCAAAATCTTCCGGTTAGGAAGTGTTCCGGAAGCGTTTTTTAATTTTTGATGAATTTTATCTATTTTGAGAGATACTTCTTATATTTACAAGGCCATATTGACAATCATATGCGCTAAGGGGTTACCTCAAGTTCTTATATACTTGGTTCAAAAAAACTGTGTCAGTTTTCTATTCTTTGAAATGTAGGTCAAATTGTGTCCTTTTCATGAATATGCTTATATAATAAACTGTTTTCTAATTAGTGTTAACATTTACCTTGGTTTTCTGTTACAGTTGAGAGAGGATCTATAAGAATATGTCAAGGTCTTGGCTGTAGGAGCTGGGGGTGTAGGCTATGAATTACTGAAAGATTTGGATTTTTCAAGTTTTAAAAGCCTTGAAGTCATAGATATGGATACAATTGAAGTTTCCAACCTCAATTGGCATTTTCTCTTCAGGTTTCATCAATGTCCTTTTGCATTCAGTTGCATTCATAATTGCTCTTAGGTGGTGCTATATTGCTTCATTTAATTGTCTTTGCCTTTGAAACTCGCATAGTTTAAATATGCCTACAAATATGAAATGTATATTAGCTTATTACTACTGCTGGGATAATGTAGCAAATATTTGTGCTAATTTTGTGGGATGTTGGGTAAGGGTGGTTCGGAGGAAGTAATGTGAAAACATAGTTGTTTATCTAGAGGTAATTTTCATATTATTTATGATGATTAAGATTTGACCTAGGTAAGTTTAAGATTATTTATGACAATGGAGTGAGTGTTGAATTAGAGAAAGACAGATTAGAACATAAAACCCTTTTATTAAGAGTCACCCTCTTCATTTCAAATTAGAAAAGGAAAGACACATAGTGGGTTTGGTGGACAAAGTAGGACAATATTTCTTACGACAACATGCAAGGAGTCTAGAGCAATTTTGAATCTCAAAAGTAAGAAACTATATTTATTTTCAGATGATAAAAAGTGTTCACTTGAATTCAAAAATTTCCCTATATTATGATTGGACTTAAATATGAATGTATGATTTTGTGAGGGAGAGACAAGAGGTTCTTCACCTCACTCCTCTAAGGTACTCCTGCTTGAAATCCTATAGAAGTAGGGGAATCTTTTTGGTGGTTTCCCAACTCACTTCTTTGAGGTACCTTCCCTACTTGAAACTCTACAAAAGCAGCAAAATCTTCTTGGTGGTTTCCCACCTCACTTCTTTGTGGTCCCTCTCCCACAAGAAAACTCTACATAAACATGGGAATCATCTTGGTTGTTTCAAACAATCCAAGGTTGAGAGGCAAAATGCAAGGAGGAGGATACTTTTGTGAGGTTTCAACTTTCAGGTTCTTGTCGAGAGTAAGAAGAGTGAGATTCATGGGAATTTCTATGCCTCTAGAGTCTAGATTATAGCTTGGATTGTTCTTTTATAATGTTTTTGTATGGATTGGGTCTTGGCAGATTAGGGTTCTCTAGTCAGTTCCTTTCCTCTATATGCAATGTTCATGACATAAGAATTTTGTCATGGTTGAGATTAAGGTTCATGGTTTCCCAATTTTGTGTTCTTATCTTTTATAAGCTTGTGTAGTGATAGTTTACCCACTATTTGATTTGCAAAGCAATGGTATTCCAAGTTTCTTAGTGTATATGGGATTAGGAGTAGTCTAGTTCATAAATATTGAGACCAATTATTGTTTTCATTGCCTATACCTCTCTTAGATACTTTTTTTGGCACGTGATTTTTTGTTTTTCCCAGTTTCTAGCACTTCTCTTCACATGCTTCCAGCACTTACACATCTACTTGATAATGATTGACGAATTGAATTCCTATAAAGATACATTGGAAGAACACTTCTAATTATTATTTGACCTTGTAAGAGAGTAACTAAATTTTCAATTTAGCAAGTGAAGAATATGAGCCTGGCGCTTTGTTTTATTTAGTGTCTTTTATGGGTTCCTTATTTGGTTTTCCTACCTCTTGTTACTGGTGGGGAGCTCTCTGTCTATTTATTAATGCCAACATATGAGGGGGTTTGAGGTTTTGTCTTTGACGCCTCTTGGGTGGGGATGGGGGGAAGGGGTGGTGGTCGATGTCCTGTTCTACGTGCTCTACTTATTCATTCCCTATCGAATTTTTTTTGCCCCTTTGTATTTCCTCCTTGTGATTGCACTTGTTGTCCTCGAAGCGATCTCACTGGGAGTCAACTTTTGCACTCTCACCTCATTCCTTTTTCCATAGGACCTAAAAGTAGGTTGTTGGGGCTTGGGAGGAGGGCAAGGTGTTGGCTTGGTTTTGCAACCAAGCTTAGTGCTATGGGCACCTGCTAACTAGTAGCAGCAGTTTCAATAAAAATAAATAACAATAAACTAAATCTAAACTAAACTAAACTAGCATGTGCATTTTGAATTAAAGAACAAGAGCAAGAAAGATAAAAAATAATTTTTGTATTGACAATGGGGCAAGCAAATGCTTGCAAGAACAATACCTCCAAGTGATGAAGGTTGTTTGAATGGCTCCAATGGTGAGCAACTCCAATCTCCAATGGGTCCTTTCTCCAAGGCTTGCTACAATGGCCAAATACTCAAGGGAGATTTTGGCAGCATGAGGATAGGAATATGGATGGATATGAAATGAGGAGCCCCTACCACCTTTTTATAGGTTTTGGTGGTGGGGAGTACCATTTGTGGTTTTGTGGAAACCAAATGGTATTGACCAACATGGTTTAGGTACTTTTCCCTCCTTTTTCCTTTTTTGAATAAAATTAATATTTTTATTCCCTTTTTAATATTTTTGGGAATTTGGACCCTTTTTGAGGGTTTTTATGCTTTTCAGGAAAAATAATATTTTTGAGTGGGAAAAAGGGGTGTACTAAGGTCTTTTGGTGACCTTTTGTTGGTTTCAGAGGCTCAGATGGTGGAAAAGTGGACAAATGGGTCATGTGAAAAAGGGAATGAGCTAGTGAGCACTTTTTAGGTGTTAACATATTGCCCCCTGATGTGTGAGGGCAGGAGCTCATCGTATGGACGATAGACATCATAGTTCTTTTGTCTTTTTTCTGGGGTTGTAGGGACGAGAAGAGACCGATTGGAGACTGGATCCGCGTCCCATGGAAGCTGCAAAAAATAAACAAATATTACATTGCCTCAATATGAATGAGTGATGATCTCTGATAATGGACGAGGCGGGCATACCCATGCTCGTATCAAGACATATACATAACAATTGGTCCCAGGAAGGGGGATCTAATACATAAAAAATATACTGGTACATCATGATGGTCCAGAGGGTACATTCTTTTGGGATGTACTCATGATCATGACATGGCTGATCTCAATAACTGATACACTGGAATAACTGATGAACTGTTGGAACTGATGGTGTCCAACATCTGTAGGGACGTAATGACTGTGAGCCATCTCTGGGAAGTATATGTGACTGTATACTCGAGGGAGTATAAAACTGGTGTACATCTGAATATTGTCGCCATGTGCAACCTGGATATCTGTAAAAAAAAGTGTAACTGGTTGTATCCATAGGTAGACTCTCAAATGTGGAGGAGTCAGATGGTATTCGCGGTCTTCGACTAATAAGTGAACGAACTGATGCCCTGTGCGAGTCTCAACGATGTGATCAAGGTGTTGAAGTCGAGCATGTGAGAAGCAACCATTTGGAGAAGCACTGAGGACTCTTCTCGAAATGGTTCGTAGGCACTCATCAAAAATGGTGATGAGTCCAAGACACAGGGACTTCTAGGTCTATCCTCTGGAATAAATTTGGTTGTCGTCGACAGAGGGACCAGCAACTAACAAGGCAATGATGTTTCCTTGATAGGAACGCGAGGTGTAGAACTGAAGTTTGGTAGTACTGATGGTAGGACTGACATACTTGTGGGGATGGGAAGTAACTGGGGTCATATAGTGGGTAGACTCAAACTTTCTTTGTTCAGAGCGTGATGACATGGTTGACCTGGCAGCGTAGGGAACTGACTTATAGGTGTGGGTATCATTGCTTTTAAGGACTGAAGGGTATGTATTGACTTTGGGGGGGAATCAAGCTGATGGGTGCTGTCGAGGGGTTCTCAGGGTGATATACTGCAGAATACTCTGAACAAAGGCGACCAAAATGGGGAAGTTGCCATATGAGTAGACGTGATCTGTCGTGGCCCTGAGAAGCACCATTGGGTCCTTCTTCGTAGTTTTAATGAGCTCCAAGAAGGGATAAAAGTGTGCTCTGAAATGGTATTGTCCTGTGGATTTGTGAGCCCAGGTCTGTTCGTGCTCATTGGTGCTTTCATTTTTTAAGGAGTCTGAAAATGATAAGAAGACTCTGCAATGGTTATCACTACTGTCCTGTTGGTTTTACGAGCCCAGGATGGTGGTTGCTCGTGGTCGCTTTCATGTTTAGAGAGTCTGAAAGCGGTAAGTGGACTCCATTGGTGTTCTTTTTCGTAAGTTTAGTCTCCAAGGCCCGAAAAAGCATAAAATGATGCAGATGGAGAACTCTTCTAGCCGATGTGACTAGAGTATACCTTTTTCGTAATTAGTCTACGAGGTCCAGAAAATGGGTAAACTTATACCAGGTAGACGCCCTTTCAGATACGTTTTGCGAGCATGAAAGGAAGCAAGGTTGCTCGGCGATCTTTTCATTGTTTTAGGAGTCAGAAAAGAGCTTAACAGAAACTCCCTAAGTGCCTTTTTTGTAAAAGTGATTGCTCGGCCCGAAAAAGGGATAAAATTATACCGAACAAATATGGATAGGTGGGAGCGAGAAAAGGTCTCAAGCGTCATCATGTGTGTGGGATACTGGATCCGGTGACATAAAAATTGTCAAAAGGGGGCTGCGGCCGTTTGTGGCATGCAAACCGAGGCAATGAGAGGGAATTTTGAAAGAATGGCCAAAAAGTATGGGCGTGAGAGTGAGAAATGATCTCAAGCATCATCACAAGCGTGGGAAACTGAATCCGGTGATATAAAGATGGTCAACCACGGAGGACAGCGGATGTGGCACGCAAACCGAGGCGACGAGGGGGCATGGAAAAATGCCCAAAAAAACTGGGGGTGAGAGCGAGAAATGATCTCAAGCATCATTACGAGAGCGAAAAACTGAATCCGACGATATAAAGATTGTCAAAAATGGAGAACGGCGGATGTGGCACGCAAACCGAGGTGAGGAGGGGGGCATGGAAAAATGGCCCAAAAAATCTAGGTGTGAGAGCGAGAAATGATCTCAAGAGTCATGACGAGCGCGAAAAACTGAATCCGGCGATACAAATGGTTCGAAAAACGGAGGTCATAAGGACTTTGGAATGGTCAAAGCAAATAACTAGGTTAAAAAATTGCTACAAATAAAGGTGAGCCCACCCAGCCAATGATGCAGTGGTGGGGGGAAATGATGACCTGCGAGGGGAAATAGTATGTGTATAAAATCAACTCAAATATACAAGTGACACGTGACCTCAAAAATGGTTGAGATCACGAATATGAAAAAGTGAGCAGGGTTAATGACCTGCCCCCATGCTATGTGCATGGGGTTTGTGATTGTGGATCACATATGTGTTGGTTTGAACGATGGGCTCATTGAGGTATTGAGATAGAGATGATGGGGAAGGTTCAAAATGATTGATCATGCCCCCTAACTCAGAGGTGTCAATGTGGTGCAGATGTTGTCTCAGAGAAAGATCAATAGGGCATTGAGCAACTGCTGGCGGGGTGTTATACCATGAGGCTGTGGGCTATGGTAGCCTACTGAAGTGATGATATGATGATGGGGGATTCCCTTTGTGGGGTGGATGCCCCCAGTATCTCCGACGAGGATCACGATGATGATGAGTAGGCAAGGTTTTGGGCCTGCCCCCATGTTGTGGACATGTGGTTTCCTGGTTGATTTGAAAGGGTTAAACCTGTGTGTCAAAGGGATCAATGGAAGGGGCCGACCGGACAGAGGGGTATCCAGTGGAAA
This sequence comes from Larix kaempferi, assembly GCA_027924585.1. Taxonomy (NCBI): domain Eukaryota; kingdom Viridiplantae; phylum Streptophyta; class Pinopsida; order Pinales; family Pinaceae; genus Larix; species Larix kaempferi. The sequence goes on along the minus strand of BSBM01000940.1, from coordinate 6,315,491 downwards.
TCATGTAAATGGTGTTAATTTCTTTCGAGGAGGAAGATGGTGGGGGATGAATTTCCTCAATGAGAAGAGGGGATATCTCTAGGTCGACATTATTCAACTCGTATAGTGCTACTCTGTAATCTGGGAGATCAGGGCAATGATGTGAATAATGGCCGTAGTTTCCACATATTGCACAAGGATGGTTTGTGCGTAATGATTTATCGTGGGGTTTGGGGTTTGAGTTGATTTTGACAACCGGGATGTTGGGGTCATCGTCAAGCATTTGCATGTGTTCCTGTAGTGCAGGTAACTGTGGACACTGATGGGTTGGATGGCCTAACTCATCACACAACGAGCATTTAGGAGGAGCACGAAACACGGGGGGAGGTTTAACTGCCTTGGGTGGGGGGTACCGTAGTGTATAGTTGGGGGCCTCTGCCCCCAGTGGGCCTGAAGAATGGAGGGGGATTCGTCGACGACGAAGGAGTCGTGATACCGGGAGGTGGTTGAGTAGAAGTAACAATGGGTTGCACCGGTTGCAGGATGAAATTTGGTGTTGGCGGTGGAATGGGAGGCGAAATATACCACACGGGTAATCCCAATGTTAACCCGGGTAGACTAAGGGTAGCCATAACCGGGGCGCTTACTACACCCGAAGGAGGAAATAGAAAGGGGATGGTGTGGATGGGTGTAACACCAATGTGAGTAGGGACCAATGGTGGTTTAGGGAACAAGGGTGGTTGATTACCGGGTGTTTGTGTATTCTGTGAAAGAGTACAGAGGTTTGCGACGTGGGTCTCCGGTGACTGTGGTGGAATGGCCTGGAATGTAGAGGTCATCGGCGCCTCGGAGTAAAGTCCGGGTCCTACTAAGGAAATGAATGAGGTAGTTGCACCACAAACAGGTTGCTCAACCATGGAGAGAACATTTTTAGGTGTGGCGGGGGCCTTGGGATCGTAATAGGTGAGCTGGTCGACCTTGACCACGTGTCCCTCATGGGGGAACTGCATGGTGTGAAATGCGGATGAGGCAACAGCTCACATGGCATACATGTAGCTGCGACCAAGTAAAAGGTTATAGTCTAGTTGTGCATTGATGAACTCAATGTCAATGAGCACAGTTTTACCCGCTAGCTGGATAGGGACACTGGCTAAAAGACCTTGGGGTTGAGCCGAACGACCGTCGTAGGCTCGTAATGCAGTGGTGGACTGCTGGAGAGTAGGGGATCCCAACTTCTGCCAAACGAATGTGGACATGACGCATGTAGAGGCCCCTTCAACGATAATGCACCGATGGATAACAAGATTTCGAACAGAAACGGAAACTTGGAATGCTAAAGAGGAAGGCAAGCGTGGTTCAGACTGGTCTGAATCAAATGCAATCAGCTGTGAATCATTGGGGTCAATGGCACCAATGGCAGAGAGTAAAGTCTTGCGCTGTGAAGGACAGTTTTTCAAGACTTCTAAAGCAGACATGGATACAGGAGACTGGGCTAAGTCATCTACGATGTTGTAATTCGACGCAGCACGAGCATTGGGATTATTGTTGATACGACGAAGTGGGAAGCGAGGTGCTTTGGAAGCACCATCAAGTGGAGCCGGAGGTATACGTAACGTTTGATCTGTGGGATTAATGTTAGTGTTCTTGTCGGCAGGGGGGGCTTCATACGTGGAGCCATATTGGTTCCTTCGGTTTTGGAGGTTGGCATCGGCAGTCGACATCATCAACAAATGGTGAGTACCTGAATCGAACATGGGTTGATCAGGGGCTGCATAAGTGATATGCTATGGTGGCACGTTTCCCTGAGGGGGGGATACGGCTGAGTGTTCACTACACCTTGGTTTGGAAAGGGGTTTTGCAGCACCAAAGGTTGATGTTGAGGTGGTGGAGGGTTGGGTGGCGGCTGAGGAGCCGCTTGCCCTTGACGATGGGCATCGTCAGTCAAGAGTTGCCGAGCTCGCTCCAAATGTGGGCAAGAATGCGTATAATGACGATAGACCCCGCAGATAGAACAAGGGTGGTTTGTTCTGAGGTTATTATTTCTAGGCTGCTTAGGATTCCGATCCGGATTGCGGTTGGGAGGAGCAGCATTGTTATTCTGCGGAGGATTGGGAGGTGGAGGACCTTGCTGATGTTGTTGGTTATTACTGCGGTTACGACCTCTACCACGGTTCTGTTGCGCACCTTGGTTGCACTGGTTGTTTTGGTTCTGGGGCTGGTTGTGCTGTGTGTACACTTTCCCTTGAACATTGGGAGGATTTTGGTTAGCCGTAGGTGTGGGAGCAGGTTGTGGTGGATAATAAGCCTGTGGGGTTGCAGGTGGTACAGTGACCTGCTGGGGTTGTTGGTAACCCTGAGCTATTGGAGGTGTTGGGTTAGCTGCCACATCTTGCTATGGGTAGTATACTGGCTGAGGTACAGCTGGGGGGGCATATGCAGGTGGTGCCTGACCAAAACACTGAGGTGGACATGAAGGTCCATGGGTATGGTGGTGATGTGCCATGGGAGCATATGAACTGGTTGCTCCAAACTGAGATGTAGCCCGCGAAAGGTCGAGACCATGGCTAGGATGTACAATGGAATAGGGTTGGGGATGCGAAGCCATACAACCAATGATGCCATCAGCGGCATGGGATGCCCCCGGTGCATCATGTTGGGATGAATCGCCCCGAGGGACATCAGGTATAATGGTATACAGATAACCCGATTGGGCGTAAATGAGATCAAACTGTTGGGCTTTGACGATGGCCTCTTCTTCAGACTAGGGTCTTTCGGATGCCACATCCTTCGCAATGAGAGGGAGAAGGGATTTTAGAAACCAATCTAGGAAGATACGGTTGTCTAACTTGATTTTGCAGAGGCTTCGGCGTCGACGCCACTCATGAATGTGGTCAGTGATGTGGGTGGTCATGTTCTGTCTGCAAGACAGTAGGATCTAGATGCCCGCATCATAGCGGACAGGTAACTGAAAGAACTGCAGGAAGGTCGAGGCAAGGGAGGTAAAGGTGGCAGGTGTCCCATGGGGCTGCTCGATATACCACTTGGCTGCGGAGCCAGTGAAGGTGCGATGTAATAGACGGAGGCGGACAGAGTCGTCCACTATGGAGTTGGAGGAACACCATAGATGGAAGGACATGATATGGTTTTGGGGGTCGTCACCTGCCTTGCCCTCAAACTTAGGGATGTCGGAGGGGAGTTTGGTGGGCATGTGAGGCCACACAGGATTGTGTCTGATTGGGTCATTGGTGAGCCTGGCTAATTCTGGCAAGTACAGACTCGCCATGTACGGCAAGCTAGCAGATGTAGTGACTAGGACTGGGACATGCCTAGTCATGGTGGTATGATGTAGGGGTCCAGTAGCGCCTAAAGGTATGCTAGGTATTGCAGGTATGTGTCCTGCAATAGGTGTGGTCTGGTATGGGCCAGCGCCTCCAAGTGCAACATGGGTTACACTTGGGTTAGGAATAGTAGTGGCAATTCCTGGAATCTGGGTTGTGGGAATCAGAGGGGGTGTGACCCCTATGTTGGGCATACCCATAACAGGTGGTGGCCCTATGTTGGGGATTCCTATAACAGGAGGTGGCCCTGTGTTGGGCATTCCTAAGGGTGGAGTGTTGTCCATATTAGGAATACCCAGGGTGGTGGGTGTTGCCATGGATGGCACCGCAGTCGAAGGGTCTGTGGATGTCTCACCTATGGTGCTGGTAAAGAGTGGGTCAAATGGAGTTCCAGCCATAAGGTTGGTTGGGAATAACGCAGTGGGGTTTTCGTATTCTGCCTCAGAATTAGAAGTGAAGTGAGGTGTGTTAGAATCGGATGACTGTCTAGTTGACCGACGATGTGTCGAGTCAAGGGATAAGGCTCGGCGTCTGTGACGTGGCGAGCCAAGTAGACTGAACTCTGGGAGTTCGCCCTGTAGACGACGAGAACGTCTAAAATTCTCAATGGTGAGAAAATAAGTTTTGGTGTGAAAATCTGTATGTGTAAAATGGTAGTTTATAAAAAACTCAAAACCCTAATGCAACCAAGGGTGCAAGAAGGGGAGTGAAAATGAAGGCTCTCAGGCCAAAAAATCAACCTCAAAAAAGGCACTTATTCTAGCAGTTGTGCTACAATAAGTGGAGGGATGCAACAAATGGTCAGAGTACCAACATGCAAACAGCTTCTAGAAAAAATAGGTGTAACTAGACCAAAGGTGGGTTGAGTCATGCAAACACCTAACTAAAAGTATTGTGAATCAACAAACTATATTCTCTGCAAGGTGATGAAATCCAAGTCAGACAATATTGAGTGTTGAGTCCACGGCGAGATATCCCCCTACCGGGAGGGACACCGGGTAATCAATCCTAAAGAATGGCTACTAGGATACTCCGTTCATGACACGTTGAGAAAAGGTAAATCTGTCGTTTGGTCCTTGATCGCAATATCCCAATACAGGGATATCCCGAGAACTGCGAATGGTAGCCCTTCGGTTACTGAATGGATTTCGGTATTCCACTCAGGCTTCCGGAACCATCCTCGCGACTTCAACCCTCCTAGGGGAGAGGCCTTCCCATAAACCGGTTGTGGCCGTGCCAATAAATACTAAGAGATTTTAGCTCCCTAAAGGACAACAACTATGTCTCAGATGTAATAACTGAGGGGTGTTATTGGAACACCTATCCCCTCAATACTACCTAGCTACAAAGTTCTTTTAGTGTTCCCCAAGTGGGGTTTAAAAGTGGGTTGAAATTAGGGTATGTTTTAAGGCTCAGTTTAAAATTAGTGTTTGATTGGGTGCACGTGTGGTATTTTAAACTGAATTTGAAAAAAGTAAATGCTAAGTATTCAAAAAACAAAGGATCTTTTGAAAACAAAAGCAAATATTATGACTTTTTCAATAAATGGAAATTAAATGCCTTTCAAGGACTATTCAAAAAACAAAGGATCTTTCAAACAGGAAAGCAAATAATATAACTTCTTTTCGAAATAAATGGATTTCTTTTTCGAAAATTGCTATGGGCAAAAAATCAAAGAAGTAAATAGCAAAAAATTTTAAATCTAGATAAAATGCAAAAATAGATCCTTCTTTCAATTGATGAAATTTTTTAAAAAGACTTCTTTCACATGTGCATTCTAAGTAGTAAAAAAAAATTTCTATGGCTGTAAAATATGCAGAATTTCTAATACTGGAAAATGTGCTATGTGGGCAGAAAATACAGTAAGAAATTAATTTTTTAAACGATTCGGCCGAATGAAAAAATTAGCATCGCGGGTTCTGACAGAAAAGCCGCGATGGACCGCACGGGTTTCTGTCGCCCAAACGCGATGGGCAGCGCAGGTTTTGACCGCGAAGCCGCGATGTGCAGCGCGGGTTTTGTCTGCAAAGCCGCAATGTGCAGCGCGGGATTTCGTCACACAGCCGCGATGTGTAGCGCGGAAAAGGTCCGCGAAGCCGCGATGTGCAGCGCGCTAAATGGTCGTGAAGCCGCAGTGAATTGCACAGAAAAAAGCCGCGCAGTCGCGATGAGCCACGCGACTGTTGGGCGAAAAGCCACGAGGCGAAATCCGTACGCGGATGCCAAAAAATGACGTCGAAAATTGAGAATTTTGGGCTGTTAATGGCTAAAAAATGGGCCAAGACCTAGAACAGCAATGGATATGCTGTCTAGGGTGGAAGATCTATGAATTAAACTACTTAATACTATCAAAAAGTAAGATTTAAAGGAAAAGTGAGACCTAAAGATTCAAAAAACAGCGGATCTATGAATTAAACTACTTAGTGCTATGGGCACGTGCTAACTAGTAGCAGCAGTTTCAATAAAAATAAATAATAATAAACTAAATCTAAACTAAACTAAACTAGCATGTGCATTTTGAATTAAAGAACAAGAGCAAGAAAGATAAAAAATAATTTTTGTATTGACAATGGGGCAAGCAAATGCTTGCAAAAACAATACCTCCAAGTGATGAAGGTTGTTTGAATGGCTCCAATGGTGAGCAGCTCCAATCTCCAATGGGTCCTTTCTCCAAGGCTTGCTACAATGGCCAAATACTCAAGGGAGATTTTGGCAGCATGAGGATAGGAATATGGATGGATGTGAAATGAGGAGCCCCTACCACCTTTTTATAGGTTTTGGTGGTGGGGAATACCATTTGTGGTTTTGTGGAAACCAAATGGTATTGACCAACATGGTTTAGGTACTTTTCCCTCCTTTTTCCTTTTTTGAATAAAATTAATATTTTTATTCCCTTTTAAATATTTTTGGGAATTTGGACCCTTTTTTAGGGTTTTTATGCTTTTTCAGGAAAAATAATCTTTTTGAGTGGGAAAAAAGGGGTGTACTAAGGTCTTTTGGTGACCTTTTGTTGGTTTCAGAGGCTCAGATGGTGGAAAAGTGGACAAATGGGTCATGTGAATAAGGGAATGAGCTAGTGAGCACTTTTTAGGTGTTAACACAAGGAAAGATTTTTGGGCTAGAAAGGATGAGATGATGGTTTGCTGTGCTTGTTTTTGTTGTTTATTTGTGTGTTTGTTCAAGAGGTGGAACTAGAGGTGTTGGCCCTTTCTTGCAATCTTTACCAAATGTTCGTACTCATGATAGATGTTGCACTTGAATGAGATTTGCTCGTAATCCAACTCCTGAAGATGACACCATCCATCTAGATTCAATGAAATGGATTCCGGTAACCCCCTTTTAAGGTCAACTTCAACACCAATTTGTGCACAAGAATATTTGCATGTTTTTACGATGACTGTCTAAAAACCTTCCATTGTTATTACCAATGATGAATGATGCGGGTGTTTTCTAGAAAGAAAATGCATCAACAGAGTATAAATGTTTTCAAATATTGCAACATTTCACTGTCTCTACCAGTTATTTTCTCTCCACTTGGAAAGGCTTGTGCAAAGATGATTTGTATTTAAGTGAATGCACATATTTTAAGTATGTTGGTGTATAATAATTACCAAAACCAAGTAGATCAAACTAAAGCAGATAAAAATCATACTTACTTTTTCCAAGAAATCAACCACCCCCTTTCTGTCAGGACACCTTAAGAAATAAAGTAAGATTAAATAATTGTGAAATAAAGTATTAAGAATACAGATAGTTTATAGACAGTTTACTAGTGACTAACGAATAAAAGGATATGAAGTGTAGTGGTCGAATGATTGATAAGGACCACCATATCTACATATCATTTGACCTACCTAAAAATATGGATATTGATGGTACAGTGATGTCATTTCCATATTCATCTTCACAATAGGATCGATGATGAAATGGCAACTATTTGTAGGTGACTCCATCTTTGCAATGTCTTTTACCGGGTTTAGCACTTTCTTTTCCAATATTTCTTTGTGTTTAGGAAATATGCTATTATAAATCAGTGTTCCCACATGCCATATTGTATGCATCTAAACCTTTATCTTGGAACCAGTTCAACAAGCCTTGCATGACTAGGTTCCCATGAATGATCCATCGATCCCACACAGACCAGGTCAGATTCCCATGTCTAGTTAACTTTGGGGGAATAGGTTCAGCCATAGAAAATAGAGGGAGTGCTAAGCTTTCAAAACTGTTGTGATACTTTTCAACCTTGTGGCTTAATATAACCTTGTCAAGTTCCAAACACACCAAACCAGTGGCCATGGAAGTGGTAGTTGCAATTGCAAGAATTATTATGCCAGCTATGACTTTAGCCTTAAGCTTATCCACTTCAGGTATGATATAGTTCCTTGCTCCCATATTAGCTAGTATAGTTATAAGATCGATATGATAATTTGTATCATCATCCTGCATTGCAATAAAGAAAATTTGGTTTTCTTCCCATAGATAGTACTGGGATTCAAACCCTCACCCAAACAAACGAAACTTTTTAATTTTATGAAGGACCTGTTAGTACACTAGAGTTCTTGAAAATAGTATGAAGTATTTCACAGAAAATTGTAAATAAATTTTAAATATTAGCTCAGAAAACCCCAACATGTACGCAATTGAGAAGAATAGAATACTTGGAGAATGTATTGGATCATTACAGAACATGTTAAGAATATCACTTTTCAAACATGTGACAGACAAGAAAAACTCAAACACATGATCAACTTTCTGTATAAAACAAAAATATCTCTGCGTCTTCGACTAAAATGTATAATTTTTCAACACTCCATTCCTTAATAATCAATAAACGTTATGACACCCGATCCTAGTGAATGTTCAGGTCATATGGGATCATATCATAATAGATATTGAATTTAGCAATTGCAATTCCTGCACTTGCAAAACAAGTTTTGGGCAATTCCAGTGTGTTTTAGGATCCAAAACAGGGAAAATGATCTAGATGGATTTCCATGTTGTAGAACTCATCGAGAGATTTCCAGTGGTGTATCATGCATCCAAAACAAAGTTTGTATGCAAAACATATGGCCCCAGAAAGCTGATATTCCAAATCAGCTTCTCAGGGCTGTTGCCTTTTGCCTTTCCAATTTCTAGGGTTAGGGTTTAAGTATGAAGGTTTGTCTTTTAGGTTTTATGCTTCCTATTGTAATAAGCCAGAACATATCCATCTTAAACCCAGATCTATCAAGCACCGAGAGGGATCCAATTTCTTAAGGTGTAAATTTTTTTATGTTAAATTTTTTACACATCAAGAAAAAAATTCACACCTCAATAAAATTGATCCCTCTCGATGCTTGATAGAAAGAATTTACAACATCTCTCTCCTACCGGACTATAGAGCACCTCACTACTCTCGGTGCAACAAGGATTCAACCCCTTGTTATGGGGCATTTTGTGAATCACAGTGAATGAGATTAACCAAACATCTCTTCAATGATAGCTACCACCATTCTTAGCCATTATTCACAATACAATCTTTTTACCATTCTAAATTCTTCCATTAATATAATTCAGGTTCCACTGTACTACAGCGTGTTCCATTGAAAAAATATTGTTTCTGTTCATCTCTTTCTCTGCTATAATACATTAGGTTCTGCAACATTGTGTATTGTCCCCAGATTGCTCATCGAATAAAGATTAGAAATGCCCACAACACTAAAGATATTCTATCTTCTGTAAACTCAATAAAATGCCTCTGTAGAAAACATCAAATTTAGCTCAAATACTCAGCAATAAAAAGTCTTCACAAAATCAAACTTATAAATTGCATTTATCACAGCAGCTCTCCAAAGCCTCACTAAAAACTGAATCTGTCGATTTCAATCTAGAAGGTGTTTCAAAAACTTGTTGCGCAGATACCTACCCCTTTTATCAACCTTAGAAACCTTATTTCATCAATATTTACAACTCCTACCAGCTTAAGCACATTCATCATCAATTGTGCACTATACAACTAACTAAAACCATCTGACATCAATGGTGCACTATATGTTGAAGAGTGATATTGCAGGTAAACAAATTTGAGAACACTCTTGGTGTTCTTATGGATATTGTTCACCTGATGGAAAAATGTTGGAGGCTAGCGCTATCCTTGAGATGTCTTATGTTGGAATGGTGATGCATCGTTTTATGGGTCTACTACATTCTTCGAGGCAAGTTTCACCTGAGGAGGGAAATGGGGTAAGAACAAATTGTTTGAGGCATGTTCCACAAATTTGGAGGCACATTTCACCTTTGAGGTATTTGGGGGTAAGGATAAATGGTTTGAGGCATGTTCCACATATTTGGAGACATAGTTCATCATTAGGATGGTTAATGTGGACCCTTTGACACACTTCACAAGCAAGATTGCACTCATCTAGAGAAGCATAAAACATTAAAGGCATATATTGAAGGAGTTTATGGCATATGAAATTGACATTTGGCTAGGTAGACCTTTCCAAACCTTAAGTCATGGAAATAGGACCACTAGAAAATTAATGTCCTCCTCGAGGGAGACTCCAAGGCCATTTTTATATTATTCTATGGCGGGTGTGAGCCTTTCTTGTGGAGGAAAAGTTGGAGAAGGATCTTCTAGGTCTTTCTTAAATAATATTTTAATGAAAAGTTTGGAGGAAAAGAAGGAGAAGTATCATTTTATTATTTCATATAGCTTAACCTAATCAATCTAGGATTTGAAGAGAAAAATTTAAATAGAGAGCTCATTTCATTTGCAAGGGGTGATTCCCGGAGGAGAAAGAAACAAGGTATACCTAGTTGTTGCTACAGTAAGGTTGAATCTTTTGGGGATGTCATATTGTTCTTTCATTCTTCCTGAGATGGTATATTTGTAAGGTCTCTATTATACTTATATGCTATCATATATTTTTGCAAGAGAACTGTTCTATTTTTGATATGTAGGCTACTTATTGTCTAAATGAGGATCAAGGTGGTTTTAGCAGCCCTCTTCTATTTTTTCTTGTCAAACCTATTTTGTGGTGGACTAAAGAGTTGTTCATGCAATAATTAAGGTTGTTTCTTCTCTCAGATTTCATCTTTGATAGATATATGGTGTGGCAAGTTGATGTATGTGTCATTGTACTTTGTATGTATGTTTCACTTTACTTTTATTAATATACCAGAGCAGTTATGACTGATAATATCTGCTACTAGGGGATTTTATCGCATCCTTCTTCATGTGTTCTAAAGCACCACTGGTTTCCTATAATCCATAACCCTAACACAAATTTAGGGTTTGGCCCCAGTTAGAAAAGCACTAACCTAAAAAGTGGAGGACAACCATCAAGATGACAATGGGTGGTATGCTTGGGTTGACTTTAACTTGCCTGTTTTTTTAGCTTGTGACATAAGGGCATTTATAATATGATTCTAACATGAGCTTCTTTACACAAAATAATGTCCTGATTAAGTGCAGAATATAAGATAATGCAATGCACATGCTTAGAATGCTACACAACAACTTTTGTTAAAAATATACTTTATTTTAGATTTTGTATGACAAAATTGTCACAGGATTTACACTTGTGCTTCTTGAGCAAACACTAGATAGACTCCTCCATGTAGCTTCTAGCTAAACTCTAACTAACTCCTAGCTAGAACCCCCTTAGCTACCCCAACTCTTACAAATATTTATATCTCTAGAACTATTCTTCTAATGGACTCGAATCTCAACAATAGGAATTTCAAGAACCAAACGTCTGAACTACTACCATGATTCAGCTTCCCATGACATCTCTGTGCCATTCTATTACTGGACAAGAATTTAACAAACAGAGAAGTTTGAAGGCCAAATATCTTGTTTACTAGACTTCTTGCCACACAACAGGACTATTCGGCTTCCTTATATTACGACTATGTTGGTGTCCAATATTGTCACCATTTTTTATCATTTAATTTACTCGAAGTGGCATTATTTCTATCATTTTTGCTATAGTAAGTTGTTTTTATTAGCCATTCATCCCATCAAATAGTCCAGGTATGCATAAATTCACTTACCATGCAAATTTTGTTATATTTCGTATATTATGGTTTATTTATGATTTAAATGATGTTTTTGGGCATAATTAACATTTATGGTTTTAATTGACAGGATACGATTTGCAAGTTATCCATCCTTCAGCTCATGCGCTATGTGCTCAGCCTAAAATGCTATCAGCTCATCGTTCAGCCCTCCGTTTAGCCAGCGAAATCCATGGTTGATGCATCTAAGACTGTTGAATGAAGAGGACACGTGGGTTCTGTTTTCCATGTGGCGCTAATGGCTAATGAACCATTGTTCTATAAGATTCATCCTTATGCTTTCCAAGCCTGACAGCACATATCACGTCCACGTGAACACGTTAACCTCCGGTTCGTCTGCACATTCATCCCGGAATAACGCACATCTGCTCAGCTCTTGCATGCCATTGTTCTGGAAGGAGTCAGCCTATTCATACTCAATTGGCCGACATAACTCCCATGCCCACGCTCAGTATGCCAATGTAACTCCTGTTCCCACATCAACGCTCCAGCATATGCTTTTGCTCACGTTTTCAGCAAACGAATGCTTAGTTGTTCAAATTGGAAAGGATTGACACCAAGAAGATGGGTAGATGCCTCCTGCATGGTTATGTATCATTTAATCAGTAGTTACAAACATTAAAAATTCCTATTATTAGAGAGGTCGACTATGTTGACCCTCTGACCCATTGTAACTTATAAATAGCCGCCTCTGTGATTGAGACAAGTTAGTTTTTTAATCTTTTGAATTTACAATGGTTTTCCAGTCTTAGTCCAAGTATTTGTAGTCGTAGATAGTGTGAAGACAGAGTCTGTAACTTTTCTCAAGTTAATGGAAGTAGCAACTTGTTGATGTTCTGCTGTAGTCGTTTAAGTTGAGCTAGTTCACCCTCCGATTGCTGGGAAGGGCCCCTCATCAACTGGAGGTTTTATTTACATTTTCTGCATTTCTTTTCTTGCAAATTAACTAGTTTATTTCCTGTGTGTGTAATTTAATTCATTTTCCTGTGTGTATTATCTTCATTCCTCTGTAATTAATATTTTTTTGTCAATACAACCTTCCTTCTTCTGAGTAGAATGGTCGACCAATAGTTCAGTAGTTTGATAATTCGTAGTTTATTTTCAGTCCTTCTTCCATCATCATAGTTAGATATTGCTTCCAACTTCTTCCATAATTAGCATTCCTTTTCTTCTTTTCTTCTCTGTTAGTTTTTCTTCTTGTTTGTTGTAGGTTAATTATTCTTTCTTCTATTCCAACCTTCTCCCTTCTTCTATTTCCAACCTTCTTCCTCCTTCTCATAGAATCGTTCTTTCTCTTAGGTAATGATTTGCATAGATAAATACTTAGCCTCTAATCATCTCTTTACTGCTTCTTGTGCACTGTAAGATCATTTGCAGAAAGCCAGCTGGTAATTAAATCATTCAAAAACTCTTCTTTCCGTCACTTTAAAATGTTTTCCTCCATTTGGATCGTCATTCGGACTCCCTTTCAGATTGGCGTTCGGATCGTCATTCGTTTCAGTGTGTTTTCTGTATTATTTTAGGCCTTTTCCCGAATCTAATTTCGTCTTCCTCTTAATCATCATTCTTCTTGTTCCTCCTTAATAGTTTGAGATGTAATTTAATCTTGTTTTATGTTATTTGGAGTTTTTAATTCAATTGTTATCATTGTTTCCTCCTTTCTAACTTATTCCTTATCCTCTTCTCTTCTTCCTTATCTTCTTCTCATATTTCTTCCAAACTTTAGTTCTTTAACCAGTTTTGTTACTTAGTTATTGTTCAGAATGTATAAATGTTGTTCCTAAATAGTTTATTTTCAAGTTGTAGTTGATAATTCCATTTCATTGAATTGTTTTAGTTTGTTAATCTTAAGACTAGTTTCTATTTAATGAAGATGTTCATGTTGCAAGATCTAGATGAATAATGAAATATCTTTATCAAGTTTTCTACTTGCTTCCAAATCTAATATAGTTCAGTTTAACATCTTTGTTAAAGTTCTTAGACTTGCTTCTAACTCACACTAGTTTCATGTTGTTCACATATGGATAGACAGTAGTTCATAATGTTTAAAATTAGTAGTAGTTTGTTGGTTTTTAGTTTACATTTGTTTGTAGAAGTTAAGTTAGATTTACTTCCATTTAGCTTCCTCATTACATTTGAAAGTCATTACGATGCATTTAATCCAGTTCCTATTACATTTGATGTACGTAATCAAGAAGAGTGGAATTAGATGGTTTAGTCTAAATTAATGTACATTTACAAGTTCTCCCTATTAAACATCTAATATCCGTAGCTTTGATTCTGTCCATAGTTGTTATCTAAAAGTTGAATTTGGTAGTTTCTTAGTTTTCTAGAAGTAGTTTGTGTTCCAGTATTTGTTTCCATCTTTCTTATTAATTAACCATAGAGGTAGAGTAGTATGATCTAGTACTATTATGATCTGTGATTTAAATGTATTCTTAAACATTTAACTCGGTTTTTCATTTTGAAAGATTTTTCGATATTTTTCCTTACTAAACATTTTTAGGTCTGACAAACCTGAAACTGTAGAACCGTTTCTACCTTGGCATTTATTTTGCTTTCAACTCTAAGTTTACTAATCCTGGTTGATAATTAATCTTAGGTGTTGTTTTTAATTTGAGATAGTTCACACACCCAACATTTTGGCGCCGTTGCCGGGGAGTTGAAATAGGTAGAATTCAGTTGAAGATAGGTAGAATTTCTCTTCCAAAACTTAGTGGTAACTTAGATTAGGGTGGTGGCGGGTGAGCGGTAAGACGAGAGGTAAGAACCTGCGCATCTGTTATAACAGGCATCCCCAAAACCTAGCAGTAGTAGTTATGCAGTCAAAGTTTCTTTCAGTTATAACTTATTTTCATGAATAGGTCTAGAGATTCACAAGGTAGATTTATTAAAACTCAAATTCCTACTAAAATTCCTACTAACCTATACGGGGGACGAGCCACCCCAACTACTAATTCAACAGAAAGGTATTGGAAGACACCTAAAGGGGATAGTCCTACTTGGAAGGCTAAAGAAACCTTCTATGGAAACATTTTAAAGGAAAACACAGGGACATCAGAACAGTCTGTTCATAAAGAAATTACACTAGAAGAACCTCAAGCTCATATTGAGACTGAACTTAGACAAGAGGAAACTCTGAAGGGTGAAATTTTGAAACTTATTAACCCTCCATTAGTTCAAAATCCCAAAGACACTACTTTTTCAATAGTTGGTGGTCCAGATTTGGTAGATTTTGTCAATCCTGCACAAGTAGATGCTCTTTTTGGGAGCTCTACAAACATCATCATCTCACAGATTGACACAACAATAGTAGAACCTCCTGGACTAGATTCCCACGTAGCTGATCATTCTCCTCCTAAAAAGAAGAATACCCTTCCTTAAAAAGAAAGTTGGGATATTCCATATTCACCAAGAAAGGAGCCACCTAGATTTAATCTCTTTGGTAATAGAATCTTCATGGAGGATGAACATGAAGATCGTGTCCGACAAGGTGAAGAAGATGGAGAAGTTAGAGCCAAAGGTACCTTCGGGTTTCTCATCTTAGACACTGCACAAGATGTTACTATGAAAAATATCCCTCCTTCCTCACTACCAACTTTCTAGGGGAAAAGTAGTGAGGATCCAGACACATTCTTATTTGAGTTTGACATTTTGTGTAGGAATTACAATTACCTACAAGATGGCCAAAAACCAAAACTTTTTCCTGCCACATTAAAAGATTCTTCTCTTCAATGGTTCATGGGATTGGGAGAATCTAGTATTAAATCTTGGGAAGACATGAAGAATGCATTTCTTCAGAAATATCAGGATTACTGTAGACCAAAGGACTCTCGCAATGATATTTTTAAATTTCAACAGCTTGAAGACGAGAGCCTGGAGGACTATCTCGAAAGATTTAACTATGTGTTACACAAATCTAAATATAGTGATCTTCGGGAAGATGCAGTAAGAACACTGTTCCTTAAAGGAATCTTAGAACAATTCTTGGATAACCTTAATCTCATGGCAGTAGGAGATATTTCTCATAAATATTTTGCAGAGATTTGTGAACTATGTAGGAATTATTCTAGGAGCAGAGGGAAAGGTGGAAGACACTTTCGAGAACCTTATGTTAGAAATCCAAAAGGAAACACATCCGGTCGTGGTGGAGTTACAAGGGTAGAGATAGGGAACCTGTTATAAAACTTCAAAACAGATATTTTAGGGGCTATGGGTTCTCATCTAGATGCACTACAAGCTAAAAAGTGACAGAATGAAGAGCGTGCAACAATGAGTATTTCCTGCCCTAGGTGTAGAACTAAAAATCCTCAAAGAGAATGTCCCTTAAACAATGTTTTAGTTTTTCACCTCTGTACAGAAGAGCATCCCACTGATAGTTGTCCATCGTTGCTCGGGTTGCAAGCTGTATACAAGAGTGGAAGTTCTGGTGAAACATCAAGGACGCATTGGCAGCCAAGGGATCAACCTTTGGGACAGGATCCATCATTCCAATTTCCACCTTACTACCATCCTTATCAACCTCCGCAACAATGGAACACTTCAGGTTGGCAGAATTGGCCACCACAGTACCCTCCTCAAAATGCTCAAAAACAGCAATGGCCTCATGGATGGAGTGGACAAGCTTTTTCTCAACCATCTCCTCCTATGTCTAACTATCCTTACCCACCTAATGTTCAACAATTTTTACTTGGATATGCACCTCCTTCACTACCCCCTATCCCAAATCAACCTCCTCATTTCCAGAATATGAACCCTCCAAGACCCACAATATTACCCGCACAACCGATACCAAATCCTAACAATAAACCAACCCAAGATCTTAATAACATTGGGTTGTTACCTCTTCAATAATATGCTATTTCATCTACACCAATACATGAAGTTCAATTGCGGTCTAGAAGAGTTTTGCAAGATCATCCTAAGTCGTCAGTTGTTATTCAAGAAGAAAATGTACCTAATGAAATTTTAAATGATGTCATTCTTGAAAATGTGGTTGTTCCTAAATCTTCAACACATAACCTTCCTCATAAAGAAGTAATATTGGGAAATAAATCACATCCATATCTGGAGCGTCTAATAATAGAAAAACCTATAACTTACCCAGAATATAACATCATTAATGAATAAAAAAATATTTGTATTAAGATTCCTTTATTACAAGCCATTAAAGATATACCAATATTTGGTAGAGTGATAAAAGAACTCTGCATTAAGAGACTGGGTAAGAAATAAAAAGACCCTCCAACAATACATGTCATAGGTGAAATCTCAGATTGTATAGCATAACAACCTAGAATTCCGAAGTATACAAATCCAGGAAATCCTGTAGTAACTATTCTCATTAACAACACTGCTATAGGGAAGGCACTCATTGATCTAGGGGCTGCTATTAACCTAATGACTACTACAGTTTTAGAAGCTCTCCAATTAGGACCTTTCCTCCACCCTACCCCATCAATGTTAGAACTAGCATATCGTACTATGGTACAACCTACTAGGATATTAGATGATATTATGGTGTCAGTAGCCTCATGGGAATATCCCGTGGACTTCATGGTTATTCAATCAAAAGACCCATCTAGAGGGCATCTTATCATCTTAGGAAGACCCTAGCTGGATACTGCTAATGCATTCATAGGATTTAGGGATGGAGAAATGGTTATTTCTGATGGGTTACTATAAGAAGACTAGCTTTATACCCACCAGTACAACCCGTAGTTGAGAGCTTATTTTGGTTAGATTGTCCTTTTGGAGAAGAAAACCTGGAAGAGCTTTCCCTTGTTAGTGATCTCTCTTGGGAACTTCAAGAACAAAATATTGAAAACGTGTTGAATCAATTTATTTCTTCCACCACATGTATAGACTTTCCTCAGTCTTTTTCCCAACTTGACCAGATTTTTGGAGACAAATTTCAAGAAAACATGAGTCTCTCAACGTTTACAAGTACACCTTGTGTCTTTTCAATTCAAGAACAAGTAGGATCTTATACCGTACCATGTGAGGTTAGTTCCAAAAAATTCCTACATATAAATGCAGGTTTAGATGAGATTCAGCAAAAGCAATTGTTAAAAGCTCTCAAAAGTCAAACTGGAGCTTTCACTTGGGAATACACCGATATGAAGGGTATACACCTAGACACTTGTATTCACCACATTTACACAGACACAAATATACCTCCTGTTAGACAACCACAGAGGAGAATGAACCCATCTCTCAAATATATAGTAAAAGAAGAACTGCAAAAACTTCTTAACGTTGGATTCATTTACCCAATTTCCAATAGTAAGTGGGTGTCTCCTTTGGTACTAGTTCCAAAGAAAGTCACAGCGAAGTGGTGTATCTGTGTTGATTTTCTAGAATTGAACAAGGATGACCAAGATAAGACTACATTTACTTGCTCTTAGGGGACTTATGCCTATCGAGTGTTACCATTTGGCCTTTGTAATGCACTTGCTACTTTCCAACGTGCAGTTCTAGGTATCTTTGCTGACCTTATACATGATTGTGTAGAGGTCTACATGGATGATTTCATAGTCTATGGTAATACCTTCCAAGAGGCCCTCAACAACCTCGAGACAGTTCTTATTCGATGTTAGGACACAAACTTAGCCCTTAGTCATGAAAAATGCAAGATGCTATTAACCGAGGGAATAGTTCTAGGACATCATGTCTCTCTTCAAGGTATTAAGGTGGATCCTGCCAAGATAGATATAATTGTCAATATTCCTCCTCCAAGGACTCCGAAGGAAGTTAGAAGCTTTCTTGGCCATGCAGGTTATTATAGGCGGTTTATAGAAAATTTCACCAAGATAGTCGTACCCATGTTCAAACTACTCATGAAGGACACGAAATTTCAATGGACTGAACCTTGTCAACAGGCTTTCGAAACTTTAAAAGAAAAGTTATCAGTAGCTCCAGTACTTAGGGTCCCTAACTGGTCCCTTCCTTTTCATATCTCTACTGATGCATCCAACATAGCTATAGGGGAAGTCTTAGGTCAAAAAGAGGAAAAGTTATCTTATGCCATTTATTTCGCTAGTAAAAACTTGACTCCTGCATAATCAAAATACACTGTTACCAAAAAAGAGTTCCTCGCAGTAGTCTATTCCATCAATAAGTTTTGTCATTATATCACAGGATATGAAATTTTCATACATACCGATCATTCTTCTATCATATTTTTTTTTGAATAAACCAGTTACCAATGGCAGAGTGACTCAGTGGCTTCTTCTATTACAAGAATTTAATATCACCATTGTTGACCGTCCTGGTCGAGAGAATGTAGTAGCAGACTTTCTCTCTCGAATTCAAATTGACAATGATGATAGTCCTTTTGATGATAGCTTCCCAGATTAACATTTATTCGTTGTATCTGTTCGAAACCCCATGGTTCGCAGACATAGCTAATTATTTGGCAACTGGAAAGCTACCAAACCATCTCTCTCCACCCGAAAAACGTAGAATCATAGTTCAAAGATCTAACTATTCCTAGGTGGATAATGATCTCTTTCATACCGTTCCTGACCTTATTATTAGAAGATGTGTACGAGAGGATGAGATGGAAAATATTCTTCATGCATGTCATGGTGGACCTTGCGGTGGACACTTTTCTGATAAAAGAACAATATATAAGGTTTTACATTCTGGATATTATTGGCCAAGCATCTTCCAGGATGCTACCAAATATGTCAAAGGATGTGATAGTTTCCAAAGAATGGGTAGACCTACGCCATCTGATGAGATGCCTTTGCAACCTCAAGTTATGATTGATCCTTTTGAAAAATGGACTCTAAATTTTGTTGGACCAATTTCCCCTATGTCTCGTAAGAAAAAGTACATTCTAGTCTGTACAGATTATGTCACCAAATGGGTAGAGGCCAAATCTTTATTCCGAGCCACAGAGAAATCAATGGTAGAGTTTATGTATGAAGAGATATTTACCCGATTTGGTGTACCTAGGGAAATTGTAATTGATCAAGGATCTCAGTTCACTTCCAAGTTAATGAAAGAACTTACTAATAAGTATGGTATTAGACATTGCAAATATTCACCATATAATCCTCAGGAAAATGGTCAAGTAGAAAGCACAAACAAGGTATTAGAAGCTATCATGACCAAGACAATTCAGTTACACCACAAGGACTGGGCAGATAGGCTCCCAGAAGCCTTGTGGACTTATAGAATAACGTGGAGAAACACCACTGGCCACACACCTTATGAACTTGTTTATGGAAAACAGGTTCTCCTACCCATTGAATTTTAGGTTAAGACATTTCGTATGGCTTCTCAGTTAGGAATGAATTTAGAAGAAGCACATAAACAATGAATCCTACAAATAAATGAATTAGACGAGATTAGACAGGATGCTATCCAACGAACAATCTTAATACAGAATCAACATAAAAAATGGCATGACAGATACATTAAACAAAAACAATTTAAAACAGGAGACTGAGCATTACTTTTCGATTCAAGATACAAAATTTTAAAGGTAAATTGACTACTCGCTGGATGGGTCCTTATGAAATTGTTACAGCTTTCGATAATGGATCCGTTAAAATTAAAACAATTGATGATTCTCAAACTTCCTTTGTTGTAAATGGCCGTAGACTTAGACTTTATCACCAACCTATATCTAAACAAGACTTTGTACAGAATTCCTTACAAGAGCAGGAGATGGAGCTAGTAGATGAGGAAGTTATTCCTCCTCCTCCTAGTCCCTAAACTTTCTAAAGGATTGTCTGTACATATGTAAATATATTGTGTTTTTGTTTTAATTATAATAATGAAGAGTTATTTCTGACAAGCTAATTGTATCTATACAAGGAATTTCATTTGTATGATTAGCTTATGAAATTCTTGCCATTAAAAACAGGAAAACTTTTCTCCCTTTTTAGATTTCTTATGACTTTTTTACATATATTTTATTTTGAATAAATCAAAATCATATAACAACGGTTTTGCAGCTTAATTAAAAGGACCTTATCCGCTCATGCAATATTATTGAAAGGGAAGCACGTAAAAGAAAGAAAAAAAATCAATATATCCTAATCCCTTCTTTTTTTCAATTATTGTTAAAATTGACATTTTTAGCAAAAGATAAAAGTGTTCTTTATATTATCTTGCAATCATTTCATTCATGATTTTGAATATGGTATTTGATTTAGTCATGCACATTTTTTATTATCGTTTAGAATTGTTACTTAAAAGACCTATCTTAATTGCTATGATCTTAACAAAAAATATGCTATCTTACACCTATGGATCATTGGCTTATCCTAGACTCATTATCAAAACTTGTCTCTTAAAGCATCTTTTAAAAGTAACTTAGAAGTGAATGTTATTTTTATTCTTGTGGGGAACATTACTGAATTTTTATGAAAAAGATATATATAGATCAAAGAACAGCTTTAGGTTATTATCTTTTGACATGATCTTTAACTTTGCCTATTATAAGTAAAAGTTGCTCATAAAGGTTCGTTCTAATATTTCAAATTATGTGTTTAGAAGGCTTAGCACACTCTAGTACCAACCGGCTTCCTTACAAAAATATATATATATATATACATATACATCATTATATGAAGTAAAACCGTCGGGGTACTGAACAGGCCTGCAGGCAGCGGGTCCATGCTAAGTAAAATCTTAAACAAGGAAGCTAGGTGAATGCAAGTAAACCCATCGGGGTACTGAACAGGCTCACTGGCAGCGGGTATATGCTTGCATGGTACCAAGATAAACCCGCCGGGGTACTGAACAGGCATGTTGGAAGCGGGTCAATATCGGGTAAAAGAGATCGGTTAATGCATTTCTATGCACATGATTCATATATAAGAAACTTGAGTATACAAACACATGTTTTGGCCAATCATCTATAATGTCATTAGAAAATAACTGTAAATTGAACTTGGACCTTGTTGTCTAATTCAAACAATATCTAGGATGTTATTATCCTAGAAATGGGACCCATAATTATGAAAATCTCACAAGCTTTACGGTACACCTTATCTATATCTTGGGATGACAAGAAATCTTTAAAATGAGTCATGGATGGCTAGTTTTCCTGTGGCATCTTTCATATCAACTTATATTATCATTCTTCATATGGTTCTTTTAAGCACTGTTCTATTCTTTATGATAAATGTACATATCTAAATCATCTACATGTTTAGTTAATATTTCATTTTCTTGAGAAAAGTATTACAACATTTTTCAGCTATTGATAAAATAATTGAATATCTAATGCTCTTTTTGTTGGCCTGAGGACAAGCCATCTCTTTGGTTTGGGGGAGGATTAGAACTGTTTTAAACTAATTTTTTTGTTATTTATTTTTATTAAAGAAAAAGTTTATTTATCTCTGAAAGTGATAGATGTTTGCAGGTTAATGCAAACGCAGAAGGCGAATTGTTTTAATTAAAGACAAACAAAAGGGGGACATGACTTAAAAGTTCCAGAAAGCAAAGTTTACAACATTTTCTATGCACTAACAGCCTTAAAAATTCATTGCAAAAATCAGTTCCAGTTGGCTTCAGCAATAAAAGTTTGTATAGACAAAAGTCTGTATGAAAGGCTGAATGACAGATCGAATGCCAATCCATATGCGGTGACGAATGCAGCAAATAAGCAATGTTTTGAATAAAAGTGCTGAAGAAATTTTAGCTTATATATTTCAAATAGCATGCTAGATATTTTTGAAAATTCTGACTAACCAATGATGATAGGGATCAATCAAATGTCAAATGTTGCACTTGGTTTTATTTCCTTATTCATCTCATCTTGTTAAATGAACGAATCTTGTGTCATTTTGAATCATTGTGTGACCACTATGGCCTTACCTATCGTATAGATTGCCAACATATGGATTGGATCCTTGTGATCTTCCAAGTGTAGAATATCCCATTATGTGAATTTCGTTCAACCTGTCCAAAGCTTGGCTTTGGACATGGTTGAATATGCTATACCAAACACGCATCTACCGGATTCACACACTTCAATACTGGCACTTAACTCAACATCTTCAAAGTACAAGTGTGATCTTTCAAAACACGCTTTACCTATGACCATCCAGCCATCCAAACAGACTTCAATTTAACTGATGGCTGCATGAACTTCTACTTCATTATGTTCACCCTTTATTTCTCTCTCTACGAGCTGCGTCCTCTGTAAATTTATTATATCCCCTACATTTATCGGTTGTTTTCCCCATCCTCTATCAGTAATGCCTAACCGTTGTGAGACAGGTAGCTACAAAGATCTTCTTCATATCCCTGAGTTTAAAAGATGCCATGAGTTATTCTCTCAAGCAGGTTGGAATCTGTTTCTCGACCGCCTTGATGGTCACGACCATGAAATTTCGTTGATGTTTGCCAAAGGTTTCGATGGAAAAACGGCCAAGGTTGGCCATCTTGTTTTCTCCGTGACAGAAGAGTCAATAGCGTTAGCTACGAAGCTCCCTAGAGAAGGTGCCCGATGGCACAAGCATTTGTTTCTTCCACGAGAAGCTCACCAGTTCACTCTCAAGCTCGATTTTCAACACATTACTAGCACCAAAGGTTTTCATAGAGAATGGATCAAGCCAGAGTACTTGGATCTTCTGACCATTATCATTCACTTAGTCACCTGTGAGGGTAAGCTCACTGTTTTTAAAGCTTGCCACGTTATACTGTTAGCTCATTTTGTCAATAATCACACCTTAAATTTCCCATTCTACTTTCTAAAGAGCTTGGAAAAGATGTTGAGTCAAGTTAGAAAGAATACCATTAACCCTTCTGGCAACTTATATCACCACTGTCTCATTAAGATTTTAATCATTCATCAGCTAAAGGAGAGAGGTTAGACTTGGGACCATTTTTTTTATATATATTAAACCCTCATTTATCTACTGTCAAATGTTCCCCTTCTCAAGAATGCCTTCATGCCCAAGAAGAACCAAACACCAAACGTATACGATTTGATGAGAGTTCCTTGGATGATATGCACTCTGTCCATTCAATATATTCTCCTACTGTCAACCTAGAGAGATAAATCATGACCATTCTAGTGATCAGCCTGACATTCAGACTATCAGTCATCCCTCATGCTCAAATATTCAGTTAGACAATCATACTCTGGTGTCCTCCCTCCTCACACTAGCTAATGCATCCATTCAGATGAGTGAAGCCTGTGCTGCTAGAAGCTCTCCTGCATGTAACAAAGATAAAAGATTTGAAGAACAGACCATTAATGTTGAGACATCTCCAAAAGAGAAGAGTCCTCAAATGGACTTGGAGCATGGTATAGAACAACCTATTTTGAGTCAGCAAAAGTGGGATCAGTTCACCCAAGAGATAGCACAATTAATAAAACAAAGTCAAAGCTATGTGGAGACAATCTCTGAGCTCCTTGAAGAGAATAAGATGTTGCGTACACAGTTGAAAAGTACTGAATTCTCGGTTAACGCCAAAATAACATCCAATGCTATCCTTAGAGTAAAGTATAATTCCTTAAGGGGTCGTTTCAAGAAGCTTCAGGCCAAGCATGCATCTCCATCATTCAAGTCGAAGACCGCTACTACCGTAGCTTGGCCTTCTTCGTAATTACTTTTTGTTTTGCTCAGTGGGATCTGGGACTTATGTTATTTGGATTTTTTAATTTAATTGTTATCATTGTTTCTTCCTTTCTTACTTCTTCCTTATCCTCTTCTCATCTTTCTTCCAAACTTTAGTTCCTTAATCAGTTTTGTTACTTAGTTACTATTCAGAATGTATAAATGTTGTTCCTAAATAGTCTATTTCAAGTTGTAGTTGATAATTCCATTTCGTTGAGTTGTTTTAGTTTGTTAATCTTAAGACTAGTTTCTATTTAACGAAGATGTTCATGTTGCAAGATCTGGATTAATAATGAAATATATTTATCAAGTTTTCTACTTGCTTCCAAATCTAAAATAGTTCAGTTTAACATCTTTGTTAAAGTTCTTAGACTTGCTTCTAACTCACACTAGTTTCATGTTGTTCACATATGGATAGACAGTAGTTCATAATGTTTAAAATTAGTAGTAGTTTATTGATTTTTAGTTTACATTTGTTTGTAGAAGTTAAGCTAGATTTACTTCCATTTAGCTTCCTCATTACATTTGAAATTCATTACGATACATTTACTCCAGTTCCTATTATATTTGATGTACGTAATCAAGAAGAGTGGAATTACATGGTTTAGTCTAAATTAATGTACATTTACAAATTATCCCTATTAAACATCTAATATCCGTAGCTCTAATTATGTCGATAGTTGTTATCTAGAAGTTGAATTTGGTAGTTTCTTACTTTTCTAGAAGTAGTTTGTGTTCTAGTAGTTGTTTCCATCTTTCTTATTAATTAACCATAGAGGTAGAGTAGTATGATCTAGTACTATTCTGATCTATGATTTAAATGTATTCTTAAACACTTAACACGGTTTTTCATTTTGAAAGATCTTTCAATCTTTTTCCTTACTAAACATTTTTAGGTCTGACAAACCTGAAACTATAGAACCGTTTCTACCTTGGCATATATTTTTCTTTCAACTCTAAGTTTACGGATCCTAGTTGATAATTAATGTTAGGTGTTGTTTTTAATTTGAGATAGCTCACACACCCAACAGACTGTTCACTTCTACTATTGAGTTTATAATCCATCTTCCTTACCAATATCTTGTTGCAGTCCTCACAGCCTTCCACAGCCTTCTTGCTGTGACTCTTTGTAGCTTGTAACCCTTTGCTTTCTTGTCTGCAATCATCCTTCCAAGGCTCATATAGGTCGACAAAAAGGATTTTGTATGATTCACATATTTTGATCTTCTGCAACCATGTCCTACAGGGATCAGCATGTCCACAAATCTTCCAATGGAGAGTCTACTCTTGCTTAGACCTCTTGCATTTGCATGGATTTTGCAACCTAGATCATCTACAATCATATCGTGCATCGAATTTACAACCTTTCTCATCTACATTAATGTTTTGCATAGCACTTAAACAAGCATGTCTTTTGTAGCTTTGGAAAACTTGTCCTTCCATACTCATGTCTTGCGTGGCTTTGGAAACCTTGATACAACCTTGATCCTCTGCAATCATGTCTTGGGTGGCTTCCACAACCTTTCTCCTCCACATCCATCCCTTGTGCAGCTTCTGAAACCTTGCTCCCCCACAATCATGTTTGCATGGCTTTAGAAACCTTGATGTCCTGCAAACATGTCTTAAGTGTTTTCAACAACCTTGCTCCTTCTCAACCATGTCTTAAATGTGTTCAAAACATCAATCCTTCTCAAAAATGTCTTTTATGACTTCCTCAGCCTTTCTCTTCAACAACCATGTCTTGCATGGATTCTACACCTTTACTCCACAATCATGATCGTATGTGGCTTTGACAAACCTGCAACCATGTCTTCAGTCTTACAAGACTACTACAATCTTGCATCTCTGTGATTATATCTTGAATGGCATCCCCATATCCACAAATTTGATCCTCCAGTGTTTGCTTCACTACGACTCGATAATGTATGGTTTCCACATATCCACACCTTGGGCTTGTAGGATCATAATATTTTTATGCTACAACTTTATCTGAGGAAGAGGTTCCTACATTGCACTACATCTTTTTCCTGTGTCATGTGACCTCCCATTCTACAACATTTATCTTGCATGTCTTTTGAGTAAACCAAACCCAGCCCTTACAAGACTCACAGCAAGCAACTTTCTACCATCTGCAGATTTTTTCAATCTTCAACTTTTTTTGTGTTTTTCATGACTCTGCAACCCAAACCTGCAAGATCCACAACTTTGTTTGTGCCACAACTCTGTCTGATTTGTAATTCTCTTCACTTATGTGGATATTTACAACCTCACGAAATCCAGTATGCAATACTTGAATTAGATCACAAGATTCAATCAAAATCAAAAGAACTCTATCATCTTTGAAAACTCATCTATTAAAGCAAAGAGAGGATATTTAAATAGAGATGGAAGATTTTCATACATTTGACACTTTAATTTTTAAATAATTCCATCAAGCAATACTTTAATTTCTAAATGGGAATTACAAATCTACCTGGACAAATGAAACGACATACAGTATACAAGAACAAATTTGTATGACAAATCTAGATACCATTTCAAGACAAAATCACACACAATCTCTAAGAAGGGCCTATTGTATGTACCAAAGGCAGACAAGAGAATGGGTATAGTATATATTAATGGGAAGGGAGTCAATTCTACAACTCTTATGCTTCTTGGAGCATAAGATGGGAATAATTTATAAAACATTTTCGTAGTGAAGGTTGCATATTACATCCCAGATGGGGATATGGGTAATGTAATATGACAATGATGTGGCATAAGTCAGCTTAATATATATTTATTTTGCAACGAAAACCTCATGGATCTCCCCAGTCCCCACCCCTAGCTTTTGGAATATCTAGATGGAGGGAAACTCAACTGCAAACCACAATAGTAGCTTGTAACCTAACATGACTCAACTAGACTCAAACCTCAGAACTTGAGACGTCACAGAAAAGTCTTCCTTGAAACGGTCCTTTCAAACTAATTGAGCTAACCCACTGGGTTAAGTCGGCTTAATATATATATATATATATATATATTTGTGTGTGTGTGTGTTCAGTTTAAAATTATAAAAATAAATTTACTTATATATATCTTTGCAATTGCCCAAACATAATAGGATTAATAACATTTCATATAGTTAATTAAACAAAATTGCTACTGTGTGTTCATAGAAGGATTTGAATTTATGATATTTGCAGCTTTGGAGGACATTTGGATTTGATAGACAGGAATCAACAAGTTCATGGCTACCTTCTTAGAACATTTTATTGAATCATACTGCACTGTATGGAGAGGTCAAATACAACTACTAGTAAAAAACAACTAGTTTAGATCCATCTTTACCCCTATATAAGTACTGAATGAAGGTGAGTTCATTAACAATTTTATGATTTCTTGCATTTTATTTCATTTTCATTAGATTAGTATAATCTTGTAATGCTTTTATGGTTATGGTGTTTAGCATTTTTGAAGTATACCTTGTGGATCTAGTATATGATCAATGTTAGTTATCTGTAAACGAGGGACTTAAATCCCAGTTTCTTTACCAACATAGATCCTATGTGAAATTAATTATGTAGATTTTTGTGGTTAGACATCTTTGGGGTCTTTTCAAATAGTTCCAAAAGTTAGAAGGAGCTCTAAGCTTATTATGGTAGATTTTTGTGCTTATCAATGTGTTTTGAAAAATAAGTTGGATTTTAAGCATGGTTTCCTTTGAATATTATGGTCTTTTCTTAGAATTACAAATGATGCAATATTGGTGTTCATATTCTCCTCTCCCCAATTCTGAAAGGGTTCTAGCTCAATGGAATAGCGCTTTCCTTACAAGCAGGAGGTTGGTGGTTCGATTCCTCCATGCCCTATTGATATTTCAATATTGGTATTTTTAATAAAATATATTTTATTATGATATATTATGGCTATAGAGGGGGTTTCAAACCATCTTTGTATGTTGCTACGATGGGGGTTCCAAACTGCCTTCATATGTCACTACAAGGGGGGTTCAAACCACCTCTATAGGACTCTACAAGGAGGGCTCCAAACTGCCCCTATAGGCATCTACGAGCGAGGTACCAAACCACCCCTATAGGCCTCTACGAGGGGGTTTTCAAACTGCCTCTATAGGCCTCTACGAGGGGGGTTCAAAACCACCCCTATAACCCTCTACGAGGGGAATTCTAAACTGCACCTATAGGCCTCTACAAGGGGGGTTCCAAACCACCCCTATAGGACTGTACGAGGGGGGTTCCCAACTGCCCCTATAGGCCTCTACGAGGGGGGTTCCAAACTGCCCCTATAGTCCTCTACGAGGGGAGTTCGAAACCGCCCCTGTAGGTTTGTATGAGGGAGCTTATGAGGGGGGTTCACAACCACCCTCATAGGTCTCTATGAAGGCGGTTGAAAACTGCCCTCATAGGTCTCTATGAAGGGGTCTATGAGAGGGGTTTTAAACTGCCTCCATAGACCTCTATGAGGGAGTTCACAAACCGCCCCCAAAAGTCACTTTTGGGGGCAGTTCCAATCTCGTCAAAAACTGCCCCTAAAGGGAAAAACTTTTAACATCGGTGCCTTTAGGGGCAATTTTTCCAAAACCCCCCGTAGGTCACTTTTGGGGGAGAAAGACAACCCCCCCTAAAGGCCAAAAATGTAGTACTGTAATAATAACAACTTGAGAGCTATCTTATGCATAACCTTTATGCATGTTATTTACATAAGAATAATTAAATCTAATTATTCAATAGTTTAGTTATGGTAACCTCTTTAATTTAATTATGTATATATGATACTACTTCTATTAAATATTAAGTACAAGGCCCAAATATTTGGACAAGATCTTGGTGACATTGGATAGTTGGCAAGGTTAGGTACCTCTAGGTATCTCTCTTGCATGTTCGATTCCCTCGTTTAACATGGCAGTTCCCATAGTAGTTGATGATAGATAGAAAATGATTCATTTAACCAATTTAAATAAATGTGATGAATAGAAGTGCTATTCATAGTCTTCTCGACTCAACACTTTTAAGATCAAGAAACCCCGAGTGGTCTTCAGAGCTTTAACTCAACAATCTCACATGGGCATTACGCTAGTGCAATTCCAGAGCATCCCGCTCAACACTAGTACTAGAATGTGGTTGTGAAACACATATAGAATGTACAAATGGCCTTGGATCCGGTATTCTTTATCAAGCTTGGAGTCCTCAAGGGATTATGCCCAACACTTTACGTACATCAGGGCTTACGCCCAGTATGTAATAAAATCCTCTAGGTACATCGGGGCTTATGCCCAATACGTAGGTCATCCGTGTGTTACTGAGTCCACGCTCAACACACTATATAAATCAATCATGTGAATCATAACTCTACACAGTATGTAACAAAAAAGGTCATCTCAGTATAGTAGGGTTTGTACCCAATTCACATAACAAAACATAAATCACTCCATTAGGGCTTTCTTTCCTAGTATATAACAATAATGCATCGGTCAGGGTCCACGCCCAATATGTAAATCTATAAAAGGAATGAATCATGTGCACTAGGGCTTATGCCCAGTAATCAAAATAAATCATATGTCTTGGGGCTTTAAGCCCAGTATATAACATCGTAAATAGTTAGTCAAAATTCAGGATATTGCATCCCTCCCCGCTTAGAACAACATCGTCTCGGTGTTCTAGGGACTAGCAATAAAGTCTGGAAATAAGGTGGGGTATGCCTCTTTCATGGTTGTCTCATTTTCCCAAGTAGCCTCTTCTGGTCCAAAGTGCCTCCATTGCACTTTCAATTGGGTTATGGTCCTTCTTCTAAGTTGCACCTCTCTCTTGTCCAGAATGTGGAGGGGTTCTGGCATGAATTTCCCTTCGGGTTCCACCTATAATAAGGACCAATCAATCACATGTTTAGTATCGTATACATATTTCTTTAATAAGGATGCATGAAAAACATTATGAACTTTTACACGAGCTGGTAAAGCTAACTCATATGCTACTGGGCCCTTCTTGGCCAGTATCTCAAAAGGTCCACAAAACCCCGGGGATAGTTTCCCGCATCGTCCTAAGCTCAAGGAGCTTCGTTTTTCCTTCACCTTTAAGAAGACATGTTCGCCGACTTGGTAGTATTTGTCTTTTATTTTCTTATCCGCATAACTCTTTTGGCGGTCTTGTGCCTCCTTCAAGTTTTGTTGTACCTTGGAGACTAGTTGCTCCAAGTCTTTTAGTAAGTCGGGGCCTAGCATAAGTCTATCTACCGTACTATCCCACGTTACAGGGGTTCAACATTTCCTACTGTAGAGTACCTCGAAGGGACTCATCTTGGAAGAGGTTTGGTATCCATTGTTGTAAGCAAACTCTGCGAGGTGCAAGTAATCCTCCCACTTTGTGGGATTGTTCATGACATACATCCTCAGCATATCCTCGAGGATTCGGTTTACGCATTCTGTCTATCCATCGGTTTGGGGGTGATATGCGGTATTGAACTGTAGTTGTGTCTCCAAACTGGAGAACAATGCCCTCAAGAAGTTGCTAGTGAACTTCGTGTCTCAATCGAAAATGATTGCCTTGGGTATCCCATGCAATTGAAAAATCTCCTTTAGGAAGATGTCCACGATGTGAACGGATTTGTAGGTAGAATTTACGAATATAAAGTGGGCTGCCTTGGATTACTTGTCTACTACTACAAAGATGGAGTAATTATGCCTCTTACTTTTAGGTAAGTTCGTAATGAAATCCATACTAATGACCTCCCACTTCCATTGTGGAATAAGTAATGATTGTAGTAGTCCAGAAGGGTGTTGGTGTTCTGCCTTAACCAGCTGACACTCCTGGCACTTAGAAATTAATAAAGCTATGTCGGCTTTCAGTTTAGGCCAAAAGAAGTGTTTCTTCACCACCGATATCATCTTTTGATATCCCAGATGGCCCGAATAGGGTTTTAGGTGGAATTCTGTGAGGATGCCAGGCCTAATGTTTCTGCTTTCTGGAACATCAAGTCTTTCTTTCGACCACAACAATCCCAACTTGTCTATCTTATACTCATTTTGTTGTTGGAATAACCTATCCTCTTGGATCTTTCTAAGGATCTCTACATAGAATCAGTCACTTTGACATGACGTTCTAATTCTGTGATGTAAATATGAGTCGGTTTGACTCATGGTCACTTCATATAACATATGAGCCCGTCGAATTAAAGCATCAATGATCTTGTTCTCCTTTCCCTTTATGTGTTTTACCTCCAAGTGGTACTCACTAAGGAAGGCTCGCCACCTGGCCTGTCTGGCGTTTAGGTCAGGTTGGTCAAATAAGTACTTCAGACTCATGTTGTCCATCTTTAATGGGAACTTCTTTCCCATAAGATAGTGCCTCCACATCTTCAAGGAGTGGATAATGGTGGCTAGTTCAAGATCGTGTGTGGGGTAGTTCTATTCATGTTCCTTCAACTTCCTTGACTCATAACAGATAGCAAAGTCATTTTTCATAAGGAATCCACCGATCCCTTCATTGCTTGCATCTGTGCAAACTACGAAGTCCCCATCGGGGTCGGCAATCCGTAGGATGGGTGCACTAGTAAAAATTTGTTTTACCTTTTGGAAACTTTCCTCACATTTTTTCGTCCAAAGAAATTTGGTTTTTTTTCTGCAAGGCTGTCATAGGACAAGCAATTCCAGAGAAGTTCTCAATGAACTTCCAGTAGTACCCCCGCTAACCCTAAGAAAGATCTTATGTCGGTTATGCACGTGGGGGTAGGCCATTCCTCTATGGATTTAATCTTTTCGGGGTTGACTGTTATCCCCTTCCCCGAAATGATGTGCCCCCGAAATGATGTGCCCTTGGTACTGTATTTGGGGTTTGTAAAAATCACACTTGCTAAATTTAGCGTACAGTTGATGTTCTCGTAGTATTCGTAACACTATCTGGAGATGTTCTTCGTGTTGTTCTTCATTCTTGGAGTAGATCAGAATGTCATCAATGAAGACTAAAATGAACTTGTCTAGGTATTTACTAAAGATGTTGTTCATCATGCACACAAAGTTGGAAGGTGCACTAGTCAGACCGAAAGGCATTACCACAAACTCGTAATGGTTGTATCGGGTTCGAAATGTGGTCTTATTGATGTCTTCATCATAGATTCTCACCTAATGATATCCAGATCATAAGTCGATCTTTGAGAATATCCTCGCTCCTCCGACTTGATCAAACAAGTCATCAATTCTAGGGAGTGGGTAACGGTTTGTAATACCCCAATTTTTACCCTTATGAAATATTGGTTCTTAATGTGAATATTGTGTACATGCGATGTATGTTTCCCTAGCGTGGAGCTTAAGGCAAAGGCCCCGCTAGTATATGTTCATATTTTATTTTAAATGGACAAGCATTTGACATTTTGTTACCCATGTGCTATTAAGCCATCGGATATTGTAAATTGATGTAAATATTTAATATTGCAATAAAATACCAAAACTAGCTATGGGAGCAACGAATAAGAAGGGGCCATGTGTATCCACTAGGGAGTAGTGAGGGGACTGTGGTGATGAACCATATGCTGCCAAATGTCATTGTGAGAATCCATTTGACTTTCATTTACGACATTTATTTATGTTGTAAGGAAGTAGTTGAAGATTTCAGTCCATGGCTTCAATGGAGCATGGGCAGCCCAGAAATTCGTATAGCAGAGTATGGGCTCTGTTTTCTTGTACCACAACAAGTCACTCTACCTCTTGGGAGTTTCTTATTCCTCACTCCCATTCCATGGTGGAAGAACCCATCATCATTTACCATCCAAAAACGAATTGCCAGCAAGGAGAAAAGCTAGAAATCGCAACTTTGCAAGAACCCACATTTTGAAGAGCAAAAAATGCCCAGATTTGGTATTGGACAGTAAAATCCAATGGGGGATCCATACATATGAACCTTGGGGAGAATTTGAAAGGATTAGATACCCCAAAATCCATTGGAAAACCTAGTTTTTATAGCCCAGAAAATCAGTGACGGGATTGAGTTATTTGATGAATAGAATTGTGAGAAATCCAATTGTGAATGACTGAGTAGAGGTTGGGTTTGCTTGATAAACCCAGTGAAGATTAGAATCTCAAGAATTAGCAGCTGAACCTTTCTATACCCATCCTGAAGAGCACTGGAGGGAAGGGACACCTGAGGTTCTATGCAGCAGAGAAGGGGACTTTCCTTGTGTTGGGTGTGGTAGGTAATGTGGGTGCCTTGACTATTGAATTCATTTGAGATTCCTGTAGCTCTATGGTTGAGATCACTGGCTTAGCATTGCCCTCCTTTGTCTTTCATATGCCTGACAAACCCAACTTTGTGTTGGCTTAGCATAGTTGTTGGGTGAAATCATGGATGTGAGTGAGCCCAGCTAGTTCCTCCTTAGTGGATACACAACCCAGCTCGGGGGTGATCTCTCAGCTGAAAGAATACAAGCTGGACAGAGATCTATGGTTGGGTGGAATGTTGCTCTCACATAGCCAGTTGTTGGGACAGCTTCATCTTCAAGATAAGTGTTATCTGTGTTATAAATTATATGCATTTTGTGTTCTGTAATGTGTTAATTTGAAATGGTAATTATTCATGTTAATGGAATTGATATGAAGTTTATGCATAGCCTGGGAATGGAATTGAAATCCCTGGGTGTTGAATCATCATATTCATGTGTTAGTTATGAGGATGCAATACTGTTTGTGTGCTTGCCAGTATGTTTATTTCCGCTGTGTTTATTTGAAGTATGAGTCTGCACACATGAAGTTTTATTTATTTTTTAATTTATGAGTAATGTATGGGGCTGAGTTTAAGCCCGATATGTTAGTCATGTTTCCCTCCCTTGCACCGGATTGATGGAAGGGGATGTGACACGGTTCTTGATGGTCAACTTGTTGAGTTGGTGGTAATCGATGCAAATCTGCATCGTTTCGTCCTTCTTTTTGACAAAGAGTATCAGTGCTCCCCAGGGAGACATGTCACTGCGTCTGATATAACCCTTCTCGATCAACTCCTGTAATTGAAGCTTGAGTTCCACCAATTGAGGTGGACTCATGCGGCAAGAGTCTTTGGAAACTGGTACGGAACCAAGTGTTAACTCTATGGAGAAGTCTAGGTCTCGTTTGGGCGGTAGCCCAGGTATTTCCTCAGGAATACATCCTTGAATTCTACAAGGACTGGGAATTCTTCGATATTATGCTCTCTGTTTGCTTCTACGGTTTGGATGTTGACTGCAAAGAGTTTGCAACCCTTTCTTACGCATTTCTTTGCTTGTAAGGAAGATATTTGTCTTACGGAGACCTCCTTAGGGATACCTTGAATCATTTTATGATTCCGTTGGCTATCCATGCATAGTATTGACTTGTTCAAGCAGTCAAGTAGGGCATGGTGATCTTCCAACCAATCCATGCCTATAAGTACATCATAAGATCCTAGTGGTGGAATATATAAATCCACCCTGGTTGGAAACCCATTCAAGACTATCTCACAAGTTTTGACTAGTTCAGAGACTTTTTGTTTGGTAGCAGTGGCCAGTTGTACCGGCCATGGTTTCTCATGATTCACTCGGTTTAACTTACAAGTATCAACAATCTTAGGGTAGATGTAACTTCGGCATGCACCAGGATCTATTAAAACTGAAATGGTTGTGTTTCATATCTTACCTTGAATTTCAACTATAGTGGCCTGGTGATCTGCTTGCCGACCATCAAGTGGGGCATAGATTCTTGGTGTCCTTGACATGTCCCCTACAGTAGGGTTTGCTTGGACATTGTGTAACACTCCGTCTGTCTTGTTGAGATATCTGAAGTAGTGGGGCCCTTGACACTTCCAACAAGTAATGGTTGGTGGGGTAGCTTTTGCCCCTTTGTTGAAAGATGGTCTGTTGGCATGCGGTCGGGGTGCATTTGGTCGTGCATGAGGTCGGTTGAAGCCTCTATTAGGAGGGAAACTATTGTTTTGTTTCCGATAAGGTGGTGGTTTGAAACCTGGTCTTCGGTTGTCCGAAAAGGTTTTGAACCTATCTTTGTTTTTGTTGATGTTATCATTCCTTGGCTTCCTGTGTTCATAAGAGAGTCTGGCTTTGTGTAAAGTGACGTCTAAGGTTTTGGGCATGTAAAATTCAATCTTGTCTCTAAAATTTGGTGGTAGACATCCCAAGAATTGTTGTATCTTGTCTTTTTCATCCTGTATGTAAGGAACATAATGCAACAAATCTAAAAATCTGTTGATGAAAGCTTCCATAGTTAGGGAGCCCATTTTTAATTCATGGAATTCTTTGATCTTCTTGTCAAAGAATGTTTCAGACATGTATTTGTCCTGAAATATTTTGCTGAAAGCATCCCACTTTTGTTAGGAACCCATGTCTTTACTTTGTTAGTATATTGTTGTTGAATGCATATGCTTTGTAAATCGTTCTATAGTATTTGTTGATCAATAGTTTGTGTTATTGTTGTTGGCGCACATGCTTTGTAAGTCGCATGTAGTATTGTTGATCCATAGTTTGTAGTGGCCCATGGTTTTGACCCATAGTATTAGCGCCTAGACTTATTATATAAGTGTGTGTTGAGGCCTATGAAGGCACCGTGACGTTATTTGTATTGAGCTTGCTCAAAGGAGGTTGCCCCCTCGAAGTGGCCTGCGATCAATATAAAAGTGATTCTGAGTTATGTCATTTCTTCTATTTCGCATATTCTTATTAATTAATTGTTGCAGGTGCTTCACATCTGGTATCAGAGCACTTTCTTGGACTCGCTGGGTGAAATTTCTGCCAAATTTTTTTTCGCATCTGTTGCAGGTTCGGATTTGGGAATAATCCCTATCCGCCTAATTGTGGGAAGTACTTAGGCATAAGCCCTAAAACTCATTGTAAGGAGTACCACAGGAACCCCGAAGTAGCTGGCCCATTGAGAGGACCTGCCAGCAAAAAGGGCAACGACCCCTACCTGATTGACTAGTTCCCACCCGTGAGGTAAACCAAGAGCTGTCGTTTGTGGCAAAGTGGTTATCAGTTTTACCTGAGCTGTGGAGTGAGCGATACTTCCCCAATATGCAAGCCGTCAGATAGAATTGGTGGCCGAGTGAAACCCCTGAACTGTTAGGAAGCCATAAATACATGGGGTCTATATCTATTTTTAGCTGAACTGTTGTCAATCACTGTTGCACCATTTCAGATCCAGCCATTCAGATCCATTCTGAAAGTCATTCTAGATCCATCAATTTTCAATCCATTCGGCGCCGTTTCAGATCCCTCTGTTTCCGCTCACTTCCAGGCTGTTGTAGATCTATCTGTTTCAGATCCCTTCCGAGCTGTAGCCGCTCCATTCTGGAAAAAAAAAAAAAAACACTTTGTTTCCCTTGAAACATCCTGGGAACCCCTGTAATCCCATTTTGCATATTTTATTCCTGAGGACACTATCCCCAATTCCACTTCCCAAAGCCCAAAATCCCACATTTGTCTATTTTTAGGGTTTGCCATAACTTCCTCAGATTTCACCCAATCACCTTCAAATTTTACCACAGAGTTCATTTGCTAATTCTGTTTTTTTGTCTCGCTCTGCCAAATTTTCCCATTGTTTCACCCCGCTTCTGAAATCCTCATTTTTTGCTTCCCTATCTATTCGACAGTGTTCGAAACCTAGTCAAACCCCAATTACCCTTCAGATTTTTTTCCAAATCCAGATTTTCCTTTACTGAAGCAGTTTTTGTTTCTGTTTTTCTACCTAGTCAACCCAAAAAAATAAAAAATAAAAAATAAAAAACTCCTGGTTATGGTTGTCACCC
This sequence comes from Larix kaempferi, assembly GCA_027924585.1. Classification (NCBI taxonomy): domain Eukaryota; kingdom Viridiplantae; phylum Streptophyta; class Pinopsida; order Pinales; family Pinaceae; genus Larix; species Larix kaempferi. The sequence goes on along the minus strand of BSBM01000940.1, from coordinate 6,278,771 downwards.
GCGGAGGAGCAAAAACCATGGAAGAAGCACTTGCGGCCATCCAAGCCAAACTCCAGGATCTTGATAAAAAATTTCTCGGCCTCCATCTTGAACATCCAGCTATGAACAACAAACGACAGTCCGAGTCTTCATCAGACAATGGGTTCTCTTCTTCCATCAATTTTCGTGGTCCGAAGCTTGATTTTCCTCGCTTCAATGGTATTGATCCAACTGGATGGATCTATTATGCAAAACAGTATTTCAGTCTGCATAATACTTTTGATGTCAACAAAGTTCCACTTGCATCCTTTCATCTGGAACAGGAAGCTCTTCAATGGTACCGTTGGTACATCAACACTCATGAAGAGCCAAAATGGCCAGACTTTTTCCAGCTCCTTGTGCAACAATTTGGTCCTAGTGCTTTTGACGACTTCACCGGAGCCCTCACTAAACTTCGCCAAATTGGCACTATGAGAGAGTATCAAACCGAATTTGAGAAACTAGCCAACCACACTAAAGGATTGTCTGATGACTTTTACCGGAGTTGTTTTATCAGTGGTCTAAAGGATACCATCCGCTCTGAGGTCAAAATGTTCTATCCCAACACAATGATGGAAGCCCTAGGGTTGACTAAGTTGTTCGAAGACAAGATTGCAGCCCAACAGTGCTCCAAGCCTACTTTTGTTCCCTTCCGAAATATGGGTTCTCAACGACCACCCATACCGCAGGCTCCTCGACCAACTCCTATCAAGCGTTTGTCTGAAATAGAGATGCAAGCACGCAGAGAAAAGGGGCTTTTCTATAATTGTGATGAGAAATTCACTTGGGGACATAGATGTGTTCAAAAAAAGCTCTATCTCTTGGATGTGGATTCTCCGCCTGCCTCTGAAATTGGTGACAAAGATCTAGATATAATGGATGTTCAGGTCGACATTCAGGAACCTCCTATTGACCCTCCGTCTTAGGATGACCATCCGGAGATATCTCTCCATGCTTTAGCTGGAATCACCACCCCCCAAACAATGTGGGTCAGGGGTTACTTCAAGAAGCTTCCTCTTACCATACTCATTGATTCTAGTAGCACTCATAATTTCATTGACCCTCGGATCACCAAACAAGCTGATTGTTTTATCCATCCTTGCTCCAACTTTGAAGTCATGGTTGCCAATGGGGGCACCTTACCTTGCAAAGGGAAGTGTCGAAATGTGTGTATCTCTATGGGATATTATACCTTTCACTCTGACATGTTTTCCTTGACCTTAGGCGGATGTGATGTGGTTTTGGGAGCTCAATGGCTATGCACACTTGGCCCTATCTTATGGGATTTTGCTAAACTTTGGATGCAGTTTTCCCTCAATGGACAAAAACACACATTGACAGGATTACAACCAGGGTCTCTCGGCATTATCAGTTCACATCGCATGGAAAAAATCCTCAAGAAGAATTCACATGGTGTCATCGCTCAAATCCATTCCATTCAGATGCAACCATCAGCGGTCTCCACTACTCCTTTGGATCTACAACAAATTCTAGATCGATATACAGGTATCTTTGCTGAACCAGTTGGATTGCCACCTTCAAGGCCAGAAGACCATCGTATCCAGCTCCTTCCTGACAGCGTTCCTCCCAACATCAGGCCCTATCGCTATCCATTTCACCAAAAAACGGAGATTGAAATGCTTGTTCGGGACTTATTGAAGCAAGGTGTTATTCACCCAAGCATTAGTTCCTTTATTCTCCAGTTCTTCTTGTCCGCAAAAAAGATGGGTCCTGGCACCTCTGCATTGACTTCCGAGCACTTAATCACCTCACCATCAAGGATAAGTTTCCAATTCCTGTTGTTGATGAGCTTCTTGATGAGCTTCATGGGGCTCAATTTTTCTCCAAGCTCGATCTTCGTTCTAGGTATCAACAAATTCGGGTTCATGAGGATGATATCCCTAAAACAGCTTTCCGCACACATGATGGCCATTATGAGCTTTTGGTCATGCCCTTTGGCCTCACGAATTCTCCTTCCACATTTCAGGCCTTAATGAATAAAATATTCCGGCCCTACTTATGGAAATTCATTCTGGTATTCTTTGATGATATCCTCATCTACAGTAAAACATGGGTTGAACATCTCCAGCATGTGGATCTTGTCATGCAACTTTTCTCTGACCATCATCTCCATGCAAAGCAGTCTAAATGTGTTTTTGGACAGAAGGAAGTTGAGTATCTTAGGCACATTATCTTAGCACAAGGGGTTCGCGTGGATCCTTCCAAAATTGATGCCATGAAAAATTGGTCGCATCCTCATACACTCAAGAACCTTCGTGGTTTTTTGGGGTTGACTGGATACTACCACAAGTTTTTCAAGGATTATGGGAAGATTGCAGCTCCATTAACTTCTCTATTGAAGAATGATGCTTTTACATGGACACATGCTGCTCAGTGTGCATTTGACAAACTGAAACAAGCTATGTGTACTACACCTGTTCTAGCTATGCCCGATTTTTCCAAGTCCTTCACTATTGAGATGGATGCTTGCGGCAATGGAGTTGGTGATGTTCTCCTTCAATATGAACACCCCATTGCATTCACCAGCAAAGCCCTTTTAGGTAAGAATTTAGCTTCCTATACATATGAGAAGGAAATGATGGCTATTTTGCATGCAGTACAGAAGTGGCGACCATACCTATTAGGGAATCATTTCTGCATCAAGACTGATCACCAGAATCTGAAATATTCCTTGGAACAACATGTCTCCTCCCTAGCACAACATAAATGGGTTAGAAAACTCATGGGTTATGACTATGAGATCGCTTACAAGAAGGGTAAAGAAAATATTGTGGCAGATGCTCTTTCTTGCACATTTGATGCCCAAGGTTCTCTTTCAGCTATTTCTATGCCTGTTCCAAATTGGTTGTAATCTGTTCAACAGGGTTATGTCAATGACTCTTTGTTATCTCAAATCATCCAATGCTTGACCAACAGCCCTTCTGTTGTACCACATTACTCTTGGGATGGTGCTTCTCTGAGATACAAGGGTCGTCTGGTGCTTCCCCAGAGCCCAGATCTTCAACAGGCTGTCTTCTATGAACTCCATGCTTCTCCATCAGCAGGGCACTCTGGGTTCCTTAAAACGTATGAACGAGCACAGCGTAACTTATTTTGGCCGGGCATGAAAAGGACAATTCAACAGATGGTGGCTTAATGTGATACCTTCCAGTGCAATAAGGGCGAAACGACACTCCTTCCAGGATTGCTCGAACCCTTGACCATTCCTAGACGGATTTGGACAGATATTTCTATGGATTTCATTGAAGGGCTCCCTAAATCTGGTGGGAAGATAGTGCTTCTCATTGTGGTTGATCGCCTCTCCAAATATAGTCATTTTTGTGCTCTCAGCCATCCCTATATAGCCTCATCAGTCGCTCAAATTTTCCTAGACTAGATCTTTCATCTTCATGGAATCCCTTCTTCCATTTTCTCGGATCGTGAGGCGACTTTCACCAGTCATTTTTGGACAGAACTATTTTGCCACACTAGCACCAAACTAAAGATGAGTTCAGGGTATCACCCACAAACAAATGGTCAGACTAAAATTATCAATAAATTCTTGGAAACTTATCTTCATTGCGTCACCTCTGAACAACATCAGTGGGAAAGGTGGCTCCCTCTCGCTGAATGGTGGTACAATACCTCTTACCACACTACCTCTAAAAGGACCCCATATGAAGTAGTCTATGGTAAGGCACCTCCAGTTCTTCTTCCATACACCACCAACATTTCACCAGTTCTAGAAGTTGACACAGTCCTTCGAAACCGCGATCAAATTCTTCGCATTTTGCGGGACAATCTTCACATGGCAAGAAATCGCATGAAGCAATAAGCTAATCAGCACCATTCTGAGCGCACTTTTCAAGCAGGCGATATGGTTTTTCTTCGTCTCCAGCAGTACAAGCAATCCTCCCTAAAACTGAAAGGGCGTCATAAGCTTGCTCCAAATTTTTATGGCCCATATCGGATTCTTCAGAAGATTGGGTCCATTGCTTATAAATTGGAACTTCCTCCTTCTTCCCGCATTCATCCAGTATTTCATGTCTCTTGTCTGAAGAAAGTTCTTGGCACCAACATCAGTGGACAAACTATTTTACCCGAACTGGATAATGAAGGATCCATCCTTTTGGAGCCGGATGCCATCCTCAATTGGCGCACTCGTCAGCTTCGCTCTCACTCTATCACAGAGGTCTTAATTCAGTGGCACGGCATGGAACCAGAGGATGGTACATGGGAACCACTCCTTCAGATTCAACAACAATTTCCACAACTAAAGCTTTGAGGACAAAGGCTTTTTTAAGGGGGAGGGGATGTTAGGAACCCATGTCTTTACTTTGTTAGTATATTGTTGTTGGATGCATATGCTTTGTAAGTCGTCCCGTAGTATTTGTTGATCAATAGTTTGTGTTATTGTTGTTGGCGCATATGCTTTGTAAGTCGCCCCTAGTATTGTTGATCCATACTTTGTCGTGGCCCATGGTTTTGACCCATAGTATTGGCACCTAGACTTAGTATATAAGTGTGTGTTGAAGCCTATGAAGCCACCGTGAAGTTATTTGTATTGAGCTTTCTCAAAGGAGGTTTCCCCCTCGAAGTGGCCTACGATCAATATAAAAGTGATTATGAGTTCTGTCATTTCTTCTATTTCGCATATTCTTATTAATTAATTGTTGCAGGTGCTTCACAACTTTATGTCCCTCATTTCCTACCCTTTGGTGCATTTCAAATCTCTCCACCATCTGGTCGCTTTTCCATTTAGGTTGTAAATGACCATTCTGGCTTGCATTTCACTGGAATAGTTGTGGAATTTGAACTTACTTATTCATCCCTAACAGCCACTCCTCAGCCTTCTCCCCAGTATTTATCTCTCCGTCATAGGTTGGGGCTTTAATTTTTATGAATTCTCCTTGTAAACCGTCGTCACTTTTCCTCCTTTTCTTGCAAGGAGGTGGTGAACCGTCATCATTGGAAGAGCTCTTACAGTCCTCTTCCATTGACTCATGTATGTGTTCTTCTTGTTCCTCCTCTTTAGGACTGGTAGATTTGTTTGTGTGATAGTTTCTCCCTTTAAATGTAGTTGCTGAGAATGTGGGCTATCCGTGAGGTTTTTCCCCTGTTAAGCTTTGAAGCAGAGCCTCATTTATAGCTTGTTGTTCTCATATTTCCTGAATGTTGTCATCTCTGAAACTTTGGAATTCTGCTTGTAGATTCTATATTGATTTCATTAAGTCTGAGTTTAATTCCACCCCGATTTCTTGCTCTTGTGGTGGTGAGTTCAAATTCCCATGTATGCTGCTGTCTTTTTCTGTATTGAAACTCAGACTGTGATTTGTACCTGCATTGTCGCATCAATGTTAAGAACATAAATCTGTTAGTTCATATACACATATAAAAAAATAAAATCATAGATATACGTTTCTGATTTATAAGTATTTGCAACAAATTTTTTTCTTGTAATAATCCCAATAGGTCACTTAGTATTGTAGATGGGTTGTGATACCACTTGCAATGTCCCTAAAACGTAAATTTTTGTTTTCACTTATGAGTAATAACTATAATTTGGTACATGTTTTAATCAAATTAACTTCAGTACTGGGGTTTAAAATATGAGTTTCACTTAAAAAGGCTTTGCGGAAGCACTTGTAAAAAAAGAGGGAAAATTGTTTTGTTTAACTACATTGGATTTTAATGTATTTAACTCAGTTGAGCTTCTAGTCCCGGTACTCGGTTGGAACTCCACAAGCTATTCTCAAACTTGTATCTAGTTTAAATGTTTCTCCTTTTATAAGTTGAGATTAGTCAAATTCATGTCTAGTTTGTAATTCTATGGAGACTGTAATTTCTTTTATGAACTTTATGGTTTGGGGGAGAAAGGATTTGGTGGTTAAGATGACCAGACTTACTTAGCGTTTTGCTAAAGTCTATTTCATTCTCCATGTTCTTTGTGTAGGTGATTTATTTAGAGGACTAACTGCCTTCAAAAAACTCCACTACCTATGTTAATATCTATGGTTTGATTCATGTATGAACAAATGTAAATCTTGTAAAGAGCCTAGAGGTATGCACTATACAAAGGGGTATATATCATTTTAATGCTATATGGTAATATTAGTGGTGTTAGTTTTTGAACATTAATTCAATATGATCTAGGATCTTATCTGAGAGAATAACAAGTAGAGCATATCAATCACAAGAGACAAGCATAACAGACAATAGACACAGAGTTTCCTCAGGTAAAACCAAGAAGGTGAAAAACCCCGCAACTTCCTCAGAGATAGAAAGAGCAATGATACAAAACCCAAGTACAAGAGATAGTCTCCTTAGCAGCTTCTCCTCCTCCACTAGTGCGCATCACCCAGGTGAGAGAATAAATGAGTAAGTGAATGATCAAATAGAGTGATACCCTCACTCTATTTATACACAACTTGACTTTCCTAATAACCTAACAGGGCCGAATTCTCTAGGAGAGTCTAATAACCCATGGTAACTCAACTTAGGGCTGACCCAACACTTGGTGGTATAATAACCCATCATATATAAGTTACGACACTTGTAAATACAAATGACGACACTTCCGTATAGAGGAATAATAACCTCTGTGTAGGGATACAACACAAATAGATGAAATACATTCCAAAGTTACATATACCTCAACACTCCCTCTTAACTAGGAAGGTATTTCCTGACACAGGTCTTCTAGAACAAATCTTCTTATCTGGATCATCGTCATCGTCACTGCTGCTATCTCAATCAATCTCCAATCTACTCGTTATAGGAAGTTCTATAGAGCCAGCCCTTTTTCATGTTGGATCTAGGCCTAGCCTTCATGTAGGTATTCATCATCTCTGCGAGCAAGCCATCAAGTAAGTACACCTCAGGACTAATTATACTGCTTCTACAAAACCTGCAAGATCTCCTAGGACTAATTACACTGCCTCTGCAAAACTTGCAAGAGCATCTCAGGGTTGATTATATTCCTCTACAAAACCTGTGTACCATACTATCACCTCATCATCTTTAGATCACCACATATTCCACGGAGCACAACCTAGATGCACACACATCACAACACTTACACTCACCGGCATGGAAGGACTTTCCTCTGACCATCCAGGAAAGGCTACAACAATTACATCATGACCATGGAAGGAATTTCCTTTGAGCATGTCGGAAAAGCTTCGGCAATTACATCAACGACCATGGAAGTACTTTCCTCTAACCATGTCGGAACAACCCAAGCAATTACATCAACTACCATGGAAGGACTTTCCTATAACCATGTCAAAACTGCCCATGTGCATCTGTGTCTCTGGACTCATCACTTTCCCTTGGAAGGAATCTCGATCTGAAGTACACCAAGTCTCTCTCTGAAGTACTCAAACATAACTTTGGCTAGTGGCTTGGTCAACACATCGGCTATCTGCTCGTCCGTTACAACATACAGGAGCTTCACTGCTCCTCTCTGCACCATATCCATGATATAATGATATTTGATCTCAATGTCCTTCGACCTGTCATGGAACACTGGGTTCTCAGACAACTTCACAAAGCTTTGATTGTCACAGAAGATACAGGTAGCATCCAACAGGAGATCAAATAACTCAGACAGTAGCTTCCTAAGCCATACTGCCTCACAACTAGCCGAACAAGCTGCAACATACTCTTCTTTGGCTGTACTTAGTGCCATGCATGACTGCTTCCTGCTAAACCAAGAGATCATACCGGATCCCATACTGAAGCAGCACCCCGAAGTGCTCTTCTGATGAATGGTACTGCCTGCCTAATCTAAATAAACATAACCCTCCAGGTTAATCTTTTGTTTTGTGTCATACTTCAGCCCATAGTGAAATGTACCCTTCAAGTACGTCAGAATATGCTTTACAGCAAATAGGTGAACACTTCTTGGATCCGTCAGGAACCGACTCAATGTGTTCACAACAAAGCAAATATCTGGTCTTGTATTCGTTAGGTACATCAAGGACCCAATCATTTGATGATACACCATGACATCAACCGGATCAGATGAAGCATCACACATAAGCTTCAGGTTCAATGCCATAGGTTTGGCCATGGCCTTGCAGTCCATCATTCCAAACCTCTTCAGGATCTCTACTGCATAGTTCCTTTGTCCAAGGAAGATTCCATTTGCACTCTACCACCCCTCCATGCCTAGAAAGTAGTGCATCATCCCCAATTCCTTCATCTCGAACTCAGCAGCAAGCTTCCTCTTTGTATCGGCAATCAATCTATCCTCACCTATAACAAACAGGTCATCCGCATACAATAGTAGTATCACTGGATTTCCTTAACCTTGTAATAAAGGTTGGAATCCACTTTACTCTTGGTAAATCCCAAACTGAATAGAAAGCTATCTATCCTACCATACAAAGTCCTAGGATCTTGCTTCAAGCCATACAAGGATTTCTTCAACTTGCACACATATGACTCCCTGTCATGTGTCTTAAAACCAAGTGGCTGCTCCACATACACTTCCTCTTCGACTACACCATTCAAGAAAGCTGTCTTGACATCCATCTGGTGTATCTTCCATTTCATCACTATATCTAGAGCAAGTACTGTTATGATGGAAGTGTATCTACCTACAAGAGCAAAATTTTCTTCATAGTCTATTCCCTCTCTTTGGGAGAAGCCACGAGCTACAAACCTCGCCTTTTATTTCTATATGCTACCATCTACAGCATGATTTATCTTATAGATCGACTTGGAAATCACAACAAACTTCCCTTCTGGTCTCGGGACCACATTCTTGATCAACTGGTACTCCTTGATCATGGCATCCTTCTATTACTGCATCCCTGATCTTGGGAACTTCAGATTCTTCAATATCTTCAATAGATAGTTTTCTTGAACTTCGTTGCCGGAACAAATGTTGTTGTCCTTCTTTTGTAGGTGATTTTACACGATCTTTCCTACAAGTCAAATTCAATTGCATGATTAGAAAGTTCTCATAGTTTTTCAAAAACACATTCTTATTCATAAGACATATGTCATACAGTCATGCAATTATCTTAGCCAATGCTTCAATATAACATTTATCCATATCCTGTAACTTTCTAGATGCCTTCCATCTCTACCAGAACATTGTTAAAAGTGTGCACAACTCCCAACATGTGAACAAAGAGGTTTCATTCTAGATAAGTAGCAATGGAGTGTTGTATAGTACCATAGGCCACTTACCCATTACTATATTAGTAGTATCTTGTTCATTAATGCAAATTTTCTAATATGCATAATATACAGTCTAAATCTAGGAACATAAGTATGTACACTACTGGACAACATCATTTAAGTAATCATATATATAATAGATGAAAATTCAAATACTTATCTTTGTTTAGTTGTTGAGTGGACTCCCTCTTGATCTTTGCTTCCTTGTAGGAACTATTGGAATGTGCTCCCTCTTGATATTTGCTTCCTAGATTACTTGTCCTTGAACTTATATCCATCCTGGACCACTATGCATGCTTAAGTGTGCACTAGTGTCATCCTCAATATCTCATACATAATCATACATCCATTATTATAATCTCAATACTATCAAAACATTATGATCCTAAATAATCTTAACATGTATGGTCATGATCATTTCACACACAGGTAATTTATCACAAGCATTACTATTCAAGTTTTTAGGGAAGACTTATTTTACTCATGCATATTCTTATTTGACCATAGGACTCTTCTGGTTAGTCATATCAATCAAAGTAAGAAACATAATATGCATAAACCGTTGATTACTTCTAACTTCAAGAATAATCATTATCATTCATACAAAAGTATAACATCCTAACACAAGGTAGGATTCTAACTTGATATAGGAAAAACATACCTGGTTATCATGTTTGCTAGTTATATCTAACATACCCAAACAATGTCTTGTTGTTCTCTTCAATGACTTGTGCTTAGTAACTTGCCTATCTCATAAGTTAACCATTGTAGAACCGAATTATACATACCTCATAAGTAGAGCTTTTATGTGATTCATGACTATGAATGAGTCTTTTGTCTTCATGTCACCATTATACATACCTCATAAGTTAACCATAACTTGATTTATCTTTCTTGATGTACCTTTCATGTTAGCGGACAACATCAACCTCATACAATACCATAGTGATAAGACAAGTCTAACATTAATCAAGATTGTACTAAGCTAAATAATATGAAGACAAACATATCATAAACTTAATCATGAACATATTTCAAAACATACCTGTATTTCCTCAAGTCATACCTATTGAGATTGCTTGTAGTCTTCTTATGTAAGGCCTTAGCCTTATCTCCCTCTGGAATTGGAAATTCTTCACTTATGTAGGTGTCCACTTCATTCTCTTCTAGGATTAACCTAATCCTCTTTGATTTGTTGAGACTGGATATGGAGCAAGATTAGGGTTTGTTAGAGAAACCCTAAAAATTCAAACTTTGAATTTCAAACTTCTGAAAGGATGGAAATATTTGGCTTGCTGAGCTGATCAAGCTGGTATACTGCAATTTTGAAAACTGCAAAATTTGACCCCTAAAAATTTCCTTTGAAACTTCTGGATAGAGCCCAGTCTTCTTCCCATCCAAAAGCTTCAATCTTGTGTTCTAAACTTTGATTTTTTTGAGGAGCTTCCATCCATGGTCACAGATTTCAAAAATTCCAACTTTTGCAGAAGCCCCAATTTTCCACCTTTCTGATCAAAATCCCGAACTAGGGTTTGATCAAGCCCGACCTTCTTCCCAACCAAAAAAATTGATCTTGGTCTCTAAATTTCAATTTTGATGAGGAGCATTCTGCTGTGGACTCCAATTCCAAAAAATCCAACTTTCTCCGAGGCCCTAAATTCCCGCAGCAGTGACAAGCCAAGAATGAAGGTGCTCAGAATACAATTCTATTTTGACAAAAATATGCACCTGATTGTCTCTAGTGCATCTCTGAAATTACGAATACACAGGGTCTAAAACTTCGGCTTGTGGTAGCCTGACCTATCATATTTCCAACCCCATAGGTCTGACCTCAATTGGTGTCATGTCCCCTCCCATCCAACCAGCTAGATGGAGAGGATCGTGACGGTTAAACCGGGCATCTAGCCCCCATATCCATTCATTGAACCAACATTCAAATTCAAATGACAAAGAAAATATACATATACAAATGCATAACATATGTGATATTAAAATGGGCGTCTAGCCCTATGAAGCGTTTAATCATAAGCATGAACATAAAATAACAGGGATAGATGGGACTGTATGGTTTTAAGAAAATCACAGCGGAATATTAAGAATTTCACATCCATCATACATTTAAGATGTTCATCAAATAAGTAATTTCAATTTAACACAAGAGAATACTTATCTTATACAAAAGTAATCCCACGCAACTGGCTATGCAACTGCAACGTTCCACCCAACCGTAGGCCAGTGTGCTCCTCAATCTCTCAGCACCACTGCCACCCCCGAGCTGGGCATGATCTCTACAAGGAACCAGGGAACAGCAGACTCACACATAGCCAAGCATACACCAAGATGAGCCAATCCAATCTGCAATTGGGTTTATCAGGCTGCTAGGACATGGCAGGGAAGAATTGCTAAGCTAGTATGTTCAACCACAGAGCTCAGGATGTCCCTCCCAGATCTATTCAGCTTGGCACTCACAATGCCTACACACCCAACACAAGGAAGTATTCTCTTCACTGCCACACAGTCCCTCAAGCCATACCTCCCTTTCTAGTGCTCTCAGGGTGTGCATAGAAAAGTATCCAAGCCCTCTTGATCTTCTTGAGAGGCTACACCCTCTACTAGGTTTATCAAGCCAGTTCTATCCACTACCAGTCCAAAACTTCAGCTCACAGGTTCAAACCAAAAACGAGAATGCACACAACAGCAGAACACCATTATGGGGCAAGACAAAACGTTTTTACAATGACAGGCAGGAAAATGATCCCCTAGGCTTCAGAAAAAACGTGGGAAGGTTAAAAACGAGCAATGGAGGTTTGGAGAAAACCCCAAGTAGCAGAAAACGTTTTTAGGAAAAACGCCCATGGCAAATCGGGGACAAAACGAACTCCCTACAGTCCCAAATCGCACCCCCTCCTTCCCAGCTACTATCCAAAACCAAAAACGGGTTTTTGGGCAGGGAGAACCCTGCGTTTTTGCTCAAAAACGTGACTGTAACTCCCAGCCTTCTCTACCTGCGTGAATATGAATGAAGACTGCCCATTCCCCATGGCTTTGGGCACCATTTCGTGGGTGGTTTCTTGCCCCTCAAGCAAAAACACGATTTTCCAAGTTGATGGCTTGCCCATGCACGAAAATGGCTTGCCCATACTCTTTCATTCCCTAGGCATTAACTGCCTTAACCAATTTCTTGGAAAAATTAAATGATTGGGTACATGAGACAAAATGGGTAGTTGGTGGTTTATGGGTTTCCCCATTGACACATGGATTAATACTATTGGCTCAAGGGTTTGAATAATTCCCCCCACCTATTCCTTGTAGAACCATGCCCCATCTCTTTTGTTGCATTGCATAGCTAGTTGTGGGTATTTTTCATTAAAATTCGTATTTACATGATGTCTTATATACATTGTGCCCATCTCGCACAAGAACCATAGGCATCTATTTTAATTGCCGATACATAAACGCTAAATCAATGGCGGGGCCTTGGCCTTGAGCTCCTCACCATGATTAAGTTACAATATTTACATCATTTACAAAGGGGGTCAAAATGGGGACGTGACAATTGGATTCTCTAAGAGAGAGTTATTCCAAGTGTCGCAACGTGACCTGTTTATGGGATAAAATAGGAGAGCAAAATTGTATGGTGTGCCACGTGTCACTGGTTCAAATTCGGCCTCTAAAAAACTTACTTGAGAAACTATAGTTTGTTCTCTTACTGTCACTTTCTACATGATTTCATTTGGAGCTTCCTAGCCCAAGTTGTGCCATTTTTTCCTAGGTCATCTGTTTATGACTGAGATCTAGAAGAGGTAGAAACCCTAGATTATACAGGTCATAAAACATAAATTACAATGAATTAGATGTTGTGCTTTAGTCAAAAGGTACATGGGGATATTATCTACGACCTATAGAATTTTCAGAGCCTGAACCTTCTCCAAAATGGATTTATAGTGAAAGTGCCACAATGACTGGTGTTTTCTATATCAATCCTTAGCTTCCAATTTGTCACAAGTGCAACAAGTCACATAAATGCCATACCATGCCTCCTTTCAAGCTAGCTCCGATACCATGTTAGTTTTTGAACATTAATTCAATATGATCTAGGATATTATCTCAGAGAATAACAAGTACAACATATCAATCACAAGAGACAATAGACACAGAGTTTCCTCGGGGAAAACCAAGAAGGTGAAAAACCCCGCAACTTCCTCAGAGATAAAAAGTGCAATGATACAAAACCCAAGTACAAGAGATATTATCCTTAGCAGCTTCTCCTCCTCCATTATTGTGCATCACCCAATTGAGAGAATAGATGAGTAAGTGAATGATCAAATAGAGTGATACCCTCACTCTATTTATACACAACTTGACTTGCCTAATAACCTAACAGGGCCGAATTCTCTAGGAGAGTCTAATAGCCCATGGTAACTCAACTTAGGGCCGACCCCACACTTGGTAGTCTAATAACCCATCATATATAAGTTACGACACTTGCGACACTTGTAAATACAAATGATGACACTTCCGTACAGAGGAATAATAACCTCTCTGTAGGGATACAATATACATATATGAAATACATTCCGAAGTTACATATACATCAACAAGTGGTATGGAATTTAACGAGTCCACCCTAAGGTTCTGTAAAAGTTGATGCATGGGCTAACTATGGTTTTGGACCCACCCAAATGTAACACTTTGTAAATAAAATGGAAGAAGCTCTCCCACTATGTGGAATGGGTCTTGAATCAACATTTAAAGGCACTTGGTAGAGAATTAATGGAGCTCTATGATAGTCCCTTGAGTGGAATATAGTTGGAGCATTGAGGGATAAACCCTGGGGTTTCTAATGTCCCAAAGCATTGCTTATCGTTTTCCAGTTTGTTGAAGCGGGAGGCAAAGCCCTTCTCTCCATGCCCTCGAGGCACTCATAGTCAACTTCATTTTGCACCTCAGTGTTGCTACTGACTTCTTCGTTTTATGTTTGCAAATTCCAACTCCTTAATTTCAGCATTTATATTCTTTCATCATAAGTTATAATGTTTATACTAATCGTGGCTTGGTTTGTGTTGGCAGGGGAACTGGTGGTAGCAACTCGAACTAACTTGGGTATCGTGACTATGGCGAATGAGTGGTAAGTCTGGGATTTCATGGCCACCTCCTTCCCTTCGAATCATAATGTTGGTTGTTAGGTTAAGTACTGTGAAAGTTTGTTTGGAGTTGTGGCTTCAGTTGTTTATAAAAGAAATAGGTGGCTATGCCTGTAGCATGTTCTATGATGTAAACCCAAGCGTTTTGGCTGAGTGGTAGCCTATATGGCGGTTTGGTTTTGGAGGATGTTGGTCTTCCCTTTTAGCACTCCAGGAGTTGTATAATATTTTAATGGTTTACAAAGGGCCTTTTAAAGGCTGTCACAGTTTGTAATATATGTTGTTCCTGTGAAAATGAAGAACCCTTATCTGAGCAAGTCGTAATGATGGGTTTTGTTTTGTGTTATTACTGCTGTAATAGAAGGTGATGAACAGGAATGTAATTTGGATAAGCATTTGATGTTTTTGGTTTCGTTTTACAAGTCCCAGTCTGATATTTGCTTGCGTTTCCTTTCTAAATGAAGTCTCTGTTAAATGTTTTGAATGTGTAGCATTTATCTCTGTCAAGGCATACAAAATCGTCTTGCCTCTGTAATGTATTTGTTTTTGAAGTTTCGTTTGGTGCTTATGGTATGGTTACACTTTTAAAAGATACTCTCTGTAGTTTTAAATGAAAAGCTTATGAGACAGGGTTTGACCCTGAGACGTTGTGACTACCAAAATGGGTGAATGTTTATTTGAAAAGTGAATGTTGAATGAACGTTTTGTTTCCGATGCTATGTTGTTGTGGTTACGTCTAAGTCTATGATTTAAATTTGATAAGAATGACATGGGAATGCTAAAAACCTTAGATAGGGAAGACGTGTTTTGTAAAACGGTTTCGATGTCCTGACCTTGGTTTAGTTTGTTCATTTCTTTACTAAGTTTGACTATGTTGGTTTTGTGGAAAATGTCGTCGGTCCTATCTCGTAAGTTTGAACACTAAACTTTACATCGGAATGCTGAAAGCTTTAACTAGGGAATTCGTGTTGATAGTTGTTTTGTCCTGGGAAATTTATATGTACAGTGGTTGTGTTTCTTTAAGTTGTAGGTTTAATTATCTCAGCGATCTTGTTTGTGCTATGTTTGATGGGTAGTTTCGAACGTTGGGCCTGCGTTATTTCTATTGTACAAGATAATGAATGAGTTAAACTACATTTCAATTCGTCGGTCTCATGATCCTGAGTTTTGAATCTTTTAAAAAAGTTAAACCCCAATTTACTATAATTTAATAATTTAAATGTACAACAAGAGGTTTGTTGAAAGAAATAATCTGGTTTCATTTTAAGTGGAGGTTACTAGTTCAGGTGTTGATATTTCTAAATAATAGTTTTGACAATAGTAGTTCTACCTAGATAGGTATCTAGCAGAGGCTAGCTACGATAGCCCTACTAGATCCTTGAAACATTTAGGGCAGAAGCTTGAATTAAATAGAAAACATTAAATGAAAAATGATCCTAAAATGTAAACCCTGAGATCCCATGTCAATTGGCCCTTGCTCTATAAAGTAAAAGAAATAACATCTTAATGTACAGAAACATGAATGTTGCATAACAATTCCTACTTTAAATTTCTAAAGCTAATTAAACTGTATGGAAAATTGTAGTTCATACCTGGTTCTTGAAGCTTGATCTTCCCTTAACCTGCACACTCAAACACTAGTTAATGGAAAAATATGTGGAACTAGCTGACCTGTAGGATGATCTTTAACTGGATAACTTCGAGACTACCATGTTCCTCCCAACCATGACCCTTAGACCATTGCTAGATCTAACTGGATCCCCCCGAGTTGGTTCCAACATGCAATAAGAGAAGTAAAGGCCCTAGGTTAAGCTGTTGAATAAGATCTGGAAAGTATAGTAGGCTTCTTCAGTTTCGAAGAATAATTCTCTTATGTTCATAAGAGAATGATTTTAGAAAAGATGGCCCCTCTCTTGGGATCTTCCCTTTTTTATATAGGTGGGTTTTGTTTGGAATATAGCTGTTTGAATAATAATATTTAGTTTTTAATTTAAATTTGAATTATAATATCTTTAAAAGATATTTTACTAATTATTTACTCCTAGTTTATCTAGGACCTTTATTTTGTTATAATTAGATGTAACTTAAGTTAGCTCATAAATAATAATAATAATAATAATAATAAATATGAGAATTTTCCTATGCATAACCTTTATGCATTTTATTTATATAAGTAATCTTTTCTTTTAAGAAAATAATAACAATATTATTATTAATAATATTAATAATAATAACAACTTGAGAGCTATCTTATGCATAACCTTTATGCATGTTATTTACATAAGAATAATTAAATCTAATTATTCAGTAGTTTTGTTATGGTAACTTCTTTGATTTAATTATGCATATACCATACTACTTCTGTTAAATATTAAGTACAAGGCCCAAATATTTGGACAGGGTCTTGGTGAGCTTGGATAGTTTGCTAGGTTAGGTACCTCTAAGTCACTCTCTTGCATGTTGGATTCCCTCGTTTAACATGGTAGTTCCCGTAGTACTTGATGATAGATAGAAAATGATTCGCTTAACCAATTTAAATAAATGTGATTAATAGAATTGCTATTCAGAGTCTTCTTGACTCTAACACTTTTAAGATCAAGTAACCCCAAGTGGTCTTCAGAGCTTTAACTCAACACTCTCACATGGGCGTTACGCTAGTGCCATTCTAGAGCATCCCACTCAACACTAGTACTAGAATGTGGTTGTGAAGCACATCTAGAATGTACAAATGGGCTCGGATCCGGTATTCTTTATCAAGCTTTGAGTGCTCCAGGGCTTATGCCCAACAATTTACGTACATCGGGGATTACGCCCAATACGTAATAAAATCCTCTAGGTACATCGGGGCTTATGCCCAGTAAGTAGGTCATCCGTGTGTTCCTAATTCCATGCTCAACACACTATATAAATCAATCATGTGAATCATAACTCTGCACAATATGTAACAAAAAAGGTCATCTCAGTATATTAGGTTTTGTACCCAATTCACATAACAAAGCATAAATCACTCCATTAGGGCTTTCTTTCCCAGTATATAACAATAATGCACCAGTCAGGGTCCATGCCCAATATGTAAATCTATAAAAGGAATGAATCATGTGCACTAGGGCTTATGCCCAATAATCAAAATAAATCATATGTGTTGGGGCTTTAAGCCCAGTATATAACATCAGAAATAGTTAGTCAAAATTCTGGATATTACATAGAGTCATCTCTTTCAGAGATCGATTCTCTTTAAATTTCAAACCTAGATCCTAGGTTTTAAACATAATTTATTAACTCATAATTTATACATAGTACCAACTACCAAACAGTAAACACGCTAACTGGAATTCATACTTTCATACTGAGTCTAATTAAGCCCTGACAGGCATGAAGTGATTCGCTTCCATAATTAATAATCAACCAGCATAACTTTTAAACAATTTAAAAGAACCGATGAGATTTTATAAATAAACATTTAATCAGAGCCTTGAGAGAGACCATGTTAATATTTACAAACAAAACAGACATTACGATAAACAATGGATTATTATAATCATAAAATATTCATCACAGTCATAATCGTGCAACCAGAGGCCCATAATTTAAATCAACTGAATATCTTAACTAGGGCACACGATATGTCTTTTATCAAACATTAAATACATACTACCAAAACTAAGGCTTGGGATCGAATCCCCTGAGCATCCTTCCATCCAAATATTGGAAGGAATGACCATGCTACATCATTGGTTACACATCCCGACACTACAACTTTAAAATTTTTAAGAAGAAAGTAATGCAAACAAGAACTAGGGCTTTGTCCACACCACTGTATAAATGTATTTCCAAGTAAATAATTTATTTCCTATAATGTAAATTACCATCATTCATCCACAGAGACATCACTGGTACACCTAATGCATATCATCCCCATTTTAATCAATACATCTTACAAAGAGAGCATTTCTCACAAGCTAAAACGATGCAAAATTTTTATAATTTAAGAACAACAAAGAACTGAACTCAAATTCTCTAGAATCGTTATAAACCTCAGGGATCTTCTCTTATACAAGTTCTAAGGAGTAAACAAAAAAACGCAAGCTATGGAACATACCCATCATGAATTAAAAACCCTTTTCTCAAACAGAACAAACATATATACGAATTGATTCACCCTAACAACGTTAACTACAGGAAAGAGTAGGATACACCAAAGCGTTAAAACGCAACATTTACAAACCCACGATTTACTTCATTATTCACCTAGCTAAAAACATAACAACCATTACTAAGTATAAAACAGAGAACATTTGGTATTTCCAGAATTAGATATTAAAAATACAAGCTTGGTAGCTTTTCCCTACAGTCAATATGTTTTACAAATTTCTTTAAACGCCCACAGGCCATACGCCCTAAACCCTATGAAAAACCCTGAGTACTGTATCATTCAAATCACCATTACAATTAGTTTTTAGTGAAGCCGAGAGGCTGTCCATGAATCCTTGCCACTCCAAACAGCAAGCCATTACACCACAAACAACACATCCCCAAACGTCTTTCAAAACCTAGAACGACCACTCTTAGGTGAGGGACATATAATCTTGGGCTTACCCAAGTTTCGCTAGAAAGTATTCTTTCCTTCTAGCTCCAAATACCGACCAAACACTGCACCATACTGTCACAAGACAAGTCAATGGATTAATATAGGAAACATGTTAATAAATAAAACAAACAGAGATACGAGACCACAGAGGAGAAACACATACCTTTGGGCTTACTGCGCAATGCTAGGACCCTGTCAACGCAACCATTACTTAGCCCATGCCATTGCCAAAGACCACTGAACAGGTAGCTTGATCCCCTGTTCCAAAATAGGTTGCAAATAGGTTCTCAAAACCTTGTAGTTTCCACTTATACCTTGAATCCAGCATGGAGGGTCACCACGAGGCCTGCACATGGCACACTTAATGCGCAAACTACCTCCAATAACATCTATATAGAATATTGATTCCCTATAGTTGTAGTTGCTTCCAGGTTGTGGTTATGTATTACTTTATGCATATACCCTTTGGTTCCAAAAGTTTAAACCTTTACAACTTGGGCTAGTTACCCCTTTTAAATTACTTTTAGCATAGGTTATTCCTTAGCACCTGTGTACAAGGAAGTTCTTCATGTTTTAGTTCATAGTGAACTAAGTAAGACCAAGATCATAAGAGTCCTTCATACCTTTTCGTTGGGACGTTATCCAACCACCCTTTTCATACTAGAAGCATAATTAAGATAGCCACAGCTTTTAACTTAAAAGAGACTAGGTTATGTGTTAAGTCAAAACATCAATTATAAACGAGCATGTATTAATTAGACATAATAGGAAAATAAAAATCAATAGAGTACACGAGAAACATCATCACATAATAAACGATATAAATATCACAGTAAGAAAATAAGCCACCATGCATTAATCAACAAAGGAACCTAGATCAAGAATATAAGTATCTCTTGTAATAAGTTTACATAGTGTTGAAGTTAATTTTAAAATGAACCTTAGATATTAGTGATTTTATCAACCCATTAATTTCTTTTTTATTTTCGGATTTAAGGGACATTACAGGTGGTTGTGATAAGAATTTTGTAAAATTCTTTGTGCTTCATTTTTTCTTCTTAATCACAATATTAAACTACAGAAAATATGTTACAATTCACTTCATGATGAATGCATTCTTGATCTTTTCTTGTGACTAGAGGAATTAAAGAGGACTTATGGAATCTATGAATGGTATAATATTTTCTAACCAATAATACCATTGATGCTTCCCAACTTGAACTAGTGTGTATATTTATAGATCATACACTAAGTAATTCAAAGTAATTTCTTAAAAGGTCTTAGGGTGGCTTGTGAAAAATATTTTATATCACAACGAAACTATGCCCATGGCATATCTATAACATCCACCATGACCTTGAACTCTTGTTGAATAACACAAAAGACGAAAATAAAATGTGAGTAGTCGTGAAACTCATACTTGGTCTCATACAATTACTTGTGGCAAAAATTCTAGGTCTTGATTTATTATTAGTTTCAAGTTATAGTCTATGTCAATTAGGATTTTTTACTAGTCCCAAACCTTGTCTCAACCAATTGTTCTAGGTAAAACTATTATATATTATTCTTAAAAGATCCAAATTGATTGCTACCTATTCCATAATAAGGAGTATGAACCATTGTGCTCGTGAATTATTAAGAAGAAGAAAAGGAAAATTAGACACGTGTGAGTTTGAGTTTGTACAAGTTTCATGTAATGTTCCAAAAAGGTAAAAATTTAAAATTTTCTGCTAATGTAATAAAAGCTATTTTAAATGTGATGGTTTGTAAAATACTTCAGCGTTGACATAAGATAAAATATGCATCGATGCTTATTTCACGAAAACTAAGACTTCAAGTATTCCTGACTACTCATAATCCTATTAACTAACGATCTTCTGAATCTGTGGAAGCGATGTGTAGGGTAGGTTAATATAATTCTGTCCTAAGTGTGCGCATGCTAGAGTAATTATAAAATGTACCACTTCCTTCCTAGTCGAGGATTTAAGTGCGGAATTATAATGTCTAAATGTTATCTTCAAGCAAGATGGCCTTCGATGAAGAAAGTATGAGGCTTAAGAGGAGAATATTATTGTCTTAAAGGGGAGAATACCCCCGGCAGGGCTGCCGAGAGGTAAGGTGCAAGTGTTTGGGATTTCTAACTTACTTAGCGTGTCTCACTAATGTATTGTATTGTAACTCTGTTTTGCATGTGTGCTTATGAAGACCTATATCCAGGGTTCTACTTCATATTCCTACAATTACTTAAGCCTAAGATTTGCAATGGTTGAAAATTTGGCACAATGGAATACTTGTTGGTATTTTGAAAGGCAAGTTTGAACTTTGTAATACTTGGTTGGACTTTGTAAAACTTTGTTGATTAATACTATGGAGAAGCGAGTGTCTCCCTACTATAGAGATTCAGGGTTAACATCGAATTAATTTGAGGTAGGTGGTGACAATAAATGCAGACCTGCAAAATCACATGGCCATGCTGCTATCTATGCAGAGGGTTTCCCTTGGGTTTTACACCAACAAATTTGTCATTTTCGTGGTACACTTGAGTTTTGGTATGTGCTGGTTGTGTTTGAGGGTTCTGTGCTCAGACCCGAGCTTCACTCGTGGTCTTAGCTCTCGTTGGTTGCTTTGATTGAGGGCGCAAAGGGGGAGACAAAAGCTACAAGTAAATGAATCCAAGCCGTGAAGACGAATCCATTTAATATTTGATTTTTAAGCTGTAACTATCTCTGTATCCTTTTTAACTTCATCTTGATGCTATGGCTTGACAGGTTACACACCTATCTCCTCTGCGTGGATTGTTATTGGTTGAGAAGTACCCTTGGGGTTCGGTTACATGGGGAAATAAATGGTAAGTTTAGTCTTCCAAGTCCCTTGCCCTGCTTCTCGCATCTCTGAAGGGTGTAATGATATATGGTTTGGGGAATTCGTGTTGCCACTTGGCTCACTGTATAGTGTTGAGAAAACCAGAGGGGAGGGGAGTCGCGTTTTGCCTGGACTTATTTTGTTATTTGTTTTCAAAAGGTAGTAACCCTGGAGGGTTCTTAGTTGAATGTAAAAGGTTTTATCCAAACTGGATAGTGTGGAAAACTCTAATCCCTGCCCGAGGAGTGACGAGCTCCTACTATATGAATTTGGGATTTTTGGAAAACAATCTAACGACCTGCATCTTCTATTTGGACCTTTGAATATGTATTAATGGGATTTAAAGATAATGTATATCTTCTGCATTTTTCTTTCATGGTTGGTCTTACCTTGTGGATTTTCGATTTAATGTATTCATGCAATATGAGAATGGGAGAAGTTTTGTCTAAAGAAGCGAAATAATGTCTGATTCTAGAGTCTTTGAACTGCTAGCTTGTTAAAAGTAGGTCGGTTGATAGTAGAAATCGAAATCTCTTATGCTGGTTTGTCTATGAGTTTGACAGAGATAAAAGAAATACTGGTTCTTACAACTGCATTTCTGGTATTTGCAATAGTTAGAGAGGGATTCAATGAAGAAATAGTGGAAGGGTTCGATCCCATGACTTACTCTGAATTTAAAACTCGTCTGTGTTCTATTGCTAAATGCTACTGTAATATTTGGTTGAAGGTGCACCCTAGCTGTTTATTCATTTGCTTGCCTGAAAGAGGAGAAATGGTCTGAACGTTGAATACTACGTTGTTGATGATTTATTGAGATAGCAGGGTTTTCCCGTACCAATGTTGATGGAATTCGTCCTCTTGATTGTTGTTTTGATGTGTTAAAAGACTCGTAATGTAGGGTAAGTGTATGCTATGATTTAATGTGGGGCTTGGGATTTGAATGATTATAATGTAAAAGAAAATGCAGAGTCTGGGTCTACAATTGAAATCGAACTTCTTGATATGTTGCTACGTTTTTCATTTGATAAGGTTTGACTGAATGGTTGATAAACGATACTAGTTTTTGGGTAGCTGTCGGTCAAATTGATGATGTGTAAGCTCTACATTTTGATTGTAATGGTAGAAGGTAATAACCGTGTTTGACGTGAATCTCCAAAACTTGATGCATGAATTACTTGATGTTTTTCGAGGTCTGAACTCGTTTTCCTGTAAGGGTTAGTAGTTGCGAAATAATCTTAACCAGTTTTGAGATACGTTGATATTTTAAACCTGAGAGAGGGTTTTAGTAGAAATACGTATAAACATTAATGTGAACAGTATTCCTAGCCTAGTAGCTATACGAAGATTTAAGAAAATAAAACACAAAATAACCAAACACTGTTTCAGAAATGTAAATATAATAATTTTGCCCTGAAGGAGCGATCTAAGTTTATTTAAATGATCAAGAAACAGGTTTCTAGGTTGTGGATTTTCTAGGATGTCTAGCACAGGATAGCTTGGCTAGACCTGCTAAACACTCTGTTGATCATAGCTTCCAAAGCTACATAATCCTAGTATACAGTGTTTATGTTCCTATCAGAAATCTATGTTTAAACAATTCAGGATAAAAGGAAAAGGAACAAAAGTGTTGGGGTAGCATCTTGCAATAATTATTTAACCTCCATTATAACTTGAAATGGAAGATCTAGGATTCATACCTGGTTACTTGCAACTTGCTCCCTCCCTGTAGTAACCTGCACACTCAAACAATAATTAGTGTAGAGACTTTTGAGCTTCAGCTGGCCTGTTAGAAAGACTCCTTAGATGGATAACTTTGGGACTACCATGTTCCTCCCAACCTTGACCCTTGAACTGTTTCTTGGTTCTATCTAGACCCCCCCGAGATTGGTTCCAACATGCAATGAGAGATAGAGGCCCTAGTTCCACTGCTGGTTCAGTTCTGAGAATTTCTAAGTAAGGCTGCTTCAGCTTCTTGGAGCAGAATACTTTTCTTGGATTACCAGAATAGAATGACAATGACCAAGAAATGAAGGATGATCCCCAAAACTTGGGATCTTCCCTCCTTAAGTAGGGGAGTTTTGAATTAGGACTGTTGAAGTAATTTGTTTCTTTAAATTCAATAGAGTACTCACCGATGTCTCCGAAAGCTGCACCTGGTGGGAGCGGCATGTCACGATCCTGTCTGAAGTCTATCCCCGCATAGGGGTAGTCCTCGATAGCAATCACCTGCCGGTTCCACCAACGGAAGAACTCCTCAGTATATGGTGACGCCAGACGGTCACCACCCTGTCATGTCAGTATCTCATCCCATCGGGTCAGGGCTGGATCTCGGAGACTGTGAGGAGGGACATCCACCCTTGGGCTAAGTCCCGGAACCCTCTCAAAGAAGAAACTGCAGAGGATGCTACCATACCCAAAGTTTTTGGCCTTCCCCTCTTTGCATCCCGTCAGTTGTGTCTTCATAGACACTAGTAGAGTAGTACACCAGTCGAATACAGTAGGATGCAAGAATTTTGATGCATAGAACATCACCGATCTAAATGTCTGAGGTAGTGCTTTGGATCCCGTGATCCGCACCAGAGTAGCCACAATGATCTTTGTACTCATATCCGTTATGACGTTGACTGGCACTTGACTTCCCACTAGTCGTGTGTTGGCGGGACAATACCGTACTATGTAGTCTTGCATAGTGATCCCACCACCCACGGTCTGTGACCGAAGACTAGCTACTTCCCCTCTACGTGACAAACCGGTAATGAAATAGATATCCTCTACTTCTAGTGTCAGCGTTTTCCCGTTGAGGATGAAGTGTTGAGCATCCACATCCCAGTAGTTGATCAAATGATGGAGTAGTAGGTTTTGGGCCCTTAATCCCTTGAGACTCTAGTATTTATATAAGCCACATGCTTGCAATGCTTGTTGTGCTTGCAAATCGTTGTGCATGGCCTCATCTACCTCATCATGCTCTCTCTCCCTCCACTCTAGAACCATCCTGTAGTGCAAAGCAAGAGATTTTTTAGTCAGTATCATGTTTACAAACTTCTTCACGGTCGTACCCGCGGGCTATATTGTAGACAGGTGCGGGTAGACGCGGGAAGTCAGTTTTTTGGCTGCGCGTTTGATGCCCTACCCACGACCCGCATACTTACAACCCGCAGGTAGCACCGAAGCCATTTAGGGCTTAGCCAAACAAAAAATCCCACCGACCAAAATTGAAATAAAAGCACTTAAATGAAAGGTATGGCAGTGACCACTAACTTGATCCAGACGGTTCACTGAACGGTTGCTCGTAGCTCCCACGATCGGTGCTTGAAGTTTCAGGTGCAAACTTACCACTTAACTCCAAAATGGTGAATAGTGCAAATGAATTGAAAATTATGAATTTTTTGGACCCACTTTTCTATAGTTTTTTTCCACTTTGGACTGTTATGAACTAATATCATGTCCTGGAGTAGTGTTTTTTCAACAGATTTCCTAGGTGAGAGTTGTTCTGATCCATTTCACACCTACGGCAGGTATGTTTCACACCTGGCATATAGGTTAGATGCCATTTCCACATGCATTATGCATTTGACCTGTTGACCATTTTCATAAACCCTAGGTGCGACCCCACTTTGTGACTGACACGGAACCTTCACACTGTTATAGAAGTTTCATCATGTAGCGGTACGGCTTTCCTGAACATGGGTACCCTAGTTAGAACCCCATTATGCTTTTGGTGCCCATGCCATTGTCTGTCCTCAGGATTGGGAGTCCTTTGTAGTCACGCCATGACGTTGCGATGAAGACTCATACTCTACTTTGTCTTATGTTGGCCATCTCCCTTAAGGACTCCCCTCAGTTATATCATGTTGTGATTGCATTGCATCATCCTACTTACCGCTTGAGCCTTGTGCCGGCTCCCGCTTACTCAATTGTTAGCCTAGTGCCTGAGCACTTTCCCTGTCGAGCCCTGCAGAGCTTATATATTTTCCCTTCACAATTTGATGACCCTTTGACCCTGAGGGAACACACCCCCGAGTGTCCACATTCTACATTCACTTACTTGCATTGAGCATAGGTATGTTCCACTGCTTGGGACTAGTCTGCTATCTATTTGACACTCATTCCCTCACTTGTTGTACTATAAGCAATTTTATTCTTTTTCAAGCTTTTCCCAAATATGAAAAAGACAAAAAAATCAAATATTCCAAAAAGTCGGACGAGATTATGGTCATTATTTCTTGTTGGCAGTTGTTGTGTCGCCTTTGAAAAGAGCATTCATTCCACTCCGTACATTATGAGTCGAGACTATAGTTGGGCCTTAGGAGCTGTACTTGTTTCTTAGTTTTCTCCACCGATTGGTTAAGCTTCCAGTCATTATGGAGCCCTCTATAATGCCTCCTGCATTGCACAGTTTATGTCAAGTCTATGTTGCTGAAGTCTATCCATCTGCTCATGTTCTTTTTCAAAGGAAGTCCTGAAACCAGTGTCGGCCACTCCTCAGATATATTGACTATTGCATGTCGGCCATCCTTATTGAGTCAATCCGTTTCACCTGAGATCTTCCAAATCTTTCAGCATTGCTAGTACCTCGTGCTAGTTGATGGGGGATTCCTTAATGCCCTCCTTCCAGCGAGTCTTGTTCCGTCGACTTCAACTCATTTATTCCGGTACTTGAGGATTAGAGTTCGGTTGAGTACCTTGAGGCTTCCAGTCATTAGTGGTAGGTTCTCTCGCCATCAACAGTTTTGGGAATACATCAATGTCCCCTGACCGATGGATTCATCCTAGTGTTCGACTTCAACCCATTTATTCACACTCTGATGATTGTGCTCTTTGCATTGATTCCCATTTTCATTATTGGTGGGTCATCTCGCGTTTGTTAACGGTATACATCAATGATCGGTAATCAGACGATGTCTCATCAGGTTCGACCCCAAATCCTTTATTCACTTGATGGGACTTGAACCATTAAATACTTGTGTAGAAGACCCCAGGCGATTGTGGCATTCAGTATGCTACATATGACTTTGACTTTACATCTGAGATATCACCTCTCATATTTCAGCAGTTTCTACCTCCAGTTTGCACCAGCTATCTTCTTTTCAGCAGAAGACCATATCTTACTATAGAGGGATCATGGCTATGATCACTTATGACATGTATCTACTTATGTACGGCCTATTCATGGCCATTGTATCAGATTGTTGTACTATACCGACATGTATTCAGAGATACTATTATATTATGACGAGTGGGCTGTTCTTTCCACTTGTATCTCCATCACTCCACTTCTGAGTTTTATAATGTATTTTTGCCATCGTAGCACATTTCAGTCTTTGACCTCACACATTAGGGGGCATCTGTTACACAGAAATCTTCCACCCTGTGAGCATCAACATTCTTTGTCCTGTAGGATCCATTTCAGTGACTCAGATCCATTTTCATCCTTCAGTGATACCAGTTTATCCTATTTTTGCTCCTACCCTCATGTTGCATCACTATAGCATGCATACCCGCGAGTTGCATCCCTATAGCCTGCGGGTATCAACGAAAATGGTAAAAACCACTATTTTATTACTTTTTACTCCCAAAAAGCAGTCATTGGGTGACCTTTGGCTCTCCATCTTCCCAAGTGGTGTCTCGATGAGTCCTTTCACCTACCTTTGAGAGGACTATATATTGAGCACATATGGATTATGGATGGGAGGAAGAGGAGAATAGTAAAGGCACTCTAGTGGATTTTTTTCCTATCTTGAGTCTGCACTCATTGATCCTTGTAGTTGTGAACCAGTTATGTTCACCTTCCAAACTCCTTGCTAGTTTGAGTTTGCCTTTCATGGAGGATTGAAGTGGTGGAGGCACAAGTGGATTGATCTAGATCTTGGATCATATTGGTTGCCGGAAAGAGGTCGTATCACTTTGTACTTCTTCTTGTTCATTAATAGAAATACTCATATTCTCGTCCATTCATGGTGTGAATGTCATTTATTATACATTGGGTTACATTTGCTTATGATATTATGGACCATTGTTATTGATAATGTTAATGTCATTTATATATCACATGTACTTGTTAGATATTGGTTGTCAAGCCTAATTTACAAATTACAAGTGCTTGGATGTGCGCGGATTGAAAGCTCCAACGGGGATCTACATCAAATGTTGGATCGAGGTTGGTTACATTTCTCCATTGTTTTGACATTGTCATTTATAATAGCATTGTTTTGAGAATTGAGTAGATTTCTGGTAGTCATCTGTCTGTTGTGGTATTCCCAAGCCGTAGTGAGTTTTCTCCAATACATGAGGCCTTTATGCATGTTAGTCGTAAAAGACTACTGGTAATTATCTTTTATTTAGTTATGTGTCATCATATGACACTTCTTTTAACTTTTAACTGTTAACTTTTGGATGGTCTTGGTCAGCTTGGTTAGGTACCTCCAATCTCTCTCTTGCATGTCGGATTCCCTCGTTTAACATGGTAGTTCCCGCAGTAGGTGATGATAGATAAAAAGATGAATCATTTAATTAAATTAAATAAATGTGATAAAAGTAAAAGTGCTATTCAGAGTCCTTCTCACTCAACACCTTGAGATTCAGTAACCCCGAGTGCTCTTCAGATCCTTTTAACTCAACACCCTCACATGGGCGTTACGCTAGTGCAATTCCAGAGCCTCTACTCAACACTAGTGCTAGAATGTGGTTGTGAGGCACATCTAGAATATTTAAGTTGCTTCAGATCCAGTATTCATTTATCAAGCTTGGAGTGCTCCAGGCCTTATGCCCAACACTCAATTTACATTGTGGCTTACTCCTAGTACATAATATTTCCTCTAGGTACATCGGTGCTTTTTCCTAGTACGTAGGTAATCTGTGTGTTCCTGAGTCCACGCTCAACACACCATATAATTCAATCATGTCATTCACACCACTGCACAGTATGTAATAAAAATATCATCTCAGTATATTAGGGTTTTGTACCCACATCATATGATAAAAACATGAATCAAAACATTGGGGCTTCCTTTCCTAGTATATAATCAAATAATGAAATTCAGTCAGGGTCCATGCCCAATGTGTCAGTCTACCAAAGAATAAATCATATGTACTAGGGATTATGTCCAATCATTAGAATAAATGATATGTGTTGGGGCCGTGGCCCAATATATCATAAAATAGTCAATCCAAAATTTGGGATATTACATCCATCCTCACTTAGAACAACACCGTCCCGGTGTTTCTAGGGACTAGGAATGAAGTCAAGAAACAAGGTAGGGTATGCCTCTTTCATGGTGGCCTCATTCTCCCAAGTAGCCTCAGCTGGTCCAAAGTTCCTCCATTGCACTTTCAACTGAGTAATGGTCCTCCTCCTAAGCTGTACCTCTCTCTTGTCCAGAATGTGGAGTGGCTCTGGCGTGAACTCCCCTTCAGGCTCCACCTGTAATAAGGACCAATCAATAACATGTTTAGTATCGTATACATATTTCTTTAATAGTGAAGCATGAAAAATAATATGAACTTTTATATGAGCTGGTAAGGACAACTCATAAGCCACTAGGCCCTTCTTGCCTAGTATTTCGAAAGGTCCAGAAAACCTTGGGGCTAGTTTCCCGCAACGTCCCAAGCTCAACGAGCTTCATTTTTCCTTTATTTTTAGAAACACATGTTCACCGACTTGGTAGTCTTTGTCATTTATTTTCTTGTTCGCATAACTCTTTTGGCGGTCTTGTGCTTCTTTTAAGTTCAGTTGCACCTTGGAGACTAGCAGTTCCAAGTCTTTTAGTAGGTCAGGTCCTAACATAATTCTGTCTATTGGACTGTCCCAAGTCACGGGTGTCCGACATTTCCTGCCGTAGAGTACCTCGAAGGGACTCATTTTGGCTGAAGTTTGATAACCATTGTTGTATGCGAACTCTGCGAGGTGCAAATAATCTTCCCACTTGGTGGGGTTGTTCATGACGTACATCCTCAACATGTCCTCGAGGATTTGGTTTACTCGTTCTGTTTGTCCGTCGGCCTGGGGATGGTACATGGTACTAAATTGTAACTATGTTTCCAAACCGGAGAATAATGCTCTGCAGAAGTTACTAGTGAACTTCGTGTCTCGATCGGAAATTATTGCTTTGGGTATCCTGTGCAATCGAAATATCTCTTTTAAGAATATTTCCGCGATGTGAATTGCTTTGTAGGTAGATTTCACCGGTATAAAGTGGGCTGCTTTAGACAACTTGTCTGCCACTACAAAGATGGAGTCATTTAGTTTCTTACTCTTGGGTAAGCCTGTGATGAAGTCCATACTTATTACCTCCCATTTCCATTCCGGAATGGGTAAAGGTTGAAGTAATCTGGAGGGGTGTTAGTGTTCTGCTTTGACCAATTGGCACTCCTGACATTTTGTGATGAACTTTGCGATGTCAGCTTTCAGCTTAGGCCAAAGGTAATGTTTCTTTAAGGCCAATATCATCTTTTGATATTCGGGGTGCCCTGAATAGGGTACCTGGTGAAATTCGGTGAGAATGTTTGATCTAATGTCTCCACTTCTTGGGACATAAAGTCGGTCTTTAGACCACAGTAGTCCCGATTCGTCTATCTTATTTTCTTTCTGTTGTTGGAAAAGTCTATCTTCCTGAATCTTTGTGAGGATTTCCATATAATAAGGGTCACTCTTATATGTCGTTCGAATTCTGTGGTGTAAGTCGTCGATCCTAAGGAGTGGGTAGCGGTTCTTAATGGTCATCTTGTTTAGTTGGCGGTAATCGATGCACATCCGCATCATTCTGTCTTTCTTCTTGACGAAGAGTATCGGTGTGCCCCAAGGGGACACACTAGGTCGGATGTACCCTTTGTCAATTAGTTCTTGTAATTGAAGCTTGAGATCCACCAATTCTGGTGTGCTTATGCGGTATGGGGCTTTAGAAGATGGTACTGACCCGAGTGTTAGCTCGATGGAAAAGTCTAAGTCTCGTTTGGGTGGTAAACTCGGTATTTCTTTGGGGAATACATCCTTGAATTCTACGAGGACTGGGAAGTCTTCGATCTTTTGTTCCCTATCAGTTTCTATGTTTTGGATGTTGACAGCAAAGAGTTTGCACCCTTTCCTGATACACTTCTTTGCTTGTAACGCAGAGATCTGTCGTACTGACACCTTTTTAGGGACACCTTGAATTATTTTCTGATTCCCTTAGTCATCCCTACCGAGTAAGGATTTGTTTAAACAGTCTAGGAGGACATGATGTTCTTCTAACCAATCCATGACAATGAGTATATCGTACGAACCTAGGGGTAGAATGTTTAAATCTAGCCTAGTTTGGAATCCATTTAAGTCTATCTCACAAGTATTAACTAACTCGGAGACCTTTCATTTGGTACCGGTGGCTAGTTGTACCAGCCACGATTTCTCGTGAGGTTGTCGGTTCAACTTAGAAGTGTCCACTAACTTAGGGGACATATAACTTCGACAAGCACCGGGATCTATTAAAACTGAAATGGTAGTGTTAGAGATCTCACCCTCTATTTCCACCATGGTGGCTTGGTGATCTGCCTTTCGACCATCAAGAGCAGCATAAATCCTTGGTGTCTTTGCCATGTCTCCTACGGTAGGTTCTACCTAGACGTTGTGTAAAACTCTATCTGTTTTGCTGGGGCAGTCTCGGTAGTAGTGTGGCCCTTGGCATTTCCAACAAGAAATAGTTGGTGGGACAGCTTTTGTCCGTTTTTTGAAAACTGCCCTGTTGACAGGTGGTGGGGGTGCACTTGGTCATGCCTGAGGTCGGTTGTAGCCTCTATTTGGTGGAAAACTATTGTTATGTTTCCGATAAGGTGGAGGTCTAAAACCTGGTCTACGGTTGTCCAAGAAGGTTCTGAACCTATCTCTATTTCTGTTGATGTTGTCGTTCCTTGGCTGTCCATATTCATAACAAAGCCTTGCTTTATGTAAGGTTATATCAAGGGTTTTGTGCATGTCAAACTCTATCTTTTCTCTAAATTTTGGTGGAAGCCCTCCCAAGAACTGTTGAATCTTTACCTTCTCGTCTTTAATATAAGGCACATAGTGCAGCAAGTCTAAGAATCGGTTTATGAATGCTTCCATAGTCAAGGAGCCCATTTTTAACTCATGGAATTCTTTTATTTTCTTGTCAAAGAATCTTTCAGGCATATACTTGTCCTGGAATATTTTGCTGAAAGTATCCCAGGTTATGTCTCTCAGTTCTTGTCCTTTGGTGTGTTTCAAGTCCCGCCACCATCTTCCAGCTTTACCATTCAGGTTGTATATGTCTAGTCGGGCTTGCATTTCAGCGGAGTAATTGTGAACTTTGAATTATTTATTCATCCCTAGCAGCCACTCCTCAGCCTTTTCCCCAAAGTTAATCTCTCCATCATATGTTGGGGCTTTTATCTTTTGAAATTCCCCTTGCATACTGTCATCACGTTTTCTCATTTTCTTGCAAGGAGGTGGTGAACCTTTATCGTTGGAAGAGCTCTTACAGTCTTCTTCCATTGATTCAGGTATTTGTTCTCCCTGCTCTTCTCCTTTAGGGCTAGCAGTCCTTTTTGTGTGATTGTTTCCCTTTTTAAAAGTGTTGATTGAGAGTGTGGGTTGTTCGTGAGGTTTTTCCTTTGTTAAAGTCTGAAGCAGTGCCTCATTTATGGCCTGTTCCTCTCTTCTTTCATTCATGTTTTCGTCTCGGAAACTTTGGAATTCGGCATGTAGATTCTGCATGGATTTCATTAAATCCGAGTTGATTTCCACCACAATTTCTTGCTCTCATGGTGGAGAGTTCAGATTTCCATGTATGCTGCTGGCCCCTTCTGCATTCATTTTTAGACAATGACTGTACCTGAAATGTTATATAAGTATAAAGAGCAGAAAATCATGTTAGTTTATTTTCTCATAAAACAAAATAAAAATTTAAATGTAAGTTTCTATTTACTGTGTATCTGCAGCGGATGTTTGTAATGAGCCCAATAGGTTACTTAGTTTTGTAATTGGGCTCTGATACCACTTGTAATGTCCAAAAAAGGTAAA
This sequence comes from Larix kaempferi, assembly GCA_027924585.1. Lineage (NCBI taxonomy): Eukaryota > Viridiplantae > Streptophyta > Pinopsida > Pinales > Pinaceae > Larix > Larix kaempferi. The sequence goes on along the minus strand of BSBM01000940.1, from coordinate 6,245,959 downwards.
AATTTAAAATTTTCTGCTAATGTAATAAAAGCTATTTTAAATGTGATGGTTTGTAAAATAATTCAGCACTGACATAAGATAAGATATGCATCGATGCTTATTTCACGAAAACGAAGACTTCAAGTATTCCTGAGTACTCATAATCCTATTAACTAACGATCTTCTGAATCTGTGGAAGCGATGTGTAGGGTAGGTTAATATAATTCTGTCCTAAGTGTGCGCATGCTAGAGTAATTATAAAATGTACCACTTAGTTACTAGTCGAGGATTTAAGTGAGGAATTATAATGTCTAAATGTTATCTTCAGGCAAGATGGCCTTCAATGAAGAAAGTATGAGGCTCAAGAGGATAATATTATTGTCTCAAAGGGGAGAATACCCCTGGCAGGGATGCCGAGAGGTAAGGTGAAAGTGTTGGGGATTTCTGACTTACTTAGCATGTCTCGCTAATGTATTGTATGGTAACTCTGTTTTGCAGGTGTGCTTATGAAGACCTCTATCCAGGGTTCTACTTCATATTCCTACAATTACTTAAGCCTAAGATTTGCAATGGTTGAAAATTTGGCACAATGGAATACTTGTTGGTATTTTGAAAGGCAAGTCTGAACTTTGTAATACTTGGTTGGACTTTGTAAAACTTTGTTGATTAATACTATGGAGAAGTGAGTGTCTCCCTACTATAGATATTCAGGGTTAACATAGAATTAATTTGAGGTAGGTGGTGACAATAAATGAAGACCTGTGAAATCACATGGCCATGCTGCCAGCTATGCAGAGGGTTTCCCTTGGGTTTTACACCAACAAATTCGTCATTTTCATTGTACACTTGAGTTTTGGTATGTGTTGGTTGTGTTTGAGGGTTCTGTGCTCAGACCTGAGCTTCGCTCGTGGTCTTAGCTCTCGTTGGTTGCTTTGATTGAGGGTGCAGAGGGGAAAATGAAAGCTACAGGTAAATGAATCCAAGCCATGAAGATGAATCCATTTAATATTCGATTCTTAACCTGTAACTATCTCTGTATCCTTTTTAACTTCGTCTTGATGTTATGGCTTGACAGGTTACGCACCTATCTCCTTTGCGTGGATTGTTATTGGTTGAGCAGTACCCTTGGTGTTCGGTTACATGGGGAAAGAAATGGTAAGTTCAGTCTTCCAAATCCCTTTCCTTGCTTCCCGCATATTTGAAGGGTGTAATGATTTACAGTTCGGGGAATTCGTGTTGCCACTTGGTTCACTGTATAGTGTTGGGAAAACCAGAGGGGAGGGGAGTCACCTTTTGGCTGGACTTATTTTGTTATTTGTTTTCGAAAGGGAGTAACCCTGGAGGGTTCTTAGTTGAATGTAAAAGGTTTTATCCACACTGGATAGTGTGGAAAACTCTAAGCCCTCCTTGAGGAGTGACGAGCTCCTATTGTATGAATTTGGGATTTTTGGGAAACAATCTAACGACCTGCATCTTACATTTGGACCTTTGAATATGTATTAATGGGATTTAAAGATAATGTATATCGTATGCATTTTTATTTCATGGTTGTTCTTACCCTGTGGATTTTCGATTTAATGTATTCGTCCAATATGAGAATGGGAGGAGTTTTGTCTAAAGAAGCGAAATAATGTCTGAATCTAGAGTCTTTGAACTGCTAGCTTGTTAAAAGTAGGTGGGTTGATAGTATAAATCGAAATCTCTTATGTTGGTTTTTCTATGAGTCTGAGAGAGATAAAAGAAATATTGGTTCTTACAACTGCGTTTCTGGTATTTGCAATAGTTAGAGAGGGATTCAATGAAGAAATAGTGGAAGGGTTAGATCCCATGACTTACTCTGAATTTAAAACTCGTATGTGTTCTATTGCTAAATGCTACTATAATATTTGGTTGAAGGTGCACCCTAGCTGTTTATTCATTTTCTTTCCCAAAAGAGGAAAAATGGTCTGAACGTTGAATAATACGCTGTTCATGATTTATTGAGATAGCAGTGTTTTCCCGTACCAATGTTGATGGAATTCGTCCTCTTGATTGTTGTTTTGATGTGTTAAAAGACTCATAACGTAGGGTAAGTGTATGCTGCGATTTAATGTGGGGCTTGGGATTTGAATGATTATAATGTAAAAGAAAATGCAGAGTCTGGGTCTATGATTGAAATCGATCTTCTTGAGATGTTGCTACATTTTTCGTTTGATAAGGTTTGACTGGATGGTTGATAAACGATACTAGTTTTTGGGTAGTTGTCGGTCAAATTGATGATGTGTAAGCTCTACGTTTTGATTGTAATGGTAGAAGGTAATAACTGTGTTTGACTTGAATCTCCAAAACTTGATGTTTTTTGAAGTCTGAACTCATTTTCCTGTAAGGGTTAGTAGTTGCGAAATAATCTTAGCCAGTTTTGAGATACGTTGATGTTTTAAACCTGAGAGAGGGTTTTAGTAGAAATAAGTATAAAAATTAATGTGAACAATATTCCTATCCTAGCTATACGAAGATTTAAGAAAATAAAACATAAAATAACCAAACACTGTTTCAGAAATGTAAATATAATAATTCTGCCGTGAAGGAGCAATCTAGGTTTATTTAAATTATCAAGAAATAGGTTTCTAGGTTGTGGATTTTCTAGGATGTCTAGCACAGGATAGCTTGGCTAGACCTGCTAGACATTCTGTTGATCATAGCTTCTAAAGTTACGTAATCCTAGTATACAATGTTTTTGTTCCTATCAAAAATCTATGTTTAAATGATTCAACATAAAAGGAAAAGGAATAAAGGTGATGGAGTATCATCTTGCATTAATTATTTAACCTCTATTATAACTTGAAATGGAAGATCTAGGATTCGTACTTGGTTACTTGCAACTTACTCCCTCCCTGTAGTAACCTGCACACTCAAACAATAATTAGTGTAGAGACTTCTGAGCTTCAGCTGACCTATTAGAAAGACTCCTTAGCTGGATAACTTTGGGACTACCATGTTCCTCCCAACCTTGACCCTTGAACCATTTGCTGGTTCTATCTGGATCCCCCCGAGCTTAGTTCCAGCATGCAATGAGAGATAGAGGCCCTAGTTCCACTGCTGCTTCAGTTCTGAGAATTTCTAAGTAAGGCTGCTTCAGCTTCTTGGAGCATAATACTTTTCTTGGTTTACCATAATAGAATGATAATGACCAAGAAATGAAGGATGATCCCCAAAACTTGGGATCTGCCCTCCTTAAGTAGGGGAGTTTTGAATTAGGATTGTTGAAGTAATTTGTTTCTTTAAATTCAAAAATTAATAATTAAAAGATATTATTTAATTAAATATCTAGTCCTCTTGAACTAGGACTTTTCAACTCTTTAACTATAAGAGATTTTTATTTATGCTCTTCATAATAATTATAATAATTTAATAACAATAATTATAAGAACAACAACTATACTATCAATAATTATACTAACAATAATTATATTTCACATAACTATTAATATAGTACTTTATAATATAAAATAATGCATTAATCATAATATTCTAATTATATTCCATAATTAAATAATGGTACCATTATTATTAAAACCCTTAATAATAATATTAGCCTTAAGGCCTTTATACATGTTAGTCGTAAAAGACTACTGGTATCTTTTATTTAGTTATGTGTAATCATATGACACTTCTTTTAACTTTTAAGGACAAGGTCCAGTTCTTTGGATGGTCTCGGTCAGCTTGGTTAGGTACCTCTAGTCTCTCTCTTGCATGTCAGATTCCCTCGTTTAACATGGTAGTTCCTGCAGTAGGTGATGATAGATAAAAAGATGAATCATTTAATTAAATTAAATAAGTGTGATAAAAGTAAAAGTGCTATTCAGAGTCCTTCTGATTCAACACTTTGAGATTCAGTAACCCCGAGTGCTCTTTAGATCCTTTTAACTCAACACCCTCACATGGGCGTTACGCTAGTGCAATTCCAGAGCCTCTGCTCAACACCAGTGCTAGAATGTGGTTGTGAGGCACATATAGAATATTTAAGTTGCTTCGGATCCAGTATTCATTTATCAAGTTTGGAGTGCTCCAGGGCTTATGCCCAACACTCAATGTACATCGGGCCTTACTCCGAGTGCATAATATTTCCTCTAGGTACATCGGGGCTTTTTCCCAGTACGTAGGTAATCCATGTGTTCCTCAGTCGACGCTCAACACACTATATAAGTCAATCATGTCATTCACATCACTGCACAGTTTGTAATAAAAAGATCATCTCAGTATATTAGGGTTTTGTACCCACATCATATGATAAAAACATGAATCAAAACATTAGGGCTTCCTTGCCCAGAACAAAACTCAGTTAGGGTCCATGCCCAATGTGTCAGTGTACAAAAGAATAAATCATATGTACTAGGGCTTATGGCCAATCATCAGAATAAATCATATGTGCTCGAGTCGTGGCCCAATATAACATCATAAAATAGTGAGTCCAAAATTCAGGATGTTACAGTTCAAGTCACATACCCATAATCACTCAGTTAATATTTTGTTAAATACAAGATTATTCTTCAAAATAAAGAATACTCTGCAATTGAAATTTATTGTATTAAGGACCAAGAGTCTGTCATGCTTGCGACAATGAAATATGACTAGTTAAAAGGGAAATTTTCATACATACATAATCAACCATTTTCAAAAGTCCTACAACCAATATTCTTACCAACCTTCTAGCTTATGCAAAAGTCTTGGTTCAATACTTACAACATTTATACATCATTTGATTTTTAAGTATCATACTAAGCAATACCTATACTGCTTCTTTTATCTCCCCTAGCATAATCATATGTAAGGGAACATCAAGACTCTACACTATGATTAAGAATGATAATTACTTCAACGTAATTAATAACGAAATATAAGTCAAACAATTTATCTAACCCATTAGTTAATATTCGAATATTATCATTTTGACCTCGAACATACACATGAATCTCTTATAATTTCCATAAGATTGTACCTAAACCTAAAACATTAAAAACATCTATATGGTCGTCATACGATAAAGCATATAATTTCCATAAGAGTTTTATTACCCGTTTGTGGTAACTTACATGTGCTTGAACCAAATAAACAAGTACATTGATATGGTCATCATATAATTAATAAGGAATTGTTTTTACCAAAAATCACAAGACAAACATACACTGATATAAACAATAAAGTCATCCCAATTATACACAAAAATCACACATCGAAGATGGGCCATATACACGTGGTTCACCCAATATATGGGCTAGGTTCACCCAATATATGGGCTACATCCACCAGCGAGGGTCGCGTCTTGTATTATTATCACAAAAGAGAGATTACATTTGGCAACACTATGGTTCCAATAATGGTTTTTCCACTTTCTCTCTCATAGAGAGCTTTTCAGTACTTGCATGTTACATCAACATAATTACCCAGATCTACTCTATGGTAATATTCATTTAAAAAGGTTCATTCCATGCATTCTACTTTTCCTTAACACAATAACCGAGATCTAAATAACCTAAACGAGTTATTTCCCGACATTAAACAACAATGAAATGCAGAGACATAAAGAAAAGGCGAAGCAATCCATAACCTGAATAAACAACCGGATCGAACTATCAAGCCATGATCCTACTACAAAAAAGTGTTATAAGAGAACCACGGTTTCTGTCGACAGGGATCTGCGCTAACTTGGCATTCCTAACCAAAAATACTTCTAGGCATTTAAAGAAATGCAAATACAGATAAAACAAATCAATACATAACAGGAATAAAGAACCGGATCAATCCATCAATCCATGATCCTACTAGACAAGAACAACTATAAGGGAACCATGGTCTCTGTCAATAGGGATCTGCACTGACTTGGCATTCCTTACAGAAATGAGTAATCTACAATCATTTCATCATCATACTGTAAAATTATACTTATAACAGAATAATAATCCATAAATCTTATTTACCTGCCCCACGATACTGGAAACGCATAGCTTAAACAGAGAGAGATACCCTCGATCTCTATGAATGATCCAGGGACAAACTCTTAACTTCCAATGACTAACAGTTAACTAGCAACTATCTATCTTACAAAGATAGGAACAAATATATTGCAGAGAATTTGGCACGACAGAGCTTAACTGAGAAGTCACGATAACAAGCGAACCAACCTATTCCATGTCTTCCATAGTATACAAAATATAAGCAGAGAGCTCTAATAAAAAAATTGTTAGAATAATTTTTGTAATTAATCTATAATTTGGGCCACACATGTAAATAATTAAAATGTGTGTGCTATCATTTAATTAAGCCTAAATATAGTGATCTAATTAATAACTGATTAATTGGCTTAAGGGTATAATTGTCATGAGATTATTGTGTAGATACCATTAGATAATTATTATTTCTATGAGAGGCGGAAATATAATTATGATGAAGTTAAAACTGCCCTAGCGGTTTATAAATAAGGTTATGGTCCCCATTCTACCACGATGCATTCCAATTTCTGAAAATCCTCTCAAGAGAAGTTGACACAGAATCTAGTGGCTAGAATTGGAAGATCATCTCAAAAAGGTTTCTCCTTCAATGGATTCAGGTATGCTTCCGCTATTAATTTTCTACTCATTGTTTTAATCAGAAGATTCCAATATATATTAACAAGTGGTATCAGAGCTTACTTCTTGATTAATTCTTTGAGTTATTTGTCAATGGATTCTCTTCAGAAAATTTTTGTTTAGAGTCTCAGAGAAAGTAAAATATTATAAGTGCTTTGAATAGCGATCCATTTTTTCATTTATTAAATCTGCACAGCAAAGAATTTTTTTTTAGTCTGTGGACTTCCATCGAAGTTGTAATTTTTTGAACGCCCTGTATTTGCATCTCCTGCAAGACCAAATCTGAGACATCTGAATCCATTTTATAGAATAATCTGGGCCTACATCCAAACGCCTTTTCTCCCATGCTAAAAGATGCCCAATTCATTCTGAAAACTTGTTCAGTGCTGGGCATTATCAGCAGCTGTACGTGATACGAACTTCATAAAGCCATAGCCCTCTAACTATCCAGCGATCCTTTCTTGAACCCCGTGACAGTTACCTCATCAGCATTCATGATATATAATTCCATTCCGGTCAATCAGATTCAATTTGTATCCGAACTTGGTATTTTTTTTTATCATGTGTCCGCGTAATTTCTCTGAAGCCATTTTTTTTGAAAGGAGAGGGAATGTGCATTTCCCCAGGACAAATGCCATTTAGATAGCAAGGTCGTTTTGCCCAGAAATCCTGTGTTTTTTTTTTATCACCAGACAGCCAAAGGGATCTGCGATATGAACGACCAACAAAATGTATTTGGGCTTTTGGGTTGGGAAGGGTTTTATCTCTGAAACGTAGTGTTACAGGATTCTGTTATTTATATGCTTTGTGTGCCTAGAATAGCCCGGTGGTGGCCACTGTGCAGGCATGAAAGAATTCATGGTGTTTAGAGATCCAACCCAACTATCGATTCCAGCAGATTTAGAAGCTTCTGAACTGAAAAAGTACTGTACATCAACAGTCAATCCCTCTGTCATTGCTGTCAGCAGTGTCGATGAACTGCTTGAATGGGCAGCCATGGCAGCGTTATCATCACCTATGTTCACAAAGATTCTTATTGTGTGTATCATTCTGGTGGTCGAATTAGAGGCGCCAGCCGTCAGTGGTGAAGGGGAACGATGGTCGGAATACAGATCCAAGCTCTCTGGAGTTATAATTCCGGGATTTGCTTCGACGCAACTCAGAGCATGGGCCATGCTCGATTGTCCCTTTTCTCCTCTTGATTTCCACCCGCTGGATTCTGTTTGGGTCGACACCAGAAAGAGCTCGACCCTGGTTACATAACAGGTCCACTGTCTTCTGTTTGGAGAGAATGGGTTCAATGGTGTGTTGAATTTGGAGTCGAAGCAAATGCAATTTTGGCCGTTCCTTATGACTGGAGGCTACCAGCTTCGAGGCTGGAGGAACGGGATCTTTACTTCCATAAACTAAAGTCTGTAAATATTGAGCTGCTTGTATTTATTTTATTGGCATTTCTAAATCTTAGGAATGTATTTTTCAGTTGATTTGTATGCAGTTATTGTATTCAGTATATAATTATTGATCAAAACTGTGAATTTGAAATTTAATAGCATTTTATGATATTAATATTTAAGTTATTGATCTAGCATTTTAAATAGGCTAATTAAAGCGGAAAATCACCAAAGTGACATCTTTCGTGTAGATTAGTCTGTTCGGGGTGTTAGATTTTTTTGTGTGTATGTGATTCATGCGGGTATTGACTGGCCCAAAGGAAAGCTAATATTTGGTCAAATTGCATACATACCTGTGGTGATAAATATGTGATGATTATAAAGGTAACTTAATGTGAATAATAAATCAATCCAAAGATAGATTCATTATTTGACATAACTTATTATCAATGTTTGATCACTACAACAAGAGTACCACTTACAGTTAATATTACTGTCCAAAGACTTGATAATAATGTTGTGCTAGGTATCTTGAAATGTCATAATTTGTTTTTAAATTTAAAGATGATGGTTTATTTGATTCATTTTATTTTGTTCTCTATTCAGCTTTTATATCAACTACTTCTATATCTGCCAACATCAATAATGTCCCTATGTTAAATGGAACTAATTTTAAGGACTGGAAAGAGAATATGATGATTCTCTTAGGTTGCATGGATATAGATTTAGCCTTGAGAATGCCCAAACCCGATGAACTCAATGAGGATAGTACTCAAGAGGATGAGGTTTATTGGGATAAGTGGGAACGTTCAAATAGGCTAATTCTTATGATCATGAAGCGCGGCATTCCAGAAGCTTTCAGAGGTGCGGTAACCAATGAGGTGAAGCACTCAAAACGACAGCTTATATCCTAAATCGGGTGCCAACTAAAGCAGCTGCTAAAACGCCTTATGAGCTTTGGACGGGTCGAAAGCCCAGTTTAAATCATTTTCATATTTGGGGATGTCCAGCTGAAGCGAGACCTTATAAGCCTCATGAAAAGAAACTGGACTCTAAAACAGTTAGCAGCTACTTTATTGGCTATGCAGAGTGATCAAGGGGTTTTAAATTTTATGATCCTGCTATTAGGTCATTTTTTGAGACGGGAACTGCAACATTTTTTTGAGGATGTTGAGTTTGGGGGGAGAAATCAGGCTAGGAATATTGTCCTTGAATATTGTCCTTGAGGAGGAAGAGGGATCTACTATTGCTTTTGATAATGTACAGGTTTCACTACCTATCATTGATCAAGAAGTAAACTTGGATCCTCAACCAACAGACAATATTGTTCAACCCTTAATTGTTCAACCCATTGCAAATGAGGACATTGCTCCTGAAGAACAAATTCAACAACCTCAAGAAAATATGCCATTAAGGAGATCCACTAGAGAGAGGAGAAGTGCAATTTCGGACGATTATATCGTATATCTCCAGGAACGTGAGGTAGAAAGTGGAATGATGGAAGATGATCCAATCAACTTCCAGCAAGCCATGAAAAGTTCCAACTCTCAGAAATGGATTGAAGCCATGAATGAAGAGTACAAATCTATGCAAGACAATAAAGTTTGGGAACTTGTCCCATTACCAGTTGGTACGAAGCCCATTGGTTGTAAATGGATATTTAAAACCAAGCGGGATTCAAATGGTAATGTAGAAAGATATAAAGCACGTCTTGTAGCTAAAGGCTTTACTCAAAAAGAAGGAATTGACTTTAAAGAGACCTTCTCTCCAGTTTCTACGAAGGACTCTTTCAGGATAATCATGGCACTAGTTGCACATTATGATCTTGAGTTACATCAAATGGATGTTAAAACAGCGTTTCTCAATGGTGACATTGATGAAACAATTTATATGGTACAACCAGAAAATTTTGTGTCCGAAGATTCAAAGAATATGGTTTGTAAATTAACTAAATCCATTTATGGGCTCAAGCAAGCTTCTCGTCAGTGGTACTTCAAGTTTCATCAAATTATTGTCTCATGTGTTTTTGAGGCAAATCTTATGGATGAATGTGTGTATCACAAATTCAGTGGGAGTAAGTATATTTTCCTGGTTTTATATGTCGATGACATATTGCTAGCCACAAATGATATTAGCATATTGCACGACACCAAGAGATTTTTTATCAAAACATTTTGAGATGAAAGATCTTGGTGATGCCTCCTTTGTCTTAGGAATCCAGATACTCCGAGATCGTTCTAGGGGTATTTTAGGATTGTCACAAAGGACCTATATTGATAAAGTTCTCAAAAGGTATGGCATGCAAAATAGCAAACCAGGTGATACCCCTGTCGCTAAAGGAGACAAATTCAGTCTTAATCAATGCCCTAAAAATAGTTTAGAAAGTCAAGAAATGCAAAAGATTCCTTACGCTTCGGCTGTGGGGAGTCTAATGTATGCTCAGGTATGTACACGTCCGGATATTGCGTACATTGTTGGCATGTTAGGCAGATATCTAAGTAACCCTGGAATGGATCATTGGAGAGCAGCCAAGAGGGTTATGAGATATTTACAGAGAACAAAAGAGTACATGCTTACATATAGGAGATCGGATCAGTTAGAGATCATTGGGTATTCCGACTCCGACTTTGCTGGATGCCAAGACAGTAGAAGATCCACATCAGGCTATATTTATCTGTTGGCTGGTGGAGCAATTTCATGGAGGTCTGCCAAACAGACACTCATAACTTCATCCACCATGGAAGCAGAGTTTGTAGCATGTTATGGGGCATCCAATCAAGGAATATGGCTACGAAATTTTGTCACTGGGCTACGTGTTCTGGATGGTATTGAAAGACCACTGAAGATATTTTGTGACAATAAATCAACAGTTTTATATTCCAATAACAACAGGAGTTCTACAAAATCAAAATACATTGATATCAAGTTCCTAGTTGTAAAAGAAAAAGTACAGAGTGGACAGATATCCATAGAGCATATTGGAACAAACTCCATGATAGCGGATCCGCTTACAAAGGGATTACCACCCAAGATCTTTCATGAGCACATTGCTCATATGGGTGTTGTCTCATTTGAGGATATTCAGATTTAGTGGGAGTTTATATTATTCATTGTATATTGCTCTATGTTATGTTTAGACTTTATCTATACATTTGGATTGTGTTCTGCAGAAATAAAGTATTCATTTTATTGCACTCTGTTAAATTATGATAAAAATTTGATCTTAATAAAGTTAAGTAGGACCAGTTGGAAATAGGCATGAATAGATCACATTGCATGTAATTTCCATGCTATGCACTCATGATTGATCTATGTCATTTAGCTATGTAGATATATGTGACCATTGATTGGTCTAGTAACGATTGATGTAACAAAGGCCACCTTGATCCTATATCAGTATAGTTAATGGACCAGATTGTTCGGATATACCCTAAGGACATGATAGCAAATTTTGAGCTCATAAGGTTAAGCACATTTATTTGATTACATATGCATGTGGCCCAGTGGGAGATTGTTAGAATAATTTTTGTAATTAATCTATAATTTGGGCCACACATGTAAATAATTAAAATGTGTGTGCTATCATTTAATTAAGCCTAAATATAGTGATCTAATTAATAACTGATTAATTGGCTTAAGGGTATAATTGTCATGAGATTATTGTGTAGATACCATTAGATAATTATTATTTCTATGAGAGGCGGAAATATAATTATGATGAAGTTAAAACTGCCCTAGCGGTTATTGTGAACTGCCCTAGCGGTTTATAAATAAGGTTATGGTCCCCATTCTACCACGACGCATTCCAATTTCTGAAAATCCTCTCAAGAGAAGTTGACGCAGAATCTAGTGGCTAGAATTGGAAGATCATCTCAAAAAGGTTTCTCCTTCAATGGATTCAGGTATGCTTCCGCTATTAATTTTCTACTCATTGTTTTAATCAGAAGATTCCAGTATATATTAACAAAAATGAGATCGACTCTATAGAGCTGTCCTACCCACCGAGGCAACACGATCTTTAACCAGTTCGGAGATCGACTTAATAGACCATCATAGTCTAGGTTGTTTGATATATATATAAGTATAGAACATACTCATGTACCTATATACCTGACGGTCGCACATCCTTTACAATGAATACAGAGTAAGGGAGGAACTAAATCCACTATGGGACTCTTTTGCACAAACCGAAAATAGAGGATAGGTAACTGACTCAATAATTGGTTTAGTGTAGAGTGGTTTTACTATGTTGACCACTATGTGACCAGCACAACGCATCCATGATTAAAATGCAGGGACCAAGAGCGATCAGTTATCTACAATCAACACAATATATACAGAGATCCACTCTCTGTCACGCCACTGCGGGGTCAAAACACATCAAAATAGAACTCAGGCAGCAATCAAAGGATTCGCTAGAAAGGGGTCTGTATGTTTCCAAATTTATAGGATTAACTTTCCTGTGCGACTCTATTAGGTAAAAAGCTCCTGCACACAGCTCGAAAAGATACTGAAGTCCTCCAAAATCGACATAAGGGTTCTTACTAATCCCGTAGACTAAAGCAACTACCCTCATCAATATAAAAATAAGAGTCGATACAGTCATCAAGAAATCGCCAGGGAGGGTTAAGTTTCCAAGGATATAAATACATATTGTAAATCCTATGTCTATGACAGAAAAACACAGTGTTACCATGGGAGTGGGCGCATGGATCCGTTCTATCCCACTACAAACTATTCGCACAGTTACATCATACGGATCATCAAGATATCCTGGGATCGGGCGCATGGAGCCGTCCTATCCCAAACCAGAACATAGCTCTGTCTATTTACCGGCAGCTTAAAAATACAGAGTCCAAGACATCCGTTAAAAGGGAATACAGAACGAAAATATTACAAATATAATTCTTTCTGTAAATCGAAACCGAAGAGAGATTAAGATTCTGGGCTCATGCTTTCTAAGTCGTCCCTTCCTTATTACAAGTCATAGACGATTTAGAACAACCGACGATACCATGCTTTCACCGAGCTAGCATTCTCCTACCCGTACATAAAAGGAATATAACAATACTCCTACCCTAGGGTCGAACCTCGAGAGCCGCCCTTTCCCTCTCGTTACTTTACTCTTTATACCAAAGAACGAACTCTCCTTCTGAAGACCACTCACCGAACCCACGCCACTTGTAATACGTAACTTCCAAGGAGTTCCACGTGGCTATGGAATTAATTTCCAGGCTACCTACCAAACAAACTTCCAGTGAGTCATCCGTGCTTCATCAAGTCGAAGTCTGGCTTCCTTTAAGGAGGATTCCACCCTTAAGGCCTAGTAGGAAAAAGGAATTACCAATCAAATCTTATATAATAATTTATGTTTTACCATAAATTTGTATCCAAGTGTAATACCCCAAAAATGATATAATTTCCTTTGAGATGGCTACATGTTAAACTCTTTATAGCTTAATAATCTTTAGTTTAAAGATATAGCCTATAGTCCTTCATTGAAGATAAATCATAACCTATAGTTCCTTTAACGGTAATTCTATAACCTTTAGAGATGTTCCATTTCTGATTTATTTTTATCAAATAATAGCAAGGGTGTTAAAAATTAGGGATATCACATTTCATGTCATGAAAGGGACATAAATACAATGTTTTTGATAAAGTTACCATAACACATCAGAATTATGTCAAAATTATGTAACAATAGATAAGAAATAACATTTTATTATAGGAAAACAATAACACTTAGATGGGAATTTTTTAGGGATAATTCAGGATTCAGGATAGCTACCATGACAACCTACAAAAATCAACATGGTTTAAAAAGGTATGTTTACTTGAATCTTGCATAACTTTTGACTCAAATATCTAATTTGGGTGGTTCAAAATGTGATATAAAAAGGAAAGAGAAGAGATTTATATATATGGTATTTTGGGCTCACATGGAAAGAGGTTTTACATAAAGTATTACATGAATTAAACATCTAAAGAGATCAACCATGAATCATGAAGATAGTGAAGAAATGTGTAACTGGATATACATTTTGAAAAGCGAAATTAAGGGATTAAATGATGTTAATGAAAAATCTTGAATTTGTAAACAAAAAAAGATATGAAAATTTGATTCCTCAGTAAGTGAAGGAAAGAAGGGAAAATGGATTTTTTTCAATTGTGACGACAAGTACGATAAGGGGCACAACAATAGCAATAAGAAAATATTCTACATAGACTACGAAGATAAAGAAAACCCAAAACCCCATTAGTCTAAAGTGGTATATATAGAAGATACAACAACAATAATTTATTACCATGCATTGGCCCACATTAACACTCCTAAAACTATTAGGATAGAATGATATATAAAAAATAAAAAGCTAACAATATTGATTGATTCAGGTAATATCCATAACTTCATTAATTGCAAGTTAGCCAAAATTTTCAATTTCTTTATATATACAACATCAAAGTTTCAAGTAATAATTGCATATAGAGCTACCATAAATTGTCAAGGAAGTTCCATAGTATTAAGCTTAATATGTAAGAGTATTTACTAGATAATCTAATAATTGCAATTTAAATGGGTGGTGTTGATGTTGTACAAGGGGCCTAGTGGGTACAATAATTGGGAGTAGTGGTTGTTATTGCACAAGAAATTTGTATGGGCTTCTCCTCATAATAAAATCAAATTGAACTCATAGGTATTCCAAGGAAACCCTCTAATGTGATAATCTCTAACAACATCACAAGACTAATAAAAAAGGGACACCATCGTTGTAATTTAACAATTGTACTCACTAGATGTTCAAGCATATATAATGCATATTCCAATGGATCTCCAAGAATTTATTAACAATAATTTCACTTACTCAAGATGATCACTATGCTATTCACTTGTAATCACGAAGTGTAACACCTAACATCAGACCCTACAGTTACCCATATGTAAAAAAGAGTAAGATAGAGAATATGGTTACATATATGTTAGATGGAGGGTTCATTCAACCTAGCCAAAGTGATTTCTTTGCACTTTTGGTGATGGCTCACACAAGCGAAGGTTCATGTTATAATTGTCTATAGTATGAAGAGCCCAATAAGATGAAAATTAAAAATAAGTTTCCTACTCCTATCATTGATAATTTAATAGATGAACTACAATGAATATTTTTTTTACCATGTTGGACCTTCATTTTGGACTTATCATCAAATCAAAATAACGAAACAAGATATCTTGGAAAAAAAACATTTAGAACAAATGAAAGTAATTATGAATTTTTGGTGATTCCCTTTGTCCTTAATAGTGCACCTTCCATGTTTCAAAGTTGATGAATTCTCTTTTTCAAACCTTCATGAAAAAAAATGTGTTCGTATTTTTTGATGATATATTAATTTATAAAAAATATTGGGAAGAGTGTTTACAACTTGTTGACATTGTATTAAAACTATTGGATGAGAACCAACTATATTCCAAGCTTTCTAGGTGTGCCTTTCGGGTTCAGGAACTAGAATAATTGGGTCATATTGTATCTCATCAAGGAATCAAAGTGCATCCCAAAAAATTTAAATCTATCATGGATTGAACATTTCCTAAAACCTTCAATAATATTAGAGAATTATTAGAATTTATAGGATCCTAAAAAAATTTCATCCAGAATTATGGTCAAATAGAAACACCTCTAGCAATATTAATGAAAAAGGAGGTAGTCTCTTGTAACCTACCTAGAACTTGAAACATTTTATGTTTGTGGAAAAAAATTACTCTAAATTTTATTGTAAAGTTTTATGTTATTGACAAAGGATGGTCAAGGATGACTATAATTGAATATTATTATTATTTAATAAATTAAAATAGTAGACACACATCCAAAGAGGACTGTTTAAGAGTGTTTACTGGCCCACTAGGAGGAATGAAACTATTGTAGGAGAAAACTGACAAGTGGCAGCATCTGCACTCACTTACTAGTTGTTGCAGGGGGTGACTTTGCTAAAAATGTGGTCATATTCCCTAAGGATGGTGTAACTGAGCAGGTGGCTCATTGAATGCAAAACTGACCCAAAAGACCTAGGAAATCTTTATATCCATGGAATGGAGTAAGGGGCTCACAACGTTTTCCTTGTGCTGGCTAGAAACGGCTATGTTGAGCACACAAGAGATTCGATGAGGGGATGCTAGTTAATGAGTTGCAGAGTAAGATTGTCTTATGCTGTTGAGTTGCAAAGATAGTGTTTTGTATGCAATTCTTCATGATTGTTGAAGTACAAAAGAGTGTTTTGTATGCAAGTCTTCATGATTGCTGAAGTACAAAGAGGTTGTCTTGCTTCTACATAGTATCTTCATCCTAGTGGTTCAGTGAACAAGCTCAGGGGTCCTAAAGCAAGTAATATTGGCTTCTTTCAGGAGATGATTGGGAGGAACGGTCTTATTTGGGTGTTTGTCCACCTACACAGTCTAAATAGGTTCTGCTTTGGTTTTGTATTATTATTCCTAGACTTTATCTGTTAGTTGTCTGATGAATACCAATTTAATACTATCAAGTTTTTAGATGCTTTTTAAATGTTACCTAACTGCTAAAATTAGAATACTGAACCGATAGTTTATTTATGCATAAATGGTTGAATGATTGAATCTGAATAATAGAAGAATGAATAGAATTATTCATTGTATTTTTCCTTTCACCTTGGTGATGAAATCTAGTACAGAGAATTAATTTAAATAGGTATGATTCGATAATTATCAGTTAGATTTGGAATGATTCAGATATTATGCAAAATGTTGTTTAGATTACGAATATCAAATAAAAATTTTACTACATTGATATTCAAAAACTATAGAAAGAACCTAGATACTTATAAACCTGGTTATTTATAGTTTCTTGATTTCATGATGTACTTACAGTATAAAAATAAATAGCTATGACTTAAACATTAGAATCATACGAATAACATGTTTTAAAAAAAGAGTACAACATGTTTACAACCTGTTAAACCTTTAATAAACCATCCAAACATATATTACACAGTTCATAAATTAATGTGAGAAACATTTTCCTATAGTTCGTAATATTTATGCTTTATAACCCTACAACGAACAATAAACGTTCAAAACTTTAGTACTTTAATGCACAGTTTTCCTATAATAGTTAAGGTTTTCACAAATCAAAGCATCGAATTCCTTAACACATAACATCACTATTTTATACAGTAGTATACTCAACCTAAGTGTTTATACAAATAAAATAGCATGAATTAATTACTTCAGAACTCATGTCAACTTCGAATGATCTCGATAATAGACAAATGGAAGTATCAAATAATTCATTATAGCTCCATTAAAATCAACAAATCAGAATAGCTCATCGAGTCAAAGGTTTGTAATGATTCTACAAAACCAAAAATATTGTATACATTCAGGATTGCTCTAATTAAGATCAATACAATACTTTGCCTATATACAGTTTCCTATATATAGTTTGAGGGTTGAAACCCTCGAATTAAATTTATAACTCTAAAAACATTCTAAACAACAGAACAATTAAATAAACTGAACTATAAATAATAACCAAATTCAATGTTGACAAATCCGTAATGGCCTATTGTTTGAAATAAGACATTGAAATGAAAAATCATATTCACAATAGAACATTGTCCTTACTTAGGTTAAATAAATACTTTAGTATATAGAACGAACATCAAAACTATTTAATACCATCCCAAGAGCACGGAAGCGTAACCCTTGCTAGGGTTTGATAAACCCTTAGCTATAAGTTATCATATAAACACATAATAGTCCTTAAACAGTCGAGAGGCAATATTAAAATTATGAACCCATATTATAATAACTCAATTTAGGGTTTAAGAAATAAATAAAATCAAATGACAGGGGTTCGAGACCCGTAAGGGTTCACCCACTAAATATACATAAGTAATATGAACATGATCGGGTTTACCCATCCTGTGTAATCTTCCCGAAAGATTACTAACAAGAGAAATACGACAGGGTTGGTCCCAACAATCATGGGTACCCACTCTTCAAAACAAATAACACATATAAATTAAAAACAGAGTGGGTTCTGGGTTTGGTATTGAATCCCAAATATATCCCAAGAATAACATTATACCACAGAGACGGCAATGGAAACATTTATATTTCAAAAAACAGTATTGAAATCTAGGGCTATGCCTGAACATATAATTTAAAACTCATTCACACTTTCCAGTTATAGTTAGCATTTTAAAAACATTATAAGATAGTGCCGAATGGCCATTGGATAAACAATATACAGTAATTTATTCTACCAAAATAAAAATGGGTTTTCATTTCATCAACCGAACCATTATATAGAAGCGAGAAGCCAAGTAAGAATTACAACATAGTTATACTGCTTAGGGTTGTCTGAATGGCTCCCAAGAACAACAAAATAAACCTAACTAGCATGCAACCCTGTTGTCGGGCGAATGGCTCCCAAGAACACCAAAATAAACTATTGATTTTATAAAACCTAACAACTACAGGATACAGGACTAGAGGTGGATTCTTTCCAAATTTGAGAAAAGAATAAATCTCTAGATGAACAAGTATTTATCCCTGGGTGGACGTTTAACCTTGCTGAAAGCTATTTTGAGCAGTATGCCGGTCTATTGGGCACTGTTGACTATGATCCCATAGTCTATTCTACAGAAAATCAACAGTTTAATGTTCCATTTTCTTTGGTCTGGGAACTCGGAAAGTGGTAAGTATCACATGGCGAATTGGAAATTGATGTCCTTACCTCAGAACTTCAGTGGATGGAAGATTAAGAACATCTTCTGGTTCAAATGTGCCCTGGTGATGAAAAGATGCTGGCGGGGGCTTTTTGGAAAACATTTATAGTCACTTCTGTTACACGAAAAATATATTAAAATGGATAGTCTTATTTGGATAAGAAATCCCCCGATTTCCTGTAGGACTGGGTCGATTATTTGGCGTGGGTTTTTGAAAATTCTTCCATGGATCAGATCTCAGCTCACTTGGAGGGTTGGGGATGGTAACTCGGTCTTGGTTGGTACGAATCCGGTAGTCGATATGAGTGACTACTTTCAACTTCCTCAGAGTTTTGTTAATTGCCTCAGGAGTATCGACCTATAGACTCAACCAGTTTAGAATTTACAATAATGGGGGCTCGACTACTGATTATTGGCTTGATGCCTCAGCGTTGGGTATTGATGGTGACTGGAAATCAAAGTGGTAGGTATTTGTCTAGCATCTGAATTCTTATGGTTTATGCCTTACAAACAACTCTGATGTGCTGGTTTGGGAAGGAAACTGTGTCGATGGGAAGGTGATTGCAAAAGAAGCTTATCGCTATTGTTGAGAGTTTTTCGGAGGGACAGTGCAAGTGGTGGTATCGGGCCATCTGGAAATGGAACATTCTAGCTAAAATTTTATATTTCACATGGATTGCCTTCAAAAATAAATTATTGACATGGGACAATCTCTTACGCCGAGGTAAAATTGGGCCTAATATGTGTGATTTATGCAGAATTTCTGAGGAATCTACAAGTCATCTTTTTTTTTACCGTCCATTTTCAAAATTGGTTTGGACTGTGATATGTGCAGAACTAAAAATTAAGGATGATTGGCAAGCTTTGGATTTTGAAATGGTTTACCACTTGGAAACTTAAATTTAAGAATATTGCGCATGTTCCAGCCCTACTTGATTGGAATTTATGGAAGGATCAAAATAAAGCTATCTTCCAGGATCAAAATCCTTTGTCAAAGCAGAGTGCTTTGTCCTTCAGAAAAAATTTTAGCCTCTTCCCTCATTGTTCTATGAAGGCTAAGATTGGCAGAAGCATTTGCCCCATTAATTTGAATGAAACAGAAACTGCAATTGGTTTTTTTGATGGGGCATCTATACACCAGAAGTGTGGGGCGGGTTTCTATCTTAGATGTGGTTTGGATCTTGTACTCAAATTCAGATTTTCAGGTGGTCTGGGGACTAACACAAAGGCTGAGTTACTTGGGCTCTGGGGCATTCTCAAGGTGGTTGTTCTTTGTGGTTTGGATTCTTTACATATTTTTGGTGACTCGCAGGTGGTTATCAATTGGGAAAATAAGAAGTTTAACATGAAAAAATATCTCTACAACAATGGTGTCAACGGATTTCAATTCTCCTCAAGTGATTTCAGACACTTTCCATAAAGCATACTTTCCATGCGAATAATGATGTTGTTGATGCCCTTTCAAAAGCTACCATTGATGGTGATCCGGGAATTTTATTTTGGGAAGAATGCGTGGAGGATGCACTCATTTCTTGTGGCTCACTACTGAACTCTTCTAATTTTTGAATTATCGATCTTCATGATCAAGTTAATTTATGTTATTTGTAGATGTTTGAACTAGTAAGCTTTTGTAATGGTCGATCTCACCTTGAATATTGATTGACTTTGATGCACATAGTTTGCATCTTGTTTTACTGTATGGAAGCTGAATGTATTTGAACTGGAAAGGTGAACATCTTTTCTTTTGTAATTTTTTGATTCCTTTGAAATAACAAAAGTATGTTTTTTTTCCCTGAAAAAAAAAATCCTTTTTTTAAACCATCACTTCACTGAAGATTATTTAAATCTTAATCAAGATGAATTTAAGCATAACAAGGTACTATGAACTTGAAATTAATCCAAATTGTACACTTGTTACAATACGGTTAATCTTGTTGATCCACTCAAGGAATTCGAAAATCCCAGATAATGATAGTCAACCCCAAATTATGGACAATACACTTGTCTCATCTGCCTTCAATTTGCGAAAAACATAGCGGTAGTCGACTCCAAATTTTAAGATATAAACACCAATTCGGTGTAATAATTAATTATCAATTAAGTAAGTGTTTTATAGTTTTTCTTAAAATTATATATATATATATATATATATTGTTTAATATACATATATAATTTAATTGTAAATTAAATATAGTTGAGTGGTTGTGGGACCAAGTGTTATCCTTTCCTCTCAATTGTAATGGCCTTGCCCTAGGCTTTCTATTCTAATAACAATAAAAATAAATAATTTTATCTCTTTAATCTTTACCATTTTAATAATATATCTTTCCTTCAATATTGAATTTGTAGAGATATAGCTTTTAAAAGTGAGTATTCTCATTCAAGTAAGCACATTTGTCAATAATATGTAAGTGTGTGTGCAAGTGTTTTTAAAAAATGTATCTCATTAACATCTACTATCTTTTGGTGTTTATGTGAACTACACTATCTTATTAAAAAAATCCTTAAAAACATCTTTCATCTTTAAATTATAAAATTTATTTGTTTGCTTTGCATGATCTAAAACTATGGGAATATGGTAGGAACATTGATACTATTTATTTGAACATTTGAGCATTCTTAATTTAAGGTAGGATTTGTTAGACTCATAATCCCAATTTTCTATGTTATACCTATTTTTATACATTAAATTCTTTTGGAAATTAGATTAGTCTTCACTCAATTTGACCAACGAGAGGGGACAATAGCTAAATTCAAGCTTTCAAAATTTCATTCCATATTCATAATTACAAATTCTTAACATTTAAATTGTGTGTGCATATGCCTAAATGAAAATACACTATAGAAATAAACCTGGACCACACACACATAACATGTATATACAAGAATAATCATTACAAGAATAATAATAAAATCATTGCACATCATATACAAATAAAATACTTATCTTTAAACAAGGAACATCCAAGCAATTGGCTCTATAAGATCGATTTTCCTCCCAGTTGTAAGCACTTTGTCGAGCATATACTAATGTAGGGCACACAATCAAACCCCAAGAGAACTAGGTTTCAACACAGATGAGCTCAGTGAAGAACGCCCAATACTCTCAGAAATCACGTTTTTTTCCATATTCTGGTGGAAGAGCGTTTTCTAGAAAATTACTGGTTCCATTTCCAACTACCCACATTCAGTCTGCAAGTGAGCTACATTTTTATTCTGCCAATAGAGAGGTTACACAAGAACGATTGATTCTCTGTTAGTCTCTTCTAAAGTAATTAACCGGTTTTCATTTCCTGCAGGATGGGTTTGATGTTCTTCTGCAAGATAGAAACACACTATGCGCACAACTGATCTTGTTTCCATCACACCGCCTAGCATGAAGTATTCACCGTGTAAGTTTGAATGCGATATATATTTTGGGTTGTCGATCTCAGCTTGATCAATAAGACTCGGCCCCAACCGTCCACTCACTATAAACCTGCGACTCGACAACTACCGCTATAGCCCAACTGGGCATCGATGATTACACACAAGTAACCCTATATTTGGCAATGATACTTTGGTTTCCCCCCAAAAAAAAGAAATCGACTCTTTGGATTCAAAAATTATCTATTTGAATAGGTCGTTGCATCAAACAAATTCAAAATTCTCTGTATATAAACCCTGTTTCTCTGCGTATTAGTATGAATTACTAAGACCTTGTTACAATGATATCTCTAACTCAATGAGAAAAAGAATTACTTATATCAATCAACACTAACCGGTCTGCGAATGCATAACATACATTCCAGCTACAGAGAAAAACACAATCAATGCATACATTCTCAACCATTTGTAGAGATCACTGGTAATATCATAAATTCATTACAGGTTTAATATTATTAAGCTATACAGAAAATTACACTCCATTTGACAATTTCTAGTTTCTATTGATTCACAAAGAAAAGAAACCCAATTCCCCATTCTTGCATCCTATGTTCTCTCGTAATCAACGAATTCACAAGATGAAAGAAAATAGAGCCTAGCTCTCTTACTCGAATATGAGGGTAACAAACAGCCACAGATAGCCTACATGCCATCATGTATCAAAAACTGTTACAACAAAAAAATTGAAAATTAGTTTAATCCTAACCTACCATCGATATTTCAGGAACCACTCCTGTAATAAACAAAAACTTATTCGAATATTTTTGTCTTTCTTTGCCAGTTGTAAAGATGCCCCTGCATCAGGCTCCCAAGGTAAAAATTTTCATGAACTCCTGTTCATGTATCATCAAACTCCATGTGCCTGGATCGCATGCTTTGTGTTGTAACTGTCGACTACCTTTGTTGTCATCAAATTTCATTGTTGGTTCTAATCTTCCATATTTCCATACTTTCTTCGATAACCCCCCATTTAACTTACCTTTACAATATCTCATCGTTAATCCAATTTCACACTTAACCATCTTCTTCACTCGACTATAGTTCATTTTAGAAATCTTCATGAGCTTAAATAGCTCATCTACTTCTTTGTCCAGCTTTAACTGTTTCTGCTGAAATCTCATGTGATCTTTATCCTCTTGTATCTGCATTTGTAATCCACACATAAGGATATGAACATCTTCACCCCAATTTCCATTACTATTCATTTTCCAAAATATGCCTGAGGCATTAAAAAGCCTTCTCCATTGTTCTACAACAGCGCTATTGTAGTCATCTTTAGAATTCTCAAATCTGATTCCTCCTTTCATCTCAACAACACTAAGTTGCATGAGATATTCTTTCTATTCTAATTGTGTACCTTCAAATGGGTGACTGCTTCCTTCATCCACCTCTCCATCTTTGATATATTCAAAAACATACCCCTCTTTCATGCTCCATTGTTGTCCCTGAGTCTCCATTTCATTTACAAGAAGAAAACTATACTTTGACTCCTTGAGTGCAACATTATACTGACTCTTCTCCGTGACTTCTATGTCAGCAAACACACTATTAGTTTGCAAGTTTGCACATGGTCTTGTCTCCCCTAAAGTTTTAGACATTTCTCTACTTCTGACTGCAATCCCGCCTTTATACTCAGGTTCTTCCAGCAAGTGTTCCAACAATTCAATCTCTCCTTGATATCTATCCAAACACTTCATCATAATGTTGTTCATAATCTTCAGCATGTCCTCCTTCTTCGTTGAAAACCTTCAGTAGTTGTCCTTCATCTCCTTGACTAAATCTAATATCCAATCCTGCCCTATTAAGTTCTATAACAGGTTTCTTTTTTACATGAGACAAATCTGCCTCACCTTCTTCTCCAACATTCTTTTAATTTATGTCCTTCTGTAAGCCATCTTTGAGATTTCTCTGAGACAATGGTTCCTCAGCCTTCATCAAAATAAGATTATGATCCATCTTCCTCATGTCAGCTTCATATGACTGTCCTCCCCTATTAAGTAATTCATCGACGAGTTCCTTCTGTTGCACTAGTTCCACTCTGCCTTCTTTTGTAAGACCTTCATCAATATCATACGTTACTTTGACACATTCTTCAACTTGATTGCTTTTCTTCCTAGCATTCCTTGTTAACTGTCCATTTTCATTTATACCTACAAAATCACACACTTGGTCAGTTTTAAAACCACAAGGATTTATGGCCTTGCTTGATGGCTCACCCATCAAAACTTCTTGTTCTACACTATTCTTTTCATCCACATGAAACTGATTTCTATTTTCCTGTCCATCTCTTTGCCTCTCATTCTTCACAACTTTCTTATTACTTATGGTACTATCCTCCTTTATGCAACCTCTATTCTTTTTAAAAATCTCTATGCATAACATCTCATCACTCCTATCTTCTACTTTGGTTTGTCCAAATTCACTACCTCCTAGCAATATGCTAGTGTCTTCTTTTAAAACCAACACAAAGTTGTCATGCTGTTCACTTCCCATTTCTTCCTTTGAAGTTTGCAACTTCTTGCCTTCCACATTTTATTCCATCCTTTTATAATCACCTAGTTGATTCTCTTCTTCTTCCTTGATGACAAATCCTTGTGCCTACTTTTCACTAACTCCAGTATCTTTTTACTTACCTGCATTTGAATCATTAGTTTTAAAATTATGAGACCCTCTTCTTCTCCTAGATGCTTCCAACATATTTTCCTTATGATGATCTAGATACTTGAGGAATTTATTCGCATTACCCCTTTTTTATTTTATATTTGCTTCCACATCTTTACCAAAGAAGACTTTTAGTTCATGACTATGAACTTCTACTCCCAACTCAGCTGCTCTGAGTTCGCTCTCCACTCTAGCATATAATCTCTGCCTCAACCTTACCTGTAATAGGATCCATAGCACTATCCTCTTATTTACCTTCCCACCATAACAGTTTCCCTCTTCCTATTCTTCCAACAGTCCCATCATCATTTCAAGGCTTGCTCTCATCTCAGCAAGTTCTGTGTCAAACACTTCTTGGCTCAGCTCCTTACCTATGTCATTCACTTTGACATCTTTTCTTTTTCTAGTGTGGTCCTCCTTATGACTTCCTATAATACCCACTTTTTCGTTATGTATATTCTCCAACAATTCCTTATCGGCATTTACTTTCTTCATACTGGTTTGAAGTCTCTACACAATCCATGAGCTTCTCAACAAACCCTTTAGCAATGTCTTCCTCTCTTAAGAGAAAATCTTGCTCAAGATTGTAAAGGCGAGCATCCTCCTCTTCCATCAAATTTCTTTCAAACTTAGTTCTCTTGAGTTCCTCCTTCTTCACCCAGCTATGCAATCTTTGTCTCTCCTTCAGCTGCAAGGCCTCCCACTTGACCTTCTTCCTCAATAGCCATCCAAGGTATTGATCCTCTTTACTTTCTTGTAATTCTTCCATCATCTTACTAAGATTTTTCTTGATCCCAATCATCTCTTTCTCAAATTTATCCCAATCCATCCTCATCTTTATGCCAATAGCTTTGACATCTTCCTTCATCTCAATCTGACCTCTCTCTGAACCCCTTCCATGACTGTCAACAGTCATCTTCACTCTTCATGACCTTTCTTGAACTCACTGTAACTACACTCCTAGACTCTGCAGCAACAATTATGTTTCACCTTGTCATAAATACCTCACCAAACTTACCTCTTTAAGTTTGACCTCTTGGCATTCCAATCTTTCTATCTCTCTCTTAGAACCTATCGAGCATTAAATACTCCTTCATAGGCTTCCACTTTGCAGCCACCTTCCTCTTGAGAACCTTACTGTTCCCTTTCTTTCCAATCTTCAATTGGAATTTCAACAACACTTCTTTTGTTGTTGGTTCCTTCTGTCACATCCCTC
Source organism: Larix kaempferi (assembly GCA_027924585.1). NCBI lineage: Eukaryota > Viridiplantae > Streptophyta > Pinopsida > Pinales > Pinaceae > Larix > Larix kaempferi. The sequence continues at coordinate 6,219,923 of BSBM01000940.1, read as the reverse complement.
CAACATAGATCTCTCCTATCTCTTCATTACAAGTTTAAATTGCAATCTTTCCTTGTCTTTTTTTTCTATCATATCAAATACATCTTTGTCAAGATTTAAGAACAAAGGATAAACACTTACCAATTTCTGAAGATTCTCCAATGCTTGTAAATTTTTCAATCTCGGTCTTCTTGTCTGCTTTCTCACTGTCTAGACCCAAATAAATCTAGCCTTCACAGTCTGTATCTTTAAACCAAGCTGTTTGAACTGTCAATCCTCGGTTCTGCATACTCCTTATATAAAAGTCCTCTTGTTCTTTCAAAGAGCTCCATCTACCATCTCTGTATATCTCTGCTCTGTACTCTATACGTGAGAGTCTTCTTGGCTCTACAAAACCATTTTTTTACAAACCTCCTGTCTGTCTTCTCACTTCCTTAATCTTCTTTAAACTTTGAAGAGTTTACATGCTTTTTATTTGCCTTCGCATTTCCATAACAATCTTAATCCGTCTTATCCTCCGAAGAGTATACACGTTGTGATATCAAAAATGATGCAGGGAACACAATCAAACCCAAAGCGAACTAGGTTTCAACACAGATGAGCTCAGTGAAGAACGCCCAATACTCTCAGAAATCACATTTTTTTGCAGATTTTGGTGGAAGAGAGTTTTCTAGAAAAGTCCTGGTTCCATTTCCAACTACCCATGCTTAGTCTGCAAGTGAGCTACATTTTTCTTCTTCCAATAGAGAGTTTACACACGAGCGACGGATTCTATGTCAAGCTCTTCTAAAGTAATTAACCAATTTTCATTTCTGCAGGATGGGTTTGATGTTCCTTCTGCCAAATAGAAACACACTATGTGCACAACTGATCTTGTTTCCATCACACCGCCCAGCATGAAGTATTCACCGTGTAAGTTTGAATGCGATATATATTTTGGGTTGTCGATCTCATCTTGATCAATAAGACTCGACCCCAACCGTCCACTCTCTGTAAACCTGCAACTCGATAGTTACCAATATAGCCCGACTAGGCATCGATGATTACACACAAGTAACCCTACATTTGGCAACAATACTTTGGTTTTCCCCCCCAAGAAAATAAATCGACTCTTTGGATTCAAAAAGTATATATTGGAATAGGTCACTGCATCAAGCAAATTCAAAATTCTCTGTATATAAACCCTGTTTCTCTGTGTATTAGTATGAATTACGAACACCTCTTTATAGTGATATCTCTAACTCAATGAAACAAAGTATTACTTCTATCAATCAACACTACCCGGTCTGCAAACGCATAACATACATTCCATCTACAGAGAAAAACACAATCAACGCATACATTCTCAACCATTCGCAGAGATCACTGGTAATATCAGAAACTCATTACAGGTTTAATATTATTCAGCTATACAGAAAATTACAGTCCATTTGACAATTTCTAGTTTCTATTGATTCACAAAGAAAATAAACCCAATTCACCATGCCAACATCCTATGTTCTCCCCAAATCAACGAATTCACAAGCTGGAAAAAAATAGAGCGTAGATCTCTTCCTCGAAAATGAGGGTAGCAAACAACCACGGATAGCCTACTTGCCATCATGGATCAAAAGCTGTTACAACAAAAAAACTGAAAAATAGTTTAATCCTAACCTACCATCGATATTTCAGGAACCACTATTGTAATAAAGAAAAACTGATTCGAAACTTTTTTTCTTTCTTTTCCAGCTGTAAAGATGCCCCTGCATCATAAACTCTTTCTATCCTTGTTGATACAAAACCATCGCACATCAGATACAAATAAAATAATTATCTTTAAACAAGAAACATGGAAGCAATTGACCGTGTAAGACTGATTTTCCACCCAACTGTAGGCAATTTGTTCTTGCTAATCTTTATTAAATAGTGATCTCTAGCATATATGAACATACGATTTCCTTAGATTTCTTGTTCTCTTATTTATTTAAGTTTGTGTAGGTAATCTACTAGGTCTAGGAGAGTATGGAACAACTGATGGGAACTATTCTGTGCAATATATTATATGAAAGTTATGTGATGTCGTTGAGGCTCATTCAGAAGATAATATTGTACAAAAAAATTTCCGATATAGATATTGGAGATGATCATTTTTGTACTTCTATTTCTTGTTTGTTAAGTTAATTTTTTCTATAATATAGCACATACCGTGGCATTGGTTATTGCAAGAACTGAAGAAGAGGCTTTGCTGTGTTAGACATTATAATACACACTGTAATTTTATGTTGTCTCGAGGGGCCGTATTATAAAGGTATATTGTAAATACATAAAGTTAAGTTATAAAGTTAGATTATAAAATTCAAGTTAGTGTTGATTTGAGTGGTCCATGATTTAAGTGTAACCAAAGAGAGAGTACCAAATGGAACCTTTGCCCATCCTCGACTGGAAGGTCACAATGCACAATAAGAAGGTTGCAAATTAGACATATGTTGATGAAGTGGATCAAAAATCTAGGGGAAAGTATGAAAAGAAGATTGTTCAAAAGAAACCATAAACATAATTGAAGAAAAAATAGCAAATTGTTCTTCTTATCTCTCACAAAACATTTCTAACCTTTGAATATTACATCCAAGTGCAGACTCAACCTCGTTATCTCATTCGTTGAAAGATTTTTGTTTGATCTATAATGTATAGAATAGTCTTTAAAATGAATGTCTCACACCTTGATAATTTTATCTACACATTCCAATGGCCTACAAAATATGTTGTCTACCATAACCCAAGATTATTGTCTCTAATTTTTACTTGTTTTGAAAAAAAAGCATTAATGGACTGCTTTTGTTAGTTATATGTTTTCATGCTTCATATTTCAAACCAGGGGTTATGGGTTATGTATAGTTCAAATTGAGAAATATTTCAATTCATGCATTATTTGATTTTTTGTCTATTTTTCATTTACTTATTTATTTTCAAGTCATTTTTTTCTCAAAAATTTTGATTACCGTTAGTTGATGTTTCATAAAAATATAGCTATGAATATATGAATGTGATGTTAAAATTTTCTTAACTAGACAGAGTCTTGTTACGTTGATACACCAAGCATTGAAAGATGCTTTTCAACACTTAATGATGATAATGGAGTAGATGTATTGCATGATTTAAATGGATGGAATATGTACTAATATTATGGAAAGATTCATATTTTTTTATAAGATCAAGTATTATGTGAGAAATGTTATATTATTCTATAATTAGTAGTTGACATTCTTTAGTTTTTTCTTGAGAGTGATTTTGGTATTTGCAGGAGAGAAGTGTTGGTGATACATGGAAATTCTAATATTGAAATAACAAGAGAAAAATTGTGATTTCTATGGTTTGGTGGATGGTTGAATGATGAAGTAAGTGGCTGGTTGAATGATGAAGTAAGTGGTTGGTTGAATGGCGAAGTAAGTCCATAAAAAATATGCATTTATACTATTACTAAATACAAGTTGATTTTGTGTTCTTGAAACATTCTTTCATTTTATATTTTTTTTAATCTCTGATGTGGAATGTTTTCTATGTAAGTATAGGTCATAAACATATATCTAGAATTGTTAAAGGAGAGGGAGAAACGAGAGCCACATAAATTTTTGAAATGTCACTTCTTCAATACATTTTTCTACAGAAAGGTGTGATACTCATGCATATCTGTATCAAAATCTGTCAAATTTATCCTCTTTTTACTCGATATTTGCATGTAAATAATATTCTCACATGTATTATTAATTCTTTAGGTTTTATTCCACTAGGGAAGAGAAACAATATTATTAGCATCAGAAAGTTTCTTTATAAACATTAAGTAAATGAATTCCCTTGTTAAATAGTCAGTGCCATTAACATGAGCATGTATAATGTTTCCCACAAATAAATATTTGGTGTTTATTATTGTTGGGCACCATTAACATCCTAGCCAAGGGGATTTTTTAATTTAGGCATAGCCTTATGATCCTTACAAGTCATATTTAGTTAAATATTAAAACACTTATAAATTACAATGATTATGTATCACACATTCTTGTTTGCATATGATTCTTATTATCTTTTGTTCTTTCATAGAACCAAGGTTACACAATTTGTGGGCCTGGGTTGTAATTCCCTGAAGAATTAGGTGGGGTGCCATCCTTGTTGCATTTAGGGACTAGATATGTGGAAATATAATTTATTATCAAAAATATATTTATATCTAATAAATTCTTTAAAAGAAATATTAGAGGAAAAATAAAAAATGACCAAAATCTAGATATAAAAGACCATTGGTAGCAGATTTTTGGTATCTTATCACGCGGAAAAAAAGTGTTCGTATTTATACAAACAAATATATGACCACAAGAAAAGCTATAAACAACCAAAATAAATAAAACCATATTTTTTGTCGCATGATAAGATACCATATATTTTCTCCCAGTGGTCATTTATATGCGGTCTTTGGTCATTTTTTTGTCATTTATCTAGACTCACTTCCTATATAAGGAGTTGGAATCAATAGGAAGGAATACATCAAAGGAGGGGCTTAATGTATCCGCCATCAATTGAAACAAAATAGACATGGAGAGATGTGATAAAGAGATAGAAGATCACCAAGTATACTAGACTGACACAAGGATTGACAACACACAAGGTCAATGGGACTAAACAATGACTGAATAAGGATGAAATTCCCTTGAACGTGTAGCACGACAACTGTGTGGCTAGGCATCACAGTCTAAAGAACACCATATAGACCATAGTGCAGTGGTGCAAGAGGCATCAAAGAACCTTCCATAATGATTGGAAGAATAACAAACTAGAGACGTACTATGACTCATGATGATGGTAAGGTTCTCAAGAAAGCTATAAACCAATTGTAAGACAAAGACACAAACAAGTTCCATTTTCAAAGGTGATGTAGTAGACTGCTGCCACTCCTTGGGATGGACAATAAATTTCTCTCTCCCCATTTTTTTTTCTCTTTTTAAGTACCTTCTTCATTTTTTAATGAGCCTGAATAATATATAGAAAAATATTGATAAGATATTTTTTGTTGGATTTTAACGAACCCGAAAAAGTAAACTCGAATTCTTCTTCATTTTTTAATGAGCTTGAAGAAAATATAGAAGAGTGCTCGTTATAGTGTATTTACTTTTAAATTTTAATGAGTCTAGAAAAGTAAACTTAAGTCCATCTTCATCTTTTAATGAGATAGAAGAAGAGAGAGGAGATTGCTCGATAGATATCTCTTTCCATAGAATTTTAGTGAGCCTAGAAAGGTAAATTTGATTCATCCTTCTGTTTTTAGCAAGCTCAAAGAAAGGATAGAGGAGTGCTCAATATTATGTCTTTTGCGTTAAATTTTAATGAGACCAATGTGAGGAACCTGCGAAAATTAAATGATGAAAATGCACAATATAGCATAACACAAAAGATATTTATTGATCGCAGGCCACTTCGAGGGGGAAACCTCCTTTCAGAAAGATCAATACAATTAAGTCGTCGATGCCTTCATTGGCCTCAACCCGTACTTATATACTAATTCCATGTGTCCAATATGATGGATCAATACCCTGGAACATATAATACTACGGGATGACTTACAAAGCATATGTGTCCAATACTATCGATCAATACCATGAAACATATAATACTATGGAATAATACAAACTATGAATCAATACCATGGAACATATAATACTACAGGAGGACTTACAAAGCATATGCATCCAACAACAATATAATAACAAAGTAAATGGAAGGGTTGACATGGTTCCTAACATCCAGAAAAGTACACTCAAGTCCATATTAATTTTTTAACAAGATAAAAGAAGAGAGAGAAGACTCCTTGGTATAGGTCGAATTTTGTAGATGTTTAAAAAGCCCAAAAAGGTAAACTCGATACCTCCTTAGATGTTTTGATCAAACTCAAAGGAAAGAGGAAACACTTATTATAAGGGTACCCTTTCCTTAGAACTTTATGAGCCCAGAAAAGTCAACTCAAATCCATCTTTATTTTTTAAGGAGCTCAGAGAAGAGAGATAAAATTGCTCCATAAGGTTCCTTTTTCATTTTGTTATAATGAGCTCGAAAAAAGATAAAAGGATACTCAACGAGAGAAGTAGTGGGTGTCAATAGGTTCCTTTGCATGTAGAACTAATTAGGTGATAAGTGTCACAAGTGTGGAATCATGAGAAAAAGGGGATCACTCATAGTAACCGTTCTCTCCCTGGGTATGTTATTGCAATAGGAAGCAAAGCGAGGTATCTGGTTAGTAAGTGAGTGCGACTACATTAGCATAAGCATAATGAGCTCAGCAAGCAGCCAATAACATGACATAAGAGGCCAAGCATACGTAATCATATAATCAATAAAAACTTGGGAACCCAAAGGAAGGCAATAATAATAATGATGAGATAAAAAATGCATCTCAAACTTCTTGGACTCATGGACTAAAAGTGTTCCCAACCCTACCAGAAGAATAATATGGGAACCAAATAAAAATCCAAGTGCTAATGTAGGGTATCCATGTGGGGAAGGCACTACCATCTGAGATACAATGTGCAAAAAGAAGGCATGGATAATGACACAATCAGATTGGATCGATGTTAAGACATAATAGTAGGAACAATAGTGGATAAAAAATGTAATGAGTGATAGGGGGAAACCTATTCCTATATGCAAAAGGTAGAAATTGTGTACTGTAAATGTATGTCACCAAAAAATCTTATGTCTCATTCATCATGTTTTTTAAAAATAGCCAAAACTATCGCCAAAACACATGCCAATAGTCTAAAAAGATAAAAAGAGGAGAAAATTGCACCTATGTAATGTTTTTATATTTTTAAAGTTTACAAAAAATGCACAAACACAAAAAATAGCATACACAAAAAAATCACACTGCACCACATTATGTTACATAATGTACAAATCACTTTGCGACAGTGCGGCCTACATGTAGTACTTTCTCGAGTAAGGCCCAATATGGGATTCTAATAATGGGTCTCCATCATAATTGAATAACTCATATGCCCCCTAATGTAGCACTTGTTTAACTTTGTAGGGACAATTCCATAAGGGTTCAATAGTTGAAATGAGGGTTTGAATAACATTCTTCACCTTTTTCTAATAGAGAAGAAAAGATGCTTTGTGTTACTTATCCTGCCAAGGATATTCATGGGAATCAATGACTTCTATAAAAGCCTCATTCAAAGGTAAGACATCATAAAATAATTCATGCAAAATAGGTGAATAATTGGACCAAGAAGGAAACGGATCTAGATCAACAATTGGGCAAGGATCCGAATCATGATCAAGATTGAAAACTGGGTGACGATCGGGATTAGGATCAGGTTTTGTATAAACCAACTGGATTTCCTGGTAAGTAATCTAAACTATCGATAAGGGCATATAGTCTCCATAAAAATCACCTTCACTAGGTTCAGGTATTAACCAAGGATCAAAAGGACCAAGGGATATGGAAATCATTGAAGTGATCATGCAGATAGGAGCTTCAATTTAATAGGTATCAGGTGCTGGAAAGGGGAAGGAACCCATCAATGATGAATCCTTAAACAAACCGACACCCACACTCTCATACACTTTCATGGAATTGTTGGTAAAAGGAACATTACTGTTGGGATTGACGCACATATCTGGTGTGAAGTAAGAAAGTTGGTCTATAATGACTATATTCCCTTAGTGGGGGAAGCAAAGTTGTCAAAATACTAACAAGACTACTACCTTTATGGCATAAAACCAATTATGGAACAACTATAGATTATAATATAAGGGTGCATTTACTACCTCAACATCGACCATAACGGTTTTTCTTTAGTTCAATTGGTAAAGAAACAAGCATTCCATGGGGTGAAAAAGTTTAATAGTAAAATAATTTTAACTTCATGGAAGATAGGAAAATATCAAGGGAGCCTATCACAAGACAACATAATATATACATGACACAAGTAGAGGCTCCTTTGTCAATAATAGTGTGAAAGATATTATTTGCATGTAGACTACCTAAATTTGGAAATAAATATCGTGGGAGAGCCTCAGTTGGTTGTGTTCCATGTTAAATATTACCCAACATGATTCAGTAGGATAAATCCCACTAATATCGACAACAATGACTTGTGTTGTGCATGAAAAATTTACAACACTTCAAGAGAAGACATGGCACAAGGGGCTTGAGATAAATATTCCATAATATTGTAATTGTGTGTAGCGCGGGCATTCAGATTATGTGTGACTCGTCAAAGTAACCCCTTAGGAAAGAGAAAGGTTGTGTCAAGAACATTCTTCTCTATTTGAAGATGGACATTAGGTTGGGATGATGAGGTTGACTCCTTTTTTAGGAGAACTTGTCTCAGGTTTCTCATAAGTATGATTATGAGTTGTCAGAGAGACAATTTCCTCACATAAGAATACATTAACATTTGGAAATACATCCCCTAAATGAGGATGACCTCCATTTCCCGCTTATGGAGGAAGGGGATTTTTAGCAATCATTTGTTGAGAGTGGAAACAATTAGTTAAAACAATAGGTTGGTGGGAAAAGTCTTGTTGAGTGATGAATTAGTTAACTTCTTTTAGATGTGAACAAGAATGCATCATACGGTCACCGCCAAAAAATATTGCAAGGAAACTTTGGATTCCTCTATTTCTTATTTCCCCCAACATTAGGAGTTTGGGATTACAAGGTTCCTTGATCCGTGGAAGGGTTTTTGTATTTATTAATTTTTTTCTTTTTCCGTCTTGATTGTTGAGGTTTTGTGGATTGGACCAAGTTGACTTTAGAGGTATGAGCAGGAACAACAGATGGTTTGGTATTAGGAGCAATAAAATAGGGATTATTTGTAATAGAAATTTGATTGAACCTCCCACTCAACTGGCTTACTAAAGTAGTGGATATAGAACCACTGATGCCATCCAAATGTGGTCCTAGGGAAGGTTTGTATGGGCCAATTTATGGCTGAGGAGCATATGGGATAATTTTGTATAGAGTGGACGATCATGAATAAATTTAATCCAAATGTTGGGAATGATCGATGGATTTCTCTTCGGTTGCGGATCCACCCATAGCAACATCATGAGCAATGGGGGTTGACAAGTACTTGGTGAAAAAATATAGTAATAATTGATTTTGAATTATATATTTCACAAGCCTCTTCCGCCTCCTCCATTCATGAATTTGTCAGAGATATGCGTGGCATTATTATGATGTAATGATGCCAAAAGGACTGTCTCAGTTTCATAACAGATAGGAAATTGAAAGTGTGTCAAGAAATTCGTCGCTAACACATTGAAGATAGCATATGAGGAACATAGAAACTCAACGTACCACTTAGAAGCACTCCTAGTTAGGGTCCACAAGAAAATATGTAGGTTAATGTTATCCCCCAACATAGAGTTAGACAGACACCGCAAATGATAATTCATGATATGTGTGGATGGCTATCCTTCCATTCTATCATCAAATATAGGAATATTGTATGAGACTTTGTGTGGAATGGATGTCTGTTAATGCCTAAAATTCACACACATGCAACATTTCAATGATTCTTCCAGTAAGGCGTCATCAACATAAAGGATGGAATTCACCAAAGACATCCTCAATAGATTCACAAAACAATATGACCCTTAGAGTACAAAATCCATGAATTTTGGGCCACTCATGCGACTTTTCCTTCAAAAGTCACTCTATGTGCGACTTTTCTTCATAAAGGCTGCATTACACTCACGTAGATTTTCTTCATAAAAGTTGTGTTACACGTGGATTTTCTTCATAAAAGTCACGCTACACGCAACTTTTATTCATTAAAGCCACGCTATTGTCAAAATGACAGGACCACCTACTTCCCGTGGCGTATTGAAGGCTCCACCACTACCATGAACCCAAATTATACCCCTCACACACTTGGTGGCATTAAATAACCCCCTTGGTGTACTTGGGAACTAGTTCATGGAGGATATGAGTTCACATTTGGATCTAGTTGTTTATTGGCCACCTCTTGGTCTATGAAAGGAATCCATTGGCATGCATTTGGTAGGGAGAAATCAGAGCAAGGATATGCTGTGGTATTTGAGTTGGAGCTTCCTCATAGCTCACCATTTCCTACCATTGTGAGCATTACCAAGCTCCCTTGCCACCTTCCTTCAAGGGGAAAGTGTTTCTCTCCATTTTTCTACCATCTAATTAGCATTTAGTTTGGATAAGAAAGGCCTCTCTAAGGGAGATTGTTGGCTTTTATTGAAGCCCACACCTCCTAGGTGATGTATGTTAGGATTCAATATGCTAAGACAAAAAATATCAACATTACATTCCATTTCACAACAATAGCATATATAGGATCACTGAAAGAACAACAAGCATAGCATAAACACAAGAGACACAGATTTATCCTGGGAAACCCTCATGGGGTAGAAAACCCAGCAAAGCTTCCTTAATATAGATGACTAGCAAATACAAAGATGTAAACCATAGACATGAGCTCCTTCTCCTCCATAGAAGATCTCTCCCTCACCAATGCGCTATTCACAAGTGAGTGTCTGTGTTAAATGAGGAACACACCTCCTCTATTCATACACATCTCTGACTTGTCTTTTATATTAACTAGGTAGGCCCCAACTTAACCACTGGGTTAAACACCCCATTACAATTAACTGGGCCGACCCCTCTAGGGTGGTCTAATAACCCTTTGACCCACATAACACATACAGGGCCGACCCCCACTAGGGAAGTCTAATAACTCAAGTTACCACATTCCGACGAAGGAATAAACCTTCTTCGGATATACAATAAGGTCTTCACGGAGGAATGAAACATCTCCGGAATAATAAAGTACAAATATAATATTCTTAGAAGTTACAATATTTCAACACTCCCCCTTAACGAGAAGGATATTACAACAACATCTGCAAGAGCAAGGAGTCATCAACATCATACATGATACATGTATAAATCATTGGAATCCTTCTTTATACATCATCATTAGTAACTCAAGCAGTTATTGGAACATCTTCAAGATCTTCAATACTGGAACATCAACATCTTGAGTAGTGAGTCTTAATCTTCTGCAGCACTCGAACAGCTACAACATCATCATTATCAGATCCTCAGCATCATCTGGATCACTCGATCACGATAAGCAGCATCATCATCACAGGATCATCATCATCGTCATTATATGATCAGCATCATCGTCATCACACGATCATTAGCATCGTCATCATACGATCAACATCTGGATCATGTCGATCTACAACATCCAGATCATCTCGATCTACAGCATCTGGATCATCTTGATCTACAACATCATCATAGTAGAATACTCTGCAATACACACGATCCAATTACAGGATGATCAATCCCGCTCTCTTTAGGACATAGGTCCATGGATGATACAATCCAGATCAAGTTCCAAGATGATCAATCCTTATCACTTTAAGACAAGTCTCATGTTTGTGGATGATGCAATCCAGATCAACTTCCAGGAGGATCATTCCTTATCACTTTAAGACACGTCTCATGTCTATGGACGATGCAATCCAGATCAACTTCCAGGAGGATCATTCCGTATCACTTTAAGACAAGTCTCACGTCTATGGACGATGCAATCCAGATTAAATTCCAGGAGGATCATTCCTTATCACTTTAAGACAAGTCTCATGTCTATGGACGATGCAATCCAGATCAACTTCCGAGAGGATCATTCCTTATCACTTTAAGACAAGTCTCATGTCTATGGACGATGCAATCCAGATCAACTTCCAGGAGGATCATTCCTTATCACTTTAAGACAAGTCTCATGTCTATGGAGGATGCAATCCAAATCAAATTCTAGGAGGATAATTCCTTATTACTTTAAGACAAGTCTAATGTCTAGGGACGATGCAATCCCATCACGTACATTTTGAACCAAGGGTCCAGGGATGATGCAGTTCTATCACGTACATTCTGAGCTAAGAGTCCAGGGATGATGTAGTCCTATCATCAATTCTCGGAGACATATGTCTACGGATCAATTCTGGGACCGAAGTCTGGGGAAGATACAATCCCCACCTGTCCACTAAGGACCTCATTCTCGAAGAAATTTGTCTACGGATCAATTCTGGGACTGAAGTCTGGGGAAGATACAATCCCCACTTATCCACTACGGACTTCATTCTCAAAGACATCTGTCTACGGATCAATTTTGGGACCAAATTCTGGGGAAGATACAATCCCCACCTGTCCACTAAGGACTTCATTCTCGAAGACATTTGTCTATGGATCAATTCTGGGACCGAAGTCCGGGGAAGATACAATCCTCTCTTGTCCAATAGGGACCACATTCTCAGGGACATATGTCTACGAATCCTTTTAGAACATGTGTTAAAGAATGATGCAATCCCTCTTCTTTCTCGAACACATATGTCTACGGATCCTTTTAGAACATGTGTTCAACGATGATGCAATCCCCTCGTCAACTTAGACCTTGTCTAAGGACCATTCACCAACCTCACTGTCAGCATCACCAATATAGGTATCCACATCATCGACCTCACTGTCGATGCAGGCAATCTCATCATCAACGACCATATCACTCCTCCTTTTGAGAAGGGTCCTTCTAAACTACACCAAGCTTGTCTCGGAAATACTCAAACTTTACTTGAGACAGTGGTTTGGTCAATATATCAGCAACTTGTTCATCAGTGCTTACATACTCGAGCTTGATAGCTCCTTTCTACACCATATCCCGTATATAGAAATATCGGATCTCTATGTGGTTCGACTTATAATGGAAGACTAGATTTTATGTCATCTTGATACAACTCTGGTTGTCACATACGATCTCAGTGGGTTCCATCTCTAAGTCAAATAAACTAGATAATAACTTCTGAAGCCATATTGCTACGCAATTAGTAGAGCAAGCAACTATATATTCCGCTTCGGTTGTGCTCACAGCCACAGTAGACTACTTCCTGCTAAACCATTAGATCATGGTAGATCCAAATAACATCCACCTCCTGTACTCTTCCTATCTGAGACACTTCCTTCCCAATCAGCATCTGAGTAGCCATGTAATATGAAGTCATGATCTCCAAGATAATATAGACCAAAATCTATTTTACCCTTTAGATACCTCATCACATGCTTTGCAGCTATTAAGTGAACTCTTCTAGGTTCCACTAGATACTGACTCAAGGTATTTACAGCAAAGCATATGTCTGGTATAGTATTTTTCAAATACATCAATGACCCAATAATCTATCTGTATAGAGTCACATCCACTAACTTTGATGATTCATCAGCTAACAACATCAAGTCGGAACCCATGAGAGTGGCCATGGTTGTACATTCCAACATATCAAATCTTCTCAAGATTTCCACAGCATGCTTTCCCAGGTTTATAAAGATTCGTTCTGGGCCTTACCATACTTCCAGACCTAGGAAGTAATGCATCAATATGAGATCTTTCATCTCAAATTTTGTAGCCATCTTCTTCTTGCTTTCCATGATCTGTTTCTCATTCCCTGTCAGAAAGAGATCATCCTCATACAATAATAGTATGACAGGTCCATCATCCATAACCTTAAGGTAAAGGTTAGGATTAGCTTTACTTCTAGTAAAGTCCAAGCTTTGTCAAGAAGCCGTCAATTCTCCCTCTGTGACTGAACATCATTCACACTCTGCATTGAGTGATCTTCTGCATATCTATCCATGCCATATCTCATTAGATGGGTCTACTGATATGAGCCTCAATATCATTCGAACTCTGTGATGAGTTCTTTCTTGCATCCATGTCATCTCTATAGAGAAACCATCTCCAACCTTGTAGCAAAGGTTGAGATCCACATTACCCATGGTGATCATTAAGCTTATCAAATGACCATCGATCCTGAGTACCCATACAGAGCCTGATTCACACTTCTTCTTCAATTACACCATTAAGAGAATGGTCTTATCTAGCCACTTGGAGCAAACATCTCATCATGATCCTCTTCCTCTTTCTAATAGAATCTTCTAGCCACGAGCTTGCTATAGTATGTTTGATTTGTAAGTCTTCTTGTTGAACATCCATCACTTATTCAGTGTTGATCATTCTTCATGATCTTTCCTACAAATCAAAATTAAGTACATGATTAGTAATACTTCATAATCATCAAATCATGTTGACATGATAACCTATTATGCACGCAAATATGATTTTCATAGTTATGCAACAATCTTGACCAATACTTTGGCACAACCCTTTTCCATATCCTGTATGCATACATTGGCTATCTAGATGCCTTCCATCTCTACCAGAACATACTATCGAGAGCATGCATAGCTCTCAGCATGTCAGCAAAGAGGCTTCATTATAGACAATCAACAATGGAATGTTTGTCCAACTTATCAATCATATGCATATTAGTAGTATACTATTCAATGCTATATGAGTGTTTACACTTAGCATGATATATTATAGAAATACAAATATGCATACAACCATTACAAGCAATATCATTTACTATTTTAGAGATTCAAATAACAACTCAAATACTTATCTTTTATGTTTGTGTGGTTGCCTCCTACTTGATCTTCTATATGTCTTTTGAACTTCTATTCATTATGTACCACTGTGCATGCTCAAGTGTTCACTAGTGTCATCCTCATGATCTCATAAACAAACATACATTCATTAGTATAATCTAAATATTATCAAAACATTATAATTCTAAATAATCTTGAATATGTATGGTCATGATCATTCAATACATGGGTATCTAAGATCCTAGCACAAAGTAGGATTCTAACATAGGAAGAAATACCTGGATTAGATACATGCTTATTTATTTCTAACATACCCAAACAATATCTTTAGTCTCTTCAATGATTTAGAGACCTTGTGATAGTATCCTGCATACCTCATAAGTTAAGCATAGTAGAAATAAATCATACATACCTCGTAAGTAGAGCTTCTAAAGACTATGGATAAGTCTTTGTCTTTATGTCATCATGGTCATAGAACTTGATTTGTCTTTTTTGATGTACATGTCTTTTGTTAGCAGACAACATCATCCTCATACAACACCATCGGTGCATTAGTACAATCATATAACCTTGATCAAAGAATGTCTTCTATCATTCTCATGCATTCATACTTTTACATTAATCAAGATTTTACTAACCTAAATAATATGAAGACAACCATATTGTGAACTTAATCAAGAATCAGATTTCAAAACATACATGTATCTTCTTAAGTCATACCTGTCGAGATTTCTTGTAGTCTTCTTATGTAAGGCCTTAGCCTCATCTCCCCTTGAAATTGGATCTGGAGCTCGATTAGGGTTTGTCAGAGAAACCCTAAAAATTCAAACTTTGGCTTTCACACTTCGAATGGATCGAAAGGTGTGCCTTGCTGAGATGATCAAACTAGCATACTTCAATTTTGAAATCTCCAAAATTTGACACCTTAAATTTGCCTTTAAAACTTCTAGATCTTTTGGACAGGATCTCGAACTAGGGTTTGATGAATCCCACCCTTCTACCCAATCAAAAGGTTCGATCCAGAGCTCTAAACTCTTATTTTTCTGAGGAGCTTCCAACTGTGGTCACAGACTTAAAAAATTCCAACTTTTGCAGAAGCCCTAATTTTCCACCTTTCCTATCAAAATCCTGAACTAGGGTTTGATCAAGCCCAGTCTTCCACCCAACCAAAAAATCCAATCTTGGTCTCTAAATTTAGATTTTTATAAGTAGCATTTAGCCGTGGACTCTGCTTCCAAAAATTCCAAACTTTCTCTGAAACCCTAATTTTCTACAGTAGTGACGATTCAAGAATGAAGGTGCTCAAAATCCAAATCTGTTTTGACAGAAATATGCACCTGATTGTTTCTGGTGTAACTCCTAAATTACGATTCCAGAGTGTTTGAAACTTATTCCTCAAATAGCTTGACCTATCCTCTTTCCAACCCAATAGGTATGACCTCAATTGGATTCTCTGAGAGAGAGAGTTATACCAAGTGTCGCAATGTGACATGTTTATGGGATAAAACAGGAGATCAAACTTGTACAGCGTGCCATGTGTCACTGGCTCAACTTCGGCCTCCGAAAACATTACCTGCGATAGTACAATCCTTGCACTACCTATGAATTTTTATGAAATTTCATTTGGAGCTTCCTATCCCATGTTATGACCTTTTTTCCTAGGTCACCTGATTATGACTGAGATCTGGAAGAGGCAGAAACCCTACCTTGTACTGATCATAAATAACCAAGTACAATGATTATGAGGGTTTCCTTTGGAAAAAAGGTACATGGGGATGTTATATATGACCTGCAAAGGTTTCATATCTTGAAACTTTGCCAAAATGGATTTATAGAGAAAGTTCCACGATGACTGGTTTTTTCTATACAAAATCCTAACCTTCAATTGTCGCAAGTGAAGCAAGTGTCATAAGTGCCATACATTGCCTTCCTTCAGGTTAGCTCTGATACCATGTTAATATTCAATATGCTAAGATAGAAAATATCATCATGACATTCCATTTCACAACAATAGCATATACAGGATCACTGAAAGAACAACATGCACAACATAAACACAAGAGACACAGATTTATCCTCGGAAACCCTCATGGGGTAGAAAACCCAACAAAGCTTCCTCAATATAAATGACCAGCAAATACAAAGATGTAAACCATAGACATGATCTCCTTCTCCTCCATAGCATATATCTCCCTCACCTATGCACTATTCGCAAGTGAGTGTGTGTGTTAAATGAGGAACACACCTCCTCTATTTATACACATCTCCGACTTGTCTTTTATATTAACTAGGTCGGCCCCAACTTAACCACTGGGTTAAACACCCCATTACAATTGAGTAGGCTGACCCCTCTAGGGTGGTCTAATAACCCTTTGACCCACATAACACATATAGGGCCGACCCCCACTAGGGAAGTATAATAACCCAAGTTACCACATTCTGACGGAGGAATAAACATCTTTGGATATACAATAAGTTTTTCACGGAGGAATGAAACATCTCCGGAATAATAAAGTACAAATATAATATTCTTAGAAGTTACAATATTTCAACATTGTACAACTATTCCATTGGGAAATACAAGAGTGGTTTAGCATACCTATGATTGTTATTGGAGTGTGCATTTTCCCCCAACCTCTTTCATTTAATTTTTATCATATTTCTTTGTTTGAATGTGAGCTACACTAACAATAAATTTCAGGATCACTTAGAGGAATACCAACCAACCAACAAAGGGGATCCAAGGACTTAGGGCTTGCTATAACCTACAAGGCTTATGTTAAATTTTCAGAATTTACTTCAATCTGATCTAGGATCTTAACTGAGAGAACAACATGTACAGCATATCTACAGCATATTAATCATGGACACAATAATACAAGCACACAAGAGACACAGATTTTACTTGGGGAAAACCATAAAGGTGAAAAACCCCAATAACTTCCTTAGAGATAGATAGAGCAATGATATAACCAGAATACAAGAGATAGTCTTCTCCTAGCAGCAGAGTCTCCTCCTCCATAAGTCCACCACTCTCCCAAGTGTGAGTGAGAGAATAGAATGAATAAAATGAGAGAGACACACTCTCTATTTATACACTAACTTGACATGACCTTTACTCAACTAGGTCGGCCTCAGCTTAACCACTTAACATAATGTTGACTGGGCTGACCGCCACTAGGGTGGTCTAATAACCCTTTGACCCACATGGCCGACCCCCACTAGGGTGGTCTAATAACCCTTTGACCCACATGGCTGACCCCCAATAGGGTGGTCTAATAACCCTTTGACCCACATGACTTATACAGGGCCGACCCCAACAAGGTGGTCTAATAACCCATCAAGTATAAGTTATGACACTTACAATATAAATGACGACACTTCCGTATAGATGAATAATAACATCTCTATAGCAATACAATATACATATATGTGAAATACATTCCGAAGTTACATATACATCAACACTCCCTCTTAACTAGGAAGGTATTTCTCGACATAGGTCTTCTAGCACAAGTCATCTTCGTCATCACTGATGCTGCTATCTCAATCAATCTCTGAATCTATTCGTCATAGGAAGTTCTACAGAGCCAGTCCTTTTTCATACTGGATGTAGGCCCACCACCTGTAGGTCTTCATCATCTGTGCGAATAGTCTGATAGAGGTGGCCTCTCAGGACTAATTTTATGTGCGGATGCAATATCATAAAGAGTATCCCGGGAACATTTGTGTGCCTAAGCATGACCAGCAAGATCTCCCAGGACTGATTACATGCATCTCCTCCACAATACCTTTAAAGAGCATCCCAGGAACATTTATGTGCCGCAGCACGACCGACAAGATCTCTAAAGAGCATCCCAGGACTTATTACGAGCACACAGCTCAACCTCTCGGATCTCCAGGACTGATTACATGTGGATAGACAAAACCTTTAAAGAGCATTCCAGGAACATTTATGTGCCGCAACACGACCGGCAAGATCTCTAAAGAGCATCTCATGACTAATTATGAGCACACAGCTCAACCTCTCAGATCTCCAGGACTAATTACATGTCTCCGTAGTAATACCTCATCCCAGGACCGATTACAAGCACACAGCTCAACCTAACGGATATCCGAGGACTGATTACATACTAAATAGAAATACTGGAAAGAGTATCCCAGGAACATTTATGTGCTGCAACACGACTGGAAAGATCTCCCAGGGCTGATTACATGCTATTTGCACAACCTGCCACATATCATCTTTGACCTCCAACTATCAACCTGATACTCATGATCCCATGGATCATCATCGCACAAAGCATCATCCTGATGCTCATGATCACACTGATCATCATCTCTGTACCATGCTGATACATATCATCTAGAGCAACATCCTGAAGCTCGTCATCATGATCATCTTGATCATACAATGCATCCACCTGATGCATACCAAATATCTACCTGATACATATCATCATACATGATCCACCTGATCATACAGTGTATCCACCTGATACAAATACAAATACATGATCAACCTAATCATATCCGATACATATCAACATACATGATCTACCTGATCATACAATGTATCCACCTGATACATATACAGATACATGGTCCAAGCATCCAACATGATGCATATACAAAATACATACAAATGATCCAACTGATCATATCCAGCATCCAACATGGTGCGTACATACATATACATATAAATGATCCAATTGATCATATCTAGCATCATCCTCTTTAGATCATCTCATCGTCCACGAAGCACAAACCAGATGCACATCATCCAGTACTTACACCACCAAAATGGGAGAACACATCTACCACCATGAGAAAAATGGCTCAGCAATTATATCACGACCAAGGGAGAACACATCAACCATGTCAGAAAATCTCATGTGCATCTGCATCTTCCGGACTCATCACTTCCCTTTGGAAGGAACCTCAATTTAAAGTGCACCAAGCCTCTCTCTGAAGTACTCAAACTCCACTCTGGCTAACGGCTTGGTCAATACATCTACAACCTGCTAATCCATCGCAACATAGTCTGCTTTGGTTGTACTCAATGCTACGCAGGACTGCTTCCTGCTAAACCAAAAGATCACACCTCATTCCATACTGAAGCAACACCCAGAAGTGCTCTTCCTATCTGCAGAACTGCCTACCCAATCTCAGAATATGCTTTAGAGTAACCAGGTGAACATCTCTCGGATCCATCAGGAACTGGCTCAATGTGTTCACCGCAAAGCAAATATCTGGTCTCATGTTCATCAAGTACATAGATGACCCAATAATCTGACGATACATTGTGACATCGAACGAATCAGATGAAGCATAACACAGAAGCTTCAGGTTTGATGCCATAGGTGTGGCCATAGCCTTGCAGTCCATCATCCCGAACCTCTTCAGAATCTCTAATTCATACTTCCCTTTGTCCAAGGAAGATTCCATCTGTACTCTGCCACACCTCCATACCAAGAAAATAGTGCATCATCCCCAAGTCCTTCATCTCGAACTCGGCTGCAAGCTTCCACTATGTGTCGACAATCAATCTATCATCTCTTGTTACAAACAGGTCATCCACATACAATAAGAGTATCCCTGGATTGCCTACCTCATCCTTGTAGTAAAGATTGGAGCCCACTTTACTCTTGGTAAAGACCAAACTGGATAGAAATCTACCTATCCTACCATACCAAGTTCTACACATATATGATTTCATGTCATGTGTCTCAGAACCAAGTGGCTGCTCCACATACACTTCTTCTTCAACTACACCATTCAAGAAAGCTGTTTTGAAATCCATCTGGTGTATCTTCTATTTCATCACTTTTATATTTCTCTATGCTGCCATCTGCAGCATGCTTGATCTTGATAGATCCATATGGAAGTCATAACAAACTTCCCTTTAGGTCTTGGGACTACATCCCAAACATCATTCTTCATGATCGATTAATCATGGCATTCTTCACATATCCTGGGAACTTCAATATCTTCAATAGATAATTTTGTTGCTGAACAAATGTTGTAGTTTTTCTTTTGTAGGTGATGGCATATGATCTTTCCTACACAACAAGTTAAATTGCATGATTAGAAAACATCTCATAGTTTTCAGAACAAATTCTTACACAAAAAGAAATATGTCATACAGTCATGCAATTATCTCAGCCAATGCTTCAATACAACATTTATCCATATCCCGTAACTTTCTAGATGCCTTCCAATATCTACCAGACATTGTTAAGAGTGTGCACAACTCCCAACATGTCAGCAAAGAGGTTTCATTCTAGATAAGTAGTAATGGAATGTTGTACAGTGCCATAGGCCACTTACCCATGCATATTAGAGGTATACTGTTCATCAATGCAACTATTCTAATATGCATAATACATAACCTAATTCTAGGAACATTAGTATATACATTATTGAACAATATTATTTAAACAATAAAATATGCAAGTAATGGCAATTCAAATACTTCTCTTTGTTTGTTTTTTGGGTTGACTCCCTCTCAGTCTTTGCTTCTTTTCTGCAACTCCATTCTTATGTGGATTGTGAGAAGTGGTCAACTTCCTCTAAATATCTGCATCCTTGCAGAAACTACTGAAGTGTGCTCCTTTTTTTTCTTGCAGGAACAACTGGAGTGTGTGATCCGGATTTATGTGGGAACGAAACAAAAGATAGCATATACAGAATCAGATACAGAGATATATTGCAAATAACACAGTGATACAGTAAACACATATTCTATTAAATAGCGGAAATAGAACAGACTGTAAAATACAATAGCTGGAATGGTGGTAGCTATCTCTGAGAAGAGATGTGGCCGCTATGCTCATTCGTGCCAAGATGAATACAAAGAGAGGCCGAAAGGGCCTATTTATCATAAGCATGAGGGAAAGAATCCCAAGCA
Organism: Larix kaempferi; assembly: GCA_027924585.1. Lineage (NCBI taxonomy): Eukaryota > Viridiplantae > Streptophyta > Pinopsida > Pinales > Pinaceae > Larix > Larix kaempferi. Next base: position 6,198,528 of record BSBM01000940.1, on the reverse strand, counting down.
TCCAAAAACCTAACCCTAGAAGATGAACCGTCATAAAGTTTGCGGCCCCAAGGTGGTTAGTTGAACAGTCAACTTCCCGGGGTCATAACTTTTGCATACGATCTCCGTTTGGGGCGCTCGGTAGCCCGTTGGAAAGGTCTATCCGAGATTTACAACTTTCGACTGAGCCCAAATGTATGCCGTTGGCAACCATTTGGTCTCCCGAATCGCCAAAAAATGTCGTTTAGGGCCTCAAAACGGCTCCGGAAGTTCAGGACCCGAAAAACTGCTAAAAATAGTAATTTACCAAAATTGCCAGAAGACTGTTTTGAGCCAGTTGGAAGAGGTGGGCCGCCACCGATATCCACCTGGATCAATCCTCCCTCCTTAGGAAGCAATGGTCTCCATTGCGTTAAATCCCTTATCATATGTCGAGCTGTGTGTCGAGTTGAGCTCTTGGTGTGACATTTGCTGAAGCAGAAAGGTTGCCTTTCTTTGAAATCTTCAGAGGGTTGCAATTGTTGTTGCTGGCTGCGCTGGAGCTGCTCAACAGTTTTGGTTGTTGTGGTATTTTGCATTGGTGTTGATGGTTTCTTTTTGGAGGAGCACCTTGAATGCGTGGCCTTGCATTGTAGAGGTACCCGAATAGGCGATGCTGCACTAACTTTGTGTTTTTCTTGTTTCTGCTGAGTAGAAGGATAATTTGCAGAGGTTGTGGATGTCTCCGCGATCTGATGTTCACCTTTAGTGGCAATTGCGAATAGGGAAAATTTCCCAGTGTGGGAGATTATCTTCCTTCCCTGCTCGTTTGGGGTAGGTGCAACTATCTCTGGTATCCGATAGAGTTGTCCTCCCAAAGTGACAATGACACTGCGAGGTCGTGATTCATATATAGCATGACGCTTCCACATATATGGTTGTCCTAAAAGAACATCACATACTTCAAGTGGGGCCACATCACACAATACCTCATCTTTGAAGGGCTTGATGCCATATGGTAGGCGACATTGGTGACTGACACGGATCCTTCGTCCTTGGCTTAGCCATCCAATGGTGTATGGTTGTGGGTGCGGTGTTATTGGTAGCTCCAATCTCTTGATGACTTCTTCTGAGATCAGGTTCTTCTGGCTGCCGCTGTCCACAACAAAGTGTAGGGGAATTCCCTTCACCCACATCTGTGAGTGGAAAAGGCGCTCCTCTGCCTCCGACTCTTCAGGCTCCTCTGGCTGAATCTGTGTGGTCGCAACAACGGCACCGGGTTCTGCATCAATGATCTGCTTCCCTTTTTGCGCGGCTGTGAAATTAGGTTCTGAGTCAGAATCGGAACTGGGATCTGATTCTGAAGCTTTGATCTCTGCCACCAATGACTGTTTTGAGCGACATTCATCAGTGTTGTGCCAGGGGCTTTTGTGAAACTCGCACCACTTCCCGGTGTCCTTCTTTGTCTTTTCTTTACCCTTCTTTGCCTGTGGTTGGGACTGGTTGTCCTTTTCCTGCCCCGTGCTCTGCGAGCCAGAGTTTCCCTTGCCCTGCTTCTGCGCAGGTCCGAAGTCACGCTTGTTCTTTTGCTGAAATTTCTGCTCGATTTTGACAGCATATCGATAGGCGGATCCGAGTGAAGAGATTTCCAGGAAATCCATCTCTGTTCGGATGTACCGGTGTAGGCCACTGCGATATTTCAGTACTAGGTGCCGCTCGGAGTCCTTGATACCTAGCTTTGTGCGCAAGGTATGAAATTTGTTGGTGTACTCCGACACCGTTTGGTCCCTCTCTTGATGCAGAATGGTCCATTTTGTGTACTGGTCATCATAGTTTCCAACAGGGTAATATTGTTCCTTGACGGCATCTATAAAAGAGGCCCAAGTGGGATTGGAATATTCAAACAATCCAGACTCGTCTGACGAGTTTTGCTCACAATAAGTTTCCCACCAATTTTTGACATGGGGGACGGCCTTAAGGAGCGCAAAGATGATCTTTTCCCTGTCGGAAAATTTGTGGACAGAGAAATACCCTTCTAGTAGATTCAACCATTTATCTAGAGCATCGGCATCGATTTGGCCTTCAAATAAAGGGATATCAAAATTAACTTGTACCTTGAAGGGAGTTGTATCTCCGAAATGGCTGCTCGTTGAGGGTGCATTTGCCGCTGTTGGCATGCGTTGAAGGATTTGGGCGAAATTATCCATCATCTCGTTCCTCTGTCGCGCGAGGGCTTCCTCGAGCAACAACTTGATAGGATCTACTGCTCCGTCGTCTCTCTTTTCTTCCGCCATGGGAGGCCGTTTGGGGCGGCGAGAATGGTCTTCCCCAAGTGAAACTAGTTCGAGACCCAACTCTCTGTATCCTGACCTCGTCGGGGACATGCACCGAGAAACAATCAAAGAGCAGACCGCTCTGATACCACTGATCCGGATTTATGTGGGAACGAAACAAAAGATAGCATATACAGAATCAGATACAGAGATATATTGCAAATAACACAGTGATACAGTAAACACATATTCTATTAAATAGCGGAAATAGAACAGACTGTAAAATACAATAGCTGGAATGGTGGTAGCTATCTCTGAGAAGAGATGTGGCCGCTATGCTCATTCGTGCCAAGATGAATACAAAGAGAGGCCGAAAGGGCCTATTTATCATAAGCATGAGGGAAAGAATCCCAAGCATCCAAAAACCTAACCCTAGAAGATGAACCGTCATAAAGTTTGCGGCCCCAAGGTGGTTAGTTGAACAGTCAACTTCCCGGGGTCATAACTTTTGCATACGATCTCCGTTTGGGGCGCTCGGTAGCCCGTTGGAAAGGTCTATCCGAGATTTACAACTTTCGACTGAGCCCAAATGTATGCCGTTGGCAACCATTTGGTCTCCCGAATCGCCAAAAAATGTCGTTTAGGGCCTCAAAACGGCTCCGGAAGTTCAGGACCCGAAAAACTGCTAAAAATAGTAATTTACCAAAATTGCCAGAAGACTGTTTTGAGCCAGTTGGAAGAGGTGGGCCGCCACCGATATCCACCTGGATCAATCCTCCCTCCTTAGGAAGCAATGGTCTCCATTGCGTTAAATCCCTTATCATATGTCGAGCTGTGTGTCGAGTTGAGCTCTTGGTGTGACATTTGCTGAAGCAGAAAGGTTGCCTTTCTTTGAAATCTTCAGAGGGTTGCAATTGTTGTTGCTGGCTGCGCTGGAGCTGCTCAACAGTTTTGGTTGTTGTGGTATTTTGCATTGGTGTTGATGGTTTCTTTTTGGAGGAGCACCTTGAATGCGTGGCCTTGCATTGTAGAGGTACCCGAATAGGCGATGCTGCACTAACTTTGTGTTTTTCTTGTTTCTGCTGAGTAGAAGGATAATTTGCAGAGGTTGTGGATGTCTCCGCGATCTGATGTTCACCTTTAGTGGCAATTGCGAATAGGGAAAATTTCCCAGTGTGGGAGATTATCTTCCTTCCCTGCTCGTTTGGGGTAGGTGCAACTATCTCTGGTATCCGATAGAGTTGTCCTCCCAAAGTGACAATGACACTGCGAGGTCGTGATTCATATATAGCATGACGCTTCCACATATATGGTTGTCCTAAAAGAACATCACATACTTCAAGTGGGGCCACATCACACAATACCTCATCTTTGAAGGGCTTGATGCCATATGGTAGGCGACATTGGTGACTGACACGGATCCTTCGTCCTTGGCTTAGCCATCCAATGGTGTATGGTTGTGGGTGCGGTGTTATTGGTAGCTCCAATCTCTTGATGACTTCTTCTGAGATCAGGTTCTTCTGGCTGCCGCTGTCCACAACAAAGTGTAGGGGAATTCCCTTCACCCACATCTGTGAGTGGAAAAGGCGCTCCTCTGCCTCCGACTCTTCAGGCTCCTCTGGCTGAATCTGTGTGGTCGCAACAACGGCACCGGGTTCTGCATCAATGATCTGCTTCCCTTTTTGCGCGGCTGTGAAATTAGGTTCTGAGTCAGAATCGGAACTGGGATCTGATTCTGAAGCTTTGATCTCTGCCACCAATGACTGTTTTGAGCGACATTCATCAGTGTTGTGCCAGGGGCTTTTGTGAAACTCGCACCACTTCCCGGTGTCCTTCTTTGTCTTTTCTTTACCCTTCTTTGCCTGTGGTTGGGACTGGTTGTCCTTTTCCTGCCCCGTGCTCTGCGAGCCAGAGTTTCCCTTGCCCTGCTTCTGCGCAGGTCCGAAGTCACGCTTGTTCTTTTGCTGAAATTTCTGCTCGATTTTGACAGCATATCGATAGGCGGATCCGAGTGAAGAGATTTCCAGGAAATCCATCTCTGTTCGGATGTACCGGTGTAGGCCACTGCGATATTTCAGTACTAGGTGCCGCTCGGAGTCCTTGATACCTAGCTTTGTGCGCAAGGTATGAAATTTGTTGGTGTACTCCGACACCGTTTGGTCCCTCTCTTGATGCAGAATGGTCCATTTTGTGTACTGGTCATCATAGTTTCCAACAGGGTAATATTGTTCCTTGACGGCATCTATAAAAGAGGCCCAAGTGGGATTGGAATATTCAAACAATCCAGACTCGTCTGACGAGTTTTGCTCACAATAAGTTTCCCACCAATTTTTGACATGGGGGACGGCCTTAAGGAGCGCAAAGATGATCTTTTCCCTGTCGGAAAATTTGTGGACAGAGAAATACCCTTCTAGTAGATTCAACCATTTATCTAGAGCATCGGCATCGATTTGGCCTTCAAATAAAGGGATATCAAAATTAACTTGTACCTTGAAGGGAGTTGTATCTCCGAAATGGCTGCTCGTTGAGGGTGCATTTGCCGCTGTTGGCATGCGTTGAAGGATTTGGGCGAAATTATCCATCATCTCGTTCCTCTGTCGCGCGAGGGCTTCCTCGAGCAACAACTTGATAGGATCTACTGCTCCGTCGTCTCTCTTTTCTTCCGCCATGGGAGGCCGTTTGGGGCGGCGAGAATGGTCTTCCCCAAGTGAAACTAGTTCGAGACCCAACTCTCTGTATCCTGACCTCGTCGGGGACATGCACCGAGAAACAATCAAAGAGCAGACCGCTCTGATACCACTGATCCGGATTTATGTGGGAACGAAACAAAAGATAGCATATACAGAATCAGATACAGAGATATATTGCAAATAACACAGTGATACAGTAAACACATATTCTATTAAATAGCGGAAATAGAACAGACTGTAAAATACAATAGCTGGAATGGTGGTAGCTATCTCTGAGAAGAGATGTGGCCGCTATGCTCATTCGTGCCAAGATGAATACAAAGAGAGGCCGAAAGGGCCTATTTATCATAAGCATGAGGGAAAGAATCCCAAGCATCCAAAAACCTAACCCTAGAAGATGAACCGTCATAAAGTTTGCGGCCCCAAGGTGGTTAGTTGAACAGTCAACTTCCCGGGGTCATAACTTTTGCATACGATCTCCGTTTGGGGCGCTCGGTAGCCCGTTGGAAAGGTCTATCCGAGATTTACAACTTTCGACTGAGCCCAAATGTATGCCGTTGGCAACCATTTGGTCTCCCGAATCGCCAAAAAATGTCGTTTAGGGCCTCAAAACGGCTCCGGAAGTTCAGGACCCGAAAAACTGCTAAAAATAGTAATTTACCAAAATTGCCAGAAGACTGTTTTGAGCCAGTTGGAAGAGGTGGGCCGCCACCGATATCCACCTGGATCAATCCTCCCTCCTTAGGAAGCAATGGTCTCCATTGCGTTAAATCCCTTATCATATGTCGAGCTGTGTGTCGAGTTGAGCTCTTGGTGTGACATTTGCTGAAGCAGAAAGGTTGCCTTTCTTTGAAATCTTCAGAGGGTTGCAATTGTTGTTGCTGGCTGCGCTGGAGCTGCTCAACAGTTTTGGTTGTTGTGGTATTTTGCATTGGTGTTGATGGTTTCTTTTTGGAGGAGCACCTTGAATGCGTGGCCTTGCATTGTAGAGGTACCCGAATAGGCGATGCTGCACTAACTTTGTGTTTTTCTTGTTTCTGCTGAGTAGAAGGATAATTTGCAGAGGTTGTGGATGTCTCCGCGATCTGATGTTCACCTTTAGTGGCAATTGCGAATAGGGAAAATTTCCCAGTGTGGGAGATTATCTTCCTTCCCTGCTCGTTTGGGGTAGGTGCAACTATCTCTGGTATCCGATAGAGTTGTCCTCCCAAAGTGACAATGACACTGCGAGGTCGTGATTCATATATAGCATGACGCTTCCACATATATGGTTGTCCTAAAAGAACATCACATACTTCAAGTGGGGCCACATCACACAATACCTCATCTTTGAAGGGCTTGATGCCATATGGTAGGCGACATTGGTGACTGACACGGATCCTTCGTCCTTGGCTTAGCCATCCAATGGTGTATGGTTGTGGGTGCGGTGTTATTGGTAGCTCCAATCTCTTGATGACTTCTTCTGAGATCAGGTTCTTCTGGCTGCCGCTGTCCACAACAAAGTGTAGGGGAATTCCCTTCACCCACATCTGTGAGTGGAAAAGGCGCTCCTCTGCCTCCGACTCTTCAGGCTCCTCTGGCTGAATCTGTGTGGTCGCAACAACGGCACCGGGTTCTGCATCAATGATCTGCTTCCCTTTTTGCGCGGCTGTGAAATTAGGTTCTGAGTCAGAATCGGAACTGGGATCTGATTCTGAAGCTTTGATCTCTGCCACCAATGACTGTTTTGAGCGACATTCATCAGTGTTGTGCCAGGGGCTTTTGTGAAACTCGCACCACTTCCCGGTGTCCTTCTTTGTCTTTTCTTTACCCTTCTTTGCCTGTGGTTGGGACTGGTTGTCCTTTTCCTGCCCCGTGCTCTGCGAGCCAGAGTTTCCCTTGCCCTGCTTCTGCGCAGGTCCGAAGTCACGCTTGTTCTTTTGCTGAAATTTCTGCTCGATTTTGACAGCATATCGATAGGCGGATCCGAGTGAAGAGATTTCCAGGAAATCCATCTCTGTTCGGATGTACCGGTGTAGGCCACTGCGATATTTCAGTACTAGGTGCCGCTCGGAGTCCTTGATACCTAGCTTTGTGCGCAAGGTATGAAATTTGTTGGTGTACTCCGACACCGTTTGGTCCCTCTCTTGATGCAGAATGGTCCATTTTGTGTACTGGTCATCATAGTTTCCAACAGGGTAATATTGTTCCTTGACGGCATCTATAAAAGAGGCCCAAGTGGGATTGGAATATTCAAACAATCCAGACTCGTCTGACGAGTTTTGCTCACAATAAGTTTCCCACCAATTTTTGACATGGGGGACGGCCTTAAGGAGCGCAAAGATGATCTTTTCCCTGTCGGAAAATTTGTGGACAGAGAAATACCCTTCTAGTAGATTCAACCATTTATCTAGAGCATCGGCATCGATTTGGCCTTCAAATAAAGGGATATCAAAATTAACTTGTACCTTGAAGGGAGTTGTATCTCCGAAATGGCTGCTCGTTGAGGGTGCATTTGCCGCTGTTGGCATGCGTTGAAGGATTTGGGCGAAATTATCCATCATCTCGTTCCTCTGTCGCGCGAGGGCTTCCTCGAGCAACAACTTGATAGGATCTACTGCTCCGTCGTCTCTCTTTTCTTCCGCCATGGGAGGCCGTTTGGGGCGGCGAGAATGGTCTTCCCCAAGTGAAACTAGTTCGAGACCCAACTCTCTGTATCCTGACCTCGTCGGGGACATGCACCGAGAAACAATCAAAGAGCAGACCGCTCTGATACCACTGATCCGGATTTATGTGGGAACGAAACAAAAGATAGCATATACAGAATCAGATACAGAGATATATTGCAAATAACACAGTGATACAGTAAACACATATTCTATTAAATAGCGGAAATAGAACAGACTGTAAAATACAATAGCTGGAATGGTGGTAGCTATCTCTGAGAAGAGATGTGGCCGCTATGCTCATTCGTGCCAAGATGAATACAAAGAGAGGCCGAAAGGGCCTATTTATCATAAGCATGAGGGAAAGAATCCCAAGCATCCAAAAACCTAACCCTAGAAGATGAACCGTCATAAAGTTTGCGGCCCCAAGGTGGTTAGTTGAACAGTCAACTTCCCGGGGTCATAACTTTTGCATACGATCTCCGTTTGGGGCGCTCGGTAGCCCGTTGGAAAGGTCTATCCGAGATTTACAACTTTCGACTGAGCCCAAATGTATGCCGTTGGCAACCATTTGGTCTCCCGAATCGCCAAAAAATGTCGTTTAGGGCCTCAAAACGGCTCCGGAAGTTCAGGACCCGAAAAACTGCTAAAAATAGTAATTTACCAAAATTGCCAGAAGACTGTTTTGAGCCAGTTGGAAGAGGTGGGCCGCCACCGATATCCACCTGGATCAATCCTCCCTCCTTAGGAAGCAATGGTCTCCATTGCGTTAAATCCCTTATCATATGTCGAGCTGTGTGTCGAGTTGAGCTCTTGGTGTGACATTTGCTGAAGCAGAAAGGTTGCCTTTCTTTGAAATCTTCAGAGGGTTGCAATTGTTGTTGCTGGCTGCGCTGGAGCTGCTCAACAGTTTTGGTTGTTGTGGTATTTTGCATTGGTGTTGATGGTTTCTTTTTGGAGGAGCACCTTGAATGCGTGGCCTTGCATTGTAGAGGTACCCGAATAGGCGATGCTGCACTAACTTTGTGTTTTTCTTGTTTCTGCTGAGTAGAAGGATAATTTGCAGAGGTTGTGGATGTCTCCGCGATCTGATGTTCACCTTTAGTGGCAATTGCGAATAGGGAAAATTTCCCAGTGTGGGAGATTATCTTCCTTCCCTGCTCGTTTGGGGTAGGTGCAACTATCTCTGGTATCCGATAGAGTTGTCCTCCCAAAGTGACAATGACACTGCGAGGTCGTGATTCATATATAGCATGACGCTTCCACATATATGGTTGTCCTAAAAGAACATCACATACTTCAAGTGGGGCCACATCACACAATACCTCATCTTTGAAGGGCTTGATGCCATATGGTAGGCGACATTGGTGACTGACACGGATCCTTCGTCCTTGGCTTAGCCATCCAATGGTGTATGGTTGTGGGTGCGGTGTTATTGGTAGCTCCAATCTCTTGATGACTTCTTCTGAGATCAGGTTCTTCTGGCTGCCGCTGTCCACAACAAAGTGTAGGGGAATTCCCTTCACCCACATCTGTGAGTGGAAAAGGCGCTCCTCTGCCTCCGACTCTTCAGGCTCCTCTGGCTGAATCTGTGTGGTCGCAACAACGGCACCGGGTTCTGCATCAATGATCTGCTTCCCTTTTTGCGCGGCTGTGAAATTAGGTTCTGAGTCAGAATCGGAACTGGGATCTGATTCTGAAGCTTTGATCTCTGCCACCAATGACTGTTTTGAGCGACATTCATCAGTGTTGTGCCAGGGGCTTTTGTGAAACTCGCACCACTTCCCGGTGTCCTTCTTTGTCTTTTCTTTACCCTTCTTTGCCTGTGGTTGGGACTGGTTGTCCTTTTCCTGCCCCGTGCTCTGCGAGCCAGAGTTTCCCTTGCCCTGCTTCTGCGCAGGTCCGAAGTCACGCTTGTTCTTTTGCTGAAATTTCTGCTCGATTTTGACAGCATATCGATAGGCGGATCCGAGTGAAGAGATTTCCAGGAAATCCATCTCTGTTCGGATGTACCGGTGTAGGCCACTGCGATATTTCAGTACTAGGTGCCGCTCGGAGTCCTTGATACCTAGCTTTGTGCGCAAGGTATGAAATTTGTTGGTGTACTCCGACACCGTTTGGTCCCTCTCTTGATGCAGAATGGTCCATTTTGTGTACTGGTCATCATAGTTTCCAACAGGGTAATATTGTTCCTTGACGGCATCTATAAAAGAGGCCCAAGTGGGATTGGAATATTCAAACAATCCAGACTCGTCTGACGAGTTTTGCTCACAATAAGTTTCCCACCAATTTTTGACATGGGGGACGGCCTTAAGGAGCGCAAAGATGATCTTTTCCCTGTCGGAAAATTTGTGGACAGAGAAATACCCTTCTAGTAGATTCAACCATTTATCTAGAGCATCGGCATCGATTTGGCCTTCAAATAAAGGGATATCAAAATTAACTTGTACCTTGAAGGGAGTTGTATCTCCGAAATGGCTGCTCGTTGAGGGTGCATTTGCCGCTGTTGGCATGCGTTGAAGGATTTGGGCGAAATTATCCATCATCTCGTTCCTCTGTCGCGCGAGGGCTTCCTCGAGCAACAACTTGATAGGATCTACTGCTCCGTCGTCTCTCTTTTCTTCCGCCATGGGAGGCCGTTTGGGGCGGCGAGAATGGTCTTCCCCAAGTGAAACTAGTTCGAGACCCAACTCTCTGTATCCTGACCTCGTCGGGGACATGCACCGAGAAACAATCAAAGAGCAGACCGCTCTGATACCACTGATCCGGATTTATGTGGGAACGAAACAAAAGATAGCATATACAGAATCAGATACAGAGATATATTGCAAATAACACAGTGATACAGTAAACACATATTCTATTAAATAGCGGAAATAGAACAGACTGTAAAATACAATAGCTGGAATGGTGGTAGCTATCTCTGAGAAGAGATGTGGCCGCTATGCTCATTCGTGCCAAGATGAATACAAAGAGAGGCCGAAAGGGCCTATTTATCATAAGCATGAGGGAAAGAATCCCAAGCATCCAAAAACCTAACCCTAGAAGATGAACCGTCATAAAGTTTGCGGCCCCAAGGTGGTTAGTTGAACAGTCAACTTCCCGGGGTCATAACTTTTGCATACGATCTCCGTTTGGGGCGCTCGGTAGCCCGTTGGAAAGGTCTATCCGAGATTTACAACTTTCGACTGAGCCCAAATGTATGCCGTTGGCAACCATTTGGTCTCCCGAATCGCCAAAAAATGTCGTTTAGGGCCTCAAAACGGCTCCGGAAGTTCAGGACCCGAAAAACTGCTAAAAATAGTAATTTACCAAAATTGCCAGAAGACTGTTTTGAGCCAGTTGGAAGAGGTGGGCCGCCACCGATATCCACCTGGATCAATCCTCCCTCCTTAGGAAGCAATGGTCTCCATTGCGTTAAATCCCTTATCATATGTCGAGCTGTGTGTCGAGTTGAGCTCTTGGTGTGACATTTGCTGAAGCAGAAAGGTTGCCTTTCTTTGAAATCTTCAGAGGGTTGCAATTGTTGTTGCTGGCTGCGCTGGAGCTGCTCAACAGTTTTGGTTGTTGTGGTATTTTGCATTGGTGTTGATGGTTTCTTTTTGGAGGAGCACCTTGAATGCGTGGCCTTGCATTGTAGAGGTACCCGAATAGGCGATGCTGCACTAACTTTGTGTTTTTCTTGTTTCTGCTGAGTAGAAGGATAATTTGCAGAGGTTGTGGATGTCTCCGCGATCTGATGTTCACCTTTAGTGGCAATTGCGAATAGGGAAAATTTCCCAGTGTGGGAGATTATCTTCCTTCCCTGCTCGTTTGGGGTAGGTGCAACTATCTCTGGTATCCGATAGAGTTGTCCTCCCAAAGTGACAATGACACTGCGAGGTCGTGATTCATATATAGCATGACGCTTCCACATATATGGTTGTCCTAAAAGAACATCACATACTTCAAGTGGGGCCACATCACACAATACCTCATCTTTGAAGGGCTTGATGCCATATGGTAGGCGACATTGGTGACTGACACGGATCCTTCGTCCTTGGCTTAGCCATCCAATGGTGTATGGTTGTGGGTGCGGTGTTATTGGTAGCTCCAATCTCTTGATGACTTCTTCTGAGATCAGGTTCTTCTGGCTGCCGCTGTCCACAACAAAGTGTAGGGGAATTCCCTTCACCCACATCTGTGAGTGGAAAAGGCGCTCCTCTGCCTCCGACTCTTCAGGCTCCTCTGGCTGAATCTGTGTGGTCGCAACAACGGCACCGGGTTCTGCATCAATGATCTGCTTCCCTTTTTGCGCGGCTGTGAAATTAGGTTCTGAGTCAGAATCGGAACTGGGATCTGATTCTGAAGCTTTGATCTCTGCCACCAATGACTGTTTTGAGCGACATTCATCAGTGTTGTGCCAGGGGCTTTTGTGAAACTCGCACCACTTCCCGGTGTCCTTCTTTGTCTTTTCTTTACCCTTCTTTGCCTGTGGTTGGGACTGGTTGTCCTTTTCCTGCCCCGTGCTCTGCGAGCCAGAGTTTCCCTTGCCCTGCTTCTGCGCAGGTCCGAAGTCACGCTTGTTCTTTTGCTGAAATTTCTGCTCGATTTTGACAGCATATCGATAGGCGGATCCGAGTGAAGAGATTTCCAGGAAATCCATCTCTGTTCGGATGTACCGGTGTAGGCCACTGCGATATTTCAGTACTAGGTGCCGCTCGGAGTCCTTGATACCTAGCTTTGTGCGCAAGGTATGAAATTTGTTGGTGTACTCCGACACCGTTTGGTCCCTCTCTTGATGCAGAATGGTCCATTTTGTGTACTGGTCATCATAGTTTCCAACAGGGTAATATTGTTCCTTGACGGCATCTATAAAAGAGGCCCAAGTGGGATTGGAATATTCAAACAATCCAGACTCGTCTGACGAGTTTTGCTCACAATAAGTTTCCCACCAATTTTTGACATGGGGGACGGCCTTAAGGAGCGCAAAGATGATCTTTTCCCTGTCGGAAAATTTGTGGACAGAGAAATACCCTTCTAGTAGATTCAACCATTTATCTAGAGCATCGGCATCGATTTGGCCTTCAAATAAAGGGATATCAAAATTAACTTGTACCTTGAAGGGAGTTGTATCTCCGAAATGGCTGCTCGTTGAGGGTGCATTTGCCGCTGTTGGCATGCGTTGAAGGATTTGGGCGAAATTATCCATCATCTCGTTCCTCTGTCGCGCGAGGGCTTCCTCGAGCAACAACTTGATAGGATCTACTGCTCCGTCGTCTCTCTTTTCTTCCGCCATGGGAGGCCGTTTGGGGCGGCGAGAATGGTCTTCCCCAAGTGAAACTAGTTCGAGACCCAACTCTCTGTATCCTGACCTCGTCGGGGACATGCACCGAGAAACAATCAAAGAGCAGACCGCTCTGATACCACTGATCCGGATTTATGTGGGAACGAAACAAAAGATAGCATATACAGAATCAGATACAGAGATATATTGCAAATAACACAGTGATACAGTAAACACATATTCTATTAAATAGCGGAAATAGAACAGACTGTAAAATACAATAGCTGGAATGGTGGTAGCTATCTCTGAGAAGAGATGTGGCCGCTATGCTCATTCGTGCCAAGATGAATACAAAGAGAGGCCGAAAGGGCCTATTTATCATAAGCATGAGGGAAAGAATCCCAAGCATCCAAAAACCTAACCCTAGAAGATGAACCGTCATAAAGTTTGCGGCCCCAAGGTGGTTAGTTGAACAGTCAACTTCCCGGGGTCATAACTTTTGCATACGATCTCCGTTTGGGGCGCTCGGTAGCCCGTTGGAAAGGTCTATCCGAGATTTACAACTTTCGACTGAGCCCAAATGTATGCCGTTGGCAACCATTTGGTCTCCCGAATCGCCAAAAAATGTCGTTTAGGGCCTCAAAACGGCTCCGGAAGTTCAGGACCCGAAAAACTGCTAAAAATAGTAATTTACCAAAATTGCCAGAAGACTGTTTTGAGCCAGTTGGAAGAGGTGGGCCGCCACCGATATCCACCTGGATCAGTGTGCTCCCTCTTGATCTTTGCTTCCTGGATTACATGTCCTTGAACTTACATCCATCCTTAATCACTATGCATGCTTATTAGTATCATCATTATGTTATCCTTGAGGTATCATACATAATCACACATTTATTAGTATAATCTTAATACTATCAAAACACAATAATCTTAAACATGTATATTCATGATCATTCACAGATAATAAACATTAGTATTCAAGGTTTCAGGGAAGTGTTGTTTTACTCATACACATTCTTATTTGATCATAGGACTCTTCTGGATAGTTGAATCATCAATCAAGATAAGAGATATATTATGCATAAAACCCATGATTATTCAAACCTATACGTTCATGATTCTTTTGGTTAGTCATATCATCAATTATGGTAGGAAACATAATATCCATACAACCATGATTATTCAAACCTATGACTTCATGAATAATCATTATCAACAACAAAACAGTATAAGATCCTAACACAAGGTAGGATTCTAGCTTGATATAGGAAAAACATACCTGGATTAGCATGCTAGCTAGTTATGTCTAACATACCCGCATAATGTCTTCTGGTTCTCTTCAGTGACTTGTGCTAGTAACCTACATGTCTCATAAGTTAACCATTGTAGAACCAAGTTACACATACCTCGAAAGTAGATCTTCTATGTGATCCATGACAATGGATGAATCTTTGTCTTCATGTCACCATGAGCATATGTTCTTGAAGTAGAACATGATTTGACTTTCTTGGTGTACTTTTTGTGTTAGCAAACAACATAAACCTCATACAACATCACAATGCATTAGTACAGTCATAAGTGTCAAAACCTTAATCAATGAATATCTTCTATTAAGGTGATACGACAAGTCCAGTAATTAATCAAGATTGTACTGTAATGATATGAAGACAAACATATGATAAACATAACCATGAAACATACCTGTAAGCCATAGCTGTCAAGATTGCTTGTAATCTTCTTATGGAAGGCCTTAGCCTCATCTCCCTCTGAGACAGGAACTTCTTCACTTATGCAGGTGACCAATCCATCTTCTTCTAGGATTAACCCAATCCACTTGATTTGCAAGAACTGGAGCTAGAGCTGGATTAGGGTTTGTCAAAGATACCCCAAAAATTCAAACTTTGAATTTCAAACTTCCGAAAGGATAGAAATATGCACCTTGATGAGCTAATCAAGTTGGTATATTCAGAATTTGCAAACTGCAAAGTTTCACCCCTTGAAATTGCCTTTTAGATTTTCGGATTCACTAGGGAGGACCCTGAATTAGGGTTTGAGTTTCCCGGAGCTTCACCCAACCAAAAGAATTGATTCAAAACTCTAAGCTTCGATTTTTCTGAGGAGCTTCTAGCCGTGGTCACAGATTTCCAAAATTCCAATTTTTGCAGAAGCCCTAATTTTCCATCTTTCCGATCAAAGTCCCGAACTGGGGTTCGATCAAGCTCGGCCTTCTTCCCAACCAAAAAATATGATCTTGGTCTCTAAATTTTGATTTTGATGAGTAGCATCCAGCCGTGGTCTCCGATTACAAAAATTCCAACTTTCTTCGAAGCCCTAAATTCCGGAAGCCATGAATGAAGGTACTAAAAAATAATTTTGTTTTGACAGAAATATGTACATGATTGTTTCTAGTGTAACTCTGAACTTTTCGATCCACAGGGTCTAAAATTTTTTCTTGAAATAGCCCGACCTGTTATATTTCCATCCCGACAGGTTTTACCTCAATTGGATTCTCTGAGAGAGAGTTATGCCAAGTGTCACAACGTGACCTATTTATGGGATAATACAGGAGAGCAAACTTGTACAGCATGCCATGTGTCACTAGTTCAACTTCAGCCTCCGAAATGTTTTCTTGAGATATCTCAACCTGTTATATTTCCATCTTGATAGGTCTGACCTCAATTGGATTCTTTGAGAGAGAGTTATGCCAAGTGTCGCAACATGACCTGTTTATGGGATAATATAGGAGAGAGAACTTGTACTACGTGCCACGTGTCAATGGTTCAGCTTCGGCCTCTGAAAAATTTTCCTGGGATAGTTTAGTCTATGTACTACCTGTCACTTTTTACAAAATTTTATTTGGAGCTTCCTAGCCCAAGTTATGACCTTTTTCCCAAGGTCACCTGATTTTGACTCAGATCTAGAAGAGGTAGAAACCCTTTATTGTACAGATCATAAATCACAAAGTACAACCAGTTAGAGGTTTTCCTTTGGATACAAGGTACATGGGGATCTGATATTGGACTTGTAAAAGTTTCAGATCCAAAAACTTCTCCAAAACGGATTTATAGTGAAAGTGCTACGATGACTGATTTTTGCTATATCAAGCCCTAGCATCGTAAGTGCAACAAGTGTCATACATGCCATATCATGGCTTCTTTTAGACTAGCTCTGATACCATGTTAAATTTTCAGAATTTACTTCAATATGATCTAGGATCTTAACTAAGAGAACAACATGTACAACATATCTACAACATATCAATCATGGACACAATAATGCAAACACACAAGAGACACAGATTTTACTTGGGGAAAACCATAAAGGTGAAAAACCCCAATAACTTCCTCAGAGATAGATAAAGCAATGATACAACCAGAATACAAGAGATAGTCTTCTCCTAGTAGCAAATCCTCCTCCTCCACAAGTGCGCCACTCTCCCAAGTGTGAGTGAGAGAATAGAATGAATAAAATGAGAGAAACACACTCTCTATTTATACACTAACTTGACTTGACCTTTACTCAACTAGGTTGGCCTCAACTTAACAACTTAACATAATGCTGACTGGGCCGACCCCCACTAGGGTGGTCTAATAACCCTTTGACCCACATGGCCGACCCCCAATAGGGTGGTCTAATAACCCTTTAATCCACATGACTTATACAGGGCCGACCCCAACAAGGTGGTCTAATAACCCATCAAGTATAAGTTATGACACTTACAATATAAATGACCACACTTCCGTATAGAGGAATAATAACATCTCTATAGGAATACAACCACTTTCGTATAGAGGAATAATAACATCTCTATAGGAATACAATATACATATATGTGAAATACATTCCGAAGTTACATATACATCAATAGCTTAGCCCCTTACCAAGTGGAAGACTGCACTTGGGAAATTTTTCCCACAACAATTCTAATGGAGACCATACTTATTTTTGTTCATTTCTTATTAAACTAGGTTGTTTTATGCTAAGTAACTAATTCTGGGTATTCATCGCTTGCAGGAGATCAGGTATTCCACCTCTTGGTTCCAAAATTTGGCCCCACCATAGCCACAATTTATTTTTCCATAGTCACGTGGTTCCCGGTGTATCTGCTGCGCTGACATCATGGAATTCATTCAGACTGTCACGTGCATAGCGCAGGTTACCAGTGGCAAACACACACTACACCGCTCATTGCATCCGCACGGAAGGTCAGTGTATTACCCATGCCACCCACACGTTTGTTTTGTATTAATATGCGTTGTCCCCATGACAAGGTGTGGTTTAGCTGCACTACTATTGTTTATTTTCTTTGTATATGCATAGCTTAGTTTGATAGTCCAAATACTCCTTACTAGGGAAATTAAATTAAGGCTAATTAATATAATTACATTTTTTTTAGTAATTAGTTCACCTAGACCAATATTAGGAAGTAAAGAGTTCATCTCTATTGAAACTTACCTAGGTAAACGAATTTGAGTCTTTCATCGGGACTATTGTTGTCACTAGTATCCAAGACTGTTTCTTGTTTATGCACCGATCGACATGTTTTTAGTAGTATTGCTAAGATAGAATACAATTTTTGCACACAAGAAAGGACCTAAAGACCCTTGTCTCCCGAAGTATTCTCTTTACCTCGCACTTCATATGAGCTTGGTGAATACAAATAGGGTAAGAAGTGTGAAATACCTCCATTGCACACTTATTTAGAATCTTTATAGTTAATTTACCGATATCAATTTGCATTCATTACATGTGTTTTCACCACTAGCACACACTAAGATAGCTAAAGACTCTTCCAATCTAGGTATTCTCTTCACCTCACACTTCATGTGATATTTGTGAATCAGAAAGGTATGGATTGTGAAATACCTCTCTTACACTCCATAAGTGAACACTCAAAACCCCTTAAAATCAATATTGTAATTGTACTAACAAACTAAAATCCTCCACAAAAGGTCACAAAACAATATTTTAGTTAGGTAGGATTGATTGGGATAGGAATACATTAATGCCCACCAATCTATCTTCATTAGAAATATTTTGAAACATAGCATTTTTGTCTCATAGGGTACTTACAAAATCCTGCACCATGACCAAGGAGGTGAATGCCGAGGTATATATTCCTTGCTCTCCCATATAAGTTACTCATCTTGTTGTAGGGAGATGACACTATCTCGTGCAGGCCGAACCACTGATCCACACTTGATGCAAGGTATCTTAGTGGCCCAATTTAGGATATCACCAAGGAGAAATTGTGAGTGCAATTGACTCCTAAATTTATCTATTTCCTTTGGGAGGTGTTTCCAAGTCTTCTTCATTGGAACGTTTGCCCCATCCCCGGTACAACTAGCTCTTTGTTACCTCGACTAGTCGATTGGTGAGTGGATCACCATCAATTGTGCTTTTGGGAGGCCCAATCACATTTGAGAGGAAGGACGTTAGGTCTTCTAGGTAATTTACATTTATTTTATTTTTAACTACAAGTTCACTAAAATTGTAATAAAAAGAACCTACATGTGTGAAATCATGCACTAAAACCAATGTTGCACATATCACTCACTTATCGCACAATTTTGCAGAAGTTGTGATTGGCATATTTTTGTATTTGTTCAATTGTGTTTAAATTCCACCATCACTCTCATCTGACACAAATCCTTCACCATTGAGGAACAAAACAACATCCCGAGACAGTTTCGTAGGCTGCAAGGCCTATCCCCTCTCCCGAGGGGTGTTTTTACACCTTCTTCCATTTGTTCACAAGGAAGGTACCCTAGCCAGGGAAGTTCCCAGGCTACATTGATAGGATCATCTATTCGAGGCTAAGCCTTTCTAGGTACATTTTATCCTCTTAGAGAAACTATTAATTACACCACTTCTTCCCCCATTTGTAGTAGTACCCCGCTGGATTCTCTCCTCAGAGATCCCTTGGTTCCCTTTGACCCATCCTCTTTCATAGGAGGTCAACCATTGTTTACAACACTGCCTAGGTCTCTGCTTTGTGGAAATCACATCCCACACAAAATGGAAAGACCTCTCGTACCTACCTTACCACTTATGGCTAGTTTAAATCTACCAGATTTGTCCAAACTAAATAATGATCCCATTGCTCATGATGCGACATGGATGGCTCTTCCTAACAAGATTTCTTCCGATATTCCCAATTTCGAAGGAAAACAGGGAGAAAATCCTACCAATCACGTCATGTCTTTCTACTTATGGTGTTCATCTAACACCATGGTGGATGACCAAGTGGGGACCATTCCAAATTTGTGACATTGGTCACCGCATTTCTTATGTACTTCTAATTGCCAATCCGACATGATCTAGGCCTCTAAATTCTCATTGAGTTTTGTCAAAATAATTCCACCCACATCACGAATCACATCCATGATTGGTGTAGATGTTGCACATTATGTAAGATTGAAAGACAACCTCCCTTTTTGTTAGATTGGTTTATCAAATCTATCCAACCCACCATAGCTAAAAATGTCACCACCTCCATGCCGCAATGCAAGGAAGAGGCTATTTTGAAAGCACAACATTTCGATATCATATATGCACAATTTGGATACCTTCTACATCATCCTCCCTAATGCCCCTTGACATTGGTAATTGGATCCTTCACCTTCGGGGTTGTTACATTCGATGGATGGGATTATTGGGTCCATTTCCTATTTAAGAAAGCTCCTCCTACAATGCCAATTCCATTGAACATGGTTCCGTACTACCCATCCATTCCACCTGTGTCGGTACCACCCTACACCGGTACCAACACCATTAGTTGGTCAATTATAGTATGGACTGTATAGTCCTACATACCCAAATGTTATCCAAGCGATGATGGTTCCTACACTGCCAGTGGAGCAAGCCGTTCCTATGTCCATCTCTTATGGAACACAAACTGCATTTATCCCACCATCAAGATATAACCCATATTATCCTTTCCCATGCCCAACTGGTCAACAACCATCCCCCCACAAGGGGGTTAACCTAGTTCAACATTCTTATGTTCAACAGGCTCAACAATTTGAGCAATTGAATGCCGCAAACCCCCAAAATCCACAAAATAAGGGGAATAAGAAAGGTAAGAACAAACAAATTCAAATCTGGGGCAAGGGGGAAACCCCCCCAACAAAACTAGAATACAGGTGATCAAAATTCAAGGACTAACAATACACCCAAACAAGGGAAGAATCCCACCCCGAGAACCAATTATTGTTGCTCCATTTGCAGCGACTATGGTCACTACACACATCATTGTCCTCTTATCCTTGACTTCCAACTAGTTATTCGAATCTAAAAAGAAGACGGTGATGAACCCCCCTCAGGAAGTGAATCCTCCCTAACCACAAACAACTATGTTATAGAAACCCTTTTCCAATCAAGGGGTAGTTACATAACAAAAAGACCCTCACCCACCCGGTGATGACTCTTTCCAAAATATCTATACATTGGACAACAACCTCCAAACATGAGACAAAGTTTATGATGGGCCTTCCTCACCCCAAGTGGAAGACATTTATGTCTGTTCGGGGGGGCCTCTACAGATCCCTCGACTAAACACCAAACAAATCCCACGTATTGCAAAATTTCCACTTCGGCGTACCCCTAATAACCCTCACATGAAAGCTGCCCATAATTACAGTATTGTCGATGACCTGGATCAATCCCCGACAACCATGTCCAATGATAGAATTGTTACAGTCTTTCCCAACACAGAAAAAGGAATTACTCAATGCATTCGATGACGTTGATCCATCCGAATCGCATCTCATGACCTTTTATCTTAACAAAGGTGATCTGCGACTACCATCATTAGTCGCATTTCAATTTCTAAAAATGATAAAGAATGTCATGATTCATCGCTGTATCATTAATGAAGTTGCATCCACTTGTTTCATGTCGTTAGAAGCATGGAAATAATTAGGGTCTCCTGATTTCGTCCCCTTGTATATCACTCTTCGCACATATGATGGGAGACCATCCCAACCAAGAAAATTGTACCTAAATGTCCCCATAGATATGGGGGGAAAGATGGTTATGTTCGATATCGAAGTAGTCGACATTGAACTTGACTACAAAATCCTCTTGGAGCGTAGTTACATCTACGCCATGAAGGCGGTCGGGTGCTTGTTCTTCTGTATCATGATGTTTCCCTTAAACATGAAGGTAGTTACCCTCGACCAACTTAAGTACTATGAACCCAATACAACGAGCAATCCAGACAATGCTCTACTGATAGTACTGCATAATGATCAACCGTATGCTAAGATTACCTCCCATATGTACAAGGACTCCAATTTTTTAGGAGTGTATTCGTGACCACAACTTAGGATCCCTACATTGACTGATGACCTAATGTGAACAATTTTCAATGCTAAAAATGGAGCCACCTCCACCTCAACACCATCATCAACTTTACCATTGAGTAATGGCATTGGACAAATGTTGATTCCATCAATCCCATCAATCTTTCAACTCCCATTCTTGTACCTCCCCACGGGTGTACAAGGCACACCATTTATGGCTCAGTTAACACTACCTGGGATATCTTTGGGAATATCGATATGATATTTCACACCACCCTACCTAGATATGGCTTCCAAACCCGTATCCCATTACGCATTTGTCCCTGTTTCTCCTGCTACACCTACAAGGCCTGCAACACATTAAGTTACAACAACCCAACCTATGACATTCGCAACTAAACCACAATCGGTCATCGCTAGGACAACTAATGGGGGCACCAAATAACTGAAGTTGAAAGGTCCCCTATTACCTAACCCAACATTCAATTCAGTATAAACGACTAAGCCTAAAGCAGGGGGCATCAACCAACAGGAGTTAAAATCCCCAGTTATGACCAATACTCCCAATCAAACCATCACACTGTCGTTTTCTCTTTGCAGGCAGCAAGGCCACACAAAAAACCTATGTCCTACTCTACCAAAGCTAAGGAATTTTCTTAACACCCCCATTAGCATCACCCATACTCTAGCAATGGTCAAATGGGGCACACTTCCCTCTCCCAAATCTAAGTCCAAAACATTGCATACAAATCACACATGTTCCATATGCACTCAGTATGGGCACTATACGCACCATTTCCCTGAAATCCCTCCATACCGAGAGGAATTGGAAACCATTCATCTCACTCAAGTAATGATTGATGAACCCCCCTTCTTAACCCAGGAATTAGCATCCATTAATATGATCACCAGATCAACAACACCATTAGTCACACCTTCAATAGAAGTTGCCCCTACTGCAGAAAATGTGGTATATCTTATAACATCGCCAGACCCATCTAAACTTATGACTATGCCATCACACAATGAATGCTCATCATGTGGGAAATCTACCCATATGCTCCCTCCTAGTGACATTGCTTGTCGCATAGACCATGTTAACTCCCCGAAAGTACAATCACACTTCTATAACTGGGTACTGTGACACTGTTGGTCCTGTGGCAAGAAGTATTACACACTTAAGGAACGAGAATATTAATTTATTTTAAATTTTAAGGATTTCCTATGGATAGAATATCTAGAAAATAAGTTAAATAAAATAATGCCTCATTTTTTTCCAACACAATCCAAGTTAAGGATAGAGTTTTTTATACTTGACCTAAATCACTTATTAAAAATAATGTTAAACTTTCCAATTTAAAATAAAGTTATTCTAGTATAATACTATGCACTGTCAAATTTGGCATGGCAACCATGGGTATAAATAAGTATGGGATATTTGTTTCCATTAATCATACATTTTAAAACTTTATTTATCAACAATTTATTTTATAATCGTGATTGATTGAGGTCAATATGTGCGTTGAATCATGAGGGTGTGAATGATAAAGTTTTCTACATGTGTATTTGTTACCAATATATATATCTTCATTCTTATCCCTGACTTACATACATTATAAATTTACATTCTAACCTCTACCCAACCCAACCTCACCGACTTCTTTGGAATTTTTTATTTTTTAAATATAGAATTAAACTATTACTATTTTTAAACTTAACATTTACACAAACATGTTATTTTATATTATTAATGGTATGATATATTTTTGTGTCAATATTCTTTTTATTATATATATATATATATATAAGTTTTAAACAATTAATTAATAGAGCAACTTCATAACCTAATTTATAATCACATAATCATAGAAAAAGAGAAATGGTAATGTTTGAAAAAATAAAGCAAAGTACAAATGTAGTAAAATTACCATGTGAAGTATGATAGATCATCCTCTTTTAAATGCCACCCCTCTTTTGGCCATAAGGCAAGTTTGGTAGTTTCCAATTAAGGTTGCCCCTCTTTTGGATTTTAGTTAAATTTGACAACCTCCAATCAAGGGTGCTCGGTACCAAAGCTCTGCATCTCTTCTATCCATATCAAACAATTATGTTGAAAATTCAAAGGTTTGAAATTTGAGTCCATTTATGATTGCGACAATTACAAAGTCAACCATTTATATAGAAATATGTTATTTTGCAGTTATTAATTCTACCCTTTATAATAAAAATGATCCAGATAAACATTGTCCTTATAGTTATTTAGAATAAGATATCTACAATATTTTTTTGACTAAAACAGATAGTGATTTTATTAAAAAGAGAGAGGAGAAATCCTCAGCAAACAAAGATACATAATACCAAATAGAGGATTTATGTCTAAAAGTCCAAAAATTAACAACCCTCTAATACTGTATAACATAAATTATACTATCTTACATAGTGGCCTAAAAAACTTACAAAAAAGCATTGCATGATATCTAACTAAAACGTAACCCATGGAACCTATCCCTCCTGCTTGATTGGGGGAGGACAGCTGATGAATATTCTACCTCCTTTTCCTTTTGCTTCTTATGGAGATCAACAATTTCTTTCTCCAGGGACTCCACTTTAGCTTGTAATTCCTCCATTTTGTCTTGCTGTGGGTCCAATCTGTTTGCCATTAGGTCCAATTGAAGTTGGAAATTCCTACACTCATCCAATCATTGCCAGTCTTCTTCCTCCTCCCATTCTTCCCAACGTCCTTCTCTATTGCTTCTATCTCGCTCCATCGAGTCCACTCTTTGAATTAGCTTGCACAAGCCACAATTCATTTTTCTAACCCTACATTCCACACATCAGAAGGACTATTGACATTCCTCATCTCGATTCATAGTCACCTATGTCCCTTCTTCCCACTGACTGAAAAATCCTTGGCCAGGAAAACACCAAAGAATGATCAAAGGAGATCCAAGGCATGGATACGTATCGAAGGTGAGAGCTTTATAATTCATGTTCCTTCCATTTCCATCAACGTTATTTCCATTTATGACCATAATTTCCCATGAAATCCCAGCATACGATAACTCGACCTTGTTATCCAACTCTAATGGGTGATGTTGCATTCTAGGGCCAGAACAATTGTTGGATCAGTTGAGGGAATAACTGCATAGTCATTTCTCAACATTCCCAAGAGACAGATCCGTAATCATGTACACGATCCTGCTTGAATTCTATATATTGTTGATGAGGCAAATTGGGAGAGATATGATTACAGGGAGAGCCACCATCCCATTGTTGGAAACATGCATAAGGTCCACGTGTCCGAGACCCTTCGTCATGGTGTTAGCATAGGGAATAATTCCAATGTGTTCTTGAGTCCTAAGTTGTGGGAGATGAGGTTGGATGAAATCTCCCCTACCATTGAATATGTTGAGAACCTTAGGGGATTTCCTCATGGTGAACCTCTCTACCTTGAGAGTGAAATTCTCCTTCATTTCGGGAATTTGCTTGACTAGCGAACAAGTTAGCAAAAGAGTTTTTTCGTCAGAGGATATGGAAGAAATCAACCGAATAAGATATCTACAATATATGAAGTGAAGGGATTATCCTTTTGTTGTGAGACTTTAATGTTATAACAATAACTAATCCAGATATTATATTAAGTAATGATTCCAACCTTAATCCTCTATAGTTAGGTGAGGTCTAGGACCTTGTCTTAGTTAGTAGATACAAAAGAAAATTTGAAGGTTTCATTGAGAATTTACCAAGATTTTATAATTTTATGAAATATTTGCCAACATTTTACAATGTTTTATAATTCATTGAAAGATTCGCCAAGATTTTACAAGGTTTTAAAATTTTATGAAATATTCGCCAATATTTTATGGGATTACATAATTTTATGAAAAAATCGCCAACAAAATATATATACATATTATATTCTTGGAAAAATACCCCTCAATGGTTCCTATGTATCATGGGGATTCGGCCAATTATTATACATATAAATTTGGGGGGTTCTTAAAATTATCCCTCTCCATTAGAGTATATCACTAATTTTCCATGCAAAATTCATACACTGTAGGGATTCATATTGTTTTCACCATCGCCAATTACCAACTATAAAATTAACTAGAAATCAACACTACATAGAGGAAATTGTAGACATTCGAGTGAAGATAATGGTCATAGGTGAGAATAGAGGCTATGAAAGATAGGATACCTTTACCCACTATTTATTTTTTCCCCCATCATGCTTGAGAATCCATGAATTGATTTTACAGGAGGTTCTATGGAAGAATATAGCATGTAGGACTGTTTCTACACATGATGAAGAACACTTCAAGGGTTGAGTAGTATGGGGGACTATTGATCACTGGATTTGTCCTTCCTTGTTGTATGTGGGGTAGTGTAAGATAGTTCCAGGGTTGGGGATAGATGACTAAGACACCTATAGTGCTCAATGGGGGGAATATTGGATAAGCATTAGAGAAAATGTCTTTTATGATGATATAGAGAAGCCTATATGTGTTTCCTTCACCCATGTGGCCTAATAGGTCAACTTTGGGGTGGTATTTGTAGATCATACATACTATTGAGAATAAAATCACTCTTACATAACAAACTACTTGGATATTCATCATTTAAAATATTAGTATTGAATGTATTTTCTATGAATATGCCATTTATATTTTAAGATTGTTATAACTTTGATGGTTCATGGATGTTGTGTGTGTAAAATATAGTTTACTATTCAACATTTTTTTCTATGCATTCAATTTCACATGCAAAACTAATTTTATGTTGCTTATGGGAGGTTGGAATTAGTTTGAATTTGGAGAATGGACTCCATGGGGTATACTTTTTTATAAGGAAATAAATGTAACTACCCACTCCCATAGCCATAATGATGAATGTGGATTCTACATTATCACAAGTCTACAAAAGTTAGAAGGAAACATTGTGATCATGGTAGTAATGGAATGACTTTCCAAGGTATGTTCCTTTCTACTCTCTTCCTCATTCTTTTAGTTCAAGTACAATCGATACAACATTCATGGAAATACTTCAAAATCTACATGAAATACCAAAGATTATTGTATGTGATAGAGATCTAGTATTTAGTGGAAATTTATAGAATGATATAATTTATTTCTTGGTCACTCAATTGGATCATAGGTCTTCTTATCATCATTTGATCTAACAGAAAGATAAAATTGTGAATAAATGCCTAGAATGGTGTCTTCATTGCTTTGCTTCTAGTAAACAGTCAAAATAGGTCAAGTAGTTTCCATTAACAAAAAGGCATTGCATCATGTCTTTTCATACTATATAAACGATGTCAGCACTATAAGGAACTTTATTTCTATCATCCTCCTTCCATTGTAGCATCCCTATAATGGGTTGTATAAGATTGGGAGTGTGGCTTGTATAAGATTGGGGGTCGAAGAGAAGGGTATGGGGGGTTTGTAGGTATAGGGGGGATATAAAAAGGGGCATATAGTTAAAATAGGGTTTTTTGAATTGGAAATATGTATCAGAAGGGGGGCTCAAAGAAATGATTTTAGTAGATATTGAACAATATCTAGTGAGATTAGGTGTATTATTTAATATCCCATGAATGAAAGTGCTATGGCATATTTTCATTGAGTGAAGACCCCGTGGGTTCGTCACGTAGAAACATTGAAAGTTAATGAAGTGTTAAGGATAATGCTTGTTTGAATGGTAGGGGCATGGAAATAAATATACATGAAATTTAAGTGCTCAATAAGGGATAAGTTGTTCATGTTTTTGTTGTTGAAAAATTAGGTCGAGCTGTTTGGAAATATTTTTAGAAAACAAGCTAGGAGGTTTATAGGGCATTCCCTTTATAAGGTACAACTGGAATTAAATATTGAACTTTTAACAATTATTGATTAAATTACTATAGTTATTTGGGAAGAAGGACTTGTAGGGATTAGAGATATGTTGGTTGTGGATGGAATTGATGTCTCCTTAAAGAATTACTGTGAAAACCAAATTTTAACAAAGTATGGGCCTCATGCTTTAATTTTTTATTGGGGTCTATGGTTGGAAAGGATTGGGGATATTTTTGAAGGTAAAGTAAAAAATATAGAGTTGGTGCAATCTCAAAGTCTAAGTAACCTTGTCACCTTCAAGAAGGTTGATTTAGTGAAAAGTGTAAGTGTGGTGGTTCCAAAAAATATTGACAAAATAGTGCCTTGGGATTTCTTTTATGGGTCAAATCGTGGGAAAAATATGTTGGGGCATCCATAAGGTATACTTTATTTAGGGATTCCTATTTCATAAAATTTAAAGCATAGATAGGTTTGAGCACAAGTAACAAAGAATAATTATTATCTCTAAAATTGGTATTATCTATGGCTATGAAGAGGAGTCCAAAAGATGAATTTGATGATAGGCATGCATAGATACAAAATACTATTATCTAATTGAATTCTCAGAAAGTGAAACCATTGGCTCAAGGCATCAAAAAAGAAAAAACATGTTTACAAGGAGATAAGCACATTCATAAATTAGGTATAAAAAAAGGACTACTCAAAAAACATGGTTGGCGACATATATGGTAAAGTACAATAGGGGAAGTGGTTGAAAGGAACCACTTCTTTCTACATTTGTCCATCTGTCATATTGATATTCTGTATTTTGAACATGTTTTAGCATGACTTAATGATGATAGAATCTTGGAAACATTGATATATGTTTCATTTGGGAATTTATGGACCTATTAGAATATATTTTGAACATAATAATAAGGGTCATGTTTGCTCATGGTTATTGTAGCTTGGTTGTCTAGATGCCTTTTGGGATGTTTTTGTTTATGATTACTATAGATGGTATATTTGGGATTAATGCCTTGTTCATTGTGCATTGTTTTTTCTTTCTGGAAATATAAACTTTGAAATAACCTTCTAACCTACTAAATCTTAACTTTCTGAAGTATTTTATGTGTATCCTTGAAATTATTCTTTCTAATGAAAAATGTTCACCTTGTGTGAATACAATCTAACATTGTACATTTAATGTGTCTGAAAATAATAAAAAATAACAAATGCAATTGCAAATCTTCAACTTATATCGATTTGAATACATTTTTTAAAAATAATTTTTAAAGAAAGCATTTAAATAACATAAAATTTCATTGTTTAGCACAATCAATGAATTTGATTAATCTTACTAATTACATAATGCAAAATAATAGGGTGGATTTCTTGGTAATATAGTAAGAAGTGGTTAAGTAAACTAAGGGTTATACACACACCGATAGAAACACTTAAATGGTGAAAAAGGGTTGCACGCGCAGAGAGACGCTGCAGAGTAAGGCAACGTTACTGAAAGTCAAATCTGCATAGTGGGCAGGAAAGTTGACGAAGAAACCATTCAATGGTGCACCCATAATGAAAAAGATGGTTGCATGGTAATTGTTTCGCAATTTTTCCAATGGAAATATTTTCATGACAAATTACATAGAACAATCCATCTCCATCAACATGAGAAATATAACGAGTTAAAGAAGAATCAACAGTTGAATAGGTAGCAGCTACTGTATTACTCTCACGGCGAGCGATATATTGCTCTCTCACGTCAAGATGAAGATTAAAATGTTGACAAAATATTTGTATAGAATTGGTGGTATTCATGTCCACCAAGAGATGCATCAACCGTTCACTACATGAGAAATTCCCACTCCATAATGCTTGAATGCTCAAAATCTTTTCGTCTGCGCGGCTTGAATCCTTTACAATTCGCCACCAAATACTAATGTTTTCCTCCGTTCTGATCCTGATGTCCCTTTCAGCATTAGAAATAATTGGATGCCATTGACCATCTTGAAATAGTCTAATCTGATTGATGTCGACAGTATCCCATATATTCTCCAACTACCAGTGATTTGTGTCACTTTCACTAATACATCTAAACCATACACCCAACATCAAGTGATGATCAAAACCTTGTTGTGAAACATCATGAGATCCAGATCCAGTTGAGTGATCTGTTCTTATGACAGCTGCTAATCTATCAAGCAAATACTCCATCAGATCCAGTTGAGTGATCTGTTCTTGTGGTTGTATGCCTGATGCGTTAGACCACAGCGACGAGGAAGTCGAAGAAGTGGAGCCATGGGAAGCAACGGAAGATGAACTAGAAGAAAAATCATCAAGCTTATGACAGATATGAGAGTTCGGGAAAATATATATGTTTGCACCTACTCAGGAAGTCTAGATCCAGAAAATTTGATAGACTCGTTCAGAGAGATGGAGAAATGCTTCGACATAGAGAAAATTGAGTATCCTAAAAGGGTTAAGACTACATGTCTAAGGTTGAAAGGTCCTGCATCATTGTGGTGGGACAATGTACAGGCTGACAGAGCCAAGAAGGGAAAGGAGAAAATCAAGTCTTGAGATAGGATGGTCGCCAAGCTGAAAGGAAATTTCTTGCCAAATGACTATGTGATTTCCTTGTTCAGGAAGATGCAGAACTTTTGACAAAAGGAGATGACCGACGAAGGTGAAGAAGCTGTCGCTAGATATGTGAACGACTTGAAATATGCCATTCAGGATGAATTGAGCATGTCAAGATTCAGAGAAGTGGGTGAAGCTTACTAGTTAGCTCTAAACGTAGAAGAGAAGCTATCAAGGAAATCCGCGGCAACCAGAGGCAAGATGACTGGTCGGGGTGCAAGGACGATTTCCGCAAAAGGCCAAAGTAGCGGTTATAGGAAGGAAACTATCGAAGATAGTCATCATGTGGAATGGACATCGACAAGGGAGAAAGCGCAAGAAAACTGACGCGATGGTCGTGAGAACCATGGTCGAGGTGTGTATGGTTGAGGTGGTCCATCCGATAGAAAAGGAGCTAATAGACCAACCATAATCTATTATAAGTGTCATGGAGGGACGCAAGGCATATGAATTCCCAGAGAACCTACATGCTGCAGAGGAGTCGAATCCCAGACATCGAAGAGATGAGCAAGTTGACGAGAGGGAGGAATCGACATCCAATAGCAGTGAGGATCGTAAGAAGAAAATTCAGGCCATGACAGCTAGCAAGACACTAGTTTTGGATGACAAACGCGATTGGAAAGAGCTGGTACAATGAAAGGCGATCTTTCGAACGAAGGTGTGAATCGGAAAATGGCATTGCAAGACCATAGTTGATGGTGGAAGCACTGAGAATCTTGTGTCAACAAAGGTGATTGACAAGGAAAAGTTGAAATGTCGAGAACACCCA
Source organism: Larix kaempferi (assembly GCA_027924585.1). Taxonomy (NCBI): domain Eukaryota; kingdom Viridiplantae; phylum Streptophyta; class Pinopsida; order Pinales; family Pinaceae; genus Larix; species Larix kaempferi. The sequence continues at coordinate 6,168,159 of BSBM01000940.1, read as the reverse complement.
TACCCTTACAAGGTCTCATGGTTGTAGAAAGGACACCATGTGAAGGTGACCAGACAGTGCCTGATTAACTTCAAGGTTGGGAAGTTATCGGATAGTGTATTGTGCGATGTAATCCCAATGGACATGTTCCATCTATTTTTAGGAATACCATGGCAAGATGATCGGAAAATGATCTATGATGGTCGATCCAACACAGTCACAGTGTGGAAAAATGGCGTGAGGAGCAAGCAGATGGTAAGCGCGGCGAGAACAAATTTTGGGAGAAACAAATGTTGATAAGTTCAGCGAGAGAATTCCTTGCAAAGGAGGAAAAGCAGTCGGGGTGTTATGCTATCACTCAAAAGGGACCATGTGTCGAAAAGGAGACAATGGAGGAAATTTCGGTCGAAGTCAGAAATATGCTCGAAGAGTTTCAGAGCATAGTAGTCGATGAGACACCGATGAGATTGCTGCCGACAAGGATCATATCCCATCAGATTGACTTCATTCCAGGGTCGAGTTTGCCAAACAAGGCATTGCATAGGATGAGTCCGATAGAAGGTCAGGAACTTAATCAATAGGTCCAAGAGTTGTTGGACAGAGGGTTGATCAGAGAAAGTCTGAGTCCGTGCACGGTACCAACAGTATTAGTGCCAAAGAAAGGTGGAGAATGGAGGATGTGTATAGATTCTAGAGATATCAACAAAATCACGATCAAGTACCTGTTTCCATTGTCGATAATGGACAACTTGATGGATTGTTTGAGTGGAGCGAAGTACTTCACAAATATAGACCTGAAGAGCGGCTATCACCAGATTCGGGTTAGACAAGGGGATGAATGGAAAATAACATTCAAGATAAGGGAAGGGTTGTATGAGTGGTTAGTCATACCATTTGGATTGACTAATGTACCCAGTACATTCATGTGATTGATGAATGAAGTACTGAAACCATTATTGGGAAATGTTTTCGTAGTCTATCTAGATGACATTTTGATTTTCAGTCGAACCAAGACAGAACACTTGGGGCACATTGGATAGGTATTGTAGAAGTTTCAGGAAGAGAAGCTGATGGTGACCCTCCAAAAGTGATTCTTCATGAAGGAAGAACTGGTATACTTGGGATTCGTAATCTCCGGTAAAGGGTTAGTAATGGACCCAGAAAAGGTGAAGGCGATATTGGACTAGCCTGAACTGACAAGAGTGACTCGAGTGAGGAGTTTCCATGGACTTTCCACTTTCTACAGGAAGTTCATCAGGGGATTTAGTCGTATTTGCGTACCATTGACAATGTGCATGCGAAAAGGGGAGTTCAAGTCGACAAAAGCAGCCCAGCGAGCTTTCGACAAGTTGAAGGAAAAGGTCATTGAGAGCCCAGTGTTAGTGCTCCCAAATTTCAACAAAGTTTTCCAGGTTGATTACGATGCGAGTGGAATATCAATTGGAGCAGTGTTGAGCGAAGGGGGCCGACCAATTGCATTCTTCAGTGAGAAGTTCGACGACGCGAAGCGGAAATATTTGGTGTATGACCAGGAATTTTATGCTATTGTCCAAGCATTCATGAAATGGAAGCATTATTTGTTTCCCAAGGAATTTTTGTTGTACACAGATCACCAAGCATTGAGGTATCTGAACACTCAGTCGAATTTGAATCAGCGACACATGAAATCAGTCGAGTTCCTATAGGGATATACCTTCATGTTGTGACATAGGTCAGGCAAGTCAAACAAGGTTGCCGACACGCTGAGTAGAAGAGTTGCATTGTTGAACATGACGACAGTTCAGGAAACAGGAATAGAGTTGGTAAAGATGGAGTATGCTACCGACAAGGATTTTGCGAAAGCATGGGAAGCTTATCGAGAACCATGGAGTGTCAACAGGAATCCATACTTGGATTATTTTTTCCAAGAGGGATACCTATTCAAGGGAGGACAGTTGTGTATTCCCAGAGGATCTGTGAGAGAGAACCTAATCCGAGAATTCCATGGCGGCAGATTAGAAGGTCATTTCGGCATCAGTAATACTAAGGCGTTAGTCGAAGACAAGTACTATTGGCTAGGAATGAAAGGAGATGTCTTAAAGTGGGTTCGACAATGTAGAGTTTTCCAGTTTGCAAAAGGAAGAATTCAGAACACGGGGTTGTATACATCGTTACCTGTACCAAATACCCCATGGGAGCACTTGAGCATGGATTTTTTGCTAGGATTGCTGAAGATGTAGAAGGGAAGTGACTCAATATTTGTTGTAGTCGATAGGTTCTAAAAAATGGGACACTTTATTCCGTGTCGGAAGACAAGTGACGCCACATGCTTTGTTGTACTATTCTTCAAGGAAGTAGTCAGATTGCATGGGTTTCTGAAGAGTATCACATCGGACAGAGATACCAAGTTTATGGGACATTTTTGGAGAACCTTATGGAATAAATTGAACACAAGGTTGTAGTTTAGCTCGGTATATTATCCGTAGACAAACAGATAGACCGAGGTGGTGAACAGAAGTTTGGGAAACCTTCTAAGATGTTTGACGGCCGACAAACCCAAGCAGTGGGAGAACGTGTTGGCGTAAGCAAATTTCATGTACAACAATTCTGTGAATCGGTCGATAGGTTTGAGCCCATTCCATATTGTTCAAGGACGAAGCCCACATGGAGTGGTGGATTTGGTTGAGTTTCCAATAGAATCCAAGAAAAGCGCAGATGTAGAATTATTCGTAGAGAACATGAAAGCAATTCATGAAGATGTGCGAAAGTGCATAAAAAAGAGCAATGTGGCATACAAGTTGAGAGCCGACAGGAAGAAGAGACTATAGTCGTTCAACGAAGGAGACTTTGTCTATGCACATTTGTGGAAGGAGAGATTTCCAACAGGAACCTATAACAAGGTGATGTTGAAGAATATTGGACCATGTAAGATTCTGAAGAAAATTCTGTACAATGCTTATGTGTTAGAGGTGCCGAATGACTTGAGCATTTCACCAACGTTCAATGTCTCATATCTGTACAAGTTTAAAGAAGGTTCAAGCAACGTAAGCATAGAAGTGTCGAACATCGATTGGATAGCACAGATTCAAGATGGACACATAGAAGAAATTGCAGAAGTAATAGAGAATGCGAAGTCGGGCATACGTGCAGTTCTCAAAGGAAGGAATACTTGGTGCGATAGAAGGATGATTAGTTGCAAGAGGCGACATGGATTTCCGAAGAATAACTCAGGAGACTGATGGAGTAGTCAAATTCTTTTTCACCTGGGGAGTCTGATCCAGGAACATCAGGGCCTAGGAAGATCAGTCGAAGTTAGTCGACATCAGGGAGCCGACCAGAAGGAGTGCCGACCACTGCTTGTGCATGAAGTAGATTGACTTGTTGAAGTCAATAAGTCGAGTAGAGAACTGTCGAAGCAGTTGACAGGAGTGCAAAGGTCAAGAGTCGACATGTTCATGTCGACAGACAACAAGTTGTCATGGAGTCGTAGTAAGGTCGACATGTTGTCGGACCGTGATATCGACAGGTTGGGCATGAGCCAAGTGAGGAGGAAGGTTGGAATGGTGAATCCTTGGGTTATGAAGGAAGCCGACAGGTGAGTTGAAGCTGATAGACAGTATGGCTGACATGATGGTTTACTGTAGCATGTCAAAAGGATGAGTAGAAGTCAAGGAGAGTACTTGGTGACAATTCAGGATTGCTAAGGAAGTTAATGGCAGTTATTGCAGGTAGGTGAGGACATGATAGATGTCATCAAAGATAGAGGCTATGCAACATGATTTGGGCATTGACAGTTGCAGGTCTGCAAGATCATGGAAGGATCGACTGGCAGAGGATGTGTGTCTCGGGGATAGTAGTGGTCTTGGGAACAATAGCAGCGGAGTAGAAGGCTTGTGCGTGGCTGTAGAGAAGGACAGTTCGATTGTGTTGGAGTTGTAGAGCAGAGTTCAGGGAGAAGTTCTGTATATTGAAGAGAGCAGTCACACAACTTTTGAACGCAGAGAAGATCAAGCCATAGCTCAGAGTTTCGGAGTGAGCCAAGAGAGGGTGAGTTTGACACACTGAGGTAGCACACAGTTACTTCTGTGTTGTAACGGCTAAGGCCTACAGTTAGTTAGTTATTTCATTTCCTTGCAGTTTGCATTGTAACCGATTGGAGAAGTAATATAAGCCAACTTATGGCATGCTTTTTACATCTTGTCTATGTGAACATGTGTGTGGTGTTTATTGTTAAGCAAGAACCTTAAGTGCCTAAGGCTCCTTGCGTCAATTGTTTTTATCAAGTTATATTAATTGTTTATTTTTAACTTATCATGCCTAATTTCGAAGTCATTATTTCCTTCACCTTACGTTGTTAAGTGATTATTGTTCCTAGAATTGGTTGTTAATTCTTTCGTTTTCTTCTCTTTTAATATATAAGGTAAGTAATCATTTATAACTTGATGGATGTTCTTATTTTATAATGTTATTAAGAATGATTAGTGTTTTTCTAATGGATATTTGTTTATAACTCTTGATTTTCTATATGCCATAACAAACTTAATGTTTTTAAAGTTTTATATTATTATATATTAATTATTTTATTTTCTATTTATGTGAGTGGAGAGCTGGTTTTATTTCCTCCTTTTAATCATGTGAACACTATGTAATATAATATAATTTGAATGTTGAGTACATATTAAAATGAAAGAAAGAAATATTACACATATAAGGAACAAGAACATTAATTTATTTTAAATTTTAAAGATTTCCTATGGGTAGAAGATTTAGAAAATAAGTTAAATAAAGTAATACCTCATTTTTTTTTGTCCAACACAATCCACGTTAAGGATAGAGTTTTTTATACCTGACCTAAATTACTTATTAAAATCAATGTTAAATTTTCCAGTTTAAAATAAAGTTATTTTAGTATAATACTATGCAATATCAAATTTGGCATGGCAACCATTGGTATAAGTATGGGATATTTGTTTCCATTTATCATACATTTTAAAACTTTATTTATTAACAATTTATTTTATAATCATGAGAGATTGAGTTCAATATGTGCGTTGAATCATGAGGGTGTGAATGATAAAGTTTTCTAGATGTGTATTTGTTACCAATATATATCTTCATTCTTATTCCTAGCTTACATACATTATAAATGTACATTCTAACCTCTACCCAACCCAACCTCACCCACTTTGTTTTGAATTTTGTTTTTTAGAACACTTTCAAACATTCGTAAATTTTGTGGTTTATTTTTTTATTTTTTAAATATGTAATTAAACTATTACTATTTGTACATTTAAACATTTACACAAACATTTTATTTTATATTATTAATAGTATGATATATTTTTGTGTCAATATATATATATATAAGTTTTAAATAATTAATTAATAGAATAACTTCATAAACTAATTTATAGTCACACAATCATAGAAAGAGAGAAAATGTAATGTTTGAAAAAATAATACCAAAGTACAAATGTAGTAAAATTACCCTGTTAAGTATGATAGACCATCTTCTTTTGAATGCCACCCCTTCTTTGGCCATAAGTCAAGTTTGGTAGTTTCCAATTAAGGTTGTCCCTCTTTTGGCCTTTAGTCAAATTTGACAACCTCCAATCAAGGGTGCTCATTATCGAAGCTTCGCATCTCTTCTATCCATATCAAACAATTATGTTGAAAATTCAAAGGGTTGAAATTTTAATCCATTTATGATTGAGACCATTAAAAAGTCAATCATTTATATAGAAATATGTTATTTTACAACTATTAATTCTAGCTTTTATAATACAAATGATCCAGATAAAAATTTTCCTTCTGGTTATTTAAAATAAGATTTCTACAATATTTTTTTTTACTGAAACAAATAGAAGATTTTATTAAAATGAGAGAGGAGAAATCCTCAACAAACAAAGATACATAATACCAAAAAGAGGATTTATGTCTAAAAGTCCAAAATTTAGCCAAATATGTCTATACCTTGTTCAAAATTCCTAGGCTAACAACAACCCTCTAATACCATATAGCATAAACTATACGGTCTTACATACTGGCCTAACAAAATTACAAAAAATCACTGCATGATATGTAACTAAAATGTAACCCATGGAATCTATCCCTTCTGCTTGATTGGGGGAGGAGGAGCTGATGAATCTTCTACCTCCTTCTTTTCCTTTTGCTTCTTATGGAGATCAACAATTTCTTTCTCCAGGGACTCCACTTTAGCTTGCAAGTCCTCCGTTTTGTCTTGTTGTGGGTCCAATCTATTTGCCATTAGGTCTAATTGAAGTTGGAAATTCCTGCGCTCATCCAATCACTGCCGATTCTTCCTCCTGCCATTCTTCCCAACGTCCATCTCTATTGCTTCTATCTCACTCCATGGAGTCCACTCTGTGAATCAGCTTGCACAGGCCACAATTCAATTTTCTAACCCTACATTCCACACATCAGAATGACTGTTTATATTCCTAATCTCAATTCATAATCACCTGTGCACCTTCTCCCCACTGAGTGAAAAATCCTCGGCAAGGAAAACACCAAAGAATGAGCAGAGGAGAGCCAAGGCATGGATACGTATCGAAGGTGAGAGCTTTATAATTCATGTTCCTTCCATTTCCATCAACATTATTTCCATTTATGACCATCATTTCCCATGAAATCCCAACATTCAATAACTCGATCTTGTTATCCAACTCCCATGGGTGATGTTGCAATCTAGGGCCAGAACATATGTGGGAGTAGTTGAGGGAATAAATGCAGAGTCATTAATCAACATTCCCAAGAGCCAGATCTGTAATCATGTACCGGAGCCTACTTGAAATCTGTATTCTGATGATGAGGCAAAGTGGCAGAGATATGATTACAGGGAGAGCCACCATGCCATCACTGGAAACATGCATAAGGTCCATGCATCAGAGACGCTTCGTCATGGTGTTAGAATAGGGAATGATTCCAATATTTTCTTGAGTCCTGAATAGAGGGAGATGAGGCGGGATGAAATCTCCCCTACCATTGAATATGTTGAGAACCTTAGCGGATTTCCTCATGGTGAACCTCTCAACCTTGAGAGTGAAATTCTCCTTCATTTCAGGAAGTTGCTTGACTAGTGAACAAGTCAGCAAAAGAGGTTTTTTGTCAGAGGATATGGAAGCAAACAACCGAATAAGATATATACAATATGAGAAGTGAAGGGATTATCCTTTTGTTTTGAGACTTTAATGTTATACCAATAACTAGCCAAGCTATTATATTAAGTAATGATTCCAACCTTAATCCTCTATAGTTAGGTGAGGTCTAGGACCTTGTCTTAGTTAGTAGATACACAAGAAAATTTGAAGGATTGATTGAGAATTTTCCAAGATTTTAATAATTTTATGAAATATTCACCAATATTTTACAAGGTTTTATAATTCATTGAAATATTTGCAAAGATTTTACAAGATTTTATAATTTTATGAAATATTCACCAACATTTTATGGGATTACATAATTTTATGAAAAAATCCCCAACAAAATATATATACAAATTATATTCTTGGTAAAATAGCCCTCAATGGTTCCTATGTATCATGGGGATTTGGCCAATTATTATACATATAAATCTGGGGGGTTCTTAAAATTATCCCTCTCCATTAGAGTATATCACTAATTTTCCATGCAAAATTCATACACTATAGGGATTCATATTTTTTTCACCATCGCCAATTAACAATTATAAAATTAACTAGAAATCAACACTACATAAAGGAAGTTCTAGACATCCGAGTGAAGATAATGGTCATAGGTGAGAATTGAGGCTATGAAATATAGGATACCTTTACCCACTATTTATTTTTTCCCTCATCATGCTTGAGAATCCATGAATTGATTTTATAGAAGGTTCTCTAGAAGAATATAGCATGCAGGACTATTTCTACACATGATGAAAAACACTTGAAGGGTTGGGTAGTATGGGGGGCTATTGATCAGAGGATTTGGCCTTCCTTGTTATATGTGGGGTAGTGTAAAATAGTTCCAGGGTTGGGGATAGATGAATAAGACACCTATAGTTCTCAATGGGGGGAATATTGGATAATCATGAGAGAAAATGTCTTTTAGGATGATATCGAGAAGCTTGTATGTGTTTCGTTCAGCCATGTGGCCTCATAGCTCAACTTTGTGGTGGAATTTGTAGATCATACCTACTATTGAGAATAAAATCACTTTTACATAGAAAACTACTTGGATATTCATCATTTAAAATATTAGTATTGAATGTATTTTCTATGAATATGCAATTTATATTTTATGATTGTTATAACTTTGATGGTTCATGGATGTTGTGTGTGTAGAATATAGTTTACTATTCAACTTTGTTTTTTATGCATTCAATTTGACATGCAAAACTAATTTTATGTTGCTTATGGGAGATTGGAATTAGTTTGAATTTGGAGAATGGACTACATGGGCTATACTTTTTTATAAGGAAATAAATGTAACTACCCCCTCCCATAGCCAGAATGATGGATGTGGATTCTACATTATCATAGGTCTACAAAAGTTAGAAGGAAATTGTTAGATTTTGAGCATTAATTCGATATGATCTAGGATCTTATCTAAGAGAATAACAAGCACATTATATCAATCACAAGAGACAATAGACACAGAGTTTCCTTGGTGAAAACCAAGAAGGTGAAAAACCCTAATAACTTCCTCAGAGATAGATAGAGCAATGATAAAATAACCCAAGCATAAGAGATAGACTCCTAACATCTTTTCCTCCTCCACTAGTGCGCATCACTCAATGAGAGAGATAGATGAAGAAGTGAATGATCAAATAGAGTGACATCCTCACTCTATTTATACACAACTTGACTTGCCTTTTAACTCTAACTAGGTCGGCCCCAACTTAACCACTTAACATAATACTAACTGGGCCGACCCCACTAGGGTAGTCTAATAACCCATTAACCCACTAGACTCATATAGGGCTGACCCCATCAAGGTGGTCTAATAACCCATCAAGTATAAGTTACGACACTTCTAAATACAAATGACAACACTTCCGTACATAGGAATAATAAACTCTATGTAGGGATACAATATACATATATGAAATACATTCTGAAGTTACATATGCATCAACACTCCCTCTTAACTAGGAAGGTATTTCTCGACACAGGTCTTCTAGCACAAGTCTTCTTCTATGGATCATTAGATCATCGTCATCGGATCGTCGTCATTGTATCATCGTCATCCTCACTGCTTTTATCTCAATCAATCTCCAATCTACTCGTCATAGGAAGTTTTACAGAGCCATCCCTTTTTCATGCTAGTTGTAGGCCTAGCCTCCATGTAGGTATTCATCATATTTGTGAGCAAGCCATCAAGTACGTACACCTCAAGACTGATTACACTGCCTCTACAAAACCTACAAGATCTCTCAAGACTGATTACACTGCATCTACAAAACCTGCAAGAGCATTGCGGGACTCATTATATGCCTCTGCAAAACCTGTGTACCATACTGTCACCTCATTGTCTTCAGATCACCTCATAGTCCATGGGGCACAACCCAGATGCACATCACACAACACTTACATTAACCGGCATGGGAAGACACACCTCAACCATCTGTGAAAGGCTCGGCACTTATATCTACAGCATGGGAAGACACACTTCAACCATGTGAGAATGGCATCGCACTTATATCCATAGCCATGGGAAGACACACTTCAACCATTCTAGGAATGGCACAACACTTATATTGTAGCCATGGGAAGACACACTTCAACCATGCTAGAATGGAACAACACTTATATCGCATCCATCGGAAGACACACTTCAACCATGCTCGAATGGCATAGCTCTTACATCAATGACCATGGGAATACATACTTCAACCATGTCGGAATGTCCCTAGCCCTTATATCTACACCATGGGAGGACACACCTAGCACCATGTGAGAATGTCTCATGTGCATTTGTGTCTCCAGACTCATCGCTTCCCCTTGGAAGGAATCTCAATCTGAAGTACACCAAGCCTCTCTCTGAAGTACTCAAACTTCACTCTGGCTAGTGGCTTGGTCAACACATCGGCTATCTGCTTGTATGGTGCAACATACAGGAGCTTCACTACTCCTCTTTGCACCATATCCCTGATATAGTGGAACTTGATCTCAATGTTCTTCGACTTGTCATGGAACACTGGGTTCTCCGACAACTTCACACAACTCTGGTTGTCGTAATATACAAGTAGCACTCAGCTAGATATCAAACAAATCAGACAGTATCTTCCTAAGCCATAATGCCTCACAACTAGCCGAACAAGCTGCAACGTACTCTGCTTCGGCTGTACTCAGTGCCACACAGGACTGCTTCCTGCTAAACCAAGAGATCATACCAGATCCCATGCTAAAGCAGCACCCCGAAGTGCTCTTCCGATTAATGGCACTTCCTGCCCAATCCGAATCAACATACCCTCTAGGTTAAACTTTTGAGTCGCATCATACTTGAGCCCATAATCAACTGTACCCTTCAGGTACCTCAGAATATGCTTTACAACAACCATGTGAACACTTCTAGGATCTGTAAGGAACTGGCTCAATGTGTTCACAGCAAAGCAAATATCTGGTCTCATGTTCATCAGGTACATTAAGGACCCAATCATCTGATGATACACCATGACATCAACTGGATCAGATGAAGCATCACATAGAAGCTTCAGGTTTGATGCCATAGGTGTGGCCATGGCCTTGCAGTCCATCATCCCAAACGTCTTCAGGATCTCTACTACATACTTCCCTTGTCCAAGGAAGATTCCATCTGCACTCAGCCACACCTCCATGCCTAGAGAGTAGTGCATCATACCCAAGTCATTCATCTTGAACTTAGCAGCAAGCTTCCTCTTTGTGTCGGCAATAAATCCATCCTCACCTGTCACAAACAGGTCATCTACATACAATAGTATTATTACTAGATTTCCTTCCTCAACCTTGTAGTAAAGGTTGGAATCTACTTTACTCTTACTAAATCCCAAATTGGATAGGAAGCTATCCATCCTGCCATACCAGGTCCTGGGTGCCTATTTTAAACCATACAGGGCCTTCTTCAGTTTGCACACATGAGTCCCTCTGTCATGTGTCTCAAACACGAGTGACTGCTCCACATACACTTTCTACTCAACTACACCATTCAAGAAAGTTGTCTTGACATCTATTTGGTGTACCTTCCATTTCATCACTGCAGCCATAGCAAGTATTGAGCTAATGGAAGTGTACCTAGCCACAGGTGCAAAGGTCTCTTCATAACCAATCCCTTCTTTCTGGGAGAAGCCACGAGCTACAAACCTTGCTTTATATTCCTTTATGCTACCATCTGCAGCATGCTTGAGCTTAGAGATCCACTTGGAAGTCACAACAGACTTCCTTTCAGGTCTTCGGACCACATCACAAACATCATTCTTCATGATCGACTGGTATTCCTCGACCATGGCATCCTTCCATTCTTTCTTCATCCCGTATCTTGGGAACTTCAATATATTCAATAGATAGCTTCGTTGCTGGAACAAATGTTGTAGTCCTTCTTTTGTAGGTGATTGTACACAATCTTTCCTACAAGTCAAATTCAATTGCATGATTAGAAACTTCTCATAGTTTTCAGAATAAAATCTTATGCATAAAAATATATATGTCATACAATCATGCAATTATCTTAGCCAATGCTTCAATACAACATTCATCCATATCTCTCAACTTTCTAGATTCCTTCCATCTCTACCAAAACATTGTTAAGAGTTTGCACTACTCCCAACATGTCAGCAAAGAGGTTTCATTCTAGATAAGTAGCAATGGAATGTTGTACAGTGACATAGGCCACTTACCTATCACATGCATATTAGTAGTATACTGTTCATTATTGCAATTATTCTAATATCCATAATACACAACCTAAGTCTATGAACATAAGTATACACATCATTAAACAACATTATTTAAACAAACAGAATATACAAGAAATGACAATTCAAATACTTATATTTGTTTGTTTGTTGGGTGGACTCCCTCTAAATCTTTGCTTCCTTATAGGAGCTACTGGAGTCTGACTCTGAAGTAGCTTCTTCTACTCCTTTTTGTTATGGATTGTAAGGAGTGGTCAACTCCCTCTTAATCCCTGAATTACTGCATAACTTCTTGGAGTCCCTTGGAGTGAATTCTCCGCCAATGTCGGAACTAAAGATCTTGATCTTCTTATTAGTTTGATTTTCTATCAAGGCTTTGAATTCCTTGAACTTATCAAAACACTTCATCTTTGAATGGATTTCAGGAAGACATTCTACTACTTTGCTTGCAATTGGTTGTGCATGTGTGCAAGCCTTTTGTGCCAAAGTTTATTTGGATCCATGGATTCATGTACCATGGCTCATTTAGTTTATCCCTTCAGCTTGTATAATCCTCCCTCTTACTCTCCAATCACCACTGCATCATCTATAGTTTTACCCTTTGGCCACATAAGGACTTGGCCATTTATAAATGCAACCCTCATGCCTTATGCATCCAATGTAGATATGGACAGTAGGTTCTTCTTGAGACCTAGAACATATAGTACATCTTTCATTTTCATAGACTTTCCAGAGTCTAGCTTATAGGAGGCTTCAACACTTCCTTTTGTGGGATACTGGTAGTCATCCCCAAGTTTCACCTTGCGGGGTGATTCATGTTCAGATAGATTCATAAAGATTTCTTTGGATCTTGTCATATGTTTGGAAGCCCCACTATCTATAAGCCAATCATTGCTCCCATGAGTAATGGTACCAGTGAGAGCAGAAATTAAAATATACTCTTCATCACTTGAAGAGTCTTCACTTTCTTCTCTAGCCTTCTTCCTAGGAGGTTCATCATCCTCAACAGTATGAGCATGATGTCTTTTCTTGTTGTTCTTATTTTTGTTCCTAGGACAATTTCTGGAAATGTGTCCCCTTTCATCACAAGTATAGCAATGGACATAGGACATGTTCTTTTGAGGTTTGAAATCACCCTTCTGATGGTGATGTCTTTCTTTCTTATCATGGTGGTGAGTCTTTTTGTCACCATCCCTCTTGGAGTGTGCTGTGAGAGCTTGGTATTCATTCCCCATCTTCTCTTCTCGAGCTACAATTCGAGCTTCTTCTTGTGAGCATTATTCCCACATCCTACCAAATGTGATAAGTTTCCTCCTAGCACAAATTCCTTGGATGAAGGAATCCCGTGACCTAGGAAGGCCATTAAGAGTGGTTATTACCACTTCTCCATTCTCTATATCTACTCCCACATCTTCAAGTTGTTATTTTATCTGGGAGACCATTGAGAAATAAGACTGCATCTTCTCCGCATTCTAGATCTTGATATTCTTCAATTGATTTCTGAAGGTCATCTTCCGATTTATGTTCTTCCCTTCAAATAGTTTGGTCAAGGAATCAAACATCTCCTTGGGTGTCTTTAGAGATGACACATGTGGTATGAGACGGTCTTTGATAGAATCGGCAATGATCCTCCTATCTTTGACCAATTTCCTCTTGTGTAAGGCCTTAGCCTCTTCTCCCTCTCGAACACGGATCTCTTCACTTATGTAAGTGTCCAACTCATTCTCTTCCAGGATTAACCCAATCCTATACTTCCATGCCCGGAATTTATCAGCCCCTTCAAGCTTATCCTCAAGCTTGGTGTGGTGAGACATCTTTAAAGAGTACTTCAAATGGAAATAGAAAAGACTTAGGTCTGACCACTTGTTTTGCTGAAAAATGGATCTCGTGCTGGATTAGGGTTTGTCAGAAAAACCCTAAAAATTCAAACTTTGAATTTCAAACTTCTGAAAGGATAGAAAGATGCGCCTTGATGAGTTGATCAAGCTGGTATACTCAAAATTTGATAAATTAGGGTTTGAGTTTCCCGGAGCTTCACCCAACCAAAAAGTTCGATCCAAAGCTCTAAACTTTGATTTTTCCAAGGAGGTTCCAGATATGGTGTCATATTTCAGAAATTCCAACTTTTGCAGAAACCCTAATTTTTAGGTAAAAAACGGAAAGTGCTTAGAATTGAATTCTGTTTCAACAGAAAGATGTGCCCTTGCAAGGAGAGTCAATCTAGCCTTCTGCCTTTGAAGATCCGTGGAGAGAAACCCAAAAAACAAGAAGCCCTAGCTTCCGCAAATGCATAGTGTCTTCTTCTCAGGTTAGCTCTGATTCCATGTTAGATTTTGAGCATTAATTCAATATGATCTAGGATACAAGTACAATAGATACAACATTCATGGAAATACTTCAAAATCTACATGAAATCCCCAAGATTATTGTAAGTGATAGAGATGTAGTATTTAGTGGACATTTATAGAGGGATATAATTTGTTTCTTGGTCACTCAATTGGAAAATAGGTCTTCTTATCATCATTTGATCGAAAAGAAAACTAAAATTGTGAATAAATTCCTAGAATGGTGTCTTCATTGCTTTTCTTCTATTAAACAGTCAAAATGGTTCAAGTAGTTTCCATTAGCAAAAAGGCAATGCATCATGTCTTTTCATACTATGTAAAGGATGTAACCATTGTATGGAACTTTATTTCTATCATCCTCCTTCCATTGCAACATCCCTATAACGAGTTGTATAAGATTGGGAGTGTGGCTTACAAATTCGAGTTGCCTCTATCTTCACATGTACATCCTTTATTCCATGTTTCTTGTATAAAAAATATAATTGGTGATAATATCCTAGACGAGACTATTTCATCATAGATTAATACAAAAGGGAAATTGGTATTCGAGCCTGAAACAATCATTAACACAAATATCAAGCAATTCTGAAATCTAGTAATTATTGAGTACCTCATCAAGTGGAATAAATTTCCAATATAAGAGACAAAATGGAAAGATGGGTTTTTCCACGGGGGATTCACCTTGTTGACCAATAGCTTATCATGTTTATTCATAAAAGGGGGTTTTAATTTGTTTTTAAAAAGGACAATATATTGTAGGCATTGGGGGTCGAAGAGAAGGGTATGGGGGATTTATAGGTATAGAGGGGATATAAAAAGGGCCATATAGTTAAAATAAGGTTTTTTTAATTGGAAATATGTATTGGGAGGGGGGCTCAAAGAAATGACTTTGGTAGGTATTGGTCGATATCTAGTGAGATTATGTGTATTCTTTAATATCCCATGAATGAAGGTGTTATGGCATATTTTTGCTGAGTGAAGACCTTGTGGGTTCTTCATGTAGAAACATCGAAAGTTAATGAAGTGTTAAGGATAAAACTTGTTTGAATGGGAGGGGCATGCAAAAAAATATACATGGAAATTTAAGTGCTCAATAAGGGCTAAGTTGTTCATGTTTTTGTTGTTGAAAAATTAGGCCCCTGTTTGGAAATATTTTTAGAAAACAAGCTAGGAGGTTTCTAGGGCATTCCCTTTATAAGGTAAAACTGGAATTAAATATTCACCTTTTTATCAATTATTGATTAAATTACTGTAGTTGTTTAGGGAGAAGGACTTGTAGGGTTTAGAGATATGTGGGTTGTAGATGGAATTGATGTCTCCTTAAAGAATTACTGTGAAAACCAAATTCTAAGAAAGTATGGGCCTCCTGCTTTAATTTTTTATTGGAGTGTATGGTTGGAAAGGATTGGAGATATTTTTGAAGGTAAAGTAAAAAATATAGAGTTGGTGCAATCTCAAAGTCTAAGTAACCTTGTCACCGAGTTGGTACAATCTCAAAGTCTAAGTAACCTTGTCACCTTCAAGAAGGACGATTTAGTGAAAAATGTAAGTGTGGTGGTTCCAAAAAATATTGACAAAATAGTGCCTTGGGATTTCTTTTATGGGTCAAATCGTGGGAAAACTATGTTGGGGCATCCATAAGGTATACTTTATTTAGGGATTCCTATTTTATAAAATTTAAAGCATAGATAGGTTTGAGCCCAAGTAACAAAGAATAATTATTATCTCTAAAATTGGTATTATCTGTGGCTATGAAGAGGAGTCCAAAAGATGAATTTGATGATGGGCATGCATACATACAAAATACTATTATCTAATTGAATTCTCAGAAAGTGAAACCATTGGGTCAAGGCATCAAAAAAATAAAATTTGGGAATCTATGGACCTATTAGAGGATATTTTGAATAGAATAATAAGGGTCATTTTTGTTCATGGTAATTGTAGCTTGGTTGTCTAGATGTCTTTTGGGATGTTTTTGTTTGTGATTGCTATAGTTGGTATATTTGGTATTAATGCCTTGTTCATTGTGCATTGTTCTTTCTTTGTTTTTTCTTTCTGGAAATATAAACTTTGAAATAACCTTCTAACCTACTAATCTTAACTTTCTGAAGTATTTTATGTGTATCCTTGAAATTATTCTTTCTAATAAAAAATGTTCACCTTGTGTGAATACAATCTAACATTGTGCATTTAATGTGTATCCTTGAAATTATTCTTTCTAATAAAAAATGTTCACCTTGTGTGAATACAATCTAACATTGTGCATTTAATGTGTCTGAAAATAATAAAAAATAACAAATGCAATTGAGAATATTCAACTTATATGGATTTGAATACATTTTTTAATAGAAAGAGGGCACTTAAAAAACATTAAAAACCAGCATAGATCTATCTTAAACCCATATCTATTAAGCACAATGAATGGATTTAATTAACCTTACTAATTACATAAGGCAAAATATAGGGTGGAATTCTTGGTAATATAGTAAGAAGTGGTTAAGTAAACTAAGGGTTATACACGCACTGATAGAAACACTTAAATGGTGAAAAAAGGGTTAGACAGGCATAGAGACGCTGCAGAGTAAGGCAGCGCTACTGAAAGTCAAATCTGCATAGTGGGCAGGAAAGATGACGAAGGAACCATTCAATGGTGCACCAATAATGAAAAAGATGGTTGCACGGTAATTGTTTCGCAGTTTGTCCAATGGAAATCTTTTCATGACAAATTACACAGAACAATCCATCTCCATCAGCATGAGAAATATAACGAGTTAAAGAAGAATCAACGGCTGAATAGGTAGCAGCTACTGGATTAGTCTCATGGCGAGCGATATATTGTTCTCTCATGTAAAGATGAAGATTAAAATGTTGACAAAAGATTTGTATAGAATTAGCGGTATTCACGTCCTCCAAAAGCTCCAGCAACCGTTCACTACATGAGAAATTCCCAGTCCATAATGCTTGAACGCTCAAAATCTTTCCGTCTGGGCGGCTCCAATCCTTTACTATTCGCCACCAAATATTAATGCTTTCCCCCGTTCTGATCCTGACGTCCCTTTCAGCATTAGAAATAATTGGATGCCATTGACCATCTTCAAACAGTCTAATGTGATTGATGTCCACACTATCCCATATATTCTCCAACTGCCAGTGACTTGTGTCACTTTCACTAATACATCTAAACCATACACCCGACATCAAGTGATGATCAAAACCTTCTTGTGAAACGTCGTGAGATCCAGATCCAGTTGACTGATCTGTTCCTGTGACAGCTACCAATCTATCCAGCAAATACTCCATCTCTCCAGATATCTCGGAAAATAAATTTCGCCATACCATGCCTCTATCTAACTGAGCCATTATAAGTCTATTAATCTGCCTAAATATTTCTCCAGCAAGATCATCTCTATTCCTGAGCAGATCGTGATTATTCGTTCCATTACGTTGTTCCTCCATATGGACGTTTTTGAATCGCTTATGAGAAACGAAGAAATAAACAAAATGTTGAGCGCTTAGAATCGCTTTATCAGAAACGCACAGCTCAAAATGAGAAAACAAGAAAGTTTGCTTTTATAATTGTTGTTGAATATAATATAAAGAACGCGTCTAAACAGGCGACGATTTGGACCAAATTAATAAAAAATTTAGTTTTAAGTTGGAAATAATTTGAATTAGACAATTTGTATATGACGTTGGGTTAGACAATTCGTATATGACGTCTCACTAACATGAAGCTTTTGCATAATCGCCGACACAAACAAGTGATCCTAGATGATCATTAATATCACATTTAGAATTAAACAATTTTGTTTACCACACAATACTAGAATTAACATCTTGTAATTCTATAATTACCATCTTGTAATTCTACTGTTATTATTTTCATTCTTAATTTTTTTAATATTTTCTGGCAATCATTTTGCAAGTTCTTTACCTCTAACCAACCTTGTAAGCTTCAACTCTCAAACATATTTCTTTTGTGAAAAAGACTTTTTTACCATAGGATGCATAATATAAGCAATCACCTTAGCCTTCCATATGTAAGAACGGAAGTGCTTAGGTTTTAAATAATTAAAATTTAGTTATTGAGGTGAACTATGGGTTTCTCGTCCGGATGCCCCTACATAAGATTTACTTGATTTGTATGAATAATATTTATTAATGTTTTGAATGTTGTATTATCTTGCACCGACATGTGTAGGTGGTTTTGATCTAAATAAATCTATAAAAAAGATAGGGTATTGGAAAATAGAAATTCCTTGGTTAATGTGTGAATTACAAAAGTATTTTTCTCTAAACTTTTTCAATGAACAAGAATACTACCTCATGCACCATGCTGAGGATGTTGACATATGTGGACTTGTACACACAATGCCAATGTGGATGGTGGAGAGGCACTTGAATGCATTGAAATATTTTGTTAGATAAACTTCATATCCTAATGGTTCTATGGTTGAGGGCTATATGGTATATAAATCCATGGTATATATTGGTGAGTATATTCTTGAAGTACCATCACCATTTATCAATGTGTCTCACATTTTGGATGTCGATTGGCGCATGCCGCCCCTAGATAGAACATTGAAAGTCAAAGTGCACAACAAATAGGCTCAACACAAAGACACACACATAGCAAGATATCGCTTCGCAAACTTAGGAAAATGTTTAGTGTCTTTTAATTAATTCAGAAAAATGTCTGATTATAATATGGTCCAGAAATGGAGTTTTGGACTTCAACCCTTGGTCTCTATCTCACATGGTTTTCATACATACACACATAGCAATCCTTCCCTTCCTCCTTCTTGAGATTCTATTATGTTTCTCTCTTTAGGAGGCTTCTTCCACTGCCTCTTCTCTATGCAAGAGTTTCTTCGGCTTCATGTACCATCCTTCCCCTCACCATTATTAATTTTCATCCTCTTCACATGAATGAATTAAATTCCCAATGCATGCTTAGATCTTTGATCCCCAACAAAAACATGCTTAATTATACAACTCAATTGGTCATCCAAATCCTCTATTTGTGTACAAACTGCAATAAATTACCTTTATTGGGTCAACCCTCAACTTCCTTTTGCTCATCGGCTTCATATATTTATTGATACCCTTGTCCGTCAACCATTTCCCATTGCCCTCCTAGATACACCTCTATGGTATGCCTTTGACAAAAATAATTCCATCTAAGATCGACTTCAACCTTTGATGGACAAATCTTGATATGGGACTTCTGATACACTATCTGGTTATGTTAGGAACCCATGTCAAGCCTTCCTTTTACTTTGTTAATATATTGTTGTTGGACGCATATGCTTTGTAAGTCCTCCCGTAGTATTTGTTGATCCATAGTTTGTGTTATTGTTGTTGGACGCATATGCTTTGTAAGTCATCCCGTAGTATTTGTTGATCCATAGTTTGTATTGGCCCATGGTTTTGACCCATGGTATTGGCGCTTAGACTTAGAATATAAGTGTGTCTTGAGGCCAATGAAGGCACCGTGAAGTTATTTGTATTGAGCTTGCTCAAAGGAAGTTGCCCCCTCGAAGTGGCCTGCGATCAATAAAAATATCTTTTGATCTCATATATTGTACATTTTATCAATTAATTGTTGCAGGTTCCTCACATCTCGTATTAGAGCACTTTCTTGGGCTTGTTGGGTGGAATTTCTGCAACAAAAAAAAATCGCATTTGTTGCAGGTTCGGATCTCAGAATAATCCCTATCTGCTTAACTGTGGGAAGTACTTGGGCATAAGCCCTAAAACTAATTCTGAGGAGTGCCACAAGAACCCCGAAGTATTTGACCCATTGAGAGGACCTTCCAGCAAAAAGGGCAACAATCCCTACCTCATTGATTAGTTCCCACCCGTGAGGTAAACGAAGAGCTATCGTTTGTGACAAAGCAGTTATCAGTTTTACCAGAGCTGTGGAGTGAGGGGTACTACTCCAATACGCAAGCCTTCAGACTGCATTTGTAGCCGAGTGAATTCCCTGAACCGTTAGGAAACCGAGCATATATGGGGTCCATATCTATTTTCAGCTGATAACTCGCAGATTTCCTCTGTCAATAACTATTAGCGATCACTTCCGTGCCGTTGCAGATCCATCTGTTGCCAATCCATTCCGCATCATTGTAGATCCATCTGCTGCCAATCCCTTCCCCGCCGTTGTAGATCCATCTGTTTCCGATCCCTTCCGTGCTGTTGCAGATCCATTTCTGAAAGAAAAAAAATAAAAAAATTCACCATATCTCCCTTGTCTTAACTCTGTTTCCCTTGAAAATTCCCTAACACCACTGCAATCCCATTCTGCATATTTCATTCCTGAGGACCCTATCCCAAATTCCACTTCTTAAGGCCAAAAATATCACATTTGTCTATTTTTAGTGTTTTCCATAACTTCTTCGATTTTCACCCAATCACCTTCAAATTTTACCACAGTGTTCATTTCCTATTTCTACTTCTTTGTCCGTCTCTGCCAAATTTTCTCATTCTTTCACCTCGCTTCTGAAATCCTCATTTTTTGCTTCCCTATCCATTCAACAGTGTCCAAAACCTAGTCAAACCCAAATTACTCATCAAAATTTTTCCCAAATCCAAATTTTCCTTTACTAAAATAGTTTCTGTTTTTTTTTATATACTTATTAAAAAAAAAAAAACTCCTTGTTATGGTTGTCACTCGCGCAGAAGCAAAAACCATGGAGGAAGAACTTGTATCCCTCAAAACCAAACTCTAGGATCTGGATGAAAAATTTCTCAGCCTCCATCTTGAACATTCATCCATGAACAATAAACGATAGTTAGAGTCTTCTTCAGAGAATGGGTTCTCTTCTTCTAGCAATTTCCGTGGTCCGAAGCCTTATTTTCCTCGCTTCAATGGTACTGATCGGGCTGGATGGATATATCGGGATAACAATATTTCAGTCTGCATAATACTTTTGATGTCAACAAAGGTCCACTTGCATCCTTTCATTTGGAACAGGAAGCTCTTCAATGGTACCATTAGTACATCAAGGCTCATGAAGAGCCAAAATAACTAGATTTTTTCCAGCTCCTTTTGCAATGATTTGGTCTTACCGCTTTGGATAACTTTATAGAAGCCCTTACTAAACTTCGCCAAATTGGCACTATGAGAGAGTATCAAACTAAATTTGAGAAACTAGCCAACCACATGGAAGGATTGCGTGATGAATTCTCCAAGGGTTGTTTTATCAGTGGTCGAAAGGATGCAATCTGCTCTGAGGTCAAAATGTTCTGTCCCAACACAATGATGGAACCTGAGGTTGGCTAAGTTGGCAGAAGACAAGATTGCAGCCCAATAAATCTCCAAACCCACTTTTGTTCCCTTCAGCAATATGGGTTCTCAACAACCTCGCATCTCGCCAGCTCCTTGACCAACTCCTATCAAGGATTTATCTGAAACAGAGATGTGGACACGTAGAGAAAAAGGGATTTGTTATAATTGTGATAAGAAATTCACTCGGGGACATAGATGTGTTGAGCAAAATCTCTATCTCTTGGATGTGGATTCTCCGCCTACCTCTGAAATTGGTGAAGAAAATCCAGATATAATAGATGATCAGGTTGACATTCAGGAGCCACCTATTGACCCTTCGTCTCAAGGTGACCAGCTAGAGATATCTCTCCATGCTTTAGCCGAAATCACCACCTCGCAAACAATGCGGGTCAGGGTTTACTTCAAGAAGCTTCCTCTTATAATACTCATTGATTCAGGTAGCACTCATAACTTCATTGAACCTCGGATCGCCAAACAGGATAATTTGTTTATCCATCCTTGCTCCATTTTGAAGTCATGGTTGCTAATGGGGGAACCTTACCTTACAAAGGGAAGTGTTGCAATGTGCATATCTTTATGGGAGATTATAACCTGTGCTCTGACATATTTTCCTTAACCTTAGGTAGATGTGATTTGGTTTTGGGCGCTCAATGGCTATGCACACTTGGCCCCATTTTATGGGATTTTGCTGAACTTTGGATGCAGTTTTCACCCAATGAAAAAAAACACACATTGACAGGATTACAACTAGGGTCTATCAGCATCATCAATTCACATTGCATGGAGAAACTCCTTAAGAATAATTCACATGGTGTCATCGATCAGATCCATTCCATTCAGATGCAACCATCAATGGTCTCCACTACTCCCTTGGATCTACAACAAATTATGGGTCGATATACAGTTGTCTTTGCTGAACCAGTGTTATTTCCACCTTCAAGGCCAGAGTACCATCATATTCAGATCCTTCCTAGAAGCATTCCTCCCAACATCAGGCCCTATCGCTACCCATTGCAATGCTCATTCGGGACTTACCAAATCAAGGTATTATTCACCCAAGCACTAGTTCCTTTTCTTCACCAGTTCTTCTTGACCGCAAAAAAGATGGGTCATGGAGCCTCTACATTGACTTCCGAGCACTCAATCACCTCATAATAAAGGATAAGTTTCCAATTCATGTTTTTGATGAGCTTCTCGATGAGCTTCATGGTGCTCAATTTTTCTCCAAGTTGGATCTTCATTCTGGGTATCATTAAATTCGGGTCCATGAGGATGATATCCCTAAAATAGTTTTCCATACACATGATGGCCACTATGAGTTTTTTGTCATGCCCTTTGGCCTCACTAATGCTCCTTCCATATTCCAGGCATTGATGAATAAAATATTTCGGCTCTACTTGCAGAAATTCATTCTGGCCTTCTTTGATGATATCCTCATCTACAGTAAAACATGGGCTGAACATCTCCAACATCTGGATCTTAAAAAGGAACTTTTCTCTGACCATCATCTCCATGCCAAACAGTCTAAATGTGTTTTTGGACAGAAGGAAGTAGAGTATCTCAGGAACATTATTTCAGGACAAGGGGTTCGCGTGGATCCTGCCAAAATCGCTGCCATGAACAATTGGCCACATCCTTAGACACTCAAGAGCCTTCATGGTTTTTTGGGGTTGACTGGCTACTACTGCAAGTTTGTCAAAGATTATGGGAATATTGTAGCTCCATTAACTACTCTATTGAAAAAGGATGCTTTTAAATGGACACCTACTACTAAGTGTGCATTTGAAAAACTGAAATAAGCTATGTGTACTACACATGTTCTAGCTATGCCCTATTTTTTCAAGACCTTCACTATTGAAAGTGATTCTTGCGGAAATGGACTTGGTGTTATTCTATTTCAAGATGAATGTTGGCAGGCGGTTTGATGAGGAAAGATCGCGGTACTGCTGAAGCCGCGACATGTTGGATGAAGGCACGAAAGGAGTAGCTTGGGCCAAAGGATACCGCACTTGGTGGGTTTTGGGTCACTTAGACCACATATTTTGTATTGAGTCAAGTATACCACAGTTGGAAAGTTTTTGGTCATATATTTTGTAATATCGAGTCATTGTACCGCGGTATGAAGGTTTGTGGGTCATTAGACCAAGTCAGTTAGTAGATTGTCCATAGTGTCGGTTAGGAAAGTGGACAAGCATTGTAATTGGCGGAAGCCTATAAATAGAGAAGAATTGTAAGTGTTAGAAGAGTCGATAGTGGTGAATGGAGATAAGTGATATATGCGGAGGTTGACAGAGATACTGCGAATGTTTATGTACCTCTTTTGGTTTTCCGAGTAATATAAGGATGATGATTTGGTGCAATATATGTGTAATGTTGCTGGATGTTCATGTTGTTGCTTATTCTTAATGTCGTTATCTGTTTTCTATTGTTATAATGTGAATGCTGCAATAATATGCTATATGTCCTTATGAACATGCTGCGATTAAAGTAATATGCAATCTCTGTTCTAGTAATGTTAAATGTTGCGATGTGCTAGAACTTCATGATGAATGTTTGGAATGACTGTTAGTACCATAGTGCCACAACTTGCCTCCTCCCTCGACGAAAGCATGGTTCCGTCTTCTCTTCCTAGACGCCTCGGGCGAGACCTCATCCGCTCTGCGGGTATTGCTGGGTGGGCTCAAACCTGCTCGGGCTGGTGCCCAGGGAGACTGTGGTATGGGTCGGCAGTTGGTGGACCCATGTCGACTGTGAGGTCGCGATTCGGTCAACAAATGGTTCCGTTGTCGGGACCGTGTGTAGAGTAGGAAGAGGCCATGTTGTGGCACCCGACAAAGCTGAAGATAGAAAAATGGTTCAATCAGATGTTACAGGAGTTCGCTAAAGAAGAAAGTCAGAACACGTGACTGACAATAGATCAATGGGTGGAGAGATATATTCATGACGACCCACATGAATGGTTTTTCTGTGAATTCCCCGTCATTTTGTATGAATGGTTGTCAAAATTGACCTTTCAGAAGAGGAACTTCCAGGGTGGTGAGCCGACAACCTGGACCTCGGAACTGATTTAGGAATTGCAAAAAGTCGATAATAAGGCATCACGGGCTATCGAGGTTTGGCTTGACAGCATCTTGGAAGGATACATTACGAAATTTGTAGTTGATACGAAGAAATCCTATAGTGAAGCTGAAAGATACTTCTTTGATGGGCCGAGCGGAAGGTTTCTGCTATTGCTCCAACTGTCGATTAAGATGCTAATCTGTGAGAAAGGCATATTGAAGATGCACCTTGATCAGTAGGCATCCTAGTGGGTGGAGGCCGTGGGTACTATGACTGTTGGGGAATGGCGCATGGAATGGTAAAGGGGTAGATGGGTGCACACCATGAGGATATTGTGAGTGAAGCCGAGGAATAAAGTGGCATTACGAGGGGAGGAGCAAGGTTCCGACAAGAAAAGAGGCAGAGGAAAGGAGAAGGTTCTGCTACGATCGGACTGCAAGACCATGAAGGAAGGCCACACAGGACGAAGTGACCTCGCAATCCTAATAGGAACGACCAGGCTACACCCAGGATAGAGGTAGGATGAAACCCCAGCAACAACGTGCCCACACCTCCGCTCACTAGCTCTCAACTAGCAAGGAAAACTACTTCGACACCACCGAGTATGTCGACACCGCAAAAGTTAATTGGTAGTAGTAGTACAGTGATAGGAGGAAGGAAGCCCAAGATGGTGGGCGATGATGCTAAGCTACCATTGTTCCATGGCAGTGCAACAGACAACCCAGAGCAGTATTGGTTTTTGTGTGAAGCGGTTTGGACTGTGAAACATATCACTGATGACGATGTTAAGAAAGGAGAGTTGGCCAGGACCCTACGAGGTCGTGCATTAGATTGGTTCATGAAATATGTTTTAGTCCCTACAAGGGCCCCAGAGAAGTCATTAAATGAGATTCGGGATGGGCTGATTGCTGAATTTAGACGGCCTAAGTTAGAGGCCTAGTATATTACTGAATTGAAGGAAATTAAACAGTATCCCAATGAGACAGTATGAGACTTCGACCAGCGTTTCAAGACACTGATGGAAAAGGTTAGTTTTGATATGAGTGCTGTCCAACACAAATAATGGTTCATTGCAGCACTACTATCCCATATTCGGGTGCCACTGATGTAGCAAAACATTTTGACGCCTAGGGAGGCTTTAGAGATCGCAATGCGGTTGGAAGTGTCCCCGATTGGCGATAATGCAGCTAGGATGTCGGAGATACAGACACAACTTGCTAACCTGATTATACAATTGCAAGATTTAAAGAAGAACAAGGAACTGCGTGATGAAGTATGGTGTACGCGCTGCCGAAGAGAAGGGAATATGAAAGATGGTTGTCTGGATTTCCATAATTATTTGGTGTCAGGTGCACCAAACCCATTGAATGGCGGTAGTATGTCATGGTGTCGTGTTTGTTCGGTGTTTGGGCATAGTCATGGTAGTTGCCCATATATGCAAAAAATGGTCAGAACTCTGCGGAATTTGTACTGCACCTTCTGTAAGTTGGTAGGACATGATGACAAGGACTGTTGTGCATATGGGTTGCTACAGGAGAGACTGTGTGATGCATTCTATGTCAAAGATGATCAGCGTACTGCACTGCTACAGCTATAGGTAGCTCAGCTGATGCCTCAAGCAGAGATACAGTTTGTATCGCAGCAGCAGCAACCATAGCAGTTCGTACCGCAATATACACCGGTGAACCCCCCATAGCCTCAGTATGTGCATCAAGCATAGTATGTACCACAAGGGCAACGGATGCCACCAGCACCCATGCAGCAGCAGTTTAACCAACCTCAGTATCAGCAGCAGGGCGGCTATTGGGGAGGCTATAGGGGCAGACGCGGTGGCGGATTTGGGCATGGAGGAGGAGGATGAGGTGGTCGAGGACCTATTCAATGTTACCATTGTGCAGTATGGGGGCATTATCAATGTGACTTCCCACTGCTACGGAATCAGTGTACGTTTTGTTCTAGTAATGATCATACAGTCGAGAATTGTCCACAGTTGATTGTAGGGTGGCAGGCTGGAAACACTCCGCAGCTACAGAACCCAGTACAACAACCAGTGCAGAACCCGGTGCAGTAACCAGCTTAGAACCATCCTCTGCGACCAACGCTGAATGCCAAGCCGAATGTAAATCAACCAAGAAATCTGCAGCAGAACCAGGCACAGGCTGCTAATATTGCGACTATTTCGGCAGAACCACGACCACAAGATGCTTTGGTGGCTGTTGTCACTCATGGGGATAAGACAACTGGGGAAGATGGTTCACAACCGCTCATTCGCTTGGCTGGTCAAAAGACGGTAAAATTTGACATTGATGCGGAGCGGGAGACATTCATGGAGGCACGTCACACTTTGGAGAAAGATCGCGGTAAGGCTATTGTTTGTGATATGCCGCCTATCTTTGATGCTAGGTTAGATGCCGATTGACCCCCACCAGGAATACTGCAGAAGTTCCTTGAAAGCTATCTGTCCTTGGCCCGAGCTCCGATTACCCTGATTGAGACTGAGGGATGGTTGCAAGGACTTCCGAAAGGATGGCAGGAGTCGGTAGTAAACTCCTTATAGTGAAGGAAGACTGGCAAGGAAATGAGAATGAATATTCAGATTGGCGATTATGATGTTGATTCTGTGATTCTTGATCTTGGTTCGGATGTTAACATCTTAACCAAGAAGGAATGGCAGAAAATGGGGAGTCCCCCATTGAGCTAGTATCCTCTGCAGCTTAGGTTGTCTAACCATGCGAAGGTTACACCTATTGGGCGAGTTCCGTGGCTCACAATTGATTTTGAGGGAATGAAGACTTATGCCGATTTTGATGTCATTGAGGTAGTTGATGGAGGAATCTCCTATCTTGTGCTATTGGGGATAGGATGGGCTAATGATAGTGGAGCTGTAATTAACTTCAAGAAGCGAATGATGACTTTTGAGAATCGCGATTTTCGAGTTATCGCTTCGTTGGATCCGACTGAAGGATGCTGATACGTTGAGCCTGTCAAAGACGATGATCATACTGGTTGGGATCATGCATTCAATATTTCTGAGGCTTACATTCACCCTACGATCCATGGTGAGTTGGAGTGGCGCAGTGCGAGCTCCGCATCTTCTGACTCTGATGATGCACTGGAACATTGGCAGAATCGCATGCATGAAGTCTCAATCCGAAATCACAGTTTAGTTACGCAATCTTTATGTCGGGTTGCGACAGAAACGATCACATTGCCTATCTACAAGGGGTTTCCTGGCTTAGACACCTTTGTAACAGAATTTGAAGACTGTGTTCCAGAACCACAGCGACTGCTCGCCTTGGAGGAATCACTGAAGGTTGCTCCAACACGCTGGTGGGCGATGCATAAGATATTTATTAAAGATTGGTCACAATATCGAAGGTTGATGATGGTTTGATTTGGAAATATGGAGGTTTATCACACTAGAAAGTATGATTACGCGACCCAGGGACGAGTGGGTTCATGCTTTTGTCCATACTTTGGAAGAAATACCGTGTTTGTGGTATACTACAGCCGAGTTATGCCGAGTTATTACCACATGGGGGGATTTAACGATCTATTTCACTCATACCTTCATGTTTGCAGATGCCAACCCTGATGTCCATAAAGCCCTATAGCTCATCCACGATGTAATATTTTAGGTTGTTCTGGTGAAATACACTGTTGAACTGCACACACACAGTCAGATGCAGTCTCTCATGGAGTGTTTCAACGTCAGTGGAGGGCCAGAGGATGATGATGACCCCTAGAATATTAACATTCCCGAATCCGAAGGAAGTCAAGATGTGGTACCACCTATTGTGCCAAGTAACCCATTCAACCAGCCCTTGCAGCTTCGCAAAGCAAATATTAGCACTCAAGCTACTCCCAAGTTTGCTAATGTAGGGGATTATTGGGATGATGAAATGATGAGTAAAGTTACCGAGTTACTGCAAGAATTCCAAGATGTGTTTCCCACGAAGTTTTCTGAAATGAAGGGAATCTTGGATGATCTAGGGGAGATGAGGATTCCAATGAAACCAAAAGCTAAGCCAGTCCGACAGCGACCTTATCGACTCAACCCACGACATAAAGAAAAATTCAAGGTGGAACTTGATCAGATGATGGATGCTGGTATCATTGAACCTATGGAAGAGTCGAAATGGATTAGTCCTATGGTGATGTAGGACAAGAAAACAGGTGAAGTGCGGATTTGTGTCGACTTGTAGAAGTTTAACGATGCTTACTTGCATGATCCCTTTCCAACCTCATTTACTGATGAAGTACTTGAAGGAGTGGGTGGCCAAGAGATGTACTCTTTCACTGATGGATTCTCTAGCTACCATCAGATTCGCATTGCCAAGGAGGATCACCATAAGACAACCTCTGTTACTGAGTGGGGTTGTTTTCAGTACACAGTCATGATGTTCGAGTTGAAGAATGCACCTGCGATATTTTCTCGGGTTGTTGTTGCCGCATTCAAAGATTTTATTCAAAAGCTTCTGCAGGTCTATATGGATGATTGGACTGTGTACGGGTTGATTCGCCATCATTTTTCCAATATGCGGTTGATGCTTGAGCAATGCCGACAGCACCAGATATCGTTGAACTTGAAGAAATGTATTTTTTGTGATCCGTTTGGGATACTATTGGGTCATATTGTGTGTAAGCAGGGATTGCTAGTTGATCTAGCGAAGATTGCGCTTATTTTGGGGTTGCAACCGCTGACTACGATTAAGCAGTTGTGTGCGACCTTGGGTCACACAGGATATTATTGCAAGTTCATTAGGGGGTATGATGCAATTACTGCCCCTATGGAGAAGTTGTTGAAAAAAGAATGCGACATTCCAGTGGAATCTAGAATGTCAGGAAAGTTTTGAAACACTCAAAGCAAAGATGGTGTCAGCTCCAATCTTGGTTTTTCCTGACTGGACTAAGGAATTCCATGTCCATGTTGATGCTTCGTCGGTTGTTCTAGGTGTTGTGTTAGCTCAACCAGGCGAAGGAGACATTGATCATCCTATTGCTTTTGCCAGCCGGAAACTGTCATCGGCAGAACGCAATTACACTACCACAGAACGCAAAGGCCTGGCCATGGTTTATGCGCTGTAGAAATTCAGGCATTATTTGTTGGGTAGCCACTTTAAAATGTTTACTGATCATTCTGCATTAAAATACTTGGTCAATAAGCCTGTGTTGCAGGGGAAAATCCGCCGATGGCTACTTTTGTTTCAGGAGTTTGATTTCGAAGTCATTGTGAAACCGGGACGGTTGAATGCTGGAGCAGATCATTTGTCATGGATTGACACAGGGGAGGAACCGACTAATATCGAAGACAGATTGCCGGATGCCCAGTTGTTTCATGTTGCTGCTGTTGATCACAATTTTGATGACATCCTTCGGTTCTTGGCAACCGGCATAGTGCCCGATGACTTTACCACTGCTTAGAAGAAACAATTGGTCGTCAAGGTTGCTGACTTTCAACTAATCATGCGAGATTTGTATAAATTAGGTGTTGATGAGCTCTTACACAGATGTGTCTTACCACATGAGAAGGCGCAAATATTGGCTGAGGCACATGGTGGAGTCGCAGGAGGACATTATGGCAGTCGGGTGACTTCCTGGAAGGTGTTGCGTGCAAGGATTTGGTGGCCCACATTACATAATGATGCAACAGACTACGCCTAGTCTTGTCATGTCTGTTAATGAACCGGCAAACCATCCAGATGCGATGAAATGCCGCTACTACCTCAATTAACACTACAATCGTTCGAGAAATGGGCTGTGGATTTTGTAGGGCCAATCAATCCACCAGGGAAACGTACAGGTCCCTGGTATATTATCACAATGACTGAGTATTTGACCCAGTGGGTGGAGGCGGCACCTGTAATTGATTGTTCTACAGCAATGGCTACTCGGTTCTTGTTTGACCAGATTATCACTCGGTTCGGCTGCCCCAAGATTTTGCTGAGTGATCAAGGTAGCCATTTTCTCAACCGCACCATCAGCGCATTGACGGAGGAATTGCAAATTCAGCACAAGAAGAGTACACCCTATCACCCATAAGCGAATGGGATAGTAGAGGCATTCAATAAGGTATTGGAGCACGCACTGACAACGGTGTGCAATGAAAACCGCGACGACTAGGATTTTCAAGTTCCAGCGCTTCTATGGGCTTATCGCACCACATGTAAAAGGTTGACTGATCAGACACCTTTTAAGCTGGTATATGGTAAGGAAGCAAGTATGCCTATGGAGTACATTGTCCCAAGTTTACAAATTGCAGCAACTACCAGCATGGATGATGTTGCAGCATTGGACAAGCATCTAGCACAATTGGTGGAGCTCGAAGAAGATCGGTTTATTGCTGGCTTTCATCAAGGGGTCGAGAAGGATTGTCAGAAGGCGTGGCATGATCGCCACATAAAAAACAAGCAGTTTCAGCAAGGTGACTTGGTACTACTATTTGACGGTAAGTTTATGAAACATCCAGGCAAGTTACAGATGCATTGGCTGGGTCCCTACCACATCAATAATATTACTTCAAGAGGAGCGGTTCAGTTGCATCGATTGGATGGGGGGATGCTCCCCAAGCTGGTAAATGGACACAGGTTGAATCCCTATCATGCGGGCTCAGAGCAGTGCGATGTCTGAGTCGCAATAGGTTTCAAAAAAAAAAAAAAAATGAATGAATGATGATCATTGCAAGTTGCTTGGTGGCAGATAACGCACCAACTGAAGACAGTATGCACCAGCGGGAGAGGCTGTGCCGCCGATCAGAGAATCATGATGGTGTTTCACTTAGGCTCGCTGACGAGTTCTGTATGACGACTTTGGGAGAGTATGGTGAAGTGGAGGGATTACAGACCACCCTCTCTACGTATGATTTCCCCTGACTGCTGTGGGAGGATTCACACATGACAATGGCATGTTTTGCACGTGACATAGTGGACCGAGATGATCACCAGGGTCATTCACGTGATGGCACGTAGGAGCAGTGTTGGCAGCATGGTCGCCCCCTCCACTATGGCAGTTGGTCGGCTCAGACTCACAGATGAGAGGTACCGGGGCATCATTCTCCCCATCGTGACAGAGGAGGGTCCGACTATAAGTAACTGAGGAAGTTGGTAGTTCACCATTCAGAAGTTGTTCCAACCAAGCATGGTTATGCTGTTTGATATTTGTGTCAGTTGAGTTGTGAGGAATTCCAAGGAGGTTGTGGAAATGCTCTACTTCGTTTCCCATGGTAGTACTCCAGGGGAACTGCGAGCCTGAACGATGAGTGTCCCTAAGCATCTTGACACCACGGGTGCACTTACGCTATGTATGCCCGAGCTAGTGCCAGGGCGGATGCGGGATGTGTCGACAGTGAAATGGACCCTTAGCCAGTCCCGCATGTTTTAGTATACAGTAGTCGTTCGAAGGGTTGTGCCATTTTTTATCAGCAGGCTGGTTGGGGCAGTAGCTCCTGGACCTCAGTAGAAGATGGCCGCTGCCATGAAACAGATGTGCCAGAGTTGTCCGCCGTTCTCACCCCTTGGTAATGTTCATGCTCTTTTTCTTTCAATCTGCACGATTCCATGCGACTGGAGGATGAGTCCGCGATGTCCTTAACAACAAGACAGGGGTTTCCTACTCTCATGGAGGGCTTATAGAATTGGTATCCGAGGATCTATACAGCCGAACGAAGGGGACAACAATTAGTGATCCAAACTGCAAGAACAGATGCAGCTAACGTGGCTTGAGGGCGAGCCACAAGATTGTGTTTGGGGCCTATTAGCAGGTGGTTTGATGAGGAAAGATCATGGTACTGCTGACGCCGCAACATGTTGGATGAAGGCGCAAGAGGAGTATCTTGGGACAAAGGATACCTCAGTTGGCATGTTTTGGGTCACTTGGACCACATATTTTGTAATATTGAGTCAAGTATACTGCAGTTGGGGGGTTTTTGGTCATATATTTTGTAATATCGAGTCATTGTACTGCGGTATGCGGGTTTGTGGGTTATTAGACCAAGTCAATTAGTAGATTGTCCATAGTGTCGGTTAGGAAAGTGGAAAAGCATTGTAATCGGCGGAAGCCTATAAATAGTGAAGAATTGTAAGTGTTAGAAGAGTCGATAGTGGTGAATGGAGATAAGTGATATATGCGGAGGTTGACAGAGATACTACGGATGTTTATGTACTGCTTTTGGTTTGTCGAGTAATATAAGGATGATGATTTGGTGCAATCTATGTGTAATGTTGTTGGATGTTCATGTTGTTGCTTATTCTTAATGGCGTTATCTGTTTTCTATTGTTATAATGTGAATGCTGCGATAATATGCTATCTATCCTTATGAACATGCTACGATTAAAGTAATATGCAATCTCTGTTATGGTAATGTTAAATGCTGCGATGTGCTAGCACTTCATGATGAATGTTTGGAATTAATGTTAGTACCATAGTGCCACAACTTTCCTCCTCCCTCGGCGGAAACATGGTTTCATCTGCTCTTCCTGGATGCCTCAGGTGAGACCTCATCCGCTCTGTGGGTGTTGCTGGGCGGGCTCAAACTTGCCCGGGCCGGTGCCCAGGGAGACTGTGGTATGGGTCGACAGTTGGTGGACCCTTGTTGACTATGAGGTCGTGATTCTGTCAACAATGAACATCCCATTGCATTCACCAGCAAAGCCCTTTCAGGAAAGAATTTAGCTGCCTCTACCTATGAGAATGAAATAATGGCTATTTTGCATGCAGTACAGAAGTGGTGACCATACCTATTAGGGAATCATTTCTACATCAAGACTGATCACCAGAGTTTGAAATATTTCCTAGAACAACATGTATCCTCTCCATCACAATAGAAATGGGTTAGCAAACTCATAGGTTATGACTATGAGATCACTTACAAGAATGGTAAGGACAATATTGTGGCAGATGCTCTTTCTCGCACATTTGATGACCTAGCTTCGCTTTTAGCTATTTCTACGCTTGTTCCAAATTGGTTGCAATCTGTTCAACAGGGCTATGTAAATGACTCTTCATTATCGCAAATCATCCAACGCTTGGAAAACAACCCTTATGATGTACCACATTAATCTTTGGATGGTGCTTCCCTGTGTAATATCCCGATTTTTGGACTAACTACTTTGTTGTTATATTGGGCCACGGCCCCAGAACATATGTCTTATTTTGAATATTGGGCATGGACCTTAGAAATTATGATTTAGACTTTTATATATTGATATATCGGGCATGGATCCTAACTGACTTATTTATGTGAGTGAATACTGGGTGAGAAGGCCCCAAGGTTTTAAATGATGTTCTTCAGCTTTGATATGGGTACAAACCCTAATATATTGAGATGATCTTTTGTTACTTACTGTGAAGAGCTATGAATTTACATGATTTTACTTGTGAGTGTGATTGAGCGTGGACTCAGAAACACATATATAACCTACATATTGGGAATAAACCCCGATGTACCTAGAAGAATGTTTATGTACTGGGAGTAAGCCCTGAGGTACATTAAGTGTTGGGACAAAGCCCTAGAGCACTCCAAGCTTGATAAACGAATACCGTATCTAATGCCACATAAATATTCTAGATGTGCCTCACAACCACATTCTAGCACTAATGTTGAGGAGAGGCTTTGGAATTGCATTAGCATAACACCCATGTGCGAATGTTAAGTTAAAAGGATCTGAAGAGCACTCGAGGTTACTAGATATCAAAAGTGTTGAGTCGAGAGAACTCTGAATAGCGCTTCTATTTTTCTCATCACATCTCTTCAAATTGGTTAAATGAATCTTCTTCTATCTATCATCAAATACTGCGGGGTCTACCATGTCAAACGAGGGAATCCAACATGCAAAGAGAGAGACTAGAGGTGCCTATCCAAGTTTACCGAGACCATCCAAAGAATTGGACCTTGTGCTTAAAAGATAAAAGAGGTATCATGTGACGATACATAATTTAATAAAAGATAATTACCAGTAGTCTTCTATGACTAACATGTATAAAGGCCTCAAGGCAATGTTATTATTAAGAGCTTTAATAACAATGTTTTCATTATTTAATTATGAAATATATATTTATTATAGATGGCTTATGCATTATTTAAATATTACTAAAGATGTGTTAAAAGTTAAGTGAAATATTATTATTATTATAATTATTGTTATTATAATAATTATTGAGAGCTTAAATCAAAATCACTTAAACAATTGGAAAAGTCCTAGTTCAAAAGGACTAGATATTTATTAAACAATTTATTTTAAATATTAATTATTTAATTTAAAGAAACTAATTATTTCAACAGTCCTAATTAAAAGACTTCACTACATAAAGAGGGAAGATCCCAATTTTGAGGGTATCTATCTTTTTCATCATCTTTCTATGATGGCAACTAAAGGAAAGACTTCTACTCCAAGAAACTGAACCAGCAGAACCCTAGGTCTTTTATCTCTTTTGCATGTTGGAATCCAGCTCGGGGGGTTCCATACAGAACCAAGAACGATTGTAGGATCATGGTTGGGAGGAACATGGTATCCCCAAAGTTATCTAGCTAAGGAAATCATCCTAACAAGTTATCTAAAACAACAGGTTCTGCATTAATTATTGTTTAATGTGTAGGTTTCTACAGGAAAGAATCGAGTGCTCAAGCAGCCAGGTATGTAGTAATCATTGTTCCATTTTCCAGTTTTAATTAACCTAGGCTTTTAAAATTAGAATTTATACTATAGCATTGTTCTCATTACAAATATTATCAACATCGAGGTTCTGCCCAGAACCCAGTGCAGGGTCTAGCAGGTCTAGCCAAGCTAGCCTATGCTAGACAACACGCAAGGAGCAAATTTAGAGTTACTATACTGTTTTAAATACTTACGTTTTTCTGTCTGAATCGTATTACAAATTCGTAGTACAGGGATTCCTTATGTTCTCTTTAAATCCTTTATTGTAATTCTCTCTATGCTTGAAATACATTAAATAATAACAGTAGCAAAGCATACATTTGATATCCTAGTCACACTAGACATCAAATAGTGGAAGAGACCGCAACAATATTCTTTATTTCTTTCTATTCTTTAAATCTAGGTATACTTCCATATTTTAAAACATCTCTACAATTCTATCAACAACCAATTCATTGCAAAGAGGCAAACGCAATAGGCATTTCAAGGAGAGACGAATTGCAAACATAAACTCAGGAATTCCATTCCTTTTTCTTAAAAACCAACTTTATAAACTTTTGAACCCCCACGATTATCATTCCAGAGATCAAACCCCACCCACAATGTTACTTTTTTCCCCTGCTATCAAAATAAATCCTACAGCGTAGTATTAACCTTTACCCATATCTTTCCTCGAAAGCAAAAAATTTAGTAGCTAGGGTTACAAGCAATCCGAGAAACACAGTAGTAAGAAAAGAACCAAAACTCATTGTGTAAATAATTCAGGAACTAAACATCGAAACATTAACAATACCCATGAATTATTTAAAGCTGTAGCGAAATATAGTAGAAATTTCAAGGGTTACTACTTCTCAACACAACAGATACAAGCTCATAAAACTTACACTAATTATTAAAACCCTGACAGACTCAAGGATCGAATCCCACAATCAAACGATAGGCATCTCCTACTATTCAATTTAAAAGGGCCAGGTGAGGTATCAAACCCCAGTAGCATTTCAAAGGCCGAGGTCACATTCAACAATCTAGATAAGAGGTGAAAGTATAAATTGACATCAACATTTGAACCGAATCTTTCCATACAGAGGAGCAAAACATTTATCTTCAGGCTGGAAATACTATTAGCATTTCTTTTAGACACATATAAATTCATACATGATACCCAAGGAACCAATGCATTCACGCATCCATTGAGTCTCATATCAAAATGCAGTAATCTATTCCACATTACCATCAGTAAAATGAGATCCACGAACAAATATAGAGGAGTGTATTTTATTTCAATAAAAACCCATATTTACACCGGCATGAATATATCGAACACAACCAAGACGAACTCACAAAAATCCATAGTAACATAGAAACCTTCGGAAGCTTCACCCATCAAAACAGTACTACAACAAGTACTTGAAACACCTAGTCAAGCCAAAGGAGACCACTCTAGAGACCCCAAAACTTGAGTGAGCCAGAGGCATCACGAGTCTCCCCAATACAAACTCATCAAAACCCTCTCCAAACCACCGAGATAGATAGGTGTGAAGGGTTGAAAGAGTCCCAGGACTTACCAGTCCAAATGCTTTGTATAGTTTGTATTGTTCCCTTCTGGTCCACGTAGAGAGTCACCCATACCTATCAATGAATCAAAGCGAAAGGAAGTTAGGGTTTGGGCAGTTCAAAACAAAATAGAAGTAACGATAAGGAATTTTCGTGTTAAACCATGGATGTAATTACCTGTAGGATAACCTTCTGCATCGCCTTCGTGTTCTCTAGACCCTAGCCTGGCCATGAGCATAGCTGAGGCCAGGCGCAACCACCTAACAAATAGATCTAAAACCCTCGCAGACAAAAGACCGAGTGAAACCACAACTTGCCAACTTTTGTGTAACCCTCGCTTAGGCCTTAGTCCAGCTGGCCAAAGGCCATGTCACTACAATGTGTGACATTAATACAACTAACTACCGCGATGGGACCCTCCTGCGAAATTTACAAAACTATATGGTGTGGTCGCGTAGGTCAAACACTCTTGGTTTATTAATACAAAAACAAAGATCTCAACCCCTTCATATTGGCACAAAGGGTGGTTCCACCTTTGGAGTTTTGTTACATGGAGGAGTTTCCAACCATATGGCCACCGAAGGACACCTACATGGAAGATGACAATAATTATGCATTAGCAAAAACACTAAGTAATTCCATAGGTTTCACCCATTCACACCTTAACTCTCGGCGATTCCACAAGAAGTGCCCAAAACAACCCCAAGGTTTCAAGGTGTTACAACTTCCCTCATCAGGTTCATCATGCCTGAGAATTGACAGGTAGACAATTGACATTTTAAACATACATAAAGATCGTATAGGAGGAAAAGAGACTGCTAGTATTATTTCATGACTGAACTTCATACAATTATACTCATCATAAGTATTTCCACAACAATAGCAAAACCAATAGAAATTACTTGCTAGGAATTTTTCCCGAACTCCTAAATACCGAATGAAAGTACCGATACTTTTCACAATGCTGAAGTTAGTTTATAAATATATAATCTATGATAGCAAAACTAGCAAGAAGAAGAATTTTTTTATTTTACTATTTTTAGGGTTATTACAAGTGGTATCATAGCCCAGCTACAAAACTAAGTGACCTATTGGGCTCATTACAATCAGAAACAATCCACTGCAGTTACATAGTAAACAGGAAATTTACATTTGCAAATTTTATTTTTGTTTATGTAAAAATGGACTAACAATTTTTCTTTCTATCCTTTATACTTATATAACATTTCAGGTACAAACATTGTCTAAAAATGAAAGCAGAACAAGGCAGCAGCATACACGGAAATATGAATTCACCACCACGAGAGAAAGAAGTGGTGGTAGAACTAAACTCAGATTTGATGAAGTCTATGCAAAATCTGTAGGCATAGTTCCAAATATTCCGAGATGAAAATATGTAGGAAAGAAGAGAGCAGCAAGCCATAAATGAAGCTCTGCTTCAGACTTTAACAGGGAAAAACCCCATGGATAGCCCACACTCTTAGTCAACACTTTTAAAAAGGGAAACAGTCACACAAAAAGGACTGCCAGCCCTAAGGGAGAAGAGTAGGGAGAACACATACTTGAATCGATGGAAGAGGACTGCAAGAGCTCTTCCAATGATAAAGGTTCACCACCGCCTTGCAAGAAAAGGAGGAAAGTGACGACAGTCTGCAAGGGGAATTCAGAAAGATAAAAGCCCTAACCTATGACAGAGAGATTAACTCTGGGGAAAACGTTGAGGAGTGGTTACTAGGGATGAATAAGTACTTCAAAGTTCATAGTTACTCCAGTGAAATGCAAGCCCGACTAGCCATATACAACCTGAATGGTAAAGCTGCTAGATGGTGGCGGGACTTGAAAACACATCAAAGGACAAGAATTGAGAGACATAACTTGGGATACTTTCAGCAGAATAT
Organism: Larix kaempferi; assembly: GCA_027924585.1. Lineage (NCBI taxonomy): Eukaryota > Viridiplantae > Streptophyta > Pinopsida > Pinales > Pinaceae > Larix > Larix kaempferi. Next base: position 6,129,529 of record BSBM01000940.1, on the reverse strand, counting down.
TCCAGGACAAGTGTATATCCGAAAGATTCTTTGACAAGAAAATTAAAGAATTTCATGAGTTAAAAATGGGCTCCCTAGCTATGGAGGCATTCATAAACCGATTCTTAGACTTACTACGCTATGTGCTATACATTAAAGACAAGAAGGTCAAAATACATCAATTCTTGGGAGTGCTACCACCAAAATTTAGAGAGAAGATAGAGTTTGACATGCCCAAAACCCTTGATGTGACCTTACATAAAGCAATATTGTGCTATGAACATGGACAACCAAGGAATGACAACATCAACAGAAACAGAGATAGGTTTAGAACCTTCGTGGACAAACGCAGACCAGGTTTTAAACTTCCACCTTACCGGAAACATAACAACAATTTTTTTCCCAATAGAGGCTTCAACTGACCTCAAGCACAACCAAGTGCACCCCCACTACCTGTCAACAGGCCAGTTTTCAACAAAGGGACAAAAGCTGTCCCACCAACTATTTCTTGTTAGAAATGCCAAGGGCCACAGTACTACAGAGACTGTCCCAACAAAATGGATGGATTTTTACACAACATCCAAGCATAACCTACCGTAGGAGACATGGAAAAGACACCGAGGATTTATGCTTCTCTTGATGGCCGACAGGCAGATCACCTAGCCACCATGGTGGAAATTGAGGGTAAGATCTCTAACACAACCGTTTCAGTTTTAATAGATCCCGGCGGATGCCAAAGTTACATCTCCCCTAAGTTAATGGACACTTGTAAGTTGAACCGAGAGCCTCACAAGAAACCGTTTCTAATACAACTAGCCACCGATACCGAACGAAAGGTCTCCGAGTTAGTTGAAACTTGTGAGATAAGCTTAAACGGTTTTCAAATCAGGCTAGAATTAAACATTCTACCCCTAGGGTTGTATGATGTACTTATCGGCATGGATTGGTTAGAAGCACACCATGTCCTACTAGACTGCTTAAACAAATCCTTACTCTGCAGGGATGACCAAGGGAATCAGAAGACAATTCAAGGTATCCCTAAAAATGTGTCGGTACGATGGATCTCCACCTTACAAGCAAAGAAATGTATCAAAAAAGGTTGCAAACTCTTTGCCGTCAATATCCAAAACATAGAAACTGATAGGGAACAGAAGATCGAAGGCTTCCCAGTCCTTGTAGAGTTCAAAGATGTATTTCCCAAATAAATACCGGTTTTACCACCCAAATGAGACTTAGACTTTTCCATTGAACTAATACCCGGGTCAGTACCAGCTTCTGAAGCCCCATACCGCATGAGCACACCAGAATTGGTGGAGCTCAAGCTTCAGTTACAAGAGTTAATAGACAAAGGGTACATTCAACCAAGTGTGTCCCCTTGGGGTGCACCAATACTCTTTGTCAAGAAGAAAGATGGAACGATGCGGATGTGCATCAATTACTTCCAAATCAACAAGATTACCATTAAGAACCGCTACCCACTACCTAGAATCGAGGACTTGTTTGACCAAGTTGGAGGAGCAAAGATCTTCTCAAAGATTGACTTGCGATCCGAATACCATCAAGTGAGGATCCGTGATGAGGATATCAACAAAACCGCATTCCGAACCCGTTACGGCCACTACGAGTTCGTAGTGATGCCCTTTGGGTTGACAAACTCAATGACCAACTTTATATGCATGATGAACAACATCTTTAGTAAATACCTCGATAAGTTCATTCTAGTCTTTATTGACGACATTTTGATCTACTCCAAGAACGAAGTATAACATGAGGAGCACCTCTAAATTTTTTTACAGATACTAAGGGAACACCAGCTTTACGCGAAGTTTAGTAAGTGAAATTTCTACAAACCCCAGATTCAGTACTTAGGACATATTATTTCCGAGAAGGGAATATCCGTCGACCCCGAAAAGGTCAAAGCTATCGAAGAATGGCCCACACCTACTTGTGTATTTGATATAAGATTGTTTTTAGGATTAGCCGGCTACTGCCGAAAGTTCATTGAGAACTTGTCATGGATTGCATGTCCCATGACCACCTTCCAGAAAAAGGAAAACAAGTTTATCTGGATGGATAAGTGCGAAGAAAGTTTTCAAAAGCTGAAGCATTTATTGATTAGCCCACTGATTCTGCATATTGCGGATCCCAATGGGGACTTCGTCGTTTGCATGGATGCAAGCAAGGAATGACTTGGGGGAGTCCTTATGCAAGACAATATTTCCATATGCTATGAATCGAGTAAATTAAAAGAGCATGAGCAGAACTACCCTACGCATGACCTCGAACTAGCCACCATCTTCCATGCTATGAAGATGTGGCGACATTACCTAATGGGAAAGAAATTCCTACTAATGACTTATAACATGAGTTTGAAATACCTTTTCGACCAACCCAACCTAAATGCCAGGCAGGTCAGGTGGTTAGCCTTCCTTAGTGAATACCATTTCGAACTAAAGAATATAAAAGGAAAGGAAAACAAGATTGCGGATGCCTTGAGCTGTCGAGCACATATGCTTTACGAAGTCACGGTGATTCAAACCGACTCAGAATTACACCACAATATTCTAATGGCTTGTAAGAGTGACTGTTACTACACAGAAGTCCTTGCAAAGATCTAAGAAAACAGATTATTCCAACAACAAAAGGAATACAAAATAGATGAGTCAGGACTACTGTGGTCCAAAGAGAGACTTTACATCCTAGACAGTGGAGACATTAGATTAAACATTCTCACTGAGTTTCACCAAAAACCCTATTCAGGGCACCTCGAATATCAAAAGATGATATCGACAGTCAAAAAGCATTACTTTTGGCCTAAGTTGAAAGATGACATCACCATGTTCATTGCGAAATGTTAGGAGTGCCGACTAGTCAAAGCAGAACACCAACACCCCTCTGGATTACTTCAACCTCTACCCATTCCAGAATGGAAATGGGAGGTAATAAGTATGGACTTCATTACAGGCTTACCCAAGAGTAAGAAACTTAGTGACTCCATCTCTGTAGTGGAAGACAAGTTGTCTAAAGCAGCCCACTTCATGCCGGTAAAATCTACCTACAAAGCAGTTCACATCGCAGAAATATTCTTAAAAGAGATCTTTCGATTGCATGAGATACCCAAGGCAATCATTTCCAATTGAAACACGAAGTTCACTAGTAACTTCTAGAGAGCATTGTTCTCTGGTTTGGAAACCCAGTTACGATTCAGTACTGCGTACCATCCCCAAACTGATGGACAAATAGAACGAGTAAACCAAATCCTCAAGGACATGCTAAGGATGTATGTCATGAACAACCCCACCAAGTGGGAAGATTATTTGCACCTCGTAGAGTTTTCATAGAACAATCGTTATCAAACCTTGGCCAAAATGATTCATTTCAAGGTAATCTACGGCAGGAAATGTAGGACACCCGCGACTTGGGACAGTCTAGTAGATAGACTTATGTTAGGACCCGACCTACTAAAAGACTTGGAACAACTAGTCGCTAGTCTCCAAGGTACAACTGAACTTAAAAGAAGCACAAGACTTCCAAAAGAGTTATGCGGACAAGAAAAGAAAAGACAAAGACTACCAAGTCGGTGAACATGTGATTCTAAAAATAAAGGCAAAACAAAGCTCATTGAGCTTGGGACGTTGCGGGAAACTAGCCCCAAGATTTTGTGGACCTTTTGAAATACTGGCCAAGAAGGGTCCAGTGGCTTATGAGTTAGCCTTACTAGCACATATAAAAGTTCATAATTTTTTTCATGCTTCACTATTAAAGAAATATGTATACGATACTAAACATGTTATTTATTGGTCCTTATTACAAGTGAAGCCCGAAGGGGAGTTCACGCCAGAACCACTCCACATCCTGGACAAGAGAGAGGTGCATCTTAAGAGGAGGACCATTAGTCAGCTGAAAGTGCAATGGAGGCACTTTGTACCAGATGAGGCTACCTGGGAGAATGAGGCGACCATGAAAGAGGCATACCCCGCCTTGTTTCATGAATTCATTCCTAGTCCCTAAAAACACCGGGACGGTGTTGTTTCTAAGTGGGGAGGGACGTAATATCCTAAATTATGGACTAACTACTTTGTTGTTATATTGGGCCACGGCCCCAGAACATATGTCTTCTTTTGAACATTCGGAATGGACCTTAGCACTTATGATTTAGACTTTTATATATTGATATATCGAGCATGGACCTTAACTGACTTGTTTATGTGAGTGAATACTGGACGAGAAGGCCCCAAGGTTTTAAATGATGTTCTTCATCTTTGATATGGGTACAAACCCTAATATATTGAGATGATCTTTTGTTACTTACTGTGCAGAGCTATGACTTTACATGATTTGACTTGTGAGTGTGATTGAGCGTGGACTCAGAAACACACATATAACGTACGTACTGGGCATAAGCCCCGATGTACCTAGAAGAATGTTTATGTACTGGGAGTAAGCCCTGAGGTACATTGAGTGTTGGACCAAAGCCCTGGAGAACTCAAAGCTTGAAAAAAAAATACCGGATCCGAGGCCACTTAAATATTCTAGATGTGCCTCACAACCACATTCTAGCACTAGTGTTGAGCAAAGCCTCTGGAATTGCACTAGTGTAACGCCCATGTGAGAGTGTTGAGTTAAAAGGATCTGAAGAGCACTCAGGGTTACTAGATCTCAAAAGTGTTGAGTCGAGAGAACTCTGAATAGCACTTCTATTTTTCTCATCACATATATTCAAATTGGTTAAATGAATATTCTTCTATCTATCATCAAATACTGCAGAGACTACCATGTTAAATGAGGGAATCCGACATGCAAAGAGAGAGACTAGAGGTGCCTATCCAAGTTTACCAAGACCATCCAAGGAATTGGACCTTGTCCTTAAAAGATAAAAGAGGTATCATGTGAAGACACATGATTTAATAAAATATAATTACTAGTAGTCTTCTATGACTAAAATGTATAAAGGCCTCAAGGCTAATTTTATTATTAAGAGCTTTAATAACAATGTTGTCATTATTTAATTATGAAATATATATTTATTATAGATGGCTTATGCAGTATTTAAATATTACTAAAGATGTGTTAATAGTTAAGTGAAATATTATTATTATTATAATTATTGTTATTATAATTATTATTGAGAGCTTAAGTCAAAATCACTTATAGTTAAACAATTGGAAAAGTCCTAGTTCAAAAGGACTAGATATTTATTAAATAATTTATTTTAAATATTAATTATTTAATTTAAAGAAACTAATTATTTCAACAGTCCTAATTAAAAGACTTCCCTACATAAAGAGGGAAGATCCCAAGTTTGAGGGTATCTATCTTTTTCATCATCTTTCTCTGATGGAAACTAAAGGAAATACGTTTGCTCCAAAAAACTAAACCAGCAGAATCCTAGGTCCTCTATCTCTTTTGCATGTTGGAATCCAGCTCGGGGGGATCCATACAGAACCAGGAATGGTTGTAGGATCATGGCTGGGAGGAACATGGTAGCCCCAAATTTATCCAACTAAGGAAAGCATCCTAATAGGTTAGCTAAATACAACAGGTTCTGCATTAATTATTGTTTAGTGTGCAGGTTTCTATAGGAAGGAATTGAGTGCTCAAGCAACGAGGTATGTAGTAATCATTGTTCCATTTTCCAGTTGTAATAAACCTAGGCTTTTAAAATTAGAATTTATACTACAACATTGTTCTCATTACCAAGATTATCAACTTCGAGGTTCTTCCCAGAACCCAGTGGAGGGTCTAGTAGGTCTAGCCAAGCTAGCCTATGCAAGACAACATCCCAGGAGCAAAACTAGAGTTACTATACTGTTTGAAATACTTACTTTTTACTGCCTGAATCGTATTACAAATTCGTAGTACAAGGATTCCTTATGTTCTCTTTAAATCGTTTATTGTCATTCTCTCTATGCTTGAAAAACATTAAATAATAAGAGTAGCAAAGCATACATTAGATATCTTAGTGACGCTACAAATCAAATAGTGGAAGAGACCACAATAGTATTCTTTATTTCTTTCTATTATTTAAATCTAGGTATACTTCCATATTTTAAAACATCTTTATGATTCTACCAACAGCTAATTCATTACAAAGAGACAAACGCAACATGCATTTCAAGGAGAGATGAATTGCAAACATAGACTCAGGCATTCCATTCCTTTTTCTTAACAACCCACTTTATAAACTTTTGAACCCCAACGATTATCATTCTAGAGATCAAACCCCACCCACGACATTACTTTTTGCCCCTGCTATTAAAATAAATCCTTTAGCGTAGTATTAACCTCGATCCATATCTTTCCTCGAAAAAAGAACATTTAGCAGCTAGGGTTACAAGCAATCCCAGAAACACAGTAGTAAGAAAAGAACCAAAACTCATCGTGTAAATCATTCAGGAACTAAAAATGGAAACATTAATACTACCCACGAATTATTGAAAGTTGTAGCAAAATACAGCATAAATTTCAAGGGTTACTACTTCTCAACACAATAGATACAGGCTCATAAAACTTACACTTAAACATTAAAACCCTGACAGACTCAAGGATTGAATCCCATAATCAAACGATAGGCATCTCCTACTATTCGATTTAAAAGGGCCAGGTTAGGTATCGAACCCCAAGATTATTTCAAAGGCCTAGGTCCCATTAAACAATCTAGACAAGAGGTAGAAGTATAAATTGACATCAACCTTTGAACCGAATATTTCCATACAGAGGAGCAAAACATTTATCTTCAGGATGGAAATACTATCAGCATTTATTTTAGACAAATATAAATTCATACATGAGACCCAGGGTACCAATGCATTCATGCATCGATTGAGTCTCATATCAAAACAAAGCAGTCTATTCCATATTACCATCCATAAAACGAGATCCACCAATAAATACAGAAGAGTGTATTTTATTTCAATAAAAACCCATATTTACATCGGCATGAATATATCAAACACAACCGAGACCAACTCACAAAAATCCACAGCAACATAGAAACCTTCAGAAGCTTCACCCATTGAAACAGTACTACAATGAGTACTTGAAACACCTGGTCAAGCCAAAGGAGACCACTCTAGAGACCTCAACACTTGAGTGAGCTAGAGGCATCATGAGTCTCCCTAATACAAACTTATCAAAACCCTCTCCAAACAACCGAGACAGATATGTGTGAAGGGTTGAAAGAATCCCAAGACTTACCAGTCCAAATGCTTTGTACAGTTTGTATTGTTCCCTTTCTGGTGCACGCAGAGAGTCAGCCATACCTGTCAATGAATGAAAGCAAAAGGAAGTTAGGGTCTGGGCAGTTCAAAACAAAATAGAAGTAACAATAAGGAATTTTAGTGTTAAACCATGGATGTAATTAACTGTAGGATAAACTTCTGCATCGCCTTTGTGTTCTCTAGACCCTACCTTGGCCATGAGCATAGCTGAGGCCAGGCGCAACCACCTAACAAACAGAGCTAAAACCCTCGCAGCCAAAAGACCAAGTGAAACTAGGAGTTGTCAACTTTTGTGTAACCCTCGCTAAGGCCTTAGTCCAACTGGCCAAAGGCCATGTGACTACCATGTGCGACATTAATACCACTAACTACGACGATAGGACCCTTCTGTGAAATTTACAAAACTATATGGTGTGGTCACGTAGGTCAAACACTCTTGGTTTATTAATACAAAAACAAAGATCTCAACCCCTTCATATTGGCACAAAGGGTGGTTCCACCTTTGGAGTTTTGTTACATGGAGGAGTTTCCAACCATATGGCCACCTGCATGGAAGATGACAATAATTATGCATTACCAAAAACGCTAAGTAGGTCCATAGGTTTCACCCATTCACACCTTACCTCTCGGCGATTCTTCCAGAAGTGTCCAGAATAACCCCAAGGTTTCAAGGTGTTACAACTTCCCTCATCAGGTTCATCATGCCTGAGAATTGACAAGTAGACAATTGACATTTTAAACATACATAAAGATCATATAGGAGGAAAAGAGAATACTAGTATTATTTCATGACTGAACTTCACACAATTATACTCATCATAATTATTTCTGCAACAAAAGAAGAATCGATAGAAATTACTTGGTACAAATTTTTCCTGAACTCCTAAATATCGAATGCAAGTACCAATACTTTTCACAGTGCTGAAATTAATTTATAAATATCTTATCTATGATAGGAAAACTAGCAAGAAGAAGAATTTTTTTTTATTTTACTATTTTTAGGGTTATTACACCCTGAGATACAAGCATCGTCTGGTGCTTCCACAGAGCACAGATCTTCAACAAGCGGTCTTCTTTGAACTCCATGCTTCTCCTTTGACAGGGAACTTTGGGTTCCTCAAAAAGTATGAGCACGAATGACTTAAATTATTTTTGCAGGGAATGAAAAGGACAGTTCAACATATTGTGGCTGAATGTGATACCTTCCAGTGTAATAAGGGTGAAACGTTGCTCCTTCCGGGATTGCTAGAACCTTTTCCCATCCCTACACGAATTTGGACACATAATTCTGTTGATTTGATTGAAGGGTTTCCTAAATATGGAGGGAAGACAATAATTTTGGTTGTGGTTGATCACCTCTCCGAATATAGTCATTTTTGTGCTCTCATCCATCCCTATACAGCCTCCTCAGTTGCTCAAATTTTCCTTGACCAGATCCTTCGTCTTCATGGAGTCCCTTCTTCCAATGTCTTGGATCGTGATGCGAATTTCACTAGTCATTTTTGGACAGAACTATTTCTCCACACTGGCACAAAACTGAAGATGAGTTCAGGGTATCACCCACAAACAAATGGTTAGACTAAAATTATAAATAAATGCTTGTAAACTTATCTTCGTTGCATCACCTCTGAACAACAACATCAGTGGAGAAAGTGGATCCCTCTTGTTGAATGCTGTTATAATACCTCTTACCACACTACCTCTAAAATGACTCCATATGAAGCAGTCTATGGTCAGGCACCGCCAATTATTCTTCCATACACCCCCAGCAGTTCACCAGTTCAGGCAGTGGACACAGTCCCTCGAAACGATGATCAGATTCTTTGCATTTTGTGGGACAATCTTCACATGGCAAGAAATCGCATGAAGCAACAAGCTGATCAACACCGTTCTGAGCACACTTTTCAAGCAAGTGATATGTTTTTTCTTCGTCTCAAGCCTTACAAGCAATCCTCCCTAAAGCTCAAAGGGTGTCATAAACTCGCTCCAAATTTCTATGGGCCATATAGGATTCTTCAGAAGATTGGGTCCATTGCTTATAAATTGGAACTTCCTCTTTCCTGCATTAATCCAGTATTTCATGTCTCTTGTCTGAAGAAATATCTTGGCACCAACATCAAAGGACAAACTATTTTACCAGAACTGGATAGTGAAGGATCCATCCTTTTGGATTCATAGGCCGTCCTCAACAGGTGCTCTCGTCAGCTTCACTCTCTCTCTATCACATAGGTCTTAATTCAGTGGCACAAAATGCAACCAGAGGATGCTACATGGGAACCACTCATTCAAATCCAACAACAATTTCCACATCTAAAGCTTTGAGGACAAAGCTTTTTCTAAGGGGGAGGGGATGTTAGGAACCCATGTCAACCCTTCTCTTTACTTAATTAGTATATTTTTGTTGGAGGCATATGATTTGTATTTCATCCCGTAGTATTTGTTGATCCATAGTTTGTGTTATTGTTGTTGGGTGCATATGCTTTGTAAGTCATCCCGTAGTATTTGTTGATCCATAGTTTGTATTGGCCCATGGTTTTGACCCATAGTATTGGCGCCTATAATTAGTATATAAGTGTGTGTTGAGGCCAATGAAGGCATCGTGCAGTTATTTGTATTGAGCTTTCTCAAATGAATTTTCCCCCTCGAAGTGGCCTACAATCAATAAAAATATTCTGTGATCTCATATATTGTCCATTTTATCAATTAATTTTTGCAGGTTCCTCATAGGTTATGAGTCCTTTCTCTTTAGATTTATTCATTTGATCATCCATCACATTCATTCTGACATCCTGATTCCTGATGCTTCGACATCAGATATCCCCTGGTAAAAATAAAAAGTGAGCCCTACTCAGTAAGTTCTTAAGAGCTCCAACATGCTCTAACTCTATCTCCAACATGCATGTGACATCTTCTATTCCTTTATTTTTCCATACGGAATAAGAACTCCTTATTATTTTGACTCCTTGTATTCTTAGTCATTCTCTCATCAAGGATTTCTATAATTTCTTCCTTTGTACCCTCCAGTATCTACTGTTTATAATTAGCAACAAATTCATTATTCACTTCCAAAGTACCTTCTTGGTACACATACAAATATACCACATTTAATGTGGGTGAAATATCTAACTCCATGGGAAATTATAACACATATGCATTATCAAAAGTTCTCTTTAGGACTCTACAAGGTATTATTTTCTTTATCCTTAACTTTTTATACATTCCGCTTGGGAATATCTCCTTCAACAAACGTTCTAAACAAGTTATACAACTTGACCAGAACTTTATACTCAAAATGAGAACTCTAGTCATGAAATGCATATTTTTGCATCAAAATCACCAAAAAACAACCCTGAATCGAAAAGTGATGCTATTTTTGCATATTTTTTCGGGGCTACAATTAAAATCTTTTGGTAACCTTAGGAAGACACCAAGTAGTGCAATACAATAAAAACAATAAAATAGACCCTCGAATTGAAAAGTGATGCTAGCAGTAGTAACACCTTTTTTTTCCTGGGGATAAAATTATAACTTGTTTGATGATGTTACATTAATGACCGATCCCTTTGCAACAAAAATGCCAAAATCAACTTAGTACTAGGAAAAATGTGTGACCAATCGCACCCATTTCCTTTGTTGGGTTACATTGCATGAATTTTTAAACTATAATCTATTTTTTTTTCTTAATCTCTGTCAAAAAGGAAAAAATATATGACATCTTGAAGACAAAAAAACCGAAAATCAAACAAATTTTACCAATTATTTATTTATTTTTTAACTTAAAAATATATAGATTCTGAAAAATAATAAATAAAAAAAATCAACAATGACATAAGATAATTCAGAGCACACTTAATGTTTAAAACAAAAAAAATTAAAAAAACTAACTAGAAGAAAAAGTTTAAAATAAATAAAAAATAAAAAATAATAAAAATATTGTAATAATTAATAAATTTAAATGGTTAACTAAAAATATTTTTTTAAAAGTTTTGAAAAATTATAAAAATTTAACTTAAAAATATTATTTTTTAAGGGGTATTTATAAATTTTTTAAAAAGGTTAAAAAATTAAAATTATTAAAATATGGTTTAGTGGGGAGGTATGTGAGGCACCTGCAACAATTGATTAATAATAATATGCGAAATACCAGAAATGACAGAACTCAGAATCACTTTTATATTGGTCATAGGCCACTTCGAGGGGGCAATCTCCTATGAGCAAGATCAATACAAATAACTTCACGGTGCCTTCATAGGTCTCAACACACACTTATATACTAAGTCTAGGTGCCCATACTATGGGTCAAAACCATGGGCCGCTACAAACTATGGATCAACAATATCACGGGCGACTTACAAAGCATATGTGCCAACAACAATAACAAAAACTATTGATCAACAAATACTACGGGACGACTTACAAAGCATATGTGTCCAACAACAATATACTAACAAAGTAAAGACATGGGTTCCTAACATCCCTTCCCCCTTTAAAAAAATCTTTGTCCTCAAAGCTTTAGATGTGGAAATTGTTGTTGAATCTGAAGGAGTGGTTCCCATGTAGCATCCTCTAGTTGCATGTCATGCCACTGAATTAAGACCTCTGTGATAGAGCGAGAGTGAAGCTGACGAGTGCGCCGATTGAGGATGGCCTCCGGTTCCAAAAGGATGGATCCCTCATTATCCAGTTCGGGTAAAATCGTTTGTCCACTGATGTTGGTGCCAAGAACTTTCTTCAGACACGAGACATGAAAGACTGGATGAATGCAGGAAGAAGGAGGAAGTTCTAATTTATAAGCAACGGACCCAATCTTCTGAAGAATCCGATATGGCCCATAGAACTTTGGAGCAAGCTTATGATGCCCTTTGAGTTTCAATGAGGATTGCTTGTACGGATGGAGACGAAGAAAAACCATATCGCCTACTTGAAAAGTGCACTCAGAACGGTGCTGATCAGCTTGTTGCTTCATGCGATTTCTTTCCATGTGAATATTGTCCCACAAAATGTGAAGAATCTGATCGTGGTTTCGAAGGACCGTGTCAACTTCCTGAACTGGTGAGCTGTTGGGGGTGTATGGAAGAAGAACTGGAGGTGCCTGACCATAGACTGCTTCATATGGGGTCATTTTAGAGGCAGTGTGGTAAGAGGTATTGTACCACCATTCAGTGAGAGGGAGCCATTTTTCCCATTGATGTTGTTGTTCAAAGGTGAAGCAACGAAGATAAGTTTCCAAGCATTTATTGATAATTTCAGTCTGACCATCTGTTTGTGGGTGATACCCTGAAGTCATCTTCAGTTTGGTGCCAGTGTGGAGAAATAGTTCGGTCCAAAAATGACAGGTGAAAGTTGCATCACAATCCGAGACAATGGAAGAAGGGATGCCATGAAGATGAAAGATCCGGTCCAGGAAAATTTGAGCGACTGAGGGGGCTATATAGGGATGGCTGAGAGCACAAAAATGACTATATTTGGAGAGGCGATCAACAACAATGAGAATCACTGTCTTCCCTCCATATTTAGGGAGCCCTTCAATGAAATCCATAGAAATATCTGTCCAAATCCGTGTAGGTATGGGCAAGGGTTCGAGCAATCCTGGAAGGAGTGTTGTTTCACCCTTATTGCACTGGCAGGTATCAGATTTGGCCACCATCTGTTGAATTTTCCTCTTCATTCCCTACCAAAAGAAGTTACGCCATGCCCATTCATATGTTTTGAGGAACCAAGAGGGCCCTACCGATGGAGAAGCATGGAGTTAATAGAAGACAGCTTGTTGAAGATCTATGCTCTGGGGAAGCACCAGACGGCCCTTGTATCTCAGAGAAGCACCATCCCAAGAGTAATGTGGTACAACAGAATGGTTGTTGGTCAAGCGTTGGATGATTTGAGATAAGGAAGAGTCATGGACATAACCCTATTGAACATATTGCAACCAATTTGGAACAGGCATAGAAATAGCTGAAAGAGAACCTTGGGCATCAAATGTGCGAGAAAGAGCATCTGCCACAATATTGTCCTTACCCTTCTTGTAAGTGATCTCATAGTCATAACCCATGAGTTTTCTAACCCATTTCTGTTGTACTGGGGAGGAGACACGCTGTTCCAAGAAATATTTTAGACTCTAGTGATCAGTCTTGATGCAGAAATGATTCCCTAATAGGTATGGTCGCCACTTTTGTACTACATGCAAAATAGCCATCATTTCCTCCTCATAGGTAGATGCAGCTAAATTCTTACCTGAAAGGGCTTTGCTGGTGAATGCAATGGGGTGTTCATCTTGAAGGAGAACAACACCAAGTCCATTGCCGCAAGCATCACTCTCAATAGTGAAGGGCTTGGAAAAATCGGGCATAGCTAGAACAGGTGTAGTACACATAGCTTGTCTTAGTTTGTCAAATGCACACTGAGCAACATGGGTCCATTGAAAAGCATCCTTTTTCAATAGAGCCGTTAATGGAGCTGCAATCTTCCCATAATCCTTGAAAAACTTGTGGTAGTAGCCAATCAACCCCAAAAAACCACGAAGGCTCTTGAGTGCCCGAGGATGTGGCCAATTGTTCATGGCATCGATTTTGGCAGGATCCACGCGAACCCCTTGTGCTGAGATAATGTGCCCGAGATACTCAACTTCCTTCTATCCAAAAACACATTTAGACTGCTTGGTGTGGAGATGATGGTCAGAGAAAAGTTGCACGACAAGATCCAGATGCTAGATATGTTCATCCCATGTTTTACTGTAGATGAGGATATCATCAAAGAATACCAGAATGAATTTCCGCAAGTAGGGTTGAAATATTTTATTCATTAAGGCCTAGAATGTGGAAGGAGCATTAGTGAGGCCAAAGGGCATGACCAAAAACTCATAATGGCCATCATGTGTGCATAAAGCTATTTTAGGGATATCATCCTCATGAACCCGAATTTGATGATACCCAGAACGAAGATCCAACTTGGAGAAAAAGTGAGCCCCGTGAAGCTCATCAAGAAGCTCATGAACAACAGGAATTGGAGACTTATCCTTGATGGTGAGGTGATTAAGTGCTCGGAAGTCAATGCAGAGGCGCCAGGACCCATCTTTTTTGCGGACAAGAATAACTGGAGAAGAAAAGGAACTAGTGCTTGGGCGAATAATACCTTGCTTCAATAAGTCCCGAACGAGCATTTCAATCTCTGTTTTTTGTGAAATGGGTAGCGATAGGGCCTGATGTTGGGAGGAACACTGCTCGGAAGGAGATGATTACGATGGTCTTCTGTCCTGGAAGGTGGCAATCCCACTGTTTCAGCAAAGACACCGGTATATCGATCCAAAATTTGTTGTAGATCCAAAGGAGTAGTGGAGACCGCTGATGGTTGCATCTCAATGGAATGGATCTGAGCGATAACACCATGTTAATTCTTCTTGAGGAGTTTTTCCATGCGATGTGAACTGATGATGCTGAGAGAACCTGGTTGTAATCCTGTCAATGTGTGTTTTTTTCCATTGAGGGAAAACTGCATCCAAAGTTCTGCAAAGTCCCATAAGATAGGGCCAAGTGTGCGTAGCCATTGAGTGCCCAAAACCACATCACATCCACCTAAGGTCAAGGCAAACATGTCAGAGCACAAGGTATAATCTCCCATAGAGATACGCACATTTCGACACTTCCCTTTGCAAGGTAAGGTGCCCCCATTGGCAACCATGACTTCAAAGTTGGAGCAAGGGTGGATAAAACAATCAGCTTGTTTGGAGATCTGAGGGTCAATGAAATTATGAGTGCTACCAAAATCAATGAGTATTGTAAGAGGAAGCTTCTTGAAGTAACCCCTGACCTGCATTGTTTGGGGGGTGGTGATTCCAGCTAAAGCATGGAGAGATATATCTGGCTGGTCATCCTGAGACGGAGGGTCAATAGGCGGTTCCTGAATGTCGACCGGGTCATCCATTGTTTCTGGATCTTCGTCACCAATTTCAGAGGCAGGCGAAGAATCCACATCCAAGAGATAGAGATTTTGTTGAACACATCTATGTCCTCAAGTGAATTTCTCATCACAATTATAGCAAAGCCCCTTTTCCCTGCGTGCTTGCCTCTCTGTTTCAGACAACGCTTGATAGGAGTTGGTCGAGGAGTCTACGGTATAGGTGGTCGTTGAGAACCCATAATTCGGAAGGGAACAAAAGTGGGCTTGGAGCGTTGTTGGGCTGTAATCTTGTCTTCTGCCAACTTAGCCAACCCTAGGGCTTCCATCATTGTGTTGGGACAGAACATTTTGACCTCAGAGCGGATGGTATCCTTTAGACCACTAATAAAACAACTTCGGTAAAAGTCATCAGACAATCCTGTAGTGTGGTTGGCTAGTTTCTCAAATTCAGTTTGATACTCTCTCACAGTGCCAATTTGGTGAAGTTTAATGAGGGCTCCTGTGAAGTCATCAAAAGCACTAGGACCAAATCGTTGCAAAAGGAGCTGGCAAAAGTCTAGCCATTTTGGCTCTGCATGAGCCTTGCTGTACCAATGGTACCATTGAAGAGCTTCCTGTTCCAAATGAAAGGATGCAAGCGAAACTTTTTTGACATCAGAAGTATTATGCAGACTGAAATATTGTTCTGCACGATAGATCCATCCAGTTGGATAAGTACCATTGAAGTGAGGAAAATCAAGCTTTGGACCACGGAAATTGCTGGAAGAAGAGAACCCATTATCTGATGAAGACTCTGACTGTCATTTGTTCCTCATAGTTGAATGTTCAAGATGGAGGCCGAGAAATTTCTCATCCAAATCCTGGAGTTTGGCTTGGATGGCTGCAAGTGCGTCTTCCATGTTTTTTGCTCCTGCACGGGTGACAACCATAGCCAGGAGTTTTTTTTTTTTTTTTTGACTGGGTAGGAAAACAAAAACAGAAACTACTTCAGTAAAGGAAAATCTGGATTTGGGAAAAAATATGAAGGGTAATTGGAGTTTGACTAGGTTTTGGACACTGTCGAATAGACAGGGGGGCAAAAATGAGGATTTCAGAAGCGGGGTGAAAGAATGGGAAAATTTGGCAGAGGGGGACAAAGAAGGAGAATTCAGAAAGGAACTCTGTGGTAAAATTTGAAGGTGATTGGGTGAAATCTGAGGAAGCTATGGCAAACCCTAAAAATAGACAAATGTGGGATTTCGGGCTTTGGGAAGGGGAATTAGGGATAGGGTCATCAGGAAGGAAATATGAAGAATGGGATGATAGGGGTTCCCCAAAAATTTCAAGGGAAATAGAGTTAAAACAAGGGAGATATGGGGAAAAAACTGAAGCGGCTATGTCTTTTTTTTTTTTAGACTGGAGCGGCTACAGCTCGAGAGGGATCTAGAACAGATAAATCTACAACGACTAGATCTGAAACGGCGCAGTAGTGATCGACAATAGTTCAGCTGAAAATAGATATGGACCCCAGGTATGTGCGGCTTCCTAATAGTTCAGGGGTTTCACTCGGCCACCAATGTTGTCTGCCGACTTGCGTATTGGGGCAGTACCCCTCACTCCACGGCTCAGGTAAAACTGATAACCGCTTTTCTACAAACGACAGTTCTTGGTTTACCTCACAGGTGGGAACTAGTCAATCAGGTAGGGGTCGTTGCCCTTTTCACTGGAAGGTCCTCTCAATGGGACAGCTACTTCGGGGTTCCTGTGGTACTCCTCACAATGAGTTTTAGGGCTTATGCCCAAGTACTTCCCACAGTTAAGCAGATAGGGATTATTCCCAAATCCAAACCTGCAACAGATGCGAAAAAAAAATTTGGCAAAAATTTTACCCAGCGAGCCCAAGAAAGGGCTCTGATACCAGATGTGAGGCACCTGCAACAATTGATTAATAAGAATATGCGAAATAGCAGAAATGACAGAACTCAGAATCACTTTTATATTGATCACAGGCCACTTCAAGGGGGCAACCTCCTATGAGCAAGCTCAATACAAATAGCTTCACAGTGCCTTCATAGGTCTCAACACACACTTATATACTAAGTCTAGGCATCCATACTATGGGTCAAAACCATGGTCCGCTACAAACTATGCATCAACAATACCATGGGCAACTTACAAAGCATATGCGCCAACAACAATAACACAAACTATTGATCAACAAATACTACGAGACGACTTACAAAGCATATGCATCCAACAACAATATACTAACAAAGTAAAGACATGGTTTCCTAACAAGGTAGGTTTATTTAAAAGTGAGGGCACATGGTGGGAAGGGAGGGTAGTTAGGGGGTGGGGTCACGTAGCTAGGGAGTGAGGAGGAAGGGGAGAGAAGAGTGAGGGTCACGTGGGAGGGTGGGGGAGTGAGGAAGGAGGGGAATGAAGAGGGAGGGGTAACGTGGGTGGGGATTTAGGTAGGGAAGCAGGTGTGGGAGGAAGGGGGAGGAAGGGGGTTTAGGTGGGGAGGGATGTGTGGAATGGGGCCAGGAGGGTGGTGAGGTGGGGGCTGGAATGGTGGCGCGATTCTTTCTTCGATTGTGATTTTTTTCATCATTGGAATAAAAGCCCCTTATTTGGTTAGAGTTTATCTTTAAAAATTTCAATTGGACTATGATGGGCTAGGGACGGATTTTGATCAGTCATCATAGGAACATATTCCCTCTTGAATTTCAAGAATAATTGAGAGTTTTAGTGTGGTTGCAAGGGGTGGAAATTGTGTAGAAGGTTTGGATGGTGTCTCATGAGAAGAGTTTGGGAACCCAAGTCTTGTTTGAATAATTAGAGAGCACGTTAGTAAAATAATTAAGTCATATTTTGAATTATACTCAATGATTACACAAGATCAAATCCTACATGGATTGATAAAATATAAGAAATTGAAACATGGCACAAATTTGTTGGATCTATCCCCATGCATAGAAAGTGCAACACTACTCAATGCATGTGGTTCCTTCAATCATATATCCCATATATTCTCTGATATACGATGGATTCCATACATCCTCCAACCTAAAAATACTCTTGTTAGGAATTGGAACCAATCTCACAGGGGTAGTACAATAGTAGAGTCTCAGTAAGCCCTAGTATGCTCATAACTACATCCCCTACGGACACCATAGAAACATGATGGTGTACTCATGTAGTTGGGAGGCATTCCTAACATGAACTATGCAGATATATATATATGCTTTCCAAAGTATAGTGGTACCTAGTCATGGTAGGGGAACATGTCCCATGATCAAGTAAATCAATCATAGATATATGGCACAACAACCTCAAGCTTAAAATATATGAATGTAAGTAGTTTTCTAGGAGCCTATCCAGGAAAGATATCAAATGGTGTACCCCTCACATACTTGTATTTCATTGTGGATTTAACCACCTCCCATTTATCCAGACCCAATGCTTGAGATTCCTCTAACATGAATTCTTCTAAATTTCATTGTGTGCTACCTCCATCTAGTAGAGGGCCTACAACTTATCAAAAAAATATAGCATCATCCACATGGATTTTCTAGTGGGACAATCATGTGGAATGGCCCCTCTCTGTGTACACATCCATTGACGTTGATAGGTGATATCATTAAAAATAATTTGTGTGATCTCATCCTCCCAATGGGTAGGAGGTGGATTCATGGGATCAAATCCAATGTAGGTACCTGATAGATAAAAAATAATATCAATCAAAATATGTGTGTAATAAATTAAAGATACCGATAATTAAATATACTAATATTGATACAAATTAAAGATACTGATAACTGAACATGAAATAAATATGCAATTAATGTAACTTCAGGGTGAGGAACCTTATCCCTCTGATTAAAAGAGGAGTGGATATACGGGCCATCGATGGAGGCACCAGCCATGCTACTACAAGATCCATGATCACTAGATGATGTTGTTACATCGTGCCTAGAAGGAGGGGTGCCTATGAAAGTAGAAACACACATTACTAATTACTTGTAAATACAATAATTTACTTATATGAGTCTAAATGAATAAAATAAAAACTATATGTAACTAACACATTCAACTCCTCTCATGATGTGGGGGGTGCCATTGTTATAATGTAATTTTCCACCCTGTGAGCATCAACACTCTTTGGCCTTCAAGATCCATTTTACTGACTCAGACTTACTTTATGTCCTTCAGAACACACTATTTCCCTATTTTTCTTCCTGTATGCTAGCTGTTACATTTTAGCCAACATACCCGCGAGCTGTTCCATTCGCAGGTACTAAGTAAAATGGTAAAAGTCACTAGAAAATTACGTTTTACTCCCAAAACACAGTCTTAGGGTGACCTTTGGCCCTCCATTTTCCCCGAAACGCCTTGATGTGTCCTTTCACTTACCTTTGGAAGGTTATATATTGAGCTCTTATGGCATATAGAAGGGAGGAGAAATAGAGAGCAAGATAACTCCATTGGAGTTTTGCTATATCTTGAGTCTACACTCATTGATCCTTGTTGTTGTGAACCCCTTATGTTCACCTTCCAAACTCCTTTCATAGTTTGAGTTTTCCATTCCATGGAGGATTGAAGTGGTGGAGGCACAAGTGGAGAGACCCAGTTCTTGGTTCAGATTGGTTGCCGACAAGAGGTCGTATCACATTGGACTTCTTGTTATTCATTAATAGAAATACTCATATTCACGTCCATTAATATTGTGAATGTTGTTTATAATACATTGGGTTGCATTTACGTATGATATCATGGACCATTTCTATTGATGATGTTAATGTCTTTCATATATTATATGTGCTTGTTGTATATTGGCTGTCAAGACTAATTTGCAGGTTCAAGTGCATGAATTGAAAGCTTCAACGGGGATCTAAATCGAACGTCTAGATTGAGGTTGGTTATATTATGCATTATCTTAGCATTGTCGTTTATATAGCATAGCATTAGGAATTGAGTTATTGTCTAGTAGTTAGCTGTCTGTTGTTGTCTACCCCAAGCCATAGGAAGTTTTCTTCGTAACAGAAATGGTGACTCCACTAGGGAGAACATCTATTTTTTGGGGATTTTTTGGCATTTGTCCTTATTTAGAGTTGTTGTGTGTCGAGTCTGTGTGTCATTGATTGGCCATTAGGATACACTATAGAAAACAAGATTTTTTGGATCATTGGGCTCTTTGTTTACTCATTTGATTTTCCCTGTATGCGGGTGAGCCTAGTTCTGCCCACATCTACCTGCCTCTGTCTGCATTATAGCCCGCAGGTACTCGAAGTTTTTTCTTCGACAGTAGTGTACAACTCTGGGGATGATTGGTTTATGGCCTTTGGTTGTTGCTGGGTTGGTTGTGAGTGTTCCTGGGTCTTCTTTGGCCTTGTTCCTAACTGTTCCATGACTTGTTCATGACCATAACTCCTCTTTTCTCTTAATTTTGAGCCTTGCTGGTTTTTACCCATTTTTAATTTTGTAGCTCATTACATTAGTTGAGTCTTACTTTTTGGGATTAGCTGAGTTGTCTTAGTGATCTCCTCTGCATTTCTGTAACTAAATAGTGGGAATTTGCTTGCATTTTTAATTTCATTATATTGAAAAATACAAAAACATAGTTTTGCATTTTCCTTTTGCTTGTAAGTGAAAATACAAAAAAAAAAAAATTACTTTTATGTACTGCTTCTTGCATCTCAGTGCTTCTGATTTCATCTAGGATCTGCTTGTGCATTCAAAATATAAAAGAGTTGCATTTTTAGTTTGAAATGGTTGGATTGATTTTCATTCTAGTGGCATTGTTTTTATTGAATAGATGAGTCTAGAGTTTAACGATTTTGCATACTATTGAGTCATATACATCATTAGTTTCAGGACCATATCCTTTGAGTAACCATAGCCATTAAAAAAATGAAACATCGACATTATAGCGATTGCATTGTTGATTATATAATATTCTCTATTAACCATACAAAATTTGTTACATTTTAAATGCATCACAAAAAACTTTACATTTTGCGTTTGAAATTTTTACATTTTGCATTTGAATTTCTTATATTAACTTTTATTTATTGATGGTTTCATTTAATTATAAAGGAAATACATCCTACGACATATCGTCCGTAGAAAGTGCTTCCAGAACAAGTACCAGAGGAACATGGAGCTATGAATAATGGAGAACAAGTTAATGATAATAATGAAGAAGATGATCATACTGATAACATAGTTGAAGATGATGGTACAAATACTTTGATGCATGATTCATTTAATGTTAGAATGGATGATGACGATGATCATGATCATGAAAATGATGATAATTTTGATGATATTCATGATATAACTCTTCTTGAGAAGGCATACGAACCGCTTTATGAGGCTTCCAACAAAAATCTTCTCTCTGTTATATTGTTCATAATGAACTTGAAGGTTATGAATTGTCTTTCAAACATATCAGTCACACAAATGTTAAGGTATGTAATATATATCATCACATAATACATATGATCATCTAATAATTTTATTGTTAATTTATAAGTCAAATTAATATGGATGAAATGTGTTTCATTAATATTATAGTTTCTATATATATTATATTAACAATATTTTTATTTTTATTTGTTGTAGCATGATAGGTGAATATTTGTTACCACCGTCAAATATTTTACTTCGTACATATCGAGATTTACCTACCATCATGAAAGAAATTGGAATGTAGTATGAAGCAATTCATGCATGCCTCGATGGCCATGTTCTATATTATAATCAACATGAATTTGCAACAGAATGTCTGGAATGTCATGTCAGTAGATATCGAACAGATCAAGTAACAAAAAAGGTGCCTCACAAGGTTCTTTGTTATATTCCCATTATTCCACGTTTGTAATGACTATTCACGTGCAAAAACATAGCGCAATTTATGGATTACCATGCACAGAACAAAACTCAAGACAACATTATTCGGATGCCTGTAGATGGGTCTGCTTTTAGAGATATTGAGGAAAAATGGCCTCACTTTAAATAAGAACCTCGTAATCTTAGGATTTCTTTGGAAGCAAATGGTGTCAATCCATTTCAGAGGTAAGATCCATTTACTCGGTGTGGCCTATTTTTGTTATCAACAATAACATTCCTCCATGGTTGTCAATAAAGAGGGAGCACATAATGTTGGCGATGATTATTCTAGGAATATTGTGTCTAAAGCATTTTTTTAATGTAGTGGCATCTCATTTGTCATATTTTGTAGCATAATGCCATATATATATTTATTGTTTTTCTCTTGTGCAATATGGATTATATATCTAAATGGTACGTCTCATAATTTTAATTTTTATATGTTCAAATCAATTAGGTAAGTACCAAGTCAAAGATATCAATGTATATATTGAAGCTCTTATTGATGAGCTACTAAAGTTATGGAATGGCATCACTATGTATGATGTATCTAGAACAATATGACAAAGGAAATTTCAATTCCATGCAATGCTCGTATGGACAATACATGATGCCCCAGGGTTAACCCATGTTTACAGTATGTAATTGTAGGTTCCACTTTATTTGCATTTGATTTTATGAACTAGTTAAAATAATACGCATGCATGTTTTTCTAAATAATAGATGCATTTTGTATATAATTATAATTGACATAGATATTCCATCTCTTTATGTAGGTCTTCAGACAAAGGGGAAATTTGCATGTCGAGTTTGTGGTCATAAGATCAAATATCGTCATTCAAAAAGCTTAGGAAATGAGGTGTTTGATGATTATAGGCACTTCCTCTCTAAGAATCACAGTTATCGAACTACCGCAAAACATATGTTCAATGGAAAGCAAGAGACTGCATTAAAACTGCAAAGAATGATACCTCACCTATGGAAGTTGCAATATAATAGCAATCGTCAAGGTTCGTACGAATCATTGTATATGAAATGTTATATTGTATTTTTTTTAATTGTGTGTTGTTTACTATAATTGACATTGATTTATGTAATTTCTTTATAAACTACTATTCCTGATTGTCGTTCATGTGATCATGAAGGCATTAATGGGCTTCCACGCGAAATGAAAAGTTATCCTAGACAATTTAATAGGTTTCCCTACTATGAGCACCTACAAGTTGCTCATCTGTTTGATACAATGCATATAGGAAAGAATGTGACTAAAACATTATGGTGAATATTGGATGGAAGGAATGACAAATAAAAAATTGTCAAAATTTGCAAAGACATTCAAGATAGAAACCATGCAATGAAAGAAGTCGTTCAATTTCGTAGCAATGGAGAGAAAATTAATATAAACTCACTTCCATGGATGTTAATGGACCAACAAAGTAATGTTGTAAAAGAAGTCATGCGAAAAATTAAATTTCCCACCGGATTTTGTGCGAACATGAAGAATATCATAAAAACGAAAGGTGATTTTGCGGGGGGTGAAAATGCACAATTGACATGTCTTCATGAAGGTAATTATTATGGTATGCATTTAATTATTAATCTTTTTCTATTCCAGTGAATATGGTTGGTATTTTTGTTTGTCTACTCTTTGTTTAACAAATGAAATTATTTGTATATTGTTACAATATGTTCTACCTCTCTCTCTCTCGGACAACTTTGACAACAATGTCAAACAAGTAATATATAATATTGGGAAATACATGAGGTAAGTAGTGATTTTTTGCATGCGCTTAGTGTTTGTTTAATTCATCGTAAAACTTATATTTGATTTTTGTTCTCTAATTCATGTTATGTAATAAAATGTTTTTTTTCTTAAATCTCTTGATTGGGTTGTCATATCACTTGTAGATGGTTGTCATCTAAAGAATTCCATAAAGAAGATATAAAGTATTGGAGGAGAGAAATTCCTCGTCTCATGTGTGAAATGCAGAAGCATCTACCTTCGGCATTTTTCAATGCACATGATCACTACCTCATACACCAAGTTGAGGAGATTGAATTGTGTGGACCTGCACACTCAAGGTCCATGTGGATGGTTGACAGGCACTTGAAATTTATGAAGGTTTTTGTCAGAAAATGAGCTCATGTTGAGGGTTATATGATGGAGGTGTAAAATCTCAAGCACAGTTGAATCTAGCTACTGTGGATTCCTGACTGGTGAAAGATTGCACAACATTTGCAAGAATTAGCATAAAAAATTTAAATGAATGAAGAACAATTACACATGAAATGGTGAATAATGTCAATATTATTAACTGTTCAACCTTAACAAAGGTTAAGAACACCCATATATACAAATCTGGAAGAATTCGAATCCATCTGGAGTGTTCACACTGATCTAGCTTAGAAAAAGCTCAAACCCCCCTAGGTTGACCAAAATATCCCAAACCATCCCAAACTGGTTCGAATCTGCAGTGTGAATGCTGGGAATGACTGGACAGGCCCATGTGACCTCACACATGTGAAGAAACTGGTTGGTTAGAGGTTTGGAGTCTAAAAATGGTCAAAAATATGACAAAACAAGGCAAGATTGTCCACAAAGTGAGCAAATGCGCCCTAGGTAGAAGAGAAGCATGCTGAGTGCATTAAATGACCTGAGGAGGGCGCTCTAGGCATGCTGAGTGCATTAATTGTCCTGGGGAGCGCTCCACAAAGCTGGTTTTACTCAGCACTTGTTCACATTGCTAACCAGTTCATGATAATTTGACCATTTACCAACTAATCAACTTAGGGATGTAATCATTAATCACTTGGGCTAATTAATCATCATTAATAAATGATTAATGTACATAGGTGGAAAAATGTTCTAACACCCCCCCTTAAGCTAGACTTAGTGAAATATCAAAAATTAAGGCCTTGGCAACTAGGCTCAAGTCACCTTTTACATCATAAAATTTATTTGTCCATGTAAAATGAGGAAAGAGGCAAAACCACATGGGAAAAATCCTCCCTCAAGAATGGACATGATACAGAGATGATCAAAAGGTCTTCAACAGGTCTTGTTCTTCACTTGAATGAGTTGAATGAACAACTTCTTGCTGAAATACTTGGTGAAGATGTTGTGGATGTCATGATCATGCACCAATTCTTCAATGTTTTGTAGGAAAAAAACATGTTGGAAGGCTCCTTGAATCTCATCATTTGATGATGGGGGAGCATTATAAGAATGCTTCTTGCTGCATACATACTCTGATATGAATACATGATCAATAATGGAAAAGATATCTCTGCAAAATCCTTCCCAAAGAACATAAAAAATCTCAACAAAATCTGCATTTTGAGGAGCTTCCACATGGCAAATCAAACCATGAATCTTCCTTCCGAACTGATGTAGCACCTTCCCAAATCTGTAATAGAGATCATGTGGCTCTGATATATCAGAATAGGAGCCATATGGAGCAGCAAAAACTAGAGGTATAATGTCTCCATGATCGAATGGTTTTACAGTAAGAGAAGTGTGTGTAACTGGATCACACTGACAGTTGAGCAAACTTGAAGGGTCTGGAGACTTGAGTTTTGAACCATAGGTGGTAAGATCAGGTCCAGACATGTGGAACAGCAGTCCCATGATAGCCAATGACATGGCTGTCCAACCAAGGAATGATATGCAAGACATTAAACCAAGATAGATCAGTGACACAGTTTTGGAAACAATAAAATTGTGAGATTTTCCAACTGTAGAACTTGGGGTTTGTGTGGTCTTTTGGGAATCCGATGGTTGGGGAAATGGTTTGATGGCTGTCATAACCTGTATATCAGCCTGCATATTATCTTCCATATCAGAATATGAAAGATCTGATTGAAGTGGGAAAGAGCTTTCAGAAGGCATGTCAAAAACTAGTGAAAAATTACTAGTATTGGGAGAAAGCTTCGGTGAACTGGATGGAGATTCTTTCAGGGAAGAGACTGATTTTTCTGAATCTGATATATCAGAATGTAAATCAGAAACAGAGATATCAGAAAAATATTTGGCTCTTTCACCCAAATCATAGAGCTTTTTACCTTTGCATGTGGCATAGAGGCAATGATCTTGTTCCAAAGAGAGCTTGGCTTCTTCTCTTCTTGCAAAATCTGGAACATCAATGTTATGTTCTTCAAGTAGCTTGGTTAGAATGTCTATCTTCTTTCTGAAACATGATTTTTCATTGTGAGAACCTCTGCAATAACCACATTTGGGCTTCTCTTTCTTGCTCTTCATCTTCTTGACTTTTGAATCTTCATCACTTGAACTTGAGCTTTCATCACTTGAATGCTTCTTCTCCTTCATCTTCTTCTCTTGAGGTTTCGGCCCCTTTGGTTTTTGCTTGCCTCTTCCATATTTCGAATCTCCAGCTGCAAGAACTTGGTCTTTTTGCTTGATGGAGCCCATCAAGACCAGCTTGTCTTGCTCTTGAGTTAGCATCTCCATTAAGTCAGCCAAAGATGGCATCTTCCAACCTCTAACTGTGAGCCTTGTGGAGTTGAAGGAAGACACAAAAACTGAGTATTCAGAACCCAATTTGGAGAGAATGGACAACACCAACTGTTCTTCTTTCTTTTCTATGCCACATTGTCTGATCTGCAAGACCAAGTTCTTGAACTTGGTGAAGAAGTCCTGGATGGAATCGAAATTCCCTGGGCTCAGTGAGACAAGCTCATTTTCGAGCTGGTGGCCTCTCATCTCATCAGTCTTTCCAAATAGTGTCTCAAGCTTGAGCCACACTTCATTTGGAGTTGCTAGACTTTCTACATGAAACAGGAGGTCTCTCGAAATGCTGAGACAAAGGAGGCCAAATGCCTCATCCATTCTGTTAAAAAACTTGGATTTCTCCACAGCTGAGTTTGGCTCAACCTCAGTGCCCATCGTGATTCTGTAGAGACCCTTAGACCTCAGCAAAATCACCATTTCTGCCTTCCAATCGAAATAGTTGAAGGGTGTGAGCACATTTGGGTGAGATGGCTCCATTCTCCTCTGCTGCAATTCGCACTTGCTGACAATGCTGAACTCCAATACCTGCAAACAACTCTCAAATCACTCTGGAGGGATCTACACTCACAGATTCGAACCCTGTATGGATAGTGGGTGCATTCGGGAGAGCATCACACCTGAGAGGAGCCACTAGATTTCTCCAGTAAGCTCAAGGCAATGGCCTCAGGAATTATGTGGTTTCTCCACTGTTTCTGGCAATCCACTACAACAGTCTGCTGGTTTGAATTCTAGCTCCAAGAGCTCTGATACCATGTAAAATCTCAAGCACAGTTGAATCTAGCTACTGTGGATTCCTCACTGGTGAAAGATTGCACAACATTTGCAAGAATTAGCATAAAAAATTTAAATGAATGAAGAACAATTACACATGAAATGGTGAATAATGTCAATATTATTAACTGTTCAACCTTAACAAAGGTTAAGAACACCCATATATACAAATCTGGAAGAATTCGAATCCATCTGGAGTGTTCACACTGATCTAGCTTAGAAAAAGCTCAAACCCCCCTAGGTTGACCAAAATATCCCAAACCATCCCAAACTGGTTCGAATCTGCAGTGTGAATGCTGGGAATGACTGGACAGGCCCATGTGACCTCACACATGTGAAGAAACTGGTTGGTTAGAGGTTTGGAGTCTAAAAATGGTCAAAAATATGACAAAACAAGGCAAGATTGTCCACAAAGTGAGCAAATGCGCCCTAGGTAGAAGAGAAGCATGCTGAGTGCATTAAATGACCTGAGGAGGGCGCTCTAGGCATGCTGAGTGCATTAATTGTCCTGGGGAGCGCTCCACAAAGCTGGTTTGACTCAGCACTTGTTCACATTGCTAACCAGTTCATGATAATTTGACCATTTACCAACTAATCAACTTAGGGATGTAATCATTAATCACTTGGGCTAATTAATCATCATTAATAAATGATTAATGTACATAGGTGGAAAAATGTTCTAACAGGAGGGATATATGGTATACCAAAACATGTTGCATATTAGTGAATATATTCGTATATTAGTGTCAAAGATCAATTTACATCGCATTTGTGATCCAGACTCTAGTAAATGTTTCGAAGGGGAGTATGCAAAGGGGAAAGGTAGATCGAGGAAGGTAAAAGGTAATAAAACACATTTGACTATTGATTTTTGTGTATATATAACATACATATTCTATTTTTATATTCAATATTTTGCATCCATTTAGAGTGTAATATACTTTATTAAGTGACTATACACTTGTATTGAATTTTAATTTTATTGTCATCAAACAGTTGGTCGAGAGTGGGATGCAATTCATTTATACATCGCAAACAATCTTGACTAGATGAAGGTATGGATTGAACGATGTGAACGATCTGGTCATGGAATATCATGGGAAGGTGTGGCTTCATTTGTTAAAGCTGCACATCGCAATGGAGATACCAATATAACACAAAGGGAAATTGATTTAGCATATGGTTTAAAAGATAAGCAGGTAATCATATTAGTCAACCACACTATTTATTTTTTTTGCAAACATATTGTTGTTGTACAAGCTGATTTTTTTTCCTGTATGGAATTATAAACATCCACTAGTTAATCATAAATATTGGATCATTATGTAATCTTTTCTTGTATGGATTGTTGTAGGTAAACCACCATAAGGCTATGTGGTGGAATGGTTGTAGATATCGCATCAAAAAGTTGGATGAAACGAAGAAAACATCAGATTGTGGGATATCTGCAGTCTTTGAGGTGACCAATGTTTCCTCTCGAAGTGACAGACATCTAGAACTCTCTGAAAATCGATACTATGGGTGTCCGGAAGAAATTCTTTAGTTTGACTTTAACTCCTTGAAGGTATTTCTGTTCATTTTCAAATGGTACAGGTGTCGATTGAATCAACGTGATCCTGATAAAACAATTATTGAACATGATAATGGATTTACCATGGTAAATACAAGGTTGTTTGAGCTAGGAACAGAGCCCTATGTTCTTCCAACCCAATGTGAATAGGTATTTTACTCTGAGGTTCCAGGTAGAGTGGGTTGGTCATTTTCTGTGAGACAAGATACAAGGGGAAGGCCGGTAAAGTATAATGTAGATGAAGGTAATGAAGATGTTCTTGAAGAAGAAGGCGTTGCTGAACATGATCATGATCAACGTGAGTTAGATGATCATGTTCCAGAAGAAGATGTCGAAGAATTAGTTGAATCAGATGATGTATCAAACAATGTACATGAAGATGATATCGATGATGACATGGTGATCGTAACTGACCTCGATGACGATGATGATAAGACCAATCCTTACAATGTTGAATCTGGATCATCAGATGATACAGATGATGACTTAGATGAAGAAGATGATGAAGTCCATTGAAGTGTACAAGGTATGCAGTGATATATCTACTCTATATATTTTGATTTAATATTGCGATATAAATATTAAGTTTTCTTGTCGATACGTATAATAAATTAACTGTTTCTTACTGTTTTTTCCATTTTCTTGTATGTTATAATTAGAAACATTGCTTGTTATAGAGTATGCCAAAAAACACATTTAATTTTTTTGTACATAGATATTTTTGTTGGGTTATGGGGAATTGACAGTGATGTTAGAGGGGGGAGGGGCCATAAGAGCTTCCATCTTCATGTGGTTGGCCCTGTTTAGTAGAGAATATTAAATTATTCTCGAAACAGAGAGAAGCTTAGTAAGGAAATGCATAATTATCATGCTAATTGATGCAAGAGCATCGGGACCTGGGCAGATTAGTTGAAGATGATCGACTGGAAGGGGGCCGACCAGTGGGAGTTCCAACAACAACTGGTGCGGAGAGCAGGTTGACTTGTCGAAGTCAACAAGTTGAGCAGAAGCAGTCGCGGTGCGACCAACTGTGCAACGTAGCAGACGTGAAAATGGGTCGAGAATCGGTAGGAATTAGTCAATAGACAACAAATGGATTAGAACGTCGGGTAGTCAATGAGGGGTCAAACCATGACATGATAGGTTTGGCAGAGCCAAGTGCAGAGGATGAGAAACAAGTCAACAGAGAAGTCGAGATGTGACCGACTGCTATAGTAGGGACAGAAGGATAGAAAGTCAAGGGACTGTACCTGGTAGCCGTTCGTGGTTGCTGACGAAGTTGATACAATTATTGCTAGTTGGTGAAGGGCATGACAGGTGACATCATGGACAGAGGCTCTACAACACGGTTAGGAGTTGACAGTGCAGGTTCGCAGGATGTGGGAGGATCAAAGAACAGGTGGATGCATGTCTCAGGAATTACAGCAATCTTGGGAACAGCAGCAGCAGGGGTAGAAGACGGAAGGAGTCTTTGATCAGCAAAGGAGACGAGAGGGAGAAGACAAAGAAGACTGAGAGGACGGAGCAGAGAGAAGTAGTGAAAGAGTCACACTCCTCGTAGAAGAGAGGTGAGATCGAGAAATAGCTCAGTGTTCAGTGTTGAACTAAGAGAGGGTGAGGTCTACACATAAGGAGAACACACCACAGTTACTTCTAAGTTGTAACAACCGAGGCCGACTGTAGTTAGTTGTTTGTTTACAGTTATTTCGCATTGTAACCGAATTCAGTGAAGTAATATAAAGCCACTTCTGGAATCCTGTTTTACACCTTGTTTGTGTAAGCATTATGGTCTTTGTTGTGTGTATTGTTATGAAAGAAAGTATTCCAGTAAGGTGACTTGTGTCAGTTGGTATCAGAGCCCAAAAGAGAAGTCCGGTTGCGATTGGATGCATGAGAGTTTTCGACGAAGGCTGGAAAATGGCTCATAGAGGCATTAATGTCCGAGGATGAAGGATGCGTGGCACAGCAGCCATCACAGTGGATCATGAGATGTTTGATGAATGCGTCAGAACAATGCTCACTTTGATGAGTGAATTCGCAGTGATCAAAGAAAGCTATAGGCGTGGTTGTATTCCTTATGCGTTAGACCACAGCGACGAGGAAGTCGAGGAAGTGGAAACTTGGGAAGCCATAGAAAAAGAACCAGAAGAAAGACTCATTAAGATTCTGATAGATATGAGAGGTCAGGCGAATATAGACGCGCGTACGTACTCAGGAAGCCTGGACCCAGAATACTTAATCGACTAGTTCATAGAGATGGAAAAATACTTCGACATAGAGCAGATCGAGGACCCTAAGCGGGTGAAGACTGCATGTCTGAGGTTGAAAGGTCATGCCTCGTTGTGGTGGGACAATGTACAGGCTGACAAACTCAAGAAAGGAAAGGAGAAAATCAAGTCTTGGGACAGAATGGTTGCCAAGTTGAAGGGAAAGTTCTTGGCAAATGACTATGTGATTTCCTTGTTCAGGAAGTTAAAGAACTTTTGACAGAAATAAATGACCATGAAAGAATACATGGAGGAGTTCTACCGATTGTCAATTCAGTCAGGACAAATTGATGAAGGAGAAGAGGTTGTCGCTAGATACGTGAATGGATTGAAATATGCTATTCAGGATGAGCTGAGCATCTTGAGATTCAAAGCAGTCAGCGAAGCCTACCAATTAGCGCTGAAGGAAGAAGAGAAACTATCGAGGAAATCGATAGTGACCAGGGGAAGGATGACTGGTCGGGGTGCAAAAACTATCTTCACGGAAGGCCAAAGTAGCGGGTACAGGAGGGAAGGTGTCGAATATAGCCGACACATAGGAGGGACATCGACAGGGAAAACGGAAGAAAACTGATGCGATGGTCTTGAGAACCATGGTCGAGGTGCGTATGGTCAAAGTGGTCCATCCAACAAGAAAGGGACTAACAAACCAGCCATAGTATGTTACAAGTGTCGAGGAAGGGGACACAAGGCATATGAGTGCCTAGAAAACTTACATGCTGCAAAGGAGTCGAAACCCAGATCTCGAAAGGATGAGCAAGTCGACGAGAGGGAAGAACCGACATCTGACAGCAGTGGAGGTGAGAAGAAGGAGAACTGAAATTCGACGGTGCAGATCGGGGAATGGCATTGCAAAACCATAGTGGATGGTGGAAGCACGGAGAATCTTGTGTCGACAGAATTCATTGACAAGATCAGGTTGAAGTGTTGAGAACACCCACACCCCTACAAGATCTCATGGTTGCAGAAAGGACACCATGTCAGGGTGACCAAAAAGTGCTTGATCAGCTTTAGAGTTGAAGGATTGGAGGACAGCGTACTGTGCGATGTAGTTCCCATGGATGCATGCCATCTGTTAGGAAGGCCTTGACAATATGATCAAAAAATGATCTATTATGGTCGAGCCAACACAGCCACAGTGTGGAAGAGTGGTGTGAAGAGGACTCTTAAGCCGAGGCAAGAAGAGATAGCCGATGGTAGGGATGGCGAGAACAATCTTTGGGAAAAGTGAGTGTTGATGAGCACGGTGAAGGAATTCCTTGCGGAAGAGGAGAATCAGTCGGGATGTTTTGCGATCATTCCGAAAGGACCATATGTCGAAGGGACGACCAGGGAGGAGAACATTCCGGTCGATATCGAGGAGTTACTCGAAGAATTTAGGGACATAATGGCTAATGAGAAAGCTAAGGGACTGCCACTGACAAGGAGCATATCCCATCAGATTGACTTGATTCCAGGGTCGAGTCTACCAAACAAAGAACCATATAGGATGAGTCTGACAGAGGGACAAGAACTAAACCGATAGGTCCAAGAGTTGTTGGAAAAAAGATTAATCAGAGCAAGTCTAAGCCCGTGTGCAGTACCAGCGGTATTGACACTAAAGAAGGGTGGGAAATGGAGAATGTGTACCGACTCCAGAGCCATCAATAGGATCACGATCAAATATCGGTTTCCATTGCCAAGGATGGATGACTTGATGGATTTCCTGAGTGGAGCGACATACTTCACAAAAATAGACCTGAAGAGTGGATATCACGAGATTAGGGTCAGAGAGGGAGATGAATGGAAGAGAGCATTCAAAACAAAAGAAGGGTTATACGAGTGGTTAGTCATGCCATTTGGGTTGACTAATGCACCCAACACATTCATGAGATTGATGAATGAAGTGTTGAAACCGTTTCTAGGAAAGTTTGCCGTAGTCTATTTAGACGACATTCTGATTTTCAGTTAGACCAAGGCAAAACACTTGGAACACGTTCGACAAGTATTGCAGAAATTGCAAAAAGATAAGCTGATGGTAAATCTACAAAAGTGTTTCTTCGTGAAGAAGGAATTGGTGTACTTTGGATTTGTAATCTCAGAAAATGGGTTGGTGATGGACCCGGAGAAGGTGAATGCAATAGTGGATTGGCCAGAACTGACAAGTATGACTGGAGTGAGAATTTTCCATGGACTTGCTAGTTTCTACAAGAAGTTCATTCGGGGATTCAGTTGGATTTGTGCACTATTGACAGAATGCATGAGAAAGGGTGAGTTCAAGTGGACGAACGAAGCCCAGAAATCTTTCGATGCGTTGAAGGAAAAGGTCACTGAGAGCCTAGTCTTGGCGCTCCCAGATTTTGACAAAGTTTTCCAGGTCGATTGTGATGCAAGTGGGCAGCAATTGGAGCAGTGTTGAGCTAGAAGGGTCGACGAATTGCATTCTTTAGTGAAAAGATGAATGGAGCGAAGCGAAAGTATTCGGTCTATGACCAGGAATTTTATGCTATTGTTCAAGCATTGAAGAGGTGGAGGCATTATCTATTTCCCAAGGAATTTTTGTTATACACAGATCACCAAGCACTGAGGTATTTGAACACTCAATGGGAATTGGACCAGAGACACATGAAGTGGGTGGAGTTGCTTCAGAGATATAAATTCGTGTTGCAACATAGGTCGCGCAAGTCAAATAAAGTTGCCGATGCATTGAGCAGGAGAGTTGTGCTATTGAGCACGACAACAGTTCAAGCAATGGGGATAGAGTCAATAAAGACAGAGTATGAGACTGACGAGGATTTTGTGAAAGCATGGAAGGCTTGTCGTGAACCTTGGAGTGTCGACAAAACTCCATATTTGAGGTACTTCATCCAAGAAGGTTATCTGTTCAGGGGAAGTCAGTTGTGTATTCCCAGAGGATCAGTAAGGGAGAACCTAATCTAAGAATTTCATAATGGAGGGTTAGTAGGACACTTTTGTATTGACAAGACCAAAGCACTGGTTGAGGAGAAGTATTTTTTACCAAGAATGTTGACAAATGTCGGAAGATGGGTTCGACAATGTCAAGCTTTCCAGTTGGAAAAAGGAAGGAGTCAGAACATGGGGTTGTATACACCATTGCCAGTAACAGATAACCCTTGGGATCATCTTAGCATGGATTTTTTGTTAGGATTACTGAAGACTCAGCAGGGGAGCGACTCAATATTTGTTGTAGTCGATAGATTTTCGAAGATGGCACACTTCATACCATGTAAGAAGACGAGTGATGCCACAGGGATTGTTGTACTATTCTTCAAGGAGATAGTCATATTGCATGGGTTTCCAAAGAGTATCACGTCGGATCAGGATACAAAATTCATGGGGTTTTATGGAGAACCCTATGTAATAAATTGGACACGAAGTTGCAGTTTAGTTCGGTGCATCATCTGCAGACGGACGGATAGAACAAGGTAGTCAAGAGAAGTTTGGGAAACCTTCTGAGATGTCTAGTTGGTGACAAACCCAAGCAGTGGGAAAGTGTTGGCACAGGAAGATTTCATGTATAACAATTCTATGAATAGGTCAACAGGATTGAGCCCATTCCAGATTTTTCAACGAATAAGCCCACACGGAGTGATGGATTTGGTTGAGTTGCCGACAGAGACCAAGAAGAGCGTGGATGCAGAATCGTTCATGGAGCATATGCAGGAAGTCCATGAAAATGTGCGAGAGGCCATAGAGAAGAGTAACGCAGCATATAAGTTGAGGGCCGATAGGAGAAAGATACTACAATCATTCAAGGAAGGGGACTTAGTCTATGCATACTTATGGAAGGAAATATTTTCGACAGGAGCATACAGTAAGCTGAAGCTGAAAAAGATAGGACCATGCAGGATTCTGAAGAAGATTTTGGACAACACTTATGTCTTGGAATTGCCAGAGGACTTGAACATTTCAGCAACATTCAATATCTCAGACCTATACAAATTTGAGGAAGGTTCAAGCAGTAGAGGAAAGGAAGTGACAAACATCGACTTGACAAAGCAGATTCCAGGCCGACATAAAGAGGAGATCATAGAAGTAATTAAAGAACATGAAATAGAGCATACCTGTAGATCATGAATGAAGGAATACTTAGTGCAATAGACAAATGATGAGTTGCAGGAAGCGACGTGGATTTCCGAAGAGGAGTTTAGGATACTGACAGTGGAGTTGAATTCTTTTTCACCTAGGGAGTCTAATGCAGGAGCAGTGGGACCTGGGTAGATTAGTCGAAGATGATCGACTCGAAGGGGCCGACTAGCAGGAGTGCCGATGACCACTGGTGCGGATATCAGGTTGACTTGTCGAAGTCAACAAGTCAAGCAGAAGCAGTCAGGGTGCAACCGAATGGGCAACGCAGTAGATGTGAAAATGGGTTGAGAATCGACAAGAATTAGTCTATAGACGACAAATGGAGTAGAACATTGGGTAGTCGATGAGGGGTCGAACCATTACATGACAGGTTTGGTGGAGCCAAGCACAGAGGATGAGAAACAAGTCGATAGAGAAGTCGAGATGTGACCGGCTACTACAGCAGGGTCGAAAGGACAGAAAGTCAAGGGACTATACCTGGTAGCCATTCAGGGTTGCTAAGGAAGTTAATACATTTATTGCGAGTTGGTGAAGGACATGATAGGTGATATCATGGACAGAGGCTGTACAGCACGGCTAGGAGCTGACAGTGCAGGTTCACAGGATCTGGGAGGATCAGAGAATAGGTGGATGCATGTCTCGAGAATTGCAGCAGTCTAGGGAATAGCAGTAGTAGGTGTAGAAGACAGGAGGAGTCTTTGATGAGCAAAGGATATGAGAGAGAGAAGACAAAGAAGATGGAGAGGACGGAGAAGAAAGAAGTAGTGAAAGAGACACACTCTTCGCAGAAGAGGGTTGAGATCGAGCTATAACTTAGCGTTCAGTGTTGAAGCATGAGAGGGTGAGGTCGACACACAGGGAGAACACACCACAATTACTTCTAATTTGTAATGAACGAGGCTGACTATAGTTAGTTATTTGTTTACAGTTATTCTGCATTGTAATCGAATTCAGTGAAGTAATATAAAGCCACTTCTGGCATTCTATTTTACACCTTGTTTGTGTAAGCATTGTGGTCTATGTCGTGTGTATTGTTAAGCAAGAAAGTATTCCAGTAAGGTGAGTTTTGTCACTAACCCAAATGGCGTTCTTGATCATGACCATCATCTTCATCATGATCGACATCCTCGTTGTATGATATCCAACGCAACTACCTAGAAAGAATAACAGCGTTTGTCGTCGATGGTTTAGCGAGCTCGTCAGATTCTTTTGAAGTTAGAAGTCTAATATCCAGTGCCTATTGCCGTCGATGGTATGGAGAGGTCGTGTGAGAGGGTTTCCAGACTCAAACATAACTGAAACCAACCATTGGAGCATCCAAAACCATACCTGTAGATTAATTAATGTGCTACATGGGGCCAACATTGAGAATTTTTAAATATGTGTTGGCTTGTACTGAAATTTGGCATGGTTCTACTAGATGCATGCATTGACGACGTGGGAGTGTTTCCAGACTCAACCATTGTCATCATCATCATCAGCATCATCATCATCATCATCATCATCATCATCATCATGTTCATCATCATCATCATCATCATCATCATCATTGATGTTGTCGTCGTCAAATTCTTTTTATGTCATACATCTGATATCTGACACCTCTTTCCATCAGTGGTATGGTGAGGTCATCGGATCCATCATCATCAAAGTCATCATCATCATCATCATCATCATCATTGACATTGTCCTCTCCATCACCACCACCATCATCAACATCATCATCATCTTCATCATCATCATCATCATCATCATCATCATATTTATCATCCTCATCATCATCATCATTATCATCCTCATCTTCTTCATCATCATCATCATCCTCATCATCATCCTCACCACCACCACCATCATCATCATCATCATCATCATCATCATCGTCATTGTCATTGACGTTGTCTTCATCATCTACACCACCATCTTCATCGCTATCATCTTCATCATCATTATCTTCATCATAATCATCCTCATCCTCATCTTCATCATCATCATCATCATCATCATCATCATCCTTATCATCATCTTCATCATCATCATCCCCATCATCATCTTCATCCTCATCATCTTCATCCTCATCATCATCATCATCATCTCTATCGTCGTTGTAGGATATCTGACACAGATACCTAGAAAGACTAATGGCATTTAACGTCGGTTGTTTAGCGAGCTTGTCATATTCTTTTGAAGTCAGAAGTCTGATATCCGACACCTCTTTCTCTCAGTGGTATGGTGAGGTTGTCGGATGCATCAAAAACCATACCTATAGATTAATTAATGTGGTATGCCAAGGTCGTCGGTGGTTTGGCGAGTTCGTCGAATCCATCATCATCATCGTCATCATCATCATTGACGTTTTCCTCTCCATCACCATCACCAGCATCAACATCATCATCATCATCATCATCATCATCATCATCATCATCATCATATTTATCATCCTCATCATCATCAACATCATCATCCTCATCTTCTTCATCATCATCATCATCCTCATCATTATCCTCATCATCATCATCATCATCGTCATAGTCATTGGCGTTGTCTTCTTCATCTCCACCACCATCTTCAACATCATCATCTTCATTGTCATCATCTTCATCATCATCATCATCATCATAATCATAATCATCCTAATCGTCATATTCATCATCATCATCATCATCATCATCATCATCATCATCATCTTCATCCTCATCCTCATCATCTTCTTCATCATCATCATTATCATCATCATCGTCATCGTTGTAGGATATCCGACGCAGATACCTGCAAAGACCAATGGAATTTGGAATCGGTGTTTTAGTGAGCTCGCTGGATTCTTTTGAGATCAGAAGTCTGATATCCGACACTTCTTGCCGTCGGTGGTATGGTGAGGTCATTGGATGAATCAAAAACCATACCTATATATTAATTAATGTGGTACCTGGGGCCAATGTTGAAATTTTTTAAATATGTGTTGGCTTGTACTGAAATTTGGCATGGCTCTACTAGACGCATGCATTAACGATGTTGGATTGTTTTCATTATCCTCATCCTCATCATCATTGTCATCATCAAAATAATCATCATCATCATCATCATGGACGTTGTCGTCGTCGAATTCTTTTGAAGTCATAAGTTTGATATCCGATGCCTCTTTCCGTCGGTGGTATGGTGAGGTCGTCAGATCCATCATTATCATCATCGTCATTGTCATCATCATCATCATCATCATGATCATCATTGACGTTGTCCTCTCCATCACCACCATAATCATCAACATCATCATCATCTTCATCATCATCATCATCATCATCATCATCATGGACGTTATCATTGTCGGATTCTTTTGAAGTCATAAGTATGATATCCAACGCCTCTTTCTGTTGATGGTATGGCGAGGTCATTGGATCCATCATCATCATCATCATCATCGTCACCATCATCATCGTCATCATAATCATCATCATCATCATCCTCATCATCATCATCATCTTTATCATCCTCATCCTCATCATCATCATCATCTTCATCATCATCATCTTCATCATCATCATCATCATCATCATCATCATCATCATCGTCATCATCATTGACGTTGTCTTCTTCATCACCACTACCATCTTCAACATAATCATCTTCATCATCATCATCCTCATCATCATCATCTTCATCATCATCATCCTCATCACCATCTTCATCATCATCCCCATCATCATCTTCATCATCATCATCTTCATCATCATCTTCATCCTCATCATCTTCATCCTCATCATCTTCTTTATCATCAACATCATCATCATCATCATCGTTTTTGTAGGATATCTGACGCAAATACCTAGTGTTGGATTTTGAGCATTAATTCAATATGATCTAGGATCTTATCTGAGAGAATAACAAGCACAGTATATCAATCATAGGAGACAATCACAAGAGACAATAGACATAGAGTTTCCTTGGGGAAAACCAAGAAGGGGAAAAACCCCAATAACTTCCTCAGAGATAGATAGAGAAATGATACAAAACCCAAGCATAAGAAATAGACTCGTAGCAGCTTCTCCTCCTCCACTAGTGCGCATCACTCAATGAGAGAGATAGATGAGTAGGTGAATGATCAAATAGAGTGCCTCCCGCACTCTATTTATACTTGACTTGACTTTCCTAATAACCTAATAGGGCTTACTTCTCTAGGAGAGTCTAATAACCCATGGTTACCCTACTCAAGGCCAACCCCACACTTGGTGGTCTAATAACCCATATTGTATAAGTTACGACACTTGCGACACTTTTAAATACAAATGATGACACTTCCGTATAGAGGAATAATAACCTCTTTGTAGGGATACAATATACATATATGAAATACATTCTTAAGTTACATATACATCAACACTCCCTCTTAACTAGGAAGGTATTTCTCGACATGGGTCTTCTAGCACAAGTCTTCTTCTCTGGATCATCAGATCATCGTCATCGTCACTGTTGCTATCTCAATCAATCTCCAATCTACTCGTCATAGGAAGTTCTACAGAGCCAACCCTTTTTCATGCTGGGTGTAGGCCTAGCCTCCATGTAGGTCTTCATCATCTCTGCGAGCAAGCCATCAAGTAGGTACACCTCAAGACTGATTATACTGCCTATGCAAAACCTACAAGATCTTCCAGGATTGATTACACTGCCTTTGCAAAACTTGCAAGAGCATCTCAGGACTGATTATATACCTCTGCAAAACCTGTGTACTCTACTATCACATCATCGTCTTTAGATCACCTCATAGTACACGGAGCAGAACCCAGATGCACATCACACAGCACTTGCACCACCGACATGGGAGAACACATCTATCACCGTTCGGGGAAGGAACCAACACTTACATCACAACCATGGGAGAACACATCTATCACCATGTCGGAAAGGCATATCTAGCCCTTACATCTCACCATGGGAGAACACATCTATCACCATGTGAGAATGGCCGAGCCCTTATATTTCAGGATATGAGAACACATTTGTCACTATCTAAAAATGGCTTAGCCCTTAAATTTCACCATAGGAGAACACATCTATCACTATGTAAAAATGGCTCCAACCCTTACATCTCACCATAGGGGAACACATCTATCAATATGTGAGAATGGCTCCAGCCCTTACATCTCACCATGGGAGAACACATCTATCACCATGTGAGAGAGGCTCATGTGCATATGTGTCTCCGGACTCATCACTTCCCCTTGGAAGGAATCTCAATTTGAAGTACACCAAGTCTCTCTCTGAAGTACTCAAACTTCACTCTGGCCAACGACTTGGTTAACACATCAGCTATCTGCTTGTCCATCGCAACATATAGGAGCTTCACTGCTCCTCTCTGCACCATATGCCTGATATAATGATATTTGATCTCGATGTGCTTGGACCTATCATGAAACACTGGGTTCTCAGACAACTTCACACAACTTTGGTTGTCACAAAAGATACAAGTAGCATCATATGGGAGATCAAATAACTCAGACAACAGCTTCCTAATCCATACTACCTCACAACTAGTCGAACAAGCTGCAACATACTTTGCTTCAGCTATACTTAGTGCCACATAGGACTACTTCCTACTAAACTAAGAGATCATACCATATCCCATACTGAAGCAGCACCGCGAAGTGCTCTTTCGATCAATGGCACTACCTACCCAATCCGAATCAACATAACCCTCCAGGTTAAACTTCTGATTC
This sequence comes from Larix kaempferi, assembly GCA_027924585.1. Classification (NCBI taxonomy): domain Eukaryota; kingdom Viridiplantae; phylum Streptophyta; class Pinopsida; order Pinales; family Pinaceae; genus Larix; species Larix kaempferi. The sequence goes on along the minus strand of BSBM01000940.1, from coordinate 6,088,634 downwards.
ACATCATACTTGAGCCCATAATCAACCGTACTCTTCAAGTACCTCAGAATATGCTTTATAGCAACCAAGTGAACACTTCTCGGATCCATTAGGAACTGTCTCAATGTGTTCACAACAACTTAAATATCAGGTCTCGTGTTCGTTAGGTACATCAAGGACCCAATCATCTGATAATACACCATGACATCAATCGGCTAAGATGAAGCATCACACAGAAGCTTCAGGTTCAATGCCATAGGTGTGGCCATGGCCTTGTAGTCAATCATCCCAAACCTCTTCAGTATCTCTATTGCATACTTCCCTTGTCCAAGGAATATCCGATATGCACTCTACACCACCTCCATGGCTGGAAAGTAGTGCATCATACCCAAGTCCTTCATTTCGAACTCGACAGCAAGCTTCCTCTTCATTTCAGCAATCAATCTAACCTCACCTGTCACAAACAAGTCATCCACATACAATAGTAATATCACTGGATTTCCTTCCTCAACCTTGTAGTAAAGTTTGGAATCCGCTTTACTCTTAGTAAAGCCCGAACTAGATAGGAAGCTATCCATCCTGTCATACCAGGTAAAGGGTGCCTGTTTTAAACCATACAGGGTTTTCTTCAGTTTGAACACATGAGTCCCTCTGTCATGTGTCTCAATTCTGAGTGGCTGATCCACATACACTTCCTCTTAAACTACACCATTCAAGAAGGTTGTCTTTACATCCATCTGGTGTACCTTCCATTTCATCACTGTAGCCAGAGAAAGTACTGATCTAATGGAAGTGTACCTAGCCACAAGCGCAAAGGTTTCTTCATAATCAATCCCTTCTTTCTGGGAGAAGCCATGAGCTACAAACCTTGGTTTATATTTCTCTATGCTACCATATGCAGCATTCTTGATCTTATAGATCCACTTGGAAGTCACCAAAGACTTCCCTTCTAGTCTTGGGACCACATCCCAAACATCATTCTTCATGATCGATTGGTATTCCTCGACCATGGCATCCTTCCATTCTTTCTTTTTCGCTGCTTCTTCATATCTGGAAGGTTCTTTGTTCATGATATCATAGAGTAAGGCAACATAGCTGGTGTGTGATCTTGTCCTTTTCCTTTCTCTGTGTTCCTCTTCTGGAATTCCATACCTTTCTCTATCTTGGATGAGCTCTCTAGCCCATGCTGGTTTCCTCTTGCGAGAGTTCTTCTCATGGGGTTGATCTACAGGTTCTTGTGGATCTTCCATCTCACAATCTTCTTCAGGAACTGCTTCATTCATAGTGGTGTCTTGTGTTCTAGATATTCTGGGTTCTTCATTGTATTCAATAGATGTCTTCCTCGATTTGATGTATGCTAATCCTTTGAGCTTTCACTGTAACCCATGAATATGCCCTTCTTTCCTGAAGTATCTAGCTTTGTCCTCTTTTCCTTTGGAATGTGTGTGTACACTGGACAGCCAAATATTCTGAGATGGCTAACTTCTATCTTCTTTCCAGTGAACACTTCTTCTAGTGTTTTGTTGTCAAGTATCTTATGAGGTGTTCTGTTCTACACATATACAGTTGTCCTTGCTGCTTTTGCCCAAAGGTGCATAGGTAGATCTTGATCATGAAGCATTTCCCTTGTTGCTTCCATAATTGTTCTATTCTTCCTTTTAGTAACCCCATTATTTTTTGGATTGTAAGGAGTGGTCAACTCTCTCTTAATCCCTAAATCACTACATAGCTTCTTGAAGTCTCCTAAAGTAAATTCTCCGCCATTGTCAGATCTAACGATATTGATCTTCATATCAATTTTATTTTCTATCAAGGCCTTGAATTCCTTGAAATTATCAAACACTTGATCTTTGTTCTTCAAGAAGTGAACCCAAGTCTTCATAGAGAAATCATCAATGAAGGAAACATAGTATACATACCCACTCAGAGAAGTGGATGACATCGGACCACATCCATCGGAGTGGATGATTTCCAAGATTCCTTTTTCCTTGCTTTCACTACTGAAATGTCTTCTTTATGTTCTTCCCCTTTGCACATTCTTTGCAAATGCCTTCATGTTTTGTTTGGATTTCAGGAAGACCTTCCACTACTTTGCTTGCAATTGGTATTGCTCTAGAGTGCATGTGTGCAAGCCTTCTATTCCAAAGTTCACTTGGCTCTATTGAGTCATGAACCAAGGCCTGTTCTAGTTGGCCCTTCAGTTTGTATAATCCTCCCTCTTGCTCTCCAATCACCACTACATCATCTATAGTTTTACCCTTTGGCCACATAAGAACTTGGCCATCTATAAATGCAACCCTCATGCCTTTTTCATCCAATGCAGATATGGAGAGAAGGTTCTTCTTGAGACCCAGAACATATAGTACATATTTCATCTTCATAAACTTTCTAGAGTATAGCTTATAGGAGGCTTCACCTCTTCCTTTTATTAAATACTGGTAGTCATCCCCAAGTTTCACCTTGTGGGGCGAATCATGTTCAGATAGGTTCACAAAAGATCCCTTGAATCCTGTCATATGTTTGGAAGACCCACTATCTGTTATAGCTTAAAATGACACTTCTTCGTTCATGACGACACTTGTATCGCTTGGTCACATGACGACACTTCTTGAGATCAAGTTTAGTCAGACAACAGGACACTTGTGGATTGAAGCGTCATTTGGGAAATTAAAAATGGTTGAAATTACCTCACTCTTCGCCCATTTGATGGTTATAACCCTTAGGAACATTTTTCCAGACCAAACCATCTCCTGAAAATCATCAGAAAACCCAATTTTTGGCCATTTTTCTCCAAAAACGCTGGTTTCCTATGTATAGAGTAGGGCATACTAGGATGTGTGCGCGACTCTTATGCCTATAGAGAAGCGCACATCTTGGAAAATATGTAACTCCACTTCAATGAAGTAGCACACACCCTCAAAAATATGCAACTTTGCTTCAATAAAGTAGCGCACACCTTGAGAAATGCATTGGTTTGCAGTAGAAAGAGTAGGGCACTTTCCTAAACTAGTCAAAATATCAGAATGAGTTGGTTTGGAAACCTCCTGATTGGTTATAACTACTTTTCCTCTCCTTCATTGACTATATAAAGAAGGTAGAAGGGCCATGTGAAGGGACCAAGCCTATAACAATGTTATGCTGCAGGAATGGAGACCCTCATCCCCCTCTCTTGTGCCTTAGTTTCAAATAAACCCTAGCACAATTGATTAGAGGCTGGGATCCTTGGAGAACAGAAGTAGGATACCTTCAATCTAGGTTTCCTGAAGTGCCAAGCTTGAAGAAAGGTATAATTTGATGTACTTGCTTCATTCATTAATAAATATCAGACGTTCTTTCCTTTCCAAAGATGACCTATTTATGTGTGTCTTAGATTTGATTACTGTTTGATTATAGTTTGATGTCTTATTATGTCATGGATATCAGTCTTATATATGTAGTCAAATGTATTTGAGAAAGGTATCAAGTTGTTTTGCAGGTGTGGGCATTGCGATACTAGATAGCATTGAAGAACAAGGAAAGGAAAGCTTGGATCAACCTTCTTAATAAGGTACTCACCTTTCTAACCTTAAATATCTTTGCTTATTAGTTGCACTTGCACAACATTTGTAGGTCTATCTTTCATACCTGAAGTTGGTAGTTTCTCCCCTGAACTATAGGTGCATTTTCCTCACAACAGAATGGTGACTCCACTAGGGAAAGCCTAACTGCTTAGGGGTATCCAAGGTCATTTCTTTAGTTTTGTTTGAAGGTATTTGTTCAATTTCTTTATTGGAATCAGTCATTAGGATTTTTTTGACCCTCCTTGGCTCTTACAGACCTTTCCTAGCCCTTTCAGACCCTGGTGGACCCACGTTGGGGGGTTTTAACCCCATTTTTTCAACTTTTCCCACTTGTGCGGTACTGTTGTGAAGAACAATAGCACATTCCCCTATTATGGGCATTGGTATGCCTCATACATAGTAGCGCACACATTTTGGGTTTGGGTTTTTGGGTTGTGGACCCAAATTTGGGGGTTGTGGCTGCATTTTTGGGGTCCTTGATGACCCTAGGTCTGAGTTAAACCACTGTAAGTGGTCTCCTATCCTTGTACTGATCCTATGTTCATGATTTCGACCTCTTTTGATCAATTTGGGCTTGTTTGGAAAGTTTTGGGGCTTGTTGACACAAGTTGGGGGGTTGTGGACTAGTTTGGTGTTTTGTACCCTAATTTGAGTCTGACTGAACCTGCTTGCTCCATTTCCACTGGATTGAAACCTATTGAGTCTACTTGACCCTGTTTGTATCTATTTGAGTGAAATTTATCTTTAGATTGGTTTCTTATCCTCCATTATGCTTTTAGTTTTCTTTTTGTAGTGAAAGCTCAAGTGTCTTTGTTGTTGTTTAGGACCTTGACTGCAATGTTTATGTGCAGACCTAACTTTACCAAATCATACTTCTTTGTAGGTCATTTGCTTTGTTTGGGTCTAAAAGTAGCTTTCGTACACTTTTCCCAATGGTTGGCATGCTTACATCAATAAGAATTTGAAAGTCGTATTGGTAGCTTTTACTGTTTCAATCACGAAACCTAAAAGTTCTTTGCTTTTGCTTTGACAGTAGGTTACTTTCAATTTCAGTTTTGTTTCTCACCTTTTGAAAAGCATAAAAATTTTGATTTATTTTTTGAGTAGAGTACCTTGTAAGTGTCTTAAAGGATTTAAGAGTGCTTTGCATCAAAAAGAAGAAGTTTTGTTTTGCATACTGATTTGTTTGAGTAGCTGCATTCCTACGTTTTGAGTTTAATTTTGTACATTTAGACTTTATTTTTATCTTTTTTGCATTCGAAAAGACTAAAAATTGCATTTGCATATGCATTCTAGATCGCATATTTAAGACTTGCATTGAAAAGAAAAGATTTTTTTAGTGGTAAGCATTTCATTTCAGTATTCTATCTCTGTTATAACCACTCTCACACACCCACTACCTTTTTGAGTAAGCAAGTAACCTTTAAAATGAACCCTAATAAAATGTACTAGTAACATTTCTTGTCTAGGTTACACTTTTCACTAACTATTCTTGGTTAGGATCGTGGGTTTAAAACACCTTAAACCACCCAAGATCACACATTACGCAAAAATCGTAGTTCGACTATCACAGGTAAACCCACCTCATTCAAAGATTGCCTGGGATCTATGCAGTAGGTCTTGTGAGATCATATTGTTTGGAATAAACCTCCTAATTTCTGTTTCGAGAATATACCAGGATTGGATCGTGTTTGTGGACTCTTTTAAGTTTTGGGCTCAGTTACCCTTCCCACGCCTTTTGATTCGAACAAAGACTGTTCCCCCAGGAGTTTTCGGTGTGGTGGTATCCTTAGTATCTGACCATAGGATCATACACAGGTGACGGCGAAGGGTTATATCTACTGTACCTAGGACAGACATGGGAGGAAATCCCTTGCAGGTCTTTGGGAGGGCGGTTGGGTGATTCCAGCGCTTCCACCCTTAGTCATTGTGTTGTGGACCCCGAGTAACTATTATTCATCCTTCGTTGATCTGTTATGGGCCCTCATCATCCCAAACTCTTCTCCGGAAGGCATCTATTTGCTTGGTTTGATTTACCTAGGACCTTTTTTAGTGGTGCGGTCTTTGGGCTACTTGTCTTAGTTTTTCTTAGAGAAATTCTTGCTCATTTTAGCAGGAAACTATGTCTAGCATTCCGGCAAGTGCCAATCAACGTACCCCTGTTTTGGGGGATCCTTGTGTTGTTCCATTCATTGGAAACATTGGTACTCCCTGAATGGCTACTCTGAATTTTCCTGTATTAACTATAGGGCTGTCGGTTTGGTTGTTCTCCACTCCGAATGCCTTGCATGCTCCTGATGCTTCTTTTGTAATCACCTCAAATCAAGAGCATTAGAACCCTGTGCCTTCTTTTCCAGTAACATCTTCTCCTCCTCTTTCTATCTCATGTGGCGAAAGTAGCAATACTAGTAACCAGCAGTCTAGAAGGAATAGACAGAGGAAGAATAGGAAGAAGATGCCAAAACAAGGAGGCAGCAACCCAACCACTACAAGTCATGCTGGGGGAAAGCACTCTACCTCTACAAATCATGCAGGGGGAACCTACCCAGCCTCTGGAGGTCATGCTGGGAGAAAAATTTCAGTCACTGAAAATCACACTGCAAGTTTGTCTTCAACCACTGTCAGTCATGTTGGGGACACGCCATTGATCACTGCTAGTCATATTAACGACAAGTCATCAGTTACTGTGAGTCATACTGGAGACACCAGATCAGCCACTGCAAGTCATGCTGAGGGAGTTGACATTGTCGACAAACCCAATAAGCAAAAGTGTAAGTTCCCTTGCAAGTTTTGTGAGGGAGACCACCTTACTTACTTGTGCCCTGTACTTCCAGAAGTGCAAAAAGTGTGGTCCTTAGTTCAAAAGTCTTCTCCTTCTAAGCAACCAGCCACTGCAAGTCATGCTGGGGGAAAGTTGTCATCCAATGCTAGTCATGCTGAGAATACTGACATTGTAAAGGAGTCTCAACCTATAGGACAGAAACCAAAGTTCCCTTGTAAACTTTGTAAGGGAGATCACCTTAGTCACCGATGCCTTGCCATTCCAGAAGCACGAAGAGTGTGGTCCATGTCTGAAGGAACCTTTGTTCCTAAGTGTTCTATAGATTCCCTACAATCAGATCAACCTTTGGTTGATAAAGTGGTTGAACCAATGCAATATTTGGTTGACCCGACTCTTCGTTCAGAGAATGAAGTGATCGAATCGATGCAATCTTCGACCGATCCCACCAGTCCTTTGGAGACTAATGCACCTATCCCTGAAGTATTCTGCATTACCAGTTTGGATGTTCCTAAAAAAGGGGTTACTTCATCTGTGCCATGTGAACCCCTACCAAGCCCTAGGATCGTTTCCTTTGATTGGAATAGTCTAGCCGAACCTCATCTTCCTTCTTCGACACCTTTCCAGATAAAGGTTGATATCGGGAACCATACGGTTGATCGATGCATTATAGATGAAGGAGCTTCTATTCGTATCTTATCCGCTGATGCTTGGAGAGATTTGGGTTTCCCTAATGTTATGCTAGCTGTTAATTGGACATTAACTTCGATAAAAGACCTAGTGAACCGTTCGGATTCCTCCGTTAGGCACCTGTTACTTTGGGTGGAAAAACAATCTTAGCTGATTTTATGGTTTTAAAGGACCCTGTGGACTTTGATATGATCCTCGAGCATGATTACGTTTATGCTATGCATGCTGTGGTATCTATGCTCTTTCGTGTGATGCATTTTCCTCATAATGAAAGCATCATCACTATCGACCAGCTTGCATTCGTTGATTCTCCTTATTACCCAACTGTAGACCAGTCTGATCCTTCGTCATTAGGCACTACTATGTCACATGGGACTTATGTGGCATATTGTTCCTTGAGTTCAATTGCTACTGAGAAGAAGTCTCTGAGTTCATGCTTACCTTCTCGGGACTTAGTCCCAGCTTTTGACCAAGTGACACCTCCATCTGAATGTTTAGATATGTGTTCTATCTGGGACAATATACTTCCTTCTGATGAAGTTTTCCTAGAGTCCATAATACAGTATGCCATTAATTTGGATGTTGATCCAGTCGCAATTATGTCTAGCCCCAGTTTGACCTTAAATTCTGATCTTCCTACTATTGAGTCTTTGGGCTCTCCTATAGATCCGCAAATCGGTGTTCCTGCTGATTTTGATTCTTCTTCTAGAATTTTCAACTCCCGTGATGATGAATTTGTTTCCGTAGATTCCATCATGTCCTTCAACTTTGATCTTCATCCTGAAGTCGATCTTGTTGATTGTAAGTCCTCGGGCTTGGGTACCATAGAGTCTTCATTTGAAAACTCTGCCTTGTTTATGCCTGTTGTTGATGATAGTGAAGTTGAAAGTATTTCTACCACAGTGACTTGTATCGGCTCTTTCTTTACATATGTTTTAGATATGATCCTGGGACTAATGTTTCTCGGAGATAAGATTCTTAGCTAGATTTATACTTGCTTACTAGTCCTTTTCGACACCTTGTGCGACCATGTCAAGTATATTCAGAATCTTGCATATAGGTTTAGGCTTCCCCACTGTTATGTTGCATTTGAACCCTTTTCTATCTGAATTCTCCATAGGGTCGAACCTTTTGGATATTGGTGTGTTAGCCATCTCTTTATGCATTGTGCACGAGTCCAACAGCAGAGCCTACCTAACATGGGTCACCTTAGTCAGCACCCTTATGCCATTCTGGTGCCCATGCTGAGTTTTTCTCATAGGCTTGGGAGCCTTTTTAGATTTACCATGACTTTGAGAAGAAGCCTCATATATTTCTGGTCATCCCTGATAAGGCTCCTATCTTTTTTTTTAAGTTGCATATGCATCAGTTATGATCCCGCTTCCGCTAATGAGCCCGTTGCCGGCTTCCACGCTTTTAGTTCGTTATATAAGCCTCCATCTCTGATCTCATTTCCAGTAAGCCCTATATCATTTTGCCTTCACAATTTGACACCTTTTACCTGGAGGAGACACACCCTAAGTGTCCTTATCTTGATCATGTTCCTTGCATTAGGAATAGCTTTGTTCCATGCGCTTGGAGCTAGTTTTGCATGTCCCTGACTCTCGTCTCCTCCCATTTCGAGCGTTTTTTCACCTTTTCTTCGAGCTCATTAAAAATAGTAAGTAAGTTTCGAGCATTCTTCCACCTTTACTTCGAGCTCGTTAAAAACAGTAAGTAGGTTACAAGCAGTCTTCCACCTTTCCTTCGAGCTCGTTAAAAACAGTAAGGAGGCTATGAGCATTTCTTTCATCTTCACTTCGAGCTCATTAAAAACAGTAAGGAAGTTGTGAGTATTTTTCTGTATCTCCTTTGAGCTCGTTAAAAACAGTAAGGAGGTAATGAGTTTACTTTTCCGGACTCGTTAAACCTTTACGGAAAAGATGCCTATGAAGTTCTTTTAAGCCCTTTTCAGACTCCTTAAATAGGAAAAGTTTGCCGAGCATAGTTGTCTTTTCGGGCTCGTTAAAATAACTGAACTGACATCCACTTAGGTATAGAATTACCCCTTTTCTGGGCCTTGGTGGATCATTTATGGAAAAGGTATACTCTAGGTATACTCTGGTATGCGCTAGAAGAGTTCTTCTTCCATTATTTTACACTTTTTCGAGGAAGGAAACTAACTTTACGAAAAAGGACCTTTGGAGTAGTCTTTAGGGTTTTCAGACTCTCGAAATGTGAAAACACCAAGCGATCATTCACCTACTCGGGATCGATGTGAAATCCACGAGATGGTTGATAGAGGGTTGTTTAAGTTTTTCAACTCTATAAGCAAGAAAACAGCACCGAGCACAGACCAATCCGGGCTCGATATAAAATCCACGGATAGGTGTATGGAGTTTTCTTCTAGGTTTTTCAGACTCCTTAAATATGAAAATACCATCGAGCATGCTTTAGTTCTTTGTCAAGCTCATTACAAAATGAAAAAGGAAAGGGAAGGGAAGAATGTTAAAATATATTTTAATATGATGGCAGCAAGTCAACTATCTCCTTGAACAAAGCACTTGTTTTGAGTCTATCAAACAAGTTGGGCTCTAGTGTTGGCCTTAGGATAAACAGATCTCAGAGTTCTTACTCCTCCATTTGGTTAGTCTTCCAATCATATGGAGAATCTGTTAATGTCTCCTACATTGCAGATTTGCATCATGGTCTCTTTGTGTTCAAAGCTGCCTAAGTCACTCTTGTGTCGTGCTCACTATTCAAGGATATAAGCTATGTCGGCCATTCTGCAGTTTCTTTGACCTTATGCATCGGCCATTCCTTGGTGTTAGTATGTTTCATCATGTGTTCAGACCTACTCCGAATCAGATCATACCTATTGAGTGTCCCTCATGTTGGATGATGGAGGATGCATTAAGGCCTCCCTTCCAATGTACTTCTTCCCATCGACTTCAACTTATTGTGCTCTGGGAATGAATTTTAGAGTTTCGGTTAGTACCTTGGGGATTGTAGTCATTAGTGGAAGTTTCCCTCGCTATTGGATAGATGGGAATACATCAATGTCTCCTATCCAATGGATTCTTCAAGTGTTCGACGGCAAGACCATTTATTCGCACTTTCTTGAATGTACTAGGTACCTTGGGTTCCATTTTCATTATTGGTGGACACCCTCGCATTTGTTAATGGTATACATCAATGACCGGTAATCAAACGATTCCTCCCATGTCCGACATCAACTCATTTATTTGCATGGATAGGTTTGTACCTTGGATTGTTTTTGGATGAAGACCTTGGGCTCCTCGATGGCATCACCTTATTTATGTTATTGCCCAAGTTGCTCAAGACTGAGCCACAGTCTTTTTGGCTCTTGATGAGACATAGATCCAACTTATTCTTTATGGCTATGTTCTCCAGTTTTGACATAGATCCACCTTGTATTTATGTGGCTATGTTTACACTTATGTTCCTCATGGATCCACGCTTGTATTTTAGTGGCCATGATATATGCATCATTATTTGGATCATTATTGTATCCTCTTGGAGGTCATGTTCCACTATTTAAACATGGAAAGTTACCCCAAGGATAAGTTTGTCTGACATTGCCTTTGCTTTCAGGTACTTCATTTCAGCCTATGATTCTTGGTTTCTCCGATTCCTCCATGATTCAACTCTTTGTTATTTATAATGTATTTCGGCCATCGCTTCCCTCACTCCCTCTGACCTCATACATTAGGGGGCATCTGTTATAGCTTAAAATGACACTTCTCCATCTGTGACGACACTTGTATCACTTGGTCGCATGACGACACTTCTTGAGATCAAGTTTAGTCACACAACATGACACTTGTGGATTGAAGTGTCATTTGAGACATTAAAAATGGTTGAAATTTCCTTACTCTTGGCCCATTTGATGTTTATAACCCTTAGGAACATTTTTCTAGAGCAAACCATCTCCTGAAAATCATCAGAAAACCCTGTTTTTGGCCATTTTTCTCCAAAAACGCTGGTTTCCTATGCATAAAGTAGGGCATACTAGGATGTGTGCACGACTCTTATGCCTATAGAGTAGCGTACACCTTGGAAAATATGCAACTCCACTTCAATAAAGTAGCGCACACCCTCAGAAATATGCAACTCTACTTCAATGAAGTAGCACACAGCTTGAGAAATGCGCTGGTTTGTAGTAGGAAGAGTAGGGCAATTTCCTGAACTAGTCAAAATTTCGAAATGAGTTGGTTTGGAAACCTCCTGATCGGTTATAACTACTTTTCCTCTCCTTCATTGACTATATAACGAAGGTATAAGGGCCATGTGAAGGGACCAAGCCTATAATAATGTTATGCTGGAGGAATGGAGACCCTCATCCCCCTCTTTGGTGCCTCAGTTTCTGATAAACCATAACATAGCTGATTAGAGGCTAGGATCCTTGGAGAACAGAAGCAGGAGACCTTGAATCTAGGTTTCGTGAAGTTCCAAGCTTGAAGGAAGGTATAATTTGATGTACTTGCTTCATTCATTAATAAATATCAGACTTTCTTTCCTTTCCAAAGATGACCTATTTATGTGTGTCTTAGATTTGATTACCATTTGATTATAGTTTGATGTCTTATTATGTCAGGGATATTATTCTTATATGTGTGGTCAAATGTATTTGAGAAAGGTATCAAGTTGTTTTGCAGGTGCGGGCATTGCGATACTGGATAGCATTGAAGAGCAAGGAAAGGAATGCTTGGATCAAACTTCTTAATAAAGTAATCACCTTTCTAACCTAATTATCTTTGCTTACTAGTTACACTTGCAGAACATTTGTAGGTCTATCTTTCATACCTGAAGTTGGTCGTTTCTCCCCTGAACTATAGGTGCATTTTCCTCAACACTATGTATAAGCCAATCATTGCTTCCATGATCAATTGTACCAGTGAGGGCAGAAATCAAAACATACTCTTCATCACTTGAAGAATCTTCACTTTCTTCCCTAGCCTTGTTTTATATTGTCCTCTGCAGTGTGAGCATGATGTTTTCTTTTGATGTTCTTCTTCTTCTTATGAGAACCATCTTTATTATTTCTGGGACAATCCCTGGAGTAGTGTCCCTTCTCATCACATGTAAAGCATCAGGAATTTGAAATGTCTCTTTGAGATATGAAGTTACCCCTTTGATTTTTATGGTGGTTCCTTTCTTTCTTACTGTGGTGATGCCCTTTCTTATCATCATATTTCTTGGAGTGTGCTATGAGGGCTTGGTGTTTGTTCCCCATTTTCTCTTCTCGAGTTGTAATTCGAGCTTCTTCTTGTGAGCATTCTTCCCACATCCTACTGAATGCAATAAGTTTCCTCCTAGCACAAATTAATTGGATGAAGGAATCACATGACCTAGGAAGGCCATTAAGAGTGGTCATTACCACTTCTCCATTCTCTATATCCTCTCCCATAGCTTCAAGTTGTTCTTTTATCTAGGAGACCCTTCAGAAATAAGACTGCATGGTTTTTGAATTCTGGATCTTGATATTTTTCAATTGATTTCTCAAGGTCATCTTTCGATTTATGTTCTTCCCTTCAAATAGCTTCCAGCCATGCTCTCGGATTTCAGAAATTCCATTTTTTACAGAAACCATAATTTTTAGGTCAAAAAATGAAAGTGCTCAGAATTGAATTTTATTTCAATAGAAAGATGTGCCCTTGCAACGAGAGTCAATGTAGCCTCCTACCTTTGAATATCTGTGGAGAGAAACCCAAAAAACAAGAAGCCCTAGCTTCCGCAACTGTATAGTGTCTTCTTCTCAGGTTAGCTCTGATACCATGTTAGATTTTGAGCATTAATTCAATATCATCTAGGAACTTATCTGAGAGATTAAAAACCATAGTATATCGATCACAAGAGACAATAGACACAGAGTTTCCTTGGGGAAGACCAATAAGGTGAAAAACCCCAATAACATCCTCAGAGATAGATAGAGCAATGTCACAAAACCCAAGCATAAGAGATAGACTCCTAGCAGCTTCTCGTCCTCCACTAGTGCGCATCACTCAATGAGATAGATAGATGAGTAAGTGAATGATCAAATAAAATGCCTCTCGCACTCTATTTATACTTGACTTGACTTTCCTAATAACCTAACAGGGCCGAATTCTCTAGGAGAGTCTAATAACCCATGGTAACCCTACTCAGGGCCAAGCCCACACTTGGTGGTCTAATAACCCATCTTGTATAAGTTACGACACTTGCGACACTTATAAATAAAAATGACCACACTTTCGTATAGAGGAATAATAACCTCTTTGTAGGGATACAATATTCATATATGAAATACATTCCGAAATTACATATACATCAACACCTAGAAAGACCAACGATGTTTGGCATTGGTGGTTTGAATATTCCAGCCAAGCTCAGCCAACACTGATATTGTTCTTATGGTGTCATCCTTGCTACAGGTACAAAGGTGTCACTTATATCTTGTTGCCCAATTTCTTTCTAGAAATTTCAACATTTCCTATGTTTGATTCTATTTAATGGAATACTATCTCTACCCCAACCACTAGTTGCCATTTGATCTTCTTTGTTACCTCCGCTTGTGTTTGCAGCAGAAGAAAATTCATTAGAGAATATCCAGTTTTAAAATTCCAAAATTGCATGTAGATATGATCTATGTTTGTATCTGTTGCATGTCAAGTTTTGTTGTGAACCCTCCATTGAACTTAACATGTTTGTTGATTATAAGCTTGCACTCCTGAACATCCAAAGCAACTTGTAGGAATACCTCTTGAATTATGCAACTATATGTGACACTCTAGTTTGGATTTCAAAACTTTTAGAGAGTACTATTGATTGTGGAATCAAGATCTATATCCATTAGATTGTTTTTATCGAACATTACTTTACTGAATAACTTCAATTAGTGACAATAATCTAAGAACACTGAGTTAATTAAACCCCAAGAGTTATCTCAATCAATTGAATGATCTGCCCAAAGTATGTTGTTGATCGCTGATGGGGAGGCCATAGGTCACATGTTCAAATTTAGCCAAGTCCATCAAGGTTACTAGCCACCTCCATTTAGGAATTCCAAGGAAGAAGGGGGAATACAATGAGATTTTCCTTGAAAAATCACAAAGTGTCTTTATAAAAAAAAAAAAAAAAAACATTCATAGCAAAAGAATAGGAAAGGAAGTAAATTACTTAATTTTCTTGTGATATATGAAAAGGCAGTAGAAGACCTCATACATAGTGATAATCCCTTTCGTCATCTTTGAATGCCTAACCTTTGTCTTAATGACGATCTCTTAGCAGTACATGACCACTATTCCAAAGCCAAGAAGATAAGATAAAATGAAACAATATGCATATTATACACACATTAAATCCATACTTAACTAAGCTTAAATACATGCCCCTTAGAGAGACATTAAAAGATCATGTTTTCTACATGAGCTAAACTGACCAAAATAGTTAAGGATGTAAAGAAGAAATTTACCAAAATGATATTTTATTTTCAAAAAAATGCTTCAATATTTATGTAGTTACATTCATATCATAGACCTCTAAATCACATGTCATTCTTTCATAGTAGAATCTTCGATATTTTTTATATTATTGATTATGACCAAAATCACAAGCATAAAATCATTTATATTTATAGGTGTTACATATTTTTCCTTTATCGGTGACATTGAGAGGATATTGATAATACTTTAAACTTGCATATTTTGACATTAATCATATACTTGATTAGATACTTGAATACTATCTATGATACTTATAAATTTTTTGTATCATAAGAAATGTTTTCCTTATATTTCACTTAATTCTTAATGCATTTTTAATTTTCAATAAGGATTTTTTTTATAAAAAAACATTTCATTTTCTTGCTCATCCATTATTTATACAACAAGGTTATAAGATCAAGATTGTGACTTGAGATTGTAAAAAGGATTACATATGTGATTAATACATTACCTATGTTTAGGACCAATATATTCCGGAGCTCAAGACCAAGATATTTTTTTTTGAAATAGAATGTTTAACCTATATCTCCAAATGAACTCTTGACACAATTTTGACCTAACTAATAGAATTCATGTAATAAATTTTGACTATGCAATCATTTTTTGACAACATTTGTAATGTCCATTCTTAACATTGTTTTCAACCTAAAATTATGTCATCATCAACACACAAAAATTGACTTCTATTATGATGGGTATTTAGACCACAATTATATCTAATTTGTTAATGTAAACTTATCAACAAATTTGAAAAGTGCTTCTAAGTGACCCTTAGAAAAATATTATTATCTCCATGGAGTTGTGGAACTTTATAAATTCATTTTTTGGGGAATGAATGCAGATGGAATTATATAGAATTAATATATAATGCAATTACATTTACAATAAAATTAATATCCAATACAATAAAATTTAGACTATACCAATAAAAACAAATTAAAAAAAACAAATAAACATTATATATAATATATATAACAAATAAAAAAACCCATATGCATTTCTTAAAATAAACCCATACACCCTGAGCAACACCATTTCAATTTGGACCTGTTATCATTTTTCTATCGATTTGGAGTAGAGATTGACCTGTTCTCCACCTGCTCTCGACCTTCTCTTGACTTGAGGCATTTTGCGATTTTGACAGGGCAGAGGGAGTGAACCGATGCGCAAACAGTGGGAGAGGTCGTTTGGACTAGTGGATAGTTGAATTTTTTGGGTGTGGTTTCGATTAGTGGATAGTGGGAGAGGTGGTTTGCAACTGCGGCAAGGGAGAGGTAGTGACCCAACAAGCAAGCAGTGGGAGTGACCCGATGAGAAAGCAGTGGGAGAGGCGGTTTGCAATTGCAGAAGGGGAGAGGGAGTCCAAGCAGAGAAACTAAAAGAGGAGCCGAAAATGCCTCCCAAGTCTATGAGTACCAAGCCCTAATTCAATCTACATTGGGGTTTCTATCTCCAAAGAGGGTTTCATTTCTAATATGGAAATGCATGTTTGTTTGTTGACTTTAATAAAAAAATCCATTAATTATTTGAATACTAGTGCTTAGGACGAATCCTTGCTGCAGTTTCATTGTACATTGCATGCTTGCATATTGATTTCCTGTCCAATGTTTGATATATTCTATTTATGTTGATAGCATTCCAACGAACCAGTTTTTACTATAGGTTTGGGTAAGTTCCTAATAAAACAACCTTCTTTTTTTTCCCCGTCTACTATGCCAACAACAGTTCAAAGCCAACATAAATATCTAGGGCCAATAACTGGTAGCCGACTTCTGTTGTAACTTTATGGGGAGTAACATCTTATTTTGAACTAGACTATGTATAGGCATGGATTTAGTAATGAATCTCAGAGCATAAGCCATAGTAAATTTTCCTAGTATGTTTGCACTAGAACTTGAAGAGAAACATCTAGGGACAATAATTGTTAGCTGACTTTTGTTATAAATTTACAAAGGATAACTTCCAAATCCGAATTAGGATATTTCTAGACATGGTCTTAGCAATGTATGCTCTAAGAATAACTCAAAATCGATTTCTCTATGTCCACACAAAAACTTGACTGAGCCTGGACAAAATTGGACATGCTCAGCAAACAATTGGTTTGGTAAAAAAAAATAACTTTTCCACTCTAGGCCTACCAAGAATTTGCCTCTATAGATGCTAGTGTTTGTGCAAGTGTTATGATTTCAGTGTCATAGTTTTCAAAGTGTGATTTATACAAGTGTAGAATTTGTTGACTGCATTTGCTAAGCAAAGAAAGGCCCTTTCGTTGTAAATATTTTGATGTGGTTACTCAAAGAAGTAGTAGAAATGTTGTGTAAAATAAACTACCCTTTGGTCCTTCCTGCAATTGGAAACATCCGAGAAACAAACTTGTAAATGGTTCTATATCATGTGGTAGATGTATGCTTATATTTGACCAAAACATCAATTATCGAGAGACATTAACCAACTTGCTTTCACTAGTTGAGTCATGAATTTCAATCCGACATGATGTCTTGGAAACATGTTTTGTTTTAGATCGATCTAAAGCAAATTATTTCTTGTTGATTTGCTTAGGAAATTGAATCTGGTACTTTATCTTTTTTCCTGTCCATGACATTTTACTACTTCTAGGTTGGCCAAAGCCAAATTCTTGCTCGACATTTTCTTGTACTTTATCATATGAACATTACAATTAGATCCCAAGAATAAAATGACTTGAACAAGGCATATCTTGTTATCTCATGACAGAAATAATGTGGATAATAAATACAAAATGAAGCAACATAGGTTTTTCCTATAAATGTTTTTTTTTTCAAAGAAATTTATAAAGGTTGTTGCAAAACCAAGCCATTGCAACAAGAGGACAATTTTTTCAATGAGTAGCGTTATTTGATATACATATATCATGATCAAAATTGGACAATAGAATCTAGACATGTCTTCTATTGTAATGGAAATCGTATTGTTTAGGAACCCTTGGCTTGATTGAATAACTACTTCCCGGCATTGCGAGAAATTCATTTTTCCAATACAATTCTGTCTTCTCCTATAACTATATCGAATGCTAGGTCTAAAAAATTAATAAATATTTCCAGGCTCATCAAACAAGCTAAGGAAATAAATATCACAATAGAGGAAAAAAACCCAAAATCCACAATCAAACAAATAAGAGACTTTCAACAAAAAAATAATGTAGACAAAATTACATGTTAAGGTATGCATGTTACATATAATGAAGTTGCATTCCACATCTGTATTTTATGAATTTTATGTGAAACAATTTGATAGAATTTACCTTCTTTCATTTTTCTTTCATGCTGCTGTAAGTCTCCATCTTTTCAATGGTAGGAATGATATATGGTTTCTTCTAGCGCATCCCTAGCTGCAATAATATCATCATCAAATTTTATTTCTAAGTCACCCTTATATGTTGAAACGTCTAATTATACACCATCCTCAATGGCTATAATACCATCAGCTGCAACTACATCTAATTCATGATGATGGTTACATGTAAAGACATCTTCTTATTTGGTCTCCCAACCTGCAATAGTTTTTTGAGCGATTGTGAATGTTGCAGGGATGTGATTGCAATTGCTAATTTTTAGTCCATATGATCTTTGTGGAAAAAATAATTGTTGATCTGATAACAACTGCTCTTTGGAGATGGGAGACAAATTAGCATCACTGCAACCATAAGATTGCTTATCAGGCTATGCATTTTCAACCTTGATAATTTTTCTAGCTTAGTTTTGCTCAAAGTCTAGAAACCTTGTTCAAATCTTTTAATTTGAACAATTGTTGTAGGATGATAACCATATCTCCCTTGTGGTAATGAGGTTTTGAGCCTTTTTTATGGTGGCATTCATTTGTGTGCTTTATAAATTTTTTTGGCACATGGGGCAGTATAGAGATGTTTGAACTAGCAATATCCTAGGTCGTAGGGAAAGTTGAACCCAACAAAACTGCATGTTGATTGTTTCGTTAGGTCACTATATGGAGAAAAAGGTCCAGCTTTGTCATCATTTGTTCATGTTGTCTCTCCATTTTGTTGATCTTAGTGAGATCCACGCCTTGTGGGCTCATTTGTCAATGTTGGTTTTTTGCAAAAAAAAATTGGAAATAATATATTCCCCAAAAATCAATTTTATTTCCATGAAATTTCTATAATAGCACTAGGATTTGCTGTGTGGTGTTGGGTCTAAAATTCACTGAGTTTTTCATTCTACAAAAATGTAGTTTTACATCTTGTTGTTAGGGAATGGCATGCTCTGATTTTTCCAACTAGCAATCAAACTTCCGATCGGGAAAAATTCTAGTATCATCCTAAAATCAACTCTGTAAATGTGTTTTAAGGATTTTTGACACAAAATTCATCATCCTTATTGATCTGATATGAAATTAGGATTTCTCAACCCATAATTCAATGCCTAGATAGTGACTTTAGCAACTGTTGTAGGATCTGTTGTGGTTGTTAGTGAACCTTCAAACCAATTTGTTCCACCTATAATGACAAAGTTTCTCCACCTACAGTAACAATTTCTGAGTTCTCTATTAATCCCAAAACCTAAAATTTTCGGCTTTTGAACAATGAAATTTTCTTGCATAGCAAAATAGTGTTCAAGCAAAGCTCTCATCCCAGTTGTAAGAGAGATAGATACAGAGTATGCACAATAAGATATATTTCAGATAATAGATTAAAAAATGAATGATGTGAATGAGAACAATCCAAATGGGTCTATAAATACATGTCATATGGGAAATATTAACTACGATATGTACCACTGACCTTACATGTTATATTTATACATAAATTACTCTACATGCTAGCTTACATAATAAACATTTACATTCATTACAAAATGAATGTGAGATCCGATAAAATAAGATAATTATATTAATGTCCAACAAATGACTACAACTAGGTCAATGTGACTACTAAGTCACAATGTCCAAAAGTATGAAGACACTTGTTATCACACAAATATGCACCTAAAGATAACTGATTCGAATGATAATTTCAAGAAATTTATCCCCGTCACTTGCTAAATGCCTCTCTGTCAGGGCTAGTGATTTTCCAGCCACGAGGTGTCCCTAAGGTCGTTGTATATATATGATGTTTTTCTATGTAAAAAATCTGCATATACACTTCATAAATAATTAGCAACAAGGCTTCCCTCAAAGTGGCCAAAGGAACCCAAGAACAAAGTAAATCCTGTAAATTAAAATGTAGGAATAGGGATTAATTTCTTAATCGAATTTTAGTAGTAAAAATGGAAAAGAATGAAGTAGAATATCCACCTTGAGTGCCATAGTCAAACCCTAAATCCTATGCCCCATAATGCATGGCTAAAGTTTGTCTCGAATATATTTCCCACTTAAGTACACTTTTTGCATGAACTCATGCATCCAACCTATCAAGGGATATATGCTTTGTAAGATAGACAAACTCCACATGCACTATGCCTCCTTAGATTGGGATCTACACCCTCCTAAATATGGAATATGCATGCACATGCCTTACATTAATGAATGCCTATAAACTAATGTTAATCACCACTAAACTCACTCTAATGTGCTTCTTCTACAACAATAAGCATATTGCCTCATATTCCATGCTAGAGCAAGGTTTCCAAATACACTATAATAATTGGATCTTTTACATCTCAGGAAAATCTATGTTCAAGGTCCACTTTGATAAAAAAAAGTACACTGTTCTAAATCCTTGTTTTATATTTAGACATAATTATTACATTACTTAGCATATTCCCTATTTCATTTAATGTTCCACCATTTCACATCAGCAATGGCATAAAAAAGGAAGGCTAATAAAGAGGGACAACTATTGGGATTTCATCTTCTAAATCAAAGGTGTGAGATCAATGATTTAAATATCATGCATTTAGAATTGAAAATATGGTCCACCTAAGTAAATATTATATCTAACCTCCTTGTATTAGAAGATAAACAAATCCCGCAATAGAAATGGCCAATTTTGGCATCGAACAAAGGTATGTAATGACTCTTGGTACACTCCAATTCCTTTTGACTTGGGTAAGTGTCATTAAATTTGCACCACAAGTCCACTATTTGTGAACACTAGCACATACATATTGCTAACTCTTTTTACTTAAATTACATATCAACCTCCAGATATAAGAACATCAACCATGCCATATATGCATCAATATCACATCAAAGTCATGCTCACAAAGCTAAGTGAACTAGATTTCACTCTAATTTCACCATTAAAACTCTGTCATTTCTAAATTCTGATCATGAATTTCTATCATGATGACACTTATTGACTCAACATGTAGACTAAAAAACTCAATTGATACACCTACGTAGACTCTAAACTGAATGCCTACAATTCTTGATGTTTTCATCTTTTGGGGACTATGCACAATATCATAATGTCATGCTTAGGCTTGCTAGCGTTTAAACAATGTCATGCATTTTACTCATTAGAAGCATAAGAAAGTTATTGTTGGATTCATTTAATTTGAAAGAGTAGTTATAGTTTGAAAGAACTCTCTCCTTACCTTAGCTAGCATTCATTGAAAGGAAAGGCTTATTTGATTCATATTCATTTGCATGGTTTGAGTCAGTCATCACACCACGAGTTGCACTTCCATCAC
This sequence comes from Larix kaempferi, assembly GCA_027924585.1. NCBI lineage: Eukaryota > Viridiplantae > Streptophyta > Pinopsida > Pinales > Pinaceae > Larix > Larix kaempferi. Next base: position 6,067,516 of record BSBM01000940.1, on the reverse strand, counting down.
TCGATTGAGTAATACAACCATTAAAATTTAACTTGCTAACTCAACACACTTTAACCTTGCTTGAGGATAAAAAGAATTTGGTAGCTAGGTAGGACACCCGGGATAGGCATCCAAATAATTCCCCATTGTCATTTTCATCTGAGATATAGTTGTTGTCCTCTAGGGTACTAAAATACTCTAGTATTTATTGACATGGTCATCGAACAGTTTGTGGAGGGGCCTCCCATTTTTTCAGGGGTAAGTCGCGAGGACAGGTTCCGAATGGACTTTGTGGAATGCCACACTCCACTTGGCTCCTAAGGATATCTATACATTGTCTTCCCTGTACTCTATTGTATATGTGATACAGCGGCTCAAAGATAGAAGTGCCAGTTAACCTTCTCCGACGTGTCATGAACAAGGTAGCCTAGTAACTTTTCTTCCAGGGCTCTTTTAACCAGGATCCCTTTCAGTAGAGGGATATCCTTCCACTTAGGTCTCTCATTTCATAATGTTCAACTTGGATCATCACCTTGCGAAGGATACAACTTGTTGAGGTCTCTAGCTCCTAGTTAGGAAGTTTGCTTGCTATTTCACCTTCTTAGAGGGTCTTTCTCTTTTTAGTGTTGCTTGTTGGCATTCTGGCCACTTTTGTTTCAGATCGCTTACTGTTACACCGGTCCCAGTACAATTTTTTGAGCTTGCTTTTTTGGCCTCCAAGCCTTGTCTTTTCCTAGCTCCCCTTCTGCATGCTCGGTTTCTTTAGGGTTTTTGAGTTCTTACATGGCCAGTTACCAATTATCTGATGATGTGTGATGTCCTTTTATCCTAGGTCTTCTAGATGGTTGAGCTAGATGGTCTTCTCAAGGGACTGGACACCCCTTGATGGATCCACTGATGCTCGACCTTAGGAGTAGTCTAGGGGATCATGTGATCACATCATCCGTGTGGACTTTTCCTTTTACTGTCATGATGGAATTTCAGGTTATATAACACACTGGTACATTTGAGAGAGAGACCATTAGTTGTACCCCACCTTGGTTGATTGAATTTTGGTCCTTTCATTTTGTTGATAATATTTTTGTGGTACCTTTCCTTTCACCTTTTGGGTCCTTTACTCATCTTAAGTTATCTTTTGATTTGTACCACCTTTTATGTTTTTAGTCTTATGGGTACTATGGTAGTTTGTCCACATTTGAGGTACACCCCCTTAGTACTAAGGCTTATGAGCCTTTATACCCACTTTGTACCACCCTCAAAACCTTAGTTAGGAAGATTGCTTGCTATCATACCTTTTAGAGGTCCTATTTGAGTTACAAGAGGTAGTTACAAGGAGCTATTGCATTTAAGAGGTAGGTACAAGGATCTATTGCATATATTTGACATTATTTGACCTTTCATCTCTTTGTCATATCAAATAACAGGTAGTTATAAGGAGCTATTGCAATATATATTTGAACTTATTTGTACCTTCCCAACAATGGTTGATTTACTTTTGGTCCTTACACCCTGTTGTTTATTGGTCTTTTGGTACCTTGTCCTTTCATTTTTTGTGGTACCTTGCCTCTTACCTTTTGAGTCTTTTACTCATCTTGAGTTATCTTTTGATTTGTACCACCTTTTTATTTTATTGGTCTTATTGGTATAACTATGTTAGTTTGTCCACATTTGAGGTAGTACACCCCCTTATTCCTAAGCGTTATGAGTATTTATACCCACTCTTTTCTTTTTGACTTGTACCTTATTGGTTGGTCTTTGTACCCTTTGGTTGGTCCTTGTACCTTACTAGAGGCCGTGAGTCTCTTTGGCCTCAATTTGCTGGCTGTCAATTCATCTTTATTGTGATTGTATTGAGCCTAGTTTTGACTGTCATTGACTTTCTTTGATTGACCATACCATAGCCCATACATCTCTCTCTCTCTCTCTTGTTTGTACTAACCGTATAATAGGGTCACTTGGTTCCTAGAGTTGACTAGCCTCTAAGAGGCACAGTCATTTCTGAAAGTAACTCTTCTGACTATATTACAGGAAACATCTACACCCAGGTAATCAAATATGTGTTGGTAAGACTTAAGTAAACAGATTGTTGGTAATCAAATATGTGGTAAATCATTTGTATTAAGTAGTTAATACTTGTCATGTTAGACAAAATTGGTTGTAATCAAATATGTGTTTGTAAATATTTTTAAGAGTGCTAGAAGTCCTCAATTGAACTTGTGAGGAAAATTATATTGGAGAATAAGTGTCCTAACTATGGGACAACAACAAATATCTATTCAACAACATATGAGATATTTTGGGCACTAGGTGGGAAAATAACTATACACCTTCAACTACCAAGTACTATAGTGATGAATGGCTTAACGAAAACCATGCAAATTCCATCATTTAATATGATATATTAGGACAAAGCCATCCTTGAGAGGTGGAGAATGGATTTGTAGAGTTTTCCACTAAATTTGAGAGATTTAGATGTTACAACATGATAGGGACATGGTACTAAGAAGGTATATGATTAATGGACAACACATCATGGGGTAGCATACACTCTTTTACAATAAGCCATCACAAGGTTCCTTTCTTAGGTTATATCATCCTTTTGTTACAAGAGGAATTAGTGCACATATGAGAATGTGAACACTTTGAAAAACATCCGTCTCGAATATAAGGAAAGTTTGTAAGATGGAAAGCATTGTTTTCCTGTTATAACTATACTTTTGAGCACATTTTGGGGAAAGCAAATAGCATTCCTAACTTTTTAACAAGATAATATTTGACACAGAAGTATGTTGTTAATTTTGAACAAGCGATCCTGAAGTAAGCGGTCCTGAAACAAGCGAGCCTGGATCAAGCGAGCTCGAAGCAAGAATGCATAGAAGGTCAAAGAGGAATCTATTGGGCCCATAACCCACAATTAAACGTGGAAATATCTGCTTGGATCGAAGAAAAACATTCGATGTATATTATTAATGATAATATTAGTTGGCTTGATTATATGCAAACATGGAAACCTAGGTGGGAGTTGAGACATACTGAAGTATTATATGCTAACTTACAGGGATCCGATGCTTTTATTAGATTAGTTCCAGAACTCAAGAGAATGCCTATGGGATCCAGTATTGTACCAGAGATGATTTACAACGATTCCCTGAGAAAAGCAGTTGATGCAAGCAATTGGTTAACACACCTCTACCATGATCTTAACTTAATCATGACAAAGGTATCTACACATCACCCAGGCTACAACTAGACCATCAGTACTACTGTATTAAATGGATGCGTTCTTTGAAAGCATGGCCACATCAAGATTCTAGTCTTCAGTTTCCATGTACTACCCACACTTATGAAAAATATAAAAAATTATGGTGGGAATTATTGAGAAAAGAAAATACAAATAAAACATATTATACCATGCTAAAGTTTGGACATAAAAGTACACATATCCATGAGGATCCTCCATTCTACGGCCCTAATTGGATGAGAGACTGGTGGTAGTCATTCAACATCAACCTGGCAGCATTAGAACAAGCTATTATTTATAATCTAAAACAGGACATTGGAAAATATCTCAAACATGTCAAATATATTTTGCAGAAAATTTTTACTGAGGATCAAATCCTTGAGTACTACACTCAAAACAAAGAACAATGGCTTGTGAAAACCTTCATAGAAGTACACATACATCAGAATAAATGCATGATCGTGAGGTTTGTTTATTCAAAGGCATGGGATACTCAATCCAACTGTCGAGAATTATATGGTACGCCATACTCCGATCAATTGCAAATATCTCAAGAGTATTTGGCTATGAGTGGGGCCTGTCCATTTAGATTGTCATAATAAGATTCCATTCAGCTAAGAGAGTGGTCCTATCCTCTCTAAGTTTTAGGTAGAGAACCATTTGAGGCATTCCAGTTTGGTCTCTCCCTGATCTATGGCTAAGTCTGATAAAAGGTGTATGCTTTGCAACTATCCCTTGTGGTATTAGATTGCAATAAAAACCTTGTATGTCTAAGAATGGGAGTATGCTCTGTGGATGGACCTCATGGTATCAAATCACACCAGAAACCTGATACTTCCTTAAGTATAAATCTTGAGTCTATATTTGTTAGAGGAAGTATCCTTTGTCTCTTGGCCAAGCGCTAAAAGGAGACATCAGAAAACTTTTTTAGTTTTTGTAACTATGTCATGAAAATATAAAGAAATCCCTACTTTTCTCTGTGCCAACATGATTGAAAATTTATGTTATGCAATTAATACCATCAGTCAATATTACAAGTAATTGTCCAATGGAAGCATTAGTTGGGAGCAGCGATGAAGAGGTATTCACATATGTTCACGGAAACATTTATCTTATATATAGTACAATGGGTGAGCGGTCAAAGGGAAGGACATAGATGGAGTTATTTCCTATCTTAGAGTGAATCCTCTAAGAAGACCATGCCTGATTACGAAACTACCCATGTGTTTCCAATATTCAATGAGTTCATCATTTTTTTAAGAATATTTTAGTTTAGATTTTGAATAAGATTATACAAGTTTCACAACATTATATAAGATATTGTTTTTGAAGATTTGTGAACACTTATTAACCACCTCAAAGATCTTAGTTTTGAAAGTCATAAAGGCTTTTAGAATTTTTTCATAATGGTTAGTTATTTTTATTTTATATTATTATTGCTAAATATAAATATCTTACTAAATGTGAGTGTAATTCAATTACCGAGGTGATGGACCCAAACTGATGCGATGAGAGAGACTTTAGGGCCATGACGACAAAAATAGTTAGATGGTGTGATATGGGACTCAAGACCCAAAGGAGCAATAAAAGACATGTCATAATCGCATGAATTTCTACTCCTAAGAAAGATAAAGTTATCCTCTTCCTCATCACTTGAATGCCTACATTTTGAGAAAGAGAATGCGATGCAAGTCACCTTATAAAAGGAACTACATGTCACCTTTTAAGAGGCGCTATGCCTTGCAATCCTATCTAAAAAAATTTCCCATAGTGCAGGTAGAACCAAATAGGTATTTGTCATATTTGTCTTCCTCGAGCAAGGGATTTTAGGAAGGCTAGAGGAAAGTGAGACGAGTAGGTCAACAAGAGTTTTATCAACTAGATGTCAAAATACCAGAAGAAAATTCCATAAATGCATGGAATTTTTTCGTGCTCAAGGGGGCTCATGTTCCTATGATGATGAGACAATAGGCGACGTCAAGGTGCCCTTTAGGTACATACATTTAGTGAAACAATGGGTACCCAAGGATCTTCCTCAACCAAACATAGATTTTTGTATGAACAAGAGGATATATTGAATTTCATGCGCTTGGTCCAATATACACAAAGTATGCGTAGAAATGGATTTTTAGCAAACATTTTATAGTTGAAAGACAAAGATCAAAATAAAGGAGCAACATTATACATTGATGGAAGGCCAAAGGCCACAGGGAATATTGTGGGTTTTATAAATAGTACACAACCAGGGTCTACAATTAAGCAACCAAACTGCGAATTTGAGGTGCGTGAAGGAAACCATGTTTTTGTATGTGCCATTAAATCAATATCTGCAGGGGAAGAGTTGCTTATTAATTACATACACAAAGTATGCGTAGAAATGGATTTTTAGCAAACTATTTATAGTTGAAAGAGAAAGATCAAAATAAAGGAGCAACATTATACATTGATGGAAGGCCAAAGGCCACAGGGAATATTGCGGGGTTTATAAATAGTACACAACTAGGGTCTACAATTAAGCAACCAAACTACGAATTTGAGGTGCGTGAAGGAAACCATGTTTTTGTATGTGCCATTAAATCAATATCTGCAGGGGAAGAGTTGCTTATTAATTACAATTTGGATCGAGTAGATACAAACACGGTTTCTATGGGAGTGGTACATATAACAATTTACCCAACCTTTTATTAATGAATTTAACATCTTAAGCATTTTTTGTTAGTTTGTTTCATTTAAATTTTCCATATTTACTTCGCAAGCTAGTGATCGGTAAAAACTCCTGCCAACAGATGGTCAAAGGAGTACATCTTTCTTGAGGGAGCAGGTATACATCTTTGTAATAGTAAAAATATAATAAGAAAAAAGAGTTTTGTTTCTTTTTTTTTCATTAGTATATTGGTTTGGTTTATATAATGTTATCTATATTTGATGTAGAACGTTGATCGGGAAATCCACCTGAATGTTCATTAGACGACAGCAGCCTTGGGGCAACATGTAAACTTGATTGTAATTGTACGATTTAAATATGTCAAAATGTTTTCTCATTATATTAATGTTTCAATAAATATTTTGGTTTCGTTTAGGTAATTTTCTCTATGTTTTTTATGCAGGTCGGTTCTGTAAGGGTCACAGTAGATCATACCATACCTACCTCGATGCAACACGTATACATCTTTGTAATTGTTAACACCCAAAAAGTGTTCACTACCTCATCTTCCCCATTACATGGCTCATTTGTCCATTTTCTTACCATATTTCCCTTAAAAATCCTAAAAATCCCGCTAAAAAGCCTCCAAAAGGACTAAAATGCCTCCAAAAGGCCACAAAACCATCAAAAAAGCCTCATAAAGGCTAAAAAATCCCTTTTTTCTCCAAAAATATCCAAAATTCCTCTAAAAATAGCAAAAACCCTTTAAAAAGGGAATAAAAAATATAGAATAATGAGGAAAAGGAGGAAAAAACCCTATACAGCTGATCTAAACCATATGGTTCCCAAAACCATGGGCCAGCACTCCACCACCAAAAAACTATAAATAGGTGATGGAGACCCCTCATTTGACATCCACAATCATTTGCACCCTTACTCTGCCAAAATAGATCTCAAAACCCTAGCTCACCCTTGAGCTCACCTTGAGTGCCCCTTTTTGTCCCATTCCCATCACTTGGAGAAGGAGAAGGAGCAAGTTGGAGCTTGGAGCAACCCTCTTGGGCCATTGCAAGAGCTCCATCAACCTTCACTTTGGAGGTAACATTAATATAAAAAAACATTCTTATTACATGTTTTGTTATGTTTCTTAATGCTCATACTAGTTTAGAATTTACATTGTTTTAGCATTTAATTTACTGTTTACTGAACTGCTACTAAGGAGTCCCTTCTCCTTAGTAGGTGCTCTTTTGCACAAGCTAGGGGTAAAACCCTAGCTACAGTAATAGTAAAAATATAATACGAAGAATAGTTTTTTTTTGCTGTGTTTTTTCATGAATAGTTTTTGTTTCGTTTAGGTAATTTTCTCTATGTTTTTTATTTAGGGTTCTATAAGGGGCAACTCCCGGCTATTAGCATATTGGAGCAAGTCACCTATGACCATTGATTCGATGAGTGGATCATGATCCTCAAGGTTGCAGGTATAATTCATTGGAATTGTACCAATATAATACGTAGCATAATGTTTATTTTGTTGTGTATTTTTCGTGTGTATACTGGTTTCGTTATGATAATGTTTTCTACTTCTTTTTTGCAGGGGTCAGATGACCGAGGCAAGTCCACAGTTGTGGAGCAGACGACACCATCATCGAGGCATCAGGTAAACCTAGTTTTAATTTTAGGAATCTATCATGATAGATATGTTTTGTTAATATAATTCTAGGAATCTATCATGATAAAACTCAGTAGTGTTTTATATATTTTTGTTGCAGACCAGTGAATCGCTATATGAAACAACATTAGAATAATATTCAATAGATCCTAAAGTGGCTGAGATGTTTACCGATCCCGGCATAATTGGTGAAGCTACAAAACTGGTTGAAACGATAGACAAAATCTTGAATAAGTTTAGCGCGAAAACCATTTCTCTATTATTCAAGGTTCCATAGACAAACCAAATTATATCCAGGATTGAATTGTTGGAACGGAGATCTGAAGCCTTGCGATTAAGTTGAGGAATCTTGAATCATAAAATAATTCATTTATAACTTTATAATTTTCACTTTTATATGATAGTACTGAACGTATAAAATGTGGTTTCTATTTACAAAATTATCTGAGTCCACACAATAGTGGTCAAAGTGGTGTTGGCCCGAGTGAGGCTCGTTGAGAGATGTCGCATCATGAGCAAACGACTTCACGTGCATTGACTCATTCTCCATTGTTGTCGATTGAATAGTTGGAAACACATTCTAAAATACCACCGACCCTAGCTGTGAGTGCACTGCCCACTAGTGATCGAGGCACCCTAGATCATCTAGAAGAAGGGGTCGACACCAAGCCTCCTAGTAATATTGATATCGCCGAAGCTGCATTTCCAAGATCTTCCCATATCACTAGCACGGGAACAATCGAGGAAACATTTTTGGTGGACAAATATCTTGTCCTAATAAATATAGAGAATATCGTAGGTAATTAATATACGTTGATCAAGTTAGTGTTTATAATTTCATTGTAATATACCGATAAAAAAAAATTTCAACTAATTATGATCATGCATGATCATTTTGCAGGAAATGATGTTTTTTTATAAACAAATGAATGACTTGTCCTTGTATATCTGCGGGCCCACCATCCGAACAAGGTGGGATAGACAACCAAAATATTTAAAATATAAGCTCACTAATCGGTTGGTTGTCCTGTTCGACGACAAGTCCTTCGATCAATCCAAGGTCCTGAAAAAGGCTGGACAACATATGAAGATTGTCCGAGCCCAATATAGGGTCCACCTAGAAAAAAACAATAGGTATGAGCGCCCTCCAATGATTCCATCAATGGAGTGGAAAGCTCTAGTGGAAGATGGAAAGGAGAGGGATCAGAGAAAAGAAGGAAAGATACCACCAGGCACAAGGAGGTATGCAATACTTTCCGCAATGTAATTCTAAACCTTATTATTATTGATTTCTATATTGAATTTGGAACATCTAATGTATTTCAACACTTGCATAGGTTTTCAGACACATCAAAGGCCACAAAGGCAAGACTGGAAAAAAGAGGTCAGCATAAGCTTGGGCCTGGTGGTTATTCGAATTTGGCAGCACGAATTGTAAGCTTTGAAAAACTAATAATGTAGACAAATAATAAATTGCAAATTATTTTTCATTTTATTGCACCTCAAAATGTTAAGTAATGATGTTATGCAAATATGCAGGCCGAAGGATTCAAAGAAGAGGCCACTGAGGAAGACATGAAGCTTGGCTTCTAGAATGGCTTTGGAGATGTTATTGAATGCCGAAAAATCTTGTCTAGGAAAACACAGTCTTCTGGTACTAATCCATCCGGTGCATAGGTATATAGAATCAATATAGTTTAATGAATATTTATTACTTGTGCAATCTATTCGTTATAAATAATTGACATAAAATACTGACTTTGTTTTGAGTAGGAAAGCAATGATTCCCTTAATGTTGAGGAGGGGAAATAACAAATCAAAGATCATGCTTCGAATCCTGGTAATGAATTTATTCATATGCTAAAATTTTATGTATAGCATTACAGATGGTGAACATTATTTGTAGTTCACTATATTTCAACTAGAGAGCATGCAGAGGGTGACACTATATAGGTTGAGCCTGGACAAGAACATGAACAACATGATGTGGCCACAGCAGGTTAAAAAACACCTTTGTAATATTTTTTTAAATCAAATACTTGTCATTACAGTAGAAAAATATAACGATGTAACATTTTCACATTGTTGGAGCAAATCCGAACCCTTGCCACAAAATCCACGTCTGGATCAGCAATCTAGGATGCAGACATCACAACAAGCACCTGATCAAGAACCAAGAACTGGAGGAGAAATTCCATAAGATGGTCTTCTTAGAGATGATGTAAAGAGAAGAAAAACTAAAAGAAGTGACTGGAAAAGCGTCGTCTAATTATTTTTTATAATAATATATCGTCCATGATTTTTTTCCTAATGAATGAATGAATGGTTTAATGGTTTAATGATTTGATGTAGTAAACTATTACCTTTATTGAATGTTAGATTTTATTGAATGAATGTGTTGACTAAATGAATGAATGGTTTATTGAATGTTACCTTTTATTGAATGAATGTGTTGACTGAATGAAAGAATGGTTTAACGAATTTTAGCCTTTATGGAATGAATGGTGGATGAAAGTTCATGATGAAATATGCATGAATTTGCACACAATTTTTTTTTCAAGTACATGCATTGGGTATGGGGAATTGAGAGTGATGTGAGGGGGGGGGCAGGGGCCATAAGAGCTTCCGCCTTCATGTGGTTGGCCCTATTCAGTAGATAATATAAAATTATTCTTGAAACAGAGAGAAGCTCAATGAATGGATACGATGCTAGCTTTCTACAACCCACTCGCATGTCATCTAAATTTTGACAATTTCTTGGATCTTGTTGTGATGTTTGGTTGCTCCTCATAACCAATTTAGAGTTTCCACTACTTTAATGGCTGAGTAAATGATGCACTGGAACCAATATCATTAACCTTCTCTTTAATTTCCTTGGAATCTCTTTGAGAATATTTGAATGAGATATGTTAAACTAAATTTCGATTCTGGCAAATGATAGTGATTGTACAAGGTTGTCATTTCTCATGCAATGCAATTTTCTCCCCAATCAATAGGCCTTTATGCTTGCTATTAATTTGTTGTTATTTATGAATAACAATCTTATGCTCTTTTGAAATTGCAGAGGCTCTCCTAGAAGGAGATGATGTCAACCAAACTCAAACCCTGCCTCAAGAGAATATGGTGAAAGAGGAAGACCACTCAGAGTCAGACATTCTTCAGTTGGATGGGGGTTTTATGACACCAAAGAGCAATGCCTTTGGTCATGCTTTTAGGTTATGAAATCCTACCCATCCTTGCTAATTTACTTAGACTAGGTTTTACAGATCAAGGCATTTAACCAGCTAGAATGTTGCACAACTACTAAAGTAAAAAAGCTAATGGTTTAACTTTAACAAAGATTATGAAAAGGAAAGCACTAGATGGGATTGTGTGGAAGAGTTTTACAAAATTAATCACATCAACCTGACTTATGAATTAGTAAGCTCTTCATTTCCCTTATATTAATTATTATTACATCATGTAAAAGAAGAATATGCTTATAATGCATAACAAAGCAAGTTGCACTACACTCTACTTGTTTAAACGATGGCCTCTGTAGCACGAAAACATTCTCAAAGTTTCTTAATTTTGGATTCAATGGCAGGCTGGATATTGTGTGAAGAGTAGAGTAGATTATGATGGTCATGTACGATTGTCAACTTGGGTGCTTCTCTAGTTTGGTTATCCACTCTGTTGTTTTCTTTTATGTGTGGTTGCAGGTATTAAAGAAGCATGAACATTATGGTAAGCTTGACAAAGTTGTTATGAGCATCTGGGAATGCTTCTTCCAAGATTGGACTGGATTTGTTGCTAACTATTTGTCTAGTACAGTACTAAAGAGCCATATACATGAAATTTTTGTAGGTGACACTTACCCTATGGTATGCGCTTTCGATGAATCCATAGTTCACCACTAGTTAAAGTGACCCTTTTCAAACTTGGAATTTTAACTGAATTTCGATTCTAGAATTTTATATTGTTGGGTAATATTGCCTTGTGTTTCACTCATTTGGTTAAAGTGCCAGTATATTGGTTAATGAAGAATTTCGCCCAAAAGTATAGCATTATAAATAGAACCATTATTTTATTTTCATTAGATGATAATTATAAGAGTAATTTGCACAAAATCCTTTTAAGCCATTCAGAAGACAAACATATATGTGCAAAACTAAGAAAACATATCAAATATTGTTTCCATAAAGTTCCATTGTTGGGTAAATGAGTAAGCTATAAATCCCTTGTTTATTTTTCATAAGCTATCATATATAGCATATCAATCACTAATTGTGAATCAACTACTCAAACTTTGAAGAGAAGGCTTACCCAAAAGAGTGTAAAGATGGAGAAGAACGTTTAGACCTCAGCAAGATTATTGCACTTCATGTTGGGTATGCTTATTAGACAATTATCAAAGTTTTTTTTTTTCTTTTAATAAAAACTCTCTGTCGGATATACGAACCTAACATACACAAGATTCGACGCCTTTTCCATACAACCGACGGCTAAAGTCGACAGATATTTGACTTTCTCCTATGCAAGATCCGTCGATATATGACTTATACTTACAAACAATCTGACGCCTTTTCCATACCACCAATGGCTAAAGGCATCGGATTGTGGTATTTTTTCCATGCCACAGTCGTCGGATATCCGATGGCTACTTACAATCAATCTGACGCCTTTGTCATAGCACCGACAGCTAAAGGCATTAGATATTGGACTCCTTTGCCATTTTTCTATGCCAAGTTCGTCGGAGTGGTCATTGGATATCCGACACCTTTTCCATACCACCGACGGCTAAAGGTGTTGGATATTGGACTGGAGGGGGTCGGATATCCGATGGCTATGGTATGGAGTGGTCGTTCGATATTCGACCACAGGAGGTTGGATATCCGACATGTATGGTGAAAGAGGGGTGGTCGGATATCCGATGGGAGGTTTTCGGATAGCCGACGGGGATTTTAAATGTTGGATTATAACCGAAATGCCACCAACGTTAAAAAAAGATGCAGCTTGTCAGATGGTCGACAGCAAGATGTCGAAAATTGGACATCTTTGCCGTCGTATTTTGGGCTCAAAAAGGCTAGTGAATTTCCATGCATGATTTCTGTACTAAATTCCTATCCTTATTAAGATATAAGCCTTAACTAAATGAAGGAAAACCTAAAATTCATAGATTCCAAGGTTGCTTACCAGGTTTTTATAAAGATAGGTTATAGTTTGATAACCCAAAACATTTATATGAAGCAATGAGGAAGGCCAAACTAACTTATGATCAATCTAAAAGTAAGAATGAAAATCATTATAATTTCAAGAAAAGAGAAGGAATTAATTTCAAAACAAGAGAATTCAAACCCTTCAATAAACATAAGAATTTTCAAATGAATACTTTTAAGGATAGGAAATAACCAATTACAACTAAGTATAAATATAATCTTTTTAATAATGAAAGGAAGAAATAAAAAGAGAACCCTTACAGTGTTGGGGATGTGGGGAGAGTAATTTTTATTCTGATTTTCCTCATAAGAAGGATAGCCAAAGTATTCACATTGTCCAAGAAGTAGCCACAGTTGGAGAGGTTGCTCGAAACATGTCTAAGATAAGTGCATCCTTGTACAATCATCAAGTGGACTACCAACTTTCAATGATAGAAGTTGAAGGTAACATCTTTGAAAAACCTATTTCGATATTAATGGATTATATATCTACTTTAGATTATATATCTCCTAAGTTAGTAGACTTATGTAAAATGAAGAAGTACGATTTTTAAAAGTCGTGGTTAGTGCAATTAGCCACATGCACAAAAAGCAAGGTAACTAGCTTTATTTCTAGTTGTGAAATTTATATGCAAGATCTGATTACAAAAGTAGATTTAAATTTTTTTCCATTAGGATCATATGATATATTAATTGGCATGGATTGGTTAGAAAAGCATATATTTTTATTGAATTTATTTGAGAAAACATTCACTTGTATTGATGAAAAAGGTGAAATTAGACTTGTCAAAGGGATTCCAAAAAAAAGTTCTTACTAGGAAGATACCTACTTTGCAATTAAAGAAGTGTTCCAGAAAAGGATGCAATATGTTTGTTGTGCATATCACTAAAAATGATAATGCTAAAACAAAACCTAGATTGGAATACTTTCCTATTTTAAATGAATTTAAAGATCTTTTTCCAGCAAATGTACCTGGATTATATCCAAGGAGGGATATTGAATTTACCATTGCTTTGGTACTGGGAGCAGTGCCTACCTCTAAGGCGCCTTACATAATGAATACACCTGAGTTGGTGGAATTAAAATTACAATTGCAAGAGATAATAGATAAGAAGTATATAAGACTGAGTCTGTCTCCATGGGGAGCACCATTGTTGTTTGTCAAAACTAAAGATGGCACATTAAGACTTTGTATTGATTGCAGACAATTAAATAAGATGAATATTAAAAATAGATACCATCTCCCCTGCATTGATGACATGTTTGATCAAGTACAGGTAGCTGCAGTATTCTAAAAAATTGACATAATTTCGGGGTACTATCAAGTAAGAATTAAATATGAGGATGTTAATAAAAAAACATTTAGAACACGATATGGGCATTATGAGTTCTTGGTTGTACAATTTGTCTTGACCAATGCTCCGGCCATGTTCATGTGTTTAATGAACAATGTTCTCCATAAATAGTTAGATAAATTTGTAATAGTATTTATTGATGACATATTAATATACTCTAAAAATTTGCATGAACATGGAGAACATTTGAAATTGGTTGTACAAACCTTAAGAGAACATAAACTTTATGCAAAGTTTAGTAAATGCAATTTCTTTCAAGATAAAATTCAATACCTAGGTCATGTAATATATAAAGATGGAATTTTTGTAGACCAAGATAAATTCAAGGTAATCATAGATTGTTTAGTCCTTAAGGATGTTACCGAGATTCGATCCTTTATGGGAATCATGGGTTACTATTGCAGGTTCATTGAGGGGTTATCCATAATTGTGTATCCAATAAAATCACTTCAAAAGAAATGAACTAAATTTATACGGTCTAATAAGTGTCAAGAAAGCTTTGAAAAGCTCAAATACTTTCTTACAACCACACATATTCTAAGAATAGCAAATCCATACAATGACTTTGTTAGGAACCCGTGTCAACCCTTCTCTTTACTTTGTTAGTATATTGTTGTTGGACTCATATGCTTTGTAACTCATCCTATAGTATTTGTTGATCCATAGTTTGTATTATTTTTGTTGGATGCATATGCTTTGTAAGTCGTCCCGTAGTATTTTTTGATCCATAGTTTGTACTAGCCCATGGTTTTGACCCATAGTATTGGAACCTAGACTTAGTATGTAAGTTTGTGTTGAGGCCAATGAAGGCAAAGTGAAGTTATTTGTATTGAGCTTGCTCAAAGGAGGTTTCCCCCTCGAAGTGGCCCACGATCAATAAAATATTCTGTGATTTAATATATCATGCATGTTATCAATTAATTGTTGCAAGTTCCTCACATCTGGTATTAGAGCACTTTCTTGGGATCGCTGGGTGGAGTTTCTACCAATTTGTTTTTTCGCATCTGTTGCAGGTTCGGATCTGGGAATAATCCCTATCCACTTAACTGTGGTAAGTACTTGCACATAATCCCTAAAAATCATTGCGAGGAGTACCATAGGAACCCCGAAGTAGCTGGCTCATTGAGAGGACCTGTCAGCGAAAAGGGCAACGACGCCTACTTGATTGACTAGTTCCCACCTATGCGGTAAACAAGGAGCTGCCGTTTCTGGCAAAGAGGTTATCAGTTTTACCTGAGCCGTGGAGTGAGGGGCACTGCCCCAATATGCAAGCTGTTAGACAGCATTGGTGGCTGAGTGAAACCCCTGAACCATTAGGAAGCGAGCATACCTAGGGTCCATATCTATTTTCAACTAAACTGTATTCAATAACTTCCGCGTCGTTGCAGAACAATCTGTTGCCGATCATTTCCGTGCCATTGTAGATCCATCTGTTGTCGATCACTTCCACGCAGTTGCAGATCCATCCGTTTCAGATCCATTCCAAAATTCATTTCATATCCATCCATTTTCAATCCATTCGAAGCTATTTTAGATCCCACCATTCTGTTTCATATCCATTCTGAAAAGAAAAAAACAAACAGACTTTTTTTCTCCATATATCATTTGTTTTAACTTTGTTTCCCCTGAAAATTCACTGACACCCATGAAATCCCATTCCGTATATTTAATTCCTAAGGACCCTATCCAAAATTCCACTTCCCAAAACCAGAAATCTCACATTTGTCTATTTTTAGGATTTTCCATAACTTCTTCAACTTTCACCCAATCTCCTTCAAATTTTGCCACCGTGTTCATTCCCTATTTCTGCTTCTTTCTCCCTCTCCGACAAATTTTCCCATTCTTTCACCCCGCTTCTAAAATCCTCATTTTCCGCTTCCCTGTCCATTTGAAAGTGTCCAAAACCTAGTCAAACCCCAATTACCCATCCATTTTTTCCCAAATCCAAATTTCCCTTTACTAAATAAGCTTTTGTTTGTGTTTTTCTACCGATTCAAAAAAAAAAAAAAATTCTTAGTTATGGTTTCCACCAGAGGAGGAGCACAAATCATGGTGGAAGAACTTGTAGCCCTCAAAACAAAACTCCAAGATTTGGATGAAATTTTTCTTAGCCTCCATCTTCAACATTCAGCCATGAACACTGGGTTCTCTTCTTCCGGCAATTTTTCGTGGCCTGAATCTTGATTTCCCTCACTTGAATGGTAATGATCCAATTGGATGGATATAACAAGAAGAACAATATTTCAATCAACATAATACTTTTGATGTCCAAAACGTTCCACTTGCATCCTTTCATTTGGAACATGAATCCCTTCAATGGTACCGTTGGTACATCAAGGCTCATGATGAGCTAAAATGGAAAGATTTTTGCCAACTCCTTTTTCAATGATTTGGTCATAGTGATTTTGATGAATTCACATGAGCACTCACTAAACTTTGCCAATTTGGCACTGTGAGAGAGTACCAGACATAATTTGAGAAACTAGCCAATCACACAGGAGAATTGTTTGATGAATTCTACAGGAGTTGTTTTATCAGTGGTCTTAAGGATGAAATCTGCTTAGAGGTTAAAATGTTCCATCCCAACACAATGATGGAATTCTTAGGGTTGGCTAAGTTGGAAGAGGACAAGATCATAGCCCAACAACACTCAAAATCCACTTTTTGTTCCATTCAAACATATGGTTTCCCAATGACCTCCCATCACGCCGGCTCCTCGCACCACTCCTATCAAGCATTTGTCTAAAGCAGAGATGCGGGCATGCAGAGAAAAAGGGCTTTGTTATAATTGTGATGAGAAGTTCTCTCGGGGACATAGATGTGTTAAGCAACAGCCCTATCTCTTAGATGTGAATTCTCGGCCTGCCTCTGAACTTGGTGCAGAAGCTCCAGATACACTGGATGATCAGGTCAACATTCAGCAGCCGCCTATTGACCCTATGTCTCTAGATGACCTGTTGATGTATATGTAACTTCGGAATGTATTTTACCCATGTGTATTGTATTCCTATAGAGATGTTATTATTCCTCTATACGAAAGTGTTTGTATTCTTATAGAGATGTTATTATTCCTATATATGAAAGTGTCGTCATTTATATTGTAAGTGTCGTAACTTATACTTGATGGGTTATTGGACCACCTTGATGGGGTCGGCCCTATATGAGTCATGTGGATAAATGGGTTATTAGACCATCAAGTGTGGGGTCGGCCCGGATTAAGTTAACCATGGGTTATTAGGCTAAGCTAGACAAGTCGGTCCCATTAGTTTATTGGGCAGGACAGGACAAGTATAAATAGAGATCGGGAGATCTCTATTTGATCATCTCATTACACACACTTCTCTCATTTGGAAAGTGGCGCACTTGTGAGGAGGAGGATATGCTGCTAGGAGAAGACTATCTCTTGTACTTTGGTTGTATCATTGCTCTTTCTATCTCTAAGGAAGTTGCGGGGTTTTTCACCTTCTTGGTTTTCCCCGGTGAAACTCTGTGTCTCTTGTGTGCTTTCATTATTATGTCCATGATTGATATGGTGTACATGTTATTCTCTCAATTAATATCTTAGATCAGATTGAAAATTCTGAAAAACTAACATGGTATCAGAGCTATCCTGAAAGAAGGCATGATATGGCATGTATGACACTTGTTGCACTTGCAATGTTAGGGCTTGATATAGAAAAAAACAGTCATCATATCACTTTCGCTATCAATCCATTTCGGCAAGGTTTCAGGATATGAAACGTTTACAGGTCGAAGACAAGATCTCAATGTACCTTGTGTCCAAATCACAACATCTAATTCATTGTACTTTATGTTTTATGATATGTACAATCTAGGGTTTTTGCCTCTTCCAGATCTGAGTCATAAACAGGTGACCTAGGAAAAAAGGTCATAACTTGGGCTAGGAAGATCCAAATTAAATTTAGTAAAAAGTGATAGGTAGGGCATGGACTTTAATTTCACAGGCCGAAGGTTCAGAGGCCGAAAGAGAACCAGTAACACGTGGCACACCGTACAAGTTCGCTCTCTTGTTTTATCCCATAAATAGGTCACGTTGCGACACTTGGAATAACTCTCTCTCAGAGGATCCAATTGAGATCAGACCTATAGGGTTGGAAAGAAGATAGTTCATGCTACCACAGGTAGATGTTTTAGACCCTATGGATTCATACTTTTGTAGTTACACTAGAAGCAATCAGGTGCATATTTCTGTCAAAACAGAATTGGATTTTGAGCACCTTCATTCATGGCTCCGGGAATTAGGGTTTCGGAGAAAGTTGAAACTTTTGTAATTGGAGACCATGGCTGAATGATACTCATCAAAATCGAAATTTAGAGACCAATATCAATGTTTTTGGTTGGGAAGAACGCCAGGCTTGATCAAACCGTAGTTCGGGACTTTGATCGGGAAAGTGGAAAATTAGGGCTTCTACAAAAGTTGGAATTTTTTAAGTCTGTGACCATGGCTGGAAGCTCCTCAGAAAAATAGAAGTTTAGAGCTTTGGATCGAACCTTTTGGATGGGAAGAAGGTTGGTCTTTATCAAACCCTAGTTTGGGATCCTATCAAGAAGAGCCGCAAGTTTCAAAGGCAATTTTGAGGAGTGGAACTTTGCAGTTTTCAAATTCTGAGTATACCAGCTTGATCAAGTCATCAAGGCGCATCTTTCTATCCTTTCAAAAGTTTGAAATTCAAAGTTTGAATTTTTAGGGTTTCTCTCACAAACCCTAATCCAGCTCCAGATCCAGTTTCTAGAAATCAAGTGGATTGGGTTAATCCTAGAAGAGAATGGATTGGTCACCTGCATAAGTGAAGAAGTTCCAATTTCAGAGGGAGATGAGGCTAAGGCTTTACATAAGAAGATTACAAGCAATCTCGACAGGTATGACTTATCCAAGTATGTTTCGAGAATTGTTCATGATCAAGTTTATGGTATGTTTGTCTTCATATTATTACAGTTTATACATTCTTGATTAAATCTAGACTTGTCGTATCACCTTAATAAAATTATGAATGCATGATAGAAGATATTCATTGATTAGGGTGCTGACACTTATGATTGTACTAATGCATTATGGTGTTGTATGAGGTTTATGTTGTCCGCTAACATGAAAGGTACACCAAGAAAGATAAATCATGTTCTAGTTCAAGAACATATGATCATGGTGACATGAAGACAAAGATTCATCCATTGTCATGGATCACTTAGAAGATCTATTTACGAGGTATGTATAACTTGGTTCTATAATGGTTACCTATGAGATATGCAGGTTGCTAGCACAAGTCACGAAGACATCATGTGGGTATGTTAGACAATAACCAGCTAACATATTAATCCAGGTATGTTTTTGCTATATCAAGTTAGAATCCTACCTTGTGATAGGATCTCTTATATAAGTATAGATGGCATGATTGATAATGATTATTCATAGGTTTGAATAATCATGGGTGTATGCATATTATGTTTCTTACCTTAATTGATGATATGACTAACCAGAAGAGTCATGAAAGTATAGGTTTGAGTAATCATGGGTTTATGCATATTATGTTTCTTACCTTAATTGAGGATATGACTAACCAGAAGAGTCATGAAAGTATAGGTTTGAGTAATCACAGGTTTAGTCATATTATGTTTCTTACTTTAATTTATGATATGACTAACCATAAGAGTCCTTGAATACTAATGCTTATTATTTCTATTTGAAATGATCATGACTATACATGCTTAAGATTATTGTGTTTTGATAGTATTTAGAATATACTAATAAATGTATGATTATGTATGAGATCTAGAGGATATCACAATAATGATACTTGTAAGCATGCATAGTGATCGAGGATGGATATAAGTTCCAAGGACAAGTAATCCAGGAAGCAAAGATCAAGAGGGAGCAAACTCTAGTAGTTCCTACAAGGATGCAGATATTCAAAGGGAGTCGACCACTTCTCACAATCCACATCATAATGTAGTTGCAAATATTTAGAGGGAGTCCACCCAACAACCAAACAAAGATAAGTATTTGAATTGTCATTTCTTACATATTTGTTTGTTTAAATAATGTTGTTCAATTATGTATATGCTTATGTTCCTAGACTTACGTTGTGTTATATGCATATCAGAATAATTGCATTAATGAACAGTATACTACTAATATGCATGTGATCACATCTGGAAGGAATTTTACCCACCGAAATACCTAGAGTAGCAGTATAAGAAGTGGAAGCAACTAAGGAAATGGAAAGACCAATCAGTACAGAGTTACACCGAAGAGTTCTACCAATACATGGCAAGACATGGTGTCCAAAAAGAAGAGAAATTGCTCATTTGAAAAAACACCAGTGGATTGTCTCAGTACATCCAGTAGGAGATGGAATTTTTTACTGTCAATACGCTTGCAGATGCATCCCACTACGCCAGCAAACTGGAAACCAAGCAGAAAGGAAAAGCATGTTTTGTGACAAATCCGACATTAGGAAGACCACCCAATAAGAAGACACCAGCTGACTATGACAAGTGGAGATCTTATCAGCCGACGGTGCCAAAGCCTGACAATGGTAAGAAGTCTTTTCACAAGAGGGAATGTAGCAAACAACCGCCAACCGAAAAATGGTGCGATTACCACCACTCATCCTGGCATGATACGTCTGAATGAAAAGCTCGGAAGACATTCTTGGAAAAGGTGTCTCCCTCCGATGCATTTGACAAGACAGTGGAAGAATTTGATCCAGACCTGATGACCCTTCTGACCTAGACAACTCCGGCAGCCTTGCCTATTTTCGATGAGGAGGAACGAGAGTGCCTATTCCATACACGGATATGGGTCTAGAGAAACCCATTACATCTGATTGTGGACAATGGGAGCCAAAAGAACTTCGTTTTTGAAGAGATGGTGAAGAAATTAGGTCTTGTCACTATTATACATCCTCAACCTTACAACATCGGTTGGATGAAGGATGGACAAGAACTATGGATCACTCGACAATGCAAGCTAACCTACTTCGTAAAACCTTTTCAAGATGAAGTACTCTGTGGCGTGGCACGACTCTCCGTAGCCGACGCCCTGTTTAGGAAACCATACCTATGGGATACACATGGAAGTTATCAGTCACGGCCTCAGAAGGTGATTGTCAGAATCCGAAATCAATGGCTTAGCATACCAGAGTGTCAACCTACACCGACGGTTGCAATAATATCTGCCAAACAGACAAAGAAGCTCATCAATCATGCTCATAAATTTTCATTAATCATGATCAAGCCACAACATTCTAAGAAGACTACAGCAACGAGTCAAGTCACCGATCAATGCATCTCTCGACAGAAGTAGCAAGTCGATCATATTCTTGATGAGTACCAGAACCTCTTTCAAGCTCCAAACGAAGTACTTCAGCATTGCCAGGTAAAACACTCCATTGAACTTGTTCTTGGTTCTTATTTTCCTAATGCATCTGTTTACAGAAGATCCATTCTTGAAAATGAAGAGATTCATAGACAAATCCAAGAATTAATTGTAATATCCTTGGTAATATTCGACCAAGATATTAACTCCAATTCAATTTTTTTTACCAAAATTACTAGTGATTTTTCTTGACAATTTTCTGAGCAGGGTGGGTAGTTAGTGACGGAGACCGAGGCTCAAGATGAGTTTGGTAGGATGAAATTTTAATTCTGGAAAATACATGGAATTAGGTGCAGCAGCAAGTCTGAAGGTTAGAACGGATGTGTCCTTTTCACTAAGTACTAGAACCATTCACTTTTCAGCAACAATGATGCACTGTTGCCTACTTCGAGGCTCCCTGGGTAGCTGGCATATGCAAACTAGACGTTAGGGTGACACTCGGGTATAAGGTAGAGATATTATTAGTTATAGAATGTATAGGAAGATGCTTGAGCAGATTTGGGGAGGTCTGGGAAGTATTGGATGACAGAGGCTCAAGCAGGATTATGGAGCTAGGAAATTTGCTAGCTTCCCAAACGCAAGGGAAAGGCTTCCAAATTCTGGTTTTGTTGGATGATATGGTTAATATATCAATTTATTGACCTATTTCAAAATACGTGAGGTCAAATGGGTGCTCATATTGCATTTTACAAAGAAATCACTAAAACTAGTCTAGGAAAACCATCCAAAGAGCTAGTCTTGCCTTTTAACTGAAAAAATGACTTTAATGATATAAAATCTCTTTACTAAAATACTATGTAGCTCTGATATACTCATATGAATAGTGACACATTGATTTTATCATAACAGAGCCATCATTTTATTCCAGTGGCTTTCTTCTCTAAACAATTTTCCTTACAGGATAGAAATTACAGTACATTGGATGGAGAACATGAAAAGAGAAGAGATTTGTTACAGGGGATCTGTTCTGATGTAGTGATCAGAATCTCTATAGATCAGAGGATTGAGTTGGATAAAACCACTACTGCAAAACTCAACTACTGTTCCCTCCTTCAACTGAGTGTCTCCACTAGTGGAAACACCTCTATATTTCACTGAACAACTGGAGAAAATTGGAGAGGGATGAGAGATCAGGTCTGAAGTCGACCTATGAACATGCTAGCCTTTGATAACTACTGATAATAACTTTTGGAGCTCACTGGAAGTCCTGGGCACTTTCCTCATTAGCTATCTTCATCTGCTGGTGAACCTTCTCCAAAACTAGCTAGTAAACTATTGCTCTGGAAATCTCCCCTCCAAAATGGCACTGAATCTTCTATGGTGTCCTGAACTGAATATCAATGGCTGCAATACTGAATGATGGACCTAAATAACACTCACAGGAAAACTCACATGGCCTTGGGGCACACCACCAAAGAAAAGTAGCTGAGGCACATCACTCAACTGGAGAGCTTAGAGCTCTCATGCAAAATTCTAACAATGATCAAAAGTATGAGATGGAGTTGGAAACTTAGTTAAATAGAAGAGATGACTTCTTCCTCAAGCCATCCACACATGTGGATGAAGGAAGGTGCCTTCCTTTGTAGGATTAGAAACTTCTGACTATAAAAACATGCCATCTTTTGTCTTTCTTCACTCTAATTAGCAAGTGCACCTTAGGAAGCTTTCTGGATGTTGCTAATTCTTTTCTTACAGCTTTTCTTGTTTTTTCCACTTTCATTACTTTCTCCTTTTTTGCTTTTGTCTGATTTTTTCAGCTTTTGTCAGTTTCCTTCTTTGTCCATCTTGCCAACTTGTCTTCCACTAGATTCCTTGGCTTTTTTTGAGATTGATCACTTAGCAAGATTGGCCTACTTGACCAATTCGAATTGCCTCTCCAAGTCATCAACCACTTGGCACATTTATTAGTAAAAACATTTAAATAACAAAATACAACTCAAAAATAATTTAACTAATCAAATAATTAATTATCCACTAATTAATTAACTACTATGGTGTAATTGCCTCAAAATTTCCCCAATTAATTAATTTCTCAATTAATTATGAACTTAGACCCCTAGGGATAGGAGGATCCGAGTGGTGACCAAGGTCACTAGGGAGGGGATATGACATTAATCGACAAAGGTCATATTCGACCCAGCTTCTCTCCTTGTGGAAGTCTAGTCATCCTAGTTCCGACGAAAGACGGGACTTAGCGCAAGTGCATCGACTACAAATATCTCAACAAAATATCGGTGAAGAATCGGTACCCTCCGTCATAGATAGACAAGCTTATCGACTGTCTAAAAGGTGCTAAATTATTTACTAAGCTTGACCTCAAGTCAGGAAACCATCAGATTCCAATTGAGCCCTCAGATGTGTGGAAAACTGCTTTCAAGACCAAAGAAAGATTGTTCAAATGGTTAGTCATACCTTTCAGCTTAACCAATGCACCTACAACCTTCATGCGACATATGGATAACCTTCTCCGAACTTTCATTGGAAAATGGGTTATTGTCTATCTCGGTGACATATTGATTTTCATTCGATCATGGGAAGAACATGTCGGACATCTTCGACAAGTCCTCGACACTCTCTAGCAACATCATCTCAATTTGAACATGGAAAAATGCTCTTTTGTGATGACCAACATCAAATATTTGGGGTATGTAATTGACTCTACATGCATTCACATCGATTCAAACAACGTAAACAACCTCAAAGATTGGCCCATTTCTAGAAGCATTCAAGAACTAAGAATTTTTCTTGGTTTGGTGGATTTCTATCGACGATTCATACTCGGCTTCAGTTACATAGCCTGACCCTTGAATTAGTTGATGAAAGGAAATGGGAAAACTGTCTTTCAGTGGGTAGAAACACATCAAGCAGCTTTTGAATATCTCAAACACAGGCTCTACACTACACCAGTACTTGTGTTACCTGATTTACATCATCCCTTTGAGATTGGGACAGACGGATCGGACTATGCCTTGGGCACAGTGATCACTCAGTCTGGTCACCCAATCGATTTTCATTTCAAGACTTTTAATGACATGGTTAGAAGATACTCGACGTATGAAAAAGAACTATACGCCATTGTGTAAACTCTCAAGTAATGGAGGCATTACATCCTTGGAAAGGAAACGGTCATTCTCACTGATCACAAGCCTCTACAATTCACTCCGACACAATCAAAATTGCAAACAAACCGACAACTCAAGTGAATTAATTACCTACAACAATTTCAGTTTCTCATTAAGTATTGGAAAGGCAAGCCTAATGCTGCTGCAGATTGCCTCAGTCAACCACCCATTACTCTCCTTTTGACAGTGATGAGTATGCAGGGTTACGACACGACCACTTGGTTATAGTTGTACGAGGATGACAACGACTTCTCAGTAGCCTACCGACAGTTACAGACTAACAAGTCCTGGACCTCAGACTCCGACTACTTCCTGAAAGATACCTTGCTATACAAGCTTGGAAAACTTTGTGTACCGATCGGTGAGCAAGGACAACAACTCATTTGGGACGCGCACTACAGCAAGACCGAAGGACACTTTGGAGTACCAAAGACACTTTCTATTCTATAGAAGTATTTCTTCTGGCCTACACTTAAATCTGAAATCATCAAGTATATTCTATCATGCATGGTTTGTGCCTTTGCTAAGCCACCTAATCAACGAAAGGGATTGTACACACCTCTACCAGTTCCTAGTCGACCATGGGAATCTATTTCTATGGACTACTTGACGATTTATCCTACTACCAAACATCAGCATGACGTGATATTAGTAGTAGTTGTCCAATTTTTCAAGATGTCCATTCTCATACCATGTAAGAAGACCACAACAGTGCAGCAAACTGCTCATCTCTTCTTTACACATGTTTGGAAACACTTTGGTTTACCCACAACCATCATTTTCGACCGAGATGCCATATTCATCAGCATCTTTTGGAAGACCCTCTGGAAACATCTAGAGACGCAACTCTCATTATCGACAGCTTTCCATCCTTAGACCGACGGACAGACGGAAGTTGTGAATCACTTGGTAGTACAACTGCTTAGCATGTACAATCACCAGCATCGGCACACATGGGATGATAGTCTTCCATACATACAGCACAACTACAATCATGCTCAACACATCTCTACAGGAAAGAATCCATTTGAGATCTGTTACAGATTTCAACCCTTAGTGCCTATCGACTTGATCAGCTCCTCGGCACAGCCAAACTCCAACACAGATCACAACCAGCGAGAAGTTGATAAAGCAGTCAAGTTTCAAGAACAAATTTGCGACATTCAGCAGTTCTCTATTGATTTACTCTTAAGTAGAGTACAATACAATAATTTTGTAATGACTAAATAATTCAAATTAACCAAGGAGGTCATTCGAATATCCTGCATGGTGTAGTTGGTCTGCACTAGGAGTCATCATCATCATATCAGTGGTAGTGTCATCAATGCACAAGTAATGGCCATCCAGGTTTTAAACAGAGTCTAACTAAATGTAGGTAGGTGTAAATGATGCATGGAGATCTAATGTAGTCAAGGAGAATCCAAGGAGGGCACATGACGAGATGTTAGTAGTCAGAATAGTCAAACTAATCTCTTTGGATGTCCATCAGAGTGTTTCAGTCAGTTAACTAGTCAATATGTCCTCAAATCAAGGAACAGATCCGCAAATCATGCAACGAACTGAGTGTGTCACTAGTGGTAGGTAAGAGAGGGTCCACTTGGTCATAGGATATGAAAAAAAGGTACGGCATGGACTAGGGGGGCTGGAACTGAGCAGAAACAAGCTCACGGAGCTAGCAAACTAGGGACTAAGTGCTAGGAGACTACCATACTAATTACTGGATGCATGCATACATGCAAACATAAATATGATGGTGAAAATATCCTAACAACTTGGCCCCATCTTATGGTATTTTGCTGAACTTTGGATGCAGTTTTCAGTTAATGGGAAACAACACAAATTTACAGGATTACAACCAAGGTTTCTTTGCATCATCAGTTCACATCACCTGGAAAATATCCTTAAGAATAATTCACATGGTGCCATTGCTCAGCTTCATTCCATTAAGATGAACCCATCCACGATCTCCACTGCTTCCTTGGATAGATATGCAAGTGTCTTTGCTAAACTAGTGGGATTGTTGTATTCAAGAGACCTTTCTGGTAAGAATTTAGCCACATCTACATCTGAGAAGGAAATGATAGCTATTTTTCATGCAGTACAGAAGTGGTAGCCATACCTATTAGGGAATTACTTTTGCATCAAGACTGCTCACCAGAGTCTGGAACATTTCTTGGAACAATGGGTCTCCTCCCCAACACACCTGAAATGGGTTATCCAACTCATGGGTTATGCCTATGCGATCACTTACAAGAAGGGTAAGGACAATCTGGTGGCGGATGCTCCTTCTCACACATTTGATGACACATTTTATCTTACGAATATTTCTCTGCTTGTTCCAAATTGGTTGCAATATGTTCGACAGGGCTATGTCTTCTATGATCTCCATGCTTCTCCATCGTTAGGGCACTCTGGGTTCCTCAAAACGCATGACTGGGAATAGTGTAACTTCTGTTAGTAGGGACTAAAAATGAAAATTCAACAGATGGTGGATAACTGTTATACTTTCCAGGTCAACAAGGGTGAAACGACACTCCTTTCGTTACTGCTCAAACCCTTTCCCATCCCTACACATATTTGGAAAACTATTTATATGGATTTTGTTGGTTGTGGAGCCAGATCTTCTAGTCTCATAGATGATATTGTATCAGCCATGTTTCTACCCCAGTTTTATATGATATGTAGGTGGACTGTACACTCACCCCAGCGGGGGGGTCTGGGGGGGCATCACTCCCCCACGGGGTTCCAGGGGGGACCATCCCTCCTGGTTGGGGGGTCCGGGGGCAGCGCCCCCGAGAAATGGGTGTTCGGGGGCAATGCCCCCGAAGAAAATTTTTGGGGCTGTTTTCGCTAGCTGTTTTGCGGGCCCATGGTTTTGGGTATCCCGTGGTATCTTCCCATTGTATTTACCTTATAAATAAAGACATTGTAATACGGCTAGGATAGATAATGTATTAGGTTTTATGCATTATAAAGATCTTTGAGATCAGGAGAGAGACTGTGAAATAGAGAAGAGGAAGTGTAGCGGTTGTGCTGCAGGTTGTATCCCTTCACCTTGCTGGACGGTAATAATAATAAGGATTGGAAAATTCAATGTGGACGTAGCCCAAGTTGGGCGAACCACTATATATCTGTGTCTCTCTTGTAATGGGTATGTGTGATTATATTTGCATTTCTATTTATTGTTATTGCTCTGCGATCCTGTTTTTCTAATAGATTTCTTTGAAGCGCTCTGGTGGTACAATACCATATCTAAAATGACACCATATGAAGCAATATATGGACAATCACCTCCATTTCTTCTTCCATACACCCTCAGCAGTTCCCCAGTTAAGGAAATTGACTCGGTTCTTCGAAACCACGATCAGATTCTTCTCATTTTGTAGGACAATCTTCACATGGCTATAATTCGAATGAAACAACCAGACAATTAGAACCATTCTGAGCGCACTTTTCAGGCAGGTGATATGGTTCTTCTCTGTCTCCAGCCTTCTAAGCAATCCTACCTGAAACTCAAAAGGAGTCAGCTTATCTCTCAATCTATCACAGAGGTATTAATTTAGTGGCACGGAATGCAACCCGAGGATGTTACAGGTGAATCACTCCTTCAAATTCCACATCAATTTCCACATCTAAATCTTTGAGGAAAAATATTTTTCTAAGGAAGAGGGGATGTTAGGAACCCATGTCAACCCTTCTCTTTACTTTGTTAGTATATTGTTTTTGAACTCATATGCTTTGTAAGTTGTCCCATAGTATTTTTTGATCCATAGTTTGTATTATTGTTGTTGGACGCATATGCTTTGTAAGTCGTCCCGTAGTATTTGTTGATCCATAGTTTGTACTAGCCCATGGTTTTGACCCATAGTATTGGCACCTAGACTTAGTATATAAGATTGTGTTGATCCCAATGAAGGCACGGTGAAGTTATTTGTATTGAGCTTGCTCAAAGGAGGTTACCCCTCGAAGTGGCTCGCGATTAATAAAATATTATGTGATCTAATATATCATGCATTTTATCAATTAATTGTTGCAGGTTCCTCACAGAATTCATTGTATGTATGAATTCCTACTTAGAGGGATTAGATGGTGTATTACTGCAAGAAGATTATGTAATAAGCTATGAGTCAAGAAAACTTAAAGAGAATGAATAGAACTATACAACACACAACTTGTAATTAGGTTCTATAATACATGTTTTAAGAATGTGGAGTCGTTACCTAATTGAAAGAAAATGTACTTTAATGTATGAGAACATAAGTTATAAAATACTTATTTGATAAACAAAGTTTAAACGATTTCCAAGCAAGGTGGTTATCCTTCTTAAGCGTGTATGATTTTGAAATTAAACATATTAAAGGTAAAGAGAACAAAGTGTCAGATGGCTTGAGTAGGAATTTCATTCCACATTGTTCAACTACTTTTAGTAGTTACGAGACAAATATTGAAGAGTTAATAAAAGATGCATCTAAAAATGATGAAGAATACTAAAAAATTAAAGAACAACTGAAAAAATATGTTGATGGAAGTGAATCCACAGTTTATTCTATAAGCTCAGAGGACTTGCTAGTAAATAAAAATCGATTATATATACCCAATTATGAAGAAGTTAAGCAATTAATCTTGAATGAGTTACATAAGAAGCCGCATTCCATACATTCAGGGTATCAAAAGATGATAACAAAGTTAGGAAGAAATTATTATTGGCCTAACATGAAGAATGATGCTGCAAATTACCTAGCTAGATGCATTGAATGTAAACAAGTAAAAATAGAACATCAACATCCAGCCCAGTTATTTCAACCCTTTCCTATTCCAAAATGGAAATGGGAGATAATAAATATGGACTTTATAACAGGATAGCTTAAAAATATTAAACAACATCAATAAATAATGGTAGTAATTGATAAATTGATTAAAGCTTCCCATTTCATACCTGTGAAATATACCTTTAAAGCAATAAACATAGCTGATATTTTTATGAAAGATATTTTTCGTCTGCACGGTATTGTGAAAGTTGTGATATCTGATAGAGATGCAAAGTTTACAATTAATTTTTGGAAGTCTTTGTTTAAAATTTTAGATACTCAGCTAAATTTTATTACTGCTTACCATCCTCATATGGATGGGAAAACTAAAATAAATAACCAAATTTTAGAAGATATGTTTCAGATGTATGTAATGGACAAACCAGGGAAATGGGAGGACTATTTGCATTCAGTAGAATTTGCTTATAATAATAGATGTCAAGCTTCACTAAAAATAATTCCATTTGAAGTATTTTATGGTAAAAAATGCCACACTCCTGTCTCATGGGATAACCCCATTGATAGGATTGTTCTCGGACCAGACATGTTGAAGGAGATGGAGTAGATTGTCAAGGAATTGCAACAAAACTTAAAATTTGCTCAACATTGGCATAAAAGTTATGCAGATCTAAAAAGAACTCCAAAAGAGTTAAATGTTGGAGATCGTGTGTATCTAAAGGTAAAACCAAAGAAGAGTACCTTGATATTGGCAAGGTGTTCCAAGATGGCACCCAGGTATTGCAGACCTCTTGAAGTGTTAGCTAAGATAGGGTTAGTATCCTATCATCTTGCACTTCCCCCTACTATAAAAGTAGGCAATGTATTTCATGTTTCTCTGCTAAAAATATATATACATGATGCTACTCATGTAATTGATTGGAATATGATTCAGGTAAAACCTGAGTGCAAGTTCCAAATAGAGCCTTTGCACATCCTAGACAGGAAGGAACTTATGTTTAGGAATCGATCCATTGCTCAATTAAAAGTGCAATGGAATCACTTCATCCCTTAAGAAGCAACTTGAGGATAGAATACGAGAGGCATATCCTTCAATGTTCTAGAATGAGCAAGAGAGTTCTGAATAAAAGGACACCGAGGACAGTGTTAAGAATAAGGCAGGGAGAAATGTTGTAGCCCCAAGAAATTATTATTATTATTATTGATTTAATATTTTTGAAAATATTTCAAAATGATTATTTTTCTAAGAGTTATGTAAAAAATAAAAAATACTCACAAGAGATGTGAGAGATACTTTGCACAACAAATTATTATTTTATTATTAATAAAATGAAAAAGACACTTGGAGAATTCAATTGAATGAGGGGACACAACCATGAGCCAAAGAACAAGTATAATGCAAGCAAGAGATATTTTACCAATCAAATCAAATCTAAAAGATCAACTTCTAGACAAGATCTCAAATCATAGGGATTGAAGGATTGATTGAGATTTGATTAGGATGGCACAAGACATGGGAAAAACCTATAAATTGGTGCACTGAGATAGCACAACACACTGTGTTGTTCACAAATAAATTGTTTATGAGTGCATGTGTTGAATATTTCATTTTTTTGTAAGTCCATCACTAAGCTTGTCATAGACTCTAAAAGAGAGAGTGCCATATGAAAGCTTTGCTTGTTAGTTCTGTTGTGCATGGCAGTGATGTGGCTCAAGGGTGGAGTTGAGATAGCGGTGGTTCTACTCTCTTCTATGGTTGGGAGGAATTGATTCTCCAAGTAGTTTTCTTCATTTTTTGTCAAGTAAATATATGCTTTTATATAATTTTATGGAATTGTGAATGTCTTTTCAAAATATTATATTTTGATGGGTTAATGGTTGTTTATAGTTATTTTCTTTCTATGGAAGCCATGGTGGCATTTTTATATGTTATGAACTTTGTTATTTATTAGAAATGAACTATATCTATGTTCACATGTTATAGAATCGACTGCTACAATGAATATATTAGGATTTGAACCCAAATTACGAATAAGTTTAACCCTATGTTCTCTCTATAGAGTTCATGACATTGTTATATGAATTTAATGTATTGATTTAAAACGCTGTGTAAACAATACAATCGAAACTCTCTTTGATTCCTTGTATAATTCAATAGATCTATCTCTCTGAGTGAAGAGAAAACATTGTTATATGAATTTAATCCTTGTGATTTGTTCTCAAACCCTGTGTAGACAAAGAGAATCGAAACATCTCTGTGTAAGTAAGTCGAAACTTTGATTCGATCTCTGTGTATTAACTTGGAACTCTATTGTGATCTGAATATGTGAACTTTAAACGTAATGTCAACACAAGATCCAGGTGTATGTTCTGAAAGCGATGATGCACTGTATCATTAGCTCGTGTTTTTCCTTATCCGAGCACTCTGTATTAAGGCAGATTTAAAGATACTCTGTATCTTTCAACGCTTTCCTCTTTAAAACGCAACGACCCTGTCAAAACTCTATTTACTTGGAAGCCTTATTAAAGACGAATGATGTTTTTGGTAGGGATTTAATTAAGGATTAAAATTGTATCCTGTGAATGAATAAATGAAATCGACCACTGTATTATAAAATTGGTGTTAGTAAACCGACCCATTATGTTATAAACTCGGTTGAATCGGTCGTTGTGTTGTTAATTTTGTGCTAGCATAAATTTGGATCTCCGCAGAAGATCTTTGTGTAAACCATAAAATGGACCGATGCCATGTTTTTCATTCTGATGACCGTAGTCAAAGAGATGCTTCCGTCTACGATTGAAACGTTTCAGTGTAATAAATTAGTTAATGAATGGTCTGTTTAGACGATGGTTATGTGAACATCTGTGTGAGGGGGATAATCGTTGTATGGTATCCTCGTTCCCTATGCTATGTGTCAAGCACGATCCCATTCGATCTATTTATGTAATTTCAGTGATTGGATGGCCGGATGGCCTGTTCTAAACTAATTGTTCAATTTTAAAACTACTCAAATTATCAAGTTTGTGATTTGAATACTCCAAATTACGATTTTAACCAAAAAAAATATTCTACTCGATTCTCGATTCCAGCCAGTTAAAGACGTTTTGGTTAGCTATTATAGGGCTCCTATTCGAGTAAGTCTTCACCCTTAATATATAAACAAAACATGAAACCACTAGTAAGATGTATGTTGTAATTGTCCTAAGGATTAATTAAACTTACAATGTTATTTATATCTAAGGATTAATTAAACTTACAATCTTATTTATATATATGTATATATATATATATATATATATATATATATATATATATATATATATATATAGAAAGAGAGTAATATATGCATAAATCAAGTTATATGAATGTTAAGTAATTGAATAGTCAAATATCTTATAAAGATATATGAAGATGCTTTTCATGAAGAAATACATGTCCATGGTATTATTACATATTTATATAAATATGTAAATATATATATGAATTTCATAAAGGATTTATGAGTAAATGTAAAAGAGGTTAAGATAAATATTTCGTATGCAGTACGTTGATATTATTTTGAAACAATGTAAAATTTATATGATGTAAATATTACCATCTTTAGTTGATTGTTGATTACAATTATTCTTTATTTTGATCATGGTTAGATAAGTATCGTGGAAATGGTCAACGGGATTTAATTTGAGAAATTTAAATAGAAGAGGATAAGAGAGTTTATAAATCATACATTTGTCTTTTAAGAAGTAAAGTATTTTTAAGAAATAATATGAGAAGTTGTTGCATATAATCTTATATGTTGAACTCCTAATGGTATGTCTTATAATCTCTGAATTAGAAGAAGAGAATTTGACGCATAAATATGAAAATAATTGATGCATAAGTATGTAATTGTGAAGAGAACGAAAATTATATTGTTTTAAATAGAAAATAATATGAAAGTGTTTTACAAAAATAGAGAGCAGTTATCGAAATACTAACTCCTATTAAGGATAATGATTTTTTTTCCGCAATTTTAGTATTTGGGGTTGCGACATTCAATATTTGAAATCTATCTAGGAAACACTCTGGAATAGATCTGTCTCCAACCTATATCTAGAAAACACTTTGGCATGGAGAATTCTTCCAATGATATATAACCAGGCAATATTCTGGCATAGACCAACATTCCAATTCACTAGAGAAGCAACAATAAATGAAATAAGATCTCCCCATGAAGCCAATCTAAATCCTCTTATAGCCATTGAAATTCCTGGGTAGAAACTAGCTTAGGCTAACTAGAGAGTAACCAAACTAGTTACTAGATGCTTCTCCAACTTCCACTGTGACCATTCCAATTCTCATGAGAGCCATTAAAATTAGGTGGGGAGAAGGTTACACAAGCAAAGGGTTCCTTTCCAAGAATAGTAAAGGAGAAGTTACACAAGGATTTACACAACTTTTGAGATGTCAAGGAAAAAATTAGCTAGTGAGGGCATATTTGTGCAAGTGGGGGTTACAAAACAAGTGTAACCTCAAAAAAGGAGTTACAAACCATCAAAAGGGAGCGCATTCAAGAAGTAAGACCCACTAAATCATGAATTAGTCGCAATAGTACCAACATAAGCTAAAATAATTAAAAATAGGAAACAAAGAGTGTCATTAGGGAGAGCCACAACTCCTAGTCCCCAACCCCTTCACACATGAAATCCATGGCACGCAACCAAATTCATTGTCCATGTTGACCTAATAATTTAATTATGAGTAAATAATAATAAAATAATAATAATAATGTCCATAGCTCATAGTACATGCACCTAGTGCCACATAACAACACAAATAACAATCACAACATATGTCAAGTAGTTTAACACACTAGGGACATTAAACTTAGAGTCCTCACTTCTCTTTGTAACCTTTTTTCTTATTAATAAAACTAAGTGTCCAAGGAAATATCTTCAACATGGCATCAAAGGCATGGTGAAATGATGATTAATTGAAAAAACAAAGAAAGCTTCACAATGCCAATCAAGATATCTCCAAATTCAATCAAAATCATTTTTTTAAGTAATCATGTTGTCAATTGAATAAGAAAAAGGTTATTGTGATGGAAACAATTAGTTTGTTGAAAATTTTGTCAAATTATAATAATCACTTTTTGAGTTGTGAACATGGAGATTTGTAATTTTACAGCCTTAGCTTTAATTAATAGCAATTCTTTTCTTTGTAAATATAAGAGATATGAGCATATAAAAGTCGAAAACTGCATTTTTTAAAGATCTCATAGATCATTTTTTTATTATTATTAAAGA
Organism: Larix kaempferi; assembly: GCA_027924585.1. Lineage (NCBI taxonomy): Eukaryota > Viridiplantae > Streptophyta > Pinopsida > Pinales > Pinaceae > Larix > Larix kaempferi. Next base: position 6,032,856 of record BSBM01000940.1, on the reverse strand, counting down.
ATTCATATTGTAATCAATTTCCTTCTAATATGCTTATAAATATGAAAATTCTATGTTCTAGAGATATAGATTTGTATCTAGATCTAGTCATAATTTTATGTTTGAGATTTGAAATAGTTGCTCTAATTATTATGAAAAAAATCCTCTTATCTCTAAATAAAATGCGTTGTTCTCATGAATACGTGTTTAACGCTTTTTGGAAAGAGGAGGGCACAACCTGGAGTAAAAAACAAAATAGTATGTGCACTGTTGTTTTCAAGAAGATATCAACATTATGCATAGAAGAATAACCAAGACAAAGAATTGGATCGAATGCATCCAACCGTTTAGTACTCATCTTCAGTTTCTATTTTATACATCTTATGGATGGTTGGAGCGATTACACTTGCTACAACTTCCGATGTTTATGAATTAACTAATATATTCACTTAATACATTAACATAATGATAACAAAAAAGAAAGCCTATCACCCCCCTCAACATCTCCCCCACCAACAAAGCCTTTCTTCATCCCGAAGAAAGATGTATCAGCATCCTGGATTTCTGCTACTGCTGCAGTAGTCCTCAATGTGCATCAACCATGCATATTGGTCTGCATAGGTGCTCAGCCACGACAACCACCAACTTGATAGTAAAACGCACATGTACAAGGCTCTATTGTGAATGGTTACTCTTCATCCTCCATCTTCGATATGGTAGTAGTCCATCGAAGTCTCACCCTCCCACAATGGCGGTCGACTATCCTCTTGTGCAACGAGGTCTTTTGGTCTAAAGCCTCACCCTGGATCATCTGACCGACATCTCCATCGACCCAGGCATATCCATCTGGTTGGCATCTCCATCAGTTCAGGCATGCGGGGCCTTTTGGCTCTTCAACTTTCTATGCCATTTCTCTGTCTTTTAGCTTTCCGAGGTCACAATCCAGGAAAATCTTTACAATACAGCACCGGGGGGTTCGATCAATGCAAATGTTTTGATGTCATCATCTAGCGTTAAATTCTTCTTCTGTGTGCTGTAAGGTGGATTTTGCTTGAATATGGTCATTTTTTACTTCATATGTCGTGAGGCTTCATGCAAGTTTATAAATGTGTCGCTGCTTGTGGTCAATACTAACTGCTCAATATTGATCGTGGTTGACTCACTTGACTCGACTAGACTTACTAAGTCAACTAGAGACCAACAAATAATTTTTTACATACCTCGACCAGCGAACACAATATCGACCAATAAGGTATCGACCAAATTTCATGGTCAACTTTCTTTTGCAAAAAGTTGACTCCTTATGTAGATGTGCCATTGATGCACCATGTTAGAACTTAAATAATCCCAAATTTTTCTCGACCAATTTGAATTCTGACCATATATTACGAATGTTATCGAAATTTTTTTAATATCGACTATTTGATTTGTCGACCATATCATCGAGATCGACCAAAGTATTGTCGTGTTCTATCTTTTATCTTCACGTGTCTATATGTACTTTTTAAAACATAATTCTTGAACATAAGGAAGAACCAACCTTATACATTATGTCCATGACTAGAATAGTCGGTTAACATTCGACTTTTACTCTCATCATCGTGGAGACTGACGTTGGAGAGGAAGTTGAAATCTCAAACTTGGTATAATACATAGTCATAACCATTCGTTGGTGACATGCAACCATATAGTAAATCTGAGTCAACCAAAACTTATGCAATAAATACCGCTAGCGTAATAAGTAGTCTCCTTGGAAGATTCTGCAGATTTTCAAAACATCGCGAAAGGTCAACGGAGTATTTATTGACTTATGGTCGCATAGTTTCTCATCGATAGCGATGATAGATTTCATTGAGCAGTAGCATCCACAGCTACACTTCTGTCGAATTTAACTAGTTGTTTGTCAAAGTCATTGATGTTGCAGTTATTTGTTAGGAAAATAATATCTGTTTGTTGCCATTCTACAATTCTTTGTACTTGCTCACTTTTCCTGGCAGAGGTCTTTGGTTGTCTCAATTTCAGTCACTAGTCGATTTCTTTTCTATTAATGAAGTGCATCCGTACATCCGAGTTCAATATATTGTGCTTGTTGGTCGGATAGTCTACATTATATTTTTAATTGTTGACTGGTCAACGGCTTCAATTGGCAACGAATCAACAATTTCAAAACATTAGGCGATCATTTTAGTCGCCAGTCTCCATGTCACAGATAATAAATATAATTTCAGTGATAATATCCAGAATTCAGCAGTCAGAAGTCACAGTGGAGAGAAAAATTATAGATGGTCTGCTATAGTAGTTGGAAAACAGTCGGTGAACAGTTGTCGAGGTCGACAGGGCACATTCTAATTTCTTCAGAATTGTGGTGCTGGCGGTCGAGTTCGAATTTTTAACTTGACTTGCATGTATTCTCCTCACGATTTTTATCAAGTTCGATCTTGTAAAACAAAAGTATGCAGGAATTTATCAATGCTCTTTATCCTCGCGGTATCTACCCATGATGGATACATATTGTATCTGGATATTTGCAGGAGTTTCGTTTCCAGCTAACCGATACAGTGCCAGTCTACTAGATTAGCCAGCTGCCATCGGTTGGTGAAGAGATTCACGACTGAGCATGTCAGTTCTTCAAAATAGAGAAAGTCGGCTCTTTCCTTCAACCAGCCAAGCATGTGTCGACGGTCGACATGGCCAACCTTACCATCATGCCAAAGGTCTAGGGGTATAGATAAAAAAAGATACTTTTCCTAGAACAAAATGATAACTCCACACCTTGTAAAACAAGTCGTCGGGCAGTCTGCGAGCAATTTTGCATATTCCGTGACCTTCTATTTTGAACCAGCATCTTTAGAAACATTTTCCCATACGTAATATTTCTTAGTCTTTCATGCATGAGCAATCTTTTCTCTTGTTTACATTTGCTTGAGGAGCATCTGACTTTTTTCTGGTTCGAGCCATCAAAGATTGAGCATGCTAACGATCTTTAATATTTTCCTTGTAGGTTCCTTTTTACCTCTTAGGTTCATAACGCTCCTCCTTTGCCGTTGTTGTCACCCAGCCAAAAGAAAACGACAATGGCGGAAGATGTTGTCTTCAAGCAGATATCAACATTATATACAGAAGAATAACCAAGACAAAGAAGTGGATCAAATGCATTCAACTGTTTATTACTCATCTTGAGTTGCTATTTTATACATCTTATGTATGGTTTGAGCGGTTACACCTACTCCAACTTCTCATGTTTATGAATTAACTAATATATTCACTTAATACATTACAATAATGATAACATAAAGGGAATCCTATCGGCCCCCTCAACATGCACATACTATGAATAATTTCACCTACATGACTTCTATAGTACCTCAACCGATCATTTCCATGCACTAAAACCTACAACTGACCAACCACCCACCAGAGATACCAACCAAACAATGGTATCCACATCAAGAGTTTATCAACTATGTAACGTCCCTTTCAGTCAAACTGGCCAATAGGAGGGGACATTAACTAAATTCGAACTTCCAAAATTTCAGCCCATAACCATAGTCATGAATTCTTAACATTTAAATTGTGTGTGCAGATTCCTAAATTAAAATGCACAGTGGAAATCAACTTGATTCACACACACATGACATGCATATACAATCGTAATAATTACATGCCTAATAATAAAATCTTTGCACATTAGATACAAGTAAAATACAAAAAAATATTTAAACAAGGAACATCCAAGCAATTGGTTGTGCAAGAGTGATGTTTCACACAACTATAGGCGCTCTATACAACATATACTCTTTCTACTAAGAGGCAACCAGGGTGAAGGAAACACGTGCAAGATTCTCTCTCTCAACCCACAACTTGTTGTTCTATCTATTCTTAGCCAAAATCTCATCTAGATCTCTACATCGAATCCACTCATCCATCACATCCATGGAACTCCCTCCAACTTCCCCACACAACAAAAGGAAGGCATTCCCCTTCATTGATCCACAATTATCCCAGGAAATCCAACCTTTACTGAGCTTACCAATGTGTGCAATAAGATTCCAACTTGCTATATGATGTTGAAGAACCTCCTATATCATAAGGCATGGATTCTCAAGCATTTGTGAGTAAAAAAACTCAATGGATAAGGATTTATAGCTTTCCCAACCTCTACACTCAGTTACAAACATTTATTGTCCCTTCAAATTATTCACCTTTGTCTCTAAATTCGAATTTATGGGTTATACACAGTCTGGTAAGGGTCATGAACAATGATAGGAAACTCTACGTAGTGTAGATGTGCATCAAAGGATGGTGGAATGAGTGTTGAATCTGAAGGATATGATATGATGGTGAAAAGAAAATTGACATAGATTATGACCATAAAAGAGAAGGGCTACTGACAACTGCAGAACTAAATTTTGGTAGCTGATAAAATTGTCACAAAAGTGCTTTCACCCCCATGCTTCAATAACAACATGAGGTGAATTTTCCCACCAACCTCACACATGCTTCAATGATTGTCTTTAGTAGTCAAGATGAAGTAAATGGATCATTTAAAACATATGGAAGGATTTGGATGAGTTCTAAGGTTGACACTTGGTATCGAATGATTTAACTTCCAATACGGTCACCCCTCGCCTCTTCCCATATGGTGGAATCATAGGCCCTCTAGTTCTCTTTACACAACCATCTTGGACAACTTTTCTTACTTATGGAATATAAGATTTACATATATTTCGATTTAGCATGAAAATCCAACCATACGGTTGAAATAAAAATCTTTATATCATATATGCGTAGCTATTCAGTAGTCATTCCTTGGCCTTAAGAATCACACTAAGAATCCATACTACTGTATTTGCATCATTTTACATAATCTAATTAAATACATTACAAGGTTCAAACTAGTGGTATTACAAACTAAAGCACAAATGTTGCTGGATTTTTTCCAATCCTCCAACAATACATGAAGGATTGAAAAATATAATACTTGCAAAATAGAAAATAAAACCCACAACATAAATGCTGTTCTTTTTTTCAATGAATTGTATGAAAATAATTGTATGAAAATATAAAATAAACATTTTATTAGAAAAAGTTTATTTTGAATTTCAAAAACCCTAAACCCTAAAGTGACAACCTTCATGTTGTTGGGTTAATTTTAAAGTATGTATCAACAAGCAGAAATGTTGTCCTATTTTTTTTAATCCTACAACAATGCACAAAAAATTGCTAAAGATCCAAGACTTACAATTGTATTGAAAATAAAATTGGCATCAAGGACTAAGATAATTGATGTGTTCATATATATTTTGACCTTTTAGTGAATTGAACAACATTTATACTATTAGCAAGTGATGAACACTTCTTATTTGAAATAATCAAAATTTACATGATAAATCCATAATCGTCAACAAATTATATATTAATTTATGTACATTTCTCACATCACCATGCATTCAAGCCTCCCCAAATTTGTTTTCGATATAAATTAATATGGAGTTGTGATTGATGGTCACATTTACTCAATGGAATAAGAAATGGAGCTAACACTTTTTGTTCTCATTTCAATTGTTGGAGTGCAAGGATTGAATAAATACTTAGTATAGTTTATTTTGTTATTTCTATGAATAGATAAATATGATAACTTGATAGTCTATAGTGGAGACAAAGATACGAAGACATCTAGAACAATTTTAGCATGAGTAAATAAGTTAAAAGACTAGAAGAGGTTGGACTAGTTGATTTACATGAAATTTGTGTTATTCCTATAGTTGGGCGGAATGCCTCAAAGCCACCTACTTGAGCACACCATTGACCCACAACAAAGAAATTACTCTATACACCATTGACTCACAACAAAGAAATTACTCTATTGAATGAAGCATTGCATAAGGCTTATGTTATCTCTAGATCTGCTCCAGCAAAAATTGTTTATCTTCAGTTCTTGCTGCCAAAATGCCTATTAGCGTTTTCTCCAAGATTTTTTGAGCTCTTGACCAAACGAAGTATGCTCACAACATTGCGCAGAGGGAGTTTATCATTGTTGATTTCTTTACATACTTGCCACGCCGGATATTATGGATATTTAGGAAATCGTTCAGTCTTGTGTAGTCTACTACACAGATTTCATTTTGATCCAAGTAATTGATCATGCCAAACGTCCACACCAAGAGCAAGAGAAATCTTCCAGGTGCTACAAGTCCTCTACATCGAGTTTTATACAGTATTCATACAAATTCCAAGTGCTCGAGCTCAGGCGACATACAAGCATCATAAGTCTCGACACCGAGGAAGCTAAGTATCCTTGCCTGCTGCAGGTAGTGGAATTGACTTTGAAATGTTTTGAAATATGCAGGGTTTGCATAAATAGCACACCGTCTTGGAGTGTTTAAGGGAATCTACTATTAGGTGCTTATAAAATATAATTAAACATCAGAAACATCAGATGAAGGATGAATGCGTAGCTTGCTTATGATGAACGCTTTTGTAAAACACCAAAGTTGTAGTGAATATGAGAACGCCCAGGTCAAGAAGAATGCCCAATGTCAAGAAGAACGCCCAGGGGCCTAGTGCCCAGAATGTCCAGCATCCAAGTATCAAACCACATCTCCTCATCGAAAGCTTTAACAAAAATTTATCATATTCAGAATTGAGGGATTTTTCAGATTCAAGTACAAGTAACAGAGCATTTGTAACAGAATACTTGTCAAAAACAAAAACCAAGAAATGAGTTAATTTATGGGAAGTCAATTGTATCTTGACCTATATTTAGAAAGGCAGTACAAACAATTCCTGATTTAAAGGCGTAATTGCAGCAGTTAGAGGATCGACTCTAGGCAATTTAATTTGAATTTCAGCATCCCAACATTTGTGGTAACAGTAAATCATTGGAAAAAGGATCATTTCCAGCACTTTAAAACACGAATACAACAAATGCACATGTGGCAGGGTGCTGATAGGAAAGAAGATTTGCAATTAAGGAATAAGCTCCAGATCACTATTTCGAAGACATTTTATAATGGCAAATCCACCTTCTTGAAAAGAATCATAGATTTCTTCTATTTTTAGAATTATTCCTAAAACTTGTGGCTACTAGAATATTGTATTTCTATAAATGCTTGCATTTTCAATGTAAAAAGGGGATAGAATTCCAGTCAATAAGGCTGAGGCAGGGTTGTACTTGTATTATCTTATATTTATCAGAAGTGACTGTTTTTGAAGTAAATTATGATCTTTGAGCCTCTTTTATTTTTATTTATGAAGTATATACTGTCATTATTTTGTCAATGCATGGTCTCAATTTCATGTTTTGATTCTCTTGACCAGTATACAACTATGCCACTATTATGAAATGAAACTTGAGCTCTTACATTTGTAAAGTTATTATCACAGTCATTTTCTGTTATGTTTAAGTACTGAAACCCATGTACTCCCTATCATCTGATTATTGAATTATTTGATCTCTGCCATATATTCATCTACCACCACAACTGATAAAGTTATATCTACCATCTAATATTTCCTTAAGCTTGACCCTAGCAGTCAAGTTCAACTTTAGGGATAACATCTTTTGGCACTGTTGCCAGGTATGGAAGAACGAAGGCATACTTCCCTGGGCTATACGACAACGAATATATCTAGACTTTGATGGTGAACAAAAGCTGGCGACATAGTGGCTGTGATATTCACCTGGTGACTCCACTGGTTTCAAAATGGAAGATTCAGTTGCTGAGCGAGTTACTTCATGTACCAAGACTACAGGGGTTGAGGTAGATCATGTTTTTCTTCAATGTTTTCGAGAATGAATGAGTATGTCTTATGTTGATGAATGGGACAAAGATTTGTCTTCTTGTTTAGATTCTAATAATATTTATAATGAAGAAGATAAAATTGATTTTTTGAAGAATATTTTAAAAGCATTTGAGTTAGAATATTTGACAAAAAATATTTCTCAAGATGTTAGTATTACTGTTGTTGTTCCAAGCATTTTTGAAGATATGTGCATGGCTTTGAATGAAAAATTAAATCTGCATATCTTAGAAAGTAGAAAGTGGTTTTCAAATGATTGTGAAAAAAGATCGTTTTATGGAGATAGTAAGGTCAGAGTTTATCCAGAGGCACCTTGCTTATCTTGAAGAAGAAATAGGGATATCTGATCAGAATATGGTTTTTAATTATTTTTATGATCCAGTAGCTGCATATCTCGAGGTTTTTATCAACTCCAGCCATTCAGTTTTGTTCAGCTGTAAATATGGATTTCAGATTCATGATGAATTGCAGATCAGTTCTTCAATCTTTATTTTACAAAAGCATGTTCTAGGATTTCAATTGCTAATTCAGTTTTTAACTTGGTTTCATTGGAAATGGAGTTACACATGATCAACTTGATCTCTCCAAGAGCAGAGTAGATGTGTGGATAAATAAGCTCGTTCATGAGCATTTACTTTTTGCATTTTTTACAGTGTGATTAGATTTTTAGCAGGCTTTTCAATTATTTTGGTTTGAATAAGTGGTGATAGATTTCAGAAGTTTTCAAGGGTTGATTGAAGAGTTGACCGTATAACACAATGATAAGGCATAGGTCTGCAGGTTCTTGGCAGCTCGCAGGGAGCATGCCATCCCCAGATAAGGAAAGATGTTATCTCCAGATCTGCTCCGGCAAAATTGTTTATCTTCAGTTCTTGTTGCCAGAATGCCTATTAGCATCTTCTCCAAGATTTTTTGAGCTCTTGACCAAACGAAGTATGCTCACAACATTGCGCAGAGGGAGTTTATCATTGTTGATTTATTTACATACTTGCCAAGCTGGATATTATGGATATTTAGGAAATCTTGTGTATTCTACTACACAGATTTGATTTTGATCCAAGTAATTGATCATGCCAAACGTCCACACCAAGAGCAAGAGAAATCGTCTAGGTGCTACCAGTCCTCTACATCGTGTTTTATATAGTATTCATATAAATGCCAAGTGGTCGAGCTCAGGCGATGTACAAGCATCATAAGTCTCGACACCGAGGAAGCTAAGTATCCTTTCCTGCTGCAGGTAGTGGAATTGACTTTGAAATGTTTTGAAATATGTAGGGTTTGCATAAATAGCACACCGTCTTGGAGTGCTTAAAGGAATCTCCTGTCAGTTGCTTATAAAATCTAATTAAACATCAGAAACATCAGATGAAGGATGAATGCATAGCTTGCTTATGATGAATGCTTTTGAAAAACACCAAAGTTGCAGTGAATATGAGAACGCCCAGGTCAAGAAGAACGCCTAGGTGCCTAGTGCCATAGAATGTCCAGCATCCAAGTATCAAACCACATCTCCTCATCGAAAGATTTAACAAATATTTATCATATTCAGAGTTGAGGGATTTTTCAGATTCAAGTACAAGTAATAGAGCATTTGTAACAGAATACTTGTCAAGAACAAAAACCAAGAAATGAGCTAATTTACGGGAAGTCAATTGTATCTTGACCTATATTTATAAAGGAAGTACAAACAATTCCTGATTTAAAGGCGTAATTGCAGCAATCAGAGGATCGATTCCAGGCAATTTAATTTGAATTTCAGCATCCCAACATTTGTGGTAACAGTAAATCATTGGAAAAAGGATCATTTCCAGCACTTTAGAACACAAATACAACAAATGTACATGTGGCAGTGTGCTGATAGGAAAGAAGATTCGCAATTAAGGAATAAGCTCAAGATCACTATTTGGAAGACATTTTATAATGGCAAATCCACCTTCTTGAAAAGAATCATAGATTTCTTCTATTTTTAGAATTATTCCTAAAACTTCTAGCTGCTAGAAGATTGTATTTCTATAAATTCTTGCATTTTCAATGTAAAAAGGGGAGAGAATTCCAGTCAATAAGGCTGAGGTAGGGTTGTACTTGTATTATCTTATATTTATTAGAAGTGACTGTTTTTGAAGTAAATTATGATCTTTGAGCTTGTTTTATTTTTATTTATGAAGTATATACTGTCATTATTTTGTCAATGCATGGTCTCAATTTCATGTTGCGATTCTCTTGACCAGTATACAACTATGCCACTATTATGAAATGAAACTTGAGCTCTTACATTTGTAAAGTTACTATCACAGTCATTTTCTGTTCAGTTTAAGTATTGAAACCCATGTACTCCCTATCATTTGATTATTGAATTATTTGATCTCTGCCATATATTCATCTACCACCAAAACTGATAAAGTTATATCTACCATCTAAGATTTCCTTAAGCTTGACCCTAGGAGTCAAGTTCAGCTTTAGGGATAATAGCTTCAATATTAGAAAAAAAGAAAATCAAGAGTAATATTCAACGATTAATAGATAAGGGCCACATTTCACTTAGCTTGTGACATTATGTTTCAATTATTATGCTAGTTCCTAAGAGAAGTGGCACATTGAGAATGCACCCAAATTATTAACTTTTGAATATAATCACTAACAAGAAACAATAATAATTTTTGTGTGTTAGTGATTTATTATATTATCCCCATAAATTAAAATACTTTAGTAATATTGATACATGTCTAGATACCACTAGATACATATAATGCTAGATAATACAAGTGGAAGATAACCCTAACTATACAATAAGTATTATTTGAATGAATTTTGATTTCTTTTAGTATTACTAATTACCTTGTAACATTTATAGAGATGATGAATAAAGTGCTAGATGTATGTATTTGTAGTGCCCCCAACTTGCAAGTTTATCATAATGAAATATATAATAAGCAAATAATCATAAATAAGAATTAGATGCATAGTTAATGTTAAGTAAGATTTATTAATCTAAGGTGGGATAAATCATGGATGACAAGTGTTATCCATGAAGATAAATCTTATTTTAATAATAGGCAAAATGGGCATATAAGAGGAGGAGGAAAGACTTATTTTTTTTTTTTTAGGTTTAATTAATGTGTTGCAAGACATTTGCTTGTTGGAGGAGAATGGTGAGAGAATTTCCTACGATGGTAAGGAGGTATTTGTCCGGCATAGTTTTACTGATTGAGGGCTTGAGGGATATCAATCTTGCACCAAGGGTTTGGATGCGAGGAGAGTGTTTTCCCCACATGTTGTTTCCTTGTGTCTACTGCTAGTCCTAGAGTTGTTTGTTGTTGATTCTGTAGCTCATGCGGGAATGCTGCACATACTTGTGTAAGTTAAGTTTTTCCATGATTCCATTTATAGGTATGTACTCTCTCCCTCTATTAGAATACTTGGTCATATAATTTCTTTTTAAATATTGATGATTTTTTATGTTGCTATTGTTGGTTCTAGAGGTGACATTAAAGGATATGATTAAGTAGTTTTTATCAAGGTAGGCACTTCATTTGGTATCATAGTTGGGTTTATCTCTTTGTGACCTAAGAAATGGATTAAAACAAACAAAGAAAACAAACATGTAGTAACTCTATTATTGGGATCTATAATGTCCCTCAAAATACACCCTAAATTTGTTTCTTCTGAAGGGTCTTTGTATTGTCGTAAAATGCATTTTTACTTAATTTAACTTCAGCACTGATAAGTTGAGTGATGTTCTCTTGTTTATATCCCAATAATTTCATTTACGTCCAAATATTTCTATTTGCTCACATATTTTCTTGAGCATAGTATTACGATACCATCATAATACTACTTACTAACATTCTTGATATATAATCGATTACTTGCACATCATACTAAAGCTTACTTTAATTTTTTAATAAGGGTTTCTTAGCTTAAATATCACATAGCCCTTCCGACAAAGAAATATTGTCACTAGGGTTGTCTACACTTAACTTGACTTAAGCATATAATAAAAATTCCCAATTCGGTCTTTGTATAGGGATCATAACTAAGTTTGAAGATTAGTACCCAAGTAAATCACTGATCCAACTTAAGCTAACTGTGATTATAAGTTTATTACTTCTTTTAAAAATATTCTAATCCAAGAATCCTCATAGTTATATTATTGTAATCAACATGCTAGATTAAACTCCCTCTTATAATTTCTTCAGAACTGATAATTAAAGTCTTCGATTATCAATTTCTTTCTAGGTGACAAATAAATATAACTTTTATATTTTTAAAGAAAACCATAATTATAATTCAAATGCAATCATTATAGCCTTTTATTCTATAACCTTTATACGTTTAAATACAATGATCATAATCCAAATGAGAAATTGAATATTCACCTTGATCTCTTCCTATTTAACAATACATGTATATAAATTTATATATTTTAAAGAAGACAATAACCATATTTAAATGAGAAATTGAATATTCACCTTGATCTCTTCCTATTTAACAATACATGTATATAAATTTATATATTTTAAAGAAGACAATAACCATATTTAAATAAGAAATAGAATGATCACATTTACTTTATTTCTATGCCATAAGTCTATAATCTTTATATCTTGAAAACAAATGACTATAATTCAAAAGTAAAGAATAGAATATTCACTTTAATGTATTTGTATGCAAAAATATACATCTATAACTTTTATGTATTCTAAAGAGGATAATAATTAAGTTTTGATTAAGAAATAGGGCATTTACCTTACTTCATTTTGCAATGTCCCATAAATAGGGAACATTGGATGAAGATCCTAACCCAACCAATCCCTTGGGTTGAGGAGACAATTTCAGTATCTCAAGGTTAAATTTTGTATTCCAGGTAATTAATTAATTAGGAGTGTGCATTTAATTTTGCCAAAGTTTGTTATCCACTTTGAATAATTATTTATGATGCATTTAGTATGTTTATGTTGAATAAATGAAGATAATGATCCAATAGGGATAATTAGTGGATAAGGTTGGTTGAGGGGAGACTTGGAGAAGAATGTTAAGGAGAAAGCACATAAATCGAGAAAATCAAGAAAAATGAAAGAAAGATGGAGCAAATCAGAAAAGAAACAAAAGTCAGGGAAAGAAACATAAAGAAGAAAGAACCACAAAAGCAGAAAGAAGGATAAATCAGAAAAGTAGGCATGTTTAGAAAAGAAGGAAAGTACAGAAAATCCAAAAAAAACAGAAAAAGATAAAGAAGAAAGCGGAAAAGCAACCAAAAAAGGAAAAAAGAGGAAAGCAAAGCAAGAAAAGGAAAAGGTAGGAAATATAAATTTCCTTATCCACTCAAGGAGGGCACATTAAATAAGGATACTTGCTCCTCAAGTCACCCACTCACTATAAATTAACCAGTATGCACCAAATTCACATATTTTGTAAGTTTGATAATTTGTATGAGAGCAATTTTTCCCTAGCGACTTGGGAGATGTGCCCCTGGTCAAGTCTGGAGATGTGCACCAGCTTTCTGTGACAGGATAATGGAATTCATACATTTTCATTGATTTTATTTGAATTTCCTATAGATGAACCAAGGATGGGTCAAATTTTAGAAATCTTGAACAAGTCTGAGGTTGGAATCTCAGAGCTTTTGAGTGATTTCTAGTGTTGTATTGTTATGTAAGAGTGGAGAGAATTTTTGTAGTGATTTGAGGAGTATATTGGATAATTTATGATGTATTTACAGTAAAAATTAATCTCTCATATCATTCAAGTTATTTAATTTTACATAATTCAGAAATAATCAGAGTTTTCTTCACCCCTTCTAGATTTTCCCAGTTTTTTACTAGTTTCCAGAATGCATTTAATAAATGAATGAGTCTTTTTCCAAATGAGGTCATTTTTGTTCCCGTAGTTGATTAATATTTCATATGTAATATTCCATGTCTCATATAACAATTTTTTGAGCCATTATTGACTATTTCGGAGCCCTGAATTCTCACTAGTTGTATAATCCTGGAAGACAATTTTACTGGTATTTTTGTGAGACTTGCTCAGAAATTCATATAAATTTCTGGAATTTAATTTGACTATGTAATGGCTGTAATTTAATTATATTTAACCTCTGTGAGTCAGAAATACCCATCCCCACCCTCTAGTTAAATTTCACACCCATACTAGACTGCATATGTTGAAGGACCCAAGAGCATTGGATTAAACTAAATATTTGATGCTCTTGAAACATCAATGGTATCATTAATTTGTGCAGAGGTATAAACAAATATCAGATCCTTCCTTCCACCCAAATATTTTGATCTATTCCACGCTTAGTCAATCTAGTTTCTAAAAACACTGTTTTAATTCATTATGTGAAGTATAGAGTTTATGTATCATTAATACTAGTTGGTACATTACAGTGGTATCAGGTCATGGTCCTATGAACCTTCTCTTGAAATAATTATATGAGTCCAATAAGATATTCAGATTCCAAGGAGAAATGCCCCCTTGTGAGAAGGAGAAGATGAAGAAGAAATCAATTCTACTAAAGGGAAACTACAAGGAGAATTAGACATGTCTCAAAATGAAGGGAAGGAGGATTTCAAAATCATTTTTCAAGGCATGATTAAATGGATGAAAAACGTCTCACTCAATATTTTTCAATCTGGGAGGGAGACCAGGGAGTTCTTAGCTCAACATATAGGAAGCAATATCGGAGAAGGGAGTAGAAATGGTACCCCACATGGCGAGAGGAAGAGGAGTGGTGGCCATATTTTTGTAATGTCCCCATTCAAATAATTGCATAGTAAGACAATCATATCAATCCTACTAGTTTCCTACGTTGGATGGCCACATTTGGAATTGTAATAAGGAAGCTAATAAATGATTTTTAGACATTAGAAGGGTTCAAGTAATTAATAAATAGGTTGACTGAAGAAATTCAAGAGAAATTCTATGTGGCAAGTGGTTTTGAAGACATATGGAGGATGTGGGACCCACACTAGCTTGGTTTTTCAAGGACACATGGCATCTCTCTCTTGCCAATCCAAATTCATGAGAAGGTGAACATTCTTGGATGAGTTTCTAGGCTCATACACATGGCATTTAGCATCATATGTCTAATTTGGATGGAATGGTAACCTCCATGGAAGAGGAAGTTTCAAACTAGGAGTTTGTGGACACTTGGGCTAGATTCCCTAGCTCCTATGACAACAATGATGGAGACACTATGACATCTATGAAAAATTGTAGACCTGAAGGATGACATCTGACTATTATGATATGTCAGACCTAAAAATAGCATCTAGGTGAGCGCCAAAGGGAGTTAGAGAAGACTAAGAGATTCCTACTCGAAATTCTGGAAGGTGGAAGGCTAGGAAGTGGGACACATGTGGCAATACTTCCATCACTCCCTAATTCGAAATGGCATGGATACTATGGGTGTACTTGGAAACTTAGAAGGCTAAGTATGTTTATAATATATAGGAATGAACCAAGAGAAGGGCTTTTGATGATTTGAGAAAAAATGCATTTGTGAAGAGAGAGCTACTGGATGACTAGTTTCTTGCCTTAGCCAATTTCGAGGGTGAAATATTCCCATCCAAGTTGGTGTTTGGAGAGGCCACTCAGGTATTTCATGGAGCTTTAATGGATTTTTTATTTGCAGTTTTAATTTATAGGGAAGCTCGTGGTTTCTTCTATTGCAACACTTTCCCTAAACCATTTCCATTTTTTATGGCATATTCTTGCTCCTCGAGGGAGGGTGTTTTTGGTGAGCTCTTGTACTCTTTGGGAGAGATTCTAATGATCCATTTCTGATTGTAATAAGTTTAATATTATCATTGATTCATATTCATAAATTATCAGGTCGAAATACCAAGTGGTTGTATGTAAAAATGATGATTAATGAGCGAACCATGACCATTTCCCCACTACATTGATGTATGCCATTGTAATATTCATGATTTAGAATGAAAGAATGTTTCTGTGATATATTTATGATGAATGGACATCCATAAATGAGTGTTGCAAGTTTCATGATCATCACTTAAGTATTTGAAGTCATTTTTCTCATTTTATCTGCATTTGGAAGAGATTTGGTGCCATTTCCCCAAGGGTCAAATTAGGGATTTTTGTTGTTGTTTGGGAGAAGGTTAGAACATATTTAATAAATGATTAATGGTGCATATGAGACCTTAATAATTTCCATCATAAATTCCCTACATCTTTTCTGAATTTAGAATGGGTTTGGAGGCATTTGGAGAGACATTTTCAGTACTTACCCTGGGGGGATTTGATCCCCAAATTGCTAGTTAAATTCCATACTTTGTCCAGAATATTAAACAAGTTTGAAAAAGTATTTGTAGGGTCATAAATAATCCCTAAACCTCATATTCAAGTCTTAATATTAGTCATACACCATCAAAGAATACTTGGGACCATTTGGATCAATTTGAAGACCTAGACATCGAAACTAGTCAAAGGTCGAAATTGTGGAAAAAGTTTAAAATTGGGCATTTTAATAAAAAAATTTAAAAAAGGAAATTACAAATGGTATCAAAGCATGGTCTTGGCACCTGATGGTCTTAAAAATAAGTCAAATAAATAGACCACCACCCTTAGAACCAGAAGTTGAAGGTGTTGTTGTTGAAGAAGAAACAGTAGGAGAGGAAGAGTCTTTTGTAAAAACCATGGGTAGAGAGGAGGAGGAAACAACAAAACCTAAGGGAGAATTTATTTCAACCCTAAAAACTTTCTTTGAATACATGAATAAAAATATGATGAAGGTATTCAAATCAATAGCTAGTCAAATGACTAGTCAAATCGAAGGCCTTAAAGGAGTAATAGGAGGCAACAATAGTTCTCATTGTGAGGAAAAGAAGCCTATGGGAGAGCATATTTTCTCAAGCATAGGACCCCATAATAGAGAAAATGAATTTTAGAGGACACGAAGGTCTACTGCACCTAAATTTCTTATTCCCAAAGAAGAGCCTGACATTCAATTGGATCTTACTACAATAGCAAATGAATGGAATGATTTGAGTGAAGATTGTAAGAGAAGTCTACCATTTGATCAGTACTTTACTGCTGCAAATAAATTAAATAGGAAGGAGAACAATAAGGCTCTAACCCAAAACAAAGAATTAAATTGTGCTATTGGTAAAATGTCACTTCCTTCTTTTGATGGTTCCTCTCAAAATTCTTTGAACACTTGAGTGCAAAACAAGATGTATATTTTCAGCTGAATCAAATGGTGGAGGAGGATGCGTTAAAAATGACCATTTTGCACTTGGAAGGATATGCCGATGAATGATGGTTTCATGGCCTAAAAAATTTGGGTCATGATCAGGTTAAAACATATGGAGAATTTGTTGACAGGGTACTAGAGAGTTTTGAACAAAAATATCCAGAATTTCCTTTCAAGGAACTAGCTCAATTGAAGCAAATTGGGACCCCTATTGATTATATGATGGAATTTCAAAAATTATCAGTGACGGTGGCTGATGTGTCTATGGGGAGGTTTGTATTGTTTTTCACTGAAGTTTTGGATGAACCCTTAAAATGTTTGGTCAAAGCACACAAGAAAACTACATTAAAAGATGCAACGAGCTTGACTAGGGATCTCCAAAATGTGCTTCCTAGAACAAGATTTCCTCCCAAGCCTGACTTCAGACTTGAAAAGAAACCTTGGAAAAGAGATGCATATGATAAGAATCCATGGAAAGAATATGAATGTGGAAAGTATAAGAAATATGAACTAAGCAGTGATGATATCATAAGGAAGATATTGTGTTACTCATGCTTCCAACCATGGGCACTAGGACATAAATGTGCTAAGGGAAAGGCCCAATTCATTGAAGTATTTTGTGATGATGGGTATGAAGGGGGAATGGAGAAAGAAGGACATAATTCATCCCAATAAGAGGGATATACTACAGCAGAATAAGGGAAGTAAGAGGTGAATCATCCCTCACCCACCAAAGTAAGAATGGCAGTACTTTTAGCAGTACCTCGATATCACACTATTCGATGTAAGGGTGTGGTACTAGGACAAAGAGATTCAGTTTTGGTAGATGGAGGAGCCACACATAACTTAATTGATGCAGACATGGTGGATAGGAGTAAAATGCATATTGAACCATTCGATGGCTTCACAGTTTTCATTCCCAGTCACAACACAATGGAGTGCAAAACATGGATTCCACAGTTGCAAGTCACCGTAGGTAACTATACTTTTATTCATAGTTTTTATGTAGTTGATATTGTTGATAATAATGTGGTTTTGGGAGTGTAATGGATGTATTCTATAAGAGAGCATACAGTAAATTATAAAATTCCTGAGATGAAATTTCAAGATTCGAAAGGAATACTAAGGATTGTGAGAGGGAAGCACACATATCCGAATCAGGTAGTTTCTTCCCAAATCATGAAGGATTGGAATAGAAATGTATTGGGAGACATTCCTCATAGAAGGCCACCTTATAGAGTAGGAACAAATTTGCAGCATGATAAATTGAGATTGCTTGAGGGAAAACAATCTTGGGTGGGAAGGACTATAATGCCTGTTAGTACCAGATTTGTGCTAAATGTTTGTTTTGGAAGGTCGAAAGATGCGTATTCATGAGAAAAACCAAGGAAAAAAAAATGGCTCATAGCCTAGATGTCCCAAAGATCAAGATATTAAGGGTCTGCGCGATGGTTTTTAGGTCCAGAACAGAGGCAGTGGAAGGGGTCTAAATTTTAATGGTGTCGTGGAGGTTAAATAACAAAGAAATGTGCCCTAGGTGTATAATGGCGCCCGTGGATGACTCAGATAAATCACGGTGGACATCGATGGTGGCAGGAACCCTTCCGAAAAACGTTGGGGGCGCTATAAAGATCTGGAAGAAGGTTAACTAGCAAGCATGTTAAAGATGATCAACGTTCAGTGGCGTAGATTGACGGTCGAAAGGATGTTCACATTTTTAACACGCATGGAGAAATACAGTTTCCAAATTTGCTAACTTTTGGTAGAAAGGTGCAAGTTCGGACGGTCTAGATGTGAGGGATCTCAGATCCATGGCTGAGACTTAGCTCACAGATCTTACTTGTGCAGGCGATCAGCTAACCCAAAATTTGTGAACATGGTAAATGCATTCCATTCGACGGATCAGATGCATTTAAGGCTAAACATCTATGGTGTTGGTTTATTCATGGTATTAGAAAGTGTGTGTCATCTATGCGGTCGGTGAATGATGGCCAATGAGACTAAATTCACCTCAGCGTCATCGTATCTTCCTCCCACCTATTTGAAAATCTTAGTTAGGCATGTTTCACATCATCTCGTGCCTCTATCATCATTGTTGCTCGATTGGGAGATTCGGTCAGGACATAATGGTGAAGGTGGTCACGCATGACTGTCGTCACTGCTAGTATCGTTATGAATAGGGTCTCGACATTCATTGATTCACGATTGGTGCATGATAAAGGTGGCAAAGCCCTACAGATCAAGTATCTTCTGGGTAGCTCCCGATCATGGAGAAGGATCAGGAAGTCGAGGTGGTTTTCATGCCAGAGCAGGCATGGTCTGAAGTGAAGGAAGAGCACATTCCTTCACCTCTTGTAGTGTTTGACCACGTGGATGAGAGTTCAACAAGCAAGCCTGAGGAGTATGAAATCCAACAGGTGTATAGGGATATTTGACGTCCCATGAAGAAGAGAGTGGCTCGAGAAGATGAGAAGGATAGCAACGAAGCTGTAGAGATTCCCCAAGACTTCATCCTCCCCAACGATGAAGCGAAACCTCCTCCTCTAGCAGAAGAAACACAAGTGGAAGATTCCTTGAGGATAGAAGACTTCTTTGATCGGCAAGGCGAATTGTAGACTCAGGAGTGAGGTGGTAGCATGTTACCCAATTTTCCGTGGCCTGTCATGACAGTATATTTTGAACCAAGTTTACATGTAATATTTCTCAAATTTTGAGACTATTAGGGTCTGTAATCCTGCTGATAATGCATGTGAGATAAATCATGGTTGATCTGTTACCAGTTGTTTTCATTTTGTAATTCGTTGTCAAAAGTGGCAAACTGGACCCTATAGGTGGAAGCATAGTTTTAACTATTTTCTGTTAGTCAATTCGAGGCTGAGAGCCTATAGATATAGGTGTAATAGAGGTATAATGGGTTGGAAAATCATTGGGTTGAGGCCTGGGAGAACTAAGATCTATTTTTTATTCATAATTTTTAATAGAATTATAGTGCCTATGGCTAATTTCGGCATAGATTCATGTGTTGTTTAATTTTATAGTCTGTTTCTTTCTTCTTCTCTTGCAGATGTACATTTCTCTTTCACCCCTAGATCTGACCCTATTCCTCCTTTCCAACCTTGTAAAGTCCCTAGTCGTGCAAACCATATGAGAGAAAGGACGGAGACATTCTTCCTGTGCATACTCCTCTACCTTCTAGACCTTAGGATAGATATAGTCCTTCAAAGCTACCCCCTGTTCTTCATGAATATCCTCCCAAATGCCATAGATACATCCCTGTTTTTGATGGAGAAGATGGCAGTCTCACAACTGAAAGATAGCTTGAGGGTTTTGAGCATTTTCTAGACCTTTTTGAAGTAGAACATGAGGATGTTGGTATGAGGAGTTTTGCCCAAACCTTAAAAGGAAATGTTAAGAAGTGGTTTAGGAACTTACAACCTGAGTCTATTGATACATGGGAGGGGTTTTCCAATGTCTTTCTGTAGTTTTGGGGTGAAAGAATACCTCTGGACCAAGTACTTTCTGAGTTTTATTCCATGATAACGTAGGAAGGTGAAGCCCTGTCTAGTTTCAACAGAAGGTTTGCAAACTTTTACTATAACATGCCGAGTGAAATTCAACCCCTAGAAAATGCTGCTAAGTTGCAGTATGCCTCTATCCTTCCTCCTGAGTTGTCTTTCCTTCTGTTGGAAAGAAGGTCTTCTACATTGCAGTAGATGTTCATTTATTCGTGTGAGGTGGAAGACAATCTCAGGATGTTTAGAAAGGTCTCAGAGCATGAGCAGGAAAACCCTGTTTTATTTCCTCATGGTGAGCAGAGATATAGGAAACCCAACCATGTGCAAGAGGAGGAGGGTGTTGGTTTGTTTTATGTGGATTGCACTCGGCATGTTGAGAGTTCTGTGGTGCAAAGTCTTGAGGAAGAGTTCGGCCCACCCATATATGATGAGTACGGAGATGAAGATGTCATAAGCCTTCTGGAGATAGATGAGAAGAAGGAGCCATCATACATTCAGATCCACTATATAGAAGAGCGCGGCGTGGAAAGGAGCCCAATTACAACTCCTGATTTCATCATTGAAAGCCAGGGAAATAGTAGGCCTAGGGGTGAGGAAGCCATCCTTCCCGAATCTGAATTATTCGTAGAATAAGAATAATTCTTAGAGCCATGAATGAAGAAATCTTAAAGACCCTGCATGACGAGCCTGGCCCTCACCAAAGCTAAAAAGAAGATACCAATGAGAGTTTCCAGCAGGAAGAGGTTTTTTCCTGGGATGGAAGGGAAGCTGATTGGGAGATCCATGAAGAATTTCTTGAGCCTAAAATCCCTTTTCAATAGGATGACCAAATAATGGATGTGTTGGAGCAAGATCAAAATGGTCAATATAATTTTTATTCAGGCCTTTCGCGCCTAGAATCCTGGTTTCAAGAAGAAGGTCCTTTGCTTGATCCTTTGAAAATCAGGGTGATGTTTCTTTTGAAGCACCAGAACAGAACCAAGTTTATAATCCAGGGTTCCAAGAAACCAAAGAAGTTGTGTTATGAATAGCCCATGTGTTGAGGCAGCCTCTCATGTTGCAGAGTTGCAGTCTCAGCAGAGGGATGTACTTGAATCTGATTATTTCAATCCTACTAGGTTGTATAGGGATCCAAGCAGACATGAGTTCCAGGTTCCACTTGAAGTTGGCCATAGATATCCAATCCCTATACTTGATGGGAGTGACAAAGGGAATGAGCAGGTTACTTACTACTATTTCAAAAGAAAATTTGCTACACTGCAAGCAGAGCTACCGTTTGATAAAGTGCCAAAGGAAATGTAGCTGAAGTAGCCTTGTCCTATTAGAGGAAGGGCATAAAAATTTGAAGGATATCATGCCTGTTATGACCCAATAGAAGAGTACATCGATAATTTCTTCAGTTGGGGTGGTTGTTTTGTTTTTTACAAGAATATTTTCACCTATCACCATGGCTCAGTGCCATTAATCTTTTGTTTTCTGATTCTAGGTGGGAATGCTAGATTGGTTGCATTGGAATTTTCATATCACATGAAGCTGCAGCCCTCTGAACAACATAGGGTAGAGTATTTTTGTGCATAAATAAGCTTAGCATCCCGAGCAATTTTCAACATTCAGTTGCAGTATTGTTTTGCAGGATTCATTTCAGTTTTCAGTTTGTGTTTCAGTTTTCAATAAAGAGCTACAGATAGCTAATTTTGTGATAAAACACAGCCCAATAGATGAGGCACTAGGTATGCGGGGTTCTTTTCTACCTAATAGGGAGGATAGCATCCCGAATAGGAGCCACTTGTTAGCACCATATTCATGCTAAATGTTTAGAGGGGTTTTGAAAGGTTGAAAGATGACTATTCATGAGAACAACCAAGGAAAAAGCTTGGCTCATATCCCACATGTCCCAAAGATCAGGAGCTTAAAAGTCCGTGCGATGGTTTTTAGGTCCAGAACATAGGCAGTGGCAGGGGTCTAAATTTTAATTGTGTCGAGGAAGTTAAATAACAAAGAAATGCACCCTCGGTGTATAATGGTGCATGTGGACGACTCAGATCAGTCGCGGTGGAGATCGATGATGGTGGGTGCCCTTCCCAGAATAGTTGGGGGCGCTATAAAGCTCTAGCATAAGGTTAACCAGTAGCCATGTTAAAGTTGATCAACGGTCAGTGGTGTAGATTGACGGTCGAAAGGATGTTTACGATTTTAACATGCACAGAGAAATACAATTTGCAAATTTGCAAAATTTTGGTAGCAAGGTGCAAGTACGAACGGTCCGGATGTGAGGGAGCTCAGATCCACGACCGAGACTTAGTTTGCAGATCTAACTTGTGCAGGCGATCAACTAACCAAAAATTTTTGAACATGGTAAAGGCATGTTGTTCGGCGGATCATATGCGTTTAAGGCTAAAGAACTACGGTACTGGTTTATTCATTGTATTAGAAACCCTGTGGCATCTCTACAGCAGGTGAATTATGGCCAATGAGACTAAAGCCACCTGAGCGCCGTCATATGTTCCTCCCACCTATTCGGAAATCCTGGTTAGGCATGTTCCATATCATCTCATGCCTTTGTCATCATTGCTGCTCGATTGGGAGATTCAGTCAGTCCATCATGGTGAAGGTGATCACGCATGACTACCGTCACTGTGAGGATCGTTATGAGCAGGGTCCTCGCGTTCGATGATTCACGACCGGTGCATGAGAAAGGTGGCAAATCCCTGTAGCTTAGGTATATTTCGGGTAGAGCCCGATCATGGAGAAGGATCAAGAAGTCGAGGTGGTTTTCATGCCAGAGGAGGCATGGTCTGAAGTGGAGGAAGAACACATTCCTTCGCCTCCTATAGTGTTTGACCGCATGGAGGAGAGTTCAGCAAGCGATCCTGAGGAGTATGAAAGACGACATGTGTACAGGGAGATTTGACATCGCAAGGAGAAGAGAGTGGCCCGAGAAGAGGAGCTGGACACCCATGAAGCTGTATATATTGTCCAATACTTCATCCTCCCCACCAATGAAGTGACACCTCCTCCTCTAGCAGAAGAAACACAAGTGGAAGATTCTCTGAGGATAGAAGACTTCTTCGATCGGCAAGGCCAGTTGAAGACTCAGGAGTTAGGTGGCAGCATGTTCCCTAGTTTTCTGTGGCCTGTCATGATAGTATATTTTGAACCAAGTTTATATGTAATATTTCTTAATTTTTGAGACTCTTAGGGTCTGTAAGCCTACTGATAACGGATGTGAGATAAATCATGGGTGACCCATTAGCAGTCGTTTTCATTTTGTAATTCGCTGTCAAAAGTGGTGAATTGGACCCTGTAGGTGGTAGCATCGTTTTAACAATTTTCTGTTAGTCAATTTGAGGCTGAGAGCCTATAAATATTGGTGTAGTAGAGGTAGAATGGGTTAGAAAATCATTGGGCTGAGGCCTAGGAAAGCTAAGCTCTATTTTTGAAGCATAATCATTAATAGAATAACAGTTCATGTGACTGATTTCGACAGAGATTCATGTGCTGTTTAATTTTACAGTCTGTTTCTTTCTTCTTCTCATGTGGATGTGTCTCCTGTTATTTACTTCCATTATGTTTCTCTTTTTCATGTTTGAAACTAGTATACAGTAATGCAGAATACCTTTTATAAGCTTTGGTTATTGTTTCAGACACCCACCAATTAATTCTTCTAAAGTTAGCATAGGATTCATCTGTGTTAGATGCCCATGCTGATGGATTATTCATTCTTCTTCTTTTATCACCAGACAACAACCTTTTGACTATAAATGGATAGCTATCTTGCCTCTGTCCTAATATTTCATGCTGCAGCATTGTTATTTGATTTATGTGTTAGGTTTTGAATCCAGTTCCCAATGTTTCTCTCATGATTGTCTTACCAAACATTTAAACGATTGTCCCATCAGAAATACGACCTTTTGAATGTGCTTTGAATGAATATCTTAAGTGGGAAGGTTGTGTGACTCTCTGATATGAACCATTACACCAAAACCTCGAGATGTTAGTGAAGGCTGCCACTAGGATCTTAACATCCCACCGCGCTCCGCAGTCCAAACTCTGGGCTGGATGTGCACCCGTACGGTGGTGTCCCCTTTGCGCCGTACGAGCCCCGGGTGAACACTGCAATTCTGACATTTCCACCCGCTCTGTGACTTGAACCTTGGTGGAGGATCTGATACCAAATGATACGAATCATTACACCAAAACCTCGAGCTGTTAGTGAAGGCTTCCCACTAGGATCTTAACATCCCACCACACTCCGTAGTCTAGACTCTGGGCTGGATGTGCGCCCGTACGGTAGTGTCCCCTTTGCGCCGTACGAGCCCTGGGCGAACATTGCAATGCCAACGTTTCCACCCGCTCTGTGACTTGAACCTTGGTGGAGGCTCTGATACCAAATGATACGAACCGTTACGCCAATACCTCGAGATGTTAGTGAAGGTCTCCCACTAGGATATTAACATTCTCATTGATTATTTTTAGTCTTTCAAGTTTAAGAGAGATCCCTCTCTGATTGTATTGGGTCAGTAATACAATCTCAAGTGGTTTTGTGGTTAACCCAGCTTGGCCTTCTGCCATGACCTAGTGGGTCATTTTGGTGCTAACATATTGGCGCTGCTGCCGGGGAACGAGTGTCTTATCATCCCTGGGAGAACAACAAAGTTTTAGATTTTATTGTTGATGGTGAACAACACTCATATATTGAGAAGGTTGTGTACCTTTCACCTGGCGACTCCACTCATCAAGATTTCAGTATGAAGGTGACTCTACTGGGAGGATTGGTGACTCCATGCTAGAATTTAGATGTTGAAGATCCTATGCTGACTCCCCTAGGAATGAACTCAGCCATATTAAACATGGAAGGAGTAAGATCCAGGTATCATAGTATGAATTCTCTTAAAGAGGTCTTGTTCTTTTGCTTTGGTGGCCTTTTACCTTTATGTGTTTATATCATGAGATTTCTGCTTCATAGAAGGGCTCTCAATCATGAGAGAGTTTTGTTTGTGTATCCTTCACTAGATCTTGCAGATGTACATTCCTCTTCCACCCCTAGATATAACCCTATTCCTCCTTTCCAACCCTGTAAAGTCATTGGTCAGTCCTTCAAACCATATCAAAGCAAGGCCGAAGACATTCTTCCTGTGCATACTTCTCTTCCTTCTAGACCTCAGCATAGTCAAGGTTTTGAGCATTTTCTGGACCTTTTTGAAGTAGAACATGAGGATGTTGGTATGAGGATATTTTCCCAATCCTTCCAAGGAAATGTTAAGAAGTGGTTTAGGCACTTGCATCCTGAGTCTATTGATACATGGGAGGAGGTTTCCAGTGTATTTCTGAAGTTTTGGGGTGAAAGAAGGCCTCTAGACCAAGTACTTTCTGAGTCTTATTCCATGATAAGGCAGGAAGGTGAAGCCCTGTCTAGTTTCAACAGAAGGTTTGCAAACTTTTACTATAACATGCCAAGTGAAATTCAACCCCTAGAAAATGTTAGTAAGCTGCAGTATGCCTCTATCCTTCCTCGTGAGTTGTCTTTCCTTCTGTTGGAAAGAAGGTCTTCTACATTGCAACATATGTTCATTGATTCGTTGGAGGTCGAAGACAATCTCAGGATGTCTAGAAAGGTCTCGGAGAATGAGTAGGAAAACCCTGTTTTATTTCCTCATGGTGAGCAGAGAGATAGGAAACCCAGCCATGTGCAAGAGGAGGAGGGTGTTGGCTTGTTTTATGTGGATTGCACTCGACATGTTGAGAGTTCTGTGGTGCAATGTCCTGAAGAAGATTTTGGCCCACCCATATATGATGAGTATAGAGATGAAGATGTCATAAGCCTTCTGGAGGTGGATGAGAAAAAGGAGCCATCATGCAGTCAGTTCCACTATATAGAAGAGCCTGCCATGGAAAGGTGCCCAATTACAACTCCTGATTTCATTATTGAAATCCAGAGAAATAGTAGGCCTAGGGTGAGGAAGCCCTCCTTCCCGAATCTGAATTATTCGCCAGAATAAGGAGAATTCTGAGAGCCATGAACGAACCCTGCATGAGGAGCCTGGCCCTCACCAAAGTGAAAAAGAAGAGACCAATGAGAGTTTCCTGCACGAAGAGTTTTTTTCTTGGGATGGAAGGGAAGCTGATTGGGAGATCCATGAAGAATTTATTTTACCTGACATCCCTTTTGAGCAGGCTGACCAAATAATTGATGTGTCTCAGCAGAGGGATGTACTTGACTCTGATTATTTCAATCCTACTAGGTTGTGTAGGGATGCAAGTAGACATGAGTTCCAGGTTCCAGTTGAAGTTGGCTATAGATATTAAATCCCTATACTAGTTGGGAGTGACAAAGGGAATGAGAGATTGCTTACTTCTCTTTTGAAAGGAAGTTTGCTATGCTGCAAGTAGAGTTGCAGTCTTGTAAAGTGCCAAAGGAGTTGCAACTGAATCATCCTTATCATTTCAGAGGAAGGGCAGAAAATATTGAAGGATATCATGCCTATTATGACCCAATAGCAGAGTACATGGATAATTTCTTTAGCTGGGGTGGTTGCTTTGGTTTTTACCAGAAGATTTTCACCTATCACCATGGCTCAGTGCCAGTAATACTTTTTTCTCTGATTGTAGGTGGGCATGATATGAGAGCTACCCTACAGGATCAATTGTTAGATTGACCGCATTGGCATTTTCATATCACATGAATCTGCAGCCCTCCAAATAACATAAGGTAGAGTAGTTTTGTGCATAAATAAGCTCAGCATCCCGAGCAGTTTTCAGCATTCAGTTGTAGTAGTTTTTTGCAGCCTTCATTTCAGTTTTCTGTTTCTGTTTCAGTTTTCAATAAAGAGCTACAGAAAGCTAATTTTGTGATAGAGCACAACCCAACGGATCAGGCACTGGATCTGCAAGATTCTTTGCTACCTCACAGGGAGGATAGCATCCCCAATAGGAGCTAGTTGCTAGCACCAGATTTGTGCTAAATGTTTAGAGGGGTTTTGGAAGGTCGATGTTATAGGTTAAACTTGCACCTCTCCGTCCATGATCACCTTGAGCTGCTGATCACACAAAAGGACAACTTGGATGGAGGAGCATTTTGACCTTAGATGATACTTTGACTTACTCCATTTCCTGACATTACTAGAAAAACCCAAAAAATATCATTTTGAGATATGAGCGCTACTCTACTAAAAAATACTAGCGCCCATACGCTACTCCAGTGTATAATAGTAGCGCCCATATCCTAATATACGCTACTCCTTCTCAACAAAGTAGCGCTCAGAATTTTAAACTCGATGAGCGCTAGTTGATAAGCACTAAAGTAGCGCCCTATACGCTACTTCACTGAACAAGAGTCACATACATCTTAAAAGATGATTTAAAAAATAAATTAATTTCTCGAGGAGGATTAGTTGCTGGTAGTTTCCTAACTCCCCCAACTTCCTCTATAACTATACATCGACCTAAACTACTTCTCTAATCTTATAAATACAAAGAATATTAAAAGAGAAGGGTTACAACCTAGATGGGGAGAGATTAATGGAGAAACTTTGAGACATAGAGAGAATCTTGCATTGGAGGAGTTGATGCTGAAGATATCCAAGCCATAGAAGAGCCAGAGCCCAGAATCAAGTTGCAGGAGCCTGTTTCATGATCAGGTATACTTGTACATCATTCTACTTTTGACAATAAAGGTTGAAGTGTCTTTCTTGTTCCAATTTAAATGTGTTCTGTAATGACATCTTAATTTGGATCTGTTTTGGTCTATGCTGAATGTTAAACATTGTTTTTGTTTCTTTCAAGCTTTATATATTGCCCAAAGTGATTTGAGAAAGGTATTGTTATTGCAGGTTTACTGAAAGGAAAGTGGATTTGGAGGTTGGACACAAGATCAAGTAGAGGCTAGGATCAAACTTCGATTGAAAGGTGTGTTCCCAAGATCCATAACTTATTTCTTTTCATAAATATATTTGCAATATCATCAATACACTTACTTGTCACCCCAACCAAGTTGATAGCATTAGTTTCCTTGCTATAGGGTAGATTTGCCCGCCAACAGACTGGCGACTCCGCTGGGGAAAGTTGAGTTTTTGGCTTTAGGAAACCTTGTTCTTGTTTGTCTTCTTAGAATTGTTTTAACTTCTTTGAAGTGTTAAGAAACCCTGTAGGTATTCCCTGACCGTTTCTTGCTGCTTTCATCATTCTTTTGGTTTATTTCAAAGACAGTTTTTTGAGCTTTTGAGATATGAGCACTACCCTAGTGTATATACAGCAGCGCCCATATGCTACTGTTCCATACATACAGTAGCGCCCATCTTTGTAAGGGCGGGAGTTTCCCTACTGCATAGTAGGGTACACTTTCTGAAGCATTCTATTTTTTGGTTTGCTTGAGTTTTAGCCATTCTTGTGGTTTGTTGACTTTGCTTTTGGATCTTTTTGACTGTTGTATGAAGTTTTTAACTTTTGTTTGAGTCATAAAACCTTTTCTTTGAGTCTTTTCCATCTTTTGAATCGCTTGTTGACCTTTGGAACGTTTGGATTATTTAAGACCTTCTTGGAAGACTAGGTTGTGTTTTGTGGTAAGCACTTCCACTTTTTTAGGCCCTGACTGCACGTTGCTAGTTTACAAACCTGCATACTCTTGTATCCGCTGTTTGTAGCGACGTTTGTCTTCTCTTTACTCACCCTATCCTTTGTTTTAGGGTTTGGTCCGTCTTAGAGCCTCTAGGGTGCCCTCCGATTTGGTTGATTTCCATTCTTCCTGGAGTTATTGTCTTTTTCTGTTGCAAGTGCATTTAAACGGCTGTAGGCTGAGTCATTTCTCAGTTTCTTTGTGTTAGTAGGGCAGCTTGCTTGTCTACTTTTGCTTGGCATAGTGGTCTTGCTAGGGCTAGATACTTTAGGTCAGTCCTTTTGTGTCTTTCTCCTTTGTTTTCTCCCACTTTGTTTCCAAGTTTAGAGGTTTTTTCTTTGCAAAAAACCAGTAGATCAAGTCTTTTTCAAGCTAGGGTCTTGACAGCTATAAGCCTAAGAACTTTTTAGCCATACTTACACACATTGCACATAAGTTTTATTTTGCTTGCTATCTTTCTAGTTCTTTTTCATTTATAGAAAAAGCAAAAACAAATTTTGGTAGTTTAAGTTTAATAAAATTTATTTTTTGTTGTTACAAGATAGCATAGGATATTTTGTACAATTTCAAAAAAGAAAACAAAAAAATTGTAAGTAGATTTACTCAGATTTTCAGTTTTGGAAAGAAGTAAATGAAAAATGAAAAGAGCTTTGTTGTAGAAAGTTTTGATTTTATTGCACTTTTGTTTCCTTGTTGCAACCACGCCACACAAAAGCACTGCCCTTTTTGAGTAATAACAACCCTAAAATATTTTAATAAAATGAACTAGAAACAATTTTTATTTTTAGGGTACACTACACCAACTAGTTTTGGTTAGGATCTTGAGTTTAAATCACCTTAAACCACTCAAGATCACACATTGCACAAAAATCGTAGTAAGACTATCATAGGTAAACCCACCTCACTCAAAAATTTCCTGGGATCTATGCAGTAGGTCATTGCGAGATCAGATTGTTGGGAATACCCCTCCTACTTTCTGTTCGAGCGTACGCTAGGATCGGATTGCATATTGGGGACTCTTTCGATTTTCGGGCTTAGCTACCCTGCCCATGCTTTCTGATTCGACCAGTGACTGTTCCCCCAGGAGTTTTCGGTGTTGTGGTATCCTTAGTATCTGAATCTAGGTTCATACATAGGTGACAACAAAGGGTATATTTGCTGTACCTAAGACAGACGTGGGAGGAAACCCCTTGCAGGTCTTTGGGAGGGCGGTTGGGTGATTCCAGCGCTTGCACCCTTAGTCATTGTATTGTGGACCCCGAGTAACTGTCTTTCTTCCTTCGTTGATCTATTCTGGGCACTCATCATCCCAGACTATTGTCCGGAAGGAATCTTTGTTTGCCTGGTTTGTATACTTAGGAATTTTTAGTTGGCGTGCTGTTTGCCCCCTAGTTGTAGTGGCCACCAGGTTCTAGTTAGTTATTTTATATTTATAATCACAAAGAATCAAGAGCTTCGTAGATCGAGGAGGTTTCAAAACCTTCCACCAGTTAGAACAGAACCTTTACAACCAGCTAGACGACAGTGGGTAAACCCTGGTATTTCTTCAGAAATTACTCCTGAAACTGAATTTCCTAAAGAAATTCTTGTAACAGAAAACCTTGAAATTGAGGTTCCTGAGGAACCACTACCAGGTACCACAGATCAGCAACACTTTAGTACAGTTGAGGTGGAAGATCTTACTTCTGCGGAGTATAGCACTCCTTTCAATCCTCCTTTAACCAATACTAGAATTCCGCTTCTGTCACCTGTTGGTTTCCAGCAACCCCATTTCAGTGCAGACAGTTCCTTACTTGGACATCTGATGTCTAATCTAGGAGGTGAACAGGGAGTTCCCCAAACTCCCACTTTAGGTTTGAACACTAACACAGTAAATCCTTCTTTTACTGCTACACCAAGTCAGGCACAAACCACATCTGTGTCTACTCCATCTTTCAGTTTCAACACTGGTACATTAGGTATGCCTAGTTCGACAACGATGGCATCTATTCCTACACCTACTGTTGGACCTAGTAGTACAACCAACTGTGCAGCACCTCCTGCTTCTCAACCGTTATATCCAATTACTAGTACTTGGATTTCCAAACCTGTTGTAGGACCAAGTGCTTCTGCAAACATGCCAGTCATGGGCACCATGACTGCACCGTCCACATCGGCTTCTACTGGTTTCAATACCTTTGTAGGCCCTAACATGAATCAATGTAGTATGCCTACAGGTAATGTCCCTTTATCCTTATTCTCAGGGGGGGGGTAATATCTTTAACCAGCAATATGGCGGGGCTAAAACCCAGCCACAGTGGACGAACCCACAGAGCACTAATCCACTTTCATATGGGTGGGGAAATTTTAATAACTCTTTCGCACAACAACAACATATGGTAGGGGGCAACCCCTACCAACAAGTAGCTAGGGGAAACCCCTATCAACAGTTGGTAGGTGGAAACACCTATCAGCATATGGCCGAAAGCAACCTTTATCAACAGATGGTTGGGGGAAACCCTTACCAGCAGACGGCTTGGGGTAACCCCCACCAGTAGTTCATGGTTCAAACTATGGGTAGTTCCCCTTTTGCGACCCCAACTTATCAAATACTGTCTTACCAGCCTCGTCTACCATTTCTGGCAACTTTAAACTTGCCATATCTTTCCAAACTGACAAATGATCCTGTGTGTCATAATGCTACATGGTCATCAGTTCCCACCAAGTTACCTTCGGACATTCCAAAGTTCGAAGGCAAAGCAGGTGAAGACCCTGGTGACCATGTCACTACCTTTCACTTATGGTGTTCCTCAAACTCATTAAATGAAGACTCCATTAGACTGAGATTGTTCCAAAGAACCTTAACCGGTGTTCCAGCCAAATGGTACATTGAGTTACCTGCAACAAAATTCTCTAGTTTTGGGGATCTCGCCACAGTCTTTTTGAATCGCTTCCAACTTCCTGTTTGGTATGATGCCGGAACAGACCTTTTGTCTACTTTTAGACAAAATAAAGCCACTCACTTATCTGACCACATTCAGGAGTGGCGAAGACGGAAGAGGCTCATTAAGGCCAACATACCTCCAGAGTTCCTTCTTGAGTGGTACTTGAAATCACTCCTTCCTTATATTTCTAAGGAAGTAGCTACATCTGGAGTATCTAATGAGGAAGAAGCCATCTTATGGACTCAGAAGTTAGACCTCGTGTATGCACAATCTGGGTTGCTGTATGAGATCATACCCGATGCACCGCGATCGAACACCGATCCGAGTAGACCGAAAACTGGACCACATGCTGACGGCATAGTGGGTTCAGTTGACTCTGTAGCTTTCGAAGCTTTTCCCAAACAGGTCCATGCCTTATCAATCAAAAAGTCGACTGCAGATATTTCTACCATCACAACCTCTCCTTCTACTTCTGATCCTGTTAATCAGGTTCAGAACAATCAAAAGGGCCCTCGGAAGCCCAATAATAAAAAGAAGGGCAAGAAAGGAGAGGGGAACCAACAAAAGCCCAAAAAAGACAATGCCGAAGAGGGTAACAAAGAGGAAAAGAAGGTTAAGTTCCCTTATAAACTTTGCAAGCAGAACCACGTTACTCACCAATGCCCTCTGCTTGAAGAAGCCCAGAAGCTCTTAAGAGAAAAGAAGCCTTCCGTCCTGAAAGATCCATTCCCTAAAGGGAAGGGCTCAACTTCTAGCACCTCAAAAACTGGGGGCACTACACATGCTATGGTTGATCAAACGTTCATTAACATGGTTAATTCAGATGCACTCTTGCAAACTAGAGCCAAGAACTACACCTCGGAAGCACAGAAAAAAGATAAGGAGATTCCAAAATCTTCCACTCCACTCCACATACCTGTGGACCCAATGCCCAAGATCTCGAAAGGTGTCTTGAATTGGGCATCGCACAATCCCAACACACGGGCTGCTTCCAACTACAATGTGGTTGAAGATTTAGCCCAGACCCCTTGTGCCATGTATACTTTAGAAGTCTTGCAAAGTTGTCCTTTACAATGGAATGCACTTCTGGCAGCCATTGGGAGTATGGAATCCTCCAACATGTCTGCACGATTTGATATGACTGATGTCAAATACCGGTTTCCTTACCACGTTGCTCTCCAGATAGAAGTCGTTCATGGTCCAATGACCATCAGACGAGCTGTCGTAGATGAGGGCGCATCAACTTGTATAATGTCAATTTCCTGTTGGAAAGCTCTAGGTTCTCCTGAGTTAGCCCCTTCTAACACACTGCTTACTACATTTGATGGTAGAACTTTCCGTCCACATGGAGTTTTTCCATCATTTGATGTCACTTTGGCCGGTAAGACAGTTGCAATTGAAGTAGAAGTTCTGGATGCTCTGCTTGATTACAATATGTTATTGGGCAGGAGTTGGACTTATGCCATGCGAGCCATTGCATCGACAGTTTTTCGAGTGGTTATGTTCCCATTTGAAGGTAAGATCGTTACAGTCGATCAACTTTCTTTCACTCAGAGAAACAACCAGACTTCTTCAGAAACCATAGTTCCTTTAGTTGATAAAACCACCCCAGTTAATGAGAGTTTAGGAGTAGGGTTGGATGGTTCGTTAATAGGCACTTTTGACATCCCCTCCCTTGTTCTTTTTATGCGTTCTGATGTGGGTACTGCTACCGAAACATTCACGGTTGGTTTAAGAACTGATCCCTGGATCCTCCCTACTACGTTGGAACCTTTTGTGCCTCCGTCCATTGCAGAAGTGGCCTATATGGAAACTCAACACGCTGCAATGGAACATATCATGACTCCACCAGTCTCTGTTGAGTCAGATATGGACTATGCTCCGGCACAGTCACTGAATTCTACTCACTCATTCGATTGTTTAGATACGGTTTTGTCATCTGATGAAGCCATATTAGAAGTTATGATGGGCCTGGACCAACCTTGGGCACATATGCATCATAGGTCCTACATGCTTCCAGATCTAGACAGGATTGAGAGAGGAGAATTCCCTGTGAGACCCGGTGGATTGGTTGATTTGTCATCTTCTCCTTCTACTTCAAGAGCTGTTTATGTTGAAGGAAATATGGCGAATATTTCAAAAACAATTCCAATCAACATTTCCACCAAACCCCGGGTCATGGAAAACATTTTTATTGTTGCAGACTGTTCTCCAGAAGAGATCGCTCTGTATACAAAATTTTTTAAAGAATTCCGCGACGTTTTTGCCTGGTCATATGAGGAGATGCCAGGTATTGACCCAGCCATCGTGGAGCATGTCATTACGACATATCCTAACGCAAAACCTGTGAGACAAAAGCTCCGTCCCGTGAACCCTAGAAAAGCGGCTGCCATTAAGGCGAAAGTTGAAAAGTTGCTCAAAGCCGGTTTCATTTATCCGATTGATATGACGAAATGGGTTTCAAACCCTGTTCCGGTTGATAAGAAGCAAGGTACCATTAGAGTCTGTACTGACTTCCAGGATTTAAACAAAGCTTGTCCAAAAGACAACTATCCCACACCATTTATCGATCAAATTATAGATGCTTGTGCGGGACATGAGATGTTCTCTTTCATGGATGGTTTTTCAGGTTACAATCAGATAGAAATCAAACTTGAAGACCAGCATAAAACAACTTTCATTTGCCCATGGGGGACCTTCTCTTATCGAAAAATTCCATTCAGCTTGAAGAATGCTGGAGCTACCTTCTAGCGCGCGATGAATTTTGCTTTTCATGATATCAAACACATTGTCGAACCTTACTTGGATGATCTCCCGGCGCGATCTCGAAAGAGACGGGATCATCCAGATCATCTTAGACAAGTGTTTGAAAGATGCAGAAAATATAAGATTCGTTTGAATCCAAATAAGTGTGTGTTCTGTGTTGAATCAGGATGTTTACTGGGCTTCATTGTCTCCAATCGTGTCATAATGGTCAACCCGCTTAAAGTAGAGGCAATTGTAAATCTGCCTCCTCCTCGCACCTTGCGACAACTTCAAAGTCTGCAAGGCATGTCTAATTTCTTAAGGCGATTCATCATAAACTACGCTAAAATTACCAAAGTTTTTATGAGGATGCTCAAACAAGACTCCTACTTTGTGTGGGACGAAGCTGCTCAAGCATCCTTTGAAGCTTTAAAAAAGGCACTCCTTTCAGCACCCTTGTTGACCCCACCAGATTACTCAAAAGATTTTCTTTTATACTTGGTAGCGTCTCTTAATACAATTGGTATAGTTTTGGTTCAGGAAGACGATATGCTCCAAGAGCATGTTGTCTACTATCTTTCTCGCGCATTGATAGCCCCTGAGGTTAAATATTCGCACATTGAGAAATTAGCACTTGCCATGGTCTATGCGGTACAGAGGCTTCGTCACTATATACTTTTACGAACTACTACTGTGATAGCAGAAATCAATCCTTTCCAGTATGTTCTCACCCAACGAATCGTCGGTGGGAAATATAATAAATGGATTGTAATACTACAGGAATTTGATTTGGTCTTTCAATCAGCCAAGTCGAAGAAGTCACTAGTGTTC
Organism: Larix kaempferi; assembly: GCA_027924585.1. Classification (NCBI taxonomy): domain Eukaryota; kingdom Viridiplantae; phylum Streptophyta; class Pinopsida; order Pinales; family Pinaceae; genus Larix; species Larix kaempferi. The sequence goes on along the minus strand of BSBM01000940.1, from coordinate 5,997,231 downwards.
GTTGAGTTAATCTCAAAATTTCCAAGTGACCTAGAACACATTGAGGAAGAAACATCACTACCTGACGAACATATATCTTCCTCATTGCCTCCTCTGACCCATGGTACGGAGATATCTTAGTATATCTCCAAACTTTGAGGTGTAGATATCTTAGTATATCTTAGTATACCTTATCATCTTAGATACTTTATATCGACGTGGGGTAGATTCCATTTTACGACGCTGCTTAACTCGGGAAGAAGCCGAAGCAGTATTAAATGATGCCCACAGTGGAGCTTGTGGAGGACATCTTTCCGGGTTGGCAACAGCTCAAAAGATACTGCGTGCTGGATATTTTTGGCCCACGATACTTAAAGATTATGTGGAAGTGGTGAAACACTGTCGACCCTGTCAGTTTTTCACTAAGAAAATGAGGGCACACCCAGCTCCTCTTCATCCTGTAATTACAGCAGGTTCCTTCACAAAATGGGGGGTTGATTACATGACATACAATCCAGCTTCGGCTGGAGGACATCATTACATCATCATTGCCATTGACTACTTTACTAAGTGGGAAGAGGCAATGCCTACTGTTATGGCAGATGGAGAAACTGCCGCTTATTTCGTGTTTAATCAGATCATAGCATGGTTTGGCATACCTAAAGAGATAGTGACTGATCATGGCAGTCATTTCCAAAATAGCATGATGACTCAGTTGCATACAATGCTTGGTTTTCGACAAGAACATTCATCTTCATATTATCCAAAGGCGAATGGACAAGTTGAAGCAGTGAACAAAACTTTAAAGGTTATACTACAAAGAACTGTTAATGCCAGTTGAAATAAATGGCACATCATGCTGTACCCGGCTCTTTTGGCTTACCGAGCCAACGTTAAGATTGCTACCGGTTTCTCTCCCTTCCAACTTGTGCACGGGATAGAAGCAATCGTACCAATTGAATGTGAGATTCCTTCGCTAAAACTAGCAGTTCAATTACTACCAGATACTTCAACACTAGAAGAGCGTTTGTTACACTTAGAACATTTGGATGAGCAGCGCCGCGACGCGCTCACAAAAAATGATTCAAAGGACAGTAGGACAAATCCGTCAAACCTAGGGTTTTCATTAAAGGAGACTTGGTCCTACTTTGGGATCAAGACAAAGAACCCTTAGGACCTGGCAAATTCAAATCCAGGTGGCTCGCACCTTTTATAATTTCCAAAGTATTGAAGAAGGGTGCCTATGAACTGATAGATTACGAAGGTAATAAGTTGGCCGAGCCTAGAAATGGGCTCTACCTGAAGAAGTATTATGCTTAAGATGAAGTACTTTTTCTTGTAACATCGCTGTATATTTTTGTAAAGCTAGTTTTTGTTATGATCGTTAGGTAATCTTATGTGTGTTTTGTTTCGTGTACTAGATGTCAAACGAACACTTCTTAGGATTTGCTGATGGCGCCAGTCGCCACACCTGTCAGTTGGCTGCAGCAGCTTGGGTCATTTATTCACCCGCTAGCCAACTTGTCTCTTCGGGGGGGGTTTGTTTGGGTCATACCACGAATAATGTGGATGACTACAATGCAGTTATAGAACTTCTCCAAGATGCTCTCAGTCATGGCATTTCACATTTGGAGGTAAGTCTTGACTCACAATTAATTGTATTTCAATTAACAGGTGTTTATCAGATTAGGGATCCTGGATTGCTACGTCAGTTTCTACAAGTTAGACTATTGGAAAGACAATTTCATTCTATCAGATATGAACACATTCCAAGAAGTTTAAACACATTAGTTGATTCATTAGCAAACTATGTGTTAGACTGGCATTTGCACCACACAATTTCATAAACAACATTACACGCATAAAATTCAAACACATACACATGTAAATAACCGATACTGTATCAAAAAATATGAGTTTTGGATCACAGGTCTATCAAGTCATGTCATAACAGTACAAAACTGGGCATAGTAGCCTCAAAAATATATACATAGAATATATCCTTCTCCTATGGAGAAGGAGGGACCTCATCATCATCTACTGCATTGCGATAGCATATGACTAGTCTAGCGACCTTCCGCAGCACCCTAAGCCATGCTGGGGGCACCCCAACAACATCTTCTTGCATATCAACAGGTATCTGATCCATACGGCATGCAGGAACTTCATGAGTCAACCGACTTATTTTTCTCTTCAGGGTTCCCAACATAGCATCTGCTGCAGTAATATCAGCTGGCCTCACAAAGATGGTAGGATGTCCCTTAGGACGAATCGGCCCAACATATGCATATGACACTTGATTAGAACTTAAAAATTCATTCATAAAAATCAAATATTTGAAAAAGTTTGAAAAAATTAAATAAACCTCAAAATTTAAACATACCAATATCTCCCCAGGCTCCACCTGGAGGAAGCACCAGTTCTAGATCATGACGGAAATCCAATCCAGCATATGGAAATTGCTCGAAAGCGGGCACTTGCCTCTCCCACCACCCCCAGAAATCATCAGTATGATAACAGTAGTGACTTTCCCCACCACCTTGGTGGAGAAATATGTCACCCCACTGACCTAGTCTGGGCTCACGGGCGTTAACCTGAGGAAGAGGCATTCCCAAGCTAATAGCAGGCATCCTCTCAAAGAAGAAAGTACACAAAATACTACCGTACCCAAAATTCTTCATTGTGCCGGATTTGCAACCTATCAATTGAGATTTCATGTTTGCCAGTAAACAAGTACACCAATCATAGACATGACCGTGTAAGCATTGTACACCAACAAACATAGAGTGCCTGGAAGCTAAGTGTTGTGATGCACTACCTGCCACTCGGTTAATCATGCTCACAATCACTTTTAATGGGAGGCCTTCAATGGTTGAGATCAAGACTTGGCTTCTCGATTTCTCAGCTCCGGCAACACAATATGTATTTACATACTCTTGCACTGATCTTACACCTGTTCGAGAAGACCCTTTCAGATTGATTATATCTCCTCTCCGTGAGAGACCAGTAATGAAATATATGTCCTCAACGGTAAGCTCCAGAGTTTTCCCGTGGATGACAAAGGTATTGGTATCCACATCCCAATACTGAATAAGTCTTCGAAATAGTTTGTTTAAAGCCCTCATATTTACGGTTCGGTAAAACTTCAACAAACTGCATCTATGGAGAGCATGGAGGGTGGCCGGGTCTTGCATAGCCAACCTATCCATATCCTCATGCTCTCTTTCCCTCCATTGAAGGACCATCCTGCACAAAAAATCAAAATTTTTTGAGTCTCGGCACTTGTATGTAGGTTTTCAAAAGTGTATGCTACTGTGTATACTACACAGTCGCGTATGGGCGCTACTCTGCTTCAACATAGTAGTGCCCATCGCGTTTACACGCTACTGTTATGGTTATACAGTAGCGCCCGCGCAACAACACTTGTGAGCATGTAACGTCCCCTTCCCCATAGAACAACAAGGAAGGAAACGTTAACAACATACCGGGCTTTTGTAAATTTAGCCCCAATAATTTTTGCACATAAATAACTTAATATTTTATAACTTCTATATGCAGATTCGTTTCAATATAAACACAGCGGAATGAACATGCTGACAAGCACTCAAACAGACAGTAATTGCAATCATATCAATCACAGCAAGGAATGATTCAACATACAGAGACCCAATCTCATTCGTATGCCATGCATGGATTCTATATTAATTCATTTCATTAAACATGGGCAATTTAACATATTGCAGAATGCAAAAAGGAATAATTTATAATCCACAGAACACTTATCTTGAGAAGATGATGTCCAACGACTGGCTACATGAGAGCAACGTTCCACCCAACCATAGATCTCTGTCCAGCCTGTATTCTTTCAGCTGAGAGATCACCCCCGAGCTGGGCTGTGTATCCACTAAGGAGGAACTAGATGGCTCACTCACAGTCAGGGTTTCACTCAAACAGCCATGCTAAGCCAACACATGGTTGGGTTTCTCAAGCATGTAATAGGAGATGGAGGAGGATGCTAGTCCACTAAGCTCAACCCAGAGCCACATACCCTTCAAACTAGACTCAGCAATCCCATCCTCTATTCACACATCCACAATCGGATTTCTCACAGCTTCGTTCAGCAAATAATCCAAATCCGTCACTCGTTTTCTGAGCTGCAAAAACTGGGTTTTCCCATGGCTTTTGGGGTAGCTATTGCTCCCAAATTCGCCCCAAGGTTCCTACCAATGGATCCCCCATTGGATTTTTCTGTCCAATACCAAATCGGGACGTTTTTGGCTTCCCAAAACAGGGGTTCTCTCACAGTCGCGATTTTCGGTTTTCTCACTGTTGGGAGCTCGTTTTTGGGTGGAGAAAGATGTCCCATACTTCCACCATGGAATGGGGATAAGGATGGAGCAACCCCCAAGATGTAGAGTGACTTGTGGGACAAGCCAAAAGAGCCCATACCTTCCCATACGAATTTCAGGGCTGCCCATACTCCATCAAAGTCATGGGCTGAAATCTCAACCACTTCCTTACAATTGGCATTAATGTCACCTAAGGAAGTCAATGGGTTCACATAAAGACAAATGGCAACCTATGAGTCACTCCCATAGCCCCCTCACCACTCCCTAGTGGATACACGTGGCCCCTTCTCATTCGTTGCCTCCGTAGCCAGCTTTTGGACATTTTTATATTGCCTGATGTTTATTTACATCCTATTACAATTTCCATGGCTTAAGAGCACATGGTATCAAATATCAAATACTTGCCTTTTAAATAAAATTCGGCTTTCACTAGCGGGGCCTTGGCCTTGAGCTCCACGCTAGGAAAACATACATCACAAGTACACATTACATCCTAAGGATCGAATTGGGGGTATTACAGAGCATCACGTTACAAGCCATTTTTTGCTCAAAAATTGAAAAATAAACCATGAAAATGCAAGTTGGATGAATTTCAACTTACTTGGTGGAGGAAGTTTGATGTTTGGATGCTCGGTTCGATCGCAACAGAGATTTGAAATTTGCAAAAGGTTGCCCCAATCTTTGCCCTACAAAACAAATTGAAAATTGATTTTTAGAAATGAATTATATATATAAATTGGATTCTGATTTTTACCCACAATTGTTAATTTTCTATAGTTTCGAAACTTTTAAAAAAATCCCTAATTAATCAATTGAAACACACAATAAGGTATAATACTAATCCAAGCTCAATTTTCATTTAATTTTTGTGAGATTCATCTCCTAAGTTTAAAGACTCTTATGATAGACCTTGTCAATTAATTAAATATTTCAAATTCATATATTATTCGAGATTTTTGCCGCATCGACTAATATTTTGTTGAAGACCTAGTTTTGGCAGAGTATGAAGCTATGATCCTAGAAGCTGACCTTTAAGTCATTTTAAGCTCTTGTTTGGACTATCTAAACCTAAACAAGATTGCCGAGCAATCTTGTCCTCTTCGAGCTCGTTAAAGTAATTGAAGGCTCATCCACTCAGGTATAGAATTACCCCTTTTCCGGGCCTAGGTGGATTAACTATGGAAAAGGTATACTCTAGGTATACTTCTGTATGCACTAGAAGAGTTCTTCTTCCATTGTTTTATACTTTTTCAGGGGAGGAGACTAACTGCACGAAAAAGGACCTTTTGAATCCTTTCTTTATGGTTTTAAGGCTCTCTAAACATGAAAATACCAAGCAAGCATTCACCTACTCGAGCTCGATGTGAAATTCATGAGAGGGTATGTAGAGGACTGTTTAAGTTTTTCAACTCTATAAACAACAAAACACCACCAAGCACAGACCAATCTGGGCTCGATATAAAATCCGCGGATAGGTGAAAAGAGGATTGTTTAAGTTTTTCAGACTCTATAAATAGGAAAACACTGGCGAGCATTAATCTGCTTTGGCTCGATATTAAAATCCACGAGCAGATATATGGAGTTATTGTTTAAGTTTTTCAGACTCCTTAAAATTGAAAACACCGGCGAGCAAGAACAGATCTCGGCTCGATATTAAAATCCAGAGATCAGTACTATAGAGTAATATTCTATCTCTTCTTCGAACTCTATAAATAATGAAGAAGGTCCTGAGTCTTCCTCCCATGGGCTCGTTAAACTATTTACATGGTTGGATCTATTGAGTTTTCATTCTTTCTTGGACTCATTAAAATAACAAGAAAGGTATTATTTTATCTAAAAAGAATAAGGAATGGGAAAGACATATCTTATCTTCATTGTCAAAGGCAGTTCAGTCAAGTTCTATCCTTGAACACAGCACCTACTTGAGTCTATCTTACCGGTTGGGTTTAGTTTTTGACCTCAGGGTGAACCTTTCCTCCGAGTTATTTAATCCCCCGGTTGGTTATTCTTCCAACCATATGGAGGGTCTGCTAATGTCTCTTACATTTCAGACTTATTATTTACCCCATTATGTCATAAACTGGCCGAGTCACTTTGTGTCATGCTCAATGATCAAGGATATACCCTGTGTCAGCCATTCTGCAGTTTACTTTGACTTCATGTGTCGGCCTTCCTAGTGTCAGTCTTGTTACATATTATTTCATATCAGCTCTTACCTGTTGAGCGTTCCTTGAGTTGGATGATGGAGGATGCCTTAAGGCCTCCCTTCCAATGGACTTCTTCCCATCGACATCAACTCATTATTCTGGGATTGAAGTTTAGAGTTTCGGTTAGTACCTTGGAGCTTGAAGTCACCAGTGGCAATTTTCCTCGCTGTTGAATGATGATAATACATCAATGTCTCTTCTTCGACAGGATTCCCAAGTGTTCGACTCCAAGTCCATCTATTCACATTTGGAGAATCGTACTTGGTACCTTGGACTCCATCATCATTATCGGTGGAACTCCTCGCGTTTGTTAACAGTATACATCAATGATCGGTAATCAAATGATACCCCTCATGTTCAACTGTCAGCTCATCTATTCACATGGTTAGGGTTTGTACATAGATCCAGTTTGTTGTTATGGCTATGATCTCTCAGTTTGACATGGATCCACGCTTGTATTTCAAGTGGCCATGCTTTATATACATCTCCTTGTTATGTATCGGAGATCATGTTGTATCACACTGCACATCTATATGATGTCAACAATGTAATTGCTTGCTGACCATGATCTTTGTTGCAGGTGTTCTTGTGACTTGTTTTCTGTGGTTCTGTACTCCTCCTCTGGCTTTGGATTATAATGTATTTCGGCCATCGTTTCCCTCTGACCTCACACATTAGGGGGCATCTATTATAGGTTAAACTTGCACCTCTCCGTCCGTGATCACCTTGAGCTGCTAATCACACAAAAGGGCAACTTGGCTGGAGGATCATTTTGACCTTAGATGATACTTTGACTCACTCCATTTCCTGACATTACTGGAAAAACCCAAAAAATATCATTTTTAGATATGAGCGCTACTCTACTAAAAAATACTAGCGCCCATATGCTACTCCAGTGTATAATAGTAGCGCCAATATCCTAATATATGCTACTCCTTCTCAACAAAGTAGCGCTCATAATTTTAAACTCGATGAGTGCTAGTTGATAAGCACTAAAGTAGCGCCCTATACGCTACTTCACTGAACAAGAGTTGCATACATCTTAAAAGATGATTTAAAAAATAAATTAATTTCTCGACGAGGATTAGTTGCTGGTAGTTTCCTAACTCCCCCAACTTCCTCCATAACTATACATCGACCTGAACTACTTATCTAATCTTATAAATACAAAGAAGATTAAAAGAGAAGGGTTAGAACCTAGATGGGGAGAGATTAATGGAGAAACTTTGAGACATAGAGAGAAGCTTGCATTGGAGGAGTTGATGCTGAAGATATCCAAGCCAGAGAAGAGCCAGAGCCCAGAATCAAGTTGCAGGAGCCTGTTTCATGATCAAGTATACTTGTACATCATTCTACTTTTGACAATAAAGGTTGAAGTGTCTTTCTTGTTCCAATTTAAATGTGTTCTGTAATGACATCTTAATTTGGATCTGTTTTGGTCAATCCTGAATGTTAAACATTGTTTTTGTTTCTTTCAAGCTTTATATATTTCCCAAAGTGCATTGAGAAAGGTATTGTTATTGCAGGTTTACTAAAAGGAAAGTGGATTTGGAGGTTGGACACAAGATCAAGCAGAGGCTAGGATCAAACTTCAATTGAGAGGTGTTTTCCCAAGATCCATAACTTATTTCTTTTCATAAATATATTTTCAATATCATCAATACACTTACCTGTCACCCCAACCAAGTTGATAGCATTAGTTTCCTTGCTATAAGGTAGATTTGCCCGCCAACAGTCGAAAGATTCCTATTCATGAGAACAACCAAGGAAAAAACCTAGCTCATAGCCCACATGTCCCAAAGATCAGTAGCTTAAGGGTTTGGGTGATGGTTTTTAGGTCTAGAATAGAGGCACTGGAAGGGGTCTAAAGTCTAATGGTGTTGAGGAGGTTAAATAACAAAGAAATGTGCCCTCAGTGTATAATGGCACATGTGGACGACTCAGATCAATCGCGGTGGATATTGACGGTGGTGGGTGCCCTTCATAGAAAAGTTGGGGGTGCTTAAATCTCTGGTAGAAGGTTAACCAACAGGCATGTTAAATTTGATCAACGGTCAATGGTGTGGATTGACGGTTGAAAGGTTGTTCACATTTTTTACATGCATAGAGAAATACAATTTGCAAATTTGCAAACTTTTGGTAGAGAGGTGCAAATTCAGACGGTCCGGATGTGAGGGAGCTCAGATCAAAGGCCGAGACTTAGTTTGCATATCTTAGTTGTGTAGGCGATCCGCTACCCCAAAATTTGCGAACATGGTAAAGGCATGATTTTCAATGGATCAAATGCATTTAAGGCTAAATATATACGATGTTGGTTTATTCATGGTATTAGAAACCGTGTGGCATCTCTGCAGTAGGTAAATGATGGCCAATGAGACTAAATCCACCTCAACGTCGTCGTACGTTCCTCCCACCTATCCAAAAAGCTTGGTTAGGCATGTTTCACGTCATCTCACGCCTCTGTCATCATTGCTGCTCGATTGGGAAATTTGATCAGGCCATCATGGTTAAGGTGGTCATGCATGACTACTGCCACTATTAGGATCATTATGAACAGGGTCTCAGCGTTCGCTAATTCACGACCGGTTCATGAGAAAGATGGAAAAGCCCCGCAGCTCAGGTATCTTTCAGGTAGAGCCTGATCATTGAGAAGGATCAGAAAGTTGAGGTGGTTTTCAAGCCAGAGCAGACGTGATCTGAAGTGGAGGAAGAGCACATTCCTTCTCCTCCTCTAGTGTTTGACCGCGTGGAGGAGAGTCCAGCAAGCGAGCCTGAGGAGTAAGAAATATGATAGGTGTAAAGGGAGATTCGACGTCGCAAGAAGAAGAGAGTGGCCCAAGAAGAGGAGCAGGACACCCATGAAGCTATAGAGATTCTCCAAGACTTCATCCTCCCCACTGAGGAAGCAAAACCTCCTCCTCTATTAGAAGAAACACAAGTGGAAGATTCCCTAAGGATAGAAGACTTCTTCGATCGGCAAGGCCAGTTGAAGACTTAGGAGTGAGGTGGCAGCATGTTCCCCAATTTTTTGTGGCCTATCATGGAAATATATTTTGAACCAAGTTTATATGTAATATTTCTCAAATTTTGAGACTGTTATGGTCTGTAATCCTACTAATAACGCATGTGAGAAAAATCATGGCTGACCCATTAGTAGTCGTTTTCATTTTGTAATTCGCTGTCAAAAGTGGTGAAATGGACCCTATAGGTGGCAGCATAGTTTTAAATATTTTTTGTTAGTCAATTTGAGAGCTAGAGCCTATAAATATCAGTGTAATAGAGGTAGAATGGGTTGGAAAACCATTGGGATGAGGCCTGGGAGAGATGAGCTCTGGTTTTGAAGCATAATCCTTAACTGAATTATAGTGCCTGTGGCTGATTTCGCTAGAGATTCATGTGTTGTTTAATTTTACAGTCTGTTTCTTTCTTCTTCTCATGTGGATGTGTTTCCTGTTATTTACTTCCGTTATGTTTCTCTTTTTCATGTTGTGATGCACCTGCAACAATTAATTAATACGAATATGAGAAATAGCAGAAATGACAGAACTCAGAATCACTTTTATATTGATCACGGGCCACTTCAAGGGGGCAAACTCCTATGAGCAAGCTCAATACAAATAACTTCACGGTGCCTTCATAGGTATCACACACACTTATATACTAAGTCTAGGCACCAATACTATGGGTCAAAACCATGGGCCGCTACAAACTATGGATCAACAATACTACGGGAGACTTACAAAGCATTTGCGCCAACAACAATAACACAAACTATTGATCAACAATTACTACGGGATGACTTACAAAGCATATGCGTCCAACAACAACATACTAACAAAGTAAAGACATGGGTTCCTAACATCCCCTCCCCCTTAAAAAAAGCTTTGTCCTCAAAGCTTTAGATGTGGAAATTGTTGTTGAATCTGAAGGAGTGGTTCCCATGTAGCATCCTCTAGTTGCATGTCGTGCCACTGAATTAAGACCTCTGTGATAGAGCGAGAGAAAAGCTGACGCATGCGCAATTGAGGATGGCCTCTGGCTCCAAAAGGATGGATCCTTCATTATCCAGTTTGGGTAAAATCATTTGTCCACTGATGTTGGTGCCAAGAACTTTCTTCAGACAAGAGACATGAAAGACTGGATGAATGCGGGAAGAAGGAGGAAGTTCCAATTTATAAGCAATGGACCCAATCTTCTGAAGAATCCGATATGGCCCATAGAACTTTGGAGCGAGCTTATGACGCCCTTTGAGTTTTAAGGAGGATTGTTTGTACGGCTGGAGACAAAGAAAAATCATATCGCCGACTTGAAAAGTGCACTCAGAACGGTGCTGATTAGCTTGTTGCTTCATGCAATTTCGTGCCATGTGAAGATTGTCCCGCAAAATGTGAAGAATATGATCGCGGTTTCGAAGGACCGTGTCAACTTCCTGAACTGGTGAACTGGTGGGGGTGTATGGAAGAAGAGCTGGAGGTGCCTGACCATACACTGCTTCATATGGGGTCATTTTAGAGGCGGTGTGGTAAGAGGTATTGTACCACCATTCAGCGAGAGGAAGCCACTTTGCCCAATGATGTTGTTGTTCCAAGGTGAAGCAACGAAGATAAGTTTCCAAGCATTTATTGATAATTTAAGTCTAACCATCTATTTGTGGGTGATACCCTAAACTCATCTTCAGTTTGGTGCCAGTGTGGAGAAATAGTTCTATCCAAAAATGACTGGTGAAAGTCGCATCACGATCCGAGACAATGGAAGAAGGGATGCCATGAAGATGAGAGATCTGGTCCAGGAAAATTTGAGCGATGGAGAAGGCTGTATAGGGATGGCTAAGAGCACAAAAATGACTATATTTGGAGAGGCAATCAACCACAACGAAAATCACTGTCTTTCCGCCCGATTTAGGGAGCCCTTCAATGAAATCCATAGAAATATCTATCCAAATCCGTGTAGGTATGGGCAAGGGTTCAAGCAATCTTGGAAGGAGTGTTGTTTCACCCTTATTGCACTGGCAGGTATCACATTCGGCCACCATCTGTTGAATTGTCCTTTTCATGCCCTGCCAAAAGAAGTTACGCCGTGATCGTTCATACATTTTGAGGAACCCAGAATGCCCTGCCGATGGAGAAGCATGGATTTCATAGAAGACAGCCTGTTGAAGATCTGTGCTCCAGGGAAGCACCAGATGACCCTTGTATCGCAGAGAAGCACCATCCCAAGAGTAATGTGGTACAGTAGAAGGGTTGTTGGTCAAGCGTTGGATGATTTGAGATAAGGAAGAGTCATTGAGAGAACCATGTTGAACAGATTGCAACCAATTTGGAACAGGCATAGAAATAGCTGAAAGAGAACCTTGGGCATCAAATGTGCGAGAAAGATCATCTGCCACAATATTGTCTTTACCCTTCTTGTAAGTGATCTCATAGTCATAACCCATGAGTTTTCTAACCCATTTCTGTTGTGCCGGGGAGGAGACACGCTGGTCCAAGAAATATTTCAGACTCTGGTGATCAGTCTTGATGCAGAAATGATTCCCTAATAGGTATGGGCGCCACTTCTGTACTACATGCAAAATAGCTATCATTTCCTTCTCATAGGTAGAGGTAGCTAAATTCTTACCTGAAAGGGATTTGCTGGTGAACGCAATGGGGTGTTCATCTTAAAGGAGAATAGCACCAAGTCCATTGCCGCAATCATCACTCTCAATAGTGAAGGGCTTGGAAAAATCGGGCATAGCTAGCACAGGTGTAGTACACATAGCTTGTTTTAGTTTTTCAAATGTACACTAAGCAGCAGGTGTCCATGTAAAAGAATCCTTTTTCAATAGATCATTTAATGGAGCTGCAATCTTCCCATAATCCTTGACAAACTTGCGGTATTAGCCAGTCAACCCCAAAAAACCACGAAGGCTCTTGAGTGTTTGAGGATGTGGCCAATTGTTCATGGCATCGATTTTGGCAGGATCCACGTGAACCCCTTGTGCTGAGATAATGTGCTTGAGATACTCAACTTCCTTCTGTCCAAAAACACATTTAGACTGCTTGGCATGGAGATGATGGTCAGAGAAAAGTTGCATGACAAGATCCAGATGTTGGAGATGTTCATCCCATGTTTTACTCTAGATGAGGATATCATCAAGGAATACCAGAATGAATTTTCGCAAGTATGGTCGAAATATTTTATTCATTAAGGCATGGAATGTGGAAGGAGCATTAGTGAGGCCAAAGGGCATGACCAAAAACTCATAATGGCCATCATGTGTGCGGAAATCCATTTTAGGGATATCATCCTCATGAACCCGAATTTGATGATACCCAGAACGAAGATCCAACTTGGAGAAAAAGTGAGCCCAATGAAGCTCATCAAGAAGCTCATCAACAACAGGAATTGGAAACTTATCCTTGATGGTGATGTGATTAAGTGCTCGGAAGTCAATGCAGAGGCACCATGACCCATCTTTTTTGCGGACAAGAATAACTAGAGAAGAAAAGGAACTAGTGCTTGGGCGAATAATGCCTTGCTTCAATAAGTCCCGAACGAGCATTTCAATCTCCATTTTTTGGTGAAATGGGTAGCGATAGGGCTTGATATTGGGAGGAAAACTGCCAGGAAGGAGCTGAATACGATGGTATTCTGGCCTGGAAGGTGGCAATCGCACTGGTTCAGCAAAGACACTTGTATATCGATCTAGAATTTGTTGTAGATCCAAAGGAGTAGTGGAGACCGCTGACGGCTACATCTGAATGGAATGGATCTGAGTGATGACACCATGTGAATTCTTCTTGAGGAGTGTTTCCATGCGATGTGAACTGATGATGCTGAGAGAACTTGGTTGTTATCCTGTCAATGTGTGTTTTTTTCCATTGAGGGAAAACTGCATCCAAAGTTCAGCAAAATCCCATAAGATAGGGCCAAGTGTGCATAGCCATTGAGCGCCCAAAACCACATCACATCCGCCTAAGGGCAAGGCAAACATGTCAGAGCGCAAGATATAATATCCCATAGAGATACGCACATTTTGACACTTCCCTTTGCAAGGTAAGGTGCCCCCATTGGAAACCATGACTTCAAAGTTGGAGCAAGGATAGATAAAACAATCAGCTTGTTTGGCGATCCGAGGGTCAATGAAATTATGAGTGCTACCAGAATCAATGAGTATTGTAAGAGGAAGCTTCTTGAAGTAACCCCTGACCCGCATTGTTTGGGGGGTGGTGATTCTAGCTAAAGCATGGAGAGATATCTCTGGCTGGTCATCCTAAGATGGAGGGTCACTAGGCGGTTCCCAAATGTTGATCGGAGCATCCAGTGTTTCTGGATCTTCGTCACCAATTTCAGAGGCAGGAGGAGACTCCACATCCAAGAGATAGAGATTTTGCTGAACACATCTATGTCCCTGAGTGAATTTCTCATCACAATTATAGCAAAGCCTCTTTTCTATGCGTGCTTGCATCTCTGTTTCAGACAAACGCTTGATACGAGTCGGTCGAGGAGCCTGCGGTATAGGTCGTCGCTGAGAACCCATATTTCAGAAGGGAACAAAAGTGGTCTTGGAGCGTTGTTGGGCTGCAATCTTGTCTTCTGCCAACTTAGCCAACCCTAGGGCTTCCATCATTGTGGTGGGACATAACATTTTGACCTTCGAGCGGATGGCATCCTTTAGACCACTGATAAAAAAACTCCGGTAAAAGTCATCAGACAATCCTTCGGTGTGGTTGGCTAGGTTCTCAAATTTTATTTGATATTCTCTCACAGTGCTAATTTGGCGAAGTTTAGTGAGGGCTCCGGTGAAGTCATGAAAAGCACTAGGACCAAATCGTTGCAAAAGGAGTTGGAAAAAGTCTGACCATTTGGGCTCTAGATGAGCCTTGATGTACCAACGGTACCATTGAAGAGTTTCCTGTTCCAAGTGAAAGGATGCCAGCGGAACTTTGTTGACATCAAAAGTATTATGCAGAATGAAATACTGTTCGGCACGATATATCCATCCAGTTGGATCAGTACTAGTGAAGCGCGAAAAATCAAGCTTCAGACCACAGAAATTGCTGGAAGAAGAGAACCCATTGTCTAATGAAGACTCGGACTGTCATTTGTTGTTCATAGCTGAATGTTCAAGATGGAGGCCGAGAAATTTTTCATCCAGATCCTAGAGTTTGGCTTGGATGGCTGCAACTGCTTCTTCCATGGTTTTTGCTCCTGCACAGGTGACAACCATAACCAGGAGTTTTTTTTTTTTTTTTCCAGACTGGAGCGGCTATGGCTCGGAAGGAATTTGGAACAGCGCTGAATGTATTGAAAATTGATGGATCTGGAACGGCTTGCAAAATGGAGCTGAAACGGTGCAGTAGTGATCGACAATAGTTCAGCTGAAAGTAGATATGGACCCCAGGTATGTGCGGGTTCCTAACAGTTCAGGGGTTTCACTCGGCCACCAATGTTGTCTTACGACTTGCGTATTGGGGCAATACCCCTCACTCCACGGCTCAGGTAAAACTGATAATTGCTTTGCCACAAACAACAGCTCTTAGTTTACCTCACGGGTGGGAACTACTCAATCAGGTAGGGGTCGTTGCCCTTTTCGCTGGCGGGTGCTCTCAATGGACCAGCTACTTCGGGGTTCCTGTGGTACTCCTCACAATGAGTTTTAAGGCTTATGCCCAAGTACTTCCCATAGTTAAGCGGATAGGGATTATTCCCAAATCCGAACCTGCAACAGATGCGAAAAAAAAATGACAGAAATTTCACCCAGCGAGCCCAAGAAAGTGCTCTGATACCAGATGTGATGCACCTGCAACAATTAATTAAATATGCGAAATAGCAGAAATGACAAAACTTAGAATCACTTTTATATTGATCACAGGACACTTCGAGGGGGCAACCTCCTATGAGCAAGCTCAATACAAATAACTTCACGGTGCCTTCATAGGTCTCTCACACACTTATATACTAAGTCTAGGCGCCAATACTATCGGTCAAAACCATGGGCCGCTACAAACTATGGATCAACAATACTACGGGAGACTTACAAAGCATATGCGCCAACAACAATAACACAAACTATTGATCAACAATTACTACGGGACGACTTACAAAGCATATGCGTCCAACAACAACATACTAACAAAGTAAAGACATGGGTTCCTAACACATGTCTGAAACTAGTATATGGTAATGTAGAATTATCTTTATAATCTCTAGTTATTGTTTCAAACATCCACCGATTACTTCTGCTAAAGTTAACATAGGATTCATCCTAGTTACATTCCCATGACGATGGACTATTCATTTATTCTTCTTTTATAACTCGACAACAACCTTTTGACTGTAAATGGATAGCTATCTTGCCTCTGTCCTGATATTTCATGCTGCAGCATTGTTATTTGATTTATGTGTTAGGTTTTGACTCCATTTCCTAATTTTTCTCTCATGATTTTCTTACCAAACCTTTAAGCATTTGTCCCATCAGAAATATGACCTTCTGAATGTGCTTTCAATGAATATCTTGACTCGGAAGACTATGTGATTCTCATTGATTATTTTGAGTCTTTCAAGTTTAAGACAGATCCCTCTCTGATTGTATTGGGTTAGTAATACAATCTCAAGTGGTTTTGTGGTTACCCTAGCTCAGCCTTCTCCCATGACCTAGGGGGTCATTTTGGGTTCTAAAAATGTCCACATTCAAATAATTGCATAGTAAGACAATCCCATCAATCCTACTAGTTTCCTAGGTTGGATGGGCACATTTGGAATTGTAATAAGGAAGCTAATAAATTATGTTTAGAAATTAGAAGGTTTCAAATATTTAATAAAGGGGTTGAATAAATAAATTCAAGTGAAATTCTACATGGTAAGTGGTTTTAAAGACATATGAAGGATGTGGGACCCACACTAGCTTGATTTTTCAAGGACACATGGCATCTCTCTCTTGCTAGTTTGAATTAATGGGAAGGTGAAAATTATTGGATGAGTTGGTAGGTTCATACACATGGCATTTAGGATCATAGGTTGAATTTGGATGGAATGGTAACCTCCATGGAAGAGGAAGAGTCCAACTAGGATTCTGTGGACACTTGGGATAGATTCCCTAGCTCCTATGACAAAAATGATGGAGATGCTATGACATCTATGACAAATTACAGACCTGAAGGCTGACATCTAACCATTATGACATGTCAGACCTAAATATAGCATCTAGGTGAGCTCCCAAGGGAGTAAGAGAAGACCAAGAGATTCCTACTCGAAATTATGGATGGTGGAAGGCTAGGAAGTGGGAGACATGTGGAAATACTTCCGTCGCTCCCTAATTCAAATTGGCATGGATACTATGGGTGTAATTGGAACCTTAGAATGCTAAGTATGTTTATAAAATACAGGAATTAACCAAGATAATGGATTTTGATGATTTGAGAAAAAATGCATTTGTGAAGAGAGAGCTAGTGGATGACTAGTTTCTTTCCTTAGCCAATTTTGAGGGTGAAAGATTCCCATCCAAGTTTGTGTTTGGAGAGGCCACTCAGGTCTTTCATGGAGCTTTAATGGATTTTGTATTTGTAGGTTTAATCTATAGGGAAGCTCGTGGTTTTTTCTAGTGCAACACTTTCCCTCAACCATTTCCAGTTTTGATGACATATTCTTGCTCCTTGAGGGAGGGCGTTTTTGTTGAGCTCTTGTACTCTTTGGGAGAGACTATCATGATCTATTTATGATTGTAATAATATTAATATAATCTTTTCTTCATATTCAGAAAGTATCAGGTCAAAATACCAAGCGGTTGTATGTTAAAATGATGATTAATGAGCAAACCATGACCATTTCCCTACTACATTGATGTATGCCATTGTAATGTTGATGATTTCGAATGAAAGAATGTTTCTATGATATATTTATGATGAATGGACAACCATTAATGATTTTTACAAGTTTCATGTTCATCACTTGATCCGGATCTTGGGGGCTGAGACTCGAAAGACTTGAATGCCGAGAGAGGGGGAGATTAAACATGCAAATCTATCATAAAATTCACATGAAAAACACTAATCTTGCATGAGAATACGCATGAACAAAAACATATGAAGTGAATGGGAGGTGAGGCTCAAAGAGGAGCCCCACCTATGAAACTAATTACCAATATGTCACTCAGATCTAATTAATCTCACAATGACAATAGAAAATAGGAGAGAAACCAAATGAGTAACTTGTTATCATGAGAAGGATTTCTAGGCCTTTATATAGCATTATTACAACGTGTCTTGAGGACATACCATGGGCCAAAACCATGTGCTACCAAATACCATGGATATGAGAGGGTGGCCTCTCCATTTAATGTTTTTATGATAAATGGGAGTGGGTGGCCTCTCCATTTGATGATTTTATGGCTTATACATACGAATTTAGACCATATGCCCCCTAAAATTCGGATCATTCCTCCCCCCTTAGAAAATGATGGTCCCCATCATTTCATGCTAAAAACAGACGCATGATTACAATGTGCTAGTTACCAATGAAGAGAAGGGTTTTGTGTGGTTGACCGATAACTGTGGGTTTTGTAAGGGTGGCCCATAACCATGATGGAAATGGCAAGCTTGATTACAATGAAGAGAAGAGTTTTGTGTGGTTGACTCAGAACCATGGGTTTTGTTTGGTTGACCGATAACCGTGGGTTTTATGTGGTTGACCCATAACCATGGTGGCAATGGCAAGCTTGTTTCCCTTGAAGAGAAGGGTTTTGTGTGGTTAACCCATAACCGTGGGTTTTGTGTGGTTGAACCATAACCATGATTATAATATATAGCTGTGGGTTTTGTGTGGTTGACCCATAACCATGGGTTTTGTGTGGTTAACCCATAACCATGAATACAATAAGATTAAAAAAAATTGAAAGTTCATGATCTTTGGTGCAATTGATGTCTTGTTGCAAATCCATTCATAACTTTTGAAGCATGTAGTTAAATTGAATTCCATTGAAGACCCATTTGATATCATAAAGATATATTTTCATCCATGTGTGGAAATCCCTCTATATATGACTGAGGTGAGATAAAGACCTAGTTGAATATGAAGGTACGGGCGGTCATCATGGGTCAAATACATGTTGATGATCAAATGATCATATTTATCGAACCAAGAATCCAAACGAGATTCCGTAAAATACCCATTTGAGATCCTGAAGAGATATTTTAATCCATATATGGAACTTGATCTGAAGTTTCAAGAGTAGCGAGAAAGAGTCTGTTGAATAAAGAGATACGCGCGGCCTTCTAGGGTAAAACAATATGCTGAGATTCAATTGATGATATCTCTCAAACCAGGAAGCTAAATGGAATTCCATGAAACACGCATTTGAGATATTGAATAGATATATCCATCAGTATATGGAAATCCATCTGATATTTTTTGAGCAGTGAGAAAATGTTTATTGAAGACAGTGATATGCACGGCCTCCTTGGATCAAAAATATGTTGAGATTCAAATGAGCATATCTTTCAAACCAAGAAGCCAAATTGGATTCCAGGAAATACCCATTTCATATCTTGAAAATATATTTCCAATGAGCTATGGTATAGCATCTCTAACCTTAAATAGAGATCGTAGCATCTCTGTAAAGTTTTCTAAATGTGAGAGTGTTGATTGTTGCAGGCTACATATGATGCCAAGGGTTTGTAGAGCAACATGGGCTATTGTAGAGGTTGTGGAACCTCCATGGGTAGCATGGACACACTGAAAAATTGTTGAAAATGTTGCATACCAATGGATGTAGTAGATCCAGATCCATGTATGGATGTAGTGAATCCATGTATAGATGTAGCAGATCCAGATCCATGTATGAATGTAATGAATCCATGTACAGATGTAGTAGATCTAGATCCATGTATGGATGTAGCATATCTAGATCCATTTATGGATGTAGTGAATCCATGTATAGATGTAATAGATACAGATCCATGTATGGATGTAGTGAATCCAATAAACCATGTAGTGCATGTGGACTAATTGTGATGCTTATAGTGTAACCCTTGTTCCGATGGAGAGCGAACCCGCTCTGATACCACTGATCCGGATCTT
This sequence comes from Larix kaempferi, assembly GCA_027924585.1. Classification (NCBI taxonomy): domain Eukaryota; kingdom Viridiplantae; phylum Streptophyta; class Pinopsida; order Pinales; family Pinaceae; genus Larix; species Larix kaempferi. The sequence goes on along the minus strand of BSBM01000940.1, from coordinate 5,977,640 downwards.
GCGGGATGAGACCCGGAAGACTTGAATTCTAGGAGAGGAGGAGATTAAACATGAAAATATGTCATAAAATTGACATGAAAAATACTAATCTTGCATGAGAATAAGCATGAACAAAAACATATGAAGTGAATGGGAGGTGAGGCTCAAAGAGGAGCCCCACCTCTGAAACCAATTACCAATATGCCACTCAGATCTAATTAATATTACAATGACAATAGAAAATAGGAGAGAAACCAAATTAGTAACTTGTTATCATGAGAAGTATTTCTAGGCCTTTATATAGCATTATTACAATGTGTCTTGAGGCCATACCATGGGTCAAAACCATGTGCTACCAAATATCATGGATATGAGAGGGTGGCCTCTCCATTTAATGTTTGTATGGCTTATACATCTGAATTTAGACCATATTCCCCCTAAAATTAAGATCATCAATTAAGTATTTGAAGTCATTTTGCTCAGTTTATTTGCATTTGGAAGAGATTTGGTGCCATTTCCCCAAGGGTCGAATTAGGGATTTTTGAAGTTGTTTGGGAGAAGGTTAGAACATATTTAATAAATGATTAATGGTGCATATGAGACCTTACTAACTTCCCTTAGGCACAACCTACCTCCGTTCTGAATTTAGAATGGTTTTGGAGGCATTTGGAGAGCCATTTTCAGCACTTACCCTGGGGAGATTTGATCCCCAAATTGCTAGTTAAAATCCATACTTTGTCCAGAATCTTAAACAATTTTTCAGAAGTATTTGGAGGGTCATAAATAATTCCGGAATGTCGTATTCAAGTCTTAATATTATTCATACACCCTCACAGAATATTTGGGAGCATTTGGATCATATGGAGACCTAGACATCAAAACTAGTGAAAGGTCGAAATTAGGGAAAAAGTGAAATTTTGGGCATTTTAATAAAATTTTTAAAAAAGGACATTACAATTTTCTAAAAAAATGGGCTTCACAATCACCTTAAGGACTTCAAGATGGAAAATCCATCTTACTGTAGGCCTACTATTCCCAATTTCACTGAAGTACAAAGAGGAGAACCTAAGGTTCAAAATGGAGGTATTGCTTCATGGGAGGACAAATATGTTGAGCACCTTACATTGAATGAAGAATGTAGAAATGTTTTACCATTCAAATACTTCTATGATCTGCAGTACAAATCCAACACAAGAGGAGGCTTCAGAATGCAAAATCAGAACTATGAACTCAGAAATGTCATTGGTAAGTGTTTGGGTACATAGGGTACTCCCAAAAGACCGAACACCTACAACAACCACTTCACAAAAACAGATCACAGATCAACACATTCATGTTTTAACGTGGTTTAAATCCTCAAGAGGGAAACACTCCACGGCCCTGGCCAAATAGATTCTACAGAGCAATTTATTATGCAAAAGAAAGAAAGTTACAAATGAGCTTCTCATAATCGATCAACTAGACAATGACCCTTTATGCTATTTAAATAGAGATCATGGACCAATCGGGTGTTAAGCCATGGATCAAGGTTAGGTATGATCTAAGAGAAGTTGAGCCATCGGAGCACTCTATGTCTAGAACATATCGTGACCGTCGAATTAAATATTTACAAATGCATACTAAAGAAACACACTTTTCCTAACGGATATATTACACAAGTTGATCTTAACTAACTCCTAAGTGTCTAAATATCCTAACATCCCCCCTTAAGAACAACTTGGGATAGGATTGAGGGATTTACAAAAGTGACAATATTAGGAGAAGGAAGGAGGCATTAGAGCCTATACCCCCTTAATGACAAATTCCTTAACTCCTAACATAGATCGAAGTTTAGAAAACTTCGCTTCTGTAAGAGACTTGGTGAAGATGTCTACAAGTTGATCATCTGTAGGAAAAAAGAGCACTTCAAGAACACGATCATGAACAAGATTTCTGATGAAGTGCATATGTAGATCAATGTGTTTGCTGCGTTGATGTAGGACTGGATCTTTGGCAAGCTTGATGGCACTTTGATTGTCGCACCAAAGTGGAGTAAGATGCTACTGCTCGAATCCAAACTTTGAAAGGATCTGTCAAAGCCATAAATATTCCTGACTGGCATTAACTGCGGCTCAATATTCTACCTCTGCTGAAGAAATGGCAAGAGCTTGTTGTTTCTTACAAGCCCAAGTAACAGGTCCAAATCCCAGACTAAAAACATAACCCGCAGTAGAATTTCTATCATCAAGATCGCCGGCCCAATCTGAATCAGTGAAACCAACCAACAAAGGTTCCCCCCTTGTACTGTAATGAATCCCAAACTGAATTGTACCTCGAATATATCGAAGTATCCTTTTATCTACTTTCTAGTGACTTTCATGAAGTGTTTGCATATAACGGGCAACACAACCAACGACAAAGGAAAGGTCACGGCAGGAATGAGTCAAGTATTAGAGACTACCAACAAGCTAACAATACAAGGTGGCATCTACTTAAGGTGAAGTACAAGTGGTAGAAAGTTTGACTCTAGACTGAAAGGGAGAAGGGGCTGGTGTAAAATCTTCCATGTGAAAGCGACGAAGAAGGTCACAAGCATACTTATACTGAGAAATAAATATTCCTTCTTTGGTTTGCAGGACTTGTAGACCAAGAAAATAATGCAAATGTTCTAAGTCTGACATTTGAAATTTTTTCTTAAGACTAGATTTCACATGGGTTATAAGCTTAGGGTCACTACCAGTAAGAATAAGGTCATCAACGTATAGAACAAGTATGATGAGATGGTTTCCTACTCTCTTGGTATAGACATTGGGGTCAGAATGACATCTAGAAAAACCAGTGTCAAGGAGAAAGCTATCCATTTTGGCATACCAAGCTCTAGGAGCTTGCTTAAGGCCATATAAGGATTTCTTAAGGCGACAGACAAGGCTAGAGTTATTCTAAACATATCTAGGAGGTTGTTCCATGTAAATTTCCTCATGTAAATAACCATGTAAGAAGGCAGACTTGACATCCATTTAATGGACTTCCCAGTTATGTAAGGCTACAAGGGAAAGAACAATGTGGATGGAGTTTATTTTTACGACAGGAGCAAAGGTTTCATTGTAGTCAATCCCTTCAACTTGGGAAAAACCTTTGGAAACTAACCTTGCCTTAAGTCTTTCAACACTTCCATCTGATGCATACTTAGTTCTATAGACCCATTTACATCTGACAAGTTTTCTTCCTTTCTGGATCACGATTCTCGGAAACTTGAGCCAAAAGAGAAGAGGCTCGCTAAATCTGAGAATGTGTTTGACGTTTATCTCTAGGATCACTGGCAAGATCACCAGCTATTTCACATGTTGAACTGGCCCATTGAGGAAGCACTTTTGCTGGTGAAACTTGAGGAACATGAGCAGGCGGAGGTGGATTTTCATCCTGACTGTCATCATCAAAAACTAGAGTTGGAAACCTATCAAGGAAGTTTGAAGAAGAAGAAGGCACAATCACCGAATTAGGCTCGTAGGACAAAGATGGCACAATCACCGATTTAGGCTCGCAGGCCAAGAGATTTTCATCAAATTTAACATCTCTTCTAATGATTACATCATGAGAATGTGGTTGAAGAAGTCTATAACCTTTTACATCTTCAAAGCATCCAACAAATATGCACTTTTCACTTTTAGGCTGCAATGCTTTCCGTTTTTCATCTAGAATGTGAGCCTATGCTTCACTACCAAATACACGGAAGTGAATTACATTTGGTTTAATTTTACTCCTTGCTTATTCTGGTGTGATACCATGTAAGGCTTTAGTGGGGGTGCGATTAACTATGTAATATGCACAATTTATGGCTTCAGGCCAAAATTGAAGACTTAGTCCCTTAGATTGTATCATACAATTTGCCATTTCTTTTAAAGTGAGGTTCTTCCATTCAGCTACACCATTTTGTTGTAGTGTATATGGAACAGTGTGTTGTTGTTGGATTCCTTGTTCAGTGCAGAAAGTAGTGAACTTTTTGTTAGCATATTCTCTTCCATTGTCAGATTTTAACTTAATAATTTGATGAACAGATTGTTTTTCAACAAGGGCCTTGTAGGCCAAGAACATGTTAAATACTTAGCTCTTAAGTTTTAGGAAATAAACCCAAGTGCGTTTGGTGTAATCATCAATGAAAGTTAATAAATATTTGAAACTAGAAAAGGAAGCAGATGGAAGAGGACCACACAAGTCACTATGCACAAGCTCCAAGGGAACTGAGGCGTGCCAAGAGGCACATTTGTCAAAACTGTCCCGATGATGTTTTTCGACTACACAACCGGAAAAGACATCATCCCTGCAAGATACCATCGGAAGACCTGTCACCATATTGTCTTTACATAGTTTTTGCAATGAGCGATAATTTATGTGACCAAATCGCTCATGTCAAAGTTTGCTCAAGTTATCACTATGAGCAACAAAAACTGAAGGAAAAGGTGATGACCCAAAGTTGTTAAATTTGTACAACCTGGTAATATCTTCAACAATTCTGATAGCTAGGACCTGTTGAGGATCTTTAAAATCCTTGATTACAACTTGGTGAGGTGTAAACGTCACAATTTTACCTTCACCACAATGAGTGATTTGATAGACTGATAATAAATTGTAGGAAATTCATAGAACACACAGTACATCACTAGAATGACCATTATCTACTGGAACTATTCCAGATCCTACAACACTTAGAGATCTATCATCACCAACAAATATTTGTTTGGTGTTACATTCATGCATAGTAGAAAAGATGGCTTGATCCTTATCCATATGATAAGATGCTCCAGAATCAATGATCCATTCATTTGAAGTAGAAGAAGAAGATGCATTATAAGAATAACCAGAAGCACAAAGTGCATGTCCATGAGACGTAGATTCTGAAGGCGAATCTAGGCTGATGTGGTGCTTCTTCATTGCTGCTTCCAAGGATGCCATCTTCTTGAAAAACTTAGATTCATCACGATTATATTTCATGCAATAGTTGCAATGACGCTCAGTCTTCTTGCCTTTTGGATTGGATCCTTTGTCATTTTTTAAAGAAGGAGCTAACTGAGAGGGTTTGGGACCCTTGTTTGACTTATTATTGTGAAAATTTGGTTTCTTGGGAGGATTGGATTTTTCTTTTTGTTGGGACAATAAGGCTTTCCTAGATGTATCTGCATTGTTAATTATTCCAAGATGGATGAGCTTATATTTCTCTCTAATCAAGGAATCATAAAAGGATTCGAAACTAGGCTCTTGATAGCTAGCTGCATTCAATGATTCTTTCATGGATTAAAATGTATATACAAAAATAGAATATGCAGGTCCAAGTTTGGAAAGAATATGATAAATGCATTGTTTGTCTTCCCTCTTAATCTTGCATTCTTCACTTAAGACTTTAAGAGTTTTGTACTTAGATAAATAATCTTGTATGCATGAAAAATCACTTGGATTTAAAGAAATCAACTCATTTTCGAGTTGGTGACCTCGAATTTCATTGTGTTTACCAAACACAAATTCCAACTTTTCCCAAGCAGCATTAGGTTCATCAATTCCAGATATGTGGAATCGCAAACCAGTATAGATTGACATCCCAATCAATCCACGAGATTCGTCACATCTATTTTCCCATTTGATTTTCTTATCATCATCAGTGGGTTCTATTTCTTTCCCTGAGGTAATTTTGAAAAGTCCGCTACTTCGTAGAACATCTTCCATACGATATTTCCATGAGAAATAGTTGGAACTGGTAAGTAGAAAATCAGAAGGGGCAGCCATATTTGTAAATTAATGGCTGTAAAAGTAGAAACCAATAGTCTTGATGCGAAGAGATAAAAAAAATAGATAGTTTAAAAAAAAACGGCACTGAAAACTGACTTTGCATGATGAAGTTATGTTTGATCAAACAAAATGTTTAAGATGTCCCCAATAGTGACATGGCAGATAGAGAATGACTAGCTAAAAAAAAGGACCCCCCTCTTTCCAAGATGAACCTTTGATAATCACTTTACAAGAAAGTTGCTTTAAGTGAATCACTTTTGTAAAATAAGTGATTTCACTTTTACAATGATGTTACTTTAAATAGTGCAACAATAAAAAGGAACTTAAGTGACTCACTTTTTATTTTTATTTTTTATTATTTAAGTGAGATGCACTTTTACAATAAAGTAACTTGAAAATAGAAATTGCATGTACTTTTTATTTTAAAAGTAAATTTAAGACTTGAACTGAAGACCTATTAAGGAATAAAACAACTTTGAACCAAGTGAGCTAGATTAAAAGGTATGTAAAATATGGGAAGGAGGAAGGAGGTTTTTTTTGTTTTTTGCTCTTCTTACTCGGTTTTCGTGCTTGCCTTTTTTTTCCTGCAAATCACACCATAAACCAAAACAAAACAAAAAATTTGACACTTGTGGGATTATATCTCATTAGCTTGCCCGAAAATTTTATGTTTTCTCTCTGTTTCTGATTTGCCGAGATCACACAAGCTGCACGGCAAAGAGCATACGCAGCCGAAAAAAACCCTTTCCCTTTCTGTTTCTGATTTTCCAAGGTCACACATGGTGCACGACAAAGAGAATACGTATATAGGGAAAGAAACAATCTGAAACTAAAAAAATCTAATAATAAAAACTGATAAAATATGAGTTTTTTTTTAAATAGGAAAAAAAAAAAAAAAAAACGTCACCATAACATTATACCTTCAGATTTGATGAAATACGCATTTCTGAAACAACCGTGAACAATTTTTTATCAAACAAAAACTATTTCCCAATGGAAATAGCACTCCATACACAATGGAACACCTCCCATAGCCCAGAAATGCAAAAAAATACCAAAACCAGAAACCCTTTCAAGTTTCGGCAACAACAGTTCAAGATCTAGATCATAACCGGAAGTGGCTCTTCATAAAATATATGATACCATTTTCGGGTACACAGGGTACTACCAAAATACCAAACACCTAGAGCAACCACTTCACAAAAACAGATCATAGATCAACACACCAATGTTTTGACGTGGTTTAAACCCTCGAGAGGGAAACACTCCATAGACTCGGCCAAATAGATTTTACGAAGCAATTTATTATGCAAAAGAAAGAAAGTTACAAATGAGCTTCTCATAATCGATCAACTAGGTAATGACTCTGCATGCTATTTAAATAGAGATAATGGACCAATCAGGTGTTAAGCCACGGTTCAAGGTTAGGTATGATCTAAGAGAAGTTGAGCCGTCGGATCACTCTATGTCTAAAACATATCGTGACCGTTGGACTAAATATTTACAAATGCATACTAATGCATACTAAAGAAACACACTTTTCCTAATGAATATATTACACAATTTGATCTTAACTAACTCTTAAGTGTCTAAATATCCTAATAGTAAGATTTCTTTACCCTATTTTGATGGTTCTAAGGAATGTACTACTAACTCTTGGCTTCAAAAACTTGAGACATATTTTCAGTTGAATCCTATGGCTGAGAGAGATGCCATCAACATGGATACTCTACACTTAGATGGAGAATCAAATGACTGGTGGTTTCATGGCCTAAAGAATCTTGGGCATGACCAAGTGACCACCTATGAAGATTTGATAAGAAGGTTAGCTGAAATATTCAAAAGAAGAGATCCTGGTATCACCTTCAGAGAACTAGCACATGTGAAGCAAACTGAAACTCCTGAATATTACATCTCTGAGTTCCAAAAATTAGTTGTGATGGTGGCTGATATTTCAGAATCTAGGATGATCTTATTGTTTATTGAAGAGTTATCATAACCTTTGAAAGGCTTGGTGAAATCCTATAGACCCAATAGCTTGCAAGATGCACTAAGTCAAACCAGAGACTTGCAAGAATCTCTTCCAAGGACCATATTTAATCTAATGAATGTTAATCCTACTCAGTTCAAGAACCAAAGGCCACCCATGAAGAGTCCTTTTGGAAAGTTCATAAAGGATAACTATGCTAAGGATAGAGATGAATTGAGAAGAAGGAAGCTGTGTTTCACCTTCTAGGAGCCATGGTTTCTAGGACATAGATGTGCCGAAGGGAAGGCACACTACATTGAAGTTTACTTAGAGAGTGAATATGAGGAAGAAGAAGAAGAGGCCCCAGTAGATGCAGAAGTGGCCTATGAGACTACATAAGAGGAACCTACTCCCGAGGTGATCAAGATTGAAGTACTCTCAAGAGTGCCTCGCTACCATACACTTAGATTCAAAGGAGTGGTTCAAGGATAATCATTCAATGTGTTTGTGGATGGAGGAGTAACACACAAATTCATTGATTCAACTCTAGTTGAAAGGAGGAAGTTGCACACTGAAAAATTTGGAGGCTTCACTATTATGATCCGAAGTAATCGTTCCATGAACTGCTGCATATGGATTCCTAAATTGCAGATTTGTGTAAGAACATATAACATTACATATATCTTTTATGTTGTTGATGTGGCTGACACTAGCATGGTTTTGGGAGTACAATGGTTGCATTCCATTTGGAAGCATACAATAGAATACCAAATTGCTGAAATGATATTCAAGGGAGAAAATGGAAAAGAGGTAGTGTTGAAGGGGATCAACACCTACCCAAAAAAAGTGGTAAGTGCACACAGTATGAGATCCATAATAAGGCATGGAGATATTGAATGGGATGCGGAATGCCTAATCACCACAAAGGGAAACTCATTCAAAGTATCCCATTATCCTAAAGACATTCAAAAGTTGGGCGAAAATGATAAGAAGGTGTTTGGGGACCTTCCTCATGATAGGCCTCTGGATAGAGGAGTGGAGAATAGGATTGATTTGAAGATAGGAGCCTCACCTATCAAGGTGAACCCCTACAAGAACCCAAAAATATTCAAGGATGAGATAACGAAAACCATCAAGGAACTGCTTGACTTGGGGTTCATTAGACCAAGTTCAAGTCCTTTTTCCTCACCGGTAGTCCTTTTGAAGAAGAAAGATGGGACCATGAGGATGTTCATAGATTACAGAGCTCTCAATAAGAAGATCATCAAGAATAGATATCCTATTCCAAGTATTGATGAGCTTATGGATGAGCTCCATGGGGCCAAGTAATTTTCTAAGATTGATCTTCGATCTGGGTACCATCAAATCAACATGAGAGAAGAAGACATACAAAAGACAACTTTCTAGTGTCACCATGGGCACTTTGAGTTTTGGGTTATGACTTTTGGCCTAACAAATGCACTTGCAACTTTTCAATCTTGCATGAACAGAGTTTTTAGGAGGAAGCTCCGTAAGTTTGTCCTTGCTTTCTTTGATGACATTTTGATCTATAGTAGGACTTGGGAAGAGCATTTGCATCATTTGGATATTATACTAACAATATTGGCAGATCGATATTTTTATGAAAAACAAATCAAGTGTGAGTTTGGAATGATTGATATTTTGTATATTGGTCATGTGATTGGTCAAGATTGAGTTAAGGTTCACATAGAAAAGATCCAAGCCATTCTAGATTGGCCTAGTCCTAAAAATCTCATTTAACTAAGAGGTTTCATTAGGCTATGCACCTAGTATTGGAAGTGTTGGGCATGGCCCAAGTTGGCACAATTTTGATGAACTATAGTTTTGGCAGTAGCGCAGTTCGGATTGCAAAGTTCAAGTGGCACAGTTTTTTCAATAGCTCAGTTTGGATTGTGAAGTCCAATCGGCACAGTGGGGAGTGCAAAGTCTGAGCATAGTGCAATTTTGCTGATGCGTAGCACTATCATAGGAGGTAATTTTGGGAAAATAATATAAGCAAAGGTTGAGCAAATGAAATCGACCTGTTTTGGTAAGTGACTCCATGATTCCCGAGAGTTGGGTAAGGAGCAGCGTGGAAGCAGATGAAAGCAACCTATCAGTTAGAGTGGCAGAAACTGTTAGAAGAATAGCCACGGGTCGAATGTGACAGGAAGGCCAGAGGGGCGGAAAGGGACACACCACTATGCAATTAGAACCATTACATGAGGAACACGGCTGTCACAAGGGAATCAGAGCCAGGATTGGCCCAGTAAAGTGGCTAGAGGTGAGTGGAGCAGTTGTCGACTATGACAGGCCGGGCTGGTTTGGTAACCGCACCAGTTTTGGTTACTCTAGGGTTTTTGGCCCATATGCATTGTAAAGACCTGACCTAAGGGAACAATCTATATAAGGGGAATTTTTGTAAGGGAAGGGTTGATCTCTGATAGGGAATTTTGTGATCTATAAGTTGTGTTTTGTTGATCTATGTTGAGAGACTAAGCATTGTAAAGAGGCTCTGCAGCTTTTTGCGTAGAGACTCACTGAAGAGAGAAAGAGGATCTACAATTGTGTGCGTAGAGACCCACTGTTGAGAGAGAAGTCTACAGCTGAGTGCGCAGACTGGAACTACTGAACCCTTCCCATTAATATAATCAACAGTTCCCGTGGACGGAGCTCCCATCCGAGTAGCGAACTGCGTAAATATTGTGTTATGTGCTTGAATATGTGTGTTTGCTTTTGCTTATGGTTAAGTTCATGCTTATGGTTATATGTATATTTGTTTGTTTTTGCTTATGGTTAAGTTCATGCTTATGGTTATATGTATCTTTTATTTTATATGTATTCTCGATATGAATGAGTGATGAGAATAATATGTTAAATGTTGAACATAAATGATTGAATGTTGAATAAAAGTAATTTGGAATATGTTGAATATATGAGCTATCTGGGTAAACACTAAGTTAGCGAATTCTGTGTTAAGTGCGATTCCCTAGAAGCGTAGTACTAAAAGTGCATTGTTGCGTTGTATTTCACCATAATGCATGACTTCATGAAGTACAACATCCCGCATGTTGAAGGAAGAACTACACCACCAAGTCAGCAAAGTCTGTAAGGTGTGTGATTGTTGAGAAGTAGCGCAGCCTAGAGTTGTGTTGTCCTATTGGTTAAGTGGTCATTTCGAGGTGCGCAATCCCTGTGTGTTCTATAGCAGAAGTGATAACCGCTAAGTAGGTGAAACTTCATGCAATCCCCTAGTCTGATAACCACGCATCACCTGATTGCAGAAACCTGATTCTGTAATCCCCCATAAACTTCACCTCGGGTGAGACCTCAGTCTGCTCACAGATTGTTGCTGAAAGGGACAGTGAAGAAGGGTTTTGTTGGACCACAACTGCACAGAACCTAGTTCAATACAAGAAAATTAAAGAATGAGGTTCATACCCAGCAAATGGTTTCATTTCTGTGCATGAACTGGTGATGTGTTCTGAATATCGAAGTCCCTAGAGAACAAAAATACAAAACTAGGTGTATAATATAGAAAAGGAGTTTGTAAGAAAGGAGAACAAACAACAATGGTGGATAATATAGGTATCTCTGATGAAGAATGGTTGCAGAGATACCTATATTCTGATATTTATGAAATTTTCTTCGAATCCTTGAGAAACAACCTACATGAATGGTTGTCAATGCTAGCACAAAAAAATAAATGTTATTAGGGAGGAGAACCTACGATGTGGACTCCAGAAATGATTCAGAGACTTAAAGCAGTGGATAGCCCAATCTCAAGAGCAGTAGACTTCTAGATTGATAACATAGTAGAAGGATACATTATAGAATTTGTTGTGGACACTTTGAAGTCATACAACGTAGCAGAGGCAGAGTTCTTCAAAGGATTCATAGGTAAGTGCCTGAGCAATATCAGTATATATGTTAAAATGTTGTTAGTAGAGAAAGGTGTCTTGAGAATGCAATAAGATCCCTAGAAGTTTTGAGTCTGTAATGTTCAGTAATAAAGATAGTGATACCGAGGAAAAAATTTACACATTACGAAGTGGTAAAATATACAAGTCTAGTACAGAGAAGAGGCCTAATGAACATGAAATTTGCATCTCTATATTAACATAGTTACAAGTTGAGACTGATAGTCAGACAAAACCTCGAGTAAATACCTATCAGCCCATCACTCCACAGAATCCTCCAATTGACAATACTGCTAATACATAGAACAACAGTAGTAATAAGACAGCAGGAGCAAGTACTCAGAACATTCTGAGCAGTAGTATCCCTAACATGTTGAATATTATAACTTCTAAGAATATTATATTTGTACTTTATTATTCCAGAGATGTTTCATCCCTCCGAGGTGATCCTATTATGTTTCCAGAGATGTTTATTCCTCCGATGGATTGTGGTAACCAGGGTTATTAGATCCACCATGTGGGGGTCGGCCCTGAGTTAATTAATTAGGGGTTATTAGACTCCCTTGGGAGAGGTTGGCCCCATAAGGGAAAAAGTCAGTCAGAAAACTGGTATAAGTAGAGGAGGATGCTCCTCACTTATTTAACACTTCCATCACTCGGAAAGTAATGCACTTGTGAGAAAGAGGTCTGCATAGGAGGTAGAGAAGCAGCTCTAGTCTTGGAGCACATCTTGTATTTTGGTTGATCATCTTATTGAGGAAAGCTTTGCTAGGTTTTCTACCCCATGAGGGTTTCCCAGGGTAAAATCTCTGTCTATCTTGTGATTATGTTTCTTTCAGTGATCTTTCTAGTCAAATTAGCATAAAATTAACATGGTATCAGAGGTAGCCTGAATAGAACATCTTTCACAAGGTGAAAATATCTTTCTCTCTCTCTCCCAAAATTAGGGTTTCTGCAAAATTTAGTATTTTTGGATTCTGATTGCATGGCTGAATAGCCCTTCTCAAAATCAAAGTTTTGAGTTCTAGATCAAGGTTTTTGGTTGGGTAGAACTCCGGGAAAGTCAAACCCTAGTTTGACCAAAAGTGCGATAAACTAGAAATTCTGTTGCAGATCCGGAAAGTGAAAAGTTGATGTTTCCAGAAATAGAACACACCACTGTTCCCAAGTCAATCAAGCACATCCCCTGGTAAGTGTTACTCTATCTCTTGAGAAACTTCAATCTCTTTGGACTTCCCCAAGAGAAGATGGCTCCAAGCACTAAGCTTGAAGACAAGCTAGAAGGTATAGAGAATTTCAGGGCATGGAAATATAGAATTGGTCTCATTCTTGAAGAGAATGATCTTGGTCAATATATCAAGGATGAAGTTGCAGAACCCGCTGAAGATGAAGCCAAAGAAAAGTATAGGAAGGATTTGATTAGGGCAAAGAGAATCATTGTTGATTCTATCAAGGACCACTTGATTCCCCAAGTGGCATCCAAGAATAGCCCAAAGGAAATGTATGATGCCCTAGGAAGAATGTATGAAGGGAGGAACATCAATAGGAACATGAACCTAAGAACTCAATTGAAGAATACCAACATGAACAAAGGAGAATCCATTCAAGACTACTTCTCAAGGGTTTCCCAAATCAAGGAACAACTAGATGCCATTGGAAATACCCTTGATGAAGATGAAATTGTAATGACTGCTCTAAATGGTCTTACTAGACCTTGGGAGTCATTTATACAAACTATGTGTGCCAAAAAAGAAAGTATGAAGTTTGATATAGTATGGGAGGATTGTGTTGAAGAAGAAGCTAGGGTTGCCAATAGAGAATCCCTTCTTAAGGAGGATGACCAAGCCTTGGCTACTCATACCAAAAGAAGAAGAAAGGGTCACTTCAAGAAAGTGGACCACAAGGAGTCTCAACCCTCTCATAGGTTTAAAAGGAGAAGAGGATCAAACTCAGAAAGAGACCTCTGCACAGTCCAATGTTACAATTGTCTTAAACTAGGACACATTGCTAGAAATTGTACTTCACAAACAAAGAAGAAGAAGTTTGCTCACAAAAGACATCATGCACATATGGCAGAAGATGATAGTGGAGAAGAAGAAGAAGAAGAAGAAGAAGAAGAGGAAAGGCCTCGAAGGAAAAGATCTAAAGTAAAGAAAGAATATGCAGAAGAATATGTTCTATTTTCTGCACTCTCTGGATCTATGACACCTGGAGAAGATACATGTCTCATTGATATTGGTGCTTCAAAACACATGACAGCTCATGAGAAAACTCTCTCAAGACTTGAAGAAAAGTCTTCTCCACAAAAGGTATCTCTAGGAGATGATTATCAATATCCCATCAAGGGAATTGGTGAAGCAAGCTATAAGCTTGATTCTGGAACACCATTGAAGATGAAAGAAATTTTATATGTACCAAGTTTGAAGAAGAACCTACTTTCTATCTCAGCACTAGATAAGAAAGGCTTTAGAGTTTCATTCATAGATGGACAAGTACTTATGTGTACCAAAGGAAAATCAATTGAGGATGCAATTGTCGTTGGTGAAGAGGAAGGAGGTCTTTACAATCTCAAGGGTCATCCAGAAGTGGCCCTTGTCCATGAAACTACTAGCTCCAGTGAGCTATGGCATAGAAGGATTTCTCACATTAACTACAAATCCCTACCCTATGTAAGCAAGGTAGTTATAGGGATACCAGAATTAAAGGTTGATCATAATGGCACATGCAAAGGATGTGAAAAAGGGAAGAATATCAAGAACCCATTTCCAAAGAGTGAAACAAAGACTAAGAACATCCTGGAGTAAATACATTCAGATGTATGTTGACCAACGCCGACCACATCCCTAGGTGGGTTTGAATACTATCTCACATTCATTGATGACTATTCAAGGAAGACTTGGATATACTTTCTAAAAGGAAATAATGAAGTCTTTGGAAAATTCAAAGAGTTCAAGGCTTTGATAGAAAATCACTCAGAATAGAAAATTAAGATTCTCAGAACAGATAATGGCAGAGAATATACTTCAAAGGATTTTGAAGACTTTGGTAAGGAAGCTGGAATCAAGAGGGAACTAACCACTCCCTAAAATCCTCAACAAAATAGGGTTGCTGAAAGAAAGAATAGAAACATCATGGAAGCTGTAAAGACTATGATACATGACAAAGATCTACCTATATATCTATGGGTTGAAGCAGCTAGGACAACAGTCTATGTACAAAATAGACTATCCCATAGTGCTCTTGAATTCAAGACTCTAGAAGAAGTGTTCACAGGAAAGAAGCCTGAGGTAAATCATCTCAAAATTTTTGGATGTCCAATGTACATTGACATTCCAAAAGAAAAGAGAACCAAGTTGGATCCTTCTAGTAAGAAGGGAATATTTGTTGGATATTGTGAATCATTGAAAGCCTTCCGAATTTACATACCAGGTTTTCATCATATGGAAATAAGTAGAGATGTGACATTTGATGAGGAAGCAGCTCTCAAGAAATCTAGGAAGTGCCAAATTGAAGAAGTCTATGAAGACGATACACCTCCTAGAATCACAGAGGCTGTGCCCATCCCTGAAGATGATACACCGGAAGACCACGACATGTTAGAACCACAAGAACCCCCTATTACAAACTTATCTAGAAAAAGAAGGCTAGCATGGGCTAGAGACATTATTCAAGGAGCTGAAAAATATGGAGCTCCTGAAGGTTCCACTAGAGAAAGAAAGAAACCAAAGCTAGTATCCAACTATGTGGCTTTGATGTGTGATATTGTGGATCAACAACGTACTAGCTATGAATAGGCAGTTCAAAAGAAAGAGTGGGTAGAAGCAATGACAGAAGAATACCAATCAATAATGAAAAATGATGTTTGGGATATAGTTCCCAAACCAAAAGATAAAAATGTGGTATCTTCCAAATGGATATTGAAGATAACACATGCTGCAGATGGTAGCATTGAAAAATATAAGACAAGATTTGTAGCTAGAGGATTCTCTTAGAAAGAGGGAATTGACTATGTAGAAAAATTTGCACCAGTTGCTAGGTACACTTCCATTAGAACTATCATGGCACTTGCATCTATGGTGAAATGGAAATTACACTGGATGGATGCTAAGACAACCTTCCTTAATGGTGTGATTGAAGAAGAAGTGTACATAGAACAACCACAAGGATTTGACGTTAAAGATGGGAGAACACATGTATGCAAGCTGAAAAATGCTTTGTATGGATTAAAGCAAGCCCCCAGAGCTTGGTATGGAAGGATTGACAGTTTCTTGACAAGCATGGGCTTTACCAAGAGTAAAGCTGATCCTAATCTTTATCTTAAAGTTATGGATGATGAACCTGTTATATTGTTATTGTATGTCAATGATCTATTTCTGAATGGAAATGAGAAACAAATTATCGAGTGCAAGAAGAACCTCTCCTCATAATTTGAGATGAAAGATCTCGGATTAATGCACTACTTCTTAGGTCTAAAAGTATGGCAAGAAGAAAAAGGAATCTTTCTAAATCAAGGTAAGTATGCTATAGGGATTTTGAAAAGATTCGATATGTTGGAATGTAAATCCATGGCCACTCCCATGGACTCTAACTTAAAGTTATTAGTTGATGACTCATCAGAATTGGTAGATGTGACTCTATATAGACAGATTATTGGGTCATTAATTTATTTGACAAATACTAGACCAGACATATGCTTTGCTGTAAATACCTTGAGTCAGTATCTAGTGGAACCTAGAAAAGTTCACTTAATAGCTGCAAAGCATGTGATAAGGTATCTAAAGGGTACATTAGATTTTGGTCTATATTATCTTGGAAATCATGAATTCAGACTGCATGGTTACTCAAATTCTGATTGGGCAGGAAGTGTCTTAGACAGGAAGAGTACATCAGGTGGATGTTATGGTCTTGCATCTGGCATGATCTCATGGTTCATCAAGAAACAGTCTAGTGTGGCTCTCAGTACAGCCGAAGCAGAATATATAGTTGCTTGCTCTGCTAGTTGTGAAGCAATATGGCTTCGAAAACTATTATCAGGATTCTTTGACTTAGAGATGGATCCCACTATGATCATGTGTGACAACCAGAGCTGTATTAAGATGACAGAAAATCCACTGTTCCATGATAAGTCAAAACAAATAGAGATCCGATATTTTTATATACGGGATATGGTGCAAAAAGGAGCTATTAAGCTTGAGTATGTGAGCCCTGATGAACAAATTGCTGATATATTTACCAAACCTCTGTCTCGAGTAAAATTTGAGTATATCTGAGACAAGCTTGGTGTAGTTCAAATTGACCCTCCTCGAAAGGAGGGGTGATGTAGACACTGATGATGAGATTGCCCGCATCTACAGTAAGGTGGATGATAAGGATACCTGTTTACTTAGGATGTTTATATTTCTTATATGTATACTTAGGATACTTATATTACTTGTATTGATGATATATGTACTTGTGTTGATGTGGATACCTGTGTTGATGATATGTATACATGTATTGATGATGACACTTGTATTGATGATATATGTTCTTGTGTTGATGTGAATACCTGTATTGATGATATGTATATATGTACTAATGAGGATACCTGTATTGATGATATGTATACATGTACTAATGAGGATACTATGGGGATTGTATCATCCTCGGACTCCAAGTCCCTTGAATTGATATGTAGACAGATGTCTACGAGAATGAAGTCCTTAGTGGATAGGTGGGGATTGTATCATACCTGGACTTCAGTCCCTTGAATTGATCCGTAGACAGATGTCTCCGAGAATGAAGTCCTTAGTGGAAAGGTGGGGATTGTATCTTCGCCGGAATTTGGTCCCAGAATTGATCCGTAGACAGATGTCTTCGAGGACCGAATTGATCCGTAGACAAATGTCTCCGAGAATTGATGATAGGACTGCATCATCCCTGGAATTCAGTTCAAAAGGTACATGAGAGGACTGCATCGTCCATGAACATTGGTTCAAAAGGTATGTGAGAGGACTGCATCGTCCGTGAACCTTTGGTTTAAAAGGTACGTGAAGAATGACAGACAACATCAAGCTGCCAATATTCAAAGGAATGGGTCTAGAAGACCCTGAGCAACACTAGTTTCTATGTGAAGCCATGTGGAATGTTAAGCAAGTTCATGATGTTGCTATAAGACAAGCACAGCTAGTTACCACATTCATGGATAGAGCCTTGACATGGTTAATGAAGTATTTTATTGGACAGAATAGGACTCTAGTGGATATTAGAATTGCGCTCCTCAAAGAATTTAAAAAACCTAAGTCAGAATCGCAGTGTATCATAGAGCTCAAAGAAATCAAATAGAAACCGACTGAGTCAGTGTAGGAATTTTATCAGAAGTTCAAACCACTGTTATACCAAGTGAGGTTTGACATAGCACCACAACAACACTAGGAATAGTTCATAGCCACGTTTTTGAAACACATTTGATTACCGTTGATGCAACAGAAGGTTTCTATGCAAACATAGGCCGTAGATATTGTGATGAAACTAGAGGCTTCACCCATAGGAGAGACTATAGCAGGTATGATTCGGATACAAACCCAAGTAGAAAAATTGACATTACAATTCAAATATATGAAGAAAGGAAAAGAAATCTGAGAATAGGTTTGGTGTACAAAGTGTAAAGGAGAAGGTCACTCCAAAGAAAATTGTACGGTACTTCAAGATTACATCAATAGTGGAGCTCCAAACCCATTGAATCAACAATAAGGACCATGGTGTGAGATTTTTCAATGTAGAGGACATCGCCTAGAATATTATTATCTAATTCAGAAATATGTGCAAACACCAAAGAACTTATACTGCACATTTTGTAAATCAGTTGGTCACGATGATACCAACTGTAGAGCCTATGAACTCATGATGGAGAGAAAACATGATGTTTACCAAGTATAAGAGGAAACACCGCATAACAATGAAAATGTGCAGTATGATCAAGGCGCATACACATGATGGGGTGGATTCAGAGGAAGAGGAAGAAAAACTAGCCAAGGAAGAGGAAGAGGTCAGATAGTATGTTATAACTGCACTCAACCGGGATATCTATCTAGAGATTGCATGAATCCTTGTACTACCTGTAAATATTGTAAGTCTTTTTATCATGACATTGAGGCATGCCCTGTTTTGCAAGCAAAAATGCAAGAAAGGAGACAGGAAGCGCAGAAACCAAATATACAGATGATCATAGCTGAGAAAAGGAATATAGATTGCAACATTCATGCTGTGACACGAAGTGGAGCTATGACAGGAGCATATCAAAGAGTGAAAGCTTCGAATTTTGAGAATCATGAGGCTAAGAAAAATCCTATTGAAGGGACTTGGATAAGGAAAGCAGCTAGAAAAACACCCACCTTCGAGCTGAACAAACAAAAAAAATCCTTCATGGAAGCAAGAGAAAACTTCAGAAAGCCAGAACCTATCACTGCACCAATCAAGTTGCGAAGTGAGACTTCTCCTGTAAAGGATATGCCAGCTTCATATGATCACACACGTACTACAACAGACACAATGAGTCCTGTTGCATAGTTGTTACAGAGCTGCAGGAAGCTGTTAAGACATGAGAATGCCTTAGTAGAGTACAGATCCTGCTAAGTAATTACGAGCAGTGCAATATAGAAAATGAAGCACACATAGTGGTTCATCATATCAAGAGCCATAGAATAACTGGAAGAGACATGAGACTGAATGCGCAGATCAAATATTTTGAAATGGATGAGATTATCCTTGAATTAGGCTCATAAGTTAATGTCTTGACAAGGTAGACATGGGAACAAATGGGAAGGCCGAAGTTATCATGGTCACCAATATAGTTGAGGTTACCCAATCCGCAAAAGGTTCTAGCCTTTGGGAGATTAGCAAATGTCATTGTTGACATTGATGGAGTGTGAAGTACAGAAAAATTCGAGGCTATTGAAATTGTAGATGATATCCAACCCTATCCTGCACTACTGGGGATAGATTGGGCCATGGATAACCTCACAATCATCAACTTGGAAAAGAAGCAGATGATATTTGAAGGAAAGGATATCAGGGTCATCACACCCTTGGATCCTTCATAAGGACCTAGATACACTGACCCAATAAGAGAAGAATGTATAGCTCAATATCTAGATCGTATCTACAAGAGGACAGTGAATAAGGAAGAATATGTCAACCCAACTGATGATGGAACATTGAGGTTGCACTGTGATAGCTCTTCCATATCAGACTCAGATGCAGGACTCGAGAATTGGCAATGTAGAATGCATGAAGTATCTTCCAGAAGATGTGCGTAGCTCACGAGATCACTGCGTTGGATTGGAACAGAGGTAATTCCAATCCCTACTTATGATGGCTTGACTAACATCCATACATTTTTTCAAGAATATATTATATGAGTTTTAGATGGACATAAGATAACATCATTGGATAAAGCACTGTGCACTACACCTGCTAGATGGTGGGTCGTGGACAAGAAGAATCTATCTACATGGGAAGAATGGAAGCATATGATGTAGATCAGATTCCTAGAACAAACTGAGCTTGAACAAGTAAAATATAACAGACAAACTGATCCTAGAGATAATGTAGAACACTATCAGAAAGAATGGACACATAGACCACATATAGAATGGGTTCATCTGTTTGTACAAACACTAGAGCAGATTCCGAAGAATTGGTACATAGAAATAAAACTGCGCAGAGGAACGACAGAATGTTCTGTTATGATTAAGAACTTCCAAGCAACTTTTAGCTTCGAAGATGAATGTCTAAGCATAAATGAGGCATTATAGGTCATCAAATAGAAAGTATTCAATGACACACCAGAACCAGTGTATCACTAACGAGAGTGGGAAAAATAGCTAGAACATGCCCTGGAATGTTATAACTTTGCCTTAGATGAGGAAGAAGAGGAAAGTGATGATGACGACCCACACAATTTAAACATACCTAATTCAGAAGGAAAGCGCGAAGTTGAAGGACCTCCATTGGAAATTCTAGATCTAAGTGATCCTGTGAAAAATAGGAAAGTGAACATTTGTACCACTGAAGAACCAACGTTCGCTTCTATAGGAGATTATTGGGACGAAGAGACAGTTGCGCAGATCGTAGTTCTACTTCATGAATACAAAGACTTGTTCCTATGATTTTTTCCGAAATGAAGGGCATTTTGGGTGCCTTGGGGATTATGAAAATACCTCTTAAGACAGATGCAAATCCCATTAAGCAAAGACCTTATCGACTCAATCCAAGTTACAAAGAAAGGGTAACAACAGAGCTTGATAAGATGCTCGATGCAGGAATCATTGAATTGGATGAAGAATCAGAATGGATAAGTCCCATGGTTATCGACGAAAAGAATACTAAAGGAGAAATCAGGATCTGCGTAGATCTCAGAAGTTAAATGATGCATCACTGCATGAACCGTTTCAGAATCCATTCAAAGATGAAGTATTAGATAATGTTGGATGGAATGAGCCATACTCTTTCACTAATGGATTTTCTGGATACCATAAGATCATAATTGATACAACAGATAGGCATAAGACCACTTTTTCCACATAATGGGGCTCATTTAAGTACACAGTTATGCCCTTTTGGTATGAAGAATGCACCTGACATTTTTTCAAGAGTAGTTGTTGTTGCATTCAAGGGTTTCATCCATAAATTCCTAGAAGTATATTTTGGTGATTGGATAGTATTTGGGTTGTTGAAGAACCATTATGCCAGCTTAATACTGATGTTAGTGAAGTGTAGACAACATCAGATCTCCCTGAACATGAAGAAGAACATCTTTTGTGTTCCCTATGTAATTCTAATGGGACACATTATTTGTAAACAGGGGTTGATGGTTGATCCAGCTAAAATCATAGCTATTGTTAATTTTCCAGCACCTAACTCAGTAAAACAACTACGAACTACATTGTGTCACATAGGATACTACATGAAGTTTATTAAAGGATATGCGGAGATAACTGCGCCCATGGAAAAATTGTTGAAGAAAGAAGCAAAGTTCATATGGAATGAAGACTGCCAGAAAGGAATAGACACACTGAAAGAAAGGATGGTAACTGCACCTATCTTAGGATTTCTATATTGGAGCAACCAATTCCACATACATGTAGATGCTTCATCCATTGCACTTGTTGTTGTGTTAGCGCATCCTAGTGAGGGAGGTATTGACCATCCTATTGCATTCTCTAGAAGGAATCTATCCTTAGCAGAAAAGAAGTATACAACAACCGAGAGAGAAGGTCTAGCTATGGTGTACACACTATAGAAGTTCAAGCACTATCTGCTAGGTGCACACTTTTGCATGTTTACTGACCATTCCGCTTTGAAATACATGGTCAATAAACCAGTGTTAGGGGGGAGAATCTATAGATGGTTGTTACTCTTTCAAGAGTATGATTTTGAAATCATTGTTAATCCAGGAAGGCTGAACTTAGGACCTGACCATCTTTCTAGAATTGAGTCAGGAGAAGAACCTACAAACCTTGAAGACATTCTACTAGATGCACGGTTGTTTTCTATTCAGATAGAATATGACTATTATAAGGATATTCTAGAATTCTTGACTACAGGGTTGGCACCTACATAATTTACTACGCAGCAAAAGAAGCAATTGGTAGTAAAAGCAGCTGACTTCACCATAATTGTAGGGAAATTATTCAAGCTAGGACTAGATGAAGTACTGCGCAGATGTGTGCTAGAACATGAGAAACCATTGATACTTGTTGAAGGACACTCATGGGTGTCTGGAGTCCACTACACAGGAAGAGCCATTGCGTATAAGATCTTAAGAGAAGGAGTATGGTGGCCTACACTCCATAAGGATTCAAAGGAACAATGTCGCAGTTACGATGTTTGTGAGAGAATAGGAATCCATCTCGCACATATGAGATGCCTTTGAGCCCACAATTAACATTGCAAGACTTTGATAAGTGGGCTATTGATTTTGTGGGATCTATTAACCCACAAGGAAAGCGAACTAGTTCGAGATACATTATTGCAGCTACAGATTATCTCACCAGATGAGCAAAGGAAAAACTAGTGAAGGACTATAGCGTAGTTACTGCCGTGTAGTTCATTTTTGAAAACATCATCACATGGTTTGGATGTCCAAATATCTTAATGAGTGATTAAGGAACACACTTCTTGAATAGAACCATTGAATCCTTGACCGAAGAATTCCATATTTACCATCAGAAAAGCACACCATATCATCCACAAGATAATGGCACTATTGAGGCATTTAACAAAGTGTTGGAAAATGTGCTGACTAAGGTATTCAACATAAACATGGATGATTGGGATTTGCGCATACCAGTTGTTTTATGGGCATACGGGACAACTTGCAAGGAGTTGACATGACATACACCTTTCAGTTTAACATATGGACAGGAAGCTGTGATGCCAATGGAATACATAGTACCAAGTTTTAGAATTGCAGCATTCAAAGGCATGGTAGATGAAGAGACAATGGAAGAAAGGCTACTACACTTGGTTTGACTAGAGGAAGATCGCTTCATTGTAGGATTTCACTAGCAAGTGTAGAAATATAGATAAAAAACATGCCATGATTGCCACATCAAGCACAAATTCTTTCAGGTAGGAGACCTTATCCTCGTCTATGATAGTAAATTCTCGAATTTTTTTGGAAAATTTAAAATGCATTGGCTAGTGCCATATATTGTTATGCATTTTGCTAATGGTGGCATAGTTCATCTAGCCACATTAGCAGGAGAAAACCTACTAGGTCTCATTAATGGAAGTAGACTAAAACCCTACAGGGATAGTCCTACTTTGCCAAGCCCTCAGTGATCAGAAACGAAGAGAATTCTAAGTGTCAAGTGCAGTTTAAATTGGACACTAAGAATGACAGAATAAAGAGTCTACACACAATTTTGGTGAAATATCAAGTCAAATGAAACATGGATGCACAGTGCACGAAGGAAGTTGGATGCGAAGTGCATGTTGGGAGCACATATGCAAAGTGTACACTGGAAACTGCGATGTGAAGCATGAGTAGAAAGCGCAGCTACAAAGTTAAAAATAAAGGAGCACAAGCACGTAGAGGAACCGCGGAAAAATATTTTGTTCGAGCCCTAAGTGGAGTTCGAAGAAACTAGCTGTTAAAATGTCGGTTGGAAAACTAGCTATTATACAGTGTTTTTACCGATGCCCGCTTACATATTTAACGCAAATTTATCCATTCTGACAAATTCAATGAAGGAAAGGACCCAGATCCTCAGCGAATATGGCCAATTATTATGACATTTAATTCTCATCTAGCCGTTTATGGTCGTGGCTCAAGGCCAACTCCGTCTATAAATACCACTAAGACAAGACTTGCGGTTTTTACCGCATGTTTTCAATTTTCTCCACAAAGAACAGTTTCAGTTTTTAACAGTGAGTGCCAAGCAATATCGAGAGCATATAGAAAAACTTCAAGGTGAATGTCTAAGCAATCTATAATTGAGTAGGTTATGAAGGAATTTAAATGCTCTGGGCTTGCGGGGTTGATGAAAACGCCCGCTAAGAAATATGTTTCAGAGAGAGGTTCCACATCAAGAAGCTCACCCTAGAACACAACAAATATGAAGCAAAAGGATAAGGGACCCCTTCAGGAACATGAGAAGCCGAAGGCACTAGGAAATACAAATCATTGTTTATGTCTTCGGATGTATTAAACAAGTTCATAATATCAATGGTCTCAGGTGGAGCCCTTACGAGTCTCGAACCCTTATTACGAGATTGTAATAACTCTGTTGTTTGATAATTATGATAATAGTATTTATTTATGATATAGATAAATACGTTTGTACTACATTCTTATGACTGTATGGTATTAACATGTCTACAGTGTTTGACCCTTGACTTGTTTGATGATCTTAATAACATGTTGTATATTAATTACACGGTTCGACCCTAAACTATCTTTAAACTTGAAATGTTATTTAACTATGAATATATATTGTATGTTGATCCCTTATGGGGATATCGAGCAGTTTCAGAAATATTTCATAATATATTTTATCACTTGTGCTATTTGTTTATGTGAAAGCATTTCCAGGATTTAAGAACTTTGTTCTCGTTTGGTATTTTTATAGCATACTTTGTCTATAAAATTCGATACCTATATATTGTGATAGTAAATACTTCGTTTATGTGATTGTAGTTCGTTTAAGAATCAAGTTTATAATTCTTTCTATTGTATGATGTTTAGTTTATGTACTGTGTAATATACTTAGATATAAATGATAGCCTAAATCATAATATTTACATATCTAGGGTTTATAAATGCATTAGGTGTGTAAAAATCTATGATGGTTTAAATAAAAAATGTTCTACTAGGTTTTCAATACCAACTGTTTAGAATTAGACAATATTTGTATATATGCATATACTAATGAGAACAACATTCTATGTTGAAGTCTATATTTGATCTATAATCTTCATATCTTTTCTAATCTATTTTAATTTAAACATGCTCCTATACTAGAGTACATCACCTATGGTGAAAGGAAAAATATAGGAAGAAATTTATATTCATCTATTCTATATTTTTAAATCTTTAGTCATCCATTCATTGTACATAAATAATCTATCAGTTCAGTAATCTATCATTTTTGACAACTAGACTCGCAATTAGGATACATCAGAAATTATGAGAACATATAATTACATTTTTCAGAAATAGATTAAACAATTTAGAAATAAATCAAATAAACACAAAGTAGAACCTGTTAAATGATAGGGTGGAAAAACACTGAAAGATGACCATTCCTCCCAACCTTATCTAGAAAGAATCCAAGATCACTTTCTTTTGGACCCCTGAGCTTGTTCACTGAACCACCAAGACAAAGATATTGTGTAGAAGCAAGACACTCTGTTTGTACTTCAACAATCAAGAAGACTTGCATAAAAACCCTCTTTGTACTTCAACAATCATGGAGACTTGCATACAAATCTCTCATATGTACTTCAAAAATTATGAAGACTTGCATACATAACATTCTTATGTACTTCAGCAATCATATAGACTTGCATACATAACACTCTGCAACTCAACAGTAATACAGTCTTACTCTGCAACTCATTACCTAGCTTCCCCTCATCGAATCTCTTGTGTGCTAAGTTCTAACAACACAAGGAAACAATTTTGAGCCTCTGCTCAATTCGATGGATATAAAAGATTGCCTAGTTATTTTGGTCAGTTTCACATTTAATTAGCCACCAGCTCAATTCCACCATCCTTGGGGAACATGACCACATTTTTAGGGAATTTGCCCCCTGCAACAGCTAGCAAGTAAGTGCAGATGATGCCACTTGTCCATTTCCTTCTACACTAGTTTATTCCTCCTAGTGGGTCAGTGAACACTCTTTCAACAGTCTCTTTGGGTGAGTATCTCCTATTTTAATTTATTAAAAAATAATATTATTCATTTACTGTCATCCTTGACCATCCTTGGTCATTAATATAAAACTTAACAATAAAAGTTAATGTAACTTTTTTGCACAAACATAAAATGTTTCAAGTATTAGTTAGGTTACAAACACCCACTGTTAAGTTCAACATCATCCTCGATGTTTCTTATTCATCATCTGGGCCTTCCTGGAACAAAATTGGATATGCTGCCTGCATATGACTCTCCAATTCCCAGGTTGTATCATCTGGACTAAGGTGCTCCCATTTCACCTTTATGTGTCCAATGGTGCGATTCTAGACTAAAATTTCTCTCATGTCAAGGATACAATCCGGTTCGACCTAAAAATATCCTTCTGGTTCCACCTGTATGTCATTCCAATCGATTACATGAGTAGCATCATGTACATACGTTTTCAAAATATAAATATGAAAAACATTATGTATTTTCATTTTAGGTGGTAAGGCTAACTGATATGCCACTGGTCCAATTATTGATAGTATTTCAAATAGTCCATAATAACTAGGTGCTAATTTAGCACAACTCCCCAGCTTAAAAGACCTTTTCTTGGGTTTTACCTTAACAAAAACATGCTCACCTACTTGGAATTCTTTCTCGGTTCTTTTCAGATCTACATGACTCTTTTGTCTGTCTTGTGCAATTTTCAAATTTCCTTGTACCTGCTTCACTGTTAGTTCCATCGTTTTTAACAAATCTAGTCTTAACATTAATCTGTCAATAGGATTACTCCATTAGATAGGAGTATTAAACTTCCTACCATACAAAATTTCAAAAGGACTAAGTTTAGTTGAACCTTGATAGTGATTGTTATAAGCAAATTCAACTAAGTGCATATATTCCTCCCACTTAGTTGGCCGATCTTTAACATACATTCTTAACATGTCTT
The DNA here is from genome assembly GCA_027924585.1 of Larix kaempferi. Classification (NCBI taxonomy): domain Eukaryota; kingdom Viridiplantae; phylum Streptophyta; class Pinopsida; order Pinales; family Pinaceae; genus Larix; species Larix kaempferi. The sequence continues at coordinate 5,950,676 of BSBM01000940.1, read as the reverse complement.
CTAGAATCTGATTTACCCTTTCAGTTTGTCCGTCAGTTTGCGGATGAAAAGATATGCTGAAATTTAATTTAGTATCCAAACCTTTGAACAATGACTTCCAGAAATTTCTAGTAAATTCATAATCTTGATCAGAAATTATTACCTTGGGAATTCCATGCAACGAAAAACTTTCTTCATAAACAAATCAACAATGTTAGCAGCCTTAAAAGTAGTTTTAACAGGTGTAAAATGAGTTGATTTTCTAATCTTATCTATTACTACCATTATTGAATCATTCCGCTTTTGATTTTGAGGCAAACAAGTTATAAAATCAATGCTGATAATTTCTCGCTTCCACTCTCGAATTGGTAATGGCTGTAATAATCCAGTTAGGTGTTGATGCTTAGCTTTAACTTGCTGACATTCAAAGCACCTAGCTATGTATTCAGCTACCTCATTCTTCATATTTGGACAAAAGTAATATTTTCTTAATATCATTATCATCTTCTGGTAACTGTTGGACCAGGCCCAACAGTAACCAGGGTGTCATGAATAAGGACTTCTATGTACTTCATTTAAAATCAACAATTTAATTTTAGGTACATTAGGCACATACAGTCTGTTTTTATACAACATTAAACCCTTTTCATTCAAACTATAATCTGTTATTAAATTTTCAGAATTATTTTCTGCAACTTTTTCCTATAATTTATGATAATTTTTATCTGGTTTTTTTCCTTCTTCAAGTTGATTTTCTAAATATGTTTTACAAGTGTTGATTGATGCCATGAAATTTAATTTTTCATTTATGCTTAAGGCATCAACCACTTTATTTTCTTTACCTTTTATGTGTTGGATCTCAAAATCATATTCACTAAGGAAATCTAACCACCTAGCTTGCCTTGCATTTAGATTTGGTTGATCCAAAAAATATTTTAGACCTTTATTATCGGTCGTTAATGAAAACTTTCTATCGATTAGATGATGGCGCCACATATATAAAGCATGTATCATGGCTTCCAACTGTAGTTCTTTTCATGAAGTTTCAACTTTCTTAACTCATACGCTATCGCATCAACTTCTTGTGTTAAGACTCTGCCAAGGCCATCATTGCATGCATCAATGCATACAACAAAGTCCTTGTTAGGATCTGCAATTTTTAGAATAGGTGCAGTAGTTAACAGTTCTTTCAATTTCTTAAAAATTTCTTCACACTTTTGATCCCACACAAATTTCTTTCCCTTTTTCTATAAAGAGGTTATGGGATTTGCGATTCTTGAGAATTCTTCTATAAATTTTATGTAGTAACCTGTGATTCCCATGAACAATTGTACATCTGTTACATCTTTAGGGATAGGCCATTCATTAATTGCTCTTATTTTATCCGAGTCAACTGAGATTCCATCCTTGGATATCACGTGACCTAAATACTGTATTTTAACTTTGAAAAATTCACACTTACTAAATTTAGCGTACATTTGATGTTCTCTTAAGACTTGTAAAATTATTTGTAAATGTTCATCATGCTCTTCCTTGGTCTTTGAATAGATTAAAATGTCTTCAATGAAAACAATCACAAATTTATCCAAATACTTATTGAAAACATTATTCATTAAACACATGAAAACAACTAGAGCATTAGTTAGCCCAAAAGGCGTCAGTACAAATTCTTAATGCTCATAACGGGTTCTAAAAGCAGTTTTAAAGATATCTTCAACTTTTATCCTGACTTAATGATATCCAAACCTCAATTTTATTTTCAAAAATATCGTCGTTCTGTATATTTGATCAAACAGATCATCTATGAAAGGAAAATGATATTTGTTTTTAATCATCATTTTATTTAACTGATGGTAGTCTATGCATAAACGCAAAGTACCATCTTTCTTTTTAATGAAGATGACAGGTGCTCCCCGAGGAGACACGCTTGGTATTATGTAATTTTTATCAATTAATTCTTTTAACTGTGATTTTAATTCGTTAATATCTAGGATGTTCATCTAGTAAGGAGATTTTGATTTTGGTACCGTACCTGGTACTAGCTCAATGGTGAAGACCAGCTCTCTTTTTGGAGGTAATCCTGGAATTTATTCCGGGAATATATTTGAAAAGTCTCTTAGGATTGGTATGTCTTCAAGTTTTAACTTATCTTCTTTAGATTTGTGTTCATCATTAATTACATTTACAACAAACATTTTACATCCTTATCGTACAGCCTTTTTCACTTGCAAAGCAGAAATCTGTCTAACTCAAGTTTTTCTAGGGATTCCTTTTACTACAATTGTTTCTCCTTCATTATTCAAACATGTAAATGTATTTTCAAAACAATTCAGAACTACCCTCTTCTTTTCCATCCAATACATTCCGATTAAGACATCATAAGACCCTAACGGTAGTACATTCAACTTTACTTGTGTCTTTAACTGACTCAGAAGCAAATCACAATTTTTAACAAAATCAACTACCTTACTTTTGGTTCTTGTAGATAACTGAACCAACCAAGATTTATCAAACGTTTCTACTTTCAATTTACAGCTTTTCACTACATCAGGTGATACATAACTCAAACTAGCACCTAGGTCAATTAAAATAGAGATAGGTATCTTCTATAGCATACCTTCAATTTCGACCATTGAGGTTTGATGATTAGCTTGTCGATTTTCCAAGGCTGCATTGATCCTGGGCATTTCCTTCACTAAGTCACCAACTGTTGGCTCTTCCTACACCATATGTATGTTGATGACTGTTCTTTTCCTGTTAGAACAGTTTGCTGCAATATGTGGTCCTTGACATTCATAACATTTTATAGGTGCTTTTTGTTCATTATTTCTATCATAATTATTAGGCAAGTTTCTTGCAACTAAAATTTTGTGGTGTATTGCTTTTAAAATTATTTCCTTGAAAAATTCTGCTATGGAAATTTCACTTGTTATTTCCAACATTGCTATTAAAATTAAAATTTTCCTTTTATGCTCAAAGTTACTTGGTTTATTACTCTTTCAGCTAGATATACCTTCTCTTTTTTTTGTTCTGTTCAGAACAAAAGTTTTTCTTTCTCATGGCTTCCTGAAGAGTCTTAGGATTATCGTACTCAATTTTTCCCTTGATATTAAAAGGTAAGCAACTTAGAAATATTTGTATTTTAGGCTTCTCGTCCACAATGTAAGGTACATATCTTAACAGACTTAGGAATTTACTGCTTAATTCTTTCATGTTCATAGAGCCAAATTTTAAATCATAGAATTCTTTAGCTTTTTCTTCGTAGTACTATTCAGACATAAACTTCTTCTTAAAATATTTCTTAACTGTACTCCAAGTTACACTCTTTTCCTTAATGTTTTTTTCTCTTTTTATATCATGCCACCAAATATATGCTTTCCCAATCAGATTATAAATGGCCATCTTAGCTTTCAGCTGATCTGACTAATCATAAATTTGGAAGTATTTCTTCATACCTGACAGCCATGCTTCGGTTGCTTCTCCCTTTTCATTTTCACCATTACACGTTGGGGGTTTTAACTTCTTGAACTCCCCTGGAATCTCCTCATATGGTTTTTACTTCCTCCTTTTTGTTCTATTGTCACTTTCACTGCTGTCACTGGAATACCTATGCTTCTTTTTACACATTTTAACATTAAATTTAGAAGAAGAGCTACTATCATCATTAGAGAATTTTAACTTCTTACTTTTGTGTTGATAGGACATGGTTCCAGATTCATAATTAAATTATGTTCTTTTATCTTTTTCGTCATTATGAAATTTATCCAGTAATATATGATTCAGTTCTTCTTGTGCTTTTAAAATCCTTTAATTTTCTTCTTTAACATTTTTCATTTCAACTTTCAGATCTTTAATGGTTGTAAGTAGTTTAGATGAATTATCATTTAATTCTACATAAATATTTTCTTCGTTAACATGTTCATGTTCATTAATATTATGATTATTATGCTGGGATCTGTCCTCAGCAGATTCTTCTTGTCCTTCCATACCTGCAATTTATATAACAAATGTTATGTACAGAAACAAATTAAAACAAAAATTAGTAACTATGTTTTCTGTTTTCAATTTCATTTATGCACGTTGAGCCACTTTCACGCCTAGTGTTTGAACTTGCACTTTGATACCACGTGTAAAACCTCCAAAATTCATAAAAATTAAAACTTTTCTGTGTAATATAAATACTACAATTTATTATGCGAAAAGTGTAATTTTGGAATGTTAATCTCTTTGTTAACTGTTTGACTACAAATTATAATGACGATACTTAATTTCCCAATTCATCGTTTAATTATTGCATCTTAGACATTGAAATAACACTTCTATTTGACTGTTATTAAGATGACGATTTAATGCTTAAGATGATGCTGATATTTAATTTGCTATTCTTTGGGTGATAATATGATATTGTAGTTATATTTATAATTTTAACACTGAACATGTTTTTCTTTTGTTGAAAGGGTTCCTTGTGACACCTCGAAGCTTACTTAGCTTTACGTTAATGCATTCTACCACTTTGGCTAGGTTATAGGTAAGAACACGCAACTACAGAGAATGTATTGATATTAAGGTTATTATGGTGACCAGCAACTTCTTACTCTTTATTGGTTAGATTATCAATATGAGACTTAGTCCAAACTCGACTAAGAGGTTGGGGACTTCTAACAAAACTCAATGCTGATAAACACTATTTTTCATAGTTGATTTAAATTATGTTTAGGTTGCTTGGCTAACTCCTTACAATGGGGTTCAAGGTTCATAGGAAAAATGTGATGGTATACATTTGTTTAAGTGCAAAATTATATGATAATAATTCAAAGGCCAGAGTATTGATCTACCATGCAAACGTTGGCATAGACTATAGAAATGGGGTTTTATATTAAAGAGATAGTGGTTGACAGGTTTCACATTAAATGAGCCCACGTGATTGACTTTGGATTTAACTCCACGTGTAGGGAAAACCCTATCCATGTGTTAAGGGTTTGGTCTTTGGCATTCGCATTTTGTTTTTCAGAGGGATGGAGAGCCATGCTCTCTCGGCTGCCATGGCTATGAGCCATTGAAACACAGTCTTAGTTTTACTTGGTCGCAGAGGTGATTACCATTACTGTTTTTGTGGTCTCCAATTGTTAAGTTTATGGTTCTCGTTGCTTGGATTTCATCCTATATGCTTCAGAGAAGCTCTAGGCCGAGTTCACATCTAGAGAAGGTAATGTCCTACAACCTTTATAAATATTTAACTATTTGTTTGTATTCTTGTATATGTTCTTTATACACCTTCAATCATCTTTTGACCACTCGCTTCTTTGTTTTACAGGGTTTCTACTAGTCCCATGGTCTCGACTTGGGTTTCGGCGACAACTTTGGAACATGGAAAAACAGATCTAGTGGTTGGAAACCATGGTAAGCTTCGGTCCCATCCACAAGAGAGTCACCTCTATCAACAATTTTTAATACAACAATGATTTCCTAGAATTTCTTTATCTACGAGCATAAAGCTATTTAGCATTTCATTGTAATGGCGTTTTTATATTGTAAATGTCTTGTGTCTAAATCCACAGTTAGGGTTTCGAACATTGTTTGTAAAGGAATTTACACTTATGTTTATTTTGTTTGGGGACCATTCCCTACGTTGTACTCATTTATTGAAGGAATAATGTTTACTGTTTTTTATAATTGTATCTAATTGGATGTTATCATGGTTGTTTCTCTTGGCCTCCTTTATAGTTTATTATTTGTATTTTGATCAACATATTTTGTATTGGGGCCAAGCCCTTCTTCGTAAATTATAATACAACGTTAAGTATGGTTTTTTAGTTCTTCATATGATAGCTACAGGGTTAAACCCTAAACCTTGTCATGTATTTAAATTTTATATTTATAGTTTTTACATTGTATAACCTAAGGTTGGGATATCTCTCTCTCTCGAGACTCAAACCCTTGACCTTCTTTTGATACCTGTTTGAATATAATGGAAACGATGCATCCAATGGGTGCGTTCTGCATCACTTCAAATGTTTCGATTGTATTAGAAATTGATTTGGTTTTTATTGTTTATAGTTTTCATATTAATGTCAGGACCAATAGTATCATTGTTGACGTCTTGGGATGTATTAAACCGGTTCCTAATATCAATGCTCTCACGTGGAGCCCTTGCTGGTCTCAAACCCTTATTACGAGATTGTAATAACTCTGTTGTTTGATAATTATGATAATCGTATTTCTTTATGATATAGATAAATAGGCTTGTACTACAGTATTATGACTGTATGATAATAACATGTCTATAGGGTTCAACCCTTAACTTGTTTGATGATCTTAATAACATGTATATTAATTACAGTGTTTGACCCTGAACTATCTTTAAATTTGAAATGTTATTTAACTATGAATATATACTGTATGTTGATCCCTGATGGGGATATCGAGCAGTTTCAGAAATATTTCGTAATATATTTGATCAATTGTGCTATTTTTTTATGTGAAAGCATTTCCAGGATTTAAGAACTTTGTTTTCGTTTAGTATTTTTATACCATACTTTGTCTATAAAATTCGATACCTGTATATTTTGATAGTAAATACTTTGCTTTTGAGATTGCAATTCCTCTAAGAATCAATGTTATAATTCTTTCTATTGTATCATGTTCAATTTATGTACTGTGGAATCTACCTAGATATAAATGATAGCCTAAAACGTAATATTTACATATCCATGGTTTTTAAATGTATTTTCTGTGTAAAAATCTATGATGGTTTAAATAAGAAATTTTCTACTAGGTTTTCAATACCAACTATTTAGAATTAGACAATATTTGTATATGGGCATATACTAATGAGAACAACATTTTATGCTGAAGTCTATATCCGATCTGTAATCTTCATATCATTTCTAATCTATTTTAATTTAACCATGCTCCTGTACTAGAGTGCATCACCTATGGTGAAAGGAAAAATACAGGAAGAAATTTATATTCATCTATTCTATATTTTCAATCTTTAGTCATCCATTCTTTTTACAGAAATTATCTATCATTTTAGTAATCTATCATTTCTCACAGCTAGACTGGTAACTAAAATACATCTAAAATTATGAGAACATATAATTACAGTTTTCAAAAATAGATTAAACAGTTTAGAAATAAATAAAATAAACACAAAGTAGAACCTATTAAATGATAGGGTGGACAAACACCCAAAGAGGAACGTTCCTCCCAACCTTCTCTAGAAAGCATCCAATATCACTTTCTTTTGGACCCCTGAGCCTATTAACTGAACGACTAGGATGAAGATACTGTGTAGAAGCAAGACACTTTCTTTGTACTTCAACAATCAAGAAGATTTGCATGCAAACTCTCTTTGTACTTCAGCAATCATGGAGAATTGCATACAAATCACTCATATGTACTTCAACAATCATGAATACTGGCATAAAAATCATTCTTATGTACTTCAGCAATCATATAGACTTGCATACATAACACTCTGCAATTCAGCAGTAGGAGAGTCTTACTCTACAACTCATTACCTAGCTTCCCCTCATAAAATATCTTGTGTGCTCAGTTCTAACAACACAAGGAAAAAGTTGTGAGCCTTTGCTCAATTCGATGGCTATAAAATATTGCCTATGTCTTTTTTTCAGTTTCGTATTTAATGAGCCACCAGCTCAGTTTCACCATCTTTGGGGAACATGACCACATTTTTAGGGAAGTTGCCCCCTACAATAGCTAGTAAGTAAGTGCAGATGCTGCCACTTGTCCATTGAATTCTACACCAGTTTCATTCCTCCTAATGGGCTAGTGAACACTCTTTCAACAGTGTCTTTGGGTGAGTGTCTCCTATTTTAATTTATTAAATAATAATATTATTCATTTACAGTCATCCTTGACCATCATTGGTCATTAATATAAAACTTAACAATAAAAGTTAAAGTAATGTTTTTCCACAAACATAAAATGTTTCAAGTATTAGGTAGGTTACATCTGCAGTATGTGCATGTTGTACATGGGCTATGGAAATCTTGCATAAAATGTCCCTATTGACCATAGTTGTAGAAGATGATTGGTCATCTGCCCCTACCAAATCCTCCCCTTCCTCGAGTTTTAAATCCTCCTCGTTCTCCTTGGTTGTAGTCGCTTGAGGTATTGTTTTGTTGTACTTCTCCTTCTAGTCCAACCTCCCCTTAGAATCTGTATGCATATGAAGTGCTCTCTCTCATTAGGTATAGTGCATGACAATCCTTCTAATCATATACTACTGATTTAGAAAAATTACAAAACATATTTGTTGGATTGTTAACATACTTCTGTAGAAATGGGAAAGTAGCAGGGGGATGATTCCTTCTACATATTTCACACCATACCCCTCCAGCTGGGGGAAAAGTATTCAGGGATCCTATTTCCAAATACTCTATATATGTTGGACACTCATTCTTATGATGACCTTCCTTCCTGCATGTTGTGCACAATATCACTTTGCGCTTCCTCTTTCCTTTGGTAATATCCTGTAATTGAATCATTGGTGATGCTAGGCACGACTGAACTTGATCCATTCATGTGTTGTTATCTCGTACAAGAGATGCTTCCACCTTCATGGAAATATCTAATGCATCTGACTATGACTTAATTTTCGGCTGCATCAAGGGGCCACGTATATGTGACAACATACCTACAATGAACCATTCCTTATGCTACTCCTCATGGATTTGGAATGTCAACCTATCCATCAACAATTTGAATCTCTCGTAAAAGTCCCAAAATGGTTCATTCGATAATTGTCTAATCTCCTTCAGTTTGGTAATGCACCGGGAATTACATTTTGGTTTCTTGAATTCCTTTATCAAAACTTATTTGATACCATCCAATATCCCGATTTGTACAATGTTTTGATACTTCATGTACCAAGTCAACGTGCATTCCATGAAAGTTTTTACCAACTTTGCAATATTTGTAGCATCATCTTGGACTTATTTTGCTTGCAATATCGCCTCACACGAAAAAAAATGATGATTTGGATCATTTTTCCCCACCCCATGGAACATAGACATCCTCAAAGTGAGGTCTAACCCTTCCATTTTGTTTTGCAAAGTATTTCTACTAGGTGTCATAGACTGTGTCTAAGCAGTTGAATTAATCCCACTACTTTGACTACCTTTTCTACTATTACTACTTTCAAGTGAAAAAAATTGAGTTCTTACCTCGGACTTGGGAGACATGCATGGGGTTGTGGTTTTCACACAAATCCTTTCCTAAGTAGGGATACCTTCCTTGGTTGGAATGAGGTGATAATATTTTTCCTTATCTTTGTGTCATAGTCCTTTGATCTGGAGTCCTATGCAGATGTCTCTTTCTTCAAATTCCTTGTGTTTCACCTCTATCTCAGTCTCAGTCCTCTTCCTACCTTATTTTCGAATTTTTTTTCCACCACACAATAATCTAGTCTCTTCCACTGTCGCATCTCCTTCTTTTATCAACATTCTCAACTCATACATTCTTCATTCATTCTTTCCTTGTTTTACTAAGACCATTATCTGGTCATCCCCTAGCTCCCCTATGCTCATGTAGATCCTTAAATACTTGGGTGATATGATTCCAATATCATAGTTCCTTTTTCAAACAACAATAGCTTGATCTAAGTATATAATGACTTTAGGTATCTTCTTCCCACCCCGTTAAATAAATTACTCTCAACAACGTTGTAAGATTGTGTATAGTCTATAATAAACTCTAAGATATAACCTTTCAATACACTATCCAACTAGAAATCTATTCTATAGGAGATTGGGTTTCTTACAGTATTGAATTGATCAATCAATTCATGGGTCCAACTCCTCCATCTCACAATGGGTAAAGCCATGTTTTGTTTGGCTAACCTTAACAACCACTCAGATAGAATGATAAGGAATTCATAAAATAAGATCTCGTGCAGATCCATGTAGATGTACTATTGTAACCACCACTCCTTGCTAATCTGAGGGTTCTTATTTTGATCTTTGGAAAATTGTTAGTCCTTTTCTTTCAACCACTCTTCTATTTCTTCCTTAGTCAACCTCCATGGAACCATGAATTAACTTCCATCTTCCCTTCAGTCGTAGATCCTGGTCCTGGAAACATAACAATTTGTTTGTGAGTAGTGGGAAGACCTAGGGTTCAATATAAATTCACCAACAAAACCTAAGACACAATCGATTTCAACATCACTTGAAAGTAGATGAAGTCTCACCTAAGATTTCTATGGGAACTGTAGGAACCAAGCTTCCACAGTATTGAAGTGATATGTGCATTTATTTTATAGATCTAACATTCATTCATCTATTGTGCAAGGATATATAACTTACTCATATAAGATGATAACTCATTCAAAACAGTAACATAAACAAAGCATCCATGTCTACAACAAATACGACATTCACCACGCCAAACATAGAAACAATATGCTTTAGAACATGTTCACTCCATTAGGATCAACCTCTGGAACAATTTACATAGTCTACATAGTGCGCATCAAATCTCAGTCACAATCCCAAAACCTTGCCAATATAACACCAATTAGGACAAAAACCACAACAACTACTGAAGAATGATAAACTTAGTAATAAATCAAGAATATCTATTTTTCAAGCACAACCAAATCCAACCTGTAACCAAAAAACCCATTACATATTTATATATGAAAAAATGGGACACCCATTACAAAGTGGACACAAGCGCCCGACTAACTTCTTCCTTTCTCATGCTTTGGTCCTTTTGGTGAGTTGTTTCATGGTCCATTTTTGGTGCGTGACTCTCATGGCAGGTCCAAAAATATACTCCAATAGATGGAGTTATTCACTTTATCAAATAAGATCACACATCCTGACAATGTCATGCTTCTGAAGGAAGGCACTCCAAAAAGTGTTCCCTCAATGGAAAAAGGACAAATGGAGGTCTAGTGAACCATTTTCAAATCAAGGAAGGTATACCTATTTCTATTGAAGGTATGCTTGGGAGAGAGTTAAACTCAATGTCACCACAGTTTAACCTCTAAACACTTAAAGAAACTACAAAACCCAAGGGGAGACCCGAATAAGTGAAAGATACCTGCAACCATCAAGAAGACACAAATACCTTCAACGAAACCTTAATAGCTATGATCAGTTCCTTATCAGAGTAAAAAGATATCAAATCTATATACAAGAATCATATATGGATGTATTTATTCACTTTATCAAATAAAATCACATATTTCGAGGAAATTTCACATTTTCCAAGGCAATGTCATGCTTCTGAAGGAAAGCACTCCAAAAAGTGTGCCCTCAAGGGAAAGAGGACAATTGTACTAAGGTGAAATTGGAGGATGAAATATAAATACCAAATACTATTTAATTCATGATTTGAGAGGATTTCATAAATCCCAATGCGCTTCCTCAAATTAGGATTCCCTCTAGGGTTTGTTGCTAGAACCCTAGGGAAAATTTCTAGGGTGGACTAGAAAAAATATTCACGGCTATTTTTGGAGTTCTGAATTTATTTAGATTTTTACCACTTTTTCCAATAATAAAATATTTCTATGCATAAAATAAAATAAATCATATAAAATTTGATAAGAAAGAAAGATAATTGAATGATAAGGTACTAGATTCTTGTCTCAAACCCTTTGGCTATGAGATATCAAGGTTAATGTACCTCCTCTTGAGATGGTTTCCACTACTTGCAACTAGGGAAAAGATAGCAACCTTCCAGGGTTAGGTATAAATACCCCAATTAGGAAAAATAGATAATTGCAAGGCCTAATAGAACAATGTAAATTTCCTTGGTAGGAATGTCTCCTGAAACAAGTAGAAAAAATGATAGCAAACAAACCCTACCTTATCCCAAAGAACTTTAGATGTCATTAAACTAGGGTTAGGAGATAAAATTACCAATATTAATTAATGAATGATCAAGGATATGCACCTTATCTTTAGCATGTGACTATCAAACCCTAGAAATCATTCCATTCATCCTTCATGCAATAGAAAAATACATCCATATAGAAGTGTTACTATCCTCAAATGCTCCAATAAACCAATGGGAAAAGAAAATAATACATAATTTGAACCCTTATCTGTGATTTAAAATGAGGTGAGGATATGTTATTTATATGAGATAGCCCTCAACTTTTTACAAATTTAAGCCTACAATTTAATAACAAAATATAAATTTTTACGTTAGTGCACCCACAAACTTGGTGGCTAAACTATACAATGACATAAAATAAGAAATAAAATGTGCAAATAGGCTCCACCAAGTGCAAGGTGAGCCAAAAGGAGGAATTCATACCCCAGTGGACCCCAACAGATGCACCATAGGTCACCCTTGAGCACGAGTTATCACAACTATTCTTATCATCCACTTAGAATGTGACTACCAAACCCTAGATATCGTCCCACTCATCCTTCATGTAAACGAAAAAGAAATCCAAAAAGAAGTGTGCCTAGCCTCTAATGCTCCAATAAACCACTAGGAAGAAAAATAATACATAGTTTGAACACTTGTCCATGATTTATAAATGAGGGGAGGATGTCTTATTTATATGGGACAACCCTTGACTTTTTACACATTTAAGCCTACAAGGTAATGAAAAGATATCAAGTTTTATGTTAGTGAACCCACAAAATTGGGAACTAAGCCATACACTGACATAAAATAAGGATAAAAATATGCAATTACGCTCCATCAAGTGCAAGGTGAGCAAAAAAGAGGGTGTTGCCCCATCTAAACTGAATAGATGATTGTCCCTCAACGCCCTCCTTTTTTAACAATGTAGGATTCTTTTTTAAGGAATGTCAACAAGGGTTTGGAAAGAAGGAGGAGGGGTTTTCTATCAAAATAATAGGTGCAAGTGGGAAAAATGAGGCGTGCTAAACAAAGTATGACAACCCTTACATGTGCAATTACCTTTACAAAGAAAAATATGGGGGTGTTCATGTGTCCTAATGGGCCCATCCCATGAAGCACAAGAAACCAACCCAAGGCCCAAATGACCGACTAATATGGGGGACTTCCGCTCATCAAGAGGTAGCAACAATTCTGCTAAGCCAACACTTCCTAACATGAAAACCAAGAGGACTTGCCATGACCTGATTTGGGGTATTTAGCCCCAAAATTGACATTCTACGTATATATCCCCAAAAAATTGGCCTTTAAAAAAGAAAAAGAAAAACCACACTATGCAACATCTCGAAGGAATGCTTTAGACACTCCAAGGCATAACACTAATAATAATTTAGTCGAAAAGAGAGGCATATATTCAAAATATTATTCTTTGATTGATTTGTAATGAAATGCAGTTATGGGCTCAACATATCAATAAAAGATCATTTAAACATGTCTACAAATACATAAATATATTATCATATTAGCTACTAAAGGAAGAAGTCACCATGGAATGTGAACACTAGGTAAATTTGTTGAACAAGACCCTAATTTCTTTTTGTAGTTTTTTTCATCTATGATTAATTGGCAAGGCATGTAGTAGGGAGAATTTTAAGAGCCCCTACTAATTTTATATGTACAATAAATGGGAAAATACCCGTGATACATGGGAAAGTTTGAAGACTATTTTATCAATAATATAATAGCTATACATAATTTATTGGCGAATATTTCATGGAATTATAAAATATAGGTGAATATTTCACAAAATTATAAAACTTTGTAAAATCACGATGAATCTCTGACAAAATTATAAAATCTTATAAAAAAATTGGCGAATCTTTCATGGAAGTAGAAAATAGTGTAAAATATTGATGAATCTTTCATTTAATTATAAAAACTTGTAGAGTCCTAATAAATTGATTGAAATTTGACTTAGAAAATTTCTTAGATGATTTTGTACTCACTTTATATTTGTCATGTACTCTTTCACTAGAACATATTGTAAACAAAATCCAACTTCAAACTACTTTGTGGACTTTACTCATCACAACTACTTCTATGCTACTAAGTTCAAACTTCCTTAGAGATAAAACATAGAGAGGATTTGATAATGTTTGCAATTTACAATTGAGCACTTGATCAAAGTGTAAACTAATTCATCGCAATCAAAGTGTGATCTTTCCAATCTTTGATATCTTTGTGATATTTATCTTTTTGATCTTTGTTAGAAAGGTATCTTTTTTTATCTTTGTTGAAAGGTATTTTGGTGGTATATTGGTGACATTTCATGTGTAGGTATCCTCGTAATATCATGGTGGTATTTTGTATGTCTTGTTGAAAAGTATGTACTGTTAGGAACGCATGAAAACCCTTCTCTTTACTTTGTTAGTATATTGTTGTTGGATGCATACGCTTTGTAAGTCATCTTGTAGTATTTGTTGATCCATAGTTTGTATTATTGTTATTGGACATATATGCTTTGTAATTCGTCTCGTAGTATTTGTTGATCCATAGTTTGTATTGGCCATGGTATTGACCCATAGTATTGGCACCTAGAATTAGTATATAAGTGTGTGTTGAGGCCAATGAAGGCACCATGAAGTTATTTGTATTGAGCTTCCTCAAAGGAGGTTTCCCCCTCGAAGTGGCCTGTGATCGATACAAATATTATGTGATCCTGTATATTGTAAATTTTATCAATTGATTCTTGCAGGTTCCTCACATTTGATATTAGAGCACTTTCTTGGGCTTGTTGGGTGAAATTTATACCAAAATTATTTTTTTCACATCTGTTGCAGGTTCGGATCTAGGAATAATCCCTATCCGCTTAACTGTGAGAAGTACTTGGGAATAAGCCCTAAAAATCATTGTGAGGAAACCCCAAAGTAGCTGGCCCATTGAGAGGACCTTCCAGTGAAAAGGACAAACAACCCCTACCTGATTCACTAGTTCCCACCTGTGAGGTAAACCAAGAGCTTTCGTTTATGGCAAAGCGGTTATCACTTTTACTTGAACCGTGGACTGAGGGGCACTTCCCCAATAGACAAGCTGTGAGATAACATTTGTGGCCGTGTGAATCCCTTGAACCATTAGGAAGCCGAGCATACCTGGGGTCCATATCTATTTCTAGCTGATAAATCATAGATTTATTATGTACCGAACTGTTGCTGATCACTTCCGCGCCATTTTATTCCATCTGTTTTCGATCACTTCCACGCCGTTGCAAATCCATATGTTGTTGATCACTTCTGTGCCGTTGTCGATCCATATGTTTCTACTCTCTTCTATGCTGTTGCAGATCCATCTGTTTCTGATCCCTTCCTTGTTGTTACAGATCCATGTTTTTTCGATCCCTTACACACCATTGCATATCCATCTATTTCCAATCGCTTCTACGTCATTGCAGATCCAAGTGTTTCCGACCCCTTTCATGCCATTACAGATCCATCTGTTTCTGATCCCTTCTACGTCGTTGCAGATCCATTGCGAGTATCAACTTCTGTTTTTTCACCATTATCTATTGTTTTAACTTCATTTTCCTTGAAACTTCCTTGACACCCCTGCAATCTCATTCTGCATATTTCATTCTTGAGGACCCTATCCCAAATTCCACTTCGTAAAGCCAAAAATCCCACATTTTTTTATTTCTAGGGTTTGCCATAACCTCTTCGATTTTCACCCACTCGCCTTGAAATTTTACCACAATGTTCATTTCCTATTTCTGCTTCTTTGTCCCTCTCTTCCCAATTTTCTCATTCCTTCACCCCGCTTCTGAAATCCTACATTTTTGCTTCCCTGTCCATTCGATAGTATCCAAAACCTAGTCAAACCCAAATTGCCCATCTATTTTTTTCCCAAATCCATATGTTAGCACCTATTTTTCACAGTGTTGGTATGGAGGTGAAATGAAGGGATATCCCTAAAAATTTTCATAACTAGGTGCTAAAGGGACAAAAAAGGATGAAAAAGGGGAGCATATAACTATGGTTTAAGGGAATATTGCGTGAGGTATACCGCAGAAAGGTCCACACCGTCGGATGGGTTCAAGAGAGAGATTTGCGGCTATCATTGATCATCGCATAACCAAGTTGCGCAAGGAATAGAGGCATGGGTGGTTGCGATGGGTAGTACCATAGGACAGATGACAGCTGGAGGAAACATCACAAAGACTATAAGAAGTGAGCGGTATCGTTTTAATAGCATTGCAATGGTGCCAATATGTAAAGGCAGGTGTTCGGCCACGTGGATGAATCGTAAAAGGTAGAGTGGTAGCCTATGGTCAAGGCCAAGGGTCCCACAGTAATGAATGCAATGTGACTAATTAAATGGATGAGATTGCCCCTAGGTAGATCGACTGTCCTGGATGATCGTCGCATCCAGAAGATGCATGATGAATAGCAGCAGGGTATATGCGATAGACCGGGTCCCGCTGGATAGGTGTCAGCTCCACAACTTGTCGCATAGAGGAAGGGTGATATAGGAGAATCTTTTAGGGTGCATGCGATGCTACCCTATAGATGCATGCAAATGAGATTAATGGCCCAGACAAGGACACGTGGTGCACGGACGATGGAAGACAGAGGGTAGTCATCAAATCAAGCAGTTAAATAGTGTCCAAATATGATGGCGGAGAATGACGCATGTGGAACCAATGGTAGAGATTGTTAGACAATTGACGCGAAATATTAATGGATAAGGAAATGAGGCTTGTATATATATAGTCGTCGGTGGTTAAAGGTGATTTTTTTCGCAGAGCCCGTCTGGACCAGGGGTTTCAGGTCGCAGGGTGACGAGATTTTCCGAAGCTGTCGGTGTCGGAAAAGACCTCAACTGTCATTGATAGACCCTGTTGAGTTTGTTCCTTTGGTGATATCAGCACGCCTACCACAAAATGACTATTCTAAGTTTCCCCCCAGGCATGTCGATCGTCGCCTTGTGTCACCAGATTCCACCTAAAAGTAGGCAAACCTCTGTGAAGGTTTCCTTGCTAACCCTTATGGGTGTTCAAAGGAAAGAATTATCCACCCAGAGATGAAAGTGGACTGTTACCAGACTCCGAAGCGGGATAGTATCTGACCAAAGGTATCCACCGGCAATCAATAGGCTCCTCCTGTACTAGTGACTTCTGGACTCGGCCCTAGACAGGGGGCAGGGACTGAGATGAAGAAACAGTGAAGGCATCGACCCCAACCATACATGGGCGAGGGTATTGTTCTAAAGGAAATATAAACATGCTAGTGAGAGATTATACTTGTATAGAGGTCTCTCATTGATCATTTTCCCTTTATACCATCTGTCAAAGGTATGTTTCCCTCTGAGCTAGGAGTTTTTTCAAAGAGTCTCGTCATTATTGATCAGATGGGAGTTTCCTCAGTAGGAAAACCACCAGAACCTTGGAAGGTAAAGGAAGTTGACCGCCAAATTTGGAGGCGAAACGAGCACTAGGATGAGTCTAGCCAACATGTTGGCCGTGGTTCGATTGACGATCAAGATATAGGACTGAAGCAACGGCTGATAAAAATATAGGAAGAAAGAGAATTACACATGGAGACTATTGATTAGCCTGAATTGGCTGCAAGGATGATGTGACTCATGTCCTTTCGCACGTGGGAGAAAAATGTGAGGCTAAGTATTGTGACGTAGGTGAGATCATAGGGATAGGTGACTTAAGGACGCCTTTCTGCCGGCCCAAATGATTGTTGATGCAAGAGAAGCCGCATCAGCCTCCTTTTCTGCTACGCCGTCTATCTAAAAAACTTTTCGGAGCCTGTTGCATGTTAGCTCGGACCTTGGGAATCATGGTTACATGATTGAGGAATCCGATCAAGTTACGATGGAAATTATAGACACACGTAGCCACTGTCATCATCACAGCAGTTATGGATATGGTTTTCGCGTCCCTTGTCCGAAGTTGGTATATGGGAAAGATGGTACGCATGGCAGTTAGAGCATATTTTATGTTGGGATTCGATCATGGAGAAAGGAAAGGAATCCAAAGTGGTGTTCATGCCAGAACAAACACGGGCTAAGGTGGAGGAAAAACTTACTCCTCCATCTCTTATGGTATTTGACCTCATAGAATCCAGCTCTACCAGCGAAGACAAGGATCCTGATAGATGAAAAGTGTCCAAAGGAACCCGACGACGAGGGAAGGAGGAGACCCTTGAAATCAAGCGAGGCGGCCAGCTGGATATAGAAATGGTTCACGATTTGGTAATCTCCACTGAAGAAGTGACACCTATCCTTCTGGATGATGCATCACAAACTAACAGCTCATTGAAAGTGGAAGATTTCTTTGACTTGCAAGGTCATTTGCGAACCCAGGGTTAAGACGACCCTCTGTCTATGATATTCTGTTCCTTATCTTAATCAGTCTGTTTGGAACATGGCATGTATGTAATACTCCTGAATTTTTGGGTCACTGAGGTGTCACTCAGATATTACTGTTTTGGTTTAGGCAAGTCGAGCAAAGGGCTCCGAGAATATATATATATGCGATGTAATAGAATGATAAAGGGTTGAAAATTATTGTTGAAAAATTTTATGGGAATTTTGTGTATCGTTCTGTAAGACATTTTGAGCTATATTTTGAATAAATATTTGCGAAGTTGAGCCAATGTTTCTCATGTATTCTTGTGTAACTGGTCTTGTAGTATGTTCTTTCTTTTTCCGTGTGAATTGTGTATCTCTCATTGTTAATTCCAGTCTGTAACATTCTTTCATACTTGGTGCAGTGTGATAACTAAGTAGAATTCATAGAAATTATGCTCTAATCTTTTTCCAAGTATTCCACCATTACTTCTCTGCTAAAATTGATATAGGATTCATCATTGTATGCCTTATGTCAATGGATTGTTTATTTCTCTTTTGTTTCACCAATTAAAATCACTTTGACTACGAGCTGTTTGCCATCTCGACCCTCTGTTAATGCATTTGTAAATGAATTTTCAGAGTTTTTTTGAATGTGACTGCATTGCCCAAATAAAGATTCATACATTTCAGCCAAGCTATGTTTAAACCATTTTGTTTCCAACATAAATCTGATCTTCTGTATTGTTGTAATTATATATTTTGAATGATGAATGTTGGTGCATGTTTTCATTGTTGACAACTTTGATTATTCCAGTCTTTCATAGAGCTGTAGAGAGAGCCCTCTCAGACTAAGCTGTGTCAGTAGCTTAAGTCTAAATATTGGTTAGTGGTTACCCCAGTTTTCCCTCTCCCACAACCTAGGGGGTCATTTTGGGTGTTAACACCATATTTTCATTTACTAAAACAGTTTTTGTTTTTGTTTTTCTACCCATTAAAAAAAAAAAAAAACTCTTGGTTATGGTTGTCACTCGCGCATGAGCAAAAATGATGGAGGAAGAACTTGCAGCCCTCAAAAGCAAACTCCAGGATCTTGATGAAAAAATTCTCGACCTCCATCTTGAGCATTCAACCATGAATAATAAACGACATTCAGAGTCTTCTTCAGACAATGGGTACTCTTCTTCTAGAAATTTCCATGGTCCGAAGCTTGATTTTCCTCACTTCAAGGGTACTGATACGACTGGATGGATCTATTGAGTAGAACCATATTTCAGTCTGCATAATAATTTTGATGAACCAAAGGTCCACTTGCATCCTTTCAGTTGCAACAAGAAGCTATCCAATGGTATCATTGGTACATCAAGGCTCATGAAGACCCAAAATGGCCAGATTGTTTCCATTTCCTTTTGCAATGATTTGGTCCTAGTGCTCTTGATGACTTCGCAAGAACTGTCACTAAACTTCGCCAAATTGGCACAATGAGAGAGTATCAAACCGAATTTGAGAAACTAGCCAACAACACCAAAGGATTTCCTGATGACTTCTACAGGAGTTGTTTTATCAGTGGTCTAAAGGATGCAATCTGCTCTAAGGTCAAAGTGTTAAGTACCAACACAATGATGGAAGCCCTGAGGTTGGCTAAGTTGGAAGAAAACAAGATTGCATCCCAATAGCGCTCCGAACCCACTTTTGTTCCCTTCAGAAATATGGGTTCTCAACGACCTCCCATCCTGTCGGCTCCTCGACCAACTCATATCAAGCATTTTTCTGAAACAGAGATGTGGGCACATAGAGAAAAAGGGATTTGCTATAATTGTGATGAGAAATTCACTCGGGGACATAGACGTGTTGAACAAAATATCTATCTCTTGGATGTGGAATCTCTGCTTTCCTTTGAAATTGGTGAAGAAGCTCCATATACAATAGATGATCAGGTGGACATTCAGAAGCCTCCTATTGACCCTCCATCTCAGGACGACCACCCAGAGATATCTCTCCATTCTATAGCCAAAATCACCACCCCCCAAACAATGCGGGTCAGCGATTACTTCAGCAAGCTTGAGTCTTACAATACTCATTGATTATGCTAGCACTCATAACTTCATTGACCCTCGGATCACCAAACAGGCTGATTGTTTTGTCCATCCTTGCTCCAACTTTGAAGTCATGGTTTCCAATGGGGGAACCTTACCTTGCAAAGGGAAGTGTCGCAATGTGCATATCTCTATGTGAGATTATAAAATGTGCTCTGACATGTTTTCCTTGACCCTAGGTTGATGTGGTGTGGTTTTCGGCACTCAATGGATACGCACACTTGGACCCATATTATGGGATTTTGCTGAACTTTGGATGCAGTTTTCACCCAATGAACAAAAACACACATTGACAAGCTTACAACCAGGGTCTCTCAGCATCACCAGTTCAAATCACATGGAGAAACTCCTTAAGAAGAACTCACATGGTGTCATCGCTCAGATCCATTCCATTCAGATGCAACCATCACTGGTATCCACTACTCCCTTGGATCTACAACAAATTCTGGATCGATATACAGGTGTCTTTGCTGAACCAGTGGGATTTCCACCTTCAAGGCCACATAACCATTGTATTCAGCTCCTTCCTGGAAGCATTCCTCCAAACATTAGTCCCTATCGCTACCCATTTCAGCAAAAAATAGAGATTGAAATGCTCGTTCGAGACTTAATGAAGCAAGGAATTATTTGCCCAAGCACCAGTTCCTTTTCTTCACTAGTTCTTCTTGTCCGTAAAAAAAAAAGTGTCATAGCGCCTCTGCATTGACTTCTGAGCACTTAATCACCTCACAATCAAGGATAACTTTCAAATTCCTATTATTGATGAGCTTCATGGTGCTCAATTTTTCTCCAAGTTGGATCTTCGTTCTGGGTGTCATCAAATTTAGGTTCATGAGGATGATATCCTTACAACAACTTTTCGCACACATGATGGCCACTATGAATTTTTGGTCATGCCCTTTGGCCTCACTAATGCTCCTTCCACATTCCATGCATTAATGAATAAAATATTCCAGCCCTACTTGTGGAAATTCATTATGGTCTTCTTTGATGATATCTTCATCTACAGTAAAACATGGGCTGAACATCTCCAGCATTTGGATCTTGTAATTCAAATTTTCTCTGACCATAATATCCACGCCAAACAGTCTAAATGTGTTTTTGGACAGAAGGAAGAAGAGTATCTTGGGCACATTATTTCAGCACAAGGGGTTCGCGTGGATCCTACCAAAATCGCTACCATGAACAATTGGCCGCATCCTCAGACACTCAAGAGCCTTCATGGTTTTTTGGGGTTGACTGGATACTATCAAAATTTTTTCAAGGATTATGGGAAGATTGCAGCTCCATTAAATGCTCTATTGAAAAATGATGCTTTTACATGGACACATGCTACTGAGTTTGCATTTGACAAACTTAAACAAGCTATGTGTACTACACTTGTTCTAGATATCCCTGATTTTTCCAAGCCCTTCACTAGTGAGAGTGATGCTTGAGGAAATGGACTTGGTGATGTTCTCCTCAAGATGAGAATTCCATTGCATTCACCACCAAAGCCCTTTCAGGTAAGAATTTAGGTTCCTCTACATATGAGAAGGAAATGATGGCTATTTTGCATGCAATACAGAAGTGGTGACCATACCTATTAGGGAATTATTTCTGCATCAAGACTGATCACTAGAGTCTAAAATATTTCCTGGAACAATGTGTATCCTCCCCAGCACAATAGAAATGGGTTATAAATCTCATAGGTTATGACTATGATATCAATTACAAGAAGGGTAAGGACAATATTGTGGCGGATTCTCTTTCTCGCACATTTGATGACCAAGTTTCTCTTTCAACTATTTCTATTCCCATTCCAAATTGGTTGCAATCTGTTCAAGAGGGCTATGTAAATGACTCTTCATTATCTCAAATCATCCAATGCTTCACCAAAAACCATTCTCTTGTACCACATTATTCTTTGGATGGTGCTTCCCTGAGATACAAGGGTCGTCTATTGCTTCCCCAGAGCACAGATCATCAACAGGTTGTATTCTATGAACTCCATGCTTCTCCATCGGTAGGGCACTCTGGGTTCCCCATAACGTATGAGTGGCCATGGCGTAACTTCTTTTGGTAGGGAATGAAAAGGACAATTCAACATATGTTGGTTGAATGTGATACTTGCTAGTGCAATAAGGGTGAAATGACGCTCCTTCCGAGATTTATCGAACCCTTTCCCATACCTACATGGATTTGGATAGATATTTCTATGGATTTCATTTAAGAGCTCCTTAAATCAGGAGGGAAGACAGTGATTTTGGTTGTGGTTGATTGCCTCTCCAAATATAGTCATTTTTGTGCTCTCAGCCATCCATATACAGCCTTCTCAATCGCTCAAATTTTCCTTGACCATATCTTTCGTCTTCATGGAATCCCTTCTTCCATTGTCTCGGATTGCGATGCAACTTTCACCATTCTTTTTTTGACATAACTATTTCGCCACACTGGAACCAAACTGAAGATGAGTTCAGGGTATCACACACAAACAAATGGTCAGACTGAAATTATCAATAAATGCTTGGAAAATTATCTTTGTTGCTTCACCTCTGAACAACAACATCAGTCGAAAAAGTGGCTCCTATTATTTTTTTTCAGAATTTACTTCAATCTGATCTAGGTTCTTAACTAAGAGAACAACATGTACAACATATCAATCATGGAAACAATAATGCAAGCACACAAGAGACACAGAGATTACTTGGGGAAAACCATAAAGGGGAAAAACCCCAATAACTTCCTCAGAGATAGATAGAGCAATGATACAACCCAAGCATAAGAGATAGACATCTCCTGGCAGCATCTTCTCCTCCTCCACAAGTGCGCCACCCTCCAAAGAGTGTGTGTGAAAATAGAATGATCAAATAGAGTGCCTTCCACACTCTATTCACTAGTAGATTTGAACCCAAAATCCGATGAGCAAATCTGACGACCTATGACGAAATGGACTGTGTTGTCGGATTTTTCTTTGAAAATTACTTTTTTATGTTTTTTTTTTATAAATTTCGAGAGGTGTCCGTCGGATATCTGACGTACTTTTGAATATCCAATGAGGCTGGCAGGCTATCTGACGGCTCTGCTAATATCCAACTCCTATTCGGATATCCGATGAAATGGATGTCAGATAACCGACTTCATTTTGAACTCGAAGAGGTCGGATATCCGACGGATTTTTTCCTAACGGTCACTAGATTAGTGTCGTCGGATATCCGGCATAAGTTTGACTTTTTGACTTTTACAATTTATAAATATCAAACCATTCCGACATGTTTTCCATACCAGCGATGGTTTGCGGATGTTTTTTTTGTTCGGCAGACTATTTTTCGTTGTTTTTGTTATTCAAGTGAGCAAAGTACTCTGAAGCTTCATTTTTTAAGATCAATAATCTTTATTTAAGCTCTTTACGAGAAAATTTCAACTACGAATATTCCTGATCCAGATGAACAAAATCGACAATTACTTGCTAGATTGTGGGAAGGAGTTGAAAGAAGGGGTGATGGTAAATGCTATTGTCCATGTAATCAATGCAGAGGCTTTAAGAGGAGAAGAATTTTGATCACAATAGCCACAAAACATTGTAGGGAGCATGGGCACACCAAGGGGCGACATGAATACCATCCATTTGTAAGTTTGCATTATATATGTTTTTATTTTGATTGCTTTTGTAAATTTATGTATTATTATAATATTTCTTATTTTTGACCAACAATACAATTGGTCGTTGTTCTTTTCATCCCAACAGTACAAAATTTGTTAAATTTTTAATGTATCACATAAATTTTTACATTTTGTGTTTGAATTTATTATATTAACTTTTATCTATTGATTGTTTCGTGTAATTATAAAGGAAAGACATCCTATGGCATATCATCCGGATTAGCAAGTGCTTCCAGAATAAGTATAGGAGGAACATGGAACTATGAATATTAATGGAGAACAAGTTAATGATCACATTGAAGAAGATGATCATACTGATAACATAGTTGAAAATGATGTTACAAATACTTTGATCCATGGTTCATTTAATGTTGGAATGGATGATGATCATGATCATGAAAATGATGAACATTTTGATGATATTCATGATATACCTCTTCTTGACAAGGCATACGAACCCCTTTATGATGGCTCCAAGACAAATCTTCTCTCTGCTATATTGTTGGTAATGAACTTGAAGGTTATGAATGGTCTTTCAAATATATCAGTCACACAGATGTTAAGGCATGTAATATATTCCATCACAAAATATATATGATTGTCATGTATTTTATTATTAATTCATATATAAGTCAAATTACTATGGATGAAATTTGTTTCATTAATATTATTTCTCTATTAGATTAACTAGATTTTTATTTTAATTTGTTGTAGCATGATAGGTGGATATTTGTTACCACCTTCAAATATTTTACCTCACACATATCGATATTTATCTGCCATCATGAAAGAAATTGGAATGTAGTATGAAGCAATTCATGCATGCCCCGATAATCATGTTCTTTATTACAACTAGCATGAATTTGCAACATAATGTCCTAAATGTCATATCAATAGATATCGCACAGATCAAGTAACTAAAAAGGTGCCTCGCAAGCTTCTACGTTATATTCCCATTATTCCCCATTTGCAACGACTGTTCAAGTGCAAAAACATAGAGCAATTTATGGATTACCATGCACGGAATAGAATTCAAGATGACATTATTCGGATTCCTACAGATGGGTCTACATTTAGAGATATGGAGGAAAAATAGCCTCACTTTAAAGATAAACCTCGTAATCTTAGGATTTCTTTGGCAGCAGATGGTGTCAATCCTTTTGCAGAGATGAAATCTGTTTACTCGGTGTGGCCTATTTTTGTTATCAACAACAACATTCCTCCATGGTTGACAATAAAGAGGGAGCACATAATGTTTTCAATGATTATTCCAGGTATAAACACTGCAGTTTTTTTTTATCGCAGTGGTATATTCTCATTTGTCATTTTTTGTCTCATAATGTTATATATATATTTAAAGTTTTTCTATTGTGAAATATGGTTTATATATCTAAACGGTACCTCTCATAATCAGAATATTTATTTTATATGTTCAAATCAATCAGGTAAGTAACAAGTCAAAGATATGAATGTATATATCGAACCTCTTATTGACGAGCTACTGAAGTTATGGAATGGCATCACTATGTATGACTTATCTAGACCAATACAACAAAGGCAATTCCAATTCCATGCAATTCTTGTATGGATAATACATGATTCCCCAGGGTTAACCCATTTCTGTGGTATGTAATTATAAGTTCCACTTTAGTTGCATTTAATTTTACGAACTACTAGTTAATATAATATGCATGCATGTTTTTCTAAATAATCCAGTCATTTTTTATATAATTATAATAGACATTAATATTCATATTCCATCTTTTTATTTAGGTCTCCAGACAAAGGGGAAATTTGCATGTCCAGTTTGTGGTCCTAAGATCAAATCTCGTCGTTCAAAAAGCTTAGGAAAGGAGGTGTTTGATGAGTATAGGCACTTCCTCTCCAAGAATCATAGGTATCGAACTACCGAAAAATATCTTTTCAATGGCAAGCAAGAGACTGCATTAAAACCAAAGAGAATGACACCTTAGCTATGGAAGTTCCAATATAATAGAAATCGTCAAGGTACGTATAATAAATCATTGCATATGATCATATTGTATTTTATTATATTATTGTGTGTTGTTTAGTGTAATTGACATTGATTTAATATTTAATTTCATCATTGTCATTCATGTGATCATCATGAAGGCCTTAATGGGCTTCCACGAGGAATGAAAAGTTATCCTAGACAATTTAGTAGGTTGCCCTATTATGAGCACCTACAAATTGCTCATCTATTTGATACAATGCATGTCGGAAAGAATGTGAATGAAACATTATGGCGAATATTGGATGGAAGGAGTGACAAAGAAAAAATTGTCGAAATTTGCAAAGACATTCAAGATAACAACCATGCAATGAAAGACGTCATTCAATTTCATAGCAACGGAGAGAAAATTAATATAAACTCACTTCCATGGATGTTAACGGACCAGCAAAGTAATGTTGTAAAAGAAGTGATTCGAAAAATTAAATTTCCCACCGGATTTTGTGCGAACATGAAGAATATCATAACAAAGAAAGGTGATTTTGCTGGGGTGAAAACACATGATTGGCATGTGTTATCTCCCAAATTGACCACCGTCTTTTTGGGTGATAGAATAGGTAAAAATTTATTTATGTGAGTCTTGGGTTTCAAATTTTGATATTAATGGGGTGCATGAAGGAAGATCTGGAAGCTCTGCAGATCTACACATTTGTATAGATTAAATAGCCAGTGTGAGATAAAAATTCAGATGTAAATACAATGGAGATTGAAGAGCAGTAGTTTGTGAACATATCATTTGATGAGGGGTTTCTCCAAAGTTATATAATTCCATTCTCGCCAACTTGATCCAGTTGAAGATAAGACACATGTCTCTACGAGAGTAATGGGAACATATGGTTATTGTGCTCCAAAGTATGCCATAACAGATCTATGTGCTAGCTGTAGTAATATCATCTATTCTTGGGACAGAGCATACCCATCTTCTTGGCAATAACCAAAATGATAAAGACAGCAGGCAACATTTGTGTGACTCAGGATTTCAAAGGCAATTCAAGATCTATCCTCCAGGTTTTTTTCATATTTGCAAAGGGTAAACACATGTCAGGGTATGTAATCAACCTCAGGATTGAAAGGCATATTTTCAGCCTTGATATAAGCAGTGCTACAGGTGGCAAAGAGAGTCAGTCTTCCCAGCTTTCAAGCATCTTTTTGAGGCAGCAGTTCTAGGATCGAGTGCCACATCTTCAATGTCAAGTCAATTCTTGAATTTCAGCCAGAATCTCAGTCCAACTCAAAGCAACTCATACTTATGAATCCTATCATGAGTCTCGAGTTTATGATTTGCTCAGCAGTTGTCAATTCTCTGTTTTGCATGTTCGTTCACAGATTGAACCATTAATAAAGACAAGTCAAGTGATAATTCAGAGGAATTTTCTGCTGAAATCACGTGATCTTGCGGGGCCATTTCGACAGCCTTCCCGAACTCCAAATTCAGATATGGAAGCACCAATGGATAGCTTATGATCTTTAGATCAAAATCGACTATTCGAACATGCAAAACGGGTATCGGACGGTTGAGAAAATCGATTTTTTCCAAAGGCAGTTTTTTCAGGAATCCTACAGGTTTCGGCAGCTTAGGCGAGCCCGACAGAGCTCATTAGCTGCCGAAAGGTCTGACTTCCGGCGGCTAAGGCACGAAATCAGCAGAAAGCAGCGTTTGGGTTTTAATTTTTGAAACAGTTACAGCTTTCGGCAGCTTAGGCGAGCCCCACAGAGCTCATTAGCTGCCGAAAGGTCTGACTTCCGGGGGCTAAGGCACGAAATCAGCAGAAGAGTTAACTGCCGAAAGCCTGTTTTTGCCAATTTTCTCTAATTTCGCCCAGATCTCAGTTTTGTTCGCTGAACTAGCAGAGTAAAGGCTATAAAGCCACAGAACCAAGACTATTTTGAGGAGGCTCAAGTTTGGATACATTTTGGGCTATGTACTTGACACTTTCTTGCTATATGAATCACAGTTTTCTTTGGTCATTAGATATCAGTCTTTCCACAATTTCCATTATTCTACATTTGATTCTATTCAATTCAGTTGTTCAGAACTGTCATCTTCTGATACAGCTCATGGAGGAATTAGATCTTCTTTATATTCTTGTATGACCCTACAGCTCTGTATTTGGTTATCTTGAATGTCTTTCTTCATACCTTGATTATTTACTGTAGCTGATATTTGATTTCTCGAAGCACTGGCTTATTTAGAGGCATGGCATGTTGTCTCACTACTTAGTCTTCTCAGTTATCCCATTGATCCACACTTCGATTATTATAATTTCTTAAGTTACCAAGCACCTTTGGTCTACAACCACAAAGGGTTTCTTGGAGTGATAACAAATTGGCGCCGTTGCCGGGGAACGGAGAGTGAAGCAAGCTTCCCTGGGAGACGACATAGTTTCAGCTTTTGATGATAGACAAAGGTTGAGCATTATATTGGTTGTAAACATCTATCTGGAGACTCCACGTTCAAAGACTCCACTGGGGAGGATCCTGTTGATAAAATATGAAGAAGCTCAAATCAAAGTCCAGGTATCAGTTCATTATTTTGCTTCATGAACTATTGTTGTTCTTTATTACCTCTTTCATTCTTTTCCCTTCGCGTGTAAAGAGAATTATTTTCTGTTTTGTATATTCAGAAAATCATCATCCTTCTTGTATATATTCATCTTTAGAAGAGGAAAGCCTACAGCCCTGCATTGTAGATGTAGATTCGGTAGCTTTACCTCAGCCCATTCACAAAGATGACCACTGTATTTCGTTGCCTTCAGAA
Organism: Larix kaempferi; assembly: GCA_027924585.1. NCBI lineage: Eukaryota > Viridiplantae > Streptophyta > Pinopsida > Pinales > Pinaceae > Larix > Larix kaempferi. Next base: position 5,921,968 of record BSBM01000940.1, on the reverse strand, counting down.
TCTGATCAGCCATGTGACCTTGAAAGTATAGAAATTGTTTCAGACCCTATACAGATCTCAGCCCCTCTTGTTATAATTTCTGTACCTTGTCATGAACCCGTTAACTCTCATGATCAGCCCACAGCCTTTGAAGTTAAGATCCGGATGAAGATGTTTAAGCCTTTAAAGCTGCCCCTTCTTCTTCATCCTTATCCCGATGATTGTTATGAATATCTCCCTTGGTTTTCTGGAGAAAATCAAACTTCAGCTGAGGAACACGTGGAATCCTTTTTGGATTTTGTTGATCGCTTTCAGCTTACCCATGAAGATGTGGTCATGAGATATTTCTCCAAGTCTCTGATCAAAGATGCTGCTATATGGTTTAAAAGTCTGAAAGCTGATTCAATTGGCTCTTGGACCGAGTTCTCTAATGCTTTCTTGAAGTATTGGGGCAAGTACAAATCTTTTGATTCTTACCTTGCTGACTTTTATGCTTTGAAGAGAGAGCAGAATCAAACTTTGCATATTTTCAATCGAAAGTTTAGCCGCATATATCATGAGATGCCTTTGGAGATCCGACCTACAGAAACATCTGCTATGATACATTATGTTATGTGTCTTCATTCAGAACTTGCCCTTCTTCTGCTGGAAAGGGAGTCTTCATCATTAACCCAGTTGTTTGAAGATGCACAAAAGGTAGAGGAGAACATCCGTGCATCCAGGTGGATCAGAATGCAGGCTGACTCTGAAAATCTGCAAACAAATGAGCAAGAAGACAGTCAGGACATTTCAGATTCCGAGTATGAAAGCAGTGGGTATGAAACAGATTTGTACCAGCAGCCCGAAGGTGAGTACATTTCAGATTTCGAGTATGAAAGCAGTGGGTATGAAACAGATTTGGACCAGCAGCCTGAGGGTGAGTACATTTCAGATTCAGAATCAGTTTTTTCAGTATGTGCAGAGTATTCCAGAGACAGGTATGAGTATGAAGTTTATGACCAGTTTGCAAATCAAGAAGCGCCTATGTTAATTGATAATTATATAGGTAACTACATATTTTCAGCTGATCCAAACTCATATGATATAAAACCTATTCTGTCACCATCTTGTGTACATTTGTCTGAGGAAGAAGTTATCATCTTTATTGATCAATCACTGATTTCGAGAAAACAAGAAGATGATCAGTCCTCTTGTAGAGGAACAATCATGGCTGAGCATGAGGCTGCCATAGATGTGCAACTGTTTTCCGAGGATCATGTTACTTATCTTCCTTCTAAGGATCCAGTGGCAGCTTTCATGGACCTATGCTTTTCAGAGAACCTGGAGATTTTAGATTTCCTTAGCTTGCCAGTGTTTCCGGGTAAGTATGGTTTCCTAAAGGAACTCTTATTACTGTTGATTCATGGAAAATATCAGTTGTTGAGCAGTGATAAAGATAAAGTTTCTTCAGTCTTGAAATTGCTTGGATGGCTACTATGGAAATCAGAATTCACTTAACAAATGGTACAGCTGGTTAGTGTAGGAGTAGGAAATAAGCTCGCTGCCCGAGCATTTCTTTCTTCCAGTTTGCAGCAGAAATAATAGTTAACTTGGTTGAATAAAGGCAGGCTACAGGAAGACTACAACAGGTTTACAGAGGGAACAGTGGCACAGGCTTAATGACTCCATGCCCAATGCCAAAGGCAGCTTGATGACTCCATGCCCAACGCGAAAGGAAACCAGATGACTCCATGCCCAATGAAACACTAGAGTTTAAAGTTCTGTTTGAGTTTTCTCCAGGAAAGGCATTTGGTTCTGGGATTCTTGGAACCTCACTGGGAGGATTCCATCCCCGAGTAGGAGCCAGATGTTATCTCCCAAATTGACCATCGTCTTTTTGGGTGATAGAATAGGTAAAAATTTATTTCTGTGAGTCTTGGGTTTCAAATTTTGATATTAATGGGGTGCATGAAGGAAGATCTGGAAGCTCTGCAGATCTACACATTTGTATAGATTAAATAGCCAGTGTGAGATAAAACTTCAGATGTAAATACAATGGAGATTGAAGAGCAGCAGTTTGTGAACATATCATTTGATGAGGGGTTTCTCCAAAGTTATATAATTCCATTCTCGCCAACTTGATCCAGTTGAAGATAAGACACATGTCTCTACGAGAGTAATGGGAACATATGGTTATTGTGCTTCAAAGTATGCCATAACAGATCTATGTGCCAGCTGTAGTAATATCATCTATTCTTGGGACAGAGCATACCCATCTTCTTGGCAATAACCAAAATGATAAAGACAGCAGGCAACATTTGTGTGACTCAGGATTTCAAAGGCAATTCGAGATCTATCCTCCAGGTTTTTTTCATATTTGCAAAGGGTAAACACATGTCAGGGTATGTAATCAACCTCAGGATTGAAAGGCATATTTTCAGCCTTGATATAAGCAGTGCTACAGGTGGCAAAGAGAGTCAGTCTTCCCAGCTTTCAAGCATCTTTTTGAGGCAGCAGTTCTAGGATCGAGTGCCACATCTTCAATGTCAAGTCAATTCTTGAATTTCAGCCAGAATCTCAGTCCAACTCAAAGCAACTCATACTTATGAATCCTATCATGAGTCTCGAGTTTATGATTTGCTCAGCAGTTGTCAATTCTCTGTTTTGCATGTTCGTTCACAGATTGAACCATTAATAAAGACAAGTCAAGTGATAATTCGGAGGAATTTTCTGCTGAAATCACGTGATCTTGCGGGGCCATTTCGACAGCCTTCCCGAACTCCAAATGCAGATATGGAAGCACCAATGGATATCTTATGATCTGTAGATCAAAATCGACTATTCGAACATGCAAAACGGGTATCGGACGGTTGAGAAAATCGATTTTTTCCAAAGGCATTTTTTTCAGGAATCCTACAGGTTTCGGCAGCTTAGGCGAGCCCGACAGAGCTCATTAGCTGCCGAAAGGTCTGACTTCCGGCGGCTAAGGCACGAAATCAGCAGAAAGCAGCGTTTGGGTTTTAATTTTTGAAACAGTTACAGCTTTCGGCAGCTTAGGCGAGCCCCACAGAGCTCATTAGCTGCCGAAAGGTCTGACTTCCGGGGGCTAAGGCATGAAATCAGCAGAAGAGTTAACTGCCGAAAGCCTGTTTTTGCCAATTTTCTCTAATTTCGCCCAGATCTCAGTTTTGTTCACTGAACTAGCAGAGTAAAGGCTATAAAGCCACAGAACCAAGACTATTTTGAGGAGGCTCAAGTTTGGATACATTTTGGGCTATGTACTTGACACTTTCTTGCTATATGAATCACAGTTTTCTTTGGTCATTAGATATCAGTCTTTCCACAATTTCCATTATTCTACATTTGATTCTATTCAATTCAGTTGTTCAAAACTGTCATCTTCTGATACAGCTCATGGAGGAATTAGATCTTCTTTATATTCTTGTATGACCCTACAGCTCTGTATTTGGTTATCTTGAATGTCTTTCTTCATACCTTGATTATTTACTGTAGCTGATATTTGATTTCTCGAAGCACTGGCTTATTTAGAGGCATGGCATGTTGTCTCACTACTTAGTCTTCTCAGTTATCCCATTGATCCACACTTCGATTATTATAATTTCTTAAGTTACCAAGCACCTTTGGTCTACAACCACAAAGGGTTTCTTGGAGTGATAACAGCATGTCTTCATGAAGGTAATAATTAATATGGTATGCATTCAATAATTTTTCTTTTTCTTTTTCTAGTACTCTTTTTCGATATACTGAAACTATTTGTATATTATTGTTACAGTATGTTCTACCTCTCTCTATCACGGACAACTTTGACAATAATGTCAAGAAAATAATATATAGTCTTGGGAAATACATGAGGTAAGTAGTGATTTTTCCATGTGCTTACTGTTTGTTTAATTCAACATAGAACTTATTCTTAATTTTATTTTCATTCTCTACTTCATGTTACGTAATATAATGATTTTTTTCTTTAATCTCTTGATTGGCCAGTTGTCATGTCACTTGTAGATGGTTTTCATCTAAATAATTCCATAAAGAAGACATAAAGTATTGGAGGAGAGAAATTCCTCATCTCATGTGTGAAATGTAGAAGCATCTACCTTCAGCACTTTTCAATGCACAGGAACACTACCTCATACACCAACTTGAGGAGATTGAACTGTGTGGACCTGCGCACTCAAGGTCCATGTGAATGGTTGAGAGGCACTTGAAATTTATGAAGGGTTTGGTCAAACAACGAGCATATGCTGAGGGTTCTATAATGGAGGGATATATGGTATACCAAAACATGTTGTACATTAGTGAATATCTTCCTATATTGGCGTCATAGCTCAATTTACATTGCATTTGTGATCCTGACTCCAAAAACGATTTCGAAGGGGAGTACCCAAAGGGGAAAAGGTAGATCGAGGAAGGTCAAAGGTAATATAACACATTTCACTGGTGATTCTTATGTTTATATATCATACATATATATTCTATTTTTTTATTTAGTATTTTGCATCATTTTATATTGTAATTATATACTTTTTAAAGTGACTAATATACATTTTCATTGAATTTTAATTTTATTGTCATCAAATAGTTGGTCGAGAGTGCGATGCGATTCGTTTATACATCGCAAACAATCTTGATTGGATGAAGGTATGGATCGAAAAATGTGAACAATCTGGTCATGGAATGTCATGGGAAGATGTGGCTTCATTGGTTAAAGCTGCACATCGCAATGGAGACACCAATGTAACACAAAGGGAAATAGATTTAGCAAGAGGTTTAAAAGATAAGCAGGTAAGCATATTAATCAACGGCACTATTTATTTATTTTTTTAAATATTGTCGTTGTACGTCACACTGGTTATTTTCCTTTTATGGCATTATAATAAGCATGCACTACTTTATCATAAATATGGTGTGATCATTATGTAATCTTTTCTTGTATGGCTTGTTCTACTAGGTAAAACACCATAAGGCTATGTGGTGCAATGGATGTAGATATCGCATCAAAAAGTTGGATGAAACAAAGAAAACATATGATTGTGGGATATCTGTAGTCTTTGAGGTGACCAATTTTTCTTCTAGAAGTGAAAGACATCCAGAACTATCTGAAAATTGATACGATGGGTATTTGGAAGACATTCTTCAGTGTTACTTTAACTCCTTTAAGGTATTTCTGTTCGTTGTCGAATGGTACCGGTGTCGATTGAATCAATGTGATCCCAATAGAACAATTATTGAACATGATAATGGTTTTACCATGGTAAATACAAGGTTGTTTGATCCAGGAATGGAGCCCTATGTTCTTCCAACCCAATGTGAACAGGTATTTTACTCTGAGGTTCTAGGTAGAGCGGGTTGGCCATTTGCTGTGAGACACGATCCAAGGGGAAGGCCATTAAAGTATAATGTTGATGAAGGTAATGAAGACGTTCTCAAAGAAAAATACGCCGCAGAAGATGATCATGATCAACATGAGTTAGATGATCATGGTCCAAAAGAAGATGTTGAAGAACTTATTGAATCAGATGATGTACTATCATACAATGTCCATGAAGATGATATCGACGATGACATGTTTATCGTAACTAACATCGACGACGAGGATGATATGGCCAATCCTTACAATGTTGAATCTAGATCATCGGATGATAGTACAAACGATGACCCAGATGAAGAAGATGATGAAGACCATTGAAGTTTACAAGGTATGCAGTAATAATAAATTAATTGTTTCGTAGTGAGTTTCCATTTTCCTATATGATATAATTAGAAACATTGCTTGTTTTAGAGTATGTCAAAAAACACATTTAAAGTTTCTAGTGTACATAGATATTTTTGTTGGGTTATGGGGAATTGAGAGTGATGTGAGGTGGGGGAGGGGCCATAAGAGCCTCCACCTTCATGTGGTTGGCCCTGTTTAGTAGAGAATATTAAATTATTCTTGAAACAGAGAGAAGCTTAGTAAGGAAATGCACAATTATCAAGACTGAAACATCATCATCATCATCATCATCATCATCACAGTCATCGTGATCATCTTCATCATCATCTTTATCATCATCATCTTTTTCTTCTTGATCATCATCTTCATCATCATCTTCATCATTCTCATCATCATTATCATCATCAGCAGCATCATGTTTATCGTCGTCATCATGAACACCATCATCATCATCATCATTGTGATCAGCATCATCGTCATCATCCTCACCATCATCATCATCATCATCTGCCTCATCATCATCAGCAATATATTCATCATCATCGTCATCATCATCGTCATCATCATCGTCATCATTGATCATCTTCATCGCATCATCAATTGTCATTATCGTCATCAACAATCATCATCATCATCATCATCATTGTCGTCGTCGTCATCATCATCATCATCATCAATCATCTTCATCATCATCATCATCATCATCATCGTCATCATCGATTGTCTTCATCATCATCGTCATCTTCATCATCGTCATCATCATCATGATCTTCATCATTCTCATCATCATCATCATCAACAACATCCTGTTTATCGTCATCGTCATGGCCACCATCATCATCATCATCATCTTCCTCATCATCATCAGCAATATCTTCATCATGATTGTCATCATTGATCGTCTTCATCGTCATCATCATCATCATCATCACCATCGATCGTCTTCATCATCATCACCATCATCATTGTCATCATCGATCATCTTCATCATCATCATCATCTTCATCATCGTCATCATCATCATGATCTTCATCATTCTCATCATCATCATTAGCAGCAAAATCATGTTTATCATCGTCATCATGGCCACCATCATCATCCTCATCATTGTGATCAGCATCATCGTCATCATCCTCACCATCATCATCATCATCATCATCTTCCTCATCATCATCAACAATATCTTCATCATCATCGTTAGCGTCAGCGTCATCATCGATTATCTTCATCGTCATCGTCATCATCGATCATCATCATCATCATCGTCGTTGTCATCATCATCATCATCATCGTCATCATCATCATCATCATTGATCATCTTCATCATCGTTGTCATCTTCATCTTCGTCATCATCATCATGATCTTCATCATGATCATCATCGTTATATGATATCCGATGCAGCTATTACCTAGAAAAACCAACGATTTTTGTCATCGGTGATTTAGCGATCTCGTTGGATTCTTTTGAAGTCAGAAGTATGATATTAGACACATGCATTGACGGTGTGGCAGGGTTTGAAGACTTGAATGAATGACACTCACCATTGCAGCATCAGAAACCATACCTATAAATTAAATAATGTGATACATGGGGCCAACGTTGAAATTTTTTAAATATCTGTTGGCTTGGACTAAAATTTGGCATGGTTAGACTAGATGCATGCATTTACGGTGTGGGAGGGTTTCTAGACTAAAAAATGACTGACACCAACCATTAATGGAGCATTAAAAACCATGTAATGATACTCAACAAGGAGTAATTTGATCATCATGGTTTCACTCTGAAATAACTTATTTTTTCGTGGACTCGCTAGTACCATTACTTATGGACCCTCACAAGGAAATTGTCTTAGGTCGTTGATTTTGTTGGGATAAATCATCACTAACTTGTTTGATGGACCTAATGGTCCCATGATAAACACTCATAACATGTAAACTATAGAGGACATACAAAAAATGGTTGATTCTCTCACCCAATTAGTTAGCAAAATGGAAACCAAGAATCACTTCTCATTTTTTGACCCTTCTAATAGTATGACACCTCATTTTTCTGAAGTAATTCTAAACAAGTTTGGCAGGTTAGATCCGATTGGTTGGTTCGATTGATCAATGAAGAACTAACTTTCCCTTAATGTAATATTTTATTACCTAATGAAATTCATTATAGGAGTCATCAAAGTTCATTTGTTTTTTCATAAAAATTAATTAATTATTTTTTAACCAATTCCTTATTAGTGGTCTTAAAGAGGAAATTAAATCCCACTTAGAGGTGAACCACTCTACTACTTGGTTGGAGGACAATAATATTTATTGTCATGCCTTTGTTATATCCTATGCTCAGTCCAAAATCCCCAACTTTATTTCATTTCCTTTCCCCAACTATGGTTTCTCTTCAACAACCTCTTCCAGCTTTCAAGGTCCATAAGTTGGTATAGGACAAAATGGAGGAACATCAACTTAAGGTTCTATGCTACAATTGTAATGAAAAATATTCTCTCGAGCATAGATGTAAGGAACATCAATTATTTGTGGACATATTTGAGGACATTTATTATGATGAACTTGATGGAAGAACTCAAAAGGAATCCCGTCCCATCATTGAGGAAGTTTTTCTTCCTAACCGTGTGAAGAACCCTATATCTCCCTTAATTATTTGACTAGTATTTATTTCTCCTCCTTAATGTTCAAATGGGTGATTACTCCCGGAAAACTAACATGTTATCCATTGAAATGGGTGGGCGTGATATTGTTCTCAGTGTGAATGGATAATAAGATTATGTCATATCACCATGGATTTATTGGAATTATAAATGAGAGAGCATGATCATAGCATCTTATTGCTTCATCGTATCCTCCCATCCAATGTGTGATCATATTGTCATACTTTTGAACAAAATAATATATGAAATTAAAAATATTGTATAGTTGTTCTTAGCTATTGGTATCATTCATCCTAGTACCAACCCATACTCTTCTTTGGTTGTCATGGTCCTTAAAAAACAAGTCACTTGGCACATGTGTCCCAATTTTTTATCTCTTAACTCCTTGATAGTGAAAGATAAATTTCTCATTCCAGTCATTAATTATCTCGTATATGATACATGGAGATAAATTCTTCATTGATTGTGACCTTCGCTCTAGCTATCGCCAAATTCACATGAATGAAGAAAATATTCCTAAATATATTTCCACAGTCATTAAGGTCAACATGAGTTTTTGGTGATTCCTTTTATCCTTTGGAATGACCCTTCCACTTTTCAGAGCCTGGCATGAACCATATTTTTTAAGCCCCTTCTTGAAAGTATGAGGAGGAAGGGTGCATATTTTCCTTATCTTCCCTAGTAGCCAATTGGCTATAGGAGGTAGTTACGAATGGTCAACATATACCAAGATCATGATGATGGCAATGATTATGTAACAAACATTAAAAAAAACAATATATATATAACAATTAGATAATAATTAAAAAATCATTATATATATAACATTAAATATAACAATTAAAAAAAAACATTATATATAACAAAAAAAACTAATTAAAATAAAAAAAAATGAATATATAATAAATAGAATTAAAACATGAATAAATAAAATTACAACATAAATATATAACAATGGTTGTTTAATTTGTTTTTAATTAAATATATATAACATTATATATAACAATTAAAATTTAATTGTTATATATAATGTTATATATATATTTAATTAAAAACAAATTAAAAAAACCAAAAAAAAAACATTACATAACATATATATTCAACAAATAGAAAAGCCGGCGGCCATATGCATTTCAAAAACCTGCGATTTGCGATTTGGAGTGACCTCGAGTGACCTCGATTTGGAGTGACCTACGATTTGGAGTGACCTCAATTTGGAGTGACCCTCGATTTGGAGCTGCGCCTCTACGATTTGGACCTGTTATTGATTTGGATTGGACTGTTCAATTGTGGGAGAGGCGGTTTGGAGTCCAAGCAAATAAACTATAAGAGGAGCCGGAAATGCCTCCCATGTCTGTGAGTACCAAGCCCTAAATTGTTTTGATTTGAGAAATTTAAAAATTTTGTAGCAAATCATTGTGGTTTCATTGCTAATTCGATCTTCTAAGAGGGTTTCATTGCTAATTCAATCTACATTGGGGTATTTTTATCTTATTGCATCTACTATTCTTTTTAGTTTGATGGGTGAACCCTCACCTCTTTGTAGTGAACTGAAAATGACGGCCTTAATATCTCATAGCAAAAAGAATGTAGTGACTTTTGCTTATTGCCTTACATTTTGATTCTGGAAGGGCCTTCATCAGAATGAAATACTGTGGTTGACAAACATAGGCTTGTTGTCCTCGGGCAGAGGAATCAATGTTCAACCTTCGTTGAAGCCGAGCACTGTGACCAATATCATGAAATAGATGTATTAGATCAAAAAGTTGAGGTTCTTGGAATGGAATCCCTTATTTTATCATGAATGGGGGGGGCGGGGGCTATTACTAATGACCCCGATAAAGCAGAGTTACCAAGATCTCACTGTGACTAAGTACTTGTATTCACACAGGCTCGAGTTAAGGTTTCCATTATTGCATTAAAGCACCAATCCGAGCTAACAACAAATAATAATAGGCCAGGAAAAAACTTGCACTCATTCCTCTTTTCATACGGGGGAAGGTATGAGAGGGAACACCTATTTGTATTGACTGAATCTAAACCTCCATAGGAAGCTACGGCTAGACTGGAAATAACTACTTTTAATAAGCTGCCCATAGACCTATATCATGCTTTTTAAAGGCCCCCTATGAATGAAACAACAATTGGGTCAAATTATTATATTTAAAATGCGTAACATTCCAAACAAATTATTTCCTATGTTGATTCAAAATAAGATCCATAGAGTATCCAACAAAAGTTGGCAAGTGATCATCAATTTCATTTGCATGCACATCCAAATATGTTGTGACACTGCTGGAAACATTGCCATCATCTTTCTTTAGAAGCGCCTATGAATCCTCAGTAAGTGCAACTTGCCATAGTATTTCTTGATGTATCATCCCAATATCAAGAAGCACATCCTTGCTATCATTTCCAAACTCTGTTGTTAATGCTACCAACCATCGATTCTCTTTAGTATCATCAGCTAGAAAGACAAAAAATTGTACCACAAACAAGCACCAAAATACTTTCCTATTCAGTCCATCTTTTGCAGCTAATAAATTAGTCCCTGCAACATGATCCAAAACATTTAATGCAGTCTTGAGATGTTCCTTCAGATGAGCACAAAATACCCTTGCAAGGGAAACTGAGTGTTGTTGTGTGAATGCTTTGCAAACTACAACCATGTGCACAGCTACAGACATCCCTTTTGAAGATAGCGGAATACTTGGAAGAGTCAAGAACCTCATAAGGGCTTCAGTGCCCTTTTTCTCAACAAATATTCTACAAGTTTCAGGATTTTCCATTTCCATATGCACAAACACCATGGCATGTGAAATGTTTAATTTTAGAAAGCATTAATTACTCATATTTTCAAGAGACAATCCACTAGTTCCAACCCCGTCATTATGCTTATCTTCAGAATCAGTATCCATAGGAACATGACTATCCAAACTGTCTTTGGCCTCTACTCTGAGCCTATGGGCCTTGCTGGGGCATACATTGTTGATACCTGGCAGTTGTCAGCTATTGCAGAAAGGGTTTATTGAAAAATATATATGATTATAAGGAAGGTCTAAACCAACATTATTGATGCTAGTTGTTAGTTCTGTTTAACTTGTTCATTACTTTATTAATGCTGTTGTTATTTATTGTCCTTGTCTACTTCAACTTTAACAAAGGGAACTTTGGGAGTGTTAAAGTTGAAAGAGATGAAAATTATGTTTAAATTTATATTACCTTGTCACAACTGTACTATTTTGTTTCTAGGATTGACTTAGGAATTTATTTATGCATTAAGTATAAATATTTTAATTTTCTGCTCCAAACCCTAACCTAACCCAATTTTCAACTCATATAACAAGTTGTAGCCTCTCCTGAGAAGACCTCAGTCCCAAAACAGTACCGAATTAGTAATTTTTGTAAACTAAAATCACCATACTTTGAACTTTCCTCAAGTCTCGACATGGAAGAAGCCTCCATCTCTGATTTTGAAATGAATGCCTCAGCCTCCACCAAATTAAATGAATGCCACCAAAATTTGTTGTGAATTGGAGGGATTTTAAGTTAACCAACCAACCCATGAATGCAAAAAGAAAGACTTAAGGCCACCCACATTGTAGTTTTGAAGGTTCCCTATGTTATTAGTGAAGTAGCAGTGAATCCAGATATGACTTGGATTTTTTTTCATGGGGCCTGTCAAGGCTCCATAGAGTAGTGCAAGATTAGGTTTTCTCTATATATCTCCGATAGCCATTTCTTCATAGATAAATCCTACTTGGGGGATAGGAAAAACAATATGGGTGAGTTCAATTTGCTCTTCTATCTTTTGAAATTTGTTGCAGAATTAGGTCTCACACAGATTCAAGTCATATGGTTTGCATGTTAAATAACTCATCAACAAATTAAAGATCAATCTGGTATGGATGTCAACCAAATCATCATACTCTTTAAATTGCCCTGTCTCTATAAATTAGATTGCCCTGATATGCGAAAGATTAGGTTGATAACTATACTACAGCTAAAAATTTCCCAATCTATAAATTAAATTGCCCTGTCTATAAATTGACATATCCCTCCATGTAGATTATAAAAATTGCAATTAGGTCAAGTTCTCCTTACATGGTTTGGATAAAATTGAAAGCTTCAATTTTCATACAATTAGAAAAGTTTGGGCAGTGTAGAATGTGAGGAATGAGAATGTATCAATCATTGCCACCATATGAGTTTTGAAAGTAAGATTAATTGGCCCCATCCCATTATGAAGTAGAACCATGTGAGATAGATCCTATAACACCATTAGCATCATGATATAAGCAAAATTGAAGTTCCATTTTCCGTTGAGGCTGCTTGAAGATCATAATTTCCAGAAAGTGGCCCGATGGTACAAAGTAACGAAACATTTGACGAATTGGAAATGTATATATATAAAAGGAATAGAATTATATAGGCCTAAAATTGTGGTTGGTGCCATTGCGGTCAAATTTAAATCAATTTGTAAGCCACCTCAACGGAAAACGGAACTTCGATTTTGCTTACCCATTTTTGTTGTTCTGGTTTAGGAAGTATTTGAGGCTATTATGGTTTGTTTTAGAGTCTTCATCTTATTAAAATTGGCTTTCATTGTATCATTCATCAGGGTTAGTAAATTCATAAAAGTTAAGCATGCATCATACTTCAGACTTCAATCAAACCATCATGACTTGGATGGTGGCAATTTTAGTATTCAACTAGGGTAGTGCTGTAGCAGCTTTAACACTTAGAATATAGTAGCTTGGGGGAATTCATGTCAAGGTACTCAATGCAAGTTAAAGGGGAAATGATTAGTATTTCTCATGATGTAAAAGCAAAGGGTGTATTTCTCATGATTAGGATACTCTTGTATTTATAGTCATAAAAAAACAAGTTGTGGTATAGCTTCCCCAGTTATGGTTACTGTTTTTTTATTAAGCTCATGAATACTTATATGTAGTTTATTGTTTCTACTATCCCTATGTTTTTGTGAAGAATGATTGAAGAATGTTATAAGTGTTCCTAGAGAATTATGAACATGGATATGTACAATTCCTTATATTTATTATCACTTTGTTTTATGTGATGAATTCATTTGCATGACTTGGGTATATCTGAAGCTCTCCTTGAGGCCCCATGAATGAACTTGAACACTTGTTGCAAGAATTTAATTTGAAAGAGTAGTTATAGTTTGAAAGAATTCTCTCCTTACCTTAGATAACATTCATTAAAAGGAAAGGATTATTTTATTCATATGCATTTGCATGGTTTGAGTTAGTCATCACACCACGAGTTGCACTTCCATCACCCAACTGAGACAAATATTCTTGGGATTATACTTATGAGATCATTCTGTAATTTAAGTCTCATAGCGTACATTAAATGGGTTTTAAATTGAAATAATGTGTCCTACCATGCACGATTATTCACAATATCTCAATGTCATGCTTATGCTTGCTAATTAGGTTTAAACATTGTCATGCACTTTAGTCATCAAAAGTAGAAGAAAGTTATTGTTAATGGATTCATTTAATTTTAAAGAGTAGTTATAATTTGAAATAACTCTCTCCTTACCTTAGCTAGCATTCATTGAAAGAAAAGACTTATTTTATTCATATGCATTTGCATGGTTTGAGTCAGTCATCACACCACGAGTTTCACTTCCATCACCCGATTGAGTAATACAACCACTAAAATTTACACCCCCTAACTAAACACACCATAAACTCACTTGAGGAAATCAAAAGAATTTGGTAGTTAGGTAGGACACTGGGGATAGGCATCCAAATAATTCCCCCTTGTCATTTTTCATCCGAGACATAGTCGTTGTCTTTAGGGAACCAAAATCCTCTAGTATTTGTTGACACGGTCACGACCAGTTTGTGGAGGGGCCTCCTGTTGTTTTAGGGGTTAAACCGCCGCAAGATCGAGAACTGGACGGACTATGTGGTATGCCGCACTCCACTTAGCCCTAAGGAAACATCGATCATTGTCTTCCTTGTATTCTTCGGCCACCATACTGGTGATACAAGGGTGATAAGGCAGAAGTGCCGAAAACCTTTTTCGACATGTCATGAATGAGGTAGCTTAATGACTTTTCTACTAGGTCTCTTTTACCTAGGATCCCTTTCGATAGAGCGATATCCTTCAAATTCAGTCTCTCACTTTGTATTGTTCGACTTGGATTTCATCACCTTGCGAAGGATACAATTTGTCGAGGTCTCCAGCTCCTAGTTAGGAAGTTTTCTTGCATTTTCACCTTTTTAGAGGGTCTTTTTCTTTTTAGTGCTACTTGTTGGCATTTTGGCCACTTTTGTTTCAGCTCGCTTACTGTGACATCGGTCCCAGTATAGTTTTTTGAGCTTGTTTTTTTGGCCTGCAAGCCTTGTCTTTTCATAGCTCCCGTTCTGCATGCTTGGTTGCTTTAGGTTTTTTGAGTTCATACACGGTAGTTACCATTACTTATTTGATGATGTGTGATGTCCTCTTCTCCTAGGTCTTCGAGATGGTTGAGTTAGATGGTCTTCTAAAGGGACTGAACACCCCTTCATGGAGCCACTAATTCTTGATCGTAGGAGTAGTCTAGAGGACCACGTGATCACATAACCCATGTGGACGTTTCTGTTTACTGTGATGATGGTCTTTCAAGTTATATGGAACAATGGTACATTTGAGAGAGAGATGAATGGTTGTACCCCACCTTGGTCCATTGTGTTATGGTCCTTTCATTTTGTCGATAATATTTTTGTGGTACCTTTCCTTTTACCTTTTGGGTGTTTTACTGATATTGGGATATCTTGTGATTTGTACCACCTTTTATGTTTTAGGTCTTGTGGGCACTATGGTAGTTTGTCCACATTTGAGGTACACCCACTTTCTCTGAATTGTTATGTGTCTTTATACCCACTTCGTACAACCCTTCTGACCTTAGTTTGGAAGATTGCATGCTATCATACCTTTTGGTGGTACTATTTGAGTTACAAGAGGTAGTTACAAGGAGATATTGCATATATGAGGTAGTTACATGGAGATATTGCATATATGAGGTAGTTACAAGGAGATATTGCATATATGAGGTAGTTACAAGGAGATATTGCATATATTGATTTGTACCGCCTTTTATGTTTTTGGTCTTGTGGTTATAACTATGGTAGTTTGTCCACATTTGAGGTAGTCTACACCCCCTTAGTCCCAAGGGTTGTGAGTGTTTATACCCATTCTTTTTTTTTACTTGTACCTTACTAGTTGGTCTTTGTACTGAGCGTTTTTACTGTCACTGAATTTCTTTGATTGACCATACCATAGCTTAGTCATCTCTCTCTCTCTGGTTTGTACTAGCCCTATCATAGGGTCACTTGGTTCCTAGAGTTGACTGGACTCTAAGAGGCACAATCATTTCTGAAAGTAGCTCTTCTGAGTATATTATAGGAAACTTCTACACTAAGGTAATCAAATATGTGGTAAATAGTTTTCATTAAGTAGCCAGGACTTGTAGCATTAGAGGAGATCCTGTAACGTGTATGTGTAGTGTTTCATGTGTGCTACATGTGTGTTACATGTGTGTTACATGTGTGATGTAGCATTAAATCAAATAGTAAAAAACAACTCATAAATATTGCATGACTTTCTACTCTTAAGAAAGATAAATTGGTCATCTTCCGATCATCACTTGAATGCCTACATGTTGACAAAGGGAATGAGGATCAAGTAAAATTATAAAAGGCGATACACGTCAACTTTTAAGAGGCGCTATGCCTTGCGGTCGAATCTAAACTTTTTTCCAAAGGTGCAGGTAGAACCAAACAGGTATTTGTCTGATCTGTCTTCCTCGAGTGAGGGGAGTTTAGGAAGGCTAGAGGAAAGTGAGACATCCAATAGGTCTAGAAGAATTGTATCAACTAGATGTCAAAAAACCAAAAGAAGATTCCATAGACGCAATGAATTTTTTCACGGTCAACGGGGGGCATGTTCCTATGGTGATGAGACAAAAGACGACGAAGAGGTGCCCTTGAGGTACATAAATTTAGTGAAACAATGGGTACCGAAGGATCTTCCTCCACCGAACATTGATTTCTGTGTGAACGAGAGGAGATATCGAATTGCACCGTCGTCGATACATGGTTTCGGGTTGTTTTCCATGGATTGCATCTTGGTTGGTTGCAGGACATGTACATAATTGATGGAGTATGTTGGACCCATATACAACTACAATGATTGGATGCGCCATGTCCGATATACAAAAAGTATGCATAGCTATGGATTGTCAACAAACTATTTACAATTGAAAGCCAAAAATCAAAATAAAGGAGGAACATTGTACATGGACGGAAGGCCAAAGGCCACAGGGAATATTGAGGGGTTTATAAACAGTACACAACTAGGGTCTACAATTAAGCAACCAAACTGCGAATTTGAGGGGCGTGAAGGAAACCGTGTTTTTGTGGTTGCTATTAAAACAATATCTGCAGGGGACGAGTTGGTTATTAATTACCCTGTCAAATGAGTAGATACAAACAAGGTTACTATATAACATTTTACCCAACCTTTTAGTAATAAATTAAACATCATAAGGATTTTTCGTTAGTTTATTTCATTTAAATTTCCCATATTTACTTCGTAGGCCAGTGATCGGGATAAATTCCTACCAACAAATGGTCAGAGGAGAACTTCTTCCTTGACGGAGCAGGTACACATATTTCTAATAGTACAAATATAATAGGAAAAAAGAGTTTTTATTTGCTTTCTTTTTCCATTATTAATAAATTGGTTTGTTTTATATAATGAAATTTATATTTGATGCAGAACATTGATCAGGAAATACACCTGTCGAATGTTGATCAGACGACAACACCCTCGGGGCAACAGGTAGACCTGATTTGAGTTGTACAATTAAAATATGTCAAAATGTTTTAGCATTATATTAATGTTTCAATGAATATTTTGGTTTCGTTTACGTAATTTTATAGTCTTGTTTTTTATGCAGGCCAGTTCTGTAAGTTTGGCCACACCAGGGTCCACGCAACAGGTATACATCTTTGTAATATTAACAATATAATATGAATAATAATTTTTTTGATGTGTTTTCTCATGAATAGTTTTGGAATCGTTTAGGTGACTTTCACTATGTTTTTTTATTAGGGTTTTGTTAGGGGCAGCTCCCAGATATTAGCAGATCAAGGAAAGTCGCCTCTGACCATTGATCTAATGAGTGGATTGTGATCCTCGAGGTCGCAGTTATAATTCATTTCAATTGTACCAATATAATACGTAGCATAATGTTAATTTTGTTATGTATTTTTCGTGTGATATACTGGTTTCGTTATGATAATGTAAACCATGTTGTAATTTTATGAATCTATCATGATAGATGTGTTATATATGGTAATATAAAATTTGGAATCTATCGATAGAGAACTCAGTAGTTCTTTATATATGTTTGTTGAATCCCACTAGTGAATTGTAGTATGAATTAGCATCGCAATATTTTCCATTAGACCCTGAAGTGGCAGAGGTTCTTCACGATTGCAAAAAAATTGGTGAAGCCGCACACCTGCTAAATATGGCAGAGAAATTGTTGAATAGATATACTGCGGAAATCCTTTCTCTAGTAATCCAGGTTCCGCAGACAATCACAATTAAAAAAAGGATTGCATTGTTGGAACATAAATCTAATAACTTGTGAGTAAATTGAGGAATCTTGAATCATAGAATAATTCGTTTAAACCTTTATAATGTTCTCTTTTATATCATAGTATTGAATGTATACGACATGGTGTGTATTTACAGAATTATAAGGGACCACAAAATATTGGTCAAGGTGGTGTTCACCCCAGCGATGCTCGCGGAGAGACTTTGCATCACGACCAAACGACTCCATGTAGTTCGAATCTTTCGCCAATGTTGTCGACCGAACAGTCGGCAACACGTTCCGAAACACCACAGACCCCCACTATGAGCGCAATATCCGCTACTGACCAACACACAATGGATCGTCCACAAGAAGGGTTCGACATCGAGTCCCTATCAATTTGATGTCGAACAAGCTAAATTTCCAGGATCTTCCCATGTCAAAAGCACGAGAACACTGGAGACAAAATTTTCGGTGGACGAAGATCTCGTCCCAATAAAGATACCGACGATCCCAGGTAATTAATCATAGTTGATCAGGTTAATTAGTGTTTATAATTTCATTGTAATATACCGATAAAACATTTTTTATCAACTAATTATGATCATGGCATGATTGTTGTGCAGGAAACAATGTTTTATATAAACATATGAATGAATTTTGCTTGGATATCTTCGGGCCCACCATCCGAACAAGGTGGGATAGAAAACTAAAACATTTAAAAGATGAACTCACTAATCGGTTGGTTGGCCTATTCGGGGAGAAAACCTTCAGTCATGCCAATGTCTTGAAAAAGGCTTGTCAACATGTGAAGGTTTTTCGAGACCAATATCGGACACACCTAGAAAGAAACCATAGGTATGAGCACCCACCAATGATTCCAGCAATGGAGTGGAGAGCTCTAGTGGAATATGGAAAGCAGAAGGCTCTGAGAAGAGAAGGGAAGCTAACACCAGGCACAGGGAGGTATGCAATACTTTCCGCAATGTAATTCTAAACCTTATTATCCTTGATTTCTATATCAAACTTGGAACATCTAACGTATTTCAACACTTGCATAGGCTACCAGACACATCAAAGGCCACACATTGAAGACTAGAAAAAATAGGTCCGCACAAGCTTGGCCCTGGTGGTTATTCGAATTTGGCAGCACGGTTTGTAAGTTTCGAGAAACCAACAATGAATACAAATAATAAATTGAAAATTATTTTTCATTTTATTGCACCATAAAATGTTAATTAACGATGATAAGCAAATATGCAGGCCGATCGATTCAATGAAGTACCCACAGAGGAAGACATGAAGCTTGGCTTCCATGAAGGCTTTGGAGCTGTTGTTGAACGTAGAAGAAGCTTATCTGGGAAAACACAATCTTGTGGTACCAATCCATCCGGTACATAGGTATATAGAATCTATATAGTTTAATGAAGATTTGTCGCTTGTGGAATATTTTCGTTCCAAATACTTGATGTAAAATATTGACTCTGTTTTTAACAGGAAAGTAATAATCCCATTAGTGTCGAGGAGGGACAACAAAAAATTGATGATCAAGCTTCAAATCCCGGTAATGAATTTATTCATATGCTACAATTTTATGTATAGCATTGCAAATGGTGACCATTAATTGTAGTTCACCGTATTTCAACTACAGAGCATGTAGAGGGTGAAACTATACAGGTTGAGACTAAATAAGAACATCAACAACATGAATTGGTTACACCTGGTAAAAAAACACCTTCGTAATGAGTTTTTTTAAATGAAAAACTTGTCATTACAACAGCAAAATATAATTATGTAACATTTTCACATCGTTGCAGCAAATCCGAACCCCTTGCCGCGAAATCCAGGTCTAGAACAACAATCAGCTAGGATATTGCAAACATCACCAAAAGCGCCTACTAAAGAACCAAGAATTGGAAGAGAAAGTCCAGATGATGTAGATGGTACTCTCATACATTATATACCACTGAAGAGAAGAAATCTTATAAAAAGAAGGATGGAAAAAATAGCGTCTAAATATTTTTGATAACAATATATTGTCCACTATTTTTGGTCTAATGAATGAATGAATGGTTTAATGAATGTTCTAATGTTTCAATGATTCAGTGTAGTAAACTGTTACCTTCATTGAATTTCAACTTTTATTGAATGAATGTGTTGACTGAATGATTAATGAATGGTGTATTGAATGTTATCTTTTATTGAATGAATGTGTTGATCGATTGAAATGATGGTTTCGTGAAAGTTAGCATTTATTGAATGAATAATGGATGAAAGTTCATGATGAAATATGGATGAATTTGCACATATTTGTTTTTTTCAAGTACATGCATTGGGTATGGGGAATATAGAGTGATGTGACGGGGGGGGGGCGGGGGGGGGCATAAGAGCTTCCCCCTTCACATGGTTGGACTTGTTCAGTAGAGAATATGAAATTATTCTCGAAACAGAGAGGAGCTCAATGAATGGCTACGATGCTGGATTTCTACAACCCACTCAGGTGTTGTCTAAATTTTCACAATTTCTTGGAGCTTGTTGTGATATTTGGTTGCTCCTCATAACCAATTTCCAGTTTCCACAACATCAAAGGTTGAGTAAATGATGCACTGGAATCAATATCCTTAACCTTCTCTTTAATTTCCTTGGAATCAATATCCTTAACCTCACATTAAACCCTTCCAAATTGGTATACTTACCATTCAAGGATGGCTTCTTCTGAAGCATGATATTTGCAACTAAGCTAGCATACACCAACAACAATTAGAGACATGCTGCTTGTTGTGAATGTTCATATTTTTTTTAGGAATGCAACTTGACCATAATGGCTCCTCCTATGCTAGGGAATTAAAGTCAAAAACAAATTAAAGAGAACATATAGTTTGCATCAGAAAAATAACAGGGTACGAACTGAACTGAGGAGATCCGAACCTATGACCTATGTCTAGTCCCAAGGCTACCACCTTCAAGCTTGAAGTGCAGCTGGAAAGGGCAACTACCTTCAAGCTCGATTCATTCTGCATGCATTTCACATTGGGAGATGGTGGGATACCACATTCAACCTTGATTCATTGTGTATGCATTTCACTATGCAATCGTCTTAGATTCTCATTGCATTTTCCCTCTATTAGTTTATCAATTCGGTATGAACCATGCCCGCCGTCCGAGGAGTGTTTTCGTGGTCTTGAGTTCCATCCTGACAACGGTGACGATTTATTCTATATTTACGTTTCCCTTAAGCTGTAATATGGCAAACTCATAGTTCACTATCAATATTTCTTTGACCGTCAACTTTGTCAGACAAACCTTAATAGTGAACTATGAGTTTTTCATTTGCAGTCGAAGGGAAACGTAATACCATGAATCATCAACCGTTGCCAGGATGAAACTGAAGACCACGGAAACTCATTGGATAGCAGAAATTCATTGAATGGTTTAATGAATTTTCTAATGTTTTGTTAAATTTTTGGAATTTACTTCAATCTGATCTAGGATCTTAACTGAGAGAACAACATCTACATCAAATATACAACATATCAATCATGGACACAATAATGCAAGCACACAAGAGACACAGAGTTTACTTGGGGAAAACCATAAAGGTGAAAAACCCCAATAACTTCCTCAGAGATGGATAGAGCAATGATACAACCAAAATACAAGAGATAGTCTTCTCCTAGCAGCAGAGCCTCCTCCTCCACAAGTGTGCCAGTCTCCCAAGTGTGAGTGAGAGAATAGAATGTGTAAAATGAGAGATACACACTCTCTATTTATACACTAACTTGACTTGACCTTTACTCAACTAGGTCGACCTCAACTTAACCACTTAACATAATGCTGACTGGGCCGACCCCCACTAGGGTGGTCTAATAACCCTTTGACCCACATGACTTATACAGGGCCAACCCCAACAAGGTGGTCTAATAACCCATCAAGTATAAGTTACAACACTTACAATATAAATGATGACACTTCCATATAGAGGAATAATAACATCTCTATAGGAATACAATATAGATATGTGTGAAATACATTCCAAGGTTACATATACATAAACAGTCCCTCTTAACTTGGAAGGTATTTGTCGACACAAGTATTCTAGCACAAGTCTTCTTCTTTGGATCATCATCACTGGATAACCGTCATCAAGTCATCATCATCGTCATTGTTGCTGCTATCTCAATCGATCTCTGAATCTACTCGTCATAGGAAGTTCTACAGAGACAGTCCTTTTTCATACTGGATGTAGGCCCACCACCTGCAGGTCTTCGTCATCACTGGCCATACTGTGGAATCCTCAGGACTTATTATGTGTCTCACAAAACCTCGAAAGAGCATCCCAGGCTATTATGAGCACATGGCTCTACCTATAGGATCTCCCAGGGCCATATTATATGAGACCTCACCACAAAACCTCGCAAGAGTATCCTAGGCTGTTACGAGCACACAGCTCTACCAATAGGATCTCCTAGGGACAGATTATATGTGGTCACCACAAAACCTCGCAAGAGCATCCCACGCAGTTATGAGCACACAGCTCTACCTATAGGATCTCCTAGGGACATATTATATGTGGTCATGGAAAAACCTCGCAAGAGCATCCCATGACTTATTACGGGCAAACAGACCAACCTATCGGATCTCCTAGGGACATATTATATGCCATAGGACAAAACTTTGAAAGAGCATCTGCCAGATATCCCAGGGCCAGATTATATGCCATAGGCAAAACCTCGAAAGACTATCTGCAGATCTCCCAGGGACAAATTATATGTCCTTCCAGAGCAAAACCTCGAAAGATCATTTGCAGATATCCCAGGGCCAAATTATATGCCATAGGAAAAACCTCGAAAGACTATCTGCAAATCTCCTAGGGACAAATTATATGCTCATCTTCACAACCTGATCCACGACCATAGAGTATCAACCTGATACTCACCATACATCATCCTGATGTATACATGATCATCCTAATCATCATCACTGCAACATCTTGCTGCAAGTCATCTGGAGCAACATCTTGAAGCTCGTCATCCACGATCATCCTGATCATATCATGCATCTACTTGATGGATACCAAGTATCTACCTGATACATATCATCATACATGATCCACTTGATCATACAATGTATCCACCTGATACAAATACAAATAAATGATCCACCTGATCATACATGATACATATCAACATACGTGATCTACCTAATCATACAATGTATCCACCTAATACATATACAAATACATGATCCACCTGATCATATATGATACATATCAACATACATGATCTACCTGATCATACAATGTATCCACCTGATACATATACAGATACATGGTCCAAGCATCCAACATGATGCATATACAAAATACATACAAATGATCCAACCGATCATATCCAGCATTGAACATGATGCGTACATACATAAATGATCCAACTGATCATATCCAGAATCCAACATGATGCATATATACATATACATATAAATGATCCAACTTATCATATCTAGCATCATCCTGATGCATATACATAGAAGTAACTAGAGCATCGTCCTGATGCTCATCATCCAGCGCTTACATCCACAACCATGTGAAGGATCCTCCTTCCAACATGCTTGGAATGCCCTCTGCAAACGTGTCCATCACTTCTTCCTCGAAGTGTCATCAATCCGAAGAACACCAAGCCTCTCTCTGAAGTACTCGAACTTCACTCTGGCTAGTGGTTTTGTCAGCACATCTGCAATCTACTCATCCGTCACAATGTACAGGAGCTTCATAGTTCCTCTCTGCACCATATACCTGATATAGTGATATTTGATCTCTATATGTTTCGACCCGTCATGAAACACTGGGTTCTCGGACATCTTCACACAACTCTGGTTATCACAAAAGATACCAGTAGCATCCAATGGGAGATCAAATAACTTAGATAGTAGCTTCTGTAGCCGTACTGCCTCACAACTAGCTGAATAGGCTACAACATACTATGCCTCAGCTGTACTCAGTGCTACGCAGGACTGCTTCCTGCTAAACCAAGAGATAACACCTGATCCCATACTGAAGCAGCATCCAGATGTGCTCTTCCTATCTGCAGCACTGCCAGCCCAATCTGAATCAACATAACCCTATAGGTTAAACTTTGATTCGCTTCATAATTGAGCCCATAATCAACTGTACCCTTCAGGTACCTCAGAACATGCTTTACAGCAACTAGGTGAACACTCCTCAGATCCGTCAGGAACTAGCTCAATGTGTTCACCGCAAAGCAAATATTTGGTCTCGTGTTTGTGAGGCACATCAAGGACCTGATCATCTAATGATACATAGAGACATTAAACGGCTCAGATGAAGCATCACAACAAAGCTTCAAATTCGATGCCATAGGTGTGGCCATGGCCTTGCAATCCATCATCCCGAACCTCTTCAGGATCTTTACTGCATACTTCCCTTGTCCAAGGAAGATTCCACCTGCACTCTGCCACACCTCCATGCCAAAAACAAATAGTGCATCATCCCCAAGTTCTTCATCTCGAACTCGGCAGCAAGCTTCCGCTGCGTGTCGGCAATTAATCTATCTTCACCTGTAACAAACAGGTTATCCACATACAAAAGTAGTATCACTGGATTGCCTTCCTCAACCTTGTAGTAAAGGTTGGAATCTGCTTTACTCTTGGTAAAGCCCAAACTAGATAGAAAGCTATCTATCCTACCAATTTCTGCACACATATATGACTACACCATTCAAGAAGGTTGTCTTGAAATCCATCTGGTGTATCTTCTATTTCATCACTTTTATATTTCTCTATGTTGCCATCTACAACATGCTTGATCTGATAGTTCCATTTGGAAGTCACAACAAACTCCCTTCAGCTCTTGGGACCTCATCCCAAACATCGTTCTTCATGATCGACAGATCATGGCATTCTTCCTGTATTCTGGGAACTTCAATATCTTCAATAGATAATTTTGTTGCTTGAACAAATGTTGTAGTCCTTCTTTTGTAGGTGAAGGTATACGGTCTTTTATACAAAACAAGTTAAATTGCATGATTAGAAACATTTCATAATTTTCAGACAAATTCTTACACATAAAGAAATATGCCATACAGTCATGCAATTATCTTAGCCAATGCTTCAATACAACATTTATCCATGTTCCACAACTTTCTAGATGCCTTCCAGTCTCTACCAGAACATTGTTAAGAGTTTGCACTACTCCCAACATGTCAGCAAAGAGGTTTCATTCTAGATATGTAGCACTGGAATGTTGTATAGTGCCATAGGCCACTTACCCATCACATGCATATTAGTAGTATACTGTTCATTAATGCAATCATTCTAATATGCAAAATACATATCCTAAGTCTAGGAACATGAGCATATACATCATTGAACAATTTTATTTAAGCAAACAAATATGCAAGAAATCATAATTAAAAATAATTATCCTTGTTTGGTTGTTGGGTGGACTCCCTCTGAGTCTTTGCTTCCTTGTAGGAGCTGCTGAAGCAGCTTCTTCTACACCTTTCTATTGTGGAATGTAGAAAGATGGTCAACTCCCTCTGAATATCTGCATCCTTGCAGAAACTACTGAAGTGTGCTCCTTTGCTTTCTTGCAGGAACAACTGGAGTGTGCTCCCTCTTTATCTTTGCTTCCTGGATTACCTATCCTTGAACTTACATCCATCCTTAATCACTATGCATGCTTATTAGTATCATCATTGTGTTATCCTTGAGGTCTCATACATAATCACACATTTATTAGTATAATCTTAATACTATCAAAACACAATAATCTTAAACATGTATAGTCATGATCATTCACAGATAATAAACATTAGTATTCAAGGTTTCAGGGAAGTCTTCTTTTACTCATGCATATTCTTATTTGATCATAGGAATCTTCTGATTAGTTAAATCATCAATACATAAACCTGTGATTACTCAAACCTATACCTTCATGATTCTTCTGGTTAGTCATATCATCAATTATGGTAAGAAACATAATATGCATACAACCATGACTATTCAAACCTATGACTTCATTAATAATCATTATCAACAACACAACAGTATAAGAACCTAACACAAGGTAAGATTCTAGCTTGATATAGGAAAAACATACCTGGATTAGCATGCTAGCTAGTTATGTATAACATACCCGCATAATGTCTTCTGGTTCTCTTTAGTGACTTGTGCTAGTAACCTGCATGTCTCATAGGTTAACCATTGTAGGACCAAGTTATACATACTTCGAAAGTAGATCTTCTATGTGATCCATGACAATGGATGAATCTTTGTCTTCATGTCACCATGATCATATGTTCTTGAAGTAGAACATTATTTGTATTTCTTGGTGTACCTTTTATGTTAGCAAACAACATAAACCTCATACAACATCACAATGCATTACTACATGCATAAGTGTCAAAACCTTAATCAATGAATATCTTCTATTAAGGTGATACGACAAGTCTAGTAATTAATCAAGATTGTACTGTAATGATATGAAGACAAACCTATGACAAAATTAACCATGAAACATACATGTAAGCCATACCTGTCAAGATTGCTTGTAATCTTCTTATCGAAGGCCTTAGCCTCATCTCCATCTGAGACAGGAACTTCTTCACTTATGCAGGTGAACAATCCATCTTCTTCTAGGATTAACCCAATCCACTTGATTTGCAAGAAATGGACCTAGAGCTGGATTAGGGTTTGTCAAGGAAAATCCAAAAATTCAAACTTCCGAAAGGATAGAAATATGCGCCTTGATGAGCTGATCAAGTTGGTATATTCAGAATTTGAAAACTGCAAAGTTTCACCCCTCATAATTGCCTTTTAGATTTCTGGATTCACTCGGGAGGACCTTGAATTAGGGTTTGAGTTTCCTGGAGCTTCACCCAACCAAAATATTTGATTCAAAGCTCTAAGCTTCGATTTTTCTGAGGAGCTTCCAGCCGTGGTCACAGGATTTCCAAAATTCCATGTTTTGTAGAAGCCCTAATTTTCCATCTTTCCAATCAAAGTCCCGAACTGGGGTTTGATCAAGCCTGACCTTCTGCCCAACCAAAAAATTTGATCTTGGTCTCTAAATTTCGATTTTGATGAGTAGCATCCATCCATGGTCTCCGATTAGAGAAATTCCAACTTTCTCTGAAGCCTTAAATTCCAGAAGCCATAAATGAAGGTGCTAAAAAATAATTATGTTTTGATAGAAATATGTACCTGATCGTTTATGGTGTAACTCTGAACTTTTTGATCCATAGGATCTGAAAAATGTTCCTGCGATAGCCTGACCTATTATCTTTCCATCCCAATAGTTCTAATGTCAATTGGATTCTCTAAGAAAGAGTTATGCCAAGTTTTGCAACGTGACCTATTTATGGGATAATACAGGAGAGCGAACTTGTACGGCATGCCACATGTCATTGGTTCAATTTCTGCCTCTAAAAAACTTTCCTGTGATATTTTAGTCTATGCACTACCTGTCACTTTTTATGAAATTTCATTTGGAGCTTCCTAGCCCAAGTTACGACCTTTTTCGCAAGGTCACCTAATTTTGACTCAGATCTGGAAGAGGCAGAAACCCTATATTATACAGATCATAAACCACAAAGTACAATGAATTAGAGGTTGTATTGTGGACACAAGGTACATGGGGATCTAATCTTCGACTTGTAAAATTTTCAGATCCGAAAACTACGCCAAAATGGATTTATAGAGAAAGTGCTACGATGACTCGTTTTTGCTATATCAAGCCCTAGTATTGTAAGTGCAACAAGTGTCATACATGCCATATCATGCCTTCTTTCAGGATAGCTCTGATACCATGTTAAATTTTCATAATTTACTTCAATCTGATCTAGGATCTTAACTGAGAAAATAACATGTACAACAAATCTATAGCATATCAATCATGGACACAATAATGCAAGCACACAAGAGACACAGAGTTTACTCGGGGAAAACCATAAAGGTGAAAAACCCCAATAACTTCCTCAGAGATAGATAGAGCAATGATACAACCAGAATACAAGAGATAGTCTTCTCCTAGCAGTAGAGCCTCCTCCTCCACAATTGCGCCACTCTCCCAAGTGTGAGTGAGAGAATAGAATGTGTAAAATGAGAGACACACACTCTCTATTTATACACTAACTTGACTTGACCTTTGCTCAACTAGGTCAGCCTCAACTTAACCACTTAACATAATGTTGACTGGGACAACCCCCACTAGGGTGGTCTAATAACCCTTTAAACCACATGGCCGACCCCCAATAGGGTGGTCTAATAACCCATCAAGTATAATTTATGCCACTTACAGTATAAATGACGACTCTTCCGTATAGAGGAATAATAAAATCTCTATAGGAATACAATATACATATATGTGAAATACATTTCGAAGTTACATATACATCAACATGTTTTAATGATTCAGTGTAGTAAACTATTACCTTTATTGAATTTCAGCTTTTATTGAATGAATGTGTTGACTGAATGATTAATGAATGGCTTATTGAATGTTATCTTTTATTGAATGAATGTGTGTATCGATAGAAACAATGGTTTAGTGAATGTTACCATTTATTGAATGAATAATGGAAGAAAGTTCATGATAAAATATGGATGAATTTTCACATTTTTTTTTTTCGAGTGCATGCATTAGGTATGGGGAATTGAGAGTGATGGGAGGGGGGGGAGGGGCCATAAGAGCTTCCACCTTCACGTGGTTGGTCCTATTCCATAGAGAATATGAAATTATTCTCGAAACAGAGAGGAGCTCAATGAATGGCTACGATGCTGTCTTTCTACAACCCACACGCGTGTTGTTTAAATTTTGACAATTTCTTGGAGCTTGTTGTGATTTTTGGTTGCTCCTCATAACCAATTTCGAGTTTCCATAACTTCAAAGGTTGAGTAAATGATGCACTGGAATCAATATCCTTAACCTTCTCTTTAATTTCCTTGGAATCAATATCCAGCTTAACCTCAAATAAATATAAGTGAATAAAAGAAAATGCAAGAAAGAGATTAAACTTGCAAAATATAACACTTGTATTAATAAATTCAAAGAGAGAGAGTAATGTTCATGGGCCTCTTGGAGAGGATGAGCTCCTTTGAGAAAAGATTCAATACAATACCAATCCTTGACAAAACAATATACATCCTTCTAGCGCTATAAATAGTTTCTTAATAACTACCAAAACCCTAACTACATGCAATCTCAAAATTAATGACTACCAACCACCTACTGGTTATTTAATAAAAATGAGTCTTTTACATTAAGTAACTACCCATTAACTATCTAATGAGCCTTATTCAAAGAATATGATCTCATACATGAATATACAAACTCCTCAGTATACAAAATTAGAGAAGTTAGGTAAGAGTACCTTGACATAATGGAAGCACACTACCATCTCTTTGTGACGAATATGCCACAATGTTACATAACTTCCCAGTCCTTTTATTCTGCTACGTGGAAAGCTTGTAATCCATAAAGTAAGTTCCATAGACACTATCACTTGAGACTTAGAGTACAGTCTTTTGTGCCACCTTAATAGGCACCCACTAGGCTATAGGTCCACTTGAATAATGATTGACTCCGCTACTTAATACAATGACTCTAATACAATGTCTTTATTACAATGGCTCTATTCCCTTAGGCTACTCCGTTGCTAATACAATGGGAAGAGAATAATGGGGTTCTCAGTTATATATATATGTAATTACTCTACATATTTCCACAATAGAGATAGAATATATTGATTTCCTGTAGTATGAAAAATTTTATTTGAAAAATACTATTTTTTTTTAAATGTATTGGGTCGTCGCTGAACCGACGACCTAATCACGACGACCGTAGGGTAATATCCGATGGTTTTGCAATATGTCCGACAGCTCAGAACATTGGATCTGTTTTTTTTTCTATGTTATCCACGTCACTTAACTGACGACCTCTCTGATGATTGCAGGGTGATATCCTACGCTTGTGCTATACTTCTGACGGCTCGGAACGTCGGAATTGAATTTTTTTTTATGCCAAACACTTCACTTCACCGACAACTAAACTGACGTATAATCTATGGAGAAAGGATGGTATCCAAAAAATATTGGAAGTTAACGATGTCGCTTATCCGACCACCTCTGAAGCTGGAGGAAGTCGGTTAACTGACGAGGTATGGTAGTCGAATATCCGATGTCTTGAACTATGTCGTATTTTAGCCAATATCCCACTGACGATAAAAAAAGACTGGAATTGTCGGATAGTCGACCATAGGTTTTAGGAAATTCGACTTTTTCACCGTCGGATTTTGGGTAAAAAACACTTAGTGATTTATACTTGACTTGACTTGCCTAATAGCCTTTACTAGGTCGGCCTTAACTTAACCACATAACATAATGCTGACTGGGCCGACCCCCAATAAGGTGGTCTAATAACCCTTTGACCCACGTGGACGACCCCCAATAGGGTGATCTAATAACCCTTTGACCCACATGACTTATACAGGGTCGACCCCAACAAGGTGGTCTAATAACCCATCAAGTATAAGTTACAACACTTACAATATAAATGAAAACACTTCTGTATAGAGGAATAATAATATCTCTATAGGAATACAATATACATATATGTGAAATACATTCTGAAGTTACATATACATCAACACTCCCTCTTAACTAGGAAGGTATTTCTCGACACAGGTCTTCTAGCACAAGTCTTCTTCTCTAGATCATCATCAGCAAATCATCGTCCTCATAATTGCTGCTGCTATCTTAGTCAATCTCCGATCTACTCATCATAGGAAGTTCTACAGAGACAGTCCTTTTTCATACTGGATGTAGGCCCACCACCTGCAGGTCTTCATCATCATTGGCCATACTGTGGAATCCTCAGGACTTATTACGTGAGTCAACAAAACCTCGAAAGAGCATCTCAGGATTGATTATGAGCACATAGCTCAACTTATCGGATCTCCCAAGACCTTTTACATGCTACTACAGAACTTGTCCAAGGCCACAGAGTATCATCCTGATACTCATGATCATTGTTCACAAAGCACAACCCAGATGCACATCACACAGCACTTACATCTACGCCATGCGAGAATGGCACAACACTTATATTGCAGCCATGGGAGAACACATCTACAACCATGCTCAAATGGCCCAGCACTTATATCGCAGCCATGGGAGAACACAACTACAACCATGCTCGAATGGCCCTAGCACTTATATCACAGCCATGGGAGAACACATCTACAACCATGCTCAAATGGCCCCAGCACTTATATCACATCCATGGGAGAACACATCTACAACCATGCTCAAATGGCCCCAACACTTATATCGCAGCCATGGGAGAACACATCTACAACCTTGCTCGATTGGCCCTGGAAATTACATCATGACCATGGGAGAACACATCTGCCACCATGTCAGAAAAGCCCAGCAATTACATCGCGACCATGGGAGAACACATCTACAACCATGTTCGAAGAGCTCATGTGCACCTGTGTCTTTGAAACTCAGCACACATAATCCAACTGATTATGTAATGTATCCACCTGATACATATGATCATCCTGATCATCATCATAGCATCATCCTATAGCATATCATCTAGATTATCATCGTGATACTCATTACTACATCGTCCTGATGCATATCTGGAGCAACATCCTGAAGCTCATCATCCATGATCATCCTAATCATACAATGCATCCACCTGATGCATACATAATATCTACCTAATACATATCATCATACATTATCTACCTGATCATACAGTGTATCCACCTGATATATATACAAATACATGATCCACCTGATCATACCTGATACATATCAACATACATGATCTACCTGATCATACAATGTATCCACCTGATACATCTACAGATACATACCCATGATCCAACTGATCATATCCAGCATCCAACATGATGTTAAATTTTGAGCATTAATTCACAATACTCTGGGATCTTTACTGAGAGAATAACATATACAGTATATCAATGCATGACAATCACAATTAGCATGACAAGCATCACAAGAATCAAAAGCATAAGAGACAAGAGACACAAAGTTTTCGTGGGGAAAACCCTAAGCTGAAAAACCCCACAACTTCCTCAGAGATAGAGAGAGCAATGGCTCAACCAAAGTACAACCAAAATACACTTGAGATAGTCTCCTAGAGCAGATGATCCTCCTCCTCACTAGTGTGCCACTTTCTGAGTGAGAGAGATGTACTTTTCCGAATGATCTAAATAGAGATCACCTGATCTCTATTTATACTAACCTGTTTGCCCAGTGACCTTATGGGGCCGACTTGTCTATCTAGACACATCCACAATATAATATATATATTTCAGGGCCGACCCCACACATGGTGGTCTAATAACCCATCGACAAGTACACACACTTGCGACACTTGTCAATCCACATGACGACACTTCCTTATAGAGGAATAACACATCTCTAATAAGGCTACATTAAATATATATAAAAGATATAGATGAAATACATTCTGAAGCTACATATACATCAACACTCCCTCTTAACTAGGAAGGTATTTCTCGACACAGATCTGCTAGAAAAGTCTTCTTCTTGGGATCATCATCATCGATGCATCGTCATCATCATCGTCACTGCTGCTGCTATCTCAACCAATCTCTGACTCTACTCATCATAGGAAGTTCTACAAAGCCAGTCCTTTTTCATACTGGATGTAGGCCCACCACCTGCAGGTCTTCATCATCACTAGCCATACTGTGGAATCCTCAGGACTTATTACGTGCATCACAAAACCTGGTTGCAGCATCCCAGGCTATTACGAGCACACAGCTCGACCTGTTGGATCTCCCAGGAGCAAATTACATGTGACCCATCACAAAACCTGGCTGAAGCATCCCAGGCTGTTACGAGCACACAGCTCTACCTGTCGGATCTCCCAGGAGCACATTACATGCGATCTCACCACAAAACCTGGCTGAAGCATCCGAAGTTGTTATGAGCACACAGCTCTACCTTTCGGATCTCCCAGGATCACATTACATGTGGTCCACCACAAAACCTGGATGAAGCATCTGAGGCCTTTTTCATCCTGTCCATATCTCCTAGGAGCAAATTACATGTGGGCATGGAAAAACCTGGCTGAACCATCTGAGGCCTTTTTCATCCTGTCCAGATCTCCCAGGAGCGAATTACATGCCATAGGACAAAACCTCACAAGAGAATCTCAGGATGTTACGGGTACACAACTCCGACCTGAAGATTTCCCAGGGCACAAATTACATGTCCTCCCAGAGCAATGTCTCGAAAAAGCATCCCAGGCTGTTATGGGTATGCAACTCTGACCTATAGGATCTCCCAAATATGCTCATCTGCACAACCTGATCCACAGCCACAAAGTATCATCTGATACTCACCATACGTCATCCTGATGTACACATGATCATCATGATCATCATTACTGCAACATCCTGCTGCATGCCATCTAGAGAAGCTCGTCATCCACGATCACCCTAATCATACAATGCGTCCATCTGATGCACACCAAGTATCTACCTGATACATATCATCATACATAGTGTATCCACCTGATACATAGATACATGATCCACACAATGTATCCATCAACATACATGATCTACCTGATCATACCTGATACATATCAATATACATGATCTACCTGATCATACAATGTATCCACTTGATACATATACAGATACATGATCCAAGCATCCAACATGATGCATATACAAAATGCATACAAATGATCCAACCAATCATATCCAACATCCAAAATGATGCGTACATACATATACATATAAATGATCCAACTGATCATACAAAGTAGAAACTAGAACATCATCCTGATGCTCATCATCCAGTGCTTACATCCACAGCCATGTGAAGGATCCTCCTTCCAACATGCTTGGAATGGCTTCAGCAAATGTGTCCATCACTTCTTCCTTGAAGTGTCCTCGATCTGAAGAACACCAAGCCTCTCTCTGAAGTACTCGAACTTCACCCTGGCTAATGGCTTTGTCAGCACATCTGCAATCTGCTCATCCGTCACAACATACAGGAGCTTCACAGCTCCTCTTTGCACCATATCCCTGATATAGTGATATTTGATCTCTATGTGTTTCGACCTGTCATGAAACACTGGGTTCTCAGATAGCTTCACACAACTCTGGTTATCGCAGAAGATACCAGTAGCATCCAATGGGAGATCAAATAACTCAGACAGTAGCTTCCATAGCCATACTGCCTCACAACTAGCTGAACAGGCTACAACATACTCTTCCTCAGCTGTACTCAATGCTACACAAGACTAATTCCTACTAAACCAAGAGATCACACCTGATCCCATACTGAAGCAACATCCAGATGTGCTCTTCCTATCTACAGCACTTCCAGCCCAATCTGAATCAACATAACCCTGCAGGTTAAACTTTTGATTCACTTCGTACTCGAGCCCAAAATCCACTGTACCCTTCAGGTACCTCAGAACATGGTTTTCAGCAACCAGGTGAACACTCCTCGGATCCGTCAGGAACTGGCTCAATGTGTTCACAGCAAAGCAAATATCCGGTCTCGTGTTCATCAGGTACATCAAGGACCCAATCATCTGACGATACATAGAGACATCAACCAGTTCAGATGAAGCATCACACAGAAGCTTCAAATTCGATGCCATAGGTGTGGTCATGGCCTTGCAATCCATCATCCCAAATCTCTTCAGGATATCTACTATGTACTTCCCTTGACCAAGGAAGATCCCACCTGCACTCTGCCACACCTCCATACCTAGGAAATAATGCATCATTCCCAAATCTTTCATATCGAATTCAGCAACGAGCTTCCTCTTTGTATCACACCAAGTTCTGGGAGCTTGCTACAAGCCATACAAGGATTTCTTCAATCTACACACATGTGACTCCCTATCAGGTCTTTAGACTGCATCCCAAACATCTTCTTCATGATCGACGGATCATGGCATTCCATTTCTTCATCCCAGATCCTCGGAACTTCAATATCTTCAATAGATATCTTTGTTGCTGGAACAAATGTTGTAGTCCTTCTTTTGTAGGTGAAGATATACGGTCTTTCCTACAAAACAAGTTAAATTGCATGATTAGAAACTGTAGTGCTCTGGTTTTTACAGCAGAGCACTGTGTAAAATTTCAGGTTTAATTTTCTACGTTTTAACTTTACCAGTTTATGGAAGTAAATTTCTAAGAATTACTATGTGCCTAAATAATATTTAGTGTACTGTCGTGTTTTCTTTTATCACCTTACATTCGTAATTTAAAATAGACTAACATACCAATATTTTCTTTCCAACAATCTAGCATAAGAATATGTTTCACAACTCAGTAAATCAGTAAATAGCAGTAAATCAGTAAATAGCAGTAAATCAGTAAATAGCAGTAAATCAGTAAATAGCAAGTGATGCATGTTTATAGTAAGTTTAAGCATAATAGTGAATAACGGAAATTACCTGATGCTGATGCTAACCGTAAGTTGTAGCAGGTTTTATAACCCCTTAGACAGCCAAACTGAAGTGTCCACCCTACCGACCAGCTATAATCTTGCTGGCCCTTGGAAATCAAAGGATTTCCAAGCCCCCGAGCCCACAATCTGATAATCCCGAGAGCAGTCTTTCCTTCTGTTCTCAAAATCTTTCTGTTCGCCCAACTTTCTGTTCTCCCAACTTTTGTTCTCCAAACTTCTTTTCTTCCCCAATCAAAAAAACCTCCCCACCTTCAACCTTCTCCCCCTCTATATACATGTCCATCCTCGAGAAGACCTTGGGCTTACTCCACCGCCCCAAACTCCCCCTCTCGAGCCCCTCAAACCTTTACTCCTTTCCCTAGTTCATTCATCCACGTCTCATTATGAAAATGTATAATTAATTACTCTTATGGAAAATTCATTTGGTTTTGGATTGACGGTCGTAATTATTTATTACGGTGGGAATTATCACCCCAAGGTTATCCATTCGGGACAAGTTTCATTAAATACAAGTCTATCCGCCGTCCTTGATATTTTAATGTTATTAATGTAATTAATAAAATATTATATAATTAGTTGCCCCCTTGTCAACTTGGACATGATGTGTCTTAATGATCCACCTTATCCGTCGAGACTACTTAGCTTGAGGTTTAAATTCCAAGATTAACATTGAATAATTAAATATCCATTTTCCATCACATCACGTTTATCCCAAAAATGATTATCTTATTATGGCTAACTTTTGAAATGGAATTAATCACACAATTTTAATTTATAAATCAACATTTTAAATCTTGCTTATATTGCATTTGTTACGATAGGGATATAAATGTTGCTGGAATATCATTTATTAATTAATAATAATAATTAAATCACCCTTTGACAATAATAAAAGGTGAATCAATCATAGTATTCTTAATTATTTGTTTATCACATGGGTACCCTATCATCAACATAGCATCCTTGTTATTATAAACAAAGCACTTGTGAGGGCTTAAACAATTTTACTAATTAATTAGACACTATCATTACCCTATTCACAACAGTTCTTCTATGACAATGTTAACTGACGATACTTGTCTTAGTTTATTATTACAATGTTTTCATATAATTACTAATTCACTTATTTACACATTTACAACCTAACCATTCATTACCTAAGTTGATTGATGTATCCTTAACTGAGTTATCTATGACATTTATACTACTATTCAAGCATGACAAGTATGTTATACACCAGTAATATTGTACACGTACAAGGTGTGCATGCATGGCCAGTGTATGCACATGTCGGACATGTACTATAAACAAACCCCATTCCGCCTATGCATACTTGCTAACTAACAATAGTATCTACCCCCATGCAGAAGAGCAAGCATAATCTATAGTATAATTACTTTAACATCCTCGGTTATTTAACAGTTAACCCTTTACGATTTAACATCACTGTCTTTATGTTTACATTCGTTTAATCAATCAAGTACAGGAAGGGTGCCTACTTCCACTAACTCGGAATCAAGGAATACTAAACCCCCAACAGTGCTAACTAACACATCCTCCCTTCATAACCTACGTCCAGCATCCTCCCTATCCTTCCTCTGCTAGTACAACAGTGGATGTCGGACTCACCGATCTGACCACATAGAACTTGAGAGCGATAGTGTCGGCTGAACAACGGACCTATCCTCCCCTAGCAGGCATCCGACAATCGTCATCACAACAACATGGGGAGCGTGTCTCAGCACGGCCCTCCCACGACCTCGGGTCTCATGGAAACATAGGGTGGGAAACACATCCATCCCTCTCAACATACTGGGCCTACGCCCTTATCAACTCATACTTGCTGCTATCGGGATTATCAGTTTGTGTTATCGTATCCTCATTTTGGCTGCTAAGGTTTGCTGTATGAACATGTTTTTCCTTTCCAATGTATATCAGATCAAGTAACTGGCTATCCCATAGCCCTTGTGTCCTGTAGGTTAGTGTTTTGCAAAATACAATTTATAGAAAGCATTTTCCATTGATCGCCAATTGATCCATTTTATCATTTCATTTCATGTAACCTTTTAGCTCATCATAGATACATATAACATTTCAATAATTCATATAAGAAGATGGTATCCACGTACCGAATCATATATTTCACATTTCATTAAGGAAAACATATAAACATATACTGCAATCGTAAAATAAGGAAATCATATGATAATCATGACATCATAACTGCATAACATAGTAACATCATAATCATGGCGAAATCATAAGACAGAGTAACATCATATAATGAGGTCCAATATAGTTTACTCAGTCGAGCTGAGTTCGACAAAATATATAAGAAATAAAGTATGGTGTGTCTAACTAATAAATATGCCGAATCAAAATATGGGCATTACAGAAACATCTCATAATTTTCAGAACAAATCCTTTACACATAAAGAAATATTTCATGCAGTCATGCAGTTATCTTAGCCAATGCTTCAATACAACATTTATCCATGTTCCACAACTTTCTAGATGCCTTCCAGTCTCTACCAGAACATTGTTAAGAGTTTGCACTACTCCCAACATGTCAGCAAAGAGGTTTCATTCTAGACAAGTAGCATTGGAATGTTGTATAGTGCCATAGGCCACTTACCCATCACATGCACATTAGTAGTATATTGTTCATTAATGCAATCATTCTAATATGCACAATACATATCCGATGTCTAGAAACATAAGCATATACATCATTGAATAATTTTATTTAAACAAACAAATATGTAAAATACTTATCTTTGTTTGTTGGGTGGACTCCCTCTGAGTCTTTGCTTCCTGGCAGGAGCTGCTGAAGTAGCTTCTTCTACACCTTTCTATTGTGGAATGTAGGAAGATGGTCAACTCCCTCTGAAAATATGCATCCTTGCAGGAGCTACTGGAATGTGCTCCCTCTTGATCTTTGCTTCCTGGATTACCTGTCCTTGAACTTATATTCATCCTTGCTGACATCAATCTTCTTGAACCCTGGAAAGTATATTCTGTAAGCCTTTGAGCTTTCATCGTAACCCACAAAGATACCCTTCTTTCCTGAAGGATCTAGTTTGGTCCTCTTTTCCTTTGGGACATGAGTGTATACTGGATAGCCAAATATTCTGAGATGGCTGACCTCAGGTTTCTTACCAAAAAAGACTTCTTCTGGTGTCGTGTTGTCCAATATCTTGTGGGGTGTTCTGTTTTGCACATATACAACTGTTCTAGCTGCTTCTGCCCATAGATGCATAGGTAGATCCTGGTCATGCAGCATTGCCCTTACTTCTTCCATGATTGTTCTGTTCTTCCTTTCTGCAACTCCATTCTGTTGTGGATTGTAAGGAGTAGTCAACTCCCTCTTAATCCTTGAATCACTGCAAAGCTTCTTGAAGTCACCTGAGGTGAATTCTCCACCATTGTCGGATCTAAATGTTTTGATCTTCTTGTTAGTTTGATTCTCCATCAAGGTTTTAAATTTCTTAAACTTATCAAACGCCTCATCTTTGTTCTTCAAGAAGTATACCCAAGTCTTCCTGGAGAAGTCATCAATAAATGAGACATAGTAAACATACCTACTTAGAGAACTGGATGACATACGACCACATACATCTGAGTGGATGATTTCTAGGATATCCTTTGCCTTTCTTTCACTTCTTTGGAAAGCCTTCTTAATGTTCTTACTTTTTGCACATCCTTTGCAAACACCTTCATGTTTGGTATTGATTTCAGGAAGACCCTCTACAGCCTTGCTTGCAATTGGAAGTTCCATATAGTGCATATGAGCAAGTCTTCTATGCCAAAGTTCACTTGGCTCCATGGATTCATGCAGCATGGCATGTTCAGGTTGCCCCTTCAATTTATACAAACCTCCCTCTTGCTCTCCAATCACTACTGCATCATCTATGGTCTTTCCCTTTGGCCACATTAGGACTTGGCCATCCACAAATGAAACCCTCATACCTTTTGCATCCAATGCAAGTTCTTATTGAGCCCAGGTACATAAAGGACTTCTTTCATCTTCAAATATTTTCCAGAATCTAGGTTGTAGGAGCCTTCACCACTTCCTTTGATTGGGTATTGATAATCATCCCCAAGTTTCACCTTATAGGGTGATTCATGTTCAGATAGGTTCACAAAAGATTCCTTAAACCCAGTCATGTGTTTGGAAGCCCCACTGTCAATTAACCAATCATTACAACCATGGGAGATAGTATCTGTGAGAGCCGAGATCAGAACATACTCTTCTTCACTTGATGAGTCATCATTACTATCATCACTTTCTTCCCTAGCCTTCTTCTTGGGTGGTTCATCATCCTCGGCAGCATGAGCATGAAACCTTCTTTTGCTTCCCTTCTTCTTCTTGTTGAAGTTGTTGTTGTCCTTCTTGTTCTTGGGACAATTTATGGCAATATGTCCTTTCTCATTACAGGTGAAGCATATTCTTCTTTCTTTGAAGTGATGTGAATATTTCTTGGAGTGAGATGGATCTCTCTTGGACTTCCCTTTCTTGGTGTGAGTTGTGAGAGCTTGATCTTCATTCCCCATATTTTCTTCTCGTGCCACAAGCCTTGCTTCTTCTTGTGAGCATTCTTCACGTAGTCTACTGAAGGAAATCAACTTCTTTCTTGCACAGATTCCTTGAATGAAGGAGTCCAATGACTTACGTAAGCCATTCAGAGTGGTTGTGACAGCTTCACCATTCTCCACCATTTAATCCACTACTTCTAGCTGTTCTTTGATCTGGGAGACCGTTGAAAAATAAGATTGAATGGTTTCTCCATTCTGAAACTTTACTCCTTTCAATTGGTTCCGCAGGGTCATCTTCTGATTTATGTTCTTCCCTTCAAATAGCTTGGTCAAAGAGTCAAACATTTCTTTGGGTGTCTTTAGAGAAGACACATGGGGTATGAGATGGTCTTTGATAGAATCAGCAATGATTCTCTTTGCCTTGACCAATTTATTCTCATGCAATACTTTAGCCTCTTCATCCTCTGGGATAGGGATTTCTTCTTTTATATATGAGTCCAACTCATTCTCTTCCACGATTAACCCAATCCTATACTTCCAAGCTCGAAATTTATCATCCCCTTCAAGCTTATCCTCAATCTTGGTGTGGTGAGACATTTTAAAGAGTACTTCAAATGGAAATAGAAAAGATGTAAGTATTACCACTTGAAATGCTAAAAACTGGATGTGGTTCTGGATTAGGGTTTGTTGGAAAAACCCTAAAAATTCAAAATGTG
Organism: Larix kaempferi; assembly: GCA_027924585.1. NCBI lineage: Eukaryota > Viridiplantae > Streptophyta > Pinopsida > Pinales > Pinaceae > Larix > Larix kaempferi. The sequence goes on along the minus strand of BSBM01000940.1, from coordinate 5,881,221 downwards.
AATTTCAAATTTCTGAAAGCATAGAAAGATGCACCTTCATGAGCTGATCAGCCTGGTGTATTCAGAATTTGAGATCAACAAATCTTTACCCTTCATATTTTCCTTTTTGTCCTCCCGGGTTCACTCGAGAGAGCCCTGAATTAGGGTTTGAGTTTCCCGGAGATCTACCCAGCCAAAAATCTCGATCAAAAGCTCTAAACTTCAATTTTTGCAAGGAGCTTCTAGCTATGTCTTCAGATTTCAGAAATTCCTATTTTTGTTGAAACCCTAGTTTTTAGGGCCAAATCTGAAAATGATCAGAATTGAATTCTGATTGGACAAATAGATGCGCCTTGATGAGTAGAGTCAATCTACTATACTGCTTTTCCAAAATCTATGGAGAGAAACCCAATAAACAAGAAACTCAATTTTTCGTCACTGCAAAATGTCTTCTTCTCAGGTTAGCTCTGATACCATGTTAAATTTTGAGCATTAATTCACAATACTCTAGGATCTTTATTGAGAGAATAACATATATATTATATCAATGCATGACAATCACAATAAGCATGACAAGCATCACAAGAATCAAAAGCATAAGAGACAAGAGACACTGAGTTTCTGTGGGGAAAACCCTAAGGTGAAAAACCCCACAACTTCCTCAAAGATAGAGAGAGCAATGGCTCAACCAAAGTACAACCAAAATACACTTGAGATAGTCTCCTAGAGAAGATGATCCTCCTCCTCACTAGTGCACCACTTTCTGAGTGAGAGAGATGTACTTTTCTGAATGATCTAAATAGAGATCACCTGATCTCTATTTATACTAACCTGTCTGCCCAGTGACCTTATGGGGCCGACTTGTCTATATATATACATCCACAATATAATATATATTTTAGGGCCAACCCCACACATGGTGGTCTAATAACCCATCGGCAAGTACACACACTTGCGACACTTGTCAATCCACATGACGACACTTCCTTATAGAGGAATAACACATCTCTAATAAGGGTACAATAAATATATATAAAATATATAGATAAAATACATTTCGAAGTTACATATACATCAACACATGATGCATACATACATATATATAAATGATCCAACTAATCATATCCAGCATCGAACATGATGCGTACATACATATACATATAAAAGTTCCAACTGATCATCTCCAACATCCACCTGATGCATATACAGAGTAGTAGCTGGAGCATCGTCATGATGCTCATCATCCGACGCTTACATCAACAGCCATGCGAAGGATCCTCCTCTCACCATGCTTGTAATGGCTCTTGCCAATGTGTCCATCACTTCTTCCTCTAAGTGTCATCAATCTGAAGAACACCAAGCCTCTCTTTGAAGTACTCAAACTTCACTCTGGCTAGTGGCTTTGTCAGCACATCTGCAACCTGCTCATCTGTCGCAACATACAAGAGCTTCACTGCTTCTCTCTCCACCATATCCATGATATAGTGATATTTGATCTCAATGTGTTTCGACCTGTCGTGGAACACCGGATTCTCAGACAGCTTCACACAATTCTGGTTGTCACAAAAGATACCAGTAGCCTCCAACGGGAGATCAAATAACTCAGACAGTAGCTTCCAAAGTCATACTACCTCACAACTAGCTAAACAAGCTACAACATACTCTGCTTCAGCTGTACTCAGTGCTACGCAGGATTGCTTCCTGCTAAACCAAGAGACCACACCTGATCCCATGCTGAAGCAGCACCCAAAAGTGCTCTTCCTATCTGCAACACTGGCTGCCCAATCTGAATCAAAATAACCCTGCAGGTTAAACTTTTGATTCTCATCATACTTGAGCCCATAATCAACTGTACCCTTTAGGTACCTTAGAATATGCTTTATAGGAACTAGGTGAACACTCCTCCGATCCGTCAGGAACTAGCTCAATGTGTTCACCACAAAGCAAATATCTGGTCTTGTGTTCGTCAGGTACATCAAGGACCCAATCATCTAACAAAACATAGTGACATCAATTAGATTAGATGAAGAATCCCACATAAGCTTCAGGTTCGATGCCATAGGTGTGGCTATGGCCTTGCAGTCCGTCATCCTGAACCTCCTGAGGATCTTTACTGCATACTTCCCTTGTCCAAGGAAGATTCCATCTGCACTCTACCACACCTCATGCCTAGAAAGTAGTGCATCATCTCCAAGTTCTTCATCTTGAACTCGGTATCAAGCTTCCGCTGCGTGTTGAAAATCAATCTATCCTCACTTGTAACAAATAGGTCATCCACATACAAAAGTAGTATCATTGGATTTCCTTCCTCAACCTTGTATTAAAGGTTGGAATCCGCTTTACTCTTGGTAAATCCCAAACTAGATAGAAAGCCATCTATCCTGCCATACCAGGTCCTGGTTTTCTGTTTCAAACCATACAGGGCTTTCTTCAGTTTGCACACATGTGACTCTCAGTCATGTGTCTCAAACCCGAGTGGTTGCTCCACATACACTTCCTCTTCGACTAAACCATTCAAGAATTCTCTCTTAACATCCATCTGGTGTATCTTCCATTTCATCACTATAGCCAAAGCAAGTACTAATCTGATGGAAGTGGATCTGGCTACAGGAGGAAAAGTCTCTATGTTTCCACCTACAACATGCTTGATCTTATAGATCCATTTGAAAGTCACAACAGACTTCCCTTCAGGTCTTGGGACCGCGTCCCAAATATCATTCTTCATGATCGAATGGTACTCCTCGATCATGGCATTCTTCCCGAATCCTGGGAACTTCAACATCTTCAATATATTCAATATCTTCAATAGATAACTTTGTTGCCGAACAAATGTTGTAGTCCTTCTTTTGTAGGTGATGGTATACGATCTTTCCTACAAAACAAGTTAAGTTGCATGATTAGAAACATCTCATAGTTTTCAGAACAAATTCTTACACATAAAGAAATATGTCATATAGTCATGCAATTATTTTAGCCAATGCTTCAATACAACATTTATCCATATCCTGTAACTTTCTAGATGCCTTCCAATCTCTACCAGAACATTGTTAAGAGTGTGGACAACTCCCAATATGTCAACAAAGAGGTTTCATTCTAGATAAGTAGCAATGGAATGTTGTACAATGCCATAGGCCACTTACCCATCATATGCAAATTAGTAGTATATTGTTCATTAATGCAATTATTCTGATATGCATAATACACACCCTAAGTTTAGGAACATAAGCATATACATCATTGAACAATATTATTTAAACAAACAAATATGCAAGAAATGACAGTCAAAATACTTATCTTTGTTTGGTTGTAGGGTTGACTCCCTCTCAGTCTTTGCTTCCTCTCTGTAACTCCATTGTGATATGGATTTTGAGAAGTGGTCAACTCCCTCTGAATATCTGCATCCTTGCAGAAACTACTGAAGTGTGCTCCCTCTTGATTTTTGCTTCCTGGATTACCTTTCCTTGAACTTATATCCATCCTTAATCACTATGCATGCTTATTAGTATCATCATTGTGTTATCCTCGAGGTCTCACACATAATCACACATTCATTAGTATATTCTCAATACTATCAAAACACAATAATCTTAAGCATGTATAGTCATGATCATTTCAAATGGAAATAATGAGCATTGGTGTTCAAGGACTCTTATGGTATAGTCATATCAGAAATTAAGGTAAGAAACATATAATGCCTAAACCCATGATTACTCAAACCTATACTTTTATGACTCTTCTGGTTAATCATATCACCAATTAAGGTAAGAAACATAATATGCATACACCCATGATTATTCAAACCTATGAATAATCATTATCAATCATGCCATGTATACATATATAAGAGATCCTATCACAAGGTAGGATTCTAACTTGATATAGGAAAAACATACATGGATTAGTATGTTAGCTAGTTATGTCTAACATACCCACATGATGTCTTCTTGTTCTCTTCAATGACTTGTGCTAGTAACCTGCATATCTCATAAGTTAACCATTATAGAACCAAGTTATGCATACTTCGTAAATAGATCTTCTAAGTGATCCATGACAATGGATGAATCTTTGTCTTCATGTTACCATGATCATATGTTCTTGAACTAGAACATGATTTGTTTTTCTTGGTGTACCTTTCATGTTAGCGGACAACATAAACCTCATACAACACCATAATGCATTAGTACAATCATAAGTGTCAACACCCTAATCAATGAATATCTTCTATCATGCATTCATAATTTTATTAAGGTGATATGACAAGTCTAAATTTAATCAAGATTGTACTAACTGTAATAATATGAAGACAAACATACCATAAACTTAATCATGAACAAATCTCGAAACATACCTGGATAAGTCATACCTGTAGAGATTGCTTGTAATCTTCTTATGAAAGGCCTTAGCCTCATCTCCCTCTAAAACAGGAACTTCTTCACTTATTTAGGTGACCAATCCATTCTCTTCTAGGATTAACCCAATCCACTTGATTTGCAGGAACTGGATCTCGAGCTGGATTAGGGTTTGTTAGAGAAACCCTAAAAATTCAAACTTTGAATTTCAAACTTTTGAAAGGATAGAAAGATGCGCCTTTCTAAGCTGGTCAAGCTGGTATACTCAGAATTTGAAAACTACAAAGTTTCACCCCTGAAATTGCCTTTGAAACTTTTGGATTCATTGGATATGACCCCGAACTAGGGTTTGATAAAGCCCACCCTTCTTCCCAATCAGAAGGTTCGATCCAAATCTCTAAGCTTCTATTTTTTTGAGGAGCTTCCAGCCGTGGTCACAGATTTAAAAAATTCCCATTTTTTTTGCAAAAGCCCTCATTTTCCACATTTCTGATCAAAGTCTCGAACTAGGGTCTGATCAAGCCCGGCCTTCTTCCCAACCAAAAATTCTGATATTGGTCTCTAAATTTTGATTTTGATGAGTAGCATTCATCCATGGTCTCTGATTACAAAAATTCCATCTTTCTCCAAAACCCTAAATTCCTGAAGCCATGAATGAAGGTGCTAAAAAATAATTATGTTTTGACAAAAATATGTACCTGATTGTTTCTAGTGTAACTCCAAACTTTCCAATCCACAGGGTTTGAAAATTATCTCTGTGGTATCCCAACCTGTCATCTTTCCAACCCCACAGGTATGACCTCAATTGGATTCTCTGAGAGAGAGTTATGCCAAGTGTCGTAACGTGACCTGTTTATTGGATAAAAACAGAGAGCGAATTTGTATGGCGTGCCACGTGTCAATGGCTTAGTTTCAGCCTCTGAAAAAGTTACCTGAGAAATTACAGTCCGTGTACTACCTGTCACTTTTCACTAAATTTCATTTAAATCTTCCTAACCCATTTTATGACCTTTTTTCCTAGGTCACTTGTTTATGACTCAGATCTGGAAGGGGCAGAAACCCTATATTGTACAGATGATAAAACACAAAGTACAACGAATTAGAAGTTTTCCTTTCGACACAAGGTACACGGGGATCTTATCTTCGACCAGTAAAAGTTTCAAATTTGAAAACATCTCCAAAATGTATTTATAGAAAAAGGGATACGATGACTAGTTTTTACTATATCAAGCCCTAGCATCGTAAGTGCAACAAGTGTCATACATGCCATACCATGCCTTCTTTCAGGCTAACTCTGATACCATTTTAGTTTTTCAGAATTTACTTCAATATGATCTAGGATCTTAACTGAGAGAACAACATGTACAACATATCTATAGCATATCAATCATGGACACAATAATGCAAGCACACAAGAGACACTGAGTTTACTTGGGGAAAACCATAAAGGTGAAAAACCCCAATAACTTCCTTAGAGATAGATAGAGCAATGATACAACCCAAGCATAAGAGATAGACATCTCCTAGCATCAGCTTCTCCTCCTCCACAAGTGCGCTACTCTCCAAAGAGTGTGTGTGAGAATAGAATGATCAAATAGAGTGCCTCCCGCACTCTATTTATACTGGACTTGACTTGCCTAATAACCTTTACTAGGTCAGCCTTAACTTAACAACATAACATAATGCTGACTGGGATGACCGCCAATAGGGTGGTCTAATAACCCTTTAACCCACATGACTTATACAGGGCCGGCCCCAACAAGGTGGTCTAATAACCCATCAAGTATAAGTTACAACACTTACAATATAAATGACGACACTTCTGTATAGAGGAATAATAACATCTCTATAGGAATACAATATACATATATGTGAAATACATTTTGAAGATACATATACATCAACAGCTCCCTCTAGATAAATGGTGGTACAATACATATTACCACACTGCCTCTAAAATGACTCCATATGAAGTAGTCTATTGTCACACACCGCTAGTTCTTCTTCCATAAATCCCGAGTAGTTCACCAATTCCGGAAGTTGACATGGTCCTTTGAAACCGCGATCATATTCTTTGTATTTTGTGGTACAATCTTCACATGGGAAGAAATCGCATGAAGCAAAAAGCCGACCAACACTGTTCTAAGCGCACTCTTCAAGCAGGTGATATGGTTTTTCTTCATCTCTAGCCTTACAAGCAATCCTCCTTGAAACTCAAAGGGAACCATAAGCTCGCTCCAAATTTCTATGGGCCATATAAGATTCTTCAAAAGATTGGGTTTGTTGCTTTTAAATTGAAACTTCCTTCTTCTTCCCACATTCATCCAGTATTTCATGTCTCTTGTCTGAAGAAAGTTCTTCGCACCAACATTAGAGGCCAAACTATTTTACCAGAACTGGATAATGAAGGATCCATCCTTTTGGAGCTAGAGGCCGTCCTCAATCAATGCACTCGTCAGCTTTTCTCTTGCTCTATCACAAAGGTCTTAATTCAGTGGCATGAAATGCAACCAGAGGATGCTACATGGGGACTACTCCTTCAGATTTACAACAATTTCCACATCTAAATCTTTGAGGACAAAGCTTTTTCTAAGGGGAAGGGGATGTTAGGAACCCATGTCAACCCTTCTGTTTACTTTGTTAGTATATTGTTGTTGAACGCATATTATTTGTATGTTGTCTCGTAGTATTTTTTGATCCATAGTTTGTATTATTGTTGTTGGACGCATATGCTTTGTAAGTCGCCCCGTAGTATTTGTTGATCCATAGTTTGTATTGGCCCATGGTATTGACCCATAGTATTGGCGCCTAGAATTAGTATATAAGTGTGTGTTGAGGCCAATGAAGGCACCGTGAAGTTATTTTTATTGAGCTTCCTCAAAGGAGGTTTCTCCCTCGAAGTGGCATCTGATCAATAAAAATATTATGTGATCTCATATGTTGTGCATTTTATCAATTAATTCTTGCAGGTTCCTCACATGTACTAACTGTGTGACTGGTTAAAGTATGATGTATCCTTATATATATCCAATACGAATACAAGTATCCCTGTTAGAAAAATATCATTGTGATCTTTGTTGAAAGTATCTTCTTAGACTATCCTTACGGTATATCAAATACCTTTACTGAAAGGCATCTTTGTAAAGTATCATGGTAAATATCATGCATTTTTATAGGGAAAGTATTTGGGTGATAAGTCATTTAAAATAATATTGGTAATGCGTCGCATGTGATTGATTGATTGGAATGCATTTCATATATCTTAGATGCATTTGATGCATATTTTTGACAAGCGAGCATAAGCATGATGCAATTCATGTATCTATAAGTAAAGTATATGGACTTCATGTGATTGATTGAGTGGAATGCATTTCATGAAGAAAGAGTACAGACTTAATTCACTTCATGAGATTAAATGGTATACTTGATGCACTTCATGAAATTGATTGATACACCTAATGCATTTCAAATGATTGAAATTGATAATAATAAGATTCACGTAGATTCATTTCAAGTATTTTGTTGAAGAAGTATCTATACCTCGTTTACCTTGTATATATTGATGTATTTAGTGTGATTTATTTCATGTATCATGTATCTTGAATATATATTTTATGTATCTAGATGAACAATATATATATATATATATTTGTTGCTAATCATGTATTTGTTGGAATGTGAAAAGTATCTTTATTGAAGAACATTTTTATATCATGTATCACATATTTTTTTTATAAACATTATGTTAATCATATGAGTGAATTAAATATTATTTTCAGGTGGATGTATCTTTGTTTAGGTTTGAAGGCCTTGTAAAGAGGATTGAAGGCCCTGTGATGGGGATTGAAGATCAACACTTGATTCCTTGAGTCCACCCTACTAGTCCCGGTTCTCCCATAGGCAATGGAGATGGACATGAAATTCGGTGGTACTGGGAATTATTGTGGTTAGAAATATGTTATCTTTCTTAGGCATGTACGGGAATGTATGTGATCCTTTTGTAAAGGCATGTATGTGTATGCATCGAGGACGATGCATGGTTTAAGGGGGGAGGGATGTAATGAACCTCTGGTTTAACCCCTAGACATATTATTGTTGTTGTTATGTTGGACATAGTGGCACAAGGTGCCTGGAATATGGTTTCCACGTTATTATTATTTTTACTATGTTGAACATTAATAATTAATAAAATAAAATAATCGGATTGACCGATGCCATGAAAAAGAGTATGAGGAACCATGATGTTATGAGCAAGGGGTTGTGCGATAGAACCTATGTGGATGTGATAAACCATTCTTGTAGACTTGGTGGACCCTCTTTACTTTTGCACCGTCATGCGTTATGCTACCCCTTGGTTTTTATTTTATTCTGGAATTAATTTTATTTGGAATTAGATAGTTTCCCTCACCTATTGCGCCTCTCACGAATATTTGTAACTCCCACCTTGATGAGGACTCTTCCTCTCCCCTCTAATGCAACCTCTTAAGAAGTGTAACTCCCGTTTTTCTAATTTGGGAATGTAACTCCTCCCTTATGTCTCCCTCTCTCCTCCCAATTTGAATTTCTCTTGGGAAATGGGATTTGGGTGTATGTGAGCTAGTCTCTCTTATTGGTTATGCATGCTCTTGACTCTTCTTTTTGCTATGGTACTGGTGTGATTTATTTTGGTTTCTCTTGTTATGATTTTTTTCTAGTTGGTGTGCCATTGTCGAGCCTGTTCCCAAGTTGAGTTACTCTGGAATTGCCACTTCTTTGTCGTGGAATTTCCTCTAGAGATCCTGGATTGGAAGTGATGTGGAATCCACTTGCCATTGGATCTGAGGTTGGAATGATATATTTCAGAATATTTTGTCCTCGAACCACTAGAATTTCCTTGGATTGGAAGTCTAGGAATACTTTCCATTGGATTGTGGTTGGACTGATTTCTCCATAAAACTTTGTCCTTGAATTGCCACTGGAAATACTGGATTAGAAGTGATGTAGAATCCACTTTCCATTGGATAGTGGTTGGACCAATATTAGTTGGGTTTTTTGGTTGAGTGCACTCTTTATTATCGCATCATGGTTCCGTCTCGGGGTGACCATTGCAAAGTTATGTTTGGCTTGCATTGTGTCTACGGCTGGGTGGAACGTGGCACGGTCGATTTTGGTTGCATATTTTGAAAGATAAGTAGTTTATTTCATGTTTATTTGAATTAATTGGCTCTAATACAATTATTATATCGTTTTACATGAAATGCATGAGAAAATATATGAGATAATTATGGAGGAAATATCTCAAATATTTTAGTTACATTATGCTACTAGTTTTTGGGGAAAATAACTAACTAGTTTTTGGTATTTTTTGAGCAAGTGCTTGAGAAAAATGTTTATTTGGAACATTTGCTACATATCTGATAAATATTGTTCCTCTGTTATTTATATTTTGTGTACTTTTATTGTGCAATGTCTTAGTAATGATTGGAAGCACCTCTCTACAGTGTTTCTAGCCTCTATTCGAAAACTAGTTCACCACTTGGGTTGTTTTATATAGTTTCAAGACTTGGCATGTGAAATGTTTGAGAAAATTCTTGATTGAAATAAATGATCTTAGATCTGATAATTAGACTTGAAATGTATGAATAAATGTTTCGAAGAGTTCCTAGATAGATCAAGATTTTCTTATCGAAATCCTAGTTTTGTTTTTATTCACTAACTCTTTCGAAATAATTGTTTTAAATAGATTTATGACTTTGCATGAGAAGTGTTTGAAAAAATGTTTGCATGAGTTATACCTTTGATAAGATATATAATACTTGGTATTTAGAGTTGGAATGGATTCCGAATGACTCTGTAAATTTTTTATATGCATTTATCTTATTTGATTCCTCAACTTGTAGCCAATTTGGAGAAGTAGATTTAGCTAGTTTGATGAACTAATAAGAGTACTTTTTATGAGTGGAAAGCTACAACCATTGATTTGTACTCTACCTATGGTATGATTTCCATGAGCTACTGTTGGCTTGGTTTTGCAACCAAGCTTAGTGCTATGGGCACCTGCTAACTAGTAGCAGCAGTTTCAATAGAAATAAACAAGAAACTGATCTAAACAAAACTAATCATGGATTTATGCAAGAAATATAAGCAAATAATAGAAATTTCTAAAAAACAAGAACAAGATAATGTAAAATAAATTTGTATTGAAAGAGTGGGGGCAAGCAAGTTCTTTCAAAATCAATACCTCCAAAAGGTGAAGATAGTTGAATGGCTCCAAGGATGAGCAACTCCAATCTCCAATGATCTCTTCTCCAAAGTTGTTTGCAATGGCCAAATACTCAAGGGAGAATTCGGCAGCATGAGGATAGGATAATGGATGGATCTGAAATGAGGAGCCCCTACCACCTTTTTATAGGTTTTGGTGATGGGGAATACCATTGTGGTTTTGTGGAAACCAATGGTATTGACCAACATGGTTTAGGTACTTTTCCCTCCTTTTTCCTTTTTTGAATATTTTTTAATATTTTTATTCCCTTTTTAATATTTTTGGGAATTATGGACCCTTTTTGAGGGTTTTTTATGCTTTTTTGAGAAAAATATTCATTTTTGGGTGGAAAAAAGGGGTGTACCAAGGTCTTTTGGTGACCTTTTGATGGCTTTAGAGGCTCTGATGGTGAAAAAGTGGACAAATGGGTCATGTGAATAAGGGAGTGAGCTAGTGAGCACTTTTTGGGTGTTAACAGATTGCCCCCTGATGTGTGAGGGCAGGAGCTCATCGTATGGCCGATAGAAATCATAGTTCTTTTGTCCTTTTTCTGGGGTTTGGGAGAGAGAAGAGACCGGTTGGAAATAGGAGCCACGGTCCTTGGAAGCTGCAAAAAACAAAAAATATTACATGGCCTCAATATGAATGAGGTGTGATCTCTGATAATGGACGAGGCGGGCATTCACATGCTTGTATCAAGATATAGAACAATAATAACAAATGGTGTCCAAAATATGGGGACCTGAAGAATAATATATGGATGAGGCGGGCATTCCCATGCTCGTATCCAGATACATAAAAGCTAACTGTAAGGCCCAAAAAGGGGGACCTGTAAGATACATAGAGAACCACTGTGACATCATAAGGGTCTGGAGGGGACACAAATCTAGGTTGTACTGCTGGGCTGACCATGTCTGAGCGGAAGAACTGATATACTGAAATAAAAACGGTGTTGCTGAGTGTGGACCCAGAGGAACTTATGATTTGCTGGATCAATGGTAGGCTGAACTGGAACTGATCTGGGTACTCGAGGAAGCATATGAATGGAATGGCTTCCGAATACTATCGCCATGCGCAACCCGGATATAATGTAACTAGTTTTTTCCATAGGTAGACTCTCAAATGTGCTAGAGTCAGGGGAAATCCGGGGTCTTCGACCAATAACTAAAGGAATACAAACCCTACGTGATTCTCGACGATGCGATCAAGGTGTTGAAGTTGAGCATGCGAGAAACAACCACTCGGAGAAGCAATGATGATTCGTCTCAAAGTGGTCTGTAGGCACTCACCTAAATGGTGATGAGTCCAAGACATAGGGACCTCTGGGTCTATCCTCTGGAATAAGGGGGTTGTTGTCAACAGAGGGAGACCTGCAACTAATAAGGCAACGATGTTTTCTTAATAGGAGCACGAGGTGATGAACTGAAGTGTGAAAATACTTATGGTAGTTGTCATCTCTGTGGGAATGGGGAGTAACTGGGTCATAAAGTGGGTACACTCAAACTTCCTTTGTTCAGAGCATGATGACATGGTTGACCTGGCAGCATAGGGAACTGACTTGTAGGTGTGGGGATCATGACTTTTAAGGAGTGAAGGGTTATTAATTCTTGGGGGGTGGGGGGGGACGAGCTGATGGGTGCTGTCGAGGGATTTTGAAGGTGACAAATTGCAGAATGCTCTGAACAAAAGCGACCAGAATGGGGAAGCTGCCATGTGAGTAGATGTGATGTGTCGCGGTGCCAAGAAGCACCATTAGGTCCTTCTTCGTAGTTTTAATGAGCTCCAAGAAGGGATAAAAAGTGTGCTCTGAAATGGTACGGTCCTGTGGATTTTCTGAGCCCAGGATGGTTTGTGCTCAAGGTTTCTTTCATGTTTAGAGAGTCTAAAAGGGGTAAGTGGACTCTATTGGCTTTCTTTTTCGTAATTTAGTATCCAAGGCCAGAAAAAGCGTAAAAAGATGCAAATGGAGAACTCTTCTAGCCGATGTGACTAGAGTATTCCTTTTTCGTAATTAGTCTACAAGGTCCCGAAATCGGGTAAAATTATACCAGGTAGATGCACTTTCAGATACGTTTAGCGAGCATGAAAGGAAGCCAGGTTGCTCGGTGATCTTTTCATTGTTTTAGGAGTCAGAAAAGAGCTTAATAGAAACTCCCTAAGTGCCTTTTTTGTAAAAGGGATTGCTCGGCCCGAAAAAGGGGTAAAACTATACCGAACAAAAAAGGGGGGCATGATGAGAGTGAGGAAAGGTCTCAAGCATCATCATGAGTGCGGAAAACTGGATCCGGTGATATATATCATGTTAAAAATGGATGACGGTCGATGTGGCACGCAAACCGAGGCGACGAGGGGGTGTATGAAAAAATGCCCAAAAAATCAGGGCGTGAAAGTGAGAAATGATCTCAAGCATCATCACTAGCGTGGAAAACTAAATCCGGTGATATAAGACACGTAAAAAATGGAGAAGGGCCGATGTGGCACGCAAATCGAGGCGACGCGGGTGGCATGAAAAAAATGCTCAAAAATCGGGGCGTGAAAGAGAGAAATGATCTCAATTATCATCATGAGTGCGGAAAATTGAATCCGGTGATATATGACACGTCAAAAACTGAGAACGGCCGATGTGGCACGCAAACCGAGGCCATGGGGGGGGGAGTGAAAAATGGTCAAAAAATGGACCTCGTCAAAATGGGAAAAGGAAAGAACTAGCATGAAGTTCTCGCTGTGCTGATTCCAATGGTACCAACAGTTTGAAGAATGGACTTCGTATGATACCGCAATGGTTGTTTGAAAGACGGTGGAATTTCTATAAATAGGGCATGGGGCCCAAATGACGTGTCATTGTTACGTGCGAGTTTGGCAGAGCATTCAGAGCTATTTCTTCATTCCTGGGAGATTTCACCATTGGTTTTTGATTTTGCAAGTTTCAGGTAACTCTATTTTCCTTAGCCTTTTCAATTATGTCTTTTTTGTTTGGCGGCGGGCCCCTGAAAGCCGTGAAATTCCATGTTGACCTTCAAACGTGGAATATCGCGAGTTTCGGGTCTCTTCCCGTGATGAACCGCGTGGGTTTTAGGCTGACAGTCGCGATGTTCATCGCGACCATGAGGTTGGAACCCGCGATGTTCACGCGAGTTCATGGGAGATAGTCGCGATGTTCATCGTGACTATCTGGAAAATATGCGCGATGTTCATCGCGGGTTCTTGAATGGAGGCCGCGATTATCATCGCGGCTTTTGATGGAAAAGCTGCGATGGTCATCGCAGCTTTTGATGGAAAAGCCGTGATGGTGTTTTTGGAAAACTTTTTTGCTGGGGCTAAAAATTTCTTCTGTTTGTTGGCAGGATGTTAAGGACACCACTGGCTTCTTGGCGAGAGCGGGAGATCGACGATGATTTGATGGAGAAGATTCAAACTGATCCTGGGGTCCGGCAGACTTTAGAAGTGAGTGGACTATTGAAGTTCGCTCAGATACCACCTATGCGTTCAGTGAGACAGCTCCTGAACAGATTGGTGATTTGGTGGGTGCCAGCGGAGGGTGCCTTCATTATTGGGGGACAGAGGTTGAAGATTACCTTGACAGATGTATATTTTCTCACTGGGTTGCCTCGTTTAGGAGAGGTGGGAGATCTTCTTCCGAGGATCCCGCTAGGTGTCGATATGGAGGATTTGCTACAGACCTTTTGTGTTGCTGATGCCGTTTTGCAGAACAGTGCCATTAGTCTGCGCTCACTACGGGAGTGGGACATGAGGGCTATTGGGGCATGTGTTCTACGGGTGTTGGGTGCTGCGGCGCCACATCGTCTATCAGGGGGACAGACGATGATGGTGGACTCTGTGCTTCGGGGGACATATTATGCATGGGCTCAGATGTTTCTAGCTGGTGTTCGGAGGGATCTGGACAAGGCCAGCCGAGAGGGAGGAGAGTTCTGTTATGCCTCCTTTCTATGTTGTTTTTTCTTCGAGCGGGTGCCAACCTTGCGACCACGGTTGCCCATTCGTGATGGTCTAGTGAGTGAGCCATGCATGGTGCGGTGGGGACATATGATGCCTCATGGCGGTGGTGGTGTTCGTGGGTTCTTCATTGAGGAGGTATATGAGTAGTGGCAACAGATGCCCCTGGTGATCGAGGACTTCCCATATCCCGGCATGGACTATCAAGGCGACCTAGAGATGCCTCGTGCCCAGGGACAGGCCTGGGGTTTGGACGGTATGTTTTGTGGTATTTATACTATATCATGTGATTTTAGATTTATCTATCTATTATTATAGTTGGATATGTATTTTGATGTTTTACTTGCATTGTGCAGATGTTGGTCCTGTTCCACCGGCCGACTACGTGCCTCATCAGGGGCGGGAGATGGTGGTTGCTCACCCTCCGGCAGCGGTACCGCCTCCACGTGGTGGAGGATTTGTGGCTCGTGGTCGAGGGGTTGTCCCTCGAGATGATGCCATAGATGGTGTCCAACAGACTTTTGACATGATTCTAGCTGGGTTTCCAGATGATGGTTGGAGAGACTTGGACTGGGAGATCGTGGAGCGTTGCTTCGATGCACCGCGTGAGTGGCGGTCTCTCTTGCTGAGGATAGCGTTGCTGGCGGAAGAGCATAGGGATGGTGGCCGGGATGATCCGGCAGGGCCGACTGAGAGGAGGATTCGTCTATGGGATGATCCAGCGGGTCCAGCAGAGCGGAGAGTTTGGGCTCGGCATGACCCGGCGGGGCCAGCGGAGGAGGCGCCAGAGGAGCCTAGGGCTTGTGATTAGTAGATGTCATTATATCTGCCCCCAAATGCTAATGAGCATATGGGGAAGCACTTTTTGTACAGCTGATATATTTTGTATATTGGGTGTTGAGGGCACCTATCACATGTTTACTATCATGATTTTTATATATATATGTGGATATTAGTTTGGGTATATCATTGTGCATGCACGTGGATGCGCCTTTTGTCTCTTTTTATACACCCGTGGAGGCATATGTTATGTATGTGGATGTTCTATTTTTTTATTTTTGTATATGCCCGTGGAGGCACATGTTATGCACGTGGATGCAGTATTTTGTTTTTGTATATGCCCATGGAGGCACATGTTTATGCACATGGATGCAGTATGTTGGTTTAGTTTATGCCCGTGGAGGCACATGTTTATGCACATGGATGCAGTATGTTGTTTTACTTTATGCCCGTGGAGGCACATGTTTATGCACATGGATGCAGTATGTTGTTTTACTTTATGTTTTGATTGGTGTGCCAGTCAAGAATATTATTGGCCATATGGTCTGCTACAGTGTTTAGATTCCTTGGGACATGTGTGAATGAAATGGATTCAAACTGTCGCATCATTAGTTTAGTGCGCAAGAATTTTCGGAAAAGATAGGGGTCGCATACCTGGTAGTCATTGTTGAGTTGGGAAACCAGGAGCTGTGAATCCAGGAAAACATTAAGGTGACGGATGCTCATTTGGAGAGCTGCGGCCAGGAGACCGGTTACGGCTTCGTATTCAGCTTGGTTGTTGGTGGCGGCACCTAAACATACTCCGTCGATGTGAATTAACTCATGTGAAGGGGAGTATATTACCCAAGCTGTGGAGGCGAGATTGGGAGACCAACGGCTTGCACCATCAGCGAAACCGATGTAGCAGAGTGGAAGAGGATCCATCTGTGGTCATGCAAAGAAAAACAAATATTTAGGTTTTTTGAATTTTTGTGAAAAAAGAAAGTAAAACTGTACATTAATGGACGGTGGCGTCCATCAGATTTTACTAAGGGTAAAATTGCTTAAGGTACAACCCATTGCGTGGGTTGCGTAGGGGGGTGCCTTCTGAGTCGGTCAAAATGTATGCCCCCTGCCCGAGGCAAGTGTGTACGATGTAGGGGCCTTGCCACATAGACACAAACTTTCACTTCCCGGTTTTGTCATGAGCTTGATCGTAAGCGAGGACAAGGTCCCCCTCAAAAAAGGTTCTTGGGTGGACGTGTTTGTCGTAACTGAGTTTTGATCGTTGCTTGGATGCTTCCATGTTTTGAAGAGCAGTGCAGCGATCTTCATTTGCCTGCTCTAGGAGTAGTAAGCATTGCTCAATTGGGGAAGTGTCCGGTAGGAGTTTGATGGCCATATGTAAAACTGGAATCTGACACTCGATGGGGAGGATGGATTCGACATCGTGAACTAAATGGAAAGGGGTAAAACCGGTGGCAGTTTTGGTGGACATTCGGTAGGCCCATAGTGCCGGGAAGAGCATGTGGTGCCAATTTGATTTGTGTTTGTCCACAGTGTGTTGGAGGATGGTCTTCAAAATTTTATTCACCGCTTCGACTTGGCCGTTTCCTTGGGGATAGTAGGTGGAAGAGAAATGGTGTTCAAATTTCAACATGGTTGATAACTCGTTCTAGACGGCATCTTCGAAGTGAGAGCCGTGGTCTGACACTAGTTGCTTTGGTACTCCGAAACGAGTAATAACATGGTTAAAGAAAAAGCGTGCTGTAGTGTCGTCCTTGCAATTGTAAGTTGGGATGGCTTCCATCCACTTGGTGAAATAATCCACAGCCACAATAATGTGTTTGTGACCACCGACTGACGTGGGGTTTCAATCAAGGAAGTCGATTTCCCATTTGCAGAATGGTCCGGCCATGATGACTGGATAAAGGGGGCCGGGTGGGGTTCTTGCTTTGGGGGCAAAAAGCTGGCAGTTCTGGCAATGTTTTACTGTGGTGATGCAATCGGTAAATAATGATGGCCAAAAGTAACCGGCGCGAATGATCTTTTGAGCGGTGGCCATGCCAGAGAAATGGCCTCCGCAAGCACCGCTATGACAATCATTGAGAACTTGTTCTGCCTCACTGTGGGATAGGCACTGGTGTAGTATGGTATCAATGCCGCGTCGATAAAGCACATCCCCTATCAAGAGGTATCGGGAGGCATGGTGTCCTATGCGACTGCGTCCGTCACGATCGATGTGTGGTCGAAATTTTTGCGTGCGGAGGTAAATCAAAATGTCTCCGTACCATGGGTCATCAGACGAAATGATGAAGATTTGATCGTCGATTAGATCCGTTTGGATGGCGAGTGATGACGAAGAGGATGGGAGGTCAGTGATGAGGTGAGCAAGCGCGAGGGCTTTGGTGCTCTTAGGAGTCTTGAAAGTGAGGTCATATTCCTGGAGGATAATGACCCATTTAGCGACACGACCCTATAGGAGCTGCCGGCTGAGGAGATAGACCATAGGGTTGGAGTCGGCGACAACCGTGGTATGACTAAGCAGAATGTAGTGTCGCAATTTCTGGATGAAAAAGACTACAGCTAGGGCTAATCTTTCCTTGTATGGGTAACGTAGGGGTGGGCCAGACAGAGTCTGGCTGACGTAATAAATTACATGCTCTTGGTGAGAGGCATCTTCTTGGACCAAAACTCTGGACATGGCATGTTCAGATGCCGAGATGTAAAGGGTGAAGTCCTGGGAGAAATATAGAGGGGATATCAAGGGGGCTTGTGTAAGAGCTTTCTTGAGGGCTTCGAATGCCGTGTCGGCTTGCTCATCCCAAACAAAGGGTATGTGGGTACGAAGTAAGCGTAAGAATCCATGAAATTTGGTGGCATAATCAGGAACGAAGCGACGAAGGAAATTGGACCGCCCTTGTAGACTCTGGAGCTGTCGAAGCGTGCGAGGAGAGGGATGTTCTAGGATGCCCTTTAATTTCAGGGGATCGACAGTGATTCTGTTCTGGGAAACAATGAAACCCATCAACCGGCTTGCTGGAACACAAAAGACACACATGTGTGGGTTCAAGCGGATTTTATATTTGCGACAACGCAGGAAAACTTGTCGGAGGTCGTTAAGGTGGTCCGATCATTTTCGAGAACGAGTTGTAAGGTCGTTAAGATAGACTCGCAGGATATGGACCAAGTCGTGAAAGCAATAGGTCATGGCTCGCTGGAAAGTGGCACCAGCATTTTTAAGGCCAAATGGGATGACGCGATAGGCAAAGGTGCCCCATGGGGTGGTGAAGGCAGTCTTGCACTGATCCTCCTTGCAGATCTGAATCTGGTTGTACCCGGAAAAACCGTCCATGAAAGATAGGACTTCATGTCCGGCACACTCATCAATGAGTTGGTCAATGAATGGCGTGGGGAAATTGTCTTTGGGACAAGCGCGGTTTAAATCACGGAAGTCAGTGCATACTCTAAGGGTACCTTGATTTTTGTTGACAGGAACAGGATTTGAAACCCATGTGGTGTAAGCAATGGGATAAATGAACCCTGCTTTGCGAAGTTTTTCAACCTCGGCTTTAACAGCGGGGAGTTTGGAAGGATGAATAGGTCGCTGTTTCTGACGGATGGGGGGTACCTCAGGCCATGTGTCAATGTGGTGCTCTATAATGGTGGGGTCCAGACCAGGCATTTCGGTATAGGACCAGGCAAAAACGTCACGGAATTCTTGAAAAAGCTTTTTATATGCTTGGGTTTCTGCTTGAGTGCAGGATGCGCCCAGCGAGATGAGTTCAGGTTTTCCTGGTGTAGTGGAAATATCGATCTGGATAATGGGGGAAATGTTGGACATGTTCCCTTATTCGAAGGCATCCGGTGCTGGGATGGGGTCTTTAAGCCAATCGACCTTAGTGGGTATGGAATCTTTGGACTCAACCGATAGCTGGTTGGATATGGTGGATGTAGACGCCTCTAGGAGGAAGTACGAGCGATGATGCATATCATCCCAAGGGTAGTCGGGTGCAGTGAGTGTTTCCAAAATTTGCTCATCAGTATTGAAGTAGTCAGACCATAAATCAAGGGGTTCAGGTTTGAAAGTTGTGGAAATCATATAGATTGTTGTGACTTCTTTCGACGAGGGTGATTGCTGAGGGTAGATCTCCTCGATGAGGGGAGGAGATATCTCTAAGTCGACATTATTTAACTCGTACAAGGCTGCTCTGTAATCTGGGAGATCAGGGAAATGATGTGAGTAATGGCCATACACACTGCATATGGCGCAGGGATGGTTGGTGCGCAATGATCTGTCACGAGTTTGAGGAGGTGGCTCTAGTCTTACTACTGGGATTCCGGCGTCATCGTCTAACATATTCATATGCTCTTGGAGGTCCGGCAATTGTGGACACTGATGAGTTGGATGGCCGTTCTCATCACACAACGAGAATTTTGGAGGAGCACGAAACACAGGTGGGGGTTTATTCAATATTTTATTATCGTTTTGCATTTGGAAACTAGCTTCAAAACAGTTGAAATTGGTAACTAGTTTGTAGATTGAATCTATGTTTTCGTAATTTTTGGAATGTACAGCCATATGCTCCATTTTTGGTACATTAATTTTTCTGTAGAATTCTATTTTCCATATCTTTACCCTCGCCTTCGTGTGCTACGAAACTCAGTACAATTGATTGGGTTAAATTCCCAACAGTTTTTATTAACTAGTTGCATTGATTTATCTTAAAAGAATCATTGTTTATGTGAAATGATTTGACCTAGAAATGAAAATTTATTTGGCTATATGTGAATTCTTAACTATATGCATAATGTATGTAGGTTCATTTTTTGGTTCATTGGCATCGTTGTGCGTTGAATTCATGCAAGACTAGTTGTTTGTGTTAATTAATAGTTAACTAGTGTTGTTGAGTCATTTTCGTAATTGTTTTGTTTAATTAATTGGAAAATCATAATTGGGACTTATTTACATGATATTAGGTGTTAATTATCCATTAGTATTGATAAATTATGATTAGGTGATAAACAAATGAAGTTATGTTAAGTATGCGCTAAGTGTTGCAATTAATACACTAATTACTAGTTAATCATGATTAAGTGAAAATGGTCTTTTAAGGTGGAAGTAACCTATGTTATGGATTGGGATGGATGCATAAGGATGTTAGATAGTTTTGGATAAGATTTCCCAACCTTGGTTCAATTTGATTGATCAGTTATGATTTTTTTTAATTTATTTGGAATTATCGATATTTTGTCATAATTAAATTCTAGAAAAAGAAATTAAATATTTATAAAATTATTGTTTTGTTCTTAAATATTCTAATTATCCCTAGAGAGATAACGATATGTCCCTAAGACCCTTTGATAACCCCAAAGTACATTACACTTGATCAAAGTGTGAAACTAATTTATCCCACTACACTTAGTGTACAACCATGTTTTACAAAAATTATGTTCGACCAAATCATCCCCCACAATCTAAAAATATATCTACAATAAAAATAGTTGTTTGAAGTACTACCTAAAAAACAAGGCTTGACAATTTGTGTCTTAATTCTCTCAAAATATTCAATGGATGGTTGCATTGCCTCCACATTGACATTAGCATGTCCTTAGCATGGATGTTCCCATTGTCTAGGATGACATGTAATCAAAGTGAATAATTTTTGTAAGACAAAGATAATAAGCTAATTCTCACAACACATTAAAACGAAATATATCACCATTTTTGTTTTTACAAACTTTCCATCTAATATCAATGCTCCTCTTTATGTATGATTGACAATAGGGAAAATTTTAGAAACACACACCTTAATATATTCTTAGAATTTTTTCTTCACATGCCTTACAATCAAGGGTGTGTTAGTTACCAATACCACTTGAGGTCTAGCATTATTATGTTATCAAAGACTAAATTTTATCAAGGAATTTTTTAATATAGGTGTAATCCTAGAGGCTATATGTAATGATATTTTAGTCATGAAATCAAAAGTATAATTTCATTAGAGGAATGTCGATCTCATTTGAAATACGCATAGGAACCTAGTAAGCCAATGCATAGATAATTTTTCTATTTTCTTAGCAACTCAAATCTCATTTCTCTTTCTCAATATGAACACATTTTTTCGAAGAAGATAAAAAATAAAATAAGTATATTCTAAATGGTGAAGATGGTTAAGCCATGCTGCAAAGTGAAAATAAATACAAGTATCTTTCCTTGATCCATCGAATATTTAAAGGAACAATAATAATCATGAAAATGACATTGAATGCTTATATCATGACCAAATACACATATACAGCCTAATACCTCATGTTTTTTAAATAATTAATAAGCATGATAAAAGAAGAACAAAATTTTCCAAGATGTCAAAGCTAGAAATTTTATGTACAACTTTTGAATGAGTCAATTCTTGCTAAATGGAAGTCTTGTAAAATTAATTATTTAACCTTTAATACTAGGAAACTATCTATGAAGGGATAGGTCCGAGCTTCATTTCCTTTCATAGATAAGAAAAAAATCAATGTATGGTTAACCATAAAAACATCAAACTTAAAACATCTTGCATCAACGAAATTTATCTCCAACATTACAAAACTTAATACAAACTACAGACTATAAAAATTGTTTTTACCTAAAGCAAAATTTATATATGTTAATATTTCTCAATAATTATCCATTAATTAACGAAAATTAACAATATTAATATTCACATTAAATGACCTTAGTACTTTAACCCTAATAGATAATCTATTTTTCAATAATATAATGGAAAAGAAAATATAGACCTATTAAATAACATTAATAAATAACCTCAATTTTTTTTTAACCTTAACTGATAACCTAGAAATAATCATCTCTAATTACACATTAACTAAAGACTACCTTAAGGTTAGATAACATTAATCAAAGTGAACCTTAATTAATATCTTAACCTATAACCTATTAATATGCATTAAATTACATTAAATAAATTAACTTCATAAGATAAAATATTTTTTGGGTTATGTTTAAATTAAAAGTAAGTTTAATTTCAATTAAACCTAAATTTAAATAAAATAGAACTTCAATCTCAATAAAATTTAAATTGATCCATTTAGGTCTCACATTATAGTTTTTGGAATTATACTTGAATTTAATTTTACAACTCAAAAATTAAAATGGTATTCAATTCCAAAATTAATAAATTATCAATTATAATTTAAAATAAAATCAATTAAATTTTTTGTGGATTAAAAACTTTTGAGTAACTTTAATCTCTAAAAAAATTGAATTTTAAAAACATTAATTAAAAAATAATTTTAATTAATCCTAATTTATGAAAGTTAGGGCATGCATGTTTTCTTTTTGAAATTTCTACATCTTTAATATTGAATGGATCCAATCACTAACTATTTTAATTGATAGATTGCTTAATAGTAATGGATAAAATACCTATCTCTTTCAATTGATAGATTTGCTTAATCGTAATGGATAAAATACCTATCTGTTTCAATTGATAGATTGTTTCATAGTAATGGATCAAATAGTTATCTCTTTCAATTGATACATTCTGCTGGTGATGAATCTTCTGGATCAAATGACTAATGTGATTTTCCAAAAGAAAAAGGAAAAACCATTTCAAAAAATATATATGTATAAAAATATAAGGGATGTGCCAAAAGATGATATCTAAAAAAGTATACTACTATTCAAAAGCTACATTTTCTAGTAATTTTGTTTTTTGTCCTTAATATATTATTACCACCTCATATAAAGTAGAACTTCAAGTAATTTTGTTTTATATGCATTTTGACAATATTAAATATATTAATAATAGCTATGTTGAAAAATTAATTAACACCTTATATTAATAATAGCTATGTTGAAAAATTAATTAACACCTTCTAAAACATAATCATATAAATGATAAAGTTATTCATATATTTACAACTTAAGATTATCTATTCTTTATGTATTATATGACTCAACAAGAAAAACTAAATGTAAATTTTGATAAAGTAAATTCCTTAACAGATTTAGCATATATGGCATAGGAAAGCAACAAGCTGGCTTGGAAATCATTGGTTCTTAAACTCCTCAATTGGTTCTTAAACTCCTCAAAAGATTTAAAAGATTTAGCATATGGATAGCAAACCAACAAAGCTTGAACATCCCTGGTTCTTAACTTAAAGTAACAAGGCTTGAAAAGCCTTGGTGGTTAAGTAAAAAAAGAATGATAAAAAAATTAACAAAAATAAAAAATAAAAATCATAAAAAAATCCAGGGATGTATAAAGTAATAAAGTCTCACCACTGATAATATTATACATTGTACACACTTAATGTAATAATTAGATAATTCAATGTCTAACCAACTTTAAATTGAAGAAAAATTTTAATGTTTTTGTGAGTTTCGTATCTATCTAAGAGATCCATATCAACCACGGAAAGCTTTATTTCAATGGCCTCCCATGAATAAGGAATGAGGTATGAAATATTTCCTCGTAGATTCTATGGCTTTTATTATACTTCGCGAAAATAAAATAAAAAATTTGTATGATTTAAAAGAGCACTCAATAATTCAACTATGAATGGTAAACAACTTAGTAGTTGGTTGGGTTCTCGACATTTTGCCTCAAAAAGGCCCAACACACCACTGTAAGGTGAAGGAGCCATGTATTTCCACAAGCTTGTAAGTCCATGTACTATAGTATCTTTCTCAAAATATACTGCCCACTTCTCCAAAAGAACCTGTCGGGGGCATGCAACCAGGAGTTAGCCAATTAAATTAGGTTTCTTTTCTTGTATGTTTATCCACGATTTTTAGTCATTTGATTTCAAAATTCCCCTCATGATACATTGATTATCCTCTTACCCACTTCGAGATATTTGTCTCCCACAATCCAAACAAACCAATGATATTGAAAGCTACAATTATTTTGGCATTCTTGTCTTTTAGTTGCAGTTCCTTTAGTAATAATTTGTCTTTGAATGCTATGATGGTGAATGAGATCTCAAATGTATGGCTTTTCTCGGTTTTTACACACTAAGTTTGTTTATGTTATTATCATGTAACTAGAGATTTGATAAGAGCTCTAACAAAATAACAAAATAGTGTTTAATAAACAACTATATCCATTACTATTTTGATATATATAAAATTTTTATTTATTTATATTTTTTTTTATATTTAATAAAAAGGAAAAAATATTTAATTTAGTGATCTCCCTCTAAAGATTATTTTACAAGTAAAATCTATTATCTAAAATTGCAGAATATATGGATGCATGCCATCCTCTAGTGTTAAAAATAGGCTTTAGTCCTTGTAATGTGGATAAGAAAATGATGTAAAAATTGATGAAGACATGCAATCACTTTTTTACTAGCTAACCATGGTGATAACATTCATTGATTTCTTCAAAGCTTATCTATTTAAGCCATCACTTTTTCCTCTCATATTAATATTTATGTCACACATGCACAACATGTATGCACACATAATTGTTGTCTTTGTTCATGTTCTATTATGTGGGTTCTTTTTGGAAGGCCATTGTATAATTAACCTTTCACATGCTAACCTCATGACAATGTTCAAAGTTTTTAAAATTACTTCATGAAGTCATTACAATTTACTTGTTTATAATATATTGTTGTGTAAAGGAAGTAGAAGTAAAAGGTTACAAGGAATACACACTAACATTCTTGCTAGTACTATCTCAAAAAAATGAAAAGTGTTAATAATTGTAATATCTCGAATTTTGGTTAACTATATTGATGTTATATATGGGCGTAAGCCCCAATACATATGATTTATTTTGGTATACTGGGCGTAAGCTCCAATGCACATGATTCATTTTCATAGATATACATATTTGGGCATGGACCCTCACTGATGCAGGTTATTACTATATTCTCGACAGAAAGCCCCAATGGATTTGATTGATGTTTTATTATGATATTGATTACAAGACCCTATTATACTGAGATGATCTTTGTTATATACTGTGCAGAGGTATGATATGCATGACTGACTTTTATGATGTGTTGAGCGTGGACTGTGGAGCACATGGATGCCCCATGTGCTGGGCATAAGCCCCAATGTACATAGGAGACTTTTATTATGCACTAGCTCTCGAGCATCGAATCTTTGGCCATTGTATCCCTATGTGTATCTTACAAATACATCTTAGCACTAGTGTTGAGTGAGAGCTCTAGAATTGCACTAGCCTAACGCCTAGGTAAAAGTGTTGAGCCTAAGCTCTGAATAGCACTAGGGGTTAATTACTTAAGAAGGTGTTGAGTTTAGGAAGGCTCTGAATAGCATGAGTCATCATACTTATATTATTCTAACTAATTGATTCATTTCTTAACTTATCAAGGACGAAGGAAACTACCATGGAAAACAAGGTGATCCAACATGCAAGAGTAACCTAAAGCTACCTAACCTAGTCGACCATCTAAACCTGCCAAGGCCTTGTCAAAAGTGTAGACCTTAATTAAATAAAGCATCCAAGTTACAATTTTGTATATATCTACTTGATTTAATTAAACGTGATTAACTGTAAAAGAGCCTCACTCTTATACAAAATATATACATAAATATATGTATACGAAAGATATTAACTATAGGTAAAAGATATCATTTATAAATAAAAATATTAATTATAAGTAAAGGATATTAATTATAAATAAAGATAGTAATATAAATAAAGAATAGTACCTATAATTAAATAGATTATTCATAAGCAAAATTAAAAATTATTACGTTGAAAGATAATATCAAGATCCTTTATTAAAATTATAAAGGAACAAATTTAAAAGTTATAGATAAACTAGAGTTATAACTTTTCAAATTATCTATATTAATTCAAACTAAAAAATCAACTTAAGTTGAATATTAAAGAAATTAATATTTTCAAGTGCTATATTCAAAAAAAATTATTTATAAAAAACTAGGACAAATTCCTAAAGTGAGGGATCATCTTTATTTCTATCATTTTTGTATGGTAAGAAGAGAGAAATTTGTCTCACAGAAGTTAAGGAGCATATTACTTCTAAGATTAGATTATCAGGAGCAGTCTCTGGTTCTAAGGGTCATGGTTGGGAGGAACGTAGTAGTCCCAAAGTCATTCAATTAAATCATTCTACACTTCGGCTAGAACATAATCTATTTTTGTTTTTAGTAATGAGTGTTTGAAGGTGTGTAGGTCTGTACCATAAGAAGGTTCGAACTACAACATCTAGGCATTGATTATTCTTATGTTTTTTCCAATTTATTATAGGTTATTAACTTAGGAATTTAATTCTGTCAATTTATTTGCATAGTAACCTAGTTACATTAGATATTGAGAGCAAGGGCATATTGCATTGACTCTGGTGGGTCATCCTTTTTATTTCAAAAGTTTAAATTCCATGTTTAAAGTTTCAAACCCTGGCTAGGTAAAACATTAATTAATTTACAAATTAAGTTAATTATTACAGCATAATTATAGGAGATCGATTCGCTTGACTGCTTCCCGGTTATAGCATCTTAGTTTACAACCTAGCTAGAATCAAAACTCATGCCGGACCAAAACATTTAAAATAAAAATATTAATTAATCCAAATCACTAACAAGAGATTGCGTAAAGACTCATTCAAACCCATACCATGCAAAATCTTCTAAACTAAAATAATATATATTTTCTCGGAGACATAGTATAAACGAGTACAACTAATTTAAAGATTAACGTAGCTTGAGTATTAAAACATCATCATAAACTCGTGCCTATGAAAGAAAACACCACAGATTTTCCTTTCTCTGTTTTCTCCATACACCCTCGCGCGTTTAGGGATTTTCCAAAATTTATAAATCTCTTAACCAAAGTCAAGACTCAGATCCAATCCTCTACATAAAAAAATTGAAATTATAAGAATTCACATGAGGGAATACGTTGTGAAAGGCCATCCACTTACCATAAACTTTAATTCATAAAGAAAGGTATTAACGAAATGCAATTTTACTGCTAGGTCTTTGCCCATAAAAGCCACACAAGGATAATCAAAACAAGAAAGTAACTCAGGATCTTTATTTCTCACAGCCAACGCAGAGATAACAGGTTTCACCCAGAAATTTCAATACTCAACCAAAACATTGAATAGGATTTCTTTTCACAATGGTTGTAACCACCTAAAATACAATAGGGTTAGACTTTCACCGAATCCCTATTCTCGGCTTAAACTTAGACACATCCTTTCTAAAATAAAAAATCATACTGTAGAATCTAGTCACCATAGGCAGAAGCAAAGTGAAATGCATAACCAATTAGGGTTTCAACCGTGTTAGATCTTAAAAGAAACCACTTCAAACCATTTATCCTATAGAGAGATTTGATGTCGAGGTCAAACACATAAGCTAAATGATGGGGATTAAAACTGATATACACATTAAAATATAAACTCACACAGGGGCTTCAAGCTCAGCCGGCACATAACGATTTAGTAAGAAACCTAATCTAAAGCATAAAATTCTGATAGTTAAAAGATAAATACTACATTTCAGTTTTCATCACTTAAAACATTACACAGGACCAACGTTTTTCGGAGTAGCTCAAAAACGAATTACAATATATCCATAAACCCTTACAGAGATTTTAAAGACTTCATATTATTTTATAAATGGTTTTTTTTTTCAAAAACACCGAAACCATAACCAAATGTACAGGAGTCAAGTGAGGATCTCCTCTAAAGCCAAAATCCATACAGGCTACAAATCAAAACTGAGGATTATACAGAGTATGCCACACAAGTCTCGCGTGGTTCTTCACATCCAAACGAAGCATCACTTCAAAACCCGAGAATTTTTCGAATGGTCAAACCTTTCCCAAAACTCTCACATACTAGGTCAACAAACAGTACAGAAAACCATACCCTTGAGGGAAGGAAATGGCTACAGAGGACCGGGCTTACCATGGCCATCTTTAACTGTGAAGATCCGAGTATGCCCAGCTCGTGTTCTCCAAACCTATAAACCCTGTCATAAAAGCGAATCCCAGTCTTAGTACCAATCTAAGCAAATCGAAAATATGAAACACTGATAGCTAAAACATAGTTTAAAGTTTATAGAGGATACCTCATAAGAGAGCTTTCCCTCAAGCTGTTTGGATAAGTGCCGGCCTGAGCTAAACGCTCATGGCCTATACTGGTCTCTTGGTCTCACTGCGCAGCTCTGAGAGCCCCATGCTCTTACCATCGCCCTCGTAGACCCTAAGATACCTCCATCCAAAAACTAACAGTGAAATTGAACCACAACGAAAGTTACCCTAGCTGCATAAAGAGCCAAAGAAAAGAAAAATGAAATGCTTCTATTGCGGCAAAGATGGCCACTCTGCTTCTGAATGTTACAAACGAAATCAAGATTATCATAGGAAGCAGAAAGGAACAAGGACCTGGTCTAAAAGAGAAAAGGTATTCCCCAAGGTAGAACCTTTTGATGATAATCTCAGAGGGATACCTAGTAGAGCCCCTCCAAAAAGACACAACTTGATGCATGTAGCAGAATCAGATGAAGAGAACACAGAAGAGATCATTGAATCAGAAAACAGTGAACCAGAACATACTGATCTCATGCATGTCCACCAGATGTACAATAATCCTTGCAAATATGGTGGAAAATGTACTGGATGCCGAGAAGAGCAAGTGACTTATGACTCAGATAGTTCTTTGCAATCAGACGAACAGAAGATGTTTGTTGCTTGGACTAAACAAAATATTAGAACAGAGTCTTCCTCTTCCTCAAGCGACTCAGAAGCAGCAAATTGTTTCATGGCTGGTACCGATGATGAAGATGAAGAAGATCCTAAAAGGCTGATAAAGAAAGTTATTGCCAAAATGAAAGAAGGCACTAAAAAGGATGACTTGGTAAATAGCTTTAACAAGATTTTCTTGGACGACAAGAAGGGAAAAGGAGTACAAAGCCCAAATCATAAATTTAGGAGAAAATATGTCCAAGATACAGAATCAGAGAAAGAAACCTCAGGAGAAGAAAAATTCAAATGGTCATGGAGAGCTGCTAATCTCCCGAGTATGGAAAAGAATGTATATCCTCTCTTGGCTAAAAAGAGCCACAAAAGATTGACCTGGCCACCCTTCATAAAGAGCATCTAAATCTGGTACAGGAAGTTAAAGAACTCAGGTTCTTGATTGAAGAAATGAAACAGCATCCAGGATCATCACAGTCAAAGCCTGAACAGTCTGAAGAAGATATGCATTTAATGGTTGTTGTACATCAGCAAACTGTAGTCAACTTGCATATCAAAATACATGAATATGAAGTCAAAGTGCTTGCACTCATTGACTCTGGAGCAGACCTGTGTTTCCTAAAAAGAAAGTATGTTGATCCTCATTATTGGGAACCTTGTCGAACTCTAGTTCGAGGATTTGGAGGAAGAAAAGCAATCGAGTACAAAACCAGTTTTGGAAAGGTATGTCTTCGCAATTTTTATATAAACTGTATCTTTCTACTGGTTGAAGATGACTTTACTCATGAATGTATTATTGGAACCAGTCTGCTATCTACTACTATTCCTCATGGTGTCAAGTATAATAGTAGAGGCCAAATTGGTTATCATTTTACTGTTAAAAGAAAAGAAATATTTCTTCCACTAGTGTCATCTAAAGAAAAAACTCACTCAATCTGGACCCTAGAAGTAAATACTGTAAGGGAAAAAATAAAAGAAAAAGGGATCCAGATTAGAGCAATCAAGAAAGCTGAGCACCTATACAGGCTAGAAGAAGAATTAAAGAATCCCGGTGTACAGCAAAAAATTGAGGAAATAAGAAAAGAATTTGCTGACAAGGTTTGCCACACGTCTCCTAATGCATTCTGGCATAGGAAACAGTTTTGGGTAAACCTAAAATACAGAGAAGGGTTCCAGGGAAACCCTAGTAGAAGTAGAGCCATCCCAATGAATAAAGAATATAGACAACTCTGCAAAAAGGAACTTGAAGATTTGCTGAACAAAGGACTCATCCAAAGATCAAGAAGTCCATGGTCATGTGCAGCATTCTATGTCAACAAACATTAAGAGCAGGTTCGAGGAGTTCCTAGAATGGTCATCAATTACAAACCTTTGAATGATGCCTTGGAATGGATCCGGTATCCAATTCCAAACAAATCTGATTTGATCAAACGGATAGCAGGAGCCAAAATCTTTTCAAAGTTTGATCTCAAGTCTGGCTTTTGGCAAATTGGCATAAAACCAAAAGACCAGTATAAAACAGCCTTCAATGTGCCTCATGGACAATATGAATGGAAGGTAATGTCATTTGGCCTGAAGAATGCCCCTTCAGAGTTCCAGAGAATTATGGAGTCTGTACTGGAACCATACATGGATTGGTTGATGGTTTATATTGATGATATTTTAGTATTTTCAAAGTCGATTGAAGAACACATAAAACATCTTAGAACACTATTGCATGTTGTACATAAGAATGGGTTCGTTCTTTCAGAAAAGAAGATGAAATTGTTCCAAACTGATATTGAATTCTTGGGACAGAGAATTAAACATGGAAAGATAGAAGTTCAGAAGCATGCCATTGAGTTTGCAGAAAAATTCCCTGATGTAATCACAGATAAAAAACAATTACAGAGATTTATGGGATGCTTGAATTATGTTGCAGCCTACTATGAAAATTGTGCTCAAGATAGAAAGCTCCTTAATAAAAGATTGGGAACAAACCCTCCTCCATGGTCAAAACAGCACACTGAAGCGGTACGAAGGATAAAAGCAAAGATGAGAACTCTTCCTATCCTTCATGTTATTGATGAAGATATCATGAAGATCCTTGAGACTGATGCTTCAGAAGAAGGCTGGGGAGCAGTACTGAAGCAGTGCAGGAAAGACCATAATGGCAAGGATGAAGAAATAGTATGGTTCACTTCAGGAACTTGGAACGATGCACAGAAAAAATACCATACTATTGATAAGGAAATAAAGGCTTGTCTAAATGCAATTCAGAAATTTTAAATTCATCTAATGAATAAGTTCTTAATAACAACAGCCAGCCAAGCAATGAAGTTTGTATTGGAAAATCCAATACGAAACTCTACTGCTAAAGCAAAGTTTGCTAGATGGCAGGCAATGTTTTCTCAGTATGAGTTTGAAATTAAACACATAAAAGGTTCTCAGAATTGTATTGCTGATTTTTTAACCAGAGAACATTTGCAGGAAAAATATGGAATTCATACCACAAGTTGCATGGTGATTATCACAGAATGGCATGAACGAAGCAACACATGCAGATATTTAGATGAACAAATGAGCTGGAGTGACGACGCTAGCCAATGGAAGCCAACCTGGCAGCTTAGGTCTACATAGGTATTGGATGAAAATCTGCATCATCCCAACCTATTAATAAACTTGGTCCCAGAGCATCGACGATATCCAACGTCAACAGTCACCGTCCCAAACATGGTTTATGGCCGACAACTCTGACAAGCAATAGACACCTCCCATACTCTCCAGACACATTTCCAAGACTTGCGTCTTATCAGTGCAGAATCTGCTTTAGGTCAAGTCCTTGAGCAATATTATTGTATCAATCAAATGCGTGGTCTGGTAGCTTGGCCAGGAAATGATGGTGCCTTAAGATTCCCCCTCACGGATATCAACTATGGAAGCTATCAGAAGATGTGGTGGGATTTCTTAAAAAAGGACAGTAGAGACCATGATTACTTTGCCAAAATCAAGTTTGGCCTCCAAGGAGCCCATGTGATCCATGAAATTCCTAACTGGATTCATTGTTGGTGGAATGATTTCGGCCTCAGCAAAAGCGGAGTGGACCCTGCAATAATTCAGCACGAACATAGCCAGTATTGTATCCCGTGCTCCAAGGTGGAAGACATGTATATCAGTGATGTGTGTGATAATACTCATTTGTTATATACTTTTATTTCAAATAAATTCCAGTGGCTTGTGAAGACCAAAATTCAACTACAAAACAGAAATGGGCAACGCATCATCATCCGGAGCATCTATACAAAAATGTGGGACCCCACTTATCATCGACGGTATGGCCATCCATATGACGATATGATAGAATGGCCCAGACTCGTATCATGTTCAAAGAGCCAGTGCATTCATTGCCACCAAACCCCACTACTCCATAAATGTTTACCCACCCTCCATAGTTAGAGTGTCACTCTCCCCAAATTCGATTTTTTGTCACCATGGCATGTTTCACCTTTGGATAGTTTGACTATTATCGCATTAAAATTATAGTGGGAAGTACATCCCAAAACTTTTACCAAATTCCTTTAATAAATATCACTTTTTACATAGCATTAAGCTTAAAAACCTACCAGAAACGAAGGTAGAAATATACATTAGCATAAATGCTGAGTAAGCCAAGTCATGGCACCATTTTTCACCACCTCAAGCTTTTTATGAAGATTTACAAGGAGACCCATTACATTTCAAAAGTTGTTCTACTTCACAGGGACACATAAGAACTATGAGAGATTAATCATGTACGTTAAAACCAAATTAGATTCTATATGGATCATTAGGATCACCTTTTAACATCGCTTCCCGAGAGATAAAAAGGAATATTTGTACATTAAATAACCAAGGAGAGATTTATAAGTAGAAGAACAAACTTTACATCAACTTTATTTGTTAACCATTCATTTATCATTCAGTGTCAAAGTTAATTTGCTAATCCTTTGACCATTTCAAAACAAGGATAGTCTTAAATAGAAATTTTTTTAAATTTTACAATTTTGGGGACATTACAATATTTTAGGAATGGAAAGTATATAGCTTCAAGTTCATATTAAAGTTCACTAAGTAACTCTTGATTTTTTGGTATTAAAAATAAATCAGATCATTCTTCGTGTAAAAAAGTTAAAAAGATAAGCTTTATGCAAATTTAATTTAAAAATAATAGTAATGATATTTTGAGACCATGTGATTACCATTTCTGAAATGTTTATACAACTCAAGGAATCAACAACATGTAAATGTCATCTTCTACCTTTATTTCACTCCTTTCCATCAAGGCCATAAATCAAGTTTTTCATACAAGTTTGGAAACTTTTAGACATGAAATTGTCTGTTATTCAATAATACTAGGTAAACTTGAAGTATGCTTATACAAAATAAGTAGAATAGCAATAGCAAGCTAAATCCACCGTTAAAACAAAATAATGAATTTGAAAATATTTTGATTGGATGGTAAGGATATAATGAATTTGAAAATATTTTGATTGAATGGTAAGGATCATCACTTTCAAATATAATACCATCAACCTATTAAAATACATTATTTGGTTTACTTTCAGAATAGTGACTAATATACTAATATAGGCTCAAAAATATTTCTAAATCTAAAACCAAAACAACAACAAAATATAGTTTATAAGAATTAATCCGAAGGCATTTTTCACTCCTTATAAGAACTATGCATGTAAACAACACAATATTAAATATACGTTATGGGAATCAATCCAAGGCAGTTTTCACCCCTTTATAAAAAAAGTATGCATGTAAACAACACAAAATGGGTCTTCAATAATTTCATTTGAGACCTTATATTAAGCATATTTTTGTAGCTTTTTCCACTCACAAAAGGAGCAGAAGTAAATATAAATCGCATTGCTCAAAGAATGGCTTGCATAATCTAGAATAGAAGGGAAAGATATAGTACGTACCAAATTTATGTTGTTGACTTATTTAACATGCTTCAAAACTTAATCACTAACAATAATTTTGCAAATAACACCCTTAAACTAACAAACCAAATCAAATGAATTTTGAATGTGACAACCTAAGTTGCCAGGGTACCCGTACCTGGGGGTGGGCACCCGGGGCACACGTACTAGTACCGGGTACCCGTACTATCATACCGGGTACAGGGACTGGTACTTCTCGGAGTACCATGAAAGTACCAGGTACTTCACCCAAGTACCGGGTACTTGGTCAAAGAAATTAGGGTACTGGTACTTTAAAAGGGTAGTGTACTAGTACTTAGTAGTCTTAACTACGTTGAATTTTAGCTATATTTGTGGTTTTGTTTAGTTCAGAAAAGGATATTGTCTTGAACACAGTAGAAAAAGGATTTGAAATGACTCGAAACACAAAAAATTGAGAATTAGCTACAAAGTTAAAAAATAAAAGCGAATTTGAAATTCATAATTCATGGACTTAACACGAGACAGTAACAAGATTATGACTGATCAACAACGTTTGCAACATTACAGAATTAGAACAAAACTTAAAACTTTAAAAGTTATCATTATTAAATTTTAATTTTTAATTATA
The DNA here is from genome assembly GCA_027924585.1 of Larix kaempferi. NCBI lineage: Eukaryota > Viridiplantae > Streptophyta > Pinopsida > Pinales > Pinaceae > Larix > Larix kaempferi. Next base: position 5,846,656 of record BSBM01000940.1, on the reverse strand, counting down.
AATTTAAAATTATAATAATCATTAATCTCTGAGATTTTATTTTAAATTTTTAGCCAAATATCCAGATTACAAACAATAAATTTATTAAATTAATAATTATAAAACCATGCTAATTCTGTGATACTTACCTGGAGGGCTTGTTGACCGAGGACCTCCTTGATGCTCATGTAGATGGCAGTGATGTTGCAGATATTTCTAACCTAGCAAAGATGGCTTGAGGAAGCCAAATCAACTATGATGTTTACTTGCTTTATGTTTAGTATTTGACTATTTTCATTTTGTTGTTTTGTATTTCAGATCTCTGATTTCATGTTCGAAACTATGGCAAATGAGGCATGCCATTTGCCAAAATTTTGGATGTAGTATGACAATGGACTCATGGAGTCATGGACATATATCATGCTATTATGCTAATGATTCATATCAATATCAATATTGAATATCATATATGTAATTTGAATTAATGTGCAAGCAGCAATACCAATGTCAATGTGTGTTATTTTAATTATAATTTATAATTTATAATTTAAATTTGAAAATTATATATATACAGTACCCAGACTTACCAAGTACCTTATTTCAAAAAGTGGAGTACCCGTACCTGTACCCGTCTCAGTACCCGAGTACTGTGGCAACCTAGGTGATAACAAACATACAACCAATAAGTAAAACATTGAACTATAAATCCCACTAAAATTAAACATCACCATAAACTTATTAAACACTAAATTTATCTTTTAAGATGGACTATAATAACTATAGAAACTAAAACTCTAGAGTAACCATCTTGAATAGTACCCTAAAACATAAAAAAAGAGTAACCATCTTGGAAGTACATAGAGTAACCATCTTGGAAGTACCCTAAAACATAATAAAAGGATACCTTTCAAACATTCAGATAAAAGTTAATTCATGGAATTTCAATATGGCTAAGTGAAACTAGGTTATAGTGTATTCTCCTAGCAAAATGGAAACTTGTTTTGTCCAAGAATTGAAAAATCCCTCACCTCAGTCAAAAATATGGTGTAATAATTAGACAAAACTTTATATTATGTTTACATAGCACATAAAACAACAAACATAGAAATTATGAGAGAGTTTATGAAGTGACCACAACAATATATACATTATATCAAATATTGAAAATAATACTTAGCCCCACTAACTCATAATTATATTGTCACTCTAAAACCAATACTTTCTCCTAATTATATTATACTCTCAAAAGAATGCTCTTTATAATCTGGCCTTATTCTATGTTTCTCATTAGTTTCCTCTATTTAGATGCATGCTTGTGTAAGATAGACATGATGAAAATATATATCGATTCCCATGGTATGGGCCTCTAAGTAGTTCAAAACATTTTAATAGTGTGCAATGCTATGGTCCTAGAGTTTAATAGTGTGCAATGCTATGGTCCTAGAGTTCACCGTGGTAGGGAAATGTTGCTTAATGCTTAGAATGATGGGAGGGTAATGTTGATTAACACTTAAAATGATGGGAAACATTGAGTTGATTAACACTTAGAATGTTGGGAAACATTGATTTATGTTTTCGATATAAAGGCATGCCTTATTCTTCCTGTATAATGTAGTTTCAATAGTTATGAAATGAAATTGTAAAAAACCTCCAAAAGAACCTTTCAACTTATTTATATTTTACTATATAATTTGTGAGGATTTTTGAAGTATAAAATACTAGAAAATCTAGAAATTTGACATGTATCCTTGGAATCTGTAATGACCCTTTTTCAAAATTTTATTAAAATGCCAATTTTTCCACTTTTTCCCCAATTTCGACCTTTGACTAGTTTCGATCTCTAGGTCCCAAATTTGACCCAAATGATCCCAAATATTCTGAGAAGGTATATGAATGATATTAGAACATAAATATGTGTTTCATGGATGCCTTTGTACCTTTAAAACAATTATGCAAATACTCTTTCAATTCTGGTCCATGTAGGTAACTTTACTAGTGATTTCCCTTTGACTAGTATTGGTCTCTAGGTCTCAAATTGACTCCAAATGCCTTCAAATATTCAAGGAATGTTTATGAATGATATTAGGAATTGAATATGATGTTCAGGGATAACATATGGCCACCAAAAGACCTCTGCAAACTCTCTTAAGATTCTGGACCAAGTATGCAATTTTACTAGTAATTTGGGGTTCAAATCCCCCTAAGGTAAGTACTGAAAATGGCTTCCCAAATGCCTCCAAACCCACTCAAATTTATGAACAGAGGTATGTAATGTGTTAAGTATGTTATTAAGGTCTCATATGCACCATTAATGGTTTATTACAACTGTTCTCACCCTCTCCCATTCAACTGCAAAAATCCCCAATTCGACCCTTGGGGAAATGGCACTATTTCTTCTCCAAATGCAATTAAACTGAGTAAAAATGCTTCAAATGCTCAAGTACAGTACATGAAACTTGTATAAGACATCCATGGCATTATATTTATCACAAATATATCATATAATCATCCATTCATTCGAAATCATCATCAATACATTGGCTCACAACAAGGTAATGGGGAAATGGCATTGTTCTTCCATTAAAAATGAGATTTATACACTTCTACTTGGAATTTCGACCTGAAACTTTTTGGAGATGAATAAAAGAGTATTTAATTCATATTACAAAAGAAATGGGGCATTAGAAGCTCCCCCAAAGAGTACAATGGCTCACCAAAAATGCCCTCCCTCAAGGATCAAGAATATGCCATCAAAACTAGAAATGGTTGAAGGAGCGAGCTGCAATAGAAGAAACCATGAGCTGCCCTGTATCTTACACCTGAAAATAAAGACTCCATTAAAGCTCCAAATGAAAGGTCTGAATGGCCTTTCCAATTGTCAACTTGGATGGGAATCTTTCACCCTCGAAATTGGCTAAGGCAAGAAACTAGTCATCCACTAGCTCTCCCTCTTCACAAATGCAATTGCAAATTCTACAAATGATCAAAAGCTGGTTTAATTCTTTGTTATTGACATTTATAAAGTTCTAATGTCCTCTATGGGTCGAATTCCTTCCAAGAGACTCATGCCAACTCAAGTTGGGAAGAGATTCCAAAGAACGCCACTTGTACAACAATTCCTAGTCTCCCACTTCCACCAAATCACATGTGGAAGCATTTTAGCTGCCCTAACACCCTTGAGCGTCCTCTTAGAGTCTATTTTTAGCCCTGACATGTCATATATGTCATATTTCATCCTTCAGGTCTGATTTGTGTCATAGGTGTCATAGCATCTTCATCATTGTTGTCATAGAGCTAGGGAATCTAGCCCAAGTGTCTCACTAGCTCCAAATTGCCTCTTCCTCTTCCATGGGAGTTACTCTTCCTCTATATTTCAACCTTGGATGATTCATGCCATTAATAATACCTTTTGGACTCCCCCAAGTATGTTACCATTCACCTTGAATTCGAATTGGTGAGAGAATGATGCCAAATGTAGTGGGGAAATCTAGCCATATGTGGGTCCCACTTCCTCCATGTGTTTTCATCATCAAATGCCACTTTGATTTTCACTTGTATATATTTATTTAGATACTTTATTAAATATTTATTCCATTCTAATGTTCAAACATCATTTATTATCCCCATTATTCCAAATCCCAAAGCTTCCACCCCAAACCTAGGAAACTAGTAATTTTCCTCCTTGGCAATTATTTGACCTTTAGCATCAATTTGACAAACTCTAATGAATAGGGCCAATGTGGTTAGGCCATTGTGACCCAATGCCAAATTTGGGACATGACAAATCCTCCCTTCCCAATATTTCTTGTCCTCAAGCAATTTTAAATGTGGGTGTTGAAGAACCTGCTTTCTGTATAATTCTTTGAAGTTGCCATTGAATTGCCCAACCTTGAGTCTTTGAGTTTCCATGAAGATTTTAGAGAGGAACCACCATGCTTGCTGCTGCACTACTCTGATTAAAATCACTTTATTAAGTGGGGAATCCATCTCCCATACTGCTTGCATCCCCCAAAAAATATGAAACCAATGAGATAAAAATTATTCCAGGGTCCCATTGCTTGTATTGCACCCCAACAATGAAGAGTGCTCTCCAACCCATACCATCAGATAAGATGATTCCTTGATCCCATTTTCTTGTATGCATTCTTCCAAACATCATGAGTACAAAATATATATCATCAAAGTACATAACTACATAATGAAAATGTACATCAAGGAGGTGCTTCATCAAAGAATCATGAAAGTGCTTGTACCTCCAAGCAAGTAGACCACAATTTTCCAAGTGCATACAATCTTCAAGTGACCAATCAAATCTGCTCCAATGACATAGGTGAGGATCTCATGTCCTATAATTCTGCTCCAAAAGGATGTGATATGCATTAAAATATTCAACCATGTATTCTTTCATCCAAGAAGTGAATGAAGAATCTCCACTAAAATCTGAACCAAATAATGAGCAGAAAAAACAAGGAGACCTCAAATGACTCAAAGAAGTCTCACCCATACATCCATGAATGTGAGAATCATAAAGATGTAACAAAGTATGTGGCTGCCAACAAAAATGTTCTCCCATCATAAATCTATTCACCCAAGTGTTGGATGAAGTTCCTCTAACATCGAATGAACCCAGTGTTGAGCAAGAAAAACCATGAGTCTTCAAGTGACTCAAATCCATATCATAGGTGCATCCATGTAGATGTGAATCATCATAAAGTGACAAATTATGCTGCTGCAAATGTGAATAAGAATGTGCTCCAACCATGTCATCATGAAATTTAAATCTAGGAGTTCCATACTCCTCATGTGGCACCATAAAAAAGAACCCTTTCACCCATACTTCATTGAGACTAATGTTGCAAAACATGAAATTGTAGGATGTAGGAGAATGAACTAAATCAACCAAATGATCAAAAAGTGCAGAAGTTTCATCATGGGAAGGATCCATGTGGATAGTATCATGCAGCTCCTTCAAAAGTGGAAAACCTTTGTCATAGATTGGTTCCAATGTAGAGGAATCATGCTCTTCTTTAAAAATTGCATAAGCTTCATCAAGAGACAATTCAAGTTCCTCTTCCACCACATCAAGTGTTTGGATCTCTTCAAGTTCATCTTCAAACACATTAAGCACATTCAAATTTCCACATTTCTCATGATCCACCATGTCATGAGAATCCTCCAAACAATCTACCATTTGACAATCTGAAACATAGGAGGAAAAACAAGTATCTTGCAACTTTTCAAGAAGTTGCTCATTTTGAATTGTGAGCTTATGATTATCCTCATTATTCTTCAAGTATGCATCATGTAACAATTCATTAAGCTCAAACAAATGGTTTCTATCAAAAAGAAAAGACATGAAATTACCTTTAATGTGGCACATTGCTCTTTGAATCTTCTCCATGTCTTCAAGGAAGGATGTTTCCTCCAATGAAGTAGCTCTCCAACAAGAATTTGACACCAATGCTTGAGTGTCATGGAGAATGTTGAGGGACTCTTGGATCTTCTTTTCATTCATCTTTAAGGACCCTTCAAGAAAATGAGGTTCTTGCAAATGAACCTCCTCATATTCTTCATTTTTTCTTGGACCAACTTCATGAAGCTCAAGTGGTGATGGGGAAGTTGATCTTGGTTCTTCTTCAACTGCTACAAGGTCTTCATTATCATGCTTAATGAAACTTATACTTGTAGAAACACTTTCAAAAGTGATCTCTATGTCACCAACATAGAGGTGTGAGCACCCATCAGTAGGTACTCCTTCATAGTTTAAGCATCCATCAGTAGATGCTCTTTGGTTCATGTCTAAGCTAGAAGGTGTCTCAAAATTGTCTTCCATATTTTCAATAGAATCTTCTTCATGCTCTTGTGATGTCTCTTCCTTTTGCTCTTTAAAGCAAGCTGATGCATTTTTCCCCTTGTCTTCCTTAGGATCAGTATATTTGGAATCTCTTCTTGAATAAATCTCAAAAGCTCTCCTCAAGGAGGACATCATTTCATGCACACATATATGATACTCGCTCCAAGGTTCTTTACAAGAAGGGCATAAACCTTTCTTTACTAACTCCACATCTTCATGTTTTGGCCTATTTTCAAAAACATGTTCAGCAAAGTACTCAAAAGACATGGCATTTTGTGTATTTTTGCTAAAAGCAAGATATTCTTGATATTTTTGATATTGTTGGGGCAAGGTTTTATATTTTGCTATCCATCTTTGGAACTCACTCATAGAATTATCCTTGGTTGGTGTGACACAATAATATTTATCAGATTTAAAGTCATAAGAATAATCTTCATTTCTCTTGAAATTGTAAGAAGTGTTGCATGATGGCATCTCTTCCTCGTACCATTCACATTCTGCTTCATATTGCTCATAAGCATCTGCATATTCCTCATAAGAATTGTACTCATAGGATTCATCATAATAGTAAGACATGGCTGCCTATTATTCTTGAATGTATGTACCTAATCCACAGGTGCAAGGACCATGCTCTGATACCACTATAATGACCCTTTTTCAAAATTTTATTAAAATGCCAATTTTTCCACTTTTTCCCCAATTTCGACCTTTGACTAGTTTCGATCTCTAGGTCCCAAATTTGACCCAAATGATCCCAAATATTCTGAGAAGGTATATGAATGATATTAGAACATAAATATGTGTTTCAGGGATGCCTTTGTACCTTTAAAACACTTCTGCAAATACTCTTTCAATTCTGGTCCATGTAGGTAACTTTACTAGTGATTTCCCTTTGACTAGTATTGGTCTCTAAGTCTCAAATTGACTCCAAATGCCTTCAAATATTCAAGGAAGGTTTATGAATGATATTAGGAATTGAATATGATGTTCAGGGATAACATATGGCCACCAAAAGACCTCTGCAAACTCTCTTAAGATTCTGGACCAAGTATGCAATTTTACTAGTAATTTGGGGTTCAAATCCCCCTAAGGTAAGTACTGAAAATGGCTTCCCAAATGCCTCCAAACCCACTCAAATTTATGAACAGAGGTATGTAATGTGTTAAGTATGTTATTAAGGAATCATATGCACCATTAATGGTTTATTACAACTGTTCTCACCCTCTCCCATTCAACTGCAAAAATCCCCAATTCGACCCTTGGGGAAATGGCACTATTTCTTCTCCCAATGCAATTAAACTGAGTAAAAATGCTTCAAATGCTCAAGTAAAGTACATGAAACTTGTATAAGACATCCATGGAATTATATTTATCACAAATATATCAGATAATCATCAATTCATTCGAAATCATCATCAATAGATTGGCTCACAACAAGGTAGTGGGGAAATGGCATTGTTCTTCCATTAAAAATGAGATTTATACACTTCTACTTGGAATTTCGACCTGAAAATTTTTGGAGATGAAGAAAAGAGTATTTTATTCATATTACAAAAGAAATGGGGCATTAGAAGCTCCCCCAAAGAGTACAATGGCTCACCAAAAACGCCCTCCCTCAAGGATCAAGAATATGCCATCAAAACTGGAAATGGTTGAAGGAGCGAGCTGCAATAGAAGAAACAATGAGCTGCCCTATAGATTACACCTGCAAATAAAGACTCCATTAAAGCTCCAAATGAAAGGTCTTAATGGCCTTTCCAATTGCCAACTTGGATGGGAATCTTTCACCCTCGAAATTGGCTAAGGCAAGAAACTAGTCATCCACTAGCTCTTCCTCTTCACAAATGCAATTGAAAATTCTACAAATGATCAAAAGCTGGTTTCATTCTTTGTTATTGACATTTATAAAGTTCTAATGTCCTCCATGGGTTGAATTCCTTCCAAGAGACTCATGCCAACTCAAGTTGGGAAGAGATTCCAAAGAACGCCACTTGTACAACAATTCCTAGTCTCCGACTTCCACCAAATCACATGTGGAAGCATTTTAGCTTCCCTAACACCCTTGAGCGCCCTCTTAGAGTCTATTTTTAGCCCTGACATGTCATATATGTCATATGTCAGCCTTCAGGTCTGATTTGTGTCATAGGTGTCATAGCATCTTCATCATTGTTGTCATAGAGCTAGGGAATCTAACCCAAGTGTCTCACTAGCTCCAAATTGCCTCTTCCTCTTCCATGGGAGTTACTCTTCCTCTATATTTCGACCTTGGATGATTCATTCCATTAATAATACCTTTTGGACTCCCCCAAGTATGTTACCATTCACCTTGAATTCGAATTGGTGAGAGAATGATGCCAAATGTAGTGGGGAAATCTAGCCATATGTGGGTCCCACTTCCTCCATGTGTTTTCATCATCAAATGCCACTTTGATTTTCACTTGTATATATTTATTTAGCTCCTTTATTAAATATTTATTCCATTCTAATGTTCAAACATCATTTATTATCCCCATTATTCCAAATCCCAAAGCTTCCACCCCAAACCTAGGAAACTAGTAATTTTCCTCCTTGGCAATTATTTGACCTTTAGCATCAATTTGACAAACTCTAATGAATAGGGCCAATGTGGTTAGGCCATTGTGACCCAATGCCAAATTTGAGACATGACAAATCCTCCCTTCCCAATATTGCTTGTCCTCAAGCAATTTTAAATGTGGGTGTTGAAGAACCTGCTTTCTGTATAATTCTTTGAAGTTGCCATTGAATTGCCCAACCTTGAGTCTTTGAGTTTCCATGAAGATTTTAGAGAGGAACCACCATGCTTGCTGCTGCACTACTCTAATTAAAATCACTTTATTAAGTGGGGAATCCATCTCCCATACTGCTTGCTTCCCCCAAAAAATATGAAACCAATGAGATAAAAATTATTCCAGGGTCCCATTGCTTGTATTGCACCCCAACAATGAAGAGTGCTCTCCAACCCATACCATCAGATAAGATGATTCCTGGATCCCATTTTCTTGTATGCATTCTTCCAAACATCATGAGTACAAAATATATATCATAAAAGTACATAACTACATAATGAAAATGTACATCAAGGAGGTGCTTCATCAAAGAATCATGAAAGTGCTTGTACCTCCAAGCAAGTAGACCACGATTTTCCAAGTGCATACAATCTTCAAGTGACCAATCAAATATGCTCCAATGACATAGGTGAGGATCCCATGTCCTATAATGCTGCTCCAAAAGGATGTGATATGCATCAAAATATTCAACCATGTATTCTTTCATCCAAGAAGTGAATGAAGAATCTCCACTAAAATCTGAACCAAATAATGAGCAGAAAAAACAAGGAGACTTCAAATGACTCAAAGAAGTCTCACCCATACATCCATGAATGTGAGAATCATAAAGATGTAACAAAGTATGTGGCTGCCAACAAAAATGTTCTCCCATCATAAATCTATTCACCCAAGTGTTGGATGAAGTTCCTCTAACATCGAATGAACCCAGTGTTGATCAAGAAAAACCATGAGTCTTCAAGTGACTCAAATCCATATCATAGGTGCATCCATGTAGATGTGAATCATCATAAAGTGACAAATTATGCTGCTGCAAATGTGAATAAGAATGTGCTCCAACCATGTCATCATGAAAGTTAAATCTAGGAGTTCTATACTCCTCATGTGGCACCATAAAAAAGAACCCTTTCACCCATACTTCATTGAGACTAATGTTGCAAAAAATGGAATTGTAGGATGTAGGAGAATGAACTAAATCAACCAAATGATCAAAAAGTGTAGAAGTTTCATCATGGGAAGGATCCATGTGGGTAGTATCATGCAGCTCCTTCAAAAGTGGGAAACCTTTGTCATAGATTGGTTCCAATGTAGAGGAATCATGCTCTTCTTTAAAAATTGCATAAGCTTCATCAAGAGACAATTCAAGTTCCTCTTCCACCACATCAAGTGTTTGGATCTATTCAAGTTCATCTTCAAACACATTAAGCACATTCAAATTTCCATATTTCTCATGATCCACCATGTCATGAGAATCCTCCAAACAATCTACCATTTGACAATCTGAAACATAGGAGGAAAAACAAGTATCTTGCAACTTTTCAAGAAGTTGCTCATTTTGAATTGTGAGCTTATGATTATCCTCATTATTCTTCAAGTATGCATTATGTAACAATTCATTAAGCTCAAACAAATGGTTTCTATCAAAAAGCAAAGACATGAAATTACCTTTAATGTGGCACATTGCTCTTTGGATCTTCTCCATGTCTTCAAGGAAGGATGTTTCCTTCAATGAAGTAGCTCTCCAACAAGAATTTGACACCAATGCTTGAGTGTCATGGAGAATGTTGAGGGACTCTTGGATCTTCTTTTCATTCATCTTTAAGGACCCTTCAAGAAAATGAGGTTCTTGCAAATGAACCTCCTCATATTCTTCATTTTTTCTTGGACCAACTTCATGAAGCTCAAGTGGTGATGGGGAAGTTGATCTTGGCTCTTCTTCAACTGCTACAAGGTCTTCATTATCATGCTTAATGAAACTTGTACTTGTAGAAACACTTTCAAAAGTGATCTCTATGTCACCAACATAGAAACACTTTTGCTCTCCATCTTTGGAACTCACTCATAGAATTATCCTTAGTTGGTGTGACACAATCATATTTATCAGATTTAAAGTCATAAGAATAATCTTCATTTCTCTTGAAATTGTAAGAAGTGTTGCATGATGGCATCTCTTCCTCGTACCATTCACATTCTGCTTCATATTGCTCATAAGCATCTGCATATTCCTCATAAGAATTGTACTCATAGGATTCATCATAATAGTAAGACATGGCTGCCTATTATTCTTGAATGTATGTACCTAATCCACAGGTGCAAGGACCATGCTCTGATACCACTGTAATGACCCTTTTTCAAAATTTTATTAAAATGTCAGTTTTTCCACTTTTTCCCCAATTTCAACCTTTGACTAGTTTCGATCTCTAGGTCCCAAATTTGACCCAAATGATCCCAAATATTCTGAGAAGGTATATGAATGATATTAGAACATAAATATGTGTTTCAGGGATGCCTTTGTACCTTTAAAACACTTCTGCAAATACTCTTTCAATTCTGGTCCATGTAGGTAACTTTACTAGTGATTTCCCTTTCACTAGTATTGGTCTCTAGGTCTCAAATTGACTCCAAATGCCTTCAAATATTCAAGGAAGGTTTATGAATGATATTAGGAATTGAATATGATATTCAGGGATAACATATGGCCACCAAAAGACCTCTGCAAACTCTCTTAAGATTCTGGACCAAGTATGCAATTTTACTAGTAATTTGGGGTTCAAATCCCCCTAAGGTAAGTACTGAAAATGGCTTCCCAAATGCCTCCAAACCCACTCAAATTTATGAACAGAGGTATGTAATGTGTTACGTATGTTATTAAGGTCTCATATGCACCATTAATGGTTTATTACAACTGTTCTCACCCTCTCCCATTCAACTGCAAAAATCCCCAATTCGACCCTTGGGGAAATGGCACTATTTCTTCTCCCAATGCAATTAAACTGAGTAAAAATGCTTCAAATGCTCAAGTACAGTACATGAAACTTGTATAAGAAATCCATGGAATTATATTTATCACAAATATATCAGAGAATCATCCATTCATTCGAAATCATCATCAATACATTGGCTCACAACAAGGTAGTGGGGAAATGGCATTGTTCTTCCATTAAAAATGAGATTTATACACTTCTACTTGGAATTTCGACCTGAAACGTTTTGGAGATGAAGAAAAGAGTATTTACTTCATATTACAAAAGAAATGGGGCATTAGAAGCTCCCCCAAAGAGTACAATGGCTCACCAAAAACGCCCTCCCTCAAGGATCAAGAATATGCCATCAAAACTGGAAATGGTTGAAGGAGCGAGCTGCAATAGAAGAAACCATGAGCTGCCCTGTAGCTTACACCTGCAAATAAAGACTCCATTAAAGCTCCAAATGAAAGGTCGGAATGGCCTTTCCAATTGCCAACTTGGATGGGAATCTTTCACCCTCGAAATTGGCTAAGGCAAGAAACTAGTCATCCACTAGGTCTCCCTCTTCACAAATGCAATTGCAAATTCTACAAATGATCAAAAGCTGGTTTCATTCTTTGTTATTGACATTTATAAAGTTCTAATGTCCTCCATGGGTCGAATTCCTTCCAAGAGACTCATGCCAACTCAAGTTGGGAAGAGATTCCAAAGAACGTCACTTGTACAACAATTCCTAGTCTCCCACTTCCACCAAATCACATGTGGAAGCATTTTAGCTGCCCTAACACGCTTGAGCGCCCTCTTAGAGTCTATTTTTAGCCCTGACATGTCATATATGTCATATGTCAGCCTTCAGGTCTGATTTGTGTCATAGGTGTCATAGCATCTTCATCATTGTTGTCATAGAGCTAGGGAATCTAGCCCAAGTGTCTCACTAGCTCCAAATTGCCTCTTCCTCTTCCATGGGAGTTACTCTTCCTCTATATTTCGACCTTGGATGATTCATGCCATTCATAATACCTTTTGGACTCCCCCAAGTATGTTACCATTCACCTTGAATTCGAATTGGTGAGAGAATGATGCCAAATGTAGTGGAGAAATCTAGCCATATGTGGGTCCCACTTCCTCCATGTGTTTTCATCATCAAATGCCACTTTGATTTTCACTTGTATATATTTATTTAGCTCCTTTATTAAATATTTATTCCATTCTAATGTTCAAACATCATTTATTATCCCCATTATTCCAAATCCCAAAGCTTCCACCCAAACCTAGGAAACTAGTAATTTTCCTCCTTGGCAATTATTTGACCTTTAGCATCAATTTGACAAACTCTAATGAATAGGGCCAATGTGGTTAGGCCATTGTGACCCAATGCCAAATTTGGGACATGACAGAATCTAACCATAAATATTGTTCACTTCAAATAACATATTTTAATTAATGTAATGGACACTGAAATGAAATGAATGCACTAAAATGAAAATGTATACTACTCTAATTAATAATGGATACTAAAATCTATGCAAAAAAATATATCAAGGTAACAAAGACTTGATGACATTTCAATCAACTTCATAGATTTTTTATGACATTAATAACATTATGAGACTTACAAAAACTGAACAACAAAAAAGATATTGACAAAGAAATTCATAACAAATGATATAGCTGAACAACAATAATAACAAAAAAAAAGTATGAAAGACAAAGAGCACATTGACAAAGAAATAACTTGACAACAAGAAAACTATAGAAAACAAAATTGAGAACTACACAGGCCATAATGACAAACAAAACAATATTTGAAATAATAACCTAAAAAAAAATTAAATAATATATATGAAAAGAGCATATTTAAGTCACATATACATATACAAATAATAATCATCTACAAATTTGAATTTGATGATGGTGACCCCAATCAACCTTCCCAAGTTATTAATATTACTCTCTAGATTATAAATAATACTTAATAATTTCTAAATAATCAATATTTATCTGAAAAATTTACAGTATTAATAAATTGAACTTAATAATATACAATAACTTAATAATATACAATAATCATCAAAATTCATTTTACTTCTCTATCCATGGAGCAAAACATTTCTCGCCTCCCTTAAAGAACTTAAATTTGTCCTCAGATTTTGTGCTATGAAAAATTTCTCTAAAATTCAAGATTCAGGATAGATCTCGATAACTAAAGATAATATGTATACACTTGATAATTAAAGCAATTATATAAAAAACCAAAATAATAAATAATCCAACACTTTTTCTATGAAACCTATATACACCTGTTAAGTTGTTAATTGATGTAAAAGGGTTACATAACCATAGAGACGCCCTAAAATAAGGCATTGGTACTGTGTAAGTGATATCTGCATACCTGAACAACAAAGAAATAACTTGACAATAAGAAAAATGCTGAAAAACAAAATTGAGAGTTACAAACTATAATGACAAAGAAAAAATATTTGAAATAATAATATTAAAAAAAATTAAATGATATAGAAAAAAAGGCATATTCAGGTTAGACATACACTGATCATCAACAAATTTGATGCAGGTCACTGGAATTCATATCTGCATAGCGGGCATGAAAGTTGATGATAAAACCATTCAGTGATGCACTTATTATGAAAAATATGTTTGGGATTGCATGGCAATTGTTTCGCAACCTGTCCAATGGGAATCGTTTCTTGACAAAACAATCCATCACCACATCTTGCAGCGACGAGCTCGTGAGAAACAGAAACAGATAAAGAAGAATCAGAAGCTGAATAGGCAGCAGCTACTGGATTAGTCTCATGGTGACCGATATATTGTTCTCTCAAATGAGAATGAAGAGTAAATTCTTGACAGATGATTTGTATAGAATTAGCGGTATTCACATCCTCGAGGAGATGCAGCACCCGTTCACCATATGAGAAATTTCCAGTACATAGTATTTGTTTACTAAAAATATTTCCTTCCGGGTGGCTCCAATCCTTTACCATTCGCCACCAAATGGTAATGTTTTCCTACGTTGTGATCCTGACGTGCCTCTCACGTCCAACGTGATTGATATCAACAGAATCTCATATACTCTCCAATTGCCAGCTGTGATATCTAAAACCTTCCCCCGTGGCTTGCGAAACGACGGTAGATTCTCTTGACTGATCAGCTGTTCCCGTGGATATTTCTAATCTATGCAAAGAATACAGCATCTCTCCACTTATCTCGGAAGCTAATTTTCGCCGTACCATGTCTCTATTCAGCTGCGTTTCTATATGTCTATCCATCCGCTTAAATATTTCTCTAGCACGACCCTCCAGATCGCAGTTATTTCTTCCATTACGTGGTTCCTCCATTCCGGGTTTGGTATTTTATTCGCTTCTGAGCGAATGGGAAAAAAATTCCGCGGTGAAAAAATAAACTTTCGGCTATCTTTAAATCGCGTATGAGAAGTATAAAAACCTTTGACAGTTTTAAATCATATATCGCTTATAAAAACAAAACTCAAGCGTTTCATCTATAGGTTGAATATAGATATAACCTCTCACTAACGCAAACGTATGAATCATTGCATTTTCAAAGGCCGAATAAGTATATGTAATGTGGCCAATAATCTCCATAATAGTATGTAATGTGGCCATGGCCTATAATCATGGAATATATATGTCCACTTGGGAGTTGTTGGATAATAAGTAGACCCACTAGGTAGTTATGAGAAATAATATTATCATGAGGAGTAGTTGGCATAGACCCCAAGGAATACTCATGAGAATGTATGAATACACTTGAGTATAATTGTAAATTATGGTTAATTAAGAATTTATCATTTTTAAAGTTTTTCGTGTCATGGCCAAGTAGATTCCATAACTAATATCTTTTGATAGAGTGACCATATTTTTGTCAAAGAAACCCCACTAGATGCAAAATGAGCACCTCACTAGGCCTAATGGTTAAGAACATGTGTTATCCCTATGGAGCTCATAGGTTCGAAACCAGTGGGGGCGTAGGGTTGCTCATTGGTTCATTGTGACAAGGCTCGAGGGATAGGAAACCCTTGGGGTACAGGCTCACCCTCATGGGATTTGGGGACATCTTGGCCCCTCCCAAGTCACAAGTTAATAGTCTATATACCTTGTGGGTTGTTGGATTTTATCTCCCTCATGGGGATTTTCTTCATATTCTTTTGTAGATCGTAGTTTTTTCTTCTTCTGATTCAACTTTAGAGTTAACATTGTTCATATCACTAGATACTTCAACTATTTACTTAAATGGAATTATTCATGTCCTATCATGAGCTCCTCTTGTTTAATAAGAGAAATTTCATACCATGGAATTTTCATTTTGTTATACCAAAGCTCCATCAAATTCTTTTACACTTATTATTATTTGTACTAATAGATTCTATCCAAGTGTATCCCATAACAAAATCCACATCATTCATATTTATATATTAAGAAAATTCACAAAAATTGAAAAAGAATGTCTCTTTGATATCTATATGATTTAAAGGTACAATTACAACAAAGGTCTTAAATTTTTTTATATAAGCTACAAGTTATATTTGATGATTGAGTCTCCTCTACATATGCCTCTTCAACCTGGCCTATGATTTGGTGGAGATTACATGGAATGTTCTTCTCATATATTCTATGCCCCCATGAGCTACTAGTGATCACTCCTCTCATACTCCTGAATCTTTGTCTCTCCATGTTCTCCTAGTTATCAGTTGCTCTGAAGATAGAAACGAGGGACTAACATGTAATTGAAAGTGGCCAATCCTAACCTGTCCACTAGACAAAGAACAATTTAGCAAAACATCGGATGCAACCATATCCTTGCTTAACACTTTGACCTCAATAAGAGTTAACACCATGATGGAACCGCTACTATGTCTCTTAATGGTGGTTTTGTCCTTGGATTTAACACCATGTGCTCCATTAATTTTCTCTCATCACAGATCACTGCACAGTTCACCTGGGAAGAGTGATTTATTTCCCTTGCTTGCTGGATCATCCACGTTTCCTTGATGTGTATCTTGGATACCATAGACCACATGGGGAGGGTCATTTCTCTTCTCATTCTCACCCTATCCGGGGATGTGTAGTCCTTGCTATTTATATGCTAACAATTTTCTCGAAAACTAGAGTTATAACATCTTTCTAGTAAGTGGCTATCCAATGGATATTCTTATCAATTCTCTATCACTGTCCAATCCATCAACATTTTGTTAGCTTATCTATGGACGTGCAAGGGGATGATGATGTGAATTTGTGGACCATATTTTTGTCGAAGAAGCCCCACTAGATGGAAAATGAGCACCTCACTCGGCCTAAGGGTTAAGAACATGTGTTATCGCCATGGAGGTCATAGGTTCAAAACAAGTGGGGGCGTAGAGTTTCTCATTGGCCCATTGTAACAAGGCTTGAGGGGTCAGTAACCCTTGGGGTATAGGCTCACCCTCATGGGATCTGGGGACATCTTGGCCTTTCCCAAGTCACAAGTTAATAGTATATATGACTTGCGGGTTGATGGATTTTATCTCCTTCATGGGTATTTTCTTCATATTCTTTTGTAGATCGTAGTTTTTTCTTCTTCTAATTCTGTCATGTCCCCATTTTTGACCCCCTTTTTCATTAAATTGTAAATGATGTAAATATTGTTATTTAGTCATATTGAGGAGCTCAAGGCCAAGGCCCCACCATTGATTTATCGTTTTATGTATCGGCAATTAGAATAGATGCATATGGTTCTTGTGCTAGCGGAGCATAATGTAAAATCAGACATCATGTAAACATGCAATTTTTAATGAAAAACCCACAACCAGCTACGCAATGCAACAAAGAGATGGGGGCATGATCTTTACAAGGAATAGGGAGGGAAAATAACCAAACCCTTGAGCCATGGTGTTAAGCCATTTCATTGAGGAAACCCATGAACTCTCAACTACCCATTTGATCTCATGCACCCAATTTTTTAATTCTTCCAAGAATGGGTTGAGACAATTAATGCCTTGGGATGGGAGAGGTATGGCTGTCAATTTTCGTGTATGGGCAAGACATCAACCTGGGAAATCGAGTTTTGGTTTGCTAGGCAAGAAAACCCCCACGAAATTGGCCCAAAGCCATTCTTCACCCATGGCATTCATCCTCTCACGTAGTCTGAGCTTGTTGGGGTTTTATCCTTCACGTTTTTCACCATTTTCTGCATTATTCCATGCCTGCAAACTCGTTTTTGGTTAGATCAGTAGCTGGGAGAAGAGAGCCACGAATTTTGGGGTTATGGAGGTCGTTTCTGCCCACGAAATTCCCATGGGAATTTTTCTGAAAACGATTCTGCTCTCCTGGGGTGGATTTCCCATTTTCTCCTTTTCGTTTTTGGTTGCCCACGTTTTTCTGGAACTGGTAGAAACCCATTGTTGGGAGCTTCACTATATAAGCGTTTTTCTCATGCCCAGCACTGACACTTTTGCTGTTATATGCATCCATCTCCTAGTAGCCTCAGAAACCCAACTGCTGGTTGGTATGGCTGACTTTGGTGTATCTATGGTTATGTGAGACCCTGTTGTTCCCTAGTTCCTTGTGGAGATCATGCCCAGCTCGGGGGTGGTAGTGGTGCTGAGAGATTAAGGAGCACATTGGCCTATGGTTGGGTGGAATGTTGCAGAAGCGCAGCTGGTTGCTCAGGGATTACTTGGTTTAAGATAAGTATTCTCATTTGCTAATTTGATATTGTTTAGATTGATGAATGACGTGAATATACTGAATGTATAATGGATGTGTAATTGATTGTTTCCGCTGTGTTTTTCTTATAATTATACATCCCATATCTCTTTTAAATTATGTGAATGCTTGGTTAAAAGTTTATGGGGCTAGATGCCCGGTTTTAGCCTCACGATCCTCTCCATTGCACTGGTATGATGGGTGGGGACGTGACAAATTCAACCTTAGAATTAACATTATTCATGTCAATAGATACTTCAACTATTTACCTCAATGGACTTATTCATGTGTTATCTTGAGCTCCTCTCTAGTTTAATAAGAGAAATTTCATACCATGGAATTTTCATTTTGTTATACGAAAGCTCCATGAAATTCTTTTACACTTATTATTATTTTTACAGGTAGATTCCATCCAAGTGTAGCCCATCGCAAAATCCACAACATTCATATTGATATATTAAGAAAATTCACATGGACAACTTTAAAAAAGAATGTCTCTTTGATATCTATATGACTTAAAGGTACGATTACAACAAAGGTCTTAAAGTTTTTTATATAAGCTACAAGTTATATTTGATGATTGAGTCTCCTCTACATATGCCTCTTCACCCTAGCCTATGATTTGCTGGAGATTACATGGAATGTTCTTCTCATATATTCTATGCTCCCACGAGCGACTAGTGATATCACATCTCCTACTCGTGAATCTTTGTCTCTCCATGTTCTCCCAGTTATCACTTGCTTGGAATATAGAATCCAAGGACTAGCACAATCGAAAGTGGCCAATCCTAACCTGTCCAATGGAAAGAGAACAAAAACAAAACATAGGATGCAACCTTATTCTTGCTTAACACTTTGACTTAAATAATAGCTAACACCATGATGGAACTACTACTATGTCTCTTAATGGTGGTTTTTCCCTTGGCTTTAACACCATACATGTGCTCATTAATTTTCTCTCATTGCATATCACTGCACGATTCACCAGGCATACAACCATACTCTTCCTACACTAATAACTTAACATCAATTAAGGGTGTTTAGGTAGAGTAGTTTAATTCCCTATACCCTTGGTTGTTGGATCATCCACATGTCCTCAATGTGTGTCTTGGTTACTATCGACCTCATGGGGAGGGTCATTTCTCTTCTTATTCTCACACTATCTAGGGATGTGTAGTCCTTATTATTTATATGCTAACAATTTTCTCGAAAACTAGAGTTATTAACATCTTTCCAGTAAGTGGCTAACCCGCTAATATTCTTATCAATTCGCAAGCACTGTCCAATCTATAAACAATCTATCAACAATTTTGTTAGCTTCTCTGTGGATGTGAAAGGGATGATGATGTGAATCTGTTGCAGGAGAGAGGCTAGCTGAAGCAAGTCCTCCCATATCTAGTTCTTGGCTAACAGCTGAACTGGCTTTCCACTAAGAATTATTCTGAGCATTTGAGTTAGTATTTGAGAGTCCCCTTTAACTATGAGGTTAGAATGACCATAATTTGAAATCCCACTATTAGGCATGCTATTTCAGCTACGCTGTTAGTTTCTCTATTGAGAAAGTCATTTAAGCTAGCAAGAAGGTGAAATTAAGCTTAAGGAATCCAAGGGGACGAGGAGACTAGTGATTTGGGATGAATAGATTGGTGATAATAGCGATAGATGAAGAGCTTATATGATGGAGTTCAATGTGCCAATCTAGAAAAAACTCAATTATTCAATATTGAATTCCCTATCTTGCTCAGTCCATGAACCAACATTCATTGTTTAAGCTATATTTTGTCCAAGATAAAGTTAGAGTCCATGTGTTTGTCAGTGAATATTCTACAATTTATTTATTTCTATGTTTGACAAATGAGACAGCGTAGAAAAATTTGCTATATTTTGTTGAGAATGGGATTGCAAAAGGGAACCATTGGAAAAATTTCCAGAGTGAGGACAATATTGTCCCATTGGCAATTCTATCTTCTAAAAATTGAAACCCCTTTGTCCCACAATGTCTTGGCAAACTAAATAATTGTTCAGAATGTGATCAATAGTTTCTATGGCGCTTTGAAAAGGGATAAAAGAGAAGGGCCCTCTATGTCTCTTTTGATCGAATTCTATGAAGTATGAATTCTTCTACAAGCTACAAGCCATGAGAACAGAGTGAATTTAGGACATAGATTGGATTGCCAAATATTTTTACATAATTGATCATGTTGAGCGTTTTAGAGACTTGCTTTGAGGTGATACGCTTCTTTGAGCGAGAATTCATTGCTTGGATTGCACCCCCAAGAAATCCTATCTTTTTCATATTTAAGTTCGATTTGTCGTTGTTGAAGCTCCTCCCATATGTATTTCAATTACTCATTGTGATCACACGACCATGTAGAAGGATGAGAATAGGTACTGTGTGTTAGATGGTTTTTTTAAGAGGCCCAATATTGTTTGGCAGTCATCATGGTATGATATTTAAGGTTATGTCGAGCAATGGGAATAGGCTGAGAATCTGTCAATTTAGGGAAATCCTACTAAGAGTCCTTCGAGAATGGACCCATGTTACCATCCATGATCTCCCAAAAGAACTGTTCTTGGATAAATTCTCTATTAGCCGACACAATGATCCATATCATATATCCAGGGATATCCCTATCCATTCTTACCATACCTGGATGTGCAATATCAGGAGTGTATTTTTCCTTCCACATGAGGGCCATGGGTTCTTATGGTGGGTGATCCATCTCCACCACATTTTGGCTCCACAAATGTTATCTCTTATTTATGGACCTTTCAAGCCAAGACCTCCCGCAAGCTTTGGTAAGTAAAGAGTTTCCTAATTAGCCATCACCAATTTCATGTGATTGGTTGAGTTGTTCCATAATAAAAAATTTATGTTGAAAATTCCCATTAGAATGTATTTAGGGAAATCTAATATGGAGTAGATGTATAGAGCCATATCTTGTAATACCTATTTGACCATTACTATCCTCCTTGCAAGATTCAGGCTGCAAAAAGTCGATCTTGATATCTTATTTTCCAATTTTGGAAGCAACTCTTTTTCAGGATGAGTGCTTGATAGTTGAGTCTTAGAGGGGGGAACCTAGGTATTTTGATGGGAGAGGGCCCCCAAGAAATCCAATGATTTTGATGATGCTTCTTTGGATTGGGAGAGAGGTGTTAAAGAAGAAGATTTTGGATTCCATTTCATTTATTGAGGTTTGAGATGTGTCCATGAGGTCCTCAGGGAGATGCTTGAAATATTTGTTAGATTTTCATCATTTAATTCAATATGATCTAGGATCTTAACTAAGATAACAACATGTACAACATATCAAACACAAGAGACAAGAGACACAAAGCATTTCACCAGGGAAAACCAAGAAGGTGCAAAACTCCGCAACTTTCTCAGAGAAAGAATGAGCACCAATACAAATATCACAAAAATCAAACCCCAAAATATAGATGTCTCCAGTAGCTACTCCTCCTCCACTTGTGAGCACTCCTCTCTCTCAACTATGTGAGCTGGATGAGTGAGTGAATGAGTAAAATGAGAGAGTCACACTCTCTATTTATACAATAACTTAACCTACCTTTAACCCTAACTGGGCCTACTTCCGAAGGAAGCCTCATAACCCATCCACATGACTCATACAGGGATGACACCACCAAGGTGGTCTAATGACCCATCAAATATAAGTTAAGACATTTACAATGTAACTTGCGACACTTGCAAATACAAATGACGACACTTCCAACCGGAGGAATAATACGTCTCCGTTAGGGATACAATAAAGTACAAATGTAATACATACAATATACAAGTGAATATCTTCCGAAGTATCATATACATCAACACTCCCTCTTAACTAGGAAGGTATTCTCTTGACATAGGTTATCAATACATATAGGCACAAGTCTTCAATACTGGAGCTGGATCATCGTCACTGGATCACAGAGCATGATTGTCACTGTTGTTGTACTCGTCATCTCTATCACTGGTGCTATCCCTCAATTCTTCTCGTCATAGGAAGTTCTACAGAGCCAGTTCGTTTTCATGCTGGATGTAGGCCTAACCTCGTGTAGGTCTTCATCATCTCTATGAGCGGCCTGACAGAGGTGGAATCTCACGACTGATTGTGTGCTTCTGCAAAACCTGACAAGACAATCTGAGGATCCTTTATGTGCCTTAGCTTGACCTGAAAGATCTCCCAGGGCTGATTACATGCGGCCTTCACAAAACCTTAGAAGAGCATCTTGCGACCTACAACATCTTTAGAGAGAATCCCAGGACTTTTACGTGACTAGCACAAGCTATCGGATCTCCAGGACTGATTACATGTGATCTCCACAAAACCTTAAAAGAGCATCTTGCGACCTTCAAGATCTCTAAAAAGCATCCCAGTACTTTTACATGACTAGGACAATCTATTTGATCTCCAGGACTGATTACATGTGAACAAGAAAAACCTTAAAAGAGCATCTTAAGACCTGCAAGATCTCTAAAGAGCAGCCCAGGACTTTTACGTGATTAGCACAACCTATCGGATCTCCAAGAATAATTACACGCCTACCTTGCAAAAGCTCGAACAAGCATCATAGGAATGATTATGACCTTACTGCTGAACCTATCCGATATCCCAGGAATAAATTACATGCTACTGCACAATCTGCCACATATCCACAGCCACGGAGTATCATCTTGATACTCATGATCAACCTGATCATCCTCGCACTGAGCATCATCCTCATTCTCATGATCATACTGATCATCATCATATAGTGGATCATCCTAATGCACATCATCATCACTTGATCATCCTGATCATCATCATACAGAACATCATCTGGAGCATCATCTTGATGCTCATCACACAACACTTACATCCATAGCCATGGGAAGGATCCTCCTACCACCATGCTTGGAATGTCTCCTACAAATGTGTCCCATCACTTCCTCCTTGAAGTATCTTCTATTTGAAGAACACCAAGCCTCTCTCTGAAGTATTTGAACTTCATTCTAGCTAGTGGTTTTGTCAACACATCTGCAATCTGCTCATCTGTCGCAACATATAGGAGCTTCACTGCTCCTCTCTGCACCATATCCTGGATATAGTGATATTTGATCTCGATATGCTTCGACTTGTCATGGAAGACCGGGTTCTCAGACAACTTCACACAACTCTGGTTGTCACAGAAGATACAAGTAGCATCCAACTGGAGATAAAACAAATCAGACAGTAGCTTCATTATCCATACTGCATCACAACTAGCCGAACAAGCTGTGACATACTATGCTTCGGTTGTACTCAACGCTATGCAAGATTGCTTCCTGCTAAACCAAGAGATCACACCTGATCCCATACTGAAGCATCACCCCGAAGTGCTCTTCTTATCTACATCACTGCCTGGCCGATATGAATCAACATAACCTTCTAGGTTAAACTTTTGATTTGCATCATACTTGAGCCCATAATCAACCGTACCCTTTAGGTACCTCAGAATATGCTTTACAGCAATCAGGTGAACATGTCTAGGATCCGTTAGGAACTGGTTCAAAGTGCTCACCACAAAGTGTAATGTCCCCATTTTGACCCCATTACATTCAAATGTAAATGATGTAATATTGTTATAAAATCATGGTGAGAAGCTCAAGGCCAAGGCCCCGCCATCGAATTATTGATGCATATGGTTTGTGTGCTATCCAAGCACATTGGAATTTCAAACATCATGTAAATATGCATTTTAATAAAATACTCACAACTAGCTATGCAATGCAACAAGAGACGGGGGCATGATTTTTACAAGGGATTGGGAGGGAAAAACATTCAAACCCTTGGAGCCAATCAATTCAAGCCAAGTGTCGATGATAGAACCCATCAAACCCTCAACTACCCATGTTGACTTTTGTACCCAATCATTGATTTCTCCCAAGAATTGGTTGAGGTAGTTAATTCCTTGGGGAATGGGAGGCATGGCTGTCCAAATTTGGGTATGGGAAAGCCACCCTCCATGGAAAATCACATTTTGCTTCTTGGGAGAGAAAAGAGCCATGAATTTTTCCTTAAGCCATAATCCATCAACTAGTTGCTCTCCCTCACGAGTTGGGAGCTACCTAGGCATTTTCCAGCCATGTTTTCCTGTGTTTTCCTCCATTCTCAGTTGAGAGAAGGGCGTTCTTGTGTTGTATACAAGTGGGGAAGAAGGGGAATACAATTGGGGTTCCATAGAGACCGTTTGGGCTGCTGAATGCTTAGATACTTGGGGGAGAAATCATTTTCCTTTCTGTGAATGTTTTTCCCCATCGCACAATTCATTTTTGGTTGGAAACAATTTGGGAAAATCCCATGGCCATCCTGTTGTAAATCTCATTGTTAAACATGTGTATCCATGCCCAATGATTGTGCTTACTGTGTGTAGATAGAGTATGTTGGGTGTGGGGTATGGGAATCCATTCTTTTGGCTTGAGCTTGAGTGCAAGCATCCAGGGTTCAGATGTAGCCTGATAAACCCAGCTGTGGACTGGCTTGGCTCAGATGAGATGATTAGATGGCCGTGAATGAGATTTAATGTCCCCTTTTCCTTGTAAGAATCATTCCCAGCTCGGGGGTGGCAGTTGTGTTAAGAGAATTGATAAACACAACTGGCCTATGGCTGGGTGGAACATTGCAGCGACATAACTAGTTTCTTGGGACGATTGCACAATGAATATAAGTAATCTCTATGTGTATTTACTTAGGCAATGTTTAATTTGATGATTGATTTGATATGCTAGATGAGCATGAATTGTGTGGATGTTGTTTTTTAATTCCGTTGTGCATACTTTCTTGATTTGCATATGCACACTCTTATTTCTATTCATATGATTGTAATGAATGGGATGAGATTATGTGAAATCCCAGAGAATGGCATCATGTTCCCTTCTAGGAATTGGGTCCGCGGGAGGGTACATTACACAAAGAAAATATCGGGTCTCGTGTTCGTTAGGTACATCAAGGACCCAATCAACTGACGATACATTATGGCATCAACTGACTCTGATGAAGTATCACTCAATAGCTTCAAATTCGATGCCATAGGTGTGGCCATGGACTTGCAGTCCATCATCCCGAACCGTTTCAAGATCTCTACTGCATACTTCCCTTGTCCAAGGAAGATTCCATCTGCACTCTGCCAAACCTCCATACCTAGAAAGCAATGCATCATACCCAAGTCCTTCATCTTGAACTCAACAACAAGATTCCTCTTCGTATCGGCAATCAACCTATCCTCACCTGTCACAAATAGGTCATCCACATACAATAGGGGTATCGATGGATTTCCTTCCTTAACCTTGTAGTAAAGGTTGGAATCCACTTTACTCTTGTTAAAGCCCAAACTGGTCAGGAAGCTATCTATCCTACTGTACCATGTCCTGGGTTCTTGCTTCAAGCCATACAAGGATTTCTTTAACTTGCACACATATGACTCCCTGTCATATGTCTCAAAACTGAGTGGTTGTTCCACATACACTTCCTCTTCGACTACACCATTCAAGAAAGTTGTCTTGACATCCATCTAGTGTATCTTCCACTTCATTACTGTAGCCATAGCAAGTACTATTCTGATGCAAGTGTATGTAGCTAGAGGTGCAAAATTTTATTCATAATCTATCCCTTCTTTCTAGGAGAAGCCACGAGCCACAAACCTTGCCTTGTATTTCTCTATGCTGACATTTGCAGCATGCTTGATCTTGTAGATCCATTTGGAAGTCACAACAAACTTCCCTTCTAGTCTCTGGATGACATCCCAGACATCATGATCGACGGGTACTCCTCGATCATGGCATCCTTCCATTACTGCATCCTGGATCCTAGGAACTTCAGATTATTCAATATCTTCAATAGGTAGTTTTATGGATTTGTTGAGTCTTCGTTACTTGTTCTTCGAAACAAGTCTCTCTTGTAGGTGATCGTACACAGTCTTTCCTACAAGACAATTTCAATTGCATGATTAGAAACATCTCATAGATTTCAGAACAAATTCTTACACATAAAGACATATGTCATACAGTCATGCAATTATCTTATCCAATGCTTC
Organism: Larix kaempferi; assembly: GCA_027924585.1. Lineage (NCBI taxonomy): Eukaryota > Viridiplantae > Streptophyta > Pinopsida > Pinales > Pinaceae > Larix > Larix kaempferi. The sequence continues at coordinate 5,820,495 of BSBM01000940.1, read as the reverse complement.
AATACAACATTTATCCATATACTGTAACTTTCTAGATTCCTTCCATCTCTATCAGAACATTGTTAAGAGTGTGCACAACTCCCAACATGTCAGCAAAGAGGTTTCATTCTAGATAAGTAGCAATGGAATGTTGTACAGTACCATAGGCCACTTACCCATTACTATATTAGTAGTATCTTGTTCATTAATGCAACTTTTCTAAAATGCATAATATACATCATAAATCTAGGAACATCATAATCATATGTACAAGAAATGACAATTCAAATACTTATCTTTGTTTTCTTGTGGGGTGGACTCCCTCTTGATCTTTGTCTCCTTGCAGAATCTACTCTCCTTGCAGAATCTACTAGAGTGTACTCCCTCTTGATATTTGATTCCTTGCAAAAACTACTGGAGTGTGCTCCCTCTTGATCTTTGTTTCCTGGATTATCTGTCTTTGAACTATATCCATCCTGGACCACTATGCATGCTTAAGTGTGCACTAGTGTCATCATTATGTCATCCTTAAGATCTCATACATAATCATATATGCATTAGTATAATCTCAATAATATCAAAACATTATGATTCTAAATATCTATGGTCATGATCATTTCATACACAGGTAATTTATCACAAGCGTTAGTATTCATATTGACCCCTCAAAATTGACCTGCGAGTTTCAGATCTGCAGCTTCTGTCGAATTCTGGTTTTCTGGTCAAAATCCTGAACTAGGGTTTGATAGAACCCGGGGTTCTACACAACCAAAAACTTTGATCTTGGTCTTTAAATTTGGATTTTGATGAGGAGCATTTAGTCATGGTCTTACATTCAAAAAATTCCAATTTTTTTAGAAACACTAATTTCCTGCAGCAGTGACAAACCAAAAATGAAGGTGTTGAGAATCCAATTATGTTTTGACAGAAATATATGCCATATTGCTTCTGATGCATCTCTGAAATTTTGGATCCTCAAGGTCTGAAAATTTGGCTTGCGGTAGATTGACCTATCTCCTTTCCAACCCCATAGATATGAGCTTCAATGTATTCTCCATGAGAGACATATGCTAAGTGTCGCAACATGACCTGTTTATGGGATGAAATCGAATAGCGAACTTGTACGGAGTGCCACGTGTCACTGTTTCAACTTCGGTCTCTGAAACTCGGACCCGTGAAACTAAATTCGATGCCTTAACTACCACATTTTATGGAATTTTATTTGGAGCTTCCTAGCCCGATAAATGACCTTTGTTCCTAGGTCACCTGTTTAGGGGTGCATTCTGGAAGAGGAAGAAACCCTAACTTCTACGAATCATATCTCACAAAGTAAAATGAATCTAAGGCTGATATTCAGACAAAAGGTACATGAACATTTCATCTTCATCATGTAAAAGTTTCAGATCCTGAGCCTTTTCCAAAACTGATATATAGAGAAAGTGCCACGATGACTAGTTTTTACTATAGCAAGCCCTAGCTTATAATTTGTCGCAAGTGCAACAAGTGTCGTAAATTCCATACAATGCCTTCCTTCACGGTAGCTTTGTGTAATATCCCGAATTTTGGACTAAATATTTCTATTGATATATTGGACCATGGCCCCAGCACATATGTTTTATTTTGAGTATTTCCCATGAGCCCTAGCACCCATGCTTTATTCTTTTATATATATTGACATGTTGGGCATGGACCCTAACTAACTTCTTTATTTGAGTGTATACTAGGCCAGGAGGACCCAATGTTTTAATGGTGTTCTTCAGCATTGATATGGGTACAAACCCTAATATACTGAGATGATCTTTTATTACTTACTGTGCAGAGCTATGATTTTACATGATTTGACTTATGAATGTGTTGAGCATGGACTCAGAAACACACATATAACCTACGTACTAGGCATAAGCCCTGATGTACCTAGAAGAATGTTTATTTACTGGGAGTAATCCCTGAGGTACATTGAGTGTTGGGAATAAGCCCTCGAGCACTCTAAGCTTGATAAATGAATACCGGATCCAAGGCCACTTGAATATTGTAGATGTGTTCCACAACCACATTCTAGCACTAGTGCTGAGTAGGAAGCTCTAGAATTGCACTAACATAACGCCCATGTGAAAGTGTTGAGTTAAAAGGCTCTTAAGAGCACTCGGGCTTACTAAATATCAAAGTGTTGAGTCAGAAAGACACTGAATAGCACTTCTACTTTCATCACATTTATTTAATTTGGTTAAATGATTCATCTTTTATCTATCATCAAATACTGTGGGAACTACCATGTTAAACGAGGGAATCCGACATGCAAGAAAGAGACTAGAGGTGCCTATCCAAGCTTACCGAAAGACCATCCAAAGAATTGGACTTTTCCCTTAAAAGATAAAGAAGTATCATGAGAAGTTACATAATTAATTAAAAGATAATTACCCTAGCTTAAAACATGGATTGACTAAGAGTAGTCTCTTAGGAATGACATGCATAAAGGCCTCAAGACTAAATATTATTATTAAGAACTTTAAATAATAATGATGCCATTATATATATATATATATATTGCATATGGTTTATGCATAGTGAGCTGCCACATTTCTTTTAATAGTATTAATAATAAACTAATATTTAGTAAGCTGCTGCATTATTAAATAATATCAATAATGTATTAGTAGATGGGTTGTAAATATAAACTATTGTTATTATAAATATTATGAAAAGATTAATTCAAAAATCACTTATAGTTAAAACAATTGAAAAGTCCTAGTTCAAGAGGACTAGATATTTATTAAATTATATCTTTTAAATATTATATTATTTAATTTAATGAAACTAATTATTCCAAACAATCATAATTCAAGAATCCTGTACATAAAGAGGGAAGATCCCAAGTTTGGGGGATTTATATATCTTTCTCATTATCATTCTCTTATGGTAATCAGAGAGAATTTTTCTGCTCTAAGAAACCGAAGTAGTCTCGCCTAATAATTCCAGATCTGAACCAGCAGTGAACCTAGGGCCTCTATCTCTCATTGCATGTTGGAACTAGCTCGGGGGGATCTGGTTAGAAACAGGAACGGTCTAAGGGTCATGGTTGGGAGGAACATGGTAGCCCCAAAGCTATCAAGCTAAGAAAATCATTCTAACAGGTCAGCTAAGCACAACATGTTCTGCATTAATTATTGTTTGAGTGTGCAGGATTCTACAGGAAATGATCAAGTGCCAAAGTAGCCAGGTATGTACTATTAATTATTTTCATTTTCCAGTTATAGTAGACATAGGATTTTAGACTAGAATTGATGCTTCAAAATTGTTTAATTTTCAATATAAATATTATCAACTTAGAGGTTGGCCCAGAAACCAGTGGAAGGTCTAATAGGTCTAGCCTAGCTAGCCTGTGCTAGACATAGCACCATCAGAAGACTTAGGAACTCTCTCATTGCTATTTGAAGGATTTTACAACTGTGCATTTCCTTTTGTTTCCATATCGTTTTTTCTAAGATAGGATTATTATATCTTTAAATTAAAATATGTTTTTGATTAAGATTCGTTTTACCATTTCATAGTATAGGTTCCACTTCTGCCTATAATATTTCTCTGTAAAGATCTAGTCTAGCAAGGGTCTTGGTCTAAGTGTCGAAACCCTCAAAGGCTCTTAAATCCTGGAAAATAACTTATTCAGAATCATAAAGTAGTTCCCATCGAAACCCTTTGACATTCCCATTCTATCTACTAAATTTTGGGTAGGAAAATGATTGCATTACAAACAATAAAACGATTAGTTTAGAGTTAGGGTTATATTTTTCTGTTTCTTTATTTATTTATTCTCCTTCCCTTCTGTTCTTAAGAATCAACAAGTAGGAACAACAAATGTAGTAAGCCATCCATTGAAACTATTAAATGACATTTCATATCAAGAAATGCAGGCTTACAACAACCAAATAATTATTCTATGTTAGCTACCAATCATTCTTTCAACATTTCTACAAACAGTAAACTAGAATTTGTAGGAAGAATTGAAGGTTCCATTATCTTAAACTTCCAGAAGTCAAATGCTAAACAACACAACACACAGGCTTCGACAACCATGATTTCCTTCTTGGAGTCATAACGAAAACGTAGCAGACATACGAAGGTTATGACTACACCCAAGCACAAACTCAGACTTTTAAATTACATCTTAAAATTGAAACCCTGATGGGCACCTCTACCAGTTTAAGGATAGAATCTCATAGCCTAATGATAGGTGCCCATACATTTTAAATTTAATAACCACAAGTCTGGATATCAAACCCTTGGAGCAGCTCAATTTTCCCAGGATCACTTATTAAACTAGACAAAAGATAGGAGTACCAGCGGCATCAATGGAATACAGATTTACCGTTTAAAAGCACAAATCGATTGGCTACATGATAGAACCATAAAAAAATATACATCCACATAAATTCTCTTATGCCATAGGAAAGAAAAACGCAAGATAGAGAAAAGGCAAGTCTCACATATTTAGCATGGAGTCCATTAAATAGACAAACGACGTTCCATCAAAATTGGACACTGACAGAGCACCATTTAAAAACACAGTGGCCATAGTTTCTTCACCCATCCATTTGGGTCTCATAATAAAGAAAATGCAAAAGTTAATTTCCCTTTATAAATAGTAAAACGAGAATACACAAATCATTACACGCAAGGAAATATTCTTTCAAAACTCATATGTACACAGGCACAAATACATTGAAAGCAACCGAGACCAAATCACCAAACCCTACTGCAAACATGGAAACCCTCAAAAGTTTCACCCATCAAAATAATATTTACAACGATAGTTTCAAACACCTGGTCAAGCCAAAGGTGACCACTCTGGAGACTCCAAAACATGAGTGAGCCAAATGCATCATGAAGTCTCTCCATTGCAAATTTATCAAAACCTTATCCAACAACTGAGACAAATAGGTGTGAGTGGTTGAAAGAACCGTGGACTTACCAATCCAATCCCTTATACAGTTCGTGTTGGTTCACTTCTAGTCCACGCAGAGAGCCACACCTTAACTGTCCACAGAGGAAACCAAAAGAATTTAGGACCTGAATATTTAAATAAATATGGAGTTAGAAACTAAGAAATTACAATGTTAATAATAGAAGTAGTTACATGTTGTTAGGAACCCATGTCTTTACTTTGTTAGTATGCTGTTGTTGGATGCATATGCTTTGTAAGTCGCCCCGTAGTATTTGTTGATCAATAGTTTCTGTTATTTTTGTTGGCGCATATGCTTTGTAAGTCGCCCGTAGTATTGTTGATCCATAGTTTGTAACGGCCCATGGTTTCGACCCATAGTATTGGCACCTAGAATTAGTATATAAGTGTGTGTTGAGACCTATGAAGGCACTGTGAAGTTATTTGTATTGAGCTTGCTCATAGGAGGTTTCCCCCTCGAAGTGGCCTATGATCAATATAAAAGTGATTCTGAGTTCTGTCATTTCTGCTATTTCGCATATTCGTATTAATTAATTGTTGTAGGTGCCTCACATCTGGTATCAGAGCACTTTCTTGGGCTCGCTGGGTGAAATTTCTGCCAAATTTTTTTTCACATCTATTGCAAGTTCGTATTTGGGAATAATCCCTATCCGTTTAACTGTGGGAAGTACTTGGGCATAAGCCCTAAAACTCATTGTGAGGAGTACCACAGGAACCCTTAAGTAGCTGGCCCATTGAGAGGACCTACAAGCGAAAAGGGCAACGACCCCTACCTGATTGACTAGTTCCCACCCGTGAGGTAAACCAAGAGCTATCGTTTGTGGCAAAGTGGTTATCAGTTTTACCTGAGCCGTGGAGTGAGGGGTACTGCCCCAATATGCAAGCCGTCAGACAGCATTGGTGGCCGAGTGAAACCCCTGAACTGTTAGGAAGCCGCACATACCTGGGGTCCATATCTACTTTCAGCTAAACTATTGTCGATCACTACTGTGCCATTCAAATCCATTTTGCAAGTCATTTCAGATCCAGCTACTTTCAGTCCATTCGGCACTGTTCCAGATCCCTTCCGAGCCGTAGCCGCTCCGGTCTGAACAAAAAATAAATAAATAAAATCCTGGTTATGGTTGTCACCCGTGCAGGAGCAAAAACCATGGAGGAAGCACTTGCATCCATCGAAGCCAAACTCCAGGATCTGGATGAAAAATTTCTCGGCCTCCATCTTGAACATTAAGCTATGAACAACCAAGATCAGATCGAGTCTTCATCAGACAATGGATTCTCCTCTTCCAGCAATTTTCTTGGTCCGAAGCTTGATTTTCCTCGCTTCAATGGTACTGATCCAACTGGATGGATCTATCGTGCAGAACAGTATTTCAGTCTGCATAATACTTTTGATGTCAACAAAGTTCCGCTAGCATTCCTTCACTTGGAACAGGAAGCTCTTCAATGGTACTGTTGGTACATCAAGGCTCATCTAGAGCCCAAATGGCTAGACTTTTTCCAACTCCTTTTGCAACGATTTGGTCCTAGTGCTTTTGATGACTTCACAGGAGCCCTCACTAAACTTCGCCAAATTGGCACGGTGAGAGAATATCAAACCGAATTTGAGAATCTAGCCAACCACACCGAAGGATTGTCTGATTACATTTACCGGAGTTGTTTTATCAGTGGTCTAAAGGATGCCATCCACTCTGAGGTCAAAATGTTCTATCCCAACACAATGATGGAAGCCCTAGGTTTGGCTAAGTTGGCAGAAGACAAGATTGTAGCCCAACAATGCTCCAACCCACTTTTGTTCCCTTCTGAAATATGGGTTCTCACCGACCACCTATACTACAGGCTCCTCGACCGACTCCTATCAAGCGTCTGTCTGAAACAGAGATGCAAGCATGAAGAGAAAAGGGGATTTGCTATAATTGTGATGAGAAATTCACTCGAGGACATAGATGTGTTCAGCAAAAGCTCTATCTCTTGGATGTGGAGTCTCCGCCTGCCTCTGAAATTGGTGATGAAGATCCAGAAACACTGGATGCTCCGATCGACATTCAGGAACTCCCTATTGACCCTCCGTCTCAGGATGACCAGCCAGAGATATCTCTCCATGCTTTAGCTGGAATCACCACCCCCCAAACAATGCAGGTCAGGGGTTACTTCAAGAAGCTTCCTCTTACAATACTCATTGATTCTGGTAGCACTCATAATTTCATTGACCCTCGGATCACCAAACAAGCTGATTGTTTTATCCATCCTTGCTCCAACTTTGAAGTCATGGTTTCCAATGGAGGCACCTTACCTTGAAAAGGGAAGTGTTGAAATGTGCGTATCTCTATGGGAGATTATACCTTGCACTCTGACATGTTTTCCTTGCCCTTAGGCGGATGTGATGTGGTTTTGGGCTTTCAATGGCTACGCACACTTGGCCCTATCTTATGGGATTTTGCTGAAATTTGGATGCAGTTTTCCCTTAATGGACAAAAAAAACACATTCAAAGGATTACAACCAGGTTCTCTCAGCATCATCAGTTCACATCGCATGGAAAAACTCCTCAAGAAGAATTCACATGGTGTCATCGCTCAGATCCATTCCATCTAGATGCAACCATCAGTGGTCTCCACTACTCCTTTGGATCTACAACAAATTCTGGATCGATATACAGGTGTCTTTGCTGAACCAGTGGTATTACCACCTTCCAGGCTAGAAGACCATCGTATTCAGCTACTTCCTGGCAGCGTTCCTCCCAACATCAGACCCTATCGCTACCCATTTCACAAAAAATGGAGATTGAAATGCTCGTTCGGGACTTATTAAAGTAAGGTATTATTCGCCCAAGCACTAGTTCCTTTGCTTCTCCAGTTATTCTTGTCCGCAAAAAAGATGGGTCATGGTGCCTCTGCATTGACTTCCGAGCACTTAATCACCTCACCATCAAGGATAAGTTTCCAATTCCTGTTGTTGATGAGCTTCTTGATGAGCTTCATGGGGCTCACTTTTTCTCCAAGTTGGATCTTTGTTCTGGGTATCATCAAATTCGGGTTCATGAGGACGATATTCCTAAAACATCTTTCCGCACACATGATGGCCATTATGACTTTTTGGTCATGCCCTTTTGCCTCACTAATGCTCCTTCCACATTCCAGGCCTTAATGAATAAAATATTTCGACCCTACTTGCGGAAATTCATTCTGGTATTCTTTGATGATATCCTCATCTACCGTAAAACATGGGATGAACATCTCCAGCATTTGGATCTTGTCATGAAACTTTTCTCTGACCATCATCTCCATGCCAAGCAGTCTAAATGTGTTTTTGGATAGAAGGAAGTTGAGTATCTCGGGCACATTATCTCAGCACAAGGGGTTCGTGTGGATCCTGCCAAAATCGATGCCATGAACAATTGGCCACATCCTCAGACACTCAAGAGCCTTCGTGGTTTTTTGAGGTTGACTGGATACTACCACAAGTTTGTCAAGGATTATGGGAAGATTGCAGCTCCATTAACTGCTCTATTGAAAAAGGATGCTTTTACATGGACACCTGCTGCTCAGTGTGCATTTGACAAACTAAAACAAGCTATGTGTACTACACCTGTGCTAGCTATGCTCGATTTTTCCAAGCCCTTCACTATTGAGAGTGATGCTTGCGGCAATGGACTTGGTGTTGTTCTCCTTCAAGATGAACACCCCATTGCGTTCACCAACAAAGCCCTTTCAGGTAAGAATTTAGCTGCCTCTACCTATGAGAAGGAAATGATGGCTATTTTGCATGCACTACAGAAGTGGCGCCCATACCTATTAGGGAATCATTTCTGCATCAAGACTGATCACCAGAGTCTGAAATATTTCTTGGACTAGCGTGTATCCTCCCCGGCACAACAGAAATGGGTTAGCAAACTCATGGGTTATGACTATGAGATCACTTAAAAGAAGGGTAAAGACAATGTTTTGGCAGATGCTCTTTCTCGCACATTTGATGCCCAAGGTTCTCTTTCAGCTATTTCTATGCCTGTTCCAAATTGGTTGCAATCTGTTCAACAGGGTTATGTCAATGACTCTTCCTTATCTCAAATCATCCAACGCTTGACCAACAACCCTTCTGCTGTACCACATTACTCTTGGGATGGTTCTTCTCTACGATACAAGGGTCGTCTAGTGCTTCCCCAGAGCACAGATCTTCAACAGGATGTCTTCTATGAACTCCATGCTTCTCCATCGGCAGGGCACTTTGGGTTCCTCAAAACATATGAACGAGCACGACGTAACTTCTTTTGGTAGGGCATAAAAAGGACAATCAACAGATGGTGGCTGAATGTGATACCTGTCAGCGCAATAAGGGTGAAACAACACTCCTTCCAGGATTGCTTGAACCCTTTCCCATACCTACATGGATTTGGACAGATATTTCTATGGATTTCATTGAAGGGATCCCGAAATCTGGCAGGAAGATAGTGATTCTCGTTGTGGTTGATCGCCTCTCCAAATATAGTCATTTTTGTGCTCTCAACCATCCCTATACAGCCTCCTCCGTCGCTCAAATTTTTCTGGACCAGATCTTTCATCTTCATGGCATCCCTTCTTCCATTGTCTTGGATCGTGATGCGACTTTCACCAGTCATTTCTGGACAGAACTATTTCGCCACACTGGCACCAAACTGAAGATGAGTTCAGGGTATCACCCACAAACAGATGGTCAGACTGAAATTGTCAATAAATGCTTGGAAACTTATCTTCGTTGCTTCACCTCAAAACAACAACATCAGTGGGCAAAGTGGCTTCCTCTCCCTGAATGGTGGTACAATACCTCTTACCACACTGCCTCTAAAATGACCCCATATGAAGCAATCTATGGTCAGGCACCTCCATCTCTTCTTCCATACACCCCTACTAGTTCACCAGTTCAGGAAGTTGACACGGTCCTTCGCAACCGCAATCATATTCTTCGCATTTTGCGGGACAATCTTCACATGGTAAGAAATCGCATGAAGCAACAAGTTGATCAGCACTGTTCAGAGCGCACTTTTCAAGTCGGAGATATGGTTTTTCTTCGTCTCCATCCGTACAAACAATCCTCCTTGAAACTCAAAGGGAATCATAAGCTTGCTCCAAAGTTCTATGGGCCATATCGGATTCTTCAGAATATTGGGTCCGTTGCTTATAAATTGGAACTTCCTCCTTCTTCTCGCATTCATCCAGTCTTTTATGTCTCTTCTCTGAAGAAAGTTCTTGGCACCAACATCAGCAGACAAATGATTTTACCCGAACTGGATAATGAAGGATCCATCCTTTTGGAGCCAGAGGCCATCCTCAATCGGCGCATGCGTCAGCTTCGCTCTCGCTCTATCACAGAGGTCTTAATTCAGTGGCACGGCATGCAACCAGAGGATGCTACATGGGAACCACTCCTTCAGATTCAACAACAATTTCCACATCTAAATCTTTGAGGACAAAGCTTTTTTTAAGGGGGAGGGGATGTTAGAAACCCATGTCTTTACTTTGTTAGTATGTTGTTGTTGGACGCATATGCTTTGTAAGTCATCCCGTAGTATTTGTTGATCAATAGTTTGTGTTATTGTTGTTGGCGCATATGCTTTGTAAGTCGCCCGTAGTATTGTTGATCCATAGCTTGTAACGGCCCATGGTTTCAACCCATAGTATTGGTGCCTAGAATTAGTATATAAGTGTGTGTTGAGACCTATGAAGGAACAGTGAAGTTATTTGTTTTGAGCTTGCTCATAGGAGGTTGCCCCCTCGAAGTGGCCTGTGATCAATATAAAAGTGATTTTGAGTTCTGTCATTTCTGCTATTTCGCATATTCATATTAATTAATTGTTGTAGGTGCCTCACACATGTAGGAACGTTCTTTTATATCGCCTCCATGACCACCAACGATACCCTGTCCATGGGCGTAGCTTAGGCTAGGGGAAGCTACCTCAGAAACAAAGATAAAACCCCCTCTTAGCCAAAAGACAAGCAAACTCACGAATTGACAAATTTTGTGTAAACCCTCGCTAAGACCTTTAGCCCAACTGGCCAAAGGCCACGTGATAGCCATGTGCACCATTAATACATCCAACTACCACGATAGGACTCTAATGCGAATGAAAAATATATAGTAAATTCGTGTAGGTCCAAACACTTGGTTAATTAACACTAGGACAAAGACCTCAACCCCTTTATATTTTGCACAAAGGGTGGTTCCACTTTGGGAGTTTTTACATGGTGGAGTTGTCAATCGAATGACCACCGCAGAACACCTGCAAGAATATGACACACATACATGTATTAGCAAAATCGCTAAGTAAGTCGACAGGTTTCAAACTTTCACACCTTAACTTTGGGCGACTCTACCAGGGGTTCCTAGATCAACCCCAAGTTTCAGGGTATTTCAACTTCTCTCATCAGGTTCATCATGCTTGAGTATTGACATTTAGACACTTTACATTTTTAAACATGCATTTAGATCATATAAGAAGAAAAGAGACTGCTAGTACTATTTCATGGTTAAACTTTACATAAACATACTTATCACAATTACTTCCGCAACGAAAGCATGACCGATAGAATCTACCTTGCTAAGAATTTTCCTGAACTCTTAAATACTGAATGCAAGTACCGACACTTTTCACAGTGCTGAAGTTAATTTATAAATATATAATCTATGTTAGGAAAACTTGCAAGAAGAAGATTTTTTTTTTTTTTTTACTATTTTAGGGACATTACACTCTGATACCATGTTAGTTTTTCATCATTTAATTCAATATGATATAGGATGTTAACTAAGAGAACAACATGTACAACATATCAAACACCAGAGACAAGAGACACAAAGCATTTCACCGGGGAAAACCAAGAAGGTGAAAAACTTTGCAACTTCCTCAGAGATAGAATGAGCACCAGTACAAATATCACAAAGATCAAACCCCAAAAGGTAGATGTCTCTAGCAGCTAGTCCTCCTCCACTTGTGTGCACTCCTCACTCTCAATTATGCGAGTTGGATGAGTGAGTGAATGAGTAAAATGAGAGAGTCACACTCTCTATTTATACAACAACTTAACCTGCCTTTAACCCTAACTGGGCCGACTTCCTAAGGAAGCCTAACAACCCATCCACATTACTCATACAGGGCCGACCCCACCTAGGTGGTATAATAACCCATCAAATATAAGTTATGACACTTACAATGTAACCTGTGACACTTGCAAATACTAATGACGACACTTCCAGCCGGAGGAATAATACATCTTCATTGGGGATATAATAAAGTACAAATGTAATACATACAATATACAAGTGAATATCTTCCGAAGTTACAAATACATCAACAAGATTTAGCTTCTTTGACTAATGGATAACCCATTAGGAGAGTATCATCCAAAAGCTGTTGGTGGGTTTGCTTGAGAGTCAAGTGGGGAAATATTAACCCCTCAATTTTAGCAAAGAGGGAGGCTTCACAACGTGGTGATTGAGGCCTTTGGAAATAAGAATGAATAAGAAGGGGGAGAAGGGGTATCCATGTTTGATGTCCCATAAATATTTGAAGGTAGGGGAGGATATGCCATTCATAACAATATAAAATAATGGAGAGGAAATGAGTGATAGAAACCATTGAGACCATTTGTTGTTAAAACCAAAGGCTAATATAACTTCTTAAACAAATTGCCAGCTCAAGTTGTCGAAATCTTTTGACATGTCCAACTTGATGAGCATGGTGTTCTTTTTGGAATTTTTAAGGGAATAGGTAGCTTCATGGGATAAAATAATTCCATTGTGTATTTTCTTGCCCTCGACATATCCAAATTGTTAAGGGGATATGAGTTTGGGAAAGATGGGATTTAATCTATTAGTGATAACTTTCTTAGTTAACTTATAAATGACATAGCAAAGAGATATGGTATTGTACTTAGATGGGTTCGAAAATTACAAGAAGAAAATAGTAATTTCTGCAAGGAGAAAGAGGAGGTTGTGTAGGAGACTGAAAGATTGAAAAAATAAGTAGAATAAGTCTATATCAATTTGTCAGCAGTACCAATGGAGTTGCACATTCCAATAGAGGAAAATTTGACAAAGATAAGTGAATCTATCCAAGTCTCCTGCGCAAAGGTTGTGGAATTCCAAGCACGAACAACACCAAGTACTCCACTAGAGAAGAGACAACAAAGGGAACAAACAACAAACACAACATCAACAAACATCAAAGCATTGCTAGAAAAGTGCACACAGATGTATGAGGAAAGTACCCAAATATGGATGTAGCTCATTGAGGATGTTGAGTTGAAGGATATAGAATAGAAATTGCAAGTTGTGCAGTAGAAGGAACACAAACTAAAGGAAACAGTGAGTACTCTACCTCCCATGCAATAGTGTTGGGTGAGGCCCGAGTTGGATCATTTTTGGTGAAGTGAAGTCCAAGTTAGCATAATTTTGTCACTCCTTAGCTCGTAGCAATTTTGAGGCGAAGTACGTAGTTGGTGAGGCCTAGTACTAGCCTATTTTGGAGAGAAGTGAATTCGTGATTCCCGAGAGTAGGGTATGAAGTGACGCGAAGATCGAGGATAGGGGCCAGCTTCGTTTGTAAAGGAAGAAGTAGAAAGGACCGATGATTACTTAGAGCATTTAAGGAAGAAGCAGTGGCTTGGCAGGCTACAGGAACAACATTGATGAGGTGAAAAGTGAAAACGACGTACCAAAGTATAGTTAGCGCCACGTATTCAGAGAACACGGATGTAAGAACGACATTAGAGCCGAAGAAGCGGGGTAAATGATGACCAAGGACAAGTGAAGTAGTTGAGAAGTTATGGAAGAACCTAGTTAGTCGGGTAGCCGCGCCGTTTTGGGGGGTTAAAGGGTACTATGGTTTTTTGGCCCATAACTATTGCAAATATGTTACCTTCGAGCACAATATATAAAAGGGGCAATTTTGTATAGGGAAGGGTTGGATTTTGGGTATATTATTGTGATGGTTAAGTATCACCTTAGAACATCAAGAGAGAAAGAGGATCTACAATGGTGTGTGCAGAGACCCATTGTAGAGAGAAGATTCTGCAGCTGTGTGTGCGAATTGGAACTGTTAACCTTTCCCATTAATATAAAGAAAATTTTCCATTGACGTAGCTCCCATCTGGGGGAGAACCACGTAAATACTTGTAACCTACCTAGTACTCGAAACATTTTATGTTTGTGGAAAAATATTACTTTAAATTTTATTGTAAAGTTTGTATTAAATGACCAAGGATGGTCATGGATGACTGTAAATGAATAATATTATTATTTAATAAATTAAAATAGGAGACACTCACCCAAAGAGACTGTTGAAGAGTGTTCGCTGACCCACTAGGAGAAATGGAATCTGGTGTAGAAGGAAATGGACAAATGGCAGCATTTGAACTCATTTACTAGTTGTTGTTATGGGACAACTACCCTAAAAATGTGGTCATGTTCCCCAAGGATGGTGGAATTGAGATAATGGCTCATTGAATACAAACTCACCACTAAAGACCTAGATCTTCGTTATCACTCTTGGTCTCATTTCTATCAGCCATACTATAAACCATAAGAAATACCCCTCTCACTCACACCCACCTTTTGTCTCTTGTTCTATTGGGTTAGGGTACTTTTATTTTTATCTATTTCTGGGAGATAGATCAACACCTCCTTGGTACCACTTTTTCTATTAGAATACTGCATGGAAGAACCATGCTTTCGGGATTCCTTTACCTCTCTCTTGATGCCTAAAACTTTTATCCTACATTCCAAGGGTTACACAGCTTGAGAAAGAACGGGGACACTTTGAGTAGGAGCTCACATATTCTATGATGAGAGAAATTTTTCTTGTGGTGTTAGAGCTAAGCCCACAATAGATTCGATGATGGGATGCTAAGTAATGAGTTGCAAAGTAATAATGTCTTATTCCTGTTGAGTGCAGAGGTAGAGCTATGTATGCAAGTCTTCTTGATTTCTAAAGTACATATGAGTGGTTTGTATGCAAGTCTTCTTGATTACTAAAGTACAACCTGAGTTTCTTGCTTCTACATGGTTCTTCATCTTGGTGGTTCATTGAATAGGCTTGGGGGTCCAAAAGCAAGTAATCTTGGCTACTTTCTAGAAAAGGTTGGGAGGAATACTCCTCTTTGGGTGTTTGTCCACCCTATCAAGTTATCAGGTTCTACTTTGTTTATGCTATTAGCTTTTAAACTGTTAATCTATTTCTGCAACTGTATGCAAATGTTATCATAATTTTTTTAGATGTATCTTATATATATCAGATAGATTAGAGATGATAGATTTTTTATTCCATAAATTATTTATGTACATAGAATGAATGAATAGATTAGAATGAATGAGTATAAATTTCTTCCTGTATTTTTCCTTTCACCATAGGTGATGTCCACAATACCTAGAAGTTGTGCTAAATTAGCACCCATGTATTGTGTACCATTTTAAATTTGATCAAGAATTGGACCAGTTGCATATCAATTGGATTTACCATCTAATCTGAAAATCCATAATTTTTTTCATATTTCCGTTTTGAAAAAGTATGTGCATGATGCTACTCATGTAGTCAATTAGAATGACATACAGATGGAGCTCGAAGGACATTTTTAGGTGGAACTAGATTGTATCCTCGGCAAGAGGGAAATTTTGCTCTAGAATCGCACCATTGGACAGGTAAAGGTGCAATAGAAACACCTTAGTCCAGATGAAGCAACCTGGGAATTGGAATGTCATATGTGAGAAGCATATGCAGTTTTGTTCCAGGAAGACTCTGATGAAGAGTAAGCAACATCGAGGACGATGTTGAACTTAAGAGAGGGTGTTTGTAACCTACCTAATACTTGAAACATTTTATGTTTGTGGAAAAAAATTACTTCAACTTTTATTGTAAATTTTGTATTAAATGTCCAATGATGGTCAAGGATGACTGTAAATGAATAATATTATTATTTAATAAATTAAATAGGAGACACTCACCCAAAGAGACTGTTGAAGAGTGTTCACTAACCCACTAGGAGTGGAATCTGGTGTAGAAGGAAATGGACAAGTGGCAACATCTAAACTCATTTACCAGCTGTTGTTATGGCACAACTACCCTAAAAATGTGGTCATGTTCCCCAAGGATGGTCGAACTGAACAGATTGATCATTGAATGCAAACTGACCACTAAAGACCTAGGCAATATTTATATAGTCATTGAATTTTAGCAGGAGCTCACATATTCTCCGACGAGAGAACTTTTCCTTGTGGTGTTAGAACTAATCCCACAAGAGATTCGATGAGGGGATGCTAAGTAATGAGTTGCGGAGTAAGACTATCTTATTCCTGCTGAGTGCAGAGGTAGAGCTATGTATGCAAGTCTTCTTGATTGCTGAAGTACATATGAGTGGTTTGTATGCAAGTCTTCTTGATTGCTGAAATACAACCTGAGTGTCTTGATTCTACACAGTTCTTTGTCCTGGTGGTTCAGTGAACAGGATCGAAGGTCCAAAAGAAAGTAATCTTGGATTCTTTCTGAATAAGGTTGGGAGGAAGGGTCCTCTTTGGGTGTTTGTCCACCATATCAAGTTATCAGGTTCTACTTTGTTTCTATTATTAGCTTTTAAACTGTTGATCTATTTCTGCAACTGTATGCAAAAGTTATCATATGTTTTCTAGATGTAGCGTATACATATCAGATAGATTAGAGATGATATATTTTTGATTCCATAAATTATTTCTATACATAGAATGAATGAATAGATTAGAATGAATGAGTCTAAATGTCTTTATGTATTTATCCTTTCACCATAGGTGATGTACTCTAGTACATGAAGAGGGTTAATTAACATAGATGAAAGATGATAGAGAGATTCTAAGTAATAGAATGAGTATGTATATTCTAGTTGATATAGATTCCATTATTAATGTTGATCTAACAATTATCTATATACTAAATACATATATAGTTTATTTGTAAACAAAATGAATATGATAACCTAACAGTAACAGTTTATTTATTTAAAACATCATAGGACTTTATACAGTAATGCAGTAATTATTATACTCTGTAAAAATTGCCTTTCTGAGAACATCATAGCTAGGAGACACACGTCTTCAAAGTTTAAACCATAAATCGAATTCATATCCAGTTACAGAATTACCACATTATGAAAGTTCAAGAATAATATCTTGAAAACCCTATATTATGTATATCATATAACCAGAGTATTATTCTATCAAAGCTTACAATTTCAAAACAAACTCTTATTGACATAGTATGCAGAACTCTTATTCATTTAATGTAACCTACGGAAATCGATTTTCTTAAATAAATCATTATATAACAATACCAATCTACGAAAAGGGTTCAACCCTGTCAACAATCACCGATCTGTTATAAAGAACCTATAGCATTATTGTATCAATATAATACAGATGAAAACCTTACTACCGACAAGGGATTCTACACGAGTTTTAATCGGAAAGGATGGAACCTTTCCTCATTCTACTTAACATACATTATATGGTCAATAGACTTTATTATGTTACAGTAAAACTTTACCACATAAAATGAATTAATGCTCTATGAAATTATAGATGGTTGGGTCGTGCTAGCTAGTTTATAAATTCGAGGTTCAAGTTGCAGAAACACATCCTCGAGAAGAACTCAATAATATCCTTTGATGTATTATAGCCATGATAATCAACAAGGATGGGTCAAGGGTTCGAGTCTGAGAAATGAGCTCGCCCAGACATAAAATTTACCCAACGTGTTTACATAATGGACGGGGTTTAGGGTTTTACCCTGTAGCAAAACAAAACTAAGAACATTACAAACATAACGCAGTAATAAAAATCTCAATGCAAAAACAACTTAGGGTCTGGACAAAAACCTTTAGACTTTCATCATTTATTTGCATGGCAGTTCGTATTTAAACATGATAATGCCGAAAGGATTTTACACAAACAGCGGCCCTATTGCCAAAACCAAATACCTTGGAGATACATAGAATAACCCATAAAGACCATTAAAATCGGTAAACATTACTTTCATTCTACGAATTTTCAACCAAAGGATTTTTAGCCAAATTTTTTTTTATATTCAAAAGACAGGTAACAAAAGTGTCAGCAGAGAGGTATTTTTTTACAATAAAATTAAACTAGAATCCACATCTTTTAAATTCGAAACATAGGTCTATTCTTCCCACTATACATACGCATGCTTGAGGGCTTCCAACAATCCAACCAGCGACATTGACAGTGTTTCCAAACACATTGACAGAGGAGACATCCTGGAGAAAACCGAGGCTTACCATGGTCTTAAACCACTAAGGATTTTGTCGAAGACTTAGGATTGTTGAATGCTGAAACCTTAGATGAGAACATCGAGCAACCTAGAGTACCCTACCAAAGAACAAGAAGTGCTTAGACTTGTCTGGAGTTAAAATAGAAATAATAATTTTTAAAGTATTGAATTGAGTTTGGGAATCACCACTTACCTATCAAAGAAGACAAGAATGCCATCAGCATAGCTCGCCTAGAAACCAAGACCACCAGTGTTAGCACCAATTTAAAACAACGTTGAAACCCTAAAACCACCTTTCACAATGCTAGTAACTACGTAGAGGTTCCCTTGCGGCCATGCAAGACAAGAAAGAGCTCGGCTCTCCAAACTCTCATGCCAAAACATCAACAATTCCAAGTTTGAAGATAAGTTAGGGTATTGTTCCCAATGTGGAAACATCCACCAACCTTCACGTGGTCGCATTTACTGCTTGACCTGTCATCCAATACCATCGATATTTTTACCCACAACGCTATAGTCCATGACTACAAATGCTCATCAAGGATCATGACCATAATGTCGGGTGCTAGTCATCACCTTTTGCATAGTTTAGAACCTTTTAATTAATTTATCATCGAAATTGGTTATGGACCATCGTCCCTAACATTTTTTATTGGACCATGATTATGATAGCATATGGTATAACCATGCCATAAGGGTTTAATATAAGATTTATTTATCAAACCCTTCCTAGGTGGTAAACAAAGGCTCTAACCTGGACAAAGTATTGGTAGCATGCATTAGCTTTAAAGCTAAGTAAGTCTCATGTTTGCTCCAGTAATCACTTGTCAAAGCAAAAGGAGTTAAATATGATCACTTAATCAAATCAACCATGTTACAACATAAGAATGGAAGCCAACTAGCAACGTAAACAAACATAATTATTTTACGACAATAGAATGTTGATCGTCGAATATCGACATATATACTGTATGCATTATTAGTCCATAACTGAAATGAAAATACAATCATTAATAAGGATACAACTAGAATTTATAAATACTCTCAACAGTAAGTATCCTACTTCAATGATTTAAGGACATAAAAAGTAATTATCAAATTCATGAGTATCATAAGAGCATCAATAAATGCATAAGGTATTTATACAATACTAATGTAATAGAATATACGTAAGCTAAAATACCGTATTATGGTCAGTACCATATTCATTACAGACATAGGAATACATAACCATTTAATTGTCGTTAAGACAATTAAATTAATCGATGACACTTTAAAAAATAAATAAATCTCGCATTCAAGAATATAAGTTAAGCAAAAATTAAAGATGTTGACCATACACTTTTATACTTCCGCATTGGTACCCCAAAATTTCGTCACCCTTGTGCAAGTGTTGCAAGTGTTGCAAGTGGCATCGTCATGACCTAGTGTCGTCATCATGACCATTGCAAGTACTGTCATTATGACCAAGTGTTGTCATCATAAGTGTTGTGATAATGTCGTCATCTTGACCATTGTGTATACATCCCTGAATTCATCTGGACCAAGTATTCATTTGGAGGACTTGTACTCAATTTGTACAACCTTTTGAGAGGTCGTCGCAAGTTGCACACTAGCAACATGCGACGTCGCAGGTTGCTCTATAGCAAGGTGGGACGAGGTCTATTAATGGGCAAAAATAGCCATTTCGAGATCTTTCTCGAAGCTTTCCCATTTAGGGGCTTATCCCTGATCTCTTGGAGAGCTGGTACTCGACCCCTAGCCTATTGGAAAGATCCCCTATCTCTCTCCTACCATCTCTCATCCTATCCTATCCATAACTTCTTCCACTTAGTCCTATATATATGAGGCTCACTCCCATACCAAAGGGGAGGAAGACTATGGTATCTACATGCTGGTGAAATCTCTCCTGAACACTTTCACTCACCTCTTGGAGACTCTCATGCTTCCTTGGAAGGGCTTGGTAATTGGCTTGTGTGGAGAAGGGATACTACGTTAAGTCATTGGTTGTAGTTCTATATCTCTATCATGTAATCCTCCATTTGCAATAATACAAATGCTTTCCACCAATATTGTCTCTTATGTATGATGATGTTGTGTTGTTTACCTGCTTAACTATTTACATAGATCTCTTATTGTATTGATGCTCTTTAATCGTTTCTCTTTTTTGTGTCTTGACAGGTCTTGTAGCTTGGATCTGACGATTGTGGGACGTGGAGCAACATAGAGGGAGAAAGGATAACGAATCAAAGAGGTAAGACATCTAGTACTTGATCCTTAAGTAGATTTAGGAAACACATTTGTACTCTGTTTTATTTGTTCTAGACTCACATTGAGCTAGGGAGATTCGGCTCGCCTCCGGTTGAGTCGATTGTCCGTCAACAACATAGAATATACTGGCAATTAAACCTCTTAGAAATTTTTTTAATTTTGATGAATTTTGGGGATGTTACAATACTTGTGTTGTGTGATTGCATGTGTGAGACTATGTATGTTTATATATGTTCATGCTTTTGTACATATTTTCATGTCTATGGTCGATGGGAATAATATGTTAAGTGTTGAAAACATATAACTAAATCTGCAAGTTATTATGGATATGATGAATCCATAGTTGCACAAGTAACTCCAATTCAATGCAATGTGTAGTGTGTGCAACTGCCTAGAAGGACAATCCTAGAGTAGCATTGTTGTATTGTAATGTGTATATACTTAGTGCGTAGTTCCACTTTACGTTGTGGTATTAGAAATGAAAGCGAAGTAGGTGTGACTTTTCTTAGTGGACCGGTTCCCTAGCTACACATCACCCGGTTACAGAAACCTTCTTCTATAGCCACCCCATAACTTCGGTTCGGGTGAGACCTCAGTCTATTTGCAGGCTATTACCGAAAGGGCCAGTGAAAAGGTGTTTTGTTGGGTCTCTGAACTATGCAGAAGCCAGGTCAGCCAAAGAATGAGTGAGTTACCCCAACAAATGGTTCTGTTGTCGTGCTTGAAGTGGTGAGGTGCTTTGTGTTGATGTATATGTAACTTCGGAATGCATTTCATTTATATATTTATTGTACTCCTATAGAGATGTATTATTCCTCTATACGGAAGTGTCGTCATTTGTATTGACAAGTGTCGCAAGTGTGTTAACTTGTCCATGGATTATTATACCACCTTGCAAGGGGTCGGCCCCATATAATGTAATATGAAGTTATTGTACCTAGCTAGACAAGTTGGCCCCATAAGGTTATTGGGAAAATAGGACAAGTATAAATAGAGATCAGGAGATCTCTATTTGATCACTAAGAAACTCATTCGTCCTCCACTCGGAAAGTGGTGCACTTGTGAGGAGGAGGATCAACTGCTAAGAGGAGTCTATCTCTTGTACTTTGGTTGAGCTATTGCTCTATCTATCTCTGAGGAAGTTGTGGGGTTTTTCACCTTAGGGTTTTCCCCACGGAAACTGTGTGTCTATTGTCTCTCATGCTTTTGCTTCCTGTGATGATTGACAGGCTTGTTATGATTGATATGCATTGATATACTGTACATGTTATTCTTTGAGTAAATATCCTATAGTATTGTGAATTAATGCTCAAAATTTAACATGGTATCAGAGCTAACCTGAGAAGAAGACATTGTGCAGTGATGAAAACTAGGGTTTCTCTACACAGATTTTGGAAAAGCAGTATAGTATATTGACTCTACTCATCAAGGAGAATCTATTTGTCCAATTAGAACTCAATTCTGAGCATTTTTGGATTTGTCCCTAAAAATTAGGGTTTCCACAAAAATAGGAATTTCTGAAATCTGAAGACACAGCTAGAAGCTCCTTGGAAAAATCGAAGTTTAGAGCTTTGGATCGAGATTTTTGGCTAGGTAAATCTCTGAGGATCTCAAACCCCAATTCAAGGTCCTCCTAAGTGAACCAGGGAAGACTAAAAGGCATTTATGAAGGGTGAAGATTTGCAGATCTCAAATTCTGAATACACTAAGTTGATCAGATCATCAAGGCACATCTTTCTATCCTTTCAGAAAGTTGAAATTCACTTTTTGAATTTTTAGGGTTTTTCCGACAAACCCTAATCCGAGACCAGATCCAGTTTTTAGCAAAACAAGTGGTAAGACCTAAATCTCTTCTATTTCCATTTGAAGCACCCTTTAAGATGTCTCACCACACCAAGATTGAGGATAAGCTTACAGGGGATGGTAAATTCTAAGCCTAGAAGTATAGGATTGGGTTAATCCTAAAAGAAAATGAATTGGACTCCTACATCAGCTCTGAGGTCCCTATCCTAGAGGATGAAGAGGCTAAGGTATTGCATAAGAAGAACTTGGTTAAGGAAAAGAGAATCATTGTTGATTCTATCAAAGACCATCTGATACCACATGTGTCATCTCTAAAGACACCCAAGGAGATGTTTGACTCCCTGACTAAGTTATTCGAAGGGAAGAACATAAATCGGAAGATGATGTTGCAGAATCAATTGAAAGGGGTCAAGATGTTGAATGGAGAGACCATTCAATCTTACTTCTCCAAAGTCTCTCAGATCAAGGAACAACTTGAAGCTGTGGATGAGGTAGTGGACAGTGGTGAAGTTGTTATGAACACTCTGAATGGCCTACCTAGGTCATGGGACTCCTTTATTCAAGGAATCTGTGCAAGGAAGAAATTGATCTCTTTCAGTAGACTATGGGAGGAATGCTCTCAATAAGAAGCTAAGCTTGTGGCCCAAGAAGAAAAGATGGGGAATGAATACCAAGCTCTCACAGGTCACACCAAGGGAAGCAAGTTTAAGAGGGAGAGATCTCATAACAGGAAACATTCTCACCCTCATCACAAGAAGAAAGATATATCTCATGTTTGATGTTTTGAATGCAATGAGAAAGGACACTTTGCTTCAGACTTTCCCAAGAAGAAGAAAGAAAACAACAACAACTTCAATAAGAAGAAGAAGAATAGAAAAAGAAGATATCATGCTCATGCTGCTGAGGATGATGAACCTCCCAGAAAGAAAGCTAGAGTAGAAAGTGATGATGATGACTCATCAAGTGAAGAAGAGTATGTTCTAATCTCTACTCTCATAGGTATTATCTCTCATAGTTGTAATGATTGGTTAATTGACAGTGGGGCTTCCAAACACATGACTGGGTTGAAAGAATCTTTTATAAATCTATCTAAACATGAATCACCCCATAAAGTGAAACTTGGGGCTGACTATCAATACCCTATAAAAGGAAGTGGTGAAGCCTCCTACAATCTAGATTCTGGAAAATCTTTCAAGATGAAAGAAGTTCTCTATGTACCTGGGCTCAAGAAGAATCTACTCTCCATCTCTGCATTGGATGCAAAAGGAATGAGGGTTGCATTTGTAGATGGCCAAGTCCTAATGTGGCCAAAGGGTAAAACTATTGATGATGCAGTGGTGATTGTAGAGCAAGAGGGAGGATTGTATAAATTGAAAGGACAACCTGAACATGCCATGGTGCATGATTCCATAAGCCAAGTGAACTTTGGCATAGAAGACTTGCACATATGCACTACAGAGCATTACCAATTGCAAGTAAAGTTGTAGAAGGTCTTCCTGAAATTAAGACCAAGCATGAAGGTGTTTGAAAAGGATGTGCAAAAGGAAAGAACATAAAGAAGGCATTTCCAAGCAGTGAAAGCACGGCAAAAGATATCTTGGAAATTATACACTTCGATGTATGTGGTCCGATGTCATCCAATTCTCTGAGTGGATATGTTTACTATGTCTCTTTCATTGATGACTTCTCCAGGAAGACTTGGGTTTACTTTTTGAAAAACAAAGATGAAGTGTTGGATAAATTCAAGGAATTCAAAACCTTGATGGAGAACCAAACTGATAAGAAGATCAAAATTTTCAGATCCGACAATGGTGGAGAATTCACTTCAGGTGACTTCAAGAAGCTATGCAGTGATTCAGGGATTAAAAGGGAGTTGAATGCTCCTTACAATCCACAACAAAATGGAGTTGCAGAAAGAAAGAACAGAGCAATCATGGAAGTAGCAAGGGAAATGCTGCATGATCAGGATCTACCTATGCATCTATGTTGATGTATATGTAACTTCAGAATGTAAAGCAGATTCCAACCTTCACTACAAGTTTCAGGAAGGGAATCCTGTGATTCTACTCCTATATGTGGATGACCTATTTGTAACAGGAGATGACAGATTGATTGCTGATATAAAGAGGAGGTTTGCTGCGGAGTTTGATATGAAGGACTTGGGGATAATGCACTATTTTCTAGGTATGGAGGTGTGGCAGAGTGCACATGGGATCTTCCTTGGACAAGGGAAGTACACAGTATATATCTTGAAGAGGTTCAGGATGATGGATTGCAAGCCCATGGCCACACCTATGGCATCGAATCAGAATCTTCTGTGTGATGCTTCATCTTAGCCGGTTGATGTCTCTATGTATCGTCAGATGATTGGGTCCTTGATGTACCTGACGAACACGAGACCATATATTTGCTTTGAGGTGAACACATTGAGCTAGTTCTTGATGGATCTGAGGAGTGTTCACCTGATTGTTGTAAAGCATATTCTGGGGTACCTGAAGGGTACAGTTGACTATGGGCTCAAGTATGAAACAAATCAAATGTTTAACCTGTAGGGTTATGTTGATTCATATTGGGTAGGCAGTGCTGTAGATAGGAAGAGCACATCTGGGTGTTGCTTCAGTATGGGATCAGGTGTAATCTCTTGGTTTAGTAGGAAGCAGTCTTGCGTAGCACTGAGTACAGCCGAGGCAAAGTATGGTGCAGCCTGTTCGGCTAGTTGTGAGGCAGTATGGCTTCAGAAGCTACTGTCTGAGTTATTTGATCTCTTGCTAAAGGCTACAAGTATCTTTTGTGACAACCAGAGTTGTGTGAAGCTGTCTGAGAACTCGGTGTTCCACGACAGGTCAAAACACATAGAGATCAAATATCACTATATCAGGGATATGGTACAGAAAGGAGCACTGAAGCTCCTGTATTTTGCAACGAATGAGCAGATTGCAGATGTATTGATGAAGCCACTAGCCAGAGTGAAGTTCCAGTACTTTAGAGAGAAGCTTGGTGTTCTTCAGATTGACAACACTTCCAGGAAGAAGTGATGGAGACATTTGCTTAAACCATTCCAAGCATGTTGGAAGGAGGATCCTTCACATGGTTGTGGATGTAAGCACTGGATGATGAGCATCAGGATGATGCTCCAGTTACTGCTCTATCTGCATCATGTTGGATGTTGGATATGATCAGTTGGCTCATTTATATGTATATATGTACACATCATGTTGATGTTGGATATGATCAGTTGGATCATTTATATGTATGTATCTATGCATCATGTTGATATTGTATATGATCAGGTAGATCATGTATTTGTATGTGTATCAGGTGGATACTTGTATGATCAGTGTGATCATGTACTTATGTATGTATCAGGTAGATACTTGTATGATCAGTGTGATCATGTACTTATGTATATCAGATGGATGCTTCGTATGATCAGGTGGATCATGTATGATATGTATCAGGTAGATACTGTGTATGCATCAGATGGATATATTGTTTGATCACGGTGATCACAGATGACGAGCTTCAGGATGTTGCTCTAGATGATATGCATCAGGTTGATGCTATGATGATCGGGATGACCACAGATGGCGAGCTTCAGGATGTCGCTCCAGATGATACGCATCAGGTTGATCCTATGATGATGATCAGGTTGATCATGTGATGATGTACATCAGGATGATGTATGGTGAGTATCAGTTTGATAGTCTGTGGCCGTGGACAGGTTGTGCAAGAAACATAGAAAATATCCTGGGAGATCCTATAGTCTGTGCTAGGATGCTCTTTTTAGTTTTTGCTATAGGTAGCATAGAAAAGATCCTTTAAAAACTAGACATGTAGAGCAGTGTGCTCGTATCATCCTAGGTTTCTCTATTGAGATCCTATAGTCTGCACTAGGATGCTCTGAGTAGGTTTTGCGAAAGTTCACATGGAGAAGATCCTTTAAAATCCAGACAGGTAGAGCGATGTGCTCGTAACATCCTGGGATGCTCTGAGTAGGTTTTGTGAAGGTCAACATGTAAAAGAACCTATAGTCTATGCTAGGTTTTGTTGATTCACATAATCAGTCCTGGGATCCACAGCATGGCCATTGATGATGAAGACCTGTAGGTGGTGGGGCTTACATCCAGTATGAAAAAGGACTGGCTCTGTAGAACTTCCTATGACGAGTAGATTCAGAGATTGGTTGAGATAGCAACAGTAGTGACGATGACGATGATACATGCATCAATGACGATGATCCAGAGAAGAAGACTTGTGCTAGCAGATCTATGTCGAGAAATACCTTCGTAGTTAAGAGGGAGTGTTGATGTATATGTAACTTCAGAATGTATTTCATTTATATATTTATTGTACTCCTATAGATATGTATTATTCCCCTATACGGAAGTGTCGTCATTTGTATTGACAAGTGTCGCAAGTGTGTTAACTTGCCAATGGGTTATTAGACCACCTTGTAAGGGGTTGTCCCGATATAATTTAATATGAAGTTATTGTACATAGCTATATAAGTTGGCCCCATAAGGTTATTGGGAAAACAAGACAAGTATAAATAGAGATAGGGATATCTCTATTTGGATCACTCAGAAACTCATTCTTCCTTCACTCGGAAAGTGGCACACTTATGAGGAGGAGCTTCAACTACTAAGAGGAGTCTATATATTGTACTTTGGTTGTACTTTGGTTGAGCTATTTCTATATCTATCTCTGAGGAAGTTGTGGGGTTTTCCACCTTAGGGTTTTCCCCACGAAAACTCTGTGTCTATTGTCTCTCATGCTTTTGCTTCTTGTGATGATTGACATGTTTGTTATGATTGATATGCATTGATATAATGTGCATGTTATTCTCTCAGTAAAGATCCTAGAGTATTGTGAATTAATGCTCAAAATTTAACACTTTGATGATTGGACTCTCGAGAGGACAGATACAAAACTGGGTCACTGAGGTAGAAAAGGAGTTTGCGAAGAAAGAAAATAGACATCCCTGCTTGTATATGGAATAGTGGTTACATAAATACCTTTTCTTTGACATACACAAAATTTTCTTTGCATTCTTTGGTAATGAGCTACACGAGTGAATATCAAGACTTGCAAAATGAAAAATTGATTTCAAGGTGGAGAACCTACAGTGTGGAATCTAGAGTTGATTCAAAGGCTTAAATAGGTTGATAGCCCAATTTCATAAGGAGTAGATTTTTGGATGGATAGCGTACTAGAAGGCTATGTTATAGAATTTCTTGTGGACACTTTGAAGTCTTAAAGCCCAACAGAAGCACATTGCTTCAAAGGGTTCAGAGGTAAGTACTTGAAAAATCTCATCTTATATATTAGAATGTTATTAGCAGAAAAAGGTGTCTTAAGAACGAAATATGATTCTTAGAGGTTTTGAGTCTGTAATGTTCAGTAACACAGATAGTGACACCGAGGAAAATATTTATACTTTGAGAAGTGGTAAAATATATATACCTAGCACTAGAAATAGATCTTGCAAATCCAAACATCACACATACCCAAGTTAGGAAGTCACCGACATTCATATCAGGTTGAGTCTGATAGTGAAATAGAACTTATATTGATTGGATATCATCATATTACTCTACAAAAACCTCCAGCTGACGAAAGAAATATTAGTATACCCAAGTAGTAGTATACCTAAGTCATCACAGAACATTACATCGCTATTTGAGAACCAAATCCATTGAATCAACATCAAGGTCCATGGTGTGAGATTTTTCGATGTATAGGACATCACCAAGAAGACTGTTACCTACTCCAGAAGTATGTACAAACACCAAAGAACCTATATTGCACATTCTGTAAGTCAGTTGTCCATGAAGATAACAATTGTATAGCATATGACCTCATGATAGAGAGAAAACATGATGTCTACAGAGTTTAAGGAGAAACGCAGAATAGTATTAAGAGTGCGTAGTATGAAAAAGGTACATCTAGAGGATGTGGTGGATTCATAGGAAGGGGACGAAACAATGGCCAAGGACGAGGTTGAGGTCATATTGTATGTTATAACTGTGCTAAACCTAGACATATAGCAAGAGACTGTCAGAACCCTTGTACCACTTCTAAATATTGGATGTCATTTGACCATGTCATTGAGGCATGTCCTATTTTGCAAGGAAAAATGCAAGAAATAAGGCCAAAAGTGAAGAATCGGAACATAGAGATGATCGTAGCTAAAAAATGAAACAAAGATTGCAACATTCATGTTGTGATGCGAAGTGGAGACACGACAAGAGGAGATGAAAGAATTGAATCTTTGACTTCTGAGGATCACCTAGCTAGACAAAATTCTACTGAAGGGGCTTGGATAAGAAAAGCGACTGGAAAAATACCTAATTTCAACCTTAACAGAGAAAAAGAAGTCTTTGTGGAAACCATAAAAAATTTGTAGAACTCAGAACCTTTGACTCGAAAAATCTATTTGCGAAGTGAAACATTGCCTGTGATGGATATGCCAATTTCATATAATGGATCACGTACTGCAACAGAACCCATAAGTACCGTTCTGCAATTCCTAAAGAGCTGCATGACGTTTTCAAAGCATGAAAATTCCTTAGCGGAGTTATAGATATTCTTAAGCTGTTATGAGCAGTGTAACATAATAAATAATGCACATACCGCAATTCACTATATCAAAATTCATAGAAGGATAGGAAGATAGATGATATTAAACGTGTAGATCGGATATTTTGAAATGGATCCAATCATTCTTGACCTAGGCTCAGAGTTGAATGTATTGACAAAGAAGACATGGAAACAGATGGGAAAGCCGAAGTTATCATGGTCACCGATACAATTAAGGCTAGCTAATTAGAAAAAGGTTCTACCTTTTGGGAGATTATCAAATGTCCTTGTTGACATTGGTGGCATGAGAAGTAAAGTAGTCTTCGAGGTTATTGAGATTATAGACGATAGCAATCCATACCCTGCACTATTGGGGATAGATTAGGAAATCTATAACCTCACAATTATCAACTTGAAGAAGAAGCAAATGATATTTGAAGGACCAGATATCAGTGTCATCGCACCGTTGGATCCTTTACAGTGCCATAGATATATTGAATCATTAAGAGAAGAATGTAGAGCTCAATTTATGGATCACATCTACAAGATGACAGTGAATCAAGTATACTACATCAACCCTACTGACGATGGAACATTGAGTTGGTAATGTGGTAGTTATTGCATGTCAGAATCAAATGCAGGACTAGAAAATTGGTAGATCCGAATGCATGAAGTATCAACAAGAAGATGCGCAAAGCTAACAAAGTCACTGCATTGGATTGGAACTGAGGTAAGCTCAATCCCTAATTATGATATCTTAAGTAATATCCATGCATTCCTCCAAGAATATGTTATATCCATCTCTGATGAACACAAGCAGCAGCTTTAGATACAACAATACATGCTACACCTGCTAGATGGTGGGCCGTGCATACGAAAAATCTTACCACATGGGAAGAATGTAAGAACATGATGGAGATAATATTTACAGACCAAAATGAGGCTGTGCAAGTAAAATATAATGGACAGACTTCTCCTAGAGATCACATAGAACTTAGTTGGGAAGCATGGATACACAGATGACAAGAAGAATGGGTTCATCTATTTGTACAAATATTAGAGAAAATTCCACAGAACTGGTACAAAGAGACATAACTTTGTAGAGGAATGATAGAATGGTCCATTATTACAAGGAAATTCCAAGTGACTTTCAGCTTTGAGGATGACTGTCCAAGTGTCCATGAGGATTTGCAGATAATAAAATATAAGGTAATCAATGATACACTGTTACCAGTGTGTATGAACAACCAGCTTGGAAAATACAGTTAGAACATGCCCTGGAATGTTACAACATCATAGTAGATGAAGATGAAGACGAGGATCTGTGCGATGTCAACACGCATGACGATGAAGGAGAGAGTGAAGTAGAATGATGTAATATCCTGATTTTGACCCTATTGCATTAAAATTGTAGATGTAAATATCGTTATTTAATCATGGTGAGGAGCTCAAGTCCAAGGCCCCGCCATCAATTTAGCTTTGTATGTATCGTCAATTAAAAATAGATGCCTATGGTTCTTGTCTTCGACATGCATAATGTAAATTAAGACATCATGTAAATACAAATTTTAATGAAATACCCACAACTAGCTATGCAAGGAAACAAAGAGATGGGGGCATGATTTTTATAAGGAATAGGGAGGGAAATTATTCAAAACCTTGAGCCAATGGTGTTAATCCATGTGTCAATGAGAAAACCTATAAACCACCAACTACCCATTTTGGGTTATGCACCCAATCATTTAATTCTTCCAAGAGTTGGTTGAGGCAGTTAATGCCTTGGGAATGGAGAGGTATGCTAGTCAATTTTGTGTATGGCCAAGCCATCAATCTGGAAAATCGTATTTTTGCTTCTTGGGCAATAAAACACCCATGAAATGGTTCCCAAATACATCTTTCACCCATGGCCTTTGCACTCTCACGCAGTCTGAGCTAACTGGGACTTTCCCCATCACATTTTTCACCATTTTCCTTCATTTTCCATGCTTGGGGACTCGTTTTTGTATTGCACAATGGCTTGGAGGAAGGAAGCCATGATTTTGGGGTTTATGGAGACCATTTTTGTCCCTTGAATGCCCATAAACGTTTTCCAGAAATGATTTTTCTCTCCTAGGGTGATTCCCCAATTGCCATTTCTTTTTTGATTGCCCAACGTTTTTATGCAGCTAATGGAAACCCCATTTTGGACATCCCATTGTGAAAATGTTTTTATACATGCCCAACAATTGTGGTTTTGCTGTTATGTGCATCTCTGTTTTGGTTTGAACTTGTGAGCAAGAAATTTGGAGTGGCAGTGGATATAATTGGCTTGATAAACCTAGTGAGGGGAGTAACCTCTCAGAAAGATGAAAAGGGATAGCTACTCTTCTATGAGCACCTTGGACAACTCTAGATTGGAAGGTATGGCCTGAGGGACTGTATATTGTTGAAGGGAATACTTCCTTGAGTGGGGTGTGTAGGTATTGTGGGTGCCAAGCTAGATAGATCTTGTAGAGGGCATCCATATCTCTGTGGTTGAGTTCACTAGCTTAGCAATTCTTCCTTTCCATTTCCTTAGTAGCCTGATAAACCCAATTGTAGATTGCCTTGGCTCATTTTGGTGTATGTTTGGCTGTGTGTGAGTTTGTTGTTCCCTTGTTCCTTGTAGAAATCATGCCCATCTCGGGGGTGGTAGTTGTATCAAGAGATTTATAAGCACAACTGGCCTATGGTTGGCTGGAACATTGCATTGCATAGCTAGTTGCTCAGGGCTACTTGTTTTAAGATAAGTACTCTCCTGTGTTAAATTCCACAATGCAATTATTTAATGTTTGTTATGAAAATGTTTGAATGGATGCTAGATATGTAGATGATTTTTAATTCCGCTGTGTTTAATTACAATATGTACATGTATATGTATTTTTTATCAATGAGTTTTTACTTAATGGATATGGGCTAGATGCCCGGATTTAGTGTCATGTTCTCTCCCTGGCTCGGTCTGATGGGAGGGGATTTGATAGTATGGTATCAGAGCCATAAGCTAGAACATTGGGCCTCTATGGGCCAAGTATGATCAGAGTTACATAGGGAAGACTCCTTCCTTATCACCACAGGTTACCATGTTGGGCCTAAACAGGATAAGGTTGAACAGTTTGCAGAGTTGAAGAGGAAAGGTCAGTTCCTGTTGAGCAATAATCATCATAGAAAGAAAGGAAATTTTTAAAAAAAATTTAAGTGTTTTGAAATTTTTCCTACGGCTGCTGCGGCGAAAATTAGGGTAACATTTTGCGCGTGTGGCGGTGAAAAATATGTTAAATTTTGCGACGCACGCAGAAAAGTTAAAGTTGATTTTGCGACACCCGCGGAAAAGTTAAAGTTAATTTTGTGATGCCCACGGCAAAGTTAAGGATAATTCTGCGACACATGCGACAACAAAATTAGCGTTAAATCTGCGACGTGGTTGGCAGCTTTAGCTCTAACTTTGGCTACTATGTTGGCAATTTTATCATTAAATTTTGTGACACAGTGGAAAACTTAATGTTAATTTCTGCGACATGATGGTGAAGATAATGAAAAATTTTGCGACACACGCACGCTGCGAAATTAACGTTAAGATCTGCGAACGCCAGCGACAATTTTAATGTTAAAATCTGCGATGCACGTGGTGCGCGCAGCGAAAATAACCTTAAGATCCACGACAAGGGCGATGAATTTTAACTTGAAATTCCGTGACAAGGGTGATAGTTTTTAAGCTAAATATTCACGACACCGGCGACAAAAAAAACATTAAGATCCATGACACCGACGGCCATTTTACCCTTAATATTTGTGCCAAATGGGGAAAATACGACAGCTTTTCACTGAGATTTTCAGGTGCCGAAAATGGAAACTCGCCATGAAATTTATGCATTAGATTGTGCGAAATCTA
Source organism: Larix kaempferi (assembly GCA_027924585.1). Taxonomy (NCBI): domain Eukaryota; kingdom Viridiplantae; phylum Streptophyta; class Pinopsida; order Pinales; family Pinaceae; genus Larix; species Larix kaempferi. The sequence continues at coordinate 5,787,722 of BSBM01000940.1, read as the reverse complement.
AAGAATTACAAAAAAAAAAAATGAGGGTGTTGCCCTCAACCCACCGCAAGGGGGCAAGCCCCCTTGACCCCCGTCGTCCCCCTGAGACCGTCGCTGATTATGAGAAAGTCTATTATTGGACAAAGTTGTCAATATAGGATTTCCCCACATACATGCAAATAATTTATTGTATTATAATGAAGCTAATAGTTGTGTTTATAAACACATTTTGCAGAATTATAGTCACATCAAGCAACATTCCAGATAAGTGCAGTTGGAAAGTTCTGGTCTTGGTTGGGCCAAGAATATCAACATCATGGATTATGCACAGGATCCCCATGAGCCTGAGACAGCTGCCATGGGGGAAAACATACATGTTGAGAATGATGAAACAGAATCCAATGGGAAAAGAAATTGAGAGACTCCCCCAGACATTGCAGCCACCATGAGGAGCCTAAATGTGGAGTTGCAAAGCTGTAGAGAAGATAGCGAAAGGATGATTAAGGCTCAGGAAGAAAAAAATCAGTTAAATGTAGACATGTTGCAGAGTTTGACAGATATCTAGAGCCAAATAAACTTTGGGCATCAGACATCAAATCTAGATGGGAGTTGGAGTAGTTCAAGGAGAAATTCCCGCAAGAGGTCCAATATCTCAAGAAGAGTTTCTAGAGACGGAACCTATACTCCAGAAATCTCTTCTAGCGGATCATATGACTCTGAAGGATCCATTGAGGGTTCAAGATCTTCATCTCACAAGAATAAGAGAAAGAGGCATTGCAAGAACAATTAACATGGAGAATTTAAGAAGGAAAAACCTCCCACATTTGATGAGAGGTAAAGTCTGGTCAAGAATCTAAATCTTGGCTTCTTGGAATGAGAAAGTATTTCCAAGTCCAAGACTACTCTGGAAATATGAAGGCAAGGGTCGCCATCTTCAACATGAATGGAAGAGCATCTATATGGTGGGATCACATTAGGCAAGTGAGGAAGATCAATGAAAGCAAGATTGTGCGGAAGCAGTTCAAGAAATATTTCAAGCAGAAGTACCTCTCTGACAGGTACTATGATGATAAGATCAAAGCGTTCCATGAGCTCAAATTGGGACAATTGGCCATGGAAGAATATGCAAACAAGTTCTTGGAGTTGCTAAGGTATGTCTGGTATATTCGAGATGATAAGGTGAAAATTCAACATTTTCTAAGTGGGCTACCTCAATTATATAAAGATAGGATTGAATTTGATGAGCCTCGAACTCTTGAGAAGGCAATAAGGAAGGCCATGTATTGCTATTGTTACACCTAAAATATACCCATCTTTATGATTTAGTGTATACATCCCTGAAGTCACCTGGACCAAGTGCTCATTTGGGAGGATTTGTACTCAGTTTTTACAACCTTTTTGAGAGGTTGTCGTAGGTTGCACACTAGCAACATGCGACGTTGCAGGTTGCTCTATAGAAAAGTGCGATGAGGTCTGTTAATGGGAAAAAATAGCCATTTCGAGATCTTTCTCGAAGCTTTCCCTTTTGGGGGCTTATCCCTAATCTCTTGGAGAGCTGGTACTCGACCCCTAACTCATTGGGAGGATCCCCTATCTCTCTCCTACTATCTCTCATCCTATCTTATCCATAACCTCATCCAATTAGTCCTATATATATGAGGCTCACTCCCATACCAAAGGGAAGAAGACTATGGTATCTACATGCTGGTGAAATCTCTCTTAGGACACCTTCACTCACCTCTTGGAGAATTCATGCTTCCTTGGAAGGGCTTGGTAATTGGCTTGTGTGGAGAAGGGCTGCTACGTTAAGTCATTGGTTGTAGTTCTATATCTCTATCATGTACTCCTCTATTTGCAGTAATACAAATGCTTTCCACCAATATCGTTCTTAATGTGTAATGATGTTGTGTTGTTTACCTGCTTAACTATTTACATATATCTCTTATTGTATAGATGCTCTTTACTCATTTCTCTTTTCTATGTCTTCACAGGTCTTGCAGCTTGGATCTGACAACCTCAGGACATGGAGCAACATTCAGGAGAAAGCATAGCGAAATCAAAGAGGTAAGACATCTAGTACTTGATCCTTAAGTAGATCTAGGAAATGTGTTTGTAGTCTGTTCTATATGTTCTAGACTCGCATTGAGTTAGGGAGATCTGGCTCACCTCCGGTCGAGTGGATTTTCCAGTAACAAATCTGGTGACCATACTGGGGAGTATTCTTGTTTAGTGATCATTAATCTGAGTCATTTTCAGTTGATTACTTTTCACAAGCCTTGTTGTCATTTCTTTTCCCATTTTCCTTCTTAGGATTGATAATATTTTCAGATCTTCATGTTGAAGATCCTGATCTTCTTCCTTTGAGTTTGTACAACTCAGTTTCAAACCTGTTGGTGGTTCATTATTGAGAGATCTGATTCATTTTTGAATCTGGAACTCACCTGTCGCACCTGGGCAGTGAAAACAGAGCGACACTGTGTTTTTTCGGGTCTTTGTTCTCTGACTATTGTTTGCTCGTCATGGCCTGTGTATTAGTAGACTGCGACATCGTCGCATCTCTCATGCAGGTAAACTGTGACGTCCCATTGTCTGCAAAGCCAAAGTGCACCAATCTGTCAAGACTTAGCATATAGGAATCTAGCCTCTTGTTTGACAGTCTGAGCCTTGTTTTGATGTATGAACTCCCTCTATGTTGCAACATTCACCCAGAGAACCCATTTTTTATTTGTGTGTTGAGAGTTTGGTTTGTTTGGATTGACTTTGGGTTCCGCTTTGGATGAGTTTGATATTGGTAGTGTTGGACACTTTTGTCTCCTTCACCTTCATCCTTTTCACTCTTGCATTCCCTTCCTTCCATCCCTGATCTGATCATTGTATTGGATCAGCTTCCAGACCTCATTTATTTTTGTTTTGAGCTTTGCTTGCTTAGTTTGCTTGCTGCTGCTTGATTTTGAGTTAAGTGTGTCATTTCTGCTTGGTTGAGTGCTTGTCTTTTCTTGAGTTTTCTAAGTATATGAGTGCCGTAAGTAGCATTTTCTTTTGAGTCATTTAGATCTGAAAGCAAAGTTGTCTTCAAGTTTATTACTTTAATACATCCATTGAAAGATAAAAAGTGCTTCTTTCCTGTTATTTCTCAAGAAAGTTATTGAAGAAAGATCATTGTGCATTGGAATGTTTTGGAAAATATGAATGGAAATATGATTGATTGTGTTTTTCTTGAATTATGAGTTATTCATCTTCTTGAAAAGCTCTAGTACATTTCATTTTCTTTCAAAAGTTGTTACCATGCTAGGGAAATATAGGTGCATTTTTTATTTTTTTTTCCTTTAGATCATTGAAAAGAGAAACTAAAAAGCTTGCATTTCCATTTCAGAATCCTCTCATCTCATTACTTAGTGTTGTTTTGATTTGGATAGTAGTGTTGCATATGTTTGTGTGTTTCATTGAAAAAGAAAAGAGTACTTCAATTGTCAAATATGTTTGCATTGGGAATTGTGTTGCATTGAGTTTGTTTGGCAATACCATTGGAAAAAGATTTGTCCTTACCATAGGTAGAATTCATCGAAAGAAAAGAATATTTCGTGCATGTAGCTAGGACTTGCATTCTATTTCCGATTATGTACTCACCTCATGCATTCACCTAACCATCCAAGATAAAATTAACGGTAGAACTAGGTAAAATTTTTAGTAACTTGTGTGTAAGTTAGAGATGTGTTCTAGCATCGTTAAGCGTGGCAGCTGTAGTTACTTGCTAGCACTGTAGTTCGGGGGTATTGTAGTCTTCCACGTACATCGGTATATCGAGCTCCTTCATGTACCCACTAGATACCACAATCCGTACTTGGCATATATTGAAGGGTGTATCACGTACTCGACACGTATATTGGAAGGTCTCGTGCCAACGACTATGCATTAGACAACACCACTACGGATTTGAGCTCCCATGTACCTTGCATATATCGGGAGACACCATTAGGATTCCTGAAACAAGCTGAGTTAACCATTTGGCTGTCTTGGCAAAGCAGTACACCGAGAACAACACTCAGGGAGATTCGCACGCATGTCTTGTCCAGGTAGTTGGGTATGTAGGCAAGGGTACGGTCCTAATCCTCCTTGTCACGTCATATTGTTGGACCCTGCAGTATATTGCGGTTTGCGATGCCTTAATAATCCCGTGAGGTTCCTGACTTTTGAATCAACTCTCTCACATAAGTTTGCTTGTTGCCTTAGTTTGAGTAGGTTTTCTTGGACTGCTTTTCTTTTAGAATACCTTTAGGAGAAATGTTGTTTCGACCTTTTCTTGCTGATTTTCCTGATACTCTGGCGGATTTTCCCTCGAGAAGGTCCCGTAGGATCTTAAACTTGCCACCCAAATTTCCCCTTAATCCGGAGGTTATTTTGAGGGTAAGAATGGATCAGCGTAACGCGATCGTAGTTACTAAAGTAGGGAACCCCACCTTGAATATTGGCAGACATTTGTTCCCACCAGATTCACCTGCCTCTCATCCCACGTAGGATGAAGGAGCACAAACCCCCATTTCACATAACCTTCCTCCCGTCATCCCAGGAGAACCTGGATCGTTGGAATGGATAAACCAACCCCTGGACGACCCTATTGCAACTGTTGGTCCTTCAGTAGCTTATTGGACATCCTCTACAGACCATCCAGTGTCTTATTTTTCCATCTCATCCCCACCTAACTCGACTACTCCAGAGTTCACTAGGTGTTACTATAGGCCTGACCTTGCTGAAACTTTCGGCCCCATCCACGAACATTTGGAACAGTTACGTGTTAAAGGAGATGAACTTCAAAGACAAAGTATCGAGCGACACTCTAAAGAGTTCCACAATCGTCATTTCCAAAGAAGACTTGACGACGGAAACATCCCAGTTCGTTCGATATCTTTTGGATCACCTGAAGCAACCCACCCCATGACCACTAATGAGACTAGTCAACCCCCACAGGAATCCAGTCCTGCACCTCAAGTGAACCAACCGATGGAAGGACAACGGTCCAATACACTTGTCACTACCACAGTTACTTTACCAGTTCCTCCCCCACCTCAAAATTCGAGGGGAGGGTTCTCCATTCCTACGGATTATCTTATTGGTAATGTTATTACAATGGTAGCTAGTCAACAACCCACGTTGGTTCGGCCTTTGAATAGCGGTCAGCCTATTGTGGTTGGGGGGAAACCCCTGTTTCCTAACTAGAACGTTGGTGGAGTCCCCAACGGGCCTTCTGTTGGACCTACCCAACCTGCTAGACTGTCCACCACCATATTATCTCATGTTGGAGGGCCATCAAATGTAACCCAACCCTCATGGATTCAAGCTTATCCAGGTTCCATTAACCCTGTTCCAGGCCAACCCAATCCCGAAAACGTACCATACAGGATACCTTATCCCATAAATCCTTACACTCTATGGGGACAACAACCTGTGTTGCAACACTGACCCCAACCAACTATCCCTCAAGTACCACCACCCTCGATCGGTCCTCCCCCACCTCCTGTTGGAGGCAGTAGGCCCACACCTAACATTGGCATAGGCCCACCTCATTTTACCTACAATGCCCCACACCCCTCAGGCGGTGGCAGGAATGGTCCACCACCTCCTCTAGGCGGAGGAGGTGGCGGACCACCTTATCATGGTGGAGGAGTACATTTTCCTTTGGGAAACGGCAGTGGTCCACCTCCCCCTCCAGGAGGAGGTGGTGGAGGACCTAATTACCCTGGTGGTGGCGCTGGTGGCGGAAACCCTCATCCTTCCGGCCGCGAAGGTGATGGAGGCCCCCACCCATCTTACAACAGAAGTGGTCCACCACCCCCTCCAGGCGGAGGTGGTGGTGGGCCACCTTATTACAGTTATGGACCCCCCACCTCCTCTCGGTGGTGGGGGTGGACCTACACCCCCTCCCGGAGGTGGAGGTGGACCCCCACCCTATTGGAATGGACTAGCTTATGGTGGTGGACCTCCTTATGGTCTGGGCGACAGAACCCGCTACAGTCAATTTTATCTTGGTACACCTTACGGTCAGTTTCATCCTTACACACAATATCCGTATTATCAATACGCGCAGCCAAATCCACAGTTCCCTTTTTGGCTACTTTGGACCTACCTGACCTCTCTCGCTTAACCAATGATCCTATTGGTCATGAATCTAACTGGCCACCGATTCCAGTGAAAATTCCATCTGATATTTTCAAGTTTGACAGCAAGCTGAGTGAAGATCCCAAGAACCACGTGATGACATACCATTTATGGTGTTCATCTAATTCCTTAATGGACGATTCAATTTGTCTTAGATTGTTCCAAAGGACTCTCACCGGTTCGGATGCCAAGTGGTACATTGAATTGCCACCACACTCTTTTCCTGACTTTGGCTCTCTTGCTATGAACTTTTTGACGCATTTCCAGCTGCCTATACGGTATGAGACTAGTACTAAGCTTTTAATCTCGCTTCGTCAGAATACCGCCACTCACATTTCGGATTATATCCATGAGTGGCGAAGGAGACAACATCTCATTAAATCTCCCATTCCAGATCAGCTCCTAGTAGACTGGTTTACAAAGTCACTCCTTCCTGTCATAGAAAAAGATGTTGCCATGCGAGGTGCTGTCACCGAAGAACAAGCCATCGTGAGTGCTCATTTGTTAGACCTGGTCTATACCCAGTTTGGCACTCTGTTCAATATTTTTCCTGACGCACCCCGGGACGTTAAGGATCCCATGAAACCACGTAAGAGACCCCAAGCTGACGGGATCATAGCCTCCCTTACCACCCAGCCTGCTATTAGCACTGTTGGATCATCCAACCCAACTCCAGTTGGCCACAACACCACCAAGTCCACTCCTCCTGCTGTAACTGAAGAGGTGAGTTCTGTTTAATTAACTTCATCTCAAAAGTTTAATGGCAAAAAGAAGAGCAAGGGGAAACCCAAGAAGTCTTCTACCCAGCAGGAAATGAAGAGCACTCCCAAAGATACTAAGCAAAAAAGGAAACTGAAGTATCCTTGATTACTGTGTGGAGAAGACCATTTCTCCAAAGAGTGTCCCCATAGAGACAAAGTTCAAAAGATTCTTAGGGGTAAACCGACTCCTATAGTCCTCAACAATCCATTTCCTACTCAAAATTAGCAGATGATTGCTCAATGCCCCCTAGCCCAGGGGGAACCATCCAATACTGCGCATGTTCTCATGTTGCGTAATGAGGCGATCAATTTAACTACTCGCTCGCGATCTTACGAACAGGTCCCTTCGAAGGAACCCACTGGAAGTAATACTAAAAAAGATTCCGACTCATTACCTGATGTCACTGTACCATCAACCTCTCTCACCATAGAAAGACCCTCCTTAGATTCAATATTGCGTCTGCCCAAGAGTATGATTCGAAAAGTTGTTTTCAATCCTAATGCTCGCGCGGCACAGAATTACAATATCGTAGAAGTCCTGGCCCAAGCTCCTTGCACCATGTCCACCCTGGAAGTTTTGCAGAATTGTCCCAATCAATGCAGAGCTCTCCTTGCAGCTTTTGGTGCAGTTGACCCGGATTCCTCGAACACCATCATGTTTTGTCTTGACAACCTCAAGCCGAGGCTCTCACACTAGCTTGCATTCCAAGTTACTACGAACCTTGCTGGGAATATTGTCCATCACACACTTTTGGACGAAGGAGCCTCCACTTCTTTCATGTCCATCGCTTGTTGGAAAGCCATTGGATCCCCTGAATTGAATCGTTCTCCTACCACGTTGAAATCATTCGACGGGCGCGGCTTTCAACCTCATGGGATCTTACAAGCTCTTGCAGTTGAGTTGGGTGGAAAGACCATAACCATTAACGTGGAAGTGGTCTCGGCCCCATTAGATTATAATCTCTTGCTTGGTCACAATTGGTTTTATACCATGCAGGCGGTAGCCTCTTCAATCTTCTGCACAGTACAATTCCCCCACCAAGGACGAATTGTTACTATCGACCAGTTAGATTTTTGTACACTGGACGCCACTACTCATCCTGGTGACCATGTTCCTTCCATTGGACAGACGTCAAGACAGTATGATAGTGTAGGGGTTGGCCTATTGAAAGATTCATCTCTCATGGGTGTTTTTCCAGTCGTGGACCCCCGAAATCATGTTGCCACGGTGAACATGATCTCCACTGAGATTTTATCTCACTTAAACGATGCCTGGCTTGTACCAGATGAAGCAACAACACACCTGTTTGGAGACGTGATGCTTCTTTCACCCACTGAACATATTTATGAGGCTATCCAAACAGCGCCGGAGGACCGTCCATCCATGGACCCTCCTTCCTGTTCTCTACAACGGACATCCTCTCTACCCGATCTCTTACTTGGGACTTTTCATTTAGACGATTCCATCATGGATGTAATGAATGTAGACGACGGTCCGTGGGATGATATTGATCACAGGTCATATTGAATCACAGGTGATATTGAATGTAGACGACGGTCCGTGGGATGATATGGATGTAATGAATGTAGACGACGGTCCGTGGGATGATATTGATCACAGGTATGAATGTAGACGACGGTCATTGACAACTATGCCGGACGCATCATCTTCTCATTCATGGATGGCTTTTCTGGTTACAACCAAATTGAGATCAACCCAACTGACCAACATAAGACGACTTTCATCTTCCCATGGGGTACATTCACTTATCGCAAGCTCCCATTTCGCCTTAAAAATGCTGGCGCGACGTTTTAGTGAGCTATGTCGTATGCCTTCCATGATATTAAGGACTTTGTTGAACCCTACTTGGACGATCTCCCTACTCATTCAAAGCAGCATGAGTTCCACATCGATCATCTGATGGCCATTTTCCTCAGATGCAGACGGTATAATATTCGTCTGAATCCTCACAAGTGTATCTTTTGCATTGAGTCTGGATGCCTCTTAGGATTTATCGTTTTTAAGGATGGGATCCGCACTGATCCCTTAAAGGTGGAGGCCATCATCAACCTACCACCCTTGACTAATGTTAAGGAACTTCAAAGTCTCCAAGGGAAGGCGACTTACCTAAGACGTTTTGTGTTCAATTTTGTGGAGAAAACTCAGGGGTATATGAGACTGCTTAAGAAGGACATCCCATTCATTTGGGACGACCAAGCTCAAAAATCCTCCGACAGTATTAAACATGCCATCACGCATGCCCCTGTGCTCCAACTGCCTAATTATTATCAAGATTACATCTTATATCTCACTGCTTCTGCTACCACTATCACCATGGTCTTGGTACAGTAGGATCAAAACACTCAGGAACATATGATATACTATACAAGTAAGGGTCTAGCTGACGCCGAAACCAGATATTCACATGTTGACAAACTTGCGTTCGCGACAGTCATTACTATCCAGAAGTTTTGTCATTACATCTTGCTCCACACTACCACTATCATTGTCGACTCGAACCCCATGTACCACGTACTGACATGTCAGGTTCTTGGGGGTAAGTATTCACGTGGATTGTGATACTGCAAGAATTCGATCTTCTTTTTGAGAAAGCTAAGTCTAAAAAGTCTTTGGTGTTTGCCGAGCTCATTTGCGACCTTCCCTGTCCTGATGAAGAAGTTGAGCACAATGATTCATTTCTGTGTGAATCATTGTTTCTCATCAGTACGACTGACCCGTGGTATGGAGATATTTTGTTGTATCTTCAAACCCAACGATTCGATCCTCAACTTTCCCGCGACGATCGTCGTAAGGTTCGTCACCATGCAAAGTATTACTTAATCATCAATGATACTTTGTATCATCGTGGTGTCAATTCAATCCTTCGACGTTGTCTCACTCATGATGAGGATGAGCACGTTCTGAATGACTGTCACACTGGGGCATGTGGTGGTCATCTCTCTGGGATGGCTACAACCCAGAATATTTTGTGCGCAGAATATTACTGGCCTACTATATTCAAAGATTGTATTGAGGCCGTTAAAAAATGTCCTCCTTGCCAACACTTCGATACGAAGAAGTGCACTCATCCTGCCCCACTACATCTAGTTATTGCCATCGGCCCATTTGCAAAATGGGGCATCAATTTTATGCACTGTAAGCCTACCTCAGCCAAGGGGCATAGTTACATCATCGTAGCTGTGGATTACTTCACAAAGTGGGCCGAGGATATGCCTACATACCAAAACGATGGCAAAACCACTGCACTCTTCATGTTTAATCATGTGATAGTGCGGTTTGGAGTTCCGCAAGCCATAGTTACCGATCATGGTTCTCACTTTCATAACCATATGGTTGATGAATTGAGTGATAGGTTGGGTTTTCACCATGAAAACTCGACACCCTACTACTTGCAATCTAATGGACAGGTCGAGGCAATTAACAAGGTCTTGAAAACTATGATCCAGAGGATGGTAGGGACACAAAAATCCAACTGGCATAATATGCTCTTTTCAGCATTATGGGCCTACCGAACTACTGTTAAAACCGCCACAGGCTTCACCCCCTTCCAATTGGTATATGGATTGGAGGTTGTTCTGCCGATAGAGTGTGAAATCCCATCTTTACAGCTCGCTGTTGAACTTATTCCTAACACTACTGCTGAGGAAGAACGTCTCTTACACTTAGCCCAACTTGACGAGTCTTGCCGTGATGCCGCTCTTGCTAATGAAGCACGTAAGAAATGCATCAAGGCCCAATACGATAAGTCGATTGAACCTCGTATCTTTAACGAGGGTGATCTGGTCCTCACTTGTGACCAGAAGCACAATAATCTAGGAGCAGGGAAGTTTGAGTCCATGTGGCATGGACCCTACGTCATAAAATGTGTGATGGGAAGTTCTTACCGATATCACCCCATGCTGCACCCTCTGGCAGCACTAAGTTGGGATCCTCCCGGACATCCGTGCCACTGTATGGAAAGTCCTCGACCATGAGCATCTATCCCTCTAGCCAGCTGAAGAACTCGGGGCCAAAAGTGATGATAGGACCCCCACCATGATGAGTCATCAGCTCTTCCCACCTGAGCATGTGTGGATCTCTTAGATCCTTGTCATCCAGTACCACCTGCGGGCGCAAGAGAGGAACCCGCTCCAAGAGGAACAACACTATCATCGATCCGTATCCAAACAGCTTGAGCTCCCCTCGCCGACACTTGGTTAGTTGAGCTCGGATGTTTGCGAGGAGACCCTCGCACCAGTTGAAGACCATGGGGGACATACAGTCCTCCGCATACAACATCTGGGTCCGAGTAGTCATATGTGGAGCTTGGCTACCTGCCACCCTGGTAATAGTAAGCAATACATTCCTTAGTGGATGACTCACCACATCTCTGATGAGTATCTTCCCGCTGTAAGGACGACAAGTAGAAACACAGTGCTGTGACACCATGTCCTCAACTGTACGATCATTGGCCTGTGTCCCACTAAGTTGTACAGCATCCCCTCTTCGGGACAAATCGGTTAGAAAGTATATGTTCTTAATCTCAATATTGAGGATATGCTCACTTATGACAAAGTACTGTTGGGATGCATCCCAAATCTGTAGCATGTGTGTCAAGAACGGGATCTGGGCTCTCATCCCCTGTACCTGGAAGAACTTGAGCAACCCACAGTTTCGCAAAGCATCCACACATTGTGGATCGTTTGTGGCTTGCTCATCCTCTATCTCGTGTTCTCTCTCTCGCCACTCTAGTACCATCTTTTCTTGGTAGGAACCTGCCAAAAGGGTCATTTAAAACATGTTAGGTCCTTTCCCAACTGGCACAAGCTCATTTTTTGAAAGATTTTTGATGTTTGACTTGTGGATTTCCGCCGTCGCACCTCACCTTCAGGTATAGGGCAGTGTCATCGCAGGTCCTATTTTCGAGGCTTGTGATGACTTAGGCTTGTTGCAAGTCTTGAAAGGGCCACTTGTGATGAGCCGAGGGTGCAATGGCTCCTCCGCAAATCATCAAAAAACTCAAAAAATGAACAAAAATGGAAAAACTAAAAAGTTGCTGGCTAAGATTTAGGCCTACTTGGTCTGGACGGTTGGTGAAATGGTAGATCATAGCTCCCAAAATCGACAAAGGAATTTTTGGCTCCAAATTGGTACTTCTCCACCCAAATTGGCAATTTGAACAATGTTTCTATTTTTGGCCCATATTTCTATTTATAGAATGGAATGGAATATTCCTTTTCAAATATTTTGATGCTTTTGGGCCATTTACTATAGTTTTGAGCGTTTGTCATTATATTTGGGGATATTTGACACCTTCTCTAGTGTACAGGAGTCGTAAAGTGGTCTTTTGTAGTGTTTCTCGCATTACCAATGGTAATTATAGGTATGAACACTCCTTTGAATGTTTTGTCATTATTATTTTTAGTTAGTCATAATTATTGCATGAGGATGAGTTTACTCTTTGTTTGTTCTCCTACTCATCAAATCATGAGAACAAGTACCGAATTATGATTTATCACTTTTTCGGGCTTGTTAAACTTCCACAGAAAAGGACACCCCCCGGAGTCCATAGTAAAGCTCTTTTCAGACTCACTAAAATTGAAAAGATTGCCAAGCGAACTTGTCGCGTTCATGCTTGTTAAAGTATTTGAATGGTCGTATTACTGGTGATAGTTTACCCCTTTTTCGGACCAGGGGGCACTAATTATGAAAAAGGAATACTCTAGCCAATCATGACTGGAAGAGTCCTCTCCCGCATTGTTTTACCCTTTTTCGGGCGATGAGGCTAACTTTACGAAAAAGGACAATTGGAGTTTTTAGTTCTTTTCAGACTCTCTAAATATGAAATGATGACCGAGTTTTCCTTCTATGGAGTCGTTAAATTTTCACATTGAAGGGCCTTTCATGGGATGAACCCCTTCTATCTTAGGTTCGAAAAATATTTGGGATTGGACTCATCTATGAGATGAGCTATACCGAGCATCTGGTTACCCTCATACATCTCGTTAAAAACCACATGAGGCACTCATCGCTCATTATTGGGAAAGGAAAGTGTTTGTATTGCATATCTTAGTGGCAGTATATAGTCGTTGTTGAACATGGCACTCATCTACATTTGCATACCGATACTTGGGTCATCTGTTTGTCTATGAGTCCCCACTTACTTTCTGAGTCCTGTTACTCCTCTGAGTCATCTGGAGAAAAGCTTCCACTATCAGTTGCATTAGAAGTTTGCGTCATTCTCATGTCAATACTACCAAGTCATGCCATGCCCATGTTCAAGAACACATTCATCACACATCAATTTCAGTCAGTACACATATCGTCATGGCGTTGTTACTTTGAGTCAGTCTCACACGTTATTGTACTATCTGATCCACTCTACACATCTTTTGTCATGTTTCATGTCGATTGATGGGGGATTCATTATGGCCCTCCTTTGACGGATTCATTCTTGTCGACTTCAACTCATCATCCAAGGATTGAATCTAGAAACCGGTCAAGTACCTTGGTCCTGCATGCCTCAATGGCAGGTCACCTCGTTTTCATCATGAGTTTACATCATTGACTCTTGATTAAGAGATTTCATCTTGCGTTCGACGTCAACTCATTTATGCACTCTCGATGATATGTACTGTGATACCTTGGGAATCATTGACATTAATGGTGATCTCCCTCGCACTTGTTAACGGTTTACATCAATGACCGATAATCAAGTGGTTTCTACCATGTTCGATGTCAATACATTTGTAATCACATGGATAGATTCGTATCATTGCGGGTTCAGTTTGAAGACCCTGGGGAGTCATGTTTTTACCCAGGTTGCGATGGAGTTTATATTGAGTCATACTGCACGGATCCACTTTCGTATTGGTCGTGGCTGTGTTATCATCTAATCATGGATCTACGCTTATGTCTAGTAGCCATTATTGTGTTCATTCGGTCATTACTCCCATGGATCTACAATGTATTGGTCAGCAGCCATGTTGTACTACATATGAGATTGTTAGTTCAGAGTCAGTTGTACTGCAGCAGCGTCCTTCATCCGACAAGTCTTTTGCCATTATTTGTATCAAAGCACTTCACCTGTACATCCTTAACAGCTTCATGCTTTGGGGGGCATTTTGTTACACCTAAAATCTACCCATCATTATGATTTACTGTATACATCCCTGAAGTCACCTGGACCAAGTGCTCATTTGGGAGGATTTGTACTCAGTTTGTACAAACTTTTTGAGAGGTTGTCCCAGGTTGCACACTAGCAACATGTGATGTCGCAGGTTGCTCCATAGCAGAGTGCGATGAGGTCTGTTAATGGGAAAAAACAGCCATTTCAAGATCTTTCTCGAAGCTTGCCCATTTGGGGGCTTATCCCTGATCTCTTGGAGAGATGGTACTCGACACCTAAATCATTGGGAGGATCCCCTATCTTTCTCCTACCATCTCTCATCCTATCCTATCCATAACCTCATCCACTTAGTCCTATATATATGAGGCTCACTTCCACACCAAAGGGAGGAAGACTATGGTATCTACATGCTCGTGAAATATCTCCTAGGACAGCTTCACTCACCTCTTGGAGAATTCATGCTTCCTTGGAAGGGCTCAGCAATTGGCTTGTGTGGAGAAGGGCTACTACGTTAAGTCATTGGTTGTAGTTCTATATCTCTATCATGTACTCCTCTATTTGTAGTAATACAACTGCTTCCCACCAATATCGTTCTTAATGTGTAATGATGTTGTGTTGTTTACCTGCTTAACTGTTTAGATAGATCTCTTATTGTATAGATGCTCTTTACTCATTTCTCTTTTCTGTGTCTTAACAGGTCTTACAGCTTGGATCTGACGACCTCGGGACGTGGAGCAACATTCGGGAGAAAGGATAGCGAAATCAAAGAGGTAAGACATATAGTACTTGATCCTTAAGTAGATCTAGGAAATGTGTTTGTAGTCTGTTCTATTTTTTCTAGACTCGCATTGAGCTAGGGAGATCCAGCTCGCCTCCGATTGAGTGGATTGTCTGGTAACAGCTATGATCAAAACAAAAGAAAACTTGATTTCCATAAGGCATGGAAGGACAAGAAGAATGAGAATTTTGACCAAAGGAAGAAAGGTTTCAAACCTCCTCATATCAGAAATCAGCAAAGGAAGCCATCACAGGTTGTGACTAAGCCAACTAGGATGATGGGAGACAAGCCAAGAGACCCAAAGGAGCCAAGAGAACCACTTCAATGTTGGGGTTGTGGAGGAGACCACATGCTTAGGAACTGTCCACACTGGAATGGGAATGCAAATCAAGTTCACAACATCCAAGGAACTGAAACTGTGGGTCAAGTGGCGAAGACAATCCCTAGAATCTATGCAACACTAGACAACCACCAGGCAGATCATCAGTCAACTGTGCTCGAAGTTGAAGGTAGGATTGTTGATCAATCTGTTCTATTTTGATTGATCTTGGATCTACTCACAATTATGCCACTCCTAAAATTGTTGAGATTTGTGCTTTTAACAAATCAAAGCATAGTAAATCATGGTTAGTTCAACTAGCCACTGGAACCAAGAGAAAGGTTAGTGAAATTGTAGAGGAATGTCCCTTAGAAATGGATGGGATGTTCACTTATGCAAATCTGAATGTTTTGCCACTTGGCTCCTATGATATTCTCATTGGAATGGATTGGTTAGAAGCACACAGGGTTAAACTTGACTGATACAATAAAAATTTTGAATGCATGGACGAAGAAGGAAACCCAAGGGTTGTAAAAGGAATTCCAAAGGTGATTTCTATTAGGCAGGTTTCAGCCATGTAGTTGAAGAAGTTCTGTAGGAAAGGTTGTCAATTGTATGCAGCCCATGTTTTGGAGACAACAAAGAATGAAACTCTCAAGTTGGAGTACTATCACGTATTGCAGGAATTCAGGGATGTTTTTCCTGATGAGATTCCGGGACTACCTCCAAAGAGAGACATTGATTTTACAATTGAACTTGTGCTAGGAGATGCACTAGTGTCTAAGACACCCTACAGGATGAGTACACCCGAATTGCTAGAATTGAAAATGCAATTACAAGAGTTGTTGGAAAATAAATATATTAGGCCAACTATGTCCCCGTGGGGAGCACCTGTTGTATTTGTGAAAAAGAAATATGGAACACTCAGGTTATGTATTGACTACATGAAGTTGAACAAAGTTGTTGTGAAGAACAAATACCCATTGCCCCAAATTGATGACCTTTTTTATCAAATGAGAGGAACAAAGGTATTTTCAAATATTGACTTGAGGTCTGGTTACCACCAGGTAAGAATCAAAGAGGAATATATTCATAAGACAACCTTTAGAACAAGGTATGGACACTATGAGTTCGTGGTGGTACCATTTGGTCTCACAAATGCACCAACTACATTCATGTGTCTCATGAATAGTGTTTTTAGCAAGTATTTGGACAAGTTTGTTCTTGTTTTTTTGGATGACATTCTTATCTATTCTAAGAATGAATAAGAGCATGAAGAACATTTGAGAATGACATTGCAATTGCTAAGGGAGCATAAGTTTTATGCAAAGTTGAGCAAATGTGACTTTTATAAAGATAGAATTCATTATTTGGGTCACATTATCTCAGACAAAGGAATATCTGTGGACCCTAAGAAGATTGAAGCCATTATGAATTGGCCAACTCCAAGAAATGTGACAGATGCGAGATCTTTTATGGGCCTTGCTGGTTACTACAGGAGGTTCATTGAAGGATTCTCCAAGGTCGCAAACATGATCACTTCTTTGCCAAAGAAGGGGATAAAGTTTGAATGGTAACCAAGATGTGAGGAAAGTTTCCAACGGTTGAAAAATCTTCTTACGAGTGCACCAATTTTGAAAATTGCAGACCAAGAAAAAGACTTTGTGGTGTGTACAGATGCATGCAACCAAGGACTTGGAGGAGTTCTTATGCAAGACAACCACGTGGTATGCTATGAGTCGAGAAAGTTGAAGGAGCACGAGAAAAACTATGCTACTCATAATTTAGAACTTGCATCCATAGTACATGCTTTAAAGATGTGGAGGAATTACTTAATGGGAAGGCAATTTGAGCTAAGGCAGACCATTGTGGTCTGAAATACTTGTTTGATCAGCCAACTTTAAATGCTAGGAAAGCTAGATGGTTGGAATTTTTGTGTGAATTTGATTTTGAAATCAAACACATAAAAGGGAAAGAGAACAAGGTGGATGATGCACTTAGCAAGAAAGAACATGAAATGCATGTGGCAGTGCTTAGCACTTATCAACCAAATTTGAGGCAGCAGATTGTTAACCATATTGTTGAGGACAAAGTGTATGTGCAAATAAAGGACAAATTGCAGCAGCAAGACCTTGAAAAGAAGTATGAAGGATACCATTTGGAAGAAGATGGATTCCTTACTTATAAGAATAGAGCATATATTCTAAATGTGGCAGATTTGCGGAGGATTGTTATGGATGAAATACATAAATCTCCATACTCCGGTCACCCAGTATATCAGAAAACAATTGCTATAGCAAGAAAATATTATTTCAGGCCAGAAATGAAGAAGGACATTGCTGAATACATTTCTAGGTGCATGAAATGTGAGCAGGTGAAGATTGAACACCAACACCCAGTAGGTTTAGTGCATCCATTTCCAATTCTAGAATGGAAGTGGGAAGTAATTTCCATGGATTTTATTACATGTTTTCCAATGACGGTGAGACAAGATGATTCCATCATGTTGGTGGTGGACAAGTTAACAAAGGCAGCACATCTTATACTGGTTAAGTCCACAAATAAAGCTGATGCCATTGCAAATATTTTCATGAAGGAAATTTTCAGATTACATGGATTGCCTAAGGCAATAATTTCTGATAGGGATACCAAGTTCACTTCCAATTTTTGGAAGGGTCTCTTTGCAGATTTAGGTACACAGTTGAACTTTAGTACCACGTACCATCCTCGAACAAATGGGCAAACAGAAAGAGTAAATCAGGTGCTTGAAGACATGCTTCGCATGTATGTTATTGACAAACCATCTAAGTGGGAGGATTATCTACACTTGGTAGAGTTTGCGTATAACAATGGAAAACAAGCATCATTGGGAATAAGTCCATATGAGGCTTTGTAGGGAAGAAGGTGTAGGACACCAGTGACTTGGGATAATCTAGTGAACAGAATTGTACTTGGGCTGGAATTGCTTGAGGAAATGGAACAAAAGGTTGTAGATAAGCTTAGAGTGCACAGAAATTCAGTCTTGGGGATCATGTGTATCTTAGAGTGAGGCCAAGGAAGAGTTCATTGAAGCTTGGCGTTGTGCCAACCTATCACCTAGATATTGTGTGCCATTTGAAGTGCTTGAAAGAATAGGGCCAGTTGCATATAGACTTGCATTGCCTACTAGCACTAGAGCTCATAATGTTTTTCATGTTTCTTTTCTTAAGAAATATGTACATGATCCTAACCATGTGATTAATTCGGATGCGATCCAGGTGGAACCCGAGGGAGAGTTCCAAACCGATCCATTGTGCATCCTAGACAAGAAGGTAACATTGCTCTGGAACCGAGCCATCCGACAGGTAAAGGTGCAATGGAGGCACTACGGTCCCGATGAGGCCACATGGGAGCTAGAGGATGCCATGAGAGTGGCATATCCATTTTTGTTCAATTTTGATGAGCACTGAGGACAGTGCTAATGTAATAGGGAGGGGAATGTAATATCCCGATTTTAACCCTATTGCATTAAAATTGTAAATGATATAAATATTGTTATTTAATCATGGTGAGGAGCTCAAGGCCAAGGCCCCGCCATCGATTTAGCTTTGTACGTATTGGTAATTAAAAATAGATGCCTATGGTTCTTGTGCTGGACATGCACAATGTAAATTAAGACATCATGTGAATACATATTTTAATGAAATACCCACAACTAGCTATGCAACGCAACAAAGAGATGGGAGCATGATTTTTATAAGGAATAGGGAGGGAAATTATTCAAACCCTTGAGCCAATGGCGTTAATCCATGTCTCAATGAGAAAATCCATAAACCACCAACTACCCATTTTGGGTTATGCACCCAATCATTTAATTCTTCCAAGAGTTGGTTGAGGTAGTTAATGCCTTGGGATTGGAGAGGTATCCCAGTCAATTTCGTGTATGGGCAAGCCATCAATCTGGAAAATCGTATTTTTGCTTCTTGGGCAAGAAAACACCCACAAAATAGTGCCCAAAGCCATCTTTCACCCATGGCCTTTTCCCTCTCACATAGTCTGAGCTAACTGGGACTTTCCCCATCACGTTTTTCACCATTTTCCTGCATTTTTCATGCCTGGGAACTCGTTTTTGTATTGCATAATGGATCGAAGGAAGGGAGCCACGATTTTGGGGTTTATGGAGGCCATTTTTGTCCCTTGAATGCCCAGAAACGTTTTCTGGAAACGATTTTTCTCTCCCAGGGTGATTCCCCAATTGCCATTTCGTTTTTGGTTGCCTTATGTTTTTCTACAGCTAATGGAAACCCCATTTTGGACATCCCACTATAAAAAAAAATTTCTACATGCCCAACAATTGTGGTTTTGTTGTTATGTGCATCTCTGTTTTGGTTTGAACCTGTGAGCAAGAAATTTGGAGTGGTAGTGGATAGACATGGCTTGATAAACCTAGTGAGGGGAGTAACCTATCAGAAAGATCAAAACGGATGGGTACTCTTCTATGCACACCTTGTACAACTCTAGATTGGAAGGTATGGCCTGAGGGACTGCGTATTGGTGGAGGGAATACTTCCTTGAGTGGGGTGTGTAGGAATTGTGGGTGCTAAGCTAGATAGATCTTGTAGAGGGAATCCATATCTCTGTGGTTGAGCTCACTAGCTTAGCAATTCTTCCTTTCCATTTTCTTTGCAGCGTGATAAACCCAATTGTAGATTGGCTTGGCTCATTTTGGTGTATGTTTGGCTATGTGTGACTCTGTTGTTCCCTTGTTCCTTGTAGAAATCATGCCAAGCTTGGGGGTGGTAGTTGTATCAAGAGATTGATAAGCACAACTGGCCTATGGTTGGGTGGAACGTTGCAGTTGCATAGCTGGTTGCTCGGCGCTACTTGTTTTAAGATAAGTACTCTCATGTGTTAAATTTTGCAATGCAATTATTTAATGTTTGTTATGAAAATGTTTGAATGTATGCTAGATATGTAGATGATTTTTAATTCCGCTGTGTTTAATTACAATATGTACATGTATATGTCTTTTTTATGAATGAGTTTTTACTTAATGGATATGGGGCTAGATGCCTGAATTTAGTGTCACGTTCTCTCCCTGGCTCGGTTTGATGGGAGGGGATTTGACAAACGACCTCAATTAGAAATTGTGGATTTGAGTAATCCTGTAAAAACTCGAAAAGTGAACATTCGAACCAATGAAGAACCAAATTTTGCTTCTATAGGGGATTACTGGGATGAAGAACAGTGGAGTAGATACTAGACTTACTGCGCAAATATGAAGACTTATTTTCTACCAATTTCTCTGAAATGAAAGGCATTTTAGGTGACTTGGGAGTTATGAAAACACGTCTCAAGCCGGATGCGAAGCCTATCAAACAAAGACCATATAGACTGAAGCATATATACAAAGAAAGAGTAAAGGAAGAGATTGATAAGATGCTTGATGCAGGAATTATTCATCAAGTAGAGGAATCATAATGGACAAGTCCCGTGGTTATCCAGGACAAGAAAGATAAAGGTGAGATCATAATCTGCATAGATCTCAGGAAGTTAAATGATGCATCGCTGCATGACCCATTTTCGACTCCATTCAAAGACTCAAAGTGCTAGATAATGTTGGAGGGAATGAAGCATACTGCTTCACTAATGGATTTTATGGATATCATCAGATAAGAATTGTTGTAGAAGACATGCATAAGACCACCTTTTCTATTGAATGGGGATCATTTCAGTACACAGTTATTCCCTTTGGTTTGAAAAATGAACCTGGTATCTTCTCAAGAGTAGTTGTTGCTGCATTTAATGATTTTATACACAAATTCTTAGAAGTGTATTTTGACAATTGGACAGTATTTGGTTTACTAAAGAACCATTATGGGAACTAAATACATTTGATGTTAGCTTAGTGTAGACAACATCAGATATCCCTAAACTTGACGAAGAGCATGTTCTTTCCCTTATGGAACACTACTAGGACACATTGTATGTAAATAGGGAGTGATGGTTGATCCAACAAAGATCACAGTCATAGTAAATATTCGAGCACCTAATTCAATAAAACAATTGCGCACTACATTGGGACACACAGGCTATTATAGAAAGCTCATCAAAGGATATGCACACATCAATGCTCCTACGGAGAATTTACTGAAGAAAGAACCGAAGCACACTTGGACTAAATACTGTCAGAAAGGATTTGATACAATGAAAGAGAGAATCGTTACTGCGTCGATTCCAGTTTTTCCATACTAGTGTAAACCATTCCATGTACATGTAGATGCTTCATCTATAGTGCTGGGAATTGTGGTAGATCAACAAGGTGAGGGAGGCATCGATCACCCCATCTCATTTTCATTCAGTGTCAAAGTTAATTTTCTAATCCTTTGACCATTTCAAAACAAGGATAGTCTTAAATAGATTTTTTTTTAAATTTTACAGTTTTAGGGACATTACAATATTTTAGGAATGGAAAGTATATAGCTTCAAGTTCATATTAAAGTTCACTAAGTAAGTTTTGATTTTTTTGTATTAAAAATAAATCACATCATTCTCCCTACAAATGGAAAAAAATTAAAAAGCTTTATGCAAGTTTAATTTAAAAATAATAGTGATGATATTTTGAGACCATGTGATTACCATTTCTGAAATGTTTATACAACTCAAGGAATCAACAATATGTAAATGTCATCTTCTACCTTTATTTCACTACTTTACATCAAGGCCATAAATCAATTTTTTCATACAAGTTTGCAAACTTTTAGACATGAAATTGTATGCTATTCAATAATACTAGGTAAACTTGAAGTATGCTTATACAAAATAAGTAGAATAGCAATAGCAAGCTAAATCCACCATTAAAACAAAATAATGAATTTGAAAATATTTTGATTGGATGGTAAGGATCATCACTTTCAAATATAATACCATCAACCAATTAAAATACAATATTTAGCTTACTTTCAAAATAGTGATTAATATACTAATATAGGCTCAAAAATATTTCTAAATCTAAAACCAAAACAACAACAAAATATAGTTTATAAGAATTAATCCAAACGCATTTTTCACTCCTTATAAGAACTATGCATGTAAACAACACAAAATTAAATATATGTTATGGGAATCAATCCAAGGCAGTTTTCACCCCTTTATAAGGAAGTATGCATGTAAAGAACACAAAATGGGTCTTCAATAATTTCATTTGAGACCTTATATTAAGCATATTTTTGTAGCTATTTCCACTCACAAAAGGAGTAGAAGTAAATATAAATCGCATTGCTCAGTGAATGGCTTGCATAATTTAGAATAGAAGGGAAAGATATAGTACGTACCAAATTTATGTTGTTGACTTATTTAACATGCTTCAAAATGTAATCACTAACAATAAATTTACGAATAATACCCTTAAACTAACAAACCATATCAAATGAATTTTGAATGTGACAACCTAAGTTGCCAGGGTACCCATATCGGGGGTGGGCACTAGGGTATTTTTTAAGGATTATAAAAGTATACTTAAGTATAGTATTCTAGGCGATTATTTTGGATTGAAAAAAACATAAATATGGACTGGTAGGAGAATATTAAATATGAAACATACAATTTACTACTAAAACTTGTAAATTTTGGTGAATATTATGATAAAAAAACATATTTTATGTAAATATAGGCGATATTAGAGACTAAAAATGACAAAATAGCGAATTTATTTTTTGAAAAAAGGCCCAAAAATAGCCAATTGGCGAAATTTTGCCCCTAAAAATTTCCTTGGTGGGCTCCTGTACCAGTACCAGGTACCCGTACCATCGTACCAGGTATCGGGACTGGTACCTCTGGGAGTATGGTGAAAGTACCGAGTACTTCACCCAAGTACCTTGTACTTGGTCAAAGAAATTAGGGTACTGGTACTTAAAAAGGGCAGCGTACTGGTACTTAAAAGGGGTAGTGTACTGGTACTTAGTAGTCTTAATTACATTGAATTTTAGCTGTATTTGAGGTTTTGTTTAGTTCAAAAAAGGAGGTTTTCTTGAACACGGTAGAAAAAGGATTTGAAATGACTAGAAACACAAAAAATTGAGAATTAGCGACAAAGTTAAAAATAAAAATAAATTTGAAATTCAGAATTCATCGACTTAATAGGAAACACTAACACGATTATGAGTGATCAGCAACGTTTGCAACTTTGCAGAATTAGAACAAAACTGAAAACTTTAAAAGTTATAATTATTAAATTTTAATTTTTAATTATAAATTTAAAATTATAATAATCATTAATCTCTGAGATTTTATTTTAAATTTTTAGCCAAATATCCAGATTACAAAAAATAAATTTATTAAATTAATAATTATAAAACCATGCTAATTCTGTGATACTTACCTAGAGGGCCTGTTGACCGAGGACCTCCCTGATGCTGATGAAGATGACAGTGACGTTGCACATGTTGCTGACCTAACAGAGACGGCTTGAGGAAGCCAAATCAACTATGATGTTTACTTGC
Source organism: Larix kaempferi (assembly GCA_027924585.1). Lineage (NCBI taxonomy): Eukaryota > Viridiplantae > Streptophyta > Pinopsida > Pinales > Pinaceae > Larix > Larix kaempferi. The sequence goes on along the minus strand of BSBM01000940.1, from coordinate 5,764,122 downwards.
TTTATGTTTAGTATTTGACTATTTTCATTTTGCTATTTTGTATTTCAAATCTCTGATTTCATGTTCAGAACTATGGCAAATGAGGCATGCCATTTGCCAAAATTTTGGATGTAGTATGGCAATGGCCTCATGGATCCATGGACATATATCATGATATTATGCTAATGATTCATATCAATATCAATATTGAATATCATATATGTAATTTGAATTAATGTGCAAGCAACAATACCAATGTGTGTGTGTGTCTACGTATGTGTGTGTCTGTGTGTCTATAGTACCCCGCTGTACCCAAGTACCTTATTTCAAAAAGTGGTGTACCCGTACCTATACCCGTCCCAGTACCAGAGTACCCTAGCAACTTAGGTGACAACCAGCATACAACCAATAAGTAAAAAACATTGAACTATAAATCCCACTAAAATTAAACATCACCATAAACTTATTGGACACTAAATTTTTCTTTTAAGATGGACTATAATAACTATAGAAACTAAAACTCTAGAGTAACCATCTTGAATAGTACCCTAAAACATAAAAAAAGAGTAACCATCTTGGAAGTACCCTAAAACATAATAAAACGATACCATTCAAACATTCAGATAAAAGTTAATTTATGGAATTTCAATATGGCTAAGTGAAACTAGGTTATAGCTTATTCTCCTAACAAAATGGAAACTTATTTTGTCCGGGGATTGAAAAATCCCTCACCTCAGTCGAAAATATTGTGTAATAATTAGACAAAACTTTATATTATGTCTACATAGCACATAAAACAACAAACATAAACATTATGACAGAATTTATAAAGTAGCCACAACATACATTATATCAAATATTGAAAATAATACTTAACCTTACTAACTCATAATTATATCGTCACTCTAAAACCAATACTCTCCTAATTATATTCTACTCTCAAAAGCATGCTCTTTATATACATACATTATATCAAATATTGAAAATAATACTTAACCTTACTAACTCATAATTATATAGTCACTCTAAAACCAATACTCTCGTAATTATATTCTACTCTCAAAAGCATGCTCTTTATAATATGGCCTTATTCTATGTTTCTCATTCGTTTCCTCTATTTAGATGCATGCTCGTGTAAGATAGACATGATGAAAATATATATCGATTCCGATGGTATGTGTCTCTAACTAGTTCAAAATATTTTAATACCGTGCAATGCTATGGTCCTAGAGTTTAATAGTGTGCACTACTATGGTTATATGGTCTTAGAGTTCACCATGGTAGGGAAATGTTGATTAACCCTTATAATGATGGGAGGGAAATGTTGATTAACGTTTAGAATGATGGGAAACATTGAGTTGATTAACATTTAGAATGTTGGGAAACAATTATTTATGTTTTCGATATAAAGGCATGCCTTATTCTTCCTGTATAATGTAGCTTCAATCATTATGAAATGAAATTGTAAAAAACCTCCAAAAAAACCTTTCAAATTATTTATATTTTACTATATAATGTGAGGATTTTTCAGGTATAAAATACTAGAAAATCTAGAAATTTGACATGTATCCTTGGAATCTAACCATAAATATTGTTCAATGTAAATAACATATTTTAATTAATGTAATGGACACTGAAATGAAATGAATGGACTAAAATGGAAATGTATACTACTCTAATTAATAATGGATACTAAAATCTATGCAAAAAAAATATCAAGGTAACAAAGACTTAATGACATTTCAATCAACTTCATAGATTTTTTATGACACTAATGATATTATGGGACTTACAAAAACTGAACAACAAAGAAGATATTGACAAAGAAATTCCTAACAAATGATATAGTTGAACAATAATAATAACAAAAAAAAATTATGAAAGACAAAGAGCATATTGACAAAGAAATAACTTGACAACAAGAAAACTATAAAAGACAAAATTGATAACTACAAAGACCATAATGACAAACAAAACAATATTTTAAATAATAACCTAAAAAAAATTAGGATATTCCTATACTCCATCCTAGTCCCACCAGTATTTTGATCATTTACATTTTCAGTCATGCATGCACCTTTTAGGGTTTCCATGCATTCTAGGGTTTGCATGCATTTTGCATGCATCCCAGTTATTAGTACAGCACCTATCCCTCAGTTAGCCAGCCCCCAGGAGCTTCTCACTATTCCGTTTAGCCCTCTAGTTGCTTAGTGCGCCCTTCTTCCTTGATTTTAGGGAGCAAATCGCCCTTCTTCACCTACCAGTCCAGTTGTCACTCAGTCACACTCAGTTACACTCAGTTACACTTAGTTACACTCAGTTACATTCAGTTACACTCAGTTACTCTTAGTTACATTGAGTTACACTCAGTTACACTTAGTTACACTGAGTTACACCTACCAGAGTTAGTTTGACTGATGGTTGACAGTTACTTGAGCATTGATGACTCCACTGATGATGATGAAGACTTCCAGTTGTGCTCCGATGATCATGAGGACACCTAGTTGTGCTCCGACGACACTCCAGTGATCCTTTGATCACTCCATGAAGGCTAATTCGAATTGCCAGCTTAGGCATTCGAATTCCTCATGCATTGTATTATTTATATGTCCATTTGTGATTAATAATCTAGTGTGTGTGAAGTATTATTGCTTCTATCTGAGTTCTACTGTACCATATTATTTTGTTGCTCATTATACTCCATGTATCACTCTTCTTCTATTTTCTTGCTTAATCCACTATTCTCTTGTGAGGTATACATCATCTCTTAGATCTGCTGTGAGGATTTTCACATTTTTTAGGTATAAAATACTAGAAAATCTAGAAATTTGACATGTATCCTTGGAATCTAACCATAAATATTGTTCAATGTAAATAACATATTTTAATTAATGTAATGGACACTGAAATGAAATGAATGGACTAAAATGGAAATGTATACTACTCTAATTAATAATGGATACTAAAATCTATGCAAAAAAAATATCAAGGTAACAAAGACTTAATGACATTTCAATCAACTTCATAGATTTTTTATGACACTAATGATATTATGGGACTTACAAAAACTGAACAACAAAGAAGATATTGACAAAGAAATTCCTAACAAATGATATAGTTGAACAACAATAATAACAAAAAAAAATTATGAAAGACAAAGAGCATATTGACAAAGAAATAACTTGACAACAAGAAAACTATAAGTGACAAAATTGATAACTACAAAGACTATAATGACAAACAAAACAATATTTGAAATAATAACCTAAAAAGAAATTAAATGATATATATGAAAAGAGCATATTTAAGTCACACATATACATATACAAATAATAATCATCTACAAATTTGAATTTGATGGTGGTGACCCTAATCAACCTTCCCAAATTGCTAATATTACTCTCTAGATTATAAATAATACTTAATAATTTCTAAATAATCAATATTTATCTCAAATCAAAAATATACAGTAATGATAAATTCAACTTAATAATATACAATAATCATCAAAATTCATTTTACTTCTCTATCCATCAAGCAAAACATTTCTCGCCTCCCTTAAAGCACTTAAATTTCTCCTCAGATTTTGTGCTATGAAAAATTCCTCTAAAATTCAAGATTCAGGATAGATCTCGATAACTCAAGATAATATGTATACACTTGATAATTAAAGCAATTATATAAAAAAAAACAAAATAATAAATAATCCAACACCTTTTCTATGAAACCTATATACACCTGTTAAATTGTAAGTGATATCTGCATACCTGAAGAACAAAGAAATAATTTGACAATAAGAAAAATGCTGAAAAACAAAATTGCGAATTACAAACTATAATGACAAAGAAAAAATATTTGAAATAATAATATTACAAAAAATTAAATGATATAAAAAAAAAGGCATATTCATGTTAGACATACACTGATCATCAACAAATTTGATGCCGGTCACTGGAATTCATATCTGCATAGCCGGCACGAAAGTTGATGATAAAACCATTCAAATTTGATGCAGGTCAGTCGAATTCATCTCTGCATAGCGGGCAGGAAAGTTTATGATAAAACCATTCAGTGATGCACTTATTATGAAAAATATGTTTGGGATTGCATGGCAATTGTTTCGCAACCTGTCCAATGGGAATCGTTTCTTGACAAATTGCACAAAACAATCCATCACCACCTCTTGCAGCGACGAGCTCGTGAGAAACAGAAACAGATAAAGAAGAATCAGAAGCTGAATAGGCAGCAGCTACTGGATTAGTCTCATGGCGACCGATATATTGTTCTCTCAAATGAGAATGAAGAGTAAAATCTTGTTGGAAGATTTGTATAGAATTAGCGGTATTCACATCCTCGAGGAGATCCAGCACCCGTTCACCATATGAGAAATTCCCAGTCCATATTGTTTGTATGCTAAAAATATTTCCGTCGGGGCGGCTCCAATCCTTTACCATTCGCCACCAAATGCTAATGTTTTCCACCGCTGTGATCCTGACGTGCCTCTGACGTCCAATGTCATTGATATCAACAGAATCCCATATACTCTCCAATTGCCAGCTGTGATATCTGTTTCCTTGATGAATACATCTATACCCTACCCCCGAGACCAAATGATGCTCAAAACCTTCCCCGGTGGCTTGTGAAACGACGTTAGATTCTCTTGACTGATCAGCTGTTCCCGTGGGTATTTCTAATCTATACAAAGAATACAGCATCTCTCCACTTATCTCGGAAGCTAATTTTCGCCGTACCATGTCTCTATTCAGCTGCGTTTCGATATGTCTATCCATCCGCTCAAATATTTCTCTAGCACGACCCTCCAGATCGCAGTTATTTCTTCCATTACGTGGTTCGGCCTCCATTCCGGGTTTGGTATTTTATTCGCTTCTGAGCGAATGGCAAAAAAATTCCGCAGTGAAAAAATAAACTTTGGGCTATCTTTAAATCGCGTATGAAAAGTATAAAAACCTTTGACAGTTTTAAATCATATATCGCTTATAAAAACAAAACTCAAGCGTTTCATCTATAAATATGGTTGAATATAGATATAACGTCCCACTAACGCAAACATATGAATCATTGCATTTTCAAAGGCCAAATAAGTAGGCTTGCACATTACCTTAATACGCGGGTGACCCTGCATGGTCATTAATATATTTTGTGTTAAAAAAACATTTATTCCATATAAAAGAAATAGATCCATCCATGTATGATCTTACGCCCAACAAACCACAAAAAAATCCCACGTAGAAAAAAAAATCATGGCCAAAATCCTCATGCAATGCCAAACATCATTGAATGAGGAGCCAACCAGCCTTCTCGAATCACCCCAAAAAAAAGATGGTCTCTAGTGCACGCCCCTTTTAAATTTAAAAATGGTTGCTTCCCCAAAAAAGATGGTCTTTAGTGCACTCTCCTTTTAAATTTAAAAATGGTTGCTTTATGAGATTGAACAAACTCCCAATGAGACATTGCAAAAGAATGTTATGGGAATGTGTTTCATGGTTTCCAACTTAATTTACAAAGGGAAAAGTCCATTAGAGAGATCAGTTTTGACACGTGGTGTCTTTGTATAAATGCCTTATTAAACCATTAGTCATGGAAACACTTGATTTCTATGAGGCCTCTTAACCCACCTTCATTTTACATGTGTAAACACTTATTGTGAACTAAGAACATGGTTGTGCTCATGTTGTTGATGAAACAGGATGTACATCCGAGTTTTCATTCACGTCAAAATGGACCACGCATGCCAATATTTATTTTTAAAATGTTTTCTTGGAGAATAAGGCCAATAATCTCCATAATAGTATGTAATGTGGCCATGGCCTATAATCATGGAATATATATGTCCACTTGGGAGTTGCTGGATAATAAGTAGACCCACTAAGTAGTTATGAGAAATAATATTATCATGAGGAGTAGTTGGCATAGACCCCAAGGAATACTCATGAGAATGTATGAATACACTTGAGTATAATTGTAAATTATGGTTGATTAAGAATTTACCATTTTTAGGGTTTTTCGTGTCATGGCCAAGTAGATTCCATAACTAATATCTTTTGATAGAGTAACCATATTTTTGTCAAAGAAACCCCACTAGATGCAAAATGAGCACCTCAATAGGCCTAATGGTTAAGAACATGTGTTATCCCCACGGAGCTCATAGGTTCAAAACTAGTGGGGGCGTAGGGTTGCTCATTGGTTGATTGTGACAAGGTTCGAGGGGTAGGAAACCCTTGGGGTATCGGCTCACCCTCGTTGGATTTGGGGACATCTTGGCCCCTCCCAAGTCACAAGTTAATAGTCTATATACCTTGTGGGTTGTTGGATTTTATCTCCTTCATGGGGATTTTCTTCATATTCTTTTGTAGATTGTAGTTTTTTCTTCTTCTGATTCAACTTTAGAGTTAACATTGTTCATATCACTAGATACTTCAACTATTTACTTAAATGGACTTATTCATGTGCTATCCTGAGCTCCTCTTGTTTAATAAGAGAAATTTCATACCATGGAATTTTCATTTTGTTATACCAAAGCTCCATCAAATTATTTTACACTTATTATTATTTGTAATGATAGATTCTATCCAAGTTTATCCCATAACAAAATCCACATCATTCATATTGATATATTAAGAAAATTCACAAACTTTGAAAAAGAATGTCTCTTTGATATCTATATTATTTAAAGGTACAATTACAACAAAGGTCTTAAAGTTTTTTATATAAGCTACAAGTTATATTTGATGATTGAGTCTCCTCTACATATGCCTCTTCAAGCTAGCCTATGATGTGGTGGAGATTACATGGAATGTTCTTCTCGTATATTCTATGCCCCCACGAGTTACTAGTGATGACACCTCTCATACTCCTGAATCTTTGTCTCTCCATGTTCTCCTAGTTATCACTTGCTTGGAAGATAGAAACTAGGGACTAGCATGTAATCGAAAGTGGCCAATCCTAACTTGTCCACTAGACAAAGAACAATTTAGCAAAACATCGGATGCAACCATATCCTTGCTTAACACTTTGACCTCAATAAGAGTTAACACCATGATGGAACTGCTACTATGTCTCTTAATGGTGGTTTTGTCCTTGGATTTAACACCATGTGCTCCATTAATTTTCTCTCATCACAGATCACTGCATGGTTCGCCTAGCATACAATCATCCTCTTCCTACGCTGAGAACTTAACATCAATTAAGGGTGTTTGGGAAGAGTGGTTTATTTCCCTTGGCTGCTCGATCATCCACGTTTCCTTGATGTGTATCTTGGATACCATTGACCACATCGGGATGGTCATTTCTCTTCTCATTCTCACCCTATCTGGGGATGTGTAGTCCTTGTTATTTATATGCTAACAATTTTCTTGAAAACTAGAGTTATTAACATCTTTCTAGTAAGTGGCTATCCAACGAATATTCTTATCAATTCTCTATCACTGTCCAATCTATCAGAAATTTTGTTAGCTTGGACGTGCAAGGGAATGATGATGTGAATATGTGGACCATATTTTTGTCAAAGAAACCCCACTAGATGGAAAATGAGCTTCAAAAACCGATGGGGGCATAGGGTTTCTCATTGGCCCATTGTGACAAGGCTTGAGGGGTCAGTAACCCTTGGGGTATAGGCTCACCCTCGTGGGATTTGGGGACATCTTGGCCCTTCCCAAGTCACAAGTTAATAGTATATATGACTTGTGGGTTGATGGATTTTATCTCCTTCATGGTTATTTTCTTCATATTCTTTTGTAGATCATAGTTTTTTCTTCTTCTAATTCAACCTTAGAATTAACATTGTTCATGTCAATAGATACTTCAACTATTTACCTCAATGGAATTATTCGTGTGTTATCTTGAGATCCTCCCTTATTTAATAAGAGAAATTTCATACCATGGAATTTTCATTTTGTTATACCAAAGCTCCATGAAATTCTTTTACACTTATTATTATTTTTATAGGTAGATTCCATCCAAGTGTATCCCATTGCAAAATCCACAACATTCATATTGATATATTAAGAAAATTCACATGGACAAATTTCAAAAAGAATGGCTCTTTGATATCTATATGACTTAAAGGTACGATTACAACAAAGGTCTTAAAGTTTTTTATATAAGCTACAGGTTATATTTGATGATTGAGTCTCCTCTACATATGCCTCTTCACCCTAGCCTATGATTTGCTGGAGATTACATGGAATGTTCTTCTCATATATTCTATGCTCCCACGATCGACTAGTGATATCACATCTCCTACTCGTGAATCTTTGTCTCTCCATGTTCTCCCAATTATCACTTGCTTGGAATATAGAAGCCAAGGACTAGCACAATCGAAAGTGGCCAATCCTAACCTATCCAATGGAAAGAGAACAAAAACAAAACATATGATGCAACCTTAATCTTGCTTAACACTTTGACTTAAATAAGAGCTAACACCATGATGGAACTACTACTATGTCTCTTAATGGTGGTTTTTTCCTTGGCTTTAACACCATACATGTGCTCATTAATTTTCTCTCATTGCAGATCACTGCACGATTCACCAGGCATACAACCATACTCTTCCTACACTAAGAACTTAACATCAATTAAGGGTGTTTAGGAAGAGTGGTTTAATTCCCTATACCCTTGGTTGTTGGATCATCCACATGTCCTCAATGTGTGTCTTGGTTACTATCAACCTCATTGGGAGGGTCATTTCTCTTCTCATTCTCACACTATCCAGGGATGTGTAGTCCTTATTATTTATATGCTAACAATTTTCTCGAAAAATAGAGTTATTAACATCTTTCCAGTAAGTGGCTAACCCGCTAATATTCTTATCAATTCACGAGCACTGTCCAATCTATAAAAAATCTATCAACAATTTTGTTAGCTTCTCTGTGGACGTGAAAGGGATGATGATGTGAATCTGTTGTAGGAGAGAGGCTAGCTGAAGCAAGTCCTCCCATATCTAGTTCTTGGCTAACAATTGAACTGGCTTTCCACTAAGAATTATTCTAAGCATTTGAGTTAGGATTTGAGAGTCCCCTTTAACTATGAGCTTAGAATGACCATAATTTGAACTCCCACTATTAGGCATGCTATTTCAGTTACGTTGTTAGTTTCTCTCCTGAGAAAGTCACTAAAGCTAGCAAGAAGGTGAAATTAAGCTTAAGGAATCCAAGGGGACGAGGAGACTAGTGATTTGGGATGGAGAGATTGGTGATAATAGCGATATATGAAGGGCTTCTCCATCTTCCTTGACAGTAGGCATTGCCTCTGCCCACTTGGTAAAGTAGTCGACGGAAATAATGATATAATGATGCCCTCCAGCCGAAACTGGATTGCAAGTCATGTAATCAACCCCCCATTTTGTGAAGGGACTTGCTGTAATCATAGGATGAAGAGGAGCTGGGTGTGCCCTCATTTTCTTGGTGAAAAACTAACATGGACGGAAGCGTTTCACAGCTTCCACACAATCTTTAAAGATTGTGGGCCAAAACTATCCGGCACGCAGTATCTTTTGAGCTGTTTCCAACCCAGAAAGATGTCCCCCACAAGATCCACTGTGGGCATCATTTAATACTGCTTCGACTTCTTCTAGAGTTAAGCAACGTTGTAAGATGGAATCTACCCCACATCAATACAAAGTATCTGAGATGATGAGATAGTTCTTCGCATGGATTTTTAGCTTGCATCGCTCTTCTTGGGAAAAAGTAGTAGGACGCCTCAAGGTCTGGAGATATACTAAGATATCCCCGTACCATGGGTCAGAGGAAGAAATGAGGAAGATATGTTCATTCGAGAATGATGATTCTTCCTCGACATGCTCTAGGTCACTCGGAAACTCTAAGATTAACTCAGCGAACACTAGTGATTTCTTCGACTTGGCCGATTTAAAGACCAAATCGAACTCCTGTAGGATTACAATCCATTTATTATATTTCCCACCGATGATTCATCAAGTGAGAACATACTGAAAGGGATTGACTTTTGCTATCACAGTAGTTTTTCGTAAAAGTATATAGTGACGAAGCCTCTGTACCGCATAGACCGCGGCAAGTGCTAACTTGTCAACATGCAAATATTTAACCTCAGGGGCTATCAATGCGCGAGAAAGATAGTAGACAACATGCTCTTGGAGTGTATCATCCTCTTGAACTAATACTATGCCAATTGTATTAAGAGACGCTTCCAGATATAAAAGAAAGTCTTTTGCATAGTTCGGCGGGCTCAATAAGGGGGCTGAAAGTAGTGCCTTTTTCAAGGCCTCAAAGGATGCTTGAGAAGCCTCGTCCCACACAAAGTAGGAGTCTTGTTTGAGTAGTCACATAAAACCTTTCGTAATATTAGCATAGTTTATAATAAACCCTAGCAAGAGATTAGACATGCCTTGCAAACTTTGGAGTTGTCGCAAGGTGCGAGGAGGAGGCAGATTTACAATCACCTCTACTTTTATCGAGTCAACCATTATGCCATGACTGGAGACAATGAAGCCTAGTAGACGTCTCGATTCGACACAGAACACGCACTTGTTAGGATTCAAACGAATCTTGTATTGTCTGCATCTTTCAAACACCGGTCTGAAATGAGCTAGATGATCCTATCTCTTTCGAGATCGCACCGGGAGGTCATCCAAGTATGGTTCCACTGTGTGTTTGATATCATTAAAAGAGAAATTCATCGCTCGCTTGAAGGTAGCTCCAACATTTTTCAAGGCAAATGCAATCTTCTGGTAAGCAAAGGTTCCCCATGGGAAAATGAAAGCTATTTTGTGCTGACCTTCGAGTTTGATTTGTATTTGATTATATCCCAAAAATTCATCCATGAAAGAGAACATCTCATGTCCGGCACAAACATCTATGATCTGGTCAGAACACGGTGTGGTGTAGTTATCTTTTGGACAAGTTTGTTCAAATCCCAGAAGTCAGTACAGACTCGAATGGTGCCTTGCTTCTTATCAACCGGAACAGGATTTGAAACCCATTCCGTCATGTCAATCGGATAGATGAATCTGGATTTAAGCAACTTTTCAACCTCTTCCTTGATGGCGGCCACTTTTCTAGGATTCACAGGACAGAGCTTTTGTCTCACAGGTTTTGCGTTAGGGTATGTCGTGATGACATGGTCCACGATGGCTGGGTCAATGCCTGGAATCTCCTCATATGACCAGGAAAAAATGTCGGGAAATTCTTTGAAAAGCTTAGTATACAGAGCGATCTCTTTTGGAGAATAGTTTGCACCAATAAAAATGTTTTCCACGACCCTGGGTTTGGTGGAAATTTTAATCGAAATTGTTCTCGATATATTAGCCATATTTCCCTCAGCAAAAACAACTCTTGAAGTAGAAGGAAAAGATGACAAATCAACAAATCCACCGGGTCTCATAAAGAATTCCCCTCTCTCTATCCTATCTAGATTTGGAAGCAGGTAGGACCTGTGATGCATATGTTCCCATGGTTGGTCCAGGTCTATCATGGATTCCAAGATGGATTCACCAGATGGAAAAACCGTATCTAAACAATCGAAACAGTGGGTAGAAATCACTGACCATGCCAGAGCATAGTCCATATCTGACTCAGCAGAGACTGGCGGAGTCACGATATGTTCCATTGCAGCATGTTGTGCTTCCATGTAGGCTACTTCTGCAATGGATAAAGGCACTAAAGGTTCTGATGTAGTGGGAAGGATCCACGGATCAGCTCTTAAACCAACCGTGAATGTTTCAGTAGAAGTACCCACATCAAAACACATAAAAAGAATAGGGGAGGGAAGGTCGAAAGTGCTTATTAACGACCCGTAAAGCCCTGCTCTTAAGCTCTCGCTTACTAGGGCGGTTTGATTGACTAAGGGAATTGTGAATTCTGAAGAAGTTTGGTTGTTTCTCTGAGTGAAAGAAGGTTGATCGACTGTAACGACCTTAATTTCAAACGGGAACATAACAACTTAAAAAAAGTCGATGCAATACCTCGCATGGCATATGTCCAGCTCCTTCCTAATAACATGTTGTAATCAAGCAGAGTGTCCAAAACTTCTACTTCTACAGCAACTGTATTACCGGCCAATGTGACATCAAATGATGGCAAAACCCTATGTGGGCGGAAAGTCCTGCCATCAAATGCAGTAAGCAGTGTGTTAGAAGGGGCTAACTTAGGAGAACCCAAAGCTTTCCAACAGGAAATTGACATCACGCACGTCGATGTGCCCTCATCCACAACAGCTCGTCTAATGGTCATTGGGCCATGGACGACTTCTATCTGAAGGGAAAAGTGGTACAACAACCGGTATTTGATATCATCCATATCAAATAGCGCAGACATGTTAGAGGATTCCATACTTCCAATAGCTGCCAGAAGTGCATTTCGTTGTAAAGGACAACTTTGCAAGACTTCTAAGGTAGACATAGCACAAGGGGTCTGTGATAGATCTTCAACCACATTGTAGTTAGAAGCAGCCCGAGTGTTGGGATTGTGCGATGCCCATTTCAAGACACCTTTCGGGATCTTGGGCAGTGGATCCACAGGTATGTGGAGTGGAGTGGAGGATTCTGGAATCTCCTTATCCTTCTTCTGTGCATCCGGGGTGTAATTCATGGCTCTCATTTGTAAAAGTGCATCCGAGTGGCTCTAACTGCTGGGTCCATAAGATGGCTTCTTCCTCTGTAGATACCCCAGAAGTAGATACTTCCTTAGAAATATAAGGAAGGAGTGATTTCAAATACCACTCAAGAAGGAATTCTAGAGGTATGTTGGCTTTAATGAGCCTCTTCTATCTTCGCCACTCCTGAATGTGATCAGATAAGTGAGTGGCTTTATTTTGTCTAAATGTAGACAAAAGGTCTATTCCATCATCATACCGAACAAGAAGCTGGAAGTGGTTCAGAAAAACAGTAGCGAGATCCCGAAAGTTAAAGAAAGTGGCTGCTGGTAACTCAATGTACCATTTAGCTGTAGCACCGGTTTAGGTTCTCTAGAATAGTCTCAACCTAATGGAATCTTCGTTTAAGGAGTTCGAGGAAAACCATAAATGGAAAGTAGTGACATGGTCACCAGGATCCTTGCCAATTTTTCCTTCAAACTTTGGAATGTCCAAAGGTAACTTGGTGGGAACTGGTGGCCATGTGTCATTGTGATACACTGGATCGTTTGTCAACCTGGAAAGATCTGGAAAATTTAAAGTTGCCAAAAATGGTAAATGAGGCCTGCAAGATGGTATTTGATAAGCTAGGGTCGCAAAGGGGGAACCACCCATAGTTTGATCCGTGAAGTGCTGGTAGGGGTTTCCCCTGGCTGTCTGCCGGTAGGGGTTTCCCCTAACCATCTGTTGGTAGGGGTTTCCCCCGACCATCTGCTGGTAGGGGTTTCCCCCTGCCATCTGTTGTTGCGCGGAAGTATTATTGAAATTCCCCCACCCATATGAAAGTGGGTTAGTGCTCTGTGGGTTTGTCCACTATGGCTGGGCGTTAGCCCCGCCATATTGCTGGTTAAAAATGTTACCCCCTCCTCCTGAAAATAAGGAAAAAGGGATGCTTCCTGCGGGTTTATTACCTTGATTCATGTTATAGCTTGCAAAATTGTTGAAACCAGTGGTAGCTGACGTAGATGGTGCAGTCATGGTACTCATGATAGGCACATTTGCAGAAGTATTTGGCCCTACATTAGGTGTGGAAATCCAAGTGCTGGATATGTGGTATAATGGTTGAGTCACAGGAGGTGGAACTAGATTAGTTGTACTACTAGGTCCAAAAGTGGGTGTAGAGGTAGATTCCATAGTTGTTGAACTTGGCATTCCTATCATGCCAGCATTAAAGATGAAGGACAGAGTGGACACAGAGGTTGTCTGTGCCGAAATCGGTGTAGCAGTAAGACAAGGATTTACAGTATTGATATTCATAACTATTGTGGGAGTCTGTGGAACTCCATGTTCGCCTCCTATATTATTCATAAAGTGCCCAGGTGTGAACAAGTATGCACTATAATAAGGCTACTAGAAACCAATGGGTAACAGAAGCAGATTGTTAAGATTAGTCAGAGGAGGATTAAACAGAGTACTGAACTCACCAGAAGTGAAATATTCAATCTCAACTGAACTAAAATGTTGCTGATCTGGAGTCCCCAATTGTGGTTCCTTAGGAACCTCTATTTCATGGCTTTCTGTTGCAGTTTGTAGTTCTTCAGGAAACTCTATTTCATGTTGTAGTTCCTCAGGAAGTTCTATTTCACCAGTGGTTTCCAAAGGAACACTGGGGTCTACCCTCTGTCGTCTAGCTGGAGGCAGTGGTTCTGTTCTAAGTGGGTGAAGGTTTTGCAACCTTCTCGACCTACGAAGTTCTTGGTATTCGACGATTATATATAAGTTAAAGCTAGAAAAAACCTAGTGGCCACTAGGACTAGGTGGCAAATAGCACACCACTAAAAAAATCCTAAGTATGCAAACCAAGCAAACAGGATGCCTTTCGGAAAAGAGTCTGGGATGATGAGGGCCCAAAACATATCAACGAAGGATGAAGAACAGTTACCCGAGGTCCACAATACAATGACTAAAGACCTACAAGGGATTTCCTCCCACATCTGTCCTAGGTACAGCAGATATACCCTCCGTTGTCACCTGCGTATGATCCTATGGTCAGATACTAAGGATACCATACATGCGAAATATCCTGAGGGGACAGTCGTCAGCTTGATCAAAATGCGTGGGCAGGGTAACTAAGCTCGAAATCCAGATGTATCCTCGTACGCAAATCGATCCTGGTTTATGGTCAAAAGGAACGTGAGGGAGGTATCCTCAACAATCCCGATCTTCCATGGCCTCATGCTTAGCTATGGTTTCAGTAGAGTTTCCCAGGAATATCTAACATTTATGGGTTTACCTAAATGATAGTCGAACTACGATTTTTGCGTAATGTGTGATCTTGGGTGGTTTAAGGTGTTTTAAACCCAAGATCCTAACCAACACTCGTTGGTGTTGTGTATCCCTAAAAAAGAAAATTGTTGCTATTTAATTTTATTAAAATATTTTTAGGGCTATTTTTTACTCAAAAGGTAGCACGTTTGTGTGGCGTGGTTGCAACAGAAAAGCAAAGTGCATAAATTATAACTTTTAACAACAAAACTTTTTTATTTTTTCATTTAATGTTCTTTCCAAATTGAAACTGAGCAAATCTAAGCAAATTTTCTTTTCTTTTTCTTTTAAAATTATGAACAAAATAAACTATGCTATTTTGCAAAAGATATAAGCCTCACTATTCTTAAGCTACCAAATTTTTCCTTTTATGTTATTATGAATGAAAAAGAGCTATAAACATGGAAAGCAAATAAGACTTATACAAAAATGTGTAAGTATGGTAAAACGACTCCTAAGCTCACAGTTGTCTAAACACTGGTTTGACAAAGACTTGTCCTACAAGTTTTTTCAGAAGAAAAAACCCTCACACTTCTAAGCAAAGCGGAAAGAAAACAAAGAGGAAAGATGCTCAAAACTGGGAAATCAAACTCAGGAGAAAAGTCCCAAAGCACCAAACCCTAACAAGACCACTAAGCCAAGTAATTGGTAGGAAAGCGAGCTAACAACCACCCTACTAACACAAAGACTGGAAGATGAAGCAAGTTAAAGTGCTCCAAACTCACTTGATACTAGAAAAGAGAATGAAATCAAGAAATGTTGGAAACGAATGAAACCCTTAAACAAAGGATAAGAAACCTAAAGAGCAAGTAAATGTTGCCACAAACAGCAGATGCAAAGCATACAAGTTTGTAGGTCAGCAACACCCCATCAGGGTATAGGTAAGCAAATGTGTTTGCTAAGAAACAAAGCTTAGTCTCCAAAGACAGTAAAAAGTGAACCAAACACCTCAAAAACAAACAAGTGACCTAAAGATGACCAAAAGGACTCAAAGAAGGGTACTGAGACTCAAAGAAAAGTTGCAGATCTCAAAGACCAGTCAAGAAGGCCCAAAACAAAGTCAGAAACCTACCCAAAAAGGTAGAAAACTCAACCAAACAACCAACAGAAGGCTATAGGAAAGTACCCTACTATGCAGTAGGGAAACTAGTGTATCTTGAGAGGTGGGCGCTACTGTATAAAGACAGACTAGTGTATGGGTGCTACTGTATGTATAACAGAGTAGCTCTTAGGTCTTAAAGAGTCCAAAAATTGACTTTGAAAAGATGCAAAAAGACTGAGTGAAGTAGAGAGAAGGAAGCAGAGGATACCTACAGGGATTCCCGGCAGATTAAAGGAGTTAATAGGTTCTGGAAAGACAAACAAGAAAGGTTTCCTAGAGTAGAAAAACAACCTTCCCCAGCGGAGTTGCCAATCTGTTGGTGGGAAATACTACCCTATAGTAAGGAAACTGATACTATCAACTTAAGGGGGTGACAGGTAAGCACATTACTTGCATTACATAGATGTTTATGAATGGAAATAGATTATAGGTCTTGAGGACATACCTTTTGAACGAAGTTTGATCCTAGCTTTTATCCGATCTTGCGCTCGATCCTAAATCCAATCTCCCATTCTATAAATCTGCAAAACAAAGACCTTTCTCAACGTATCTTGGCAAATATAATAATGATGCAATAGAGCAATGATTCAAACATCAAGCATTAACCCACATAGATCCAAACAAATACATAATCCAATAAGTACTTGATTTGGGACGAGAAAAATGCTTCAACCTTTTATTGTCAAAATTAGATGAATGATACAAAGTATACCTGACTTTGTAGCATGCTCATGCAACCTGATCCTAGGCTCCTACTCTTCTCTGGCTTGGAAATATTCCAGCATGACCTCCTCCAATAAAAGCTTCTTCTTATGAAAGAGTCTCTCTATAAATTTCATGTATAACCCCTCTCTTCATCCCTCCTTGTATTTATAGGACAAGGGAGGCAGTTCAGGTCGAGAGGTGGTTGTAGAGGAAGTTGGGGAAGTTGAGAAACCAATTGCAACTAATCCTCATTCATGAAATTAATTAGTTTTTGATCATATTTTGAGGTGTACGCTACTATTTCACAGTGGAGTAGCGCCTAGGGCTCTACTATAGTGTTTTACAACAAGCGTTCACCAATTTTTAGATGTTGTACGCTAGTCTATTGAAGAGGGGTAGATCCCATGAGGAGGTGAACGCTACTATTGTACACTGGAGTAGGGTACAGGCGCTAGTTTGTTGAGATAGAGTAGCGCCCATGTCTCAAAATAATGTTTTTTTAGGGTTTTTCCAGCTTGCAAGGAGGTGAATCAGGCCAAGGTGTCATCTAAGGTCATCCTGCTCTTCCATCCAAGTTTTCCTTTTGTGTGATCGACAGCTCAAGGTGATAAAGGACGGAGAGGTGCAGATTTGACCTATAACAATTATTCAATATTGAATTCCCTATCTTGCTTAGTCCATGAACCAACATTCATTGTTTCATCTATATTTTGTCCCAGATGAAGTTAGAGTCCATGTGTTTGTCGTTGAATATTCTACAATTTATTTATTTCTATGTTTAACAAATGAGAGAGCCTAGAAAAAGTTGCTATATTTTGTTGAGAATGGGATTGCAAAAGGGAACCATTGGAAAAATTTCCAGAGTGAGTACAATATTGTCCCATTGGCAATTTTATCTTCTAAAAAATGAAACCCCTTTGTCCCACAATGTGTTGGAAAACTAAATAATTGTTCAGAATGTGATCAATAGTTTCTATGGCACTTTGAAAAGGGATAAAAGAGAAGGGACCTCTATGCCTATTTTGATTGAGTTCTACGAAGGATGAATTCTTCTACAAGCTACAAGCCATGAGAACAGAGTGAATTTAGGACATAGATTGGATTGCCAAATATTTTTACATAACTGATCATGTTGAGTGTTTTAGAGACTTTCTTTGAGGTGATACGCTTCTTTGAGCGAGAATTCGTTGCTTGGATTATACCCCCAAGAAATCCTATCTTTCTCATATTTAAGTTCGATTTGTCGTTGTTGAAGCTCCTCCCATATGTATTTCAATTACTCATTGTGATCACACGACCATGTAGAAGAATGAGACTAGGTACTGTGTGTTAGATAGTTTTTTTGAGAGGCCCAATATTGTTTGGCAGTCATCATGGTATGATCTTTAAGGTTATGCCGAGCAATGGGCATAGGCTAAGAATCTGTCAATTTAGGGAAATCCTACTAAGAGTCCTTCGATAATAGACCCATGTCACCATCCATGATCTCCCAAAAGAACTATGCCTGGATAAATTCTCTATTAGCCGACACAATGATCCATATCATATATCCAGGGATATCCCTATCCATTCTTACCATATCTGGATGTCCAATATCAGGAGTGTATTTTTCCTTCCACATGAGGGCCATGGGTTGTTATGGTGGGTGATCCATCTCCACCACATTTTGGCTCCACAAATGTTATCTCTTATTTTGGCTCCACAAATGTTATCTCCTAATTAGCCATCAACAATTTCATGTGATTGGTTGATTTGTTCCATAATAAAAAATTTAGGTTGAAAATTCCCATTAGAATGTATTTAGGGAAAGCTAATATGGAGTAGAGGTATAGAGCCATATCTTGTAATACATATTTGACCATTACTCTCCTCCTTGCAAGATTCAGCGTGCAAAAAGTCGATCTTGATAACTTATTTTCCAATTTTGGAAGCAACTCTTTTTCAGGATGAGTGATTGATTGTGGAGTCTTAGAGGGGGGAACCTAGGTATTTTGATGGGAGAGGGCCCCCGAGAAATCCAATGAATTTGATGATTATTCTTTGGATTGGGGGGAGGTGTTAATGAAGAATATTTTGGATTCCATTTCATCATTTAATTCAATATGATCTAGGATCTTAACTGAGAGAAAAACATGTACAACATATCAAACACAAGAGACAAGAGACACAAAGCATTTCACCGAGGAAAACCAGGAAGGTGAAAAACCCCGCAAGTTCCTCAGAGATAGAATAAGAACCAATACAAAGATCAAACCCCAAAATACAGATGTCTCCAGTAGCTACTCCTCCTCCACTTGTGAGCACTCCTCTCTCTCAACTATGTGAGTTGGATGAGTGAGTGAATGAGTAAAATGAGAGAGTCACACTCTCTATTTATACAATAACTTAACCTACCTTTACCCCTAACTGGGACGAACTCCTAAGGAATCCTAATAACCCATCCACATGACTCATACAGGGCCGACCCCACCAAGGTGGTCTAATGAGCCATCAAATATAAGTTAAGACACTTACAATGTAACTTGCGACACTTGCAAATACAAATGACGACACTTCCAACCGGAGGAATAATACGTCTCCGTTCGGGATACAATAAAGTACAAATGTAATACATACAATATACAAGTGAATATCTTCCGAAGTATCATATACATCAACACTCCCTCTTAACTAGGAAGGTATTCTCTTGACACAGGTTATCAATACATATAGGCACAAGTCTTCAATACTGGAGCTGGATCATCGTCACTGGATCACAGAGCATGATTGTCACTGTTGTTGTACTCGTCATCTCGATCACTGGTGCTATCCCTCAATTCTTCTCGTCATAGGAAGTTCCACAGAGCCAGTTCGTTTTCATGCTGGATGTAGGCCTAACCTCGTGTAGGTCTTCATCATCTCTATGAGCGGCCTGACAGAGGTGGAATCTCACGACTGATTGTGTGCTTCTGCAAAACCTGACAAGACAATCTAAGGATCCTTTATGTGCCTTAGCTTGAGCTGAAAGATCTCCTAGGGTTGATTACATGCGGCCTGCACAAAACCTTAAAAGAGCATCTTGCGACCTGCAACATCTCTAGAGAGCATCCCAGGACTTTTACGTGACTAGCACAAGCTATCGGATCTCCAAGACTGATTACATGTGATGTCCACAAAACCTTAAAAGAGCATCTTGCGACCTTCAAGATCTCTAAAGAGCATCCCAGTACTTTTACGTGACTAACACAACCTATCGGATCTCCAGGACTGTTTACATGTGAACAAGAAAAACCTTAAAAGAGCATCTTGAGACCTGCAAGATCTCTAAAGAGTAGCCCAGGACTTTTACGTGATTAGCACAACCTATCGGATCTCCAAGAATAATTACATGCCTACCTTGCAAAAGCTCGAACAAGCATCACAGGACTGATTGTGACCTTACTGCTGAACCTATCCGATCTCCCAGGAATAAATTACATGCTACTGCACAATCTGCCACATATCCACAGCCACGGAGTATCATCTTGATACTCATGATCAACCTGATCATCCTCGCACTGAGCATCATCCTCATTCTCATGATCATACTGATCATCATCATACAGTGGATCATCCTGATGCACATCATCATCACTTGATCATCCTGATCATCATCATACAGAACATCATCTGGAGCATCGTCTTGATGCTCATCACACAGCACTTACATCCACACCCATGGGAAGGATCCTCCTACCACCATGCTTGGAATGTCTCCTACAAATGTGTCCCATCACTTCCTCCTTGAAGTATCTTCTATTTGAAGAACACCAAGCCTCTCTCTGAAGTATTTGAACTTCATTCTTGCTAGTGGTTTTGTCAACACATCTGCAATCTGCTCATCTGTCGCAACATATAGGAGCTTCACTGCTCCTCTCTACACCATATCCTGGATATAGTGATATTTGATCTCGATATGCTTCGACTTGTCATGGAAGACTGGGTTCTCAGACAACTTCACACAACTCTAGTTGTCACAGAAGATACAAGTAGCATCCAACTGGAGATAAAACAAATCAGACAGTAGCTTCATTATCCATACTGCATCACAACTAGCCGAACAAGCTGTGACATACTATGCTTCGGTTGTACTCAACGCTATGCAAGATTGCTTCCTGCTAAACCAAGAGATCACACCTGATCCCATACTGAAGCATCACCTTGAAGTGCTCTTCTTATCTGCATCACTGCCTGCCCAATATGAATCAACATAACCTTCTAGGTTAAACTTTTGATTTGCATCATACTTGAGCCCATAATCAACCGTACCCTTTAGGTACCTCAGAATATGCTTTACAGCAATCAAGTGAACATGTCTAGGATCCGTTAGGAACTGGTTCAAAGTGCTCACCACAAAGTGTAATGTCCCCATTTTGACCCCATTACATTCAAATGTAAATGATGTAATATTGTTATAAAATCATGGTGAGAAGCTCAAGGCCAAGGCCCCGCCATCGAATTATTGATGCATATGGTTTGTGTGCTATCCAAGCACATTGGAATTTCAAACATCATGTAAATATGCATTTTAATAAAATACTCACAACTAGCTATGCAATGAAACAAGAGATTGGGGCATGATTTTTACAAGGGATTGGGAGGGAAAAACATTCAAACCCTTGGAGCCAATCAATTCAAGCCAAGTGTCAATGAGAGAACCCATCAAACCCTCAACTACCCATGTTTACTTTTGTACCCAATCATTGATTTCTCCCAAGAATTTGTTGAGGTAGTTAATGCCTTGGGGAATGGGAGGCACGGCTGTCCAAATTTGGGTATGGGAAAGCCACTCTCCATGGAAAATCACATTTTGCTTCTTGGGAGAGAAAAGAGCCATGAATTTTCCTTAAGCCATAATCCATCAACTAGTTGCTCTCCCTCACGAGTTGGGAGCTACCTAGGCATTTTCCAGCCATGTTTTCCTGTTTTTTCCTCCATTCTCAGTTGAGAGAAGGGCGTTTTTGTGTTGTATACAAGTGGGGAAGAAGGGGAATACAATTGGGGTTCCATAGAGACCGTTTGGGATGCTGAATGCTTAGATACTTGGGGGAGAAATCATTTTCCTTTCTGTGAATGTTTTTCCCCATCGCACAATTCGTTTTTGGTTGGAAACAATTTGGGAAAATCCCATGGCCATCCTGTTTGTAAATCTCATTGTTAAACATGTGTATCCATGCCCAATGATTGTGCTTGCTGTGTGTAGATAGAGTATGTTGGGTGTGGGGTATGGGAATCCATTGTTTTGGCTTGAGCTTGAGTGCAAGCATCCAGGGTTCAGATGTAGCTTGATAAACCCAGCTGTGGACTGGCTTGGCTCAGATGAGATGATTAAATGGCCATGAATGAGCTTTAATGTCCCCTTTTCCTTTTAAGAATCATGCCCAGCTCGGGGGTGGCAGTTGTGTTAAGATAATTGATAAACACAACTGGCCTATGGCTGGGTGGAACGTTGCAGTGACATAACTAGTTTCTTGGGACGATTGCACAATGAATATAAGTAATCTCTATGTGTATTTACTTCGGCAATGTTTAATTTGATGATTGATTTGATATGCTAGATGAGCATGAATTGTGTGGATGTTGTTTCTAAATTCCGTTGTGCATACTTGCTTGATTTGCATCTGCACACTCTTATTTCTATTCATATGATTGTAATGAATGGGATGAGATTATGTGAAAGCCCAGAGAATGGCATCATGTTCCCTTCTAGGAATTGGGTCCGCGGGAGGGTACATTACACAAAGAAAATATCGGGTCTCATGTTCGTTAGGTACATCAAGGACCCAATCATCTGATGATACATCATGGCATCAACTGACTCTGATGAAGTATCACTCAATAGCTTCAAATTCGATGCCATAGGTGTGGCCATGGCCTTGCAGTCCATCATCCCGAACCGTTTTAGGATCTCTACTGCATACTTCCCTTTTCCAAGGAAGATTCCATCTGCACTCTGCCAAACCTCCATACCTAGAAAGCAATGCATCATACCCAAGTCCTTCATCTTGAACTCAACAGCAAGCTTCCTCTTCGTATCGGCAATCAACCTATCCTCACCTGTCACAAACAGGTCATCCACATACAATAGGGGTATCGATGGATTTCCTTCCTTAACCTTGTAGTAAAGGTTGGAATCCACTTTACTCTTGTTAAAGCCCAAACTGGTCAGGAAGCTATCTATCCTACTGTACCATGTCCTGGGTTCTTGCTTCAAGCCATACAAGGATTTCTTTAACTTGCACACATATGACTCCCTGTCATATGTCTCAAAACTGAGTGGTTGTTCCACATACACTTCCTCTTCAACTACACCATTCAAGAAAGTTGTCTTGACATCCATCTGGTGTATCTTCCACTTCATTACTGTAGCCATAGCAAGTACTATTCTGATGCAAGTGTATCTAGCTACAGGTGCAAAAGTTTCTTCATAATCTATCCCTTCTTTCTGGGAGAAGCCACGAGCCACAAACCTTGCCTTGTATTTCTCTTTGCTGACATTTGCAACATGCTTGATCTTGTAGATCCATTTGGAAGTCACAACAAACTTCCCTTCTAGTCTCTGGATGACATCCCAGACATCATGATCGATGGGTACTCCTCGATCATGGCATCCTTCCATTACTGCATCCCGGATCCTGGGAACTTCAGATTCTTCAATATCTTCAATAGGTAGTTTTATGGATTTGTTGAGTCTTCGTTACTTATTCTTCGAAATAAGTCTCTCTTGTAGGTGATCGTACATAGTCTTTCCCACAAGACAATTTCAATTGCATGATTAGAAACATCTCATAGATTTCAGAACCAATTCTTACACATAAAGACATATGTCATACAGTCATGCAATTATCTTAGCCAATGCTTCAATACAACATTTATCCATATATTGTAACTTTCTAGATTCCTTCCATCTCTATCAGAACATTTTTAAGAGTGTGCACAACTCCCAACATGTCAGCAAAGAGGTTTCATTCTAGATAAGTAGCAATGGAATGTTGTACAGTACCATAGGTCACTTACCCATTACTATATTAGTAGTATCTTGTTCATTAATGCAACTTTTCTAAAATGCATAATATACATCATAAATCTAGGAACATCATAATCATATGTACAAGAAATGACAATTCAAATACTTATCTTTCTTTTCTTGTGGGGTGGAATCCCTCTTGATCATTGTCTCCTTGCAGAAACTACTATAGTGTACTCCCTCTTGATATTTGATTCCTTGCAAAAACTACTGGAGTGTGCTCCCTCTTGATCTTTGTTTCCTGGATTATCTGTCTTTGAACTATATCCATCCTGGACCACTATGCATGCTTAAGTGTGCACTAGTGTCATCATTATGTCATCCTTAAGATCTCATACATAATCATATATGCATTAGTATAATCTCAATAATATCAAAACATTATGATTCTAAATATCTATGGTCATGATCATTTCATACACAGGTAATTTATCACAAGCGTTAGTATTCATATTGACCCCTCAAAATTGACCTGCGAGTTTCAGATCTGCAGCTTCTGTCGAATTCTAGTTTTCTGGTTAAAATCCTGAACTAGGGTTTGATAAAACCCGGGGTTCTACACAACCAAAAACTTTGATCTTGGTCTTTAAATTCGGATTTTGATGAGGAGCATTTAGTCATGGTCTTACATTCAAAAAATTCCAATTTTTGTAGAAACACTAATTTCCTGCAGCAGTGACAAACCAAAAATGAAGGTGTTGAGAATCCAATTATGTTTTGACAGAAATATATGCCATATTGCTTCTGATGCATCTCTGAAATTTTGGATCCTCAAGGTATGAAAATTTGGCTTGAGGTAGATTGACCTATCTCCTTTCCAACCCCACAGATATGAGCTTCAATGGATTCTCCAATACAACATTTATCCATATATTGTAACTTTCTAGATTCCTTCCATCTCTATCAGAACATTTTTAAGAGTGTGCACAACTCCCAACATGTCAGCAAAGAGGTTTCATTCTAGATAAGTAGCAATGGAATGTTGTACAGTACCATAGGTCACTTACCCATTACTATATTAGTAGTATCTTGTTCATTAATGCAACTTTTCTAAAATGCATAATATACATCATAAATCTAGGAACATCATAATCATATGTACAAGAAATGACAATTCAAATACTTATCTTTCTTTTCTTGTGGGGTGGACTCCCTCTTGATCATTGTCTCCTTGCAGAAACTACTATAGTGTACTCCCTCTTGATATTTGATTCCTTGCAAAAACTACTGGAGTGTGCTCCCTCTTGATCTTTGTTTCCTGGATTATCTGTCTTTGAACTATATCCATCCTGGACCACTATGCATGCTTAAGTGTGCACTAGTGTCATCATTATGTCATCCTTAAGATCTCATACATAATCATATATGCATTAGTATAATCTCAATAATATCAAAACATTATGATTCTAAATATCTATGGTCATGATCATTTCATACACAGGTAATTTATCACAAGCGTTAGTATTCATATTGACCCCTCAAAATTGACCTGCGAGTTTCAGATCTGCAGCTTCTGTCGAATTCTAGTTTTCTGGTTAAAATCCTGAACTAGGGTTTGATAAAACTCGAGGTTCTACACAACCAAAAACTTTGATCTTGGTCTTTAAATTCGGATTTTGATGAGGAGCATTTAGTCATGGTCTTACATTCAAAAAATTCCAATTTTTGTAGAAACACTAATTTCCTGTAGCAGTGACAAACCAAAAATGAAGGTGTTGAGAATCCAATTATGTTTTGACAGAAATATATGCCATATTGCTTCTGATGCATCTCTGAAATTTTGGATCCTCAAGGTCTGAAAATTTGGCTTGAGGTAGATTGACCTATCTCCTTTCCAACCCCATAGATATGAGCTTCAATGGATTCTCCATGAGAGACATATGCTAAGTGTCGCAACATGACCTGTTTATGGGATGAAACCGAATAGCGAACTTGTACGGAGTGCCACGTGTCACTGTTTCAACTTCGGGCTCTGAAACTCGGACCTATGAAACTAAATTCGATGCCTTAACTACCACATTTTATGGAATTTTATTTGGAGCTTCCTAGCCCGATAGATGACCTTTGTTCCTAGGTCACCTGTTTAGGGGTGCATTCTAGAAGAGGAAGAAACCCTAACTTGTACGAATCATATCTCACAAAGTTAAATGAATCTAAGGCTGATATTCAGACACAAGGTACATGAACATTTCATCTTCATCCTGTAAAAGTTTTAGATCCTGAGCCTTTTCCAAAACTGATATATAGAGAAAGTGCCACGATGACTAGTTTTTACTATAGCAAGCCCTAGCTTCTAATTTGTCGCAAGTGCAACAAGTGTCGCAAATTCCATACAATTCCTTCCTTCACGGTAGCTTTGTGTAATATCCCGAATTTTGGACTAAATATTTCTATTGATATATTAGGCCATGGCCCCAGCACATATGTTTTATTTTGAGTATTTCCCATGAGCCCTAGCACCCATGCTTTATTCTTTTATATATATTGACATACTGGGCATGGAACCTAACTAACTTCTTTATTTGAGTGTATACTAGGCCAGGAGGACCCAATGTTTTAATGGTGTTCTTCAGCATTGATATGGGTACAAACCCTAATATACTGAGATGATCTTTTGTTACTTACTGTGCAGAGCTATGATTTTACATGATTTGACTTATGAATGTGTTGAGAATGGACTCAGAAACACACATATAACCTACGTACTAGGCATAAGCCCCGATGTACCTAGAAGAATGTTTATTTACTGGGAGTAATCCCTGAGGTACATTGAGTGTTGGGAATAAGCCCTCGAGCACTCTAAGCTTTATAAATGAATACCGGATCCAAGGCCACTTGAATATTCTAGATGTGTCTCACAACCACATTCTAGCACTAGTGTTGAGCAGGAAGCTCTAGAATTGCACTAGCATAACGCTCATGTGAAAGTGTTGAGTTAAAAGGATCTTAAGAGCACTCGGGCTTACTAAATATCAAAGTGTTGAGTCAGAAAGACTCTGAATAGCACTTCTACTTTCATCACATTTATTTAATTTGGTTAAATGATTCATCTTTTATCTATGATCAAATACTGTGGGAACTACCATGTTAAATGAGGGAATCCGACATGCAAGAAAGAGACTAGAGGTGCCTATCCAAGCTTACCGAAAGACCATCCAAAGAATTGGACTTTGCCCTTAAAAGATAAAGAAGTATCATGAGAAGTTACATAATTAATTAAAAGATAATTACCCTAGCTTAAAACATGGATTGACTAAGAGTAGTCTCTTAGGAATGACATGCATAAAGGCCTCAAGACTAAATATTATTATTAAGAACTTTAAATAATAATGATGCTATTATATATATATATATATTGCATATGGTTTATGCATAGTGAGCTGCCACATTTCTTTTATAGTATTAATAATAAACTAATATTTAGTAAGCTGCTGCATTATTAAATAATATCAATAATGTATTAGTAGATGGGTTTTAAATATAAACTATGGTTATTATAAATATTATGAAAAGATTAAATAAAAAATCACTTATAGTTAAAACAATTGAAAAGTCCTAGTTCAAGAGGACTAGATATTTATTAAATTATATCTTTTAAATATTATATTATTTAATTTAATGAAACTAATTATTCCAAACAGTCATAATTCAAGAATCCTGTACATAAAGAGGGAAGATCCCAAGTTTGGGGGATTTATATATCTTTCTCATTATCATTCTCTTATGGTAATCCGAGAGAATTTTTCTGCTCTAAGAAACCGAAGTAGTCTCGCCTAATAATTCCAGATCTGAACCAGCAGTGAACCTAGGGCCTCTATCTCTCATTGCATGTTGGAACTAGCTCGGGGGGATCTGGTTAGAAACAGGAACGGTCTAAGGGTCATGGTTGGGAGGAACATGGTAGCCCCAAAGCTATCAAGCTAAGAAAAATCATTCTAACAGGTCAGCTAAGCACAACATGTTCTGCATTAATTATTGTTTGAGTGTGCAGGATTCTACAGGAAATGATCAAGTGCCAAAGTAGCCAGGTATGTACTATTAATTATTTTCATTTTCTAGTTATAGTAGACATAGGATTTTAGACTAGAATTGATGCTTCAAAATTGTTTAATTTTCAATATAAATATTATCAACTTAGAGGTTGGCCCAGAAACCAGTGGAAGGTCTAGTAGGTCTAGCCTAGCTAGCCTGTGCTAGACATAGCACCATCAGAAGACTTAGGAACTCTCTCATTGCTATTTGAAGGATTTTACAACTGTGCATTTCCTTTTGTTTCCATATCGTTTTTTCTAAGATAGGATTATTATATCTTTAAATTAAAATATGTTTTTGATTAAGAGTCGTTTTACCATTTCATAGTATAGGTTCCACTTCTGCCTATAATATTTCTTTGTAAAGATCTAGTCTAGCAAGGGTCTTGGTCTAAGTGTCGAAACCCTCAAAGGCTCTTAAATCCTGGAAAATAACTTATTCAGAATCATAAAGTAGTTCCCATCGAAACCCTTTGACATTCCCATTCTATCTACTAAATTTTGGGTAGGAAAATGATTGCATTACAAACAATAAAACGATTAGTTTAGAGTTAGGGTTATATTTTTCTGTTTCTTTATTTATTTATTCTCCTTCCCTTCTGTTCTTAAGAATCACCAAGTAGGAACAACAAATGTAGTAAGCCATCCATTGAAACTATTAAATGACATTTCATATCAAGAAATGCAGGCTTACAACAACCAAATAATTATTCTATGTTAGCTACCAATCATTCTTTCAACATTTCTACAAACAGTAAACTAGAATTTGTAGGAAGAATTGAAGGTTCCATTATCTTAAACTTCCAGAAGTCAAATGCTAAACAACACAACACACAGGCTTCGACAACCATGATTTCCTTCTTGGAGTCATAACGAAAACGTAGCAGACATACGAAGGTTATGACTACACCCAAGCACAAACTCAGACTTTTAAATTACATCTTAAAATTGAAACCCTGATGGGCACCTCTACCAGTTTAAGGATAGAATCTCATAGCCTAATGATAGGTGCCCATACATTTTAAATTTAATAACCACAAGTCTGGATATCAAACCCTTGGAGCAGCTCAATTTTCCCAGGATCACTTATTAAACTAGACAAAAGATAGGAGTACCAGCGGCATCAATGGAATACAGATTTACCGTTTAAAAGCACAAATCGATTGGCTACAGGATAGAACCATAAAAACATATACATCCACATAAATTCTCTTATGCCATAGGAAAGAAAAACGCAAGATAGAGAAAAGGCAAGTCTCACATATTTAGCATGGAGTCCACTAAATAGACAAACGACGTTCCATCAAAATTGGACACTGACAGAGCACCATTTAAAAACACAGTGGCCATAGTTTCTTCACCCATCCATTTGGGTCTCATAATAAAGAAAATGCAAAAGTTAATTTCCCTTTATAAATAGTAAAACGAGAATACACAAATCATTACACGCAAGGAAATATTCTTTCAAAACTCATATGTACACAGGCACAAATACATTGAAAGCAACCGAGACCAAATCACCAAACCCTACTGCAAACATGGAAACCCTCAAAAGTTTCACCCATCAAAATAATATTTACAACGATAGTTTCAAACACCTGGTCAAGCCAAAGGTGACCACTCTGGAGACTCCAAAACATGAGTGAGCCAAATGCATCATGAAGTCTCTCCATTGCAAATTTATCAAAACCTTATCCAACAACTGAGACAAATAGGTGTGAGTGGTTGAAAGAACCGTGGACTTACCAATCCAATCCCTTATACAGTTCGTGTTGGTTCACTTCTAGTCCACGCAAAGAGCCACACCTTAACTGTCCACAGAGGAAACCAAAAGAATTTAGGACCTGAATATTTAAATAAATATGGAGTTAGAAACTGAGAAATTACAATGTTAATAATAGAAGTAGTTACATGTTGTTAGGAACCCATGTCTTTACTTTGTTAGTATGCTGTTGTTGGATGCATATGCTTTGTAAGTCGCCCCGTAGTATTTGTTGATCAATAGTTTCTATTATTTTTGTTGGCGCATATGCTTTGTAAGTCGCCCGTAGTATTGTTGATCCATAGTTTGTAACGGCCCATGGTTTCGACCCATATTATTGGCACCTAGAATTAGTATATAAGTGTGTGTTCAGACCTATGAAGGCACCGTGAAGTTATTTGTATTGAGCTTGCTCATAGGAGGTTGCCCCCTCGAAGTGGCCTATGATCAATATAAAAGTGATTCTGAGTTCTGTCATTTCTGCTATTTCGCATATTCGTATTAATTAATTGTTGTAGGTGCCTCACATCTGGTATCAGAGCACTTTCTTGGGCTCGCTGGGTGAAATTTCTGCCAAATTTTTTTCACATCTATTGCAAGTTCGTATTTGGGAATAATCCCTATCCGTTTAACTGTGGGAAGTACTTGGGCATAAGCCCTAAAACTCATTGTGAGGAGTACCACAGGAACCCTTAAGTAGCTGGCCCATTGAGAGGACCTACAAGCGAAAAGGGCAACGACCCCTACCTGATTGACTAGTTCCCACCCGTGAGGTAAACCAAGAGCTATCGTTTGTGGCAAAGTGGTTATTAGTTTTACCTGAGCCGTGGAGTGAGGGGTACTTCCCCAATATGCAAGCCGTCAGACAGCATTGGTGGCCGAGTGAAACCCCTGAACTGTTAGGAAGCCGCACATACCTGGGGTCCATATCTACTTTCAGCTAAACTATTGTCGATCACTACTGTGCCATTCAAATCCATTTTGCAAGTCATTTCAGATCCAGCTGCTTTCAGTCCATTCGGCACTGTTCCAGATCCCTTCCGAGCCGTAGCCGCTCCGGTCTGAACAAAAAAAAAATAAAAAAATCCTGGTTATGGTTGTCACCCGTGCAGGAGAAAAAACCATGGAGGAAGCAATTGCAGCCATCGAAGCCAAACTCCAGGATCTGGATGAAAAATTTCTCGGCCTCCATCTTGAACATTAAGCTATGAACAACAAACGACAGATCGAGTCTTCATCAGACAATGGATTCTCCTCTTCCAGCAATTTTCTTGGTCCGAAGCTAGATTTTCCTCGCTTCAATGGTACTGATCCAACTGGATGGATCTATCGTGCAGAACAGTATTTCAGTCTGCATAATACTTTTGATGTCAACAAAGTTCCGCTAGCATTCCTTCACTTGGAACAGGAAGCTCTTCAATGGTACTGTTGGTACATCAAGGCTCATCTAGAGCCCAAATGGCTAGACTTTTTCCAACTCCTTTTGCAACGATTTGGTCCTAGTTCTTTTGATGACTTCACAGGAGCCCTCACTAAACTTCGCCAAATTGGCACGGTGAGAGAATATCAAACCGAATTTGAGAATCTAGCCAACCACACCGAAGGATTGTCTGATTACATTTACCGGAGTTGTTTTATCAGTGGTCTAAAGGATGCCATCCACTCTGAGGTCAAAATGTTCTATCCCAACACAATGATGGAAGCCCTAGGTTTGGCTAAGTTGGCAGAAGACAAGATTGTAGCCCAACAATGCTCCAACCCACTTTTGTTCCCTTCTGAAATATGGGTTCTCACCGACCACCTATACTACAGGCTCCTCGACCGACTCCTATCAAGCGTCTGTCTGAAACAGAGATGCAAGCATGAAGAGAAAAGGGGATTTGCTATAATTGTGATGAGAAATTCACTCGAGGACATAGATGTGTTCAGGAAAATCTCTATCTCTTGGATGTGGAGTCTCCGCCTGCCTCTGAAATTGGTGATGAAGATCCAGAAACACTGGATGCTCCGATCGACATTCAGGAACTCCCTATTGACCCTCCGTCTCAGGATGACCAGCCAGAGATATCTCTCCATGCTTTAGCTGGAATCACCACCCCCCAAACAATGCAGGTCAGGGGTTACTTCAAGAAGCTTCCTCTTACAATACTCATTGATTCTGGTAGCACTCATAATTTCATTGACCCTCGGATCACCAAACAAGCTGATTGTTTTATCCATCCTTGCTCCAACTTTGAAGTCATGGTTTCCAATGGAGGCACCTTACCTTGAAAAGAGAAGTGTTGAAATGTGCGTATCTCTATGGGAGATTATACCTTGCACTCTGACATGTTTTCCTTGCCCTTAGGCGGATGTGATGTGGTTTTGGGCTCTCAATGGCTACGCACACTTGGCCCTATCTTATGGGATTTTGCTGAAATTTGGATGCAGTTTTCCCTTAATGGACAAAAAAAACACATTCACGGGATTACAACCAGGTTCTCTCAGCATCATCAGTTCACATCGCATGGAAAAAATCCTCAAGAAGAATTCACATGGTGTCATCGCTCAGATCCATTCCATCTAGATGCAACCATCAGTTGTCTCCACTACTCCTTTGGATCTACAACAAATTCTGGATCGATATACAGGTGTCTTTGCTGAACCAGTGGGATTACCACCTTCCAGGACAAAAGACCATCGTATTCAACTCCTTCCTCGCAGTGTTCCTCCCAACATCAGACCCTATCGCTACCCATTTCACCAAAAAATGGAGATTGAAATGCTCGTTCGGGACTTATTGAAGTAAGGTATTATTCGCCCAAGCACTAGTTCCTTTGCTGCTCCAGTTATTCTTGTCCGCAAAAAAGATGGGTCATGGTGCCTCTGCATTGACTTCCGAGCACTTAATCACCTCACCATCAAGGATAAGTTTCCAATTCCTGTTGTTGATGAGCTTCTTGATGAGCTTCATGGGGCTCACTTTTTCTCCAAGTTGGATCTTTGTTCTGGGTATCATCAAATTCGGGTTCATGAGGACGATATTCCTAAAACATCTTTCCGCACACATGATGGCCATTATGACTTTTTGGTCATGCCCTTTTGCCTCACTAATGCTCCTTCCACATTCCAGGCCTTAATGAATAAAATATTTCGACCCTACTTGCGGAAATTCATTCTGGTATTCTTTGATGATATCCTCATCTACCGTAAAACATGGGATGAACATCTCCAGCATTTGGATCTTGTCATGCAACTTTTCTCTGACCATCATCTCCATGCCAAGCAGTCTGAATGTGTTTTTGGATAGAAGGAAGTTGAGTATCTCGGGCACATTATCTCAGCACAAGGGGTTCACGTGGATCCTGCCAAAATCGATGCCATGAACAATTGGCCACATCCTCAGACACTCAAGAGCCTTCGTGGTTTTTTGAGGTTGACTGGATACTACCGCAAGTTTGTCAAGGATTATGGGAAGATTGCAGCTCCATTAACTGCTCTATTGAAAAAGGATGCTTTTACATGGACACCTGCTGCTCAGTGTGCATTTGACAAACTAAAACAAGCTATGTGTACTACACCTGTGCTAGCTATGCTCGATTTTTCCAAGCCCTTCACTATTGAGAGTGATGCTTGCGGCAATGGACTTGGTGTTGTTCTCCTTCAAGATGAACACCCCATTGCGTTCACCAACAAAGCCCTTTCAGGTAAGAATTTAGCTGCCTCTACCTATGAGAAGGAAATGATGGCTATTTTGCATGCACTACAGAAGTGGCGCCCATACCTATTAGGGAATCATTTCTGCATCAAGACTGATCACCAGAGTCTGAAATATTTCTTGGACTAGCGTGTATCCTCCCCGGCACAACAGAAATGGGTTAGCAAACTCATGGGTTATGACTATGAGATCACTTAAAAGAAGGGTAAAGACAATGTTTTGGTAGATGCTCTTTCTCGCACATTTGATGCCCAAGGTTCTCTTTCAGCTATTTCTATGCCTGTTCCAAATTGGTTGCAATCTGTTCAACAGGGTTATGTCAATGACTCTTCCTTATCTCAAATCATCCAACGCTTGACCAACAACCCTTCTGCTGTACCACATTACTCTTGGGATGGTTCTTCTCTACGATACAAGGGTCGTCTAGTGCTTCCCCAGAGCACAGATCTTCAACAGGATGTCTTCTATGAACTCCATGCTTCTCCATCGGCAGGGCACTTTGGGTTCCTCAAAACATATGAACGAGCACGACGTAAATTCTTTTGGTAGGGCATAAAAAGGACAATCAACAGATGGTGGCTGAATGTGATACCTGTCAGCGCAATAAGGGTGAAACAACACTCCTTCCAAGATTGCTTGAACCCTTTCCCATACCTACATGGATTTGGACAGATATTTCTATGGATTTCATTGAAGGGCTCCCGAAATCTGGCAGGAAGATAGTGATTCTCGTTGTGGTTGATCGCCTCTCCAAATATAGTCATTTTTGTGCTCTCAGCCATCCCTATACAGCCTCCTCCGTCGCTCAAATTTTTCTGGACCAGATCTTTCATCTTCATGGCATCCCTTCTTCCATTGTCTTGGATCGTGATGCGACTTTCACCAGTCATTTCTGGACAGAACTATTTCGCCACACTGGCACCAAACTGAAGATGAGTTCAGGGTATCACCCACAAACAGATGGTCAGACTGAAATTGTCAATAAATGCTTGGAAACTTATCTTCGTTGCTTCACCTCAGAACAACAACATCAGTGGGCAAAGTGGCTTCCTCTCGCTGAATGGTGGTACAATACCTCTTACCACACTGCCTCTAAAATGACCCCATATGAAGCAATCTATGGTCAGGCACCTCCATCTCTTCTTCCATACACCCCTACTAGTTCACCAGTTCAGGAAGTTGACACGGTCCTTCGCAACCGCAATCATATTCTTCGCATTTTGCGGGACAATCTTCACATGGTAAGAAATTGCATGAAGCAACAAGTTGATCAGCACTGTTCAAAGCGCACTTTTCAAGTCGGAGATATGGTTTTTCTTCGTCTCCAGCCGTACAAACAATCCTCCTTGAAACTCAAAGGGAATCATAAGCTTGCTCCAAAGTTCTATGGGCCATATCGGATTCTTCAGAATATTGGGTCCGTTGCTTATAAATTGGAACTTCCTCCTTCTTCTCGCATTCATCCAGTCTTTTATGTCTCTTCTCTGAAGAAAGTTCTTGGCACCAACATCAGCAGACAAATGATTTTACCCGAACTGGATAATGAAGGATCCATCCTTTTGGAGCCAGAGGCCATCCTCAATCGGCGCATGAGTCAGCTTCGCTCTCGCTCTATCACAGAGGTCTTAATTCAGTGGCACGGCATGCAACCAGAGGATGCTACATGGGAACCACTCCTTCAGATTCAAAAACAATTTCCACATCTAAATCTTTGAGGACAAAGCTTTTTTTAAGGGGGAGGGGATGTTAGAAACCCATGTCTTTACTTTGTTAGTATGTTGTTGTTGGACGCATATGCTTTGTAAGTCATCCCGTAGTATTTGTTGATCAATAGTTTGTGTTATTGTTGTTGGCGCATATGCTTTGTAAGTCGCCCGTAGTATTGTTGATCCATAGTTTGTAACGGCCCATGGTTTCAACCCATAGTATTGGTGCCTAGAATTAGTATATAAGTGTGTGTTGAGACCTATGAAGGAACAATGAAGTTATTTGTTTTGAGCTTGCTCATAGGAGGTTGCCCCCTCGAAGTGGCCTGTGATCAATATAAAAGTGATTCTGAGTTCTGTCATTTCTGCTATTTCGCATATTCATATTAATTAATTGTTGTAGGTGCCTCACACATGTAGGAACGTTCTTTTATATCGCCTCCATGACCACCAACGATACCCTGTCCATGGGCGTAGCTTAGGCTAGGGGAAGCTACCTCACAAACAAAGCTAAAACCCCCTCTTAGCCAAAAGACAAGCAAACTCACGAATTGACAAATTTTTTGTAAACCCTCGCTAAGACCTTTAGCCCAACTGGCCAAAGGCCACGTGATAGCCATGTGCACCATTAATACATCCAACTACCACGATAGGACTCTAATGCGAATGCAAAATATATAGTAAATTCGTGTAGGTCCAAACACTTGGTTAATTAACACTAGGACAAAGACCTCAACCCCTTTATATTTTGCACAAAGGGTGGTTCCACTTTGGGAGTTTTTACATGGTGGAGTTGTCAATCGAATGACCACCGCAGAACACCTGCAAGAATATGACACACATACATGTATTAGAAAAATCGCTAAGTAAGTCGATAGGTTTCAAACTTTCACACCTTAACTTTGGGCGACTCTACCAGGGGTTCCTAGATCAACCCCAAGTTTCAGGGTATTTCAACTTCTCTCATCAGGTTCATCATGCTTGAGTATTGACATTTAGACACTTTACATTTTTAAACATGCATTTAGATCATATAAGAAGAAAAGAGACTGCTAGTACTATTTCATGGTTAAACTTTACATAAACATACTTATCACAATTACTTCCGCAACGAAAGCATGACCGATAGAATCTACCTTGCTAAGAATTTTCCTGAACTCTTAAATACTGAATGCAAGTACCGACACTTTTCACAGTGCTGAAGTTAATTTATAAATATATAATCTATGTTAGGAAAACTTGCAAGAAGAAGATTTTTATTTTATTTTACTATTTTAGGGACATTACACTCTGATACCATGTTAGTTTTTCATCATTTAATTCAATATGATATAGGATGTTAACTAAGAGAACAACATGTACAACATATCAAACACCAGAGACAAGAGACACAAAGCATTTCACCGGGGAAAACCAAGAAGGTGAAAAACTTTGCAACTTCCTCAGAGATAGAATGAGCACCAGTACAAATATCACAAAGATCAAACCCCAAAAGGTAGATGTCTCTAGCAGCTAGTCCTCCTCCACTTGTGTGCACTCCTCACTCTCAATTATGCGAGTTGGATGAGTGAGTGAATGAGTAAAATGAGAGAGTCACACTCTCTATTTATACAACAACTTAACCTGCCTTTAACCCTAACTGGGCCGACTTCCTAAGGAAGCCTAACAACCCATCCACATTACTCATACAGGGCCGACCCCACCTAGGTGGTATAATAACCCATCAAATATAAGTTATGACACTTACAATGTAACCTATGACACTTGCAAATACTAATGACGACACTTCCAGCCGGAGGAATAATACATCTTCATTGGGGATATAATAAAGTACAAATGTAATACATACAATATACAAGTGAATATCTTCCGAAGTTACAAATACATCAACAAGATTTAGCTTCTTTGACTAATGGATAACCCATTAGGAGAGTATCATCCAAAAGCTGTTGGTGGGTTTGCTTGAGAGTCAAGTGGGGAAATATTAACCCCTCAATTTTAGCAAAGAGGGAGGCTTCACAACGTGGTGATTGAGGCCTTTGGAAATAAGAATGAATAAGAAGGGGGAGAAGGGGTATCCATGTTTGATGTCCCATAAATATTTGAAGGTAGGGGAGGATATGCCATTCATAACAATATAAAATAATGGAGAGGAAATGAGTGATAGAAACCATTGAGACCATTTGTTGTTAAAACCAAAGGCTAATATAACTTCTTAAACAAATTGCCAGCTCAAGTTGTCGAAATCTTTTGACATGTCCAACTTGATGAGCATGGTGTTCTTTTTAGAATTTTTAAGGGAATAGGTAGCTTCATGGGATAAAATAATTCCATTGTGTATTTTCTTGCCCTCGACATATCCAAATTGTTAAGGGGATATGAGTTTGGGAAAGATGGGATTTAATCTATTAGTGATAACTTTCTTAGTTAACTTATAAATGACATAGCAAAGTGTGAGGCACCTGCAACAATTACTTAATGAAAATATACGAAATAGCAGAAATGACAGAACTCAGAATCACTTTGTATTGATCACGGGCCACTTCGAGGGGGCAACCTCCTTTGAGCAAGCTCAATACAAATAAATTCACGGTGCCTTCATAGGTCTCAACACCCGCTTATATACTAATTCTAGGCGCCAATACTATGGGTCGAAACCATGGGCCGTTACAAACTATGGATCAACAATACTACGGGCGACTTACAAAGCATATGCGCCAACACAATAACACAAACTATTGATTAACAAATACTACGGGACGACTTACAAAGCATATGC
Organism: Larix kaempferi; assembly: GCA_027924585.1. Lineage (NCBI taxonomy): Eukaryota > Viridiplantae > Streptophyta > Pinopsida > Pinales > Pinaceae > Larix > Larix kaempferi. Next base: position 5,726,427 of record BSBM01000940.1, on the reverse strand, counting down.
GTCCAATAACAACATACTAACAAAGTAAAGACATGGGTTCCTAACATCCCCTCCCCCTTGAAAAAAAGCTTTGTCCTCAAAGCTTTAGATGTGGAAATTGTTGTTGAATCTGAAGGAGTGGTTCCCATGTAGCATCCTCTGGTTGCATGCCGTGCCACTGAATTAAGACCTCTGTGATAGAGCGAGAGCGAAGCTGACGCGTGCGCTGATTCAGGATGGCCTCTGGCTCCAAAAGGATGGATCCTTCATTATCCAGTTCCGGTAAAATCGTTTGGCCGCTGATGTTGGTGCCAAGAACTTTCTTCAGACAAGAGACATGAAAGACTGGATGAATGCGGGAAGAAGGAGGAAGTTCCAATTTATAAGCGACGGACCCAATCTTCTGAAGAATCCGATATGGCCCATAGAACTTTGGAGCGAGCTTATGACGTCCTTTGAGTTTCAAAGAGGATTGCTTGTACGGCTGGAGACGAAGAAAAACCATATCGCCGACTTGAAAGGTGCGCTCTGAACGGTGCTGATCAGCTTGTTGCTTCATGCGATTCCTTGCCATGTGAAGATTGTCCCGCAAAATGCGAAGAATCTGATCTCGGTTGCGAAGGACCCTGTCAACTTCCTGAACTGGTGAACTGGTGGGGGTGTATGGAAGAAGAGCTGGAGGTGCCTGACCATAGACTGCTTCATATGGGGTCATTTTAGAGGCAGTGTGGTAAGAGGTATTGTACCACCATTCAGCGAGAGGAAGCCACTTTGCCCACTGATGTTGTTGTTCCGAGGTGAAGCAACGAAGATAAGTTTCCAAGCATTTATTAACAATTTCAGTCTGACCATCTGTTTGTGGGTGATACCCTGAACTCATCTTCAGTTTGGTGCCAGTGTGACGAAATAGTTCTGTCCAAAAATGACTAGTGAAAGTCGCATCACGATCCGAGACAATGGAAGAAGGGATGCCATGAAGACGAAAGATCTGGTCCATAAAAATTTGAGCGACGGAGGAGGCTGTATAGGGATGGCTGAGAGCACAAAAATGACTATATTTGGAGAGACGATCAACCACAACGAGAATCACTGTCTTTCCGCCAGATTTAGGGAGCCCTTCGATGAAATCCATAGAAATATCTGTCCAAATCCGTGTAGGTATGGGCAAGGGTTCAAGCAATCCTGGAAGGAGTGTTGTTTCACCCTTATTGCGCTGGCAGGTATCACATTCAGCCACCATCTATTGAATTGTCCTTTTCATGCCTTGCCAAAAGAAGTTACGCCGTGCTCGTTCATATGTTTTGAGGAACCCAGAGTGCCCGGCTGATGGAGAAGCATGGAGTTCATAGAAGACAGCCTGTTGAAGATCTGTGCTCTGGGGAAGCACCAGACGACCCTTGTATCGCAGAGAAGCACCATCCCAAGAGTAATGTGGGACCGCAGAAGGATTGTTGGTCAAGCGCTGGATGATCTGAGATAAGGAAGTGTCATTGACATAACCCTGTTGAACAGATTGCAACCAATTTGTAACAGGCATAGAAATAGCTGAAAGAGAACCTTGGGCATCAAATGTACGAGAAAGAGCATCTGCCACAATATTGTCTTTACCCTTCTTGTAAGTGATCTCATAGTCATAACCCATGAGTTTGCTAACTCATTTCTGTTGTGCCGGGGAGGAGACACGCTGGTCTAAGAAATATTTCAAACTCTGGTGATCAGTCTTGATGCAGAAATGATTCCCTAATAGGTATGGCCGCCACTTCTGTAGTGCATGCAAAATAGCCATCATTTCCTTCTCATAGGTAGAGGCAGCTAAATTCTTACCGGAAAGGGCTTTGCTGGTGAATGCAATGGGGTGTTCATCTTGGAGGAGAACAGCACCAAGTCCATTGCCGCAAGCATCACTCTCAATCGTGAAGGGCTTGGAAAAATCGGGCATAGCTAGCACAGGTGTAGTACACATAGCTTGTTTTAGTTTGTCAAATGCACACTGAGCAGCAAGTGTCCATGTAAAAGCATCTTTTTTCAATAGGGCAGTTAATGGAGCTGCAATCTTCCCATAATCCTTGACAAACTTGCGGTAGTAGCCAGTCAACCCCAAAAAACCTCGAAGGCTCTTGAGTGTTTGAGGATGTGGCCAATTGTTCATGGCATCGATTTTGGAAGGATCCACGCGAACCCCTTGTGCTGAGATAATGTGCCCGAGATACTCAACTTCCTTTTGTCCAAAAACACATTTAGACTGCTTGGCATGGAGATGATGGTCAGAGAAAAGTTGCATGACAAGATCCAGATGCTGGAGATGTTCATCCCATGTTTTACTGTAGATGAGGATATCATCAAAGAATACCAGAATGAATTTCCGCAAGTAGGGTCGAAATATTTTATTCATTAAGGCCTGGAATGTGGAAGGAGCATTAGTGAGGCCAAAGGGCATTACCAAAAACTCATAATGGCCATCATGTGTGCGGAAAGCTGTTTTAGGAATATCCTCCTCATGAACCCGAATTTGATGATACCCAGAACGAAGATCCAACTTGGAGAAAAAGTGAGCCCCATGAAGCTCATCAAGAAGCTCATCAACAACAGGAATTGGAAACTTATCCTTGATGGTGAGGTGATTAAGTGCTCGGAAGTCAATGCAGAGGCGCCATGACCCATCTTTTTTGCGGACAAGAATAACTGGAGAAGAAAAGGAACTAGTACTTGGGCGAATAATACCTTGCTTCAATAAGTCCCGCACGAGCATTTCAATCTCTGTTTTTTGGTGAAATGGGTAGCGATAGGGCCTGATGTTGGGAGGAACGCTGCCAGGAAGGAGATGAATACGATGGTCTTCTGGCCTGGAAGGTGGTAATCCCACTGGTTCAGCAAAGACACCTGTATATCGATTCAGAATTTGTTGTAGATCCAAGGGAGTAGTGGAGACCGCGGATGGTTGCATCTGGATGGAACTGATCTGAGCGATGACACCATGTGAACTCTTCTTGAGGAGTTTCTCCATGCGATGTGAACTGATGATGCTGAGAGAACCTGGTTGTAATCCTGTCAATGTGTGTTTGTGTCCATTGAGGGAAAACTGCATCCAAAGTTCGGCAAAATCCCATAAGATAGGGCCGAGTGTGCGTAGCCATTGAGCTCCAAAAACCACATCACATCCGCCTAAGGGCAAGGCAAACATGTCAGAGCGCAGGATATAATCTCCCATGGAGATACGCACATTTCGACACTTCCCTTTGCAAGGTAAGGTGCCCCCATTGGCAATCATGACTTCAAAGTTGGAGCACGGATGGATAAAACAATCAGCTTGTTTGGCGATCCGAGGGTCGATGAAATTATGAGTGCTACCAGAATCAATGAGGATTGTAAGAGGAAGCTTCTTGAAGTAACCCCTGACCCGCATTGTTTGGGGGGTGGTGATTCCAGCTAAAGCATGGAGCGATATCTCTGGGTGGTCATCTTGAGATGGAGGGTCAATAGGCGGTTCCTGAATGTCAACCGGAGCATCCAGTGTTTCTGGATCTTCGTCACCCATTTCAGAGGCAGGCGGAGACTCCACATCCAGGAGATAGAGCTTTTGCTGAACACATCGATGTCCCCGAGTGAATTTCTCATCACAATTATAGCAAAGCCCCTTTTCTCTACGTGCTTGCATCTCTGCTTCAGATAAACGCTTGATAGGAGTCGGTCGAGGAGCCTGCGGTATAGGTGGTCGCTGAGAACCCATATTTCTGAAGGGAACAAAAGTGGGCTTGGAGCGTTGCTGGGCTGCAATCTTGTCTTCTGCCAACTTAGCCAACCCGAGTGCTTCCATCATTGTGTTGGGACAGAACATTTTGACCTCAGAGCGAATGGCATCCTTTAGACCACTGATAAAACAACTCCGGTAAAATTCATCAGTCAATCCTTCGGTGTGGTTGGCTAGATTCTCAAATTCGGTTTGATACTCTCTCACAGTGCCAGTTTGGCGAAGTTTAGTGAGGGCTCCTGTGAAGTCATCAAAAGCACTAGGACCAAATCGTTGCAAAAGGAGCTGACAAAAGTTTGGCCAGTTGGGCTCTGGATGAGCCTTGATGTACCAACGGTACCATTGAAGAGCTTCCTGTTCCAAATGAAAGGATGCCAATTGAACTTTGTTGACATCAAAAGTATTATGCAGACTGAAATACTGTTCTGCACGATATATCCATCCAGTTGGATCGGTACCATTGAAGCGAGGAAAATCAAGCTTCGGACCACGGAAATTGCTGGAAGAAGAGAATCCATTGTCTACTGAAGACTCGGACTGCCATTTGTTGTTCATAGCTGAATGTTCAAGATGGAGACCAAGAAATTTTTCATCCAAATCCTGGAGTTTGGCTTGGATGGCTGCAAGGGCTTCCTCCATGGTTTTTGCTCCTGCACGGGTGACAACCATAACCAAGGATTTTTTTTTTTTTTTTTTTTTTTATTTTTTTTTTGGGTAGGAAAACAAAAACAGGAACTACTTCAGTAAAGGAAAATTTGGATTTGGGAAAAAATCAGAAGGGTAATTGGGGTTTAACTCGTTTTTTGGACACTGTTGGATAGACAGGGAAGCAAAAATGAGGATTTCAGCAGCGGGGTGAAAGGATGGGAAAATTTGGCAGAGGGGAACAAAGAAGCAGAATTCAGAAAGGAACTCTGTGGTAAAAATTGAAGGTGATTGGGTGAAATCTGAGGAAGTTATGGCAAACCCTAAAAATAGACAAATGTGGGATTTCGGGCTATAGGAAAGGGAATTGAGGATAGGGTCCTCAGGGATGAAATATGCAGAATGGAATGACAGGGGTTCCCTGAAATTTTCAAGGAAAACAGAGGTAAAACCAGGGAGATATGGAGAAAAAACGGAATTTTTTTTTTTTTTTTTTTTTCAGAGTGGAGTGCTACGGCTCGGTTTTTTTTTTTTTTTTTTTTTTTTTTTTTTTTTTTTTTTTTTACAGACTGGAGCGGCTACGGCTCTGCTTGCAGAATGAGATCTCCGGTTCGAAGGATTCTGGAACAACGCCGAACGGCTGGATCTGGAACGGTTTGCAAAATGAATCTGAAACGGCGCAGCAGTAATCGACAATAGTTCAGCTGAAAGTAGATATGGACCCCAGGTATGTGCGGCTTCCTAACAGTTCAAGGTTTTCACTCGGCCACCAATGCTGTCTGACGGCTTGCGTATTGGGGCAGTACCCCTCACTCCACGGCTCAGGTAAAACTGATAACCGCTTTGCCACAAACGACAGCTCTTGGTTTACCTCACGGGTGGGAACTAGTCAATCAGGTAGGGGTCGTTGCCCTTTTCGCCGGCAGGTCCTCTCAATGGGCCAGCTACTTCGGGGTTCCTGTGGTACTCCCCACAATGAGTTTTAGGGCTTATGCCCAAGTACTTCCCACAGTTAAGCGGATAGGGATTATTCCCAAATCCGAACCTGCAACAGATGTGAAAAAAAAATTTGGCAGAAATTTCACCCAGCGAGCCCAAGAAAGTGCTCTGATACCAGATGTGAGGCACCTGCAACAATTACTTAATGAAAATATACGAAATAGCAGAAATGACAGAACTCAGAATCACTTTGTATTGATCACGGGCCACTTCGAGGGGGCAACCTCCTTTGAGCAAGCTCAATACAAATAAATTCACGGTGCCTTCATAGGTCTCAACACCCGCTTATATACTAATTCTAGGCGCCAATACTATGGGTCGAAACCATGGGCCGTTACAAACTATGGATCAACAATACTACGGGCGACTTACAAAGCATATGCGCCAACACAATAACACAAACTATTGATTAACAAATACTACGGGACGACTTACAAAGCATATGCGTCCAATAACAACATACTAACAAAGTAAAGACATGGGTTCCTAACACAAAGAGATATGGTATTGTACTTAGATGGGTTCGAAAATTACAAGAAGAAAATAGTAATTTCTGCAAGGAGAAAGAGGAGGTTGTGTAGGAGACTGAAAGATTGAAAAAATAAGTAGAATAAGTCTATATCAATTTGTCAGCAGTACCAATGGAGTTGCACATTCCACTAGAGGAAAATTTGACAAAGATAAGTGAATCTATCCAAGTCTCCTGCGCAAAGGTTGTGGAATTCCAAGCACGAACAACACCAAGTACTCCACTAGAGAAGAGACAACAAAGGGAACAAACAACAAACACAACATCAACAAACATCAAAGCATTGCTAGAAAAGTGCACACAGATGTATGAGGAAAGTACCCAAATATGGATGTAGCTCATTGAGGATGTTGAGTTGAAGGATATAGAATAGAAATTGCAAGTTGTGCAGTAGAAGGAACACAAACTAAAGGAAACAGTGAGTACTCTACCTCCCATGCAATAGTGTTGGGTGAGGCTCGAGTTGGATCATTTTTGGTGAAGTGAAGTCCAAGTTAGCATAATTTTGTCACTCCTTAGCTCGTAGCAATTTTGAGGCGAAGTACGTAGTTGGTGAGGCCTAGTACTAGCCTATTTTGGAGAGATGTGAATTCGTGATTCCCGAGAGTAGGGTATGAAGTGACGCGAAGATCGAGGATAGGGGCCAGCTTCATTTGTAAAGGAAGAAGTAGAAAGGACCGATGATTACTTAGAGCATTTAAGGAAGAAGCAGTGGCTTGGCAGGCTACAGGAACAACATTGATGAGGTGAAAAGTGAAAACGACGTACCAAAGTACAGTTAGCGCCACGTAGTCAGAGAACACGGATGTAAGAACGACATTAGAGCCGAAGAAGCGGGGTAAATGATGACCAAGGACAAGTGAAGTAGTTGAGAAGTTATGGAAGAACCTAGTTAGTCGGGTAGCCGCGCCGTTTTGGGGGGTTAGAGGGTACTATGGTTTTTTGGCCCATAACTATTGCAAATATGTTACCTTCGAGCACAATATATAAAAGGGGCAATTTTGTATAGGGAAGGGTTGGATTTTGTTAGGAACCTATGTAAACCCTTCTCTTTACTATGTTAGTATATTGTTATTGGACGCATATGCTTTGTAAGTCGTCCCATAGTATTTGTTGATCCGTAGTTTATATTAGCCCATAGTATTGGATGCATATGATTTGTAAGTCGTCCCGTAGTATTATATGTCCCATGGTTTTGACTCATGGTATTGGGCATAGACTTAGTATATAAGTGTGTGTTGAGGTCATTGAAGGCACCGTGAAGTTAACTGTATTGAGCTTGCTCAAGGGAGGTTGCCCCCTCGAAGTGGCCCGCGATCAATATAAAAGTGATTTTGTTCTATTATTTCTGATATCTCGTGTATTTGCATTAATTAATTATTGCAGGTACATCACATCTGGTATCAGAGCACTTTCCTTGGCACAAGTGGGAATTTTTTTTTCTTTTTTTGGGCGGTGACTTTCAGATCAATTTCTGAAACTTTCTGCACAAAATAAGAAGAAACTGATTGCATATCTGAATTTCTCTTTCAAAAATACGCAGTTTCAAAAAAAAAATCATCTCATTTGGAGTTCTAAAAGTGGAGATATCGCGGATTTAAAATCAGCAATTTTTCAGAATTTCAGTGACGGCCGCGGAAATTGTGGCGATAAAATCTTTTGACCAAGTGCCCAGATTTCTATTCCGCTTCTATGAGTAGAAGCAGAATGGTTGTTCCAGTTCTGGAAACATGCTATAGTAGTGATTCTGAGCAATATAGATCCGGTTTTTGAACATTGGGTGGAATTTCTGCCCAAATTTTTTCTGTTGCAGGTTCGGATTTGGGAATCATCCCTATCCGCTTAACTGTGCGAATTACTTGGGCATAAGCTCTAAAACTCATTTTGAGGAGTACCACAGGAACTCCGAAGTAGCTGGCCCATTGAGAGGACCTGCTAGCGAAAAGGGCAACGACCCCTACTTGATTGACTAGTTCCCACCCGTGAGGTAAACCAAGAGCTGTCGTTTGTGGCAAAGCGGTTATCAGTTTTACCTGAGCCATGGAGTGAGGGGTACTGCCCCAACACGCAAGCCGTCAGACAGCATTGGTGGCCGAGTGAAACCCCTGAACTGTTAGGAAGCCGCACATACCTGGGGTCCATTTCTACTTTCAGCTGAACTATTGTTGATCACTGCTGCGCCATTTCAGATCCATTTGCAAGCCGTTCCAGATTCAGCCATTTTCAATCCGTTCGGCGTTGTTCCAGATCCCTTTCGAGCCGTAGCCGCTCCAGTGATAAAAAAATAAAAAATAAATAAATAAAATATGGTTGTCACCCGTGCAGGAGAAAACACCATGGAGGAAGCACTTGCAGCCATCCAAACCAAACTCCAAGATCTGGATGAAAAATTTCTCAGCCTCCATCTTCAGCATTCAGCCATGAACAATAACCGATAGCCAGAATCTTTTGCAGCCACCGGGTTCTCTTCTTCCAACAATTTTCATGGGCCGAAGCTTGATTTTCCTCGCTTCAATGGTACTGATCCGACTGGATGGATATACCGAGCAGAACAATATTTCAATCTGCATAATACATTTGATGTCCAGAAAGTTCCACTTGCATCCTTTCATTTGGAACAGGAAGCCCTTCAATGGTACCGTTGGTACATCAAAGCTCATCCCGAGCCAAACTGGACATATTTTTGCCAACTCATTTTGCCACGATTTGGCCCTAGTGCTTTTGATGATTTCATAGGAGCACTCACTAAACTTCACCAAATTGGCACAGTGAGAGAGTATCAGATAGAATTTGAGAAATTGGCCAATCACATAGAAGGATTGTCTGATGAATTTACAGGAGTTGTTTTATAAGTGGTCTCAAGGATGAAATTCGCTCAGAGGTCAAAATGTTTTGTCCCAACACAATGATGGAAGTCCTAGGGTTGGCTAAGCTGGCTGAGGACAAGATTGCAGCTCAAAAACGCTCCAAACCCACCCTTGTTCCCTTCATAAATATGGGTTCCCAATGACCTCCCATCACGCCTTCTCCTCAACCAACTCCTATCATGCATTTGTCTGAAATAGAAATGCAGGCACGCCGAGAAAAAGGGCTTTGCTATAATTGTGATGAGAAATTCACTCGGGGACATAGATGTGTTTTCATTAAGGCTTTCACAGGTTGCAGTTATCAAGGGAGATTGGATACCTGTGTATAGTTTAAGTTCTCGACGCGTTTCGGACTGCATAGTTGAGTCCATCTTCAGGAGAAAACATATCTCAATTAAAAGCTGCACGAATTTTTATATTATTTATATTGTTGTGTTATGATCTTCACTTTAAATTTTAAGAGCCGACTTTAATTCATTAATGTGTCAATGTACAAATACAATTTATTAATTAAATGTAACGAAGTAAATACTCAATGATAACTAATGTATATATGTAAATTATCTTTTTAATTTTTAATTTTTAATTAATTTTTAACCCTAATTTTAAATTAAATATTAGGTTTTGTTTTGTTGTGTTGTAAAATGACAATTTAATTATGTTCTTAATATTAAACTATGCTTAATAAATAATTAAAAGTTTGTTAATATTAATTTTAAAAATGTTACCCTATATCTTATACTTCAGTTATGCTATTAGAGTATTTATAGTTTAATAGTTAAATGTTGTATTATTGACCATAAGATATCTTTTATGAAATAATATTTATTTTGATTTTAATTTTTCTACAAACTTATAGTATTAAGTTTTAAAGTAAAGAATTTTATGTGAAAATCTTTAAATTTTTAAATTTTTTAAATTTTTAAGGATTTCTTAAACTTAAAATTAAATTTTTAAGGATTTCTTAAACTTTAAAATAAATTTTTAAACTAAATTTTTTTAAAAACTTTTTAATTTTCTAATTTTTTAATTTTTATTTTCATTTAATGTTTTGTAGGGAGTGAATGATCGGTTTCCAAGAGTCACAAAGGGTAAGGCCATCATCCCTATTGAAGTTTCTTGGGTGTTTCTCAATCTCAATTGCTTCACGTATGCGTCTCCTGTTGTAATTCTCCTCAATTGCTAATACTCTTGCTTCTTCAATGCATACATGGTGGTTAGTCTTTGATGAGTGCTCAGCTACTGCTGATTTCTTAATTCTTCCATGGGTAACATCAGCACAATGCTCCTTTAACCTTGTCTGAATTGAGCGTCCTGTCTCACCTATGTATACGTCTTCACATGAGCATGGAAACGAATAAACACCTTTTCTTAGTTTTGGGTTGATGGGGTCTTTTGCCTTGTCTAGCAAATTTCTTAGGGAGTTAGGAGGGCAAAATATTGTCTTGATCTTCTTCTTCTTTAAAACTTTGGCAATTTTATCGGTTGTACCCAAAAGCTCTATCTCTTGGATGTGGATTCTCCGCCTGCCTTAGAACTTGGTGAAGCAGCTACAGATACAGTGTATGATCAGATCGACATTCAACACCCGCCTGTTGACACCCCATTTCAGGACGACCCACCTGAGATCTCTCTCCATGCTGTAACCAGCGCCACCACCCCACAAACAATGCGGGTCAGGGGATACTTCAATAAGCTCCCTCTTACCATACTCATTGATTCTGGTAGCACTCATAACTTCATTGACCCTCGGATTGCCAAACAGGCTGATTGTTTTGTCCAACCTATGTAAGCCCTTCTCTTTACTATGTTAGTATATTGTTATTGGACACATATGCTTTGTAAGTCGTCCCGTAGTATTTGTTGATCCATAGTTTATATTAGCCCATAGTATTGGACGCATATGCTTTGTAAGTCGTTCCGTAGTATTATATGTCCCATGGTTTTGACTCATGGTATTGGGCATAGACTTAGTATATAAGTGTCTGTTGAGGTCATTGAAGGCACCGTGAAGTTAATTGTATTGAGCTTGCTCAAAGGAGGTTGCCCCCTTGAAGTGGCCCGTGATCAATATAAAAGCGATTTTGTTCTATTATTTCTGATATCTCGTGTATTTGCATTAATTAATTATTGCAGGTACATCACAGATTTTGGGTATATTATTGTGATGGTTAAGTATCACCTTAGAACATCAAGAGAGAAAGAGGATCTACAACGGTGTGTGCAGAGACCCATTGTAGAGAGAAGATTCTGCAGCTGTGTGTGCAAATTGGAACTGTTAACCTTTCCCATTAATATAAAGAAAATTTTCCATCGACATAGCTCCCATCTGGGGGGAGAACCACGTAAATACTTGTAACCTACCTAGTACTCGAAACATTACTTTAAATTTTATTGTAAAGTTTGTATTAAATGACCAAGGATGGTCATGGATGAATGTAAATGAATAATATTATTATTTAATAAATTAAAATAGGAGACACTCACCCAAAGAGACTGTTGAAGAGTGTTCGCTGATCCACTAGGAGAAATGGAATCTGGTGTAGAAGGAAATGGACAAGTGGCAGCATTTGAACTCATTTACTAGTTGTTGTTATGGGACAACTACCCTAAAAATGTGGTCATGTTCCCCAAGGATGGTGGAATTGAGCTAATGACTCATTGAATACAAACTCACCACTAAAGACCTAGATCTTCGTTATCACTCTTGGTCTCATATCTATCAGCCATACTATAAACCATAAGAAATACCCCTCTCACTCGCACCCACCTTTTGTCTCGTGTTCTATTGGGTTAGGGTACTTTTATTTTTATCTATTTCTGGGAGATAGATCAGCACCTCCTTGTTACCACTTTTTCTATTGGAATACCGCACGGAAGAACCATGCTTTCGGGATTACTTTACCTCTCTCTTGATGCCTAGAACTTTTATCCTGCATTCCAAGGGTTACACAGCTTGAGAAAGAACGGGGACACTTTGAGTAGGAGCTCACATATTTTATGATGAGAGAAATTTTCCTTGTGGTGTTAGAGCTAAGCCCACAAGAGATTCGATGATGGGATGCTAAGTAATGAGTTGCAGAGTAATAATGTCTTATTCCTGCTGAGTGCAGAGGTAGAGCTATGTATGCAAGTCTTCTTGATTTCTAAAGTACATATGAGTGGTTTGTATGCAAGTCTTCTTGATTACTGAAGTACAACCTGAGTGTCTTGCTTCTACATGGTTCTTCATCTTGGTGGTTCAGTGAATAGGCTTGGGGGTCCAAAAGCAAGTAATCTTGGCTACTTTCTAGAGAAGGTTGGGAGGAATACTCCTCTTTGGGTGTTTGTCCACCCTATCAAGTTATTAGGTTCTACTTTGTTTATGCTATTAGCTTTTAAACTGTTAATCTATTTCTGCAACTGTATGCAAATGTTATCCTAATTTTTTTAGATGTATCTTATATATATCAGATAGATTAGAGATGATATATTTTTTATTCCCTAAATTATTTATGTACACAGAATGAATGAATAGATTAGAATGAATGAGTATAAATTTCTTCCTGTATTTTTCCTTTCACCATAGGTGATGTCCACAATACCTAGAAGTTGTGCTAAATTAGCACCCATGTATTGTGTACCATTTTAAATTTGATCAAGAATTGGACCAATTGCATATCAATTGGATTTACCATCTAATCTGAAAATCCATAATTTTTTTCATATTTCCGTTTTGAAAAATTATGTGCATGATGCTACTCATGTAATCAATTAGAATGACATACAGATGGAGCCCGAAGGACATTTTTAGGTGGAACCAGATTGTATCCTCGGTAAGAGGGAAATTTTGCTCTAGAATCACACCATTGGACAGGTAAAGGTGCAATGGAAACATCTTAGTCTAGATTAAGCAACCTGGGAATTGGAATGTCATATGTGAGAAGCATATGCAATTTTGTTCCAGGAAGACTCTGATGAAGAGTAAGCAACATCGAGGATGATGTTGAACTTAAGAGAGGGTGTTTGTAACCTACCTAATACTTGAAACATTTTATGTTTGTGGAAAAAAATTACTTCAACTTTTATTGTAAATTTTGTATTAAATGACCAATGATGGTCAAGGATGACTGTAAATGAATAGTATTATTATTTAATAAATTAAATATGAGACACTCACCCAAAGAGACTGTTGAAGAGTGTTCACTAACCCACTAGGAGTGGAATCTGGTGTAGAAGGAAATGGACAAGTGGCAACATCTAAACTCATTTACCAGCTGTTGTTATGGGACAACTACCCTAAAAATGTGGTCATGTTCCCCAAGGATGGTCGAACTGAACAGATGGATCATTGAATGCAAATTGACCACTAAAGACCTAGGCAATATTTATATAGTCATTGAATTTTAGCAGGAGCTCACATATTCTCCGACGAGAGAACTTTTCCTTGTGGTGTTAGAACTGATCCCACAAGAGATTCGATGAGGGGACGCTAAGTAATGAGTTGCGGAGTAAGACTATCTTATTCCTGCTGAGTGCAGAGGTAGAGCTATGTATGCAAGTCTTCTTGATTGCTGAAGTACATATGAGTGGTTTGTATGCAAGTCTTCTTGATTGCTGAAGTACAACCTGAGTGTCTTGATTTTACACAGTTCTTTGTCCTGGTGGTTCAATGAACAGGATCGAAGGTCCAAAAGAAAGTAATCTTGGATTCTTTCTAAAGAAGGTTGGGAGGAACGGTCCTCTTTGGGTGTTTGTCCAACATATCAAGTTATCAGGTTCTACTTTGTTTCTATTATTAGCTTTTAAATTGTTGATCTATTTCTGCAACTGTATGCAAATGTTATCATATGTTTTCTAGATGTAGCGTATACATATCAGATAGATTAGAGATGATATATTTTTGATTCCATAAATTATTTCTATACATAGAATGAATGAATAGATTAGAATGAATGAGTCTAAATGTCTTTCTGTATTTTTCCTTTCACCATAGGTGATGTACTCTAGTACATGAAGAGGGTTAATTAACATAGATGAAAGATGATAGAGAGATTCTAAGTAATAGAATGAGTTTGTATATTCTAGTTGATATAGATTCCATTATTAATGTTGATCTAACAATTATCTATATACTAAATACATATGTAGTTTATTTGTAAACAAAATGAATATGATAACCTAACAGTAACAGTTTATTTATTTAAAACATCATAGGACTTTATACAGTAATGCAGTAATTATTATACTCTGTAAAAATTGTCTTTCTGAGAACATCATAGCTAGGAGACACACGTCTTCAAAGTTTAAACCATAAATCGAATTCATATCCAGTTACAAAATTACCACATTATGAAAGTTCAAGAATAATATCTTGAAAACCCTATATTATGTATATCATATAACCAGAGTATTATTCTATCAAAGCTTACAATTTCAAAACAAACTCTTATTGACATAGTATGCAGAACTCTTATTCATTTAATGTAACCTACGGAAATCGATTTTCTTAAATAAATCATTATATAACAATACCAATCTACGAAAAGGGTTCAACCCTGTCAACAATCACCGATCTGTTATAAAGAACCTATAGCATTATTGTATCAATATAATACAGATGAAAACCTTACTACCGACAAGGGATTGTACACGAGTTTTAATCCGAAAGGATGGAACCTTTCCTCATTCTACTTAACATACATTATATGGTCAATAGACTTTATTATGTTACAGTAAAACTTTACCACATAAAATGAATTAATGCTCTATGAAATTATAGATGGTTGGGTCATGCTAGCTAGTTTATAAATTCAAGGTTCAAGTTGCAGAAACACATCCTCGAGAAGAACTCAATAATATCCTTTGATGTATTATAGCCATGATAATCAACAAGGATGGGTCAAGGGTTCGAGTCTGAGAAATGAGCTCGCCCAGACATAAAATTTACCCAACGTGTTTACATAATGGACGGGGTTTAGGGTTTTACCCTGTAGCAAAACGAAACTAAGAACATTACAAACATAACGCAGTAATAAAAAGCTCAATGCAAAAACAACTTAGGGTTTGGACAAAAACCTTTAGACTTTCATCATTTATTTGCATGGCACTTCATATCTAAACATGATAATGCCGAAAGGATTTTACACAAACAGCGACCCTATTGCAAAAACCAAATACCTTGGAGATACATAGAATAACCCATAAAGACCATTAAAATCGGTAAACATTAATTTCATTCTACGAATTTTCAACCAAAGGATTTTTAGCCAATTTTTTTTTTATATTCAAAAGACAGGTAACAAAAGTGTCAGCAGAGAGGTATTTTTTTTACAATAAAATTAAACTAGAAGCCATATCTTTTAAATTCGAAACATAGGTCTATTCTTCCCACTATACATACGCATGCTTGAGGGCTTCCAACACTCCAACCAGTGACATTGACAATGTTTCCAAACACATTGACAGAGGAGACATCTTGGAGAAAACCGAGGCTTACCATGGTCTTAAACCACTAAGGATTTTGTCGAAGACTCAGGATTGTTGAATGCTGAAACCTTAGATGAGAACATCGAGCAACCTGGAGTACCCTGCCAAAGAACAAGAAGTGGTTAGACTTGTCTGGAGTTAAAATAGAAATAATAATTTTTAAAGTATTGAATTGAGTTTGGGAACCACCACTTACCTATCAAAGAAGACAAGAATGCAATCAGCATAGCTTGCCTAGCAACCAAGACCACCAGTGTTAGCACCAATTTAAAACAATGTTGAAACCCTGAAACCACCTTTCACAATGCTAGTAATTGCGTAGAGGTTCCCTTGCGGCCATGCAAGACAAGAAAGAGCTCGGCTCTCCAAACCCTCATGCCAAAACATCAATAATTCCAAGTTTGACGATAAGTTAGGGTATTGTTCCCAATGTGGAAACATCCACCAACCTTCACGTGGTCGCATTTACTGCTTGACCTGTCATCCAATACCATCGATATTTTTACCCACAACGCTATAGTCCATGACTACAAATTCTCATCAAGGATCATGACCATAATGTCGGGTGCTAGTCATCACCTTTTGCATAGTTTAGAACCTTTTAATTAATTTATCATCGAAATTGGTTATGGACCATCGTCCCTAACATTTTTTATTGGACCATGATTATGATAGCATATGGTATAACCTTGCCATAAGGGTTTAATATAAGATTTATTTATCAAA
Source organism: Larix kaempferi (assembly GCA_027924585.1). Lineage (NCBI taxonomy): Eukaryota > Viridiplantae > Streptophyta > Pinopsida > Pinales > Pinaceae > Larix > Larix kaempferi. The sequence continues at coordinate 5,710,466 of BSBM01000940.1, read as the reverse complement.
CCCTTCCTAGGTGGTAAACAAAGGCTCTAACTTGGACAAAGTATTGGTAGCATGCATTAGCTTTAAAGCTAAGTAAGTCTCATTTTTGCTCCAGTAATCACTTGTGAAAGAAAAAGGAGTTAAATATGATCACTTAATAAAATCAACCATGTTACGACATAAGAATGGAAGCCAACTAGCAATGTAAACAACCATAATTATTTTACGACAATAGAATGTTGATCGTCGAATATCGACATATATACTGTATGCATTATTAGTCCATAACTGCAATGAAAATACAATCATTAATAAGGATACAACTGGAATTTATAAATACTCTCAACAGTAAGTATCCTACTTCAATGATTTAAGGACATAAAAAGTAATTATCAAATTCATGAGTATCATAAGAGCATCAATAAATGCATAAGATATTTATACAATACTAATGTAATAGAATATACGTAAGCTAAAATACCGTATTATGGTCAGTACCATATTAATTACAGACATAGGAATACATAACCATTTAATTGTCGTTAAGACAATTAAATTAATCGATGACACTTTAAAAAATAAATAAATCTCGCATTCAAGAATATAAGTTAAGCAAAAATTAAAGATGTTGAACATACACTTTTATACTTCCGCATTGTTACACCAAAATTTCGTCACCCTTGTGCAAGTGTCGCAAGTGTTGCAAGTGGCATCGTCATGACCTAGTGTCGTCATCATGACCGTTGCAAGTACTGTCATTATGACCAAGTGTTGTCATCATGAGTGTTGTGATAATGTCGTCATCTTGACCATTGTGTATGCATCGCTGAATTCATCTGGACCAAGTATTCATTTCGAGGACTTGTACTCAATTTGTACAACCTTTTGAGAGGCCGTCGCAGGTTGCACACTAGCAACATGCGATGTCGCAGGTTTCTCTATAGCAAGGTGGGACGAGGTCTATTAATCGGAAAAAATAGCCATTTTGAGATCTTTCTCGAAGCTTGCCCATTTAGGGGCTTATCCCTGATCTCTTGGAGAGCTGGTACTCGACCCCTAGCCTATTGGGAAGATCCCCTATCTCTCTCCTACCATCTCTCATCCTATCCTATCCATAACTTCTTCCACTTAGTCCTATATATATGAGGCTCACTCCCATATCAAAGGGGAGGAAGACTATGGTATCTACATGCTGGTGAAATCTATCCTGAACACTTTCACTCACCTCTTGGAGACTCTCATGCTTCCTTGGAAGGGCTTGGTAATTGGCTTGTGTGGAGAAGGGATACTACGTTAAGTCATTTGTTGTAGTTCTATATCTCTATCATGTAATCCTCCATTTGCAATAATACAAATGCTTTCCACCAATATTGTCTCTTATGTATGATGATGTTGTGTTGTTTACCTGCTTAACTGTTTACATAGATCTCTTATTGTATAGATGCTCTTTAATCGTTTCTCTTTTCTGTGTCTTGACAGGTCTTGTAGCTTGGATCTGACAATCGTGGGACGTGGAGCAACATAGAGGGAGAAAGGATAGCGAATCAAAGAGGTAAGACATCTAGTACTTGATCCTTAAGTAGATCTAGGAAACACATTTGTACTCTTTTTTATTTGTTCTAGAATCACATTGAGCTAGGGAGATCCGGCTCACCTCCAGTTGAGTGGATTGTCCGTCAACAACATAGAATATACTGGCAATTAAACCTCTTAGAAAAATTTTAAATTTTGATGAATTTTGGGGATGTTACAATACTTGTGTTGTGTGATTGCATGTGTGAGACTATGTATGTTTATATATGTTCATGCTTTTGTACATATTTTCATGTCTATGGTCGATGGGAATAATATGTTAAGTGTTGAAAACATATAACTAAATCTGCAAGTTATTATGGATATGATGAATCCATAGTTGCACAAGTAACGCCAATTCAACGCAGTGTGTAGTGTGTGCAACTGCCTAGAAGCACAATCCTAGAGTAGCATTGTTGTATTGTAATGTGTATATGCTTAGTGCGTAGTTCCACTTTACGTTATGGTATTAGAAATGAAAGCGAAGTAGGTGTGACTTTGCTCAGTGGACCGGTTCCCTAGCTACACATCACCCGGTTACAGAAACCTTCTTCTATAGCCACCCCATAACTTCGGTTCGGGTGAGACCTCAGTCTATTTGCAGGCTATTACCGAAAGGGCCAGTGAAAAGGGGTTTTGTTGGGTCTCTGAACTATGCAGAAGCCAAGTCAGCCAAAGAATGAGTGAGTTACCCCAACAAATGGTTCTGTTGTCGTGCTTGAAGTGGTGAGGTGCTTTGTGTTGATGTATATGTAACTTCGGAATGTATTTCATTTATATATTTATTGTACTCCTATAGAGATGTATTATTCCTCTATACGGAAGTGTCGAAATTTGAATTGACAAGTGTCGCAAGTGTGTTAACTTGTCCATGGGTTATTATACCACCTTGCAAGGGGTCGGCCCGATATAATGTAATATGAAGTTATTGTACCTAGCTAGACAAGTTGGCCCCATAAGGTTATTGGGAAAACAGGACAAGTATAAATAGAGATAAGGAGATCTCTATTTGGATCACTAAGAAACTCATTCTTCCTCCACTCGGAAAGTGGCGCACTTGTGAGGAGGAGGATCAACTACTAAGAGGAGTCTATCTCTTATACTTTGGTTGAGCTATTGCTCTATCTATCTCTGAGGAAGTTGTGGGGTTTTTCACTTTAGCGTTTTCCCCACTGAAACTGTGTGTCTATTGTCTCTCATGCTTTTGCTTCCTGTGATGATTGACAGGCTTGTTATGATTGATATGCATTTATATAGTGTACATGTTATTCTTTGAGTAAAGATCCTGCAGTATTGTGAATTAATGCTCAAAATTTAACATGGTATCAGAGCTAACCTGAGAAGAAGACATTGTGCAGTGATGAAAACTAGGGTTTCTCTACACAGATTTTGGAAAAGCAGTATAGTATATTGACTCTACTCATCAAGGAGAATCTATTTGTCCAATCAGAACTCAATTCTGAGCATTTTCGGATTTATCCCTAAAAATTAGGGTTTCCACAAAAATAGGAATTTCTGAAATCTGAAGACACAGCCAGAAGCTCCTTGGAAAAATCGAAGTTTAGAGATTTGGATCAAGATTTTTGGCTGGGTAAATCTCTGAGAATCTCAAACCCCAATTCAAGGTCCTCCTAAGTGAACCAGGGAAGACTAAAAGGCATTTATGAAGGGTGAAGCTTTGCAGATCTCAAATTCTGAATACACCAAGTTGATCAGATCATCAAGGCACATCTTTCTATCCTTTCAGAAAGTTGAAATTCACTTTTTGATTTTTTAGGGTTTTTTCGACAAACCCTAATCCGAGACTAGATCCAGTTTTTAGCAAAACAAGTGGTCAAACCTAAATCTCTTCTATTTCCATTTGAAGTACCCTTTAAGATGTCTCACCACACCAATATTGAGGATAAGCTTGCAGGGTATGGTAAATTCTAAGCCTAGAAGTATAGGATTGGGTTAATCCTAAAAGAAAATGAATTGGACTCCTACATCAACTCTGAGGTCCCTATCCTAGAGGATGAAGAGGCTAAGGTATTGCATAAGAAGAACTTGGTTAAGGAAAAGAGAATCATTGTTGATTCTATCAAAGACCATCTCATACCACATGTGTCATCTCTAAAGACACCCAAGGAGATGTTTGACTCCCTGACTAAGTTATTCGAAGGGAAGAACATAAATCGGAAGATGACGTTGCGGAATCAATTGAAAGGGGTCAAGATGTTGAATGGAGAGACCATTCAATCTTACTTCTCCAAAGTCTCTAAGATCAAGGAACAACTTGAAGCTGTGGATGAGGTAGTGGACAATGGTGAAGTTGTTATGAACACTCTGAATGGCCTACCTAGGTCATGGGACTCCTTTATTCAAGGAATCTGTGCAAGAAATAAATTGATCTCTTTCAGTAGACTATGGGAGGAATGCTCTCAATAAGAAGCTAGGCTTGTGGCCCAAGAAGAAAAGATGGGGAATGAATATAAATCTTTCACAGCTCACACCAAGGGAAGCAAGTTTAAGAGGGAGAGATCTCATAACAGGAAACATTCTCACCCTCATCACAAGAAGAAAGATATATCTCATGTTTGATGTTTTGAATGCAATGAGAAAGGACACTTTGCTTCAGACTTTCCCAAGAAGAAGGAAGACAACAACAACAACTTCAATAAGAAGAAGAAGAATAGAAAAAGAAGATATCATGCTCATGCTACTGAGGATGATGAACCTCCCAGAAAGAAAGCTAGAGCAGAAAGTGATGATGATGACTCATCAAGTGAAGAAGAGTATGTTCTAATCTCTACTCTCATAGGTACTATCTCTCATAGTTGTAATGATTGGTTAATTGACAGTGGGGCTTCCAAACACATGACTGGGTTGAAAGAATATTTTATAAATCTATCTAAACATGAATCACCCCATAAAGTGAAACTTGGGGCTGACTATCAATACCCTATAAAAGGAAGTGGTGAAGCCTCCTACAATCTAGATTCTGGAAAATCTTTCAAGATGAAAGAAGTTCTCTATGTACCTGGGCTCAAGAAGAATCTACTCTCCATCTCTGCATTGGATGCAAAAGGAATGAGGGTTGCATTTGTAGATGGCCAAGTCCTAATGTGGCCAAAGGGTAAAACTATTGATGATGCAGTGGTGATTGGAGAGCAAGAGGGAGGATTGTATAAATTGAAAGGACAACCTGAACATGCCATGGTGCATGATTCCATAGAGCCAAGTGAACTTTGGCATAGAAGACTTGCACATATGCACTACAGAGCATTACCAATTGCAAGTAAAGTTGTAGAAGGTCTTCCTGAAATTAAGACCAAGCATATTCTGAGGTACCTGAAGGGTACAGTTGACTATGGGCTCAAGTATGAAACAAATCAAATGTTTAACCTGTAGGGTTATGTTGATTCATATTGGGCAGGCTGTGCTGTAGGTAGGAAGAGCACATCTGGATGCTGCTTCAGTATGGGATCAGGTGTAATCTCTTGGTTTAGTAGGAAGCAGTCTTGCATAACACTGAGTACAGCCGAGGCAAAGTATGGTGCAGCCTGTTCGGCTAGTTGTGAGGTAGTATGGCTTCGGAAGCTACTGTCTGAGTTATTTGATCTCTTGCTAAAGGCTATAGGTATCTTTTGTGACAACCAGAGTTGTGTGAAGTTGTCTGAGAACCCGGTGTTCCACGACAGGTCAAAACACATAGAGATCAAATATCACTATATCAGGGATATGGTACAGAAAGGAGCACTGAAGCTCCTCTATTTTGCAACGAATGAGTAGATTGCAGATGTATTGATGAAGCCACTAGCCAGAGTGAAGTTTGAGTACTTTATAGAGAAGCTTGGTGTTCTTCAGATTGATGACACTTCGAGGAAGAAGTGATGGAGACATTTGCTTAAACCATTCCAAGCATGTTGGAAGGAGGATCCTTCACATGGTTGTGGGTGTAAGCACTGGATGATGAGCATCAGGATGATGCTCCAGTTACTGCTCTGTATGCATCATGTTGGATGTTGGATATGATCAGTTGGCTCATTTATATGTATATATGTACACATCATGTTGATGTTGGATATGATCAGTTGGATCATTTATATGTATGTATCTATGCATCATGTTGATGTTGTATATGATCAGGCAGATCATGTATTTGTATGTGTATCAGGTGGATACTTGTATGATCAGTGTGATCATGTACTTATGTATGTATCAGGTAGATACTTGTATGATCAGTGTGATCATGTACTTATGTATATCAGATGGATGCTTCGTATGATCAGGTGGATCATGTATGATATGTATCAGGTAGATACTGTGTATGCATCAAATGGATATATTGTTTGATTAGGGTGATCACAGATGACGAGCTTCAAGATGTTGCTCTAGATGATATGCATCAGGTTGATGCTATGATGATTGGGATGACCACAGATGGTGAGCTTCAGGATGTCGCTCCAGATGATACGCATCAGGTTGATCCTATGATGATGATCAGGTTGATCATGTGATGATGTACATCAGGATGATGTATGGTGAGTATCGGTTTGATAGTCTGTTGCCATGGACAGGTTGTGCAGGAAACATAGAAAAGATCTTGGGAGATCCTATAGTCTGTGCTAGGATGCTCTTTTGAGTTTTTTCTACAGGTAGCATAGAAAAGATCCTTTAAAAACTGGACAGGTAGAGCAGTGTGCTCATATCATCCTAGGTTTCTCTATCGAGATCCTATAGTCTGCGCTAGGATGCCCTGAGTAGGTTTTGCGAAATTTCACATGGAGAATATCCTTTAAAATCCGGACAGGTAAAGCGATGTGCTCGTAACATCCTGGGATGCTCTGAGTGGGTTTTGGGAAGGTCAACATGTAAAAGAACCTATAGTCTATGCTAAGTTTTGTTGATGCACATAATCAGTCCTGGGATCCACAGCATGGCCATTGATGATGAAGACCTGTAGGTGGTGGGCTTACATCCAGTATGAAAAAGGACTGGCTCTGTAGAACTTCCTATGACGAGTAGATTCAGAGATTGGTTGAGATAGCAACAGTAGTGACGATGACGATGATACATGCATCAATGACGATGATCCAAAGAAGAAGACTTGTGCTAGCAGATCTATGTCGATAAATACCTTCATAGTTAAGAGGGAGTGTTGATGTATATGTAACTTCAGAATGTATTTCATTTATATATTTATTGTACTCCTATAGATATGTATTATTCCTCTATATGGAAGTGTCGTCATTTGCATTGACAAGTGTCGCAAGTGTGTTAACTTGCCAATGGGTTATTAGACCACCTTGTAAGGGGTTGTCCCGATATAATGTAATATGAAGTTATTGTACATAGCTAGATAAGTTGGCCCCATAAGGTTATTGGGAAAACAAGACAAGTATAAATAGAGATAGGGAGATCTCTATTTGGATCACTGAGAAACTCATTCTTCCTTCACTCGGAAAGTGGCGCACTTATGAGGAGGAGGATCAACTACTAACAGGAGTCTATCTCTTGTACTTTGGTTGTACTTTGATTGAGCTATTTCTCTATCTATCTCTGAGGAAGTTGTGGGGTTTTCCACCTTAGGGTTTTCCCCACGGAAACTCTGTGTCTATTGTCTCTCATGCTTTTGCTTCTTGTGATGATTGACATGCTTGTTATGATTGATATGCATTGATATAATGTGCATGTTATTCTCTCAGTAAAGATCCTAGAGTATTGTGAATTAATGCTCAAAATTTAACACTTTGATGACTGGACTCTCAAGAGGACAGATACAAAACTGGGTGACTGAGATAGAAAAGGAGTTTGCGAAGAAAGAAAATAGACATCCGTGCTTGTCTATGGAAGAGTGGTTACATAAATACCTTTTCTTTGACATACACAAAATTTTCTTTGCATTCTTTGGTAACGAGCTACACGAGTGAATATCAAGATTTGCAGAATGAAAAATTGATTTCAAGGTGGAGAACCTACAGTGTGGAATCAAGAGTTGATTCAAAGGCTTAAATAGGTTGATAGCCCAATTTCCAAAGGAGTAGACTTTTGGATGGATAGCGTACTAGAAGGCTATGTTATAGAATTTGTTGTGGACACTTTGAAGTCTTAAAGCCCAACATAAGCACATTGCTTCAAAGGGTTCAGAGGTAAGTACTTGAAAAATGTCATCTTATATATTAAAATGTTATTAGCAGAAAAAGGTGTCTTAAGAACAAAATATGATTCTTAGAGGTTTTGAGTCTGTAATGTTCAGTAACACAGATAGTGACACTGAGGAAAATATTTATACTTTGAGAAGTGGTAAAATATATAAACCTAGAACTAGAAATAGATCTTGCAAATCCAAACATCGCACATACCCAAGTTAGGAAGTCACCGACATTCATATCAGGTTGAGTCTGATAGTGAAATAGAACTTATATTGATTGGATATCATCATATTACTCTGCAAAAACCTCCAGCTGACGAAAGAAATATTAGTATACCCAAGTAGTAGTATACCTAAGTCATCACAGAACATTGCATCGCTATTTGAGAACCAAATCCATTGAATCAACATCAAGGTCCATGGTGTGAGATTTGTCGATGTATAGGACATCACCAAGAAGACTGTTACCTACTCCAGAAGTACGTACAAACACCAAAGAACCTATATTGCACATTGTGTAAGTCAGTTGTCCATGAAGATAACAACTGTAGAGCATATGACCTCATGATAGAGAGAAAACATGATGTCTACAGAGTTCAAGGAGAAACGCAGAATAGTATTAAGAGTGCGCAGTATGAAAAAGGTACATCTAGAGGATGTGGTGGCTTCAGAGGAAGGGGACGAAACAATGGCCAAGGACGAGGTTGAGGTCATATTGTATGTTATAACTGTGCTAATCCTAGACATATAGCAAGAGACTATCAGAAACCTTGTACCACTTCTAAATATTAGAAGTCATTTGACCATGTCATTGAGGCATGTCCTATTTTGCAAAGAAAAATGCAAGAAAGAAGGCCAAAAGTGAAGAATCGGAACATAGAGATGATCTTAGCTAAAAAATGAAACAAAGATTGCAACATTCATGTTGTGACACGAAGTGGAGACACGACAAGAGGAGATGAAAGAATTGAATCTTTGACTTCTGAGGATCACCTAGCTAGACAAAATTCTACTGAAGGGGCTTGGATAAGAAAAGCAACTGGAAAAATACCTAATTTCAACCTTAACAGAGAAAAAGAAGTCTTTGTGGAAACCATAAAAAATTTGTAGAACTCAGAACCTTTGACTCGAAAAATCTATTTGCGAAGTGAAACATTGCCCGTGATGGATATGCCAATTTCATATAATGGATCACGTACTGCAACAGAACCCATAAGTACCGTTCTGCAATTCCTAAGGAGCTGCATGAAGTTTTCAAAGCATGAAAATTCCTTAGCGGAGTTATAGATATTCTTAAGCCGTTATGAGCGGTGTAACATAATAAATAATGCACATACCGCAATTCACTATATCAAAATTCATAGAAGGACAAGAAGATAGATGATATTAAACGTGCAGATCGGATATTTTGAAATGGATCCAATCATTCTTAACCTAGGCTCAGAGTTGAATGTATTGACAAACAAGACATGGAAACAGATGGGAAAGCCGAAGTTATCATGGTCACCGATACAATTGAGGCTAGCTAATTAGAAAAAGGTTCTACCTTTTGGGAGATTATCAAATGTCCTTGTTGACATTGGTGGCATGAGAAGTAAAGTAGTCTTCGAGGTTATTGAGATTATAGACGATAGCAATCCGTACTCTGCACTATTGGGGATAGATTAGGAAATCTATAACCTCACAATTATCAACTTGAAGAAGAAGCAAATGATATTTGAAGGACCACATATCAGGGTCATCGCACCCTTGGATCCTTTATAGTGCCATAGATATAGTGAATCATTAAGAGAAGAATGTAGAGCTCAATTTATGGATCACATCTACAAGATGACAGTGAATCAAGTATACTACATCAACCCTACTGACAATGGAACATTGAGTTGGCAATGTGGTAGTTATTGCATGTCAGAATCAAATGCAGGACTAGAAAATGGGTAGATCCGAATGCATGAAGTATCAATAAGAAGATGCGCAAAGCCAACAAAGTCACTGCATTGGATTGGAATTGAGGTAAGCTCAATCCCTACTTATGATATCTTAAGTAATATCCATGCATTCCTCCAAGAATATGTTATATCCGTCTCTGATGAACACAAGCAGCAGCTTTAGATACAACAATACATGCTACACCTGCTAGATGGTGGGTCGCGCATACGAAAAATATTACCACATGGGAAGAATGTAAGAACATGATGGAGATAATATTTACAGACCAAACTGAGGCTGTGCAAGTAAAATATAATGGACAGACTTCTCCTAGAGATCACATAGAACTTAGTTGGGAAGCATGGATACACAGATGACAAGAAGAATGGGTTCATCTATTTGTACAAATATTAGAGAAAATTCCACAGAACTGGTACACAGAGACATAACTTTGTAGAGGAATGATAGAATGGTCCATTATTACAAGGAAATTCCAAGTGACTTTCAGCTTTGAGGATGGCTGTCCAAGTATCCATGAGGATTTGCAGATAATCAAATATAAGGTAATCAATGATACACTGTTACCAGTGTGTATGAACAACCAGCTTGGAAAATACAGCTAGAACATGCCCTGGAATGTTACAACATCATAGTAGATGAAGATGAAGACGAGGATCTGTGCGATGTCAACATACATGACTATGAAGGAGAGAGTGAAGTAGAACGATGTAATATCCTGATTTTGACCCTATTGCATTAAAATTGTAGATGTAAATATCGTTATTTAATCATGGTGAGGAGCTCAAGTCCAAGGCCCCGCCATCGATTTAGATTTGTATGTATCGTCAATTAAAAATAGATGCCTATGGTTCTTGTGTTGGACATGCAGAATGTAAATTAAGACATCATGTAAATACAAATTTTAATGAAATACCCACAACTAGCTATGCAAGGAAACAAAGAGATGGGGGCATGATTTTTATAAGGAATAGGGAGGGAAATTATTCAAACCCTTGAGCCAATGGTGTTAATCCATGTGTCAATGAGAAAACCGATAAACCACCAACTACCCATTTTGGGTTATGCACCCAATCATTTAATTCTTCCAAGAGTTGGTTGAGGCAGTTAATGCCTTGGGAATGGAGAGGTATGGTAGTCAATTTTGTGTATGGCCAAGCCATCAATCTGGAAAATCGTATTTTTGCTTCTTGGACAATAAAACACCCATGAAATGGTTCCCAAATCCATCTTTCACCCATGGCCTTTGCCCTCTCACGCAGTCTGAGCTAACTGGGACTTTCCCCATCACATTTTTCACCATTTTCCTTCATTTTCCATGCTTGGGGACTCGTTTTTGTATTGCACAATGGCTTGGAGGAAGGAAGCCACGATTTTGGGGTTTATGGAGACCATTTTTGTCCCTTGAATGCCCATAAACATTTTCCAGAAATGATTTTTCTCTCCTAGGGTGATTCCCCAATTGCCATTTCTTTTTTGATTGCCCAACATTTTTCTGCAGCTAATGGAAACCCCATTTTGGACATCCCATTGTGAAAACGTTTTTCTACATGCCCAACAATTGTGGTTTTGCTGTTATGTGCATCTCTGTTTTGGTTTGAACTTGTGAGCAAGAAATTTGGAGTGGCAGTGGACATAATTGGATTGATAAACCTAGTGAGGGGAGTAACGTCTCAAAAAGATGAAAAGGGATAGATACTCTTCTATGAGCACCTTGGACAACTCTAGATTGGAAGGTATGGCCTGAGGGACTACGTATTGTTGAAGGGAATACTTCCTTGAGTGGGGTGTGTAGGTATTGTGGGTGCCAAGCTAGATAGATCTTGTAGAGGGCATCCATATCTCTGTGGTTGAGCTCACTAGCTTAGCAATTCTTCCTTTCCATTTCCTTAGTAGCCTGATAAACCCAATTGTAGATTGCCTTGGCTCATTTTGGTGTATGTTTGGCTATGTGTGAGTTTGTTGTTCCCTTGTTCCTTGTAGAAATCATGCCCAGCTCGGGGGTGGTAGTTGTATCAAGATATTTATAAGCACAACTGGCCTATGGTTGGGTGGAACATTGCATTGCATAGCTAGTTGCTCGGGGCTACTTGTTTTAAGATAAGTACTCTCCTGTGTTAAATTTCGCAATGCAATTATTTAATGTTTGTTATGAAAATGTTTGAATGTATGCTAGATATGTAGATGATTTTTAATTCCGCTGTGTTTAATTACAATATGTACATGTATATGTATTTTTTATCAATGAGTTTTTACTTAATGGATATGGGCATGATGCTCAGATTTAGTGTCATGTTCTCTCCCTGGCTCGGTCTGATGGGAGGGGATTTGACAGTATGGTATCAGAGCCATAAGCTACAACATTGGGCCTCTATGGGCCAAGTATGATCAGAGTTACATAGGGAAGACTCCTTCCTTATCACCACAAGTTACCATGTTGGGCCTAAACAGGATAAGGTTGAACAGTTTGCAGAGTTGAAGAGGAAAGGTCACCTCCTGTTGAGCAATAATCATCATAGAAAGAAAGGAAATTTTAAAAAAAAAATTAAGTGTTTTGAAATTTTTCCTAAGGCTGCGGCGGCGAAAATTAGGCTAACTTTCTGTGCATGTGGCGGTGAAAAATATGTTAAATTTTGCAATGCGTGCGGAAAAGTGAAAGTTAATTTTGCAACGCCCGCGGAAAAGTTAAAGTTAATTTTGTGATGCCCACGGCAAAGTTAAGGATAATTCTGCGATGCACGCGACAACAAAATTAGCGTTAAATCTGCGACGCGGTTGGCGGTTTTAGCGCTAACTTTGGCTACTATGTCGGCGATTTTAGCATTAAATTCTGCGACATAGTGGCAAACTTAATGTTAATTTCTGCAACATGATGGTGAAGATAATGAAAAATTTTGCAACACACGCACGCTGCGAAATTAACGTTAAGATCTGCGAACGCCAGCGGCAATTTTAATGTTAAAATCTGCGATGCGCGTGGTGCGCGCAGCGAAAATAACCTTAAGATCCGCGACAAGGGAGGCGAATTTTAACTTAAAATTCCGTGACAAGGGTGATAGTTTTTAAGCTAAATATTCACGACACCGGCGACAAAAAAAACATTAATATCCGTGACACCGACAGCCATATTACCCTTAATATTTGCGCCAAACGGGAAAAATACAACAGCTTTTCACTGAGATTTTCAGGTGCCGAAAATGGAAACTCGCCATGAAATTTATGCATGAGATTATGCGAAATCTAAAGAATTACAAAAAAAAAAAAATGAGGGCGTTGCCCTCAACCCGCCGCAAGGGGGCAAGCCCCCTTGACCCCCGTCGTCCCCCTGAGACCGTCGCTGATTATGAGAAAGTCTATTATTGGACAAAGTTGTCAATATAGGATTTCCCCACATACATGCAAATAATTTATTGTATTATAATGAATCTAATAGTTGTGTTTATAAACACATTTTGCAGAATTATAGTCACATCAAGCAACATTCCAGATAAGTGCAATTGGAAAGTTCTGGTCTTGGTTGGGCCAAGAATATCAACATCGTGGATTATGCACAGGATCCCCATGAGCCTGAGATAGCTGCCATGGGGGAAAACATACATGTTGAGAATGATGAAACAAAATCCAATGGGAAAAGAAATCGAGAGACTCCCCCAGACATTGCAGCCACCATGAGGAGCCTAAAGGTGAAGTTGCAAAGCTGTAGAGAAGATAGCGAAAGGATGATTAAGGCTCAGGAAGAAAAAAATCAGTTAAATGTAGCCATGTTGCAGAGTTTGACAGATATCCAGAGGCAAATAAACTTTGGGCATCGACATCAAATCTAGATGGGAGTCGGAGTAGTTCAAGGAGAAATTCCCGCAAGAGGTCCAATATCTCAAGAAGAGTTTCTAGAGACAGAACCTATACTCCAGAAATCTCTTCTAGCGGATCATATGACTTTGAAGGATCCATTGAGGGTTCAAGATCTTCATCTCACAAGAATAAGAGAAAGAGGCATTACAAGAACAATTCATATGGAGAATTTAAGAAGGAAAAACCTCCTACATTTGATGAGAGGTAAAGTCTGGTGAAGAATCTAAAGCTTGGCTTCTTGGAATGAGAAAGTATTTCCAAGTCCAAGACTACTCTGGAAATATGAAGGCAAGGATCGCCATCTTCAACATGAATGGAAGAGCATCTATATGGTGGGATCACATTAGGTAAGTGAGGAAGATCAATGAAAGAAAGATTGTGTGGAAGCAGTTCAAGAAATATTTCAAGTAGAAGTACCTCTCTGATAGGTACTATGATGAGAAGATCAAAGAGTTCCATGAGCTGAAATTGGGACAATTGGCCATGGAAGAATATGCAAACAAGTCCTTGGAGTTGCTAAGGTATGTCCGGTAGATTCGAGATGATAAGGTGAAAATTCAACATTTTCTAAGTGGGCTACCTCAGTCATATAAAGATAGGATTGAATTTGATGAGCCTCGAACTCTTGAGAAGGCAATAAGGAAGGCCATGTATTGCTATTGTTACACCTAAAATCTACCCATCTTTATGATTTAGTGTATACATCCCTGAAGTCACCTGGACCAAGTGCTCATTTGGGAGGATTTGTACTTAGTTTGTACAACCTTTTTGAGAGGTTTTCGTAGGTTTCACACTAGCAACATGCGACGTTGCAGGTTTCTCTATAGGAAAGTGCGATGAGGTCTGTTAATGGGAAAAAATAGCCATTTCGAGATCTTTCTCAAAGCTCTCCCTTTTGGGGGCTTATCCCTAATCTCTTGGAGAGCTAGTACTCGACCCCTAACTCATTGGGAGGATCCCTTATCTATCTCCTACTATCTCTCATCCTATCCTATCCATAACCTCATCCAATTAGTCCTATATATATGAGGCTCACTCCCATACCAAAGGGAAGAAGACTATGGTATCTACATGTTGGTGAAATCTCTCTTAGGACACCTTCACTCACCTCTTGGAGAATTCATGCTTCCTTGGAAGGGCTTGGTAATTGGCTTGTGTGGAGAAGGGCTGCTACGTTAAGTCATTGGTTGTAGTTCTATATCTCTATCATGTACTCCTCTATTTGCAGTAATACAAATGCTTTCCACCAATATCATTCTTAATGTGTAATGATGTTGTGTTGTTACCTGCTTAACTATTTACATATATCTCTTATTGTATAGACGCTCTTTACTCGTTTCTCTTTTCTATGTCTTCACAGGTCTTGCAGCTTGGATCTGACGACCTCGGGACATGGAGCAACATTCAGGAGAAAGCATAGCGAAATCAAAGAGGTAAGACATCTAGTACTTGATCCTTAAGTAGATCTAGGAAACGTGTTTGTAGTCTGTTCTATATGTTCTAGACTCGCATTGAGTTAGGGAGATCTGGCTCACCTCCGGTCGAGTGGATTTTCCAGTAACAAATCTGGCGACCATACTGGGGAGTATTCTTGTTTAGTGATTGTTAATCTGAGTCATTTTTAGTTGATTACTTGTCACAAGCCTTGTTGTCATTTCTTTTGCCATTTTATTTGGAGCTTCCTAGCCCGATAGATGACCTTTGTTCCTAGGTCACCTGTTTAGGGGTGCATTCTGGAAGAGGAAGAAACCCTAACTTCTACGAATCATATCTCACAAAGTAAAATGAATCTAAGGCTGATATTCAGACACAAGGTACATGAACATTTCATCTTCATCATGTAAAAGTTTCAGATCCTGAGCCTTTTCCAAAACTGATATATAGAGAAAGTGCCACGATGACTAGTTTTTACTATAGCAAGCCCTAGCTTATAATTTGTCGCAAGTGCAACAAGTGTCGTAAATTCCATACAATGCCTTCCTTCACGGTAGCTTTGTGTAATATCCCGAATTTTGGACTAAATATTTCTATTGATATATTGGACCATGGCCCCAGCACATATGTTTTATTTTGAGTATTTCCCATGAGCCCTAGCAC
The DNA here is from genome assembly GCA_027924585.1 of Larix kaempferi. Taxonomy (NCBI): domain Eukaryota; kingdom Viridiplantae; phylum Streptophyta; class Pinopsida; order Pinales; family Pinaceae; genus Larix; species Larix kaempferi. The sequence goes on along the minus strand of BSBM01000940.1, from coordinate 5,694,886 downwards.
CCATGCTTTATTCTTTTATATATATTGACATGCTGGGCATGGACCCTAACTAACTTCTTTATTTGAGTGTATACTAGGCCAGGAGGACCCAATGTTTTAATGGTGTTCTTCAGCATTGATATGGGTACAAACCCTAATATACTGAGATGATCTTTTATTACTTACTGTGCATAGCTATGATTTTACATGATTTGACTTATGAATGTGTTGAGCATGGACTCAGAAACACACATATAACCTACGTACTAGGCATAAGCCCCGATGTACCTAGAAGAATGTTTATTTACTGGGAGTAATCCCTGAGGTACATTGAGTGTTGGGAATAATCCCTCGAGCACTCTAAGCTTGATAAATGAATACCGGATCCAAGGCCACTTGAATATTCTAGATGTGTTCCACAACCACATTCTAGCACTAGTGCTGAGTAGGAAGCTCTAGAATTGCACTAACATAACGCCCATGTGAAAGTGTTGAGTTAAAAGGCTCTTAAGAGCACTCGGGCTTACTAAATATCAAAGTGTTGAGTCAGAAAGACACTGAATAGCACTTCTACTTTCATCACATTTATTTAATTTGGTTAAATGATTCATCTTTTATCTATCATCAAATACTGTGGGAACTACCATGTTAAACGAGGGAATCCGACATGCAAGAAAGAGACTAGAGGTGCCTATCCAAGCTTACCGAAAGACCATCCAAAGAATTGGACTTTTCCCTTAAAAGATAAAGAAGTATCATGAGAAGTTACATAATTAATTAAAAGATAATTACCCTAGCTTAAAACATGGATTGACTAAGAGTAATCTCTTAGGAATGACATGCATAAAGGCCTCAAGACTAAATATTATTATTAAGAATCTTAAATAATAATGATGCTATTATATATATATATATATATATATATATATTGCATATGGTTTATGCATAGTGAGCTGCCACATTTCTTTTAATAGTATTAATAATAAACTAATATTTAGTAAGCTGCTACATTATTAAATAATATCAATAATGTATTAGTAGATGGGTTGTAAATATAAACTATTGTTATTATAAATATTATGAAAAGATTAATTCAAAAATCACTTATAGTTAAAACAATTGAAAAGTCCTAGTTCAAGAGGACTAGATATTTATTAAATTATATCTTTTAAATATTATATTATTTAATTTAATGAAACTAATTATTCCAAACAGTCATAATTCAAGAATCCTGTACATAAAGAGGGAAGATCCCAAGTTTGGGGGATTTATATATCTTTCTCATTATCATTCTCTTATGGTAATTAGAGAGAATTTTTCTGCTCTAAGAAACCGAAGTAGTCTCGCCTAATAATTCCAGATCTGAACCAGCAGTGAACCTAGGGCCTCTATCTCTCATTGCATGTTGGAACTAGCTCGGGGGGATCTGGTTAGAAACAGGAACGGTCTAAGGGTCATGGTTGGGAGGAACATGGTAGCCCCAAAGCTATCAAGCTAAGAAAATCATTCTAACAGGTCAGCTAAGCACAACATGTTCTGCATTAATTATTGTTTGAGTGTGCAGGATTCTACAGGAAATGATCAAGTGCCAAAGTAGCCAGGTATGTACTATTAATTATTTTCATTTTCCAGTTATAGTAGACATAGGATTTTAGACTAGAATTGATGCTTCAAAATTGTTTAATTTTCAATATAAATATTATCAACTTAGAGGTTGGCCCAGAAACCAGTGGAAGGTCTAGTAGGTCTAGCCTAGCTAGCCTGTGCTAGACATAGCACCATCAGAAGACTTAGGAACTCTCTCATTGCTATTTGAAGGATTTTACAACTGTGCATTTCCTTTTGTTTCCATATCGTTTTTTCTAAGATAGGATTATTATATCTTTAAATTAAAATATGTTTTTGATTAAGAGTCGTTTTACCATTTCATAGTATAGGTTCCACTTCTGCCTATAATATTTCTTTGTAAAGATCTAGTCTAGCAAGGGTCTTGGTCTAAGTGTCGAAACCCTCAAAGGCTCTTAAATCCTGGAAAATAACTTATTCAGAATCATAAAGTAGTTCCCATCGAAACCCTTTGACATTCCCATTCTATCTACTAAATTTTGGGTAGGAAAATGATTGCATTACAAACAATAAAATGATTAGTTTAGAGTTAGGGTTATATTTTTCTGTTTCTTTATTTATTTATTCTCCTTCCCTTCTGTTCTTAAGAATCACCAAGTAGGAACAACAAATGTAGTAAGCCATCCATTGAAACTAGTAAATGACATTTCATATCAAGAAATGCAGGCTTACAACAACCAAATAATTATTCTATGTTAGCTACCAATCATTCTTTCAACATTTCTACAAACAGTAAACTAGAATTTGTAGGAAGAATTGAAGGTTCCATTATCTTAAACTTCCAGAAGTCAAATGCTAAACAACACAACACACAGGCTTCGACAACCATGATTTCCTTCTTGGAGTCATAACGAAAACGTAGCAGACATACGAAGGTTATGACTACACCCAAGCACAAACTCAGACTTTTAAATTACATCTTAAAATTGAAACCCTGATGGGCACCTCTACCAGTTTAAGGATAGAATCTCATAGCCTAATGATAGGTGCCCATACATTTTAAATTTAATAACCACAAGTCTGGATATCAAACCCTTGGAGCAGCTCAATTTTCCCAGGATCACTTATTAAACTAGACAAAAGATAGGAGTACCAGCGGCATCAATGGAATACAGATTTACCGTTTAAAAGCACAAATCGATTGGCTACAGGATAGAACCATAAAAACATATACATCCACATAAATTCTCTTATGCCATAGGAAAGAAAAACGCAAGATAGAGAAAAGGCAAGTCTCACATATTTAGCATGGAGTCCATTAAATAGACAAACGACGTTCCATCAAAATTGGACACTGACAGAGCACCATTTAAAAACACAGTGGCCATAGTTTCTTCACCCATCCATTTGGGTCTCATAATAAAGAAAATGCAAAAGTTAATTTCCCTTTATAAATAGTAAAACGAGAATACACAAATCATTACACGCAAGGAAATATTCTTTCAAAACTCATATGTACACAGGCACAAATACATTGAAAGCAACCGAGACCAAATCACCAAACCCTACTGCAAACATGGAAACCCTCAAAAGTTTCACCCATCAAAATAATATTTACAACGATAGTTTCAAACACCTGGTCAAGCCAAAGGTGACCACTCTAGAGACTCCAAAACATGAGTGAGCCAAATGCATCATGAAGTCTCTCCATTGCAAATTTATCAAAACCTTATCCAACAACTGAGACAAATAGGTGTGAGTGGTTGAAAGAACCGTGGACTTACCAATCCAATCCCTTATACAGTTCGTGTTGGTTCACTTCTAGTCCGCGCAGAGAGCCACACCTTAACTGTCCACAGAGGAAACCAAAAGAATTTAGGACCTGAATATTTAAATAAATATGGAGTTAGAAACTGAGAAATTACAATGTTAATAATAGAAGTAGTTACATGTTGTTAGGAACCCATGTCTTTACTTTGTTAGTATGCTGTTGTTGGATGCATATGCTTTGTAAGTCGCCCTGTAGTATTTGTTGATCAATAGTTTCTGTTATTTTTGTTGGCGCATATGCTTTGTAAGTCGCCCGTAGTATTGTTGATCCATAGTTTGTAACGGCCCATGGTTTCGACCCATAGTATTGGCACCTAGAATTAGTATATAAGTGTGTGTTGAGACCTATGAAGGCACTGTGAAGTTATTTGTATTGAGCTTGCTCATAGGAGGTTTCCCCCTCGAAGTGGCCTATGATCAATATAAAAGTGATTCTGAGTTCTGTCATTTCTTCTATTTCGCATATTCGTATTAATTAATTGTTGTAGGTGCCTCACATCTGGTATCAGAGCACTTTCTTGGGCTCGCTGGGTGAAATTTCTGCCAAATTTTTTTTCACATCTATTGCAAGTTCGTATTTGGGAATAATCCCTATCCGTTTAACTGTGGGAAGTACTTGGGCATAAGCCCTAAAACTCATTGTGAGGAGTACCACAGGAACCCTTAAGTAGCTGGCCCATTGAGAGGACCTACAAGCGAAAAGGGCAACGACCCCTACCTGATTGACTAGTTCCCACCCGTGAGGTAAACCAAGAGCTATCGTTTGTGGCAAAGTGGTTATCAGTTTTACCTGAGCCATGGAGTGAGGGGTACTGCCCCAATATGCAAGCCGTCAGACAGCATTGGTGGCCGAGTGAAACCCCTGAACTGTTAGGAAGCCGCACATACCTGGGGTCCATATCTACTTTCAGCTAAACTATTGTCGATCACTACTGTGCCATTCAAATCCATTTTGCAAGTCATTTCAGATCCAGCTGCTTTCAGTCCATTCGGCACTGTTCCAGATCCCTTCCGAGCCGTAGCCGCTCCGGTCTGAACAAAAAAAAAATAAAAAAATCCTGGTTATGGTTGTCACCCGTGCAGGAGCAAAAACCATGGAGGAAGCACTTGCAGCCATCGAAGCCAAACTCCAGGATCTGGATGAAAAATTTCTCGGCCTCCATCTTGAACATTAAGCTATGAACAACAAACGACAGATCGAGTCTTCATCAGACAATGGATTCTCCTCTTTCAGCAATTTTCTTGGTCCGAAGCTTGATTTTCCTCGCTTCAATGGTACTGATCCAACTGGATGGATATATCGTGCAGAACAGTATTTCAGTCTGCATAATACTTTTGATGTCAACAAAGTTCCGCTAGCATTCCTTCACTTGGAACAGGAAGCTCTTCAATGGTACTGTTGGTACATCAAGGCTCATCTAGAGCCCAAATGGCTAGACTTTTTCCAACTCCTTTTGCAATGATTTGGTCCTAGTGCTTTTGATGACTTCACAGGAGCCCTCACTAAACTTCGCCAAATTGGCACGGTGAGAGAATATCAAACCGAATTTGAGAATCTAGCCAACCACACCGAAGGATTGTCTGATTACATTTACCGGAGTTGTTTTATCAGTGGTCTAAAGGATGCCATCCACTCTGAGGTCAAAATGTTCTATCCCAACACAATGATGGAAGCCCTAGGTTTGGCTAAGTTGGCAGAAGACAAGATTGTAGCCCAACAATGCTCCAACCCACTTTTGTTCCCTTCTGAAATATGGGTTCTCACCGACCACCTATACTACAGGCTCCTCGACCGACTCCTATCAAGCGTCTGTCTGAAACAGAGATGCAAGCATGAAGAGAAAAGGGGATTTGCTATAATTGTGATGAGAAATTCACTCGAGGACATAGATGTGTTCAGCAAAAGCTCTATCTCTTGGATGTGGAGTCTCCGCCTGCCTCTGAAATTGGTGATGAAGATCCAGAAACACTGGATGCTCCGATCGACATTCAGGAACTCCCTATTGACCCTCCGTCTCAGGATGACCAGCCAGAGATATCTCTCCATGCTTTAGCTGGAATCACCACCCCCCAAACAATGCAGGTCAGGGGTTACTTCAAGAAGCTTCCTCTTACAATACTCATTGATTCTGGTAGCACTCATAATTTCATTGACCCTCGGATCACCAAACAAGCTGATTGTTTTATCCATCCTTGCTCCAACTTTGAAGTCATGGTTTCCAATGGAGGCACCTTACCTTGAAAAGGGAAGTGTTGAAATGTGCGTATCTCTATGGGAGATTATACCTTGCACTCTGACATGTTTTCCTTGCCCTTAGGCGGATGTGATGTGGTTTTGGGCTCTCAATGGCTACGCACACTTGGCCCTATCTTATGGGATTTTGCTGAAATTTGGATGCAGTTTTCCCTTAATGGACAAAAAAACACATTCACAGGATTACAACCAGGTTCTCTCAACATCATCAGTTCACATCGCATGGAAAAACTCCTCAAGAAGAATTCACATGGTGTCATCGCTCAGATCCATTCCATCTAGATGCAACCATCAGTGGTCTCCACTACTCCTTTGGATCTACAACAAATTCTGGATCGATATACAGGTGTCTTTGCTGAACCAGTGGTATTACCACCTTCCAGGCTAGAAGACCATCGTATTCAGCTCCTTCCTGGCAGCGTTCCTCCCAACATCAGACCCTATCGCTACCCATTTCACCAAAAAATGGAGATTGAAATGCTCGTTCGGGACTTATTGAAGTAAGGTATTATTCGCCCAAGCACTAGTTCCTTTGCTTCTCCAGTTATTCTTGTCCGCAAAAAAGATGGGTCATGGTGCCTCTGCATTGACTTCCGAGCACTTAATCACCTCACCATCAAGGATAAGTTTCCAATTCCTGTTGTTGATGAGCTTCTTGATGGGCTTCATGGGGCTCACTTTTTCTCCAAGTTGGATCTTTGTTCTGGGTATCATCAAATTCGGGTTCATGAGGACGATATTCCTAAAACATCTTTCCGCACACATGATGGCCATTATGACTTTTTGGTCATGCCCTTTTGCCTCACTAATGCTCCTTCCACATTCCAGGCCTTAATGAAAAAAATATTTCGACCCTACTTGCGGAAATTCATTCTGGTATTCTTTGATGATATCCTCATCTACCGTAAAACATGGGATGAACATCTCCAGCATTTGGATCTTGTCATGCAACTTTTCTCTGACCATCATCTCCATGCCAAGCAGTCTAAATGTGTTTTTGGATAGAAGGAAGTTGAGTATCTCGGGAACATTATCTCAGCACAAGGGGTTCGCGTGGATCCTGCCAAAATCGATGCCATGAACAATTGGCCACATCCTCAGACACTCAAGAGCCTTCGTGGTTTTTTGAGGTTGACTAGATACTACCGCAAGTTTGTCAAGGATTATGGGAAGATTGCAGCTCCATTAACTGCTCTATTGAAAAAGGATGCTTTTACATGGACACCTGCTGCTCAGTGTGCATTTGACAAACTAAAACAAGCTATGTGTACTACACCTGTGCTAGCTATGCTCGATTTTTCCAAGCCCTTCACTATTGAGAGTGATGCTTGCGGCAATGGACTTGGTGTTGTTCTCCTTCAAGATGAACACCCCATTGCGTTCACCAACAAAGCCCTTTCAGGTAAGAATTTAGCTGCCTCTACCTATGAGAAGGAAATGATGGCTATTTTGCATGCACTACAGAAGTGGCGCCCATACCTATTAGGGAATCATTTCTGCATCAAGACTGATCACCAGAGTCTGAAATATTTCTTGGACTAGCGTGTATCCTCCCCGGCACAACAGAAATGGGTTAGCAAACTCATGGGTTATGACTATGAGATCACTTAAAAGAAGGGTAAAGACAATGTTTTGGTAGATGCTCTTTCTCGCACATTTGATGCCCAAGGTTCTCTTTCAGCTATTTCTATGCCTGTTCCAAATTGGTTGCAATCTGTTCAACAGGGTTATGTCAATGACTCTTCCTTATCTCAAATCATCCAACGCTTGACCAACAACCCTTCTGCTGTACCACATTACTCTTGGGATGGTTCTTCTCTACGATACAAGGGTCGTCTAGTGCTTCCCCAGAGCACAGATCTTCAACAGGATGTCTTCTATGAACTCCATGCTTCTCCATCGGCAGGGCACTTTGGGTTCCTCAAAACATATGAACGAGCACGACGTAACTTCTTTTGGTAGGGAATAAAAAGGACAATCAACAGATGGTGGCTGAATGTGATACCTGTCAGCGCAATAAGGGTGAAACAACACTCCTTCCAGGATTGCTTGAACCCTTTCCCATACCTACATGGATTTGGACAGATATTTCTATGGATTTCATTGAAGGGCTCCCGAAATCTGGCAGGAAGATAGTGATTCTCGTTGTGGTTGATCGCCTCTCCAAATATAGTCATTTTTGTGCTCTCAGCCATCCCTATACAGCCTCCTCCGTCGCTCAAATTTTTCTGGACCAGATCTTTCATCTTCATGGCATCCCTTCTTCCATTGTCTTGGATCGTGATGCGACTTTCACCAGTCATTTCTGGACAGAACTATTTCGCCACACTGGCACCAAACTGAAGATGAGTTCAGGGTATCACCCACAAACAGATGGTCAGACTGAAATTGTCAATAAATGCTTGGAAACTTATCTTCGTTGCTTCACCTCAGAACAACAACATCAGTGGGAAAAGTGGCTTCCTCTCACTGAATGGTGGTACAATACCTCTTACCACACTGCCTCTAAAATGACCCCATATGAATCAATCTATGGTCAGGCACCTCCATCTCTTCTTCCATACACCCCTACTAGTTCACCAGTTCAGGAAGTTGACACGGTCCTTCGCAACCGCAATCATATTCTTCGCATTTTGCGGGACAATCTTCACATGGTAAGAAATCGCATGAAGCAACAAGTTGATCAGCACTGTTCAGAGCGCACTTTTCAAGTCGGAGATATGGTTTTTCTTCGTCTCCAGCCGTACAAACAATCCTCCTTGAAACTCAAAGGGAATCATAAGCTTGCTCCAAAGTTCTATGGGCCATATCGGATTCTTCAGAATATTGGGTCCGTTGCTTATAAATTGGAACTTCCTCCTTCTTCTCGCATTCATCCAGTCTTTTATGTCTCTTCTCTGAAGAAAGTTCTTGGCACCAACATCAGCAGACAAATGATTTTACCCGAACTGGATAATGAAGGATCCATCCTTTTGGAGCCAGAGGCCATCCTCAATCGGCGCATGCGTCAGCTTCGCTCTCGCTCTATCACAGAGGTCTTAATTCAGTGGCACGGCATGCAACCAGAGGATGCTACATGGGAACCACTCCTTCAGATTCAACAACAATTTCCACATCTAAATCTTTGAGGACAAAGCTTTTTTTAAGGGGGAGGGGATGTTAGAAACCCATGTCTTTACTTTGTTAGTATGTTGTTGTTGGACGCATATGCTTTGTAAGTCATCCCGTAGTATTTGTTGATCAATAGTTTGTGTTATTGTTGTTGGCGCATATGCTTTGTAAGTCGCCCGTAGTATTGTTGATCCATAGTTTGTAACGGCCCATAGTTTCAACCCATAGTATTGGTGCCTAGAATTAGTATATAAGTGTGTGTTGAGACCTATGAAGGAACAGTGAAGTTATTTGTTTTGAGCTTGCTCATAGGAGGTTGCCCCCTCGAAGTGGCCTGTGATCAATATAAAAGTGATTCTGAGTTCTGTCATTTCTGCTATTTCGCATATTCATATTAATTAATTGTTGTAGTTGCCTCACACATGTAGGAACGTTCTTTTATATCGCCTCCATGACCACCAACGATACCCTGTCCATGGGCGTAGCTTAGGCTAGGGGAAGCTACCTCACAAACAAAGCTAAAACCCCCTCTTAGCCAAAAGACAAGCAAACTCACGAATTGACAAATTTTGTGTAAACCCTCGCTAAGACCTTTAGCCCAACTAGCCAAAGGCCACGTGATAGCCATGTGCACCATTAATACATCCAACTACCACGATAGGACTCTAATGCGAATGCAAAATATATAGTAAATTCGTGTAGGTCCAAACACTTGGTTAATTAACACTAGGACAAAGACCTCAACCCCTTTATATTTTGCACAAAGGGTGGTTCCACTTTGGGAGTTTTTACATGGTGGAGTTGTCAATCGAATGACCACCGCAGAACACCTGCGAGAATATGACACACATACATGTATTAGCAAAATCGCTAAGTAAGTCGACAGGTTTCAAACTTTCACACCTTAACTTTGGGCGACTCTACCAGGGGTTCCTAGATCAACCCCAAGTTTCAGGGTATTTCAACTTCTCTCATCAGGTTCATCATGCTTGAGTATTGACATTTAGACACTTTACATTTTTAAACATGCATTTAGATCATATAAGAAGAAAAGAGACTGCTAGTACTATTTCATGGTTAAACTTTACATAAACATACTTATCACAATTACTTCCGCAACGAAAGCATGACCGATAGAATCTACCTTGCTAAGAATTTTCCTGAACTCTTAAATACTGAATGCAAGTACCGACACTTTTCACAGTGCTGAAGTTAATTTATAAATATATAATCTATGTTAGGAAAACTTGCAAGAAGAAGATTTTTTTTTTATTTTACTATTTTAGGGACATTACACTCTGATACCATGTTAGTTTTTCATCATTTAATTCAATATGATATAGGATGTTAACTAAGAGAACAACATGTACAACATATCAAACACCAGAGACAAGAGACACAAAGCATTTCACCGGGGAAAACCAAGAAGGTGAAAAACTTTGCAACTTCCTCAGAGATAGAATGAGCACCAGTACAAATATCACAAAGATCAAACCCCAAAAGGTAGATGTCTCTAGCAGCTAGTCCTCCTCCACTTGTGTGCACTCCTCACTCTCAATTATGCGAGTTGGATGAGTGAGTGAATGAGTAAAATGAGAGAGTCACACTCTCTATTTATACAACAACTTAACCTGCCTTTAACCCTAACTGGGCCGACTTCCTAAGGAAGCCTAACAACCCATCCACATTACTCATACAGGGCCGACCCCACCTAGGTGGTATAATAACCCATCAAATATAAGTTATGACACTTACAATGTAACCTATGACACTTGCAAATACTAATGACGACACTTCCAGCCGGAGGAATAATACATCTTCATTGGGGATATAATAAAGTACAAATGTAATACATACAATATACAAGTGAATATCTTCCGAAGTTACAAATACATCAACAAGATTTAGCTTCTTTGACTAATGGATAACCCATTAGGAGAGTATCATCCAAAAGCTGTTGGTGGGTTTGCTTGAGAGTCAAGTGGGGAAATATTAACCCCTCAATTTTAGCAAAGAGGGAGGCTTCACAACGTGGTGATTGAGGCCTTTGGAAATAAGAATGAATAAGAAGGGGGAGAAGGGGTATCCATGTTTGATGTCCCATAAATATTTGAAGGTAGGGGAGGATATGCCATTCATAACAATATAAAATAATGGAGAGGAAATGAGTGATAGAAACCATTGAGACCATTTGTTGTTAAAACCAAAGGCTAATATAACTTCTTAAACAAATTGCCAGCTCAAGTTGTCGAAATCTTTTGACATGTCCAACTTGATGAGCATGGTGTTCTTTTTGGAATTTTTAAGGGAATAGGTAGCTTCATGGGATAAAATAATTCCATTGTGTATTTTCTTGCCCTCGACATATCCAAATTGTTAAGGGGATATGAGTTTGGGAAAGATGGGATTTAATCTATTAGTGATAACTTTCTTAGTTAACTTATAAATGACATAGCAAAGAGATATGGTATTGTACTTAGATGGGTTCGAAAATTACAAGAAGAAAATAGTAATTTCTGCAAGGAGAAAGAGGAGGTTGTGTAGGAGACTGAAAGATTGAAAAAATAAGTAGAATAAGTCTATATCAATTTGTCAGCAGTACCAATGGAGTTGCACATTCCACTAGAGGAAAATTTGACAAAGATAAGTGAATCTATCCAAGTCTCCTGCGCAAAGGTTGTGGAATTCCAAGCACGAACAACACCAAGTACTCCACTAGAGAAGAGACAACAAAGGGAACAAACAACAAACACAACATCAACAAACATCAAAGCATTGCTAGAAAAGTGCACACAGATGTATGAGGAAAGTACCCAAATATGGATGTAGCTCATTGAGGATGTTGAGTTGAAGGATATAGAATAGAAATTGCAAGTTGTGCAGTAGAAGGAACACAAACTAAAGGAAACAGTGAGTACTCTACCTCCCATGCAATAGTGTTGGGTGAGGCCCGAGTTGGATCATTTTTGGTGAAGTGAAGTCCAAGTTAGCATAATTTTGTCACTCCTTAGCTCGTAGCAATTTTGAGGCGAAGTACGTAGTTGGTGAGGCCTAGTACTAGCCTATTTTGGAGAGAAGTGAATTCGTGATTCCCGAGAGTAGGGTATGAAGTGACGCGAAGATCGAGGATAGGGGCCAGCTTCGTTTGTAAAGGAAGAAGTAGAAAGGACCGATGATTACTTAGAGCATTTAAGGAAGAAGCAGTGGCTTGGCAGGCTACAGGAACAACATTGATGAGGTGAAAAGTGAAAACGACGTACCAAAGTACAGTTAGCGCCACGTAGTCAGAGAACACGGATGTAAGAACGACATTAGAGCCGAAGAAGCGGGGTAAATGATGACCAAGGACAAGTGAAGTAGTTGAGAAGTTATGGAAGAACCTAGTTAGTCGGGTAGCCGCGCCGTTTTGGGGGGTTAAAGGGTACTATGGTTTTTTGGCCCATAACTATTGCAAATATGTTACCTTCGAGCACAATATATAAAAGGGGCAATTTTGTATAGGGAAGGGTTGGATTTTGGGTATATTATTGTGATGGTTAAGTATCACCTTAGAACATCAAGAGAGAAAGAGGATCTACAATGGTGTGTGCAGAGACCCATTGTAGAGAGAAGATTCTGCAGCTGTGTGTGCGAATTGGAACTGTTAACCTTTCCCATTAGTATAAAGAAAATTTTCCATCGACGTAGCTCCCATCTAGGGGAGAACCACGTAAATACTTGTAACCTACCTAGTACTCGAAACATTTTATGTTTGTGGAAAAACATTACTTTAAATTTTATTTTAAAGTTTGTATTAAATGACCAAGGATGGTCATGGATGACTGTAAATGAATAATATTATTATTTAATAAATTAAAATAGGAGACACTCACCCAAAGAGACTGTTGAAGAGTGTTCGCTGACCCACTAGGAGAAATGGAATCTGGTGTAGAAGGAAATGGACAAATGGCAGCATTTGAACTCATTTACTAGTTGTTGTTATGGGACAACTACCCTAAAAATGTGGTCATGTTCCCCAAGGATGGTGGAATTGAGATAATGGCTCATTGAATACAAACTCACCACTAAAGACCTAGATCTTCGTTATCACTCTTGGTCTCATTTCTATCAGCCATACTATAAACCATAAGAAATACCCCTCTCACTCACACCCACCTTTTGTCTCTTGTTCTATTGGGTTAGGGTACTTTTATTTTTATCTATTTCTGGGAGATAGATCAACACCTCCTTGGTACCACTTTTTCTATTGGAATACTGCATGGAAGAACCATGCTTTCAGGATTCCTTTACCTCTCTCTTGATGCCTAAAACTTTTATCCTACATTCCAAGGGTTACACAGCTTGAGAAAGAACGGGGACACTTTGAGTAGGAGCTCACATATTCTATGATGAGAGAAATTTTTCTTGTGGTGTTAGAGCTAAGCCCACAATAGATTCGATGATGGGATGCTAAGTAATGAGTTGCAAAGTAATAATGTCTTATTCCTGTTGAGTGCAGAGGTAGAGCTATGTATGCAAGTCTTCTTGATTTCTAAAGTACATATGAGTGGTTTGTATGCAAGTCTTCTTGATTACTAAAGTACAACCTGAGTTTCTTGCTTCTACATGGTTCTTCATCTTGGTAATTCAGTGAATAGGCTTGGGGGTCCAAAAGCAAGTAATCTTGGCTACTTTCTAGAAAAGGTTGGGAGGAATACTCCTCTTTGGGTGTTTGTCCACCCTATCAAGTTATCAGGTTCTACTTTGTTTATGCTATTAGCTTTTAAACTGTTAATCTATTTCTGCAACTGTATGCAAATGTTATCATAATTTTTTTAGATGTATCTTATATATATCAGATAGATTAGAGATGATAGATTTTTTATTCCATAAATTATTTATGTACATAGAATGAATGAATAGATTAGAATGAATGAGTATAAATTTCTTCCTGTATTTTTCCTTTCACCATAGGTGATGTCCACAATACCTAGAAGTTGTGCTAAATTAGCACCCATGTATTGTGTACCATTTTAAATTTGATCAAGAATTGGACCAGTTGCATATCAATTGGATTTACCATCTAATCTGAAAATCCATAATTTTTTTCATATTTCCGTTTTGAAAAAGTATGTGCATGATGCTACTCATGTAATCAATTAGAATGACATACAGATGGAGCTCGAAGGACATTTTTAGGTGGAACTAGATTGTATCCTCGGCAAGAGGGAAATTTTGCTCTAGAATCGCACCATTGGACAGGTAAAGGTGCAATAGAAACACCTTAGTCCAGATGAAGCAACCTGGGAATTGGAATGTCATATGTGAGAAGCATATGCAGTTTTGTTCCAGGAAGACTCTGATGAAGAGTAAGCAACATCGAGGACGATGTTGAACTTAAGAGAGGGTGTTTGTAACCTACCTAATACTTGAAACATTTTATGTTTGTGGAAAAAAATTACTTCAACTTTTATTGTAAATTTTGTATTAAATGTCCAATGATGGTCAAGGATCACTGTAAATGAATAATATTATTATTTAATAAATTAAATAGGAGACACTCACCCAAAGAGACTGTTGAAGAGTGTTCACTAACCCACTAGGAGTGGAATCTGGTGTAGAAGGAAATGGACAAGTGGCAACATCTAAACTCATTTACCAGCTGTTGTTATGGCACAACTACCCTAAAAATGTGGTCATGTTCCCCAAGGATGGTCGAACTGAACAGATTCATCATTGAATGCAAACTGACCACTAAAGACCTAGGCAATATTTATATAGTCATTGAATTTTAGCAGGAGCTCACATATTCTCCGACGAGAGAACTTTTCCTTGTGGTGTTAGAACTAATCCCACAAGAGATTCGATGAGGGGATGCTAAGTAATGAGTTGCGGAGTAAGACTATCTTATTCCTGCTGAGTGCAGAGGTAGACCTATGTATGCAAGTCTTCTTGATTGCTGAAGTACATATGAGTGGTTTGTATGCAAGTCTTCTTGATTGCTGAAATACAACCTGAGTGTCTTGATTCTACACAGTTCTTTGTCCTGGTGGTTCAGTGAACAGGATCGAAGGTCCAAAAGAAAGTAATCTTGGATTCTTTCTGAATAAGGTTGGGAGGAAGGGTCCTCTTTGGGTGTTTGTCCACCATATCAAGTTATCAGGTTCTACTTTGTTTCTATTATTAGCTTTTAAACTGTTGATCTATTTCTGCAACTGTATGCAAAAGTTATCATATGTTTTCTAGATGTAGCGTATACATATCAGATAGATTAGAGATGATATATTTTTGATTCCATAAATTATTTCTATACATAGAATGAATGAATAGATTAGAATGAATGAGTCTAAATGTCTTTATGTATTTTTCCTTTCACCATAGGTGATGTACTCTAGTACATGAAGAGGGTTAATTAACATAGATGAAAGATGATAGAGAGATTCTAAGTAATAGAATGAGTCTGTATATTCTAGTTGATATAGATTCCATTATTAATGTTGATCTAACAATTATCTATATACTAAATACATATATAGTTTATTTGTAAACAAAATGAATATGATAACCTAACAGTAACAGTTTATTTATTTAAAACATCATAGGACTTTATACAGTAATGCAGTAATTATTATACTCTGTAAAAATTGCCTTTCTGAGAACATCATAGCTAGGAGACACACGTCTTCAAAGTTTAAACCATAAATCGAATTCATATCCAGTTACAGAATTACCACATTATGAAAGTTCAAGAATAATATCTTGAAAACCCTATATTATGTATATCATATAACCAGAGTATTATTCTATCAAAGCTTACAATTTCAAAACAAACTCTTATTGACATAGTATGCAGAACTCTTATTCATTTAATGTAACCTACGGAAATCGATTTTCTTAAATAAATCATTATATAACAATACCAATCTACGAATAGGGTTCAACCCTGTCAACAATCACCGATCTGTTATAAAGAACCTATAGCATTATTGTATCAATATAATACAGATGAAAACCTTACTACCGACAAGGGATTCTACACGAGTTTTAATCGGAAAGGATGGAACCTTTCCTCATTCTACTTAACATACATTATATGGTCAATAGACTTTATTATGTTACAGTAAAACTTTACCACATAAAATGAATTAATGCTCTATGAAATTATAGATGGTTGGGTCGTGCTAGCTAGTTTATAAATTCGAGGTTCAAGTTGCAGAAACACATCCTCGAGAAGAACTCAATAATATCCTTTGATGTATTATAGCCATGATAATCAACAAGGATGGGTCAAGGGTTCGAGTCTGATAAATGAGCTCACCCAGACATAAAATTTACCCAACGTGTTTACATAATGGACGGGGTTTAGGGTTTTACCCTGTAGCAAAACGAAACTAAGAACATTACAAACATAACGCAGTAATAAAAAGCTCAATGCAAAAACAACTTAGGGTATGGACAAAAACCTTTAGACTTTCATCATTTATTTGCATGGCAGTTCGTATTTAAACATGATAATGCCGAAAGGATTTTACACAAACAGCGGCCCTATTGCCAAAACCAAATACCTTGGAGATACATAGAATAACCCATAAAGACCATTAAAATCGGTAAACATTACTTTCATTCTACGAATTTTCAACCAAAGGATTTTTAGCCAAATTTTTTTTATATTCAAAAGACAGGTAACAAAAGTGTCAGCAGAGAGGTATTTTTTTTACAATAAAATTAAACTAGAATCCATATCTTTTAAATTCGAAACATAGGTCTATTCTTCCCACTATACATACGCATGCTTGAGGGCTTCCAACAATCCAACCAGCGACATTGACAGTGTTTCCAAACACATTGACAGAGGAGACATCCTGGAGAAAACCGAGGCTTACCATGGTCTTAAACCACTAAGGATTTTGTCAAAGACTTAGGATTATTGAATGCTGAAACCTTAGATGAGAACATCGAGCAACCTAGAGTACCCTACCAAAAAACAAGAAGTGGTTAGACTTGTCTGGAGTTAAAATAGAAATAATAATTTTTAAAGTATTGAATTGAGTTTGGGAATCACCACTTACCTATCAAAGAAGACAAGAATGCCATCAGCATAGCTCGCCTAGAAACCAAGACCACCAGTGTTAGCACCAATTTAAAACAACGTTGAAACCCTAAAACCACCTTTCACAATGCTAGTAACTATGTAGAGGTTCCCTTGCGGCCATGCAAGACAAGAAAGAGCTCGGCTCTCCAAACTCTCATGCCAAAACATCAACAATTCCAAGTTTGAAGATAACTTAGGGTATTGTTCCCAATGTGGAAACATCCACCAACCTTCACGTGGTCGCATTTACTGCTTGACCTGTCATCCAATACCATCGATATTTTTACCCACAACGCTATAGTCCATGACTACAAATGCTCATCAAGGATCATGACCATAATGTCGGGTGCTAGTCATCACCTTTTGCATAGTTTAGAACCTTTTAATTAATTTATCATAGAAATTGGTTATGGACCATCGTCCCTAACATTTTTTATTGGACCATGATTATGATAGCATATGGTATAACCTTGCCATAAGGGTTTAATATAAGATTTATTTATCAAACCCTTCCTAGGTGGTAAACAAAGGCTCTAACCTGGACAAAGTATTGGTAGCATGCATTAGCTTTAAAGCTAAGTAAGTCTCATGTTTGCTCCAGTAATCACTTGTCAAAGCAAAAGGAGTTAAATATGATCACTTAATCAAATCAACCATGTTACGACATAAGAATGGAAGCCAACTAGCAACGTAAACAAACATAATTATTTTACGACAATAGAATGTTGATCGTCGAATATCGACATATATACTGTATGCATTATTAGTCCATAACTGAAATGAAAATACAATCATTAATAAGGATACAACTGGAATTTATAAATACTCTCAACAGTAAGTATCCTACTTCAATGATTTAAGGACATAAAAAGTAATTATCCAATTCATGAGTATCATAAGAGCATCAATAAATGCATAAGGTATTTATACAATACTAATGTAATAGAATATACGTAAGCTAAAATACCGTATTATGGTCAGTACCATATTCATTACAGACATAGGAATACATAACCATTTAATTGTCGTTAAGACAATTAAATTAATCGATGACACTTTAAAAAATAAATAAATCTCGCATTCAAGAATATAAGTTAAGCAAAAATTAAAGATGTTGACCATACACTTTTATACTTCCGCATTGGTACCCCAAAATTTCGTCACCCTTGTGCAAGTGTTGCAAGTGTTGCAAGTGGCATCGTCCTGACCTAGTGTCGTCATCATGACCATTGCAAGTACTGTCATTATGACCAAGTGTTGTCATCATAAGTGTTGTGATAATGTCGTCATCTTGACCATTGTGTATACATCCCTGAATTCATCTGGACCAAGTATTCATTTGGAGGACTTGTACTCAATTTGTACAACCTTTTGAGAGGTCGTCGCAAGTTGCACACTAGCAACATGCGACGTCGCAGGTTGCTCTATAGCAAGGTGGGACGAGGTCTATTAATGGGCAAAAATAGCCATTTCGAGATCTTTCTCGAAGCTTTCCCATTTAGGGGCTTATCCCTGATCTCTTGGAGAGCTGGTACTCGACCCCTAGCCTATTGGAAAGATCCCCTATCTCTCTCCTACCATCTCTCATCCTATCCTATCCATAACTTCTTCCACTTAGTCCTATATATATGAGGCTCACTCCCATACCAAAGGGGAGGAAGACTATGGTATCTACATGCTGGTGAAATCTCTCCTGAACACTTTCACTCACCTCTTGGAGACTCTCATGCTTCCTTGGAAGGGCTTGGTAATTGGCTTGTGTGGAGAAGGGATACTACGTTAAGTCATTGGTTGTAGTTCTATATCTCTATCATGTAATCCTCCATTTGCAATAATACAAATGCTTTCCACCAATATTGTCTCTTATGTATGATGATGTTGTGTTGTTTACCTGCTTAACTATTTACATAGATCTCTTATTGTATAGATGCTCTTTAATCGTTTCTCTTTTTTGTGTCTTGACAGGTCTTGTAGCTTGGATCTGACGATTGTGGGACGTGGAGCAACATAGAGGGAGAAAGGATAACGAATCAAAGAGATAAGACATCTAGTACTTGATCCTTAAGTAGATTTAGGAAACACATTTGTACTCTGTTTTATTTGTTCTAGACTCACATTGAGCTAGGGAGATTCGGCTCGCCTCCGGTTGAGTCGATTGTCCATCAACAACATAGAATATACTGGCAATTAAACCTCTTAGAAATTTTTTTAATTTTGATGAATTTTGGGGATGTTACAATACTTGTGTTGTGTGATTGCATGTGTGAGACTATGTATGTTTATATATGTTCATGCTTTTGTACATATTTTCATGTCTATGGTCGATGGGAATAATATGTTAAGTGTTGAAAACATATAACTAAATCTGCAAGTTATTATGGATATGATGAATCCATAGTTGCACAAGTAACTCCAATTCAATGCAATGTGTAGTGTGTGCAACTGCCTAGAAGCACAATCCTAGAGTAGCATTGTTGTATTGTAATGTGTATATACTTAGTGCGTAGTTCCACTTTACGTTGTGGTATTAGAAATGAAAGCGAAGTAGGTGTGACTTTGCTCAGTGGACCGGTTCCCTAGCTACACATCACCCGGTTACAGAAACCTTCTTCTATAGCCACCCCATAACTTCGGTTCGGGTGAGACCTCAGTCTATTTGCAGGCTATTACCGAAAGGGCCAGTGAAAAGGTGTTTTGTTGGGTCTCTGAACTATGCAGAAGCCAGGTCAGCCAAAGAATGAGTGAGTTACCCCAACAAATGGTTCTGTTGTCGTGCTTGAAGTGGTGAGGTGCTTTGTGTTGATGTATATGTAACTTCGGAATGCATTTCATTTATATATTTATTGTACTCCTATAGAGATGTATTATTCCTCTATACGGAAGTGTCGTCATTTGTATTGACAAGTGTCGCAAGTGTGTTAACTTGTCCATGGATTATTATACCACCTTGCAAGGGGTCGGCCCCATATAATGTAATATGAAGTTATTGTACCTAGCTAGACAAGTTGGCCCCATAAGGTTATTGGGAAAATAGGACAAGTATAAATAGAGATCAGGAGATCTCTATTTGATCACTAAGAAACTCATTCTTCCTCCACTCGGAAAGTGGTGCACTTGTGAGGAGGAGGATCAACTGCTAAGAGGAGTCTATCTCTTGTACTTTGGTTGAGCTATTGCTCTATCTATCTCTGAGGAAGTTGTGGGGTTTTTCACCTTAGGGTTTTCCCCACGGAAACTGTGTGTCTATTGTCTCTCATGCTTTTGCTTCCTGTGATGATTGACAGGCTTGTTATGATTGATATGCATTGATATACTCTACATGTTATTCTTTGAGTAAATATCCTATAGTATTGTGAATTAATGCTCAAAATTTAACATGGTATCAGAGCTAACCTGAGAAGAAGACATTGTGCAGTGATGAAAACTAGGGTTTCTCTACACAGATTTTGGAAAAGCAGTATAGTATATTCACTCTACTCATCAAGGAGAATCTATTTGTCCCTAAAAATTAGGGTTTCCACAAAAATAGGAATTTCTGAAATCTGAAGACACAGCTGGAAGCTCCTTGGAAAAATCGAAGTTTAGAGATTTGGATCGAGATTTTTGGCTAGGTAAATCTCTGAGGATCTCAAACCCCAATTCAAGGTCCTCCTAAGTGAACCAGGGAAGACTAAAAGGCATTTATGAAGGGTGAAGATTTGCAGATCTCAAATTCTGAATACACCAAGTTGATCAGATCATCAAGGCACATCTTTCTATCCTTTCAGAAAGTTGAAATTCACTTTTTGAATTTTTAGGGTTTTTCCGACAAACCCTAATCCGAGACCAGATCCAGTTTTTAGCAAAACAAGTGGTAAGACCTAAATCTCTTCTATTTCCATTTGAAGCACCCTTTAAGATGTCTCACCACACCAAGATTGAGGATAAGCTTACAGGGGATGGTAAATTCTAAGCCTAGAAGTATAGGATTGGGTTAATCCTAAAAGAAAATGAATTGGACTCCTACATCAGCTCTGAGGTCCCTATCCTAGAGGATGAAGAGGCTAAGGTATTGCATAAGAAGAACTTGGTTAAGGAAAAGAGAATCATTGTTGATTCTATCAAAGACCATCTGATACCACATGTTTCATCTCTAAAGACACCCAAGGAGATGTTTGACTCCCTGACTAAGTTATTCGAAGGGAAGAACATAAATCGGAAGATGATGTTGCAGAATCAATTGAAAGGGGTCAAGATGTTGAATGGAGAGACCATTCAATCTTACTTCTCCAAAGTCTCTCAGATCAAGGAACAACTTGAAGCTGTGGATGAGGTAGTGGACAGTGGTGAAGTTGTTATGAACACTCTGAATGGCCTACCTAGGTCATGGGACTCCTTTATTCAAGGAATCTGTGCAAGGAAGAAATTGATCTCTTTCAGTACACTATGGGAGGAATGCTCTCAATAAGAAGCTAAGCTTGTGGCCCAAGAAGAAAAGATGGGGAATGAATACCAAGCTCTCACAGGTCACACCAAGGGAAGCAAGTTTAAGAGGGAGAGATCTCATAACAGGAAACATTCTCACCCTCATCACAAGAAGAAAGATATATCTCATGTTTGATGTTTTGAATGCAATGAGAAAGGACACTTTGCTTCAGACTTTCCCAAGAAGAAGAAAGAAAACAACAACAACTTCAATAAGAAGAAGAAGAATAGAAAAAGAAGATATCATGCTCATGCTGCTGAGGATGATGAACCTCCCAGAAAGAAAGCTAGAGTAGAAAGTGATGATGATGACTCATCAAGTGAAGAAGAGTATGTTCTAATCTCTACTCTCATAGGTATTATCTCTCATAGTTGTAATTATTGGTTAATTGACAGTGGGGCTTCCAAACACATGACTGGGTTGAAAGAATCTTTTATAAATCTATCTAAACATGAATCACCCCATAAAGTGAAACTTGGGGCTGACTATCAATACCCTATAAAAGGAAGTGGTGAAGCCTCCTACAATCTAGATTCTGGGCTCATGAAGAATCTACTCTCCATCTCTGTATTGGATGCAAAAGGAATGAGGGTTGCATTTGTAGATGGCCAAGTCCTAATGTGGCCAAAGGGTAAAACTATTGATGATGCAGTGGTGATTGGAGAGCAAGAGGGAGGATTGTATAAATTGAAAGGACAACCTGAACATGCCATGGTGCATGATTCCATAAGCCAAGTGAACTTTGGCATAGAAGACTTGCACATATGCACTACAGAGCATTACCAATTGCAAGTAAAGTTGTAGAAGGTCTTCCTGAAATTAAGACCAAGCATGAAGGTGTTTGAAAAGGATGTGCAAAAGGAAAGAACATAAAGAAGGCATTTCCAAGCAGTGAAAGCACGACAAAAGATATCTTGGAAATTATACACTTTGATGTATGTGGTCCGATGTCATCCAATTCTCTGAGTGGATATGTTTACTATGTCTCTTTCATTGATGACTTCTCCAGGAAGACTTGGGTTTACTTTTTGAAAAACAAAGATGAAGTGTTGGATAAATTCAAGGAATTCAAAACCTTGATGGAGAACCAAACTGATAAGAAGATCAAAATTTTCAGATCCGACAATGGTGGAGAATTCACTTCAGGTGACTTCAAGAAGCTATGCAGTGATTCAGGGATTAAAAGGGAGTTGAATGCTCCTTACAATCCACAACAAAATGGAGTTGCAGAAAGAAAGAACAGAGCAATCATGGAAGTAGCAAGGGAAATGCTGCATGATCAGGATCTACCTATGCATCTATGTTGATGTATATGTAACTTCAGAATGTAAAGCAGATTCCAACCTTCACTACAAGTTTCAGGAAGGGAATCCTGTGATTCTACTCCTATATGTGGATGACCTATTTGTAACAGGAGATGACAGATTGATTGCTGATATAAAGAGGAGGTTTGCTGCGGAGTTTGATATGAAGGACTTGGGGATAATGCACTATTTTCTAGGTATGGAGGTGTGGCAGAGTGCACATGGGATCTTCCTTGGACAAGGGAAGTACACAGTATATATCTTGAAGAGGTTCAGGATGATAGATTGCAAGCCCATGGCCACACCTATGGCATCGAATCAAAATCTTCTGTGTGATGCTTCATCTTAGCCGGTTGATGTCTCTATGTATCGTCAGATGATTGGGTCCTTGATGTACCTGACGAACATGAGACCAGATATTTGCTTTGAGGTGAACACATTGAGCTAGTTCTTGATGGATCTGAGGAGTGTTCACCTGATTGTTGTAAAGCATATTCTGGGGTACCTGAAGGGTACAGTTGACTATGGGCTCAAGTATCAAACAAATCAAATGTTTAACCTGTAGGGTTATGTTGATTCATATTGGGTAGGCAGTGCTGTAGATAGGAAGAGCACAT
The DNA here is from genome assembly GCA_027924585.1 of Larix kaempferi. Lineage (NCBI taxonomy): Eukaryota > Viridiplantae > Streptophyta > Pinopsida > Pinales > Pinaceae > Larix > Larix kaempferi. The sequence goes on along the minus strand of BSBM01000940.1, from coordinate 5,671,689 downwards.
CTGGGTGCTGCTTCAGTATGGGATCAGGTGTAATCTCTTGGTTTAGTAGGAAGCAGTCTTGCGTAGCACTGAGTACAGCCGAGGCAAAGTATGGTGCAGCCTGTTTGGCTAGTTGTGAGGCAGTATGGCTTCAGAAGCTACTGTCTGAGTCATTTGATCTCTTGCTAAAGGCTACAAGTATCTTTTGTGACAACCAGAGTTGTGTGAAGCTGTCTGAGAACCCGGTGTTCCACGACAGGTCAAAACACATAGAGATCAAATATCACTATATCAGGGATATGGTACAGAAAGGAGCACTGAAGCTCCTGTATTTTGCAACGAATGAGCAGATTGCAGATGTATTGATGAAGCCACTAGCCAGAGTGAAGTTCCAGTACTTTAGAGAGAAGCTTGGTGTTCTTCAGATTGACAACACTTCGAGGAAGAAGTGATGGAGACATTTGCTTAAACCATTCCAAGCATGTTGGAAGGAGGATCCTTCACATGGTTGTGGATGTAAGCACTGGATGATGAGCATCAGGATGATGCTCCAGTTACTGCTCTATCTGCATCATGTTGGATGTTGGATATGATCAGTTGGCTCATTTATATGTATATATGTACACATCATGTTGATGTTGGATATGATCAGTTGGATCATTTATATGTATGTATCTATGCATCATGTTGATATTGTATATGATCAGGTAGATCATGTATTTGTATGTGTATCAGGTGGATACTTGTATGATCAGTGTGATCATGTACTTATGTATGTATCAGGTAGATACTTGTATGATCAGTGTGATCATGTACTTATGTATATCAGATGGATGCTTCGTATGATCAGGTGGATCATGTATGATATGTATCAGGTAGATACTGTGTATGCATCAGATGGATATATTGTTTGATCACGGTGATCACATATGACGAGCTTCAGGATGTTGCTCTAGATGATATGCATCAGGTTGATGCTATGATGATCGGGATGACCACAGATGGCAAGCTTCAGGATGTCGCTCCAGATGATACGCATCAGGTTGATCCTATGATGATGATCAGGTTGATCATGTGATGATGTACATCAGGATGATGTATGGCGAGTATCAGTTTGATAGTCTGTGGCCGTGGACAGGTTGTGCAAGAAACATAGAAAATATCCTGGGAGATCCTATAGTCTGTGCTAGGATGCTCTTTTTAGTTTTTGCTATAGGTAGCATAGAAAAGATCCTTTAAAAACTAGACATGTAGAGCAGTGTGCTCGTATCATCCTAGTTTTCTCTATTGAGATCCTATAGTCTGCGCTAGGATGCTCTGAGTAGGTTTTGCGAAAGTTCACATGGAGAAGATCCTTTAAAATCCAGACAGGTAGAGCGATGTGCTCGTAACATCCTGGGATGCTCTGAGTAGGTTTTGTGAAGGTCAACATGTAAAAGAACCTATAGTCTATGCTAGGTTTTGTTGATTCACATAATCAGTCCTGGGATCCACAGCATGGCCATTGATGATGAAGACCTGTAGGTGGTGGGGCTTACATCCAGTATGAAAAAGGACTGGCTCTGTAGAACTTCCTATGATGAGTAGATTCAGAGATTGGTTGAGATAGCAACAGTAGTGACGATGACGATGATACATGCATCAATGACGATGATCCAGAGAAGAAGACTTGTGCTAGCAGATCTATGTCGAGAAATACCTTCGTAGTTAAGAGGGAGTGTTGATGTATATGTAACTTCAGAATGTATTTCATTTATATATTTATTGTACTCCTATAGATATGTATTATTCCCCTATACGGAAGTGTCGTCATTTGTATTGACAAGTGTCGCAAGTGTGTTAACTTGCCAATGGGTTATTAGACCACCTTGTAAGGGGTTGTCCCGATATAATGTAATATGAAGTTATTGTACATAGCTATATAAGTTGGCCCCATAAGGTTATTGGGAAAACAAGACAAGTATAAATAGAGATAGGGAGATCTCTATTTGGATCACTCAGAAACTCATTCTTCCTTCACTCGGAAAGTGGCACACTTATGAGGAGGAACTTCAACTACTAAGAGGAGTCTATATATTGTACTTTGGTTGTACTTTGGTTGAGCTATTTCTATATCTATCTCTGAGGAAGTTGTGGGGTTTTCCACCTTAGGGTTTTCCCCACGAAAACTCTGTGTCTATTGTCTCTCATGCTTTTGCTTCTTGTGATGATTGACATGTTTGTTATGATTGATATGCATTGATATAATGTGCATGTTATTCTCTCAGTAAAGATCCTAGAGTATTGTGAATTAATGCTCAAAATTTAACACTTTGATGATTGGACTCTCGAGAGGACAGATACAAAACTGGGTCACTGAGGTAGAAAAGGAGTTTGCGAAGAAAGAAAATAGACATCCCTGCTTGTATATGGAATAGTGGTTACATAAATACCTTTTCTTTGACATACACAAAATTTTCTTTGCATTCTTTGGTAACGAGCTACACGAGTGAATATCAAGACTTGCAAAATGAAAAATTGATTTCAAGGTGGAGAACCTACAGTGTGGAATCTAGAGTTGATTCAAAGGCTTAAATAGGTTGATAGCCCAATTTCATAAGGAGTAGACTTTTGGATGGATAGCGTACTAGAAGGCTATGTTATAGAATTTCTTGTGGACACTTTGAAGTCTTAAAGCCCAACAGAAGCACATTGCTTCAAAGGGTTCAGAGGTAAGTACTTGAAAAATCTCATCTTATATATTAGAATGTTATTAGCAGAAAAAGGTGTCTTAAGAACGAAATATGATTCTTAGAGGTTTTGAGTCTGTAATGTTCAGTAACACAGATAGTGACACCGAGGAAAATATTTATACTTTGAGAAGTGGTAAAATATATATACCTAGCATTAGAAATAGATCTTGCAAATCCAAACATCACACATACCCAAGTTAGGAAGTCACCGACATTCATATCAGGTTGAGTCTGATAGTGAAATAGAACTTATATTGATTGGATATCATCATATTACTCTGCAAAAACCTCCAGCTGACGAAAGAAATATTAGTATACCCAAGTAGTAGTATACCTAAGTCATCACAGAACATTGCATCGCTATTTGAGAACCAAATCCATTGAATCAACATCAAGGTCCATGGTGTGAGATTTGTCGATGTATAGGACATCACCAAGAAGACTGTTACCTACTCCAGAAGTATGTACAAACACCAAAGAACCTATATTGCACATTCTGTAAGTCAGTTGTCCATGAAGATAACAACTGTAGAGCATATGACCTCATGATAGAGAGAAAACATGATGTCTACAGAGTTCAAGGAGAAACGCAGAATAGTATTAAGAGTGCGTAGTATGAAAAAGGTACATCTAGAGGATGTGGTGGATTCATAGGAAGGGGACGAAACAATGGCCAAGGACGAGGTTGAGGTCATATTGTATGTTATAACTGTGCTAAACCTAGACATATAGCAAGAGACTGTCAGAACCCTTGTACCACTTCTAAATATTGGAAGTCATTTGACCATGTCATTGAGGCATGTCCTATTTTGCAAGGAAAAATGCAAGAAATAATGCCAAAAGTGAAGAATCGGAACATAGAGATGATCGTAGCTAAAAAATGAAACAAAGATTGCAACATTCATGTTGTGATGCGAAGTGGAGACACGACAAGAGGAGATGAAAGAATTGAATCTTTGACTTCTGAGGATCACCTAGCTAGACAAAATTCTACTGAAGGGGCTTGGATAAGAAAAGCGACTGGAAAAATACCTAATTTCAACCTTAACAGAGAAAAAGAAGTCTTTGTGGAAACCATAAAAAATTTGTAGAACTCAGAACCTTTGACTCGAAAAATCTATTTGCGAAGTGAAACATTGCCTGTGATGGATATGCCAATTTCATATAATGGATCACGTACTGCAACAGAACCCATAAGTACCGTTCTGCAATTCCTAAAGAGCTGCATGACGTTTTCAAAGCATGAAAATTCCTTAGCGGAGTTATAGATATTCTTAAGCTGTTATGAGCGGTGTAACATAATAAATAATGCACATACCGCAATTCACTATATCAAAATTCATAGAAGGACAGGAAGATAGATGATATTAAACGTGTAGATCGGATATTTTGAAATGGATCCAATCATTCTTGACCTAGGCTCAGAGTTGAATGTATTGACAAAGAAGACATGGAAACAGATGGGAAAGCCGAAGTTATCATGGTCACCGATACAATTAAGGCTAGCTAATCAGAAAAAGGTTCTACCTTTTGGGAGATTATCAAATGTCCTTGTTGACATTGGTGGCATGAGAAGTAAAGTAGTCTTCGAGGTTATTGAGATTATAGACGATAGCAATCCGTACCCTGCACTATTGGGGATAGATTAGGAAATCTATAACCTCACAATTATCAACTTGAAGAAGAAGCAAATGATATTTGAAGGACCAGATATCAGTGTCATCGCACTGTTGGATCCTTTACAGTGCCATAGATATATTGAATCATTAAGAGAAGAATGTAGAGCTCAATTTATGGATCACATCTACAAGATGACAGTGAATCAAGTATACTACATCAACCCTACTGACGATGGAACATTGAGTTGGTAATGTGGTAGTTATTGCATGTCAGAATCAAATGCAGGACTAGAAAATTGGTAGATCCGAATGCATGAAGTATCAACAAGAAGATGCGCAAAGCTAACAAAGTCACTGCATTGGATTGGAACTGAGGTAAGCTCAATCCCTAATTATGATATCTTAAGTAATATCCATGCATTCCTCCAAGAATATGTTATATCCATCTCTGATGAACACAAGCAGCAGCTTTAGATACAACAATACATGCTACACCTGCTAGATGGTGGGCCATGCATACGAAAAATCTTACCACATGGGAAGAATGTAAGAACATGATGGAGATAATATTTACAGACCAAAATGAGGCTGTGCAAGTAAAATATAATGGACAGACTTCTCCTAGAGATCACATAGAACTTAGTTGGGAAGCATGGATACACAGATGACAAGAAGAATGGGTTCATCTATTTGTACAAATATTAGAGAAAATTCCACAGAACTGGTACACAGAGACATAACTTTGTAGAGGAATGATAGAATGGTCCATTATTACAAGGAAATTCCAAGTGACTTTCAGCTTTGAGGATGACTGTCCAAGTGTCCATGAGGATTTGCAGATAATAAAATATAAGGTAATCAATGATACACTGTTACCAGTGTGTATGAACAACCAGCTTGGAAAATACAGTTAGAACATGCCCTGGAATGTTACAACATCATAGTAGATGAAGATGAAGACGAGGATCTGTGCGATGTCAACACGCATGACTATGAAGGAGAGAGTGAAGTAGAATGATGTAATATCCTGATTTTGACCCTATTGCATTAAAATTGTAGATGTAAATATCGTTATTTAATCATGGTGAGGAGCTCAAGTCCAAGGCCCCGCCATCAATTTAACTTTGTATGTATCGTCAATTAAAAATAGATGCCTATGGTTCTTGTCTTCGACATGCATAATGTAAATTAAGACATCATGTAAATACAAATTTTAATGAAATACCCACAACTAGCTATGCAAGGAAACAAAGAGATGGGGGCATGATTTTTATAAGGAATAGGGAGGGAAATTATTCAAAACCTTGAGCCAATGGTGTTAATCCATGTGTCAATGAGAAAACCTATAAACCACCAACTACCCATTTTGGGTTATGCACCCAATCATTTAATTCTTCCAAGAGTTGGTTGAGGCAGTTAATGCCTTGGGAATGGAGAGGTATGCTAGTCAATTTTGTGTATGGCCAAGCCATCAATCTGGAAAATCGTATTTTTGCTTCTTGGGCAATAAAACACCCATGAAATGGTTCCCAAATACATCTTTCACCCATGTCCTTTGCACTCTCACGCAGTCTGAGCTAACTGGGACTTTCCCCATCACATTTTTCACCATTTTCCTTCATTTTCCATGCTTGGGGACTCGTTTTTGTATTGCACAATGGCTTGGAGGAAGGAAGCCATGATTTTGGGGTTTATGGAGACCATTTTTGTCCCTTGAATGCCCATAAACGTTTTCCAGAAATGATTTTTCTCTCCTAGGGTGATTCCCCAATTGCCATTTCTTTTTTGATTGCCCAACGTTTTTATGCAGCTAATGGAAACCCCATTTTGGACATCCCATTGTGAAAATGTTTTTATACATGCCCAACAATTGTGGTTTTGCTGTTATGTGCATCTCTGTTTTGGTTTGAACTTGTGAGCAAGAAATTTGGAGTGGCAGTGGATATAATTGGCTTGATAAACCTAGTGAGGGGAGTAACCTCTCAGAAAGATGAAAAGGGATAGCTACTCTTCTATGAGCACCTTGGACAACTCTAGATTGGAAGGTATGGCCTGAGGGACTGTATATTGTTGAAGGGAATACTTCCTTGAGTGGGGTGTGTAGGTATTGTGGGTGCCAAGCTAGATAGATCTTATAGAGGGCATCCATATCTCTGTGGTTGAGTTCACTAGCTTAGCAATTCTTCCTTTCCATTTCCTTAGTAGCCTGATAAACCCAATTGTAGATTGCCTTGGCTCATTTTGGTGTATGTTTTGCTGTGTGTGAGTTTGTTGTTCCCTTGTTCCTTGTAGAAATCATGCCCATCTCGGCGGTGGTAGTTGTATCAAGAGATTTATAAGCACAACTGGCCTATGGTTTGCTGGAACATTGCATTGCATAGCTAGTTGCTCAGGGCTACTTGTTTTAAGATAAGTACTCTCCTGTGTTAAATTCCACAATGCAATTATTTAATGTTTGTTATGAAAATGTTTGAATGGATGCTAGATATGTAGATGATTTTTAATTCCGCTGTGTTTAATTACAATATGTACATGTATATGTATTTTTTATCAATGAGTTTTTACTTAATGGATATGGGCTAGATGCCCGGATTTAGTGTCATGTTCTCTCCCTGGCTCGGTCTGATGGGAGGGGATTTGATAGTATGGTATCAGAGCCATAAGCTACAACATTGGGCCTCTATGGGCCAAGTATGATCAGAGTTACATAGGGAAGACTCCTTCCTTATCACCACAGGTTACCATGTTGGGCCTAAACAGGATAAGGTTGAACAGTTTGCAGAGTTGAAGAGGAAAGGTCACTTCCTGTTGAGCAATAATCATCATAGAAAGAAAGGAAATTTTTTAAATTTTTTTAAGTGTTTTGAAATTTTTCCTATGGCTGCTGCGGCGAAAATTAGGCTAACATTTTGCGCGTGTGGCGGTGAAAAATATGTTAAATTTTGCGACGCGCGCAGAAAAGTTAAAGTTGATTTTGCGACGCCCGCGGAAAAGTTAAAGTTAATTTTGTGATGCCCACGGCAAAGTTAAGGATAATTCTGCGACACACGCGACAACAAAATTAGCGTTAAATCTGTGACGTGGTTGGCAGCTTTAGCTCTAACTTTGGCTACTATGTTGGCAATTTTATCATTAAATTTTGCGACACAGTGGAAAACTTAATGTTAATTTCTGCGACATGATGGTGAAGATAATGAAAAATTTTGCGACACACGCACGCTGCGAAATTAACGTTAAGATCTGCGAACGCCAGCGACAATTTTAATGTTAAAATCTACGATGCACGTGGTGCGGGCAGCGAAAATAACCTTAAGATCCACGACAAGGGCGACGAATTTTAACTTGAAATTCCGTGACAAGGGTGATAGTTTTTAAGCTAAATATTCACGACACCGGCGACAAAAAAAACATTAAGATCCATGACACCGACGGCCATTTTACCCTTAATATTTGTGCCAAATGGGGAAAATACGACAGCTTTTCACTGAGATTTTCAGGTGCCGAAAATGGAAACTCGCCATGAAATTTATGCATTAGATTGTGCGAAATCTAAAGAATTACAAAAAAAAAAAATGAGGGTGTTGCCCTCAACCCACCGCAAGGGGGCAAGCCCCCTTGACCCCCGTCGTCCCCCTGAGACCGTCGCTGATTATGAGAAAGTCTATTATTGGACAAAGTTGTCAATATAGGATTTCCCCACATACATGCAAATAATTTATTGTATTATAATGAAGCTAATAGTTGTGTTTATAAACACATTTTGCAGAATTATAGTCACATCAAGCAACATTCCAGATAAGTGCAGTTGGAAAGTTCTGGTCTTGGTTGGGCCAAGAATATCAACATCATGGATTATGCACAGGATCCCCATGAGCCTGAGACAGCTGCCATGGGGGAAAACATACATGTTGAGAATGATGAAACAGAATCCAATGGGAAAAGAAATTGAGAGACTCCCCCAGACATTGCAGCCACCATGAGGAGCCTAAATGTGGAGTTGCAAAGCTGTAGAGAAGATAGCGAAAGGATGATTAAGGCTCAGGAAGAAAAAAATCAGTTAAATGTAGACATGTTGCAGAGTTTGACAGATATCTAGAGCCAAATAAACTTTGGGCATCAGACATCAAATCTAGATGGGAGTTGCAGTAGTTCAAGGAGAAATTCCCGCAAGAGGTCCAATATCTCAAGAAGAGTTTCTAGAGACAGAACCTATACTCCAGAAATCTCTTCTAGCGGATCATATGACTCTGAAGGATCCATTGAGGGTTCAAGATCTTCATCTCACAAGAATAAGAGAAAGAGGCATTGCAAGAACAATTAACATGGAGAATTTAAGAAGGAAAAACCTCCCACATTTGATGAGAGGTAAAGTCTGGTCAAGAATCTAAATCTTGGCTTCTTGGAATGAGAAAGTATTTCCAAGTCCAAGACTACTCTAGAAATATGAAGGCAAGGGTCGCCATCTTCAACATGAATGGAAGAGCATCTATATGGTGGGATCACATTAGGCAAGTGAGGAAGATCAATGAAAGCAAGATTGTGCGGAAGCAGTTCAAGAAATATTTCAAGCAGAAGTACCTCTCTGACAGGTACTATGATGATAAGATCAAAGCGTTCCATGAGCTCAAATTGGGACAATTGGCCATGGAAGAATATGCAAACAAGTTCTTGGAGTTGCTAAGGTATGTCTGGTATATTCGAGATGATAAGGTGAAAATTCAACATTTTCTAAGTGGGCTACCTCAATCATATAAAGATAGGATTGAATTTGATGAGCCTCGAACTCTTGAGAAGGCAATAAGGAAGGCCATGTATTGCTATTGTTACACCTAAAATATACCCATCTTTATGATTTAGTGTATACATCCCTGAAGTCACCTGGACCAAGTGCTCATTTGGGAGGATTTGTACTCAGTTTTTACAACCTTTTTGAGAGGTTGTCGTAGGTTGCACACTAGCAACATGCGACGTTGCAGGTTGCTCTATAGAAAAGTGCGATGAGGTCTGTTAATGGGAAAAAATAGCCATTTCGAGATCTTTCTCGAAGCTTTCCCTTTTGGGGGCTTATCCCTAATCTCTTGGAGAGCTGGTACTCGACCCCTAACTCTTTGGGAGGATCCCCTATCTCTCTCCTACTATCTATCATCCTATCTTATCCATAACCTCATCCAATTAGTCCTATATATATGAGGCTCACTCCCATACCAAAGGGAAGAAGACTATGGTATCTACATGCTGGTGAAATCTCTCTTAGGACACCTTCACTCACCTCTTGGAGAATTCATGCTTCCTTGGAAGGGCTTGGTAATTGGCTTGTGTGGAGAAGGGCTGCTATGTTAAGTCATTGGTTGTAGTTCTATATCTCTATCATGTACTCCTCTATTTGCAGTAATACAAATGCTTTCCACCAATATCGTTCTTAATGTGTAATGATGTTGTGTTGTTTACCTGCTTAACTATTTACATATATCTCTTATTGTATAGATGCTCTTTACTCATTTCTCTTTTCTATGTCTTCACAGGTCTTGCAGCTTGGATCTGACAACCTCAGGACATGGAGCAACATTCAGGAGAAAGCATAGCGAAATCAAAGAGGTAAGACATCTAGTACTTGATCCTTAAGTAGATCTAGGAAATGTGTTTGTAGTCTGTTCTATATGTTCTAGACTCGCATTGAGTTAGGGAGATCTGGCTCACCTCCGGTCGAGTGGATTTTCCAGTAACAAATCTGGTGACCATACTGGGGAGTATTCTTGTTTAGTGATCATTAATCTGAGTCATTTTCAGTTGATTACTTGTCACAAGCCTTGTTGTCATTTCTTTTCCCATTTTCCTTCTTAGGATTGATAATATTTTCAGATCTTCATGTTGAAGATCCTGATCTTCTTCCTTTGAGTTTGTACAACTCAGTTTCAAACCTGTTGGTGGTTCATTATTGAGAGATCTGATTCATTTTTGAATCTGGAACTCACCTGTCGCACCTGGGCAGTGAAAACAGAGCGACACTGTGTTTTTTCGGGTCTTTGTTCTCTGACTATTGTTTGCTCGTCATGGCCTGTGTATTAGTAGACTGCGACATCGTCGCATCTCTCATGTAGGTAAACTGTGACGTCCCATTGTCTGCAAAGCCAAAGTGCACCAATCTGTCAAGACTTAGCATATAGGAATCTAGCCTCTTGTTTGACAGTCTGAGCCTTGTTTTGATGTATGAACTCCCTCTATATTGCAACATTCACCCAGAGAACCCATTTTTTATTTGTGTGTTGAGAGTTTGGTTTGTTTGGATTGACTTTGGGTTCCGCTTTGGATGAGTTTGATATTGGTAGTGTTGGACACTTTTGTCTCCTTCACCTTCATCCTTTTCACTCTTGCATTCCCTTCCTTCCATCCCTGATCTGATCATTGTATTGGATCAGCTTCCAGACCTCATTTATTTTTGTTTTGAGCTTTGCTTGCTTAGTTTGCTTGCTGCTGCTTGATTTTGAGTTAAGTGTGTCATTTCTGCTTGGTTGAGTGCTTGTCTTTTCTTGAGTTTTCTAAGTATATGAGTGCCGTAAGTAGCATTTTCTTTTGAGTCATTTAGATCTGAAAGAAAAGTTGTCTTCAAGTTTATTACTTTAATACATCCATTGAAAGATTAAAAGTGCTTCTTTCCTGTTATTTCTCAAGAAAGTTATTGAAGAAAGATCATTGTGCATTGGAATGTTTTGGAAAATATGAATGGAAATATGATTGATTGTGTTTTTCTTGAATTATGAGTTATTCATCTTCTTGAAAAGCTCTAGTACATTTCATTTTCTTTCAAAAGTTGTTACCATGCTAGGGAAATATAGGTGCATTTTTTATTTTTTTTTCCTTTAGATCATTGAAAAGAGAAACTGAAAAGCTTGCATTTCCATTTCAGAATCCTCTCATCTCATTACTTAGTGTTGTTTTGATTTGGATAGTAGTGTTGCATATGTTTGTGTGTTTCATTGAAAAAGAAAAGAGTACTTTCATTGTCAAATATGTTTGCATTGAGTTTGTTTGGCAATACCATTGGAAAAAGATTTGTCCTTACCATAGGTAGAATTCATCGAAAGAAAAGAATATTTCGTGCATGTAGCTAGGACTTGCATTCTATTTCCGATTATGTACTCACCTCATGCATTCACCTAACCATCCAAGATAAAATTAACGGTAGAACTAGGTAAAATTTTTAGTAACTTGTGTGTAAGTTAGAGATGTGTTCTAGCATCGTTAAGCGTGGCAGCTGTAGTTACTTGCTAGCACTGTAGTTCGGGGGTATTGTAGTCTTCCACGTACATCAGTATATCGAGCTCCTTCATGTACCCACCAGATACCACAATCCGTACTTGGCATATATTGAAGGGTGTATCACGTACTCGACACGTATATTGGAAGGTCTCGTGCCAACGACTGTGCATTAGACAGCACCACTACGGATTTGAGCTCCCATGTACCTTGCATATATCGGGAGACACCATTAGGATTCCTGAAACCAGCCGAGTTAACCATTTGGCTGTCTTGGCAAAGCAGTACACCGAGAACAACACTCAGGGAGATTAGCACGCATGTCTTGTCCAGGTAGTTGGGTATGCAGGCAAGGGTACGGTCCTAATCCTCCTTGTCACGTCATATTGTTGGACCCTGCAGTATATTGCGGTTTGCGATGCCTTAATAATCCCGTGAGGTTCCTGACTTTTGAATCAACTCTCTCACATAAGTTTGCTTGTTGCCTTAGTTTGAGTAGGTTTTCTTGGACTGCTTTTCTTTTAGAATACCTTTAGGAGAAATGTTGTTTCGACCTTTTCTTGCTGATTTTCCTGATACTCTGGCGGATTTTCCCTCAAGAAGGTCCCGTAGGATCTTAAACTTGCCACCCAAATTTCCCCTTAATTCGGAGGTTATTTTGAGGGTAAGAATGGATCAGCGTAACGCGATCGTAGTTACTAAAGTAGGGAACCCCACCTTGAATATTGGCAGACATTTGTTCCCACCAGATTCACCTGCCTCTCATCCCACGTAGGATGAAGGAGCACAAACCCCCATTTCACATAACCTTCCTCCCGTCATCCCAGGAGAACCTGGATCGTTGGAATGGATAAACCAACCCCTGGACGACCCTATTGCAACTGTTGGTCCTTCAGTAGCTTATTGGACATCCTCTACAGACCATCCAGTGTCTTATTTTTCCATCTCATCCCCACCTAACTCGACTACTCCAGAGTTCACTAGGTGTTACTATAGGCCTGACCTTGCTGAGACTTTCGGCCCCATCCACGAACATTTGGAACAGTTACGTGTTAAAGGAGATGAACTTCAAAGACAAAGTATCGAGCGACACTCTAAAGAGTTCCACAATCGTCATTTCCAAAGAAGACTTGACGACGGAAACATCCCAGTTCGTTCGATATCTTTTGGATCACCTGAAGCAACCCACCCCATGACCACTAATGAGACTAGTCAACCCCCACAGGAATCCAGTCCTGCACCTCATGTGAACCAACCGATGGAAGGACAACGGTCCAATACACTTGTCACTACCACGGTTACTTTACCAGTTCCTCCCCCACCTCAAAATTCGAGGGGAGGGTTCTCCATTCCTACGGATTATCTTATTGGTAATGTTATTACAATGGTAGCTAGTCAACAACCCACGTTGGTTCAGCCTTTGAATAGCGGTCAGCCTATTGTGGTTGGGGGGAAACCCCTGTTTCCTAACTAGAACGTTGGTGGAGTCCCCAACGGGCCTTCTGTTGGACCTACCCAACCTGCTAGACTGTCCACCACCATATTATCTCATGTTGGAGGGTCATCAAATGTAACCCAACCCTCATGGAGTCAAGCTTATCCAGGTTCCATTAACCCTGTTCCAGGCCAACCCAATCCCGAAAACGTACCATACAGGATACCTTATCCCATAAATCCTTACACTCTATGGGGACAACAACCTGTGTTGCAACACTGACCCCAACCAACTATCCCTCAAGTACCACCACCCTCGATCGGTCCTCCCCCACCTCTTGTTGGAGGCAGTAGGCCCACACCTAACATTGGCATAGGCCCACCTCATTTTACCTACAATGCCCCGCACCCCTCAGGCGGTGGCAGGAATGGTCCACCACCTCCTCTAGGCGGAGGAGGTGGCGGACCACCTTATCATGGTGGAGGAGTACATTTTCCTTTGGGAAATGGCAGTGGTCCACCTCCCCCTCCAGGAGGAGGTGGTGGAGGACCTAATTACCCTGGTGGTGGCGCTGGTGGCGGAAACCCTCATCCTTCCGGCCGCAAAGGTGATGGAGGCCCCCACCCATCTTACAACAGAAGTGGTCCACCACCCCCTCCAGGCGGAGGTGGTGGTGGGCCACCTTATTACAGTTATGGACCCCCCACCTCCTCTCGGTGGTGGGGGTGGACCTACACCCCCTCCCGGAGGTGGAGGTGGACCCCCACCCTATTGGAATGGACTAGCTTATGGTGGTGGACCTCCTTATGGTCTGGGAGACAGAACCCGCTACAGTCAATTTTATCTTGGTACACCTTACGGTCAGTTTCATCCTTACACACAATATCCGTATTATCAATACGCGCAGCCAAATCCACAGCTGCCCTTTTTGGCTACTTTGGACCTACCTGACCTCTCGCTTAACCAATGATCCTATTGGTCATGAATCTAACTGGCCACCGATTCCAGTGAAAATTCCATCTGATATTTTCAAGTTTGACAGCAAGCTGAGTGAAGATCCCAAGAACCACGTGATGACATACCATTTATGGTGTTCATCTAATTCCTTAATGGACGATTCAATTTGTCTTAGATTGTTCCAAAGGACTCTCACCGGTTCGGATGCCAAGTGGTACATTGAATTGCCACCACACTCTTTTCCTGACTTTGGCTCTCTTGCTATGAACTTTTTGACGCATTTCCAGCTGCCTATACGGTATGAGACTAGTACTAAGCTTTTAACCTCGCTTCGTCAGAATACCGCCACTCACATTTCGGATTATATCCATGAGTGGCGAAGGAGACAACATCTCATTAAATCTCCCATTCCAGATCAGCTCCTAGTAGACTGGTTTACAAAGTCACTCCTTCCTGTCATAGAAAAAGATGTTGCCATGCGAGGTGCTGTCACTGAAGAACAAGCCATCGTGAGTGCTCATTTGTTAGACCTGGTCTATACCCAGTTTGGCACTCTGTTCAATATTTTTCCTGACGCACCCCGGGATGTTAAGGATCCCATGAAACCACGTAAGGGACCCCAAGCTGACGGGATCATAGCCTCCCTTACCACCCAGCCTGCTATTAGCACTGTTGGATCATCCAACCCAACTCCAGTTGGCCACAACACCACCAAGTCCACTCCTCCTGCTGTAACTGAAGAGGTGAGTTCTGTTTAATTAACTTCATCTCAAAAGTTTAATGGCAAAAAGAAGAGCAAGGGGAAACCCAAGAAGTCTTCTACCCAGCAGGAAATGAAGAGCACTCCCAAAGATACTAAGCAAAAAAGGTAACTGAAGTATCCTTGCTTACTGTGTGGAGAAGACCATTTCTCCAAAGAGTGTCCCCATAGAGACAAAGTTCAAAAGCTTCTTAGGGGTAAACCGACTCCTATAGTCCTCAACAATCCATTTCCTACTCAAAATCAGCAGATGATTGCTCAATGCCCCCTAGCCCAGGGGGAACCATCCAATACTGCGCATGTTCTCATGTTGCGTAATGAGGTGATCAATTTAACTACTCGCTCGCGATCTTACGAACAGGTCCCTTCGAAGGAACCCACTGGAAGTAATACTAAAAAAGATTCCGACTCATTACCTGATGTCACTGTACCATCAACCTCTCTCACCATAGAAAGACCCTCCTTAGATTCAATATTGCGTCTGCCCAAGAGTATGATTCGAAAAGTTGTTTTCAATCCTAATGCTCGCGCGGCACAGAATTACAATATCGTAGAAGTCCTGGCCCAAGCTCCTTGCACCATGTCCACCCTGGAAGTTTTGCAGAATTGTCCCAATCAATGCAGAGCTCTCCTTGCAGCTTTTGGTGCAGTTGACCCGGATTCCTCGAACACCATCATGTTTCGTCTTGACAACCTCAAGCCGAGGCTCTCACACTAGCTTGCATTCCAAGTTACTACGAACCTTGCTGGGAAGATTGTCCATCACACACTTTTGGACGAAGGAGCCTCCACTTCTTTCATGTCCATCGCTTGTTGGAAAGCCATTGGATCCCCTGAATTGAATCGTTCTCCTACCACGTTGAAATCATTCGACGGGCGCGGCTTTCAACCTCATGGGATCTTACAAGCTCTTGCAGTTGAGTTGGGTGGAAAGACCGTAACCATTAACGTGGAAGTGGTCTCGGCCCCATTAGATTATAATCTCTTGCTTGGTCACAATTGGTTTTATACCATGCAGGCGGTAGCCTCTTCAATCTTCTGCACAGTACAATTCCCCCACCAAGGACGAATTGTTACTATCGACCAGTTAGATTTTTGTACACTGGACGCCACTACTCATCCTGGTGACCATGTTCCTTCCATTGGACAGACGTCAAGACAGTATGATAGTGTAGGGGTTGGCCTATTGAAAGATTCATCTCTCATGGGTGTTTTTCCAGTCGTGGACCCCCGAAATCATGTTGCCACGGTGAACATGATCTCCACTGAGATTTTATCTCACTTAAACGATGCCTGGCTTGTACCAGATGAAGCAACAACACACCTGTTTGGAGACGTGATGCTTCTTTCACCCACTGAACATATTTATGAGGCTATCCAAACAGCGCCGGAGGACCGTCCATCCATGGACCCTCCTTCCTGTTCTCTACGACGGACATCCTCTCTACCCAATCTCTTACTTGGGACTTTTCATTCAGACGATTCCATCATGGATGTAATGAATGTAGACGACAGTCCGTGGGATGATATTGATCACAGGTCATATTTTCTTCCTCCATGGGAGTATGTAGAGGACAACATTCATACCCTCTTTTCACCAGATATCTACCCATCCCCTCATTTTCCCATCCTCACATGTCTTACGAACACAGAGGGAAACTTGGCTAACATTGAGCCAACTAATAAGGTAGACATCTCCATGAAACCAGGTATAGTGGAACACATTCGCATAGGCCAGAAGTGTTCCCCTGAAGAAATCACTATTAGCACGGCCTTGTTCAAGCAATTCTGAGACGTTTTTGCTTGGTCCTATAAGGAGATGCCTAGGATAGACCCCGCGATTGTTTCTCACGAAATAAAAACCTATCCCGACATCAAGGCCATGCACCAAAAATTGTGACCGGTACACTCTCGAAAGACTGCGGCAATAAAGGAAGAAATTGAAAAGATTTTAAAGGCTGGCTTTATTTATCCGGTCCCATTGACGGATTGGGTCAAAAAACGTCATTCCTATGAACAAAAAATAGGGCACCATTTGCGTCTATGTTGATTATCGGGACCTCAATCGGGCTTGTCCAAAATACAATTACCCGACCCCTTTCATTGACCAAATCATCGACAACTATGCCGGACGCATCATCTTCTCATTCATGGATGGCTTTTCTGGTTACAACCAAATTGAGATCAACCCAACTGACCAACATAAGACGACTTTCATCTGCCCATGGGGTACATTCACTTATCGCAAGCTCCCATTTCGCCTTAAAAATGCTGGCGCGACGTTTTAGTGAGCTATGTCGTATGCCTTCCACGATATTAAGGACTTTGTTGAACCCTACTTGGACGATCTCCCTACTCATTCAAAGCAGCATGAGTTCCACATCGATCATCTGATGGCCATTTTCCTCAGATGCAGACGGTATAATATTCGTCTGAATCCTCACAAGTGTATCTTTTGCATTGAGTCTGGATGCCTCTTAGGATTTATCGTTTTTAAGGATGGGATCCGCACTGATCCCTGAAAGGTGGAGGCCATCATCAACCTACCACCCCTGACTAATGTTAAGGAACTTCAAAGTCTCCAAGGGAAGGCGACTTACCTAAGACGTTTTGTGTGCAATTTTGTGGAGAAAACTCAGGGGTATATGAGACTGCTTAAGAAGGACATCCCATTCATTTGGGACGACCAAGCTCAAAAATCCTCCGACAGTATTAAACATGCCATCACGCATGCCCCTGTGCTCCAACTGCCTAATTATTATCAAGATTACATCTTATATCTC
The DNA here is from genome assembly GCA_027924585.1 of Larix kaempferi. NCBI lineage: Eukaryota > Viridiplantae > Streptophyta > Pinopsida > Pinales > Pinaceae > Larix > Larix kaempferi. The sequence continues at coordinate 5,654,170 of BSBM01000940.1, read as the reverse complement.
ACTGCTTCTGCTACCACTATCACCATGGTCTTGGTACAGTAGGATCAAAACACTCAGGAACATATGATATACTATACAAGTAAGGGTCTAGCTGACGCCGAAACCAGATATTCACATGTTGACAAACTTGCTTTCGCGATAGTCATTACTATCCAGAAGTTTTGTCATTACATCTTGCTCCGCACTACCACTATCATTGTCGACTCGAACCCCATGTACCACGTACTGACATGTCAGGTTCTTGGGGGTAAGTATTCACGCGGATTGTGATACTGCAAGAATTCGATCTTCTTTTTGAGAAAGCTAAGTCTAAAAAGTATTTGGTGTTTGCCGAGCTCATTTGCGACCTTCCCTGTCCTGATGAAGAAGTTGAGCACAATGATTCATTTCTGTGTGAATCATTGTTTCTCATCAGTACGACTGACCCGTGGTATGGAGATATTTTGTTGTATCTTCAAACCCAACGATTCGATCCTCAACTTTCTCGCGACGATCGTCGTAAGGTTCGTCACCATGCAAAGTATTACTTAATCATCAATGATACTTTGTATCATCGTGGTGTCAATTCAATCCTTCGACGTTGTCTCACTCATGATGAGGATGAGCACGTTCTGAATGACTGTCACACTGGGGCATGTGGTGGTCATCTCTCTGGGATGGCTACAACCCAGAATATTTTGTGCGCAGAATATTACTGGCCTACTATATTCAAAGATTGTATTGAGGCCGTTAAAAAATGTCCTCCTTGCCAACACTTCCATACGAAGAAGTGCACTCATCCTGCCCCACTACATCTAGTTATTGCCATCGGCCCATTTGCAAAATGGGGCATCAATTTTATGCACTGTAAGCCTACCTTAGCCAGGGGGCATAGTTACATCATCGTAGCTGTGGATTACTTCACAAAGTGGGCCGAGGATATGCCTACATACCAAAACGATGGCAAAACCACCGCACTCTTCATGTTTAATCATGTGATAGTGCGGTTTGGAGTTCCGCAAGCCATAGTTACCGATCATGGTTCTCACTTTCATAACCATATGGTTGATGAATTGAGTGATAGGTTGGGTTTTCACCATGAAAACTCGACACCCTACTACTTGCAATCTAATGGACAGGTCGAGGCAATTAACAAGGTCTTGAAAACTATGATCCAGAGGATGGTAGGGACACAAAAATCCAACTGGCATAATATGCTCTTTTCAGCATTATGGGCCTACCGAACTACTGTTAAAACCGCCACAGGATTCACCCCCTTCCAATTGGTATATGGATTGGAGGTTGTTCTGCCGATAGAGTGTGAAATCCCATATTTACAGCTCGCTGTTGAACTTATTCCTAACACTACTGCTGAGGAAGAACGTCTCTTACACTTAGCCCAACTTGACGAGTCTTGCCGTGATGCCTCTCTTGCTAATGAAGCACGTAAGAAATGCATCAAGGCCCAATACGATAATTCGATTGAACCTCGTATCTTTAACGAGGGTGATCTGGTCCTCACTTATGACCAGAAGCACAATAAGCTAGGAGCAGGGAAGTTTGAGTCCATGTGGCATGGACCCTACGTCATAAAATGTGTGATGGGAAGTTCTTACCGATATCACCCCATGCTGCACCCTCTGGCAGCACTAAGTTGGGATCCTCCCGGACATCCGTGCCACTGTATGGAAAGTCCTCGACCATGAGCATCTATCCCTCTAGCCAGCTGAAGAACTCGGGGCCAAAAGTGATGATAGGACCCCCACCATGATGAGTCATCAGCTCTTCCCACCTGAGCATGTGTGGATCTCTTAGATCCTTGTCATCCAGTACCACCTGCGGGCGCAAGAGAGGAACCCGCTCCAAGAGGAACAACACTATCATCGATCCGTATCCAAACAGCTTGAGCTCCCCTCGCCGACACTTGGTTAGTTGAGCTCGGATGTTTGCGAGGAGACCCTCGCACCAGTTGAAGACCATGGGGGACATACAGTCCTCCGCATACAACATATGGGTCCGAGTAGTCATATGTGGAGCTTGGCTACCTGCCACCCTGGTAATAGTAAGCAATACATTCCTTAGTGGATGACTCACCACATCTCTGATGAGTATCTTCCCGCTGTAAGGACGACAAGTAGAAACACAGTGCTGTGACACCATGTCCTCAACTGTACGATCATTGGCCTGTGTCCCACTAAGTTGTACAGCATCCCCTCTTCGGGACAAATCGGTCAGAAAGTATATGTTCTTAATCTCAATATTGAGGATATGCTCACTTATGACAAAGTACTGTTGGGATGCATCCCAACTCTGTAGCATGTGTGTCAAGAACGGGATCTGGGCTCTCATCCCCTGTACCTGGAAGAACTTGAGCAACCCACAGTTTCGCAAAGCATCCACACATTGTGGATCGTTTGTGGCTTGCTCATCCTCTATCTCGTGTTCTCTCTCTCGCCACTCTAGTACCATCTTTTCTTGGTAGGAACCTGCCAAAAGGGTCATTTAAAACATGTTAGGTCCTTTCCCAACTGGCACAAGCTCATTTTTTGAAAGATTTTTGATGTTTGACTTGTGGATTTCCGCCGTCGCACCTCACCTTCAGGTATAGGGCAGTGTCATCGCAGGTCCTATTTTCGAGGCTTGCGATGACTTAGGCTTGTTGCAAGTCTTGAAAGGGCCACTTGTGATGAGCCGAGGGTGCAATGGCTCCTCCCCAAATCATCAAAAAACTCAAAAAATGAACAAAAATGGAAAAACTAAAAAGTTGCTGGCTAAGATTTAGGCCTACTTGGTCTGGACGGTTGGTGAAATGGTAGATCGTAGCTCCCAAAATCGACAAAGGAATTTTTGGCTCCAAATTGGTACTTCTCCACCCAAATTGGCAATTTGAACAATGTTTCTATTTTTGGCCCATATTTCTATTTATAGAATGGAATGGAATATTCCTTTTCAAATATTTTGATGCTTTTGGGCCATTTACTATAGTTTTGAGCGTTTGTCATTATATTTGGGGATATTTGACACCTTCTCTAGTGTACAGGAGTCGTAAAGTGGTCTTTTGTAGTGTTTCTCGCATTACCAATGGTAATTATAGGTATGAACACTCCTTTGAATGTTTTGTCATTATTATTTTTAGTTAGTCATAATTATTGCATGAGGATGAGTTTACTCTTTGTTTGTTCTCCTACTCATCAAATCATGAGAACAAGTACCGAATTATGATTTATCACTTTTTCGGGCTTGTTAAACTTCCACAGAAAAGGACACCCCCCGGAGTCCATAGTAAAGCTCTTTTCAGACTCACTAAAATTGAAAAGATTGCCAAGCGAACTTGTCGCGTTCATGCTTGTTAAAGTATTTGAATGGTCGTATTACTGGTGATAGTTTACCCCTTTTTCGGACCAGGGGGCACTAATTATGAAAAAGGAATACTCTAGCCAATCATGACTGGAAGAGTCCTCTCCCGCATTGTTTTACCCTTTTTCGGGCGATGAGGCTAACTTTACGAAAAAGGACAATTGGAGTTTTTAGTTCTTTTCAGACTCTCTAAATATGAAATGATGACCGAGTTTTCCTTCTATGGAGTCGTTAAATTTTCACATTGAAGGGCCTTTCATGGGACGAACCCCTTCTATCTTAGGTTCGAAAAATATTTGGGATTGGACTCATCTATGAGATGAGCTATACCGAGCATCTGGTTACCCTCATACATCTCGTTAAAAACCACATGAGGCACTCATCGCTCATTATTGGGAAAGGAAAGTGTTTGTATTGCATATCTTAGTGGCAGTATATAGTCGTTGTTGAACATGGCACTCATCTACATTTGCATACCGATACTTGGGTCATCTGTTTGTCTATGAGTCCCCACTTACTTTCTGAGTCCTGTTACTCCTCTGAGTCATCTGGAGAAAATCTTCCACTATCAGTTGCATTAGAAGTTTGCGTCATTCTCATGTCAATACTACCAAGTCATGCCATGCCCATGTTCAAGAACACATTCATCACACATCATTTTCAGTCAGTACACATATCGTCATGGCGTTGCTACTTTGAGTCAGTCTCACACGTTATTGTACTATCTGATCCACTCTACACATCTTTTGTCATGTTTCATGTCGATTGATGGGGGATTCATTATGGCCCTCCTTTGACGGATTCATTCTTGTCGACTTCAACTCATCATCCAAGGATTGAATCTAGAAACCGGTCAAGTACCTTGGTCCTGCATGCCTCAATGGCAGGTCACCTCGTTTTCATCATGAGTTTACATCATTGACTCTTGATTAAGAGATTTCATCTTGCGTTCGACGTCAACTCATTTATGCACGCTCGATGATATGTACTGTGATACCTTGGGAATCATTGACATTAATGGTGATCTCCCTCGCACTTGTTAACGGTTTACATCAATGACCGATAATCAAGTGGTTTCTACCATGTTCGATGTCAAGACATTTGTAATCACATGGATAGATTCGTATCATTGCGGGTTCAGTTTGAAGACCCTGGGGAGTCATATTTTTACCCAGGTTGCGATGGAGTTTATATTGAGTCATACTACACGGATCCACTTTCGTATTGGTCGTGGCTGTGTTATCATCTAATCATGGATCTACGCTTATGTCTAGTAGCCATTATTGTGTTCATTCGGTCATTACTCCCATGGATCTACAATGTATTGGTCAGCAGCCATGTTGTACTACATATGAGATTGTTAGTTCAGAGTCAGTTGTACTGCAGCAGCGTCCTTCATCCGACAAGTCTTTTGCCATTATTTGTATCAAAGCACTTCACCTGTACATCCTTAACAGCTTCATGCTTTGGGGGGCATTTTGTTACACCTAAAATCTACCCATCATTATGATTTACTGTATACATCCCTGAAGTCACCTGGACCAAGTGCTCATTTGGGAGGATTTGTACTCAGTTTGTACAACCTTTTTGAGAGGTTGTCCCAGGTTGCACACTAGCAACATGTGATGTCGCAGGTTGCTCCATAGCAGAGTGCGATGAGGTCTGTTAATGGGAAAAAATAGCCATTTCAAGATCTTTCTCGAAGCTTGCCCATTTGGGGGCTTATCCCTGATCTCTTGGAGAGATGGTACTCGACACCTAGATCATTGGGAGGATCCCCTATCTTTCTCCTACCATCTCTCATCCTATCCTATCCATAAACTCATCCAATTAGTCCTATATATATGAGGCTCACTTCCACACCAAAGGGAGGAAGACTATGGTATCTACATGCTCGTGAAATATCTCCTAGGACAGCTTCACTCACCTCTTGGAGAATTCATGCTTCCTTGGAAGGGCTCAGCAATTGGCTTGTGTGGAGAAGGGCTACTACGTTAAGTCATTGGTTGTAGTTCTATATCTCTATCATGTACTCCTCTATTTGTACTAATACAACTGCTTCCCACCAATATCGTTCTTAATGTGTAATGATGTTGTGTTGTTTACCTGCTTAACTGTTTAGATAGATCTCTTATTGTATAGATGCTCTTTACTCATTTCTCTTTTCTGTGTCTTAACAGGTCTTACAGCTTGGATTTGACGACCTCGGGACGTGGAGCAACATTCGGGAGAAAGGATAGCGAAATCAAAGAGGTAAGACATATAGTACTTGATCCTTAAGTAGATCTAGGAAATGTTTTTGTAGTCTGTTCTATTTTTTCTAGACTCGCATTGAGCTAGGGAGATCCAGCTCGCCTCCGATTGAGTGGATTGTCTGGTAACAGCTATGATCAAAACAAAAGAAAACTTGATTTCCATAAGGCATGGAAGGACAAGAAGAATGAGAATTTTGACCAAAGGAAGAAAGGTTTCAAACCTCCTCATATCAGAAATCAGCAAAGGCAGCCATCACAAGTTGTGACTAAGCCAACTAGGATGATGGGAGACAAGCCAAGAGACCCAAAGGAGCCAAGAGAACCACTTCAATGTTGGGGTTGTGGAGGAGACCACATGCTTAGGAACTGTCCACACTGGAATGGGAATGCAAATCAAGTTCACAACATCCAAGGAACTGAAACTGTGGGTCAAGTGGCGAAGACAATCCCTAGAATCTATGCAACACTAGACAACCACCAGGCAGATCATCAGTCAACTGTGCTCGAAGTTGAAGGTAAGATTGTTGATCAATCTGTTTCTATTTTGATTGATCTTGGATCTACTCACAATTATGCCACTCCTAAAATTGTTGATATTTGTGCTTTTAAGAAATCAAAGCATAGTAAATCATGGTTAGTTCAACTAGCCACTGGAACCAAGAGAAAGGTTAGTGAAATTGTAGAGGAATGTCCCTTAGAAATGGATGGGATGTTCACTTATGCAAATCTGAATGTTTTGCCACTTGGCTCCTATGATATTCTCATTGGAATGGATTGGTTAGAAGCACACAGGGTTAAACTTGACTGATACAATAAAAATTTTGAATGCATGGACGAAGAAGGAAACCCAAGGGTTGTAAAAGGAATTCCAAAGGTGATTTCTATTAGGCAGGTTTCAGCCATGTAGTTGAAGAAGTTCTGTAGGAAAGGTTGTCAATTGTATGCAGCCCATGTTTTGGAGACAACAAAGAATGAAACTCTCAAGTTGGAGTACTATCACGTATTGCAGGAATTCAGGGATGTTTTTCCTGATGAGATTCCGGGACTACCTCCAAAGAGAGACATTGATTTTACAATTGAACTTGTGCTAGGAGATGCACCAGTGTCTAAGACACCCTACAGGATGAGTACACCCGAATTGCTAGAATTGAAAATGCAATTACAAGAGTTGTTGGAAAATAAATATATTAGGCCAACTATGTCCCCGTGGGGAGCACCTGTTGTATTTGTGAAAAAGAAATATGGAACACTCAGGTTATGTATTGACTACAGGAAGTTGAACAAAGTTGTTGTGAAGAACAAATACCCATTGCCCCAAATTGATGACCTTTTTTATCAAATGAGAGGAACAAAGGTATTTTCAAATATTGACTTGAGGTCTGGTTACCACCAGGTAAGATTCAAAGAGGAATATATTCATAAGACAACCTTTAGAACAAGGTATGGACACTATGAGTTCGTGGTGGTACCATTTGGTCTCACAAATGCACCAACTACATTCATGTGTCTCATGAATAGTGTTTTTAGCAAGTATTTGGACAAGTTTGTTCTTGTTTTTCTGGATGACATTCTTATCTATTCTAAGAATGAATAAGAGCATGAAGAACATTTGAGAATGACATTGCAATTGCTAAGGGAGCATAAGTTTTATGCAAAGTTGAGCAACTGTGACTTTTATAAAGATAGAATTCATTATTTGGGTCACATTATCTCAGACAAAGGAATATCTGTGGACCCTAAGAAGATTGAAGCCATTATGAATTGGCCAACTCCAAGAAATGTGACAGATGCGAGATCTTTTATGGGCCTTGCTGGTTACTACAGGAGGTTCATTGAAGGATTCTCCAAGGTCGCAAACATGATCACTTCTTTGCAAAAGAAGGGGATAAAGTTTGAATGGTAACCAAGATGTGAGGAAAGTTTCCAACGGTTGAAAAATCTTCTTACGAGTGCACCAATTTTGAAAATTGCAGACAAAGAAAAAGACTTTGTGGTGTGTACAGATGCATGCAACCAAGGACTTGGAGGAGTTCTTATGCAAGACAACCACGTGGTATGCTATGAGTCGAGAAAGTTGAAGGAGCACGAGAAAAACTATGCTACTCATAATTTAGAACTTGCATCCATAGTACATGCTTTAAAGATGTGGAGGCATTACTTAATGGGAAGGCAATTTGAGCTAAGGCAGACCATTGTGGTCTGAAATACTTGTTTGATCAGCCAACTTTAAATGCTAGGAAAGCTAGATGGTTGGAATTTTTGTGTGAATTTGATTTTGAAATCAAACACATAAAAGGGAAAGAGAACAAGGTGGATGATGCACTTAGCAAGAAAGAACATGAAATGCATGTGGCAGTGCTTAGCACTTATCAACCAAATTTGAGGCAGCAGATTGTTAACCATATTGTTGAGGACAAAGTGTATGTGCAAATAAAGGACAAATTGCAGCAGCAAGACCTTGAAAAGAAGTATGAAGGATACCATTTGGAAGAAGATGGATTCCTTACTTATAAGAATAGAGCATATATTCTAAATGTGGCAGATTTGCGGAGGATTGTTATGGATGAAATACATAAATCTCCATACTCCGGTCACCCAGTATATCAGAAAACAATTGCTATAGCAAGAAAATATTATTTCAGGCCAGAAATGAAGAAGGACATTGCTGAATACATTTCTAGGTGCATGAAATGTGAGTAGGTGAAGATTGAACACCAACACCCAGTAGGTTTAGTGCATCCATTTCCAATTCTAGAATGGAAGTGGGAAGTAATTTCCATGGATTTTATTACAGGTTTTCCAATGACGGTGAGACAAGATGATTCCATCATGTTGGTGGTGGACAAGTTAACAAAGGCAGCACATCTTATATTGGTTAAGTCCACAAATAAAGCTGATGCCATTGCAAATATTTTCATGAAGGAAATTTTCAGATTACATGGATTGCCTAAGGCAATAATTTCTGATAGGGATACCAAGTTCACTTCCAATTTTTGGAAGGGTCTCTTTGCAGATTTAGGTACACAGTTGAACTTTGGTACCACGTACCATCCTCGAACAAATGGGCAAACAGAAAGAGTAAATCAGGTGCTTGAAGACATGCTTCGCATGTATGTTATTGACAAACCATCTAAGTGGGAGGATTATCTACACTTGGTAGAGTTTGCGTATAACAATGGAAAACAAGCATCATTGGGAATAAGTCCATATGAGGCTTTGTAGGGAAGAAGGTGTAGGACACCAGTGACTTGGGATAATCTAGTGAACAGAATTGTACTTGGGCTGGAATTGCTTGAGGAAATGGAACAAAAGGTTGTAGATAAGCTTAGAGTGCACAGAAATTCAGTCTTGGGGATCATGTGTATCTTAGAGTGAGGCCAAGGAAGAGTTCATTGAAGCTTGGCATTGTGCCAACCTATCACCTAGATATTGTGTGCCATTTGAAGTGCTTGAAAGAATAGGGCCAGTTGCATATAGACTTGCATTGCCTACTAGCACTAGAGCTCATAATGTTTTTCATGTTTCTTTCCTTAAGAAATATGTACATGATCCTAACCATGTGATTAATTCGGATGCGATCCAGGTGGAACCCGAGGGAGAGTTCCAAACCGATCCATTGTGCATCCTAGACAAGAAGGTAACATTGCTCTGGAACCGAGCCATCCGACAGGTAAAGGTGCAATGGAGGCACTACGGTCCCGATGAGGCCACATGGGAGCTAGAGGATGCCATGAGAGTGGCATATCCATTTTTGTTCAATTTTGATGAGCACTGAGGACAGTGCTAATGTAATAGGGAGGGGAATGTAATATCCCGATTTTAACCCTATTGCATTAAAATTGTAAATGATATAAATATTGTTATTTAATCATGGTGAGGAGCTCAAGGCCAAGGCCCCGCCATCGATTTAGCTTTGTACGTATTGGTAATTAAAAATAGATGCCTATGGTTCTTGTGCTGGACATGCACAATGTAAATTAAGACATCATGTGAATACATATTTTAATGAAATACCCACAACTAGCTATGCAACGCAACAAAGAGATGGGAGCATGATTTTTATAAGGAATAGGGAGGGAAATTATTCAAACCCTTGAGCCAATGGCGTTAATCCATGTCTCAATGAGAAAATCCATAAACCACCAACTACCCATTTTGGGTTATGCACCCAATCATTTAATTCTTCCAAGAGTTGGTTGAGGTAGTTAATGCCTTGGGATTGGAGAGGTATCCCAGTCAATTTCGTGTATGGGCAAGCCATCAATCTGGAAAATCGTATTTTTGCTTCTTGGGCAAGAAAACACCCACAAAATAGTGCCCAAAGCCATCTTTCACCCATGGCCTTTTCCCTCTCACATAGTCTGAGCTAACTGGGACTTTCCCCATCACGTTTTTCACCATTTTCCTGCATTTTTCATGCCTGGGAACTCGTTTTTGTATTGCATAATGGATCGAAGGAAGGGAGCCACGATTTTGGGGTTTATGGAGGCCATTTTTGTCCCTTGAATGCCCATAAACGTTTTCTGGAAACGATTTTTCTCTCCCAGGGTGATTCCCCAATTGCCATTTCGTTTTTGGTTTCCTTATGTTTTTCTACAGCTAATGGAAACCCCATTTTGGACATCCCACTATAAAAAAAAATTTCTACATGCCCAACAATTGTGGTTTTGTTGTTATGTGCATCTCTGTTTTGGTTTGAACCTGTGAGCAAGAAATTTGGAGTGGTAGTGGATAGACATGGCTTGATAAACCTAGTGAGGGGAGTAACCTATCAGAAAGATCAAAACGGATGGGTACTCTTCTATGCACACCTTGTACAACTCTAGATTGGAAGGTATGGCCCGAGGGACTGCGTATTGGTGGAGGGAATACTTCCTTGAGTGGGGTGTGTAGGAATTGTGGGTGCTAAGCTAGATAGATCTTGTAGAGGGAATCCATATCTCTGTGGTTGAGCTCACTAGCTTAGCAATTATTCCTTTCCATTTTCTTTGCAGCGTGATAAACCCAATTGTAGATTGGCTTGGCTCATTTTGGTGTATGTTTGGCTATGTGTGACTCTGTTGTTCCCTTGTTCCTTGTAGAAATCATGCCAAGCTTGGGGGTGGTAGTTGTATCAAGAGATTGATAAGCACAACTGGCCTATGGTTGGGTGGAACGTTGCAGTTGCATAGCTGGTTGCTCGGCGCTACTTGTTTTAAGATAAGTACTCTCATGTGTTAAATTTTGCAATGCAATTATTTAATGTTTGTTATGAAAATGTTTGAATGTATGCTAGATATGTAGATGATTTTTAATTCCGCTGTGTTTAATTACAATATGTACATGTATATGTCTTTTTTATGAATGAGTTTTTACTTAATGGATATGGGGCTAGATGCCTGAATTTAGTGTCACGTTCTCTCCCTGGCTCGGTTTGATGGGAGGGGATTTGACAAACGACCTCAATTAGAAATTGTGGATTTGAGTAATCCTGTAAAAACTCGAAAAGTGAACATTCGAACCAATGAAGAACCAAATTTTGCTTCTATAGGGGATTACTGGGATGAAGAACAGTGGAGTAGATACTAGACTTACTGCGCAAATATGAAGACTTATTTTCTACCAATTTCTCTGAAATGAAAGGCATTTTAGGTGACTTGGGAGTTATGAAAACACGTCTCAAGCCGGATGCGAAGCCTATCAAACAAAGACCATATAGACTGAAGCATATATACAAAGAAAGAGTAAAGGAAGAGATTGATAAGATGCTTGATGCAGGAATTATTCATCAAGTAGAGGAATCATAATGGACAAGTCCCGTGGTTATCCAGGACAAGAAAGATAAAGGTGAGATCATAATCTGCATAGATCTCAGGAAGTTAAATGATGCATCGCTGCATGACCCATTTTCGACTCCATTCAAAGACTCAAAGTGCTAGATAATGTTGGAGGGAATGAAGCATACTGCTTCACTAATGGATTTTATGGATATCATCAGATAAGAATTGTTGTAGAAGACATGCATAAGACCACCTTTTCTATTGAATGGGGATCATTTCAGTACACAGTTATTCCCTTTGGTTTGAAAAATGAACCTGGTATCTTCTCAAGAGTAGTTGTTGCTGCATTTAATGATTTTATACACAAATTCTTAGAAGTGTATTTTGACGATTGGACAGTATTTGGTTTACTAAAGAACCATTATGGGAACTAAATACATTTGATGTTAGCTTAGTGTAGACAACATCAGATATCCCTAAACTTGACGAAGAGCATGTTCTTTCCCTTATGGAACACTACTAGGACACATTGTATGTAAATAGGGAGTGATGGTTGATCCAACAAAGATCACAGTCATAGTAAATATTCGAGCACCTAATTCAATAAAACAATTGCGCACTACATTGGGACACACAAGCTATTATAGAAAGCTCATCAAAGGATATGCACACATCAATGCTCCTACGGAGAATTTACTGAAGAAAGAACCGAAGCACACTTGGACTAAATACTGTCAGAAAGGATTTGATACAATGAAAGAGAGAATCGTTACTGCGTCGATTCTAGTTTTTCCATACTAGTGTAAACCATTCCATGTACATGTAGATGCTTCATCTATAGTGCTCGGAATTGTGGTAGATCAACCAGGTGAGGGAGGCATCGATCACCCCATCTCATTTTCATTCAGTGTCAAAGTTAATTTTCTAATCCTTTGACCATTTCAAAACAAGGATAGTCTTAAATAGATTTTTTTTTAAATTTTACAGTTTTAGGGACATTACAATATTTTAGGAATGGAAAGTATATAGCTTCAAGTTCATATTAAAGTTCACTAAGTAACTTTTGATTTTTTTGTATTAAAAATAAATCACATCATTCTCCCTACAAATGGAAAAAAATTAAAAAGCTTTATGCAAGTTTAATTTAAAAATAATAGTGATGATATTTTGAGACCATGTGATTACCATTTCTGAAATGTTTATACAACTCAAGGAATCAACAATATGTAAATGTCATCTTCTACCTTTATTTCACTACTTTACATCAAGGCCATAAATCAATTTTTTCATACAAGTTTGCAAACTTTTAGACATGAAATTGTATGCTATTCAATAATACTAGGTAAACTCGAAGTATGCTTATACAAAATAAGTAGAATAGCAATAGCAAGCTAAATCCACCATTAAAACAAAATAATGAATTTGAAAATATTTTGATTGGATGGTAAGGATCATCACTTTCAAATATAATACCATCAACCAATTAAAATACAATATTTAGCTTACTTTCAAAATAGTGATTAATATACTAATATAGGCTCAAAAATATTTCTAAATCTAAAACCAAAACAACAACAAAATATAGTTTATAAGAATTAATCCAAACGCATTTTTCACTCCTTATAAGAACTATGCATGTAAACAACACAAAATTAAATATATGTTATGGGAATCAATCCAAGGCAGTTTTCACCCCTTTATAAGGAAGTATGCATGTAAAGAACACAAAATGGGTCTTCAATAATTTCATTTGAGACCTTATATTAAGCATATTTTTGTAGCTATTTCCACTCACAAAAGGAGTAGAAGTAAATATAAATCGCATTGCTCAGTGAATGGCTTGCATAATTTAGAATAGAAGGGAAAGATATAGTACGTACCAAATTTATGTTGTTGACTTATTTAACATGCTTCAAAATGTAATCACTAACAATAAATTTACAAATAATACCCTTAAACTAACAAACCATATCAAATGAATTTTGAATGTGACAACCTAAGTTGCCAGGGTACCCATATCGGGGGTGGGCATTAGGGTATTTTTTAAGGATTATAAAAGTATACTTAAGTATAGTATTCTAGGCGATTATTTTGGATTGAAAAAAACATAAATATGGACTGGTAGGAGAATATTAAATATGAAACATACAATTTACTACTAAAACTTGTAAATTTTGGTGAATATTATGATAAAAAAACATATTTTATGTAAATATAGGCGATATTAGAGACTAAAAATGACAAAATAGCGAATTTATTTTTTGAAAAAAGGCCCAAAAATAGCCAATTGGCGAAATTTTGCCCCTAAAAATTTCCTTGGTGGGCACCTGTACCAGTACCAGGTACCCGTACCATCGTACCAAGTATCGGGACTGGTACCTCTGGGAGTATGGTGAAAGTACCGAGTACTTCACCCAAGTACCTTGTACTTGATCAAAGAAATTAGGGTACTGGTACTTAAAAAGGGCAGCGTACTGGTACTTAAAAGGGGTAGTGTACTGGTACTTAGTAGTCTTAATTACATTGAATTTTAGCTGTATTTGAGGTTTTGTTTAGTTCAAAAAAGGAGGTTTTCTTGAACACGGTAGAAAAAGGATTTGAAATGACTAGAAACACAAAAAATTGAGAATTAGCGACAAAGTTAAAAATAAAAACAAATTTGAAATTCAGAATTCATGGACTTAATAGGAAACACTAACACGATTATGAGTGATCAGCAACGTTTGCAACTTTGCAGAATTAGAACAAAACTTAAAACTTTAAAAGTTATAATTATTAAATTTTAATTTTTAATTATAAATTTAAAATTATAATAATCATTAATCTGTGAGATTTTATTTTAAATTTTTAGCCAAATATCCAGATTACAAAAAATAAATTTATTAAATTAATAATTATAAAACCATGCTAATTCTGTGATACTTACCTAGAGGGCCTGTTGACCGAGGACCTCCCTGATGCTGATGAAGATGACAGTGACGTTGCACATGTTGCTGACCTAACAGAGACGGCTTGAGGAAGCCAAATCAACTATGATGTTTACTTGCTTTATGTTTAGTATTTGACTATTTTCATTTTGCTATTTTGTATTTCAAATCTCTGATTTCATGTTCAGAACTATGGAAAATGAGGCATGCCATTTGCCAAAATTTTGGATGTAGTATGGCAATGGCCTCATGGATCCATGGACATATATCATGATATTATGCTAATGATTCATATCAATATCAATATTGAATATCATATATGTAATTTGAATTAATGTGCAAGCAACAATACCAATGTGTGTGTGTGTCTACGTATGTGTGTGTGTGTGTGTCTATAGTACCCCGCTGTACCCAAGTACCTTATTTCAAAAAGTGGTGTACCCGTACCTATACCCGTCCCAGTACCAGAGTACCCTAGCAACTTAGGTGACAACCAGCATACAACCAATAAGTAAAAAACATTGAACTATAAATCCCACTAAAATTAAACATCACCATAAACTTATTGGACACTAAATTTTTCTTTTAAGATGGACTATAATAACTATAGAAACTAAAACTCTAGAGTAACCATCTTGAATAGTACCCTAAAACATAAAAAAAGAGTAACCATCTTGGAAGTACCCTAAAACATAATAAAACGATACCATTCAAACATTCAGATAAAAGTTAATTTATGGAATTTCAATATGGCTAAGTGAAACTAGGTTATAGCTTATTCTCCTAACAAAATGGAAACTTAAAACTTATCGCATTCCCTGCGTACCGCGATAAGACAGAGGCGTAGCCGGAGTAATGGAATGAGATAGACAGCTTCTGTGAAAGGGGTTAAGGAGGGTTTAACCACCCTGGATGCCTCGGAACTTGGCTGAGGGCACTTGAGTCTTCTGCCTCCCATTAGAATCACTTCGGGTGAGACTTCAGGTTGCTTCTGCGACCTGTTGCCGAAAGGGCCAGTGAGCTAAGGGTTCTGTTGGTCTAAAAGATTACCGCCAGCCCGGGTCTGTCCAGAGAGAAAGGATCAAAGATCAACAAAAAACAAATTTGAAATTCAGAATTCATGGACTTAATAGGAAACACTAACACGATTATGAGTGATCATCAACGTTTGCAACTTTGCAGAATTAGAACAAAACTTAAAACTTTAAAAGTTATAATTATTAAATTTTAATTTTTAATTATAAATTTAAAATTATAATAATCATTAATCTCTGAGATTTTATTTTAAATTTTTAGCCAAATATCCAGATTACAAAAAATAAATTTATTAAATTAATAATTATAAAACCATGCTAATTCTGTGATACTTACCTAGAGGGCCTGTTGACCGAGGACCTCCCTGATGCTGATGAAGATGACAGTGACGTTGCACATGTTGCTGACCTAACAGAGACGGCTTGAGGAAGCCAAATCAACTATGATGTTTACTTGCTTTATGTTTAGTATTTGACTATTTTCATTTTGCTATTTTGTATTTCAAATCTCTGATTTCATGTTCAGAACTATGGCAAATGAGGCATGCCATTTGCCAAAATTTTGGATGTAGTATGGCAATGGCCTCATGGATCCATGGACATATATCATGATATTATGCTAATGATTCATATCAATATCAATATTGAATATCATATATGTAATTTGAATTAATGTGCAAGCAACAATACCAATGTGTGTGTGTGTCTACGTATGTGTGTGTGTGTGTGTCTATAGTACCCCGCTGTACCCAAGTACCTTATTTCAAAAAGTGGTGTACCCGTACCTATACCCGTCCCAGTACCAGAGTACCCTAGCAACTTAGGTGACAACCAGCATACAACCAATAAGTAAAAAACATTGAACTATAAATCCCACTAAAATTAAACATCACCATAAACTTATTGGACACTAAATTTTTCTTTTAAGATGGACTATAATAACTATAGAAACTAAAACTCTAGAGTAACCATCTTGAATAGTACCCTAAAACATAAAAAAAGAGTAACCATCTTGGAAGTACCCTAAAACATAATAAAACGATACCATTCAAACATTCAGATAAAAGTTAATTTATGGAATTTCAATATGGCTAAGTAAAACTAGATTATAGCTTATTCTCCTAACAAAATGGAAACTTATTTTGTCCGGGGATTGAAAAATCCCTCACCTCAGTCGAAAATATTGTGTAATAATTAGACAAAACTTTATATTATGTCTACATAGCACATAAAACAACAAACATAAACATTATGACAGAATTTATAAAATAGCCACAACATACATTATATCAAATATTGAAAATAATACTTAACCTTACTAACTCATAATTATATCGTCACTCTAAAACCAATACTCTCCTAATTATATTCTACTCTCAAAAGCATGCTCTTTATATACATACATTAAATATCAAATATTGAAAATAATACTTAACCTTACTAACTCATAATTATATAGTCACTCTAAAACCAATACTCTCGTAATTATATTCTACTCTCAAAAGCATGCTCTTTATAATATGGCCTTATTCTATGTTTCTCATTCGTTTCCTCTATTTAGATGCATGCTCGTGTAAGATAGACATGATGAAAATATATATCGATTCCGATGGTATGTGTCTCTAACTAGTTCAAAATATTTTAATACTGTGCAATGCTATGGTCCTAGAGTTTAATAGTGTGCACTACTATGGTTATATGGTCTTAGAGTTCACCATGGTAGGGAAATGTTGATTAACCCTTATAATGATGGGAGGGAAATGTTGATTAACTTTTAGAATGATGGGAAACATTGAGTTGATTAACACTTAGAATGTTGGGAAACAATTATTTATGTTTTCGATATAAAGGCATGCCTTATTCTTCCTGTATAATGTAGCTTCAATCATTATGAAATGAAATTGTAAAAAACCTCCAAAAAAACCTTTCAACTTATTTATATTTTACTATATAATGTGAGGATTTTTCAGGTATAAAATACTAGAAAATCTAGAAATTTGACATGTATCCTTGGAATCTAACCATAAATATTGTTCAATGTAAATAACATATTTTAATTAATGTAATGGACACTGAAATGAAATGAATGGACTAAAATGGAAATGTATACTACTCTAATTAATAATGGATACTAAAATCTATGCAAAAAAATATATCAAGGTAACAAAGACTTAATGACATTTCAATCAACTTCATAGATTTTTTATGACACTAATGATATTATGGGACTTACAAAAACTGAACAACAAAGAAGATATTGACAAAGAAATTCCTAACAAATGATATAGTTGAACAACAATAATAACAAAAAAAAATTATGAAAGACAAAGAGCATATTAACAAAGAAATAACTTGACAACAAGAAAACTATAAAAGACAAAATTGATAACTACAAAGACCATAATGACAAACAAAAAAATATTTGAAATAATAACCTAAAAAGAATTAGGATATTCCTATACTCCATCCTAGTCCCACCAGTATTTTGATCATTTACATTTTCAGTCATGCATGCACCTTTTAGGGTTTCCATGCATTCTAGGGTTTGCATGCATTTTGCATGCATCCCAGTTATTAGTACAGCACCTATCCCTCAGTTAGCCAGCCCCCAGGAGCTTCTCATTATTCCGTTTAGCCCTCTAGTTGCTTAGTGCGCCCTTCTTCCTTGATTTTAGGGAGCAAATCGCCCTTCTTCACCTACCAGTCCAGTTGTCACTCAGTCACACTCAGTTACACTCAGTTACACTCAGTTACATTCAGTTACACTCAGTTACTCTTAGTTACATTGAGTTACACTCAGTTACACTTAGTTACACTGAGTTACACCTACCAGAGTTAGTTTGACTGATGGTTGACAGTTACTTGAGCATTGATGACTCCACTGATGATGATGAAGACTTCCAGTTGTGCTCCGATGATCATGAGGACACCTAGTTGTGCTCCGACGACACTCTAGTGATCCTTTGATCACTCCATGAAGGCTAATTCGAATTGCCAGCTTAGGCATTCGAATTCCTCATGCATTGTATTATTTATATGTCCATTTGTGATTAATAATCTAGTGTGTGTGAAGTATTATTGCTTCTATCTGAGTTCTACTGTACCATATTATTTTGTTGCTCATTATACTGCATGTATCACTCTTCTTCTATTTTCTTGCTTAATCCACTATTCTCTTGTGAGGTATACATCATCTCTTAGATCTGCTGTGAGGATTTTCACATTTTTTAGGTATAAAATACTAGAAAATCTAGAAATTTGACATGTATCCTTGGAATCTAACCATAAATATTGTTCAATGTAAATAACATATTTTAATTAATGTAATGGACACTGAAATGAAATGAATGGACTAAAATGGAAATGTATACTACTCTAATTAATAATGGATACTAAAATCTATGCAAAAAAAATATCAAGGTAACAAAGACTTAATGACATTTCAATCAACTTCATAGATTTTTTATGACACTAATGATATTATGGGACTTACAAAAACTGAACAACAAAGAAGATATTGACAAAGAAATTCCTAACAAATGATATAGTTGAACAACAATAATAACAAAAAAAAATTATGAAAGACAAAGAGCATATTGACAAAGAAATAACTTGACAACAAGAAAACTATAAAAGACAAAATTGATAACTACAAAGACTATAATGACAAACAAAACAATATTTGAAATAATAACCTAAAAAGAAATTAAATGATATATATGAAAAGAGCATATTTAAGTCACACATATACATATACAAATAATAATCATCTACAAATTTGAATTTGATGGTGGTGACCCTAATCAACCTTCCCAAATTACTAATATTACTCTCTAGATTATAAATAATGCTTAATAATTTCTAAATAATCAATATTTATCTCAAATAAAAAATATACAGTAATGATAAATTCAACTTAATAATATACAATAATCATCAAAATTCATTTTACTTCTCTATCCATCAAGCAAAACATTTCTCGCCTCCCTTAAAGCACTTAAATTTCTCCTCAGATTTTGTGCTATGAAAAATTCCTCTAAAATTCAAGATTCAGGATAGATCTCGATAACTCAAGATAATATGTATACACTTGATAATTAAAGCAATTATATAAAAAAACCAAAATAATAAATAATCCAACACCTTTTCTATGAAACCTATATACACCTGTTAAATTGTAAGTGATATCTGCATACCTGAAGAACAAAGAAATAATTTGACAATAAGAAAAATGCTGAAAAACAAAATTGCGAATTACAAACTATAATGACAAAGAAAAAATATTTGAAATAATAATATTACAAAAAATTAAATGATATAAAAAAAAAGGCATATTCATGTTAGACATACACTGATCATCAACAAATTTGATGCCGGTCACTGGAGTTCATATCTGCATAGCCGGCACGAAAGTTGACGATAAAACCATTCAAATTTGATGCAGGTCAGTCGAATTCATCTCTGCATAGCGGGCAGGAAAGTTTATGATAAAACCATTCAGTGATGCACTTATTATGAAAAATATGTTTGGGATTGCATGGCAATTGTTTCGCAACCTGTCCAATGGGAATCGTTTCTTGACAAATTGCACAAAACAATCCATCACCACCTCTTGCAGCGACGAGCTCGTGAGAAACAGAAACAGATAAAGAAGAATCAGAAGCTGAATAGGCAGCAGCTACTGGATTAGTCTCATGGCGAGCGATATATTGTTCTCTCAAATGAGAATGAAGAGTAAAATCTTGTTGGAAGATTTGTATAGAATTAGCGGTATTCACATCCTCGAGGAGATCCAGCACCCGTTCACCATATGAGAAATTCCCAGTCCATATTGTTTGTATGCTAAAAATATTTCCGTCGGGGCGGCTCCAATCCTTTACCATTCGCCACCAAATGCTAATGTTTTCCACCGCTGTGATCCTGACGTGCCTCTGACGTCCAATGTCATTGATATCAACAGAATCCCATATACTCTCCAATTGCCAGCTGTGATATCTGTTTCCTTGATGAATACATCTATACCCTACCCCCGAGACCAAATGATGCTCAAAACCTTCCCCGGTGGCTTGTGAAACGACGTTAGATTCTCTTGACTGATCAGCTGTTCCCGTGGGTATTTCTAATCTATACAAAGAATACAGCATCTCTCCACTTATCTCGGAAGCTAATTTTCGCCGTACCATGTCTCTATTCAGCTGCGTTTCGATATGTCTATCCATCCGCTCAAATATTTCTCTAGCACGACCCTCCAGATCGCAGTTATTTCTTCCATTACGTGGTTCGGCCTCCATTCCGGGTTTGGTATTTTATTCGCTTCTGAGCGAATGGCAAAAAAATTCCGCAGTGAAAAAATAAACTTTGGGCTATCTTTAAATCGCGTATGAAAAGTATAAAAACCTTTGACAGTTTTAAATCATATATCGCTTATAAAAACAAAACTCAAGCGTTTCATCTATAAATATGGTTGAATATAGATATAACGTCCCACTAACGCAAACATATGAATCATTGCATTTTCAAAGGCCAAATAAGTAGGCTTGCACATTACCTTAATACGCGGGTGACCCTGCATGGTCATTAATATATTTTGTGTTAAAAAAACATTTATTCCATATAAAAGAAATAGATCCATCCATGTATGATCTTACGCCGAACAAACCACAAAAAAATCCCACGTAGAAAAAAAAATCATGGCCAAAATCCTCATGCAATGCCAAACATCATTGAATGAGGAGCCAACCAGCCTTCTCGAATCACCCCAAAAAAAAGATGGTCTCTAGTGCACGCCCCTTTTAAATTTAAAAATGGTTGCTTCCCCAAAAAAGATGGTCTTTAGTGCACTCTCCTTTTAAATTTAAAAATGGTTGCTTTATGAGATTGAACAAACTCCCAATGAGACATTGCAAAAGAATGTTATGGGAATGTGTTTCATGGTTTCCAACTTAATTTACAAAGGGAAAAGTCCATTAGAGAGATCAGTTTTGACACGTGGTGTCTTTGTATAAATGCCTTATTAAACCATTAGTCATGGAAACACTTGATTTCTATGAGGCCTCTTAACCCACCTTCATTTTACATGTGTAAACACTTATTGTGAACTAAGAACATGGTTGTGCTCATGTTGTTGATGAAACAGGATGTACATCCGAGTTTTCATTCACGTCAAAATGGACCACGCATGCCAATATTTATTTTTAAAATGTTTTCTTGGAGAATAAGGCCAATAATCTCCATAATAGTATGTAATGTGGCCATGGCCTATAATCATGGAATATATATGTCCACTTGGGAGTTGCTGGATAATAAGTAGACCCACTAGGTAGTTATGAGAAATAATATTATCATGAGGAGTAGTTGGCATAGACCCCAAGGAATACTCATGAGAATGTATGAATACACTTGAGTATAATTGTAAATTATGGTTGATTAAGAATTTACCATTGTTAGGGTTTTTCGTGTCATGGCCAAGTAGATTCCATAACTAATATCTTTTGATAGAGTAACCATATTTTTGTCAAAGAAACCCCACTAGATGCAAAATGAGCACCTCAATAGGCCTAATGGTTAAGAACATGTGTTATCCCCACGGAGCTCATAGGTTCAAAACTAGTGGGGGCGTAGGGTTGCTCATTGGTTGATTGTGACAAGGTTCGAGGGGTAGGAAACCCTTGGGGTATCGGCTCACCCTCGTTGGATTTGGGGACATCTTGGCCCCTCCCAAGTCACAAGTTAATAGTCTATATACCTTGTGGGTTGTTGGATTTTATCTCCTTCATGGGGATTTTCTTCATATTCTTTTGTAGATTGTAGTTTTTTCTTCTTCTGATTCAACTTTAGAGTTAACATTGTTCATATCACTAGATACTTCAACTATTTACTTAAATGGACTTATTCATGTGCTATCCTGAGCTCCTCTTGTTTAATAAGAGAAATTTCATACCATGGAATTTTCATTTTGTTATACCAAAGCTCCATCAAATTATTTTACACTTATTATTATTTGTAATGATAGATTCTATCCAAGTTTATCCCATAACAAAATCCACATCATTCATATTGATATATTAAGAAAATTCACAAACTTTGAAAAAGAATGTCTCTTTGATATCTATATTATTTAAAGGTACAATTACAACAAAGGTCTTAAAGTTTTTTATATAAGCTACAAGTTATATTTGATGATTGAGTCTCCTCTACATATGCCTCTTCAAGCTAGCCTATGATGTGGTGGAGATTACATGGAATGTTCTTCTCGTATATTCTATGCCCCCACGAGTTACTAGTGATGACACCTCTCATACTCCTGAATCTTTGTCTCTCCATGTTCTCCTAGTTATCACTTGCTTGGAAGATAGAAACTAGGGACTAGCATGTAATCGAAAGTGGCCAATCCTAACTTGTCCACTAGACAAAGAACAATTTAGCAAAACATCGGATGCAACCATATCCTTGCTTAACACTTTGACCTCAATAAGAGTTAACACCATGATGGAACTGCTACTATGTCTCTTAATGGTGGTTTTGTCCTTGGATTTAACACCATGTGCTCCATTAATTTTCTCTCATCACAGATCACTGCATGGTTCGCCTAGCATACAATCATCCTCTTCCTACGCTGAGAACTTAACATCAATTAAGGGTGTTTGGGAAGAGTGGTTTATTTCCCTTGGCTGCTCGATCATCCACGTTTCCTTGATGTGTATCTTGGATACCATTGACCACATCGGGATGGTCATTTCTCTTCTCATTCTCACCCTATCTGGGGATGTGTAGTCCTTGTTATTTATATGCTAACAATTTTCTTGAAAACTAGAGTTATTAACATCTTTCTAGTAAGTGGCTATCCAACGAATATTCTTATCAATTCTCTATCACTGTCCAATCTATCAGAAATTTTGTTAGCTTGGACGTGCAAGGGAATGATGATGTGAATATGTGGACCATATTTTTGTCAAAGAAACCCCACTAGATGGAAAATGAGCTTCAAAAACCGATGGGGGCATAGGGTTTCTCATTGGCCCATTGTGACAAGGCTTGAGGGGTCAGTAACCCTTGGGGTATAGGCTCACCCTCGTGGGATTTGGGGACATCTTGGCCCTTCCCAAGTCACAAGTTAATAGTATATATGACTTGTGGGTTGATGGATTTTATCTCCTTCATGGTTATTTTCTTCATATTCTTTTGTAGATCATAGTTTTTTCTTCTTCTAATTCAACCTTAGAATTAACATTGTTCATGTCAATAGATACTTCAACTATTTACCTCAATGGAATTATTCGTGTGTTATCTTGAGATCCTCCCTTATTTAATAAGAGAAATTTCATACCATGGAATTTTCATTTTGTTATACCAAAGCTCCATGAAATTCTTTTACACTTATTATTATTTTTATAGGTAGATTCCATCCAAGTGTATCCCATTGCAAAATCCACAACATTCATATTGATATATTAAGAAAATTCACATGGACAAATTTCAAAAAGAATGGCTCTTTGATATCTATATGACTTAAAGGTACGATTACAACAAAGGTCTTAAAGTTTTTTATATAAGCTACAGGTTATATTTGATGATTGAGTCTCCTCTACATATGCCTCTTCACCCTAGCCTATGATTTGCTGGAGATTACATGGAATGTTCTTCTCATATATTCTATGCTCCCACGATCGACTAGTGATATCACATCTCCTACTCGTGAATCTTTGTCTCTCCATGTTCTCCCAATTATCACTTGCTTGGAATATAGAAGCCAAGGACTAGCACAATCGAAAGTGGCCAATCCTAACCTATCCAATGGAAAGAGAACAAAAACAAAACATATGATGCAACCTTAATCTTGCTTAACACTTTGACTTAAATAAGAGCTAACACCATGATGGAACTACTACTATGTCTCTTAATGGTGGTTTTTTCCTTGGCTTTAACACCATACATGTGCTCATTAATTTTCTCTCATTGCAGATCACTGCACGATTCACCAGGCATACAACCATACTCTTCCTACACTAAGAACTTAACATCAATTAAGGGTGTTTAGGAAGAGTGGTTTAATTCCCTATACCCTTGGTTGTTGGATCATCCACATGTCCTCAATGTGTGTCTTGGTTACTATCAACCTCATTGGGAGGGTCATTTCTCTTCTCATTCTCACACTATCCAGGGATGTGTAGTCCTTATTATTTATATGCTAACAATTTTCTCGAAAAATAGAGTTATTAACATCTTTCCAGTAAGTGGCTAACCCGCTAATATTCTTATCAATTCACGAGCACTGTCCAATCTATAAAAAATCTATCAGCAATTTTGTTAGCTTCTCTGTGGACGTGAAAGGGATGATGATGTGAATCTGTTGTAGGAGAGAGGCTAGCTGAAGCAAGTCCTCCCATATCTAGTTCTTGGCTAACAATTGAACTGGCTTTCCACTAAGAATTATTCTAAGCATTTGAGTTAGGATTTGAGAGTCCCCTTTAACTATGAGCTTAGAATGACCATAATTTGAACTCCCACTATTAGGCATGCTATTTCAGTTACGTTGTTAGTTTCTCTCCTGAGAAAGTCACTAAAGCTAGCAAGAAGGTGAAATTAAGCTTAAGGAATCCAAGGGGACGAGGAGACTAGTGATTTGGGATGGAGAGATTGGTGATAATAGCGATATATGAAGGGCTTCTCCATCTTCCTTGACAGTAGGCATTGCCTCTGCCCACTTGGTAAAGTAGTCGACGGAAATAATGATATAATGATGCCCTCCAGCCGAAACTGGATTGCAAGTCATGTAATCAACCCCCCATTTTGTGAAGGGACTTGCTGTAATCATAGGATGAAGAGGAGCTGGGTGTGCCCTCATTTTCTTGGTGAAAAACTAACATGGACGGAAGCGTTTCACAGCTTCCACACAATCTTTAAAGATTGTGGGCCAAAACTATCCGGCACGCAGTATCTTTTGAGCTGTTTCCAACCCAGAAAGATGTCCCCCACAAGATCCACTGTGGGCATCATTTAATACTGCTTCGACTTCTTCTAGAGTTAAGCAACGTTGTAAGATGGAATCTACCCCACATCAATACAAAGTATCTGAGATGATGAGATAGTTCTTCGCATGGATTTTTAGCTTGCATCGCTCTTCTTGGGAAAAAGTAGTAGGACACCTCAAGGTCTGGAGATATACTAAGATATCCCCGTACCATGGGTCAGAGGAAGAAATGAGGAAGATATGTTCATTCGAGAATGATGATTCTTCCTCGACATGCTCTAGGTCACTCGGAAACTCTAAGATTAACTCAGCGAACACTAGTGATTTCTTCGACTTGGCCGATTTAAAGACCAAATCGAACTCCTGTAGGATTACAATCCATTTATTATATTTCCCACCGATGATTCATCAAGTGAGAACATACTGAAAGGGATTGACTTTTGCTATCACAGTAGTTTTTCGTAAAAGTATATAGTGACGAAGCCTCTGTACCGCATAGACCGCGGCAAGTGCTAACTTGTCAACATGCAAATATTTAACCTCAGGGGCTATCAATGCGCGAGAAAGATAGTAGACAACATGCTCTTGGAGTGTATCATCCTCTTGAACTAATACTATGCCAATTGTATTAAGAGACGCTTCCAGATATAAAAGAAAGTCTTTTGCATAGTTCGGCGGGCTCAATAAGGGGGCTGAAAGTAGTGCCTTTTTCAAGGCCTCAAAGGATGCTTGAGAAGCCTCGTCCCACACAAAGTAGGAGTCTTGTTTGAGTAGTCACATAAAACCTTTCGTAATATTAGCATAGTTTATAATAAACCCTAGCAAGAGATTAGACATGCCTTGCAAACTTTGGAGTTGTCGCAAGGTGCGAGGAGGAGGCAGATTTACAATCACCTCTACTTTTATCGAGTCAACCATTATGCCATGACTGGAGACAATGAAGCCTAGTAGACGTCTCGATTCGACACAGAACACGCACTTGTTAGGATTCAAACGAATCTTGTATTGTCTGCATCTTTCAAACACCGGTCTGAAATGAGCTAGATGATCCTATCTCTTTCGAGATCGCACCGGGAGGTCATCCAAGTATGGTTCCACTGTGTGTTTGATATCATTAAAAGAGAAATTCATCGCTCGCTTGAAGGTAGCTCCAACATTTTTCAAGGCAAATGCAATCTTCTGGTAAGCAAAGGTTCCCCATGGGAAAATGAAAGCTATTTTGTGCTGACCTTCGAGTTTGATCTGTATTTGATTATATCCCAAAAATTCATCCATGAAAGAGAACATCTCATGTCCCGCACAAGCATCTATGATCTGGTCAGAACACGGTGTGGTGTAGTTATCTTTTGGACAAGTTTGTTCAAATCCCAGAAGTCAGTACAGACTCGAATGGTGCCTTGCTTCTTATCAACCGGAACAGGATTTGAAACCCATTCCGTCATGTCAATTGGATAGATGAATATGGATTTAAGCAACTTTTCAACCTCTGCCTTGATGGCGGCCACTTTTCTAGGATTCACAGGACAGAGCTTTTGTCTCACAGGTTTTGCGTTAGGGTATGTCGTGATGACATGGTCCACGATGGCTGGGTCAATGCCTGGAATCTCCTCATATGACCATGAAAAAATGTCGGGAAATTCTTTGAAAAGCTTAGTATACAGAGAGATCTCTTTTGGAGAATAGTTTGCACCAATAAAAATGTTTTCCACGACCCCGGGTTTGGTGGAAATTTTAATCGAAATTGTTCTCGATATATTAGCCATATTTCCCTCAGCAAAAACAACTCTTGAAGTAGAAGGAAAAGATGACAAATCAACAAATCCACCGAGTCTCATAAAGAATTCCCCTCTCTCTATCCTATCTAGATTTGGAAGCAGGTAGGACCTGTGATGCATATGTTCCCATGGTTGGTCCAGGTCTATCATGGATTCCAAGATGGATTCACCAGATGGCAAAACCGTATCTAAACAATCGAAACAGTGGGTAGAAATCACTGACCATGCCAGAGCATAGTCCATATCTGACTCAGCAGAGACTGGCGGAGTCACGATATGTTCCATTGCAGCATGTTGTGCTTCCATGTAGGCTACTTCTGCAATGGATAAAGGCACTAAAGGTTCTGATGTAGTGGGAAGGATCCACGGATCAGCTCTTAAACCAACCGTGAATGTTTCAGTAGAAGTACCCACATCAAAACACATAAAAAGAATAGGGGAGGGAAGGTCGAAAGTGCTTATTAACGACCCGTAAAGCCCTGCTCTTAAGCTCTCGCTTACTAGGGCGGTTTGATTGACTAAGGGAATTGTGAATTCTGAAGAAGTTTGGTTGTTTCTCTGAGTGAAAGAAGGTTGATCGACTGTAACGACCTTACTTTCAAACGGGAACATAACAACTTAAAAAAAGTCGATGCAATACCTCGCATGGCATATGTCCAGCTCCTTCCTAATAACATGTTGTAATCAAGCGGAGTGTCCAAAACTTCTACTTCTACAGCAACTGTATTACCGGCCAATGTGACATCAAATGATGGCAAAACCCTATGTGGGCGGAAAGTCCTGCCATCAAATGCAGTGAGCAGTGTGTTAGAAGGGGCTAACTTAGGAGAACCCAAAGCTTTCCAACAGGAAATTGACATCACGCACGTCGATGTGCCCTCATCCACAACAGCTCGTCTAATGGTCATTGGGCCATGGACGACTTCTATCTGAAGGGAAAAGTGGTACAACAACCGGTATTTGATATCATCCATATCAAATAGCGCAGACATGTTAGAGGATTCCATACTTCCAATAGCTGCCAGAAGTGCATTTCGTTGTAAAGGACAACTTTGCAATACTTCTAAGGTAGACATAGCACAAGGGGTCTGTGATAGATCTTCAACCACATTGTAGTTAGAAGCAGCCCGAGTGTTGGGATTGTACGATGCCCATTTCAAGACACCTTTCGGGATCTTGGGCAGTGGATCCACAGGTATGTGGAGTGGAGTGGAGGATTCTGGAATCTCCTTATCCTTCTTCTGTGCATCCGGGGTGTAATTCATGGCTCTCATTTGTAAAAGTGCATCCGAGTGGCTCTAACTGCTGGGTCCATAAGATGGCTTCTTCCTCTGTAGATACCCCAGAAGTAGATACTTCCTTAGAAATATAAGGAAGGAGTGATTTCAAATACCACTCAAGAAGGAATTCTAGAGGTATGTTGGCTTTAATGAGCCTCTTCTGTCTTCGCCACTCCTGAATGTGATCAGATAAGTGAGTGGCTTTATTTTGTCTAAATGTAGACAAAAGGTCTGTTCCAACATCATACCGAACAAGAAGCTGGAAGTGGTTCAGAAAAACAGTAGCGAGATCCCGAAAGTTAAAGAAAGTGGCTGCTGGTAACTCAATGTACCATTTAGCTGTAGCACCGGTTTAGGTTCTCTAGAATAGTCTCAACCTAATGGAATCTTCGTTTAAGGAGTTCGAGGAAAACCATAAATGGAAAGTAGTGACATGGTCACCAGGATCCTTGCCAATTTTTCCTTCAAACTTTGGAATGTCCAAAGGTAACTTGGTGGGAACTGGTGGCCATGTGTCATTGTGATACACTGGATCGTTTGTCAACTTGGAAAGATCTGGAAAATTTAAAGTTGCCAAAAATGGTAAATGAGGCCTGCAAGATGGTATTTGATAAGCTAGGGTCGCAAAGGGGGAACCACCCATAGTTTGATCCGTGAAGTGCTGGTAGGGGTTTCCCCTGGCTGTCTGCCGGTAGGGCTTTCCCCTAACCATCTGTTGGTAGGGGTTTCCCCCGGCCATCTGCTGGTAGGGGTTTCCCCCTGCCATCTGTTGTTGCGTGGAAGTATTATTGAAATTCCCCCACCCATATGAAAGTGGGTTAGTGCTCTGTGGGTTTGTCCACTATGGCTGGGCGTTAGCCCCGCCATATTGCTGGTTAAAAATGTTACCCCCTCCTCCTGAAAATAAGGAAAAAGGGACGCTTCCTGCGGGTATATTACCTTGATTCATGTTATAGCTTGCAAAATTGTTGAAACCAGTGGTAGCTGACGTAGATGGTGCAGTCATGGTACTCATGATAGGCACATTTGCAGAAGTATTTGGCCCTACATTAGGTGTGGAAATCCAAGTGCTGGATATGTGGTATAATGGTTGAGTCACAGGAGGTGGAACTAGATTAGTTGTACTACTAGGTCCAAAAGTGGGTGTAGAGGTAGATTCCATAGTTGTTGAACTTGGCATTCCTATCATGCCAGCATTAAAGATGAAGGACAGAGTGGACACAGAGGTTGTCTGTGCCGAAATCGGTGTAGCAGTAAGACAAGGATTTACAGTATTGATATTCATAACTATTGTGGGAGTCTGTGGAACTCCATGTTCGCCTCCTATATTATTCATAAAGTGCCCAGGTGTGAACAAGTATGCACTATAATCAGGCTACTGGAAACCAATGGGTAACAGAAGCAGATTGTTAAGATTAGTCAGAGGAGGATTAAACAGAGTACTGAACTCACCAGAAGTGAAATATTCAATCTCAACTGAACTAAAATGTTGCTGATCTAGAGTCCCCAGTTGTGGTTCCTTAGGAACCTCTATTTCATGGCTTTCTGTTGCAGTTTGTAGTTCTTCAGGAAACTCTATTTCAGGTTGTAGTTCCTCAGGAAGTTCTATTTCACCAGTGGTTTCCAAAGGAACACTGGGGTCTACCCTCTGTCGTCTAGCTGGAGGCAGTGGTTCTGTTCTAAGTGGGTGAAGGTTTTGCAACCTTCTCGACCTACGAAGTTCTTGGTATTCCACAATTATATATAAGTTAAAGCTAGAAAAAACCTAGTGGCCACTAGGACTAGGTGGCAAATAGCACACCACTAAAAAAATCCTAAGTATGCAAACCAAGCAAACAGGATGCCTTTCGGAAAAGAGTCTGGGATGATGAGGGCCCAAAACATATCAACGAAGGATGAAGAACAGTTACCCGAGGTCCACAATACAATGACTAAAGACCTACAAGGGATTTCCTCCCACATCTGTCCTAGGTACAGCAGATATACCCTCCGTTGTCACCTGTGTATGATCCTATGGTCAGATACTAAGGATACCATACATGCGAAATATCCTGACGGGACAGTCGTCAGCTTGATCAAAATGCGTGGGCAGGGTAACTAAGCTCGAAATCCAGATGTATCCTCGTACGCAAATCGATCCTGGTTTATGGTCAAAAGGAACGTGAGGGAGGTATCCTCAACAATCCCGATCTTCCATGGCCTCATGCTTAGCTATGGTTTCAGTAGAGTTTCCCAGGAATATCTAACATATATGGGTTTACCTAAATGATAGTCGAACTACGATTTTTGCGTAATGTGTGATCTTGGGTGGTTTAAGGTGTTTTAAACCCAAGATCCTAACCAACACTCGTTGGTGTTGTGTATCCCTAAAAAAGAAAATTGTTGCTATTTAATTTTATTAAAATATTTTTAGGGCTATTTTTTACTCAAAAGGTAGCACGTTTGTGTGGCGTGGTTGCAACAGAAAAGCAAAGTGCATAAATTATAACTTTTAACAACAAAACTTTTTTATTTTTTCATTTAATGTTCTTTCCAAATTGAAACTGAGCAAATCTAAGCAAATTTTCTTTTCTTTTTCTTTTAAAATTATGAACAAAATAAACTATGCTATTTTGCAAAAGATATAAGCCTCACTATTCTTAAGCTACCAAATTTTTCCTTTTATGTTATTATGAACGAAAAAGAGCTATAAACATGGAAAGCAAATAAGACTTATACAAAAATGTGTAAGTATGGTAAAACGACTCCTAAGCTCACAGTTGTCTAAACACTGGTTTGACAAAGACTTGTCCTACAAGTTTTTTCAGAAGAAAAAACCCTCACACTTCTAAGCAAAGCAGAAAGAAAACAAAGAGGAAAGATGCTCAAAACTGGGAAATCAAACTCAGGAGAAAAGTCCCAAAGCACCAAACCCTAACAAGACCACTAAGCCAAGTAATTGGTAGGAAAGCGAGCTAACAACCACCCTACTAACACAAAGACTGGAAGATGAAGCAAGTTAAAGTGCTCCAAACTCACTTGATACTAGAAAAGAGAATGAAATCAAGAAATGTTGGAAACGGATGAAACCCTTAAACAAAGGATAAGAAACCTAAAGAGCAAGTAAATGTTGCCACAAACAGCAGATGCAAAGCATACAAGTTTGTAGGTCAGCAACACCCCATCAGGGTATAGGTAAGCAAATGTGTTTGCTAAGAAACAAAGCTTAGTCTCCAAAGACAGTAAAAAGTGAACCAAACACCTCAAAAACAAACAAGTGACCTAAAGATGACCAAAAGGACTCAAAGAAGGGTACTGAGACTCAAAGAAAAGTTGCAGATCTCAAAGACCAGTCAAGAAGGCCCAAAACAAAGTCAGAAACCTACCCAAAAAGGTAGAAAACTCAACCAAACAACCAACAGAAGGCTATAGGAAAGTACCCTACTATGCAGTAGGGAAACTAGTGTATCCTGAGAGGTGGGCGCTACTGTATAAAGACAGACTAGTGTATGGGTGCTACTGTATGTATAACAGAGTAGCTCTTAGGTCTTAAAGAGTCCAAAAATTGACTTTGAAAAGATGCAAAAAGACTGAGTGAAGTAGAGAGAAGGAAGCAGAGGATACCTACAGGGATTCCCAGCAGATTAAAGGAGTTAATAGGTTCTGGAAAGACAAACAAGAAAGGTTTCCTAGAGTAGAAAAACAACCTTCCCCAGCGGAGTTGCCAATCTGTTGGTGGGAAATACTACCCTATAGTAAGGAAACTGATACTATCAACTTAAGGGGGTGATAGGTAAGCACATTACTTGCATTACATAGATGTTTATGAATGGAAATAGATTATAGGTCTTGAGGACATACCTTTTGAACGAAGTTTGATCCTAGCTTTTATCCGATCTTGCGCTCGATCCTAAATCCAATCTCCCATTCTATAAATCTGCAAAACAAAGACCTTTCTCAACGTATCTTGGCAAATATAATAATGATGCAATAGAGCAATGATTCAAACATCAAGCATTAACCCACATAGATCCAAACAAATACATAATCCAATAAGTACTTGATTTGGGACGAGAAAAATGCTTCAACCTTTTATTGTCAAAATTAGATGAATGATACAAAGTATACCTGACTTTGCAGCATGCTCATGCAACCTGATCCTAGGCTCCTACTCTTCTCTGGCTTGGAAATATTCCAGCATGACCTCCTCCAATAAAAGCTTCTTCTTATGAAAGAGTCTCTCTATAAATTTCATGTATAACCCCTCTCTTCATCCCTCCTTGTATTTATAGGACAAGGGAGGCAGTTCAGGTCGAGAGGTGGTTGTAGAGGAAGTTGGGGAAGTTGAGAAACCAATTGCAACTAATCCTCATTCATGAAATTAATTAGTTTTTGATCATATTTTGAGGTGTACGCTACTATTTCACAGTGGAGTAGCGCCTAGGGCTCTACTATAGTGTTTTACAACAAGCGTTCACCAATTTTTAGATGTTGTACGCTAGTCTATTGAAGAGGGGTAGATCCCATGAGGAGGTGAACGCTACTATTGTACACTGGAGTAGGGTACAGGCGCTAGTTTGTTGAGATAGAGTAGCGCCCATGTCTCAAAATAATGTTTTTTTAGGGTTTTTCCAGCTTGCAAGGAGGTGAATCAGGCCAAGGTGTCATCTAAGGTCATCCTGCTCTTCCATCCAAGTTTTCCTTTTGTGTGATCGACAGCTCAAGGTGATAACGGATGGAGAGGTGCAGATTTGACCTATAACAATTATTCAATATTGAATTCCCTATCTTGCTTAGTCCATGAACCAACATTCATTGTTTCATCTATATTTTGTCCCAGATGAAGTTAGAGTCCATGTGTTTGTCGTTGAATATTCTACAATTTATTTATTTCTATGTTTAACAAATGAGAGAGCCTAGAAAAAGTTGCTATATTTTGTTGAGAATGGGATTGCAAAAGGGAACCATTGGAAAAATTTCCAGAGTGAGTACAATATTGTCCCATTGGCAATTTTATCTTCTAAAAAATGAAACCCCTTTGTCCCACAATGTGTTGGAAAACTAAATAATTGTTCAGAATGTGATCAATAGTTTCTATGGCACTTTGAAAAGGGATAAAAGAGAAGGGACCTCTATGCCTCTTTTGATTGAGTTCTACGAAGTATGAATTCTTCTACAAGCTACAAGCCATGAGAACAGAGTGAATTTAGGACATAGATTGGATTGCCAAATATTTTTACATAACTGATCATGTTGAGTGTTTTAGAGACTTTCTTTGAGGTGATACGCTTCTTTGAGCGAGAATTCGTTGCTTGGATTATACCCCCAAGAAATCCTATCTTTATCATATTTAAGTTCGATTTGTCGTTGTTGAAGCTCCTCCCATATGTATTTCAATTACTCATTGTGATCACACGACCATGTAGAAGAATGAGACTAGGTACTGTGTGTTGGATAGTTTTTTTGAGAGGCCCAATATTGTTTGGCAGTCATCATGGTATGATCTTTAAGGTTATGCCGAGCAATGGGAATAGGCTAAGAATCTGTCAATTTAGGGAAATCCTACTAAGAGTCCTTCGATAATAGACCCATGTCACCATCCATGATCTCCCAAAAGAACTATGCCTGGATAAATTCTCTATTAGCCGACACAATGATCCATATCATATATCCAGGGATATCCCTATCCATTCTTACCATATCTGGATGTCCAATATCAGGAGTGTATTTTTCCTTCCACATGAGGGCCATGGGTTGTTATGGTGGGTGATCCATCTCCACCACATTTTGGCTCCACAAATGTTATCTCTTATTTTGGCTCCACAAATGTTATCTCCTAATTAGCCATCAACAATTTCATGTGATTGGTTGATTTGTTCCATAATAAAAATTTTAGGTTGAAAATTCCCATTAGAATGTATTTAGGGAAAGATAATATGGAGTAGAGGTATAGAGCCATATCTTGTAATACATATTTGACCATTACTCTCCTCCTTGCAAGATTCAGCGTGCAAAAAGTCGATCTTGATAGCTTATTTTCCAATTTTGGAAGCAACTCTTTTTCAGGATGAGTGATTGATTGTGGAGTCTTAGAGGGGGGAACCTAGGTATTTTGATGGGAGAGGGCCCCCGAGAAATCCAATGAATTTGATGATTCTTCTTTGGATTGGGGGGAGGTGTTAATGAAGAATATTTTGGATTCCATTTCATCATTTAATTCAATATGATCTAGGATCTTAACTGAGAGAAAAACATGTACAACATATCAAACACAAGAGACAAGAGACACAAAGCATTTCACCGAGGAAAACCAGGAAGGTGAAAAACCCCGCAACTTCCTCAGAGATAGAATAAGAACCAATACAAAGATCAAACCCCAAAATACAGATGTCTCCAGTAGCTACTCCTCCTCCACTTGTGAGCACTCCTCTCTCTCAACTATGTGAGTTGGATGAGTGAGTGAATGAGTAAAATGAGAGAGGCACACTCTCTATTTATACAATAAATTAACCTACCTTTACCCCTAACTGGGACGAACTCCTAAGGAATCCTAATAACCCATCCACATGACTCATACAGGGCCGACCCCACCAAGGTGGTCTAATGAGCCATCAAATATAAGTTAAGACACTTACAATGTAACTTGCGACACTTGCAAATACAAATGACGACACTTCCAACCGGAGGAATAATACGTCTCCGTTCGGGATACAATAAAGTACAAATGTAATACATACAATATACAAGTGAATATCTTCCGAAGTATCATATACATCAACACTCCCTCTTAACTAGGAAGGTATTCTCTTGACACAGGTTATCAATACATATAGGCAAAAGTCTTCAATACTGGAGCTGGATCATCGTCACTGGATCACAGAGCATGATTGTCATTGTTGTTGTACTCGTCATATCGATCACTGGTGCTATCCCTCAATTCTTCTCGTCATAGGAAGTTCCACAGAGCCAGTTCGTTTTCATGCTGGATGCAGGCCTAACCTCGTGTAGGTCTTCATCATCTCTATGAGCGGCCTGACAGAGGTGGAATCTGACGACTGATTGTGTGCTTCTGCAAAACCTGACAAGACAATCTGAGGATCCTTTATGTGCCTTAGCTTGAGCTGAAAGATCTCCCAGGGTTGATTACATGCGGCCTGCACAAAACCTTAAAAGAGCATCTTGCGACCTGCAACATCTCTAGAGAGCATCCCAGGACTTTTACGTGACTAGCACAAGCTATCGGATCTCCAAGACTGATTACATGTGATGTCCACAAAACCTTAAAAGAGCATCTTGCGACCTGCAAGATCTCTAAAGAGCATCCCAGTACTTTTACGTGACTAACACAACCTATCGGATCTCCAGGACTGTTTACATGTGAACAAGAAAAACCTTAAAAGAGCATCTTGAGACCTGCAAGATCTCTAAAGAGTAGCCCAGGACTTTTACGTGATTAGCACAACCTATCGGATCTCCAAGAATAATTACATGCCTACCTTGCAAAAGCTCGAACAAGCATCACAGGACTGATTGTTACCTTACTGCTGAACCTATCCGATCTCCCAGGAATAAATTACATGCTACTGCACAATCTGCCACATATCCACAGCCACGGAGTATCATCTTGATACTCATGATCAACCTGATCATCCTCGCACTGAGCATCATCCTCATTCTCATGATCATACTGATCATCATCATACATTGGATCATCCTGATGCACATCATCATCACATGATCATCCTGGTCATCATCATACAGAACATCATCTGGAGCATCGTCTTGATGCTCATCACACAGCACTTACATCCCCACCCATGGGAAGGATCCTCCTACCACCATGCTTGGAATGTCTCCTACAAATGTGTCCCATCACTTCCTCCTTGAAGTATCTTCTATTTGAAGAACACCAAGCCTCTCTCTGAAGTATTTGAACTTCATTCTTGCTAGTGGTTTTGTCAACACATCTGCAATCTGCTCATCTGTCGCAACATATAGGAGCTTCACTGCTCCTCTCTACACCATATCCTGGATATAGTGATATTTGATCTCGATATGCTTCGACTTGTCATGGAAGACCGGGTTCTCAGACAACTTCACACAACTCTGGTTGTCACAGAAGATACAAGTAGCATCCAACTGGAGATAAAACAAAT
This sequence comes from Larix kaempferi, assembly GCA_027924585.1. Classification (NCBI taxonomy): domain Eukaryota; kingdom Viridiplantae; phylum Streptophyta; class Pinopsida; order Pinales; family Pinaceae; genus Larix; species Larix kaempferi. Next base: position 5,617,699 of record BSBM01000940.1, on the reverse strand, counting down.
CAGACAGTAGCTTCATTATCCATACTGCATCACAACTACCCGAACAAGCTGTGACATACTATGCTTCAGTTGTACTCAACGCTATGCAAGATTGCTTCCTGCTAAACCAAGAGATCACACCTGATCCCATACTGAAGCATCACCTTGAAGTGCTCTTCTTATCTGCATCACTGCCTGCCCAATATGAATCAACATAACCTTCTAGGTTAAACTTTTGATTTGCATCATACTTGAGCCCATAATCAACCGTACCCTTTAGGTACCTCAGAATATGCTTTACAGCAATCAAGTGAACATGTCTAGGATTCGTTAGGAACTGGTAAAAAGTGCTCACCACAAAGTGTAATGTCCCCATTTTGACCCCATTACATTCAAATGTAAATGATGTAATATTGTTATAAAATCATGGTGAGAAGCTCAAGGCCAAGGCCCCGCCATCGAATTATTGATGCATATGGTTTGTGTGCTATCCAAGCACATTGGAATTTCAAACATCATGTAAATATGCATTTTAATAAAATACTCACAACTAGCTATGCAATGAAACAAGAGATTGGGGCATGATTTTTACAAGGGATTGGGAGGGAAAAACATTCAAACCCTTGGAGCCAATCAATTCAAGCCAAGTGTCAATGAGAGAACCCATCAAACCCTCAACTACCCATGTTTACTTTTGTACCCAATCATTGATTTCTCCCAAGAATTTGTTGAGGTAGTTAATGCCTTGGGGAATGGGAGGCACGGCTGTCCAAATTTGGGTATGGGAAAGCCACTCTCCATGGAAAATCACATTTTGCTTCTTGGGAGAGAAAAGAGCCATGAATTTTCCTTAAGCCATAATCCATCAACTAGTTGCTCTCCCTCACGAGTTGGGAGCTACCTAGGCATTTTCCAGCCATGTTTTCCTGTTTTTTCCTCCATTCTCAGTTGAGAGAAGGGCGTTTTTGTGTTGTATACAAGTGGGGAAGAAGGGGAATACAATTGGGGTTCCATAGAGACCGTTTGGGATGCTGAATGCTTAGATACTTGGGGGAGAAATCATTTTCCTTTCTGTGAATGTTTTTCCCCATCGCACAATTCGTTTTTGGTTGGAAACAATTTGGGAAAATCCCATGGCCATCCTGTTTGTAAATCTCATTGTTAAACATGTGTATCCATGCCCAATGATTGTGCTTGCTGTATGTAGATAGAGTATGTTGGGTGTGGGGTATGGGAATCCATTGTTTTGGCTTGAGCTTGAGTGCAAGCATCCAGGGTTCAGATGTAGCTTGATAAACCCAGCTGTGGACTGGCTTGGCTCAGATGAGATGATTAAATGGCCATGAATGAGCTTTAATGTCCCCTTTTCCTTTTAAGAATCATGCCCAGCTCGGGGGTGGCAGTTGTGTTAAGATAATTGATAAACACAACTGGCCTATGGCTGGGTGGAACGTTGCAGTGACATAACTAGTTTCTTGGGACGATTGCACAATGAATATAAGTAATCTCTATGTGTATTTACTTCGGCAATGTTTAATTTGATGATTGATTTGATATGCTAGATGATCATGAATTGTGTGGATGTTGTTTCTAAATTCCGTTGTGCATACTTGCTTGATTTGCATTTGCACACTCTTATTTCTATTCATATGATTGTAATGAATGGGATGAGATTATGTGAAAGCCCAGAGAATGGCATCATGTTCCCTTCTAGGAATTGGGTCCGCGGGAGGGTACATTACACAAAGAAAATATCGGGTCTCATGTTCGTTAGGTACATCAAGGACCCAATCATCTGACGATACATCATGGCATCAACTGACTCTAATGAAGTATCACTCAATAGCTTCAAATTCGATGCCATAGGTGTGGCCATGGCCTTGCAGTCCATCATCCCGAACCGTTTTAGGATCTCTACTGCATACTTCCCTTTTCCAAGGAAGATTCCATCTGCACTCTGCCAAACCTCCATACCTAGAAAGCAATGCATCATACCCAAGTCCTTCATCTTGAACTCAACAGCAAGCTTCCTCTTCGTATCGGCAATCAACCTATCCTCACCTGTCACAAACAGGTCATCCACATACAATAGGGGTATCGATGGATTTCCTTCCTTAACCTTGTAGTAAAGGTTGGAATCCACTTTACTCTTGTTAAAGCCCAAACTGGTCAGGAAGCTATCTATCCTACTGTACCATGTCCTGGGTTCTTGCTTCAAGCCATACAAGGATTTCTTTAACTTGCACACATATGACTCCCTGTCATATGTCTCAAAACTGAGTGGTTGTTCCACATACACTTCCTCTTCAACTACACCATTCAAGAAAGTTGTCTTGACATCCATCTGGTGTATCTTCCACTTCATTACTGTAGCCATAGCAAGTACTATTCTGATGCAAGTGTATCTAGCTACAGATGCAAAAGTTTCTTCATAATCTATCCCTTCTTTCTGGGAGAAGCCACGAGCCACAAACCTTGCCTTGTATTTCTCTTTGCTGACATTTGCAACATGCTTGATCTTGTAGATCCATTTGGAAGTCACAACAAACTTCCCTTCTAGTCTCTGGATGACATCCCAGACATCATGATCGATGGGTACTCCTCGATCATGGCATCCTTCCATTACTGCATCCCGGATCCTGGGAACTTCAGATTCTTCAATATCTTCAATAGGTAGTTTTATGGATTTGTTGAGTCTTCGTTACTTATTCTTCGAAATAAGTCTCTCTTGTAGGTGATCGTACATAGTCTTTCCCACAAGACAATTTCAATTGCATGATTAGAAACATCTCATAGATTTCAGAACCAATTCTTACACATAAAGACATATGTCATACAGTCATGCAATTATCTTAGCCAATGCTTCAATACAACATTTATCCATATATTGTAACTTTCTAGATTCCTTCCATCTCTATCAAAACATTTTTAAGAGTGTGCACAACTCCCAACATGTCAGCAAAGAGGTTTCATTCTAGATAAGTAGCAATGGAATGTTGTACAGTACCATAGGTCACTTACCCATTACTATATTAGTAGTATCTTGTTCATTAATGCAACTTTTCTAAAATGTATAATATACATCATAAATCTAGGAACATCATAATCATATGTACAAGAAATGACAATTCAAATACTTATCTTTGTTTTCTTGTGGGGTGGACTCCCTCTTGATCATTGTCTCCTTGCAGAAACTACTATAGTGTACTCCCTCTTGATATTTGATTCCTTGCAAAAACTACTGGAGTGTGATCCCTCTTGATCTTTGTTTCCTGGATTATCTGTCTTTGAACTATATCCATCCTGGACCACTATGCATGCTTAAGTGTGCACTAGTGTCATCATTATGTCATCCTTAAGATCTCATACATAATCATATATGCATTAGTATAATCTCAATAATATCAAAACATTATGATTCTAAATATCTATGGTCATGATCATTTCATACACAGGTAATTTATCACAAGCGTTAGTATTCATATTGACCCCTTAAAATTGACCTGCGAGTTTCAGATCTGCAGCTTCTGTTGAATTCTAGTTTTCTGGTTAAAATCCTGAACTAGGGTTTGATAAAACCCGGGGTTCTACACAACCAAAAACTTTGATCTTGGTCTTTAAATTTGGATTTTGATGAGGAGCATTTAGTCATGGTCTTACATTCAAAAAATTCCAATTTTTGTAGAAACACTAATTTCCTGCAGCAGTGACAAACCAAAAATGAAGGTGTTGAGAATCCAATTATGTTTTGACAGAAATATATGCCATATTGCTTCTGATGCATCTCTGAAATTTTGGATCCTCAAGGTCTGAAAATTTGGCTTGAGGTAGATTGACCTATCTCCTTTCCAACCCCACAGATATGAGCTTCAATGGATTCTCCATGAGAGACATATGCTAAGTGTCGCAACATGACCTGTTTATGGGATGAAACCGAATAGCGAACTTGTACGGAGTGCCACGTGTCACTGTTTCAACTTCGGGCTCTGAAACTCGGACCTGTGAAACTAAATTCGATGCCTTAAGTACCACATTTTATGGAATTTTATTTGGAGCTTCCTAGCCCGATAGATGACCTTTGTTCCTAGGTTACCTGTTTAGGGGTGCATTCTAGAAGAGGAAGAAACCCTAACTTGTACGAATCATATCTCACAAAGTTAAATGAATCTAAGGCTGATATTCAGACACAAGGTACATGAACATTTCATCTTCATCCTGTAAAAGTTTTAGATCCTGAGCCTTTTCCAAAACTGATATATAGAGAAAGTGCCACGATGACTAGTTTTTACTATAGCAAGCCCTAGCTTCTAATTTGTCGCAAGTGCAACAAGTGTCGCAAATTCCATACAATTCCTTCCTTCACGGTAGCTTTGTGTAATATCCCGAATTTTGGACTAAATATTTCTATTGATATATTGGGCCATGGCCCCAACACATATGTTTTATTTTGAGTATTTCCCATGAGCCTTAGCACCCATGCTTTATTCTTTTATATATATTGACATACTGGGCATGGAACCTAACTAACTTCTTTATTTGAGTGTATACTAGGCCAGGAGGACCCAATGTTTTAATGGTGTTCTTCAGCATTGATATGGGTACAAACCCTAATATACTGAGATGATCTTTTGTTACTTACTGTGCAGAGCTATGATTTTACATGATTTGACTTATGAATGTGTTGAGAATGGACTCAGAAACACACATATAACCTATGTACTAGGCATAAGCCCCGATGTACCTAGAAGAATGTTTATTTACTGGGAGTAATCCCTGAGGTACATTGAGTGTTGGGAATAAGCCCTCGAGCACTCTAAGCTTGATAAATGAATACCGGATCCAAGGCCACTTGAATATTCTAGATGTGTCTCACAACCACATTCGAGCACTAGTGTTGAGCAGGAAGCTCTAGAATTGCACTAGCATAACGCTCATGTGAAAGTGTTGAGTTAAAAGGATCTTAAGAGCACTCGGGCTTACTAAATATCAAAGTGTTGAGTCAGAAAGACTCTGAATAGCACTTCTACTTTCATCACATTTATTTAATTTGGTTAAATGATTCATCTTTTATCTATGATCAAATACTGTGGGAACTACCATGTTAAACGAGGGAATCCGACATGCAAGAAAGAGACTAGAGGTGCCTATCCAAGCTTACCGAAAGACCATCCAAAGAATTGGACTTTGCCCTTAAAAGATAAAGAAGTATCATGAGAAGTTACATAATTAATTAAAAGATAATTACCCTAGCTTAAAACATGGATTGACTAAGAGTAGTCTCTTAGGAATGACATGCATAAAGGCCTCAAGACTAAATATTATTATTAAGAACTTTAAATAATAATGATGCTATTATATATATATATATTGCATATGGTTTATGCATAGTGAGCTGCCACATTTCTTTTATAGTATTAATAATAAACTAATATTTAGTAAGCTGCTGCATTATTAAATAATATCAATAATGTATTAGTAGATGGGTTTTAAATATAAACTATGGTTATTATAAATATTATGAAAAGATTAAATAAAAAATCACTTATAGTTAAAACAATTGAAAAGTCCTAGTTCAAGAGGACTAGATATTTATTAAATTATATCTTTTAAATATTATATTATTTAATTTAATGAAACTAATTATTCCAAACAGTCATAATTCAAGAATCCTGTACATAAAGAGGGAAGATCCCAAGTTTGGGGGATTTATATATCTTTCTCATTATCATTCTCTTATGGTAATCAGAGAGAATTTTTCTGCTCTAAGAAACCGAAGTAGTCTCGCCTAATAATTCCAGATCTGAACCAGCAGTGAACCTAGGGCCTCTATCTCTCATTGCATGTTGGAACTAGCTCGGGGGGATCTGGTTAGAAACAGGAACGGTCTAAGGGTCATGGTTGGGAGGAACATGGTAGCCCCAAATCTATCAAGCTAAGAAAATCATTCTAACAGGTCAGCTAAGCACAACATGTTCTGCATTAATTATTGTTTGAGTGTGCAGGATTCTACAGGAAATGATCAAGTGCCAAAGTAGCCAGGTATGTACTATTAATTATTTTCATTTTCCAGTTATAGTAGATATAGGATTTTAGACTAGAATTGATGCTTCAAAATTGTTTAATTTTCAATATAAATATTATCAACTTAGAGGTTGGCCCAGAAACCAGTGGAAGGTCTAGTAGGTCTAGCCTAGCTAGCCTGTGCTAGACATAGCACCATCAGAAGACTTAGGAACTCTCTCATTGCTATTTGAAGGATTTTACAACTGTGCATTTCCTTTTGTTTCCATATCGTTTTTTCTAAGATAGGATTATTATATCTTTAAATTAAAATATGTTTTTGATTAAGAGTCGTTTTACCATTTCATAGTATAGGTTCCACTTCTGCCTATAATATTTCTTTGTAAATATCTAGTCTAGCAAGGGTCTTGGTCTAAGTGTCGAAACCCTCAAAGGCTCTTAAATCCTGGAAAATAACTTATTCAGAATCATAAAGTAGTTCCCATCAAAACCCTTTGACATTCCCATTCTATCTACTAAATTTTGGGTAGGAAAATGATTGCATTACAACCAATAAAACGATTAGTTTAGAGTTAGGGTTATATTTTTCTGTTTCTTTATTTATTTATTCTCCTTCCCTTCTGTTCTTAAGAATCACCAAGTAGGAACAACAAATGTAGTAAGCCATCCATTGAAACTATTAAATGACATTTCATATCAAGAAATGCAGGCTTACAACAACCAAATAATTATTCTATGTTAGCTACCAATCATTCTTTCAACATTTCTACAAACAGTAAACTAGAATTTGTAGGAAGAATTGAAGGTTCCATTATCTTAAACTTCCAGAAGTCAAATGCTAAACAACACAACACACAGGCTTCGACAACCATGATTTCCTTCTTGGAGTCATAACGAAAACGTAGCAGACATACGAAGGTTATGACTACACCCAAGCACAAACTCAGACTTTTAAATTACATCTTAAAATTGAAACCCTGATGGGCACCTCTACCAGTTTAAGGATAGAATCTCATAGCCTAATGATAGGTGCCCATACATTTTAAATTTAATAACCACAAGTCTGGATATCAAACCCTTGGAGCAGCTCAATTTTCCCAGGATCACTTATTAAACTAGACAAAAGATAGGAGTACCGGCGGCATCAATGGAATACAGATTTACCATTTAAAAGCACAAATCGATTGGCTACAGGATAGAACCATAAAAACATATACATCCACATAAATTCTCTTATGCCATAGGAAAGAAAAACGCAAGATAGAGAAAAGGCAAGTCTCACATATTTAGCATGGAGTCCATTAAATAGACAAACGACGTTCCATCAAAATTGGACACTGACAGAGCACCATTTAAAAACAAAGTGGCCATAGTTTCTTCACCCATCCATTTGGGTCTCATAATAAAGAAAATGCAAAAGTTAATTTCCCTTTATAAATAGTAAAACGAGAATACACAAATCATTACACGCAAGGAAATATTCTTTCAAAACTCATATGTACACAGGCACAAATACATTGAAAGCAACCGAGACCAAATCACCAAACCCTACTGCAAACATGGAAACCCTCAAAAGTTTCACCCATCAAAATAATATTTACAACGATAGTTTCAAACACCTGGTCAAGCCAAAGGTGACCACTCTGGAGACTCCAAAACATGAGTGAGCCAAATGCATCATGAAGTCTCTCCATTGCAAATTTATCAAAACCTTATCCAACAACTGAGACAAATAGGTGTGAGTGGTTGAAAGAACCGTGGACTTACCAATCCAATCCCTTATACAGTTTGTGTTGGTTCACTTCTAGTCCACGCAGAGAGCCACACCTTAACTGTCCACAGAGGAAACCAAAATAATTTAGGACCTGAATATTTAAATAAATATGGAGTTAGAAACTGAGAAATTACAATGTTAATAATAGAAGTAGTTACATGTTGTTAGGAACCCATGTCTTTACTTTGTTAGTATGCTGTTGTTGGATGCATATGCTTTGTAAGTCGCCCCGTAGTATTTGTTGATCAATAGTTTCTGTTATTTTTGTTGGCGCATATGCTTTGTAAGTCGCCCGTAGTATTGTTGATCCATAGTTTGTAACGGCCCATGGTTTCGACCCATAGTATTGGCACCTAGAATTAGTATATAAGTGTGTGTTGAGACCTATGAAGGCACCGTGAAGTTATTTGTATTGAGCTTGCTCATAGGAGGTTGCCCCCTCGAAGTGGCCTATGATCAATATAAAAGTGATTCTGAGTTCTGTCATTTCTGCTATTTCGCATATTCGTATTAATTAATTGTTGTAGGTGCCTCACATCTGGTATCAGAGCACTTTCTTGGGCTCGCTCGGTGAAATTTCTGCCAAATTTTTTTTCACATCTATTGCAAGTTCGTATTTGGGAATAATCCCTATCCGTTTAACTGTGGGAAGTACTTGGGCATAAGCCCTAAAACTCATTGTGAGGAGTACCACAGGAACCCTTAAGTAGCTGGCCCATTGAGAGGACCTACAAGCGAAAAGGGCAACGACCCCTACCTGATTGACTAGTTCCCACCCGTGAGGTAAACCAAGAGCTATCGTTTGTGGCAAAGTGGTTATCAGTTTTACCTGAGCCGTGGAGTGAGGGGTACTGCCCCAATATGCAAGCCGTCAGACAGCATTGGTGGCCGAGTGAAACCCCTGAACTGTTAGGAAGCCGCACATACCTGGGGTCCATATCTACTTTCAGCTAAACTATTGTCGATCACTACTGTGCCATTCAAATCGATTTTGCAAGTCATTTCAGATCCAGCTGCTTTCAGTCCATTCGGCACTGTTCCAGATCCCTTCCGAGCCGTAGCCGCTCCGGTCTGAACAAAAAAAAAAAAAAAAAATCCTGGTTATGGTTGTCACCCGTGCAGGAGCAAAAACCATGGAGGAAGCACTTGCAGCCATCGAAGCCAAACTCCAGGATCTGGATGAAAAATTTCTCGGCCTCCATCTTGAACATTAAGCTATGAACAACAAACGACAGATCGAGTCTTCATCAGACAATGGATTCTCCTCTTCCAGCAATTTTCTTGGTCCGAAGCTTGATTTTCCTCGCTTCAATGGTACTGATCCAACTGGATGGATCTATCGTGCAGAACAGTATTTCAGTCTGCATAATACTTTTGATGTCAACAAAGTTCCGCTAGCATTCCTTCACTTGGAACAGGAAGCTCTTCAATGGTACTGTTGGTACATCAAGGCTCATCTAGAGCCCAAATGGCTAGACTTTTTCCAACTCCTTTTGCAACGATTTGGTCCTAGTGCTTTTGATGACTTCACAGGAGCCCTCACTAAACTTCGCCAAATTGGCACGGTGAGAGAATATCAAACCGAATTTGAGAATCTAGCCAACCACACCGAAGGATTGTCTGATTACATTTACCGGAGTTGTTTTATCAGTGGTCTAAAGGATGCCATCCACTCTGAGGTCAAAATGTTCTATCCCAACACAATGATGGAAGCCCTAGGTTTGGCTAAGTTGGCAGAAGACAAGATTGTAGCCCAACAATGCTCCAACCCACTTTTGTTCCCTTCTGAAATATGGGTTCTCACCGACCACCTATACTATAGGCTCCTCGACCGACTCCTATCAAGCGTCTGTCTGAAACAGAGATGCAAGCATGAAGAGAAAAGGGGATTTGCTATAATTGTGATGAGAAATTCACTCGAGGACATAGATGTGTTCAGCAAAAGCTCTATCTCTTGGATGTGGAGTCTCCGCCTACCTCTGAAATTGGTGATGAAGATCCAGAAACACTGGATGCTCCGATCGACATTCAGGAACTCCCTATTGACCCTCCGTCTCAGGATGACCAGCCAGAGATATCTCTCCATGCTTTAGCTGGAATCACCACCCCCCAAACAATACAGGTCAGGGGTTACTTCAAGAAGCTTCCTCTTACAATACTCATTGATTCTGGTAGCACTCATAATTTCATTGACCCTCGGATCACCAAACAAGCTGATTGTTTTATCCATCCTTGCTCCAACTTTGAAGTCATGGTTTCCAATGGAGGCACCTTACCTTGAAAAGAGAAGTGTTGAAATGTGCGTATCTCTATGGGAGATTATACCTTGCACTCTGACATGTTTTCCTTGCCCTTAGGCGGATGTGATGTGGTTTTGGGCTCTCAATGGCTACGCACACTTGGCCCTATCTTATGGGATTTTGCTGAAATTTGGATGCAGTTTTACCTTAATGGACAAAAAAACACATTCACAGGATTACAACCAGGTTCTCTCAGCATCATCAGTTCACATCGCATGGAAAAAATCCTCAAGAAGAATTCACATGGTGTCATCGCTCAGATCCATTCCATCTAGATGCAACCATCAGTGGTCTCCACTAATCCTTTGGATCTACAACAAATTCTGGATCGATATACAGGTGTCTTTGCTGAACCAGTGGGATTACCACCTTCCAGGACAGAAGACCATCGTATTCAACTCCTTCCTCCCAGTGTTCCTCCCAACATCAGACCCTATCGCTACCCATTTCACCAAAAAATGGAGATTGAAATGCTCGTTCGGGACTTATTGAAGTAAGGTATTATTCGCCCAAGCACTAGTTCCTTTGCTGCTCCAGTTATTCTTGTCCGCAAAAAAGATGGGTCATGGTGCCTCTGCATTGACTTCCGAGCACTTAATCACCTCACCATCAAGGATAAGTTTCCAATTCCTGTTGTTGATGAGCTTCTTGATGAGCTTCATGGGGCTCACTTTTTCTCCAAGTTGGATCTTTGTTCTGGGTATCATCAAATTCGGGTTCATGAGGACGATATTCCTAAAACATCTTTCTGCACACATGATGGCCATTATGACTTTTTGGTCATGCCCTTTTGCCTCACTAATGCTCCTTCCACATTCCAGGCCTTAATGAATAAAATATTTCGACCCTACTTGCGGAAATTCATTTTGGTATTCTTTGATGATATCCTCATCTACCGTAAAACATGGGATGAACATCTCCAGCATTTGGATCTTGTCATGCAACTTTTCTCTGACCATCATCTCCATGCCAAGCAGTCTAAATGTGTTTTTGGATAGAAGGAAGTTGAGTATCTCGGGCACATTATCTCAGCACAAGGGGTTCGCGTGGATCTTGCCAAAATCGATGCCATGAACAATTGGCCACATCCTCAGACACTCAAGAGCCTTCGTGGTTTTTTGAGGTTGACTGGATACTACCGCAAGTTTGTCAAGGATTATGGGAAGATTGCAGCTCCATTAACTGCTCTATTGAAAAAGGATGCTTTTACATGGACACCTGCTGCTCAGTGTGCATTTGACAAACTAAAACAAGCTATGTGTACTACACCTGTGCTAGCTATGCTCGATTTTTCCAAGCCCTTCACTATTGAGAGTGATGCTTGCGGCAATGGACTTGGTGTTGTTCTCCTTCAAGATGAACACCCCATTGCGTTCACCAACAAAGCCCTTTCAGGTAAGAATTTAGCTGCCTCTACCTATGAGAAGGAAATGATGGCTATTTTGCATGCACTACAGAAGTGGTGCCCATACCTATTAGGGAATCATTTCTGCATCAAGACTGATCACCAGAGTCTGAAATATTTCTTGGACTAGCGTGTATCCTCCCCGGCACAACAGAAATGGGTTAGCAAACTCATGGGTTATGACTATGAGATCACTTAAAAGAAGGGTAAAGACAATGTTTTGGTAGATGCTCTTTCTCGCACATTTGATGCCCAAGGTTCTCTTTCAGCTATTTCTATGCCTGTTCCAAATTGGTTGCAATCTGTTCAACAGGGTTATGTCAATGACTCTTCCTTATCTCAAATCATCCAACGCTTGACCAACAACCCTTCTGCTGTACCACATTACTCTTGGGATGGTTCTTCTCTACGATACAAGGGTCGTCTAGTGCTTCCCCAGAGCACAGATCTTCAACAGGATGTCTTCTATGAACTCCATGCTTCTCCATCGGCAGGGCACTTTGGGTTCCTCAAAACATATGAACGAGCACGACGTAACTTCTTTTGGTAGGGCATAAAAAGGACAATCAACAGATGGTGGCTGAATGTGATACCTGTCAGCGCAATAAGGGTGAAACAACACTCCTTCCAGGATTGCTTGAACCCTTTCCCATACCTACATGGATTTGGACAGATATTTCTATGGATTTCATTGAAGGGATCCCGAAATCTGGCAGGAAGATAGTGATTCTCGTTGTGGTTGATCGCCTCTCCAAATATAGTCATTTTTGTACTCTCAACCATCCCTATACAGCCTCCTCCGTCGCTCAAATTTTTCTGGACCAGATCTTTCATCTTCATGGCATCCCTTCTTCCATTGTCTTGGATCGTGATGCGACTTTCACCAGTCATTTCTGGACAGAACTATTTCGCCACACTGGCACCAAACTGAAGATGAGTTCAGGGTATCACCCACAAACAGATGGTCAGACTGAAATTGTCAATAAATGCTTGGAAACTTATCTTCGTTGCTTCACCTCAGAACAACAACATCAGTGGGCAAAGTGGCTTCCTCTCGCTGAATGGTGGTACAATACCTCTTACCACACTGCCTGTAAAATGACCCCATATGAAGCAATCTATGGTCAGGCACCTCCATCTCTTCTTCCATACACCCCTACTAGTTCACCAGTTCAGGAAGTTGACACGGTCCTTCGCAACCGCAATCATATTCTTCGCATTTTGAGGGACAATCTTCACATGGTAAGAAATCGCATGAAGCAACAAGTTGATCAGCACTGTTCAGAGCGCACTTTTCAAGTCGGAGATATGGTTTTTCTTCGTCTCCAGCCGTACAAACAATCCTCCTTGAAACTCAAAGGGAATCATAAGCTTGCTCCAAAGTTCTATGGGCCATATCGGATTCTTCAGAATATTGGGTCCGTTGCTTATAAATTGGAACTTCCTCCTTCTTCTCGCATTCATCCAGTCTTTTATGTCTCTTCTCTGAAGAAATTTCTTGGCACCAACATCAGCAGACAAATGATTTTACCCAAACTGGATAATGAAGGATCCATCCTTTTGGAGCCAGAGGCCATCCTCAATCGGCGCATGCGTCAGCTTCGCTCTCGCTCTATCACAGAGGTCTTAATTCAGTGGCACGGCATGCAACCAGAGGATGCTACATGGGAACCACTCCTTCAAATTCAACAACAATTTCCACATCTAAATCTTTGAGGACAAAGCTTTTTTTAAGGGGGAGGGGATGTTAGAAACCCATGTCTTTACTTTGTTAGTATGTTGTTGTTGGACGCATATGCTTTGTAAGTCATCCCGTAGTATTTGTTGATCAATAGTTTGTGTTATTGTTGTTGGCGCATATGCTTTTTAAGTCGCCCGTAGTATTGTTGATCCATAGTTTGTAACGGCCCATGGTTTCAACCCATAGTATTGGTGCCTAGAATTAGTATATAAGTGTGTGTTGAGACCTATGAAGGAACAGTGAAGTTATTTGTCTTGAGCTTGCTCATAGGAGGTTGCCCCCTCGAAGTGGCCTGTGATCAATATAAAAGTGATTCTGAGTTCTGTCATTTCTGCTATTTCGCATATTCATATTAATTAATTGTTGTAGGTGCCTCACACATGTAGGAACGTTCTTTTATATCGCCTCCATGACCACCAATGATACCCTGTCCATGGGCGTAGCTTAGGCTAGGGGAAGCTACCTCACAAACAAAGCTAAAACCCCCTCTTAGCCAAAAGACAAGCAAACTCACGAATTGACAAATTTTGTGTAAACCCTCGCTAAGACCTTTAGCCCAACTGGCCAAAGGCCACGTGATATCCATGTGCACCATTAATACATCCAACTACCACGATAGGACTCTAATGCGAATGCAAAATATATAGTAAATTCGTGTAGGTCCAAACACTTGGTTAATTAACACTAGGACAAAGACCTCAACCCCTTTATATTTTGCACAAAGGGTGGTTCCACTTTGGGAGTTTTTACATGGTGGAGTTGTCAATCGAATGACCATTGCAGAACACCTGCAAGAATATGACACACATACATGTATTAGCAAAATCGCTAAGTAAGTCGACAGGTTTCAAACTTTCACACCTTAACTTTGGGCGACTCTACCAGGGGTTCCTAGATCAACCCCAAGTTTCAGGGTATTTCAACTTCTCTCATCAGGTTCATCATGCTTGAGTATTGACATTTAGACACTTTACATTTTTAAACATGCATTTAGATCATATAAGAAGAAAAGAGACTGCTAGTACTATTTCATGGTTAAACTTTACATAAACATACTTATCACAATTACTTCCGCAACGAAAGCATGACCGATAGAATCTACCTTGCTAAGAATTTTCCTGAACTCTTAAATACTGAATGCAAGTACCGACACTTTTCACAGTGCTGAAGTTAATTTATAAATATATAATCTATGTTAGGAAAACTTGCAAGAAGAAGATTTTTTTTTATTTTACTATTTTAGGGACATTACACTCTGATACCATGTTAGTTTTTCATCATTTAATTCAATATGATATAGGATGTTAACTAAGAGAACAACATGTACAACATATCAAACACCAGAGACAAGAGACACAAAGCATTTCACCGGGGAAAACCAAGAAGGTGAAAAACTTTGCAACTTCCTCAGAGATAGAATGAGCACCAGTACAAATATCACAAAGATCAAACCCCAAAAGGTAGATGTCTCTAGCAGCTAGTCCTCCTCCACTTGTGTGCACTCGTCACTCTCAATTATGCGAGTTGGATGAGTGAGTGAATGAGTAAAATGAGAGAGTCACACTCTCTATTTATACAACAACTTAACCTGCCTTTAACCCTAACTGGGCCGACTTCCTAAGGAAGCCTAACAACCCATCCACATTACTCATACAGGGCCGACCCCACCTAGGTGGTATAATAACCCATCAAATATAAGTTATGACACTTACAATGTAACCTGTGACACTTGCAAATACTAATGACGACACTTCCAGCCGGAGGAATAATACATCTTCATTGGGGATATAATAAAGTACAAATGTAATACATACAATATACAAGTGAATATCTTCCGAAGTTACAAATACATCAACAAGATTTAGCTTCTTTGACTAATGGATAACCCATTAGGAGAGTATCATCCAAAAGCTGTTGGTGGGTTTGCTTGAGAGTCAAGTGGGGAAATATTAACCCCTCAATTTTAGCAAAGAGGGAGGCTTCACAACGTGGTGATTGAGGCCTTTGGAAATAAGAATGAATAAGAAGGGGGAGAAGGGGTATCCATGTTTGATGTCCCATAAATATTTGAAGGTAGGGGAGGATATGCCATTCATAACAATATAAAATAATGGAGAGGAAATGAGTGATAGAAACCATTGAGACCATTTGTTGTTAAAACCAAAGGCTAATATAACTTCTTAAACAAATTGCCAGCTCAAGTTGTCGAAATATTTTGACATGTCCAACTTGATGAGCATGGTGTTCTTTTTGGAATTTTTAAGGGAATAGGTAGCTTCATGGGATAAAATAATTCCATTGTGTATTTTCTTGCCCTCGACATATCCAAATTGTTAAGGGGATATGAGTTTGGGAAAGATGGGATTTAATCTATTAGTGATAACTTTCTTAGTTAACTTATAAATGACATAGCAAAGAGATATGGTATTGTACTTAGATGGGTTCGAAAATTACAAGAAGAAAATAGTAATTTCTGCAAGGAGAAAGAGGAGGTTGTGTAGGAGACTGAAAGATTGAAAAAATAAGTAGAATAAGTCTATATCAATTTGTCAGCAGTACCAATGGAGTTGCACATTCCACTAGAGGAAAATTTGACAAAGATAAGTGAATCTATCCAAGTCTCCTGCGCAAAGGTTGTGGAATTCCAAGCACGAACAACACCAAGTACTCCACTAGAGAAGAGACAACAAAGGGAACAAACAACAAACACAACATCAACAAACATCAAAGCATTGCTAGAAAAGTGCACACAAATGTATGAGGAAAGTACCCAAATATGGATGTAGCTCATTGAGGATGTTGAGTTGAAGGATATAGAATAGAAATTGCAAGTTGTGCAGTAGAAGGAACACAAACTAAAGGAAACAGTGAGTACTCTACCTCCCATGCAATAGTGTTGGGTGAGGCCCGAGTTGGATCATTTTTGGTGAAGTGAAGTCCAAGTTAGCATAATTTTGTCACTCCTTAGCTCGTAGCAATTTTGAGGCGAAGTACGTAGTTGGTGAGGCCTAGTACTAGCCTATTTTGGAGAGAAGTGAATTCGTGATTCCCGAGAGTAGGGTATGAAGTGACGCGAAGATCGAGGATAGGGGCCAGCTTCGTTTGTAAAGGAAGAAGTAGAAAGGACCGATGATTACTTAGAGCATTTAAGGAAGAAGCAGTGGCTTGGCAGGCTACAGGAACAACATTGATGAGGTGAAAAGTGAAAACGACGTACCAAAGTACAGTTAGCGCCACGTAGTAAGAGAACACGGATGTAAGAACGACATTAGAGCCGAAGAAGCGGGGTAAATGATGACCAAGGACAAGTGAAGTAGTTGAGAAGTTATGGAAGAACCTAGTTAGTCGGGTAGCCACGCCGTTTTGGGGGGTTAAAGGGTACTATGGTTTTTTGGCCCATAACTATTGCAAATATGTTACCTTCGAGCACAATATATAAAAGGGGCAATTTTGTATAGGGAAGGGTTGGATTTTGTTAGGAACCTATGTAAACCCTTCTCTTTACTATGTTAGTATATTGTTATTGGACGCATATGCTTTGTAAGTCGTCCCGTAGTATTTGTTGATCCGTAGTTTATATTAGCCCATAGTATTGGATGCATATGATTTGTAAGTCGTCCCGTAGTATTATATGTCCCATGGTTTTGACTCATGGTATTGGGCATAGACTTAGTATATAAGTGTGTGTTGAGGTCATTGAAGGCACCGTGAAGTTAATTGTATTGAGCTTGCTCAAGGGAGGTTGCCCCCTCGAAGTGGCCCGCGATCAATATAAAAGTGATTTTGTTCTATTATTTCTGATATCTCGTGTATTTGCATTAATTAATTATTGCAGGTACATCACATCTGGTATCAGAGCACTTTCCTTGGCACAAGTGGGAAATTTTTTTTTCTTTTTTTGGGCGGTGACTTTCAGATCAATTTCTGAAACTTTCTGCACAAAATCAGAAGAAACTGATTGCATATCTGAATTTCTCTTTCAAAAATACGCAGTTTCAAAAAAAAATCATCTCATTTGGAGTTCTAAAAGTGGAGATATCGCGGATTTAAAATCAGCAATTTTTCAGAATTTCGGTGACGGCCGCGGAAATTGCGGCGATAAAATATTTTGACCGAGTGCCCAGATTTCTATTCCGCTTCTATGAGTAGAAGCAGAATGGTTGTTCCAGTTCTGGAAACATGCTATGGTAGCGATTCTGAGCAATATAGATCCGGTTTTTGAACATTGGGTGGAATTTCTGCCCAAATTTTTTCTGTTGCAGGTTCGGATTTGGGAATCATCCCTATCCGCTTAACTGTGGGAATTACTTGGGCATAAGCCCTAAAACTCATTTTGAGGAGTACCACAGGAACCCCGAAGTAGCTGGCCCATTGAGAGCACCTGCCAGCGAAAAGGGCAACAACCCCTACTTGATTGACTAGTTCCCACCCGTGAGGTAAACCAAGAGCTGTCGTTTGTGGCAAAGCGGTTATCAGTTTTACCTGAGCCATGGAGTGAGGGGTACTGCCCCAACACGCAAGCCGTCAGACAGCATTGGTGGCCGAGTGAAACCCCTGAACTGTTAGGAAGCCGCACATACCTGGGGTCCATTTCTACTTTCAGCTGAACTATTGTTGATCACTGCTGCGCCATTTCAGATCCATTTGCAAGCCGTTCCAGATTCAGCCATTTTCAATCCATTTGGCGTTGTTCCAGATCCCTTTCGAGTCGTAGCCGCTCCAGTGATAAAAAAATAAAAAATAAAAAAATAAAATATGGTTGTCACCCGTGCAGGAGCAAACACCATGGAGGAAGCACTTGCAGCCATCCAAACCAAACTCCAAGATCTGGATGAAAAATTTCTCAGCCTCCATCTTCAGCATTCAGCCATGAACAATAACCGACAGCCAGAATCTTTTGCAGCCACCGGGTTCTCTTCTTCCAACAATTTTCATGGGCCGAAGCTTGATTTTCCTCGCTTCAATGGTACTGATCCGACTGGATGGATATACCGAGCAGAACAATATTTCAGTCTGCATAATACATTTGATGTCCAGAAAGTTCCACTTGCATCCTTTCATTTGGAACAGGAAGCCCTTCAATGGTACCGTTGGTACATCAAAGCTCATCCCGAGCCAAACTGGACATATTTTTGCCAACTCATTTTGCCACGATTTGGCCCTAGTGCTTTTGATGATTTCACAGGAGCACTCACTAAACTTCACCAAATTGGCACAGTGAGAGAGTATCAGACAGAATTTGAGAAATTGGCCAATCACATAGAAGGATTGTCTGATGAATTCTACAGGAGTTGTTTTATAAGTGGTCTCAAGGATGAAATTCGCTCAGAGGTCAAAATGTTTTGTACCAACACAATGATGGAAGTCCTAGGGTTGGCTAAGCTGGCTGAGGACAAGATTGCAGCTCAAAAACGCTCCAAACCCACCCTTGTTCCCTTCATAAATATGGGTTCCCAATGACCTCCCATCACGCCTTCTCCTCAACAAAATCCTATCAAGCATTTGTCTGAAATAGAAATGCAGGCACGCCGAGAAAAAGGGCTTTGCTATAATTGTGATGAGAAATTCACTCGGGGACATAGATGTGTTCAACAAAAGCTCTATCTCTTGGATGTGGATTCTCCGCCTGCCTTAGAACTTGGTGAAGCAGCTACAGATACAGTGGATGATCAGATCGACATTCAACACCCGCCTATTGACACCCCATTTCAGGACGACCCACCTGAGATCTCTCTCCATGCTGTAACCAGCGCCACCACCCCACAAACAATGCGGGTCAGGGGATACTTCAATAAGCTCCCTCTTACCATACTCATTGATTCTGGTAGCACTCATAACTTCATTGACCCTCGGATTGCCAAACAGGCTGATTGTTTTGTCCAACCTATGTAAGCCCTTCTCTTTACTATGTTAGTATATTGTTATTGGACACATATGCTTTGTAAGTCGTCCCGTAGTATTTGTTGATCCATAGTTTATATTAGCCCATAGTATTGGACGCATATGCTTTGTAAGTCGTCCCGTAGTATTATATGTCCCATGGTTTTGACTCATGGTATTGGGCATAGACTTAGTATATAAGTGTCTGTTGAGGTCATTGAAGGCACCGTGAAGTTAATTGTATTGAGCTTGCTCAAAGGAGGTTGCCCCCTTGAAGTGGCCCGTGATCAATATAAAAGCGATTTTGTTCTATTATTTCTGATATCTCGTGTATTTGCATTAATTAATTATTGCAGGTACATCACAGATTTTGGGTATATTATTGTGATGGTTAAGTATCACCTTAGAACATCAAGAGAGAAAGAGGATCTACAACGGTGTGTGCAGAAACCCATTGTAGAGAGAAGATTCTGCAGCTGTGTGTGCAAATTGGAACTGTTAACCTTTCCCATTAATATAAAGAAAATTTTCCATCGACATAGCTCCCATCTGGGGGGAGAACCACGTAAATACTTGTAACCTACCTAGTACTCGAAACATTTTATGTTTGTGGAGAAACATTACTTTAAATTTTATTGTAAAGTTTGTATTAAATGACCAAGGATGGTCATGGATGAATGTAAATGAATAATATTATTATTTAATAAATTAAAATAGGAGACACTCACCCAAAGAGACTGTTGAAGAGTGTTCGCTGATCCACTAGGAGAAATGGAATCTGGTGTAGAAGGAAATGGACAAGTGGCAGCATTTGAACTCATTTACTAGTTGTTGTTATGGGACAACTACCCTAAAAATGTGGTCATGTTCCCCAAGGATGGTGGAATTGAGCTAATGACTCATTGAATACAAACTCACCACTAAAGACCTAGATCTTCGTTATCACTCTTGGTCTCATATCTATCAGCCATACAATAAACCATAAGAAATACCCCTCTCACTCGCACCCACCTTTTGTCTCGTGTTCTATTGGGTTAGGGTACTTTTATTTTTATCTATTTCTGGGAGATAGATCAGCACCTCCTTGTTACCACTTTTTCTATTGGAATACCGCACGGAAGAACCATGCTTTCGGGATTACTTTACCTCTCTCTTGATGCCTAGAACTTTTATCCTGCATCCAAGGGTTACACAGCTTGAGAAAGAACGGGGACACTTTGAGTAGGAGCTCACATATTCTATGATGAGAGAAATTTTCCTTGTGGTGTTAGAGCTAAGCCCACAAGAGATTCGATGATGGGATGCTAAGTAATGAGTTGCAGAGTAATAATGTCTTATTCCTGCTGAGTGCAGAGGTAGAGCTATGTATGCAAGTCTTCTTGATTTCTAAAGTACATATGAGTGGTTTGTATGCAAGTCTTCTTGATTACTGAAGTACAACCTGAGTGTCTTGCTTCTACATGGTTCTTCATCTTGGTGGTTCAGTGAATAGGCTTGGGGGTCCAAAAGCAAGTAATCTTGGCTACTTTCTAGAGAAGGTTGGGAGGAATACTCCTCTTTGGGTGTTTGTCCACCCTATCAAGTTATTAGGTTCTACTTTGTTTATGCTATTAGCTTTTAAACTGTTAATCTATTTCTGCAACTATATGCAAATGTTATCCTAATTTTTTTAGATGTATCTTATATATATCAGATAGATTAGAGATGATAGATTTTTTATTCCATAAATTATTTATGTACACAGAATGAATGAATAGATTAGAATGAATGAGTATAAATTTCTTCCTGTATTTTTCCTTTCACCATAGGTGATGTCCACAATACCTAGAAGTTGTGCTAAATTAGCACCCATGTATTGTGTACCATTTTAAATTTGATCAAGAATTGGACCAATTGCATATCAATTGGATTTACCATCTAATCTGAAAATCCATAATTTTTTTCATATTTCCGTTTTGAAAAATTATGTGCATGATGCTACTCATGTAATCAATTAGAATGACATACAGATGGAGCCCGAAGGACATTTTTAGGTGGAACCAGATTGTATCCTCAGTAAGAGGGAAATTTTGCTCTAGAATCGCACCATTGGACAGGTAAAGGTGCAATGGAAACATCTTAGTCTAGATTAAGCAACCTGGGAATTGGAATGTCATATGTGAGAAGCATATGCAATTTTGTTCCAGGAAGACTCTGATGAAGAGTAAGCAACATCGAGGATGATGTTGAACTTAAGAGAGGGTGTTTGTAACCTACCTAATACTTGAAACATTTTATGTTTGTGGAAAAAAATTACTTCAACTTTTATTGTAAATTTTGTATTAAATGACCAATGATGGTCAAGGATGACTGTAAATGAATAGTATTATTATTTAATAAATTAAATATGAGACACTCACCCAAAGAGACTGTTGAAGAGTGTTCACTAACCCACTAGGAGTGGAATCTGGTGTAGAAGGAAATGGACAAGTGGCAACATCTAAACTCATTTACCAGCTGTTGTTATGGGACAACTACCCTAAAAATGTGGTCATGTTCCCCAAGGATGGTCGAACTGAACAGATGGATCATTGAATGCAAATTGACCACTAAAGACCTAGGCAATATTTATATAGTCATTGAATTTTAGCAGGAGCTCACATATTCTCCGACGAGAGAACTTTTCCTTGTGGTGTTAGAACTGATCCCACAAGAGATTCGATGAGGGGATGCTAAGTAATGAGTTGCGGAGTAAGACTATCTTATTCCTGCTGAGTGCAGAGGTAGAGCTATGTATGCAAGTCTTCTTGATTGCTGAAGTACATATGAGTGGTTTGTATGCAAGTCTTCTTGATTGCTGAAGTACAACCTGAGTGTCTTGATTTTACACAGTTCTTTGTCCTGGTGGTTCAGTGAACAGGATCGAAGGTCCAAAAGAAAGTAATCTTGGATTCTTTCTAAAGAAGGTTGGGAGGAATGGTCCTCTTTGGGAGTTTGTCCAACATATCAAGTTATCAGGTTCTACTTTGTTTCTATTATTAGCTTTTAAATTGTTGATCTATTTCTGCAACTGTATGCAAATGTTATCATATGTTTTCTAGATGTAGCGTATACATATCAGATAGATTAGAGATGATATATTTTTGATTCCATAAATTATTTCTATACATAGAATGAATGAATAGATTAGAATGAATGAGTCTAAATGTCTTTCTGTATTTTTCCTTTCACCATAGGTGATGTACTCTAGTACATGAAGAGGGTTAATTAACATAGATGAAAGATGATAGAGAGATTCTAAGTAATAGAATGAGTCTGTATATTCTAGTTGATATAGATTCCATTATTAATGTTGATCTAACAATTATCTATATACTAAATACATATATAGTTTATTTGTAAACAAAATGAATATGATAACCTAACAGTAACAGTTTATTTATTTAAAACATCATAGGACTTTATACAGTAATGCAGTAATTATTATACTCTGTAAAAATTGTCTTTCTGAGAACATCATAGCTAGGAGACACACGTCTTCAAAGTTTAAACCATAAATCGAATTCATATCCAGTTACAAAATTACCACATTATGAAAGTTCAAGAATAATATCTTGAAAACCCTATATTATGTATATCATATAACCAGAGTATTATTCTATCAAAGCTTACAATTTCAAAACAAACTCTTATTGACATAGTATGCAGAACTCTTATTCATTTAATGTAACCTACGGAAATCGATTTTCTTAAATAAATCATTATATAACAATACCAATCTACGAAAAGGGTTCAACCCTGTCAACAATCACCGATCTGTTATAAAGAACCTATAGCATTATTGTATCAATATAATACAGATGAAAACCTTACTACCGACAAGGGATTGTACACGAGTTTTAATCCGAAAGGATGGAACCTTTCCTCATTCTACTTAACATACATTATATGGTCAATAGACTTTATTATGTTACAGTAAAACTTTACCACATAAAATGAATTAATGCTCTATGAAATTATAGATGGTTGGGTCATGCTAGCTAGTTTATAAATTCGAGGTTCAAGTTGCAGAAACACATCCTCGAGAAGAACTCAATAATATCCTTTGATGTATTATAGCCATGATAATCAACAAGGATGGGTCAAGGGTTTGAGTCTGAGAAATGAGCTCGCCCAGACATAAAATTTACCCAACGTGTTTACATAATGGACGGGGTTTAGGGTTTTACCCTGTAGCAAAACGAAACTAAGAACATTACAAACATAACGCAGTAATAAAAAGCTCAATGCAAAAAAAACTTAGGGTTTGGACAAAAACCTTTAGACTTTCATCATTTATTTGCATGGCACTTCGTATCTAAACATGATAATGCCGAAAGGATTTTACACAAACAGCGGCCCTATTGCCAAAACCAAATACCTTGGAGATACATAGAATAACCCATAAAGACCATTAAAATCGGTAAACATTAATTTCATTCTACGAATTTTCAACCAAAGGATTTTTAGCCAATTTTTTTTTTATATTCAAAAGACAGGTAACAAAAGTGTCTGCAGAGAGGTATTTTTTTTACAATAAAATTAAACTAGAAGCCATATCTTTTAAATTCGAAACATAGGTCTATTCTTCCCACTATACATACGCATGCTTGAGGGCTTCCAACACTCCAACCAGTGACATTGACAATGTTTCCAAACACATTGACAGAGGAGACATCTTGGAGAAAACCGAGGCTTACCATAGTCTTAAACCACTAAGGATTTTGTCGAAGACTCAGGATTGTTGAATGCTGAAACCTTAGATGAGAACATCGAGCAACCTGGAGTACCCTGCCAAAGAACAAGAAGTGGTTAGACTTGTCTGGAGTTAAAATAGAAATAATAATTTTTAAAGTATTGAATTGAGTTTGGGAACCACCACTTACCTATCAAAGAAGACAAGAATGCAATCAGCATAGCTTGCCTAGCAACCAAGACCACCAGTGTTAGCACCAATTTAAAACAACGTTGAAACCCTGAAACCACCTTTCACAATGCTAGTAATTGCGTAGAGGTTCCCTTGCGGCCATGCAAGACAAGAAAGAGCTCGGCTCTCCAAACCCTCATGCCAAAACATCAATAATTCCAAGTTTGACGATAAGTTAGGGTATTGTTCCCAATGTGGAAACATCCACCAACCTTCACGTGGTCGCATTTACTGCTTGACCTGTCATCCAATACCATCGATATTTTTACCCACAACGCTATAGTCCATGACTACAAATGCTCATCAAGGATCATGACCATAATGTCGGGTGCTAGTCATCACCTTTTGCATAGTTTAGAACCTTTTAATTAATTTATCATCGAAATTGGTTATGGACCATCGTCCCTAACATTTTTTATTGGACCATGATTATGATAGCATATGGTATAACCTTGCCATAAGGGTTTAATATAAGATTTATTTATCAAACCCTTCCTAGGTGGTAAACAAAGGCTCTAACTTGGACAAAGTATTGGTAGCATGCATTAGCTTTAAAGCTAAGTAAGTCTCATGTTTGCTCCAGTAATCACTTGTCAAAGAAAAAGGAGTAAACTATGATCACTTAATAAAATCAACCATGTTACGACATAAGAATGGAAGCCAACTAGCAACGTAAACAACCATAATTATTTTACGACAATAGAATGTTGATAGTCGAATATCGACATATATACTGTATGCATTATTAGTCCATAACTGCAATGAAAATACAATCATTAATAAGGATACAACTGGAATTTATAAATACTCTCAACAGTAAGTATCCTACTTCAATGATTTAAGGACATAAAAAGTAATTATCAAATTCATGAGTATCATAAGAGCATCAATAAATGCATAAGGTATTTATACAATACTAATGTAATAGAATATACGTAAGCTAAAATACCGTATTATGGTCAGTACCATATTAATTACAGACATAGGAATACATAACCATTTAATTGTCGTTAAGACAATTAAATTAATCGATGACACTTTAAAAAATAAATAAATCTCGCATTCAAGAATATAAGTTAAGCAAAAATTAAAGATGTTGAACATACACTTTTATACTTCCGCATTGTTACACCAAAATTTCGTCACCCTTGTGCAAGTGTCGCAAGTGTTGCAAGTGGCATCGTCATGACCTAGTGTCGTCATCATGACCGTTGCAAGTACTGTCATTATGACCAAGTGTTGTCATCATGAGTGTTGTGATAATGTCGTCATCTTGACCATTGTGTATACATCGCTGAATTCATCTGGACCAAGTATTCATTTCGAGGACTTGTACTCAATTTGTACAACCTTTTGAGAGGCCGTCGCAGGTTGCACACTAGCAACATGCGATGTCGCAGGTTTCTCTATAGCAAGGTGGGACGAGGTCTATTAATGGGAAAAAATAGCCATTTTGAGATCTTTCTCGAAGCTTGCCCATTTAGGGGCTTATCCCTGATCTCTTGGAGAGCTGGTACTCGACCCCTAGCCTATTGGGAAGATCCCCTATCTCTCTCCTACCATCTCTCATCCTATCCTATCCATAACTTCTTCCACTTAGTCCTATATATATGAGGCTCACTCCCATATCAAAGGGGAGGAAGACTATGGTATCTACATGCTGGTGAAATCTATCCTGAACACTTTCACTCACCTCTTGGAGACTCTCATGCTTCCTTGGAAGGGCTTGGTAATTGGCATGTGTGGAGAAGGGATACTACGTTAAGTCATTTGTTGTAGTTCTATATCTCTATCATGTAATCCTCCATTTGCAATAATACAAATGCTTTCCACCAATATTGTCTCTTATGTATGATGATGTTGTGTTGTTTACCTGCTTAACTGTTTACATAGATCTCTTATTGTATAGATGCTCTTTAATCGTTTCTCTTTTCTGTGTCTTGACAGGTCTTGTAGCTTGGATCTGACAATCGTGGGACGTGGAGCAACATAGAGGGAGAAAGGATAGCGAATCAAAGAGGTAAGACATCTAGTACTTGATCCTTAAGTAGATCTAGGAAACACATTTGTACTCTTTTTTATTTGTTCTAGAATCACATTGAGCTAGGGAGATCCGGCTCACCTCCAGTTGAGTGGATTGTCCGTCAACAACATAGAATATACTGGCAATTAAACCTCTTAGAAAAATTTTAAATTTTGATGAATTTTGGGGATGTTACAATACTTGTGTTGTGTGATTGCATGTGTGAGACTATGTATGTTTATATATGTTCATGCTTTTGTACATATTTTCATGTCTATGGTCGATGGGAATAATATGTTAAGTGTTGAAAACATATAACTAAATCTGCAAGTTATTATGGATATGATGAATCCATAGTTTCACAAGTAACGCCAATTCAACGCAGTGTGTAGTGTGTGCAACTGCCTAGAAGCACAATCCTAGAGTAGCATTGTTGTATTGTAATGTGTATATGCTTAGTGCGTAGTTCCACTTTACGTTATGGTATTAGAAATGAAAGCGAAGTAGGTGTGACTTTGCTCAGTGGACCAGTTCCCTAGCTACACATCACCCGGTTACAGAAACCTTCTTCTATAGCCACCCCATAACTTCGGTTCGGGTGAGACCTCAGTCTATTTGCAGGCTATTACCGAAAGGGCCAGTGAAAAGGGGTTTTGTTGGGTCTCTGAACTATGCAGAAGCCAAGTCAGCCAAAGAATGAGTGATTTACCCCAACAAATGGTTCTGTTGTCGTGCTTGAAGTGGTGAGGTGCTTTGTGTTGATGTATATGTAACTTCGGAATGTATTTCATTTATATATTTATTGTACTCCTATAGAGATGTATTATTCCTCTATACGGAAGTGTCGAAATTTGTATTGACAAGTGTCGCAAGTGTGTTAACTTGTCCATGGGTTATTATACCACCTTGCAAGGGGTCGGCCCGATATAATGTAATATGAAGTTATTGTACCTAGCTAGACAAGTTGGCCCCATAAGGTTATTGGGAAAACAGGACAAGTATAAATAGAGATCAGGAGATCTCTATTTGGATCACTAAGAAACTCATTCTTCCTCCACTCGGAAAGTGGCGCACTTGTGAGGAGGAGGATCAACTGCTAAGAGGAGTCTATCTCTTATACTTTGGTTGAGCTATTGCTCTATCTATCTCTGAGGAAGTTGTGGGGTTTTTCACCTTAGCGTTTTCCCCACGGAAACTGTGTGTCTATTGTCTCTCATGCTTTTGCTTCCTGTGATGATTGACAGGCTTGTAATGATTGATATGCATTTATATACTGTAGATGTTATTCTTTGAGTAAAGATCCTGCAGTATTGTGAATTAATGCTCAAAATTTAACATGGTATCAGAGCTAACCTGAGAAGAAGACATTGTGCAGTGATGAAAACTAGGGTTTCTCTACACAGAATTTGGAAAAGCAGTATAGTATATTGACTCTACTCATCAAGGAGAATCTATTTGTCCAATCAGAACTCAATTCTGAGCATTTTTGGATTTGTCCCCAAAAATTAGGGTTTCCACAAAAATAGGAATTTCTGAAATCTGAAGACACAGCCAGAAGCTCCTTGGAAAAATCAAAGTTTAGAGATTTGGATCGAGATTTTTGGCTGGGTAAATCTCTGAGAATCTCAAACCCCAATTCAAGGTCCTCCGAAGTGAACCAGGGAAGACTAAAAGGCATTTATGAAGGGTGAAGCTTTGCAGATCTCAAATTCTGAATACACCAAGTTGATCAGATCATCAAGGCACATCTTTCTATCCTTTCAGAAAGTTGAAATTCACTTTTTGAATTTTTAGGGTTTTTTCGACAAACCCTAATCCGAGACTAGATCCAGTTTTTAGCAAAACAAGTGGTCAAACCTAAATCTCTTCTATTTCCATTTGAAGTACCCTTTAAGATGTCTCACCACACCAAGATTGAGGATAAGCTTGCAGGGGATGGTAAATTCTAAGCCTAGAAGTATAGGATTGGGTTAATCCTAAAAGAAAATGAATTCGACTCCTACATCAACTCTGAGGTCCCTATCCTAGAGGATGAAGAGGCTAAGGTATTGCATAAGAAGAACTTGGTTAAGGAAAAGAGAATCATTGTTGATTCTATCAAAGACCATCTCATACCACATGTGTCATCTCTAAAGACACCCAAGGAGATGTTTGACTCCCTGACTAAGTTATTCGAAGGGAAGAACATAAATCGGAAGATGACGTTGCGGAATCAATTGAAAGGGGTCAAGATGTTGAATGGAGAGACCATTCAATCTTACTTCTCCAAAGTCTCTGAGATCAAGGAACAACTTGAAGCTGTGGATGAGGTAGTGGACAATGGTGAAGTTGTTATGAACACTCTGAATGGCCTACCTAGGTCATGGGACTCCTTTATTCAAGGAATCTGTGCAAGAAATAAATTGATCTCTTTCAGTAGACTATGGGAGGAATGCTCTCAATAAGAAGCTAGGCTTGTGGCCCAAGAAGAAAAGATGGGGAATGAATATAAAGCTTTCACAGCTCACACCAAGGGAAGCAATTTTAAGAGGGAGAGATCTCATAACAGGAAACATTCTCACCCTCATCACAAGAAGAAAGATATATCTCATGTTTGATGTTTTGAATGCAATGAGAAAGGACACTTTGCTTCGGACTTTCCCAAGAAGAAGGAAGACAACAACAAAAACTTCAATAAGAAGAAGAAGAATAGAAAAAGAAGATATCATGCTCATGCTACTGAGGATGATGAACCTCCCAGAAAGAAAGCTAGAGCAGAAAGTGATGATGATGACTCATCAAGTGAAGAAGAGTATGTTCTAATCTCTACTCTCATAGGTACTATCTCTCATAGTTGTAATGATTGGTTAATTGACAGTGGGGCTTCCAAACACATGACTGGGTTGAAAGAATATTTTATAAATCTATCTAAACATGAATCACCCCATAAAGTGAAACTTGGGGCTGACTATCAATACCCTGTAAAAGGAAGTGGTGAAGCCTCCTACAATCTAGATTCTGGAAAATCTTTCAAGATGAAAGAAGTTCTCTATGTACCTGGGCTCAAGAAGAATCTACTCTCCATCTCTGCATTGGCCAAAGGGTAAAACTATTGATGATGCAGTGGTGATTGGAGAGCAAGAGGGAGGATTGTATAAATTGAAAGGACAACCTGAACATGCCATGGTGCATGATTCCATAGAGCCAAGTGAACTTTGGCATAGAAGACTTGCACATATGCACTACAGAGCATTACCAATTGCAAGTAAAGTTGTAGAAGGTCTTCCTGAAATTAAGACCAAGCATATTCTGAGGTACCTGAAGGGTACAGTTGACTATGGGCTCAAGTATGAAACAAATCAAATGTTTAACCTGTAGGGTTATGTTGATTCATATTGGGCAGGCTGTGCTGTAGATAGGAAGAGCACATCTGGATGCTGCTTCAGTATGGGATCAGGTGTAATCTCTTGGTTTAGTAGGAAGCAGTCTTGCATAACACTGAGTACAGCCGAGGCAAAGTATGGTGCAGCCTGTTCGGCTAGTTGTGAGGTAGTATGGCTTCGGAAGCTACTGTCTGAGTTATTTGATCTCTTGCTAAAGGCTACAGGTATCTTTTGTGACAACCAGAGTTGTGTGAAGTTGTCTGAGAACCCGGTGTTCCACGACAGGTCAAAACACATAGAGATCAAATATCACTATATCAGGGATATGGTACAGAAAGGAGCACTGAAGCTCCTGTATTTTGCAACGAATGAGTAGATTGCAGATGTATTGATGAAGCCACTAGCCAGAGTGAAGTTTGAGTACTTTATAGAGAAGCTTGGTGTTCTTCAGATTGACGACACTTCGAGGAAGAAGTGATGGAGACATTTGCTTAAACCATTCCAAGCATGTTGGAAGGAGGATCCTTCACATGGTTGTGGGTGTAAGCACTGGATGATGAGCATCAGGATGATGCTCCAGTTACTGCTCTGTATGCATCATGTTGGATGTTGGATATGATCAGTTGGCTCATTTATATGTATATATGTACACATCATGTTGATGTTGGATATGATCAGTTGGATCATTTATATGTATGTATCTATGCATCATGTTGATGTTGTATATGATCAGGCAGATCATGTATTTGTATGTGTATCAGGTGGATACTTGTATGATCAGTGTGATCATGTACTTATGTATGTATCAGGTAGATACTTGTATGATCAGTGTGATCATGTACTTATGTATATCAGATGGATGCTTCGTATGATCAGGTGGATCATGTATGATATGTATCAGGTAGATACTGTGTATGCATCAAATGGATATATTGTTTGATTAGGGTGATCACAGATGACGAGCTTCAAGATGTTGCTCTAGATGATATGCATCAGGTTGATGCTATGATGATTAGGATGACCACAGATGGTGAGCTTCAGGATGTCGCTCCAGATGATACGCATCAGGTTGATCCTATGATGATGATCAGGTTGATCATGTGATGATGTACATCAGGATGATGTATGGTGAGTATCGGTTTGATAGTCTGTTGCCATGGACAGGTTGTGCAGGAAACATAGAAAAGATCTTGGGAGATCCTATAGTCTGTGCTAGGATGCTCTTTTGAGTTTTTTCTACAGGTAGCATAGAAAAGATCCTTTAAAAACTGGACAGGTAGAGCAGTGTGCTCATATCATCCTAGGTTTATCTATCGAGATCCTATAGTCTGCGCTAGGATGCCCTGAGTAGGTTTTGCGAAATTTCACATGGAGAATATCCTTTAAAATCCGGACAGGTAAAGCGATGTGCTCGTAACATCCTGGGATGCTCTGAGTGGGTTTTGGGAAGGTCAACATGTAAAAGAACCTATAGTCTATGCTAAGTTTTGTTGATGCACATAATCAGTCCTGGGATCCACAGCATGGCCATTGATGATGAAGACCTGTAGGTGGTGGGCTTACATCCAGTATGAAAAAGGACTGGCTCTGTAGAACTTCCTATGACGAGTAGATTCAGAGATTGGTTGAGATAGAAACAGTAGTGACGATGACGATGATACATGCATCAATGACGATGATCCAAAGAAGAAGACTTGTGCTAGCAGATCTATGTCGATAAATACCTTCATAGTTAAGAGGGAGTGTTGATGTATATGTAACTTCAGAATGTATTTCATTTATATATTTATTGTACTCCTATAGATATGTATTATTCCTCTATACGGAAGTGTCGTCATTTGCATTGACAAGTGTCGCAAGTGTGTTAACTTGCCAATGGGTTATTAGACCACCTTGTAAGGGGTTGTCCCGATATAATGTAATATGAAGTTATTGTACATAGCTAGATAAGTTGGCCCCATAAGGTTATTGGGAAAACAAGACAAGTATAAATAGAGATAGGGAGATCTCTATTTGGATCACTAAGAAACTCATTCTTCCTTCACTCGGAAAGTGGCGCACTTATGAGGAGGAGGATCAACTACTAACAGGAGTCTATCTCTTGTACTTTGGTTGTACTTTGGTTGAGCTATTTCTCTATCTATCTCTGAGGAAGTTGTGGGGTTTTCCACCTTAGGGTTTTCCCCACGGAAACTCTGTGTCTATTGTCTCTCATGCTTTTGCTTCTTGTGATGATTGACATGCTTGTTATGATTGATATGCATTGATATAATGTGCATGTTATTCTCTCAGTAAAGATCCTAGAGTATTGTGAATTAATGCTCAAAATTTAACACTTTGATGACTGGACTCTCAAGAGGACAGATACAAAACTGGGTGACTGAGATAGAAAAGGAGTTTGCGAAGAAAGAAAATAGACATCCGTGCTTGTCTATGGAAGAGTGGTTACATAAATACCTTTTCTTTGACATACACAAAATTTTCTTTGCATTCTTTGGTAACGAGATACACGAGTGAATATCAAGATTTGCAGAATGAAAAATTGATTTCAAGGTGGAGAACCTACAGTGTGGAATCAAGAGTTGATTCAAAGGCTTAAATAGGTTGATAGCCCAATTTCCAAAGGAGTAGACTTTTGGATGGATAGCGTACTAGAAGGCTATGTTATAGAATTTGTTGTGGACACTTTGAAGTCTTAAAGCCCAACATAAGCACATTGCTTCAAAGGGTTCAGAGGTAAGTACTTGAAAAATGTCATCTTATATATTAAAATGTTATTAGCAGAAAAAGGTGTCTTAAGAACAAAATATGATTCTTAGAGGTTTTGAGTCTGTAATGTTCAGTAACACAGATAGTGACACTGAGGAAAATATTTATACTTTGAGAAGTGGTAAAATATATAAACCTAGAACTAGAAATAGATCTTGCAAATCCAAACATCGCACATACCCAAGTTAGGAAGTCACCGACATTCATATCAGGTTGAGTCTGATAGTGAAATAGAACTTATATTGATTGGATATCATCATATTACTCTGCAAAAACCTCCAGCTGACGAAAGAAATATTAGTATACCCAAGTAGTAGTATACCTAAGTCATCACAGAACATTGCATCGCTATTTGAGAACCAAATCCATTGAATCAACATCAAGGTCCATGGTGTGAGATTTGTCGATGTATAGGACATCACCAAGAAGACTGTTACCTACTCCAGAAGTACGTACAAACACCAAAGAACCTATATTGCACATTGTGTAAGTCAGTTGTCCATGAAGATAACAACTGTAGAGCATATGACCTCATGATAGAGAGAAAACATGATGTCTACAGAGTTCAAGGAGAAACGCAGAATAGTATTAAGAGTGCGCAGTATGAAAAAGGTACATCTAGAGGATGTGGTGGCTTCAGAGGAAGGGGACGAAACAATGGCCAAGGACGAGGTTGAGGTCATATTGTATGTTATAACTGTGCTAAACCTAGACATATAGCAAGAGACTGTCAGAAACCTTGTACCACTTGTAAATATTAGAAGTCATTTGACCATGTCATTGAGGCATGTCCTATTTTGCAAAGAAAAATGCAAGAAAGAAGGCCAAAAGTGAAGAATCGGAACATAGAGATGATCGTAGCTAAAAAATGAAACAAAGATTGCAACATTCATGTTGTGACACGAAGTGGAGACACGACAAGAGGAGATGAAAGAATTGAATCTTTGACTTCTGAGGATCACCTAGCTAGACAAAATTCTACTGAAGGGGCTTGGATAAGAAAAGCGACTGGAAAAATACCTAATTTCAAGCTTAACAGAGAAAAAGAAGTCTTTGTGGAAACCA
This sequence comes from Larix kaempferi, assembly GCA_027924585.1. Lineage (NCBI taxonomy): Eukaryota > Viridiplantae > Streptophyta > Pinopsida > Pinales > Pinaceae > Larix > Larix kaempferi. The sequence goes on along the minus strand of BSBM01000940.1, from coordinate 5,584,435 downwards.
TAAAAAATTTGTAGAACTCAGAACCTTTGACTCGAAAAATCTATTTGCGAAGTGAAACATTGCCCGTGATGGATATGCCAATTTCATATAATGGATCACGTACTGCAACAGAACCCATAAGTACCGTTCTGCAATTCCTAAGGAGCTGCATGAAGTTTTCAAAGCATGAAAATTCCTTAGCGGAGTTATAGATATTCTTAAGCCGTTATGAGCGGTGTAACATAATAAATAATGCACATACTGCAATTCACTATATCAAAATTCATAGAAGGACAAGAAGATAGATGATATTAAACGTGCAGATCGGATATTTTGAAATGGATCCAATCATTCTTAACCTAGGCTCAGAGTTGAATGTATTGACAAACAAGACATGGAAACAGATGGGAAAGCCGAAGTTATCATGGTCACCGATACAATTGAGGCTAGCTAATCAGAAAAAGGTTCTACCTTTTGGGAGATTATCAAATGTCCTTGTTGACATTGGTGGCATGAGAAGTAAAGTAGTCTTCGAGGTTATTGAGATTATAGACGATAGCAATCCGTACCCTGCACTATTGGGGATAGATTAGGAAATCTATAACCTCACAATTATCAACTTGAAGAAGAAGCAAATGATATTTGAAGGACCACATATCAGGGTCATCGTACCCTTGGATCCTTTATAGTGCCATAGATATATTGAATCATTAAGAGAAGAATGTAGAGCTCAATTTATGGATCACATCTACAAGATGACAGTGAATCAAGTATACTACATCAACCCTACTGACGATGGAACATTGAGTTGGCAATGTGGTAGTTATTGCATGTCAGAATCAAATGCAGGACTAGAAAATGGGTAGATCCGAATGCATGAAGTATCAACAAGAAGATGCGCAAAGCCAACAAAGTCACTGCATTGGATTGGAACTGAGGTAAGCTCAATCCCTACTTATGATATCTTAAGTAATATCCATGCATTCCTCCAAGAATATGTTATATCCGTCTCTGATGAACACAAGCAGCAGCTTTAGATACAACAATACATGCTACACCTGCTAGACGGTGGGTCGTGCATACGAAAAATATTACCACATGGGAAGAATGTAAGAACATGATGGAGATAATATTTACAGACCAAACTGAGGCTGTGCAAGTAAAATATAATGGACAGACTTCTCCTAGAGATCACATAGAACTTAGTTGGGAAGCATGGATACACAGATGACAAGAAGAATGGGTTCATCTATTTGTACAAATATTAGAGAAAATTCCACAGAACTGGTACACAGAGACATAACTTTGTAGAGGAATGATAGAATGGTCCATTATTACAAGGAAATTCCAAGTGACTTTCAGCTTTGAGGATGACTGTCCAAGTATCCATGAGGATTTGCAGATAATCAAATATAAGGTAATCAATGATACACTGTCACCAGTGTGTATGAACAACCAGCTTGGAAAATACAGTTAGAACATGCCTTGGAATGTTACAACATCATAGTAGATGAAGACGAAGACAAGGATCTGTGCGATGTCAACATACATGACTATGAAGGAGAGAGTGAAGTAGAACGATGTAATATCCTGATTTTGACCCTATTGCATTAAAATTGTAGATGTAAATATCGTTATTTAATCATGGTGAGGAGCTCAAGTCCAAGGCCCCGCCATCGATTTAGATTTGTATGTATCGTCAATTAAAAATAGATGCCTATGGTTCTTGTGTTGGACATGCAGAATGTAAATTAAGACATCATGTAAATACAAATTTTAATGAAATACCCACAACTAGCTATGCAAGGAAACAAAGCGATGGGGGCATGATTTTTATAAGGAATATGGAGGGAAATTATTCAAACCCTTGAGCCAATGGTGTTAATCCATGTGTCAATGAGAAAACCGATAAACCACCAACTACCCATTTTGGGTTATGCACCCAATCATTTAATTCTTCCAAGAGTTGGTTGAGGCAGTTAATGCCTTGGGAATGGAGAGGTATGGTAGTCAATTTTGTGTATGGCCAAGCCATCAATCTGGAAAATCGTATTTTTGCTTCTTGGACAATAAAGCACCCATGAAATGGTTCCCAAATCCATCTTTCACCCATGGCCTTTGCCCTCTCACGCAGTCTGAGCTAACTGGGACTTTCCCCATCACATTTTTCACCATTTTCCTTCATTTTCCATGCTTGGGGACTCGTTTTTGTATTGCACAATGGCTTGGAGGAAGGAAGCCACGATTTTGGGGTTTATGGAGACCATTTTTGTCCCTTGAATGCCCATAAACATTTTCCAGAAATGATTTTTCTCTCCTAGGGTGATTCCCCAATTGCCATTTCTTTTTTGATTGCCCAACATTTTTCTGCAGCTAATGGAAACCCCATTTTGGACATCCCATTGTGAAAACGTTTTTCTACATGCCCAACAATTGTGGTTTTGCTGTTATGTGCATCTCTGTTTTGGTTTGAACTTGTGAGCAAGAAATTTGGAGTGGCAGTGGATATAATTGGATTGATAAACCTAGTGAGGGGAGTAATGTCTCAAAAAGATGAAAAGGGATAGATACTCTTCTATGAGCACCTTGGACAACTCTAGATTGGAAGGTATGGCCTGAGGGACTACGTATTGTTGAAGGGAATACTTCCTTGAGTGGGGTGTGTAGGTATTGTGGGTGCCAAGCTAGATAGATCTTGTAGAGGGCATCCATATCTCTGTGGTTGAGCTCACTAGCTTAGCAATTCTTCCTTTCCATTTCCTTAGTAGCCTGATAAACCCAATTGTAGATTGCCTTGGCTCATTTTGGTGTATGTTTGGCTATGTGTGAGTTTGTTGTTCCCTTGTTCCTTGTAGAAATCATGCCCAGCTCGGGGGTGGTAGTTGTATCAAGATATTTATAAGCACAACTGGCCTATGGTTGGGTGGAACATTGCATTGCATAGCTAGTTGCTCGGGGCTACTTGTTTTAAGATAAGTACTCTCCTGTGTTAAATTTCGCAATGCAATTATTTAATGTTTGTTATGAAAATGTTTGAATGTATTCTAGATATGTAGATGATTTTTAATTCCGTTGTGTTTAATTACAATATGTACATGTATATGTATTTTTTATCAATGAGTTTTTACTTAATGGATATGGGAATGATGCTCAGATTTAGTGTCATGTTCTCTCCCTGGCTCGGTCTGATGGGAGGGGATTTGACAGTATGGTATCAGAGCCATAAGCTACAACATTGGGCCTCTATGGGCCAAGTATGATCAGAGTTACATAGGGAAGACTCCTTCCTTATCACCACAAGTTACCATGTTGGGCCTAAACAGGATAAGGTTGAACAGTTTGCAGAGTTGAAGAGGAAAGGTCACCTCCTGTTGAGCAATAATCATCATAGAAAGAAAGGAAATTTTTAAAAAAAAATTAAGTGTTTTGAAATTTTTCCTAAGGCTGCGGCGGCGAAAATTAGGCTAACTTTCTGTGCGTGTGGCGGTGAAAAATATGTTAAATTTTGCAATGCGTGCGGAAAAGTGAAAGTTAATTTTGCAACGCCCGCGGAAAAGTTAAAGTTAATTTTGTGATGCCCACGGCAAAGTTAAGGATAATTCTGCGATGCACGCGACAACAAAATTAGCGTTAAATCTGCGACGCGGTTGGCGGTTTTAGCGCTAACTTTGGCTACTATGTCGGCGATTTTAGCATTAAATTTTGCGACACAGTGGCAAACTTAATGTTAATTTCTGCAACATGATGGTGAAGATAATGAAAAATTTTGCAACACACGCACGCTGCGAAATTAACGTTAAGATATGCGAACGCCAGCGGCAATTTTAATGTTAAAATCTGCGATGCGCGTGGTGCGCGCAGCGAAAATAACCTTAAGATCCGCGACAAGGGAGGCGAATTTTAACTTAAAATTCCGTGACAAGGGTGATAGTTTTTAAGCTAAATATTCACGACACCGGCGACAAAAAAAAATTAATATCCGTGACACCGACAGCCATATTACCCTTAATATTTGCGCCAAACGGGAAAAATACAACAGCTTTTCACTGAGATTTTCAGGTGCCGAAAATGGAAACTCGCCATGAAATTTATGCATGAGATTATGCAAAATCTAAAGAATTACAAAAAAAAAAAAATGAGGGCGTTGCCCTCAACCCGCCGCAAGGGGGCAAGCCCCCTTGACCCCCGTCGTCCCCCTGAGACCGTCGCTGATTATGAGAAAGTCTATTATTGGACAAAGTTGTCAATATAGGATTTCCCCACATACATGCAAATAATTTATTGTATTATAATGAATCTAATAGTTGTGTTTATAAACACATTTTGCAGAATTATAGTCACATCAAGCAACATTCCAGATAAGTGCAATTGGAAAGTTCTGGTCTTGGTTGGGCCAAGAATATCAACATCGTGGATTATGCACAGGATCCCCATGAGCCTGAGACAGCTGCCATGGGGGAAAACATACATGTTGAGAATGATGAAACAAAATCCAATGGGAAAAGAAATCGAGAGACTCCCCCAGACATTGCAGCCACCATGAGGAGCCTAAAGGTGAAGTTGCAAAGCTGTAGAGAAGATAGCGAAAGGATGATTAAGGCTCAGGAAGAAAAAAATCAGTTAAATGTAGCCATGTTGCAGAGTTTGACAGATATCCAGAGGCAAATAAACTTTGGGCATTGACATCAAATCTAGATGGGAGTCGGAGTAGTTCAAGGAGAAATTCCCGCAAGAGGTCCAATATCTCAAGAAGAGTTTCTAGAGACAGAACCTATACTCCAGAAATCTCTTCTAGCGGATCATATGACTTTGAAGGATCCATTGAGGGTTCAAGATCTTCATCTCACAAGAATAAGAGAAAGAGGCATTACAAGAACAATTCATATGGAGAATTTAAGAAGGAAAAACCTCCTACATTTGATGAGAGGTAAAGTCTGGTCAAGAATCTAAAGCTTGGCTTCTTGGAATGAGAAAGTATTTCCAAGTCCAAGACTACTCTGGAAATATGAAGGCAAGGGTCGCCATCTTCAACATGAATGGAAGAGCATCTATATGGTGGGATCACATTAGGTAAGTGAGGAAGATCAATGAAAGAAAGATTGTGTGGAAGCAGTTCAAGAAATATTTCAAGTAGAAGTACCTCTCTGATAGGTACTATGATGAGAAGATCAAAGAGTTCCATGAGCTGAAATTGGGACAATTGGCCATGGAAGAATATGCAAACAAGTCCTTGGAGTTGCTAAGGTATGTCCGGTAGATTCGAGATGATAAGGTGAAAATTCAACATTTTCTAAGTGGGCTACCTCAGTCATATAAAGATAGGATTGAATTTGATGAGCCTCGAACTCTTGAGAAGGCAATAAGGAAGGCCATGTATTGCTATTGTTACACCTAAAATCTACCCATCTTTATGATTTAGTGTATACATCCCTGAAGTCACCTGGACCAAGTGCTCATTTGGGAGGATTTGTACTTAGTTTGTACAACCTTTTTGAGAGGTTTTCGTAGGTTTCGCACTAGCAACATGCGACGTTGCAGGTTTCTCTATAGGAAAGTGCGATGAGGTCTGTTAATGGGAAAAAATAGCCATTTCGAGATCTTTCTCAAAGCTTTCCCTTTTGGGGGCTTATCCCTAATCTCTTGGAGAGCTAGTACTCGACCCCTAACTCATTGGGAGGATCCCTTATCTATCTCCTACTATCTCTCATCCTATCCTATCCATAACCTCATCCAATTAGTCCTATATATATGAGGCTCACTCCCATACCAAAGGGAAGAAGACTATGGTATCTACATGTTGGTGAAATCTCTCTTAGGACACCTTCACTCACCTCTTGGAGAATTCATGCTTCCTTGGAAGGGCTTGGTAATTGTCTTGTGTGGAGAAGGGCTGCTACGTTAAGTCATTGGTTGTAGTTCTATATCTCTATCATGTACTCCTCTATTTGCAGTAATACAAATGCTTTCCACCAATATCATTCTTAATGTGTAATGATGTTGTGTTGTTTACCTACTTAACTATTTACATATATCTCTTATTGTATAGACGCTCTTTACTCGTTTCTCTTTTCTATGTCTTCACAGGTCTTGCAGCTTGGATCTGACGACCTCGGGACATGGAGCAACATTCAGGAGAAAGCATAGCGAAATCAAAGAGGTAAGACATCTAGTAATTGATCCTTAAGTAGATCTAGGAAACATGTTTGTAGTCTGTTCTATATGTTCTAGACTCGCATTGAGTTAGGGAGATCTGGCTCACCTCCGGTCGAGTGGATTTTCCAGTAACAAATCTGGCGACCATACTGGGGAGTATTCTTGTTTAGTGATTGTTAATCTGAGTCATTTTCAGTTGATTACTTGTCACAAGCCTTGTTGTCATTTCTTTTGCCATTTTCCTTCTTAGGATTGATAATATTTTCAGATCTTCATGTTGAAGATCCTGATCTTCTTCCGTTGAGTTTGTACAACTCAGTTTCAAACCTGTTGGTGGTTCATTATTAAGAGATCTGATTCATTTTTTAATCTGGAACTCACCTGTCGCACCTGGGCAGTGAAAACAGAGCGACACTGTGTTTTTCCAGGTCTTTGTTCTTTGACTATTGCTTGCTCGTCATGGCCTGTGTATTAGTAGATTGCGACATCGTCGCATCTCTCATGCAGGTAAACTGTGACATCCCACTGTCTGCAAAGCCAAAGTGCGCCAATGTGTCAAGACTTAGCGTACTGGAATCTAGCCTCTTGTTTGACAGTCTGAGCCTTGTTTTGATGTATGAACTCCCTCTATGCTGCAACATTCACCCAGAGAACCCATTTTTTATTTGTGTGTTGAGAGTTTGGTTCGTTTGGATTGACTTTGGGTTCCGCTTTGGATGAGTTTGATATTGGTAGTGTTGGACACTTTTGTCTCCTTCACCTTCATCCTTTTCACTCTTGCATTCCCTTCCTTCCATCCCTGATTTGATCATTGTATTGGATCAGCTTCCAAACCTCATTTATTTTTGTTTTGAGCTTTGCTTGCTTAGTTTGCTTGCTGCTGCTTGATTTTGAGTTAAGTGTGTCATTTCTGCTTGGTTGAGTGCTTGTCTTTTCTTGAGTTTTCTAAGTATATGAGTGCCGTAAGTAGCATTTTCTTTTGATTCATTTAGATCTAAAAGCAAACTTGTCTTCAAGTTTATTACTTTAATACATCCATTGAAAGATTAAAAGTGCTTCTTTCCCGTTATTTCTCAAGAAAGTTATTGAAGAAAGATCATTGTGCATTGGAATGTTTTGGAAAATATGAATGGAAATATGATTGATTGTGTTTTTCTTGAATTATGAGTTATTCATCTTCTTGAAAAGCTCTAGTACATTTCATTTTCTTTCAAAAGTTGTTACCATGCTAGGGAAAGATAGGTGCATTTTTTATTTTTTTTTCCTTTAGATCATTGAAAAGAGAAACTGAAAAGCTTGCATTTCCATTTTAGAATCCTCTCATCTCATTACTTAGTGTTGTTTTGATTTGGATAGTAGTGTTGCATATGTTTGTGTGTTTCGTCGAAAAAGAAAAGAGTACTTTCATTGTCAAATATGTTTGCATTGGGAATTGTGTTGCATTGAGTTTGTTTGGCAATACCATTGGAAAAAGATTTGTCGTTACCATAGGTAGAATTCATCGAAAGAAAAGAATATTTCGTGCATGTAGCTAGGACTTGCATTCTATTTCCGATTATGTACTCACCTCATGCATTCACCTAACCATCCAAGATAAAATTAACGGTAGAACTAGGTAAAATTTTTAGTAACTTGTGTGTAAGTTAGAAATGTGTTCCAGCATCGTTAAGCGTGGCAGCTGTCATTACTTGCCAGCACTGTAGTCCGGGGGTATTGTAGTCTTCCACGTACATCGGTATATCGAGCTCCTTCATGTACCCACCAGATACCACAATCCGTACTTGGCATATATTGAAGGGTGTATCACGTACTCGACACGTATATTGGAAGGTCTCGAGCCAATGACTGTGCATTAGACAGCACCACTATGGATTTGAGCTCCCATGTACCTTGCATATATCGGGAGACACCAATAGGATTCATGAAACCAATCGAGTTAACCATTTGGCCGTCTTGGCAAAGAAATACACCGAGAACAACACTCGGGGAGATTAGCATGCATGTCTTGTCCAGGTAGTCGGGCATGCAGGCAAGGGTATGGTCCCAATCCTCCTTGTCACGTCATATTGTTGGACCCTGCAGTATATTGCGGTTTGCGATGCCTTGATAATCCCGTGAGGTTCTTGACTTTTGAATCAACTCAGCCACATAAGTTTGCTTGTTTCCTTAGTTTGAGTAGGTTTTCTTGGACTACTTTTCTTTTAGAATACCTTTAGGAGAAATGTTGTTTCGACCTTTTCTTCCTGATTTTCCTGATACTCTAGCGGATTTTCCCTCGAGAAGGTCCCGTAGGATCTTAAACTTGCCACCCAAATTTCCCCTTAATCCGGAGGTTATTTCGAGGGTAAGAATGGATCAGCATAACGTGATCGTAGTTACTAAAGTAGGGAACCCCACCTTGAATATTGGCAGACATTTGTTCCCACCAGATTCACCTGCCTCTCCTCCCACGCAGGATGAAGGAGCACAAAACCCCACTTCACATAACCTTCCTCCCGTCATCCCGGGAGAACCTGGATCATTGGAATGGATAAACCAACCCTTGGACGACCCTATTGCAACTGTTGGTCCTTCAGTAGCTTATTGGACATCCTCTACAGACCATCCAGTGGCTCATTTTTCCATCTCATCCCCACGTAACTGGACTACTCCAGATTTCACTAGGCGTTACTATAGGCCTGAATTTGCCGAGACTTTCGGCCCCATCCACGAACGTTTGGAATAGTTACGTGTTAAAGGAGATGAAATTCAAAGACAAAGTATCGAGCGACACTCTGAAGAGTTCCACAATCGTCATTTCCCAAGAAGACTTGACGACGGAAACATCCCAGTTCGTTCGACATCTTTCGGATCACCTGAAGCAACCCACCCCATGACCACTAATGAGATTGGTCAACCCCCATAGGAATCCAGTCCTGCACCTCAAGTGAACCAACCAGTGGAAGGACAATGGTCCAATACACCTGTCACTACCACGGTTACTATACCAGTTCTTCCCCCACCTCAAAATTCGAGGGGAGGGTTCTCCATTCCTACGGATTATCTTATTGGTAATGTTATTACAATGGTAGCTAGTCAACAACCCACGTTGGTTCAGCCTTTGAATAGTGGTCAGCCTATTTTGGTTGGGGGGAAACCATTGTTTCCTAACTAGAACGTTGCTGGAGTCCCCAACGGGCCTTCTGTTGGACCTACCCAACCCGCTAGATTGTCCACCACCAGATTATCTCATGTTGGAGGGCCATCAAATGTAACCCAACCCTCATGGAGTCAAGCGTATCCAGGTTCCCTTAACCCTGCACTAGGCCAACCCAATCCCGGAAACGCACCATACAGGATACCTTATCCCAGAAATCCTTACACTTTATGGGGACAACAACCTGTGTTGCAACACTGACCCCAACCAACTATCCCTCAAGTACCACCACCCTCGATCGGTCCTCCCCCACCTCCTGTTGGAGGCAGTAGGCCCACACCTAACATTGGCATAGGCCCACCTCATTTTACCTACAATTCCCCCCACCCCTCAGGCGGGTGGCAGGAATGGTCCACCACCTCCTCTAGGCGGAGGAGGTGGTGGACCACCTTATCATGGTGGAGGAGGACATTTTCCTTTGGGAAACGGCAATGGTCCACCTCCCCCTCCAGGAGGAGGTGGTGGAGGACCTAATTACCCTAGTGGTGGAGGTGGTGGCGAAAACCCTCATCCTTCTAGTCGCGAAGGCGGTGGAGGCCCCCACCCATCTTGCAACAGAAGTGGTCCACCACCCCCTCCAGGCGGAGGCCGTGGTGGGCCACCTTATTACAATTATGGACCCCCCACCTCCTCTCGGTGGTGGGGGTGGACCTCCACCCCCTCCCGGAGGTGGAGGTGGACCCCCACCCTATTGGAATGGACTAGCTTATGGTGGCAGACATCCTTACAGTCTGGGCGACACACCCCGCTATAGTCAATTTTATCCTCGTACACCTTACGGTCAGTTTCATCCTTACACGCCATATCCATATTATCAATATGCGCAGCCAAATCCACAGCTGCCCTTTTTGGCTACTTTGGACCTAGCTGACCTCTCTCGCTTAACCAACGATCCTATTGGTCATGGATCTAACTGGACACCGATTCTAGTGAAAATTCTGTCTGATATTTTCAAGTTTGACAGCAAGCCGAGTGAAGATCCCAAGAACCACGTGATGACATACCATTTATGGTGTTCATCTAATTCCTTAATGGACGATTCAATTTGTCTTAGATTGTTCCAAAGGACTCTCACCGGTTCGGATGCCAAGTGGTACATTGAATTGCTACCACACTCTTTTCCTGACTTTGGCTCTCTTGCTATGAACTTTTTGACGCATTTCCAGCTGCCTATACGGTATGAGACTGGTACTGAGCTTTTAACATCGCTTCGTCAGAATACCGCCACTCACATTTCGGATAATATCCATGAGTGGAAAAGGAGATGACGTCTCATTAAAGCTCCCATTCCAGATCAGCTCCTAGTAGACTGGTTTACAAAGTCACTCCTTCCTGTCATAGAAAAAGATGTTGCCATGCGAGGTGCTGTCACCGAAGAACAAGCCATCGTGAGTGCTCATCTGTTAGACCTGGTCTATACCCAGTCTAGCACTCTGTTCAATATTTTTCCTGACGCACCCCGGGACGTTAAGGATCCCATGAAACCACGTAAGAGACCCCAAGCTGACGGGATCATAGCCTCCCTTACCACCCAGCCTGCTATTAGCACTGTTGGATCATCCAACCCAACTCCGGTTGGCCACAACACCACCAAGTCCACTCCTCCTGCTGTAACTCAAGAGGTGAGTTCTGTTTAATTAGCTTCATCTCAAAAGTTTAATGGAAAAAAGAAGAGCAAGGGGAAACCCAAGAAGTCTTCTGCCCAGCAGGAAATGAAGAGCACTCCTGAAGATACTAAGCAAAAAAGGAAACTGAAGTATCCTTGCTTACTGTGTGGAGAAGACCATTTCTCCAAAGAGTGTCCCCATAAAGACAAAGTTCAAAATCTTCTTAGGGGTAAACCGACTCCTATAGTTCTCAACGATCCGTTTCCTACTCAAAATCAGCAGATGATTGCTCAATCCCCCCTAGCCCAGGGGGAACCATCCAATACCGCGCATGTTCTCATGTTGCATAATGAGGTGATCAATTTAACTACTCGCTCGCGATCTTACGAACAGGTCCCTTCGAAGGAACCCACTGGAAGTAATACTGAAAAAGATTCCGACTCATTACCTGATGTCACTGTACCATCAACCTCTCTCACCATAGAAAGACCCTCTTTAGATTCGATATTGCATCCGCCCAAGAGTATGATTCGAAAAGTTGTTTTCAATCCTAATGCTCGCGCGGCACAGAATTACAATATCGTAGAAGTCCTGGCCCAAGCTCCTTGCACCATGTCCACCCTGGAAGTTTTGCAGAATTGTCCCAATCAATGCAGATCTCTCCTTGCAGCTTTTGGTGCAGTTGACCCGGATTCCTCGAACACCATCATGTTTCGTCTTGACAACCTCAAGCCGAGGCTCTCACAGTAGCTCGCATTCCAAGTTACTGCGAACCTTGCTGGGAAGATTGTCCATCACACACTTTTGGACGAAGGAGCCTCCACTTCTTTCATGTCCATCGCTTGTTGGAGAGCCATTGGATCCCCTGAATTGAATCGTTCTCCTACCACGTTGAAAGCATTCGACGGGCGCGGCTTTCAACCTCATGGGCTCTTACAAGCTCTTGCAGTTGAGTTGGGTGGAAAGACCGTAACCATTAACGTGGAAGTGGTCTCAGCCCCATTAGATTATAATCTCTTGCTTGGTCACAATTAGTTTTATACAATGCAGGCGGTAGCCTCTTCAGTCTTCCGCACAGTACAATTCCCCCACCAAGGACGAATTGTTACTATCGACCAGTTAGATTTTTGTACACTGGATGCCACTACTCATCCTGGTGACCATGTTCCTTCCATTGGACAGACGTCAAGATAGTATGATAGTGTAGGGGTTGGCCTATTGAAAGATTCATCTCTCATGGGTGTTTTTCCAGCCGTGGACCCCCGAAATCATGTTGCCACGGTGAACATGATCTCCACTGAGATTTTATCTCACTTAAACGATGCTTGGATTGTACCAGATGAAGCAACCTTACACCTGTTTGGAGACGCGATGCTTCTTTCACCCACTGAACATATTTATGAGGCTATCCAAACAGCGCCGGAGGACCGTCCATCCATGGACCCTCCTTCATGTTCTCTACGACGGACATCCTCTCTACCCGATATCCTACTTGGGACTTTTCATTCAGACGATTCCATCATGGATGTAATGAATGTAGACGACGGTCCATCGGATGATATTCATCATAGGTCATATTTTCTTCCTCCATGGGAGTATGTGGAGGACAACATTCATACCCTCTTTTCACCGGATATCTACCCATCCCCTCATTTGCCCATCCTCACATGTCTTACGAACACAGAGGGAAACTTGGCTAACATTGAGCCAACTAATAAGGTAGACATCTCCGTGAAACCAGGTATAGTGGAACACATTCACATAGGCTAGAAGTGTTGCCCTGAAGAAATCACTATTAGCACGGCCTTGTTCAAGCAATTCCGAGACGTTTTTGCTTGGTCCTATGAGGAGATGCCTAGGATAGACCCCGCGATTGTTTCTCACGAAATAAAAACCTATCCCGACATCAAGGTCATGCACCAAAAATTGTGACCAGTACACCCTCGAAAGACTGCGGCAATAAAGGAAGAAATTGAAAATCTTTTAAAGGCTGGCTTTATTTATCCGGTCCCATTGACGGATTGGGTCAAAAAACGTCGTTCCTATGAACAAAAAATAGGGCACCATTTGCGTCTATGTTGATTATCGGGACCTCAATCGGGCTTGTCAAAAAGACAATTAACCGACCCCTTTCATCGACCAAATCATCGACAACTATGCCGGATGCATCATCTTCTCATTCATGCATGGCTTTTCTGGTTACAACCAAATTGAGATCAACCCAATTGACCAACATAAGACGGCTTTCATCTGCCCATGGGGTACATTCACTTATCGCAAGCTCCCATTTGGCCTTAAAAATGCTGGCGCGACGTTTCAGTGAGCTATGTCGTATGCCTTTCACGATATTAAGGACTTTGTTGAACCCTACTTGGATGATCTCCCTACTCATTCAAAGCAGCATGAGTTCCACATCGATCATCTGATGGCCATTTTCCTCAGATGCAGACGATATAATATCCGTCTGAATCCTCACAAGTGTATCTTTTACGTTGAGTCTGGACGCCTCTTAGGATTTATCGTTTTGAAGGATGGGATCCGAACTGATCCCTTAAAGGTGTAGGCCATCATCAACCTACCACCCCTGACTAATGTTAAGGAACTTCAAAGTCTCCAAGGGAAGGCGACTTACCTAAGACATTTTGTGTGCAATTTTGCGGAGAAAACTCAGGGGTATATGAGACTGCTTAAGAAGGACATCCCATTCATTTGGGACGACCAAGCTCAAAAATCCTTCGACAGTATTAAACATGCCATCACGCATGCCCCTGTGCTCCAACCGCCTAATTATTATCAAGATTACATCTTATATCTCACTGCTTTTGCTACCACTATCACCATGGTCTTGGTACAGTAGGATCAAAACACTCAGGAACACATGATATACTATGCAAGTAAGGGTCTAGCTGATGCCGAAACCAGATATTCTCATGTTGACAAACTTTCTTTCGCGATAGTCATTACCATCCAGAAGTTTTGTCATTACATCTTGCTCCGCACTACCACTATCATTGTCGACTCGAACCCCATGTACCACGTACTGACACGTCAGGTTCTTGGGGGTAAGTATTCACGACGGATTGTGATACTGCAAGAATTTGATCTTCTTTTTGAGAAAGCTAAGTCTAAAAAGTCTTTGGTGTTTGCCGAGCTCATTTGCGACCTTCCCTGTCCTGATGAAGAAGTTGAGCACAATGATTCATTTCTGTGTGAATCATTGTTTCTCATCAGTACGACTGACCCCTGGTATGGAGATATTCTATTGTATCTTCAAACCCAACGATTCGATCCTCAACTTTCCCGCGACGATCGTCATAAGGTTCGTCACCATGCAAAGTATTACTTAATCATCAATGATACTTTGTATCATCATGGTGTCGATTCAATCCTTCGATGTTGTCTCACTTATGATGAGGCTGAGCACGTTCTGAATGACTGTCACGCTGGGGAATGTGGTGGTCATCTCTCTGGGATGGCTACAAGCCAGAATATTTTGCGCGTAGGATATTACTGGCCTACTATATTCAAATATTGTATTGAGGCCATTAAAAAATGTCCTCCTTGCCAACACTTCCATACGAAGAAGTGCACTCATCCTGCCCCACTACATCTGGTTATTGCCATCGGCCCATTTGCAAAATGGGGCATCAATTTTATGCACTGTAAGCCTACCTCGGCCAGGGGGCATAGTTACATCATCATAGCTGTGGATTACTTCACGAAGTGGGCCGAGGATATGCCTACATACCAAAACGATGGCAAAACCACCGAACTCTTCATGTTTAATCATGTGATAGTGCGGTTTGGAGTTTCGCAAGCCATAGTTACCGATCATGGTTCTCACTTTCATAACCATATGGTTGATGAATTGAGCGATAGGTTGGGTTTTCACCATGAAAACTCGACACCCTACTACCTGCAATCTAATGGACAGGTCGAGGCAATTAACAAGGTCTTGAAAACTATGATCCAGAGGATGGTAGGGACACAAAAATCCAACTGGCATAATATGTTCTTTTCAGCATTATGGGACTACTGAACTACTGTTAAAAACGCCACAGGCTTCACCCCCTTCCAATTGGTATATGGATTGGAGGTTGTTCTGTCGATAGAGTGCGAAATCCCATCTTTACAGCTCGCGGTCGAACTTATTCCTAACACTACTGTTGAGGAAGAACGTCTCTTACACTTAGCCCAACTTGAGGAGTCTTGCCGTGATTCCGCTCTTGCTAATGAAGCGCATAAGAAATGCATCAAGGCCCAATACGATAAGTCGATTGAACCTCGTATCTTTAACGAGGGTGATCTAGTCCTCACTTATGACCAGAAGCACAATAAGCTAGGTGCAGGGAAGTTCGAGTCCATGTGGCATGGACCCTACGTCATAAAACGTGTGATGGGAAGTTCTTACCGATATCACCCCATGCTGCACCCTCTGGCAGCACTAAGTTGGGATCCTCCTAGACATTTGTGCCACTGTATGGAAAGTCCTCGACCATGAGCATCTAGACCTCTAGCCAGCTGAAGAAATCGGGGCCAAAAGTGATGATAGGACCCCCACCATGACGAGTCATCAGCTCTTCCCACCTGAGCATGTGTGGATCTCTTAGATCCTTGTCATCCAGTAC
The DNA here is from genome assembly GCA_027924585.1 of Larix kaempferi. Classification (NCBI taxonomy): domain Eukaryota; kingdom Viridiplantae; phylum Streptophyta; class Pinopsida; order Pinales; family Pinaceae; genus Larix; species Larix kaempferi. The sequence continues at coordinate 5,568,872 of BSBM01000940.1, read as the reverse complement.
CACCTGCGGGCGCAAGAGAGGAACCCGCTCCAAGAGGAACAACACTATCATCGATCCGTATCCAAACTGCTTGAGCTCCCCTCGCCGACACTTGGTTAGCTAATATCGGATGTTTGCGAGGAGACCCTCACACCAGTTGAAGACCATGGGGGACATATAGTCCTCCGCATATAACATCTGGGTCTGAGTAGTCATATGTGGAGCTTGGCTACTTGCCACCCTGGTAATAGTAAGCAGTACAATCCTCAGTTGATGACTCACCACATCTCTGATGAGTATCTTCCCGCTGTAACGACGACAAGTAGAAACATAGTGCTGTGACACCATGTCCTCAACTGTACGATCATTGGCCTGTGTCCCACTGAGTTGTACAGCATCCCCTCTTCGGGACAAACCGGTCAGAAAGTGTATGTTCTTAATGTCAATATTGAGGATATGCTCACCTATGACAAAGTACTGTTGGGATGCATCCCAACTCTGTAGCATGTGTGTCAAGAACGGGATCTGGGCTGTCATCCCCTGTACCTGGAAGAGCTTGACCAACCCACAGTTTCGCAAAGCATCCACACATTGTGGATCGTTTGCGGCTTGCTCATCCTCTATCTCGTGTTCTCTCTCTCGCCACTCTAGTACCATCTTTGCTTGCTAGGAACTTGCCAAAAGGGTCATTTAAAACATGTTAGGTCCTTTACCAACTGGCACAAGCTCATTTTTTGAAAGATTTTTGATGTTTGACTTGTGGATTTCCGCCGTCGCACCTCACCTTCAGGTATAGGGTGGTGTCATCGCAAGTCTTGTTTTCGAGGCTTGCAATGACTTAGGCTTGTCGCAAGTCTTGAAAGGGCCACTTGTGACGAGCCGAGGGTGCAATGGCTCCTCCCCAAATCATCAAAAAACTAAAAAAATGAACAAAAATGGAAAAACTAAAAAGTTGATGGCTAAGATTTAGGCCTACTTGGTCTGGACGGTTGGTGAAATGGCAAATCGTAGCTCCCGAAATTGACAAAGGAATTTTTGGCTCCAAATTGGTACTTCTCCACCCAAATTGGCAATTTGAACAATGTTTCTATTTTTGGCCCATATTTCTATTTATAGAATGGAATGGAATATTCCTTTTCAAATATTTTGATGCTTTTGGGCCATTTACTATAGTTTTGAGCGTTTGTCATTATATTTGGGGATATTTGACACCTTCTCTAGTGTACAGGAGTCGTAAAGTGGTCTTTTGTAGTGTTTCTCCCATTACCAATGGTAATTATATGTATGAACACTCCTTTGAATGTTTTGTCATTATTATTTTTAGTTAGTCGTAATTATTGCATGAGGATGAGTTTACTCTTCGTTTGTTCTCCTACTCATCAAATCATGAGAACAAGTACCGAGTTATGATTTATCACTTTTTCGGGCTTGTTAAACTTCCACAAAAAAGGACACCCCCCGGAGTCCATAGTAAAGCTCTTTTCAGACTCACTAAAATTGAAAAGATTGCCAAGCGAACTTGTCGCGTTCATGCTTGTTAATGTATTTGAATGGTCGTATTCTTGGTGATAGTTTACCCCTTTTTTGGACCAGGGGGCACTAATTATGAAAAAGGAATACTCTAGCCAATCATGACTGGAAGAGTCCTCTCCCGCATTGTTTTACCCTTTTTCGGGCGATGAGGCTAACTTTACGAAAAAGAACAATTGGAGTCTTTAGTTCTTTTCAGACTCTCTAAATATGAAATGATGACCGAGTTTTCCTTCTATGGACTCGTTAAATTTTCACATTGAAGGGCTCGTCATGGGACGAACCCCTCCTATCTTAGGTTCGAAAAATATTTGGGATTGGACTCATCTATGAGATGAGCTATACCGAGCATCTGGTTACCCTCATACAGCTCGTTAAAAACCACATGAGGCACTCATCGCTCATGATGGGGAAAAAGGAAAGTGTTTGTATTGCATATCTTAGTGGCAATATATAGTTGTTCTTGAACATGGCACTCATCTGCATTTGCATACCGATACTTGGGTCATCTGTTTGTCTATGAGTCCCCACTTACTTTCTGAGTCCTGTTACTCCTCTGAGTCATCCGGAGAAAAGCTTCCACTATCAGTTGCATTAGAAGTTTGTGTCATTCTCATGTCAATACTACCAAGTCATGCCATGCCCATGTTCAAGAACACATTCATCACACATCATTTTCAGTCAGTACACATATCGTCATGCCGTTGTTACTTTGAGTCAGTCTCACACGTTATTGTACTATCTGATCCACTCTACACATCTTTTGTCGTGTTTCATGTCGATTGATGGGGGATTCATTATGGCCCTCCTTTGACGAATTCATTCTGGTCGACTTCAACTCATCATCCAAGGATTGAATCTAGAAACCGGTCAAGTACCTTGGTCCTGCATGCGTCAATGGCAGGTCACCTCGTTTTCATCATGAGTTTACATCATTGACTCTTGATTAATAGATTTCTTCTTGCATTCGACATCAACTCATTTATTCACGCTCGATGATATGTATTGTGATACCTTGGGAATCATTGACATTAATGGTGATCTCCCTCGCACTTGTTAACGGTTTACATAAATGACCGATAATCAAGTGGTTTCTACCATGTTCGACATCAAGACATTTGTAATCACATGGATAGATTCGTATCATTGCGGGTTCAGTTTGAAGACCCTGGGGAGTCATTTTTTTACCCAGGTTGCGATGGAGTTTATATTGAGTCATACTACATGGATCCACTTTTGTATTGATCATGGCTGTGTTATCATCTAATCATGGATCTACGCTTATGTCTAGTAGCCATGATTGTGTTCATCCGGTCATTACTCCCATGGATCTACAATGTATTGGTCAGCAGCCATGTTGTACTACATATGAGATTGTTGGTTCAGAGTCAGTTGTACTGCAGCAACGTCCTTCATCTGACAAGTCTTTTGCCATTATTTGTATCAAAGCACTTCACCTGTACATCCTTAACAACTTCATGCTTTGGGGGGAATTTTGTTACACCTAAAATCTACCCATCATTATGATTTAGTGTATACATCCCTGAAGTCACCTGGACCAAGTGCTCATTTGGGAGGATTTGTACTCAGTTTGTACAACCTTTTTGAGAGGTTGTCCCAGGTTGCACACTAGCAACATGCGATGTCGCAGGTTGCTCCATAGCAGAGTTCGACGAGGTCTGTTAATGGGAAAAAATAGCCATTTCGAGATCTTTCTCGAAGCTTTCCCATTTGGAGGCTTATCCCTGATCTATTGGAGAGATGGTACTTGACGCCTAAATCATTGGGAGGATCCCCTATCTCTCTCCTACCATCTCTCATCCTATCCTATCCATAACCTCATCCACTTAGTCCTATATATATGAGGCTCACTCTCACACCAAAGGGAGGAAGACTATGGTATCTACATGCTGGTGAAATATCTTCTAGGACAGCTTCACTCACCTCTTGGAGAATTCATTCTTCCTTGGAAGGGCTCAGCAATTGGCTTGTGTGGAGAAGGGCTGCTACGTTAAGTCATTGTTTGTAGTTCTATATCTCTATCATGTACTCCTCTATTTGTGGTAATACAACTGCTTCCCACCAATATCGTTCTTAATGTGTAGTGATGTTGTGTTGTTTACCTGCTTAACTGTTTACATAGATCTCTTATTGTATAGATGCTCTTTACTCGTTTATCTTTTCTGTGTCTTAACAGGTCTTACATCTTGGATCTGACGACCTCGGGACGTGGAGCAACATTCGGGAGAAAGGATAGCGAAATCAAAGAGGTAAGACATCTAGTACTTGATCCTTAAGTAGATCTAGGAAACGTGTTTGTAGTCTGTTCTATTTTTTCTAGACTCGCATTAAGCTAGGGAGATCCAGATCGCCTCCGATTGAGTGGATTGTCTGGTAACAGCTATGATCAAAACAAAAGAAAACTTGATTTCCATAAGGCATGGAAGGACAAGAAGAATGAGAATTTTGACCAAAGGAAGAAAGGTTTCAAACCTCCTCATATCAGAAATCAGCAAAGGCAGCCATCACAGGTTGTGACTAAGCCAACTAGGATGATGGGAGACAATCCAAGAGACCCAAAGGATCCAAGAGAACCACTTCAATGTTGGGGTTGTGGAGGAGACCACATGCTTAGGAACTGTCCACACTGGAATGGGAATGCAAATCAAGTTCACAACATCCAAGGAGTTGAAACTGTGGGTCAAGTGGCGAAGACAATCCCTAGAATCTATGCAACACTAGACAACCGCCAGGCAGATCATCAGTCAACTGTGCTTGAAGTTGAAGGTAAGATTGTTGATCAATCTGTTTCTATTTTGATTGATCTTGGATCTACTCACAATTATGCCACTCCTAAAATTGTTGAGATTTGTGCTTTTAAGAAATCAAAGCATAGTAAATCATGGTTAGTTCAACTAGCCACTAGAACCAAGAGAAAGGTTAGTGAAATTGTAGAGGAATGTCCATTAGAAATGGATGGGATGTTCACTTATGCAAATCTGAATGTTTTGCCACTTGGCTCCTATGATATTCTCATTGGAATGGATTGGTTAGAAGCACACAGGGTTAAACTTGACTGATACAATAAAAATTTTGAATGCATGGACGAAGAAGGAAACCCAAGGGTTGTAAAATGAATTCCAAAGGTGATTTCTATTAGGCAGGTTTCAACCATGTAGTTGAAGAAGTTCTGTAGGAAAGGTTATCAATTGTATGCAGCCCATGTTTTGGAGACAACAGAGAACGAAACTCTCAAGTTGGAGTACTATCACGTATTGCAGGAATTCAGGGATGTTTTTCCTGATGAGATTCTGGGACTACCTCCAAAGAGAGACATTGATTTTACAATTGAACTTGTGCTAGGAGATGCACCAGTGTCTAAGACACCCTACAGGATGAGTACACCCGAATTGCTAGAATTGAAAATGCAATTACAAGAGTTGTTGGAAAATAAATATATTAGGCCAACTATGCCCCCGTGGGGAGCACCTGTTGTATTTGTGAAAAAGAAATATGGAACACTCAGGTTATGTATTGACTACAGGAAGTTGAACAAAGTTGCTATGAAGAACAAATACCCATTGCCCCAAATTGATGACCTTTTTGATCAAATGAGAGGAACAAAGGTATTTTCAAATATTGACTTGAGGTCTGGTTACCACCAGGTAAGAATCAAAGAGGAAGATATTCATAAGACAACCTTTAGAACAAGGTATGGACACTATGAGTTCATGGTGGTACCATTTGGTCTCACAAATGCACCAACTACATTCATGTGTCTCATGAATAGTGTTTTTAGCAAGTATTTGGACAAGTTTGTTCTTGTTTTTCTGGATGACATTCTTATCTTTTCTAAGAATGAATAAGAGCATGAAGAACATTTGAGAATGACATTGCAATTGCTAAGGGAGCATAAGTTGTATGCAAAGTTGAGCAAATGCGAATTTTATAAATATAGAATTCATTATTTGGGTCACATTATCTCAGACAAAGGAATATCTGTGGACCCTAAGAAGATTGAAGCCATTATGAATTGGCCAACTCCAAGAAATGTGACAGATGTGAGATCTTTTATGGGCCTTGCTGGTTACTACAGGAGGTTCATTGAAGGATTCTCCAAGGTCGCAAAAATGATCACTTCTTTGCAAAAGAAGGGGATAAAGTTTGAATGGTAACCAAGATGTGAGGAAAGTTTCCAACGGTTGAAAAATATTCTTACGAGTGCACCAATTTTGAAAATTGCAGACCAAGAAAAAGACTTTGTGGTGTGTACAGATGCATGCAACCAAGGACTTGGAGGAGTTCTTATGCAAGACAACCACGTGGTATGCTATGAGTCGAGAAAGTTGAAGGAGCACGAGAAAAACTATGCTACTCATACTTTAGAACTTGCATCCATAGTACATGCTTTAAATATGTGGAGGCATTACTTAATGGGAAGGCAATTTGAGCTAAGGACAGACCATTGTGGTCTGAAATACTTGTTTGATCAGCCAACTTTAAATGCTAGGAAAGCTAGATGGTTGGAATTTTTGTGTGAATTTGATTTTGAGATCAAACACATAAAAGGGAAAGAGAACAAGGTGGCTGATGCACTTAGCAAGAAAGAACATGAAATGCATGTGGCAGCGCTTAGCAATTATCAACCAAATTTGAGGCAACAGATTGTTAACCATATTGTTGAGGACAAAGTGTATGTGCAAATAAAGGACAAATTGCAGTAGCAAGACCTTGAAAAGAAGTATGAAGGATACCATTTGGAAGAAGATGGATTCCGTACTTATAAGAATAGAGCATATATTCTAAATGTGGCAGATTTGTGGAGGATTGTTATGGATGAAATCCATAAAGCTCCATACTCCGGTCACCCAGTATATTAGAAAACAATTGCTATAGCAAGAAAATATTATTTCAGACCAGGAATGAAGAAGGACATCGCTGAATACATTTATAGGTGCATGAAATGTGAGCAGGTGAAGATTGAACACCAACACCCAGCAGGTTTAGTGCATCCATTGCCAATTCTAGAATGGAAGTGGGAAGTAATTTCCATGGATTTTATTACAGGTTTTCCAATGACGGTGAGACAACATGATTCCATCATGTTGGTGGTGGACAAGTTAACAAAGGCAGCACATCTTATACTGGTTAAGTCCACACATAAATTCGATGCCATTGCAAATATTTTCATGAAGGAAATTTTCAGATTACATGGATTTCCTAAGGGAATAATTTCTGACAGGGATACCAAGTTCACTTCCAATTTTTGGAAGGGTCTCTTTGCAGATTTAGGTACACAGTTGAACTTTAGTACCACGTACCATCCTCAAACAAATGGGCAAACAGAAAGAGTAAATCAGGTGCTTGAAGACATGCTTCGCATGTATGTTATGGACAAACCATCCAAGTGGGAGGATTATCTACACTTGGTAGAGTTTGCGTATAACAATGGAAAACAAGCATCATTGGGAATAAGTCCATATGAGGCTTTGTAGGGAAGAAGGTGTAGGACACCAGTGACTTGGGATAATCTAGTGAACAGAATTGTACTTGGGCTGGAATTGCTTGAGGAAATGGAACAAGAGGTTGTAGATAAGCTTAGAGTGCACAGAAATTCAGTCTTGAGGATCATGTGTATCTTAGAGTGAGGCCAAGGAAGAGTTCATTGAAGCTTGGCGTTGTGCCAACCTATCACCTAGATATTGTGTGCCATTTGAAGTGCTTGAAAGAATAGGGCCAGTTGCATATAGACTTGCATTGCCTACTAGCACTAGAGCTCATAATGTTTTTCATGTTTCTTTCCCTAAGAAATATGTACATGATCCTAACCATGTGATTAATTCGGATGCGATCCAGGTGGAACCCGAGGGAGAGTTCCAAACCGATCCATTGCGCATCCTAGACAAGAAGGTAGCATTGCTCTGGAACCGAGCCATCCGACAGGTAAAGGTGCAATGGAGGCACTACGGTCCCGATGAGGCCACATGGGAGCTAGAGGATGCCATGAGAGTGGCATATCCATTTTTGTTCAATTATGATGAGCACTGAGGACAGTGCTAATGTAAGAGGGAGGGGAATGTAATATCCCGATTTTAACACTATTGCATTAAAATTGTAAATGATATAAATATCGTTATTTAATCATGGCGAGGAGCTCAAGGCCAAGGCCCCACCATCGATTTAGCTTTGTACGTATTGGTAATTAAAAATAGATGCCTATGGTTCTTGTGCTGGACATGCACAATGTAAATTAAGACATCATGTGAATACATATTTTAATGAAATACCCACAACTAGCTATGCAACGCAACAAAGAGATGGGAGCATGATTTTTATAAGGAATAGGGAGGGAAATTATTCAAACCCTTGAGCCAATGGTGTTAATCCATGTCTCAATGAGAAAATCCATAAACCACCAACTACCCATTTTGGGTTATGCACCCAATCATTTAATTCTTCCAAGAGTTGGTTGAGGTAGTTAATGCCTTGGGATTGGAGAGGTATCCCAGTCAATTTCATGTATGGGCAAGCCATCAATCTGGAAAATCGTATTTTTTCTTCTTGGGCAAGAAAACACCCACAAAATAGTGCCCAAAGCCATCTTTCACCCATGGCCTTTTCCCTCTCACATAGTCTGAGCTAACTGGGACTTTCCCCATCACGTCTTTCACCATTTTCCTGCATTTTTCATGCCTGGGAACTCATTTTTGTATTGCATAATGGCTCGAAGGAAGGGAGCCACGATTTTGGGGTTTATGGAGGCTGTTTTTGTCCCTTGAATGCCCATAAACGTTTTCTAGAAACGATTTTGCTCTCCCAGGGTGATTCCCCAATTGCCATTTCGTTTTTGGTTGCCCAATGTTTTTTACAGCTAATGGAAACCCCATTTTGGACATCCCACTATAAAAACATTTTTCTACATGCCCAGCAATTGTGGTTTTGTTGTTATGGGCATATCTGTTTTGGTTTGAACCTGTGAGCAAGAAATTTGGAGTGGTAGTGGATAGACATGGCTTGATAAACCTAGTGAGGGGAGTAACCTATCAGAAAGATCAAAAGGGATGGGTACTCTTCTATGCACACCTTGTACAACTCTAGATTGGAAGGTATGGCCCGAGGGACTGCGTATTGGTGGAGGGAATACTTCCTTGAGTGGGGTGTGCAGGAATTGTGGGTGCCAAGCTAGATAGATCTTGTAGAGGGAATCCATATCTCTGTGGTTGAGCTCACTAGCTTAGCAATTCTTCCTTTCCATTTCCTTTGCAGCGTGATAAACCCAATTGTAGATTGGCTTGGCTCATTTTGGTGTATGTTTGGCTATGTGTGAGTCTGTTTTTCCCTTGTTCCTTGTAGAAATCATGCCAAGCTCGGGGATGGTAGTTGTATCAAGAGATTGATAAGCACAACTGGCCTATGGTTGGGTGGAATGTTGCAGTTGCATAGTTGGTTGCTCGGCGCTACTTGTTTTAAGATAAGTACTCTCATGTGTTAAATTTTGCAATGCAATTATTTAATGTTTGTTATGAAAATGTTTGAATGTATGCTAGATATGTAGATGATTTTTAATTCCGCTGTGTTTAATTACAATATGTACATGTATATGTATTTTTTATGAATGAGTTTTTATTAATGGATATGGGGCTAGATGCCCGAATTTAGTGTCACGTTCTCTCCCTGGCTCGGTTTGTTGGGAGGGGATTTGACAAACGACCTCAATTAGAAATTGTGGATTTGAGTAATCCTGTAAAAACTCGAAAAGTGAACATTCGAACCAATGAAGAACCGAATTTTGCTTCTATAGGAGATTACTGGGATGAAGAACAGTGGAGCAGATACTAGACTTACTGCGCAAATATGAAGACTTATTTTCTACCAATTTCTCTGAAATTTAAGGCATTTTAGGTGACTTGGGAGTTATGAAAACACGTCTCAAGCCGGATGCGAAGCCTATGAAACAAAGACCGTATAGACTGAAGCATATATACAAAGAAAGAGTAAAGGAAGAGCTTGATAAGATGCTTGATGCAGGAATTATTCATCAAGTAGAGGAATCATAATGGACAAGTCCTGTGTTTATCCAGGACAAGAAAGATAAAGGTGAGATCATAATTTGCATAGATCTCAGGAAGTTAAATGATGCATCGCTGCATGACCCATTTTCGACTCCATTCAAAGACTCAAAGTGCTAGATAATGTTGGAGGGAATGAAGCATACTGCTTCACTAATGGATTTTATGGATATCATTAGATAAGAATTGTTGTAGAAGACATGCATAAGACCACCTTTTCTATTGAATGGGGATCATTTCAGTACACAGTTATTCCCTTTGGTTTGAAAAATGAACCTGGTATCTTCTCAAGAGTAGTTGTTGCTGCATTTAAAGATTTTATACACAAATTCTTAGAAGTGTATTTTGACAATTGGACAGTATTTGGTTTACTAAAGAACCATTATGGGAACTAAATACATTTGATGTTAGCTTAGTGTAGACAACATCAGATATCCCTAAACTTGACGAAGAGCATGTTCTGTCCCTTATGGAACACTACTAGGACACATTGTATGTAAATAGGGAGTGATGGTTGATCCAGCGAAGATCACAGTCATAGTAAATATTCGAGCACCTAATTCAATAAAACAATTGCGCACTACATGGTTACTGCGCCGATTCCAGTTTTTCCAGACTAGTGTAAACCATTCCATGTACATGTAGATGCTTCATCTATAGTGCTGGGAATTGTGGTAGATCAACCAGGTGAGGGAGGCATCGATCACCCCATCTCATTTTCATTCAGTGTCAAAGTTAATTTTCTAATCCTTTGACCATTTCAAAACAAGGATAGTCTTAAATAGATTTTTTTTAAAATTTTACAGTTTTAGGGACATTAAAATATTTTAGGAATGGAAAGTATATAGCTTCAAGTTCATATTAAAGTTCACTAAGTAACTTTTGATTTTTTTGTATTAAAAATAAATCACATCATTCTCCCTACAAATGGAAAAAAATTAAAAAGCTTTATGCAAGTTTAATTTAAAAATAATAGTGATGATATTTTGAGACCATGTGATTACCATTTCTGAAATGTTTATACAACTCAAGGAATCAACAATATGTAAATGTCATCTTCTACCTTTATTTCACTACTTTACATCAAGGCCATAAATCAATTTTTTCATACAAGTTTGCAAACTTTTAGACATGAAATTGTATGCTATTCAATAATACTAGGTAAACTTGAAGTATGCTTATACAAAATAAGTAGAATAGCAATAGCAAGCTAAATCCACCATTAAAACAAAATAATGAATTTGAAAATATTTTGATTGGATGGTAAGGATCATCACTTTCAAATATAATACCATCAACCAATTAAAATACAATATTTAGCTTACTTTCAGAATAGTGACTAATATACTAATATAGGCTCAAAAATATTTCTAAATCTAAAACCAAAACAACAACAAAATATAGTTTATAAGAATTAATCCAAATGCATTTTTCACTCCTTATAAGAACTATGCATGTAAACAACACAAAATTAAATATACGTTATGGGAATCAATCCAAGGCAGTTTTCACCCCTTTATAAGGAAGTATGCATGTAAAGAACACAAAATGGGTCTTCAATAATTTCATTTGAGACCTTATATTAAGCATATTTTTGTAGCTTTTTCCACTCACAAAAGGAGTAGAAGTAATATAAATCGCATTGCTCAGTGAATGGCTTGCATAATTTAGAATAGAAGGGAAAGATATAGTACGTACCAAATTTATGTTGTTGACTTATTTAACATGCTTCAAAATGTAATCACTAACAATAAATTTACAAATAATACCCTTAAACTAACAAACCATATCAAATGAATTTTGAATGTGACAACCTAAGTTGCCAGGGTACCCATATCGGGGGTGGGCACTAGGGTATTTTTTAAGGATTATAAAAGTATACTTAAGTATAGTATTCTAGGCGATTATTTTGGATTGAAAAAAACATAAATATAGATTGGTAGGAGAATATTAAATATGAAACATACAATTTACTACTCAAACTTGTAAATTTTGGCGAATATTATGATAAAAAACATATTTTATGTAAATATAGGCGATATTAGAGACTAAAAATGACAAAATAGCGAATTTATTTTTTGAAAAAAAGGCCCAAAAATAGCCAATTGGCGAAATTTTGCCCCTCAAAATTTCCTTGGTGGGAACCCGTACCAGTACCAGGTACCCGTACCACCGTACCGGGTATCGGGACTGGTACCTCTGGGAGTATGGTGAAAGTACCAAGTACTTCACCCAAGTACCTGGTACTTGGTCAAAGAAATTAGGGTACTAGTACTTAAAAAGGGCAGCGTACTGGTACTTAAAAAGGGCAGTGTACTGGTACTTAGTAGTCTTAATTACATTGAATTTTAGCTGTATTTGAGGTTTTGTTTAGTTCAGAAAAGGAGGTTTTCTTGAACACGGTAGAAAAAGTATTTGAAATGACTAGAAACACAAAAAATTGAGAATTAGCGACAAAGTAAAAAATAAAAACAAATTTGAAATTCAGAATTCATGGACTTAATAGGAAACACTAACACGATTATGAGTGATCAACAACGTTTGCAACTTTGCAAAATTAGAACAAAACTTAAAACTTTAAAAGTTATAATTATTAAATTTTAATTTTTAATTATAAATTTAAAATTATAATAATCATTAATCTCTGAGATTTTATTTTAAATTTTTAGCCAAATATCTAGATTACAAAAAATAAATTTATTAAATTAATAATTATAAAACCATGCTAATTCTGTGATACTTACCTAGAGGGATTGTTGACCGAGGACCTCCTTGATGCTGATGCAGATGGAAGTGATGTTGCACATGTTGCTGACCTAGGAGAGATGGCTTGAGGAAGCCAAATCAACTATGATGTTTACTTGATTTATGTTAAGTATTTGACTATTTTCATTTTGCTATTTTGTATTTCAGATCTCTGATTTCATGTTCGGTGTTCGGGTACACAGGGTACTACCAAAGGACTGAACACCAAGAGCAACCACTTCACACAAACAGATCACAGATCAACACACCGATGTTTTGACGTGGTTTAAACCCTCTTGAGGGAAACACTCCACGGCCCCGTCCAAATAGCTTCTACGGGACAATTTATTATGCAAAGAAAGAAAGTTACAAATGAGCTTCTCATAATCGATCAACTAAACAATGACCCTCCATGCTCTTTAAATAGAGATCATGGACCAATCGGGTGTTAAGCCACGGATCAAGGTTAGGTTTGATCTAAGAGAAGTTGAGCCGTCGGATCACTCTATGTTGGGAACATATCGTGACTGTTGGATTAAGTATTTACAAATACATACTAATGCATACTAAAGAAACACACTATCCCTAACGGATATATTACACAAGTTGATCTTAACTAACTCCTAAGTGTCTAAATATCCTAACATCCCCCCTTAAGAACAACTTGGGATAGGATTGAAGGATTTACAAAAGTGACACTATTAGGAGAAGGAAGGAGGCATTAGAGCCTATCCCCCCTTAATGACAAGTTCCTCAACTCCTAACATAGATCGAAGTTTAGAAAACTTCGCTTCTGTAAGAGACTTGGTGAAGATGTCTACAACTTGGTCATCTGTAGGGCAAAAGAGCACTTCAAGAACACGATCATGAACAAGATTTCTGATGAAGTGCATATGTAACTCAATGTGTTTGCTGCGTTGATGTAGAACTAGATCTTTGGAAAGCTTGATGGCACTTTGATTGTCGCATCAAAGTGGAGTAGGCTGCTGCTGCTCGAATCTAAACTCTGAAAGGATTTGTCGAAGCCATAAATCTTCCTGACTGGCATTAACTGCTGCTCGATATTCTGCCTCTGCTGAAGAAAGAGCAAGAGCTTGTTGTTTCTTACAAGCCCAAGTAATAGGTCTAGATCCCAGACTGAAAACATAACCTACAGTAGACTTTCAATCATCAGGATCGCCGGCCCAATCTGAATCATTGAAACCAACCAACAAAGGTTTCCCCCCTGTACTGTAATGAATCCCAAACTGAACTGTACCTCAAATATATCGAAGTATTCTTTTTGCTGCTTTCGAGTGACTTTCATGAGGTGTCTGCATATAACGGGCAACACGACCAACGTCAAAGGAAAGGTCAGGACGGGAATGAGTCAAGTATAAGAGACTACCAACAAGCTGACGATACAAGGTGGCATTGAATTCAGGTGAAGTACAAGTGGCAGAAAGTTTGACTCCAGACTGGAAGGGAGAAGGGGCTGGTGTACAATCTTCCATTTGAAAGCAACGAAGAAGGTCACAATCATACTTAGACTGAGAAAGAAAGATTCCTTCGTTGGTTTGTAGGACTTGGAGACCAAGAAAATAATGCAAATGTCCTAAGTCTGACATTTCAAAATTTTGTTTAAGACTGGATTTCATATGGGTTATAAGCTTAGGGTCACTACCAGTAAGAATAAGGTCATCAACATATAGAACAAGTATGATGAGATGGTTTCCTACTTTCTTGGTATAGATGTTGGGGTCAGAATGGCATCTAGAAAAACCAGTGTCAAGGAGAAAGTTATCCATTTTGGCAAACCAAGCTCTAAGAGCTTGCTTAAGGCCATATAAGGATTTCTTAAGATGGCAGACAAGGCTAGAGTTATTCTGAACATAGCCAGGAGGTTGTTCCATGTAAATTTCCTCCTGTAAATCACCATGTAAGAAGGCAGACTTGACATCCATTTGATGGACTTCCCAGTTGTGTAAGGATGCAAGGGAAAGAACAAGGCGGATGGAGTTCATTTTTGCAACAGGGGCAAAGGTTTCATTGTAGTCAATCCCTTCAACTTGGGAAAAACATTTGGCAACTAACCTTGCCTTAAGTCTTTCAACACTTCCATCTGATGCATACTTAGTTCTGTAGACCCATTTACATCTAACAAGTTTTCTTCCTTTTGGAAGAGGTACAAGATCCCAAGTATCGTTCGCCATTAAGGAACGATATTCTTCATCCATGGTTGCATACCAATCTAGATTCCCTGAAGCTTCTGCAAAAGTTTCTGGATCATGATTCTCGGAAACTTGAGCCAAAAGAGAAGAGGCTCACTGAAACTGAGAACGTGTTCGATGTTGATCTCTAGGATCACCGGCAAGATCACCAGCTGCTTCACATGTTGAATGGACCCATTGAGGAAGTACTTGTGCTGGTGCAACTGGAGGAACATGAGCAGGCGGAGGTGGATTTTCATCCTCACTGTCATCATCAGAAACTGGATTTGGAAACCTGTCAAGGAAGTTGGAAGAAGAAGAAGAAGGCACAAACGCCGAATCAGGCTCGCAGGCCAAAGATGGCACAATCGCTGAGTTAGGCTCGCAGGCCAAGATATTTTCATCAAATTTAACATCTCTTCTAATGATTATATCATGAGAATGTGGTTGAAGAAGTCTATAACATTTTACATCTTCAGAATATCCAACAAATATGTACTTTTCACTTTTAGGCTGCAATGCTTTCCGTTTTTCATCCGGAATGTGAGCCCATGCTTCACTACCAAACACACGAAACTGACTTACATCAGGTTTAGTTTTACTCCATGCTTCTTCCGGTGTTATACCTTGTAATACTTTTGTGGGGGTGCGATTAACTATGTAATTTGCACAATTAATGGCTTCAGCCCAAAATTCAAGACTTAGTCCCTTAGATTGGATCATAAAATTAGCCATTTCTTTTAAAGTGCGGTTCTTCCGCTCAGCTACACCATTTTGTTGTGGTGTATATGGAACAGTGTGCTGTTGTTGGATGCCTTGTTCAGTGCAGAAAGTAGTGAACTGTTTGTTAACATATCCTCCTCCATTGTCAGATCTTAACTTAATAATTTGATGACCAGATTCTTTTTCAACAAGGGCCTTGTAGGCCAAGAACATGTTAAATACTTCACTCTTAAGTTTTAGGAAATAAACCCAAGTGCATCTGGTGTAATCATCAATGAAAGTTAAGAAATATTTGAAACCAGAAAAGGAAGCAGATGGAAGAGGACCACACAAGTCACTATGCACAAGCTCCAAGGGAACCGAGGCGTTCCAAAAGGCACGTTTGTCAAAAATGTCCCGATGATGTTTTCTGAGTACACAACCGGAGAAAACACCATCTCTGCAAGATACCATCGGAAGACCTGTCACCATATTTTCTTTACATAGTTGTTGCAATGAGCGATAATTTAAGTGACCAAATCGCTCATGCCAAAGTTTGCTCAAGTTATCACTATGAGCAACAAAAACTGAAGGGAAATGTGATGACCCAAATTTGTTAAAATTGTACAACCTGGTAATATCATCAACAATTCCGGTAGCTAGGACCTATTGAGGATCTTTAAAATCCTTGATTACAACTTGGTGAGGTGTAAAGGTCACAATTTTACCTTCACCAGAATGAGTGATCTGATAGACTGATAACAAATTACAGGAAATTCTTGGAACACATCGTACATCACTAAAATGACCATTATCTACTGGAACAGTTCCAGCTCCTACAACACTTAGAGATCTATCATCACCAACAAATATTTGTTTGGTGTTACATTCATGCATAGTAGAAAAGATGGCTTGATCCTTAGCCATATGATAAGATGCTCCAGAATCAATGAGCCATTCATTTGAAGTAGTAGAAGAAGATGCATTATAAGAATAACCAGAAGCACAAAGTGCATGTCCATGAGAGGCAGATTCTGAAGGCGAATCTAGGCTGATGTGGTGTTTCTTCATTGTTGCTTCCAAGGCTCCCATCTTCTTGAAACACTTAGATTCATCATGATTATCTTTCCCGCACTAGTTGCAATGACGCTCAGTCTTCTTTCCTTTTGGCTTGGATCCTTTGTCATTTTTTAAAGAAGGAGCTGACTGAGAGGGTTTTGGACCCTTGTTTGACTGATTATTGCGAAAATTTTGTTTCTTGGAAGGCTTGGACTTTTCTTTCTGTTGGGACAATAAGGCTTTCCCAGATGTATCTGCATTGTTGATTATTCCAAGATGAATGAGTTTATCTTGTTCCCTAATCAAGGAATCACAAAAGGATTCAAGACTAGGCTCTTGATAGCTAGCTTCCTTCAAGGATGCTTTCATGGAGTAAAATGTAGATACAAAAACAGAATATGCAGGTCCAAGTTTGGAAAGAATATGATAAATGCATTGTTTGTCTTCCCTCACAATCTTACATTCTGCACATAAGAGCATAAGAGTTTTGTACTTAGATAAATAATCTTGAATGCATGAAAAGTCACTTGGATTTAAAGAAATCAACTCATTTTCGAGTTGGTGACCTCGAATTTCATTGTGTTTACCAAACACAGATTCCAACTTGTCCCAAGCAGCATTAGGTTCATCAATTCCAGATATGTGGAATCGCAAATCAGTAGAGATTGACATCCCAATCAATCCACGAGCTTCATCACATCTATTTGCCCATTTTATTTTCTTATCATCATCAGTGGGTTCTTTTTCTTTCCCTGTGGTAATTCTAAAAAGTCCCCTACTTCGTAGAACATCCTCCATACGAGATTTCCATAAAAAATAGTTGGAACTGTTAAGTAGAATATCACAATGGGCGGCCATATTTGTAAATTAATGGCTGAAAAAACAGAAACCAATAGTCTGGATATGAAGAGCTCGAAAAAATAGGCGGTTTAAAAAAAAACGGCACTGAAAACTGACTCTATATGATGAAGTTATGCTTGAACAAAGAAACTGTTGAAGATGTCCCCAATAGTGACGTGGCAGCTAGAGAATGTCCAGCAAAAACAGAACCCCCCTCTTCCCAAGATGAACCTTTTGACAATCACTTTAGAAGAAAGTTGTTTTAAGTGAACCACTTTTGTAAAATAAGTGATTTCACTTTTACAATGATATTACTTTTAAATAGTGCAACAAAAAAAAATTTAAGTGACTCACTTGTATTTTTATTTTTTATTATTTAAGTGAGATGCACTTTTACAATAAAGTAACTTGAAATTAGAAATTGCATGCACTTTTTCTTTTAAAAGTAACTTCCTAAGACTTGAACTCAAGACCTATTAAGGAATAAAGCAACTTTGAACCAAGTGAGCTAGATTAAAAGGTATGTAAAATATGGGAATGAGGAAGGGGGCTTTTTTTTTTTTTTTTTACTCTTCTTGCTTGGTTTGCGTACTTGCCCTTTTTCCTGCAAAACAGACCACAAATCGAAACAAACAAAACTTTTCCACACTTGTGGAGTTAGATCCTCTTACCTTGCCCAAAAAGTCTGCGTTTTCTCTCTGTTTCTGATTTGCTGAGATCGCGCAAGGTGCACGGCAAAGAGCATACGCAGCCAAGAAAAACCCTTTCCCTTTCTATTTCTGATTTGCCGAGATCGCTCAAGGTGCACGAAAAAGAGCATACGCAGACAGGAAAGCAACAATCCGAACCAAAAAAAAATACAACAGTAAAAAATATGAAATATGAGTTTTTTTTTTCCTTTCAAAAAACGAAATAAAAAAATGCGTCACTGTAACATTATACCTTCAGATCTGATGAAATACGCATTTCTAGAGCAACTGGGAACCGTTTTCGATCAAACAAAAACTATTTCCCAATGGAAACGACGCTCCGGATGCAATGGAACACCTCCCACAGCCCAGAAATTCACAGAAATACTAGAACTAGAAACCCTTTCGAGTTTCGGCAACAACAGTTCAAGATCTAGATCACAACCGGAAGCGGCACTTCATAAAAGCTCTGATACCATGTTTGGGTACACAGGGTACTACCAAAGGACCGAACACCAAGAGAAACCACTTCACACAAACATATCACAGATCAACACACCGATGTTTTGACGTGGTTTAAACCCTCTTGAGGGAAACACTCCACGGCCCCGACCAAATAGCTTCTACGGGACAATTTATTATGCAAAGAAAGAAAGTTACAAATGAGCTTCTCATAATCGATCAACTAAACAATGACCCTCCATGCTCTTTAAATAGAGATCATGGACCAATCGGGTGTTAAGCCACGGATCAAGGTTAGGTTTGATCTAAGAGAAGTTGAGCCGTCGAATCACTCTATGTCGAGAACATATCGTGACCGTCAGATTAAGTATTTACAAATGCATACTAATGCATACTAAAGAAACACACTATCCCTAACGGATATATTACACAAGTTGATCTTATCTAACTCCTAAGTGTCTAAATATCCTAACATTCGGAACTATGGAAAATGAGGCATGCCATTTGCCAAAATTTTGGATGTAGTATGACAATGGCCTCGTGGAGCCATGGACATATATCATGATATTATGCTAATGATTCATATCAATATCAATATTGAATATCATATATGTAATTTGAATTAATGTGCAAGCAACAATACCAATGTGTGTTTGTGTCTACATATGTGTGTGTGTGTGTGTCTACAGTACCCTGATGTACCCAAGTACCTTATTTCAAAAAGTGGCGTACCCGTACCTATACCCGTCCTAGTACCAGAGTACCCTAGCAACTTAGGTGACAACCAGCATACAACCAATAAGTAAAAAACATTGAACTATAAATCCCACTAAAATTAAACATCACCATAAACTTATTGGACACTAAATTTCTCTTTTAAGATGGACTATAATAACTATAGAAACTAAAACTCTAGAGTAACCATCTTGAATAGTACCCTAAAACATAAAAAAAGAGTAACCATCTTGGAAGTACCCTAAAACATAATAAAACGATACCATTCAAACATTAAGATAAAAGTTAATTTATGGAATTTCAATATGGCTAAGTGAAACTAGGTTATAGCGTATTCTCCTAACAAAATGGAAACTTGTTTTGTCTGGGAATTGAAAAATCCCTCACCTCAGTCGAAAATATTGTGTAATAATTAGACAAAACTTTATATTATGTCTACATAGCACATAAAACAACAAACATAAAAATTATGACAGAATTTATGAAGTAGCCACAACATACATTATATCAAATATTGAAAATAATACTTAACCTTACTAACTCATAATTATATCTTCACTCTAAAACCAATACTCTCCTAATTATATTCTACTCTCAAAAGCATGCTCTTTATATAGATACATTATATCAAATATTGAAAATAATACTTAACCTTACTAACTCATAATTATATAATCACTCTAAAACCAATTCTCTCCTAATTATATTCTACTCTCAAAAGCATGCTCTTTATAATATGGCCTTATTCTATGTTTCTCATTCGTTTCCTCTATTTAGATGCATGCTCGTGTAAGATAGACATGATGAAAATATATATCGATTCCCATGGTATGTGTCTCTAACTAGTTCAAAATATTGTAATACTGTGCAATGCTATGGTCCTAGAGTTTAATAGTGTGCACTGCTATGGCTATATGGTCTTAGAGTTCACCATGGTAGGGAAATGTTGATTAACCCTTAGAATGATGGGAGGGAAATGCTGATTAACGTTTAGAATGATGGGAAACATTGAGTTGATTAACACTTAGAATGTTGGGAAACAATGATTTATGTTTTCGATATAAAGGCATGCCTTATTCTTCCTGTATAATGTAGCTTCAATCATTATGAAATGAAATTGTAAAAAACCTCCAAAAGAACCTTTCAACTTATTTATATTTTAGTATATAATGTGAGGATTTTTTAGGTATAAAATACTAGAAAATCTAGAAATTTGACATGTATCCTTGGAATCTAACCATAAATATTGTTCAATGTAAATAACATATTTTAATTAATGTAATGGACACTGAAAGGAAATGAATGGACTAAAATGGAAATGTATACTACTCTAATTAATAATGGATACTAAAATCTATGCAAAAAAATATATCAAGGTAACAAAGACTTAATGACATTTCAATCAACTTCATAGATTTTTTATGACACTAATGATATTATGGGACTTACAAAAACTGAACAACAAAGAAGATATTAACAAAGAAATTCCTAACAAATGATATAGTTGAAAAACAATAATAACAAAAAAGAATTATGAAAGACAAAGAGCATATTGACAAAAAAATAACTTGACAACAAGAAAACTATAGAAGACAAAATTGATAACTACAAAGACCATAATGACAAACAAAACAATATTTGAAATAATAACCTAAAAATAAATTAAATGATATATATGAAAAAAGCATATTTAAGTCACACATATACATATACAAATAATAATCATCTACAAATTTGAATTTGATGGTGGTGACCCTAATGATGGTGGTGAATTTGATATATTGTTCTCTCAAATGAGAATGAAGAGTAAAATCTTGTTGGAAGATTTGTATAGAATTAGCGGTATTCAAAGGCATTTAAATCATATATCGCTTATAAAAACAAAACTCAAGCGTTTCATCTATAAATATGGTTGAATATAGATATAACGTCTCACTAACGCAAACGTATGAATCATTGCATTTTCAAAGGCCAAATAAGTAAGCTTGCACATTACCTTAATACGCGGGTGACCCTACATGGTCATTAATATATTTTGTGTTAAAAAAACATTTATTCCATATAAAAGAAATAGATCCATCCATGTATGATCTTACGCCCAACAAACCACAAAAAAATCCCACGTAGAAAAAAAAATCATGGCCAAAATCCTCATGCAATGCCAAACATCATTGAATGAGGAGCCAACCAGCCTTCTCGAATCACCCCCAAAAAAAGATGGTCTCTAGTGCACGCCCCTTTTAAATTTAAAAATGTTTGCTTCCCCAAAAAAGATGCTCTTTAGTGCACTCTCCTTTTAAATTTAAAAATGGTTGCTTTATGAGATTGAACAAACTCCCAATGAGACATTGCAAAAGAATGTTATGGGAATGTGTTTCATGGTTTCCAACTTAATTTACAAAGGGAAAAGTCCATTAGAGAGAACAGTTTTGACACGGGGTGTCTTTGTATAAATGCCTTATTAAACCATTAGTCATGGAAACACTTGATTTCTATGAGGCCTCTTAACCCACCTTCATTTTACATGTGTAAACACTTATTGTGAACTAAGAACATGGTTGTGTTCATGTTGTTGATGAAACAGGATGTACATCTCAGTTTTCATTCATGTCAAAATGGACCACGCATGCCAATATTTATTTTTAAAATGTTTTCTTGGAGAATAAGGCCAATAATCTCCATAATAGTATGTAATGTGGCCATGGCCTATAATCATGGAATATATATGTCCACTTGGGAGTTGCTGGATAATAAGTAGACCCACTAGTGAGTTATGAGAAATAATATTATCATGAGGAGTAGTTGGCATAGACCCCAAGGAATACTCATGAGAATGTATGAATACACTTGAGTATAATTGTAAATTATGGTTGATTAAGAATTTACCATTTTTAGGGTTTTTCGTGTCATGGCCAAGTAGATTCCATAACTAATATCTTTTGATAGAGTAACCATATTTTTGTCAAAGAAACCCCACTAGATGCAAAATGAGCACCTCAATAGGCCTAATGGTTAAGAACATGTGTTATCCCCACGGAGCTCATAGGTTCAAAACTAGTGGGGGCGTAGGGTTGCTCATTGGTTCATTGTGACAAGGCTCGAGGGGTAGGAAACCCTTGGGGTATCGGCTCACCCTCGTTGGATTTGGGGACATCTTGGCCCCTCCCAAGTCACAAGTTAATAGTCTATATACCTTACGGGTTGTTGGATTTTATCTCCTTCATGGGGATTTTCCTCATATTCTTTTGTAGATTGTACTTTTTTCTTCTTCTGATTCAACTTTAGAGTTAACATTGTTCATATCACTAGATACTTCAACTATTTACTTAAATGGACTTATTCATGTGCTATCTTGAGCTCCTCTTGTTTAATAAGAGAAATTTCATACAATGGAATTTTCATTTTGTTATACCAAAGCTCCATCAAATTATTTTACACTTATTATTATTTGTACTGATAGATTCTATCCAAGTGTATCCCATAACAAAATCCACATCATTCATATTGATATATTAAGAAAATTCACAAACTTTGAAAAAGAATGTCTCTTTGATATCTATATTATTTAAAGGTACAATTACAACAAAGGTGTTAAAGTTTTTTATATAAGCTACAAGTTATATTTGATGATTGAGTCTCCTCTACATATGCCTCTTCAACCTAGCCTATGATGTGGTGGAGATTACATGGAATGTTCTTCTCGTATATTCTATGCCCCCACGAGTTACTAGTGATCACACCTCTCATACTCCTGAATCTTTGTCTCTCCATGTTCTCCTAGTTATCACTTGCTTGGAAGATAGAAACTAGGGACTAGCATGTAATAGAAAGTGGCCAATCCTAACTTGTCCACTAGACAAAGAACAATTTAGCAAAACATCGGATGCAATCGTATCCTTGCTTAACACTTTGACCTCAATAAGAGTTAACACCATGATGGAACTGCTACTATGTCTCTTAATGGTGGTTTTGTCCTTGGATTTAACACCATGTGCTCCATTAATTTTCTCTCATCGCAGATCACTGCATGGTTCGCCTAGCATACAATCATCCTCTTCCTACGCTGAGAACTTAACATCAATTAAGGGTGTTTGGGAAGAGTGGTTTATTTCCCTTGGCTGCTCGATCATCCACGTTTCCTTGATGTGTATCTTGGATACCATTGACCACATCGGGATGGTCATTTCTCTTCTCATTCTCACCCTATCTGGGGATGTGTAGTCCTTGTTATTTATATGCTAACAATTTTCTTGAAAACTAGAGTTATTAACATCTTTCTAGTAAGTGGCTATCCAACGAATATTCTTATCAATTCTCCATCACTGTCCAATCTATCAGAAATTTTGTTAGCTTATCTATGGACGTGCAAGGGAATGATGATGTGAATATGTGGACCATATTTTTGTCAAATAAACCCCACTAGATGGAAAATGAGCACCTCACTCGGCCTAATGGTTAAGAACATGTGTTATCCCCATGGAGGTCATAGGTTCAAAACCAATGGGGGCGTAGGGTTTCTCATTGGCCCATTGTGACAAGGCTTGAGGGGTCAGTAACCCTTGGGGTATAGGCTCACCCTCGTGGGATTTGGGGACATCTTGGCCCGTCCCAAGTCACAAGTTAATAGTATATATGACTTGCGGGTTGATGGATTTTATCTCCTTCATGGTTATTTTCTTCATATTCTTTTGTAGATCGTAGTTTTTTCTTCTTCTAATTCAACCTTAGAATTAACATTGTTCATGTCAATAGATACTTCAACTATTTACCTCAATGGAATTATTCATGTGTTATCTTGAGATCTTCCCTTATTTAATAAGAGAAATTTCATACCATGGAATTTTCATTTTGTTATACCAAAGCTCCATGAAATTCTTTTACACTTATTATTATTTTTACGGTTAGATTCCATCCAAGTGTATCCCATTGCGAAATCCACAACATTCATATTGATATATTAAGAAAATTCACATGGACAAATTTCAAAAAGAATGTCTCTTTGATATCTATATGAATTAAAGGTACGATTACAACAAAGGTCTTAAAGTTTTTTATATAAGCTAC
Organism: Larix kaempferi; assembly: GCA_027924585.1. NCBI lineage: Eukaryota > Viridiplantae > Streptophyta > Pinopsida > Pinales > Pinaceae > Larix > Larix kaempferi. The sequence continues at coordinate 5,544,809 of BSBM01000940.1, read as the reverse complement.
AGGTTATATTTGATGATTGAGTCTTGTCTACATATGCCTCTTCACCCTAGCCTATCATTTGCTGGAGATTACATGGAATGTTCTTATCATATATTCTATGCTCCCACGATCGACTAGTGATATCACATCTCCTACTCGTGAATCTTTGTCTCTCCATGTTCTCCCAATTATCACTTGCTTGGAATATAGAAGCCAGGGACTAGCACAATCGAAAGTGGCCAATCCTAACCTATCCAATGGAAAGAGAACAAAAAGAAAACATATGATTCAACCTTAATCTTGCTTAACACTTTGACTTAAATAAGAGATAACACCATGATGGAACTACTACTATGTCTCTTAATGGTGGTTTTTTCCTTGGCTTTAACACCATACATGTGCTCATTAATTTTCTCTCATTGCAGATCACTGCACGATTCACTAGGCATACAACCATACTCTTCCTACACTAAGAACATAACATCAATTAAGGGTGTTTAGGAAGAGTGGTTTAATTCCCTATACCCTTGGTTGTTGGATCATCCATGTGTCCTCAATGTGTGTCTTAGTTACTATCAACCTCATTGGGAGGGTCATTTCTCTTCTCATTCTCACACTATCCAGGGATGTGTAGTCCTTATTATTTATATGCTAACAATTTTCTCGAAAAAATAGAGTTATTAACATCTTTCCAGTAAGTGGCTAACCCGCTAATATTCTTATCAATTCACGAGCACTGTCCAATCTATGAACAATCTATCAGCAATTTTGTTAGCTTCTCTATGGACGTGAAAGGGATGATGACGTGAATCTGTTGTAGGAGAGAGGCTAGCTGAAGCAAGTCCTCCCATATCTAGTTCTTGGCTAACAATTGAACTAGCTTTCCACTAAGAATTATTCTAAGCATTTGAGTTAGGATTTGAGAGTCCCCTTTAACTATGAGCTTAGAATGACCATAATTTGAACTCCCACTATTAGGCATGCTATTTCAGCTACGCTGTTAGTTTCTCTACTGAGAAAGTCACTAAAGCTAGCAAGAAGGTGAAATTAAGCTTAAGGAATCCAAGGGGACGAGGAGACTAGTGATTTGGGATGGAGAGATTGGTGATAATAGTGATATATGAAGGGCTTCTCCATCTGCCTTGACAATAGGCATTGCCTCTGCCCACTTGGTAAAGTAGTCGACGGAAACAATGATATAATGATGCCCTCCAACCGAAACTGGATTGCAAGTCATGTAATCAACCCCCCATTTTGTGAAGGGACTTGCTGTAAACATAGGATGAAGAGGAGCTGGGTGTGCCCTCATTTTCTTGGTGAAAAACTGACATGGACGGCAGCGTTTCATAGCTTCCACACAATCTTTAAAGATTGTGGGCAAAAATTATCCGGCACGCAGTATCTTTTGATCTGTTTCCAACCCAAAAAGATGTCCCCCACAAGATCCACTGTGGGCATCATTTAATACTGCTTCGACTTCTTCTAGAGTTAAGCAACGTCGTAAGATGGAATCTACCCCACATCGATACAAAGTATCTGAGATGATGAGATAGTTCTTCGCATGGATTTTCAGCTTGCATCGCTCTTCTTGGGAAAAAGTAGTAGGACACCTCAAGGTATGGAGATATACTAAGATATCCCCGTACCATGGGTCAGAGGAAGCAATGAGGAAGATATGTTCATTCGGGAATGATGATTCTTCCTCGACATGCTCTAGGTCACTCGAAAACTCTAAGATTAACTCAGCAAACACTAGTGATTTCTTCGACGTGGACGATCTAAAGACCAAATCGAACTCCTGTAGGATAATCCATTTATTATATTTCCCACTGATGATTCATCGAGTGAGAACATACTGAAAGGGATTGACTTTTGCTATCACAGTAGTTGTTCGTAAAAGTATATAGTGACGAAGCCTCTATACCGCATAGACTGCGGCAAGTGCTAACTTGTCAACATGCAAATATTTAACCTCAGGGGCTATCAATGCGCGAGAAAGATAGTAGACAACATGCTCTTGGAGTGTATCATCCTCCTGAACTAATACTATGCCAATTGTATTAAGAGACGCTGCCAGATATAAAAGAAAGTCTTTTGCATAGTTCGGCGGGCTCAATAAGGGGGCTGAAAGTAGTGCCTTTTTCAAGGCCTCAAAGGATGCTTGAGAAGCCTCGTCCCACACAAAGTAAGAGTCTTGTTTGAGTAGTCACATAAAACCTTTCGTAATATTAGCATAGTTTATAATAAACCATCGCAAATAATTAGACATGCCTTGCAAACTTTGGAGTTGTCGCAAGGTGCGAGGAGGAGGCAGATTTAGAATCACCTCTACTTTTAGCGAGTCAACCATTATGCCACGACTGGAGACAATGAAGCCTAGTAGATGTCCCGATTCGACACAGAACACGCACTTGTTAGGATTCAAATGAATCTTGTATTGACTGCATCTTTCAAGCACCGGTCTGAAATGAGCTGGATGATCCTATCTCTTTCGAGATTGCACTGGGAGGTCATCCAAGTATGGTTCCACTATGTGTTTGATATCATGAAAAGATAAATTCATCGCTCGCTCGAAGGTAGCTCCAACATTTTTCAAGGAAAATGCAATCTTTTGGTAAGCAAAGGTTCCCCATGGGAAAATGAAAGTTGTTTGGTGCTGACCTTTGGGTTTGATTTGTATTTGATTATATCCCAAAAATCTATCGATGAAAGAGAACATCTCATGTCCCGCACAAGCATCTATGATCTGGTTAGAACACGGTGTGGTGTAGTTATATTTTGGACAAGTTTGTTCAAATCCCAGAAGTCAGTACAGACTCGAATGGTGCCTTGCTTCTTATCAACTGGAACAGGATTTGAAACCCATTCCATCATGTCAATCGGATAGATGAATCTAGATTTAAGCAACTTTTCAACCTCCGCCTTGATGGCGGCCACTTTTCTAGGATTCACAAGACAGAGCTTTTGTCTCATAGGTTTTGCGTTAGGGTATGTCATGATGACATGGTCCACGATGGCTGGGTCAATGCCTGGAATCTCCTCATATGACCAGGCAAAAATGTCGGGAAATTCTTTGAAAAGCTTAGTATACAGAGCGATCTGTTATGAAGAATAGTTTGCACCAATAAAAATGTTTTCCACGACCCCAGGTTTGGTGGAAATTTTAATCGGAATTGTTCTCGATATATTAGACATATTTCCCTCCGCAAAAACAACTCTTGAAGTAGAAGGAAAAGATGACAAATCAACAAATCCACCGGGTCTCATAAAGAATTCCCCTCTCTCTATCCTGTCTAGATTTGGAAGTAGGTAGGACCTGTGATGCATATGTTCCCATGGTTGGTCCAGGTCCATCATGGATTCCAAGATGGCTTCACCAGATGGCAAAACCGTATCTAAACAATCGAAAGAGTGGGTAGAAATCAGTGACCATGCCGGAGCATAGTCCATATCTGACTCAGCAGAGACTGGCAGAGTCACGATATGTTCCATTGCAACATGTTGTGCTTCCATGTAGGCTACTTCTGCAATGGATAAAGGCACTAAAGGTTCTGATGTAGTGGGAAGGATCCACGGATCAGCTCTTAAACCAACCGTGAATGTTTCAGTAGAAGTACCCACATCAGAACACATAAAAAGAATAGGGGAGGGAAGGTCGAAAGTGCCTATTAACGACCCGTAAAGCCCTGCTCTTAAGCTCTCGCTTACTAGGGCGGTTTGATTGACTAAGGGAATTGTGAATTCCAAAGAAGTTTGGTTGTTTCTCTGAGTGAAAGAAGGTTGATCGACTGTAACGACCTTACCTTCAAACGGGAACATAACAACTTAAAAAAAGTCGATGCAATACCTCGCATGGCATATGTCCAGCTCCTGCCTAATAACATGTTGTAATCAAGCGGAGTGTCCAAAACTTCTACTTCTACAGCAACTGTATTACCGGCCAATGTGACATCAAATGATGGCAAAACCCCATGTGGGCAGAAAGTCCTGCCATCAAATGCAGTAAGCAGTGTGTTAGAAGGGGCTAACTCAGGAGAACCCAAAGCTTTCCAACAGGAAATTGACATCACGCACGTCAATGTGCCCTCATCCACGACAGCTCATCTAATGGTCATTGGGCCATGGACGACTTCTATCTGAAGGGAAACATGGTACAACAACCGGTATTTGATATCATCCATATCAAATTGTGCAGACATGTTAGAGGATTCCATACTTCCAATAGCTGCCAGAAGTGCATTTCGTTGTAAAGGACAACTTTGCAAGACTTCTAAGGTAGACATAGCACAAGGGGTCTATGCTAGATCTTCAACCACATTGTAGTTAGAAGCAGCCCGAGTGTTGGGATTGTGCGATGCCCATTTCAAGACACCTTTCGGGATCTTGGGTAGTGGATCCACATGTATGTGGAGTGGAGTGGAGGATTCTGGAATCTCCTTATCCTTCTTCTGTGCATCCGGGGTGTAATTCATGGCTCTCATTTGTAAAAGTACATCCGAGTGGCTCTAACTGCTGGGTCCATAAGATGGCTTCTTCCTCTGTAGATACCCCAGAAGTAGATACTTCCTTAGAAATATAAGGAAGGAGTGATTTCAAATACCACTCAAGAAGGAATTCTGGAGGTATGTTGGCTTTAATGAGCCTCTTCTATCTTCGCCACTCCGGAATGTGATCAGATAAGTGAGTGGCTTTATTTTGTCTAAATGTAGACAAAAGGTCTATTCCGGCATCATACCGAACAAGAAGCTGGAAGTGGTTTAGAAAAATAGTAGCGAGATCCCGAAATTTAAAGAAAGTGGCTACTGGTAACTCAATGTACCATTTAGCTGTAGCACCGGTTTAGGTTCTCTAGAATAGTCTCAACCTAATGGAATCTTCGTTTAAGGAGTTTGAGGAAAACCATAAATGGAAAGTAGTGACATGGTCACCAGGATCCTTGCCAGTTTTGCCTTCGAACTTTGGAATGTCCAAAGGTAACTTGGTGGGAACTAGTGGCCATGTGTCATTGTGATACACTGGATCATTTGTCAACTTGGAAAGATCTGGCAAATTTAAAGTTGCCAAAAATGGTAAATGAGGCCTGCAAGATGGTATTTTATAAGCTAGGGTCGCAAAGGAGGAACCACCCATAGTTTGATCCGTGAAGTGCTGGTAGGGGTTTCCCCCAGCTGTCTGCTGGTAGGGGTTTCCCCTAACCATCTATTGGTAGGGGTTTCCCCCAGCCATCTGCTGGTAGGGGTTGCCCCGTGCCATCTGTTGTTGCGTGGAAGTATTATTCAAATTCCCCCACCCATATGAAAGTGGGTTAGTGCTCTGTGGGTTTGTCCACTGTGGCTGGGCGTTAGCCCCGCCATATTGCTGGTTAAAAATGTTACCCCCTCCTCCTGAAAATAAGGAAAAAGGGACGCTTCCTGCACATATATTACCTTGATTCATGTTATAGCCTGCAAAATTGTTGAAACCAGTGCTAGCTGACGTAGACGGTGCAGTCATGGTACTCATGACAGGCAAAGTTGCAGAAGCATTTGGCCCTACATTAGGTGTGGAAATCCAAGTGCTGGATATGTCTTATAACGGTTGAGTCACAGGAGGTGGAACTAGATTAGTTGTACTGCTAGGTCCAAAAGTGGGTGTAGAGGTAGATGCCATAGTTGTTGAACTTGGCATGCCTATCATGCCAGCATTAAAGATGAAGGACAGAGTGGACACAGAGGTTGTCTGTGCCAAACTCGGTGTAGCAGTAAGAAGAGGGTTTATAGTATTGATATTCATAACTATTGTGGGAGTCTGTGGAACTCCATGTTCGCCTCTTGTATTATTCATAAAGTGCCCAGGTGTGAACAAGTATGCACTATAATGAGGCTACTGGAAACCAATGGGTAACAGAAGCAGATTGTTAAGATTAGTTAGAGGAGGATTAAACAGAGTACTGAACTCACCAGAAGTGAAATATTCAATCGCAACTGAACTAAAATCTTGTTGATCTGGAGTCCCCAGTTGTGGTTCCCTAGGAACCTCTATTTCAGGGCTTTCTGTTGCAGTTTGTAGTTCTTCAGGAAACTCTATTTCAGGTTGTAGTTCCTTAGGAAGTTCTATTTCGCCAGTGGTTTCCAAAGGAACACTGGGGTCTACCCTTTGTCGTCTAGATGGAGGCAGTGGTTCTGTTCTAAGTGGGGGAAGGTTTTGCAACCTTCTCGACCTACGAATTTCTTGGTCTTCCACAATTATATATAAGTTAAAGCTAGAAAAAACCTAGTGGCCACTAGGACTAGGTGGCAAATAGCACACCACTAAAAAAATCCTAAGTATGCAAACCAAGCAAACAGGATGCCTTTCGGAAAAGAGTCTGGGATGATGAGGGCCCAGAATAGATCAACGAAGGATGAAGAATAGTTACTCGAGGTCCACAATACAATGACTAAAGACCTACAAGGGGTTTCCTCCCACATCTGTCCTAGGTACAGCAGATATACCCTCCGTTGTCACCTGTGTATGATCCTATGGTCACATACTAAGGATACCATACATGCGAAATATCCTGAGGGGACAGTCGTCAGCTTGATCAAAATGCGTGGGCAAGGTAACTAAGCTTGAAATCCAGATGGATCCTCGTACGCAAATCGATCCTGGTTTATGGTCAAAAGGAACGTGAGGGAGGTATCCTCAACAATCCCGATCTTCCACGGCCTCATGCTTAGCTATGGTTTCAATAGAGTTTCCCAGGAATATCTAACATATATGGGTTTACCTAAATGACAGTCGAACTACGATTTTTGCGTAATGTGTGATCTTGGGTGGTTTAAGGTGTTTTAAACCCAAGATCCTAACCAAGACTCGTTGGTGTTGTGTATCCCTAAAAAAGAAAATTGTTGCTATTTAATTTTATTAAAATATTTTTAGGGCTATTTTTTACTCAAAAGGTAGCGCGTTTGTGTGGCGTGGTTGCAACAGAAAAGCAAAGTGCATAAATTATAACTTTCAACAACAAAACTTTTTTATTTTTTCATTTGATGTTCTTTCCAAATTGAAACTGAGCAAATCTAAGCAAATTTTCTTTTCTTTTTCTTTTAAAATTATGAACAAAATAAACTATGCTATTTTGCGAAAGATATAAGCCTCACTATTCTTAAGCTACCAAATTTTTCTTTTTATGTTATTATGAACGAAAAAGAGCTATAAACATGGAAAGCAAATAAGACTTATACAAAAATGTGTAAGTATGGTAAAAACGCTCCTAAGCTCATAGTTGTCTAAACACTGGTTCGACAAAGACTTGTCCTACAAGTTTTTTCAGAAGAAAAAACCCTCACACTTCTAAGAAAAGCTGAAAGAAAACAAAGAGGAAAGATGCTCAAAACCGGGAAATCCAACTTAGGAGGAAAGTCCCAAAGCACCAAACCCTAACAAGACCACTAAGCTAAGCAATCGGTAGGAAAGCGAGCTAACAACCACCCTACTAACACAAAGACTGAAAGATGAAGCAAGTTAAAGTGCTCCAAACTTGCTTGATACTAGAAAAGAGAATGAAATCAAGAAATGTTGGAAATGGATGAAACCCTAAAACAAAGGATAAGAGACCTAAAGAGCAAGTAAATGTTGCCACAAACAGCAGATGCAAAGCATACAAGTTTGTAGGTCAGCAACACACCATCAGGGTATAGGTAAGCAAATGTGTTTGCTAAGAAACAAAGCTTAGTCTCCAAAGACAGTAAAAAGTGAACCAAACACCTCAAAAACAAACAAGTGACCTAAAGATGACCAAAAGGACTCAAAGAAGGGTACTGAGACTCAAAGAAAAGTTGCAGATCTCAAAGACCAGTCAAGAAGGCCCAAAACAAAGTTAGAAACCTACCCAAAAAGGTAGAAAACTAAACCAAACAACCAACAGAAGGCTATAGGAAAGTACCCTATTGTGCAGTAGGGAAACTAGTGTATCCTGAGAGGTGGGCGCTACTGTATAAAGACAGACTAGTGTATGGGCGCTACTGTATGTATAACAGAGTAGCTCTTAGGTCTTAAAGAGTCCAAAAATTGACTTTGAAAAGATGCAAAAAGACTGAGTGAAGTAGAGAGAAGGAAGCAGAGGATACCTTAGGGATTCTCAGCAGATTAAAGGAGTTAATAGGTTCTGGAAAGACAAACAAGAAAGGTTTCCTAGAGCAGAAAAACAACCTTCCCCAACGGAGTCGCCAGTCTGTTGGTGGGAAATACTACCCTATAGTAAGGAAACTGATACTATCAACTTAAGGGGGTGATAGGTAAGCACATTACTTGCATTACATAGATGTTTATGAATGGAAATATATTATAGGTCTTGAGGACATACCTTTTGAACGAAGTTTGATACTAGCTTTTATCCGATCTTGCGCTCGATCCTAAATCCAATCTCCCGTTCTATAAATATGCAAAACAAAGACCTTTCTCAACGTATCTTGGCAAATATAATAATGATGCAATAGAGCAATGATTCAAACATCAAGCATTACCCCACATAGATCCAAACAAATACATAATCCAATAAGTACTTGATTTGGGACGAGAAAAATGCTTCAACCTTTTATTGTCAAAATTAGATGAATGATACAAAGTATACCTGACTTTGCAGCATGCTCATGCAACCTGATCCTAGGCTCCTGCTCTTCTCTGGCTTGGAAATATTCCAGCATGACCTCCTCCAATAAAAGCTTCTTCTTATGAAAGAGTCTCTCTATAAATTTCATGTATAACCCCTCTCTTCATCCCTCCTTGTATTTATAGGACAAGGGAGGTAGTTCAGGTCGAGAGGTGGTTGTAGAGGAAGTTGGGGAAGTTGAGAAACCAATTGCAACTAATCCTCATTCATGAAATTAATTAGTTTTTGATCATATTTTGAGGTGTACGCTACTATTTCACAGTGGAGTAGCGGCTAGGGCTCTACTATAGTGTTTTACAACAAGCGTTCACCAATTTTTAGATGTTGTACGCTAGTCTATTGAAGAGGAGTAGATCCCATGAGGAGGTGAACGCTACTATTGTACACTGGAGTAGGGTACAGGTGCTAGTTTGTTGAGATAGGGTAGCGCCCATGTCTCAAAATAAATTTTTTTAGGGTTTTTCCAGCTTGCAAGGAGGTGAATCAGGCTAAGGTGTCATCTAAGGTCATCCTGCTCTTCCATCCAAGTTGTCCTTTTGTGTGATCGACAGCTCAAGGTGATAACAGACGGAGAGGTGCAGATTTGAACTATAACAATTATTCAATATCGAATTCCCTATCTTGTTTAGTCCATGAACCAACATTCATTGTTTCATCTATATTTTGACCCAGATGAAGTTAGAGTCCATGTGTTTGTCGTTGAATATTCTACAATTTATTTATTTCTATGTTTAACAAATGAGAGAGCCTAGAAAAAGTTGCTATATTTTGTTGAGAATGGGATTGCAAAATGGAACCATTGGAAAAATTTCCAGAGTGAGTACAATGTTGTCCCATTGGCAATTTTATCTTCTAAAAAATGAAACCCCTTTGTCCCACAATGTGTTGGCAAACTAAATAATTGTTCAGAATGTGATCAATAGTTTCTATGGCACTTTGAAAAGGGATAAAATAGAAGGGACCTCTATGCCTCTTTTGATCGAATTCTATGAAGTATGAATTCTTCTACAAGCTACAAGCCATGAGAACAGAGTGAATTTAGGACATAGATTGGATTGCCAAATATTTTAACATAACTGATCATGTTGAGTGTTTTAGAGACTTTCTTTGAGGTGATACGCTTCTTTGAGTGAGAATTCGTTGCTTGGATTGTACCCCCAAGAAATCCTATATTTCTCATATTTAAGTTCGATTTGTCATTGTTGAAGCTCCTCCCATATGTCTTTCAATTACTCATTGTGATCACACGACCATGTAGAAGAATGAGACTAGGTACTGTATGTTAGATAGTTTTTTTTAGAGGCCCAATATTGTTTGGCAGTCATCATGGTATGATCTTTAAGGTTATGCCAAGCAATGGGCATAGGCTAAGAATCTGTCAATTTAGGGAAATCCTACTAAGAGTCCTTCGATAATAGACCCATGTCACCATCCATGATCTCCCAAAAGAACTATGCCTGGATAAATTCTCTATTAGCCGACACAATGATCCATATCATATATCCAGGGATATCCCTATCCATTCTTTCCATATCTGGATGTGCAATATCAGGAGTGTATTTTTCCTTCCACATGAGGGCCATGGGTTGTTATGGTGGGTGATCCATCTCCACCACATTTTGGCTCCACAAATATTATCTCTTATTTTGGCGCCACAAATGTTATCTCCTAATTAGCCATCAACAATTTCATGTGATTGGTTGATTTGTTCCATAATAAAAAATTTAGGTTGAAAATTCCCATTAGAATGTATTTAGGGAAAGCTAATATGGAGTAGAGGTATAGAGCCATATCTTGTAATACATATTTGACCATTACTCTCCTCCTTGCAAGATTCAGCGTGCAAAAAGTCGATCTTGATAGCTTATTTTCCAATTTTGGAAGCAACTCTTTTTCAGGATGAGTGATTGATTGTGGAGTCTTAGAGGGGGGAACCTAGGTATTTTGATGGGAGAGGGCCCCCAAGAAATCCAATGAATTTGATGATGCTTCTTTGGATTGGGGGGAGGTGTTAATGAAGAATATTTTGGATTCCATTTCATCATTTAATTCAATATGATCTAGGATCTTAACTGAGAGAAAAACATGTACAACATATCAAACACAAGAGACAAGAGACACAAAGCATTTCACCGAGGAAAACCAAGAAGGTGAAAAACCCCGCAACTTCCTCAGAGATAGAATAAGCACCAATACAAAGATCACAAAGATCAAACCCCAAAATACAGATGTCTCCAGTAGCTACTCCTCCTCCACTTGTGAGCACTCCTCTCTCTCAACTATGTGAGTTGGATGAGTGAGGGAATGAGTAAAATGAGAGAGTCACACTCTCTATTTATACAATAACTTAACCTACCTTTACCCCTAACTGGGACAACCTCCTAAGGAAGCCTAATAACCCATCCACATGACTCATACAGGGCCGACCCCACCAAGTTGGTCTAATGAGCCATCAAATATAAGTTAAGACACTTACAATGTAACTTGCGACACTTGCAAATACAAATGACGACACTTCCAACCAGAAGAATAATATGTCTCCGTTAGGGATACAATAAAGTACAAACGTAATACATACAATATACAAGTGAACATCTTCCGAAGTATCATATACATCAACACTCCCTCTTAACTAGGAAGGTATTCTCTTGACACAGGTTATCAATACATATAGGCACAAGTCTTCAATACTGGAGCTGGATCATCATCACTGGACCATGGAGCATGATCGTCACTCCTGTTGTACTCGTCATCTCGATCACTGGTGCTATCTCTCAATTCTTCTCGTCATAGGAAGTTCTACAGAGCCAACCCTTTTTCATGCTGGATGTAGGCCTAGCCTCGTGTAGGTCTTCAACATCTCTATGAGCGGCCTGATAGAGGTGGAATCTCACGACTGATTGTGTGCTTCTGCGAAACTTGATAAGAGAATCCGAGGATCCTTTATGTGCCTTAGCACGACCAGAAATATCTCCCAGGACTGATTACATGTGAATAAGAAAAACCTTAAAAGAGCATCTTGAGACCTGCAAGATCTCTAAAGACCATCCGAGGACTTTTACATGACTAGCACAACCTATCAGATCTCCAAGACTAATTACATGCCTACCTTGCAAAAGCTCGAACGAGCATCCTAGGACTGATTACGACCTTACTGCTGAACCTATCGGATCTCCTAGGAATAAATTACATGCTACTACACAATTTGCCACATATCCACAGCCTCGGAGTATCATCCTGATACTCATGATCAACTTGATCAACCTCGCACTGAGCATCATCTTGATTCTCATGATCATAGTAATCAACATCATACAGTGGATCACCCTGATGCACATCGTCATCACTTGATCATCCTGATCATCATCATACAGAACATCAATTGGAGCATCGTCTTGATGCTCATCACACATCAGTTACATCCACAACAATGGGAAGGATCCTCCTACCACCATGCTTGGAATGGCTCCTGCAAATGTGTTCCATCACTTCCTCCTTGAAGTATCTTCTATCTGAAGAACACCAAGCCTCTCTCTAAAGTATTCGAACTTCACTCTAGCTAGTGGTTTTGTCTACACATATGCAATCTGCTCATCAATCGCAACATACAGGAGCTTCACTGATCCTCTCTCCATGATATCCCTGATATAGTGATATTTGATCTCGATATGTTTCGACTTGTCATGGAACACCGGGTTCTCAGATAATTTCACACAACTCTGTTTTCACAGAAGATACAAGTAGCATCCAACTGGAGATAAGAGAAATCAGATAGTAGCTTCATTATCCATACTTCCTCACAACTAGCCGAACAAGCTGCGACATACTCTACTTCGGTTGTACTCAGCGCTACGCAGGATTGCTTCCTGCTAAACCAAGAGATCACACCTGATCCCATACTGAAGCATCACCCTGAAGTGCTCTTCCTATCTGCAGCACTGCATGCCCAATATGAATCAACATAACCTTCTAGGTTAAACTTTTGATTCGCATCATACTTGAGCCCATAATCAACCATACCCTTTAGGTACCTCAGAATATGCTTTATAGCAATCAGGTGAACATGTCTAGGATCCATTAGGAACTTTCTCAAAGTGTTCACCACAAAGTGTAATGTCCCCATTTTGACCCCATTACATTTAAATGTAGATGATGTAATATTGTTATAAAATCATGGTGAGGAGCTCAAGGCCAAGGCCCCACCATCGAATTAATGATGCATATGGTTTGTGTGCTATCGAGGCACATTGGAATTTCAAACATCATGTAAATATGCATTTTAATAAAATACCCACAACTATCTATGCAATGCAATGAGATATGGGTGCATTATTTTTACAAGGGGTTGGGATGGAAAAACATTCAAACCCTTGGATCCAATCAGTTCAAACCAAGTGTCAATGAGAGAACCCATCAAACCCTCAACTACCCATGTTGACTTTTGTACCCAATCATTGATTTCTCCCAAGAGTTGGTTGAGGTAGTTAATGCCTTGGGGAATGGGAGGCATGGCTATCCGAATTTGGGTATGGGAAAGCCACCCTCCATGGAAAATAAGATTTTGCTTCTTTGGAAAGAAAAGAGCCATGAATTTCTCCCCAAGCCATAATCCATCAACTAGTTTCTCTCCCTCACGAGTTGGGAGCTACCTGGGCATTTTCCAGCCATGTTTTCCTGTGTTTTCCTCCATTCTCAGCTGGGAGAAGGGCGCTTTTGTGTTGTATAACAGTGGGGAAGAAGGGAATCCAATTGGGGTTCCATAGAGACTGTTTGGGCTGCTGAATGCTTAGATACTTGGGGGATAAATCATTTTCCTTCCTGTGAATGTTTTTCCCCATCACACAATTCATTTTTGGTTGGAAACAATTTGGGAAAATCTCATGGCCATCTTGTTTCTAAATCCTATTGTTAAACATGTGTATCCATGCCCAATGATTATGCTTGTTGTGTGTATATAGAGTATGTTGGGTATGGGGTATGGGAATCCATTGTTTTGGCTTGAGCTTGAGTGCAAGCATCCAGGGTTCAGATGTAGCCTAATAAATCGAGCTGTGGACTGGCTTGGCTCAGATGAGATGATTAGATGGCCGTGAATGAGCTTTAATGTCCCCTTTTCCTTATAATAATCATGCCCACCTTGGGGGTAGTAGTTGTGTTAAGAGAATTGATGAACACAACTGGCCTATGGCTGGGTGGAACGTTGCAGCGACATAACTAGTTTCTTGGGACGATTGCACAATGAAGATAAGTAATCTCTATGTGTATTTACTTCGGCAATGTTTAATTTGATGATTGTTTTGATATGCTAGATGAGCATGAATTGTGTGGATGTTGTGTTTTAATTTTGTTGTGCATACTTGCTTGCTTTGCATCTGCACACTCTTGTTTCTATTCATATGATTCTAATGAATGGGATGAGATTATGTGAAAGCCTAGAGAATGGCATCATGTTTCCTTCCAGGAATTGGGTCCGCGGGAGGGTACATTACATAAAGAAAATATCGGGTCTTGTGTTCGTCAGGTACATCAAGGACCCAATCATCTAACAATACATCATGGCATTAACCGACTCTGATGAAGCATCACTCAATAGCTTCAGATTTGATGCCATAGGTGTGACCATGGACTTGCAGTCCATCATCCCAAACCGCTTCAGGATCTCTACTGCATACTTCCCTTGTCCAAGGAAGATTCCATCTGCACTCTGCCAAACCTCCATACCTAGAAAGCAATGCATCATACCCAAGTCCTTCATCTTGAACTTAGCAGCAAGCTTCCTCTTTGTATCGGCAATCAACCTATCCTCACTTGTCACAAACAGGTCATCCACATATAGTAGGGGCATCACTGGATTGCCTTCCTTAAACTTGTAGTAAAGGTTGGAATCCACTTTACTCTTGGTAAAGCTTAAACTGGTCAAGAAGCTATCTATCCTACTGTACCATGTCCTGGGTTCTTGCTTCAAGCCATACAAGGATTTCTTTAACTTGCCCACATATGAATCCCTGTCATGTGTCTCAAAACTGAGTGGTTGTTCCACATATGCTTCCTCTTCAACTACACCATTCAAGAAAGTTGTCTTGACATCCATCTGGTGTATCTTCCACTTCATTACTGCAGCCATAGAAAGTACTATTATGATGGAAGTGTATCTAGTTACAAGTGCAAAAGTTTGTTCATAATCTATCCCTTATTTCTGGGAGAAGCCACAAGCCACAAGCCTTTCCTTTTATTTCTCTATGCTGACATCTGTAGCATGCTTGATCTTGTAGATCCATTTGGAAGTCACAATAGACTTCCCTTCTAGTCTCTGTACCACATCCCAAACATCATGATCGATGGGTATTCCTCGATCATGGAATCCTTCCATTACTTCATCCTGGATCCTGGGAACTTCAGATTCTTCAATATCTTCAACAGGTAGTTTTATGGATTTGTTGAGTCATCGTCACTTGTTCTTCGAAACAAGTCTCTCTTGTAGGTGATCATACACATTCTTTCCTACAAGACAATTTAAATTGCATGATTAGAAACATCTCATAGATTTCATAACAAATTCTTACACATAAATACATATGTCATACAGTCATGCAATTATCTTAGCCAATGCTTCAATACAACATTTATCCATATACTATAACTTTCTAGATTCCTTCCATCTCTATCAGAACATTGTTAAGAGTGTGCACAACTCCCAACATGTTAGCACAGAGGTTTCATTCTAGATAAGTAGCAATGGAATGTTGTACAGTACCATAGGCCACTTACCCATTACTATATTAGTAGTATCTTGTTCATTAATGCAACTTTTCTAAAATGCGTAATATACATCATAAATCTAGAAACATCATAATCATATATACAAGAAATGACAATTCAAATACTTATCTTTGCTTTCTTGTGGGGTGGACTCCCTCTCAATCTTTGCCTCCTTGTAGAATCTACTAGAGTGTACTCCCTCTTGATATTTTCTTCCTTACAAACCTACTGGAGTGTGCTCCCTCTTGATCTTTGTTTCCTGGAATATCTGTATTTGAACTTATATCCATCCTGTACCACTATGCATGCTTAAGTGTGCACTAGTGTCATCATTATGTCATCCTCAAGATCTCATACATAATCATATATGCATTAGTATAATATCAATAATATCAAAACATTATGATTCTAAATATCTATGGTCATGATCATTTCATACACATGTAATTTATCACAAGCGTTAGTATTCATACTGACCCCTCAAAATTGACCTGCAAGTTTCGGATCTGCAGCTTCTGTCGAATTTTGGTTTTCTGGTCAAAATCCTGAGCTAGGGTTTGATACAGCCCGAGGTTCTACCCAACCAAAAACTTCGACCTTGGTCTCTAAATTTGGATTTTGATGAGGAGCATTCAGCTATGGTCTTACATTCAAAAAATTCCAATTTTAATAGAAACCCTAATTTCCTGCAGTAGTGACAAAAAAAAATGAAGGTGTTGAGAATCCAATTCTGTTTTGACAGAAATATATGCCATATTGCTTCTGATGCATCTCTGAAATTTTGGATCCTCAAGGTCTGAAAATTTGGCTTGCGGTAGATTGACCTGTCACCTTTCCAACCCCACATATATGAGTGTCAATGGATTCTCCATGAGAGACATATGATAAGTGTCACAACATGACCTGTTTATGGGATGAAACTGAATAGTGAACTTGTATGGAGTGCCATGTGTCACTGTTTCAACTTCGGCCTCTGAAACTCGGACCTGTGAAACTAAATTCGATGCCCTAACTAGCATGTTTTATGGAATTTCATTTGGATCTTCCTAGCCCCATATATGACCTTTGTTCCTAGGTCACCTGTTTAGGGGTCCATTCTGGAAGAGGAAGAAACCCTAACTTGTACGAATCATATCTCACAAAGTACAATGAATCTGAGGCTGATATTCAGACACAAGGTACATCAACATTTCATCTTCGGCCTACAAATGTTTCAGATCCTGAACCTTTTCCAAAACTGATATATAGAAAAAGTTCCATGATGACTAGTTTTTGCTATACCAAGCCCTAGCTTCCAATTTGTCGCAAGTACAACAAGTGTCATAAATGACATACAATGCCTTCCTTCAGGCTAGCTCTGTGTAATATCCTGAATTTGGGACTAACTATTTCTATTAATATATTGGGCCACGGCCCCAACACATATGTTTTATTTTGAGTATTGGGCATGATCCCTAGCACCTATGCTTTATTCTTTTATATATATTGGCATACTGGGCATGGACCCTGACTGACTTCTTTATTTGAGTGTATACTAAGCGAGGACGCCATAATGTTTTAATGGTGTTCTTCAGCATTGATATGGGTACAAACCCTAATATACTGAGATGATCTTTTGTTACTTACTGTGTAGAGCTATGATTTTACATGATTTGACTTATGAATGTGTTGAGCGTGGACTGAGAAACACACATATAACCTACGTACTAGGAATAAGCCCCGATGTACCTAGAAGAATGTTTATGTACTGAGAGTAATCCCTGAGGTACATTGAGTGTTGGGCATAAGCCCTCGAGCACTCCAAGCTTGATAAATGAATACCGGATCCAAGGCCACTTGAATATTCTAGATGTGTCTCACAACCACATTCTAGCACTAGTGTTGAGCAAGAAGCTCTGGAATTGCACTAGCGTAACGCCCATGTGAAAGTGTTGAGTTAAAAGGCTCTGAAGAGCACTCGGGCTTACTAAATATCAAAGAGTTGAGCCGGAAAGACTCTGAATAACACTTCTAGTTGCATCACATTTATTTAATTTGGTTAAATGATTCATCTTTTATCTATCATCAAATACTGCGGGAACTACTATGTTAAACGAGGGAATCCAACATGCAAGAAAAAGACTAGATGTGCCTATCCAATCTTACCAAAAGACCATCCAAAGAATTGGACTTTGCCCTTAAAAGATAAAGAAGTATCATGAGAATTTACATAATTAATTAAAAGATAATTACCCTAGCTTAAAACATGGATTGACTAAGAGTAGTCTCTTAGGAATGACATGCATAAAGGCCTCAAGGCTAAATATTATTATTAAGAACTTTAAATAATAATGATTCTATTATATATATATATATATATATATATATATTGCATATGGTTTATGCATAGTGAGCTGCCACATTTATTTTAATAGTATTAATAATAAACTAGTATTTAGTAAGCTGCTACATTATTAAATAATATCAGTAATGTATTAGTAGCTGGGTTGTAAATATAAATTATTGTTAATATAAATATTATGAAAATATTAAATAAAAAATCACTTATAGTTAAAACAATTGAAATGTCCTAGTTCAAGAGGACTAGATATTTATTAAATAATATCTTTTAAATATTATATTATTTAATTTAAAGAAACTAATTATTCCAAACATTCATAATTCAAGAATCCCCTATATAAAGAGGGTAGATCCCAAGTTTGGGGGATTTATCTATCTTTCTCATTATCATTCTCTTATGGTAATCAGAGAGAAGTTTTTTGCTCCAAGAAACTGAAGTAGTCTAGCCTAATAATACCAGATCTGAACCAGCAGTGAACCTAGGGCCTCTATCTCTCATTGCATGTTGGAACTAGCTCAGGGGGGATTTGGTTAGAAACAAGAATGGTCTAAGGGTCATGGTTGGGAGGAACATGGTATCCCCAAAGTTATCGAGCTAAGAAAATCATTCTAACAGGTTAGCTAAGCACAACATGTTCTGCATTAATTATTGCTTGAGTGTGCAGGCTTCTACAGGAAAGGATCAAGTGCCAAAGTAGCCAGGTATGTAGTATTAATTGTTTTCATTTTCCAGTTATAGTAGACATAGGATTTTAGACTAGAATTGATGCTTCAACATTGTTTAATTTTCAATACAAATATTATCAACTTAGAGGTTGGCCGAGAAACCAGTGGAGGGTCTAGCAAGTCTAGCCTAGATAGCATGTGCTAGACATTGCACCATAAGAAGAATTAGGAACTCTCTCATTTCTATTTGAAGGATTTTATAAATGTGCATTTCCCTTTTGTTTCCATATCGTTTTTCTAAGCTAGGATTATTATTTCCTTAAATTAAAATATGTTTTTGATTAACAGTTGTTTTACCATTTGATAGTATAGGTTCCACTTCTACCTATAATATTTCTTAGTAAAGATCCAATCTAGCAAGGGTCTTGGTCTAAGTGTTGAAACCCTCAAAGGCTCTTAAATCCTGGAAAATAACTTTTTCAGAATCATAAAGTAGTTCCCATCGAAACCCTTTGACATTCCCATTCTATCTACTAAACTTTGGGTAGGAAAATGATTGCATTACAAACAGTAAAACGATTAGTTTAGAGTTAGGGTTATATTTTTTTGTTTCTTTATTTATTTATTCTTCTCCCTTCTGTTCTTAAGAATCACCAAGTAGGAACAACAAACGTAGTAAGCCAACCATCGAAACTATTAAACGACATTTCATCTCAAGAAACGCAGGCTTACAACAACCAAATAATTATTCTACGGTAGATACCAATCATTCTTTCAACATTTCTACAAACAGTAAACTAGAATTCGTAGGAAGAATTGAAGGTTCCATTATTTTAAATTTCCAGAAGTCAAATGCTAAACAACACAACATGTAAGCTTCACTAACCATGATTTCCTTCTTGGAGTCATAACGAAAACGTAGCATGCATACAAAGGTTATGACTACACCTAAGCACAAACTCAGACTTTTAAATTACATCTTAAACTTGAAACCCTAATGGGAACCTCTCCCAGTTTAAGGATCGAATCTCATATCCTAACGAGAGGCACCCATACATTTTAAATTTAATAACCACGAGTCTAGATATCAAACCCCTGGAGCAGTTCAATTTTCCTAGGATCATTTATTAAACTAGACAAAAGATAGGAGTACCATCGGCATCAACAGAATACAGATTTACCATTTAAAAGCACAAATCGACTAGCTACAGGATAGAACCATAACAACATATACATCCACATAAATTCTCTTACGCCATAGGAAAGAAAAACGCAGGACAGAGAAAAGGCAAGTCTCACATATTTAGCATGGAGTCCATTAAATAAACAAATGACGTTCCATCAAAATTGTAGACTGACAGAGCTGCACCATTTAAAAACACAGTGGCCATAGTTTCTTCACGCATGCATTTGGGTCTCATAATAAAGAAAATGCAGAAGTTAATTTCCCTTTATAAACAGCAAAACGAGAATCTACAAAACATTACACGCAAGGAAATATTCTTTCAAAACTCATATGTACATAGGCACGAATACATTGAAAGCAACAGAGACCAAATCACCAAACCCTACTGCAAGCATGGAAACCCTCAGAAGTTTCACCCATCAAAATAATATTTACAACAATAGTTTCAAACTCTTGGTCAAGCCAAGGTGACCACTCTAGAGACTCGAAAACCTGAGTGAGCCAAAGGCATCACAAAGTCTCTCCATTGCAAATTTATCAAAACCTTCTCCAACAAGCGAGACAAATAGGTGTGAGTGGTTGAAAGAACCATGGACTTACCAATCCAATGCCTTATACAGTTAATTTTGGTTCCCTTCTAGTCCACGTAGAGAGCCACACCTTAACTATCAACGGAGGAAACCAAAAGAGGTTAAGACCTGAATATTTAAATAAATATGGAGTTAGAAACTGAGAAATTACAGTGTTAATAATAGAAGTAGTTACATGTAGGAATTTTCCTTTACATCGCCGCCATGACCACCTACGATACCATGTCCATGAGCGTAGCTCAGGCTAGGGGCAACTACCTCACAAACAAAGCTAAAACCCCTTCTTAGCCAAAAGACAAGCAAACTCATGAATTGACAAATTTTGTGCAAACCCTCGCTAAGACCTTTAGCCCAGCTGGCCAAAGGCTACATGACAGCCATGTGCACCATTAATATATCCAACCACCATGATAGGACTCTAATGCGAATGCAACTATATAGTAAAGTCGTGTAGGTCCAAACACTTGGTTAATTAACACTAGGATAAAGATCTCAACCCCTTTATATTTTGCACAAAGCGTGGTTCCACTTTGGGAGTTTTTACATGGTGGAGATGTCAATCGGATGGCCACCGCAGAACACCTACAAGAATATGACACACATACATGTATTAGCTAAATCGCTATGTAAGTCGTCAGGTTTCAAAATTTCACACCTTACCTCTTGGGGACTCTGCCAAGGGTTCCTAGATCAACCCCAAGTTTCAGCGTATTTCAACTTCTCTCATCAGGTTCATCAAGCCTGAGGATTGACATTTAGACACTTTACATTTTTAAACATGCATTTAGATCATATAAGAAGAAAAGAGACTGCTAGTACTATTTCATGGTTAAACTTTACATAAACATACTTATCACAATTACTTCCGCAACAAAAGCATGACCGACAGAAGCTACCTTGCTAAGAATTTTCCTGAACTCTTAAATACTGAATGCAAGTACCGATAATTTTCATAGTGCTGAAGCTAATTTATAAATATATAATCTATGTTAGGCAAACTAGGACGAAGAATATTTTTTTTTTTATTTTACAATTTTAGGGACATTACACTCTGATACCATGTTAGTTTTTCATCATTTAATTGAATATGATATAGGATGTTAACTGAGAGAACAACATGTACAACATATCAAACACCAGAGATAAGAGACATAAAGCATTTCACTGGGGAAAACCAAGAAGGTGAAAAACCCTGGAACTTCCTCAGAGATAGAATGAGCACCAATACAAAGATCAAACCTTAAAAGGTAGATGTCTCCAGTAGCTACTCCTCCTCCACTTGTGTGCACTCCTCACTCTCAACTATGCGAGTTGTATGAGTGAGTGAATGAGTAAAATGAGAGAGTCACATTCTCTATTTATACAACAACTTAACATGCCTTTAACCCTAACTGGGCCGAATTCCTAAGGAAGCCTAATAACCCATCCACATGACTCATACAGGGCCGACCCCACCTAGGTGGTATAATAACCCATCAAATATAAGTTACGACACGTACAATGTAACTTGTGACACTTGCAAATACTAATGATGACACTTCCAACCCAAGAAATAATACATCTTCATTGGGGATATAATAAAGTAGAAATGTAATACATACAATATACAAGTGAATATATTTCGAAGTTACAAATACATCATCAAGATTTAGCTTCTTTGACTAATGGATAACCCATTAGAAGAGTATCATCCAAAACTTGTTGGTGGGTTTACTTGAGAGTCAAGTGGGGAAATATTAGCCCCTCAATTTTAGCAAAGAGGGAGGCTTCACAATGTGGTCACTGAGGCCTTTGGCCATAAGAATGAATAAGAAGGGGGAGAAGGGGTATCCATGTTTGATGTCCCATAAATATTTGAAGGTAGGGGAGGATACGCCATTCATAATAATAGAAAATAATGGAGAGGAAATGAGTGATAGAAACCATTGAGTCCATTTGTTGTTAAAACCAAAGGCTAATATAACTTCTTGAACAAATTGCCAGCTCAAGTTGTCGAAATATTTTGACATGTCCAACTTGATAATCATGGTGTTCTTTTTGGAATTTTTAAGGGAATAGGTGGCTTCATGGGATAAAATAATTCCATTGTGTATTTTATTTCCCTCGACATATCCAAATTGTTAAGGGGATATGAGTTTGGGAAAGATGGGATTTAATCGATTAGTGATAAATTTCTTTGTTAACTTATAAATGACGTAGAAAAGAGATATTGTATTGTACTTAGATGGGTTCGAAAATTACAAGAAGAAAATAGTAATTTCTGCAAGGAGAAAGAGGAGGTTGTGTAGGAGGCTGAAAGATTGAATAAAGAAGTAGAATAAGTCAATATCAATTTGTCCGAAGTACCAATGGAGTTGCACATTCCACTAGAGGAAAATTTGACAAAGATAAGTGAAGCTATCCAAGTCTCCTACGCAAAGGGTGTGGACTTCCAAGCACAAACAACACCAATTACTCCACTAGAGGAGAGACAACAAAGGGAACAAACAACAAACACAACATCAATAAACATCAAAACATTGCTAGAAAAGTGCACATAGATGTATGGGCAAAGTACCCAAATATGGATGTAGCTCATTGAGGATGTTGAGTTGAAGGATATAGAATAGAAATTGCAAGTTGTGCAATAGAAGGAACACAAACTAAAGGAAACGTTGAGTACTCTACCTCCTAGGCAATAGTGTTGGGTGAGGCCCAAGTTGGCTCAGGTTTGGTGAATTGAAGTCCAAGTTAGCACAGTTTTGTCACTCCTTAGCTCGCAGCAATTTTGAGGCGAAGTACGTAGTTGGAGAGGCCTAGTACCAGCCTATTTTGGAGAGAAGCGAATTCGTGATTCCCATGAGCAGGGTATGGAGTGACGCGAAGATGTAGGATAGGGGCCAGCTTCATTTGTAAAGGAAGAAGTAGAAAGGACCGACGATTACTTGGAGCATTTAACGAAGAAGCAGTGACTTGGCAGGCTACAGGAACAATGTTGATGAGGCAAAAAGTGAAAACGATGTACCAGAGTTTAGTTAGCGCCACGTAGTCAGAGAACAAAGATGTAAGAAGGACATTAGAGCCATGGAAGTGGGGAAAACGATGACCAAGGACAAGCGAAGTAGTTGAGAAGTTATGGAAGAACCTGGTTAGCGAGGTAACCACACCGTTTTGGGGGGTTCAAGGGTACTATGGTTTTTTGGTCCATAACTATTGCAAATATGTGACCTTCAAGCACAATATATAAAAGGGGGTTGTATAGGGAATGGTTGGATTTTAGGTAGATTATTGTGATTGTTAAGTATCACCTTAGAACATCAAGAGAGAAAGAGGCTCTACAACAGTGTGTGGAGAGTCCCATTGTAGAGAGAAGATTCTACAGCTGTGTGTACAAACTGGAACTGTTAACCTTTCCCATTAATATAAAGAAAATTTCCTTTCGACGTAGCTCCCATCTGGGGGGAGAACCACGTAAATACTTGTAACCTACGTACTACTCGAAACATTTTATGTTTGTGGAAAAACATTACTTTAACTTTTATTGTAAAGTTTGTATTAAATGACCAAGGATAGTCATGGATGACTGTAAATGAATAATATTATTATTTAATAAATTAAAATAGGAGACACTCACCCTATTAAGATCCTAGTGGGAGGCCTTCACTAACACCTCGAGGTTTTGGTGTAACGGTTTGTATCATTTGGTATCAGAGCCTCCACCCAGGTTCAAGTCACAGAGTGGGTGGCAACTTCGACATTCATCAGACAATACTTCTGTGTGATTGGATAGTTTCTCAAATTCCATCTGATATTCTCTCACTGTGCCAGTTTGGTGAAGTTTAGTGAGTGCTCCTGTGAAGTTGTCAAAAGCACTAGGACCAAATCGTGGCAAAAGGAGTTGGCAAAAATCTGTCCAGTTTGGCTCGGGATGAGCTTTGATGTACCAATTGTACCATTGAAGGGCTTCCTGTTCCAAATGAAAGGATGCAAGTGGAACTTTTTGGACATAAAAAGTGTTATACAGACTGAAATATTGTTCTGCTCGGTATATCCATCCAGTCGGATCAGTACCATTGAAGCGAGGAAAATCAAGCTTCGACCCACGAAAATTGCTGGAAGAAGAGAACCCGGTGGCTGCAAAAGATTCTGGCTGTCGATTATTGTTCATGGCTGAATGTTGAAGATGGAGGCTGAAAATGTTCTCATCCAGATCTTGGAGTTTGGTTTGGATGGCTGCAAGTGCTTCCTCCATGGTTTCTGCTCCTGCGCAGGTGACAACCACAACCACGAGTTTTTTATTTTTCTTTTTTTTAGGAAATGGATAGAAAAACACAAACAAAAGCTTATTTAGTAAAGGAAAGTTTTGATTTGGGAAAAACTTGGATTGGTAATTGGGGTTTGACTAGCATTTGGACAAAATTTTTTTTTTTCATGGTTTTTGCTCCTGCGCGGATGACAACCACAACCACGAGTTTTTTTTTTAAGGAAATGGATAGAAAAACACAGACAAAAGCTTATTTAGTAAAGGAATGTTTGGATTTGGGAAAAACTTGGATTGGTAATTGGGGTTTCACTAGGATTTGGACACCTTTTTTTTTCTTTTTTCTAGAAATGTATCGACAGCTGCGACGCGAAAGAGATCCACAATAGATGGATCTGCAATAGCGTGGAAGGGATCGAAAAATGGATGGATTTGAAACAGCGACTGTGTTAACACCCAAAAAGTGTTCACTACCTCATCTACCCCATTACATGGCTCATTTGTCCATTTTCCTACGATATTTCCCTTAAAAATCCTAAAAATCCCATTAAAAAGCCTCCAAAAGGCCTAAAATGCCTCCAAAAGGCCACAAAACCATCAAAAAGCCTAAAAAAGGCTAAAAAACCCCTTTTTTCCTCCAAAAATATCCAAAATTCCTCTAAAAATAGAAAAAACCCTTTTAAAAGGGAATAAAAAATATAAAATAATGAGGAAAAGGAGGAAAAAACCCTATACAGCTGCCCTAAACCATATGGTTCCCAAAACCATGGGCCAGCACTCCACCACCAAAAAACTATAAATAGGTGATGGACATCCCTTATTTCACATCCACAATCAAGTATACCCTTACTCTGCCAAAATCTCTCTTGAAACCCTAGTTCATCATTGAACTATTTTCACCTTGAGAGCCCCTTTTGGCCCATTCCCACCATTGGAGAAAGAGAAGGAGCACATTGGAGCTTGGAGCAACCCTCTTGGACATTGCAAGAGCTTCACCAACCTTCACATTGGAGGTAATATCAATACAAAAACCATTTATTTTACATGCTTTGTTATGTCTCTTAATGCTTATGATAGTTTAGAATTTACATTGTTTTAGCATTTAATTTACTGTTTATTGAACTGCTACTAAGGAATCCATTCTCCTTAGTAGGTGCTCTTTCGCACAAGCTAGGGGTAAAACCCTAGCTACAGTTTTGGCGACTCCCCTAGGTTTGAATTTCTGGTTTCAAGTTAAAAATTTTTAGTTTTCTGCAATAATTTCCCGTTTCTTCTTTTCGGCTGTCCCTTTCGGCCGCCGTACACCGCCTCTTTTCCCTCTGCAGTTGCGTCCCGACCGCGACTTTCAGGCCTTTACCTGCGACCCTACCGCGGCTCTCAGACTGTTTCCGGTGCCCTGCCAGCGGATCCAAGTCTGTTACCTGTGGTGCGACCATGGCTAATCAGCCTGTTTGCTGCGATCCGACCGTCTCTGTCGGCCACTTTCCCGCGTCGTGACTGCGGCTTTCGCCCCCTTTCCTGCATCCCGACCGTGACTGTCGGCCATTTTTCGGCGTCCCCAATGCGACTGTTTCCCTGTTTCTGGCGTCCCGACCGCCGCTGTCGGCCAAATAGCCGCGACCCGTCCGCGCCTGTTTCCATAAAACCCGCGGTCTGACTGTTCAGTTTCGCCACAGACCCGCGGACTGATTTCTGCTTTTTTTCCCTGTTTTGAGCCCAGCCCCTTTTGCTGCAATATTTTTTGCATCTGCATAGCCACCTGTCCTACCTGCATCCCTCCTTCCATACAACATTTTCTGCACCATAATTTCTGTTCCCTTTACAGAATCTTTTTAAATTTCAGTTTTTTAAATTCAGAAAATTTTGCAAGTTAAAAGTTTCAATTTCAGTATTGTTGCTAATTAAAAAGTTGCCCCCCCTTTGTGGCACTTTCATTTTGGGTTCATCACCTCACGAGCACACACTCTGTCACATAACTCAAGTGAACCTTAAAAAAATACTTAACTCAACCAATATTCTAACCCCACTTGGGGAACACGAAAGAATCTTTGTAGTTAGGTAGGATCGGGGGGATAGGCTTCCAATAACACCCCTCGGTTATTTCACTTGAGACATAGTTGTTGTCCAAATAGGGAACCAAAATCCCCTAGTACTTTTTGGCACGGTCACAATCATTTTACCAGAGGGCCTCTCCCCTAGGAGGGTTGAAGTCGCGAGGAAGGTTCCGGAGGCCTGAGAGGAATACCGCACTCCTTTCAGTCACCGAAGGCTACCTTTCGTAGTTCTCGAGATATCCCTGTATAGGGGTATTGCGGTTAAAGGACCAAACGGCAGATTCACCTTTCTAGATGTGTCATGAACGGGGTATCTTAGTTGCCATTCTTCTAGGATTGACCACCCGGTGTCCCTCCCTGTAGGGGGATACCTTAGCCACTTGGCTTTCCTATTCATATTGTCTGACTTGGATTTCATCATCTTGCAGAGGATATGTCTAGTTGAGTCAGAATACTTTTAGTTACGTGTTTGCATGCTCCTTTACCTCCCTTTGGTCTAGTGAGCCCACCATTTTTTATTTTTAGGAAACCTGCTGCTTGTTGGTATTCTGACCATCTTTGTTGATACTCCACCTATTGTAGCACAGCTGTTACAGTGGGTGTTTTGAGTTGGTTGTTGGCCTGAGTGCATTTCTTTTTTGAGCTCTCCTTCTGCACACTAGGTTGCATTAGGATTTTTGAGCTATTTTTCACTCACCTCAACCCATAGAGATTAGACACCATCTGTCACCATTGAGTCCCCGAGACATTCTCGGCGCCTCACGGGTGAGCCCCCACAACATGGTTCTTTTGACTCAGGTACCCACCACTCGTCACAGACACAGATCATCCTCACATGATACCTCCTATCATAGATCTCGAGCCTTGTCACTTGACTCCACTCGTCAGCGGCACAGGACTCCGTCACCCGATATTGATGCCCCTTACTTTACCTCCGATTCTAAGGCAGAGTCTGAGAACCCTATTTACACTGCCCCTACTAGCCCCATGGCTAGCGTGACTTCCACTCCGTTCTTGGTAGGGACCATTGGTGGCACATCCACCACTACACCAGTTGTTACACCTGTCTTGGGTATGCCCTCCATGGAGCCCCCATCTACATCTCCCCTTACTGCACCTATTCCCGCAGCTGGAATACCTATTCCCACTCCATCAGTGGCACATACTACCCATGGTGGTGCAGGACCATCCTATACCACCTTAGTTCCCCCACTTGGGGGCAACATCTCAAACCCTACCCCCCCACTAGGGGGCACTGGCCCCAACTTGGCCCAACTCCCTACTGTGTCACATCCTTCTTCCAGTTTGCCATTCATGGCTAGCCTCAACCTGCCTGACCTAGCCAGATTAACCAACGATCCTATTCGACACGACCCTGCATGGCCTCACATGCCTACCAAGATACCCTCTGACATCCCTAAATTCGAGGGCAAGGTAGGTGAAGACCCACAAAACCATATCATGTCTTTCCATTTATGGTGTTCCTCCAACTCCATAGTGGACGACTCTGTTCGCCTCTGTCTCTTACAGCGCACCTTCACTGGCGCTGCAGCCAAGTGGTATATCGAGCAACCTCATGGGACCCATGCCACCTTCACTTCCCTTGCCTCGACCTTTCTGCAGTTCTTCCAGTTACCTGTCCGATATGACGCGGGCGTTGAGATTCTCCTATCCTGCAGACAAAACACGGCCACCCACATCACGGACCACATTCATGAGTGGCGTCGACGTCGTAGCTTATGCAAGATCAAATTAGACGACCGTATCTTCCTATATTGGTTCCTCAAATCCCTTCTCCCTGTCATTGCTAAGGATGTGGCATCAGAAAGACCCCAGTCTAAAGAAGAGGCCATCCTTAAGGCCCAACAGTTCGACCTCATCTACGCCCAGTCAGGTTACCTCTATACCATTATACCAGACACCCCTCACGGCGATTCCTCCCGGCATGATGCACCGGGGGCATCCCACGCTGCATACGGCATCATTGGCCGTGTTTCTTCGCATCCCCAACCATTTTCCATAGCACGTCCTACCCCGAGCCCCGACCTGTCGCGGGCTACCTCACAGTCTGGAGCAACCAATTCATATGCTCCTATGATGCATCACCACCATTCCCATGGACCTTCATGTCCACCTCAGTGCTTCGATCATGCGACTCCCACTTACGCCCCCCCGGTCGCACCTCAGCCCTATTACCACCCATCGGCTGCACCAGCTCCTGCACTGTCCCAAACTCAACCTGTTTATTACCCGCCACCGGAAGCCCCGGCGGCTAACCCACAACCGGCTCCGTAGCCATATCAGCAACCCCCTCAAGTTGCTGCACCTGTGCAGCCTCCTACTGCCTATCATCCCGCGCAGCCTGCTCCCGTACCTGCGCAACCTCAGAATCCACCTACTTCCCAAGGGCAAGTTTACGCCCAAAACAACCCGTAGCAAAACCAGAACAACCAATGCAACCAGGGCCAACAAATTCGCGGCAAGGGCCGTAATCGTGGGAACAACCAACCTGCAGACCAAGCTGGTCAACCGGCTAATCCCCCTGACAATAACAATGCGGTCCCTGCTAACCAAAACCCTGATCGCCGGCCCAAGCAGGCTAAGAACCCCAATTTGTGAAAAAACCATCCTTGTTCTATTTGCGGGGTCTATGGCCACTACACACATGCTTGCCCACACTTGGAGCGAGCTCGGAAACTTTGGGTTGATGAGGCCCATCGCCAAGGGCATGCGGCCCCCCAAGCACCGCCCAACCCCCCCAACCTCAGCAACCCCCTTTGGTGCTGCAAAACCCCTTACCGACCCAAGCCGTAGTGAACACTCAGCCGTTGGCTCCCCCTCAAGCCAACGTGCAACCCCAACAACAGATCACATACGCTTCTCCTGATCAACCCATGTTTGACTCAGGTACCCACCACTTGTTGATGATGTCATCCACTGACGTCAACCTCCAGACTCCCCGGAACCAATATGGCTCCACCACTGAAGCCCCTCCTGCTGAAAAAACCCTTAACACTCATCCCACTGATCAGGCGTTACGTATACCTCCGCCGCCACTAGATGGTGCTCCCAAAGCACCTCGTTTCCCACTTCGCTGTATCAACAACAACCCCAATGCACGTGCTGCATCAAACTACAACATTGTAGATGATTTAGCACAATCTCCCGCAGCCATGTCTGCGTTAGAAGTCTTGAAAAACTGTCCCTTGCAGCGCAAGACTTTACTCTCTTCCATTGGGGCGATTGACCCAAATGATTCGAATTTGATGGCATTTGATTTGGACCAATCCGAACCACGCCTACCTTCCAGCTTAGCATTCCAAGTTACTGTCTCCGTTAGGAATCTTGTCATCCATCGATGCATCATCGATGAGGGTGCCTCCACATGCGTTATGTCTACATTCGTATGGCAGAAGCTGGGATCCCCTCCTCTGCAGCAGTCCACCACTGCGTTACGTGCCTACGACGGTCGTTCGGCTCATCCTCAAGGCCTCCTTCCCAACGTCCCCGTCCAGTTAGGTGGCAAAAATGTCCTTATTGTCATAGAGGTAATCAACGCCCAACTAGATTATAACCTATTACTCGGCCGCAGCTACATGTATGCCATGCGGGCGGTTACCTCTTCCGTTTTCCGCACCATGATGTTCCCTCATGACGGACGCGTGGTCAAGGTTGACCAACTCACCTACTATGATCCCAATGCCCCCGCGGCACCTGAAAATGTTCTCCCCATGGTTGAACAACCTGTTTTTGGTGCAACCACCTCGTTTGTTTCTTCTACGGGGCCCGGAGTTTACTCAGACGCGCCAATGACCTCCACTTTTCAATCTATTCCTCCTCCGTCTTCCCCCACTGACGTGTATGACCTATGTACCTTGTCCCAGGATGCACAAGCACCTAACACACAACCGCCCTTGTTGCCTAAACCACCATTGGTACCTAGCCACATTGGTGTTACACCTATCCATACGATCCCCTTCCTCGTCCCTCCTTTGGGAGTCGTAAGCACCCCAGTTATGGCTACCCTTAGCCTACCTGGGCTAACTTTAGGATTACCCGTCTGGTACCTTTCGCCTCCCGTTCGCCCGCCAACACCAGATGTCATCCTCCAACCGATGCAACCCATGGCTACTACCACTCAACCACCTCCCGGTGTCGCTACCTCGTCGTCCTCCACGGCTCCCCCTCCTACTCCCAAACCCACTAGGGGCAGAGGGCCACAACCTTACACTACAGTCCCACTTCCCAAGACAGTTAAGAACCCTCCAATGTTTCGTGCTCCTCCCAAATGCTCGTTGTGTGACGAGTTAGGCCATGCCACTCACCAGTGTCCACAATTACCAGCATTACAGAAGCACATGCAGATGCTCGACAATGACCCCAACATCCCAACCATCGAACTAAACCCCACTCCTAAGCCTAAAGACAAATCCCTACACACTAACCACTCCTGTGCGATATGCGGTGTTTATGGGCATTATTCCCATCACTGTCCCGATCTCCCGGATTACAGAGCAGCTCTCTATGAGATGAACAATCTAGACCTTGAGACGGCACCACCCACCTTTGAGGAGATCCATCCCCCGGTCTCCTCCCCTTGAGGAGAGGTTAATACTATTTACATGATCTCTTCAACTCCTACTCCCTCGTCAACCGATTTGATGACCCAAACCTTCCGTACTGATGAAGAGATTCTTGAGGCCCTCACTGCCCCGGATTATCCCTGGGATGACATGCACCACCGTTCCTATTTTATCCCAGAAGAATCCTCCTCTAACACAGCTACCCAATTCGGGATTGAATCCAAAGACTTCCTCCCAGCTAAAGTTGACTGGTTCAAGGACCCTATTCCTACTCCTGAGGCTTTTGAGCAAGGCAACATGGCCAATATCTCACCCGTCATCCACATCGATATCTCTGACCCACCTGGCGTCAATGAGTGCATTGCCTTGGGAGCCTCCTGCAGCAAACAAGAGATTGAGGAGTACAGAAAACTCTTCCGAGAATTCCGTGATGTCTTTGCTTGGTCCTATACCGAAATGCCCGGTCTTGACCCCGCAATTATAGAGCACCACATTGACACATGGCTAGATGTACCACCCGTTCGCCAGAAAAAGCACCACCTTGACACCTCTGAGTCAAGGGGCATAAAAGATTACCTCGACCCTGGGATAGGGGGCATGCTCAACCATTTTGACCCTGCCCCATCACATCTATCTCAACACGTCAATGAACCCATCGTTCAAACCAACACATATGTGATCCACAATCACAAACCCCATGCACATAGCCTGGGGGCAGGTCATTAGCCCTGCTCACTTTTTTCACATTTGTGATCTCAACCATTTTTGAGGTCCATATCACTTGTATATTTGATTTTATACACCTAGTTATTTCCTTTGACCATTCCGGAGTGCTTATGACCTCCGTTTTTCGCACCATTTGCATCGTCGGATTCATTTTTCCAAACCCGTGATGATGCTTGAGATCATTTCTCACTCTCACCAAGAACAATATCAACATTGTGTCCAGACATCACTCATCACCTCGGTTTGCGTGCCACATCGGCCGTTCTCTGTTTTCAGCATATTTTATATCATCGGATTCATTTTTCCGAGCCCGTGATGATGTTGCAGATCATTTCTCGCTCTCACGCCCATATGTTTTGGGTCTTTTTCCCAAAACACCCCCAGTCACCTCGGTTTACGTGCCACATCGGCCGTTATCCGTTCTTGACACTTTTTATATCGCCGGATTCATTTTTCTGAGCTCGTGATGATGCTTGAGATCATTTCTCACTCTCACCTGGTACAATTTCACCATTGTGTCCCTGCACCTTGCTGCCTCGATTTGCGCGCCACATCAGGCGCCATGGGATTGTTCCACACTTGTACATGAGCCATTCACTCCTGTCATATTGCAAATGTTTCGTTATTTTGCCACCATCCATTCACACCGCAAGGAGGCCCACCAGTGTTCCCCCCTACCCTCGTTCTTGGTTATCGTTAATGTTCCTTGATTGAACACTTCCTCCTTGCCTGGCCATTCCCTTTGTTCGGTATAATTTTATCCCTTTTTCGGGCCGGACAAGTCCTTTACGAAAAAGGCACTTAGGGAGTTTCTGTTAAGCTCTTTTCTGACTCCTAAAAGAATGAAAAGATCGCCGAGCAATCTTGCTTCCTTTCATGCTCGTTAAAGTACCTGAAAGGGCGTCTATCTGGTATAAGTTTAACCCTTTTCCGGACCTGGTATACTAATTACGAAAAAGGAATACTCTAGTCACACCGGCTAGAAGAGTTCTTCATTGCATCCTTTTATGCTTCTTTGGACCTTGGAGACTAAATTTACGAAAAAGCAACCCCCTGGAGTCTTCTTATTTGCTTTCAGACTCTCTAAAATTGAAAGCAACCATGAGCATGAATTGTCTTGGGCTCGTATAAATCCACATGACAGTACCATTCCATCCATTCAGAGTCTTCTTATCGCTTTCAGACTCAAAATTGAAAGCAATCACGAGCATGAACTGTCCTGGGCTAGTAAAATCCACATGACAGTACCATTTTCACACACACTTCTTCTAGTTCCTTAACCCATGAAGAAGGGCCCCCCTGCCTCTTGGCACTATGATCGATCATCTCGGCAGCACCCCCAATCAGGTCGCCTTTGTTCAGAGTATTCTGCAGTCTCCTGCCATTTTAGACCAGTTTGAGTCTCCCTCATCCCCGTCACCATCCCAGATCCAATACAGCTATGATCCTTTTTCCACCAGTCAGTTTCATATGCTGCTTGATCGTCCCCAATATCATACTCTGAACAAAATAAGTTTGAGTCCTCCCGCTCTACTTGCCCAGTTATCACCCCACAGTTTGTCAGTCCTGCCATCAGTACTCTCACATTTTGGTTCTCCACCTCGCGCTCCTGTCAAGGAAACATCATTGCCTTGATAGTTGCAGGTCTCCCTCTGTCGACGACAACACCTCTATTCCAGAGGATAGGCCCAGAGGTCCCTACGCCTTGGACTCATCACCATCTGTGATCAGTGCCTACGGATCACTCTGAGAGGAGTCATCATTGCCTCTTAGAGTGGTTGTTTCTCACATGCTTGACTTCAACACCTTAATCGCATCGTTGAGAATCGCGTAGGGTTATATCCCTTCCATTTTTAGTCGAAGACCCCGGATTTCCCCCGACTCTAGCACATTTGTGAGTCACTTCGGAATGCCTAGTTATATGTTCCCGTGGATGTCCGGGCTGCGTTGGCGATTGTATTCAGAAGCCATCCAGCTATATGCTTCCTTATGTACCCAGTTCAATTCCAGTTCCAGATCAGTGTACCATTGAGGTCAGAGCTACCTGTCACTATGATCGAGCAGCTCATCAGTTCCTCTGGTACCCCAGTCAGGAGCACTGATGTCATTCCAGTGCACTCGTCCTTCAGCTTACACATGGTCAGCCCAACAGTATGTCCCAGATTTGTGTCCCCTTTGGACACTTATGATGTACACAGTGTTCCTCTATGTATTTTTCAGGTCCCTCTTTTCGGGCCTCACAGTTCCTTTCAGGTATCTTGATACGAGCATGGGTATGCCCGCCTCGTCCATATATTGAGATTCTTCCTCACTCATTGTTTGAGGTTATGTATATGTCAGGTCCCCATATTTTGGATCCCATTGTTATTTTTATGTTATATCCTGATACGAGCATGGGAATGCCCGCCTCGTCCATATGATTAGATGATTCCTCATCCATTATTGAGGTTATGTACTTTTAGTTCTTGCAATCGTTCGGGATCGTTGTTCCGGGCTTCAGTTTGTTTCTTCTCTTCTCCACACCCCAGGAAAACCATACATGACTTATGATGTCCATCGGCCATACGATGAGATCCTGCCCTTGTACATTAGGGGGCAATCTGTTAACACCCAAAAAGTGTTCACTACCTCATCTACCCCATTACATGGCTCATTTGTCCATTTTCCTACCATATTTCCCTTAAAAATCCTAAAAATCCCATTAAAAAGCCTCCAAAAGGCCTAAAATGCCTCCAAAATGCCACAAAACCACCAAAAAGGCTAAAAAACTCCTTTTTTCCTCCAAAAATATCCAAAATTCCTCTAAAAATAGAAAAAAACCCTTTTAAAAGGGAATAAAAAATATAAAATAATGAGGAAAAGGAGGAAAAAACCCTATACAGCTGCCCTAAACCATATGGTTCCCAAAACCATGGGCCAGCACTCCACCAAAAAACTATAAATAGGTGATGGAGATCCCTTATTTCACATCCACAATCAAGTATACCCTTACTCTGCGAAAATCTCTCTCGAAACCCTAGTTCATCATTGAACTATTTTCACCTTGAGAGCCCCTTTTGGCCCATTCCCACCATTGGAGAAAGAGAAGGAGCACATTGGAGCTTGGAGCAACCCTCTTGGACATTGCAAGAGCTTCACCAACCTTCACATTGGAGGTAATATCAATACAAAAACCATTTATTTTACATGCTTTGTTATGTCTCTTAATGCTTATGATAGTTTAGAATTTACATTGTTTTAGCATTTAATTTACTGTTTATTGAACTGCTACTAAGGAGTCCATTCTCCTTAGTAGGTGCTCTTTCGCACAAGCTAGGGGTAAAACCCTAGCTACAGATTGGATCTGGAACGACCTTTAGAATAGATCTGAAACCTTTGGATCTGGAGCGAAAGTGATCAGTAACAGTTTAGCTAGAAATAGATATGGACCCTAGGTATGTGCAGCTTCCTATCGGTTCAGGGGATTCACTCGGCCACCAATGTTGTCTGACGGCTTGTGTATTGGAGCAGTACCCCTCACTCCATGGTTCAGGTAAAACTGATAACCGCTTTACCACAAACGACAGCTCCTGGTTTACCTCATGGGTGGGAACTAGTCAATCGGGTAGGGGTCGTTTCCCTTTTCGTTAGCATGTCCTCTCAATGGGCCAGCTACTTTGGGGTTCCTTTGGTACTCCTCACAATGAGTTTTAGGGCTTATGCCTAAGTACTTCCCATAGTTAAGCGGATAGGGATTATTCCCAGATTTGAACTTGTAACAGATGCAAAAAAAAAAAAATGGCGGAAATTCCACCCAACGAGCCCAAGAAAGTGCTCTGATACTAGATGTGAAGAACCTGCAATAATTAATTAATGCAAATACACGAGATATCAGAAATAATAGAACTCATAATCACTTTTATATTGATCACGGGCCACTTCGAGGGGGCAACCTCCTTTGAGCAAGATCAATACAATTAACTTCACGATGCCTTCAATGACTTCGACACACACTTATATACTAAGTCTATGCCCAATACTATGAGTCAAAACCATGGGACATATAATACTATGGGACGACTTACAAAGCATATGCGTCCAATAGTATGGGTCAATACCATGGGCTAATATAAACTATGGATCAACAAATACTATGGGATGACTTACAAAGCATATGCGTCCAACAACAATATACTAACAAAGTTAAGAGAAGGGTTGACATGGGTTACTAACACACCCAAAGAGACTGTTGAAGAGTGTTCGCTGACCCACTAGGAGAAATGGAATCTGGTGTAGAGGGAAATGGACAAGTGGCATCATTTGAACTCATTTACTAGTTGTTTTTATGGGACAACTACCCTAAAAATGTGGTCCTGTTCCCCAAGGATGGTGGAACTGAGATGATGGCTCATTGAATACAAACCGACCACTAAAGACCTAGATCCTCATTATCACCCTTGGTCTCATTTCTATCAGCCATACTATAAACCATAAGAATCACCCCTATCACTCCCACCCACCTTTTGTCTCTTATTATGTTGGGTTAGGGTACTTGTATTTTTATCTATTTCTGGGAGACAGATTAGCACCTCCGTGGTACTATTTTTTCTATTGGAATATCGCACAGAACAACCATGCTTTCGGGATGCCTTTACCTCTCTCTTGATGCCTAAAACTTTTAGCCCGCATTCAAAGGGTTACACAGCTTGAGAAAGAACGAGGACACTTTGAGTAGGAGCTCACATATTATATGACGAGAGAAATTTTCCTTGTGGTGTTAGAACTGAGCCCGCAAGAGATTTGATGATGGGATGCTAAGTAATGAGTTGCAGAGTAATAATGTCTTATTCTTGCTGAGTGCAGAGGTAGAGCTATGTATGCACGTCTTCTTGATTTCTGAAGTACATATGAGTGGTTTGTATGCAAGTCTTCTTGATTGCTGAAGTACAACCTGAGTGTCTTGCTTCTACATGGTTCTTTGTCTTGGTGGTTCAGTGAAGAGGCTTGGGGGTCCAAAAGCAAGTAATCTTGGCTGCTTTCTGGAGAAGGTGGGGAGGAAAATTCCTCTTTGGGTGTTTGTCCACCCTATCAAGTTATCAGGTTCTACTTTGTTTATCTTATTATCTTTTAAAGTGTTAATCTATTTATGCAACTGTATGCAAATGTTATCATAAAGTTTCTAGATGTATCTTATATATATTAGATAGATTAAAGATTAAAGATTTTTGATTCCATAAATTATTTATGTACATAGAATGAATGGATAGATTAGAATGAATGAGTATAAATTTCTTCCCGTATTTTTCCTTTCACCATAGGTGATGTCCACAATACCTAGAAGTTGTGCTAAATTAGCACCCAGGTATTGTGGACCATTTTAAATTTGATCAATAATTGGACCAGTTCCATATCAGTTGGCTTTACCATCTAATCTGAAAATCCATAATTCTTTTCATATTTCCATTTTGAAAAAGTATGTGCATGATGCTACTCATGTAATCAATTAGAATGACATATAGGTGGAGCCCGAAGGAGATTTTCAGGTGGAACCGGATTGTATCCTCGGCAAGAGGGAAATTTTGCTCTGGAATCGCACCATTGGACAGGTGAAGGTACAATGGAAACACCTTCGTCCATATGAAGCAACCTGGGAATTGGAAAGTCATATGCGAGAAGCATATGCAATTTTGTTCCAGGAAGACTTTGATGTAGAGTAAGAAACATCGAGGATGATGTTGAACTTAAGAGGGGGTGTTTGTAACCTACCTAGTACTTGAAACATTTTATGTTTGTGGAAAAAAGTTACTTTAAATTTTATTGTAAAGTTTGTATTAAATGACCAAGGATGGTCAAGGACGACTGTAAATGAACAATATTATTATTTAATAAATTAAAATAGGAGACACTCACCCAAATAGACTGTTGAAGAGAGTTCACTAACCCACTAGGAGTGGAATCTGGTGGAGAAGGAAATGGACAAGTGGCAGCATCTGAACTCATTTACCAGTTGTTGTTATGGGACAACTACCCTAAAAATGTGGTCATGTTCCCCAAGAATGGTGGAACTGAGCAGATGGATCATTGAATGTAGACTGACCACTAGAGACCTAGGCAATCTTTATATAGCCATTGAATTTTAGCAAGAGCTCACATATTCTCCAACGAGAGAACTTTTCCTTGTGGTGTTAGAGTTGATCCCATAATAGATTTGATGAGGGGATGCTAAGTAATGAGTTGCGGAGTAAGACTGTCTTATTCCTGCTAAGTGCAGAGGTAGAGATATGTATGCAAGTCATCTTGATTGTTGAAGTACATATGAGTGGTTTGTATGCAAGTCTTCTTGATTGCTGAAGTACAACCTGAGTGTCTTGATTCTACACAGTTCTTCATCTTGGTGGTTGAGTGAACAGGCTCGGGGGTCCAAAAGAAAGTAATCTTGGCTTCTTTCTGAAGAAGGTTGGGAGGAACGGTCCTCCTTGGGTGTTTGTCCACCCTATCAAGTTATCAGGTTCTACTTTGTTTATGTTATTAGCTTTTAAACTATTGATCTATTTCTGCAACTGTATGCAAATGTTATCATATGTTTTCTAGATGTAGCGTATACATATCAGATAGATTAGAGATGATATATTTCTGATTCCATAAATTATTTCTATACATAGAATGAATGAATAGATTAGAATGAATGAGTCTAAATGTCTTCCTGTATTTTTCCTTTCACCATAGGTGATGTACTCTAGTACATGAAGAGGGTTAATTAACATAGATGAAAGATGATAGAAAGATTCTAAGTAATAGAATGAGTGTGTATATTTTAGCCGATATAGATTCCATTATTAATGTTGATCTAACGATTATCTATATACTAAATACATATATAGTTTATTTGTAAACAAAATGAATATGATAACCTAACAGTAACAGTTTATTTATTTAAAACATCATACGAGTTTATACAGTAATGCAGTAATTATTATACTTTGTAAAAATTATCTTTCTGAGAACATCATAGCTAGGAGACACACGTCTTCAAAGTCTAAACCATAAATCGAATTCATATCCAGTTACAGAATTACCATATTATGAAAGTTCAAGAATAATATATTGAAAACCCTATATTATGTATATCATATAACGAGAGTATTATTCTATCAAAGCTTACATTTTCAAAACAAACTCTTATCGACATAGTATGAAGAACTTTTATTCATTTAATGTAACCTACGGAAATCGATTTTCTTAAATAATTCATTATATAACAATACCAATCTACGACAAGGGTTCAACCTTGTCAACAATCACCGATCTGTTATAAAGAACCTATAGCATTATTGTATCAATATAATACATACAAAAACGTTACTATAGACAAGGGATTCTACATGAGGTTTAATCCGAAAGGATGGAACCTTTCCTCATTCTACTTAACATACATTATATCGTCAATAGACTTTATTATGTTACAATAAAACTTTAGCACATAAAATGAATTAATTCTCTATGAAATTATAGATGGTTGGGTCATGCTAGTTGATTTATAAATTCGAGGTTCAAGTCGCAGAAACACATCCTCGAGCAGAACTCAATAATATCCTTTGATGTATTATAGCCATGATAATCAACAGGGATGGGTCAAGGGTTCAAGTCTGAGAAATGAGCTCGCATAGACGTAAAATTTACCAAACGTGTTTACATAATGGATGGGGTTTAGGGTTTTACCCTGTAGCAAAACGAAACTAAGAACATTACAAACATAACGCAGTAATAAAAAGGTTAACGCAAAAACAATTTAGGGTCTAGACAAAAACCTTTATACTTTCATCATTTATCTGCATGGCACTTCGTATTTAAACATGATAATGCCGAAAGGATTTTACACAAACCGCGGCCCTATTGCCAAAACCAAATACTTTGGAGATACATAGAATAACCCATAAAGACCATTAAAATCGGTAAACATTACTTGCATTCTATGAATTTTCAACCAAATTCTTTTTAGCCAAAATAATTTTTATATTCACAAGATAGGTAACAAAACTGTCAACAGAGAGGTATTTTTTTTACAATAAAATTAAACTAGAAGCTGTATCTTTTAAATTCGAAACGTAGGTCTATTCTTCCCACTATACATACGCATGCCTGAGGGCTTCCAACACTCCAACCATCAATGTTGACAGTGTTTCCAGATAGAGGAGACATCCTGGAGAAAACCGGGGCTTATCGTGGTCTTAAATCACTACGGATTTTGCCGAAGACTCAGGATTGTTGAATGTTGAAACCTTATATGAGAACATAGAGCAACCAGGAGTACCCTGCCAAGAACAAGAAGTGGTTAGACTTGTCTTGTGTTAAAACAGAAATAAGAATTTTTAAAGTGTTGAATTGAGTTTGGGAACCACCGCTTACCTATCAAAGAAGACGAGAACGCCATCAGCATAGTTTGCCTAGCAACCGAGACCACTAGTGTTAGCACCAGTTTAAAACGACCTTGAAACCCTGAAACCAGCTTTCACAATGCTAGTAACTGCGTAGAGGTGCCCTTGTGGCAATGCAAGCCATGAAAGAGCTCGGCTCTCGAAACCCTCACGCCAAAACATCAACAATGCCAATTTCAATGATAATTTAGGGTATTGTTCCCAACGTGGAAACATCCACCAAACTTCACGTGGTCACATTTACTGCTTGACCTGTCATCTAATACCATCAATATTTCTACCCACAACGCTATAGTCCATGACTACAAATGCTCATCGAGGATCATGACCATAATGTCGGGTGCTAGTCATCACCTTTTGCATAGTTTAGAATCTTTTAATTAATTTATCAACGAACTTGGTTATGGACCATGATTATGATAGCATATGGTATAACCTTGCCAAAAGGGTTTAATATAATATTTATTTATCAAACCCTTCCTAGGTAGTAAACAAAGGCTGTAACCTGGACAAATTATTGGTAACATGCATTAGCTTTAAAGCTAATTCTGTCTCATGCTTTCTCCAGTAATCACTTGTCAAACTAAAAGGAGTTAAATATGATTACTTAATAAAATCAACCATGTTACGACATAAGAATGGAAGCCAACTAGCAACGTAAAAAACCATAATTATTTTACGACAATAGAACGTTGATCATCGAATATCGAGATATATACTGTGTACATTATTAGTCCATAACTGAAATGAAAGTACAATCATTAATAAGGATACAACTAGAATTTATAAATACTCCCAACAGTAAGGATCCTACTTCAATGATTTAAGGACATAAAAAGTAATTATCGAATTCATGAGTATCATAAGAGCATGAATAAATGCATAAGGTATTTATACAATACTAATGTAATAGAATATATGCAAGCTAAAATACCATATTATGGTCAGTACCATACTAATTATAGACATAGGAATACATAACCATTTAATTGTCGTTAAGACAATTAAATTAATCGATGACACTTTACAAAATAAATAAATGTCGCATTCAAGAATATATGTTATGCAGAAATTAAAGATGCTGAACATACACTTTTATACTTCTGCATAGAATTTACTGGCGATTAAACCTCTTAGAAAATTTTTAAATTTTGATGAATTTTGGGGATGTTACAATACTTGTGTTGTGTGATTTCTTGTGTGAGACTATGTATGTTTATATATGTTCATACTTTTGTACGTATTTTCATGTCTATGGTTGATGGGAATAATATGTTAAGTGTTTAAAACATATAACTGAATCTGCAAGTAATTATGGATATGATGAATCCATAGTTGCACAAGTAACGCCAATTTAGCATGGTCTGCTGTGTGTGCAACTGTCTAGAAGCACAATCCTAGAGTAGCATTGTTGTATTGTAGTGTGTATATACCTAGTGTGTATTTCCACTTTATGTTGCAGTATTATAAATGGAAGCGAAGTAGGTGTGACTTTGCTCAGTGGACCGGTTCCCTAGCTGCACATCACCCAGTTACAGAAACCTTCTTTTATAGCCATCCCATAACTTCATCT
This sequence comes from Larix kaempferi, assembly GCA_027924585.1. NCBI lineage: Eukaryota > Viridiplantae > Streptophyta > Pinopsida > Pinales > Pinaceae > Larix > Larix kaempferi. The sequence continues at coordinate 5,503,067 of BSBM01000940.1, read as the reverse complement.
CTGGTGAGACCTCTGTCTGTTCATAGGCTATTGCCGAAAGAGCCAGTGAAAAGGGGTTTTGTTGGGTCTCTGAACTATGTAGAACCCAGGTCAATCAAATAATGAGTGAGTTACCCCAACAAATGGTTCATTTTCGTGCTTGAACTAGTGATGTGATTTGATGACTGGACTCTCGAGAGGATAGATACAAAACTGGGTGACTGAGATAGAAAAGGAGTTTGCGAAGAAAGAAAATAGACATCCATGCTTGTCTATGGAAGAGTGGTTACATAAATACCTTTTCTCTGACATACACAAAATTTTCTTCCCATTCTTTAGTAACAACCTACACGAGTGAATATCAAGACTTGCAGAATGAAAAATTGTTTTCAAGGTGGAGAACCTATAGTGTGGAATCCAAAGTTGATTCAAAGTCTTAAACAAGTTGATAGCCCAATTTCCAAAGCAATAGACTTTTGGATGGATAGCGTACTAGAAGGCTATGTTACGGAATTTGCTGTGGACACTTTGATGTCTTAAAGTGCAGCAGAGGCAGATTTCTTCAAAGGGTTCAGAGGTAAGTATGTGAAAAATCTCATCTTATATATTAAAATGCTATTAGCAGAGAAAGGTGTCTTAAGAATGAAATACGATTCTTAGAGGTTTTGAGTCTATAATGTTCAGTAACACAGATAGTGACACCGAGGAAAATATTTATACTTGGAGAAGTGGTAAAATATATGAACCTAGCACTAGAAATAGGTCTTGCAAAGCCGAACATCGCACATACCTAGAAACCAAGTTAGGAAGTCACCGACATTCATATCAGGTTGAGTCTGATAGTGAAACAGAACTTATATTGATTGGATATCATCATATTACTCCGCAAAAACTTCCAGCTGATGAAAGAAATATTAGTACCTTGCAAGGCACTAATACTAGTAATACTGAAGGAACAAATACACAGAATAATCCAAGTAGTAGTATACCTAAGTCATCACAAAACACTACACCTCCTAGAAGAAGAATGACATACGACATCAAGCTGCCGATTTTCAAAGGAATTGATTTAGAAGACCCAGAGCAACATTGGTTTCTCTGTGAAGCTGTCTGGAATGTTAAACAAGTCTAGGACGATGTCATTAAACAAACAAAGTTAGTTACTGCATCTAGGGACAGAGCCTTAATGTGGTTCATGAAATATTATGTTGGATAGACTAGAACATTAGTAGAGATAAGAATTGCGCTTATCAGAGAGTTTAAGAAACCTAAGTCAGAATATCAGTGCATTACAAAGCTGAAAGAAATCAAGAAAAAACCTAATAAGATAGTATGGGAATTTGATAAAAAATTCAAAGCACTGTGAGATCAAGTAAGTTTTGACATAGCACTGCAATAGAGTCAAGAATGGTTCATAGATGTGCTATTTCCCCATACCAGATTACCGCTCATGCAACAAAAGGTTTCTTCATAAACTGAAACATTAGAGATTGCAATGAAGTTAGAAGCTTCTATCATAGGAGAAACTAGCGCAGGGATGCTACATATACAAACCCATCGAGAAAACTTGACATTGCAGTTGCAAGACATAAAGAAGGGTAAAGAAACAAGAGAAGAGGTTTGGTGTACTAAATTTAAAGGAGAAGGATATTGCAAGGAACACTTCCCTGTATTCATAGATTACATCGCTACTAGAGAACCAAATCCATTGAATCAATAGCAAGGTCCATGGTGTGAGATTTTCCGATGTAGAGGACATCACCCAGAAGACTGTTACCTACTCCAGACGTATGTACAAACACCAAAGAACCTATATTGCACATTCTGTAAGTCAGTTGTCCATGAAGATAACAACTGCAGAGCATATGACCTCATGATAGAGACAAAACATGATGTCTACAGAGTTCAAGGAGAAATGTAGAATAGTAATAAGAGTGTGCAGTATTATAAAGGCACATATAGAGGACGTGGTGGAATCAGAGGAAGGGGACAAAACAATGGCCAAGGACGAGGTTGAGGTCATATTGTATGTTAGAACTATGCTCAACCTGTACATATAGAAAGACGCTATCAGAACCCTTGTACCACTTCTAAATATTGGAATTCATTTGACCACGTCATTGACGCATGTCCTATTTTGCAAGGAAAAATGCAAGAAAGAAGTTCAAAAGTGAAGAAACAAAACATAGAGATGATTGTAGCTAAAAAATGAAACAAATATTGAAACATTCATGTTGTGACGTGAAGTGGAGACACGACAGGAGGAGATCAAAGAATTGAATCTTTGACTTCTGAGGATCACCTAGCTAGACAAAAGTCTAGTGAAGGGGCTTGGATAAGAAAAGCGACTGGAAAAAAACCTACTTTCAACCTTAACAGAGAAAAGAAGTCTTTGTGGAAACCATAAAAAATTTGCAAAACTCAGAACCTTTGACTCGAAGAATCTATTTGAAAAGGGAGACATTGCCTGTGATGGATATGCCAATTTAATATAATGGATCACGTACTGCAATAGAACCCATAAGTCCCGTTGTACAGTTCCTAAAGAGTTGCATGAAGTTGTCAAATCATGAAAATTCCTTAGCAGATTTATAGAGATTATTAGGCCATTATGAGCAGCGTAACATAATAAATAATGCACATAGCGCAATTCACCGTATCAAAATTCATAGAAGGACAGGAAGAGAGATGATATTAAACGTGCATATCAGATATTTTGAAATGGATCCAGTCATTCTTGACCTAGGCTCAGAGTTGAATGTATTGACAAAGAAGACATGGGAATAGATGGGAAAGCCGAAGTTATCATGGTCACCGATACAATTGAGGATAGCTAATCAGAAAAAGGTTCTAACTTTTGGGATATTATCAAATGTCCTTGTTGACATTGGTGGCATACGAAGTAAATTAGTCTTCGAGGTTATTGAGATTATAGACGATAGAAATCCATACCCTGCACTATTGGGGATAGATTAGGAAATCGATAACCTCACAATTATCAACTTGAAGAAGAAGCAAATGATATTTGAAAGACCAGATATCAAGATCATCGCACCCTTGGATCCTTTACAGGGCCATAGATATACTGGACCATTAAGGGAAGAATGTAGAGCTCAATTTATGGATAACATCTACAAGATGACAGTGAATCAAGTAGACTACATCAACCCTACTGATGATGGAACATTGAGTTGGCAATGTGATAGTTAATGCATGTCAGAATCAGATGCAGGACTAGAAAATTGGCATATCCGAATGCATGAAGTATCAACAAGAAGATGTGCAAAGCTAACAAATTTACTGCGTTGGATTGGAATTGAGGTAAGCTCAATCCCTACTTATGATATCTTAAGTAATATCCATGCATTCCTCCAAGAATATGTTATATCAATGTCCGATGAACACAAGCAACAGCTTTAGATACAACAATGCGTGCTACACCTGCTAGATGGTGGGTTGTACGTAAGAAAAATATGACCGCATGGGAAGAATGTAAGAACATGATGGAGATAATATTTACAGAACAAACTAAGGCTATGCAAGTAAAATATAATGGACAGAATGATCCTAGAGATCACATAGAACTTAGTTTGGAAGCATGGATACACAGACCACAAGAAGAATGGGTTCATTTATTTGTACAAACATTAGAGAAAATTCCACAGAACTAGTACACAGAGACATATATTTGCAGAGGAACGATAGAATGGTCCAGTATTACGAAGAAATTCCAAGCAACTTTCAGCTTTGAGGATGACTGTCAAAGTATCCATGAAGATTTGCAGATAATCAAATAGAAGGTAATCAATGATACACTGTTACCAATGTGTATGAACAACCAGCTTCGAAAATATAGTTAGAACATGCCCTGGAATGTTACAACTTCGTAGTAGATGAAGATGAAGATGAGGATCTGTGCGATGTCAACATACATGATTATGAAGGAGAGAGTGAAGTAGAATGATATAATATCCCGATTTTGACCCTATTGCATTAAAATTGTAAATGATGTAAATATCGTTATTTAATCATGGTGAGGAGCTCAAGGACAAGGCCCTGCCATCGATTTAGCTTTGTATGTATCTGCAATTAAAAATAGATGCCTATGGTTCTTGTGCTGGACATGCACAATGTAAATTAAGACATCATGTAAATACAAATTTTAATGAAATACCCACAACTAGCTATGTAATGCAACAAAGAGATGGGGGCATGATTTTTATAAGGAATAGGGAGGGAGATTACTCAAACCCTTGAGCCAATGGTGTTAATCCATGTGTCAATGAGAAAACCCATAAACCACCAACTCCCCATTTTGGGTTATGCACCCAATCATTTAATTCTTCCAAGAGTTGGTTGAGGCAGTTAATGCCTTGGGAATGGAGAGTTATGGCAGTTAATTTTGTGTATGGGCAAGCCATCAATCTGGAAAATTGTATTTTTGCTTCTTCAGCAAGAAAACACCAACAAAATGGTGCCCAAATCCATCTTTCACCCATGGCCTTTGCCCTCTCACGCAGTCTGAGCTAACTGGTACTTTTCCCATCACATTTTTCACCATTTTTCTGCATTTTCCATGCCTAGGAACTCATTTTTGTATTGCACAATGGCTCGGAGGAAGGAAGCCATGATTTTGGGGCTTATGGAGGCCGTTTTTGTCCCTTGAATGCCCATAAATGTTTTCTGGAAATGATTTTGCTCTCCCAGGGTGATTCCCCAATTGCCATTTCGTTTTTGGTTACCCAACGTTTTTCTACAGCTAATGGAAACCCCATTTTGCACATCCCACTGTCAAAACGTTTTTCTACATGCCTAGCAATTGTGGTTTTGCTGTTATGTGCATCTCTGTTTTGGTTTGAAACCGTGAGCAAGAAATTTGGAGTGGTAGTGGATAGAATTGGCTTGATAAACCTAGTGAGGGGAGTAACCTCTCAAAAAGATCAAAAGGGATGGCTACTCTTCTATGCACACCTTGGACAACTCTAGATTGGAAGGTATGGCCTGAGGGACTGTGTATTGGTGAAGGGAACAATTCCTTGAGTGGGGTGTGTAGGCATTGTGGGTGCCAAGCTCTATAGATCTTGTAGAGGGCATCCATATCTCAGTGGTTGAGCTCGCTAGCTTAGCAATTCTTCCTTTGCATTTCCTTAGCAACTTGATAAAACCAATTGTAGATCGGCTTGGCTCATTTTGGTGTATGTTTCGCTATGTGTGAGTCTGTTGTTCCGTTGTTCCTTGTAGAAATCATGCCTAGCTCGGGGGTGGCAGTTGTATCAAGAGATGGATAAGCACAACTGGCCAATCGTTGGGTGGAATGTTGCAGTTGCATAGCTAGTTGCTCAAGGCTACTTGTTTTAAGATAATTACTCTCCTGTGTTAAATTCTGCAATGCAATTATTTAATGTTTGTTATGAAAATGTTTGAATGTATGCTCGATATGTAGATGATTTTTAATTCCGCTGTGTTTAATTACAATATGTACATGTAGATGTCTTTTTTATCAATGAGTTTTTACTTAATGGATATGCGCTAGATGCCCGGATTTAGTGTCATGTTCTCTCCCTAGCTCGGTCTGATGGGAGGGGATTTGACAGTGTGGCATCAGAGCCATAGGCTACATCATTGGGCCTCTATGGGCCAAGTATGGTCAGAGTTACACAGGGAAGACTCCTTCCTTATCACCACAGGTTACCATGTTGGGCCTAAACAGGCTAAGGTTGAACAGTTTGCAGAGTTGCACAGGAAAGGTCACCTCCTCTTGAGCAATAATCATCATAAAAAGATAGGAAATTTTTTGATTTTTTCTAAGTGTTTTGAAATTTTGCCTAAGGCTATGGCGGCAAAAATTAGGCTGACTTTTTGCATGCACGGCGGTGAAAAATATGTTAAATTTTGCGACATTCATGGCAAAGTTAAAGTTAATTTTGTGATGCCCACGGCAAAGTTAAAGTTAATTTTGCGACACCCGCGGCAAAGTTAAGGATAATTTTGCGACGCGCGTGGCGACAAAATTAGCGTTAAATTTGCGACGCAGTTGGCGGGTTTAGTGCTAACTTTGGCTACTATGTCAGCGATTTCAGTGTTAAATTTTGTGAAGTGGAAGCGAACTTAATGTTAATTTCTGCAACACGGCGGCGAGGTTAATGAAAAATTTTGCGACGTGTGTGCGCAGCGAAATTAACATTAAGATTTGCGAACGTCGGCGGCAATTTTAATGTTAAAATCTGTGATGCGCACGGCGAAAATAAGCTTAAGATCTGCGACAAGGGCAACAAATTTTAGCTTAAAATTCCGCAACAAGGGAAACACTTTTTAAGCTAAATATTCGCGACACCGGTGGAAAAAATAACGTTAAGATCCGTGACACCAGCAACCATTTTACCCTTAATATTTGCGCCAAACGGGGAAAATACAATAGCTTTTCACTGAGATTTTCAAGTGCCGAAAATGGAAAATCACCATGAAAGTTATGCACCAGATTGCACGAAATCTAAAGAATTACAAAAAAAAAAAAAAACGAGGGCGCTGCCCTCGACTTGCCACCAGGGGGTAAGCCCCCTTGACCCTTGTCATCCCCCTGAGACGGTCGTTGATTGTGAGAAAGTCTATTATTGGACAAAGTTGTCAATATAGGATTTCTCCACATACATGCAAATAATTTATGGTATTATAATGAAACTAATAGTTGTGTTTATAAGCACATTTTGCAGAATTATAGTCACATCAAGCAACATTCCAGATAAGTGCAGTTGGAAAGTTCTAGTCTTGGTTGGGCCAAGAATATCAACATCATGGATTATGCACAGGATCCCTATGAGCCTGAGACAGATGCCATGGGGGAAAACATACATGTTGAGAATGCTAAAACAGAATCCAATGGGAGAATAAATCAAGAGACTTCCCCAGACATTGCAGCCACCATGAGGAGCCTAAGGGTAGATTTGCAAAGCTGTAGAGAAGATAATGAAAGGATGATTAAGGCTCAGGAAGAACAAAATCAGTTAAATGAAGCCATGTTGCAGAGTTTGACAGATATCCAGAGGCAAATAAACTCTGGGCATTAGACATCAAATCCAGAAGGGAGTCGAAGTAGTTTAAGGAGAAATTCCCACAAGAGGTCCAATATCTCAAGAAGAGTTTCTAGAGACAGAACCTATACTCCAAAAATCTCTTGTAGTGGATCATCTGACTCTGAAGGATCCATTGAGGGTTAAAGCTCTTCATCTCGCAAGAACAAGAGAAAGAGGCATTACAAGAACAATTCACATGGAGAATTTAAGAAGGCAAAACCTCCTACATTTGATGAGAGGTAAAGTCTGGTCAAGAAATTGAAGCTTGGCTTCTTGGAATGAGAAAGTATTTCCAAGTCCAAGACTACTTTGGAAATATGAAGGCAAGGGTCGCCATCTTCAGCATGAATGGAAGAGCATCTATATGGTGGGATCACATTAGGCAAGTGAGGAAGATCAATGAAGGAAAGATTGTGTGGAAGCAGTTCAAAAAATATTTCAAGTAGAAGTGCCTCTCTGACAGGTACTATGATGATAAGATCAAAGAGTTCCATGATCTGAAATTGGGACAATTGACCATGGAAGAATAGGAAAACAAGTTATTGAAACTACTAAGGTATGTTCGGTATATTCCAGATGATAAGGTGAAAATTCAGCATTTTCTAAGTGGGCTACCTCAGTCATATAAAGATAGGATTGAATTTGATGAGCCTCGAACTCTTGAGGAGGCAATAAGGAAGGCCAAGTATTGGTATGATAAAAAAAAAAGCAAACCTGATTTCCATAAGGCATGGAAGGACATAAATAATGAGAATTTTGATGAAAGAAACAAAGGTTTCAAACCTCCTCATATCAGAAATCAGCAAAGGCAGCCATCACAGGTTGTGACTAAGCCAACTAGGATGATGGGAGACAAGCCAAGAGACCCAAAGGAGCCAAGAGAACCACTTCAATGTTGGGTTTGTGTAGGAGACAACATGCTTAGGAACTATCCACACCAGAATGGGAATGCAAATCAAGTTCACAACATCCAAGGAGCTAAAACTGTGGGTCAAGTGGCGAGGACAATCCCTAGAATCTATGCAGCACTAGATGACCGCCAGGCAAATCATCAGTCAACTGTGTTTGAAGTTGAAGGTAAGATTGTTGAGCAATCTGTTTCTATTTTGATTGATCTTGGATCTACTCACAGTTATGTCACTCCTAAAATTGTTGAGATTTGTTCTTTTAAGAAATCAAAGCATAGTAAATCATGGTTAGTTCAACTAGCCACTGGAACCAAGAGAAAGGTTAGTGAAATTGTAGAGGAATGTCCCTTAGAAATGGATGGGCTGTTCACTTATGCAAATCTGAATTTTTTTCCACTTAGTTCCTATGATATTCTCATTGGAATGGATTGGTTAGAAGCACACAGGGTTAAACTTGGCTGCTACAATAAAAATTTTGAATGCATGGATGAAGAAGGAAACCCAAGGTTTGTAAAAGGCATTCCAAAGGTGATTTCTATTATGCAGGTTTCATCCATGCAGTTGAAGAAGTTTTGTAGGAAAGGTTGTCAATTGTATGTAGCCCATGTTTTGGAGACAATAAAGAATGAAACTCTTAAGTTGGAGGACTATCACGTATTGTAGGAATTCAGGGATGTTTTTCCTGATGATATTCTGGGACTACCTCCAAAGAGAGACATTGATTTTACAATTGAACTTGTGCCAGGAGCTGCACCAGTGTCTAAGACACCCTACAGGATGAGTACAATGGAATTGCTATAATTGAAAATGCAATTACAAGAGTTGTTGGAAAATAAATATATCAGGCCAAGTGTGTCCCCATGGGGAGCACATGTTGTATTTGTGAAAAAGAAAGATGGAACACTCAGGTTATGTATTAACTATAGGCAGTTGAAGAAAGTTACTATGAAGAACAAATATCCATTGCCCCAAATTGATGACCTTTTTGACCAAATGTGAGGAACAAAGGTATTTTCAAAGATTGACTTGAGGTCTGGTTACCATCAGGTAAAAATCAAAGAAAAATATATTCATAAGATAGCCTTTAGAACAAGGTATGGACACTATGAGTTCATGGTGGTACCATTTGGTCTCACAAATGCACCAGCTACATTCATGTGTCTCATGAATAGTGTTTTTAACAAGTATTTAGACAATTTTGTTCTTGTTTTTCTAAACAAGTACATTCTTATCTATTCTAAGAATGAAGAAGAGCATGAAGAACATTTGAGAATGACATTGCAACTGCTAAGGGAGCATAAGTTGTATGCAAAGTTGAGAAAATGTGACTTTTATAAAGATAGAATTCATTATTTGGGTCACATTATCTCAGACGAATGAATATCTGTGGACCCTGAGAAGATTGAAGCCATTATGAATTGGCCAACTCCAAGAAATGTGTCAGATGTGAGATCTTTTATGGGCCTTGCTAGTTACAATAGGAGGTTCATTGAAGGATTCTCCAAGGTCGCAAACCCGATCACTTCTTTGCAAAAGAAGGGGATAAAGTTTCAATGGTCACCAAGATGTGAGGAATATTTCCAATGGTTGAAGAATCTTCTTACGAGTGCACCAATTTTGAAAATTGCAGACCCAGAAAAATACTTTATGGTGTGTATCGATGCATGCAACCAAGGACTTGGAGGATTTCTTATGCAAGACAACCATGTGGTATGCTATGAGTCAAGAAAGTTGAAGGAGCACGAGAAAAAATATGCTGCTCATGATTTAGGACTTGTATCCATAGTACATGCTTTAAAGATGTGGAGGAATTACTTAATGGGCATGAAATTTGAGCTAAGGATAGACCATTGTGGTCTGAAATAATTGTTTGATCAGCCAACTTTAAATGCTAGGCAAGCTAGATGGTTGGAATTTTTGTGTGAATTTGATTTTGAGATCAAACACATAAAAGGGAAAGAGAACAAGGTGGCTGATGCACTTAGTAGGAAAGTACCTGAAATGCATGTGGCAGTGCTTAGCACTTGTCAACCAAATTTGAGGCAACAGATTGTTAACCATATTGTTGAGGACGAAGTGTATGTGCAGAGAAAGGACAAATTGCAGTAGCAAGACCTTGAAAAAAAGTATGAAGGATACCATTTGGAAGAAGACAGACTCCTTACTTATAAGAATAGAGCCTATATTTCAAATGTGGCAGATTTGAGGAGGATTGTTATGGATGAAATCCATAAAGCTCCATACTCCGATCACCTAGGATATCAGAAAACAATTGCTACAGCAAAAAAATATTATTTCTAGTCAGGAATGAAGAAGGACATCGTTGAATACATTTCTAGGTGCATGAAATGTCAGCGGGTGAAGGTTGAACACCAACACCCAACAGGTTTATTGCATCCATTGCCAATTCCAAAATGGAAGTGGCAAGTAATTTCCATGGATTTTATTACAGGTTTTCCAATGATGGTGAGACAACATGATTCCATCATGGTGGTGGTGGAGAGGTTAACAAAGGCAACACATTTTATATCGGTTAAGTCCACACATAAAGCCGATGCCATAACAAATATTTTCATGAAGGAAATTTTTAGATTACATGGATTGCCTAAGGAAATAATTTCTGATAGGGATACCAAGTTCGCTTCCAATTTTTGGAAGGGTCTCTTTGCAGATTTAGGTACACAATTGAACTTTAGTACCGCGTACCATCCTCAACAGATGGGAAAACATAAATAGTAAATCAGGTGCTTGAAGACATGCTTCACATGTATGTTATGGACAAACCATCCAAGTGGGAGGATTATCTACACTTGGTAGAGTTTGTGTATAAAAATGGGAAACAAGCATCATTGGGAATAAGTCCATATCAGGCTTTGTATGGAAGAAGGTGTAGGACACCACTGAATTGGGATAATCTAGTGAACAGAATTGTACTTGGGCCGGAATTGCTTGAGGAAATGGAACAAGCGGTTACAAAGATCAGGCAGAATTTAAAAGCAGCCCGGGATAGATAGAAAAGCTATGCAGATAAGCTTAGAGTGCACAGAGAATTCAGTGTTGGGGATCATATGTATCTTAGAGTGAGGCCAAGGAAGAGTTCATTGAAGCTTGGGGGTTGTGTCAAGCTATCACCTAGATATTGTGGGCCATTTGAAGTGCTTGAAAGAATAGGGCTAGTTTCATATAGAATTATATTGCCTGCTAGCACTAGAGCTCATAATGTTTTTCATGTCTCTTTGCTTAAGAAATATGTACATGATCTGAACCATGTTATTAACTGGGATGTGATCAAGTGTAATGCCCACCTTGGTACCTTAACTGTTTAGAATAAGGAGGTACTAGTTTTGAAATGAACCAGCTAAGTAAAACATGAACCATTTGAATTTACTATGAAAGTGCTTGAACGACAGTTATAGAAACTATTACTTGACTTAATAAATGAATGCTAGATGTACTCGACAGATTGAGATAGGATGACTGAATGTTACATATGCTCAACTGATTGAGATAGAATGACTAAATGTTAGATATGCTCGACCAGTTGAGATAGGATGACGAAATGTTACATATGCTTGACTGATTGAGATAGAATGATGAATGATAGAGATGATTTACTGATTGAAAGAAAATGATGAATGAAATCTATGCTCGAATGACCGAGATATTATGATGGATGATGAAATATTTCATAGTGCAGCGCTACTAATATGCACTTGAGTGTGTGTGTGTGCAGTGGCAGGTAAGATGAATTACCAACTGACCCACAATGGAATTATAGGGGTCGTAAGAACAGAAAGAACACATAGGGGTACGACGACTAACTGTCGACCCTGAACTAGTAATACACGCACAGGTGAAGCCATTTAATCTCACCCGGGGAAGCGTATGTCATACGGGCAAGACCGTAACAATTTGGTCGTGTATGATGAGTTGAGGGGGTGCGCAATAAGGAGAGCCTTATCCCTCAACATCCCTTAGTCTCCAAGGAGTGTAGTTGAGAGATCGCGGGTAACGACTCCTGATTGCTACGTAGTACTCCCCATAAAAAGCAAGAAAGATACTGTCGGAAGGGCCCACCGAAGAGGTACTTAGACGAAAGAAGAATGAAAAAGAAAACTACTCATACATACATAATTAAATAATATACATGTGGAAGTTTTAGAGAACTTAATAATAAATCATTCAATATTCTATTGTTATTATTATCATGATGTCGTGCTGACCATAATGCATGGGATTGAAAGCTTTGGTGGGCCATAACCCACAGTTGTGATTATTTTTGTTTGTTTATCGGAATCTTTGCTTTCTGTAAAAGTTGTGTCGGTTCGGGTCCCCATCTGTCACTGACCACTAAGGGACGAGATAAAAATCGTGACAGTCCTCATGATTGCCCCGAATCTTTGCTTTTGACTGATGTCTACTGGACCTTCCTGTTATTATGGTTGAGAAAGGAATTTGAAAATTGAAAAAAATAATGTTATCTTCTTTGTTTTTAAATTAATGGAAATATACATTAGAATTATTTCAAAAAGAAAATATTTTTTTTTAAATGGAATAAAGAATTATTTTAAATATTTCCTTATTACTATAAACGAAAAAGAAAAGATTGTAGATAGAATAAATAATTATTTGAATAAAGTATTTTATTTAAAGATTAAAAATTTTTATTTATATTAATCTTTTAATCTCTCAAAAATCAAAAATTTCAGATGCTATTTCATTAAAAGAAACAAATCCTATTATAAAGTTTTTATTATTTAAAAGAATTTGAATAATTAAAAACAACTAGTTACTAAAAGATATTGAGAAAACTAATTGAGAATCAAAAGAGAAGTAGAACTCTCCTACACCTAACTCCCACTGATCTAGGGAATTACGTGCACCTTGAAGACATTGGGACACATGTACCTGAGAATATTGTTAATTAAAATATTAAATTAAATTAAATAATGTGCATGGATAGACACATGGCACACGATATTTTTCTATATAAAGAGGGAGGAGAAAGAGAGAGGGATCTCTTGCTCCCTAATGCTAGATGGTCATCATAATCTCAGATTATGTTATGATCCTTGGAGTTGGGATTAGCCGGAATGGGGATTTGGAGATCCTTTCTGGAGGCTAGCGTGTGTGTTCTTACGTCCCCATTAGCTCGGGGGGTTTGGGGTGAAGAAGAATAACCCCGATACGGTAGGGAGGTCAACCGAGGGGTCACTCGGTACTTCGTCAGGAGATTGAATTGGATCGTGCAGAAACCACTTTGAGGACTCCATTGATTCGCTGGACAAATCGTCGAAAACAGGTTTGAAGTATTTTTATTTTATTTATTTTGCTAAATATTTTTTAGAATGAATAAATCTGAGTATATAGTTTTATATGTTGATATTCATGTACTATGATAGATAGAAGTAGATCCGTGGCTTCTATATCTTCTTCTGAAAAATTGTAGTGAAAGTTTTTTTTTGGGGATCCCGAAAAGGGGTTCCCTACATCCAGGTGGAACCCGAGGGAGAGTTCCAAACCGATTCATTGCGCATCCTAGAGAAGAAGGTAACATTGCTCCGAAACTGAGCCATCGGACAGGTAAAGGTGCAGTGGAGGCACTACGGTCCCGATGAAGCCACATGGGAGCTAGAGGATGCCATGAGAGTGGCATATCAATTTTTTTTCAATTTTGATGAGCATTGAGAACAGTGCTAATGTAAGGGGGAGGGGAATGTAATATCCTGATTTTGACCCTATTGCATTAAAATTGTAAATGATGTAAATATCGTTATTTAATCATGGTGAGGAGCTCAAGGCCAAGGCCCCGCCATCGATTTAGCTTTGTATGTATCTGCAATTAAAAATAGATGCATATGGTTCTTGTGTTGGACATGCACAATGTAAACTAAGACATCATGTAAATACAAATTTTAATGAAATACCCACAACTAGCTATGCAATGCAACAAAGAGATGGGGGCACGATTTTTATAAGGAATAGGGAGAAAAATTATTCAAACCCTTGAGCCAATGGTGTTAATCCATGTGTCAATGAGAAAACCCATAAACCACCAACTACCCATTTTGGGTTATGCACCCATTCATTTAATTCTTCTAAGAGTTGGTTGAGGCAGTTAATGCCTTGGGAATGGAGAGATATGGCAGTCAATTTTGTGTATGGGCAAGCCATCAATCAGGAAAATCGTATTTTTGCTTCTTGGTCAAGAAAACACCCACGAAATGGTGCCCAGAGCCATCTTTCACCCATGGCCTTTTCCCTCTCACGTAGTCTGAGCTAACTGGGACTTTCCCCATCACGTTTTTCACCATTTTCCTGCATTTTCCATGCCTGGGAACTCGTTTTTGTATTGCACAATGGCTCAGAGGAAGGGTGCCACGATTTTGGGGTTTATGGAGGCCATTTTTCTCCCTTGAATGCCCATCAACGTTTTATGGAAACGATTTTTCTCTCCTAGGGTGATTCCCCAATTGCCATTTCGTTTTTGGTTGCCCAATGTTTTTCTGCAGCTAATGGAAACCCCATTTTGGACATCCCACTGTAAAAACATTTTTCTACATGCCCAACAATTGTGGTTTTGTTGTGATGTGCATCTCTGTTTTGGTTTGAACCTGTGAGAAAGAAATTTGGAGTGGTAATGGATAGAATTGGCTTGATAAACCTAGTGAGGGGAGTAACCTCTCAGAAAGATCAAAAGGGCTAGCTACTCTTCTATGCACACCTTGGACAACTCTAGATTGGAAGGTATGGCCTGAGGGACTGCGTATTGGTGAAGGGAATACTTGCTTGAGTGGGGTATGTAGGCATTGTGGGTGCCAATCTAGATAGATCTTGTAGAGGGCATCCATATCTCTATGGTTGAGCTCACTAGCTTAGCAATTATTCCTTTCCATTTCTTTAGCATCCTGATAAACCCAATTGTAGATTGGCTTGGCTCATTTTGGTGTATGTTTGGCTATGTGTGAGTCTGTTGTTCCCTTGTTCCTTGTAGAAATCATGCCCAACTCGGGGGGTGGCAGTTGTATCAAGAGATTGATAAGCACAACTGGCCTATGGTTGGGTGGAACATTGCAGTTGCATAGCTGGTTGCTCGGGGCTACTTGTTTTAAGATAAGTACTCTCATGTGTTAAATTCTGCAATGCAATTATTTAATGTTTGTTATGAAAATGTTTGAATGTATGCTAGATATGTAGATGATTTTTAATTCCGCCGTGTTTAATTACAATATGTACATGTATATGTCTTTTTATCAATGAGTTTTTTACTTAATGGATATGGGGCTAGATGCCGAGATTTAGTGTCACGTTCTCTCGCTGGCTCGGTCTGATGGGAGGGGATTTGACAAATGACCTGAGTTAGAAATTATGGATTTGAGTAATCCTGTAAAAACTCGAAAAGTGAACATTGGAACCAATGAAGAACCGAATTTTGCTTCTATAGGAGATTACTGGGATGAGGAAACAGTGGAGCAGATAGTAGGCTTACTGCACGAATATGAAGACTTATTTTCTACCAATTTTTCTGAAATGAAAGGCATTTTAGGTGACTTGGGAGTTATGAAAATACAACTCAAGCCGGATGCAAAGCCTATCAAACAAATACCGTATAGACTGAAGCCTATATACAAAGAAAGAGTAAAGGAAGAGCGTGATAAGATGCTTGATGTAGGAATTATTTAGCCAGTAGAGGAATCATAATGGATAAGTCCCATGGTTATCCAGGACAAGAAAGATAAAAGTGAGATCATAATCTGCGTAGATCTCAGGAAGTTAAATGATGCATCGCTGCATGCCCATTCCCGACTCCATTCACAGACTCAAAGTGCTAGATAATGTTGGAGGGAATGACGCATACTGCTTCACTAATGGATTTTATGGATATCATCAGATAAGAATTGTTGTAGAAGACATGCATAAGACCACCTTTTCTATTGAATGGGGATCATTTCAGTATGCAGTTATTCCCTTTGGTTTGAAAAATGAACCTACTATCTTCTCAAGAGTAGTTATTGCTGCATTTAAAGATTTTATACACAAATTCTTAGAAGTGTATTTTGACGATTGGACAATATTTGGTTTACTACAGAACCATTATGTGAACTAAATACATTTGATGTTAGCTAAGTGTAGACAACATCAGATATCCCTAAACTTGACGAAGAGCATGTTCTGTGTCCCTTATGGAACACTACTAGGATACATTGTATGTAAATAGGGAGTGATGGTTTATCCAGCGAAGATCGCAGTTATAGTAAATATTCAAGCACCTAATTCAATAAAAAAATTGTGCACTACATTGGGACACACAGGATATTATAGAAAGTTCATCAAAGGATATGCGCACATCAATGCACCTATGGAGAATTTACTGAAGAAAGAACCAAAGCACACTTGGACTGAATACTTTCAAAAATGATTCGATATAATGAAAGAGAGAATGGTTACTGCGTCGATTCCAGTTTTTCCAGATAGGAGTAAACCATTCCATGTACATGTAGATGCTTCATCTATAGTGCTAGGAATTTTGGTATATCAACAAGGTGAGGGAGGCATCGATCACCCCATCTCATTTTCAGGCTGAAAGTTATCCTCAGCAGAAAAGAACTACACTACGACAAAAAGAGAAGGCTTAGCTATGGTGTACACATTACAAAAGTTCAGACACTATATGATAAATTCACAATTCTATATGTTTACTGACCATTCCAGTTTGAATTACGTGGTCAATAAACCATTTCTAGGGGGAAGAATATGCAGATGGATATTACTCTTCAAGAGTACGATTTTGAAATCATTATTAAGCTAGGGAGACTGATTTCAGAACCTGATCACCTCTCCAGAATTGAATTTGGCGAATAACCTAATAACTTGGAATACAGTCTATCAGATGCGCATTTGTTTTATATTCATATCGTAGATGACTACTACAAAGATATCATAGAATTCCTCACTACAGGTCTATCACCTACAGAGTTCACTACGCAATAAAAGAAGAATTTGGTTGTAAAAGTAGTTGATTTTACTCTAATTATAGGCCAACTATACAAGCTAGGACTAGACAAAGTACTATGCAGATATGTACTAGAGCATGAGAAACTGACAAAAATTGTTGAAGCACATTCAGGGGTATCTAGGGGCCACTACGCATGAAGAGAAATTGCGCATAAAATTTTAAGAGCAGGACTATGGTGGCCTACACTACACAAGGATTCAAAAGAACATTGTCGAAGTTGCAATGTCTTCCAAAGGATAGGGAATCCATATCACTATTACAAAATGAGAGATAAATGACCAAAAAAATGACCAAAATCTGCACATAAATGACCACTTTTGAGTTGGTGACCACTGGTAGCAAATTAGCGGTCATTTATCACGTGACCAAAAAAGTGGTCATATTTAGCTTGGTCATTTATAGCTTATCTTATGATCATATATTTTGTCATTAAATTGGTCATATATTTGGTCATTAATTGTCACAATTAATGACCAAATTTATGACCACATTTTTTGTCATGTGATAAATGACCGCTAATTTGCTACCAGTGGTCAGCAACTCAAAAGTGGTCATTTATATGCATATTTTGGTCATTTCTTTGGTGACGTATCTCTCATTTTGTATTCGTGGTTGTTTATATGCGAATTTTGGTCATTTTTTTAGAAATTTACTTCTATTTTTGTAGTGTTCATTTATCTCTTTTTAGTGGTTTGAGAATATATATAGGGCACGGAGGAATCGAACCCCCAAACTCCTGCTTATAAGGCAAGTGCTCTTCCATTGAGCTAGCACCCTTAAATAGAATATATTATATAATTTTACATCAATGATCTAAGACACAAGCATGGTATCTTTCGAAATTAGGTTCTAAGCTCGCCTACTCAAATGGCTTATCTTAATTGGTCACTTTATTGTGTTATTTGGGACAATAGAAGAAAACACTATGAAACAAAATAGAAGCATCTTAAAAAGTACTAAAAAGTAGAAACTTTGCCTCATTTGCATTTTTTCAACAACTCTTAGAATGGAGGAGTCTTTAATTGAGTTTGATATCAAACACTGAAGTTTGTTTAAAACTGGACAACCTAAGGACCCAATTTGTTTGATTTTGTTTTAATATTTTTACAACAGAAAAATCATATACAATTATTTCAAGGAAACAAACTTTAAAAATGGTCCTTTTGGTAGAAATATTCTTTTAAGATAAGCTAATTAACTTATTAATGTCCAATAGATGACCAAAAAAGTAAGTCACAAAATCACCTAATTAATTTATCACATACTCCAGTCAAAGCAATCACAAAAATGCAAACCAATATTCCTAATCATATCACCTACTTGTAGTTAATTCATAAACCATGATAACCTTTAAATGGTATAGGGGAAAAATCTAGGTAAGTCAATGCACTCACAAACTTCAAACTAGAATTGTCATTCATAAAACCTATTCATAGTCAACTCATAAACCACTATAACCTTGAGATGGTATATCAACAAATTGCTTCAAATGCATTAGAACAACATGAACTCACTAGTTTATTTATGCCTCCAAAATAGTTGGGTCTGAGATGTAGATTGTTTTTAGTGTGCTATTGCCAAATCCAATTGACCTTGTTCATAACATACGGTGGATAAATTCCCTGCATAATCATCGCATGAATGCCAAGTCCTTGTCAACTAAAAATGCATTCATAACCATCAAAAAATTGTATCTCCATGCAGATGCAGTTGTCAGAAATTGTGCTTAATATCCATTTATGAAAAATATTATAAGGCATATCATCATTTGAAGGAGTTTTGGGATTTAGAAGATAGTTATGGGATAGGCCACACATTACCCAAGACATTGGATACATATTTGGAGGAGTGTTAGTCGAGGATGTATTAATCTCTTCAGAACTCACAACAAGGAGAGTATGAAGAGTGTATGAAGAGTATGTATTAGTACTCTCTTATTCTATTTATTTTGGATATTTAGTATATGAACCACTATGGTTCATTGCAAGAGATACCTTGAACTCTTTCCAACAAAGATCCCAAAGCATCAACAACCAAAATGTATAGATAGGGGACAAGTGGGAAACTGTGTCTGATTGAAACAATGAAGTGGGATGTGAGATATGAGTTCACTACTCAAGTCGAAAAAATTGAAGCATTAGAAAAAGGGTATTCACCATGAAAATACCCATAGAACATGTTCCATGGAACTGTAACATTTCCACAATGAAGGACTTGTCAACTTTATCCTAAGCTTTTTCAAAAACTATTTTAAGGAACAAAGGGTGTTGCCTTGTCTCTTTGCACCATTCCATAGCCTCCCAAATAGAAAAAATTTCATGTCTAAAATATATATTCCCTATACAAATACAATTTCTTAAAACCACAAAGAGCGAACATATCCTAAATTTCACATAGACCATGATATGACATTTAAACCACATACAACAAAATAATGAAACAATTATAAGTTAGAAATTCAAACATCACAATAAAAAACCACTTTTTTATCATATATGACAATGTCCCGGTGTAATTCAGAAGTTATAGATCATCATATGTAAAATACTTGTCATGTTTGTTGTTTCTGAGCAGTAATAGAAAGAACTGAAAAGACAAGAACATGGATTGGGGATTGGGGGGTTTCAAACCATGTACCCATTTTCATCAAGTTGAAAAGAACAATAAAAAACCCTTACCCCTTTCAACTTTAGTTTTGATGGGTTACAAGATGAAGAATTTCTGGCTTTAGTCTGTTAGGAATTTCCAATTTTGACTTGGACTAATAGAATTATTCACTTTTGCATCAACTTGAATAACCATATAAGGGTTTTCTTGGTCAATCGGTGTATTATTCTTAATTGTATGTTCTAAAAACTTGGGAAAATTGATGGAAGAAGCCAAATCTGTTATCAGATACTATTGTTACATCAATATTAGCATTTGCTTTATCATACAATTTAGTATGACAAAAGCTCTCTTTACTGCTTTCAGAAGCCACAATTACCTTGTGAAGATCATTTGCACTAGGACTGGCATAAGACTTAGCTACATGTTCCAACTTAATTTCTACATATGAATTTTTGTACAATTCCAGTGTTCTCTGTGAAGTAAACCAACAAAAATCAAATTAATGGAGCATCTAGTATAATTGTTAAAGATAATTTATTATAAAAATAAGCCATTATGCTCATACACCGTTCTACTGGGAAAGTGATTGTCATATTGTTTTATAAATTTAGTTTGCATTTTAACATCAGAATACAACACTGAAAATACCATTTTATGTTGGGGTAAGTCGTCACTGTATCATCACTACCCGACTTTAAATATTGGGTATTGGTGCCTACCTATTTTCTAAAATCTATTTATTGCTTTATATCTTCATAATTTGACTTCTGGGTTATTGCAGCTACGTGTATGACTTGGGTTTTGGAAGAATCAGGCGAGACATTCATTACTTCTATCATCAATGGTTATGATCTTGTGCCTACATTCTTTGCTTCTTCTGTGGATGATTTACGTGCTAAAGTATGTCTTCCATCTTTTCCCATTCTATTTTTGATACATAGGTAAAATATTTATGGTGATTCTCATAGTAGCATTCTAAATAAATGCATTATCAGGTCACAACATCAGCCTGGGTAAATGATTTTAGGGAGCATATTGAAAGAACAATGTTTCTTAGTGCAGTTTATCATTTTGCAATGGCATTAGGATCTCAGTTATCTTCTATTGCTAAGGCCAGTAGGGCCAGAGTTGCAAGTTCTGGTGCAATCTTGTGTCCAGTTTCAAACAACACTCAGGGATGCTGAGATGTTTCACATTGTCCACGTCTTTACATTTTTCAGTTTTTGGAAAGTTTGTGTTTCTTATTCTGCACCCATTTTCACTACTCAGGTAGAACATCGATTAGTTTGGTATTCGATCCCTCAGTAGATAAAAATTTTCCACACTTCTACCCCATGCCCACTCTCTTTCTATTGGTTCTCTTTTCTTAAGGGGTATCGTTTGGCTTTCATTTTGTTAGTTTAAACTCTGGTAATGTAAAAAATCTGTTATGGGCAAGGTTATTATTTCATTGGATGTTTTCTCCATCTTTATGAGCTTTCTGAACCAAATCCTATTATTTGATGCAAGTTATTTTTTATTCTCACAAAAGCGAATGATCAATCACTTTATTATCATTTCGCTAAAATGTCACAATTTCCTTGTTCTAGTAAGGTTTTGTTGTTTCATGACGTCCCCATGGAGGTGTAATCCATTTGAGTGTACCTAACTATTACTAAAAATCAAACTTGATTGGTTTGTAGCAGGATTTTTTATATTTTTGGAAGGCACTAAACATGGAAGAGCTTTAAAATAAGTTGTCTGGCTGCAGGTTGTTATGAGACAAGCACAAACTATGGCACAATCTGTTGTTTGGACTAGGCCATCTCTTGGACTTTCAGGATGGTCATGCATGGCTGCTCATCATCGCACAGTATCTCCAACAACATTATCAACACTAGCAGAAGGTGACTCTAAGGCTCTCATGAGTGAAAGTAGAGATGGTTTCGAGTATGCTATTGTACACTCCAACGATATAAAAACAATGGAAATTGCAAATTCATCAACATCTAGTGTGGAAGGCAATATAAATTCAACATGTGGAAAAGGATCAGATCTTTCATATTCTGCTGCAGATGGTGAAGAGTATAGAGACCATGAACTCGATGGAGAGGAAGAAGAGGACCTAATTACTTCTGACTCCATTATTTATCATTCAGGTGAGGAAGATATGAGCAAGGGTGATTTATGGCATCGACTTGAGAAGGAACTGGAGAAGAAATCAGAAGAGGATTTAGAAGAGCTCGAAGAGGATGCTGTAGTAGCCAAATAAATTATAGAATATGAGGAGAATGTTGTTGCTGCTTCTAATGAAATTGATAGCCATGGAAGTACAAAGGTGGACCATAGTTTATCTGAGGCTGAGGCAAATGAAATTGTTCGATTTTATCCTCCTGGTAGAATTATGCATATTGTCTCTCTTTTCCCATCTGATTCTATTACCAATGGTGTTGATCGGAAAAAAATAAAAGTTGGCATTTATCTTACATGAAGGCCTCTTTATGGGAAATTGAGGTTGTCTCGAACCATGATTAATGACCATTATGTGCCCTTTTACAAGAGGATGACGAAGAAGTTGATCACTAAGCTTGAGCACGATTCTGAGCACGATTCTGAAGAGGACATCATAGTAGATGATATCCTGGATAAGGAGATATGATACATGGTTGAAGCTCTTTTATTTTGACATGTATGATAAATGGTTGTTACTTTAGTGTGATATTTAACAAATTAATTAGGTGGCCTTCATAATAAAATGGAAAATTATGGGGTTGAATCTTGGATGAATTTTTTTCTCACACATGAAAGGTCAACTCATTTTGTTGAAAGTGCAATGGACATGGGATTGAAGCAAAAAGGAAGCATTGCATGGGTTCTTCTGTCCCTCATCCGACACATCCATACCAGCCACCGCTGAGAAATTTATGGAAGAGGTTGAGATATTCTCTGCAAAATGTTTAAAAGAAACTCTACAGAAGATTCCGATCTCCAGTCTTTCACGAGAGGTGACGAGTACTAATATTGCATAGGTCTGCTAATTCACACATCATTTCACCTTTATTGGTTTCAATATGTGTTTTATTATTTCAATGATGTGGTTTGCAGATAAGGGACATTATTGACAATGGTTAGCATACAAATATGGTTGGCATACAAATTTGACAAGATTGGAAGCAAGGAATTACATAGACGTCTTTGTACTGGACACTAATAATATGTATGTCTACTCCGATTATTTCATCGTGTTCTAAAATTGACCCATATTCAAATTAGATTAATTTAACTTGAAGTTATTATGGGCATATTGGAGTTTGTATTGTTTCCAGAAAGACCGAGAAACTTTTAGAACTTGCAAAATTGGAGTTCAACATGTTTTATTCCTTACAAAAGAAAGAGTTGGAATGTCTCTCGAGGTGATGAGAATTTTCATTGAATATCTTCCGTAAAAAGAAAAAGGGATTTAAGTGATTCAATAAAGTAAAATTAATGGAATTTGGAATTTGCATGCGTAGATGGTGGAAAGATTCTGGTTTATCTCAAATGACTAGCTTTTTTCGCAATCGTCACGTGGAATACTACGCTTTGTTTTCTTGCATTGCGTTTGAGCCTCAACATTTTGGATTCAGACTCGGATTTGCGAAAGCAAGTCATATTATCATTGTTCAGGATGATATGTACGAATCTTTGGAAAAGTTGATGAGCTCGAACTCTTCACAGCGTAAATTAAGAGGTGGTGGTGATCTATGAAATGGATTTAATTAGAATAATATTTGTTGACAATATACTAACTGACTTGACAAAAAATTACATGTATAATGACCAAATGGGATCTGTCGGCGACAGAGCACCTTCCAGAATATATGAAAGGAGTGTACTTCATGGTTTACGACACTGTAAATGAAATGGATCACTTGAAAGGGCTTTCCCGTAGTAAACTATATACGGATTGAACTGAATGCCTTTGTTTTCAAACATGTAAACTATATACAACAATATGCAACCAACTCTCATATAGCATGGATATTTTGCTTGTGACGATGAATGCTCCTCAACAACAACCTGAGGCAATTGATTATTAGCCATTGAGTCGTATACTGTTCTCCTAATTTTGTACCTTGCTCCTTATTTTGACCTACGTTAACACGAAAATAGTATTTTACTAATGCAAACTCACTACTATCACTAACCACTACTGCTACTTCCATTGGCTCCAACAACTACCACTCTAACTGCCTCCTTATGAAATGGACTAAATTCACTCTTATTTTTCTGATACTAGCATCTCTATGTGTTGTATCTCTACGTTTTCACCCTCTTGGTATTACTCAAGTTATACCCTTATCACCAACATTACCCAGAAAAATAAAATAAAAGGCTTAGGACCACTAATCACAAACATGACGTGGGAGTGCCAAAGCTAGTCCTAAAAGCTAAAAGATAAAGAGGAACGACTAGCCCAGTTAGACCATTGATAGAACAAAGGATAGGCCCTTGATGTACTAGCATCAGGTTTAAAGCCTGCCTAGCTTGGTGACCTAGGAATAAATGGCAGGACAAGCAGAGAAGGCTAACGCCAAGACACGCTCAACTATGCTCGAAAGGCTGTATGCAGGACAATAATATATCATATATTTATTTGCGGCGACAAATATTTCTTCCTGACAATGTTAAATTGGCCACCTATTATAGAACCAACTCAAGATGAACCCACCTGTTCTTCTTGTGTGCATTCTTCATTCCTCTTTTACCAATGAATTTTTGGACATCCACATATGTAGTTTAAAATGATTTCACCTTTGCTCAACCTGCTCTAGTATCTACTCCTGCAATCCACCACATCCTATGCAACACTGCAGAAAAGGATGTTCTTAAATACCATTGTATCTATAGTTTGGTTGCAAGCTTGTGATTTTTGTACAGCTTAATGAATCATAATCTTGTTGTCCAGACTTTACACCTGCTTATTTAATAATTTTATTTCTTTTTTAGGATGCAAACTGCAGCCTTGATGATATATGATAAAATTGTTTTTCAATCTTTCGTCAAGTGCCTGTTTGCACAGTTTAGAATGTGTTGGCTAGTTACCTTGTTCTTCAAAATTCACTGTCCGTAATACCATACTTGAATAAGATTTTATGTTCTCATAACCACCTGATAATTGATGGTTCCAACCCAAACTACCTTTGCAGTTACACATTGTGTAAATCTTGTTGAGAAGTACTCTTGGTCTCCTGTTTACGATGCCCATCCCTGTACATCGTGGGTGGAATTATTGATCAAATAAACTGAGCTCACATTCTTGAGGTTAGGCAAGACAGGACCACCCTAGTACAAAATAATTTTTTATGGCCCAGAATTATTCCTTTAGGACGTAGTTGGGTGGGTGCCATACAACAAAAACATAATCTTATACATAACGCAATTACCTTATATTTTCATTGAAGGGAACTATTAGTAGATACCCCTCCTCAGAGCAGCTTCAACTACTAGGTTTTGGAAGGAAAATAGGTTGGATACAATAGATCTTACAAAACAGGCTAAGTAATTTTATCAATGTTAATTCCACATGTATGTGGGAACATCAATCGATGTATTAGGAGTCATTCGCCAACCGATCGATGAGGAAGGAGATGAATTTGTGTTTACCAAAAATAGATTAAAGATTGATTTATTTCTTCCCTGGTTGGGCGCAGACAATAAATTTGCTTGGTACTGACTCTGGAACCGCCAACGGATCAATGAGGAATGAGATGGATTTGGATTTACCAAAAATATATTAAATATTGATTTATTGCTTACTTGGTTGGACAGAGACAATAAGTTTGCTTGGTACTAACTCTAGAAAACATTATCATTTGGCAGCTTCATTTAGATAAACCTCGGGTCGAGAGGGTACGAAGAGTATACTAGAGTTGAGTCCAATTGATTTATGGATGGAGGGAGAAAGGGGAAGATCTACTTAACCTGTAACCTTTATCAAACTTCCCATGATAAGATAAGATAATTTAATTTTAACATTCTCAAATGGCGTGCAACATAATATGTTACAAATTCTGCAGACCTGCTGCATAATATGTTACAAATTCTACAGATATGAATTCATTCTACAATATAAATCAGAGGGCCACTATAATTAAAACTAAAACCACAGAAAAACTAAAAGAATATTTTGGTGACATACCTCATGTAACATACCCTTTAAGCTGGAAAACATTTTTGTGTTTAGAAACATTATGATAACTTTTATTGTAAAGTTTATATTCGACACGTGTCCAGGGATGACTGTAATTTGCACAATATATTATTATTTAATAAAAAAAATAGGAGACAAACACCTAAGAGGATTGTTGAAAGACTGGTTACTGATCCACTAGGTGGAATGGAATCTGGGGTAGAAGGCAATGGACAAGTGGCAGCATCATGATGCAACTAACTAGTTGTTGGTATAGGACAAATCCCTTGAAATGTGGTCATAGTGCCCTGAAGGGACTGGAGCTTGAGGCTCATTTATTCCAAACTGACCACTAAAATACCTAGGCAGTCTATATAATAGCCATCAAATATTGAACTGAGGTTCATCACTTTTCCTCACGACGAAATTTACCTTGGGGTTTTGCTGTGTTTGCACCCAAGAGATTTGATGAGGGGATATGCTGTTGTTGATCATGTTGTGAGCCTGCGAAACTCTTATTGAGTTCAGGAGGTTGATGCTGAGTGGAGAAGGCATTTTTGAGGAGGTTGATACCGAGTGGAGAAGGTATTTTTGAGTGCCTTGCTTCTACACAGATTCCTCCCACTTACTGGATCAGTAAGCAGCCTCAGGGGTTCATTAGAAGTCAGCAGTTGAGCTACTTCTTCTGAAGCAAGTTGGGAGGAACAGGCCTCCTTGGGTGTTTGTTGGCCCTATCATCAGTTACAGGTTCTATTGTCTTATCTGTTTTATTTTTAATTTCTGTTATATATTTGGCATATTACAGTTCTGTTGTTTATTAAACTTTCACTGTTTAATTTATAAGTTATTTCAATTTCCTGTATAAGTTAATAATTCTATATAAATGTGAAATGATTGAATAGAATGGTTTTTGTATTTTTCCCCATGCAAAAAGGAACAACATCGTACTCTAGTACAGAAACAGATTAAAAATAGATAAGTCTGATAGGCAAATAGCCAAGTGAATGGGAAGATTTAATTTATTATAATTTCTCAAAGTTTCTACTTCCTATTAAATTCCTGTATTTATATTTCAGTACTCTAGTTACTAACTATTTTTATTTAGCTGTATTCATAGTTTGTATACAATAATTCTGTTTATAAATATCACTATTTTCAATTAATTATATTCTGTTCTAACAGTATAGGATTTATTTATCCATACTCAGTAGTTAAGATGTTCTTGTTTACAATAGGATAAATAAAGATTTACTTTCAAAATGTAGCAGAATGATATTCTTCTACAGACATCAAGTATTTCCATTTATTTCATGCTCACATTAGTTTACAATAGCATTTTATGTTAAAATTTATTCTTGTTTCTCTCTACATATAAACGCATTACAATAGAAACATAATCGAATTATAACCTCAACAGTTCACAGTAGAAGACCTGTTATCTATTATCAGTTCGAACAACATTCTGACTCTCATTTCTTTTAACATTAGACACATCTATTTCAAACAGAAGTATCAAGACGAACAAGCTCGAACTTCATTTCATATCAAGATCAAGAACAAAAACCAAACACGTACACCTTAAACATGCCTGTAGATCGAGTAGTTAAGATTTCACTTTCAAAACGATTGCTGAAGTTTCCAAATAAAATAATGAACACAGGCTTATTGCCGAGAGACCTCAGCTAAAGCATTGTTAAGCTTTATTTTCCAAAACAAAGACTAAACCCTAACACTAGAATTATTTCCTATTTTCTTTAAGATGCAGCAACAACATTATAAACAAAACGAAGCATGTACACCTCGTGAGCCTTATCAACCATTCAATTATCCATTGTTCTTTTAAAGCAAACAATCATATCTTTCACCCATCGATTTATAGTCAAATTAAACTGAGAGTTTACCAAAAGGGTTTCAATTCTTTTCTCATAGCTATAAATTATTTTCCATTAAACCCTAAACGCAGGATCAAGTTACGAAATAAACAAATTTCACACAAGTCGTAGCCAAACATAGATATAATTTATCTAGCCTCTAAACAACAGACATGTCGTTTTACAGACTTTAAAAATTTTCATTTTAACATTAGCCATATACAAAAGAAAAATGAGAAAAGTGGTTGTGAAAGACCGTGAAGTACATTATTCAATTCTGAGGGTAAAACCCTTGTTTATAAAACCATTGCAAGCACGGTCGTTGCCTTATGGGTCAAGGTACATCCTCCCCATTCTTTTAAACAGTATGCAAACCCTATATCTACGTTTTACAAAACTCTCTGAGTTATAAATACAACAGAAAGAATAGCACACAGTCAAACATCATCTCATCAACCCAGAGTTTTCAAAGCTACAGCCGAGGCTTACCGGTTGGTATAGCTTTCCAACCTTAAATGCCAGGTTCGAGGAGCCATTTCTCAACTACACCTGCAATGAAAATTACCAGTGGTTAAAACAATATCTAAACGAAAAGAATTCAGTATTAGAAGGTTGATAAACTAATAGGATTTTGTGGAATATTACAGTGGAGGAAGGTGAATACATTACCTCTCAGAATGTTAGCTGTAAAATCAACGAATGCCAAGTCTGTAGAAATTGCAACGAAACCCTATCGTTTTAAATGCTGAAGTAACCAGAGCTAATACCCAACCATCAACTATCAACATTTCACAGCATCAAGACCTGGAACAACCAAACTGAAGGGTTGATTTCTCACACAAATCTAACTTCCAAGAACCAATAGGTCTGACGATCGAATCTCTTCAAAAGTTACAAACCCAACTGATAACTTAAACAAGTAAACTACTGCATGAAGAACTGAGAACATGGCTCTTCCATTTCATGAGGTTACGAGTTCAAAACTCAGAAGTTATAGGCAGAACAATGAGGCTAAAAACCAGCAACCTGTCGGCCGCTTAGAGCCACCACTACCAAAAGACTTGAACACAATAACTCATCAAAAACATAGCAAGATAGGTTAAACCCTTGCATCGAAATCCTTGATAGATCAACGGTGTAGATCAATAGATGGAATCACGAATCTCCCAAGACATCTACCCTATTAATTGTTGCATCATTACAATTGCCACGATGAGCCACGATGGAATCATGGTGGAGCCATCTCATCAACATGTGAACACGTATGCCACACTTCAACACTTTAAAGAGTGATATTCATGGTGGCAGCACATGGTCGAGCACGCTAAGTAATGCCACATCAAAACTCCATTACCATGGCAGTTATGAACATTCAATGCCTAGGATACGTTACGGCTGCCAACCTATATGGCATTTCAAATTTCACATCACATTAATAAATGCATTGGATTCGCATATGATATGGTCGAGAGCTTATACCTTGTCACAATACATTTGCACATGTGAAAATCCTCATAGCAGATCTAAGAGATGATGTATACCTCACAAGAGTAATTATGATTAAGCAGGAAACTAGAAGAAGAGTGAACAATACAGTATAATGAGCAACAGAATAATATGGTACAGTAGAACTCGGATAGAAGCAATAATACTTCACACACACTAGTTAATTAATCACAATATGGACAAATAAATAGTACAATGGTAGAGAGGATTCGAATGCCCAAGGTGGCAATTCAAATTAGCCTCTCAAAGTGACCATAAGATCAATAGAGTGTCATCGGAGCACAACTAGGTGTCCTCATGATCATCGGAGAAAAACTGAAAGTCTTCATCATCATTAGTGGAGTCATCAATGCTCAAGTAACTGTCAACCATTAGTCAAACTAACTCTGGTAGGTGTAACTGAGTGTAACTCAGTGTAACTAAGTGTAACTGAGTGTAACTGAGTGTAACTAAGTGTAACTGAGTGTAACTAAGTGTAACTGACTGTAACTGACTGTAACTGACTGTAACTGACTGTAACTGAGTGACAACTAGACTAGTAGGTGAAGAAGGGCGAGTTGATCCCTAAAATCAAAGAATAAGGGTGCATTAAGAAACTGGAGGGCTAAAACTGAATAGTGAGAAGCTCCCAGGGATTGGCTAACTGAGGGCTAGGTGTTGGACTGATGACTGGGATGCATGCAAACCCTCAAGGTGCATGCATGACTGAAAATGTAAATGATCAAAATACTGGTGGGACTAGGATGGAGTATAGGAATATCCTAGCACCCCCACTTAATCCATCCTGGTCCCTATTAACTAAGACCAAAGGTCACCCAATACAATGAATAATAACAATCAATAAACCAAGGAAGTGGGAAAATTTCATGGGAAACATACCCCCTCCTCAAAAAATAGACTGTAAGGCACACATAAAAATAAATGCTCCAAACTCAAGAAGGTGTGATGCTGGGTCATATGTCTGGAGGTATCTTCTTCGTGGGAAGAAGTGGACCATGCTCAAAAAGCATGTGCTTGTACTTTCTCTTCAGATCGAATGTGATGAGAACAAATCCAACAGTATTAGAATGATCCTTGACCCTTTGATTCGAATCAATTGAGGTAGGATCAAATTTTTGAATGTGCATATAGTCCTTTATCTTCTCCTTCGAACCACCATGGGTGAGATTATGCCAAAAAGAACTATTACATGTTTTCTTGAAATCAAAATTATATTTAAGACTTTCAAAGATAGTTTCTTGAGATCTCCTTTGAACTAGTAGGGGTGATATCAAAACTATCATATGCATGAGAAATTTTTCCAAGCAGTAATTGCTTAGAACCCAAATTAGATACAAGACTTGAATCATGGCTTCTTGAGATCTCCTTTGAACCATGAAAGGTGAGATCAAAACCAATAGATGCATGAGAAATTATCCCAAGCGAATGGCCATGGCCATATTCTTCAATGACCTTCTGAAAGCATGAATTTATGATCATATAGTAGTATAAAAGAGGAGATAGCTGGAGAGGAGCAAATGCATTACCTTCAAAAGCTGTTTTGACCTCCGAAATAATCATGTGATCATGATGCAAACCAACAGACTCTGGTGCAAGAGAGGATTTAGGACCTTCTGCAATATGTAGAGTGTGAGCTGGCATAGAAAGAGAAGAAAGTTTGAGCATGAGTGGAGAATCTACAAGTTCTTTGTCAACAACTTCAATATGAGATGATACTGGTGCATGATCTGAGAGACCATGAAGGGGAGCGAATGCATCACTTTGCTTGCTCTCGAAGGGGTTTGGACCAATTCCTTCATTATGTATGCCAAATCTTTCATCCAAGTAAGCCCATAGCTCTTTTGGAGTCCATGAAATATCAGGGAGGTAATATAACATGCATCGAGGCATAGCATACATCATGACTGCACAAGATTTTTCACCTTTATCTAACCAGTCACTCTCTTCATCATAGGATTCTAACTCTCTTTCAAAATAACAATCAAAGAGATCATGGCTCTTTAATTGTGCTATTATTTGTGGTTTCCATCCATCATAGTTGAATGGAAAAAGAGGAGTAATTCTTGATGAATACATAGAAGCTATAGAGGACCTGCAAAAACAATATAGAATAACTGCAACTACTACTGCTGCAAAGATGCAGAAACTGCTGGAACTGCTGCAGTCGAAATCTTGGTAATAACCTGCAAAAAAAAACTCTCTAGAATGGAGATAAACAATACTCTCAACATGTTCTGATACCATGTGAAAATCCTCACAGCAGATATAAGAGATGATGTATACCTCACAAGAGTAATTATGATTAAGCTGGAAAATAGAAGAAGAGTGAACAATACAGTATAATGAGCAACAAAATAATATCGTACAATAGAACTTGGATAGAAGCAATAATACTTCACACACACTAGTTAATTAATCACAATATGGACAAATAAATAGTACAATGGTAGAGAGGATTCGAATGCCCAAGGTGGAAATTCGAATTAGCCTCTCAAAGTGATCATAAGATCAATAGAGTGTCATCGCAGCAAAACTAGGTTTCCTCATGATCATCAGAGCACAACTGGAAGTCTTCATCATCATCAGTGGAGTCATCAATGCTCAAGTAACTGTCAACCTTCAGTCAAACTAACTTTGGTAGGTGTAACTGAGTGTAACTGAGTGTAACTAAGTGTAACTGAGTGTAACTGACTGTAACTAAGTGTAACTCAGTGTAACTGAGTGTAATTGACTGTAACTGAGTGTAACTGAGTGACAACTGGACTAGTAGGTGAAGAAGGGCGAGTTGCTCCCTAAAATCAAGGAAGAAGGGCGCATTAAGAAACTGGAGGGATAAAACTAAATAGTGATAAGCTCCCATGGGTTGGCTAACTGAGGGCTAGGTACTGGACTGATGACTGGGATGCATGCAAACCCTAAAGGTGCATGCATGACTGAAAATGTAAATGATCAAAATGCCGGTGGGACTAGGATGGAGTATAGGAATATCCTAACACCCACCCTTAATCCATCCTGGGCCCTGGTAACTAAGACCAAAGGTCACCCAATACAATGAATAATAACAATCAATAAACAAAGGAAGTGGGAAAATTTCATGGGAAACATACCCCCTCCTCAAAAAATAGACTGTAAGGCACACATAAAAATAAATGCTCCAAACTCAAGCAGGTGTGATGCTTGGTCATATGTCTGGAGGTATCTTCTTCTTGGGAAGAAGTGGATCATGCTCAAAAAGCATGTGCTTGTACTTGCTCTTCATATTGAATATGATGAGAACAAATCCAACAGTATTAGAATGATCCTTGAACATGTGATTCGAATCAGGTGAGGTAGGATCAAATTTTTGAATGTGTATATAGTCCTTTGTCTTCTCCTTCGAACCACCATGGGTGAGATTATGCCAAAAAGAACTATTACATGTTTTCTTGAAATCAAAATTAGATTTAAGACTTTCAAAGACAGTTTCTTGAGATCTCCTTTGAACCAGCAGGGGTGAGATCAAAACTATCATATGCATGAGAAATTTTCCCAAGCAGTAATTGCTTAGAACCCAAATTAGATACAAGACTTGAATCATGGCTTCTTGAGATCTCCTTTGAACCATGAGAGGTGAGATCAAAACCAGTAGATGCATGAGAAATTATCCCAAGCGAATGGCCATGGCCATATTCTTCAATGACCTTCTGAAAGCATGAATTTATGATCATATAGTAGTATAAAAGAGGAGATAGCTGGAGAGGAGCGAATGCATTACCTTCAAAAGTTGTTTTGACCTCTGAAATAATCATGTGATCATGATGCAAACCAACAGACTCTGGTGCAAGAGAGGATTTAGGACCTTCTACAATATGTAGAGTGTGAGCTGGCACAGAAAGAGAAGAAAGTTTGAGCATGAGTGGAGAATCTGCAAGTTCTTTGTCAACAACTTCAATATGAGATGATACTGGTGCATGATCTGAGAGACCATCAAGGGGAGTGAATGCATCACTTTGCTTGCTCTCGAAGGGGTTTGGACCAGTTCCTTCATTCTGTATGCCAAATATTTCATCCAAGTAGGCCCATAGCTCTTTTGGAGTCCATGAAATATCAGGGAGGTCATATAACATGCATCGAGGCATAGCATACATCATGACTGCACAAGATTTTTCACCTTTATCTAACTAGACACTCTCTTCATCATAGGATTCGAACTCTCTTTCAAAATAACAATCAAAGAGATCATGGCTCCTTAAATGTGCTATTATTTGTTGTTTCCATTCATCATAGTTGAATGAAAAAAGAGGAATAATTCCCGATGAATACATAGAAGCTGTAGAGGACCTGCAAAAACAATATAGAATAACTGTAACTGCTACTGCTGCAAAGATGCAGAAACTGCTGCACTTGAAATCTTGGTAATAACCTGCAAAAAAAAACTCTCAAGAATGGATATAAACAATACTCTCAACATGCTCTGATACCATGTGAAAATCCTCACATCAGATCTAAGAGATGATGTATACCTCACAAGAGTAATTATGATTAAGCTGGAAAATAGAAGAAGAGTGAACAATATAGTATAATGAGCAATAGAATAATATGGTACAGTAGAACTTGCATAGAAGCAATAATACTTCACACACAGTAGTTAATTAATCACAATATGGACAAATAAATAGTACAATGGTAGAGAGGATTCGAATTCCCAAGGTGGCAATTCGAATTAGCCTCTCAGAGTGATCATAAGATCAATAGAGTGTCATCAGAGAACAACTAGGTGTCGTCATGATCATCGGAGCACAACTGGAAGTCTTCATCATCATCAGTGGAGTCATCAATGCTCAAGTAATTGTCAACCATCAGTCAAAGTAACTCTGGTAGGTGTAACTGAGTGTAACTCAGTGTAACTTAGTGTAACTGACTGTAACTGACTGTAACTAAGTGTAACTGAGTGTAACTGAGTGACAACTCGACTGGTAGGTGAAGAAGGGCAAGTTGCTCCCTAAAATCAAGGAAGAAGGGTGCATTAAGCAACTGGAGGGATAAAACTGAAGAGTGAGAAGCTCCTAGGGGTTGGCTAACTGAGGGCTAGGTGTTGGACTGATGATTGGGATGCATCCAAAATGCATGCAAACCCTAAAGGTGCATGCATGACTGAAAATGTAAATGATCAAAATACTGGTGGGACTAGGATGGAGTATAGGAATATCCTAACAGGACATAGTGGAGAGATATCTCCATAGTTATTATAGCAACATTTGATCACATAGTTGCATATGGTCACATAGCATATGACCCTCACATAATATTACAAAGTATGCACATAACTCATATCCATTGCATAATATTTATTAATATTCCTAGGGTATGATATATAATAGAGTGTTAAAATTGCACACATATTGCATAGTTAAGCATATAGATTATATTGTGCATGTAGTATCACATAATTCATAAGTGCCATATAGGGGCATCATGGTGCACACAACACACATATCATATGGATTATATAGTACATAGTTGAGATTTGAATTATATCTCAAAATTACATCGTAATATAAATCATATAAATAAGTCAAAGGAACATACAGACTATTATATGGTGTTGAATCCTAATGCACGATACTATGAAAGTCATAATGATAATGGAAGGCAATATTACCTTAGCAGAATTTCTTAACATAGGACCTTCGCTTTGACTAGAAAAAAGAATTGACAGCTACGTATAGTTCTACATAAAAATCAATTAGAAAATTATCTATGAATCTGAGCATAAAACTGAGACCCATTTGTTATAGATCTTCTCACAATTCCTCTACAAGTGTGCAATTTCTACAATATAAAACGTACTGTAAGTATCAATAGTCATTTTCAGACATCTTAAACTTGAACACCATAAAGTTGTGAACTAGGTTTCTCACCAATAGAATGCCCAAGAGTCTTTATCTCTTCACTTATCGAAAAAGAGATCTATTGAAAAAGTCTTGGTCACTTGTCGTAAATTAAATCTATTACCTGTAAATCTGTCACAAAGTACGAATCAACATGCTTTAGCACGAATTCTAAGTAAGCCTTGGGGCATCCGAAGGACCCCTTCATCAATCAAACAAGAGTACATTAGTCCAACATATGTTTCATTATCCATAAACAACAACAGTAGAGGTGTGTAGCAGCATAACTAAATATGATTAACATTAAGACTTAAGTAGAAATCTATTTGTCGCAAACCCTTACTTAATAAACCAACATGGCATTTAGTACAACAAGATAACATTTCATGGATTGTTCTATTTCCGCATTCATTAAATAAGCAACAAATGTCACACATAAAAGTTTTAAATTTTTGTTATTTTTCTGGGATGTTACATGTGGTATCAAAGCACAAGTTCAAACTCTAGGCCTGAACGAGGCTCATGCGCGCAAACAAGAAAAATAAATCAGAAAGTTTACGTTACTAATTTTTCTATTTTTAATTTATTTTTGCACAGAACAGATTGACCTTTAATTGCAGTTATGGAAATACCAAAGAAATCAGCAGAGGACAGATATCCTCGTAATGAACGAATTAACCATAATAACACTGAAGGAATTTATGTTGAGTTAAACAACGAGTCTTTTGAAATTTTACGCACTGTGCAGGATTTAAAATCTGAGTTAAAAGCTATTAAAGAAGAAAATGAATGGATCCTAAAGACACAGGAAGAGTTACAATAGAATTTAAAAGGAAACTATCACAGTGATGAAAGAGGCAAAAAATCAGAATTTAGAGCTGATTCTGAAATAATGTCTCACCAACAGAAGCATAAGAAAACAAGGAATGATAAAAGGAACAATTTACTCATCTTCTAAGTCTGAATCAAGTAACGATGATGTAAATTATGACAGCAGTAACAGTGAGTGCTGCTCTAAAAAGAGAAAACATAAGCATCGTGAACAAATTACCGATGAATTTAAAAATATTGAGCCACCTAGTTTTAATGGCGAAAGTGAGAAGGGTGAGACAGTAGAAGCTTGGTTGTCTGGAATGAAAAAGTGCTTTAATATTTATGACTACTCTTCTCAACTGAAAGCCAAGATGGCTATTTATAATCTGACCGAAAAGGAAGATATCTGGTGGCAAGATCTTAAAAGAATCAAGAGCATAAAAGAAAAATAAGTAACTTGGACTATGTTTAAAAGTTTGTTTAAAAAGAAGTTCTTGTCCGAACAGTATTTTGAGGATAAATCGAAGGAGTTTTACGACTTAAAGTTGGGTACAATGAACATGAAAGAACTGTGCAACAAGTTTCTTAGCTTGCTGAGGTATGTACCCTACATGGTTGAGGAAAAGCCTAAAGTGCAAAGGTTTCTCAGCTATTTACCATTTAATATAAAAGATCGTATTGAGTATGATAATCCTTCCACTTTGGAAGAGGCCATCAGGAAGGAAAATTTTTGTTTTGACCAAAACAGAAAAAGAGAAGGAACAACTGGATGGAAGAACAGTAAAACTAATCAGTATGACTATAAAAAGAAGAAATTTAATTAGAATGTTGGAGGTTTTAAGAAAAACTTTAATAACATAAATTTTCCTAATAATTATCGGAATAATACATCTTAGAACACTATTGGTGCAAGAAATGTACCTAATAATCACAGCAATAATAATAATAACAATAAAAACAGGTGCGCTAAGCAAAAAGGACCCATAAAGTGCTATGAATGTGGCGTACCACAAAAGAGAGTAGATTGCCCATGCAACGAGAGGACAGCCAACAACATACATACTATGCAAGTAGAACCTACAGTTGGAGATATCGCAAGAGAAATGCTCAGGATAAATGCAGCATTGGAGAACCGTCAAGCGGACCATCAAACATCTATGGTCGAAATTGAAGGTATGATACAAAACGAGTCTATTTCTATTTTAATAGATCCTGGTGCAAATTTAAGTTATATTTCACCTACTTTAGTAAACCGTTGCAAGCTAAAAATAGAGAAATTTAATGATGCATGGTTAGTTCAGCTTGCAACAGGAACTAAAAGAAAGGTTACAGATTATGTTCAGAATTGTGAAGTATTTTTAAATCATCTGAAAATGCAAGTTGATCTGAATGTTTTACCCTTAGGTTCATATGATATGTTAATTGGCATGGATTGGCTTGAACAGCATAGAGTTATATTGAATTATTGTGATAAATCTTTTACTTGTATAAATAATGAAGGTAATTCATAAACAGTAAAAGGAATTCATAGGCATATTTTAGTAAGGCATATTTCTGCCTTACAAGTAAAGAGAGCTGCTAGAAAAGGTTGTAAATTGTTTGATGTTAATGTTGTTAATGATGAATGTACATCTAAAGAAGACAAGTTAAAACGAGACGATATTCCCATCCTTAGGGACTTTTCTGATGTATTTCCGGAAGAAATTTCAGGATTACCTCCAAGAAGAGAACTTGACTTCACCATTGAGTTAGTACCCGATGCGGGTACCAAACTCAAAGACCCCTATAGGATGAATATTCTAGAGTTAAATGATTTAAAGTCTCAGCTGAAAGAATTAATAGATAAAAACTACATACGGTCCAATGTGTCCCCTTGGGGAGCACTAGTAATATTTGATAAAAAGAAAGATGGTACCATGCATTTGTGCATTAACTATCGTCAGCTTAATAAAATGACAATTAAGAACCGGTATCCATTACCCCAGATAGATGATCTATTTGATCAAGTACGTGGAGCAGAGATATTCACTAAAATTGATCTAAGGTAGGGTTATCATCAAGTCTGGATAAAAGACGAGGACATATTCAAAACTGCATTCAGAATGCGTTATAGACACTATGAGTTCGTAGTTATGCCTTTTGGGCTAACTAACGCACCGGCAGTGTTCATGTGTTTAATGAACAACGTTCTGCATAAATATCTGGATAATTTTGTAGCGGTATTCATTGATGATATCCTGGTTTACTCAAAGACTAAAGAAGAGCATGGTGAACATTTAAAAATCATTTTACAAGTACTTACAGATCACGAGCTTTACGTAAGTTCAGTAAGTGTGATTTCTATAAAGAAAAAATTTAGTATTTAGGTCATATAATTTCAAAAGATGGTATTTCTGTTGATCCTGATAAAATGAAAGCAATAAATGAATGGCCTATCCCAAAAAATGTAACTGATGTACGGTCATTCATGGGGATAACGGGTTATTATAGAAAGTTTATTGAAGGGTTCTCTAGAATTGCTAATCCCATCACTTCCTTACAGAAGAAAGGGAAGAAATTCATATGGGATCAAAAGTGTCAAGGAAGCTTTAATAAGTTAAAAGAATTGTTAACCACTGCACCCATCTTAAAAATTGTAGATCCTAATAAGGATTTCGTCGTATGCACGGATGCATGCAATGAAGGACTTGGAGGGGTCTTAAGTCAAGAAGTTCATGCGATTGCTTTTGAGTCAATGAAGTTAAAAATACATGAAAATAATTATGCAACGTATGATCTTGAGTTGGCAGCCGTGATACATGCTTTAAAGATGTGGCGCCATCACTTGATTGGAAGAAAATTCATTTTAATGACTGATAATAAGGGCTTAAAGTATCTTTTAGATCAAACAAATCTTAACGCAAGGCAAGCTAGGTGGTTAGCTTTCATTAGCAAGTATGATTTTGAGATCCATCACATTAATGGAAAGGAAAATAAGGTTGTTGATGCATTGAGCAGAAATGCTAGATTAAGTTTTGTGGCAGCAATCAGTACTTTTAAAACTGATATGGAAAATCAGATCGAAGAAGGAACTAAGTAAGACGAAAATTACCAAAAATTACATGATAAAGTGGCTGAAAATTCATCCGAAAGTGTTAATATAACAGATTACAGTATTAATGAAAAAGGCTTCTTAACTTACAAAAATAGAATTTATGTGCCTAATTTTTTGAAGGTTAAGTTGCTGATTTTAGATGAAGTTCACAAGAGTCCTTATTCAGGAATCCTGGTTATCAGAAAATGATAACTATGTTAAGAAAGGAGTATTTTTGGCCTAACATGAAGAGTGAAGTTGCTGAATATATAGCTAGATGCTTTGACTATTAGACTATAAAAGATGAACATCAACATCCAGCTGGGCTATTGCAGCCCTTACC
The DNA here is from genome assembly GCA_027924585.1 of Larix kaempferi. Taxonomy (NCBI): domain Eukaryota; kingdom Viridiplantae; phylum Streptophyta; class Pinopsida; order Pinales; family Pinaceae; genus Larix; species Larix kaempferi. Next base: position 5,463,857 of record BSBM01000940.1, on the reverse strand, counting down.
AATTCTAGAATGGAAATGGGAAATCATAAGCATTGACTTTATTACAGGTTTGCCTAAAAATCAGAAGTAGAATGACTCAATTATGGTTGTTGTTGATAAACTTAGCAAAGTTACTCATTTTATTCCTGTTAAAACTACTTTCAAGGCTTCTAACATTGCATATATTTTCATGAAGCAAATTTTTCACTTGCATGGAATTCCAAAGGTAATTATTTCAGACTGAGACTCTAAGTTTACTGGTAACTTTTGGACAGCACTGTTTAAAGGATTAAATACTAAGCTAAATTTCAGCACTTCTTTCCACCCACAAACTGATGGTCAAATAGAAAGAGAAAATCAAATTTTGAAAAATATGTTAAGATTATATGTTAAAGATCAGCCATCTAAATGGGATGATTACTTGCACTTAGCAGAATTTGCCTACAATAATAATTATCAAGCATCTGCTAAGTTAAGTCCATTTAAAATTTTGTATGGAAGAAAATGTTGTACTCCAATTTCGTGGGATAATCCTGTAGACAGATTGATGTTAGGACCAGATCTTTTGAAAGAAATGGAGCTAACCATGAAACAGGTTCAAGGTAACTTAAAAGTTGCCCAAGATCGGCAAAAAAGCTATGCTGATTTGAAACGCACAGAAAGAGAATTTCAGGTAGGAGACCATGTTTTCATGAAGGTAAAGCCCAAGAAAAGTTCTTTGAATATTGGGAGTTGTGCTAAATTAGCACTGAGGTATTGTGGACCATTTGAAATCCTATCAAGGATAGGATTTGTTGCATATCAATTGGCATTGCCATATAATTTAAAAATCCACAATGTTTTTCATGTTTCTGTTTTAAAGAAGTATGTGCACGATGCTACTCATGTGCTGAATTGAAATAACATACAGGTGGAACCCAAAGGAGATTTTTAGGGGGAACCGGACTCTATTCTAGACCGGAAGGAAATTATGCTTCGGAATCACACCATAGGGCAGGTAAAGGTGCAATGGAAGCACCTTAGCCCTGATGAAGCTACTTGGGAACTGGAAAGTAATATGCGGGTAGCATATCTAGTTCTCTTCAATGAGGAACTTGATGACAAATAAGCAACATCGAGGATGATGTGGAGCTTAAGAGGGGGTGTTTGTAACATACCTTTTAAGCTGGAAAACATTTTTGTGTTTAGAAACATTATGATAACTTTTATTGTAAAGTTTATATTGGACAAGTGTCCAAGGATGACTGTAATTTGCACAATATCTTATTATCTAATAAATAAAATAGGAGACAAACACCTAAGAGGATTGTTGAAATACTGGCTAATGATTCACTAGGTGGAATGGAATCTGCGGTAGAAGGAAATGGATAAGTGGCAACATCATGATGCAACTAACTAGCTGTTGGTATGGGACAACTCCCTTGAAATGTGGTCATAGTGCCCTGAAAGATGGGACTGGAGCTTGAGGCTCATTTATTCCAAACTAACCACTAAAAGACCTAGGTATTCTATATAATAGCCATCAAATATTGAGATGAGGTTCATCACCTTTCTTAACAAGGAAATGTACCTTGGGGTTTTGCAATGTTTGCACCCAAGAGATTTGATGAGGGGATATGTTGTTGTTGATCATGTTGTGAGTCTGCCAAACTCTTATTGAGTTCAGGAGGTTGATGATGAGTGGAGAAGGCATTTTTGAGGAGGTTGATACCGAGTGGAGAAGGTATTTTTGAGTGCCTTGCTTCTACATAGATTCCATCCACTTACTGGATCAATAAGCAGGCTCAGGGGTTCATTAGAAGTCAACAGTTGAGCTGCTTCTTCTAAAGCAGGTTGGGAGGAACAGGCGTCCTTGGGTGTTTTTCGTCCCTATCATCGGTTACAGATTCTATTGTATTATATGTTTTATTTTTAATTTTTGTTATCTATTTTGCATATTACAGTTCTGGTGTTTATTAAACTTTCACTGTTTAATTTATAAGTTATTTCAGTTTCCTGTATAAGTTAATAATTCTATATAAATGTGAAATGATTGAATAGAATGGTTTCTGTATTTTTTCCCATGCAAAAAGGAACAGCATCTTACTCCAATACAGAAATAGATTAAAAATAGATAAGTCTGATAGGCAAATAGCCAAGTGAATGGGAAGATTTAATTTATTATAATTTCTCAAAGTTTCTACTTCCTATTAAATTCCTTTATTTATATTTCAGTACTCTAATTATTAACTATTTTTATTTAGCTGTATTCATAGTTTGTATACAATAATTCTGTTTATAAATATCACTATTTTCAATTAATTATATTATGTGCTAACAGTATAGGATTTATTTATCCATGCTCAACAGTTAAGATGTTCTTGTTTACACTAGGATAAATAAAGATTTACTTTCAAAATGTAGCAGAATGATATTCTTCTATAGACATCAAGTATTTCCATTTATTTCATGCTCACATTAGTTTACAGTAGCATTTTATTTTAAAATTTAGTCTTGTTTCTCTCTACATATAAAATCATTATAATACAAACATAATCGAATTATAAGCTCAACAGTTCATAGTAGAAGACCTGTTATTTATTATCAGTTTGAATAACATTCAGACACTCATTTCTTTTCACATTAGACAAATCTATTTCAAATAGAAGTATCAAGACAGACAAGCTCGAACTTCATTTCATAACAAGATCAAGGACAAAAACCAAACGCTTACACCTTAAACATGCCTGCAGATCGAGTAGTTAAGATTTCACTTTCAAAATGATTGCAGAAGTTTCCAAATAAAATAATGAACACAAGCTTATTGCCGAGAGACCTCAGCTAAAGCATTGTTAAGCTTTATTTTCCAAAACAAAGACTAAACCCTAACACTAGAATTATTTCCTATTTTGTTTAAGATGCAGTAACATCATTACAAACAAAACGAAGCATGTACAGGCCGTGAGCCTTATCAACAATTCAATTATCCATTGTTCTTTTAAATCAAACAATCATATCTTTCACCCATCGATTTATAGTCAAATTATACTCAGAGTTTACCAAAAGGGTTTCAATTCTTTTCTCATAGCTATAAATTCTTTTCCGTTAAACCCTAAACGCAGGATCAAGCTACAAAATAAACAAATTTCACACAGGCCGTACCCATACATAGATATAATTTATCTAGCCTGTAACATTTGCATTTTAACCTTAGCCATATACAAAAGAAAAACAATAACAGTGGTCATGAAGCACCATGAAGTACATTATTCAAGTCTGAGGGTAAAACCCTTGTTTATAAAACCATTGCAAGCACTGCCGTTGCCTTATGGGTCGAGGTACATCCTCCCCATTCTTTTAAATAGTATGCAAACCCTATATATACATTTTACAAAACTCTCTGAGTTATAAATACAATAGATAGAATAGCACAGAGTCGAACATCATCTCATCATCCCAGAGTTTTCAAAGCTACCACCGAGGCTTACCGGTTGGTATAGCTTTCCAACCTTCAACGCCAGGTTCGAGGAGCCATTTCTTAGCTACACCTGTAATGACAATTACCAGTGGTTAAAATAGTATCTAAACAAAAAGACGTCAGTATTAGAAGGTTGATAAACTGATAGCATTTTGTAGAATATTACAGTGGAGGAAGGTGAATACATTACCTCTCAGAATGTTAGCTGTAAAATCAACGAACGCCAAGTCTGTAGCCACTGCAACGAAACCCTACCACGTTAAATGTTGAAGTAACCAGAGCTAACACCCAACCATCAACTATCAACATTTCATAGCGTCAAGACCTAGAACAACCAAAGTGAAGAGTTGATTTCTCACACAAATCTAACTTCCAAGAACCAACAGGTCTGACGATCGAATCTCTTCAAAAGTTACAAACCCAACTGATAACTTAAATAAGTAAACTACTGAATGAAGAACTAATAACTCGGCTCTTCCATTTCATGAGGTTACGAGTTCAAAACTTAGAAGTTACAGGCAGAACAACGAGGCTAAAAACCAGCAGCCTATCGACGACGCAGAGCCACCACTACCAAAATACTTGAACACAATAACTCATCAAAAGCATAGTGAGATAGGTTAAACCCTTGCATCGAAATCCTCGATAGATCAACGGTGTAGATCAATAGATGGAATCACAAATCTCCCAAGACATCTACCCTATTAATTGTTGCATCATTACAATTGCCACGATGAGCCATAGTGGAATCATGGTGGAGCCAGCTCATCAACACGTGAACACGTATGCCACACTTCAAGACTTTAAAGAGCTATATTCACTGTGGCAGCACATGGTCGAGCACACTAAGCAGTGCCACATTGAAACTCCATTACCTTGGTAGTTATGAACATTCAATGCCCAGGTTACGTTACGGCTGCCAACCTGCATGAAATTTCAAAGTTCACATCACGTTAATAAATGCATTGGATTGGCATATGATATGGTTGAGAGCTTATACCTTGTCACAATACGTTTGCACATAGAGGAGAAATAGCTCCATAGTTATTATAGCAACATTTGATCACATAGTTGCATATAGTCACATAGCATATGACCCTCACATAATATTAAACTTGAACTTGAACATCTTAAACTTGAACACCATAAAGTTGCGAACTAGGTTTCTCACCAATAGAATGCCCAAGAGTCTTTATGTCTTCACTTATCGAAAAAGAGATATATTGAAAAACTATTGGTCACTTGTTGTAAATTAAATCTCTTACCTTTAAATCTGTCACAAAGTAGGAATCAACATGCTTTAGCACGAATGCTAAGTAAGCCTCAGGGCATCTGAAGGACCCCTTCATCAATCAAACAAGAGTACATTAGTCAAACAGATGTTTCACTATCCATAAACAACAACAGTAGAGGTGTGTAGCATCACAACTAAATATGATTAACATCAAGACTTAAGTAGAAATCTGTTTGTCGCAAACCCTTACTTAATAAACCAGCATTGCATTTAGTACAGCAAGATAACATTTCATGCATTGTTCTATTTCCGCATTCATTAAATAAGCAATAAATGTCACACAGAAAAGTTTTAAATTTTTGTGATTTTTCTGGGATGTTACACCTCATCTGCAAGAATGCGCAAGCAATTGAAATAGACGCAATGAAAAATTGAAAGAATAGTCTTCATAAATCCAATATGGTACATAGGTTTGGCTATCTCTAGGTGCCCAAAGTGAAGAGGGCACTCCTCCATGATAGTAGAGCAGGTTTCCCACTTCACTTTGCGATCAATAGTGCCCAACAAACCAAAAACCCAAATATGTCATCAATCCATGACAAACCATAACAAAAATCAAACCATATCTCAAAACAAAAAAAAAGGTTTTGTATTTTCTTACAGTATTAGCAAATTATAGTACCTTAGTGCCTGTAGTGAATGATCTCAAACATTCATCCTTTTGATTTGCTACTGGTCTCCATATTTTAGATATACATCTTCTATTCAAGTACATGGAGTGGCTGGGGTTACTATTAAAACAACAAAACTACAGCTAGGGTTCTACTTGAATCGTAAATCGGTTTTGATGCTTCTCAATTTATGATACACCTCCCACAAACCCTTGCAGCTTCGGCTGAAGGATAGAAAAACTCCCCAATTTCTTTCCAAAAGTTTTATTTTTCTCAATTCCTTTTCCTCCATTCCTAATTTTTATTTCACCCAAATCCTTTCCCTCTATTCCTAATTTTTATTTCACCCAAATCCTTTCCCTCCATGTAAATTTAATTGTTTAATATTAATATATTATATCATGTTCAACTATAATATATTTATATATTCATGTAAATTTAATTGTTTAATATTAATATATTATATAATGTTTAACTATAATATATTTATATATGAAAAACATATTATATTAATTATTATATACTAAAAACATATTGAATTTGGTAAAAGGTTGCAAAGCGATTATTATTATTATTATTATTATAATCTTTTTATTTTTATTTTTTAATTTAAAAATTTCAAGAGAACATTAAAATGGGAGGGAGGATTATTTTGTTATTAAAAAATGAGACATTCGCATTTTCATAACGAGGGGCACCAAGGGGGAAATTGTTAACTTTCTGAGCATAAGCGTGAAGACGATACTGATGGGTGGGTGACAATGACGATTTCTTGGAGGACGCAAATTTGATAGATTTCACTATCAAGACCAAAAGACTTTAAATTGCCAAAAGTCTTACTGATTGGTGAGAGGGTCAATTAACAGACTGAAAATTTGGAAAACAAAATATGAGCACGATCAATGAGATGAGTTGAACTCAAGGATAGCAAAAATGAGACATTATGATATTTCATAACACGAAAAGCCCCAAGATGCCAACTCAACTTGACCATGATATGACAACACATGATGAATGTGCCGAAGAGGTCAAACAATGATGAAAATGATGAAACTAACTATGCATGAATACCATCAAAGCATCCTCTTTAGATGACCAAACCAAAAGTAAACTCATTCCAGTTATGCATCTTATTCCGAGAATCTACAAGTTACCTAAAATTCATAAGAATAATACCCCCATAAGACCTATATTTAATACTATTTGATCCCCTACCTACCTCTTAGCTAAACTCCTAGCTAGCAAACTAAAAACTCTTGTGGGTGACACAGAAACTTATGTCAAAGATTGTACAGATTTTTTAAGATAAAAAACATGAGGATCAACAGTAATGGCATCCTCTTCAGGCTCTTAGATGTGGTATCATTATACAACATGATCCCCATAGATGAAGTCCTGACTATAACTAAGAACCTAACATATTTCCAAACAACACATTTGGTTGAGTTATGTCTACGATTAAATTTCTTCAATTTCTAGGGATTCTTATATGAAGAAATGTGTGGAGTCGCAATCGGATACCCCCTCTCCCAGCCTGTAGTGGAAAATATCTTCATGGACGATTTTGAACAATCAACCATTAGGTCCTCACCACTTAAACTAGATTTCTGGGTAAGATTTGTAGATGATACAAATGTCAACTTAATGGGCTCATTGTATGGAGAAATTGAAAAAATTTGTGATCCGCTAGCACCGAATCAAAGAGAACATGCTTGTTCTAGAAATGGTCTTGTTCCTAGTAGACTAGAGTCATCATTTCCCTCTATCTGTCGTCATTTATCACACTTCTAATTCCTGCATTGTTAGCTCCACTGATATTTTGTAACTCCAAGGAAGGCGAAAGATTATGGGTGTATTTTTTATAATTTATTTATTTTATATGTGAAAGGAGAAGGGGTTAGGGATTATGGGGGTACTATTATTATTATTATTATTATTCAAGGAGATGGGAACAAAGGGATTTTTTCAAAAAAGGAGGAATTATTTTTTCTTTAAAATGGATGATATTGGCTATTTCTTGTAAGGGAGGGACCTAGAGGAAATTTAAATATTTTCAAACTCAAGTGCAAAGAGAACCATGATGAACAAATGCATATGGAGAATGAATGGAGGTTGTGAAATTCACAATTTTTAGCTAACATGACACAAAATACATGAACTTGTCGAAACTTTAATAGACTGCTGAGATGGTCAAACGGCGATGGTTTTGTTCAAACAAAATATGAACACAACCAATACAACAAGTTGAATGGAGTGACACTAACTTTAGGACATGACAATTCCAAAAGGGAAAGATGACAAATATCTAAGACTCAAATCAACCACATGTAGAGGAACTCATTTATCACTTGATAAACTATATGCAAGACATGATGTATTATCTAGATATCAACTCACCACACCCAAGGCACTAATTATGTGAAATCTCCATAATAATTTTTTTTTTTTTTTCCTTATACTTTCTCCTTGTTGTGAAACAACATTAAATTGGATCTATGTGAACACACACTAAAAAAATATATTACATTCGTATGCTAAGCTTGCTTAAATTCTTCCCTTGTGTCTTCCTGCTGGTTAGGAGGGTAATATGGTGGACATGCCACTTACTTAGCTATGGCTAACTCTGCTCCGTATGTTGATGCAGGTGCAATTTATAGTGCCGGAAATCCTCACAACGCAGGTAGCAAGGGTTCTGAAATCAAGGTATGCATTAAACCTAGTGCGCAACCATTATTCTTTCTATAAGGGCTGTTATGTGAACTCCTTTTGTATTAGTGCAAACCTCGACATACAATAACCTTTTACCAACGACATGAGACATGAATTTGCAATGGTTTACTTGGTTATCATTAACATTGTTAATTTACATCCTATTGCACTATGAGTTGTCAAATGCTTAAATTCTATCAAGGCTCACCAAAAATGTTCTTACCTAGTTAGTCACCACATCAATAAAATGATTGTATCGTTTTACATTGTCTACAAAGTTAAATCTTCCGGGTACTGGTATCATATGCGAATAAAAAAATTTGATTGCCCATTTCATATCTCACGAACATATTAACAATATCCTAATGCATGGTTGGTTCACGATCTATGATGTTTGAACCTACAGTTTTAATACCTTTGTTTATTTGTATCGTGTAGGGACTTCCTGCACCATTTACAATGCAACATGCGAGAGTCATTTAACATTTAATTTTGCTGCGTTTCCTGGTGTACCCTCTATCATCCAGCGAAGCTATACCGGAATAGTTATGTGATACCAAAATTATATATGCCGGCGAAGGTGCCACTTGCACCTTGACAACTTAATCGTACTGTGGTGTAATTCAATACCATGTGACCGCATTTATAGTGGTAAAATGTGAAGTGCCACCTGCACCTGGAAATGGCAGGCTTTGGTTACCTTGATTTCTGAAAAATAAATTATAATAATAACCTCGACAGTGTTCATCCTTTCTGGTTCGACTACTTTTGTCATTCGAAAGAGGTCCTGAAAAAAAAGCAGATTTTCCCTGCGATTACAATTTCGACAGGGTATTGCTTACCACTTCGAAAGGGTGATTTTGATGAGTGGTTCTTAATCGACTAGCGTAATAGAGAGAGGTATTTTTCTAAACCAAAGTTCTTTTAAATCTCTGCTAGTGCATGACTGAGCACTGGTTAATGACCGCGATCTCTTACTTACAGGGTTCCGGTTGATGGTACGAACACCCCAGAAATTTTAGATGGTTCTCTGTATCAGAAATTCTAGATGCTATGGAGGTAACCTCAATGCCACGGTTCAGAAATTTCTTTTGTTTTGTTTTACAGCAGTCCATCCCATTTGATATTAACGTATGGTTATAACGTATTGATAGGTTCTCTTAGATCGAAGGCGCATATTTTTGGAAGGAGCCTTCCCTGCCCCGGTAAGTGGCATTGCTCCTTACACCTTCATGTGATGACAGGAAAACCTGGGAAAGACCCTACTCAACGTCTATAGGGAGTTTAAATTTTTATCGGTTAGTCTTTTTGCAGCTTCAACGATTCAAAGTGGCCTGGGGTATTTTGCTGCCACGAATTCAATGTAATATCTGGTTTTATAAAAACTTCTTCATGCGAATCTAAACGTTAAGAAATGTGTTGTTCTGCATGACTTTTGGTTCAAGGGTTTCGTTTCCTTTTGTATCTTAAGGGACTTTTAGTATTCTTATCTAATTCCAGAATCTACAAGATACAACTACTTATTCCGAAGATACTGTAGTTGAATGGGATATGGCACCTGAAATTTATTTATAAGTATGATTCCAAAATGTTTCGTTTCTTCTTTTCTTTCTGTTAAATGGTCAGGATGATTCTTAGCAAATTCGTATCTCTCTTCTTAACTAAATCCTTGGGCTGAAGGTAACGGAATCAGGGTTTGAAATGTTTATTTAAATGTTTTCCGATGATATCTTTCGAAACCCCAAATCCTTTGGGTATGCTCGGTTTAGATGCCAATCTCTATACATATTTCTTTTCTGGAAAGATAAAGAAAATGCAGCCAAACCCTAGGTAAGAGGATAGAACCTGGAAGTTCTGTATCAATAGTTTTCCCTGAAATGGTTTTAGCATTAGGAATAAATGCCTACGTCTGGGATGCAAAACATACTCTGCAGTCTCACCCTGGTGCTAACGCGAATGCTTGATTCTCTATTTTGTTTGTTGTTTTCCTCGGGTAGCATACATGCCTGGACTTTTATGTTTGCCCTACTACCCTGTTACACACATATCGGTTGTTGAATTGATTCCTTACTAAGCATAACTGAAGGGTTAAACTCGCTTTGGAAAAAATTTAAGTCTTAGGGTTTAATCTTAGCAATAAAGGCTACTGTATTGTCCACCGTCCAAGGTTCAACTCTTGAACTGGGCTGTACCAAATCCTATATAGATTTAGCCTCGATAACTCAACAATAATAATTTTACCACTTCAGATCTAAATACTAAAAGGGCTCTTTTGATCACACAGGGTTTTACGGTTGTTGTGACAAGCAAAAAATGATTATCACGATCTATGAATAAAGGAAACAAATTAGGGTTTTCTTTACCATTCAGGGCTGGACGCTAACCCATATATCAACAATTATTATTGCAGCAAAAAAAATATCTTTAACCGAAACAACGAATACATACAAGGGTCAAATATTTAATCGCTTGCAATCAGTATTTCTGTAATTCTACCCTTGAGATGTACTTTATGAATATCATCCATAATATTTTATTGCTAGTTTCTGATTACATATGCAGACTGAAAATCACCCTTACGTTAGCTTAAACTATACCCACCTCAGGTTAGATTAACAAGAAGGAATTCCCCACTGAAGTGTTCAACATCTATCTTTAGTAGATTTAACATTATGGACGGCAAACTTAATTTACAGTTTTCATTTGTGTGCAAAACCTACTTTCGTATAAACTGGACAAAATAAAATAAAGGAACAATGCTGAAAGTTTGAACAGTTTTCCTTTGTGCACAAATCTTAAATTCGTATGATCTGGAAAATAAAATAAATGCTAAAATGCTAAAAGATTGAAATCAGAAAACCTGGAATTGGTAACCTAAATGACGTCGGAACAGCCACGTTCCACCCAACCGTAGATTAGTTACAAACACCAGGTCTATCCGTAATCACCCCTGAGCCAGATGCATGCATGTAAAGTGTGGACAGTTAACCTCGAAAAATCAGTCACATTTCTGGAATCCTTTGCCTAACACAGAGTGCTCACACAGCAAATATGATCCTCTCCGGCATACTAAGCAGTGTCATGCCTCCCACATATGCCATTCCTTTATAGTTTTTCCTAGGTCTTACCATTAGCAGCCAATTCCTCATGGAATTTTCGCAGCTAAGTAAATCCCTGATTTTCAGTGTGTGTCTAGTGTCTTAAATACACTTCTGACACCTGTTCTGGTTTTCCCAAGGTTAACTCTCACTTGTCCCCCACTTTTCCATGCATGATCTCCTCATTTAACTTGGTTGTTCCTGTTCATCCTTTTATTATTAAAACAATAATTAAAATTCAAAGTTGTTTCTTACAACAGTACTCCTAGGACTTATTCGGCATATTTTTCATCTAGCCTCTTATTGAAATGAATTTCACAATGATAACAAAAACAAAAACATAATGTCTTATTGTTATTTGGGGACGTTACAAATTAGTAGAGAAACCCTTAAATGAGCATCTCAATGATTCTCCTATCATCTAACACAATAGGTATCGGGATGGCCTCAAAGAAATGATCCCTTATAAGACATGTATTGAAAAATAATCCAAGTTGTATACTATTAATGTTACAATTTACTAAATTTTAACACTACAGATGGATTTGAAGACCCCTTCGAATCCATCTGCAGTGTTAAAATTTAGTAAATTGTACAAATTCATTATCAAAATTATAATTTTTCACTGCTGGAATGACACAACTAAAAATGACCACATAAATGACCAATTGTTATGTGGTCATTTTTAGTTTAGTTCTTATCTCGTGACCAAATAAGTCATTTATCTTGGTCAGTTTTAGTTTAGTTCTTATCCCATGACCAATTTGGTCATTTATCTTGGTCATTTTTAGTTAGTTCACTTAAAATTTCTCAATTTTGGTCATTTATCCCTCGAAAAAGCTGTGGTGACCAATTTTTTTGGTCACCTTGTCACTTATCTCTCATTTTGTACTAGTGCATCTCGTAGAGATGACATGTTGATGATGCAAAAATTGATTTTGCAAGCATTTTCTAAGTGGGATATTGACTTTGTGGGACCTATTAACCCACCAGGAAAGCGAACTGGTTCAACATACATCATCACAGCTACAAATTATCTAGCCAGATGAGTAGAAGCAAAACCATTGAAGGACTATAGCGCATGTACCACTACATAATTCATCTTTGAGAACATCCTGAAAAGGTTTGGATGTCCAAGGATTCTAATGAGAGATCAGCGAACTCATTTCCTGAATAGAACCATTGAAGCTCTAACCAAAGAATTGCATATCTACCATAAGAAGAGCACACCATATCATCCACAAGCTAATAGCACCATTGAAGCTTTTAACAAAGTACTGGAAACTGTGCTGACCAAGGTATGTAATACAAACAAGGATGATTGGTATCTACGAATACTAGCTTTGTTATGGGAATACAAGACAACTTGCAAGAATTTCACAGGTTATACACCTTCTAGGTTAGCATATGGAAATGAATCTTTCATTCCCATGGAATACATAGTACTAAGCTTGAGAATTGCCACATTCACAAACATGGCAGATGATGAGGCAATGGAAGAAAGGCTACTACACTTAGTTGGACTCAAGGCATATCGCGTCATTGCAGGATTTCTCCAACAAGTACATAGAGACAAAGAAAAAGCATGGCATGATAGGAATATCAAGTATAAATTCTTCCAGTTAGGAGACCTTGTCCTCCTCTACGATGGTTAGTTCATGAAATTTCTTGGAAAATTTGAAATGCACTCGCTAGGACCATATGTTGTCAAACATGTTACTAATGGTGGCGTAGTTCAATTGGCTACATTACTAGGAGAAAACCTACCGAGACTTATTAATGGAAGTAGAATAAATCCCTACAGGGATAGTTCTACTCCTATAGGAATCAGTTGATCACTAAGGAGAAATTTTTAAGTGTGAAGTAGAATTGAAATTGGACCCTAAAAATTGAGCAAAGTCTATACACGGTTTTGGTAAAAAGTGCAGTCCCATGAAGCAGAAGCATATGTTGCGAAGAAAATGTCCTAAGCTGTTATGCAAAGTATGAGAAGGAAGGAAATATGTGAAGTTCAAAATGGAAAGGAGTAAAAGCACAATTAACTACCCAGATTTTGTCTAAAAGCACAGTCAAAGGGAAAACTAGCCATTCTAGTGTATGGGTCAAAATGTAGCCATCATACAATGTTTTCACAACTGGATTCTTTCGCATTTAAGGGAAACTTATCCATTTTCGATGCATTTATTGAAGGAAAGGACCAAGATCCTTGGGGGATTTAGCCAAAGAACATGAAATTTAATTCCTAGCTAGTCGTTTTTGGGTTCCCCTCAGAGCTCCTGCACTTATAAATTGAATCGAGCACATACTTACTGGATTTACAATGATTTTTTTATCTTTACTGCATGTAACTTCTATGTTTTTACCACGAAGAGAACACAAAGTGATTTTCAAGTGAATGTGTGAGCATTCTAATCTAGATGAGATTTTGAGAGACTTTAACCAGTCGGAGCTCGAGGGATTCATGAAAATTCCCTCAAAGAAGTCTGTTCCAGAAAGGGGTGCCTCATCAAGAAGCTCACCACACCACTAACAAGCAATGCCACAAAAAGATAAGCAACCTGCCACAGAGCGTGAAAAGTCGAAGGAAGTGGAATGACGAAGCAAGCTCCACAGGAACCACCTCGTGATAGGGTGATCTACTTCATGCTTGAGTATATTTCACAACGAAGAGGTGATGCACCGCATATTAAAATCCTAGAAATAATCATCTCTAATTACACATTGACTAAAGACTAACTTATGACATAAGGTTAGATAACCTTAATCAAAGTGAACCTTAATTAATATATTAACCTATAGCCTATTAATATGCATTAAATAAATTAAATAAATTAACTTCATAATATAAAATAATTTTTGAGTTATGTTTAAATTAAAACTAACTTTAATTTCAATTAAACTTAAATGTAAATAAAATAGAACTTCAATCTCAAAAAAATTTAAATTGAACTAGTTAAGTCTAATATTATAGTTTTTGGAATTATACTTGAATTTAATTTTACAATTCAAAAATTAAAAATTAAAATTGTATTCAATTCCAAAATTAATAAATTATGAATTATAATTTAAAATAAAATCATTTAAATTTTTGCTTAATTAATTTTTTTTTAATAACTTTAATCTTTAAAAAAACAAACAAAATGTTAAAAAAAATAAAATTGAATTTTATAAACATTAATTAAAAAATAATTTTAATTAATCCTAATTTATGAAAGTTAGGTCATGCATATTTTCTTTTTGAAATTTTTGTATTAACAAAATGTTAAAAAAAATAAAATTGAATTTTATAAACATTAATTAAAAAATAATTTTAATTAATCCTAATTTATGAAAGTTAGGTCATGCATATTTTCTTTTTGAAATTTTTGTATCTTTAATATTAAATGGATCCAATCACTAACTCTTTTAATTGATAGATTTCTTAATAGTAATGGATAAAATATCTCTCTATTTCAATTAATAGATTGTTGTATAGTAATGGATCAAATAGTTATCTCTTTCAAAAAATATATGTATAAAAATATAAGGGATGTGTTAAAAGATGATATCTAAAAAAATGTTTCTAAGAAATGAGAAATTATATTAGTATTCACAAGCTACATTTTCTAGTAATTTTGTTTTATATCTTTAATATATTATTACAACTTCATACAAAGTAGAACTTCAAGTAATTTGTTTTATATGCATTTTGACAATATTAAATATATTAATAATAGTTGTGTTGAAAATTTAATTAACACCTTCTAAAATATAATCATATAAATGATAAAGTTATTCATGTATTTACAACTTAAGATTATCTATTATTTATATATGACTCAACAAGAAAATCTAAATGTAAATTTTGATAAAGTAAATTCCTTAAAAGATTTATCATATGGGATAGGAAAGCAACAAGCTGGCTTGGAAATCCTTGGTTCTTAAACTCCTTAAAAGTTTTAAAAGATTTAGCATATGGATAGGAAACCAACGAGGCTTGACAATCCCTGGTTCTTAAATTAAAGTAACGAGGCTTGAAAAGCCTTGGTTGTTAAGTCAAAAAATGATTAAAAATTAACAAAACTAAAACATAAAAATCATAAAAACAATCCAGGGATGTATAAAGTCATAAAATCTCAAAGCTGACAATATTATACATTATACACACTGAATGTAACAATTAGAGAATCCAATGTCTAACCAACTTGAAATTGAAGACAATTTTTGTAATGTATTTGTGAGTTTCGTATCTATCTAAGAGATCCATATAAACCAGGGAAAGCTTTATTTCAATGGCGTCCCATGAATAAGGAATGGCGTATGGAATATTTCCTCCTAGAAAATAAAATCGAAATTTTGTATGAATAAAAGATGATTTAAAAGAGCACTCAATAATTCAACTATATGAGTGGTGAACAACTCAATAATTGGAAAAAACTAAGATTGAAGAGATGAATGGTAAACAACTCAGTAATTGGCAAAAACTAAGATTGAAGAGATGAGTTTGAAGCTCAGGTTGGTTGGGTTCTCCACATTTTGCCTCAAAAAGGCCCAACACACTCCTCAATTAGGCCAAACACACCACTGTAAGGTGAAAGAGACATGTATTTCCGTAAGCTTGTAAGTCCATGTACTGTCGTATCTTTCTCAAAATATACTGCCCACATCTCCAAAACAACCCATCGGGCATGCAACCGGGAGTTAGCCAATTAAATTAGGTTTCTTTTCTTCTATGGTTATCCACGATTTTTAGTCATTTGATTTCAAAATTCCCATGATGATGCATTGAGTATCCTCTTACCCACTTTGAGATATTCGTCTCCCACAATCCAAACAAACTAATGATATTCAAAGCTGCACTGATTTTGCCATTCTTGTCTTTTAGTTGCAGTTCCTTTAGTAATAATTTGTCTTTGAATGCTATGATGGTGAATGAGATCTCAAATGTATGGCTTTTCTGGGTTTTTATACACTAAGTTGTTTATGTTATTATCATGTAACTAGACATTTGATAAGAGCTTTAACAAAATATTGTTTAATAAACCACTACAATTTTAACTATATCCATTTATATTTTTAAATATATATAAAGTGTTTATTTAACTATATGTATTTTTTTCATATTTAATAAAAAGGAAAAAATTGTTTAGTTTAGTGATCTCCCTCTAAAGACTATTTTACAAGTAAAATCTATCATCTAAAATTGCAGAATATATGGATGCATGCCATCCTCCAGTGTTAAAAATAAGCTTTAGTCCTTGTAGTGTGGATAAGATGGTGATGTGAAATTGATGAAAACATGTAATCACTTTTTCACCATCTAACCATGGTGATGACATTAGTTGATTTCTTCAAGGCAATCTATTTAAACCATCACTTAGTCCTCTGATATTAATATTTATCTCACACATGCACAAGATGTATGCACACATAATTGTTGTCATTGTTCATGTTCTATTATGTGGGTTCTTTTTGGAGAGCCATTGTATAAGTAACCTTCACATGCTAACCTCATGACAATGTTCAAAGTTTTTAAAATTATCTCATCAAGCCATTACAATTTACTTGTTTATAATATATTGTTGTGTAAAGGAAGTATAAGTATAAGGTTACAAGGAATACAAACTAACATTTTTGCTAGTACTATTTTCAAAAAATGCAAAGTGTTTATAATTTAGGAATGGAAATTATATAGCTTCAAGTTCATATTAAAGTTCACTAACTCTTGATTTTTTTTATTAAAAATAATTTACATCATTCTCCCTACAAATGCAAAAAAAATAAAAAAACAAGCTTTATGCAAGTTTAATTTAAAAATAACAGTGATGATATTTTGAGACCATGTGATTACCATTTTTGAAATTTTTATACAACTCAAGGAATCAACAATATGTAAATGTCATCTTCTACCTTGATTTCACTCCTTTCCATCAAGGCCATAAATCAAGTTTTTCATACCAGCTTGGAAATTTTTAGATCACTCCTTTCCATCAAGGCCATAAATCAAGTTTTTCATACCAGCTTGGAAATTTTTAGACATGAAATTGTATGCTATTCAATAATACTCGGTAAACTTAAAGTATGCTTATGCAAACTAAGTAGAATACCAATAGCAAGCTAAATCAACCCTTAATGTAAATGAACAATTAAAACAAAATAATGAATTTGAAAATATTTTGATTGGATGGTAAGGATCATCACATGTCATAACTTTGGAGGCCATATTTATATCAAAGGCTCATTATTCTGAAGATGCATCTTATTTCAAATATAATACCATCAACCTATTAAAATACATTATTTGGTTTCCGATTTCCTTCCCTACCTTGAGAATACATCCGTGACTAATATAATAATATAGACTAAAAAAATATTTCCTAATCTAAAACCAAAACAACAACAAAAAAATAGTTTATAAGAATTAATCCAAATGCATTTTTCACTCCTTATAAGAACTATGCCTATAAACAACAAAAAATTAAATATACTTAGAGGAATCAATCCGAGGCATTTTTCACCCCTTTATAAGAAAGTATGCATGTAAACAACACAAAATTGGCCTTCAATATTTTCATTTGAGACTTTATATTAAACATATTTGTGTAGCTTTGTCCACTCACAAAAGGACCTGCAGAAGTAAATATAAATGGCATTGCTCAATGAACAACTTGCATCATCTAAAATAGAAGGGAAATATATATTTCTTACCAAATTTCTGTTGTTGACTTATTTAACATGCTTCAAAACTCAATCATTAACAAAAAATTTGCAAATAACACCCTTAAACTAGCAAACCAAATCAATTGAATTTTGAATGTGACAACCAACATACAACCAATAAGTAAAAAACATTGAACTATAAATCCCACTAAAATAAGACATCACCATAAACTTACTCGACACTAAATTTTTCTTTTAAGATGGACTATAATAACTATAAAAAGTTAAAGTCTCTTGGAGTAACCATCTAGGACAGTACCCTAAAACTTAATAGAAGGATAGCATTCAAACATTCGGATAAAAGTTAACTCATGGAATTTCAATATGGCTAACTGAAACATAGTGAATTCTCTTGACAAAATAGAAAATTGTTTTGTCGAGAATTGAAAAATCCCTCACTTGAGTTGAAAATATGTAGTCTAAAATATGGTGTAGTAACTAGACAATACTTTATATTATGTTGACATAGTAGATAAAACAAGAAGCATAGAAATTATGAGAGAAGCCACAATAATAAATACATTAATCAAGATATGAAGGAAAAAAAAGGGAAAAAACAAAAAATTATATATCAAATATTGAAAACAACACTTATCCCCACTAACTCATAATTATATCATCACTCTAAAACCAATACTATCTCTTAATTATATTCTACTGTGAAAAGAATGCTCTTTATAATCAGGCCTTATTCTATGTTTCTCATTCTTTTCCTATATTTAGATGCATGCTCGTGTAAGATAGACATGGTGAAAATATATCCCATGGTATGGGCGTGTAACTAGATCAACATATTTTAATAGTGTGCAATGCTATGGTCCTAGAGTTTAATAGTGTGCAATGCTATGGTCCTATGGTCCTAGAGTTCACACTGGTAGGGAAATGTTGATTAACACTTAGAATGATGGGAAACATTGAGTTGATTAACACTTAGAATGTTGGGAAACATTGATTTATGTTTCTTCTAGAAGTTTAATGACTTATTATAAGCTCTTTTGAGTGGAATTATAAGGGTTTCTTGTTTTCATGATTATGGTAGCTTGGTTGTATAGATGCATTGTAATGATGATTTTGTTTATGATTACTATATCTAGAATTTTTGGGATTGATTTTGGTATTTTATATAAAGACATGGCTTATTCTTCCTATATAATGTAGTTTCAATCGTTATCAAATGGAATTGTAAAAAAAATCCAAAAGAACCTTTTAACTTATTTATACTTGGAATCTAACCATAAATATTGTTCAATGTAAATAACATATTTCAATTAATGTAATGAGCACTGAAATGAAATGAATGCACTAAAATAAAAATGTATACTACTCTAATTAATAATGGATACTAAACTCTCTTCAAAAAAATATCTCAAGGTAACAAAAACTTAATGACATTTCAATCAATTTCATAGATTTTTTATGTCCATTACATTAATGAGAGTAATGACAGTATGGGACTTACAAAAACTGAACAACAAAGAAATTCATAACAAATGATATAGTTGAACAACAATAATAACCAAAAAAAGATTATGAAGGACAAAGAGCATATTGACAAAGAAATAACTTGACAACAAGAAAACTATAGAAACAAAATTAAGAACTACAAAGACCATAATGACAAACAAAACAATATTTGAAATAATAATCTAAAAATAAATTAAATGATATCTATGAAAAAGCATATTTAAGTCATACATATACATATACAAATAATAATCATCTACAAATTTGCCGTGGTGACTCGAATCAATGTTGCTAAGTTGTTGATATTACTCTCTAGATTATAAATTTTACTTAGTAATTTCCAAATAATCAATATTTATCTAAAAAATATACCGTAATAATAAATTCAACTTAATGATATACAATAATCATCAAAATTCATCTTATTCCTCTATCTATTAAGCAAAACACTTCTTCCCTCCCTTAAAACACTTGGAGGCAAATTTTGCTATGAAAAATTCCTCTAAAATTCAAGATTCAGGATAGATCTTGATAACTCAAGATAACATGTATACAATTTATAATTAAAACAATTACATCAACAAACCAAAGTAATAAATAATCAAACATTTTTTCTATAAAACCTATTTACGCCTGTGAACGTGAACTGATGTAAAAGGGTTACATAACCATAGAGACGCTCTAGAATAAGGCATGGCTGCTGTGTAAGTGATATCTGCATAGCTGAACAACAATAATGAAAAAAAACTTATGAGTATCAAAGAGCATATTGACAAAAAGAAATAACTTGACAAATAAAACAAAATGTTGGAAAACAAAATTGACAATTACAAACTATATAATGATAAAGAAAATAATATTTGAAACAATAATATAAAAAAAAATTAAATGATAAAAAAAAGGCATATTCATGTTAGGCATACACTGATCATCTACAAATTTGATGCAGGTCAGTGGAATTCATATCTGCATAGCGGGCAGGAAAGTTTACGATAAAACCATTCAATTTGATGCAGGTCAGTCGAATTCATATCTGCATAGCGGGCAGGAAAGATGATGATAAAGCCATTGAGTGATGCACTTATTATGAAAAATATGCTTATATTTGCATGGCAATTGTTTCGCAAGATGTCCAATGGGAATCGTTTCTTGACAAATTACACAAAACAATCCATCTCCATCACCACCTGTTGGAGCGACGAGCTCGTGAGAAACAAAAACAGATAAAGAAGAATCAACAGCTGAATAGGTAGCAGCTAGTGGATTATTTTCATGGTGAGCGATATATTGTTCTCTCAAATGAGAATGAAGAGTAAAATCTTGTTGGAAGATTTGTATAGAATTAGCGGTATTCACATCCTCGAGGAGATCCAGCACCCGTTCACCATATGAGAAATTCCCAGTCCATATTGTTTGTATGCTAAAAATATTTCCGTCGGGGCGGCTCCAATCCTTTACCATTCGCCACCAAATGCTAATGTTTTCCACCGTTGTGATCCTGACGTGCCTCTGACGTCCAATGTCATTGATATCAACAGAATCCCATATACTCTCCAATTGCCAGCTGTGATATCTGTTTCCATGATGAATACATCTAAACCCTACCCCCGAGACCAAATGATGCTCAAAACCTTCCCCGGTGGCGTGTGAAACGACGTTAGATTCTCTTGACTGATCAACTGTTCCCGTGGGTATTTCTAATCTATACAAAGAATACAGCATCTCTCCACTTATCTCGGAAGCTAATTTTCGCCGTACCATGTCTCTATTCAGCTGCGTTTCGATATGTCTATCCATCCGCTCAAATATTTCTCTAGTACGACCCTCCAGATCGCAGTTATTTCTTCCATTACGTGGTTCAGCCTCCATTCCGGGTTTGGTATTTTATTCGCTTCTGAGCGAATGGCAAAAAAATTCCCCGGTGAAAAAAGAAACTCTGGCCTCTCTTTAAATCGCTTATGAAAAGTATAAAAACCTTTGACAGTTTTAAATCTTATATCGCTTATAAAAACAAAACTCAAGCGTTTCATCTATAAATATTGTCGAATGTACATATAACGTCTCACTCACGCAAACGTATGAATCATTGCATTTTCGAAGGCCAAATAAGTAGGGTTGCACATTACCTTAATACGCGGGTGACCCTACATGGTCATTAATCTATTTTGGGTTAAAATAACATTTTTTCCATATAAAAGAAATAGATCCATCCGTTTATGATGTTATGGAAATGTGTTTCATTGTTTCCAACTTAATGTACAAAGGGAAAAGTCACTTTTTATAAGTTGTGTCTCCGTAGAAATGCTCTCTTAAACCATTAGCCATGGAAACACTTGATTTTTTTAACTAATCATAATTAGCCACTCACTATGATGTCTCTTAACCCACCTTCCTTTTACATGTGTAAACACCCATTGTGAACTAAGAACATGGTTGTGCTCATTTTGTTGAGGAAGAAGGACATGTACATCCCAGTTTCCATTTATTCCAAAATGGACCACACATGCCAATATTGATTTTTAAAATGTCTTCTTGGGCAATAAGGCCAATAATCTCCATAATAGTATGTAATGTGGCCATGGCCCATAATCATGGAATATATATGTCCACTTGGGAGTTGATGGGTAATAAGTAGACCCACTAGGTAGTTATGAGAAACAATATTATCATGAGGAGTAGTTGGCATAGACCCCAAGGAATACTCATGAGAATGTATGAATACACTTGAGTATAATTGTAAATTATGGTTGATTAAGAATTTACCATTTTTAGGGTTTTTCGTGTGATGGCCAAGTAGATTCCATAATTAATATCTTTTCATAGAGTGACCATATTTTTGTCAAAGAAACCCCACTAGATGCAAAATGAGCACCTCACTAGGCCTAAGGGTTAAGAACATGTGTTATCCCCATGGAGCTCATAGGTTCAAAACGAGTGGGGGCGTAGGGTTGCTCATTGGTTCATTGCGACAAGGCTTGAGGGGTAGGAAATATGAAAATCCTCACAGCAGATCTAAGAGATGATGTATACCTCACAAGAGTAATTATGATTAAGCAGGAAAAAATAGAAGAAGAGTGAACAATACAGTATAATGAGCAACAGAATAATATGCTACAGTAGAACTCAAATAGAAGCAATAATACTTCACACACACTAATTAATTAATCACAGTATGGACAAATAAATAGTACAATGGTAGAGAGGATTCGAATGCCTAAGATGGCAGTTCGAATTAGCCTCTCAGAGTGATCATAAGATCAATAGAGTGTCATCGGAGCACAACTACGTGTCCTCATGATCATCGGAGCACAACTGGAAGTCTTCATCATCATTAGTGGAGTCATCAATGCTCAAGTAACTGTCAACCATCAGTCAAACTAACTCTCGTAGGTGTAACTGAGTGTAACTAATTTTAACTGAGTGTAACTAAGTATAAATTGAAGAAAACTTGACTCGTAGGTGAAGAAGGGCGAGTTGCTTCCTAAAATCAAGGAAGAAGGGCGCATTAAGCAACTGGAGGACTAAAACTGAATAGTGAGAAGTTCTTGGGGGCTAGCTAACTGAGGGCTAGGTGCTGGACTGATGACTGGGATGCATGCAAAATGCATGCAAACCCTAAAAGTGCATGCATGACTAAAAATGTAAATGATGAAAATACTGGTGGGAAGAGGATGGAGTATAGGAATATCCTAACACCCCCCCTTAATCCATCCTGGGCCCTGGCAACTAAGACCAAAGGTCACCCGATACAAAGAATAATAACAGTCAATAAACCGAGGAAATGGGGAAAACCTCATGGGAAAAATACCCCCCTCAAAATAGACTGTAAGGAACACACAAAATAAATGCTCCAAACTCAAGCAGGTGTGATGCTTGGTCATATGTCTGGAGGTATATTCTTCTTGGGAAGAAGTGGATGATGCTCATAAAGCATGTGTTTGTACTTGCTCTTCAGATCGAATGTGATGAGAACAAATCCAAAAGTATGAGGATGATCCTTGAACCTGTGATTCGAATCAGCTGAGGTAGGATCAAAATCATGAATATGCAGATAGTCTTTTGTGTTCTCCTTCGAACCATCATGGGTGATATTATGCCAAAAAGAACCATCAAATAATAATTGCTTGAAATCCAAATCAGATTTAAGACTCAAAAAACAGTTTCTTGAGATCTCCTTTGAACCAACACGGGTGAGATCAAAACTATCATATGCATGAGAAATTATCCCAAGCAGTAATTGCTTAGAACCCAATTTAGATACAAGACTTGAATCATGGTTTCTTGAGATCTCCTTTGAACCATGAGAGGTGAGATCAAAACCAGTAGATGCATGAGAAATTATCCCAAGCGAATGGCAATGGCCATATTCTTCGATGACCTTCTGAAAGCATGGATTTATGATCATATAGTAGTATAGAAGAGGAGATAGCTGGAGAGGAGCGAATGCATTACCTTCAATAGTTGTTTTGACCTCCGAAATAATCATGTGATCATGATGAAAACCAACAGACTCTAGTGCAAGAGAGGATTTAGGACCTTCTGCAATATCGTGTGAGCTAGCACAAAAAGAGAAGAAAGTTTGAGCATGAGTGGAGAATCTGCAAGTTCTTTCTCAACACCTTCAATAAGAGATGATACTGGTTCATGATCTGAGAGACCATCAAGAGGAGCGAATGCATCACTTTGCTTGCTTTTGAAGGGGTTTGGACCAATCCCTTCATTCTTTCTGCCAAATTTTTCATCTAGGTGAGCCCATAACTCTTTTGGAGTCCATAACTCTCTTGGAGTTTCAACAACATCACGGTATTGGAAATGAAATCTCAGGTATTTAGGCAAAGAAAGCATCATTGCTCCAAAGTGCATGTCACCTTTATTCAACCAGTCAATCTTCTCTTCAGGGGATTCGAACTCTCTTTCAAAATAACAATCAAAGAGATCATGGCTCTTCAAATATGCTATCATTCTTGGTTTCCATTCATCATATTCGAATGGAGAAAGAGGAGTAATTTCTTCTGAATTCATTCAAGTTGTAGAAGACCTTCAAAAACAATATAGAATAACTGCAATTGCTACTGCTGCAAAAATGCAGAAACTGCTGCAACTGCTGCACTCGAAATCTTGGTAATAACCTGCAAAAAACTCTCAACAATGGAGATAAACAATACACTCAACATGCTTTGATGCCATGTGAAAATCCTCACAGCAGATCTAAGAGATGATGTATACCTCACAAGAGTAATTATGATTAAGTAGGAAAAAATAGAAGAAGAGTGAACAATACAGTATAATGAGCAACATAATAATATGGTATAGTAGAACTCAAATAAAAGCAATAATACTTCACACACACTAATTAATTAATCACAGTATGGACAAATAAATAGTACAATGGTAGAGAGGATTCCAATGCCTAAGGCGGCAATTCGAATTAGCCTCTCAGAGTGATCATAAGATCAATAGAGTGTCATCAGAGCACAACTGGGTGTCCTCATGATCATCAGAGCACAACTGGAAGTCTTCATCATCATCACTGAAGTCATCAATGCTCAAGTAACTGTGAACCATCAGTTAAACTAACTCTGGTAGGTGTAACTGAGTGTAACTCAGTGTAAGTGAGTGTAACTGAGTATAAACTAAAGACAGCTGGACTGGTAGCTGAAGAAGGGCGAGATGCTTCCTAAAATCAAGGAAGAAGGGCGCATTAAGCAACTGGAGGGCTAAAAATCAATAGTGAGAAGTTCTTGGGGGATGGCGAACTGAGGGCTAGGTGTTCGAATGATGACTCGGATGCATGCAAACCCTAAAAGTGCATGCATGACTGAAAATGTAAATTATCAAAATACTGGTGGGACTAGGATGGAGTATAGGAATATCCTAACAGGAAACCCTTTGGGGTATAGGCTCACCCTCGTGGGATTTGAGGACATCTTGGCCTCTCCCA
Organism: Larix kaempferi; assembly: GCA_027924585.1. Taxonomy (NCBI): domain Eukaryota; kingdom Viridiplantae; phylum Streptophyta; class Pinopsida; order Pinales; family Pinaceae; genus Larix; species Larix kaempferi. Next base: position 5,438,605 of record BSBM01000940.1, on the reverse strand, counting down.
AGTGACAAGTTAATAGTATATATACCTTACGGGTTGTTGGATTTTATCTCCTTCATGGGGATTTTCTTCATATTCTTTTGTAGATTGTAGTTTTTTCTTCTTCTGATTCAACTTTAGAGTTAACATTGTTCATATGACTAGATACTTCAACTATCTACCTAAATGGACTTATTCATGTGCTACCTTGAGCTCCTCTTGTTTTTAATAAGACAAATTTCATACCATGGAATTTTTATTTTGTTATACCAAAGCTCCATCAAATTCTTTTACACTTATTATTTTTTGTATTGATAGATTCTATCCAAGTGTATCCCATAACAAAATCCACATCATTCATATTGATATATTAATATAATTCACACTAACAGCTTTGAATTTAAGAATGTCTCTTTGATATCTATATGATTTAAGGGTACAATTACAACAAAGGTCTTAAATTTTTTTATATAAGCTACAAGTTATATTTGATGATTGAGTCTCCTCTACATATGTCTCTTCAACCTAGCCTATCATTTGGCGGAGGTTACATGCAATGCTCTTCTCGTATATTCTATGCCCCCACGAGCTACTAGTGATCACACCTCTCATACTCCTGAATCTTTGTCTCTCCATGTTATCCTAGCTATCACTTGCTCGGAAGATAGAAACCAGGGACTAGCACAATCAAAAGTGGCCAATCCTAACCTGTCCACTAGACAAAGAACAATTTAACAAAATATCGGATGCAACCGTATCCTTGCTTAACACTTTGACCTCAATAAGAGCTAACACCATGATGGAACTGCTACTATGTCTCTTAATGTTGGTTTTGTCCTTGGATTTAACACCATACCTGTGCTCCATTAATTTTCTCTCATCGCAAATCACTGTACGGTTCACCTGGCATACAATCATCCTCTTCCTACGCTAAGAACTTAACATCAATTAAGGGTGTTTTGGAAGAGTAGTTTATTTCCCTTAGTTGCTAGATCATCCACGTTTCCTTGATGTGTATCTTGGATACCATCGACCCCATAGGGAGGGTCATTTCTCTTCTTATTCTCACCCTATCCGGGGATGTGTAGTCCTTGTTATTTATATGCTAACAATTTTCTAGAAGACTAGAGTTATTAACATATTTCTAGTAAGTGGCTATCCAACGGATATTCTTATCAATTCTCTATCACTATCCAATCTATCAGAAATTTTGTTAGCTTCTGTATGGACGTGTAAGGGGATGATGATGTGAATCTGTGAACCATATTTTTGTTAAAGAAACCCCACTATATGGAAAATTAGCACCTCACTTGGCCTAATGTTTAAGAACATGTGTTATCCCCATGGAGGTTATAGGTTCAAAACCAGTGGGGGCGTAGGGTTGCTCATTGGCCCATTGTGACAAGGTTTGAGGGGTCAGTAACCCTTGGGGTATAGGCTCACCCTCGTGGGATTTGGGGACATCTTGGCCCTTCCCAACTCACAAGTTAATAGTATATATGACTTTCAGGTTCATGGATTTTATCTCCTTCATCGGTATTTTCTTCATATTCTTTTGTAGATCGTAGTTTTTTCTACTTCTAATTCAACCTTAGAATTAACATTGTTCATGTCAATAGATACTTCAACTATTTACCTGAATGGACTTAGTCATGTGTTATCTTGAGCTCCTCTCTTGTTTAATAAGAGAAATTTCATACCATGGAATTTTCATTTTTTTATACCAAAGCTCCATGAAATTCTTTTACACTTATTATTATTTTTACATGTAGATTCCATCCAAGTGTATCCCATCGCAAAATACACAACATTCATATTGATATATTAATAAAATTCACATGGACAACTTTAAAAAAGAATGTCTCTTTGATATCTATATGACTTAATGGTACAATTACAACAACGGTCTTAAAGTGTTTTATATAAGCTACAGGTTATATTTGATGATTGAGTCTCCTCTACATATGCCTCTTCACCCTAGCCTATGATTTGATGGAGATTACATGGATTGTTCTTCTCGTATATTATATGCTCCCACGAGAGACTAGTGATATCACATCTCCTACTCATGAATCTTTGTCTCTCCATGTTCTCCCAATTATCACTTGCTTGGAATATAGAAACCAAGGACTAGCATAATCGAAAGTGGCCAACCCTAACCTGTCCAATGGAAAGAGAACAAAAACAAAACATAGGATGCAACCTTATTCTTGCTTAACACTTTGACCTAAATAAGAGCTAACACCATGATGGAACTACTACTATGTCTCTTAATGGTGGTTTTGTCCTTGGCTTTAACACCATACATATGCTCATTAATTTTCTCTCATTGCAGATCACTACATGATTCACCTCGCATACAACCATACTCTTCCTACACTAACAACTTAACATCAATTAAGGTTGTTTAGGAAGAGTGGTTTAATTCCATATACCCTCGGTTGTTGGATCATCCATGTGTCCCCAATGTGTGTCTTGGGGAGGGTCATTTCTCTTCTCATTCTCACACTATCTAGGGATGTTTAGTCCTTATTATTTATATGCTAACAATTTTCTTGAAAACTAGAGTTCTTAACATCTTTCCAGTAAGTGGCTATCCCGCTAATATTCTTATCAATTCTCGAGCACTGTCCAATCTATAAACAATCTATCAACAATTTTGTTAGCTTCTCTGTGGACATGAAAGGGGATGATTATGTGAATCTATTGCAGGAGAGAGGCTATCTGAAGCAAGTCCTCCCATATCCAGTTCTTGGCTAACAGCTGAACTGGCTTTCCATTAAGAATTATTCTAAGCATTTGAGTTAGGATTTGAGAATCCTCTTTAACTACAAGCTTAGAATGACCATAATTTGAACTCCCACTATTAGGCATGCTATTTCAGCTACGTTGTTAGTTTCTCTACTGAGAAAGCCATTAAAGCTAGCAAGAAGGTGAAATTAAGCTTAAGGAATCCAAGGGGACGAGGAGGCTAGTGATTTGGGATGGAGAGATTGGTGATAATAGTGATAGATGAAGGGCTTCTCTGATGGAGTTCAATGTGCCAATCTAGAAAAATACTCGATTATTCAATATTGAATTCCCTATCTTGCTCACTCCATGAACCAACATTCATTGTTTCAGCTATATTTTGTCCCACATGAAGTTAGAGTCCATGTGTTTGTCGGTGAATATTCTACAATTTATTTATTTCTATGTTTAAAAAATGAGAGAGCCTAGAAAAAGTTGCTATATTTTGTTGACAATGGGATTGCAAAAGGGAACCATTGGAAAAATTTCCCGAGTAAGGACAATATTGTCCCATTGGCAATTTTATCTTCTAAAAATTGAAACCCCTTTGTCCCACAATGTGTTGGCAAACTAAATAATTGTTCAGAATGTGATCAATAGTTTCTATGGCACTTTGAAAAGGGATAAAATAGAAGGGCCCTCTATGCCTCTTTTGATTGAATTCTATGAAGTATGAATTCTTGTACAAGCTACAAGCCATGAGAACAAAGTGAATTTAGGACAAATATTGGATTGCCAAGTATTTTTACATAAGTGATCATGTTGAGTGTTTTAGAGACATGATTTGAGGTGATACTCTTCTTTGAGCGAGAATTCGTTGCTTGGATTGTACCGCCAAGAAATCCTATCTTTCTCATATTTAAGTTCGATTTGTCATCGTTGAAGCTCCTCCCATATGTATTTCCATTACTCATTGTGATCACACGACCATTTAGAAGGATGAGACTAGGTATTGTGTGTTAGATGGTTTCTTTGAGGGGCCCAATATTGTTTGGTAGTCATCATGGTATGATCTTTAAGGTTATGCCGAGCAATGGGCATAGGCTGAGAATCTGTCAATTTAGGGAAATCCTACTAAGAGTCCTTCGAGAATAGACCCATGTTACCATCCATGATCTCACAAAAGAACCGTGCCTTTATAAATTCTTTGTTAGTCGACACAATGATCCATATCATATATCTAGGGATATCCCTATCCATTCTTACCAGATCTGGATGTGCAATATCAGGAGTGTATTTTTCCTTCCACATGAGGGCCATGGGTTCTTATGGTGGGTGATCCATCTCCACTAGATTTTGGCTCCACAAATTTTATCTCTTATTTATGGACCTTTCACACCAAGACCTCGTGCAAGCTTTGGTAAGCAAAGAGTTTCCTAATTAGCCATCACCAATTCCATGTAATTGGTTGAGTTGTTCCATAGTAAAAAATTTATGTTGAAAATTCCCATTAGAATGTATTTAGGGAAAACTAATATGGAGTATAGGTATAGAGCCATATCTTGTAATATATATTTGACCTAGCCTCCTTGCAAGATTCAGGGTGCAAAAAGTCGACCTTGATAGCTTATTTTCCAATTTTGGAAGCAACTCCTTTTGAGGATGAGTGCTTGATAGTGGACTCTTAGAGGGGGGAACCTAGGTATTTTGATGGGAGAGGTCCCCCAAGAAATCCAATGATTTTGATGATGCTTCTTTGGATTGGGGGAGTGGTGTTAAAGAAGAAGATTTTGGATTCCATTTCATTTATTGAGGTTCCAGATGTGTCCATGAGGTCCTCAAGGAGATGCTTGAAAGATTTGTTAGTTTTTCATCCTTTAATTCAATATGATCTAGGATCTTAATTGAGAGATCAACATGTACATCATATCAAACACAAGAGACAAGAGACATGAAGCATCTCACCGGGGAAAACCAAGAAGGTGAAAAACCCCGCAACTTCCTCAGATATAGAATGAGCACCAATACAAAGATCACAAAGATCAAACCCACAAATATATATGTCTCCAGTGGCTCAGTTACTCCTCCTCCACTTGTGTGCACTCCTATCTCTAAACTATGCGAGTTGTATGAGTGAGTGAATGAGTAAAATGAGAGAGTCGGACTCTCTATTTATACAACAACTTAACCTGCCTTTAACCGTAACTGGGCCGACTTCCTAAGGAATCCTAATAACCCATCCACATGACTCATACAGGGAGGACCCCACCAAGGTGGTCTAATGACACATCAAATATAAGTTAATAGACTTACAATGTAATTGCGACACTTGCAAATACAAATGACGACACTTCCAACCGGAGGAATAATACATCTCCATTAGGGATACAATAAAGTACAAATGTAATACATACAATATACAAGTGAATATCTTCCAATGTAACATATACATCAACACTCCCTCTTAACTAGGAAGGTATTCTCTTGACACATGTTATCAATACATATAGGCACAAGTCTTCAATACTCGAGCTGGATCATCGTCACTGCTCCTGTACTCGTCATCTCGATCACTGGTGCTATCTCTCAATTCTTCTCATCATAGGAAGTTCTACAGAGCTAGCCCTTTTTCATGCTGGATGTAGGCCTAGCATCGTGTAGGTCCTCATCATCTCTACAAGCGGCCTGACAGAGGTGGAATCTCACAACTGATTGTGTGCTTCTACAAGACTTGAAAAGAGAATCCGAGGATCCTTTATGCTCCTTAGCACGACCAGAAAGATCTCCCAGGACTGATTACATGTAGCCTCATAAAACCTTAAAAGAGCATCTTGTGACCTGCAAGATCTCTAAAGAGAATCTCAGGACTTTTATGTGACTAGAACAACCTATCAGATCTCCAGGACTGATTACATGTGATCTCCAAAAAACCTTAAAAGAGAACCTTGCAACCTGCAAGATCTCTAAAGAGCATCCCAGGACTTTTACGTGACTAGCACAACCTATCAGATCTCCAGGACTGATTACATGTGAACAAGAAAAACCTTAAAAGAGCATCTTGCGACCTGCAATATCTCTAAAGAGAATCCTAGGACTTTTACGTGACTAGCACAGCCTATCGGATCTCCAGGACTGATTACATGCCTACCTTGCAAAACCTCGAAAGAGCATCCCAGGACTGATTACGAGCTTATTGTTGAACCTATCGAATATCCCAAGAATAAATTACATGCTACTGCACAATCTACCACATATCCACAGCCTTGAAGTATCATCTTGATACTCATGATCAACCTGATCATCCTTGAATCGAGCATCATCCTAATGCTCATGATCATACTGATCATCATCATCATACAGTGCATCATCCTGATGCACATAATCATCACATGATCATCCTGATCATCATCATACAGAACATCATCTAGAGCATCGTCTTGATGCTCATCACACAGCACTTACATCCATATCCATGGGAAGGATCCTCCTACCACCATGCTTTGAATGGTTCCTGCAAATGTGTTCCATCACTTCCTCCTTGAAGTATCTTGAATCTGAAGAACACCAAGCCTCTCTCTGAAGTATTTGAACTTCACTCTGGCTAGTGGTTTTGTCAACACATCTACAATTTGCTCATCTGTCGCAACATATAGGAGCTTCACTACTCCTCTCTGCACCATATCCCTGATATAGTGATATTTGATCTCGATATGCTTCGACTTGTCATGGAACACCAGGTTCTCATACAACCTCACACAACTCTGGTTGTCACAGAAGATACAAGTTGCATCCAATTGGATATCAAACAAATCAGACAGTAGCTTCATTATCCATACTGTCTCACAACTAGTCGAACAAGCTGCAACATACATTGCTTCGGCTGTACTCAATGCTACATAGGATTGCTTCCTACTAAACCAAGAGATCACACCTGATCCCATACTGAAGCAACACCCCGAAGTGCTCTTCCTATCCGCATCATTGCTTTCTTAATATGAATCAACACAACCTTCCAGGTTAAACTTTTGATTCGCATCATACTTGAGCCCATAATCAACCGTACCCTTTAGGTACCTCAGAATATCCTTTACAGCAATTAGGTGAACATGTCTAGGATCCATAAGGAACTGGCTCAAAGTGTAATGTCCCCATTTTAACCCCATTACATTCGAATGAAAATGATGTAATATTGCTATAAAATCATGGTGAGGATCTCAAGGCCAATGCCCTGCCATCGGTTTATTGATGCATATGGTTTGTGTGCTATCCAGGCACATTGGAATTTCAAACATCATGTAAATATGCATTTTAATAAAATACCCACAACTAGCTATGTAATGCAACAAGAGATGGGGGCATGATTTTTACAAGGGATTGGGAGGGAAAAACACTCAAACCCTTGGAGCCAATGAATTCAAGCCAAGTGTCAATGAGAGAACCCATCAAACCCTCAACTACCCACGTTGACTTGTGTACCCAATCATTGATTTCTCCCAAGAGTTGGTTGAGCTAGTTAATACCTTTGGGAATGGGAGGTATGGATGTCCAAATTCAGGTATGGACAAGCCATCCTCGATGGAAAATCGCGTTTTGCTTCTTGGGAAAGAAAAGAGCCATGAATTGCTCCCCAAGCCATAAACCATCAACCAGTTGCTCTCCCTCATGAGTTGGGAGCTACCTGGGATCTTTTCAGCCATTTTTTCCTGTGTTTTCCTCCATTCTCAGCTACGAGAAGGGCATTTTTGTGTCGTATACAAGTTGGGAAGAAGGGGAATCCAATTGGGGTTCCATAGAGACCGTTTGGGATGTTGATCGCTTAGATACTTGGGGGAGAAATAATTTTCCTCCTTGTGAATGTTTTTCCCCATACCACAATTCATTTTTGGTTGGAAACAATCTGGGAAAATCCCATGGACATCCTATTTGTAAATCCCATTGTTAAACATATGTATTGTTAAACATATGTATCCATGCCCAATGATTGTGCTTGTTGTGTGTATATAGAGTATGTTGGGTATGGGGTATGGGAATCCATTATTTTGGCTTGAGTTTCAGTGCAAGCATCCACGGTTCATATGTAGCCTGATAAACCCAGCTGTGGACTAGCTTGACTCAGATGAGATGATTAATTGGATGTGAATGAGATTGAATGTCCCGTTTTCCTTGTAAGAATCATGCCCATCTCAGGGGTGGCAGTTGTGTTAAGATAATTGATGAACAGAACTGGCCCATGGTTGGGTGGAACGTTGCAGCGACATAACTAGTTGTTTGGGATGATTGCACAATGCAGATGAGTAATCTCTATGTGTATTTACTTCTGCAATGTTTAATTTGATGATTGTTTTGATATGTTGGATGAGCATGAATTGTGTGGATGTTGTTTTTTAATTCTGCTATGCATACTTGCTTGATTTGCATCTGCACACTCTTATTTCTATTCATATGATTCTAATGAATGGGTTGATATTATGTTAAAGCTTATAGAATGGCATCATCTTCCCTTCCAGGAATTGGTCCGCGGGATGGTACATTACACAAAGCAAATATTGGGTCTCATGTTCATCAGGTACATCAAGGACCCAATCATCTGACGATACATCGTGGAATCAATCGACTCTGATGAAGCATCACTCAATAGCTTCAGTTTCGATGCCATAGGTGTGGCCATGGCCTTGCTGTCCATCATCCTAAACCGTTTCAGGATCTCTACTGCATACTTCCATTGTCCAAGGAAGATTCGATCTACACTCTGCCAAACCTCCATACCTAGAAAGTAATGCATCATGCGCAATTCCTTCATCTCGAACTCAATAGAAAGATTCCTCTTCATATCGGCAATCAACCTATCCTCACTTGTCACAAACAGGTCATCCACATACAGTAGGGGTATCACTGGATTGCCTTCCTCAACCTTGTAGTAAAGGTTGGAATCCACTTTACTCTTGGTAATGTACAAATTGGTCAGGAAGCTATCTATCCTACTGTACCATGTCCTAGGTTCTTTATTCAAGCAATACAAGGCTTTCTTTAACTTGCACACATATGAGTCCGTGTCATGTGTCTCAAAACCAAGTGGTTGTTCAACATACGCTTCCTCTTCGACTACACCATTCAAGAAAGCTGTCTTGAAATCCATCTGGTGTATCTTCCACTTCATTACTATAGCCATAGAAAGTACTGTTCTGATGGAAATGTATCTAGCTACAGGTGTAAAATTTCCTATCCCTTCTTTCTGGGAGAAGCCACGAACCACAAACCTTGCCTTGTATTTCTCTATGCTGACATCAACATCATGCTTGATCTTGTAGATCCATTTGGAAGTCACAACAGACTTCCCTTCTGGTCTTGGGACCACATCCCAAACATCATGATCGACTGGTACTCCTCGATCATGGCATCCTTCCATTACTGCATCTCGGATCCTGGGAACTTCAGATTCTTCAATATCTTCAACATGTAGTTTTATGGATTTGTTGAGTCTTCGTCGCTTCTTCTTCCAAACAAGTCTCCCTTGTAGGTGATGGTACATGGTATTTCCTACAAGACAAGTTCAATTGCATGATTAGAAACATCTCATAGATTTTAGAACAAATTCTTACATGTAAAGACATATGTCATACAGTCATGCAATTATCTTATCCAATGGTTCAATACAACATTTATCCATATCCCATAACTTTCTAGATTCCTTTCATCTCTATCAGAACATTGTTAAGAGTGTGCACAATTCCCAACATGTCAGCAAAGAGGTTTCATTCTAGATAAGTAGCAATGGAATGTTGTATAGTACCATAGGCCACTTACCCACTACTATATTAGTAGTATCTTGTTCATTAATGCAAATTTTCTAAAATGCATAATATAGATCATAAATGTAGGAACATCATAAACATATATACAAGAAATGACAATTCAAATACTTATCTGTGTTTGCTTGTGGGGTGGACTCTCTCTCGATCTTTGCCTCCTTGCAGGAGCTACTAGAGTGTGCTCCCTCTTGATATTTGCTTCCTTGCAGAAACTACTGGATTATGCTCCCTCTTGATCTTTTCTTCCTGAATTATCTTTCTTTGAACTTATATCCATCCTAGACCACTATGCATGCTTAAGTGTGCACTACTGTCATCATTATGTCATCCTCAAGATCTCATACATAATCATATATGCATTAGTATAATCTCAATACTATCAAAACATTATGATTCTAGGTATGTATGGTCATGATAATTTCATACATAGGTAATTTATCAAAAGCGTTAGTATTCATATGGACCCCTCAAAATTGACTTGCGAGTTTCATATCTGCAGCTTCTGTCGAATTCTGATTTTCTGGTCAGAATCCCGAACTAGGGTTTGATAGAGCCTAGGGTTCTACCCAACCAAAAACTTCGATCTTGGTCTCTAAATTATGATTTTGATGAGGATCATTCATCCGTGGTATTAGATTCTAAAAATTTCAACTTTTGCAGAAACCCTAATTTCCTACAGCAGTGACAAACCAAAAATGAAGGTGTTGAGAATCAAATTTTGTTTTGCAGAAATATACGCCATATTGCTTCTGATGTATCTCTGAAATTTTGGATCCTCAAGGTATAAAACTTTTTCCTATGGTATACTGACCTGTCACCTTTAGCACCCCATAGATATGAACTTCAATGGATTCTCCATGACAGACATAGGCTAAGTGTCATAACATGACCTGTTTATGGGATGAAAGAAAACAGAGAACTTGTACAGAGTGCCACGTGTCACTATCTCAACTTCGGCCTATGAAACGCGGACTTGAGAAACTGCAGTCCATTCCCTAACTATCAATTTTTACGAAATTTCATTTGGAGCTTCCTATCCTAAGATATGACCTTTGTTCCTAGGTCACCTGTTTAGGGCTGCATTCTGGAAGAGGCAGAAACCCTAAATTGTATGAATCATATATCACAAAGTACAACGAATCTGAGGCTGATCTTTGGACACAAGGTACATGAACATTTTATCTTTGGTCTATAAATGTTTCAGATCCTAAACCTTTTCCAAAACTGATTTACAAAGAAAGTGCCAAGATGACTAGTTTTACTATACAAAGACCTAGCTTCCAATTTGTCGCAAGTGTAACAATTGTCATAAATGCCATACAATGTCTTCCTTCAGGCTAGCTATGATACCATGTTAGTTTTTCATCATTTAATTTGATATGATATAGGATGTTAACTGAGAGAACAACATGTACAACATATCAAACACCAGAGACAAGAGACAGAAAGCATTTCACCGGGGAAAACCAAGAAGGTGAAAAACCCCGCAACTTCCTTAGAGATAGAATGAGCACCAATACAAAGATCACAAATATCAAACCCCAAAAGGTAGATGTCTCTAGAATCTAGTCCTCCTCCACTTGTGCGCATTCCTCACTCTCAACTATGCGACTTAGATGAGTGATTGAATGAGTAAAATGAGAGAGTCACACTCTCTATATATACAACAACTTAACCTGCCTTTAACCCTAACTGAGCCGACTTCCTAAGGAAGCCTAATAACCCATCCACATGAATCATACAGGGCCGACCCCACCAAGGTGGTCTAATAACCCATCAAATATAAGTTACGACACTTACAATGTAACTTGTGACACTTGCAAATACTAATGATGACACTTCCAACCGGAGGAATAATACATCTTTGTTGGGGATATAATAAAGTACAAATGTAATGCATACAATATACAAGTGAATATCTTATGAAGTTACAAATACATCAACAAGATTTAGCTTCTTTGACTAATGGATAACCCATCAGGAGAGTATCCTCCAAAAGTTGTTGGTGGGTATGCTTGAGAGTCAAGTGGGGAAATATTAGCCCCTCAATTTTAGCAAAGAGGGAGGCTTCACAATGTGGTGATTGAGGCCTTTGGCCATAAGAATGAATAAGAAGGGGGAGAAGGGGTATCCATGTCTGATGTCCCAAAAATATTTGAAGGTAGGGGAGGATACGCCATTCGTAAGAATAGAAAATAATGGAGAGGAAATGAGTGATAGAAACCATTGAGTCCATTTGTTGTTAAAACCAATGGCTAATATAATTTCTTGAACAAATTGCTAGCTCAACTTGTTGAAATCTTTTGACATGTCCAACTTGATGAGCATGGTGTTCTATTTGGAATTTTTAAGGGAATAGGTGGTTTCATGGGATAAAATAAATCCATTGTGTATTTTCTTTCCCTCAACATATCCAAATTGTTAAGGGGATATGAGTTTGGGAAGATGGGATTTAATCTATTAGTCATAACTTTCTTAGTTAACTTATAAATGACATAGCAAAGAGATATTGTATTGTACTTAGATGGGTTCAAAAATTATAAGAAGAAAATAGTAATTTGTGCAAGGAGAAAGAGGAGGTTGTGTAGGAGATTGAAAGATTGAATAAAGAAGTAGAATAAGTCTGTATCAATTTGTTAGAAGTACCAATGGAGTTGCACATTCCACTAGAGGAAAATTTGACAAAGATAGGTGAAGTTATCCAAGGCTCCTGCGCAAAGGTTGTGGAATTCCAAGCACGGACGACACCAAGTACTCCACTAGAGGAGAGACAACAAAGGGAACAAACAACAAACACAACATCAAAAAACATCAAAACATTGCTAGAAAAGTGCACATAGACGTATGAGGAAAGTACCCAAATATGGATGTAGCTCATTGAGGATGTTGAGTTGAAGGACATAGAATAGAAATTGTAAGTTGCGCAGGAGAAGGAGCACAAACTAAAGGAAAAAGTGAATACTCTACCTCCTATGCAATAGTGTTGGGTGAGGACCGAGTTGGCTCAGTTTTGTTGAAGTGAAAGCCAAGTTAGCGCAGTTTTGTTAGTCCATAGATCGCAGCAATTTTGTGGCATAAGTACGTAGTTGGCGTTGCCTAGTACTAGCCTTTTTTGGGGAGAACCAAATTCATGATTCTAGAGAGCAGGGTATGGAGCGACGTGAAGATGGAGGATAGGGGGCAACTTCCTTTGTAAAGGAAGAAGTACAAAGGACGGGCGATTAGTTAGAGCACTTAAGGAAGAAGCAGTGGCCTGACAGGCTGTAGGAACAACGTTGATGAGGCGAAAAGTGAAAATGACTTACTAGAGTACAGTCATTACCACGTAGTCATAGAAGACGGATGTCAGAAGGACATTAGAGCCAAGGAGGCGGGGCAAATGACGACCAAGGACAAGTGAAGTAGATGAGAAGCTATTGAAGAACATGGTTAGTGGGGTAACCGCATCGTTTTGGGGGGTTCAAGGGTACTATGGTATTTTTTCCCATAACTATTTCAAATATGTGATCTTCGATCACAATCTATAAAAGGGGCAATTTTGTATAGGGAAGGGTTGGATTTTGGGGAGATTATTGTGATGGTTAAGTATCACCTTAGAACATCAAGTGAGAAAGAGGATCTACAACTGTGTGTGCAGAGACCCATTGTAGAGAGAATATTTTGCAGCTGTGTGCACAAATTGGAACTGTTAACCCTTCCCATTAATATAAATAAAATTTCCCATCGACGTAGTTCCCATCTGGGGGGCGAACCATGTAAATACTTGTAACCTACCTAGTACTAGAAACATTTTATGTTTGTGGAAATTCATTACTTTAACTTTTATTGTAAAGTTTGTATTAAATGACCAAGGATGGTCAAGGATGACTGTAAATGAATAATATTATTATTTAATAAATTAAAATAGGAGACACTCACCCAAAGATACTGTTGAAGAGTGTTCACTGACCCACTAGGAGGAATTGAATCTGGTGTAGAAGGAAATGGACAAGTTTCAACATCTGAACTCATTTACTCGTTGTTGTTATGGGACAACTACCATAAAAATGTGGTCATGTTCCCCAAGGATGGTGGAACTGAGCTGATGGCTCATTGAATGCAAACTGACCACTAAAGACCTAGATCCTCACAATCACTCTTGGTTTCATTTCTATCATCCATACTATAAACCATAAGAAATACCCCTCTCACTCGTACCCACCTTTTGTCTCTTATTTTTTTTGGTTAGGGTACTTGTATTTTTATATATATCTGGGAGATAGATCAGCACCTCCGTGGTACCATTTTATCTATTGGAATACCACATGGAAGAACCATGCTTTCAGGATGTCTTTACCTCTCTCTTGATGCCTAAAACTTTTAGCTTGCATTCCAAGGGTTACAGAGCTTGAGAAATAATGGCGACACTTTGATAAGGAGCTCACATATTCTCTGATGAGAGAAATTTTCCTGGTGGTGTTAGAACTGATCCTGCAAGAGATTCGATGAGGGGATGCTAATTAATGAGTTGCAGAGTAAGACTGTCTTATTCCTGCTGAGTGCAGAGGTAGATCTATGTATGCAAGTCTTCTTGATTTATGAAGTACATATGAGTGGTTTGTATGCAAGTCTTCTTGATTGTTGAAGTACAACCTGAGTGTCTTTCTTCTACATGGTTCTTCATCCTGATGGTTCAGTGAACAGGCTCGGGGGTATAAAAGCAAGTAATCTTGGATGCTTTCTGGAGAAGGTTCGGAGGAATAGTCCTCTTTGGGTGTTTGTCATCCATATCAAGTTATCAGGTTCTACTTTGTTTATGTTATTAGCTTTTAAATTGTTAATCTATTTATGCAACTGTATGCAAATTTTATCATAAGTTTTCTAGATGTATCTTATATATATTAGATAGATTAGAGATGATAGATTTCTAATTCCATAAATTATTTATGTACATAGAATGAATGAATAGATTAGAATGAATGAGTATAAATTTCTTCCTGTATTTTTTCTTTCACCATAGGTGATGTCCACAATACTTGGAAGTTGTGCTAAATTAGCACCCAGGTATTGTGGACCATTTTAAATTTTATCAAGAATTGGACCAGTTGCATATCAGTTGGCTTTACCATCTAATCTAAAAATCCATAATGTTTTCATATTTCCATTTTGAAAAATTATGTGCATGATTCTACTCATGTAATCAATTAGAATGACATATAGGTGGAGCCCGAAGGAGATTTTTAGGTGGAACTTGATTGTATCCTCAACAAGAGGGAAATTTTTCTCTAGCATCACACCATTGGATAGGTAAAGGTGCAATGGAAACACCTTATTCCAGATGAAGCAACCTAGGAATTGGAAAGTCATATGCTAGAAGCATATGAAATTCTGTTCGAGGAAGACTCTGATGAAGAGTAAGCAACATTGAGGACGATGTTGAACTTAATAGGGGTGTTTGTAACCTACCTAGTACTTGAAACATTTTATGTTTGTGGAAAAAAATTACTTTAACTTTTATTGTAAAGTTTATATTAAATGACCAAGGATGGTCAAGGATGACTGTAAATGAATAATATTATTATTTTATAAATTAAAATAGGAGACACTCACCCAAAGAAACTGTTGAAGAGTGTTCACTGACCCACTAGGAGTGGAATCTGGTGTAGAAGGAAATGGACAAGTGGCAGCAACTGAACTCATTTACTAGCTGTTGTTATGGGACAACTACCCTAAAAATGTGGTCATGTTCCCCAAGGATTGTGGAACTAAGCAGATGGATCATTGAATGCAAACTGACCACTAACGACCTAGGCAATCTTTATATAGCCATCGAATTTGAGTGGGAGCTCACATATTCTCTGACGAGAGAAATTTTCCTTGTGGTGTCAGAACTGAGCCAACAAGAGATTCGATGACGGGATGATAAGTAATGATTGGCGGAGTAAGACTGTCTTATTCCTGTTGAGGATAGAGGTAGAGCTATGTATGCAAGTCTTCTTGATTGTTGAAGTACATATGAGTGGCTTGTATGCAAGTCTTCTTGATTGCTGAAATACATATGAGTGGTTTGTATGCAAGTCTTCTTGATTGTTGAAGTACAACCTGAGTGTCTTGCTTCTACATAGTTCTTCGTCTTCGTGGTTCAGTGAACAGGCTCGAGGGTCCAAAAGAAAGTAATATTGAATTCTTTCTGAAGGAGGTTCAGAGGAACGGTCCTCTTTGGGTGTGTGTCCACCCTATCAAGTTATCAGGTTCTACTTCGTTTATTTTATTAGCTTTTAAACTGTTAATCTATTTCTGCAACTGTATGCAAATGTTATCATATGTTTTCTAGATGTATCGTATACATATTAGATAGATTAGAGATGATATATTTTTTATTCCATAAATTATTTCTGTACATAGAATGCATGAATATATTAGAATGAATGAGTCTAAATGTGTTCCTATATTTTTCCTTTCACCATAGGTGATGTACTCTAGTACATGAAGAGGGTTAATTAACATAGATGAAAGATGATAGAGAGATTCTAAGTAATAGAATGAGTTTGTATATTTTAGCTGATATAGATTCCATTATTAATGTTGATCTAACAATAATCTATATACTAAATACATATATAGTTTATTTGTAAACAAAATGAATATGATAACCTAACAGTAACAGTTTATTTATTTAAAACATCATAGGAGTTTATACAGTAATGTAGTAATTATTATACTCTGTAAAAATTGTCTTTCTGAGAACATCATATCTAGGAGACACACGTCTTCAAAGTTTAAACCATAAATCGAATTCATATCCAGTTACATAATTAACACATTATGAAAGTTCAAGAATAATATCTTCAAAACCCTATATTATGTATATCATGTAACCAGAGTATTATTCTATCGAAGCTTACAATTTCAGAACAAACTCTTATCGACATAGTATGCAAAACTCGTATTCATTTAATGTAGCCTATGGAAATCAATTTTCTTAAATAAATCATTATATAACAATACCAATCTACGACAAGGGTTAAACCTTATCAACAATCACCGATGTGTTATAAAGAACCTATAGCATTATTGTATAAATATAATACATACGAAAACCTTACAGCAAACAAGGGATTCTACAAGAGGTTTAATCCGAAAGGATGGAACCGTTTGCTCATTCTACTTAACATACATTATATGGTTAATAGAGTTTATTATGTTATAGTAAAATGTTAGCACATAAAATAAATTAATGCTCTACGAAATTATAGATGGTTGGGTTGTGTTAGCTATTTTATAAATTCAAGGTTCACGTCGCAGAAACACATCCTCGAGCAGAACTCAATAATATACTTTGATGTATTATAGCCATGATAATCAACACGGATGGGTCAAGGGTTCGAGTCTCAGAAATGAGCTCGCCCAGATGTAAAATTTACCCAGCGTGTTTACATAATGGACGGGTTTTATGGTTTTACCCTGTAGAAAAATGAAACTAAGAACATTACAAACATAACGGAGTAATAAAAAGCTTAACGCAAAAACAACTTAGGGTCTGGATTGAAACCTTTACACTTTCATCATTTATCTGCATGGCACTTCGTATTTAAACATAATAATGCTGAAAGGATTTTACACAAACAGCGGCCCTATTGCCAAAACCAAATACTTTGGAGATACATCGAATAACCCATAAAGACCATTAAAACCGGTAAACATTACTTGCATTCTACGAATTTTCAACCAAAGGATTTTTAGCCGAAATTATTTTTATATTCAAAAGATAGGTACCAAAAGCGTCAGCAGAGAGGTTTTTTTTTACAATAGAATTAAACTAGAAGCTGTATCTTCTAAATTTGAAACATAGGTCTATTCTACCGACTGTACATATGCATGCCTGAGGGCTTCCAACACTCCAACCATCAACGTTGACAATGTTTCCAAACACATTGACAGAGGAGACATCCTAGAGAAAACCGAGGCTTACCGTGGTCTTAAACCACTAAGGATTTTGCCAAACACTCAAGATTGTTGAATGCTGAAACTTTAGATGAGAACATCGAGCAAGCAAGAGTACCCTGCTAAAGAACAAGAAGTGGTTAGACTTGTTTGGATTTAAAACCAAAATAAGAAATTTTAAAGTATTGAATTGTGTTTGGGAACCATTGCTTACCTAGCAGAGACGACGAAAACACCATCAGCGTAGCTCGCCCAGCAACCGAGACCACCAATGTTAGCACCAGTTTAAAACAATGTTGAAACCCTGAAACCACCTTTTACAATGCTGGTAACTGCGTAGAGGTGACCTTGCGGCCATGCCAGCCAAGAAAGAGCTCGGCTCTCCAAACCCTCACGCCAAAACATCAACAATGCCAAGTTCAACGATAAGTTAGAGTATTGTTCCCAACGTGGAAACATCCACCAAACTTCACGTTGTCACATTTACTACTTGACCTGCCATCCACTACCATCAATATTTTTACCCACAATGCTATAGTCCATGACTACAAATGCTTGTTGAGGATCATGACCATACTGTTGGGTGCTAGTCATCACCTTTTGCATAGTTTAGAACCTTTTAATTAATTTATCATTGAACTTGGTTATGGACCATCATCCCTAACATATTTTATTGGACCATGATTATGATAGCATATGGTATAACCTTGCCATAAGGGTTTAATATAAGATTTATTTATGAAACCCTTCCTAGGTGGTAAAAAAATCCTATAACCTGGACAAAGTATTGGTAACATGCATTAGCTTTAAATCTAAGTAAGTCTCATGTTTGTTACAGTAATCACTTGTCAAACCAAAAGGAGTTAAATATGATCACTTAATAAAATCAACCATGTTACGACGTAAGAATGGAAGCCAACTAAGAACGTAAACAACCATAATTATTTTACGAAAATAGAACGTTGATCGTCGAATATTGACATATATATTGTGTACATTATTAGTCCATAACTGAAATGAAAATACAATCATTAATAAGGATACAACTGGAATTTATAAATACTCCCAAAAGTAAGGATTCTACTTCAATGATTTAAGGACATAAAAATTAATTATCAAATTCATGAGTATCATAAGAGCATCAATAAATGCATAAGATATTTATACAATACTAATGTAATAGAATATACGTAAGCTAAAATAACGTATTATGGTCAATACCATATTAATTACAAACATAGGAATACATAACCATTTAATTGTCATTAAGGCAATTAAATTAATCGACGACAGTTTACAAAATAAATAAATGTCGCATTCAAGAATATAAGTTAAGCAGAAATTAAAGATGCTGAACATACACTTTTATACTTCCACATAGAATTTACTGGAGATTAAACCTCTTAGAAAAATTTTAAATTTTGATGAATTTTGGGGATGTTACAATACTTGTGTTGTGTGATTGCTTGTGTGAGACTGTGTATGTTTATATATGTTCATGCTTTTGTACGTATTTTCATGTCTATGGTTGATGGGAATAATATGTTAAGTTGAAAACATATAACTCAATCTGCAAGTAATTATGTAAATGATGAATCCGTAGTTGCACAAGTAACGCTAATTCAGCGTAGTTTGTAGTGTGTGCAACTGCTTAGAAGCGCAATCCTAGAGTTGCGGTGTTGTGTGTATATACCTAGTGCGTAGTTCGAGTTTGCGCTGCGGTATTAGAAATGGAAGCGAAGTAGGTGTGAATTCACTCAGTGGACCGGCTCCCTAGCTGCGCATCACCCAGCTACATAAACCTTCTTCTATAGCCACCCCATAACTTCAGCTCGGATGAGACCTGAGTTTGTTCGCAGGCTGTTGCCGAAAGGGCCAGTGAAAAGGGGTTTTGTTGGGTCTCTGAACTATGCAGAACCCGAGTCAGTCAAAGAATGAGTGAGTTACCCCAAAAAATGGTTCTGTTGCTGTACTTGAATAGGTGATGTGCTTTGATGACTGGACTCTCAAGAGGATAGATACAAAACTGGGTGACTGAGATAGAAAAGTAGTTTGCGAAGAATGAAAATAGACATTTGTGCTAGTCTATGGAAGAGTGGTTACGTAAATACCTTTTCTTTGACATACACAAAAAAAATTCCGCATTCTTTGGTAATGAGCTACACGAGTGGATATCAAGACTTGCAAAATAAAAAATTTATTTCAAGGTGGAGAACCTATAGTGTGGAATCCAAAGTTGATTCAAAGGCTTAAATAGGTTGATAGCCCAATTTCCAAAGAAGTAGACTTTTGGATCGATAGTGTACTAGAAGGCTATGTTACAGAATTTGCTGTGGACACTTTGAAGTCTTACAGCGCAATAGAAGCAAATTTCTTCAAAGGGTTCAGAGGTAAGTACTTGAAAAATCTCATCCTATAAATTACAATGCTGTTAGCAGAAAAAGGTGTCTTAAGAATGAAATACTATTCTTAGAGGTTTTGAGTCTGTAATGTTTAGTAACACAGATAGTGACATCGAGGAAAATATTTATACTTTGAGAAGTGGTAAAAGATATAAACCTAGCACTAGAAATAGGTCTCGTGAAGTCGAACCTCGCACATACCTAGAAATCAAGTTAGGAAGTCACCGACAGTCATATCAGGTTGAGTCTGATAGTGAAACAAAACTTATATCGATTGGATATCATCCCATTACTCCGCAAAAACCTCCAGTTGATGAAAGAAATATTAGTAGCTCGCAAGGAACTAATACTAGTAATACTGAAGGAACAAATACTCAGAATAATCCAAGTAGTAGTATACCTAAGTCATCATAGAACACTTCGCATCCTAGAAGAAGAATGATAGACAACATGAAGCTTCCGATTTTCAAAGGAACTGATTTAGAAGACCTAGAGCAACATTGGTTTATCTATGAAGTTGTCTGGAATGTTAAATAAGTCTAGGACGATGTCATTAAACAAGCACAATTAGTTACTACATCCAGGGACAAAGCCTTAATGTGGTTCATGAAATATTCTGTTGGGTAGAATAGAACATTATTAGAGATAAGAATTGCGCTTATAAGAGAGTTTAAGAAACCTAAGTCAGAATATCAGTGCATTGCAGAGCTGAAAGAAATCAAGAAAAAACCTAATAAGACAGTATGGGAATTTAATCAAAAATTCAAAGCACTGTTAGATCAAGTAATTTTTGACATAACACTGCAACAGAATCAAGAGTGGTTCATAGATGCGCTACTGCCCCATACTAGATTACCACTCAAACAACAAAAGGTTGTTTCATAGACTGAGGCATTAGAGATTGAGATGTAGTTAGAAGCTTCTCCCATAGGAGAAACTAGCGCAGGGATGGTACATATACAAACCCAGCTAGAAAACTTGACATTGCAGTTGCAAGACATAAAGAAGGGTAAAGAAACATGAGAATAAGTTTGGTGTACTAAATGTAATGGAAAAGGACATTCCAAGGAATACTTCCTTGTATTCATAGATTACATTGCTATTGGAGAACCAAATCCATTGATTCAATAGCAAGGTCCATGGTGTGAGATTTGCCGATGTAGAGGACATCACCCAGAAGACTATCACCTAATCCAGAAGTATGTACAAACACCAAAGAACCTATATTTCACATTCTGTAAGTCAGTTGTCCATGAAGATAACAACTGTAGAGCATATGACCTCATGATAGAGAGAAAACATGATGTCTACAGAGTTCAACGAGAAACACAGAATAGTAATAAGAGTGCGTAGTATGATAAAGGCACATACAGAGGACATGGTGGATTCAGAGGAAGGGGATGAAACAATGGCCAAGGACGAGGTCGAGGTTAGATTGTATGTTATAACTGTGCTCAACCTGGACATATAGCAAGAGACTATCAGAACCCTTGTACCACTTCTAAATACTGTAAGTCATTTGACCATGTCATTGAGGCATGTCCTATTTTGCAAGGAAAAATGCAAGAAAGAAGGTCAAAAGTGAAGAATCAGAACATAGAGATGATCGTAGCTAAAAAATGAAACAAAGATTGCAACATTCATGTTGTGATGCAAAGTGGAGACACGACAGGATGAGATCAAAGAACTGAATCTTTTACTTTTGAGCATCACCTAGCTAGACAAAAGTCTACTGAAGGGGCTTGGATAAAAAAAGTGACTGGAAAAATACCTACTTTCAAGCTTAATCGAGAAAAAGAAGTCTTTGTGGAAACCATAAAAGTTTTGCAGGACTCAGTTACTTCGACTCCAAGAATCTATTTGCGAAGTGAAACACTACCTATGATGGATATTCCAATTTGATATAATGGATCACGTATTGCAACAGGACTCATAAGTCCTGTTGAGCAATTCCTAAAGAGCTACATGAAGTTGTTAA
The DNA here is from genome assembly GCA_027924585.1 of Larix kaempferi. Taxonomy (NCBI): domain Eukaryota; kingdom Viridiplantae; phylum Streptophyta; class Pinopsida; order Pinales; family Pinaceae; genus Larix; species Larix kaempferi. The sequence continues at coordinate 5,416,787 of BSBM01000940.1, read as the reverse complement.
AGCATGAAAATTCCCTAGCGGAGTTATAGAGATTATTAGGCCATTATGAGTAGTGTAACATAATAAATAATCCACATAGCGCAATTCACTATATCAAAATTCATAGAAGGACAGGAATAGAGATGATATTAAACGCGCAGATCGGATATGTTTAAATGGATCCAATCATTCTTGACCTAGGCTCAGAGTTGAATGTATTGAGAAAGAAGACATGGGAACAGATGGGAAAGCCGAAGTTATCATGGTCACTGATACAATTGAGGCTAGCTAATCAGAAAAAGGTTCTACCTTTTTGGAGATTATCAAATGTCCTTGTTGACATTGATGGCATGCGAAGTAAAGCAATCTTCAAGGTTACTGAGATTATAGATTATATCAATCCATACCCTGCACTATTGGGGATTGATTGGGAAATCGATAACCTCACGATTATCAACTTGAAGAAGAAGAAAATGATATTTGAAGGACCAGATATCAGGGTCATCACACTGTTGGATCCTTTATAGAGCCATAGATATATTAACTCATTAAGAGCAGAATGTAGAGCTCAATATATGGATCAAATCAACAAGATGACAGTGAATCAAGTAGACTACATCAACCCTACTGACGATGGAACATTGAGTTGGCAATGTGACAGTTATTGCATGTCAGAATCAAATGTAGGACTAGAAAATTAGCAGATCCGAATGCATGAAGTATCAACAAGAAGATGCACAAGGCTAACAGAGTCACTACATTGGATTGGAACAGAGGTAAGCTCAATACCTACTTATGATGGCTTAAGTAATATCCACGCATTCCTCCAAGAATATGTTATATCAGTCTCTGATGAACACAAGTAGCAGCTTTAGATACAACAATGCGCGCTACACCTGCTAGATGGTGGGAAGTGCATAAGAAAATAATGACCACATGGGAAGAATGTAAGAGCATGATGGAGATAATATTTACAAAACAAACTGAGGCTGTGCAAGTAAAATATAATGGACAGATTGATCCTAGAGATCACATAGAACTTAGTTTGGAAGCATGGATACACAGACCACAAGAATAATGGGTTCATCTGTTTGTACAAACATTAGAGAAAATTCCACAAAACTGGTACACAAAGACATAACTTCGCAGAGGAAAGATAGAATGGTCCAGTATTACGAGGAAATTCCAAGCGACTTTCAGCTTTGAGGATGACTGTCCAAGTATCCATGAGGATTTGCAGATAATCAAACAAAATGTAATCTATGATACACTGTTACCAGTGTGTATGAACAAGTAGCTTGGAAAATACAATTAGAACATGCTCTGGAATGTTACAACTTCGCAGTAGATGAAGATGAGGACGAGGATTTGCGCGATGTCAACATACATGATTCTGAAGGAGAGAGTGAAGTAGAACGATCTCAGTTAGAAATTCTGGATTTGAGTAATCCTGTAAAAACTCGAAAAGTCAACATTGTAACCAATGAAGAACCGAATTTCGCTTCTATAGGAGATTACCAGGATGATGAAACAGTGGAGTAGATAGCAGACTTACTCCGTGAATATTAAGACTTATTTCATACCAATTTCTCTGAAATGAAAGGCATTTTAGGTGACTTGGGAGTTATGAAAATACCTCTCAAGCCGGACGCGAAGCCTATCAAACAAAGACCATACAGACTGAAGCCTATATACAAAGAAAGAGTAAAGGAAGAGCTTGATAAGATGCTTGATGCAGGAATTATTGAGCGAGTAGAGGAATTGTAACATCCCTCAAATTCGATCCCTATTGTTATTATTGTGATTATTTTTGGTAGATGTAATCTTTTATTTTGTAATGGCCTTGGTGAGGAGCTCAAGGCCAAGGCCCCACTAGTGGACCTTGAAACTAGTGTTATGGTCAAAAAAATGTTATTTCTAAATCTTAGAGTATTAAGAGCACTACTGCTTAGGTAAGATGGCGAGGGAGCCGTGGAAGTTCGATTTTAAGTTGTAGGTTATTTAGGGTGAGAAGCAAGTAATGATCACTCTTCAAAACACAAATACTAAGAAAACCCACCTAAGTAAAATCAAATATAAACTAAACAATTAGGTGGATCTTATATACATTTTGTGACGAATATAGATGTAAGAAAGCGTTATTGAGAATAATACTTATAAAGAAATTATTCATATATATATATATAGGATGAAACGAAGGAAATATTAAGCGTAATACTAATATATCTATTTATATATATATATATGTTATTAAAAGAAAGATACTTTTTGAATTGAATAAATTCTAAAAAGAGCCAACTATATTAATTATAAGAATTATACCTCTAAAAAAATGTTTTATAATGAGGGGCAACTTTTATAAATAATTATGTATATATAAATATACATATAGTACAAATTATGATATGCACATAAATTATTATGTCTTGATAAGAAAATATATTTTAATGAACCTATAAAAATTACACTAATATTTTGCATTCTTATATAATATAACTATTACATGGAAATAACATTATAAAAAGCATAATACATTATAATGACCATTATTATATCAAATACAAACGTTGTATTTCCCAACATTATAAAGTATGAATAAACAAAGAAAGGAGTATAGCCTTTTAAGTGGGATAACTATATTTAGAAATAGATATAATAATCGACCTTAGTTTAAGTTAATAACAAACCACTTCATCTCTATCATAAGAGGAGGGGACATGAACCATTTTTTATGGGATTTGTTGTCGGCCACTTTTCTTTAAGGAACTCGAGCCATAGTAATTAAGTTAAGCTTACCTAGCACTTGGCATGGGTTTTAATTTAAGGTTTCCAAATGACAAAAAGGGGTGGGGAAACGTGTTGATACTGTTTGAGAGTTTTAAGGAGTAATCTCCTTAGTGGAGCACCGAAATTCTCCACGACGCCACCTTCTCCACTCGTGGAAAAACCTATCACTGCCATGTGGGTTGGAAAACGAAACATTTTAGTGGAACACATTCTGTTAATGGCCTCTTTAACACTTCGCATTTCTACCACTCGGATTTAAGGGTTACTTTATGAGATAACTAGGGGGAATCCTTTCCAAAACGAGGAGCAACCGCAACTTATTTAAGGCATGGAGGAAGATTTAGTGGACGCACTTCCATGATGGAAACAGATTTTAATCTCCGCTTCTGTTCTTTTACGATCGCAGCGTTAGGAGCGGAAGGCAATGTGAGAATGTGGAGGATCTCAGTACTTGAGACGAGAGAACTAACCTTTGAATTTTTTTTCTTCTTTACTATTTACGTATGATGGAATTCTGCGACAAGTGCATCATAGTGTTCCTTCCAGGTAATAGTTCTCCATCTCATTTCTTTGCATCTGTTTTACATATTTAAGTTTACAGCATCTTAACATATGTTCCTGACGGATAGCTACCAAGTTTTGACTGTGTAGTCGACCGGAAAGTCTAGTATCAGTTTGGAGTTTTGGCCCGAATAGGGTTCCTCTCATTACTTGCTTTAAAACTCAGACCCTTAGTTAAGTGATCATCAATCCCTGCATGTTTTTAAATTTTGAAGAGCTCCACGTTTTCAAATCTCCGCGTATCATAACAGCCTTTATGCTTGCATTTAAAGTTTTTCGGTTATTTAACTACTGGTTACAAATTCCTTGTCTATGCGTCTGTCAGACAGTGGTCACTAGAGCTGTTTTGCTTTTCGATTTCTCCTTCATACATATATTGTTAGCTTTGTTACAGTGTGTGCAACTCATCTTCAATTTCATACTTGGATACTGCACTTTGTTTGAGTTAGAACGCCTCCATCAAGTTGTGCGGTCACTACATTTCGATCTTGTTAGATCGTTGTCTTCATACTGTATGCCAGTATAGAACGCAGTAGATCCTCTTACTATACTAATAAGTTTATGCCTCTGTTGAATAATTATCTTGAAGATTGATCGGTCCAGCAATAAAGATTTAAGACTAGAGGTAGTTAGCAATTTTTTTGACCGGCATTATTTTTCTAATATATTACAATATATGAACTATATACTTCTGTGTAAAATGGCGACGAGTTAGATTCCTCAACCTTTAGATAATCTCTGAAATCATTTTCTGTTTTATCCGCTCTACCCCGTTAATTATTCAAGATACCGCCTCCGTATGGGAAACCATATTTCGTTATGCTCTTTATATTCCTGTTCGGCGTAGAATTATGTAGATTCAGTAATAAAGTTTAGTTTATCCCTGATCAATTTTAATATGGGCAACATCAACTGAGAGATCTAATCAATCCTTGTAATAAAACTTCAACCCCTGCAAAATGCGATCACTTCACAGTGAGTTATGCGTTCTCATTCTTGTGCACATTAGTATGTTATAACATTATTACTTTATGATATGGCATATAGTATGTATAAAATAATTATAATTGGACATATAAGTTATAGAATAAAAAGGTCATACCTTATGAAAGATCGATGGTACATTTTTATGTTGTCGTTTTAATACAAGTAAGATATCTTATTGGTATAAGAAGACCTTTTCATTATATAAAAGAGATATACTTATGAAAGACCGATTGTACATTCGTATCAAAAGGTATTATAAAATCTTTATAGTTTTACAATAAGTATGTGGTTTTGTATGTAAGTATATGGTTTTATATATGTATAAATGCTTTTTATCCAATACTCTCACTCTTGATATTGGAGACCCAACTTACATGTTTGTTCCATCTTAGTTCTAATATTAATTAGTAAAATCCTTATGTAGTAGGGCTTCTATATCATAATACTTTATACAAAAGGTTAGGTAAGAGGTGTTATCTTTAGATTAGCTCCTTGGATGTAAGTATTATAGAAAGGTTAGGGACTTAATGTTTTTGAGAATTCTTAGCATGGGTTAGTACAAAGTCTAAACAATGTTGAGTAGAGGGTATTACACCTTTGTTCCATAAAAAGAAAGTTTACTAAAGTATTGTTGAAATCTTTTGATTTTATTTATTTAAAAACATATGTTTTTATAAGATAATGGATGAGTAAAGGTTAGTTGAAAATAAAATAAGAATGGATAATAGTAAGATGGATTATGGATATATACCTTTAGAAATTTTAAAAAGTATATTTGATTAAGTTATTAATATTATAATATATTTGGGTTGTATTTTCATATTATTACATTGCATGTGAAATATGGTATGTAAAGAATAGTTACAATTGGGTATAAAAGTTATATGGAGTTATTCTTTTAAAATTTTATAGAAAGTTATTCATTTACATCCATGTTTGGGATCATTATATGAAAAAGCTCATCTTCTCAATGAAGGATAGGATATTTTTGGAAATTGTTTCATGTAAGCGAGGCTTGAAGAAAATAAGCCTTGTGACAATTGTGTCACATAGAATGTAACCTTTCACCATGTTTATTTTTAATAAATAATGCACACCCAACCTTTTGTGGACTAGCCCGTGTGCGGGTGAACCACGTTATCTTTGGTCTCTTATGTTTTCCTTGGTGTTCCTCAAATGTGTTGTTAGGTATGAGTATTTGTTTCTTTATTAAAATATTTATGATTACTTTGAAGTATCCGATTTATTTAGAAAGTTGATGTTTCCCTTATGATTATGATTACGTTTTTACCATCTAGGTTGTTCTATTGGTATGATAAAAGATGTATATGCTTCTTAAAGATGTATGTTAAGACATAATGAAGTTTTGTGTTTCCTGCAAGATTTTAGAAATGGTTGACATTCCAAGTTAAGAATTGATTTTAGTTGAAAATAAAATGTCTATCTTATTTGTGCAAATATGAAGGGAGATAGTACTTAATATACCTAAATTACATTCAAGGGATCTTTTCTTTGATTATCATAACGACATTTATAACAGTAATAAATGTCGCAAAGTTTTAATAATTTGTAAGCAGTATTTAAAGAAAGTGAACCCACACTTTCTATTTCCGCATATTTATTAATGGCATTTCAGACCACTTAGAAAAGTTATAAATTTTTCACAAATTTTGGGTTTGTGACACGAATCATAATGGATAAGTCCCATGGTTATCCAGGACAAGAAATATAAAGGTGATATCATAATCTGCGTAGATACCAGGAAGTTAAATGATGCATCGTTGCATGACCCATTTTCGACTCCATTCTGTTATAGGTCAAACCTGCTCCGTGATCACCTTGAGCTATCGATCACACAAAAGGACAACTTGGATGGAGGAGCATGTTGAACTTAGATGAGACCTTGACTTACACCACCTCCTTGCAAGCTGGAAAAACCCTAAAAAATATCATTTTGAGACATGGACGCTACTCTATCTCAATATACTAGCGCCTGTACCTTACTCCGGTGTACAATAGTAGCATACACCTCCTCATGGGCGCTACTCCTCTTCAATAGAGTAGCGTACAACATCTAAAAATTGGTGAGCACTTGTTTTAAAACACTATAGTAGTGCCCTGAGCGCTGCTCCACTGTGAAATAGTAGCGTACACCTAAAAATATGATTAAAAAAAAATTAATTTAATGAATGAGGATTAGTTGTAGTTGGTTTCCCAACTTGCCCAACTTCCTCTACAACCACCTCTCGACCTGAACTACCTCCCTTGTCCTATAAATACAAGGAGGAATGAAGAGAGGGGTTAGACATGAAAGTTATAGAGAGTCTCTTTCATAAGAAGAAGTTTGTACTGGAGGAGGTTATGATGGAAGATTTCCAAGCCACAGAAGAGAAGGAGCCCAGGATCAGGTTGCATGAGCATGCTGCAAAGTCAGGTATACTGTGTATCATTCACTTGTTTTTGATAATAAAGGTTTAAGCATCTTTCTGGTCCCAAATCAAGTACTTATTGGACTATGTATTTATTTGGATTATGTTGGTTAATGTTTGATGTTTGAATCATTATTCTATTGCATCATTATTATATTGGCCAAGATACCTTGAGAAAGTTCTTTGTGTTGCAGGTTTACTGAATGGGAGATTGAGTTGAGGATCGAGTGCAAGATTGGACAAGAGCTAGGATCAAACTTCATTCAAAAGGTATGTCCTCCAGACCAATAATCTATTTCCATTCATAAACATCTCTGTAATGCAAGTAATGTGCTTACCTGTCACCCCCTTAAGTTGATAGTATCCATTTCCTTACTATAAGGTAGTATTTCCCGTCAACAGACTGACGACTCCACTGGGGAAGGTTGTTTTTATTCTCTAGGAAACCTTTCTTGTTTGTCTTTCTAGAACCTATTAAATCCTTGAATCTGCTGAGAAGCGCTGTAGGTATCCCCTGCTTGCTTCTCTCTACTTCACTCAGTCTTTTTGCATCTTTTCAAAGTCAGTTTTTGGACTCTTTAAGACCTGAGCGCTACTCTGTTATACATATAGTAGCACCCATACACTACTCTGTCTCTATAAAGTAGCACCCACCTCTCGAGATACGCTAGTTTCCCTACTACACAGTAGGGTACATTCTTGTAGCCTTCTGTTGGTTGGTTGGTTGAGTTTTCTTCCTTTTTAGGTAGGTCTTTGACTTTGTTTTGGGCCTTTTTGACTGGTTTTTGAGGACTGCAACTTTTCTTTGAGTCTGAGTACCCTACTTTGAGTCATTTTGGTCATCTTTAGGTCACTTGTTTGCTTTTGAAGTGTTTGGTTCACTTTTTACTCTCTTTGGAGACTAAGCTTTGTTTCTTAGCAAACACATTTGCTTACCTATACCCTGATGGTGTGTTGCTGACCTACAAACGTGTATGCTTTGCATCTACTGTTTGTGGAAACACTTAATTGCTCTTTAGGTTTCTTATCCTTTGTTTTAGGGTTTGATCCGTTTTGGAGCCTTTAGGGTGTCTTCCAAGGTTTTTTGAGTTCCAACATTTCTTGATTTCATTCTCTTTTCTAGTATCGAGTGAGTTTGGAGCACTTTGACTTGCTTCATCTTTCAGTCTTTGTGTCAGTAGGGTGGTTTTTAGCTCGCTTGCCTACCGATTGCTTGGTTTAGTGGTCTTGTTAGGGTTTGGTGCTTTGGGACTTTCCTCTTGAGTTTGATTTCTCAATTTTGAGCATCTTTCCTCTTTGTTTTCTTTCCACTTTGCTTCCAAGTGTGAGGGCTTTTTCTTCTGAAAAAACTTGTAGGACAAGTCTTTGTCGAACCAATGTTTAGATAATTGTGAGCTTAGGAGCCTTTTTACCATACTTACACATTTTTGTATAAGTCTTATTTGATTTCCATGTTTATAGTTCTTTTTCATTCATAATAACAGAAAAAGAAAAATTTGGTAGCTTAAGAATAGTGAGGCTTATGTCTTTTGCAAAATAGCATAGTCCATTTTGTTCATAATTTTAAAAAGAAAACAAAAAAGAAAATTTGCTTAGATTTGCTCAGTTTCAATTTGGAAAGAATATTAAATGAAAAAATAAAATTTTTGTTGTTGAAAGTTCTAATTTATGCACTTTGCTTTTCTGTTGAAACCATGCCACACAAATGCACTACCTTTTGAGTGAAAAATAGCCCTAAAATTTATTTAATAAAATTAAATAGCAACAATTTTCTTTTTTAGGGATACACAACACCAACTAGTCTTGGTTAGGATATTGGGTTTAAAACAACTTAAACCACTCAAGATCACACATTACGTAAAAATCGTAGTTCGATTGTCATTTATGTAAACCCATATATGTCAAATATTCCTGGGAAACTCTACTAAAACCAGAGCTAAGCACGAGGTTGTGGAAGATCGGGATTGTTGAGGATACCTCCCTCACATTCCTTTTGACCATAAACCAAGATCGATTTCCGTACGGGGATTCATTTGGATTTTGGGCTTAGTTACCCTTCCCACGCATTTTGATCAGGCTGACAACTGTCCGTTCAGGATATTTCGCATGTATGGTAGCCTTAGTATCTCACCATAGGATCATACACAGGTGACAACGGAGGGTATATCTGTTGTACCTAGGATGGACATGGGAGGAAATCCCTTGCATGTCTTTGGGAGGGCGGTTGGGTGATTCCAGTGCTTGCACCCTTAGTCATTGTATTGTGGACCCCAGGTAACTGTTCTTCATCCTTCGTTGATCTATTCTAAGCCTTCATCATCCCAGACTCTTCTCCGGAAGGCATCTTGTTTTCTTTGTTTGCATACTTAGGATTTTTTAGTGGTGTGCTGTTTGCCCCCTAGTCTTAGTGGTCACTAGGATTTTTTAGGTTTATTTTATATATAATCGTGGAAGACCAAGAACTTTGTAGGTCGAGAAGGTTGCAAAACCTTCCTCCTCTTAGAACATAACCACTACCACCAGCTAGACGATAGAGGGTAGACTCCGGTGTTCGTTTGGAAACCACTAGTGAAATAGAACTTCTTGAGGAACTTTTTACAACATAAAATCCTGAAATAGGAATTCCTGAGGAACTACAACCTAAAATAGAGTTTCCTGAAGAACTACAAACTGCAACAGAAAGCCCTGAAATAGAGGTTCTTGAGGAACCACAACTGGGGACTCCATATCAACAACATTTTAGTTCTGTTTAGATTGAAGATTTTACTTCTGGTGATTTCAGTACCCCATTTAATCCTCCTCTAACTAATCTTAACAATCCGCTTCTGTTACCCATTAGTTTCTAGCAGCCTGATTATAGTGCATACTTGTTCACACTTGGGCACTTTATGACTAATACAGGAGGCAAATAAGGAGTTCCATAGACTCCCACAATAGCTATGAATACCAATACTGTAAATCCTCCTCTTATTGCTACACCGAGTTCGGCACAGACAACCTCTGTGTCCACTTCGTCCTTTAGCTTTAATGCTGACACGATAGGCATGCTGAGTTCAACAACTATGGCATCTGCCTCTACACCCACTTTTGGAACAAGCAGTACAGCTAATCTAGTTCCACCTCTTGTGACTCAACCATTATAGCACATACCCATTACTTGGATTTCCACACCTAATGTAGGGCCAAATGCTTATGCAACTGTGCCTGTCATTAGTACCATGACCGCACCATCTATGTCAACTGCCACTGGTTTCAACAACTTTGTAGGCTATAACATGAATCAGGGTAATATACCTGCAGGAAATGTCCCTTCTTCGTTATTTTCAGGATGAGGGGGTAACATTTTTAACTAGCAATATGGTAGGGCTAACGCCCATCCACAGTGGATGAACTCACAGAGCACTAACCCACTTTCATATGGGTGGGGGAATTTCAATAATACTTTCGTGCAAGAATAGATGGCAGGTGGCAACCCCTACTAGCAGATGGTAGGGGGAAACCCCTACCAGCGGATGGCCGGGGGAAACCCCTATCAGCAAACGGTTAGGGGAAACCCCTACCAGCAGTGCACGGGTCAAACTATGGGTGGTTCCCCCTTTGCAACCCCCGCTTATCAAGTACCGTCTTGCAGGCCTCGTTTAGCATTTCTGGCAACTTTAAATTTGCCAGATCTTTCCAAGTTGACAAATAATCCAGTGTATCACAATGCCACATGGCCACCAGTTCCTACCAAGTTACCTTCCGACATTCCAAAGTTCGAAGGAAAAAATGGCGAATATCCTGGTGACCATGTCACTACTTTCCATTTATGGTGTTCCTCGAACTCCTTAAACGAAGATTTCATTAGGTTGAGACTATTCCAAAGAACCTTAACCGGTGTTGCAGCTAAATGGTACATCGAGTTACCAGCATCCACTTTCTTTAACTTTCGGGATCTCGCGACTGTTTTTCTGAACCACTTCCAGCTTCTTGTTTGGTATGATGCCATAATAGACCTTTTGTCTACATTTAGAAAAAATAAAGCCACTCACTTATCTGATCATATTCAGGAGTGGCGAAGACAGAAGAGGCTCATTAAAGCCAACATACCTCCAGAATTCCTTCTTGAGTGGTTGTAATGTCCCCAGCTTGACCCTATTGCATTAATATTGTAAATGATGTAAATATTGTTATTTAGTCATGGTGAGGAGCTCCAGGCCAAGGCCCCGCCATTGATTATCGTTCTATGTATCGGCAATTAGAATAGATGCATAGAGTTATTGTGCTAGGGGTGCACAATGTAAAATCGAACATCATGTAAATATGCAATTTTAATGAAAAACCCACAATCAGCTACACAATGCAACAAAGAGATGGGGGCATGATCTTTACAAGGAATACGGAGGAAAAATAGCCAAACCCTTGAGCCATGGTGTTAAGCCATTTCATTGAGGAAACCATGAACTCTCAACTACCCATTTGGTCTCATGCACCCAATCATTAATTCTTCCAAGAATTGGTTGATACAATAAATGCCTTGGGAGGGGAGAGGTATGGCTATCAATTTTCGTGCATGGGCAAGCCATCAACTTGGAAAATCATGTTTTTTCTTGTTGGGCAAGAAAACCCCCACGAAATTGGCCCAAAGCCATTCTTCACCCATGGCATTCATCCTCTCACGCAGTCGGAGCCTGTTGGGGGTTTTATCCTTCACGTTTTTCACCATTTCCTGTGTTTTTCCATGCCCATAACTCGTTTTTGGTTAGCTCATTGGCTGGGAGAAGAGAGCCATGATTTTTTTGGGGGTTGTGGAGGCCGTTTTTGCCCACGAAATGCCCATGAGCATTCTTCTGAAAATGATTCTGCTCTCCTGGGGTTGATTTCCCATTTCTCCTTTTCGTTTTGGTTGCCCACGTTTTCCTGGAACTGTTAGAAACCCAACTACTGGTTGGTATGGCTGATTCTGGTGTATCTATGGCTATGTGAGACCCTGTTGTTCCCTAGCTCCTTGTGGAGATCATGCCCAGCTCATGGGTGGTAGTGGTGCTGAGAAATTGAAGAGCACACTGGCCTATGGTTGGGTGGAACGTTGTAGAAGCGTAGCTGGTTGTTTGGGACTACTTCATTAAGATAAGTATTCTCTTGTGCTATCTTTCAATTGTTTAATTGATGAATATCTTGAATGTATGGTGAATGAGTAGTTGAAATTTCTTCTGCTATGTATAAACAAATAATTACGCATCCTTATATATCTGTTGTATTATGTGAATGCTTAATGGTTTAAAATTTATGGGGCTAGATGCCCGGTTTAACCTCACGATCCTCTCCATCTAGCTGGTAGAATGGGAGGGGACATGACAGTGGTACTTGAAATCACTCCTTCCTTATATTTCTAAGGAAGTAGCTACTTCTGGAGTATCTACAGAGGAAGAAGCCATCTTACGGACCCAGAAGTTAGACCTTGTTTACGCACCATCTGGGTTACTTTATGAAATTATACCTGATGCACCGCGATCAAATACTGATCTGAGTAGACCTAAGCCTGGACCACATGCTAACGGCATAGTGGGTTCAGTTTATTATGCAGCCTTCAAAGCTTTGACTAAACAGGTTCATGCCTTATCGGTTAAAAAATCGACTGCAGAAGTTACTTCCATCACAACCTCTCCTTCTGCTTCTGAGTCTGTTAACTAGGTTCAGAACAATCAAAAGGGCCCTCGGTAGCCCAATAGAAAAAAGAAGGGCAAGAAAGGAGAGGGGAACCATCAGAATCCCAAAAAGGAGAATGCCAAGGAGGGTAACAAAGAGAAGAAGAAGGTTAAGTTCCCTTGTAAAATTTGCAAGCAGGACCACCTCACTCATCAATGCCCTCTACTCGAAGAAGCCCAGAAGCTGCTTCAAGAGAAGAAACCTACCGTACTAAAAGATCCATTCCCTAAGGGGCAGGGTTCAGCTTCTGGCACCTCCAATACTCGCAGCACCACACATGCTTCAGTTGATCAAACTTTTATTAACATGGTTAACTTGGATGCACTCTTACAAACAAGAGTCAAGAATTTAACCCCGGATGCATAGAAGAAGGATAAGGAGATTCTAGAATCCTCCACTCCACTCCACACACCTGTGGACCCACTGCCGAAGATCCCGAAAGGTGTCTTGAAGTGGGCATCGCACAATCCCAACACTCGGGCTGCTTCTAACTACAATGTGGTTGAAGATCTAGCCCAGACCCCTTGTGCTATGTCTACCTTAGAAGTCTTGCAAAGTTGTCCTTTACAACGAAATGCACTTCTAGCAGCTATTGGAAGTATGGAATCCTCTAACATGTCTGCACGATTTGATATGGCTGATATCAAATAACAGTTTCCGTACCATGTTTCCCTTCTGATAGAAGTCATCCATGGCCCAATGACCATTAGACGAGCTGTCCTGGATGAGGGCGCATCGACGTGCGTAATGTCAGTTTCCTGTTGGAAAGCTTTGGGTTCTCCCGAGTTAGCCCCTTCTAACACACTGCTTACTACATTTGATGGCAGGACTTTCCTACCGCATGGGGTTTTGCCATCATTTGATGTCACGTTGGCCGGTAAGATAGTTCATGTAGAAGTAGAAGTTCATATGCTCCACTTGATTACAACATGTTATTAGGGAGGAGCTGGACGTATGCCATGCGAGCTATTGCATCGGCAGTTTTTCGAGTTGTTCTATTCCCATTTGAAGGTAAGGTCGTTACAGTCGATCAGCTTTCTTTCACTCAGAGAAACAACGAGGCTTCTTCGGAATTCATGATTCCCTTAGTTGATTAAACCGCCCCAGTAAGCGAGAGATTAGGAACAGGGCTTTATGGGTCGTTAATAGGCACTTTTGACCTTACCTCCCCTATTCTTTTTATGTGTTCTGATGTGCGTAATTCTATTGAAACATTCATGGTTGGTTTAAGAACTGATCTGTGGATCCTTCCCACTACATCGGAACCTTCAGTGCCTTTATCCATTGTAGAAGTAGCCTACATGGAAGCACAACATGCTGCAATGGAACATATCGTGACTCCGCCAGTCTCTGCTGAGTCAGATATGGACTATGCTCCGGCATGGTCACTAAATTATACCCACTCTTTCGATTGTTTAGACACATTTTTTCCATCTGATGAAGCCATCTTGGAAGCCATGATGGGCCTGGACCAACCATGGGAACATATGCATCATAGTTCCTACCTGCTTCCAAGTCTAGACGGGATAGAGAGAGGGGAATTCCTTATGAGACCCGGTGGATTTGCTGATTTGTCATCTTTTCCTTCTACTTCAAGTGTTGTTTATGCAGAGGTAAATATGGCTAATATATCGAGAACAATTCTGATTAACATTTCCACCAAACCAAGGGTCATGGAAAACATTTTTATTGGTGCAGACTGTTCTCCAGAAGAGATCGCTCTGTATACTAAGCTTTTCAAAGAATTCTGCGACATTTTTTCCTGGTCATATGAGGAGATGACACACATTGACCCAGCCATCGTGGAGCATGTCATCACGACGTAACCTAACGTAAAACCTGTGAGACAAAAGCTCTGTCTTGTGAATCCTAGAAAAGTGGCCGCCATCAAGGCGGAGGTTGAAAAATTCCTTAAAGCCAGATTCATCTATCCGATTGACATGATGGAATGGGTTTCAAATCCTGTTTTGATTGATAACAAGCAAGGTACCATTCGAGTCTATACTAACTTCCGGGACTTGAATAAAGCTTGTCCGAAAGATAACTATCCTACACCGTTTATTGATCAAATCATAGATGCTTGTGCGGGACATGAGATGTTCTCTTTCATGGATAGATTTTTGAGATATAATCAAATACAAATCAAACCCGAAGATCAGCACAAAACAACTTTCATTTTCCCGTGGGGGACCTTCCCTTACCAGAAGATGCCATTTGGCTTGAAAAATGCGGGAGCTACCTTCCAGCGAGCGATGAATTTCGCTTTTCATGATATTAAACATATAGTGGAACCATACTTGGATGACCGCTTAGCGTGATCTCGAAAGAGACGGGATCATCCAGCTCATCTCAGATTGGTATTTGAAAGATGCAGACAATATAAGATTTGTTTGAATCCTAATAAGTGCGTGTTCTGCGTCGAATTGGGACGTCTACTGGGGTTCATTGTCTCCAGTCGTGGCATAATGGTCAACACGCTAAAAGTAAAGGCGATTATAAATCTGCCTCCTCCTCATACCTTGCGACAACTCCAAAGTTTGCAAGGCATGTCTAATTTCTTACGATGGTTTATTATAAACTATGCTAAGATCACGAAAGGTTTTATGAGACTACTCAAACAAGACTCCTACTTTGTGTGGGATGAGGTTGCTCAAGCATCCTTTGAGGCCTTGAAAAAGGCACTACTTTCAGCCCCCTTGTTGAGCCCACCGGACTACGCAAAAGACTTCCTTTTATATCTGGCAACATCTCTTAATACAGTTGGCATAGTATTAGTTGAGGAGGACAATATGCCCCAAGAGCATGTTGTCTACTATCTTTCTCGCGCATTGATAGCCCCTGAGGTTAAATATTCGCATGTTGAGAAGTTAGCACTTACCGCAGTCTATGCGGTACAAAGGCTTCGTCACTATATACTTTTACGAACAACTACTGTGATAGCAGAAGTCAATCCCTTTCAGTATGTTCTCACTTGATGAATCATCGGTGGGAAATATAATAAATGGATTGTAATCCTACAGGAGTTCGATTTGGTCTTTCAATCGGCCAAATCGAAGAAATCACTAGTGTTCACTGAGTTAATCTCAGAGTTTTGGAGTGACCTAGAGCATGTTGAGGAAGAATCATCATTCCCAGATGAACATATCTTCCTTATTGCTTCCTCTGCTCCATGGTACGGGGATATCTTAGTATATCTCCATACGTTGAGGTGTCCTACTACTTTTTCTTGAGAAGAGCGACGCAAGCTAAATAGCTATGCAAAGAACTATCTCATCATCTCATAAACTTTGTGTCGACATGGGGTAGATTCCATCTTACCATGTTGCTTAACTCTAGAAGAAGCCGATGCAGTATTAAATGATGCCCACAGTGGAGCTTGTGGGGGACATCTTTTCGGGTTGGCAGCAACTCAGAAGATACTACGTATCGAATATTTTTGGCCCACGATCTTTAAAGATTGTGTGGAAGCTGTGAAAGGCTATCGTCCGTGTCAGTTTTTCACCAAGAAAATGAGGGCACACCCAGCTCCTCTTCATCCTGTGATTACAGCAGGTCCCTTCACAAAATGGGGGGTTGACTACATGACTTGCAATCCAGTTTTGGCTGGAGGGCATGATTATATCATCATTTCCATTGACTACTTTACCAAGTGGGCAGAGGCAATACCTACTGTCAAGGCAGATAGAGAAACTGTCGCTTATTTCATGTTTAATCAGATTATTGCACGGTTCGGTATACCTAAAGAGATAGTAACTGATCACGGAAGTCATTTCTAGAATAACATGATGACATATTTGTACACAATGTTAGGGTTTCGACAAGAACATTCATCTTCATATTATCCATAGGCGAATGGACAGGTTGAAGCAGTTAACAAAAAATTAAAGGTTATACTACAAAGAATTGTTAATCCCATTCGAAATAACTGGCACATCATGCTGTCCTCGGCTCTTTGGGCTTACCGAGATAACGTAAAGACTACTATCAGGTTCTCTCCTTTTCAGCTTGTGCATGGGATAGAAGCAGTCGTTCCGATTGAATGCGAGATTCCTTCGTTAAAACTGGCTGTTCAATTACTACCCAACACTTCAATATTGGAAGAATGTTTGTTACATTTAGAACATCTAGATGAGCTATGTCACGACGCGCTCACAACAAACAAGGTTCACAAAAAATGAGTCAAAGGACAGTACGACAAGTCTATCAGGCCTAGGGTTTTCCTTGAAGGAGATCTCATTTTACTCTAGGATCAAGACAAGGAACCTATAGGACCTGGCAAGTTTAAGTCCATGTGGCTTGGGCCCTATATAGTTTCCAAAGTATTGAAGAAGGGTGCTTACGAGTTGGTAGACTACGAGGGCAATAAGTTGGCCAAGCCTAGAAATTGGCTCTACCGAAAGAAGTACTATGATTAGGCTGTTGTGCTTTTTCTTGTAACATAGCTATATATTTTGTAGAGCTAGTTTTTTTTTATGCTTGTTAGTTAATCTTATGTGTGTTTTCTTTTCGTGTACCAGATATCGACTGAACATTTCTTAGCATTTGTTGATGGTGCCAGTCACCACACCCGACAGTTGGCTTCAGCAGCTTGGGTCATTTACTCACCCGCTGGCCAACTGGTCTCTTCGGGGGGGATTTGTTTGGGTCCCACTATGAATAATATGGTTGAATACAGTGCAATTAAAGAACTTCTCCGATATGCTCTCAGTAATGGCATTTCACATTTGGAGGTAATATTTGACTCACAACTAATTGTATTTCAGTTAACGGGTGTTTACCATATTAGAGATCCGAGATTGCTACATCAGTTTCTGTGGGTTAGACTATTGGAAAGACAGTTTTATTCTATTATATATGAACACATTCCCATAAATTTAAGTGGATTAGCTGATTCATTGGCAAACTATGTTCTAGATTGGCATTTGTATCATACATTTTCATAAACTGCATTTCACACATAAAATTCAAACACATACACATGTAAATAACCGATACTCTATATAGCCGATATTGTATCAAAAAATATATGAGTTTTGGATCACAAGTCTATCAAGTGATGTCATAATAGTACAAAAATCGGCTCTGTGGCCTCAAAAATATACATATAATGTATCCATGTCCTATGGAGAAGGAGGGGCCTCGTCATCATCTACTGCATCCCGATAACATTTGACTAGCCTAGCTATCTTCTGTAGCACTCTAAGCCATGTTGGGGGCACTCTATGGTCCCCAACATAGCATCTACTGCAACAATATCGACTGGCCTTACGAAGATAGTGGGATGTCCCTCGGGACGTACAGGCCCAATATCTGCATATGACACTTGTTTAGTACTTCAAAATTCACTCATAAAAATCAAATACTTGAAAATTTTCAAAAAATTAAATAATTCTCAAAATTATGACCTTTAAGTCATTTTAAGCTCTTGTTTGGACTATTTAAACCTAAACAAGATTACCGAGTAGACTTGTCCTCTTCAAGCTCATTAAAGTAATTGAAGGCTCATCCACTCAGGTATAGAATTACCCCTTTTCCAAGCCTAGGTGGATAAATTACGGAAAAGGTATACTCTAGGTATACTCCTGTATGTGCTAGAAGAGTTCTTCTTCCTTTGTTTTTTACTTTTTCAGGGGAGGATACTAACTGTATGAAAAAGACCTTTTAGAGCCTTTCTTTAGGGTTTCCAGGCTCTCTAAATATGAAAACACCAAGTGAGCATCCACCTACTTGGACTCGATGTGAAATCCACGAGAAGTTAAATAAAGGACTGTTTAAGTTTTTCAACTCTATAAACAAGAAAACACCGCCGAGCACAGACCAATATGGGCTCGATATAAAATCCACAGATAGGTGTAAAGAGGATTGTTTAAGTTTTTCAGACTCTATAAACAGAAAAACACCAGCAAGCATTAATCTGCTTGGGCTCAATACTAAAATCCACGAGTAGATATATGGAGTTATTGTTTAAGTTTTTCAGACTCTTTAAAATTGAAAACACTGGCAAGCAGGAACAGATCTCGGCTCGATATTAAAATCCAGAGATTAGTAAACATAGAGTAATATTCTATCTCTTCTTCAAACTCTGTAAACAATGAAGAAGGTACTGAGTCTTCCTCCCATGGGCTCATTAAAATTTTTACATGGTTGGATCTATCGAGTTTTCATTCTTTCTTGGACTCATTAAAATAACAAGAAAGGTATTCTTTTATCTAAAAAGAATAAGGGATTGGAAAGATGTGTCATATCTTCAATGTCAAAGGAAGTTCAGTCAATTCTATACTTGAACATAGCACCTACTTGAGTCTATCATGTCGGTTGTGTTTAGTTTTTGACCTCAGGGTGAACCTGATGTCTGAGTTGTTTACTCCCCCGGTTGGTTATTCTTCCAACCATATGGAGGGTTTGATAATGTCTCCTACATTTCAGGCTTATCATTTGCCCCATTATGTCAGAAACTGCCTGAGTCAGTTTTTGTCATGCTCATTGTTCAAGGATATACCCTGTGTCTGCCATTCTGCAGTTTGCCTTGACCTCATGTGTCGGCCATCCTAGTGTCAGTCTTGTGACATATTACTCCATATCAGCTCATTCCAGTTGAGTGTTCCTCGAGTTGGATGATGGAGGATGCCTTAAGGCCTCCCTTCTAATGGACTTCTTCCCATCGACATCAACTCATTCTTCTCTGGGAATGAAGTTTAGAGTTTCGGTTAGTACCTTGAAGATTGCAGTCACCAATGACAATTTTCCTTGATGTTGAATGTCGACAATACATCAATGTCTCTTCTTTGACAGGATCCCCAAGTGTTTGACTCCAAGTCCATTTATTCACACTTGTCAGATCGTACTAGGTACCTTGGGCCCCATCATCATTATCGGTGGAAGCCCTCGTGTTTGTTAATGGTATACATCAATGGCCGGTAACCAAACGGTACCCCCCATGTTCGACTATCAGGTCATTTATTCACATGGCTAGGGTTTGTACCTTGAGTTTTTTTGGATGAAGACCTTGGGATTGTGAATGAGATTACCTCATTATGTTATCACCCAAGTTGTGCAAGACTGAGCCTCACTTCTATTCGGCTCTCCATGAGACATAGATCCAGTTTGTTGTTATGGCTATGATCTCTCAATTTGACATGGATCCACACTTGTATTCTAAGTGGCCATGCTATATATACATCTCCTTGCTATCTATCAGAGATCATGTTGTATCACACTGCACATCTGTATGATGTTAAGAATGTAATTGCTCGCTGACTTTGATCTTTGTTTCAAGTCTTCTTGTGACTTGCTTCCACGGTTCCCTACTCCTCCTCTGGCTTTGGATTGTAATGTATTTCGGCCATCATTTCCCTCTGACCTCACACATTAGGGGGAATCTTTTGTAGGTCAAACCTGCACCTCTCCATCTGTGATCACCTTGAGCTATCGATCACACAAAAGGACAACTTGGATGGAGGAGCATGTTGACCTTAGATGAGACATTGACCTACTCCACCTCCTTGCAAGCTGGAAAAACCCTAAAAAATATCATTTTGAGACATGGGCGCTACTCTATCTCAATATACTAGTGCCTGTACACTACTCCAGTGTACAATAGTAGCGTACACCTCCTCATGGGCACTACTCCTCTTCAATAGAGTAGCATACAACATTTAAAAATTGGTGAGCGCTTGTTGTAAAACACTATAGTAGCGCCCTGGGCACTACTCCACTGTGAAATAGTAGCGTACACCTAAAAATATGATTAAAAAAATAATTAATTTCACGAATGAGGATTAGTTGCTGTTAGTTTCCCAGCTTCCCCAACTTCCTCTACAACCACCTCTCGACCTGAACTGCCTCCCTTGTCCTATAAATACAAGGAGGAATGAAGAGAGGGGTTAGACATGAAAGTTATAGAGAGACTCTTTCATAAGAAGAAGCTTGTATTGGAGGAGGTTATGCTGGAAGATTTCCAAGCCAGAGAAGAGCAGGAACCCAAGATTAGGTTGCATGAGCATGCTGCAAAGTCAGGTATATTGTGTATCATTCACTTGTTTTTGACAATAAAGGTTTAAGCATCTTTTTCGTCCCAAATCAAGTACTTATTGGACTATGTATTTATTTGGATTATGTTGGTTAATGTTTGATGTTTGAATCATTATTCTATTGCATCATTATTATATTGGCCAAGATACCTTGAGAAAGGTCTTTGTGTTGCAGGTTTACTGAACGGGAGATTGAGTTGAGGATCAAGCGCAAGATTGGACAAGAGCTAGGATCAAACTTCATTCAAAAGGTATGTCCTCAAGACCTATAATATATCTCCATTCATAAACATCTCTGTAATGCAAGTAATGTTCTTACCTGTCACCCTCTTAAGTTGATAGTATCTGTTTCCTTACTATAGGGTAGTATTTCACGCCAACGCATTCACAGACTCAAAGTGCTAGATAATGTTGGAGGGAATGAAGCATACTGCTTCACTGATGGAACTTTGATGCAAGTCACCTTACAGGAATACGTTCTTGCTTAACATTACACACAACACATACCACAATGTTTACACAAACAAGGTGTAGAACAGGTTTCCAAAAGGGGCTTATATTACTTGTCTAAATTCGGTTACAATGCGGAATAACTAAAAACAAATAACTAACTACAGTCGGCTTGCGCCCTTACAACTTAGAAGTAACTATGGTGTGTTCTAACTATGTGTCGACCTCACCCTCTCTTGGTTCACCTTGAAACTCTGAGCTATGACTCGATTTCAACTCTCTTCTCTTCAGCCTATGTGTCTCTGCATAACTCTCTTTGCCTCTGCTCTTTGATGCTGCTGATGAAAGATTGAATATCCCCTTTGATTTCCTCTCCTTCATCTTTTACCCTGCGGCTACTATTCCCAATACTATTGCAATCCTCGTGACACGCATCTTCCTGTCCGCCGATCCTTCCAAATCCTGCAGACCTACAACTTTCAGCTCCCAACCGTGTTGCACAGCCTCTGTCCATGACGTCACCTATCATGTCTTCCACTTAGTTGCAAGAACTGTATTAACTTCCTCAACAAAATTGAACGACTTATAGGTACAGTCCCCTTGACTTCCTACGCTTCCGACCCTGCTACAGTAGTCGGTCACATCTCGACCACTTGTCAACTTACTTCTCATATCCTGCGGTTCTCCAGTCCTCCCCATCCTCCATGCTTGGCTCTGTGAAACCTGTCGCGTCGTAGTTCGACCACTTGTCAACTACCCGATGTCTTACTCCACTTGTCATCTATCGACCATTACCTGTCGATTCTCGACCTAACACAACACCCACTACACTGATCAAGTCAGTCGCATTCCGACGACTTCTGCTTGACTTGTTGACTTCGAGAAGTCAATCTGCTTCCCCGGCCCAGTTGTCATCGACACTCCCACTAGTTAGCTCCCTCTTGTTGATCAACTTCAACTGATCTGCCTAGGCCCCAATGCTCCCGCATCAGACTCCCCAGGTGAAAAAGAATTTGACTGCTCCATCAGTCTCCTGAACTCCTCTTCAGAAATCCATGTCGCCTCCTGCAACTCATCATCTTTCCATCACACTAAGTACTCTTTCATTCCCAAACTTATGTTCACCACCTCGGTCTATCCGTCTGTCTACAGATGATACATCGAGCTAAACTGCAACTTCATGTCCAGTTTCTTCCATAGGGTTCTCCAGAAATGCCCCATAAACTTGGTATCCCGATTTGACATGATACTCTTAGGCAACCAATTCAATCTGACTATCTCTTTTAGAAGAGTATAGCAATTCCTATGGCGTCACTTGTCTTCTTACATAGTATGAAATGTGCCATCTTCGAAAACCTATCGACTGCAACAAATATTGAGTCTTTGTCAGTCCTAACACAAAATCCATGCTAAGATGCTCCCAAGGATTATCTGGTACTAGAAATGGTGAGTACAACCTTGTGTTTTGACTCCTTCCTTTTGCCAAATGGAAAAATTGACACTGTCAAACCCACTTTCCGACATCTGTTGATATCCCTGGCCAGAAATACTTCTCGTCAACCAATGATTTGGTCTTGTTGATGCCAAAATGTCGTGTTAACCCACCATTATGAAATTCTCAGATTAGGTTCTCTCTTACTGATCCTCTGGGAATACACAGCTGAATTCCCCTAAACAGATAGCCTTCTTGAATGAAGTAACTCAAATATGGAGTCCTATTGAGACTCCAAGGTTCACGACAAGCCTTCCATGCTTTCGCAAAATCCTTGTCGGCCTAGTACTCTGTCTTTATCAACTTTATCCCTGTTGCCTGAATTGTTGTCGTGATCAGTAGTGCAACTCTCCTGCTCAATGCGTCGGCAATTTTATTCGACTTGCTCGACCTATGTCTCAACACGAATGTATACCTTTGAAGTAGCTCCACCCACTTCATGTGTCGCTGATCCAATTTCAACTGAGTGTTCAAATACTTCAGTGCTTGGTGATCTGTGTATAACACAAATTCCCTGGGAAACAAATAATGCCTCCACTTTTTCAGTGCTTGAATGATAGCATAAAATTCCTGGTCGTAGACCTAATACTTCTGCTTCGCTCCATTCAGCTTCTCACTAAAGAATGCAATTGGTCGGCCCTCCTGGCTCAACACTGCTCCAATTGTCATTCCACTCGCATCACAATCGACCTGGAAAACTTTGTCAAAGTCTGGGAGCGCCAAGACTTGGCTCTCAGTGACTTTTTCCTTCAACTCATCGAAATCTCTCTGGGATTCATCCGACCACTTGAACTCACCGTTTCTCATGGATTCTGCCAATGGTGCAAAATTTCAACTGAATCCCCGAATGAACTTCCTGTAGAAACTAGCAAGTCCATGGAAACTTCTCGCTCCAGTCGTACTTGTCAGTTCCATCCAATCTACTATTTCCTTCACCTTGTCTAGGTCCATTACCAACCCTTTACTAGAGATTACAAACCCCAAGTACACCAATTCCTTCTTCATGAAGAAACACTTTTCCAGGTTCACCATTAGCTTCTCTTTCAATCGATACATTGTGCTCGTGATGAATCTTCTAGATCAAATGGGATCAAATGGCCAGTGTGATTTTCCAAAAAATATATGTATAAAAATATAAGGGATTTGTCAAAAGATGATATCTAAAAAAAATGTTTCTAAGAAATGGAAATTATATTACTATTCACAAGCTACATTTTCTAGTAATTTTGTTTTATATCTTTAATATATTATTACAACCTCATACAAAGTAGAACTTCAAGTAATTTTGTTTTATAGGCATTTTGACAATATTAAATATATTAATAATAGTTGTGTTGAAAATTTAATTAACACCTTCTAAAATATAATCATATAAATGATAAAGTTATTCATGTATTTACAACTTAAGATTATCTATTATTTATATATGACTCAACAAGAAAATATAAATGTAAATTTTGATAAAGTAAATTCTTGAAAAGATTTAGCACATATGAGATAGGAAAGCAACAAGTTGGCTTGGAAATCCTTGGTTCTTAAACTCCTTAAAAGTTTTAGAAGATTTAGCATATGGATAGGAAACCAACCAAGCTTGACAATCCCTGGTTCTTAACTTAAATTAACAAAGCTTGAAAAGCCTCAAGCCTTGGTTGTTAAGTCAAAAAATGATTAAAAGTTAACAAAATTAAAACATAAAAGTCATAAAAAAAATCGAGGGATGTATAAAGTCATAAAATCTCAAAGCTGACAATATTATACATTATACACACTGAATGTAATAATTAGAGAATCCAATGTCTAACCAACTTGAAATTGAAGACAATTTTTGTAATTTTTTTGTGAGTTTCATATCTATGTAAGAGATCCATATAAACCAGTGAAAGCTTTACTTCAATGGCGTCCCATGAATAAGGAATGGCATATGGAATATTTACTCCTAGAAAATAAACTCGAAATTTTGTATGAATAAAAGATGATTTAAAAGAGCACTCAATAATTCAACTATATGAATGGTGAACAACTCAGTAATTGGAAAAAACTAAGATTGAAGAGATGAATGGTAAACAACTCAGTAATTGGCAAAAACTAAGATTGAAGAGGTGAGTTTGAAGCTCAGGTTGGTTGGGTTCTCAACATTTTTCCTCAAAAAGGCCCAGCACACTCCTCAATTAGGCCCGACACACCACTGTAAGGTGAAAGAGCCATGTATTTCCACAAGCTTGTAAGTCCATGTACTGTCGTATCTTTCTCAAAATATACTACCCACATCTCCAAAAGAACCCATCGGGCATGCAACCGGGAGTTAGCCAATTAAATTAGATTTCTTTTCTTCTATGGTTATCCACGATTTTTAGTCATTTGATTTCAAAATTCCCACGATGATGCATTGAGTATCCTCTTACCCACTTTGAGATATTCGTCTCCCACAATCCAAACAAACTAATGATATTCAAAGCTACACTGATTTTTCCATTCTTGTCTTTTAGTTGCAGTTCCTTTAGTAATAATTTGTCTTTGAATGCTATGATGGTGAATGAGATCTCAAATGTATGGATTTTCTGGGTTTTTATACACTAAGTTTGTTTATGTCATTATCATGTAACTAGAGATTTGATAAGGCTTTAACAAAATATTGTTTAATAAACAACTACAATTTTAACTATATCCATTTATACATTTTTAATATATATAAAGTGTTTATTTACTTATATGTATTTTTTTCATATTTAATAAAAAGGAAAAAATTGTTTAATTTAGTGATCTCCTTCTAAAGACTATTTTACAAGTAAAATCTATCATCTAAAATTGCAGAATATATGGATGCATGCCATCCTCTAGTGTTAAAAATAAGCTTTAGTCCTTATAGTGTGGATAAGATGGTGATGTGAAATTGATGAGAACATGCAATCGCTTTTTCACCATCTAACCATGGTGATGACATTAGTTGATTTATTCAAGGCTTATCTATTTAAGCCATCACTTATTCCTTTGATATTAATATTTATCTCACACATGCACAACATGTATGCACACATAATTGTTTTCATTGTTCATGTTCTATTATGTGGGTTCTTTTTGGAGAGCCATTCTTTTTGGAGAGCCATTGTATAAGTAACCTACACATGATAACCTCATGACAATGTTCAAAGTTTTTAAAATGATCTCATCCAGCCATTACAATTTACTTGTTTATAATATATTGTTGTGTAAAGGAAGTATAAGCATAAGGTTACAAGGAATACAAACTAACATTCTTGCTAGTACTATTTAAAAAAAATGCAAAGTGTTTATAATTTAGGAATGGAAATTATATAGCTTCAAGTTCATATTAAAGTTCACTAACTCTTGATATTTTTTATCAAAAATAATTTACATCATTCTCCCTACAAATGCAAAAAAATTAAAATGACAAGCTTTATGCAAGTTTAATTTAAAAATAATACTAATGATATTTTGAGACCATGTGATTACCATTGTTGAAATGTTTATACAACTCAATGAATCAACAATATGTAAATGTCACCTTCTACCTTGATTTCACTCCTCTCCATCAAGGCCATAAATCAAGTTTTTCATACAAGCTTGGAAATTTTTAGACATGAAATTGTATGCTATTCAATAATACTGGGTAAACTTGAAGTATGCTTATGCAAAATAAGTAGAATACCAATAGCAAGCTAAATCCACCCTTAATGTAAATGAACAATTAAAAAAAAAATAATGAATTTGAAAATATGTTGATTGGATGGTAAGGATCATCACATGTCAGAACTTTGGAGGCCAAATTGATATGAAAGGCTCATTATTCTGAAGATGCATCTTATTTCAAATATAATACCATCAACCTATTAAAATACATTATTTGGTTTCCAATTTCCTTCCATACCTTCAGAATACATCCGTGACTAATATACTAATATAGACTAAAAAAATATTTCCTAATCTAAAAGGGCTGATGCACAATCATGGACTCCTTTATAGACACTTTAGATGCCACATAATACTGAAAAAACCTGGAACCTCTGACTTTAGGTGACAATTAGGGGTACTTCCGTAACGGATTTGAAGATAAAGTGAAAATACAAAAGATACGTAATTGAATTAGCTTTCATAATATATAACATTTATCTATAAAACATTTGTGTAAATGATTTTAAAATTAGTTTCCGTTAAATTGAGTTTTCAAATGTTCAGCACATCATAACATATATGTTTGTGCGGGTGCAGCACTTATTGAGGTAAATGATGTCCATTTTGAATAAAATCTTGCAAACATATAAAGGACATATGGGCCTAGTGCAACACTATTTTTTCAAAAATTTTCATGAATTATTTTTTTTATTATTAATTATTAAAGTCAGAAAACCTTGAAATTAAAACGTTATGTACGGGTGCAACACTTAAGGGGCAAAATTTAATGAAATCATTGTTTTCTATATATGAGATTGTAGAGCTCAGTCTCCTCTAGTGCACCATATAGTTTTCTTGGGAAATGGTGAAGGCAATAAAAATTTATATAAAAACAAATCGATGTATGTATTTTCGAAAACTGACGTGTGTCATTTAGAAAATTAATAATAAATAAATAAAACATACATTTTTATGAAAAAACTACATATTCAGAATCGTCAAGTCATACTCTACAATATTCTATATTTTCATAAAAAAATATTGAGTTTTTCATAGCAAAACATGCCATTGAAACTCAGCATATTGATAGAGTTCAAAAATACACGCAATGGCCCTGGTTTTTTTGTTCTAGCCAATAGGTTCGGCAGTTTGAAGCTATTTCTACACATCATCCCAAGCCTTGTTCCCACCCAGTTTGTAAATTTTAAATTAATGCATATGCGTTATAAAGGATATGCGGTTTAGACTTGTTCATATCGCATATGCGTTATAACACATATGCGATTCATATCGCATATGCGATATAACGGATATGCGTTTTGGTTTACTACAAAAGAGTAAATAGAGAATAAATATTATTAGATAAAAGAGTGGCATAAAGATTATTCTTTTGAAATGTAAGATAGCATCCTATCATGGTTAATATAACATTGTTTAACATGACAAATGGGTTCGGAAACAATACATCTCTATTTTCAACTAAGTTATATTTGATATATTAGGTAGTATGGGGTAGTATGGTATAAAGTATAAACTCACATCAAAGTTAATGGGACATCTAAGAAGCCAAATGGTGGATTTTTATTGATGAAGTAATTGGGATATCATGGTGAGTATAATTTGGTTTTCAATCCATTTTCAAGGGTTAGGGATTTCATCCTCGCCGTTTTAATAATTTTCCTTGTATCCTATCCTAGCTATGAGATTTAATAGGCATTGAAGAAAAATCGATTCAAATATATCTCGAGAATTCCATCTTCACTATTGTGTAATCTCCTAGTATAGAACTTCACCTTACTACACTAAGATAGTTGATGTTTGTGGCTTCAAACTATAGTTCACTATGCATCTATTGATTGATGTTATTGATGAGAACCAACATATCTTTGCACTTATTTTGTTAATCAAACTTTCTTTGATATTAGTGTAGTTAAATGACTTCAAGTAGGGTTTTTTATTTAATGAAAAATTTATTATATAACTTAATAATTCTCTACTTGAGTTGATGATGATTATGGTTGTTATTAACGTCCATTGAGACCAATTTTGATCTATCAAACCTTTAAAAAGGTAAGGAGTCACTTGGTTTTCTTTAGAATTATATTTCTGTGCTCGAAACTTTTAAGAGAAACATTCATAAATCACCATAGTTTTGATGAGTTAAAATGTTAGGAAGGTTGGTATTGTAACAAATATTTTGAATTTGGGATGAAATGTGGATGTACACATGACATTTTAATGTGATTTGTTTCTATATGATCTTTAATAGTTTAATCTCATTACACTATTGATTCAAAAACAACAAATCATTTAACTAGAAATTTTTCAACAAATAATTTAACTACAAATCTTGATGATTGATCCTCTCACTCACTCCATACCTCACTTTCTCCCCCTACCTCCTCTCTCCACCCCCTTCTCTCTCCCCCCATAATTCCTTCTCTCTTTCTCCACCCCCTTCTCTCTCACACACACCCACACACCCTCTAAAACAATTCCTTTGGTGCCCCTCCCAACCACCAAAACTCTTTCTCTCTTCCCCCCTCCCTCCCTCCATCCATGTGTTCCATCCTATCACTCACTCCATCCCTCACTTTCTCCCCCTACCTCCTCTCTCCACCTTCAATCCTTCATCCCTCCTTCATATCTCCATATTTCTCTCCTTTCCTTAATATTCATGATCTCTCCCTCTCTCTCTCTCTCTCTCTGTGTGTGTGACTCTCCCCATCTCACTCTTTAACCACCCCCCATTTGTCTCTCTCATTCACTCACTCTATACCTCTATCTATACCACCACTCCATCCATCCCTCTCCTCCGTCTCACTCCTTAATGGTCCCCCCCAATTTGTCCCTCCATCCATTATGCTATATATCTTTCATCCATCCATTATCCTATATCTTTCTTGCACCAAATCATCCCTCCCTTTTATATATCACCCTCTTCTCTCCCACTTATATTGATTCCTCTATATCTCTCCCCCCCAGCCCTCCCGCTTATATTTATTCCCCTCCCACCAATCCCTTCCCTTTATATTTCTCCTCCCTTTAGTTCCCCCTCATATCAATGTCCAGAGACAAATCCCTCCCTTCCCTTTATATTTCTTCTCCATTCATCCCCCCCATATCTCTCCCCTACCCATCCCTCCCTCCCATGATTCCCTCTACAACTTCCTCTCCCTCCTTTGACTCCCCCCACACCTCTTTTAGCTTTTAATCAATGTAATGTTGGGGCATGAGCCACCCCGTAGATCGTCTGGATGGAATCTTGGGAGGCTAAATTGTATTATAAGGGGATAAGGGTGACATTATAGGGTTTTGGATTGTAGGGATGGGTCTCTAGACATTGACCATAGTCATGGAAGAAAAGATGGTCCAATGAGTCTCTAAATCAACACACATGCACTATAAATGGAATATTTTGCCTTTAGTGGGATATGGGTGTCATTATGAGGTTTTATGCACTAAGGATGGGTCTCAGGGTCTTAACCATGGTAATGGGACAAAAGTGTAAGAGACACAAGTATTAAACCACTACAAATGCCCTTTAAAGGGGATATTTAGCCTTAATATGGGATATATGTGCCATCAGATTATTTTATGCATTGAAGATTGCTCTCGAGGCATTGACCATGGTCATATAGGAACCATTACGAATATTTCCAGACAAAACATAGTTCTGAAGACACTGTACCATGGTCCAAGGGTAAATCCAATCTTCTAGGGATTAAATGATGTTTTCATGGTTCATGGTTAAATGAGGTTTCAATAGTTCATATGCACTAAATCGCATATGCGATATATCGCATATGTGATTTAGTGATCACGTTTTTAACAAACTGACCGTTTGTAAAAAGCATAAAAAGCATATAGTTCATATCGCATATGCAATATAACGAATATGCATTAAAACAGAGATGCGTTATATCACATATGTGATATTTGTTTAATAAATAATCTTGGGTTGCGGGCCGTGGGCCATTTTTACTGTAGAGGAAAAGACATAATTCTTCTAAAACCCACGCAAAGCGTATTGTTCAACCTACAATTTAATCATTTATTACACAGATCCATAGGTTTTGTACAATTTTGGGTGGATTTCAATGGGGAATCCACCTAATAGAGTTCAGAAGTCAACGAGGAAGATGCTTACACCCAAATAAGTTGAAATTAAAAAAGAAAAGAAGAGGGAACATTCAAGAAATCATCGGCATTCATTGGATGAGCAAATACTTCCCATTCCCACTCAACAGATACCTGATGAAGAGGCTGAGGAAGATATTGCAACTTTAATGCAAGCTGGTTATAACCAAGATGAAAATTTTTGTCCATTATTAATCGGACAACCCTCTATAGAGCTCAATCATTATGTTCCTGACGAGACTATGCAACAACCATGCCAGGTGGTTCAATCTCCTAATCGAAGTTGTCAACCTGCAGTGGATGTAAACGTCTCTCCAGCATTTCAAATGACAAGAAATATCACATTAGAAGGAAAGAGAACTCCTAAATGCATACAAGTGGACAAGAGAAAATTGACTTCCATGGAAGGTAAGGTGGCTAAATGTACAATCATTCGTCATTGTTCTCAAATAATGAAACAATATTTTGAACCAAAATCTAAAGCCAGTAAATGTCAATTGTTTTTAGCTTTGATTAAATCTAGAAGTATGGAAAATGTTAGAAAAAAGTTAGGCATAAGAACATTGAAGAATATCGAATCAAGTAATCACATTGTTAAATCTCTTGCTACTGCATTCACATCAATTGGTAAAAAAAATCATTCAAAAGACTGTAATGTGGCTCGCCGCGTATTGGCTGAATCAATTGTATCTAGATCCACAAGACAACGTCGTTTACTTAAATGCACATCAGAAATTGTCCCTTTACATCCAAAGACACTTAAAAAATATTCAGTAAGAAGAGACAACCTTGATGTAGATGGACAAATGGATACATTTTGGGCATTTAGTGGTAGGTTTCCCTGCAAAGACATGAAGTTGGTCGAAGCAGTGAAGGGACTAGTGCACACTTTTTGGCACAATAACACTAGGCCTTCTTCTAACACAAAGGATGTGTTAAAACAATGTAGGGGTTCTATGAACAATGAAGGGCATGTTAAACATTACCTTGACATGACACAAACTCAATTGTTTGAGATGTTTAAAGTTTCCCACGTAGAGCTAAGGCTCGGGCAAAGATCTTTTGAAAAATGCAAGCCTTGGTATGTTAGAATCAATAGAATCCGGAACAATTCTTGTTGTAGACACCACATAGAGTTTGATATATATTATCATACATTTGCACATATGTCGTTTTTTGCATCCTAACCATGTGCAAGAATGCTCAAGTATAGTACCGCCAATGTCATCTAGAGATTTCATCCATAGCATAATGTGTCCGAGGCAAGATGGGAAGACACATTACTTAAAAAAATGTGTAGAGGGTTCTTGCAACAATTGTGGTGGGCTATCTTCATGGTCTGATTGCATCCATGAGAGTGAAGATCAAGCATTCGGTAATGCAATTGTCGAGAAGTAGAACTTTCAGTATGAGACATATCAACTACATGATGGGAAAGAGAGCAAGAAGATTAAATTGGTGGCTTCACAGGTGACAATGTACAGGAAAAATGTTCATTTAACTGAGTGTACATTGTTTATATGTTGTTTTATAACATTGTTTTAAATATTGATGTATATTTTAATATTCATGTAAATATTTTTATGTTGTTTTATAACATTGTTTATTTTTTTCCACCAGGTGCAAGTATGTGATTTTATTCCAGAGTTCCGTGGAAAGATCCAACAGTACATTTAGCATGTTGATATGGCATGGTGGCAAGATGAGCAATTCAGATTATGTCGGGACACCTTCCCTCTCGGAACAATACTATCAGTGGTTGACTTTGCAGAAATTACACCCTACAAACACAAAATGAAATACAAAGTCAATATTATCACTCAGAGCAGGTGAGCATAATGGTCCATATCACTTATCGACATGGGACAGATAGTAATGAAGAGAAACGTGTGATATTGAAAGAGCATCACTTTTAGATCAGTGACAACTGGACCCATGACATCCATTACGTGCAACATTGCTTTCAGTTGTTCTATGATCTTGTGATAGCTATGGATATACCATTTTATCGTCATTTTATTTGGTCAGACAGTTGTGCTGGACAGTTCAAGAATGCACGTGTATTTCAATGGTTGTGTTTGTTGCACCTAAAATACAAGGTGCCACATACATGGACCTACTTTGAAACAGGTCATGGAAAAGGAGAGCACGATGGTGCTGGTGCATGCATAAAAACTTCCCTTCGAAGGGAAGAGATGAAGTTTACAGGTGCTCTCCTTCAAGACGCTTCATCTATAGTGAAATGGTGTGCATCTGTGATCGGAGAACAAGCAACAAGGAAACACCGAGTGCGGAGAATATTCTCGGAGGTGACAGATGTGGACCAATTCCAAACACATCGGGCGAACATAGTGCATGGAACTTGAGGTTTTCATTCAATTAGAAGCTCAGATAACTCGTCCCTACAAATTTGGACAAGATTGAAGGCTTGCTTTTGCAGTTCCTGTAGCATAGATGAATGGGATGATTGTGAGTATACAGATACAGTTCATACATGGGATCGAGTGAAACTTGGCACTGATTTAAAGGGGGTTAATGAAATAGACAATTTGGAAGATGATCAGACATATATTTCTACAAACTATGATCACATATCGGATCTCATACAAGCAGGTACAAAAAAATAAATTAGTAGTACCTAAATCACTACAAGCCCTTACATTGAAAGAAATTTTATTTAGGTTACATGCAAGACCTTTTCTAATATTTATGTATTTTTAACCTTTTTCAATTTCCTTTCACAGGTTAGATATATGCAATGGTTGCCCCAAAAAATAATGAATATGGTTCTGACTATTGGTTGGCACGTTGCTTAGAGGGGAAACAAACCCATCTCCAACATGTTACATATGATGAAAATATTGAATACCCAACTGGCTTGATGGTTATAAAAGGGGAGTACATGACACTAGCAACACAACAAAAAAGGAAGGGCGGGTATGTATATCAGGACTATAAACTAGGAGCTATTATATACCACCTCACCAACCTGGTAGTTGGTATAAACATCAAGCTGCGCACAATTTCAAAACAAATTAGGTCACATGTACAATACTTACTACCTCATTTAGAGCATGAGAGATTGATGGACACCATTAGCAGCAAAGATGATCCAGATGGCCTACTTGAGTGAGTGCATTGTCAAGTGTTACTAGATTGTCCAGTGTGGCTAGATTGTCATGTGCGTTAAATTTAATCCTTAAAGTGTGTGTTGAAGCACAATTGCAATTATTTAGACTTCAGTTTATTCCCAATGTACTAATTTGTGAATGTTGGATACCATTCACAGACATAATTTACTCGACAAGTTATAAACACGATCCTACAACCTCAGGTGAGTTATCTATAAATAGTGTTTGCACATTTTCCTTATTTTCTTATGAGAGTACTAATGTTTAGCCTTTCCTGTGCCTAGGATACAAACACTACTTATTGCTCATTGGAGGTGCCAGGAACAACCGATGTCTTTAGACACCACCAAATAGAAATCGAAAAATAACATGCTCTCGAGTCAAGTTTATCTTCATCATCTTCATATGCCAAAAGTTCTCTTGTATATCAAGTTTATGAATATTTATGCCAATTTTTACATATGACCAATAATCCTTAAAACTAGCAATTATCAACAAGTATGATAGTTGTCTTCTAACTTCTTTCAATACCTCATTTTGTTTCATGTATGTGCATAGCCTAAGTATATGGCCTTTTTGTTTCATGTATGTGCATAGCCCTAGGTATATGGCATTTTGTTTCATGTATGTGGATATAATTCATGTACATGTGTTTCTACATCTTAGTCATGCATGCATGTGAAATTCCACTTATGATCCATGTTCAACCCTATTCATTTTGTTTCATGTATGTGCATAGCCTAGGTATATGGCATTTTGTTTCATGTATGTGCATATAGTTCATGTACATGTGTTTCTACATCTTAGTCATGCATGCATGTGAAATTCCACTTGTGATCCATGTTCAACCCTATTCATTTTGTTTCATGTATGTGCATAGCCTAGTTATACGGTATTTTGTTTCATGTATGTGGATATAATTCATGTACATGTGTTTCTACATCTTAGTCATGCATGCATGTGAAATTCCACTTGTGATCCATGTTCAACCCTATTCATTTTGTTTCATGTATGTGCATAGCCTAGTTATATGGAATTGTGTTTCATGTATGTGCATAGCCCAGGTATATGGCATTTTGTTTAATGTATGTGCACATAATTCATGTACATGTGTTTCTACATCTTAGTCATGCATGCATGTGAAATTCCACTTGTGATCCATATTCAACCCTATTCATTTTGTTTCATGTATGTGCATAACCTAGGTATATGGCCTTTTTGTTTCATGTATGTGCATAGCCTAAGTACATGATCTAAACCTAGAGAGTTCATAAAACCCTAGTTTTTAGTTCCATGTCTCAATTTGTGAACCCTAGTTTTATTATGCGATGTCTAGTTCATGAAACCCTAGTTGGTTTGTAATTTGTAAGTGTAGCTTAGGCATATTCTTGTTGGATTATACGTTGGTACAAGAATAATATAGCCTATGATCTCTAGACACATAGTGTTTTCTTAATGTTCCAACATGTTTTGTGGAGTTGACCCAACAATGCGAGATTGCATTGATGGAAACTGAAAAAAACCCTAGTTTACGAAATGAATGCACAATGAAGTCACTGGGTCATGGAAACATAGAGGAGAGGCTACCTAGAGGTAATCGCATGCCAGGAGAGCAACGAAATCGATGGTTCGTCGATCCGATCTCCGGTTGCCGAGATATGTCGAGTTGCAAGTCGCATGAAAATGTCATTCAGGGACACTTGGTGACTTTTGATCCGGGAGATAAATAAGAAATGGAGCTGCAATATTGCATGCCATTGGCTCTTGGTAGTGTGTATGGGCAATGCCGACGTGGGACCATTGCCAACACTAGCTCAGTGGAGTGTTTTGCGGAGTTGAACCAACAATGCGAGATTGCATTGATGGAAATTGAGCAAAACCCTAGTCTACATTGGGCTTGTAGACTATGTTCATGTTCCTTATCATTTCCTATCAATTTAGCTATAAAACATCCTCTCTTTCCTCCAACGATGTAGGTTATGTATACCATCCATGATTATCTGTGGTTAAACCAAATGTGAAACATGAGGTTGTAGACATAGAACTAGGGATAATACACACTATGGAGCTAAGTTAGATAAAGTGCCAATGTGTATTCCATGCCTCGTGGTATAAATGACTGTGTCCAAGGGGAAGACAATGAATACAAGGAATGTGTTTTTGTTCTATATATGCCCTAGGAAAAACCTTAGGGGTGAAATTTAACCCATGGCCTAATTTTAGATGTTTTTTTTCCAAACGATGTTCCAATTTCGATTTTTATCCAAAATGATAACCAAATTCCATAGGATAAAATTATTTTACTATAAGCATGGTCAAAATTGTCCATGAAATATATGAATTTGAATATTTAAAAAAATATTGTTCAACATTTTATGGTTGGAAATTTAAAAATTGGTAAGATTCACCAAGTTTTCTACACTTTAAGAAAATTATGGAGTCCTGGAGTGTGCTTAATCCACTTATAGTGTGAACTATAGTTTTTAATTGTTGTATTTAGGCTTCAAGGTGTGTGATCCACCTATATGTGTTCACAACTATGTGGTATAGGTGGGTGGAGAATGGGTGTCAAGAGTAAAAGGAAGTGAAGGGTTTGTATGCAAAATACAATGACTAGGCTCTATAATATCATCATACTATAAACATGAACAAAACCCTTCAACACAAGGGTATACATGATATGAAAGCATAAGCCCAAATACTTATATTTTCATGTGTTGCAATATAATAGAAATCCACCTTAATCTAGTAAAAAAATGAATGAAAATTTGAAGTGATACGCCATAATATATTTGTTTATTAGAAGACAATGGTTGTATTATTGGACCCAACCTAGTTGATAAGGTCAATCCTGTGGGGTAGTAGGAAGTTGTAAGTGATTAAAAAAGGTCTAAGAGATGAGGTTCTTTTGGATTCCATTTCTAAGGACTAGAGTGGCTACTTGGTATTTTATTTAATAGTTGTGAGTAAAAATGAGTGCTAGAGTTGAGTGGGACTAGGAATGTATCATCAATAGTAAGGATGGGTTAGTTCTAGTATGATTCTAAAGATAAACAAGTTTAGGAGGTGAAGAAGGTTTAGGAGAGGAAGGGGCTATCAAAAGTCACTTGTTTTTTCATTAGAAATTAAACTTCTAGATTGGGCTTGTCACTATAAGAAACAACATTCACATCATCATACTGCAAGGCATCTAGAGCCTTCCTTTCTATACCAAACACATTACATTTGTAGCTAGGGTTTTACCCCTAGCTTGTGCAAAAGAGCACCTACTAAGGAGAAGGGACTCCTTAGTAGTAGTTCAGTAAATGGTAAATTCAAATGCTAAAACAGAAATATAAACTACTTTAAACATGTGTATGAAACAGAAAAACAAGATGTAAAGAATGGCTTTTGTATTAATTTTACCTCCAATGTGAAGGTTGGTGAAGCTCTTGCAATGATCCAAGAGGGTTGCTCCAAGCTCCAACTTGCTCCTTCTCTTTCTCCAAATGATGGGAATGGGCCAAAAGGGGCACTCACGGTGAAAGTAGCTCAAGGGTGAGATAGGGTTTCAAGAGTGATTTTGGCAGAGTAAGGGTGCTTATGACTGTGGATATGAAATGAGGGGTCTCCATCACCTATTTATAGTTTTTTGGTGGTGGAGTGCTAGCCCATGGTTTTGGGAACCATATGGTTTAAGTCAGCTATATAGAGTTTTTTCCTCCTTTTCCTCATTATTTTATATTTTTTATTCCCTTTTTAGAGGGTTTTTGCTATTTTTAGAGGAATTTTGGATATTTTTGGAGGAAAAAGGGGTTTTTTAGCCATTTTGAGGCTTTTTTGATGGTTTTGTGGCCTTTTGGAGGCTTTTTAGTGGGATTTTTAGGATTTTTAAGGGGAATATGGTAGGAAAATGGACAAATGGGCCATGTAATGGGGAAGATGAGGTAGTGAACACTTTTTGGGTGTTAACAGATTGCCCCCTGATGTGCGAGGGTAGGAGCTCATCGTATGGCCGATGGACATCATAAGTCATGTATGGTTTTCCTGGGGTGTGGAGAAGAGAAGAAACAAACTGAAGCCTGGAACAAACGATCCTGAACGAACTACAAGAACTAAAAGTACATAACCTCAATAATGGATGAGGAATCATCTGATCATATGGAAGAGGTGGGCATTCCCATGCTCGTATCAGGATATAACATACAAATAACAATGGGGTCCAAAATATGGGGACCTGACATATACATAGCCTCAAACAATGAATGAGGAAGAATCTCAATATATGGACAAGGCGGGCATACCCATGCTCGTATCAAGATAGATAAAAAGAACTGTGAGGCCCGAAAAGAGGGACCTATAAGATACATAGAGAACCACTGTGTACATCATAAGGGTCCAGAGTGGACACAAATCTGGGACATACTGCTGGGCTGACCATGTGCGAGCTGAAGACTGGTGCACTGGAAGAACATTAGTGCTGTTGAGTGGGGTACCAGAGGAACAGATGAGCTGTTGGATCATATGGACAGAGAGCCATGACCTCAATGGTACACTGAACTGGAACTGAACTGGGTACTCAAGGAAGCATATAACTGGAGGGCCTCCGAATACAATCGCCAATGCAGCCCGGACATCCACGGGAACATATAACTGGGTGTTCCGAAGGGACTCACCAATGTGCTAGAGTCAGGGGAAATCCAGGCTCTTCGACAAAAAAATGAAGGGATATAACCCTATGCGATTCTCAACGATGTGATCAAGGTGTTGAAGTCAAGCATGTGAGAAAAAACCACTCTAAGAGGCAATGATGACTCCTCTCAGAATGGTCCATAGGAACTGATCACAGATGGTGATGAGTCCAAGGCGTCGGGACCTCTGGGCCTATCCTCTAGAATAGAGGAGCTGTCGTTGACAGAGGGAGACCTGCAACTATCAAGGCAATGATGTTTCCTTGACAGGAGCGCGAGGTGGAGAACTGAAATGTGAGAGTACTGATGGCAGGACTGACAAACTATGGGGGGATAACTGGGCAAGTAGAGTTGGGGGACTCAAACTTCCTTTGTTCAGAGTATGATGGCGGGGATGATCAGGCAGCATATGAAATTGACGAGTGGGAAAGGGATCATAGCTATATTGGATCTTGGATGGTGATTGGGATGAGGGAGACTCACACTGGTGGAAAATGGCAGGAGATTGCAGAATAATCTGAACAAAGGCGACCTGATTGGGGGTGCTGCCGAGATGATCGATCATAGTGCCAAGAGGCATGGGGGTACTTCTTCATGGGTTAAGGAACTAGAAGAAGTGTGTGTAAAAAATGGTACTGTTGTGTGGATTTATACGAGCCCAATACAGTTCATGCTCATGATTGCTTTCAATTTTAAGGAGTCTGAAAGCGATAAGAAGACTTTGAAGTGATGGAATGGTACTATCGTGTGGATTTATACGAGCCCAAAACAGTTCATGCTCGTGGTTGCTTTCAATTTTATAGAGTCGGAAAGAAAATAAGAAGACTCCAGGGGGTTTCTTTTTCGTGTGTTAGTATCCAAGGCCCGAAGAAGCATAAAAGGATGCAATGAAGAACTCTTCTAGCCGGTGTGACTAGAGTATTCCTTTTTCGTAATTACTCTACCAGGTCCGGAAAAGGGTTAAACTTATACCAGATAGACTCCCTTTTAGGTACTTTAACGAGCATGAAAGGAAGCAAGATTTCTCGGCGATCTTTTCATTGTTTTAGGAGT
This sequence comes from Larix kaempferi, assembly GCA_027924585.1. NCBI lineage: Eukaryota > Viridiplantae > Streptophyta > Pinopsida > Pinales > Pinaceae > Larix > Larix kaempferi. The sequence continues at coordinate 5,377,760 of BSBM01000940.1, read as the reverse complement.
CAGAAAAGAGCTTAACGGAAACTCCCTAAGTGCCTTTTTCGTAAAGGACTTGTTCGGCCCGAAAAAGGGATAAAATTATACCGAACAAAAGGAATGGCCAGGAAAGGAGGAAGTGTTCAATCAAGGAACATTAAAGATGACCAGAACGAGGGTAGGGGGGAACACTGATGGGCCTCCTTGCAGGGTGAATGAATGGTGGCAAAATAACGAAATATTTGCTGTATGACAGGAGTGAATGGCTCATGTACAAATGTGGAACAATCCGATGGTGGCCGATGGGGCATGCAAACCGAGGCAGCAAGGTGTAGGGACACAATGGTGAAATTGTACCAGGTGAGAGCGAGGAATGATCTCAAGCATCATCACGAGCTCAGAAAAATGGATCCGGCAGTATAAAAAGTGTCAAGAATGGATCACGACCGATGTGGCACGTAAACCGAGGTGACTGGGGGCATTTGGAAAAAATACCCAAAAAATATGGGCGTGAGAGCGAGAAAGGACCTCAAGCATCATCATGGGCTCGAAAAAATGAATCCGATGATATAAAATATGCCAAAAACGGAGAATGGTCGAGGTGGCACGCAAAACGAGGCGACGAGTGGTGTCGAAAAAAATGCTCAAAAAATAAAGTGGAAAAATTAAGGCAACAAGTGGACCATCATGACGGTCGTGTTGTGCTGATTCCAATGGTGGAAACGGTTCGAAAAATGCACTCCGTATGGGGTCAAAATGGCAAAACAAGAAAAAGTCAACTGACTATAAGTAGTGAGTGGGCCCAACATGACAAGTGTCATTTGTACTATTTGTTTGACTTTGACTAGTGATCAGAGTGGACCAGAGCTGAGGTGGCATTTCTGGATGATCCGACTGACCGATTTCAGATTCGGGAGATACAGGTATTCCGTCAAACTCATACCTGCATGTTTTTTTAGGGTCGGGGGTGGGTAGTGGGTCCTAGGGGTATTTGTACGGTCCACGTGGGGTGGACCGCGGGTTAGAGGGTTGGAACCGCGGTTAAAGACCGCGGGTTCCGGGTTGAACCACGCGGTGTGGTACCATGTGTTTCGAGGCTGGACACGCAGTCTAGTACCGCGTGTTCCAAGGAGGGACACGCGGTGTGAGACTGCGAGTTTAGCTCTGACATGCGCGGTTAAGGACCGCGTCTGTAGGCTAGATAGCCACGGTTGGAAACCGCGGCAGGGAGCCCTAAAGCCACGGTTTTGGACCGAGCTGTTAGGGTTTCCCGGGGGGGGGGAGGACTATTTGTTTGTCATGAGTCTGATGAGTCTGCTTTGCGTGATTGACAGGATGCCGCAGGTTCTATGGAGAGAGCGGGAGGTGCCCGACGAGATAGTGACTGTCGTGCAGGGTGATCACCATGTACGATCAGTGCTGGGATTGTGTGGACTGCTAAAGTTCGTGCAGGTACCGATGATGCGGTTAGCAACATTGCTGCTGAACCGACTGATTAGTTTTTGGGAGCCTGGCATACAGGTGTTCAGGGTGCAGGGTGAGAGGGTGAACCTCACTCTGACAGATGTATACTTCTTGATGGGGTTGCCCTGTCTTGGTAGGGTGGCGGATACGCAGCCGCGAGTATCCGTGGACATCGATATGGAGGACATGCTGGAGCGATACTGTGGTCCAGAGGTGAGGGTGCATAGGAATGCACTCTGGGTGTTAGACCTACACGATCCATCAGTACAGGCTATCGCAGCCTGCGTGGTTCATGTGTTGGGGTCCCAGTCACCTGAGAAGATGTTTGGGGGCCAGATGCAGCTTGCGGAGCACGTACTGGGCGATGTCTATTATGCGTGGGGCCAGATGTTCCTCACCTGCGTTCAGCGACAGCTAACGGCAGCAAAGGAATCTAGCAAGAGGTTCTCCTATGGTTCTTTCTTATGTGCATTCTGTATGGAGAGGGTACCCACACTGCAGCCGCGGGTACCGATCAGAGCAGGAGGTTTGAGGGAGCCGCGGATGGTGCGGTTGGGTGATATGATGCACCGCCGTGGGGGCGGCGAGGTTGGTAGGTATTCTACGCAGGAGTTGTACCTGCAGTGGCTCCAGATACCACTGATGCTCGATGACTACCCATATAGGGATATGGATTACACTGGATATTCGAAGGCACCACGGGCTCCTGGACAGGCATGGGGGCCAGATGGTATGTATGTGTTTACTTGCATGTTTTTGATGTCAAGTTTTATATATGATAGTTTATTGATATGTTGGTACTGACAAATGGGTGATCTGCAGACATGGGCCCGAGGCCGCCGCCAGGGCATGTGGAATGGAGGGGGATTGTGGCCATTCCAGCTCTACCTGGGCGGAGGGAGGTGCATCGCCGGGATGCGGAGGAGACATTAGAGTCCGTACGGGTACTACTAGGCCATTTGCTGGTGGGGGTGACCGATGAGGGATGGCGAGACGTCGATCCGTACATGGTTCAAGATTGCATGAGGGCACCCCAGGAGTCCGATCCATTGCTATCCGGGTGGCTATCTTGGCGAACAGGGCATGGGCATGGGAGCTTGTAGGAGATGAGGACTTGCCAGAGGAGGAGCGAGGGGAGGACTCAGAGGCAGCAGATGTAGGCAGTAATGCAAGGTATGACTCTCATTAGGGAGTGGAGGGGACTCCCCCCAATTTTTGTAGCTATGGCATGTATTTTATGAGGCTTGTATAGATATTCTTTTTGTATAGCTGAGTACAGGGGTAATCAGGACATGTATAACATTGTGCCATGTATTTTTTGATATATATATATATGCACATGGATGCACCCTTTTGGCTATGATGATTTAGTGTACACACATGGATGCGCTTATGGTTTGTTATATGTTTATAATGCATGTGGATGCAAGTAGTGTAGGATGTAGGGCACGTGGATGCCCCTATGAATGCAAATGTGGTTTTATGGTTTTTTGTACATGGATGCAAATGTTGATGTGATGCAGTCTTTTTGTGTTTTTATATATTTTTATGAGATGTTATGGGATGATGATGCATGATGGAGGTTTTACATGGTATGATTGATATGCCAATCTAGGATGGTGTTAGCCGTTTGGTCTGCGACACTATTCTGGGCTCTTGGGACATGAGTGAATGTGATGGATTCAAACTGTCGGCTGAGTTGTTTTGTGCGCACGAATTTTCTAAAGAGGCAGGGATCACGCACCTGGTAACAGTTGTTGAGCTGGGAGACAAGTAGCTGGGAGTCTAGGAACACATGAAGGTGACGTATGCCTATATGTAGGGCAGCAGTCAAGAGACTGGTCACAGCATCATACTCCGCCTGGTTATTGGTAGTAGCGCCTATACATATCCCGTCAAGGTGAATCATCTCATTGGAAGGGGAATATAAGACCCATGCTGCATAAACCAGGTTGGGAGACCAGCAGCTTGCGCCATCAGCGAAGCCAGTGTACCAAGGTGGAAGATGGTCCATCTGTGGGCATGCAAAAATGAGGAATGTAAGATGATGGTAAAAAAGGTGAAAAACAAAAAAGATAGCAAACTGTACAAGGCAGACCAATGAGGCCGCGGTTTTATTGGATAGAAATGCTTAAGATATAACCCATTACGGGGGTTGCGCAAAGGGTGACCTTCAGAGTCGGTTAAAATGTATGCCCCCTTGTCGAGGCAAGTTTGCATGGTGTAAGGGCCTTGCCACATGGATTCAAACTTTCCCTTACCAGTCTTGTCATGGGCTTGGTCATAGGCGAGGACAAGGTCCCCTTCGTGGAAAGTTCGAGGGTGTACATGTTTGTCATAACCAGCTTTGGAGCAGTTTTTGGTAGCTTCGATGTTATGAAGAGTGGCATGACGGTCTTCATCAGCTTGTTCGAGAGATAGCAAACATTGCTCAAGGGGGGAGGTATCAGGGAGAAGCTCAACGGCGATCTGTAAGGCAGGTATCTGACACTCAATGGGGAGGACAGACTCAACACCGTGAACTAAATGAAATGGGGTAAAACCAGTGGCGGTCTTAGTGGAGGTTCGGTAAGCCCATAAGGTAGGGAATAACATGTGGTGCCAATTGGACTTATGCTGATCAACAGTGCGTTGGAGGATGGTTTTTAGGATTTTGTTAACAGCTTCGACTTGTCCATTCCCTTGAGGGTAATAAGTCGAGGAATACTGATGATCGAACTTTAGTAGGGTGGATAGCTCACGCCAAATGGAATCTTCAAAGTGTGAACCATGGTCTGAGACCAACTGTTTGGGAACCCCGAATCGAGTGATAACATGATTGAAAAATAAACGGGCAGCGGTATCAGCAGTACAATTAAAGGTGGCCATGGCTTCCGCCCACTTGGTGAAGTAATCAACGGCGACAATGATCTACCTATGGCCATTGGCAGATGGGGGTTTACATTCCATGAGGTCAATGACCCACTTACAAAAGGGACCAACGGTGATGACTGGGTGTAACGGAGTGGGTGGCATCCGGGCCTTGGGGGCGAAAAGTTGACAATTGTGGCAATGCTTGACCGTAGTGATGCAGTCTGTGAAGAGTGTGGGCCAGAAGTATCCAGCGTGGATGACCTTTTGGGCTATGGCCAACCCAGAGAAATGACCGCCGCAGGCACCGCTATGACAGTCATTAAGGATGTGTTCAGCTTCCTCGTGTGTAAGGAAATGACGAAGAATGGTGTCAACCCCTCGTCGGTAAAAGACATCACATAAGAGGAGATATCGAGAGGCCTGGTGATGGATATGACGACGTCCATTATGGGTGACTTTGGGTTTGAACTTCTGCGTGCACAGGTATAATAAAATATCACCGTACCATGGGTCATCAGACGAGATAGTGAACAAGTGATTGTCGGGTAACTCGTCGGAGATTTGTGGGGCCGGGAGAAGGGAGGGGAGATCAGTGATGAGCTGGGCGAGCGTAAGGGCTTTGGTGCTCTTAGGGGTTTTGAAAGTGAGGTCATATTACTGGAGGATAATGACCCATTTAGAAACACGACCTTGCAAAAGCCGCCGGGTTAAGAGATAGACCATGGGGTTGGAGTCGGAGACGATGGTGGTGTGACTGAGCAAGATGTAATGTCACAATTTTTGGACGGAAAAGACCACAGCTAGGGCGAGTCTCTCCTCATACGGGTAACACAGTGGTGGTCCAGACAAGGTCTGGCTGACATAATAAATGACGTGCTCCTAATGAGAAGCGTCTTCTTGAACCAAGACTCCAGACACGTCATGGTCATATGCCGAGATGTAAAGGATGAAGTACTAAGAAAAATCCGGAGGGGAAATTAAGGGAGCTTGTGTGAGAGCTTTCTTAAGGGATTCAAAAGCAGCTTCTGCTTGCTCATCCCAAACAAAAGGTATGTGGGTACGGAGCAGGCGCAGGAAACTGTGAATAGTAGTAGTGTAATCTGGAACGAAGCGGTGAAGGAAATTGGATCGCCCTTGCAGACTTTGGAGCTGCCAGAGCGTGCGAGGAGAAGGAAGGTCTAAGATGGCTTGTACTTTCAGAGGATCAACAGCGATTCATTTCTTGGAAACAATGAAACCCAACAATCGGCCTGCCGGAACGCAAAAGACACACTTGTGTGCATTCAAGCATATTTGATATTTGCGACAACGCAGAAAAATTTGCCGAAGGTCGTTAAGGTGGTCCGATCGTTTCCGGGAACTAGCTGTAAGGTCATCAAGGTAGACTAGAAGGATGTGGACCAAATCGTGAAAGCAATAGGCCATGGCCCACTGGAATGTGGCACCAGCATTTTTGAGGCCAAAAGGCATGATGCGATAGGCAAAGGTGCCCTAGGGGGTAGTAAAGGCTGTTTTGTACTGATCTTCCTTTCGGATTTGAATCTGATTGTATCCAGAAAAACCATCCATGAAAGAGAGGACTTCATGCCCTACACACGCATCGATGAGTTGGTCAATAAATGGCGTGGGGAAGTTGTCTTTGGAACAAGCACGGTTTAAGTCACGGAAGTCAGTACATACGCGAATGGTGCCTTGCCTTTTGTTAACGGGAATGGGGTTTGAAACCCATGTGGTATAGGCAATAGGATAAATGAATCCGGCCTTGCGAAGTTTCTCAACCTCGGCTTTAACGGCTAGGATCTTTGAGGGATGAATGGGACGCTGGTTTTGACGAATGGGGGGTACATCTGGCCATGTGTCAATGTGGTGTTCTATAATAGCAGGGTCAAGACCAGGCATTTCGGTATAAGACCGGGCAAAGACATCATGAAATTCTTTGAAGAGTTTTTTGTACTCCTCGATCTCATGCTCATTGCAGGAGGCTCCTTAAGTTATGAGTTCAGGGGGACCGCCTGGGGCAGCGATATCGATTTGGATGATGGGTGAGATGTTTGCCATGTTACCCTCCTTGAAGGCATCAGGGGCTGGGATAGGATCCTTGAATCAGTCGACCTTAGAGGGAAGGAAATCTTTGGACTCAACCGTGAATTGGGTAGCTGTGCTAGAGAAGGCTTCGTCTGGGATAAAATAGGAACGGTGATGCATGTCATCCCAGGGATAATCTGGGGCAGTGAGGGCCCCGAGAATCTCCTCATCAGTACGGAAGGTTTGTGTTGTCAAATCGGTTGACAAAGGAGTAGAGGTTGAAGAGATCATATAAATGGTATTAACCTCTCCTGAAGGGGATAAGACCGGGGGGTGGATCTCCTCAATCGTAATGGGTGCCGTCTCAAGATCCAGATTGTTCATCTCATAGAGAGCTGCCCTATAATCTGGGAGATTAGGACAGTGATGTGAGTAATGCCCATAAACACCGCATATCGTACAAAAGTGATTGGTACGCACGGATTTATCGCGAGGCTTGGGGTGGGGTCGAGTTTGAAAACGGGAATATTGGGGTCATCGTCAAGCAGTTGCATGTGTTCCTGTAATGCCGGTAACTGTGGACATTGATGAGTTGGATGACCCAACTCATCACATAATGAGCATTTGTGGGGAGCACGAACCGCGGGAGGGGTGGCAGTAGTGGATGGTTGTGGGCCTTTGCCCCCAGTGTGTTTGGTAATAGGAGGGGGATTTGCAGAGGATAAGGGGTAGAGACACCGGGAAGTGGTTGACTAGTAGTAACAATGCGTTGCACCGGCTGCAAGACGACATTTGGTGTCGACGGGGGAATGGGAGGTGAAATGTACCACACGGGTAATCCCAAGGTTAACCCGGGGAGACTAAGGGTAGCCATAACCGAGGAGCTTACTACTCCTGATGGAGGAAATAGGAAGGGGATTGTGTGGGTGGGTGTAACACCAATGTGACTAGGGACCAAGGGGGGTTTAGGCAACAAGGGCGGTTGATTATTAGGAGTTTTTGTGTTATGGGATAGGGTACATAGGTCAGACAAGTCAGTTGCGGGTGACGGAGGTGGAATAGATTGGAAGGTGGAGGTCATCGATGCGTTTGAGTAAACTTCGGGCCCCATAGAGGATACCAACGAGGTGGTTGCACCACTAATGGGTTGTTCAACCATGGGGAGAACATTTTCGGGTGCAGCGGGAGCATTGGGATCATAGTAGGTGAGTTGGTTGACCTTGACCACGTGTCCCTCGTGGGGGAACATCATGGTACGAAACACGGAAGAGGCGACCGCTCACATGGCATACATGTAGCTGCGGCTAAGTAAGAGGTTATAATCCAGTTGGGCGTTGATTACCTCTATGTCAATGAGAACGGTTTTTCCCCCTAACTGGACGGGGACATTGGCGAGGAGGCCTTGGGGCTGGGCCGAATGACCGTCGTAGGTGCGTAACGTGGTAGTGGACTGCTGAAGAGTAGGGGATCCCAACTTCTGCCATATGAATGTGGACATAACGCATGTAGAGGCACCTTCATCGATGATGCATCGATGGATGACAAGATTTCGAACGAAAACAGAAACTTGGAATGCTAGAGTGGAAGGTAGGCATGGTTGGGATTGGTCCAAATCAAATGCCATGAAATTCAAATCGTTTGGGTCAATAACCCCAATGGCTAAGAGTAAAGTCTTGCGCTGTGAGGGGCAGTTTTTCAAGACTTCTAATGCAGACATGGCTGTGGGAGATTGGGTTAAGTCATCCACAATGTTGAAGTTTGACGCAGCGCGTGCATTAGGGTTATTGTTGATACGGCGAAGTGGGAAACGAGATGCTTTGGGAGCACCATCTAGCGGCGGTGGAGGTATACGTAATGCCTGATCCGTGGGATGAGTGTTAAGGGTTTTCTCAGTAGGAGGGGCTTCAGCAGTGGAGCCATATTGGTTCCGACGGGTCTGAAGGTTGACGTCAGCGGATGACATCATCAACAAGTGGTGGGTTCCTAAGTCAAACATGGGTTGATCAGGAGTGGCGTAAGTAATCTATTGTTAGGGTGGCGCGTTGGCTTGAGGGGGAGCCACCGGCTGAGTGTTCACTATGCCTTGGGAAAATAAGGGATTCTGTAGCACCAGAGGTGGCTGCTGAGGTTGAGGAGGGTTAGGTGGTGCTTGAGGAGCTGCGTGTCCTTGGCGATGGGCGTCATCAATCCAAAGTTGGCGAGCTCATTCCAAATGTGGGAAAGCATGGGTATAGTGCCGATAGACCCCGCAAATAGAACAAGGATGGTTCGTTTGCAAATTAGGGTTTTTAGCCTGCTTGGGTGGCCGATCAGGGTTCTGGTTAGTAGGGGCCACATTATTATTATCTGGGGGATTAGGAGGTTCACCAGCTTGGTCTGTAGGTTGGTTGTTCCCACGATTGCGGCCCTTGATGCAGTTTTGTTTGCCCTGTTGGCATTGGTTGTTCTAGTTTTGTTGCGGTTTTTGTTGGGCGTATACTTGTTGTTGGGCAGCAGGTGGGTTTTGGGGTTGCGCAGGTGCTGGAGCAGGCTGCGGTGGATGATAGGTAGGTGGAGGCTGCGCAGGTGCAGAACGTTGAGGGGGTTGCTGATATGCCTACGACGCAGGTGATGGGTTTGCCGCAGGGGCTACCTGTGGCGGGTAATAAGCATGTTGGGCTTGGGAAGGCGCAGGAGCTAGTGCAGCCTGCTGGTGGTAATAAGGCTGAGGTGCGACCTGGGGGGCGTAAGCGGGAGTCGCATGACCGAAGCACTGAGGTGGACATGAGGGTCCATGGGAATGGTGGTGATGTGTCATGGGAGCATACGAGTTGGTCGCTCCGGACTGAGAGGTAACCCACGAAAGGTCGGGGCCAGGGCTAGGACGTGCTATAGAAAATGGTTGGGGATGCAATGAAACACGGCCAATGATGCCGTCGGCAGCATGGGATGCCCCCGGTGCATCGTGCTGGGAGGAATCACCGCGAGGGACGTCAGGTATAATGGTATAGAGGTAACCCGACTGAGCATAAATGAGGTCGAATTGCTGGGCCTTAAGGATGGTCTCTTCTTCAGACTGGGGTCTTTCTGATGCCACATCCTTAGCAATGATAGGAAGAAGGGATTTGAGGAACCAATCTAGGAAGATACGGTCGTCTAATTTGATCTTGCATAAGCTGCAGCGTCGATGCCACTCATGAATGTGGTCCGTGATGTGGGTAGCCGTATTTTTTCTGCAAGATAGGAGAATCTCAATGCCCGTGTCATAGCGGGCCGGTAACTGGAAGAGATGCAGGAAGGTCGAGGAAAGGGAAGCAAAGGTGGCATGGGTCCCATGGCGGTGCTTGATATACCACTTAGCTGCAGAGCCAGTGAAGGTGCGCTGTAACAGACGGAGGTGAACAGATTCGTCCACTATGGAGTTGGAGGAACACCATAGATGGAAGGACATAATGTGGTTTTGAGGGTCCTCACCTGCCTTGCCCTCGAACTTAGGTATGTCATAGGGGAGCTTGGTGGGCATATGAGGCCATGCAGGGTCGTGTCGAATAGGATCGTTGGTCAATCTGGCTAGGTCGGGCAGGTTGAGGCTATCCATGAATGGCAAATTGGAAGAAGGATGTGACACATTAGTGGGTTGGACCAAGTTGGGGCCAATGCCCCCGAGTGGAGGGGCAGGGTTTGGGATGTTTCCCCCATGTGGGGGAACGAAGGTGGTAAAGGATGGTCCTGCACAACCAGGGTTCGTGGGAGTCACTGATGGCGTGGGCATAGGTATTCCAGCTGTGGGAATAGGTATTCCAGCTGTGGGAATAGGTGCAGTGAGGGGAATGGTAGACGTGGGCCCTATTGAGGGAATACCCACAGCAGGTGTGGTAACTGGTGTAGTGGTGGATGGGCCACCAATAGTCCCTACCAAGAACGGGGTGGAAGTCGTGCCAGCCATGGGGCTAGTAGGGGCAGTGTAAATGGGGTTCTGAGACTCTGCCTCAGAATCCGAGGTAAAATATGGGGCGTCAAGATCAGGTGACGGAGTCTTATGCCGCTCACGAGTGGAGTCAAGTGACAAGGATCGAGATCTATGATAAGTGGTATCAAGTGATGATGATCTGTGTCTATGACGGGTGGTGTCAAGTGAACCGTGCTATGGGGGCTCGCCCCTGAGGCGCCGAGAATGTCTCGGGGACTCAATGGTGACAGATGGTGTCAAATCGCTGGGGGTTGTCGGGAGTGAAAAAACACCTCAAAAATCTTAATGCAACCGATTGTGCAGAAGGAGAGCTTAAAAACAAGGCACTCAGGCCAACAACCAACTCAAAACACCTACTGTAACAGTTGTGCTACAATAAGTGGAGTACCAACAAAATGGTCAGAATACCAACAAGCAGTAGGTTTCCTACAAAATAAAAAATGGTGGACTCACTAGACCAAAAGGAGGTAAGGGAGCAAGCAAACACCTAACTAAATGGTATTCTGACTCAAATAGACATATCCTCTGCAAGGTGATGAAATCCAAGTCAGACAATATGAATAGGAGAGCCAAGTGGCTAAGATATCCCCCTACTAGGAGGGACACCGGGTAGTCAATCCTAGAAGAATGGCAACTAAGATACCCCGTTCATGACACGTCCAGAAAGGTGAATCTTCCATTTGGTCCTTTTACCGCAGTACCCCTATTCAGGGATACTCTAAGAACTGCAAAAGGTAGCCCTTCGGTTACTAAATGGAGTGCGGTTTTCCACTCAGGCCTCCGGAACCAGTCTCACGACTTCAACCCTCCTAGGGGAGAGGCCCTCTGGCAAACTAGTTGTGACCGTGCCAAAAAGTACTAGGGTATTTTGGTTCCCTAAGTGGACAACAGCTATGTCTCAAGTGTATGTAACCGAGGGGTGTTATTGGAAGCCTATCCCCCCAATTCTACCTAACTACCAAGATTCTTTTGTGTTCCCCAAGTGGGGTTAGAATATTGGTTGAATTAGATAGTTTTTAAGGCTCACTTGAATTATGTGACAGAGTGTGTACTCATGAGGTGATGAACCCAAATAAAAAGTGCCAAAAAGGGGGGCAACTTTCTAACTAACAATACTGAAATTTAACATGCAAAATTTTCTGAATTAAAATACTGAAATTTTAAAAAGATTTTGTAAAGGGTACAGAAATTATGTTGCAGAAAAGGCTGTAGGGAAGGATGGCTGCAGGTAGGACAGATGGCTGTGCAGATGCAGAAAATATTGCAGCAAAGGGGGCTAGGTTCAAAACTAGAAAAAATGCAGAAATCAGACTGCGGGTTTGTGGCGAAACTGAGCAGGCGGACCGCGGGTTTGTGGGAAACTGGCGCGAACAGGACACGGTTTTTTGGACGACAGACGCAGTCGGGACACAGGAAACAGGTAAAACGATGCAATCGGGTCGGGGGAAAAGGGCTGACAGACACAGTCGGGATGCCGGAAAAGGGCAGACAGATGTAGTCGGGACGCGGGAAAATGACCGATAGGCGTAGTCAAATCGCAGCAAACAGGCTAATTAGCCGCGGTCGGATTGCAGGTAACAAACTTGAATCCGCCGGTAGGGCACTAGAAACAGTCTGAGAACCGGAGTCGGGTCGCAGGTAAAGGACTGAAAGACGCGGTCAGGACGCGACTGTAGAGGGAAAAGATGTGGTTTACGGCAACCGAAAGGGAAAAAATGGGAAATTATTGCAGAAAACTAAATTTTTTTTAAACTAAAACCAGAAATTCAAACCTAGGGGAGTCACCAAAACTGTAGCTAGGGTTTTACCCCTAGCTTGTGCAAAAGAGCACCTACTAAGGAGAAGGGACTCCTTAGTAGCAGTTCAGTAAATGTTAAATTCAAATGCTAAAACAGAAATATAAACTACTCTAAACATGTGTATGAAACAGAAAAACAAGATATAAAGAATGGCTTTTGTATTAATTTTACCTCCAATGTGAAGGTTGGTGAAGCTCTTGCAATGATCCAAGAGGGTTGCTCCAAGCTCCAACTTGCTCCTTCTCTTTCTCCAAATGATGGGAATGGGCCAAAAGGGGCACTCAAGGTGAAAGTAGCTCAAGGGTGACCTAGGGTTTCAAGAGTGATTTTGGCAGAGTAAGGGTGCTTATGACTGTGGATATGAAATGAGGGGTCTCCATCACCTATTTATAGTTTTTTGGTTGTGGAGTGCTGGCCCATGGTTTTGGGAACCATATGGTTTAGGTCAGCTATATAGGGTTTTTTCCTCCTTTTCCTCATTATTTTATATTTTTTATTCCCTTTTTAGAGGGTTTTTACTATTTTTAGAGGAATTCTGGATATTTTTGGAAGAAAAAGCCGTTTTTAATCCATTTTGAGGCTTTTTTGATGGTTTTGTGGCCTTCTGGAGGCATTTTAGGCCTTTTGGAGGCTTTTTAGCAGGATTTTCAGGATTTTTAAGGGGAATATGGTAGGAAAATGGACAAATGGGCCATGTAATGGGGAAGATGAGGTAGTGAACACTTTTTGGGTGTTAACAACATTCATTATTTGCAATGCCAACTCTTCTCCAACAAACACAAAGCCATAAACCTAAAAACATATTCAAGCATATATATCTGCAAGGCATATAATACACATGTCTCCATCCCATATCAAGTCAACCATATATAGGTAAATCTGAATGTTGCTTTATATTATAAATGTACATGTATAATTTTTTTAAAAATGGAATGCCATGGCCATAATACAAAAGTGTGGATCATACTGTACACTTGTGTATACATACAAACAAAACGGTACATGTATGTATTCCCCCTATACATGGATTCTATATGTAGCCCCCCTCTACATGATTTCTATTTATCCCCCTTTTCACTGCCAATGTTAGTGGCTAATAAGAAGTCTATCTTTCTTTTGCAGCTGCTTGTTGGCATTCCCCAATGATTTGCAGGAGGATGCATTCTCAATATCGGAGACTGCACACAAACCAAAATTTGTATGTTAGTTTACCAAGCTATAAAAATAAATACAACTCTATGTACATTTGTTCAAATTCCAAGCAAATATAACATTTTTACTTACCATGCGTGTGTAAGTCCTCGGCACTGAAATTGCATGTACTTCGGTGGGGGGGCATGCAGGGTCACAAGTGGCTCCAATTGGGTGCTCTTCAATCACCACTAACTCAGTAGATGCCTACATAAAGTAGCATACATGTCAATGTCAGCAAATACAAAGAAAACAAGACATATATACTATATGGACGGACAATTACTCTTTCAAAGAAATCGAGACATACATGTACCTAGGGGGGGGTAGAGGTGAGTCACGAACAACCTCGGTTGGGTGCTCTTCAGGCACCATTGCATCACTAGATGCCTGCATAAAGTAACATATGGACCAATGTCAGCAAATACAAAGAAAATGAGACTGTATATAATATGTATGGACATACAATGACCTTTTCAAAGAAAGAGAGACATGTACACATGTACCTGTGGGGGGGAGAGGTGGGTCACCAACAACGTCGATTTGGTGCTATTCAAGCACCACTGCATCACTAGATGCCTGCATAAAGTAACCTATGGACCACTGTCAGCAAATACAAAGAAAATGATACTGTATATATACTATGTATGGATGTACAATGACCTTTTCAAAGAAAGAGCTCGACATACACGTACCTGTGGCGGGGGAGAGGTGGGTCACCAACAACGTCGATTGGGTGTTCTTCAAGCACCGTTGCGTCACTAGATGCCTGCATAAGGTAACATATATGTCAATGTTAGCAAATACAAAGATCTAACAAGACTACATATATATACTACATGGACGGAAAATGGCTTTTTCAAAGAAAACGAGACGTGTACACGTACATGGGGGGGAGGAAGAGGGTCATCGGTGGGTGGAATACTAAAAATTGGCCTTACTAGACGGTAAAAAAAAACCTGACCCTAACCATGCTACGTAACAAAACATAAAGATACAATTAGAAAATTTCTTTAAATAATTAAACACATACATGTTTCAAATCATTAAAATCATATAATTAAAAGCATGTAATGAAAAGAATACCCGAGTCTGGGAATCTTCCTCTACATGTGAGGGACTGACCTGGGATTCCAAAATCTCATCGTGCCCACCCTGCATAAAACATATTGTATCAAGTTAAGACATGTTGAATGTTGCAGTCTCTAAATTATAAATATGTAAATTACTCGTTGACAAATTAAAAATAAAGTTCTTACAGCTAATGGTGAAGCTCCAAAATCATATGCAGCATTGACCACTGCATCAACGGTCGGATTACGTGAATATAGGGTGTCATTGGACACTAGCTGTATATTTGTTCACGTAAATTGTGAGATAATTATTTAAATAGAAATAAATTAAGAAACAATTGAAAACTGTAATATAAAACAAAATATATATACTATGTAAAGAATGAATGTTACTTACATATTGGACTAATCCATCACCCCAAAACTCTGAAGCAGGTCCATAGCATACGCTTCGACACGATGTGCAAGGGTGTGGAATAACCCGATGCTCTGAAGACTCTGTGCCACCGGTGCGATGTGTAGCGCTGGTTTGGTCTAGGGACCTAAAAGCTGGATCCTGACTGTGAGATGGTCCAACCTCAGATGGGCCAGCCTCGGAAGTGCCAACCCCTTGGCCTACATTACCTTGGACGGCAGTCCCATGTTGAAGCAATGTATCAACCAAATCTAATAAGGACTCCTACATATCATCAATAACTGGACCCGTTGGAGGATATAATCTAGTGGGGTTTGGTGTGCTTGCAGGGCATCACACACGGTTAGGATCAGTCCTAGCCCCTTCCCTATCTTGGGGCATCCCATGACCTACAGAATGGAACTCTAAAATGTCAAAATAGTTAACATGTTTCCCCAGGATAAATTCTGCATACAGCTTCCTAAGGAAATAAAATGGGATGTCTCTATTCACGTGAGGGTCTTCATCGAAGACCATGTATGAGTGATCCGTCCATTTGGATTTAATATTTGGTTCCACGCACCAGTCTATGGAAATGTGTGGTCCACTAGTGCGTGGAACCAATCTGGTGCTGGGGTCTTGGAATAAGGAAAACAATTGGTCTTTGGTTATCTTTAACTTTTTGACATCTTTGTAGCTCAACCCAGTGGAATAGTATTGCCTCTAGGAATCTCTGTATGAGCTAATGTTGTACAGTGCTCCCTGGGCATTGGAAATTGTATTTGTTATGGAGTCTAATGCCTCAGCTAAAGATTGTCTTAAGTGGTCCCCCCCCCAAAGAGTGAGCTAAGGCGACTCAATGAACCCAAATGAGCTAGAATCTCAGAATTACGGTCGTGTTCCTCCTACATGTGTGGGTTTGTGTCTGGATTTTGGTTTGAGTTTGGGTTTGTGTCTTGATTTTGGTTTGGGTTGGGGTTTGTGTCTGGGTTTGTGCTCTCTGTTAAGAACAAAATAGTTCAATTTCAAAATTTAATTAATCAATTTCATTGTTTGTTTTTTAATACATGTAACAAATTTTATTAAATTGGTTTAAAAAAAAACAAAAACTAGTAAATTAACAAACACAATAACGAAAAATTCAAAAGGAATTAACAAACTAGTAAATCTTGCCACCCACCTTCCATTTTATCCGAATTGTGAAGTGGCTTGCCTCCTCCTCTCAAACGCAAATCGACAGGTCCGTTTTTTCGCCTTCCCGATATCGCCGGTCCTTCACTGTGTAGATTGGGAAAATGAGGCCGAGGGCACTATATTTTATATATATATATTTGCATTACAAATCGCACATGCGATATATCGCAAGTGCATTTTGTAACTCTATTAATGAAAATGAGTTTTTAATCCTAAATATATATGAATTTGAAAATGAAGCCGTGGGCACTGTGTT
Organism: Larix kaempferi; assembly: GCA_027924585.1. Lineage (NCBI taxonomy): Eukaryota > Viridiplantae > Streptophyta > Pinopsida > Pinales > Pinaceae > Larix > Larix kaempferi. The sequence goes on along the minus strand of BSBM01000940.1, from coordinate 5,361,589 downwards.
TATTTTTTTTGCATTGCAAATTGCACTTGCGATATATTGCAAGTGCATTGTTTCACTCTATTAATCCTAAATATATATGAATGAAAATGAGGCCTCGGCCACTCTGCTAAATATATTTTTTTGCTTTTTTTTTGCATTATAAATCACACTTGCGATATATCGCAAGTGTGTTTTTTAACTGTATTAATCCTTTAAAAGATATATATGAATGAAAATGAGGCAGCGGTCACTCTATTTTTTATTTTTTTTTGCATTACAAATCGCACTTGCGATATATCGCAAGTGTGATATATCGAAAGTACCATATATCGCAGCTGCATTTTTTAACTCTATTAATCCTTTATATATGAATGAATAAATGTTTGGAGATTTCCTTGGACTATTAATCCTTTATATATGAATGAATAAATGATTGGGGATTTCCTTGGACCAAGGACGAGGGAGACAAGGGCACATTGAATTCTACAAATCCTTAATTACTATGTCAAAATCCCAACATTTGGACCTTCATTTGTGCCAATGTATAAGGATTTTCACCCCTTTCTCCTTGACTAGGGAGGGACAATTACAACTTTGTCACTCCTTGCAAGCCTACTAGGGAGTGATAATTACAACATTTTCACTCTATGTCTTGCCTTAGGGGAGTGATAATCATGTTTGTACCATTTGACCCTCGACATCAAGTGAGGCCCTGCACAGCCACCTAGGGATTTCTTTTGCTTGCGATTACAACACTCAACCACTTGAGCTAACCCTCTGGGATTTTGTGTCACAATTTCTCCTTTTCTATTAATGGTATTTATATTATATAAATTTATGGATCCCCTTTTATCTTCCAATGGTTTACCAAACAATCAACATCCTCATATAAAATTATACTAGATATAGAGTAATTCGAGGAATGCTCTTCTTCTTCATGTTAATTATTGTATGCTTGTGTAGAATACATAATTAATCAAAACAAAGTTTCATCGAAGAAAAGAACTCAAAATACCTTAGGATATGTATTATAAATTAGTAATGTTCATTATAAGTATTGATTACAAAACATCATTACCAAAATGTGTTATTTTATCTCCATGGAGTTTATTTGTAATTGAATTACCATATTTGTAGTCATCAAATATATTTTCATAAAGAGATCACGTGAGTAATGAGATAAAGATTGAGAATTTTTTTTTTCAAATGTCTAATTTTATATCTTTGTAGGATAGGGACAAATACGTTTGAAGGGAGAAAAGGTAATGGTAGAAAAGAGGAAGTGGGTTGCTTGTTTTTATGATCTATAATAAGAGATATTAGTCTCCATTTTAATAACTATAGTTGAAATAGTGGGTGCATGGATGGGTGACATGGTGTGGTTGGATAAGCAACAAGGGAGTTATATAGAGAAGGGTATGATAGAAGACATCAAAGGAAGAAAAAAAATAGAGGAGAAGAGATCGAAACAAGAAATCAATTTAGTGCACAAATTGTACATGTGACATTAGTTGTAGAAGAGATCCACGGTGCCTTATACATAAGGATAACATCTCAAATAAGAATGGATATAAGACAAGAAAATTAATGTTTCAAATCATCTCTAGTATTCACATCTAGAGAACAAACAAAGTTTGTATATGGTCCCCTCTCTCATAAATCAATTGAATCTCTCTAACTACACCTTTGCAAGTAAAATTATATGCATAGAGACAACAAAATTAGTACAATAAATGAAACTCTAATCATTTAAACAAACTAAAAAAAAAAAAAAAAAAAAAAAAAAAAAAAAAATAAATAAATAAATAAATAAATAAATAAATAAATAAATAAATAAATAAATAAAAAAAAAAAAAAAAAAATAAATAAATAAATAAATAAATAAAAAATAAAAAATAAAAAAATAAAAAAAAATGATGGTGAAATAAGAAGACCATATGAATCGAACCCTAGTTCGACTACAACTTTGAAATATGGAAGAGATATGGAGGGATTCAATCGTTCTAGAGGAATGAGAGGAATTGGTAGTACATATACCATTACAAATCATGATTCTTAGACTGTATTTTGATCATTGTGAAAGAAAATAAAATTTAAGATGATCCACATGATCCAAATCGCACTTACATTATAACGCAAGTGGCATATATCGCACTTGCCATATAACGCAAGTGGGATATATTGCACTTGCGATTTGTAACTATTAAAAAACGCAAGTCCGATATATCGCATATGCGATTTGGGATAACTAAGATTAGCTTCGGTTTTTGGCTCGGGTTTGTCCGAACCTAGCCACAATAACGCATTATGTGTTATGGATTTTCATTTCGGATGTGCGTTTTTTATTTCTATAGTGGCACTAAAAAGTTGAACCAACTTAATGCGAGCACGCAAAACCAAAACAACAACAAAAATATAGTTTATAAGAATTAATCCAAATGCATTTTTCACTCCTTATAAGAACTATGCATGTAAACAACACAAAATTAAATATACTTAGAGGAATCAATCCAAGGCAGTTTTCACCCCTTCATAAGAAAGTATGCATGTAAACAACAAAAAATTTGCCTTCAATAATTTCATTTGAGACGTTATATTAAACATATTTGTGTAGCTTTGTCCACTCACAAAAGGACCTGCAGAAGTAAATATAAATGTCATTGCTCAATGAACAACTTGCATCATCTAAAATAGAAGGGAAATATATAGTTCGTACCAAATTTCTGTTGTTGACTTATTTAACATGCTTCAAAACTCAATCACTAACAAAAAATTTGCAAATAACACCCTTAAACTAACAAACCAAATCAATTGAATTTTGAATGTGACAACCAACATACAACCAATAAGTAAAAAACATTGATCTATAAATCCCACTAAAATAAGACATCACCATAAACTTACTGGACACTAAATTTTTCTTTTAAGATCGACTATAATAACTATAGAAACTAAAACTCTCTTGGAGTAACCATCTTGGACACTACCCTAAAACATAATAGAAGGATAGCATTCAATCATTCAGATAAAAGTTAACTCATGGAATTTCAATATGGCTAAGTGAAACATAGTGTATTCTCCTCACAAAATAGAAAATTGTTTTGTAGAGAATTGAAAAATCCCTCACTTGAGTTGAAAATATGGAGTCTAAAATATGGTGTAGTAACTAGACAATACTTTATATTATGTTCACATAGTAGATAAAACAACAAGCATAGAAATTATGAGAGAAGCCACAACAATAAATACATTAATCAAGATATGAAAGAAGAAAAAGGGAAAAAACAAAAATTATAAATCAAATATTGAAAATAACACTTATCCCCACTAACTCATAATTATATCATCACTCTAAAACCAATACTATCTCCTAATTATACTCTACTGTGAAAAGCATGCTCTTTATAATCAAGCCTTATTCTATGTTTCTCATTCCTTTCCTCTATTTAGATGCATGCTCGTGTAAGATAGACATGGTGAAAATATATCCCATGGTATGGGCCTGTAACTAGATCAACATATTTTAATAGTGTGCAATGCTATGGTCCTAGAGTTTAATAGTGTACAATGCTATGGTCCTATGGTCCTAGAGTTCACAGTGGTAGGGAAATGTTGATTAACACTTAGAATGATGGGAAACATTGAGTTGATTAACACTTAGAATGTTGGGAAACATTGATTTATGTTTCTTGTAGAAGTTTAATGACTTATTACAAGCTCTTTTGAGTGGAATTATAAGGGTTTCTTGTTTTCATGATTATGGTAGCTTGGTTGTATAGATGCATTGTAACGATGTTTTTGTTTATGATTACTATATCTAGAATTTTTGGAATTGATTTTTGTATTTTATATAAAGACATGCCTTATTCTTCCTGTAGTTTCGATCGTTATCAAATGAAATTGTAAAAAAAATCCAAAAGAACTTTTTAACTTATTTATATTTTACGATATAATGTCAAGATTTTTGAAGTATAAAATAATAGAAAATCTAGAAATTTTACATGTATCCTTGGAATCTAACCATAAATATTGTTGAATGTAAATAACATATTTCAATTAATGTAATGAACACTGAAATGAAATGAATGCACTAAAATAAGAATGGATACTACTCTAATTAATAATGGATACTAAACTCTGTGCAAAAAAATATCTCAACGTAACAAAGACTTAAGGGCATTTCAATCAACTTCATAGATTTTTTATGTCCATTACATTAATGAGAGTAATTACAGTATGGGACTTACAAAAACTGAACAACAAAGAAGATATTGACAAAGAAATTCATAACAAATGATATAGTTGAAGAACAATAATAACCAAAAAAATATCATAAAGGACAAAGAGCATATTGACAAAGAAATAACTTGACAACAAGAAAACTATAGAAACAAAATTAAGAACTACAAAGACCATAATGACAAACAAAACAATATTTGAAATAATAATCTAAAAAATAAATTAAATGATATCTATGAAAAGAGCATATTTAAGTCATATATATACATATACAAATAATAATCATCTACAAATTTGATGGTGGTGACTCCAATCAATGTTGCCAAGTTGTTGATATTACTCTCTAGATTATAAATTATACTTAGTAATTTCCAAATAACCAATATTTATCTAAAAGATTTACCGTAATGATAAATTCAACTTAATAATATACAATAATCATCAAAATTCATCTTACTCCTCTATCTATTAAGCAAAACACTTCTCCCCTCTCTTAAAACACTTGGAGGCAAATTTCTCCTCAAATTTTGTGCTATGAAAAATTCCTCTAAAATTCAAGATTAAGGATAGATCTTGATAACTCAAGATAACATGTATACAATTGATAATTAAAACAATTACATCAACAAACAGAAGTAATAAATAATCAAACATTTTTTCTATGAAACCTATTTACACCTGTGAACGTGAACTGATGCAAAAGGGTTACATAACCATAGAGACGCTCTAGAATGAGGCATGGCTGCTGTGTAAGTGATATCTGCATAGCTGAACAACAATAATGAAAAAAACTTATGAGTATCAAAGCGCATATTGACAAAGAAATAACTTAACAATAACAAAAAAATGTTGGAAAATAAAATTCACAATTACAAACTATATAATGATAAAGAAAATAATATTTGAAACAATAATATAAAAAAAATTAAATGATATAAAAAAAGGCATATTCATGTTAGGCATACACTGATCATCTATAAATTTGATGCAGGTCAGTGGAATTCATATCTGCATAGCGGGAAGGAAAGTTTATGATAAGACCATTCAATTTGATGCAGGTCAGTCGAATTCATATCTGCATAGCGGGCAAGAAAGATGATGATAAAGCCATTGAGTGATGCACTTATTATGAAAAATATGCTTATATTTGCATGGCAATTGTTTCGCAAGATGTCCAATGGGAATCGTTTCTTGACAAATTACACAAAACAATCCATCTCCATCACCACCTGTTGGAGCGACGAGCTCGTGAGAAACAAAAACAGATAAAGAAGAATCAACAGCTGAATAGGTAGCAGCTAGTGGATTATTTTCATGGTGAGCGATATATTGTTCTCTCAAATGAGAATGAAGAGTAAAATCTTGTTGGAAGATTTGTATAGAATTAGCGGTATTCACATCCTCGAGGAGATCCAGCACCCGTTCACCATATGAGAAATTCCCAGTCCCTATTGTTTGTATGCTAAAAATATTTCCGTCGGGGCGGCTCCAATCCTTTACCATTCGCCACCAAATGCTAATGTTTTCCACCGTTGTGATCCTGACGTGCCTCTGACGTCCAATGTCATTGATATCAACAGAATCCCATATACTCTCCAATTGCCAGCTGTGATATCTGTTTCCATGATGAATACATCTAAACCCTACCCCCGAGACCAAATGATGCTCAAAACCTTCCCCGGTGGCTTGGGAAACGACGTTAGATTCTCTTGACTGATCAGCTGTTCCCGTGGGTATTTCTAATCTATACAAAGAATACAACATCTCTCCACTTATCTCGCCGTACCATGTCTCTATTCAGCTGCGTTTCGATATATCTATCCATCCGCTCAAATGTTTCTCTAGCACGACCCTCCAGATCGCAGTTATTTCTTCCATTACGTGGTTCGGCCTCCATTTCGGGTTTGGTATTTTATTCGCTTCTGAGCGAATGGCAAAAAAATTCCCCGGTGAAAAAAGAAACTCTGGCCTCTCTTTAAATCGCTTATGAAAAGTATAAAAACCTTTGACAGTTTTAAATCTTATATCGCTTATAAAAACAAAACTCAAGCGTTTCATCTATAAATATTGTCGAATATACATATAACGTCTCACTCACGCAAACGTATGAATCATTGCATTTTCAAAGGCCAAATAAGTAGGGTTGCACATTACCTTAATACGCGGGTGACCCTACATGGTGACTAATCTATTTTGGGTTAAAAGAACTTTTTTTCCATATAAAAGAAATAGATCCATCCGTTTATGATGTTATGGAAATGTGTTTCATTGTTTCCAACTTAATGTACAAAGGGAAAAGTCACTTTTTATAAGTTGTGTCTCCGTAGAAATGCTCTATTAAACCATTAGCCATGAAAACACTTGATTTTTTTAACTAATCATAATTAGTCACTCACTATGACGTCTCTTAACCCACCTTCCTTTTACATGTGTAAACACCCATTGTGAACTAAGAACATGGTTGTGCTTATATTGTTGATGAAGAAGGACATGTACATCCCATTTTCCATTCATGTCAAAATGGACCACACATGCCAATATTCATCTTTAAAATGTCTTCTTGGGCAATAAGGCCAATAATCTCCATAATAGTATGTAATGTGGCCATGGCCCATAACCATGGAATATATATGTCCACTTCGGAGTTGATGGATAATAAGTAGACCCACTAGGTAGTTATGAGAAATAATATTATCATGAGGAGTAGTTGGCATAGACCCCAAGGAATACTCATGAGAATGTATGAATACACTTGAGTATAATTGTAAATTATGGTTGATTAAGAATTTACCATTTTTAGGGTTTTTCGTGTGATGGCCAAGTAGATTCCATAACTAATATATTTTGATAGAGTGAGCATATTTTTGTCAAAGAAACCCCACTAGATGCAAAATGAGCACCTCACTAGGCCTAATGGTTAAGAACATGTGTTATCCCCATGGAGCTCATAGGTTCAAAACGAGTGGGGGCGTAGGGTTGCTCATTGGTTCATTGTGACAAGGCTTCAGGGGTAGGAAACCCTTTGGGGTATATGCTCACCCTCATGGGATTTGAGGACATCTTGGCCCCTCCCAAGTCACAAGTTAATAGTATATACACCTTACGGGTTGTTGGATTTTATCTCCTTCATGGCGATTTTCTTCATATTCTTTTGTAGATTGTAGTTTTTTCTTCTTCTGATTCAACTTTAGAGTTAACATTGTTCATATCACTAGATACTTCAACTATTTACCTAAATGGACTTATTCATGTGCTATCTTGAGCTCCTCTTGTTTTTAATAAGAAAAATTTTATACCATGGAATTTTCATTTTGTTATACAAAAGCTCGATGAAATTCTTTTACACTTACTATTATTTGTATTGATAGATTCTATCCAAGTGCATCCCATAATAAAATCCATGTCATTCATATTGATATATTAATAAAATTCACACTAACAGTTTTGAAAAAGAATGTCTCTTTGATATCTACATGATTTAAAGATACAATTACAACAAAGGTCTTAAATTTTTTTATATAAGCTACAAGTTATATTTGATGATTGAGTCTCCTCTACATATGCCTCTTCAACCTAGCCTATGATTTGGTGGAGATTACATGGAATGTTCTTCTCGTATATTCTATGCCCCACAAGCTACTAGTGATCACACCTCTCATACTCCTGAATCTTTGTCTCTCCATGTTCTCCTAGTTATCACTTGCTTGGAAGATAGAAACCAGGGACAAGCATGTAATCGAAAGTGGCCAATCCGAACCTGTCCACTAGACAAAGAACAATTTAACAAAACATCGGATGCAGCCGTATCCTTACTTAACACTTTGACCTCAATAAGAGTTAACACCATAATGAACTGCTACTATGTCTCTTAATGGTTTTTTTGTCCTTGGATTTAACACTATGTGCTCCATTAATTTTCTCTCATCGCAGATCACTGCATGGTTCACCTGGCATACAATCATCCTCATCCTACGTTGAGAACTTAACATCAATTAAGGGTGTTTGGGAAGAGTGGTTTATTTCCCTTGGTTGATGGATCATCCACGTTTCCTTGATGTGTATCTTGGATACCATTGACCACATGGGTAGGGTCATTTCTCTTTTCATTCTCACCCTATACGGGGATATGTAGTCCTTGTTATTTATATGCTAACAATTTTCTCGAAAACTAGAGTTATTAACATCTTTCTAGTAAGTGGCTATCCAACGGATATTCTTATCAATTCTCTATCACTGTCCAATCTATCAGAAAATTTGTTAGCTTATCTATGGACGTGCAAGGGGATGATGATGTGAATCTCTGGACCATATTTTTGTCAAAGAAACCCCACTAGATGGAAAATGAGCACCTCACTCGACCTAATGGTTAAGAACATGTGTCATCCCCATGGAGGTCATAGGTTCAAAACCGGTGGGGGCGTAGGGTTTCGCATTGGCCCATTGTGACAAGGCTTGAGGGGTCAGTAACCCTTGGGGTATAGGCTCACCCTCGTGGGCTTTGGGGACATCTTAGCCCTTCCCAAGTCACAAGTTAATAGTATATATGACTTGCGGGTTGATGGATTTTATCTCCTTCATGGGTATTTTCTTCATATTCTTTTGTAGATCATAGTTTTTTCTTCTTCTAATTCAACCTTAGAATTAACATTGTTCATGTCAATAGATAATTCAACTTGTTACCTCAATGGATTTATTTATGTGTTACCTTGAGCTCCTCTCTTGTTTAATAAGAGAAATTTCATACCATGGAATTTTCATTTTGTTATACCAAAGCTCCATGAAATTCTTTTACACTTATTATTATTTTTACAGGTAGATTCCATCCAAGTGTATCCCATCGCAAAATCTGCAACATTCATATTTATATATTAAGAAAATTCACATCGACAACTTTCAAAAAGAATGTCTCTTTGATATCTATATGACTTAAAGGTACGATTACAACAAAGGTCTTAAAGTTTTTTATATAAGCTACAGGTTATATTTTGACGATTGAGTCTCCTCTACATATGCCTCTTCACCCTAGCCTATGATTTACTGGAGATTACATGGAATGTTCTTCTCGTATATTCTATGCTCCCACGAGCGACTAGTGATATCACATCTCCTACTTGTGAATCTTTGTCTCTCCATGTTCTCCCAGTTATCACTTGCTTGGAATATAGAAGCCAAGGACTAGTACAATCGAAAGTGGCCAATCTTAACCTGTCCAATGGAAAGCGAACAAAAACAAAACATAGGATGCAACCTTATTCTTGCTTAACACTTTGACTTAAATAAAAGCTAACACCATGATGGAACTACTACTATGTCTCTTAATGGTGGTTTTGTCCTTGGATTTAACACCATACATGTGCTCATTAATTTTCTCTCATTGCAGATCACTGCACGATTCACCAGGCATACAACCATACTCTTGCTACACTAAGAACTTAACATCAATTAAGGGTGTTTATGAAGAGTGGTTTAATTCCTTATACCCTTGGTTGTTGGATCATCCACGTGTCCTCAATGTGTGTCTTGGTTACTATCGACCTCGTGGGGAGGGTCGTTTCTCTTCTCATTCTCACACTATCCAGGGATGTGTAGTCCTTATTATTTATATGCTAACATTTTTCTCGAAAACTAGAGTTATTAACATCTTTCCAGTAAGTGGCTAACCCGCTAATATTCTTATCAATTTGCGAGCACTGTCCAATCTATAAACAATCTATCAGCAATTTTGTTAGCTTCTCTGTGGACGTGAAAGGGATGATGACGTGAATCTATTGCAGGAGAGAGGCTAGCTAAAGCAAGTCCTTCCATATCCAGTTCTTGGCTAACACCTGAACTTGCTTTCCACTAAGAATTATTCTAAGCATTTGAGTTAGGATTTGAGAGTCCCCTTTAACTACAAGCTTATAATGACCATAATTTGAACTCCCACTGTTAGGCATGCTATTATAGCTACGTTGTTAGTTTCTCTACTGAGAAAGTCATTAAAGCTAGCAAGAAGGTGAAATTAAGCTTAAGGAATCCAAGGGGACGAGGAGACTAGTGATTTGGGTTGGAGAGATTGGTGATAATAGTGATAGATGAAGGGCTTCTCTGATGGAGTTCAATGCGCCAATCTAGAAAAAACTCGATTATTCAATATTGAATTCCCTATCTTGCTTAGTCCATGAACCAACATTCATTGTTTCAGCTATATTTTGTCCTAGATGAAGTTAGAGTCCATGTGTTTGTGCGTGAATATTCTACAATTTATTTACTTCTATGTTTAACAAATGAGAGAGCCTAGAAAAATTTGCTATATTTTGTTGAGAATGGGATTGCAAAAGGGAACCATTGGAAAAATTTCCAGAGTGAGGACAATATTGTCCCATTGGCAATTTTATCTTCTAAAAATTGAAACCCCTTTGTCCCACAATGTGTTGGCAAACTAAATAATTGTTCAGAATGTGATCAATAGTTTCTATGGCACTTTGAAAAGGGATAAAAGAGAAGGGCCCTCTATGGCTCTTTTGATCGAATTCTACGAAGTATGAATTCTTGTACAAGCTACAAGCCATGAGAACAGAGTGAATTTAGGACATATATTGGATTGCCAAATATTTTTACATAATTGATCATGTTGAGTGTTTTAGAGACTTGCTTTGAGGTGATATGCTTCTTTGAGCGAGAATTCGTTGCCTGGATTGTACCCCAAAGAAATCCTATCTTTCTTGTATTTAAGTTCGATTCGTCATTGTTGAAGCTCCTCCCATATGTATTTCAATTACTCATTGTGATCACATGACCATGTAGAAGGATGAGACTAGGTACTGTGTGTTAGATGGTTTTTCTTAGAGGCCCAATATTGTTTGGCAGTCATCATGGTATGATGTTTAAGGTTATGCTGAGCAATCGGCATAGGCTGAGGATATGTCAATTTAGGGAAATCCTACTAAGAGTCCTTCGAGAATAGACCCATGTTACCATCCATGGTCTCCCAAAAAAATTGTTCCTCGATAAATTCTCTATTAGCCGACACAATGATCCATATCATATATCTAGGGATATCCCTATCCATTCTTACCATATCTGGATGTGCAATATCAGGAGTGCATTTTTCCTTCCACATGAGGGTCATGGGTTCTTATAGTGGCTGATCCATCTCCACCACATTTTGGCTCCACAAATGTTATCTCTTATTTATGGACCTTTCAGGCCAAGCCCTCTCACAAGATTTGGTAAGCGAAGAGTTTCCTAATTAGCCATCACCAATTTCATGTGATTGGTTGAGTTGTTCCATAATAAAAAAATTTGGTTGAAAATTCACATTAGAATGTATTTAGGGAAAGCTAATATGGAGTAGAGGTATAAAGCCATATCTTTTAATACATATTTGACCATTACTATCCTCCTTGCAAGATTCAGGGTGCAAAAAGTCGATCTTGATAGCTTATTTTCCAATTTTGGAAGCAACTCTTTTTCATGATGAGTGCTTGATAGTGGAGTGTTAGAGGGGGGAACCTAGGTATTTTGATGGGAGAGGGCCCCCAAGAAATCCAAATATTTTGATGATGCTTCTTTGGATTGGGGGAGAGGTGTTAAAGAAGAAGATTTTGGATTCCATTTCATTTATTGAGGTTTGAGATGTGTCCATGAGGTCCTCAAGGAGATGCTTGAAATATTTGTTAGCTTTTCATCATTTAATTCAATATGATCTAGGATCTTAACTGAGAGAACAACATGTACAACATATCAAACACAAGAGACAAGAGACACAAAGCATTTCACCGGGACAAACCAAGAAGGTGAAAAACCCTGCAACTTCCTTAGAGATAGAATGAGCACCAATACAAAGATCACAAAGATCAAACCCCAAAATATAGATGTCTCTAGTAGCTACTCCTCCTCCACTTGTGAACACTCCTCTCTCTCAACTATGTGAGTTGGATGAGTGAGTGAATGAGTAAAATGAGAGAGTCATACTCTCTATTTCTACAATAACTTAACCTACCTTTAACCCTAACTGGGCCGACTTCCTAAGGAAGCCTAATAACCCATCCACATGACTCATATAGGGTCAACCCCACCAAGGTGGTCTAATGACCCATCAAATATAAGTTAAGACACTTGCAATGAAACTTGGGACACTTGCAAATACAAATGATGACACTTCCAACCGGAGGAATAATATGTCTCCGTTAGGGATACAATAAAGTACAAATGTAATACATACAATATACAAGTGAATATCTTCCAAAGTATCATTGTGCCGAGAGGTGCTCTATAGCCCAGTATGAGGGAGATCTTGTTAGTCGAGTGTTTGTCGATATTGTCGGCCATAAATAACATTTGTATGAGCGAGGTCTTGTAAGTCGAGTGTTTGTCAATATTGTCGACAATAAATAACATTTGTATGAGGGAGATCTTGTAAGTAGAGTGTTTGTCGATATTGTCTACCATAAACAAATTAGTACAAAGTAAACAAAAAAGAATAATACAAAGTACAAACTAATAAATACTATGTCGGCCATAAACAAAAAAGAATAATACAAAGTAAAAAGTAAATATTAGACTTAAACTAGAGACTTTAGAGTCTAGGATTAGGTGATAAATATTATGTCGGTCATAAAAAGAATAATACAAAGTAAAAATTAAATATGAGGCTTAAACTAGAGACTTTCTTTTTACTGTTAATACAAAGTAAAAAGTAAATATGAGATTTTAGAGTGTTTTGTCGAGTAACAAAATAATACAAAGTAAACAAAAAAGAATAATACAAAGTAAAAAAGTAATAAATATTATGTCGACCATAAACAAAAAAGAATAATACAAAGTAAAAAGTAAATATGAGACTTAAACTAGAGACTTTAGAGCTTAGGATTAGGTGGCTCAGGTATTGCACTCAAGGAGCTATTCAATGAGAGGTTTGCACCTCGTAAGATTTGATCCCTCTCGGCGCTTGATAGAGCCTAGGATTTGGATCTATGCTAGTATACATCAACACTCCCTCTTAACTAGGAACATATTCTCTTGACACAGGTTATCAATACATATAGGTACAAGTCTTCAATACTAGAGCTAGATCATCATCACTGGATCACAGAGCATGATCATCACTGCTGTTGTACTCGTCATCTTCATCACTAATGCTATCTCTCAATTCTTCTGATCATAGGAAGTTCTATAGAGCCAACCCTTTTTCATGCTGGATGTAGGCCTAGCCTTGTGTAGGTCTTCATCATCTCTATGACCGGCCTGACAGAGGTGGAATCTCACGACTGGTTGTGTGCTTCTGCAAAACTTGACAAGAGAATCCAAGGATCCTTTATGTGCCTTAGCACGACCATAAAGATCTCCCAGGACTGATTACATGCAGCCTTCACAAAACCTTAAAAGAGCATCTTGCGACCTGCAACATCTCTAAAGAGCATCCCAGGACTTTTACGTGACTAGCACAACCTATCGGATCTCCAGGACTGATTAGATGTGATCTCCACAAAACCTTAAAAGAGCATCTTGCGACCTGCAAGATCTCTAAAGAGAATCCCAGTACTTTTACGTGACTAGCAAAACCTATCGGATCTCCAGGACTGATTACATGTGAACAAGAAAAACCTTAAAAGAGCATCTTGAGACCTGCAATATCTCTAAAGAGAATCCCAGGACTTTTACTTTACTAGCACAACCTATCAGATCTCCAAGACTAATTACATGCCTACCTTGCAAAAGCTCGAATGAGCATCCTAGGACTGATTACGACCTTACTCCTGAACCTATCGGATCTCCCAAGAATAAATTACATGCTACTGCACAATCTACCACATATCCACAGCCTCAGAGTATCATCCTAATACTTATGATCAACCTGATCATCCTCACACTGAGCATCATCCTGATTCTCATGATCATACTGATCATCATCATACAGTGGATCATCCTGATGCACATCATCATCACTTGATCATATTGATCATCATCATACAGAACATCATCTGGAGCATCGTCTTGATGCTCATCACACAACACTTACATCCATAGCCATGGGAAGGATCCTCCTACCACCATTCTAAGAATGGCTCTTGCAAATGTGTCCCATCACTTCCTCCTCGAAGTATCTTCTATCTGAAGAACACCAAGCCTCTCTCTGAAGTATTCGAACTTCACTCTAGCTAGTGGTTTTGTCAACACATCTGCAATCTGCTCATTTGTCGCAACATACAGGAGCTTCACTGCTCCTCTCTGCACCATATCCTTAATATAGTGATATTTGATCTCGATATGCTTCGACTTGTCATGGAACACTGGGTTCTCAGACAACTTCACACAACTCTGGTTGTCACAGAAGATACAACTAGCATCGAACTGGAGATAAAACAAATCAGACAGTAGCTTCATTATCCATACTGCCTCACAACTAGCCAAATAAGCTACGACATACTCTGCTTCGGTTGTACTCAGCGCTATGCGGTATTGCTTCCTCTTAAACCAAGAGATCACACCTGATCCCATACTCAAACATAACCCCGAAGTGCTCTTCCTATCTGCAGCAATGCCTGCCCAATATGAATCAACATAACCTTCGAGGTTAAACTTTTGATTCGCATCATACTTGAGCCCATAATCAACTGTACCCTTTAGGTACCTCATAATATGCTTTACAGCAATCAGGTGAACATGTCTAGGATACGTTAAGAACTGGCTCAAAGTGTAATGTCCCCATTTTGACCCCATTACATTCATATGTAAAAGATGTAATATAGTTATAAAATCATGGTGAGGAGCTCAAGGCCAAGGCCCCACCATCGAATTATTGATGCATATGGTTTATGTGCTATTCAGGCACATTGGAATTTCAAACATCATGTAAATATGCATTTTAATAAAATACCCACAACTAGGTATGCAATGCAACGAGAGATGGGAGCATGATTTTTATAAGGGATTGAGAGGGAAAAAAATTCAAACCCTTAGAGCCAATCCATTCAATCCAAGTGTCAATGAGACAACCCATCAAACCCTCAACTACCCATGTTGACTCTTGTACCCAATCATTGATTTCTCCCAAGAGTTGCTTGAGGTAGTTAATGCCTTGGGGAATGGGAGGCATGGCTGTCCGAATTCGGGTATGGGCAAGCTACCCTCCATGGAAAATCACATTTTTCTTCTTGGAAAAGAAAAGAACCATGGATTTCTCCCCAAGCCATAATCCATCAACTAGTTTCTCTCCCGCACGAGTTGGGAGCTACCTGATCATTTTTCAGCCATGTTTTCCTATGTTTTCCTCCATTCTCAGCTGGGAGAAGGGCGTTTTTGTGTTGTATACTAGTGGGGAAGAAGGGGAATCCAATTGTGGTTCCATAGAGACCGTTTGGGCTGCTGAATGCTTAGATACTTGGGGGCGAAATCATTTCCCCCCCCGAGAACGTTTTTTCCCATTGCACAATTCGTTTTTGGTTGGAAACAATTTGGGAAAATCCCATGGCCATCTTGTTTGTAAATCCCATTGTTAAACATGTGTATCCATTCCCAATGATTGTGCTTGTTGTGTGTAGATAGAGTATGTTAGGTATGGGGTATGGGAATCCATTGTTTTGGCTTGAGCTTGAGTGCAAGCATCCAAGGTTCAGATGTAGCCTGATAAACCTAGTTGTGGACTGGCTTGGCTTAGATGAGATGATTAAATGGCCATGAATGAGCTTTAATGTCCCCTTTTCATTGTAAGAATCATGCCTAGGTCGGGGATGGCAGTTGTGTTAAGAGAATTGATGAACACAACTAGCCTATGGCTGGGTGGAATGTTGCAGCGACATAACTAGTTTGTTGGGACGATTGCACAATGAAGATAAGTAATCTCTATGTGTATTTACTTCGGCAATGTTTAATTTGATGATTGTTTTGATATGCTGGATGAGCATGAATTTTGTGGATTTTTTTTTTAATTCAGTTGTGTATACTTGCTTGATTTGCATCTGCACACTCTTGTTTCTATTCATATGATTATAATGAATGGGCTGAGATTATGTGAAATCCCAGAGAATGGCATCATGTTCCCTTCCAGGAATTGGGTCCGTGGGAGGGTACATTACACAAAGAAAATATCAGGTCTCATGTTCATCAGGTACATCAAGGACCCAATCATTTGACGATACATCGTGGCATCAACCAACTCTGATGAAGCATCACTCAATAGCTTCAAATTCGATGCCATAGGTGTGGCCATGGCCTTGCAGTCCATCATCCCGAACTGCTTCAGGATCTCTATTGCATACTTCCCTTGTCCAAGGAAGATTCCATATGCACTCTACCAAACCTCCATACCTAGAAAGCAATGCATCATACCTAAGTCCTTCATCTTGAACTCAGCAGCAAGCTTCCTCTTCG
This sequence comes from Larix kaempferi, assembly GCA_027924585.1. Lineage (NCBI taxonomy): Eukaryota > Viridiplantae > Streptophyta > Pinopsida > Pinales > Pinaceae > Larix > Larix kaempferi. The sequence continues at coordinate 5,345,017 of BSBM01000940.1, read as the reverse complement.
TATCGGCAATCAACCTATCCTCACCTGTCACAAATAGGTCATCCACATACAATAGGAGCATCAATGGACTGCCTTCCTCAACCTTGTAGTAAAGGTTGGAATCCACTTTACTCTTGGTAAAGCCCAAACTGGTTAGGAAGCTATCTATCCTACTGTACCATGTCCTGGTTTCTTGCTTCAAGCCATAGAAGGATTTCTTTAACTTGCACACATATGACTCCCTGTCATGTGTCTCAAAATCGAGTGGTTGTTCCACATACGCTTCCTCTTCGACTACACCATTCAAGAAAGTTGTCTTGACATCCATCCGGTGTATCTTCCACTTCATTACTGCAGCCATAGCAAGTACTGTTATGATGGAAGTGTATCTAGCTACAGGTGCAAAAAAAATTTCATAATCTATCCCTTATTTCTCGGAGAAGCCACAAGCCACAAACCTTGCCTTGTATTTCTCTATGCTGACATCTGTAGCATGCTTGATCTTGTAGATCCATTTGGAAGTCACAACAGACTTCCCTTCTAGTCTCTAGACCACATCCCAGACATCATGATCGACGGGTACTCCTCAATCATGGCATCCTTCCATTACTGCATCCCGGATCATGGGGACTTCGGATTCTTCAATATCTTCAACAGGTAGTTTTATGGATTTGTTGAGTCTTCTTCACTTGTTCTTCAAATCAAGTCTCTCTTGTAGGTGATCGTACACAGTCTTTCCTACAAGACAATTTGAATTGCATGATTAGAAACATCTCATAGATTTCAGAACAAATTCTTACACATAAAGACATATGTCATACAGTCATGCAATCATCTTAGCCAATGATTCAATACAACATTTATCCATATACTGTAACTTTCTAGATTCCTTCCATCTCTATCAGAACATTGTTAAGAGTGTGCACAACTCGCAACATGTCAGCAAAGAGGTTTCATTCTAGATACGTAGCAATGGAATGTTGTACAGTACCATAGGCCACTTACCCATTACTATATTAGTAGTATCTTGTCATTAATGCAACTTTTCTAAAATGCATAATATACATCATAAATCTAGGAGCATCATAATCATATATACAATAAATGACAATTCAAATACTTATCTTTGTTTCCTTGTGGGGTGGACTCCCTCTCGATCTTTGCCTCCTTACAGAATCTACTAGATTGTCCTCCCTCTTGATCTTTGCCTCCTTTCAAAAACTACTGGAGTGTGCTCCCTCTTGATCTTTGTTTCCTGGATTATCTGTCTTTGAACTTATATCCATCCTGGACCACTATGCATGCTTAAGTGTGCACTAGTGTCATCATTATGTCATCCTCAAGATCTCATACATAATCATATATGCATTAGTATAATCCCAATAATATCAAAACATTATGATTCTAGATATCTATGGTCATTATCATTTCATACACAGGTAATTTATCACAAGCATTGGTATTCATATTGACCCCTCAAAATTGACCTGCGAGTTTCAGATCTGCAGCTTCTGTCGAATTCTAGTTTTCTTGTCAAAATCCTGAACTAGGGTTTGATAGAGCCCGGGGTTTTACCCAACCAAAAAATTCGATCTTGGTCTCTAAATTTGGATTTTGAAGAGGAGCATTCAGCCATGGTATTACATTCAAAAAATTCCAACTTTTTGCAGAAACTCTAATTTCCTGCAGCAATGACAAACCAAAAATGAAGGTGTTGAGAATCCAATTCTGTTTTGACAGAAGTATATGCCATATTGCTTCTGATGCATCTCTAAAATTTCAGATCCTCAAGGTTTGAAACTTTGGCTTGAGGTAGATTTACCTTTCACCTTTCCAACTTTAGATATATGAGATTCAATGGATTCTCCATGAGATACATATGCTAAGTGTCGCAACATGACCTGTTTATGGGATAACACTGAATAGTGAACTTGTACGAAGTGCCAGGTGTCACTGTTTCAACTTCGGCCTCTAAAACTCAGACCTGTGAAACTAAATTCGATGCCCTAACTACCACATTTTACGGAATTTCATTTGGAGCTTCCTATCCTGATATATGACCTTTTTTCCTAGGTCACCTGTTTAGGGGTGCATTCTGGAAGAAGCAGAAATCCTAACTTGTACGAATCATATCTCCCAAAGTACAATGAATCTGAGGCTGATATTTGGGCACAAGGTACATGAACGTTTCTTCTTTGTCCTGTAAAAGTTTCAGATCCTAAACCTTTTCCAAAACTTATATATAGATAAAGTGCCACGATGACTAGTTTTTACTATACCATGCCCTAGCTTCCAATTTGTCGCAAGTGCAACAACTGTCGTAAATGCCATACAATGCCTTCCTTCATGCTAGCTCTGTGTAACATCCCGAATTTTGGACTAACTATTTCTATTGATATATTGGGCCATAGCCCCAGCACATATGATTTATTTTGAGTACTGGGCATGAGCCCTAGCACCTATGCTTTATTCTTTTATATATATTGACATACTGGGCATGGACCCTGACTAACTTCTTTATTTGATTGTATACTAGGCGAGGAGGCCCCAATGTTTTAATGGTGTTCTTCAACATTGATATGGGTACAAACCCTAATATACTGAGATGATCTTTTGTTACTTACTCTGCAGAGCTATGATTTTACATGATTTGACTTATGAATGTGTTGAGCATGGACTCAGAAACACACATATAACCTACGTACTAGGCATAAGCCCAGATGTACCTAGAAGAATGTTTATGTACTGGGAGTAATCCCTGAGGTACATTGAGTGTTGGGCATAAGCCCTCGAGTAATCCAAGCTTGATAAATCAATACTGGATCCAAGGCCACTTGAATATTCTAGATGTGTCTCACAACCACATTCTAGCACTAGTGTTGAGTAGGAAGCTCTAGAATTGCACTAGAGTAACGCCCATGTGAAAGTGTTGAGTTAAAAGGCTCTGAAGAGCACTCGGGCTTACTAAATATCAAAGTGTTGATTCAGAAAGACTCTGAATAGCACTTCTACTTTCATCACATTTATTTAATTTGGTTAAATGATTCATCTTTTATCTATCATCAAATACTGTGGGAACTACCATGTTAAACGAGGGAATCCGACATGCAAGAAAGAGACTAGAGGTGCATATCCAAGCTTACCAATAGACCGTCCAAAGAATTGGACTTTGCCCTTAAAAGATAAAGAAGTGTCATCAGAAGTTACATAATTAATTAAAAGATAATTACCCTAGCTTAAAACATGGATTGACTAAGAGTAGTCTCTTAGGAATGACATGCATAAAGGCCTCAAGGCTAAATATTATTATTAAGAACTTTAAATAATAATGATGTTATTATATACATATATATATATATTGCATATGGTTTATGCATAGTGAGCTGCCACATTTCTTTTAATAGTATTCACAATGTGCTGACTAAGGCCTTTGGCCATAAGAATGAATAAGAAGGGGGAGAAGGGGTATCCATGTTTGATGTCCCATAAATATTGGAAGGTAGGGGAGGATACTCCATTCATAAGAATAGAAAATAATGGAGAGGAAATGAGTGATAGAAACCATTGAGTCCATTTGTTGTTAAAACCAAAGGCTAATATAACTTATTGAACAAATTGCCAGCTCAAGTTGTCGAAATCTTTTGACATGTCCAACTTGATGAGCATGGTGTTATTTTTGGAATTTTTAAGGGAATAGGTGGCTTCATGGGATAAAATAATTCCATTGTGTATTTTCTTGCCCTCGACATATCCAAATTGTTAAGGGGATATGAGTTTGGGAAAGATGGGATTTAATCTATTAGTGATAACTTTCTTACTTAACTTATAAATGACATAGCAAAGAGATATTGTATTGTACTTAGATGGGTTCGAAAATTACAAGAAGAAAATAGTAATTTCCACAAGGAGAAAGAGGAAGTTGTGTAGGAGACTGAAAGATTGAATAAAGAAGTAGAATAAGTCTATATCAATTTGTCAGAAGTACCAATGGAGTTGCACATTCCACTAGAGGAAAATTTGACAAAGATAAGTGAATCTATCCAAGTCTCGTGCGCAAAGGTTGTGGACTTCCAAGCACGAACAACACCAAGTACTCCACTAGAGGAGAGAAAACAAAGGGAACAAACAACAAACACAACATCAAGAAACATCAAAACATTGCTAGAAAAGTGCACACATATGTATGAGGAAAGTACCCAAATATGGATATAACTCATTAAGGATGTTGAGTTGAAGGATATAGAATAGAAATTGCAAGTTGTGCAGTAGAAGGAACACAAACTAAAGGAAACAATGAGTACTCCACCTCCTATGCAATAGTGTTGGGTGAGGCCCGAGTTGGCTCAGTTTTGGTGAAGTGAAGTCCAAGTTAGCACAGTTTTATCACTCCTTAGCTCACAACAATTTTGATGTGAAGTACGTAGTTGGCGAGGCCTAGTACTGGCCTGTTTTGGAGAGAAGCGAATTCAAGATTCCCGAGAGCAGGGTATGGAGTGACGCAAAGATCGAGGATAGGGGCCAGCTTCGTTGTAAAGGAAGAAGTAGAAAGGACCGGTGATTACTTGGAGCATTTAAGGAAGAAGTAGTGGCTTGGCAGGGTACAGGAACAACGTTGATGAGGCGAAAAGTGAAACGATGTACCAGAGTACAATTAGTGCCACATAGTCAAAGAACACGGATGTAAGAAGGACATTAGAGCCAAGGAAGCAGGGCAAACGATGACCAAGGACAAGTGATGTAGTTGGGAAGTTATGGAAGAACCTAGTTAGTGGGGTAACCACGCTGTTTTGGGGGGTTCAAGGGTACTATGGTTTTTTGGTCCATAACTATTGCAAATATGTGACCTTCGAGCACAATATATAAAAGTGTGTAATGCCCGCCTTAGCACTTGCGTTTGATTTTGATTATGTTAGACTTATGAATGACCAGATTATTTTGAGACCTACGACTAATTTGACTATTTGAGGGCACTGGTTTGAAGTGACCCGGAGTTATAAAACTTGGACCATGAATGACTGCTTTAGATTTTATATGTGAAATGAAAACTGTTAGATAAATGATGATTTATGGATATACTCGATTGACTGAGAAAATGAAAATGATGAATGTTGAAATTACTTGAAATGAAAAATGATGATTTTTCTATACTCGACTGACAGAGAAAATGAAAAGGATGATACAAATGTTTTATAGTGCAGTGCTATTAATATGCGTTTGAGTGTGTGTGTGTGCAGTGGCAGGTAAGATGATTTACCGACTGACCCACAAAGGAATTATGAGGGTCGTAAGAACGGAAAGAACACTTATGGGTACGACGACTGACTATCGACCCTGAATTAATAATCCACACACGAGTGAAGTCGTTTCAACTCACCTGGGGAAGCGTATGCCGTACGAGCAAGACCATAATGATTTGGTCGCGTACGATGAGTTGAGGGGCACGCAATAAGGAGAGCCTTATCCCTCAACATCCCTTAGTCTCCAAGGAGCGTAGTTGAGAGATTGCGGTAACGACTCCCAATCGCTACACAGTATTCCCCATAAGAAGAAAGAAAGATACTATCAGAAGGGCCCGCCGAAGAGGTACCTAGACGAAAGAAGAATGGAAAAAGAAAACTACTTATACATACATAATTAAATAATTTACATGTGGAAGTTTTAGAGAATTTAATAATAATGAATTACTATTATTATCATGATGTCGTGCTAGCCATGACGCATGGGATTTAAAGCTTTGGTGAGCCATAACCCAGAGTTGTAATTATTTCAGTTTGTTTGTCGGAATCTTTGCTTTCCGTAAAAGTTGTGTCGGTTCGGGTCCCCATACGTCAGTGACCACTAAGGGATGAGATAACAATCATGATAGTCCTCGTGATTGCCCCGAATCTTTGCTTTTGACCAACATCTCCCGGTCCTTCCTGCTATTATGGTTGAGAAAGAAATTTGAATTTAAAAAAGATAATGTTTTTTTTATGGAAATATATTTTAATTATTTTAAAATGAAAATATTTTAAATAGAATAAAGAAATATCTTAAATATTTTCTTTTTACTATAAAAGAAAAAGAAAAGATCGCAAATACAATAAATAGTTATTTAATAAAATATTTCTTTTATTTTAGAAAAAGAAAAAGATTTTAAAAAGAATAAAGAACTATTTGGATAAAATAATCTCTTTTATTATATAAAAAAAAAAAATTGAATCTAGTAAGAAAATATTTTTAAATAAAATATTTGCTCTTATAAAACAGAAAAGGAAAAGGAAAATAACAGAATAAACATGGATCTTCTACAACAACTAGATTTGAAAAGACAAACACAACTGAAACTCTCTTAAGGACTACTGCACCTAACTTGCATTGATTTAGGGATTTAGGTGTACACATTAAGTGAAAAATAGACACTTGTAATTGAGAATAAAGCTAATTAAAATATTAAATTAAGTTAAATAATGTGCTTGGACACACACATGGCACAAAAGCTTTTCCTATATAAAGAGGGAGGAGAAAGAGAGAGGGATCTCTTGCTTCCTAATGCTGGATGGTCGTCATAATCTCGGATTATGCTATGATCCTTGGAGTTGGGATTAGCCAGAACGAGGATTGGGAGATCCTTTCAGGAGGCTATTATTGTGTGTTGTTACGATCCCATGAGCTCGGGGGTTTGAGGTGAAGAAGATTAGCCTCGATACCGTAGGGTGGTTAACCGAAGGATCACTCGGTACTTCGTCAAGATGGATTGATCGGACGCTACATCAACGTACTGACACCATTTTGCTGGATCGACCGCGAACTCGGCTAAAAATATTATTAAGATTTTCGCACATTTTAAATTTTTCTTAATTACTAGATTTTATCGATTTGAGTTTATGGAAATTTGACTAGGTATGAAGACCTTCATCTTGTTTAACTTATGTCTAAGATCGAAGCCGAATTATATATTATGGATATATATATTATTCGATCTAATCAGAATTAGATCTAAACCGTGAGGATATCGGCATACTTGCTTTTAGTTCTGAATAGTACTCCTTTTAATATGGTATCTTCTTCATAACCTCATCCTCTTGAATATCACATTTCCTTTTTTTTTCGGTTCCAAAACTGCGTTCTTATGAATATTAAAAATAAGGTTATAGATCTTTTTAAACCAGACGATCGAATAGCCTTTGAATATTTTAAACTTGTACCTAGAAATTATTTAAGATCTATGCGCATAGGTGAATTTGCCCCCTTTATTCCAAGAAACTGGATTAAATTATGATCCACCTCCAAAATCTTGGATTATACTCTATTTACCGAATGGTGGCTATCACTGAGTTTTGTGAGATTTCGATTCTGTATTAACAATTTCGACCCCATACTCTGTATATCGATTCATGTTATTGTTTTCGGTTTTCTCAAATATCGAAATGATTCTACAATCTGTTATTTACCCTGCGTGTGAATGCTCCAACCTAGGTCTACGATCCATTATCTTCTACGAGTCGGCGTTTTCAATCAAGATCCGATTTCCCACTTTCGTTATTACTATCCCTCAGCAATCACAGTTGGAGTTCTCTCTTTTATAATGCAGTCAGATAGAAAGTTTATGAAATTGGGTTTTAACAGTTGATAGACAAGGGCGATTTCCGATGGGGAGACTTAAACAAATTGTGCGATCTAGCTCTGTTTCTGGATTTGCATTTTCTTTTTATTTTATCAAGTAAAAACTCTATAAATCCCTGCAACTTAATTTCTTTGTAGATCCGCTTAGATCCTGGCGATGACTCCCAACTCATCGATATCCCCAATTCAAATTTGTGTTGATTTTATACCTTAGCATCGATTCTAAAATGTCTGAGCATGTCGAAAATTCGATGGTATTCAAACTTCTGGTTTCGTCTTCAACACATCGATGGCATCCAAATCGTTTTCAGAAAATTCCAATATGGATCACTCCATCCCTGTACCAGTACTTTTAGTTTTAATGGATCTCTGAGTCGATGACACTTTTGATAATCCCCATTTTAACATTCTGTTGATGAGGTTAAATGAGATTCATTCCATAATTTGTACCCAGTAACTTAACAAAAGATTTAAGATCTAAATATCATTTTGATTTTCGATTTGTTGAAATCTATTTTGGGTTAATATTTCCGTTGTTTTTAGCTCTGCGATTTCAGAAAGTTTTCTGAAATCTGTACATTTCTTCACTCTGCGTTTTTCAGTTGTCCCATTAATGAACAAATTGTCGCCTTGAGTTTTAGAACTACCCCGAGTTTGGCGTCCCAAAATCCTTTAAATCTGCCGAATCGAATGCAGATTCAACGCTGTGTGATTCCAACGCCTCATTTTGGTATTTCCAGTTTCTTCTAATTTCTGCAGTATTGAACTCGGATTGTGGGTGTCAGATTAGCTCCATTTCCTGAGTGAGAGTCTCCTCTAAGTTACAGTATTTGTAATTGAGACCTCGGTAATAAATAATAGTTGGTTATTCCTTAGATTAATCCCGTGAGGTCATTTCGAATTTTATGGTATTCTCTCAAAGTTTTGTGTTATGATGATCTTGGAATTCCTCTACGTGGGGCTTGATAACTATTGAAATGGGACACTTCGATATTTAAATAAGCGAGTTATATTCAAGGAAGGATTTTAACAATAGTCGACTTTAGTAATGATTACCGATATCCCTCATTGTTGTAAAAGATTCAAATTTCAAAAACCCTGTGTATCAATGGGTTTCACGTCGAGTAGAGTTTCGACTACCGCTTTCTTGTCGTATCTTTTTATTAATTTAATATATTTTAAATATTTCATAGAATTACAACAATCATTGTATCTTTTATCAGTTTAATATATTTTTTTAACATTTTAGAGAATTGAAATGGTACCATCCATCAATTCACCACTCCATGGAATGGAAACGAAACAGTTGGGGTATCTTCTTATCAATTTAATATATTTTAAATATTTCATAGAATTGGAACAATCGTTGTATCATTTTATCAGTTTAATATATTTTTAATATTTCTTAGAATTAAAATAAACATTGTACCTTTTTATCAATTCATTATATTTTAAATATTTCATATAATTGAAATAAACGTTGTATCTTCTTATCAATTTTTATATATGTTAAGAAGAACGAAATGAACATTGGAGTTGAAATGTATTAATTATAATGATGCCATTGAAAGTTATTAATTGATATCTATTGAGGCAAGTGGAATTATAGGTCTTGTAAATTTAATAGAATGAAATACATACGAGTTCTTAAATGGTGAAGTGAAATCACATGCCTCGACTTCAGATTTTGTTAATCCATCGACCATGAGTGTAGAGGTGATAGGAGGATTTAGAACCACTTCTAGTATTATAAATCACATTAAGGAAATTGTGTTAAAGTATAAGTTAAATGCATATTAGATAAAGTGCACAGGAGCCTATTAATGAAAGAAGTGTCAAAAGTGTTAGTGGATGAAATGTTAGGATTTAATTGAATTCTTTATTGCATCTTAAATAGATAGAGTATAATTAACGGTTATAATCACTACTTAAGGATACTTTCCTATTGTAACGAGTATCGGATACATTGTCTTGTATATTAGATTTCCTAGGGCTAGATTGTCGATGATAATTGTAGTAGATTTACTTTTGTGTTGAAAAACGTATCACGGTTAAGATTTCATATGCGTTTTGAAAATTCTATTACAAAGGGGAATTGAATAAATTATGTGTCATGATAAAGTCATTGTCGAAGTATGGGTGGAAGAGGAAAGCAAATCACGAATTATTTTTGTTTCATAGATATTACTCTATAATATGATTAGACAGGAATAGGGACATTCGTCTTGTAGTTAACGTGTAGGACTTGCGATTGCTCTGAAGATTGCTTGTGCAAAAAAAAAAAATCACTTGCTCACCTTGATGAACCTTACAAAGGGGCAATTTTGTATAGGGAAGGGTTGAATTTTGGGTAGATTATTGTGATGGTTAAGTATCACCTTAGAACATCAAGAGAGAAAGAGGCTCTACAATAGTGTGTGCAGAGACCCATTGTAGAGAGAAGATTCTGCAGCTGTGTGTGCAAACTGGAACTGTTAACCTTTCCCATTAATATAAAGAAAATTTCCGGTTGAGATAGCTCCCATCTAGGGGGAGAACCACTTAAATACTTGTAACCTACCTAGTACTCGAAACATTTTATGTTTGTGGAAAAACATTACTTTAACTTTTATTGTAAAGTTTGTATTAAATAACCAAGGATGGTCATGGATGACTGTAAATGAATATTATTATTATTTAATAAATTAAAATAGGAGACACTCACCCAAAGAGACTGTTGAAGAGTGTTCGCTGACCCACTAGGAGAAATGGAATATGGTGTAGAAGGAAATGGACAAGTGGCAGCATTTTAACTCATTTACTAGTTGTTGTTATGCGACAACTACCCTAAAAATGTGGTCATGTTCCCCAAGGATTGTGGAACTGAGCAGATGGATCATTGAATGCAAACTGACCACTAAAGAGCTAGATCCTCGTTATCACTCTTGGTCTCATTTCTATTAGCCATACTATAAACCATAAGAAATACCGCTCTCACTTTGACCCACCTTTTGTCTCTTATTCTGTTGGGTTAGGGTACTTGTATTTTTATCTATTTCTGGGAGATAGATCAACACCGCCGTGGTACCATTTTTTCTATTGGAATACTGCATGGAAGAACCATGCTTTCGGGATTCCTTTACCTCTCTCTTGATGCCTAAAAATTTTAGCCCGCATTTCAAGTGTTACACAGCTTGAGAAAGAACGGGGACACTTTGAGTAGGAGCTCACATATTCTATGACGAGAGAAATTTTCCTTGTGGTATTAGAACTCAGCCAGCAAGAGATTCGATGATGGGATGCTAAGTAATGAGTTGCAGAGTAATAATGTCTTATTCCTACTGAGTGCAGAGGTAGAGCTATGTATGCAAGTCTTCTTGATTTCTGAAGTACATATGAGTGGTTTGTATGCAAGTCTTCTTGATTGTTGAAGTACAACCTGAGTTTCTTGCTTCTACACGGTTCTTCGTCTTGGTGGTTCAGTGAATAGGCTTGGGGGTCCAAAAGCAAGTAATCTTGGCTACTTTCTAGAGAAGGTTGGGAGGAATAGTCCTCTTTGGGTGTTTGTCCACCCTATCAAGTTATCACGTTCTACTTTGTTTATGTTATTAGCTTTTAAACTGTTAATCTATTTCTGCAACTGTATGCAAATGTTATCATAAATTTTCTAGATGTATCTTATATATACCAGATAGATTATAGATGATAGATTTTTTATTCCATAAATTATTTATGTACATAGAATGAATGAATAGATTAGAATGAATGAGTATAAATTTCTTCCTTTATTTTTCCTTTCACCATAGGTGATGTCCACAATACATGGAAGTTGTGTTAAATTAGCACTCAAGTATTGTGGACCATTTTAAATTTTATCAAGAATTGGACCAGTTGCATATCAGTTGGCTTTACCATCTAATATGAAAATCCATAATTTTTTTCATATTTCCATTTTGAAAAAGTATCTGCATGATGCTACTCATGTAATAAATTAGAATGACATACAGGTGGAGCCCGAAGGAGATTTTTAGGTGGAACTGGATTGTATCCTCGGCAAGAGGAAAATTTTGCTCTGGAATCGTACCATTAGATAAGTAAAGGTGCAATGGAAACACCTTACTCGAGATGAAGCAACCTAGGAATTGGAAAGTCATATGCGAGAAGCATATGCAATTTTGTTCTAGGAAGACTCTAATGAAGAGTAATCAACATCGAGGACGATGTTGAACTTAAGAGGGGGTGTTTGTAACCTACCTAGTACTTGAAACATTTTATGTTTGTGGAAAAAAATTACATTAACTTTTATTGTAAAGTTTGTATTGAATGACCAAGGATGGTCAAGGATGTCTCGAAATGAATAATATTATTATTTAATAAATTAAAATAGGAGACACTCACCCAAAGAGACTGTTGAAGAGTGTTCACTAACCCATTAGGAGTGGAATCTGGTGTAGAAGGAAATGGACAAGTGGCAGCATCTGAATTCATTTACGAGCTATTGTTATGGGACAACTACCCTAAAAATGTGGTCTTGTTCCCCAAGGATGGTGGAACTGAGCAGATGGATCATTGAATGCAAACTGACCACTAAAGACCTACGCAATCTTTATATAGCCATCGAATTTTAGCAGGAGCTCACATATTTTTCGACGAGAGAACTTTTCCTTATGGTGTTAGAACTAATCCCACAAGAGATTCGATGAGGGGATGCTAAGTAATGAGTTGCAGAGTAAGACTGTCTTATTCCTGCTGAGTGCAGAGGTAGAGCTATGTATGAAAGTCTTCTTGATTGTTGAAGTACATATGAGTGGTTTGTATGCAAGTCTTCTTGATTGCAGAAGTACAACCTGAGTGTCTTGATTCTACACAGTTCTTCGTCCTGGTGGTTCAGCGAATAGGCTCGGGGGTCCAAAAGCAAGTAATCTTGGATTCTTTCTTAAGAAGGCTGGGATGAACGGTCCTCTTTGGTTGTTTGTCCACCCTATCAAGTTATCAGGTTCTACTTTGTTTCTGTTATTAGCTTTTAAACTGTTGATCTATTTCTGCAACTGTATGCAAATGTTATTATATGTTTTCTAGATGTAGCGTATACATATCAAATAGATTAGAGATGATATATTTCTAATTCCATAAATTATTTCTATACATAGAATGAATGAATAGATTAGAATGAATGAGTCTAAATGTCTTCCTGTATTTTTCTTTTCACCATAGGTGATGTACTCTAGTACATGAAGAGGGTTAATTAACATAGATGAAAGATGATAGAGAGATTCTAAGTAAAAGAATGAGTCTGTATATTTTAGCTGATATAGATTCCATTATTAATGTTGATCTAACAATTATCTATATACTATATACATATATAGTTTATTTGTAAACAAAATGAATATGATAACCTAACAGTAACAGTTTATTTATTTAAAACATCATAGGAGTTTATACAGTAATGCAGTAATTATTATACTTTGTAAAAATTGTCTTTCTAAGAACATCATAGCTAGGAGACAAACATCTTCAAAGTTTAAACCACGAATTGAATTCATATCTAGTTATAGAATTACCACATTATGAAAGTTCAAGAATAATATCTTGAAAACCCTATATTATGTATATCATATAACAAGAGTATTATTCTATCAAATCTTATATTTTAAAAAAAAACTCTTATCGACATAGTATGCAGAACTCTTATTCATTTAATGTAACCTATGGAAATCGATTTTCTTAAATAAATCATTATATAACAATACCAATATACGACAAGGGTTCAACCCTGTCAACAATCACCGATCTGTTATAAAGAACGTATAGCATTATTGTATCAATATAATACATATGAAAACCTTGTGAGTATTTTGATCACAGTAAGATCTAGGAGCTATGGAGAACCTCACAAAATCGAATTCTTTGCAAAACCAGTGAAAAAGCTTTAAAAATGAGACAATTTTACACAATGTGAACTTAATCTTTGCATTATCTGACTGTCTAACATGTGAAAATGCTAAAAAAAAAAAATTATTACATCCATGAGAAATTTGAGAGCATTAGATAGCTCAAGATGAGTGTACAAGTCAAAATTGCCAAATTGGCCTCAATCCCCCCTACGTGGGTCCAACTCAGTCCTAATCATCCAAAACAGTCACGAATTCAGGTGTGAAGGTGGCTGAAGCATGCTGGGTCATAAATGAGGCCAAGGCAGGTGTGGGTGAGCAAAAACAGGTGTTTGGGAGGACCAAGGGAGCAATAAATGCTCCAAATCTAGCCAAAATTGGGAAAAATCCACCCTAGCGCTCCTAGTCAACAGTAATTCCCCAAATCAAGGAGAGAGAGCACTCCAACATTTAATGAGGGCGCACTTGTGGACAAAACAGGAGGTTGGGTGAACTGGTTTGCTTGGAAGTGGGTGTGAACACTCTCAAATGTGGGTATTTGACCAACTAAAGTCACCTAGTCCAAACTATGGTGTAATGAAGCACATGAGCAATAAAATTTGACTATGGTTATGGACTATGGTACTAAGTATGGATTACTATTCTAACACTCCCCCTTAACCAGAACTTAGTACAGCTCATGAAAATAAGTGGGAGGCCTTGGCAACAAAGGCTCAAGTCACCTCATTACAAACATAATTTTTATTTGTCCATATAAACCGAGGACAAGAAATAAAACCACATGGGATAAAAACTTCCTTCTAAAATGGACATGGGGCTGAAACTGCAATAAAATTACAGCAATCACCATCCATCACTCACTCCAAGCAAAGCTCTCAAGTGAGTGAAGGTCTTCTTAGTAAAACACTTGGTGAAAATATCTGCAGTTTACTTGGTGGATGGGCAATACTGCAACAAGGAAATCACCCTGTCATGCACCAAGCCCCGAATGTAGTGCATATGGATTTCAATGTGCTTTGTTCTTTGCCTCTGTACTGGATCAGTAGATATCTTGATGGCACTTTGATTATCCACCCAAATGTTGGTTGGAGAATCAACAGCAACACCAAACTCTCGAAGAATGCCTTGCAACCAAACACACTGTGTGGCTGCATTCACTGCTGCCCTGTACTTGGCCTCTGCTGATGAAAGTGTAATAGTATGTTGTTTCTTAATTGACTAGCAAATGGGACCTTCAACAAACATAAAAACAAAACCTGAAGTGGACTTTCTATCAATGGGATCTCCAGCCCAATCGGAATCAGAAAATCCAGCTAGTTGTAGTGAAGAACTAGTTGCATAGTGTACCCCAAAGCTCTTTATTCCTTGGACATATTGAAGGATCCTTTTAGTTTCCTTCCAATGGATCTCATGTGGATGCTTCATATATCTTGCTACAGTACTTACAACATAAGACAAATCAGGTCTTGTATGTGTAAGGTACAACAAGCTTCCAACTAGCTTCCTGCAGAGTGTGCAATCCACCAATGGAGAGCCTTCAAATTCACCTAGTTTTATGCTTGAAAGGAATGGGCACTTGGCTTCCTTACATTCAGCCATTTTAAAATTCAATAATAGGTCTGAAGCATACTTAGGTTGACTTAGCAATATACCTCTCTCAGATTGCTCAATTTCCAAACCCAAAAATTGCCTTAGCAATCCTAGGTCGCTCATGGCAAATTCATTGTGCAAAGAAGCTTTGATTGAGCCAATTTGTTTATTGCAGCTCCCTGTAATTAAAATTTTATCAACATACAGTACAATGACCTGCAAATTATCATCACATTGCTGCAAATAAACATTTGGATCAGACTTGCATCGACAAAAACCAATTGAGAGCAAAAAAGCATCCATTTTGGCATGCCAAGCCCTGGGGGCTTGCTTGAGTCCATAGAGTGACTTCTTCAACCTGCAAACAAGTGTGGGATCCTCTTGGAATCCTTTAGGTTTCTACATATAGATATCTTCCTATATCTCACCATGTAGGAATGCACTTTTAACATCCATATGGTGGACTTCCCAACCCTTACTAACTGCCATGGCTAGAGCTAGTCTAATTGAGTCCATCTTTGCAACTGGTGCAAAGGTCTATGTATAATCCACACCATGGATCTGAGAGTAGCCCTTAGCCACTAACCTAGCCTTATACTTTAAATCAGAATCATCAGCAACAGGTTTGGTTCAAAAAATCCACTTACATTGCACAAGTTTCCTCTTGGGAGGAAGAGGCACCAAATCCCATGTTTTGTTCTCTTGGAGAGATTGGAATTCTTCTTGCATTACTGTTCTCCACCTTGGATCATGATGAGCTTCCTAATATGATGTTGTATTAGATCCAATCATCATATAACAATGATCAGCAAGTTCACTTTCATTTGCAAACGAAGCACTGATTGTTTGAGATCTAGTCTTCCTAGGCTGTTGGGGATCGCCTGCCAATTCACCTACAGCTTGTATTATTTTTTCAGCCCACTTGGGGCTTGATGGTGACTCATGTACAGCAATTTCATCTTCATCCATGTCATCTTCAGCAATATCAGAAAAATCAGAAGTGGAATCATCACTAATTTCATTAATCTGTGGAGGAGAAGAGCTTTCCCCCGGTGCAAGCTCAAAATCAAGAATTGGTTCTTCTTCAAATTGCACACTTCTCTCAATGAACGTTTTGAGTGTGGATGTGTCAAAAAGCTTGTATCCCTTTGTGTCTTCACCATATCCAACCATGATACATTCTCTGCTCTGTGGCTCCAAAGCCTTCGTCTTTTCCGATGGAATTCGAGCCCATGCTCTAGACCCAAAAATTTTGAAATTTGACACATTTGGTTTTTGGCCAAACCATGCCTCATAGGGGGTTTTTCCTTTGATTGATTTGTGAAAGGATCTGTTTTGAATGTGAGCAGCACAATTGATGGATTCAACCCATAGCTTAGGGCTTGGATGCCTAGCTTCAATCATGCAAGTGGCCATCTCTTGGAGAGATCTATTTTTCCTCTCTACCACACCATTTTGCTGAGGTGTGTAGGGGATTGAATGTTGCATTTGGATGCCACATTCCTCACAAAGATGATGAATGTTATTGTTCACATACTCCTTTCCATTATCAGTCCTAAAGATCTTTAGCTTATGAACACTATGATTCTCCACTAAGGCCTTCCAAATCTTCAATTTCTCAAACACTTTTGATTTCAATTTAAGGAAGTAAACCCAATAGAATCGAGAGTAGTCATCTATGAATGTGAGTACATACCTTGATCCACCATATGATGGAGTGGGAAGAGGAACAATGAGGTCTGAATGTACCAATCCAAGTGGTTGAGTGGCTCTCCTTGCCATTTCCTTCTCATAGCTGCACTCACGATGCTTTCCAAATACACAACCAATGCATGCACCATTTGAATATTTGTTTTCTGGAAGCCCTTCCACCATCTCGTCCTTGTGCAATGTCTGGAGATATTTGTAGTTCATGTGTCCAAATCTTTCATGCCACAACTTGGAGGTCTCATTGGCATGAGAGACAAGATCATGGTCACTAGAATTTGGAATGAAATTGGAGAATTTGTACATTCTCTCTTCATGATCAGCATACCCCACTGCCACAACTTGATTCGAAGAAATTTCTGAGATTTCTACCAAATCTGGAGTAAATGTTACTCTCTTTGTTTCTCCTGTATGGGTCATTTGATAAATTGATAGCAAATTTGTAGCCAATGAAGGTACATAGAGCACATCACTGAAATAGCCATGCTCCATGTCAATCCTACCAATCCCCTTGGTCTGGATTTCTAAATCATCTCCCATTCGAACTGTTGGGCCACCATTCAAATGCATAGAAGACAAGAGCTCTCTGGATGAAACCATATGTCTGGAAGCTCTTGAATCAATGATAAACGATGAGGGATTCGAAATACCTTCTACCAAAGCATGACACTTCTCCTTATTGTCAGGATTTGAGGTGCTCTCTTTCTTCCTTGCGCCCTCAGGGACTAGGATGTTGTTCTTCTCCAGCAGCTGCACCATTGAGTCAGTGGTTTTCTTCATGCATGAGCTCTCTGGATGCCATCCCTTATGACAAGAGGTGCATTTGGCCTTTTCCTTTCCCTTCTTGTCCTTCTCCTTTGACAGATTTGAACCTCCATCTGCAAACTTGGTCTTGTCAAACTTCCTCTTCTCTGGCTGCCTTGAATTCTTGGCTTTCTGCTTGCCTTTGTTGGCATTTGAAACACCCATTGCCAGTGCTTGGTCCTTTGATTTTATGGTTCCCATCTGAACTAGTTTGTCCTGCTCCTAAGTGAGACACTCCATGAAGGCAGCTAGTGATGGCATTTGCCAATTTCAAAGGGTCATCTTGGCTAAGTGAAATGTGCTAACAAATACAGGAAACTCTGGGACTAGCTTTGAAAGGATGGACAGAATCAGTTGTTCCTCCTCCTTAACAATTCCACATTGTTGCAGTTGAAGCACTAGTGACTTGAACTTAGTGAAGAACTCCTGGATGGTTTCAAAATGCGCTGGGCTCAAGCTAATGAGGTCATTTTCAAGCTGGTGGCCTCTCAGTTTATCAGTTTTCTCAAAGAGTGATTCTAGCTTCACCCATACTTCATTTGGGGTTGTTAAACTGTCTGTATGAAACCAGAGTTCCCTCAAAATGCTCAAGCATAGCAATCCATAAGCTTCATCAAGTCGATTGTAGTACTTTGCTTTCTCCACAGTAGAGTTTGGCTCCACTTCTGTGCCCATGGTTACTCTATAGAGACCCTTAGATCTCAGTTTGATAACCATTTCAGCCTTCCAATTGAAGAAATTTAAGGGTGTGAGCAACATTTGGTTTGCTTCCATTACTGTTGCGTTAATGGTGAGAAAACTACTGAAACACCTGCAAAAAAACACTCAATTTTTATCTGAAAATCCTCTTTAGAATGCAGTTCAATGCTCAATATTGACTTGCAAGTTACTAAATCCACAATGGATCTGATACCATGTGATTATTTTGATAATAGTAACATCTAGGAGCTATGGAGAACCTCACAAAATTGAATTATTTGCAAAACCAATGAAAAAGCTTGAAAAAGGAGACAATTTTACACACAATGTGAACTTAATCTTTGCATTATTTGACTGTCTAACATGTGAAAATGTTAAGAACAGGTTTTTATTAGATCCATGAGAAATTCGAGAGCATTAGATAGCTCAAGATGAGTGTACAAGTCAAAATTGCCAAATTGGCCTCAATCCCCCCTAGGTGGGTCCAACTCAGTCCTAATCATCCCAAACAGTCACGAATTCAGGTGTGAAGGTGGATGAAGCATGCTGGGTCATAAATGAGGCCAAGGCAGGCATGAGTGAGCAAATAGAGGTGTTTGGGAGGACCAAGGGAGCAATAAATGCTCCAAATCTAGCCAAAATTAGGCAAAATCCACCCTAGCGCTCCTAGTCAACAGTAATTCCCCAAATCAAGGAGAGAGAGCGCTCCAACATTTAATGAGGGTGCACTTGTGGACAAAACAGGAGGTTGGGTGAACTGGTTTGCTTGAAAGTGGGTGTGAACACTCTCAAATGTGGGTATTTAACCAACTAAAGTCACCTAGTCCAAACTATGGTGTAATGAAACACATGAGCAATAAAATTTGACTATGGTTATGGACTATGGTACTAAGTATGGATTACTGTTCTAACAAACCTTACTATAGAGAAGGGATTCTACACGAGGTTTAATCCGAAAGGATGGAACCTTTCCTCATTCTACTTAAAATACATTATATGGTCAATAGACTTTATTATGTTAGAGTAAAACTTTAGCACATAAAATGAATTAATGCTCTATGCAATTATAAATGATTGGGTCGTGCTAGCTAGTTTATAAATTCAAGGTTCATGTCGCAGAAACACATCCTCGAGCAGAACTCAATAATATCCTTTGATGTATTTTAGCCATGATAATCAACATGGATGGGTCAAGGGTTCGTGTGTGAGAAATGAGCTCACCCAGACATAAAATTTACCCAACGTGTTTACATAATGGACGGGGTTTAGGGTTTTACCCTGTAGCAAAACGAAACTAAGAAAATTACAAACATAACACAGTAATAAAAAGCTTAACGCAAAAACAACTTAGGGTCTGGACAAAAACCTTTAGACTTTCATCATTTATCTGCATGGCGCTTCGTATTTAAACATGATAATGTCGAAAGGATTTTACACAAACAGCGGCCCTATTTCCAAAACCAAATACTTTGGAGATACATAGAATAACCCATAAAGACCATTAAAATTAGTAAACATTACTTGCATTCTACAAATTTTCAACCAAAGGCTTTTTAGCCAAAATTATTTTTACATTCAAAAGACAGGTAACAAAAGTGTCAGCAGAGAGGTATTTTTTTTACAATAAAATTAAACTAGAAGCCGTATCTTTTAAATTCAAAACATAGGTCTATTCTTCCCACTATACATACGCATGCCTGAGGGATTCCAACACTCCAACCATCAACGTTGACAATGTTTCCAAACACATTGACAAAGGAGACATCCTGGAGAAAACCGAGGATTACCATGGTCTTAAACAACTAAGGATTTTGTCAAAGACTTAGGATTGTTGAATGATGAAACGTTAGATGAGAACATTGAGCAACCAAGAGTACCCTTCCAAAGAACAAGAAGTGGTTATACTTGTCTAGAGTTAAAACATAAATAAGAATTTTTAAGGTATTGAATTGAGTTTGGGAACCACCGCTTACCTATCAAAGAAGACGAGAACACCATCAGCATAACTTGCCTAGCAACCGAGACCACCAGTGTTAGCACCAGCTTAAAACAACGTTGAAACCCTGAAACCACTTTTCACAATGCTAGTAACTGCATAGAGGTGCCCTTGTGGCCATGCAAGCCAAGAAAAAGCTCGACTCTCCAAACCCTCACGCCAAAACATCAACAATGCCAAGGTCAACTATAAGTTAGGGTATTGTTCCCAACATGGAAACATCCACCAAACTTCACGTGGTCACATTTACTGCTTGACCTGTCATCCAATACCATCGATATTTTTACCCACAATGCTATTGTCCATGACTACAAATGCTCATCGAGGATCATGACCATAATGTCGGGTGCTAGTCATCACCTTTTGCATAGTTTAGAACCTTTTAATTAATTTATCATCGAACTTGGTTATGGACCATTGTCCCTAACATTTTTTATTCGACCATGATTATGATAGCATATGGTATAACCTTGCCTTAAGGGTTTAATATAAGATTTATTTATCAAACCCTTCCTAGGTGGTAAACAAAGGCTGTAACCTGGACAAAGTATTGGTAACATGCATTAGCTTTAAAGCTAAGTAAGTCTCATGTTTTCTCCAGTAATCACTTGTCAAACCAAAAGGAGTTAAATATGATCACTTAATAAAATCAACCATGTTACGACATAAGAATGGAAGCCAATTACCAACATAAACAACCATAATTATTTTATGACAATAGAACGTTGATCGTCGAATATCAACATATATACTATGTACATTATTAGTCCATAACTGAAATGAAAATACAATCATTAATAAGGATACAACTGGAATTTATAAATACTCCAACAGTAAGGATCCTACTTCAATGATTTAAGGACATAAAAAGTAATAATCAAATTCATGAGTATCATAAGAGCATCAATAAATGCATAAGGTATTTATACAATACTAATGTAATAGAATATACACAAGCTAAAATACCATATTATGGTCAGTACCATATTAATTATAGACATAGGAATACATAACCATTTAATTGTCATTAAGACAATTAAATTAATCGACGACACTTTACAAAATAAATAAATGTCGCATTCAAGAATATAAGTTAAGCAAAAATTAAAGATGTTGAACATACCTTTTTATACTTCTGCATAGAATTTAGTGGCGATTAAACCTCTTAGAAAAATTTTAAATTTTGATGAATTTTGGGGATGTTACAATACTTGTGTTGTGTGATTGCTTGTGTGAGACTGTGTATGTTTATATATGTTCATGCTTTCGTACATATTTTCATGTCTATGGTTGACGGGAATAATATGTTAAGTGTCGAAAACATATAACTGAACCTGCAAGTAATTATGGATATGATGAATCCATAGTTGCACAAGTAACGCCAATTTAGCGTAATCTGCAGTGTGTGCAACTGCCTAGAAGCACAATCCTAGAGTAGCATTGTTGTATTGTAGTGTGTATATACCTAGTGGGTAGTTCCACTTTACGCTGCGGTATTAGAAATGGAAGCGAAGTAGGTGTGACTTTGCTCAGTGGACCGGTTCCCTAGCTGCACATCACCCAGTTATAGAAACCTTCTTCTATAGCCACCCCATAACTTCGGCTCGGGTGAGACCTCAGTCTGTTCGCAGGCTATTGCCGAAAGGGCCAGTGAAAAGGGGTTTTGTTGGGTCTCTAAACTATGGAGAACCCAGGTCAGTCAAAGAATGAGAGAGTTACCCCAAAAAATGGTTCCATTGCCATGCTTGAACTGGTGATGTGCTTTGATGACTGGACTCTCGAGAGGACAGATACAAAACTAGGTGACTGAGATAGAAAAGGAGTTTGCGAGGAAAGAAAATAGAAATCCATGCTGGTCTATGGAAGAGTGGTTACATAAATACATTTTCTCTGACATACATGAAATTTTCTTCGCATTCTTTGGTAACGAGCTACACAAGTGAATATCAAGACTTGCAGAATGAAAAATTGCTTTCAAGGTGAAGAACCTATATTGTGGAATCCAGAGTTGATTCAAAGGGTTAAACAGGTTGATAGCCCAATTTCCAAAGAAGTAGACTTTTGGATGGATAGTGTACTAGAAGGCTATGTTACAGAATTTGTTGTGGACACTTTGAAGTCTTAAAGCATAGCAGAAGAAGATTTCTTCAAAGGGCTCAGAGGTAAGTACTTGAAAAATCTCATCTTATATATTAAAATGCTATTAGCAGAAAAAGGTGTCTTAAGAATGAAATACGATTCTTAGAGGTTTTGAGTCTGTAATGTTCAGTAACACAGATAGTGACACCGAGGAAAATATTTATACTTTGAGAAGTGGTAAAATATATAAACCTAGCACTAGAAATAGGTCTTGCAAAGCCGAACATTACACATACCTAGAAACCAAGTTAGGAAGTCACCGACATTCTTATCAGGTTGAGTCTGATAGTGAAACAAAATTTATATTGATTGGATATCAACATATTACTCTGCAAAAACCTCCAGCTAACAAAATAAATATTAGTAGCTCGCAAGGCACTAATACTAGTAATACTGAAGGAACAAATACTCAGAATAATCCAAGTAGTAGTATACCTAAGTCATCAAAGAACACTACACCCTCTAGAAGAAGAATGACAGATGACATCAAGCTGTCGATTTTCAAAGGAACTGATTTAGAAGACCCAGAGCAACATTGGTTTCTCTGTGAAGCTGTCTGGAATGTTAAACAAGTCTAGGACGATGTCATTAAACAAACAAAGATAGTTACTACATCCAGAGATAGAGCCTTAATGTGGTTCATGAACATTAGTAGAGATAAGAACTGCGCTTATCAGAGAGTTTAGGAAACCTAAGTCAGAATATTAGTGCATTACAGAGATGAAAGAAATCAAGAAAAAACCTAATAAGATAGTATGGGAATTTGATAAGAAATTCAAAGCACTATGAGATTAAGTAAGTTTTGATATAGCACTGCAACAGAATCAAGAATGGTTCATAGATGCGCTATTGCCCCATACCAGATTACCACTCATGCAACAAAAGGTTGCTTCATAGTCTAAAGCATTAGAGATTGCAATGAAGTTAGAAGCTTCTCCCATAGGAGAAACTAGCGCAGGGATGGTACATATACAAACCCATCCAGAAAACTTGACATTGCAGTTTCAAGACATAAAGAAGGGTAAAGAAACACGAGAAGAGGTTTGGTGTACTAATTTTAAAGGACAAGGACATTCCAAGGAATACTTCCCTGTATTCATAGATTACATCATTACTAGAGAACCAAATCCATTGAATCAACAGCAAGGTCCATGGTGTGAGATTTGCCAATGCAGAGGACATCACCCAGAAGACTATTACCTACTCCAGAAGTATGTACAAACACCAAAGAACCTATATTGCACATTTTGTAAGTCAGTTGTTCATGAAGATAACAACTATAGAGCATATGACCTCATGATAGAGACAAAACATGATGTCTACAGAGTTCAAGGAGAAATGCAGATTAGTAATAAGAGTGCGCAGTATGACAAAGGCACATACAGAGGACGTGGTGGATTCAGAGGAAGGGGACGAAACAATGGCCAAGGATGAGGTTGAGGTCATATTGTATGTTATAATTGTGCTCAACCTGGACATATAGCAAGAGATTGTCAAAACCCTTATACCACTTCTAAATATTGGAAGTCATTTGACGATGTCATTGAGGCATGTTCTATTTTGCAAGGAAAAATGCAAGAAAGAAGGTCAAAAGTGAAGAATCAGAACATAGAGATGATCGTAGCTAAAAAACAAAACAAAGATTGCAACATTCATGTTGTGACGCGAAGTGGAGACACGACAGGAGGAGATCAAAGAATTGAATCTTTGACTTCTCAAGATCACCTAGCTAGACAAAAGTCTAGTGAAGGGACTTGGATAAGAAAAGCGACTGGAAAAATACCTTCTTTCAACCTTAACAGAGAAAAAGAAGTATTTATGGAAACCATAAAAAATTTGCAGAACTCAGAACCTTTGACTCAAAGAATCTATTTGCAAAGTGAAACATTTCCTGTGATGGATATGCCAATTTCATATAATGGATCACGTACTCCAACAGAACCCATAAGTCTCATTGTGCAGTTCCTAAAGAGATGCATGAAGTTGTCAAAGCATGAAAATTCCTTAGCAGAGTTATAGATATTATTAGGCCGTTATGAACAGTGTAACATAATAAATAATGTACATAGCGCAATTCACTGTATCAAAATTCATAGAAGGACAGGAAGAGATATGATATTAAACGTGGAGATCGGATATTTTGAAATGGATCCGATCATTCTTGACCTAGGATCAAAGTTGAATTTATTGACAAAGAAGACATGGGAACAAATGGGAAAGCCGAATTTATCATGGTCACCGATACAATTGAGGCTAGCTAATCAGAAAAAGGTTCTACCTTTTGGGAGGTTTTCAAATGTCCTTGTTGACATTGGTGGCATGCGAAGTAAAGTAGTCTTCGAGGTTATTGAGATTATAGACGATAGCAATCCGTACCTTGCACTATTGGGGATATATTGGTAAATGGATAACCTCACAATTATCAGCTTTAAGAAAAAGTAAATGATATTTGAAGGACCAGATATCAGGGTCATCGCACCCTTGGATCCTTTACAGGGCCATAGATATACTGAACCATTAAGAAAAGAATGTAGAGCTCAATATATGGATCACATCTACAAGATGACAGTGAATGAAGTAGAATACATCAACCCTACTGACGATGGAACACTGAGTTGGCAATGTGACAGTTATTGCATGTCAGAATCAAATACAGGACTAGAAAATTGGCAGATCCGAATGCATGAAGTATCAGCAAGAAGATGTGCAAAGCTAACAAAGTCACTTTGTTGGATTGGAATTGACGTAATCTCAATTCCGACTTATGATATCTTAAGTAATATCCATGCATTCCTCCAAGAATATGTTATATCAGTCTCTGATGAACACAAGAAGCAACTTTAGATACAGCAATGCGCGCTACACTTGCTAGATGGTGGGCCGTGCATAAGAAAAATCTGACCACATGGGAAGAATGTAAGAACATGATGGAGATAATATTTACAGAACAAACTGAGGCTTTGCAAGTAAAATATAATGGACAGATTGATCCCAGAGATCACATCGAACTTAGTTTGGAAGCATGGATACACAGACCACAAGATGAATGGGTTCATCTATTTGTACAAACATTAGAGAAAATTCCATAGAACTGGTACACAGAGACATAACTTTCTAGAGGAACGATAGAATGGTCCAGTATTATGAGGAAATTCCAAGCGACTTTCAGCTTTGAGGATGACTGTCCAAGTATCCATGAGGAGTTGCAGATAATCAAACAAAAGGTAATCAATGATACACTGTTACCAGTGTGTATGAACAAACAACTTGGAAAATACAGTTAGAACATGCCCTGGAATGTTACAACTTCGTAGTATATGAAGATGAAGACGAGGATCTGTGTGATGTCAACATATATTATTATGAAGGAGAGAGTGAAGTAGAACGATGTAATATCCCGATTTTGACCCTATTGCATTAAAATTGTAAATGATGTAAATATCATTATTTAATCATGGTGAGGATCTCAAGGCCAAGGCCCCGCCATCGATTTAGCTTTGTATGTATCGGCAATTAAAAATAGATGCCTATGGTTCTTGTGTTGGACATGCACAATGTAAATTAAGACATCATGTAAATACAAATTTTAATGAAATACCCACAACTAGCTATGCAACGCAACAAAGAGATGGGGGCATAATTTTTATAAGGAATAGGGAGGAGAATTATTCAAACCCTTGAGCCAATGGTGTTAATCCATGTGTCAATAAGAAAACCCATAAACCACCAACTACCCATTTTGGGTTATGCACCCAATCATTTAATTCTTCCAAGAGTTGGTTGAGGCAGTTATTGCCTTGGGAATGGAGAGGTATGGCAGTCAATTTCGTGTATGGGCAAGCCATCAATCTAGAAAATCGTATTTTTGCTTCTTGGGCAAGAAAACACCCACGAAATGGTGCCCAAAGCCATCTTTCACCCATGGCCTTTTCCCTCTCACATAGTCTAAGCTACTTGGGACTTTCCCCATCACATTTTTCACCATTTTCCTGCATTTTCCATGCCTGGGAACTCGTTTTTGTATTGCACAATGGCTCAGAGGAAGGAAGCCACGATTTTGGGGTTTATGGAGGCCGTTTTTGTCCCTTGAATGCCCATAAACATTTTCTGCAAATGATTTTCCTCTCCTAGGGTGATTCCCCAATTTCCATTTCATTTTTGGTTGCCCAATGTTTTTCTGCAGCTAATAGAAACCCCATTTTGGACATCCCACTGTAAAAACGTTTTTCTACATGCCCAACAATTGTGGTTTTGTTGTTATGTGCATCTCTGTTTTGGTTTCAAATTGTGAGCAAGAAATTTGGAGTGGTAGTGGATAGAATTGGCTTGATAAACCTAGAGAGGGGAGTAACCTCTCAGAAAGATCAAAAGGGATGGCTACTCTTCTATGCACACCTTGGACAACTCTAGATTGGAATGTCTGGCCTAAGGAACAGTGTATTGGTGAAGGGAATACTTCCTTGAGTGGGGTGTGTAGGCATTGTGGGTGCCAAGCTAGATAGATCTTGTACAGGGCATCCATATCTCTATGGTTGAGCTCACTAGCTTAGCAATTTTTCCTTTCCATTTCCTTAGCAGCCTGATAAACCCAATTGTAGATTGGCTTGGCTGATTTTGGTGTATGTTTGGCTATGTGTGAGTCTGTTGTTCCCTTGTTCCTTGTAGAAATCATTCCCAGCTCAAGGGTGGAAGTTGTATCAAGAGATTGATAAGCACAACTAGCCTATGGTTGGGTGGAACATTGCAGTTGCATAGTTGGTTACTCGAGGCTACTTGTTTTGAGATGAGTACTCTCCTATGTTAAATTCTGAAATGCAATTATTTAATGTTTGTTATGAAAATGTTTGAATGTATGCTAGATATGTAGATGATTTTTAATTCCGATGTGTTTAATTACAATATGTACATCTATATGTCTTTTTTATCAATGAGTTTTTACTTAATGGATATGGTCTAGATGCCTGAATTTAGTGTCATGTTCTCTCCCTGGCTTGGTCTAATGGGAGGGGATTTGACAGTGTGGTATCAGAGCCATAGGCTACAGCATTGGGCCTCTATGGGCCAAGTATGATCAAAGTTACACAAGGAAGACTCCTTCCTTATCACCACAGGTTACCATGTTGGGCCTAAACAGGCTAAGGTTGAATAGTTTGCAAAGTTGCAGAGGAAAGGTCACCTCCTGTTGAGCAATAATCATCATAGAAAGAAAGGAAAAATTTTGAATTTTTCTAATTGTTTTGAAATTTTGCCTAAGGATGCAGCGGCGAAAATTAGGTTAACTTTCTGCGGGCGCGGTGGTGAAAAATATGTTAAATTTTGCGATGCACGCGGAAAAGTTAATGTTAATTTTGCGACACCCGCGGCAAAGTTAAGGATAATTCTGCAACACGCGCGGCGATAAAATTATCATTAAATCTGCAATGCGGTTGGCGGGTTTAGCGCTAACTTTGGCTACTATGTCGGCAATTTTAGCATTAAATTTTACGACGCCGAGGAAAACTTAATGTTAATTTTTGCGACGCGGCAGCGAAGTTAATGAAAAATTTTGCGATACACGCACGCGATGAAATTAATGTTAAGATCTACGAATGCCAGCGACAATTTTAATGTTAAAATCTATGACATGCGTGGTGCACGCGGTGAAAATAACCTTAATATCCGCGACAAGAGCGATGAATTTTAGCCTAAAATTATGCGACAAAGGCAACACTTTTTAAGCTAAATATTCACGACATTGGCAGCAAAAATAACGTTAAGATATGCAACATCGGTGGCCATTTTACCCTTAATATTTGCGCCAAACGGGGAAAATACAACAGCTTTTCACTGAGATTTTCAGGTGCCGAAAATGGAAAATTACCATGAAAGTTATGCACCAGATTGCACGAAATCTAAAGAATTACAAACAAACAAACAAACAAAATGAGGGCATTTCCCTCGACCTGCCACAAGGGGGTAAGCCCTCTTGACCCCCGTCATCCCCTTGAGACAGTCATTGATTGTGAGAAAGTCTATTATTGGACAAAGTTGTCAATATAGGATTTCCATACATACATGCAAATAATTTATGGTATTATAATGAAGCTAATAGTTGTGTTTATAAACACATTTTGCAGAATTATAGTCACATCAAGAAACATTCCAGATAAGTGCAGTTGGAAAGTTCTGGTCTTGGTTGGGCCAAGAATATCAACATCATGGATTATGCATAGGATCCCTATGAACTTGAGACAGATGCCATGGGGGAAAACATACATGTTGAGAATGATGAAAAAGAATCCAATGCGAGAAGAAATTGAGAGACTCCCCCAGACATTGCAGCCACCATGAGGAGCCTAAGGGTGGAGTTGCAAAGTTGTAGAGAAGATAACGAAAGGATGATTAAGGCTCAGGAAGAACAAAATCAGTTAAATGCAGCGATGTTGCAGAGTTTTACAGATATCCAGAGGCAAATACACTCTAGGCATCAGACATCAAATCTAGAAGGGAGTCGGAGTAGTTCAAGGAGAAATTCCCGCAAGAGGTCCAATATATCAAGAAGAGTTTCTAGAGATAGAACCTATACTCCAGAAATCTCTTCTAGCTGATCATCTGACTCTGAAGGATCCATTGAGGGTTCAAGCTCTTCATCTTGCAAGAATAAGAGAAAGAGGAATTAGAAGAACAATTCACATGGATAATTTAAGAAGGCAAAACCTCCTACATTTGATGAGAGGTAAAGTCTGGTCAAGAAGCTGAAGCTTGGCTTCTTGGAATGAGAAAGTATTTCCATGTCCAAGACTACTCTGGAAATATGAAGGCAAGGGTCACCATCTTCAACATGAATGGAAGAGCATCTATATGGTGGGATCACATTAGGCAAGTGAGGAAGATCAATGAAAGAAAGATTGTGTGGAAGCAGTTCAAGAAATATTTCAAGTAGAAGTACCTCTCTAACATGTACTATGATGATAAGATCAAAGAGTTCCATGAGCTGAAATTGGGACAATTGACCATGGAAGAATATGAAAACAAGTTCTTGGAGCTGTTAAGGTATGTCCGGTATATTCGAGATGATAAGGTGAAAATTCAGTGTAACACCCCATGTTTTGGCAGTCATTAATTAAAAACTCTAATGTGAATTAGCTTAGCAATGCATTGCTTATTATTTGTTTAACGAAGATATATTGATTAAGATGATTGTTATGTGGACATGCAGAATCCCTTGAGGTGTGTATGGTAAATGGAATTTACTAATTAATTTATTAATGGTAATGAATTGTTACTTCGTATTGAACATGCAAATTGAATATAGAATATCCATATGTAAAATGCTAATTTAGTTGTTGTGAAAGAAATTGCATGATTATTTGTAAATGTTGTATTAGTGATATGGATTAACACTTGAAAGAGTTGGGTATGGCTATATATATGTTTCATGTTAATGAATAACTATTCCACATGTTGATTGGCTATGAGATAGGCGGATTCCTATTTCGCCAAGGGGCACGATATGTATTGGACATCATGAGTATAATGATGTTATATCAAATTTCATGCTATTTAATTGAGAATTCCAATATTTCTATGACTTGTGGGTGAGTGTGAGTTTTGACAGGAATTGTGACTTTCCCAAAGTGGTTTTTCAATGATGGGACCCCTTAGATCAGTGATGGCACAGTATGGTTGATGTAGGGTGTTGACCCTAGTACTATCAGGAAGGGTGGAGGCATTTCCCACCATCGAACCTCCGAAACCCAAAGTCGTGGGAGGGTTGTGTTGAGCACGCTCCTATGGATGTGTGATGACGACTAGTGGGTGCCTGCTGGGGAAGCTTGGTCAATGTGGTCGATCGACACTTCCGCTTACGGGTTATATACATGTTCATATGCATAGTCGAGATTCCATGGTATATTCCAGCAAAGGATGGGATGGTGAGGTTAGGAGTTGGAAGTAGTGATGATTAGGTGGTTGGATTACTAATGGGATGGATGGGACCAATGATGGATTGGATGGTGTTCTTGATTGTTACTAACCATCGTGATTATATGCTTGGTTTCATCATTATGTTTATGCAATTTTGTCTTATTGATTATGTATATATGATTATGAATGATGAATGATGCATTGTTTAATTGTACTTCTATATGTTGTTTGAGAGCATGTAATAATGATCTATTAGGAGCATTACGTGTGATTATTAGTACCCACGCTTAAGACGTGTGCACTGGCCATGCATACGCAAATTCGTGAGTACAATACTATGATTGGTCGATCGATGAATAAATTAATATGGTTATTTAGCTAATAGTATATTGGTTGATGAATTGTTGAAAGTATTACTTGTGTGTTGAAAGTATGAGTTTGTTGACTTGTCAAATATGTTTTAGATTTACATAATTTGATTGTATTATTGAATTACATATATAATTATATACATTTAATATAAAATATGTCATATAGTATAATATAATATATCAAAATATCTTATTTCACTTATGAATGAAAGGATAATATAAATAAATGGATAGATAGGATACAAATTTTTAGAAAAGAGTTGTCATAGTTGCATTAAGAAGGGAGCATGACAAGTAAGACTTTGCAACCATGTTTATTAATATTTTAATTATTTTAATCAAATTGCTATATTCTTTCTAGAAAATGAATTTATTGATTGTTGACTATTATTTTTGGAATTTATTGATGGATGAGGAGGATGATGAGGAGTTTTGATATAAATAGGAGACTTGAGATTGGAAGAGGGGAGTCTTTTTCTCTTGAATGATATTTTTGTAAGAGTTTTAAGAGGAAGGGGTATTTTGGATAATTTGGGGTATGAGAAGTTGGGAAGAGTTGGAAGAGTTTGAGAACACTTGGAAGATTTGATACATAGCCTACTAGTGCATCACTGTTCTGTTCTTTGGGGGTCTCGGGCACGGAGGGCTAGGAGGCCATTTGGATGGGACCATTCAATGGTTTCCTGGGGCTAGGGAGCCGGCTAGGCCCCTAGTTAGCTGGGAGGTAAAAACCGTGGTCCTGCTTTGGGCAATGAAGATGGAAGCAACTCGAGGACAAAAGGGAAGCTTGCTCAGTTTGGACTCCGTCACCATTCTTATAACGAGGTATTTTTCTAGTGATTTTAAATTGTTGATATGTCATTGTAAACTTCTCATATGATGTTATTGCTACATGATTTATGATGTTAATTTAAGTTGTGTGAATCACCATTGAAGTTTTAAAAACTTCTAAGTTAATTGATACTATTGCAAAATGCTTATATGTTGTCTATATGTTGTTATGGTTACCCGTTTATGATATGTTGCTTAGTCACAAATCTATATGTTTAATTATATTAAAATCTATAATGCCAATGGAGGCATTACATTCAATTTTTTCTAAGTGGGCTACCTCAGTCATATAAAGATAGGATTTAATTTGATGAGCCTCGAATTCTTGAGGAGGCCATAAGGAAGTCCAAGTATTGCTATGATCAAAACAAAAGAAAACCTGATTTCCATAAGGCATGAGGACAAGAAGAATGAGAAGTTTGACCAAAGGAGGAAAGGTTTCAAACCTCCCCATATCAGAAATCAATAAAGGCAGCCATCATAGGTTGTGACTAAGCCAACTAGGATGATGGGAGACAAGCCAAGAGACCCAAAGGAGCCAAGACAACCACTTCAATGTTGGGGTTGTGGAGGAGACCACATGCTTAGGAACTGTCCACACCGGAATGGGAATGAAATTCAAGTTCACAACATCCAAGGAGCTGAAGCTTTGGGTCAAGTGGTGAGGACAATCCCTAGAATCTATGTAGCACTAGACGACAGCCAGGCAGATCATCAATCAACCGTGGTTGAAGTTGAAAGTAAGATTGCTGAGCAATTTGTTTCTATTTTGATTGATCTTGGATCTACTCACAGTTATGTCACTCCTAAAATTGTTGAGATTTGAGATTTTAAGAAATAAAAACATAGTAAATCATGGTTAGTTCAACTAGCCACTGGAACCAAGAGAAAGGTTAGTGAAATTGTAGAGGAATGTCCCTTAGAAATGGATGGGCTATTCACTTATGCAAATCTGAATGTTTTGCCACTTGGTTCCTATGATATTCTCATTGGAATGGATTGGTTAGAAGCATACAGGGTTAAACTTGACTGCTACAATAAAAATTTTGAATGCATGGATGAAGAAGGAAACCCAAGGGTTATAAAAGGCATTCCAAAGGTGATTTATGTTAGGCAGGTTTCAGCCATGCAGTTGAAGAAGTTCTGTAGGAAAGGTTGTCAATTGTATGTAGCCCATGTTTTGGAGACAACAGAGAATGATACTCTTAAGGTGGAGGACTATCACGTATTGCAGGAATTCAGGGATGTTTTTCCTGATGAGATTCCGGGACTACCTCCAAAGAGAGACATTGATTTTACAATTGAAATTGTGCTAGGAGCTGCACCAATGTCTAAGACACCCTACAGGATGAGTACACTGGAACTGCTAGAATTGAAAATGCAATTACAAGAGTTGTTGGAAAAGAAATATATCAGGCCAAGTGTGTCCCTGTGGGGAGCACCTGTTCTATTTGCGAAAAAGAAAGATGGAACACTTAGGTTATGTATTGACTACAGGTAGTTGAACAAAGTTACTATGAAGAACAAATACCCATTGGCCCGAATTGATGACCTTTTTGATCAAATGAGAGGAACAAAGGTATTTTCAAAGATTGACTTGAGGTCTGGTTACCATCAGGTAAGAATCAAAGAGGAAGATATTTATAAGACAGCCTTTAGAACAAGGTATGGACACAATGAGTTTGTGGTGGTACCATTTGGTCTCACAAATGCACGAGCTACATTCATGTGTCTCATGAATAGTGTTTTTAGCAAGTATTTGGACAAGTTTGTTCTTGTTTTTTTCTGGATGACATTCTTATCTATTCTAAGAATGAAGAAGAGCATGAAGAACATTTGAGAATGACATTGCAATTGCTAAGGGAGCATAAGTTTCATGCAACATTGAACAAATGTGACTTTTATAAAGATAGAAATCATTATTTGGGTCACAATATCTCAGACGAAGGAATATCTGTGGACCCTGAGAAGATTGAAGCCATTATGAATTGGCCAACTCCAAGAAATGTGAAAGATGTGAGATCTTTTATGGGCCTTGTTGGTTACTATAGGAGGTTCAATGAAGGATTCTCCAAGGTTGCAAACCTGATCACTTCTTTGAAAAAGAAGGGGATAAAGTTTGAATGGTCACCAAGATGTGAGAAAATTTTCCAACGGTTAAATAATCTTCTTACGAGTGCACCAATTTTGAAAATTGTAGACCCAGAAAAAGACTTTGTGGTGTGTACCAATGCATGCAACCAAGGACTTGGAGGAGTTCTTATGCAAGACAACCACGTGGTATGCTATGAGTCGAGAAAGTTGAAGGAGCACGAGAAAAACTATGCTACTCATGATTTAGAACTTGCAGCCATAGTACATGCTTTAAAGATGTGGAGGCATTACTTAATCGGCAGGAAATTTGAGCTAAGGATAGACCATTGTGGTCTAAAATACTTGTTTGATTAGCCAACTTTAAATTCTAGGCAAGCTAGATGGTTGGATATTTTGTGTGAATTTGATTTTGAGATCAAACACATAAAAGGGAAAGAGAACAAGGTGGTTGATGCACTTAGCACGAAAGTACATGGAATGCATGTGGTAGCGCTTAGTACTTGTAAACCAAATTTGAGGCAGCAGATTGTTAACCATATTGTTGAGGACGAAGTGTATGTGCAGATAAAGGACAAATTGCAGCAGCAAGACCTTGAAAAGAAGTATGAAGGATACCATTTGGAAGAAGACAGACTCCTTACTTATAAGAATAGAGCCTATATTCCAAATGTGGTATATTTGAGGAGGATTGTTATGGATGAAATCCATAAAGCTCCATACTCCGTTCACCCAGGATATCAGAAAACAATTTCTACATCAAGAAAATATTATTTCTGGCTAGGAATGAGGAAGGACATCGCTGAATACATTTCTAGGTGCATGAAATGTCAACAGGTGAAGGTTGAACACCAACACCCAACAGGTTTATTGCATCCATTTCCAATTCCAGAATGGAAGTGGGAAGTAATTTCCATGGATTTTATTACAGGTTTTCCAATGACGATGAGACAACATGATTCCATCATGGTGGTGGTGGACAATTTAACAAAGGAAACAAATTTTATACAGGTTAAGTCCACACATAAAGCCCATGCCATTGCAAATATTTTCATGAAGGAAATTTTCAGATTACATGGATTTCCTAAGGCAATAATTTCTGACAGGGATACCAAGTTCACTTCCAATTTTTAGAAGGGTCTTTTTGCAGATTTAGGTACACAGTTGAACTTTAGTACCACGTACCATCCTCAAACATATTGGCAAACAGAAAGATTAAATCAAGTGCTCGAAGACATTCTTCGCATGTATGTTATGGACAAACCATCCAAGTGGGACAATTATCTACACTTGGTAGAGTTTGCATATAACAATGGGAAACAAGCATCATTGGGAATAAGTCCATATGAGGCTTTGTGTGGCAGAAGGTGTAGGGCACCAGTGACTTGGGATAATCCAGTGAACATAATTGTACTTGGGCCAGAATCTCTTGAGGAAACGGAATAAGAGGTTGCAAAGATCAGGACGAATTTAAAAGCAGCCCAGGATAGACAGAAAAGCTATGGAGATAAGGTTAGAGTGCACCGAGAATTCAGTATTGGGGATCATGTGTATCTTAGAGTGAGGCCAAGAAAGAGTTCATTGAAGCTTGGGGGTTGTGCCAAGCTATCACCTAGATATTGTGGGTCATTTGAAGTGCTTGAAACAATAGGGCCAGTTGCATATAGACTTGCATTTCCTTCTATCACTAGAGCTCATAATGTTTTTCATGTCTCTTTGCTTAAGAAATATGTACATGATCCTAACCATGTGATTAATTGGGATGTGATCCAGGTGCAACCCAAGGGAGAGTTCCAAACCGATCCATTGCGCATCCTAGACAAGAAGGTAACATTGCTCTGGAACCGAGCCATTGGACAGGTAAAGGTGCAATGGAGGCACAACGGTCCCGATGAGGCCACATGGGAGCTAGAGGATGCCATGAGAGTGGCATATCCATTTTTGTTCAATTTTGATGAGCAGTGAGGATAGTGCTAATGTAAGGGGGAGGGGAATGTAATATCCCGATTTTGACCCTATTGCATTAAAATTGTAAATGATGTAAATATCATTATTTAATCATGGTGAGGAGATCAAGGCCAAGGCCGCACCATCGATTTAGCTTTGTATGTATCGGCAATTAAAAATAGATACCTATGGTTCTTGTGCCAGACATGCACAATGTAAATTAAGACATCATGTAAGACATCATGCACAATGCAAAATAGATGCCTATGGTTCTTGTTCTCTCCCAGGGTGATTCCCCAATTAACATTTCGTTTTTTGTTGCCCAATGTTTTTCTACAGCTAATGGAAACCCCATTTTGGACATCCCACTGTAAAATCGTTTTTCTACATGCCCAACAATTATGGTTTTGCTGTTATGTGCATCTCTATATTGGTTTGAACCTGTGAGCAAGAAATTTGGAGTCGTAGTGGATAGAATTGGCTTGATAAACCTAGTGAGGGGAGTAACCTCTCAGAAAGATCAAAAGGGTTGGCTACTCTTCTATGCACACCTTGGACAACTCTAGATTGGAAGGTATGGCCTGAGGGACAGTGTATTGGTGAAGGGAATACTTCCTTGAGTGGGGTGTGTAGGCATTGTGGGTGCCAAGCTAGATAGATCTTGCAGAGGGCATCCATCTCTCTATGGTTGAGCTCACTAGCTTAGCAATTCTTCCTTTCCATTTCCTTAGCAGTTTGATAAACCCAATTGTAGATTGGCTTGGATGATTTTGGTGTATGTTTGGCTATGTGTGAGTCTGTTGTTCGCTTGTTCCTTGTAGAAATCATGCCCATCTCGGGGGTGGTAGTTGTATCAAGAGATTGATAAGCACAACTGGCCTATGCTTGGGTGGAACGTTGCAATTGCATAGTTGGTTGCTCGGGGCTACTTGTTTTAAGATAAGTACTCTCATGTGTTAAATTCTGTAATGTAATTATTTAATGTTTGTTATGAAAATGTTTGAATGTATGCTAGATATGTAGATGATTTTTAATTCCACTGTGTTTAATTACAATTTGTACATGTATATGTCTTTTTTATCAATGAGTTTTTACTTAATGGATATGGGGCTAGATGCTCGGATTTAGTGTCACGTTCTCTCCATAGATTGGTCTGATGGGAGGGGATTTGACAAATGACCCCAGTTAGAAATTATGGATTTGAGTAATCCTGTAAAAACTCGAAATGTGAACATTGGAACCAATGAAGAATCGAATTTCGCTTCTATAGGAGATTACTGGGATGAAGAAATAGTGGAGCAGATAGCAGACTTACTGCGCGAATATGAAGACTTATTTTCTACCAATTTCTCTGAAATGAAAGGCATTTTAGGTGACTTGGGAGTTATGAAAATACGTCTCAAGCTGGATGTGAAGCCTATCAAACAAAGACTGTATAGACTGAAGCCTATGTACAAAGAAAGAGTAAAGGAAGAGCTTGATAAGATGCTTGATGCAAGAATTATTCAGCCAGTAGAGGAATCATAGTGGATAAGTCCCATGGTTATCTAGGATAAGAAAGATAAAGGTGAGATCATAATCTACATAGATCTTAAGAAGTTAAATGTTGCATTGCTGCATGACCCATTTCCGACTCCATTCATAGATTCAAAGTGCTAGATAATGTTGGAGGGAATGATGCATACTGCTTCACTAATGGATTTTATAGATATCATCAGATAAGAATTGATGTAGAAGGCATGCATAAGACCACCTTTGCTATTGAATGGGGATCATTTCAATACACAGTTTTTCCCTTTGGTTTGAAAAATGAACCTGCTATCTTCTCAAGAGTAGTTGTTGCTGCATTTAAAGATTTTATACACAAATTCTTAGAAGTGGGTTTTGACAATTGGACAATATTTGGTTTACTAAAGAACCATTATGTGAACTAAATACATTTGATGTTAGCTAAGTGTAGAAAACATCAGATATCCCTAAACTTGACGAAGAGCATGTTCTGTGTCCCTTATGGAATACTACTAGGACACATTATATGTAAATAGGGAGTGATGGTTGATCCAGTGAAGATCGCAGTCATAGTAAATATTCGAGCACCTAATTAAGTAAAACAATTGCACACTACATTAGGACACACAATCTATTATAGAAATTTTATCAGAGGATATGCGCACATTAATGCGCCTATGGAGAATTTACTGAAGAAAGAACTGAAGCACACTTGGACTGAATACTGTCAGAAAGGATTCAATACAATGAAAGAGAGAATGGTTACTACGTCGATTACAGTTTTTCTAGACTGGAGTAAACCATTGCATGTACATGTAGATGCTTCATCTATAGTGCTGGGAATTGTGGTAGATCAACCAGGTGAGGGAGCCATCGATCACCCCGTCTCATTTTCAAGCCGAAATTTATCCTTAGTTGAAAAGAACTACACTACGATAGAAAGAGAAGGCTTAGTTATGGTGTACACATTACAGAAGTTCAAATACTATATGATAGGTTCACACTTCTGTATGTTTACTGACCATTCCACTTTGAATTACCTAGTCAATAAACTAGTGATAGGGGGAAGAATATGCAAATGGATATTACTCTTTCAGGAGTACGATTTTGAAATCATTGTTAAGCTAGGGAGACTGATTTCAGGACCTGATCACCTCTCCAGAATTGAATTTGGCGAATAACCTAATAACTTGGAATACAGTCTACCAGATGCGCAGTTGTTTTATATTCATATAGTAGATGACTACTACAAAGATATCATAGAATTCCTCACTACAAGTCTATCACCTACATAGTTCACTATGCAACAGAAGAAGAATTTGGTTGTAAAAGCAGTTGATTTTACTCTAATTGTAGGCCAACTATACAAGCTAGGACTAGACAAAGTACTGTGCAGATATGTACTAGAGCATGAGAAATCGACAAAAATTGTTGAAGCACATTTAGGGGTATCTGGGGGCCACTACGCATGAAGAGAAACTGTGCATAAAATTTTAAGAGCAGAACTATGGTGGCCTACACTACACAAGGATTCATAGGAACATTGTCGAAGTTGAGATTTCTTCCAAAGGACGGGGAATCCATATCACTAGTACAAAATGAGAGATAAATAACCAAAAAAATGACCAAAATCTGCATATAAATGACCACTTTTGAGTTGGTGACCATTGGTAGCAAATTAGCAGTCATTTATCTCATGACCAAAAAAGTGGTCATATTTAGCTTGGTCATTTATAGCTTATCTTGTAGTCATATATTTGGTCATTAAATTGGTCATATATTTGGTCATTAATTGTCACAATTAATGACCACATTTTTTGTCATGTGATAACTGACCGCTAATTTGCTACCAGTGGTCAACAACTCAAAAGTGGTCATTTATATGCATATTTTGGTCATTTCTTTGGTCACTTATCTCTCATTTTGTACTCGTGGTCATTTATATGTGAATTTTGGTCATTTCTTTAGAAATTTACCTCTATTTTTGT
Organism: Larix kaempferi; assembly: GCA_027924585.1. Classification (NCBI taxonomy): domain Eukaryota; kingdom Viridiplantae; phylum Streptophyta; class Pinopsida; order Pinales; family Pinaceae; genus Larix; species Larix kaempferi. The sequence continues at coordinate 5,305,983 of BSBM01000940.1, read as the reverse complement.
AGTGTTCATTTATCTCTTTTTAGTGGTTTCAGAATATATATAGGACACAGAGGAATCGAACCACCAACCTCCTGCCTATAAGGCAAGTGCTCTTCCATTGAGATAGCACCCTTAAATAGAATATATTATATAATTTTACATCAATGATCTAAGACACCAGCATGGTATATTTCAAAATTATGTTCTTAGCTCACCTACTCAAATCGCTTATCTTAATTGGTCACTTTATTGTGTTATTTGGGACAATAGAAGAAAACACTATGAAACAAAATCGAAGCATCTTAAAAAGTACTAAAAAGTAGAACTTTGCCTCATTTGCATCTTTTCAACAACTCTTACAATGGAGGAATCTTTAATTGAGTTTGATATCAAATACTGAAGTCTGTTTAAAACTGGACAACTTAAGGACCCAATTTGTTTGATTTTGTTTTAATATGTTTACAACAGAAAAATCATATACAATTATTTCAAGGAAACAAACCTTAAAAATGGTCCTTTTGGTAGAAATATTCTTTTAAGATAAGCTAATTAACTTATTAATGTCCAATAGATGACAACAAAAGTAAGTCACAAAATCACCTAATTAATTTATCACATACTGCAGTCAAAGCAGTCACAAAACTGCAAACCAATATTCCTAATCGTATCACCTACTTGTAGTTAATTCATAAACCATGATAACCTTTAAATGGTATAGGGGGAAAATCTAGGTAAGTCAATGCACTCACAAACTACAAACTAGAATTGTCATTCATAACACCTATTCATAGTCAACTCATAAACCATTATAACCTTCATATGGTATATCAACAAATTGCTTCAAATGCATTAGAACAACATGAACTCACCAGTTTATTTATGCCTCCAGAATAGTTGGGTCCGAGATGTAGATTGTTTGTAGTGTGCTATTGCTAAATCCAATTGACCTTGTTCATAACATATGGTGGATAAATTCCCTACATAATCATCACATGCATGCCAAGTCCTTGTCAACTAAAAATGCATTCATAACCATCAAAAAATTGTATCTCCATGCAGATGCAGTTATTAGAAACTGTGCTTAATATCCATTTATGAAAAATATTATAAGGCATATCATCATTTGAAGGAGTGTTGGGATTTAAAAGATAGTTATCGCATAGGCCACACATTACCCGAGACATTGGATACATATTTGGAGGAGTGCTAGTTGAGGATGTATTAATCTCTTCACAACTAACAACAAGGAGAGTATGAAGACTATATGAAGAGTATCTATTAATACTCTCTTATTCTATTTATTTTGGATATTTAGTATATGAACCGCTATGGTTCATTGCAAGAGATACCCTGAACTCTTTCCAACAAAGATCCCAAAGCATCAACAACTAGCATGTATAGATAGGGGGAAAGTGGGAAACTGTGTCTGATTGAAACAATGAAGTGGGATGTGAGATATGAGTTCACTACTCAAGTCAAAAAAATTGAAGCATTAGAAAAAGGGTGTTCACCATGAAAATACCCACAGAACACGTTCCATGGAATTGTAACTGTAATATTCCCCTCTCTATCCCTATCAAATTTATAAATGTATATTGTGAATTATGTATGAGCCGTGCTGAGGAGCTCAAGGCCAAGGCCCCACCAGTGGACCCTGAAAGTATCGTTATAATATCTGTCTAAGTTTCAAATGTTATTGAAAATCTATGGGACTAAAGTAGTGACACAACTTAACAACGGGTGATGGAAACCACTACGAAAAAGGAGAGATAAGCAGGGTAACCACCAGGATTGTGGGTAACACCTTAGTGCCAAGGACACTTGAAGAAAAGTAAATCAATTTACAAATTAACCTTAAGGCTATAAGTGTCATCGTAATAAATTAAGGAAACGGTTACTCATCGAAACCCCGCTAATCAACTAGAGGGCTTACCTTTCATGTTTGAGGATAGCTATAATAAATGATCCTAAATAAATTAGGAGGTCATTCTATTAATATATCCTAGCTTCAAAAATAGACCTAAACTTTCCTCAATTCTATACTTGAGGACAAGGAAAAGGATGAATTATATTTATCCATAAGCTAGGATGGGAATTATGTTGTGCATTATGGGACATGGAACGAGATAGTAACTTATCTTGGGGTACAAGAATAGGATTGTGGAGATAATTATATCTAGATTGTTATTCTAGTGATCTAAGATATATCTATGAAAGCATTGTATTAGATATGTATAAATATAAGTATAATTGATGAGTGTCGAGGTTTATATAACACGAATATATCACCCAAAGATATATTCATTGTTAGTTTTTATTAAATAAAGAACCTACACTACAAGGGAGTATTACTTTCAAGGACATTCTTTTATACATATATTACTAATGGCAATAATATGTATATTGCTATAGCCAAGATATTTCACCGGTGGTTAATTACTGATATTGGGGAAAACCTTAGTTAATGTGGAGTGGAGTTGGTGGAAACACGACTCCATTCTCAGGTTACAAGACCTTTTCAGCTACCATCCCTTAATTCATATATATATTAAGTATATTCATAGATGTATCCCCTGTAGGCACCCTTGGATAAGTGAATCAAGACATGTGTAGTGTTGGCCGGGATCGTATCACTAGTACAATTATACCACTATCATAGGTTACTGGCTTTGATTACTGGGCCATGACCACTGTGTGTAACATCCTCCCACCGGATGCCTCTTAACTACCGGTACCAAGTATATTCATAGGTCATACAAGTTGAAGAGAGGAGTTAGGTAGAATATCAGTCGAGGAATAGAGGTGAAGTTTCATTAAATGAGGAGCGCCACTTGGCGCAAGCTTCCACATGTCACTGTAAGAACACGAGAAGCAAAGACGCCACTTGTCATATCAAGTAGGAGGTGGCGCTAATAAACCTTCCACATACTAAATATTTCATAGTTTAAATAGACCTAATGTAGGTGAAGCACGGGGGGAAAGAAAAAGGTTCTGTCTAGGGTTTTCGCAACTCTGTAATGAGTTATTTTATTTCTAATGATTCAACGATCCTAGAGAAGGGCATGGCCCCTCAAATTTGTAGCTCGGTATCGGGTTTCTTTTGGGAAAGCTCAAGGATAGACAGTCTCTAGAAAAGAAAGTCTCAAGGCTATCTGGAAGTCTGATCTCGGTCGGTAGTCTTGTATGTTAAGTATCAATCTGAAGGTTTGCGATCTGAAATCTCATTCTGTAAGTTCATTCTGAAGGTTTTGATCCTCTATCGTCAAGGCTTAGTAAAAGGTTAGTTACTATGTGTTGTCAAAAGTTTGATTTCATGATTGCATGCATACAAAGGCTAGATTCCTGTATGATAGGAAATCGTGAAATGCAAATGACTAGTTCCTGTATGATAGATATGAAATCCTGACTATTGTACACAAATGACTAGTTACGCCGTAAGGCATTTTATTTCAACTTTGGGGGTGGGGTGGGGGTGGAAGATTTTTCATCTTTAAAAGAATGAATGGCTAGATTTGAAACTTAACAAAATATTCTTCATCTGGAGCATGATCGGAGTATTGATATTTCATGAAATAACTCTCGTGCATGTTTATATCCAAAGGTCAGTAATGATTTTAAAAAAAAATTAAGTTATTACAAGTGTCAAGGCCCTCACGCTTCTTCTGTTATTAAAAACAAAACGCTTCTTCTGTTATTAAAAACAAAACAAGGTTATTCCAAGTGTTGCTTGGCTCATGTTGGCTGAAACGTTTCTGTTATTAAAAAAAACAAGGTTATTCCAATTGTCACTTGCCTCATGCTAGCTGGAACGTTTGGCTGGAAAACCACGTTCCCTCTCCATTATCAATAAAGTGGTATGGCAAGTGCTTAAGTTAACAGGGATTCCAAATTTATCTGATGTTTTTCCTTTCCTTGAGAGGTTTGGTCTGCAGGGATTCAACCGGAAGATGAAGAAACTGGCTATGAAATTTAATCGTCTCTTTGACACGATTATTGAGGAGCGTCTCCAAGATAGGGAAACAGGTGTTCATGACAGTTGCGGTGAAGGGAAGGATTTTCTGGAGGTTATGCTGGATTTGAAGAACGATAGTACACAATTCACACTGGATGACATCAAGGGAATGCTAATGGTAAGCAGATTGAATTTACATTTTAGTTTTCTCAGTTTTCATGTTCATGTTGTGAGGGTTTTGATTAAATCCGTTTTCCAGTTTTCTCCATTTTCATATTCATGTTGTGAGAGTTTTTAACAGTAAAAGTTATTTCCATAGCTTTTTCCTTGAATCCACACATCTTTCCATCTACATTGACTGATCTTTTTCCTTGAAACCTTAAGTAGATTAAATCCGCTTCTCAATATTCTCTATTTTCAATACGGTATACATATATTGGCTGTCCTTCATCCATCTAAGTTGTCCAGTTTGATATTGAAGTCTCGGTTAATGGAGGGCCGTGGAAAATACAATTGTTGGGCAGATAGTAGCATATCTAATTACAGTGCTAGCAACCAATGCTCGCCCTTCATTCTACCAGTGAATCCTGGAAGGACATACCGCCTCTTTATCAGCCAAGATCCGTCGAAAAACTGTTCGACATCTATGAATGTGAGAGGGCCACAGCCCAAGACGCCGACAAGTCTGGCAATCCTAAACTATCTCCCCAATTTTATATTATTTCATCTTCAGATTGAGATTGTGCAAGTTTTTTATTATATTATCTACGCCCATTCAGATTTTGTAGGTTTCTCAGATTTGGATTCGGTGGGTTTTAAAGTATATGATATGATGAGAATGTTTTATATTGTTTCATTTTGAAGGCACACAGATTTACATTTAAGGGATGTGCATATTTCATTTCAGTTTGCACATTAGGATTTACATTTTTTTGGTCTGATCAAAATCTGCTCATTCGATGATTCAGATTTGCATCGATGAAAAGGAAGAGGGAAATAAAGAGCATGCATGGTAGCATTGAACTTCCGCATCTGACCAAGGTAGGTTAGGTTTTATTTAGTAGATATATTTGTTTATGATATTAACAGAGATTTCATTTTTAGTAGGCTCAGTTTGGATTTTAAACAAAATTTGTTGATCAAATTTATATTCTGTACGTTTTTATTATGATATTTAATTCTTCTTTTCAGAAAACTAATTCAGAGAAGACAAAGGCGCAGTGTCAATATCGGCCAAAATGTTAGATCCGGTGTGGAGAGCTTTAAGAGTTCTTGCATTGAAAATGTTAACAGAGACAATAGTGGATGGCGATTATCATAAAACATTTCCAAAGTTGATGTACTTTGATGTAGGCATCAACCCTCTTCCCTCAGAAACCAAAGGATTTGGATTTATCAAAGGCATGTTGGTTTCACATTTTAATTTTCAGTCATTTTTCGAAATATGATAGGAGTTGTAAGCGTCATTTTTTTAACATTCCAATCTTCCACTATTGCAGATGCCGTCCAATCTAAAGAGCTTAAAATTGAATGGATCATTGTATTCCAGTTCCTTCAAAGTCTGTTCAGTGGATCTTCACGGGCTCAGTGAATCCTTTGTTGTAATTAGTGTTTCATTGTATTCCAGTTCTTAGGCTCCTGCAATGGATGTTTTGATCAAGTGTGTGTTCCGTTAGGATTTTCTGATATCCATCTGTTGATAAAGAGTGTATTCAGTTAGGCTTCTGAGATTAATATTTTGATTATGGTGTTTTCTGTTAGGGTTTAGAACCCATGTTTTTTGTGAAATTCACCACAAAATGCCGCCAACTTCTGTGATCGTCATGTTTTTCCCAATCTTTTTAACTTTTTATTGTAGTGGATCACACCAAATCAATGGTGGATCATTTTGATTATGCTATTTCGTGTGGCCGGATAGAGTTACTATATCGAAGTTTACAATGGAGGCAGTGTATCACTGTTTTTAGTGGAGGCACCAAATTGCTGAGTAGATCACACGTAGAAGAGCACTCAAATATGGGTTATATGAATTGAGATGCTCTTCGGTCACAATGAGCATTAGAAACTGGACAAATTGATGCAATGGTGTAAAACGATCCAACTACTCCAGTGTTGATATTTAAGGTTAGGCTTATTCATTCATGTTTTGATAAAGAGTGTGTCCTGGATCTATCTTCTGTGTGTATTTTGATAAAGAATGTCTTATGGATCCATAGCAATTTTTTTCCAAATTGATGATTTCCCTAGATTGGTGTGATTCATCATTAGAAAACAGATAAAAGATGAATTTTTGATCTTGAAAGTTAGTATTAGTCCACAATGTTGATTTGGAAAAACCTATTAATCGATCTAGAAGACACTCTGGTTCATTGAAGTCTGCATTTTCACTCACATTTAAGTTATGGTTACTTTCCTCTTCAATTCCCATTAACATAACCGCATGTATAGAGAACAATAATATAACAATATGAGGAGATGAAGTGCTCATGTCTTGTTTCCGAGAATTTCTCAATTTTTTGTCTTATCTTGTGGCTGAAAGAATTTTCCTTCCGTGTCCTGAAAGACTGCATTAACACAGTGTTGTCTTGAAAGATCCCATTAAGAGGAAAATGAAATATTCCACAAGATTAAGAGCGTTAAATTCTGTCTTTGTGCAACGTTCTTAACTTGCATTCATAAACATTTAAATGTTATATCGAGATGACATACATAAAACAATAAATAATAAAATTAATACAATAAGGAGATTTAAATGTTTATTTAAATGCCAAAAGGAGATTTAAAATAGAGCGCAACAATACAAACGATTTTATTATTGTATATCAAACAATGAAGCCTGAGTTCAATACCCCAAAAGAGGAGAAGCAATTTTAAACAAATAAATAGGTCATTCATTATTTGCAAAACTAAGTCAAATATCCAAGAGATTGGCTCCAATTACATCGGGCATTATTTGCAAAACTGAGTGAGATATACAAGAGATGGGATTCAATTACATCGAGCATCTATATATTTAAATAGAGTCAAGAGGAAATGATATTAATACTTTTACATATATATGGTCAATATCGGAAGCCCCGTAGAGATTAACGAAATCAAGAATTATATCCAAAATTGTAAAAGAAAAATCCGTAACATATATATGGGAACGCAACAGCTAAATCCGAGAGCCGAGTTCCATAGTTAAAAACATTATATGTGTATTATAATAAAATGAATTCGATAATATTGAAGGTCATGGAATCGAACCCTTTGTGAACAAGTATTGTGGTTTAATCCATAATGGATACCTTGGGAATTGACATTATAATTCATGAATAACCATAATGGATATTTTGGAATTGACAATGTAATTCATGAATAATATTTAAGGCCTCTTATTAATTCCATCGAGGGGACAATAGTTTAATTTGAATAATTGTGTTGTGTTGCTGCGTAATCTTGTCTTTGTGAAATTAATTGTATGGCAACAAAAACTTGTCCTTTTAGTGTCTTGAAAATACTTTTTTTACCAGAAAGAATGTTTCTGTGGTAATTGTTGTTGATGATATGGTATTAAATCGTCGAGGTTCAACCTATTCAAATTAGTGTATACCTGTATTGTTGAATTTTCTTTTTTAAATTTAATCAACTTGCAACATTTGGACTCTATCAATATGATAACAGTGACTGTCTTATCTCACTAAATTATAATTTCAGGACTCTATTTCTTATTTTTCAATAATGAATTTTAAATAAAAATTGTGATCCATTCAAACATAAGAGAATTAAAATATTTTTTATAACCAATTTTAATTTAATTTAATAACAATCCCTATTATTAATAAAAATATATAATTTAACTATGAAATTTAATATTTTAAAATTTTACATACAAATTCTTAATAACCATGATAAATCATTATTTAATAAAAAATTATAAATCATTATCTAATAAAAAATTATAGTCTTATTTCTTAATAATAAAAAATTACAATCATAATTCTTAATAACCATGATAGTGTGATTCAAATTTTGATCAAATTATTGGTTTAAAGTTAAAATTATATTGACCGTTGTGATTAGCATTGAGGGATAACAACTTTAGAAGTAGAAGTAGAGTAATAATGAGTAACTTTAAAATTGTTTCAAAAAAGTTGAATGACATTTTGCTAAATTATATAATAACAAATTAGGTTCTTTTATAAAATTTAATGTTGCTATATTTAACTATTTTTATTTATTTGAGTTTATATATATAGAGAGAGAGAGTTAATAAATACAATTTTTTGTTATCCAAATAATTTTATGATCAAGATCAATTAATTAAATGAACAAAATAAATTATATAACATAATGAAAAAAAGTGGTGAACAATAACGTTTATCAAAAAATTATATAATTAAGAGATATATAACCAAAAAAAGACCAAAATCTGCATATAAATGACCACTTTTGAGTTGGTGACCACTGGTAGCAAATTAGCAGTCATTTATCTCATGACCAAAAAAGTGGTCATATTTAGCTTGGTCATTTATAGCTTATCTTGTAGTCATATATTTGGCCATTAAATTGGTCATATATTTGGTCATTAAATTGGTCATATATTTGGTCATTAATTGTCACAATTAATGACCACATTTTTTGTCATGTGATAACTGACCGCTAATTTGCTACCAGTGGTCAACAACTCAAAAGTGGTCATTTATATGCATATTTTGGTCATTTCTTTGGTCACTTATCTCTCATTTTGTACTCGTGGTCATTTATATGTGAATTTTGGTCATTTCTTTAGAAATTTACCTCTATTTTTGTAGTGTTCATTTATATCTTTTTAGTGGTTTCAGAATATATATAGGGCACAGAGGAATCGAACCACCAACCTCCTGCCTATAAGGCAAGTGCTCTTCCATTGAGATAGCACCCTTAAATAGAATATATTATATAATTTTACATCAATGATCTAAGACACAAGCATGGTACATTTCAAAATTATGTTCTTAGCTCACCTACTCAAATCACTTATCTTAATTGGTCACTTTATTGTGTCATTTGGGACAATAGAAGAAAACACTATGAAACAAAATCGAAGCATCTTGAAAAGTAATAAAAAGTAGAAACTTTGCCTCATTTGCATCTTTTCAACAACTCTTACAATGGAGGAGTCTTTAATTGAGTTTGATATCAAATACTGAAGTCTATTTAAAACTGGACAACTTAAGGACCCAATTTGTTTGATTTTGTTTTAATATGTTTACAACAGAAAAATCATATACAATTATTTCAAGGAAACAAACCTTAAAAATGGTCCTTTTGGTAGAAATATTCTTTTAAGATAAGCTAATTAACTTATTAATGTCCAATAGATGACCACAAAAGTAAGTCACAAAATCACCTAATTAATTTATCACATACTGCAGTCAAAGTAGTCACAAAACTGCAAACCAATATTCCTAATCGTATCACCTACTTGTAGTTAATTCATAAACCATGATAACCTTTAAATGGTATAGGGGGAAAATCTAGGTAAGTCAATGCACTCACAAACTACAAACTAGAATTGTCATTCATAACACCTATTCATAGTCAACTCATAAACCATTATAACCTTCATATGGTATATCAACAAATTACTTCAAATGCATTAGAACAACATGAACTCACCAGTTTATTTATGCCTCCAAAATAGTTGGGTCCGAGATGTAGATTGTTTGTAGTGTGCTATTGCTAAATCCAATTGCCCTTGTTCATAACATATGGTGGATAAATTCCCTACATAATCATCACATGCATGCCAAGTCCTTGTCAACTAAAAATGCATTCATAACCATCAAAAAATTGTATCTCCATGCAGATGCAGTTATCAGAAACTGTGCTTAATATCCATTTATGAAAAATATTATAAGGCATATCATCATTTGAAGGAGTGTTGGGATTTAGAAGATAGTTATCGCATAGTGTAACATCTCCATGAATGTGTTAGTGTTATTTTGGAAAAAAATAAAACTGAACTGCAAAATTTCTTCGTCCTAATTCTATATTTGTTCAAACCATCCTCTTTTTAATAATTTGGCCATTACAATCAACATTGTATAAAGAGAAGAAACCTTTTAAGTAAACTATTTTCATTAGTTCTCATATCAGCAAATCGACGATTAGTCAACCAGAAAATATATCCAAATGTGCATAAGGGAAACTAGAAATAGATACATCAATAATAACAACATCATGATCACACATATAGGAACACATATTTCACGTGGTTCACCCCTATTGGGCTACGTCCACCAAACATTCTAGATATATATTATTTATCAACAATGAGATTTACATCTGGCAACACCGATATTGCCTTTCACATTTAGAAGCCCTCTCCCGAGGCACTTTCCATCACAATGATTATATCCTATTTAAGGATATCTCCTACTTTCATAATAAAACAAGGGACCATATTCCCTTTTCACCAAGCGCCTTCGCTCCAAGTGAGATACTAATCCTTCCTATATATATATAAAAAAATTTACAGAGATTCACCACTGTGATCAACAACTTGAGGCTGAGTTCCTCCAACTCACAGGAAATCATACAAACAGGGTTTTTCGATAGCCTACAGGAATCGATGGAATTTGTTCAAGCTTTCATACTTTTAGAATAGAAAAAGAGACATGAAAGATGCAACTATTCTCCTCTGCGATTCCACAGCGTGAGGCCGCAATCATATAATTGCTCTAGTTATTGTACATAAAGGAGTGTGAAATAGATCACGACAACCAGTTAAGGATTGATGAAGAGAACATGCAAACAAATAAACCGGAGCTTCCATCCTCTGTCAAGGGGAAATCGTTGCAGTGCAAACGAATAAATTATGTGACATACCCAAATAAATCTGAGTTAGTTTGTAATCAATTATAAGAAATAAAAAGGAAATAAATCCTTTAAATAATGAAAACAAGAAATGAGATCAACATCCCTATTTTTCCAAATCTGGGCGTTATCCTTTCACATCGGAAAAATCAACCTTTAAAAAAAATACAACCGGAGAAACTAAACAGGGATCGAGCTCCTCCATGGGCTGTCCTCTCCCATGATAACAATGCAAATCATATAATATAAAATTCAACATTAGTGCTTAATACCCAGGTGTATCATCTATAAATCACATCTATGTATATGTGTATGCAGATCAACATTCTTTAAAAAAAATACAACCGGAGAAACTAAACAGGGATCGAGCACCTCCATGGGCTGTCCTCTCCCATGATAACAATGCAAATCATATAATATAAAATTCAACATTAGTGCTTAATACCCAGGTGTATCATCTATAAATCACATCTATGTATATGTGTATGCAGATCAACATTCTTTAAAATACGGGGTCTCTGTGTGTGGATATGTCGATCGCATCCTTAAACCCAATAAGAAGCTAGCCATATATGCACATGATTTATAACTCTGTCTATGCAATATATACAGAAATCGGACCAGTGAAAAGATACGGTGCAGGGATCTAACCTTTTAAATGATATAATCCTAACGTTTCAGCGGAGAAAATCGTTGCTAACTCACAGTACAAGATTTACTTACCTTCAGGGGGAGATCGGCACTTAACACAAAGCTTCCTCGCTTTTACCACACTTCACAACTATCTACATACTTCTTCTGGATAAGCTTCTTACCATCACAAAATTCTCAATCGCAGAGATCTGGGTCACAGATATTTCATTGCTAATCTGATCGTAGAGATTACAAGCCCTCTTCTCATCACATAAAATCACCATTTCTATCCTGATAGCTGAGATCACCATTCCCATTCTTCTCGCAAACAACACCAGATCATCCTCTCCATTTTGATCGCAGAGATCATCTCTTCTCGTGATCACCGAGATCATCTCCCCTCATGATTCCCTTCTCAAGATCGCAGAGATCGTTTCCCCTAATCGCCGAGGTGCTATCTTCTTCCTCCTGATCGCAGATATAGTCTCACCCGCCATCTCAGAGATCATCTCTTTCTCCTCATGATTGCAGATATCGTCTCACCCGCCATCTCAGAGATCATCTCTTTCTCCTCATGATTGCAGATATCGTCTCACCCGCCATCTCAGAGATCATCTCTTTCTCCTCATGATTGCAGATATCGTCTCACCCGCCATCTCAGAGATCAAATCTTTCTCCTCATGATTGCAGATATCGTCTCACCCGCCATCTCAGAGATCATCTCTTTCTCCTCATGATTGCAGATATCGTCTCACCCGCCATCTCAGAGATCAAATCTTTCTCCTCATGATTGCAGATATCGTCTCACCCGCCATCTCAGAGATCATCTCTTTCTCCTCATGATTGCAGATATCGTCTCACCCGCCATCTCAGAGATCAAATCTTTTCTCCTTATGATCGCAGAGATCATATCTATATTCTTATGATCGCAGAGATCATCTCCTCGTTGAATTGACACCCGTTGGTTTTTTTTTCCTGCTCAGCGCGGGACAAGTGGTAGTTTAGAGAAACTGTTTTCTCCCTTAAGGAGACAAACTTCCACGATTATCTCATCGAGATTCCCCACATCCACGAATACCCCTTTTTACTAAGTGTTTGCTCATATGAGACTTCCTTCCAATGCAATTGTGCATGCTTGTGTTTTACTAATCATATTGTAATGTATATTTATATATATATACATATATATCTTTATCTAATATATATATAAATATCTTTATTAATATACTATAATTAAATGCCTATGAATCTCTTAATTGATCCATCTATATGAAAGAAAGGCAAAACCCTCCAAACATAATTATATAACATATTTAAGAGGTTGCCTTGAGTAACTATTCTCTCAAACTATGATAACAATATAATATTTAAGGTTGACCTATAAACCACTTACTCATCTTCAAGTGCCCATGGCACTAAGATGACACCTATAATCTATTATCAGACTTTTGAAGGATGTCACGCCCTTCGCCTTTCCCCTAGTGGCTTCACTTGCCCATCACTTAGTTGCGACAAAATGTTCGGTCTCTTAGTCGATGAATTATCATTACAATTTAGGAAATAATTAACAATGCTTGCAAGGTTATCTAGTGGGGCCTTGGCCTTGAGGATCTCACCATAAATCGTGTACCATTCTTTCTAATTAGATAAGGGTAGGGGTAGTAGAGGGATGTTACATCCTTTCCCCCTTAGATATAACACCGTCCTCGGTGTTCATAACTTTCAACACATGTCTTCCATTTTTTGAGTTCCTTTGCACGTCATTCTTCTGTTTTTGTTTCGTTATTTTCTATTTTGACCTTCTTCAGTATTCCATGGACTTTTCGCAAGTCCCTTCCAATCGAACCTGTAATTTTCGGCTACAAAGCTGGGATTTAAGGAAAATTTTGTTTAGTCAAAACTTATGATTAATTTCATAATCAAACTGAGGAACATAACAATGAGCCCCTTTATTGCAATATAAAATTTTGCAATTCATGGGATATCTTTTTGTCTTTGTTAGGGCTTCTATTATCACAAGCGTGCATAAATCTCGCCCTCCAATAATGTAGACTGTTAACTTAATATAAACACATATTTCACTTAATCCAAGAAATTCTTGCCTAACACCTCAGTGCTCACGCAGCAATCATTTCTCGCATGTATTGCCTAACACCTTAGTGCTCACGCAGCAAACATTTGTCTCATGTCTTGCCTAACACCTTAGTGCTCACGCAGCAAACATTTCTTTCGTGCATACTAAGCAGCGTCCTGCCTCCCACATATACATTTTCTTATAGCTTGCCTAGGTCTTACAGCCAGCCGATTCTCCGAGAATTCCAGTGGCTGTTCAATCCCTGATTTTAGGGAGTATTTCAAATGCCATTACGACACTCTTTACACAATTCCCCTCAAGCCTTCTCGCTTGAGTCCCGGAATTTATTCCGATAACCAATCATTTATTAATTCTTACAAATTTTTTTTTTGTAAGTTACAATATGTCTTGTAATAACGGTAAGTAGTTTCATTTATTTGCTTATCATTCATGATATGTAGCACACATCCACCACCAAATCAGGTTTTGTGCCATACTGTAATCCATGTTATAAATACAAGGTAATCACTTACTCTTGAGCGACTTTGTCCTGCTCACCTTCGCCAATGGACTTATAATCCACGTTCCTTTTTGTCTATCACTTTGGTCGTAATTATGATAACATCCTGAAAATGTTAGTAACTAAACAACATAATCCAATGTTAATCCATGGTTATAAGTGTCTCGAAATATGACCAGTAAATAAGATGCATTAAGTGAAACATCACTTACTCTTAAGCGATTAACTCAGCTATTTATCCGCGTGAATACTCACTTCCATTTTGATTTGTTATATTCATCGCGAAATCCTGTAATGTTAAATCATAACCACTATACAACATTTATTTATAGGAGTATTAATAGCACTGACACGTCTTTCACTTGTATATTCCTTATCGACTCCTACTAAGAACAAAAATAAAATACAATAAAATCATTCGAGTTTTACACAAATGCTTATGAGTGATAAGCTAGATATGTATGGACTCAAGTTGTGATTCTACTTATAGTGTCATCAGTGAAATAACATGATTTAACCACCCAACATTTATAACTTGCGTCGAGGTCTCGTTGACAAGGCGACATATACCCGCATAATATATTACGCTCTTCCATAAGTTCAACCGAGTTTTTGACCATCTGTCATAATAACATAACCAAATATTGTAAGGAGGTTTTTCTTCTATGTATAAAAAGAAAGTCATCCTTCATACTACAATCTCCACATGTGGTCATCTAAAATAAACATTATTTCCACACTAAGCATAACCAACTCTATTATTAGGACTACATAATGTCTTAAAATACATTCTTCTCTATTATGGGCATTACGATCACTTCACCTCAATCCTTTTCCTTCATTGTATTAAGTACCCATTTTTCTTGCATATGCCAACATCATGTGAGTAAGAATAAATCGTCTACATATATACTTGCATGTATTTTTCTAAGGATAATCACATACCTTTATGGGGAAGACTGCATATCGCTTTATTGTATGGCCTTCATATGCCAAGGTGCACGTTTAACTTGCATTAATACACGTTAGTAATCCCCTCCATATCATATAATCTATATATCAAAACGAAACAGATTATCAAGGTATCCATGCATATAACATAAAGCTTTGAATACATAAAGGTATAATCTTTCTGCCAACCACTCCCAGTATCCTAACATTCCTAGTAAGGATCCCTGAAAAACAAAGATGAAATCATACATTTCCTCATATGCATCCTTTTAACTACTTAGAATACACATGTATACTTCTAGAGTAATTATAACCATCATCCTTTTGAATTTACAAACAAGGCTACCAGCGTGTTCCCATGTCACACATTTAAACTTCATTATTCTATACAATACTATACCGCAAAGAGACAAGGGGATTCTTAACAATTATTCTCTTTTATCCCTTGAAATCTTCAGATAAGGTTATAATGACGAAGGATACTGGTTTGTGGAAGTAGAGTTAAGTCGAAGGTCATGAAAATCATTCACAAGGATGGCAACTTCTTAGTCATAGAAGATTTCACACAGTAGAATGTCCATTAAACCAATGAAGTTAATTCCTATCCTTTCAATCTTTTACCTTGAGGATGACCCTTTGTTAATCATTCATAAAAGTTTTACAACTCTTCTAACCATCTATGGTTTGGATAGTATATATATATATGTATATATTTTATGTAACATTACTTACATTAACCTTGAAGATCTATTATATATATATAATTCCAACTAATCATTCTTCTCTACCATGTTACATGTCCCATATAACAAATAAGTAAGAACACAAAATTAATATTCTATATCGAGACCATCGCATGTAATATTCAATATAACGTACAAACATCTTCTACACCCTTTCTCAATAACATTTAGCCAATAAGGAGAATTTCAGGAGTTACTCCTTAGTACCATTTATGCATTTTTCTAATATAATAAGAATTATCTCATTCCTACAATCTCATGTACATAATTAATACAATCATTTCAGCATAAGTGCGAGAAATCAATAACCAAGTAATTCATAACAAATTTATAGTCCTTCATATAATGACCTAATTGTACCTTACACATTTCATAATTCACATACTATATCAACTTTCCTAAGTGCTTCAACCCTTTAACCTATACCTACATATTTTTATATGACCTAACTATTGTCCATTCAACCCTTATAATTCGATATACTTGCTATTCTGCCTTCATTTGTACACTCACATTTCCAAGCCTTAAAACCTTTCTAATCATTATAATACACAATTAAAGCAATCAAGTACTTATGATGAATGTCTATGACTTGACTCATATAAGTACTAAAACCTTACTCGTGGCATCAATCAACCGGGTAGGAGTGTACATCTTTCATAGGGTGAATGATCCTAATTATGCTTATACAGTCCTCATAAACTTATGAATATTCAAGGCTCTTATGTTACTATTGTTATGATCAATATACATGAAAATTTTAACAAGATTACTAAGATAAAGATAGGAACATAGTTCAATCATTTTCAAAGACTACTTTCTTGTCATTCAATGGAATTGCATGAGGAGATATTCATCCTCTAGTATTATCAATACAGGATCATTTAGATACGACATGAAACATACAAACTGCTCACTCATCGACAATGCTTTTCCTTTAGAATGCTTCAACAAGTGGAGTATACTTACTTGTGATTTAAAAGACATCTTATCGATTACCTCCTGCTGATTCTTTAGAACATAAATCCTTTGTTTGCGTCTTATCGATGGAGTTCCCTTGACCAGCTTATATTATTTCTTCAACTGAGCCCAACTAAGCCCGAGTGTTTGCAACCTGTGCTCTGATACCATTTGTAACATCTCCATGAATGTGTTAGTGTTATTTTGGAAAAAAATAAAACTGAACTGCAAAATTTCTTCGTCCTAATTCTATATTTGTTCAAACCATCCTCTTTTTAATAATTTGGCCATTACAATCAACATTGTATAAAGAGAAGAAACCTTTTAAGTAAACTATTTTCATTAGTTCTCATATCAGCAAATCGACGATTAGTCAACCAGAAAATATATCCAAATGTGCATAAGGGAAACTAGAAATAGATACATCAATAATAACAACATCATGATCACACATATAGGAACACATATTTCACGTGGTTCACCCCTATTGGGCTACGTCCACCAAACATTCTAGATATATATTATTTATCAACAATGAGATTTACATCTGGCAACACCGATATTGCCTTTCACATTTAGAAGCCCTCTCCCGAGGCACTTTCCATCAGAATGATTATATCCTATTTAAGGATATCTCCTACTTTCATAATAAAACAAGGGACCATATTCCCTTTTCACCAAGCGCCTTCGCTCCAAGTGAGATACTAATCCTTCCTATATATATATAAAAAAATTTACAGAGATTCACCACTGTGATCAACAACTTGAGGCTGAGTTCCTCCAACTCACAGGAAATCATACAAACAGGGTTTTTCGATAGCCTACAGGAATCGATGGAATTTGTTCAAGCTTTCATACTTTTAGAATACAAAAAGAGACATGAAAGATGCAACTATTCTCCTCTACGATTCCACAGCGTGAGGCCGCAATCATATAATTGCTCTAGTTATTGTACATAAAGGAGTGTGAAATAGATCACGACAACCAGTTAAGGATTGATGAAGAGAACATGCAAACAAATAAACCGGAGCTTCCGTCCTCTGTCAAGGGGAAATCGTTGCAGTGCAAACGAATAAATTATGTGACATACCCAAATAAATCCGAGTTAGTTTTTAATCAATTATAAGAAATAAAAAGGAAATAAATCCTTTAAATAATGAAAACAAGAAATGAGATCAACATCCCTATTTTTCCAAATCTGGGCGTTATCCTTTCACATCGGAAAAATCAACCTTTAAAAAAAATACAACCGGAGAAACTAAACAGGGATCGAGCTCCTCCATGGGCTGTCCTCTCCCATGATAACAATGCAAATCATATAATATAAAATTCAACATTAGTGCTTAATACCCAGGTGTATCATCTATAAATCACATCTATGTATATGTGTATGCAGATCAACATTCTTTAAAAAAAATACAACCGGAGAAACTAAACAGGGATCGAGCTCCTCCATGGGCTGTCCTCTCCCATGATAACAATGCAAATCATATAATATAAAATTCAACATTAGTGCTTAATACCCAGGTGTATCATCTATAAATCACATCTATGTATATGTGTATGCAGATCAACATTCTTTAAAATACGGGGTCTCTGTGTGTGGATATGTCGATCGCATCCTTAAACCCAATAAGAAGCTAGCCATATATGCACATGATTTATAACTCTGTCTATGCAATATATACAGAAATCGGACCAGTGAAAAGATACGGTGCAGGGATCTAACCTTTTAAATGATATAATCCTAACGTTTCAGCGGAGAAAATCGTTGCTAACTCACAGTACAAGATTTACTTACCTTCAGGGGGAGATCGGCACTTAACACAAAGCTTCCTCGCTTTTACCACACTTCACAACTATCTACATACTTCTTCTGGATAAGCTTCTTACCATCACAAAATTCTCAATCGCAGAGATCTGGGTCACAGATATTTCATTGCTAATCTGATCGTAGAGATTACAAGCCCTCTTCTCATCACATAAAATCACCATTTCTATCCTGATAGCTGAGATCACCATTCCCATTCTTCTCGCAAACAACACCAGATCATCCTCTCCATTTTGATCGCAGAGATCATCTCTTCTCGTGATCACCGAGATCATCTCCCCTCATGATTCCCTTCTCAAGATCGCAGAGATCGTTTCCCCTAATCGCCGAGGTGCTATCTTCTTCCTCCTGATCGCAGATATAGTCTCACCCGCCATCTCAGAGATCATCTCTTTCTCCTCATGATTGCGGATATCGTCTCACCCGCCATCTCAGAGATCATCTCTTTCTCCTCATGATTGCAGATATCGTCTCACCCGCCATCTCAGAGATCATCTCTTTCTCCTCATGATTGCAGATATCGTCTCACCCGCCATCTCAGAGATCAAATCTTTCTCCTCATGATTGCAGATATCGTCTCACCCGCCATCTCAGAGATCATCTCTTTCTCCTCATGATTGCAGATATCGTCTCACCCGCCATCTCAGAGATCAAATCTTTCTCCTCATGATTGCAGATATCGTCTCACCCGCCATCTCAGAGATCATCTCTTTCTCCTCATGATTGCAGATATCGTCTCACCCGCCATCTCAGAGATCAAATCTTTCTCCTCATGATTGCAGATATCGTCTCACCCGCCATCTCAGAGATCATCTCTTTCTCCTCATGATTGCAGATATCGTCTCACCCGCCATCTCAGAGATCAAATCTTTTCTCCTTATGATCGCAGAGATCATATCTATATTCTTATGATCGCAGAGATCATCTCCTCGTTGAATTGACACCCGTTGGTTTTTTTTTCCTGCTCAGCGCGGGACAAGTGGTAGTTTAGAGAAACTGTTTTCTCCCTTAAGGAGACAAACTTCCACGATTATCTCATCGAGATTCCCCACATCCACGAATACCCCTTTTTACTAAGTGTTTGCTCATATGAGACTTCCTTCCAATGCAATTGTGCATGCTTGTGTTTTACTAATCATATTGTAATGTATATTTATATATATATACATATATATCTTTATCTAATATATATATAAATATCTTTATTAATATACTATAATTAAATGCCTATGAATCTCTTAATTGATCCATCTATATGAAAGAAAGGCAAAACCCTCCAAACATAATTATATAACATATTTAAGAGGTTGCCTTGAGTAACTATTCTCTCAAACTATGATAACAATATAATATTTAAGGTTGACCTATAAACCACTTACTCATCTTCAAGTTCCCATGGCACTAAGATGACACCTATAATCTATTATCAGACTTTTGAAGGATGTCACGCCCTTCGCCTTTCCCCTAGTGGCTTCACTTTCCCATCACTTAGTTGCGACAAAATGTTCGGTCTCTTAGTCGATGAATTATCATTACAATTTAGGAAACAATTAACAATGCTTGCAAGGTTATATAGTGGGGTCTTGGCCTTGAGGATCTCACCATAAATCGTGTACCATTCTTTCTAATTAGATAAGGGTAGGGGTAGTAGAGGGATGTTACACATAGGCCACACATTACCCAAGACATTGGATACATATTTGGAGGAGTGCTAGTCGAGGATGTATTAATCTCTTCACAACTAACAACAAGGAGAGTATGAAGACTATATGAAGAGTATATATTAATACTCTCTTATTCTATTTATTTTGGATATTTAGTATATGAACCGCTATGGTTCATTGCAAGAGATACCCTGAACTCTTTCCAACAAAGATCCCAAAGCATCAACAACTAGCATGTATAGATAGGGGGAAAGTGGGAAACTGTGTCTGATTGAAACAATGAAATGGGATGTGAGATATGAGTTCACTACTCAAGTCAAAAAAATTGAAGCATTAGAAAAAGGGTGTTCACCATGAAAATACCCACAGAACATGTTCCATGGAATTGTAACTGTAATATCCTCCTCTCTATCCCTATCAAATTTATAAATGTATATTGTGAATTATGTATGAGCCCTGCTGAGGAGCTCAAGGACAAGTCCCCACCAGTGGACCCTGAAAGTATCGTTATAATATCTGTCTAAGTTTCAAATGTTATTGAAAATCTATGGGACTAAAGTAGTGACACAACTTAACAACGGGTGATGGAACCCACTACGAAAAAGGAGAGATAAGCAGGGTAACCACCAGGATTGTGGGTAACACCTTAGTGCCAAGGACACTTGAAGAAAAGTAAATCAATTTACAAATTAACCTTAAGGCTATAAGTTTCATCGTAATAAATTAAGGAAACGGTTACTCATCGAAACCCCCCTAATCAACGAGAGGGCTTACCTTTCTTGTTTGAGGATAGCTATAATAAATGATCCTAAATAAATTAGGAGGTCATTCTATTAATATATCCTAGATTCAAAAATAGACTAAAACTTTCCTCAATTCTATACTTGAGGACAAGGAAAAGGATGAATTATATTTATCCATAAGCTAGGATGGGAATTATGTTGTGCATTATGGGACATGGAACGAGATAGTAACTTATCTTGGGGTACAAGAATAGGATTGTGGAGATAATTATATCTAGATTGCTATTCTAGTGATCTAAGATATATCTATGAAAGCATTGTATTAGATATGTATAAATATAAGTATAATAGATGAGTGTTGAGGTTTATATAACACGAATATATCACCCAAAGATATATTCATTGTTAGTTTTTATTAAATAAAGAACCTACACTACAAGGGAGTATTACTTTCAAGGACATTCTTTTATACATATATTACTAATGGCAATAATATGTATATTGCTATAGCCAAGGTATTTCACCGGTGGTTAATTACTAATATTGGGGAAAACCTTAGTTAATGTGGAGTGGAGTTGGTGGAAACACGACTCCATTCTCAAGTTACAAGACCTTTTCAGCTACCATCCCTTAATTCATATATATATTAAGTATATTCATAGATGTATCCCCTGTAGGCACCCTTGGATAAGTGAATCCAGACATGTGTAGTGTTGGCCGGGATCGTATCACCAGTACAATTATACCACTATCATTGGTTACTGGCTTTGATTACTGGGGCATGACCGCCGTGTGTAACATCCTCCCACCGGATGCCTCTTAACTACCGGTACCAAGTAAATTTATAGGTCATACAAGTTGAAGAGAGGAGTTAGGTAGAATATCAGTCGAGGAATAGAGGTGAAGTTTCATTAAGTGAGGAGCACCACTTGGTGCAAGCTTCCACATGTCACTGTAAGAACACGAGAAGCAAAGACGCCACTTGTCATATCAAGTAGGAGGTGGCGCTAATAAACCTTCCACGTACTAAATCTTTCATAGTTTAAATAGACCTAATGTAGGTGAAGCACGGGGGGGAAAGAAAAAGGTTCTGTCTAGGGTTTTCGCAACTCTGTAATGAGTTATTTTATTTCTAATGCTTCAACGATCCTGGAGAAGGGCGTGGCCCCTCGAATTTGTAGCTCGGTATCGGGTTTCTTTTGGGAAAGCTCGACGATAGACAGTCTCTAGAAAAGAAAGTCTCAAGGCTATCTGGAAGTCTGATCTCGGTCGGTAGTCTCGTATGGTAAGTATCAATCTGAAGGTTTGCGATCTGAAATCTCATTCTGTAAGTTCATTCTGAAGGTTTTGATCCTCTATCATCAAGGCTTAGTAAAAGGTTAGTTACTATGTGCTGTCGAAAGTTTGATTTCGTGACTGCATGCATACAAAAGCTAGATTGTTGTATGATAGGAAATCGTGAAATGCAAATGACTAGTTCCTGTATGATAGATATGAAATCCTGACTATTGTACACAAATGACTAGTTACGCCATAAGGCATTTTATTTCAACTTTGGGGGTGGGGTGGGGGTGGCAGATTTTTCATTTTTAAAAGAATGAATGGCCAGATTTGAAACTTAACAAAATATTCTTCATCTGGAGCATGATCGGAGTATTGAGATTTCATGAAATAACTCTCGTGCATGTTTAATTCCAAAGGTCAGTAATGATTTTAAAAAAAAATTAAGTTATTACAAGTGTCAAGGCCCTCACGCTTCTTCTGTTATTAAAAACAAAACGCTTCTTCTGTTATTAAAAACAAAACAAGGTTATTCCAAGTGTCGCTTGGCTCATGTTGGCTGAAACGTTTCTGTTATTAAAAAAAAAAAGGTTATTCCAATTGTCGCTTGCCTCATGCTAGCTGGAACGTTTGGCTGGAAAACCACGTTCCCTCTCCATTATCAATAAAGTGGTATGGCAAGTGCTTAAGTTAACAGGGATTCCAAATTTATCTGATGTTTTTCCTTTCCTTGAGAGGTTTGGTCTGCAGGGATTCAACCGGAAGATGAAGAAACTGGCTATGAAATTTAATCGTCTCTTTGACACGATTATTGAGGAGCGTCTCCAAGATAGGGAAACAGGTGTTCATGACAGTTGCGGTGAAGGGAAGGATTTTCTGGAGGTTATGCTGGATTTGAAGAACGATAGTACACAATTCACACGGGATGACATCAAGGGAATGCTAATGGTAAGCGGATTGAATTTACATTTTAGTTTTCTCAGTTTTCATGTTCATGTTGTGAGGGTTTTGATTAAATCCGTTTTCCAGTTTTCTCCATTTTCATATTCATGTTGTGAGAGTTTTTAACAGTAAAAGTTATTTCCATAGCTTTTTCCTTGAATCCACACATCTTTCCAGGATAGTGTGATTCAAATTTTGATCAAATTATTGGTTTAAAGTTAAAATTATATTGACCGTTGTGATTAGCATTGAGGGATAACAACTTTATAAGTAGAAGTAGAGTAATAATGAGTAACTTTAAAATTGTTTCAAAAAAATTGAAAGACATTTTGCTAAATTATATAATAACAAATTAGGTTCTTTTATAAAATTTAATGTTGCTATATTTAACTATTTTTATTTATTTGAGTTTATATATATATATATAGAGTTAATAAATACAATTTTTTGTTATCCAAATAATTTTATGATCAAGATCAATTAATTAAATGAACAAAATAAATTATATAACATAATGAAAAAAAGTGGTGAACAATAACGTTTATCAAAAAATTATATAATTAAGCTTTGTCCTAATTAAAAGATTCATTATTTATCAAAATTAAGAAGATTCAATATTTATTATTATTTTAATAATAAGTTTAATATTTATCTTTTAATTTTAATTTGTGTATTTAAAAAGAGAGTTACATTGTGTTTTTTTGGGTTTTTCATTATTAATTCTTTAATTTTTTTTAGTTACTTGAATAGTGTTTCAAATTATTGATACACCATTTGATATATATTAAATTCAATAGAAGTTGTTTCTCTAAAATCAATTTTGTCAATAATTCAATAAAATATACGAATTAATTTTTATTTTTTAATTTATCATTTTATAAGTTTATTTCTCAAAATATCTATAGAAAAAAAATCAGATTTTACACATGTATGTGGTATTTATATTTAAATTTTACTGATTTTTTTTTAAATAATGTAATATATTTATATTTAAATTTGACTATTTTTTTTTAAATAATGTAATATTTAAGATAAGATAATGTAATTTCTAATATTAAAATAATGCGATTTTTAATTAAATTTAAATAAATTTTTTATATAAATATATTGTTATTACTAATTTTAATGATAGAAAATTACTTTAAATAAATATTTTTTCCTAATATTATCAACAATAATGTAGTAAAGTGATAACTTATTCATGGTTGTAATATCCCTCCTTTTATCTTTATCAGATTCTTTCTATAAAGCATATTATACATGGGTATTAATAGTAACATCATATATGAGTGACTTAGAAGGCGAACCATAGGTGTCTTAAAGCCATGAATTTAACCATTACTTAATGGTTACAAAAGAGTGGGGAACTTTATTAACTACCACCTTTTCGCACCTTCACCTAATTTTTTCCAGTTTAACGCCAAGTGGCAGAGAGATCCTCTTGGCCGAGGTGAAATCTCGAAAAAAAGAGGGTACTGTTATAACCGGTCTCAGAACTCTGTCGAGGGGGAGAGACCACACTACTCGTTGTGTGTATTGGTGCCCATCCCATTATATAAAATTTTCATGGTCTATGCTTTGAGGGGCTAGATAGTAGAAGCACCTGGACGATCTGAATTTAGAGAGAGACAAGTTAATGACTTGGAGATCGCGGAGGAATTCTAGTGAGGATTTCCCGCAATGTTGTCCCCTTAGTGGAGAGATTTATTTATTTCTACTTCGCCACTTGTTATGACCACGTGGGATGAGTTTCCCTCAAAAATATCATGATGGAACCTATATATCTGTATTTGGAGAGAATCGTGGGACGTGCAGGCAGTAAGAAAGGGGGCAGCTCACAAATGTTGACACCCTGTTTCATCTATTTTTAGAGGATGAATGCATTGTAGGGAACACGATCGACGAATACTGATGGAGGAAGTTATTGCCATTAGAGTGGAGGAGATCACTACCACCGCGAAGGGGTTTTTTCTTTATTATTTTCCTGTTGGACGGATTTTGGGGAAATCCTGGGAGGGAAGCCGAGAGATGGATTCGCCTTGCTCGGTTTCGATTTGCTTTATTAATAGAGATATCCTCTGCTAGAGGAAGGGGGAAAAAGGAGGCTGGAAGCACTTGGATTCAGGCATTTAGGAATTGTCGCGATTGGTTAGGGAAAATGATAAAGGGAAGGATAGAAGTGGGGCTTCTTTCTGCGTGGAAGAGGAGAAGAAATTTCTCTGCATGTCAGGGAGGGGATGTTAAACGTAAATGGTAAGCCTGTCTGCACTAAAACTCCCTCTACGGATGTGTTGTTAACTGAAATATATATATATATATGTTTTAATATCCATGAAAACAGAATGAATCTCTGATAAACTCGATCTTATATATATATAATCTGGTAAAATATTGGGGAATCGTTTTAGTTTTATTTTGAAACTGATAAATCTATCCTTAGTTTTTCATTTACACCACGAATTGACCACAGAGTAATTCTGGTTATCCGATCCAAGGGATGGAGGGCTTCGGCGGAAGCATTTTAGGTTTTAAGTTGGAACTATCATAATGAATCCTCAGTTTACATTTTCTGAAACTAAATTATGGAAAAACGTTGATAAACGTTGGAAACAGAGTTAAACTCAGGGTACACCTTATAATAGTTGAAAGTATACTAAAGTGAAAGCGACCTCCGGAAAGAGGATCGTTCTCTGCCTTAATTCCAATACCTCTATGAACGAACAAAGATATTGTAGTTCTATTTAAAGTTGTATTCTGTCCATCGCATGCATTCCTTGTTGGTAGTGTGTGATGTAATGACATCGGAATATATATATATAGCTATATTTATAAATGGTGGGTGCATATGTATAACTATATTTATAATTGATGGGTGCATTCCTTTTTCTAATGTGAAATCGTAGAAAATGTGTATGGGTAGTTTTTAGGGTTGTACGCTTGAAGTTCTGTTTTGATTGTGGCGTGAGATGCGTTACAGTGTGTGTGGATTTACTGTCATAGGAGAATTTACATGCATATATCCTAGGCTAGAGCAATCGTAATGATCCTTGTTGATAGCCTGTGTTGTATTGTCATCGCTAGAGATCAGAATATATATATATAGCTATGTTTATAAATGGTGTATGCATTTCCATTTTTAATGTGAAATCGTCGAAATCAGCATGTATGTATTCTCACATGTTTGATTGCAAATCACCGTGATCGGTGTATACATTTCTTTCCAGTTTGAAATCGTAACATTCTGCTTATATATGATGTATGAGCCTGATGGTTTTCCTTTAAATTATTTACTGTTGAAGCTCCACTTTAGAAAAATGCAGAGTGGAACTCTGTAAACAAAATCCTTAGGTATAAACCTTTTAAGCCAACGATACTTACAGGAAAAGAATATGATTGATATCTTGAGTTCCGTGCTATAGATATAGGCTGTCTAGTTCTATTTTCGGTTATACTGCCACTTATGGAACTCTGTCATTGAGTTTCCGCAATGAATATTATTTTCTTAATTACAGTGATCCATGGTAGATAAAACCGTTAGTATGTTTAGAGATCTTGTTAAGATGTAGATTCAGTTTCGATAGTCAGAACAACACTCTACATTTGTTGTGGTGTAGCGTAGGAAGGCTTTTGTGTGAAGGCTCAAAATATATTATTTTGTGTGATGTCCATATAATTATATAAACGTTGGATTGTTGATAATCCTTCCTTATTGTATAAGTAAAGATTTATAATATTAAATTTGATATAGAGATATTTTACAAATGAAGATATCTCATACACTTATGGTAACAAATGTTTGTTAACTTTCGCAAGGGTTAAATCCTAGTGCGAACCATAGTCTTGGATATAACAAGTATATTTATAATTGTGGGGGGGTTTTATTTAACTTATATAGATTCATTAAGATCTCTATAAGTTATGTGATATTTATAAGAATGCTGACATAGATCATAGATCTCTTTGTTTCTGTGGACCTTAAGGTCAAAGTCTTCAAAATGCGCTCGATAAAAGAGGCACAGAGAAAAGCTGGAAGTAAATATAGTAACATTGGTGTTGTTGGTTGTAAGCTCTATTTGGTAATTAATACAAGATGCGACTCTCCTTTGGTGGACGTAGCCCAATGTGATTGGGTGAACCACGTACATTTTGTGTCCCCATGTGTATGATTCTATTGTTGATGTCTTGTCAGTAATTCTTTTTCATGTTTGAATGATTATGTCTTGTATCGCATGTTCATGTCTTAATGATTATGTCTTCTTTCGCATGTTTATGTCTTAATGGTTATGCCTGGTAAATAAGTCTTAACTAAATGTTTATTCACAGAATGTGTGTGGAAATGTTTTTATGAAGGCTTTTGTCATGATAGCATGCAGCTGTATAGTTCCTTTATATATAATGATCTCAGAAGAGATCCATGGAGTTGTAATGGTAACACTTCATAACAACAGTAAATGGACTATTATAAGATTGTTGTTTGTAGGAATAAGATATAAATAAATGTTGTCTATTTCATTGAACTCGATCATAGATATTTTTATTGTGAGGATATCTAATGGAAGAAAATTTTTAATTTTCACCAAAATACTAACTCGCAAAACTTGGAGATGTTACATATGGTATCATAGCACAGGTTGCAAACACTCGTGCTTATTTGGGCTCAATCAGGGAAAGCATATATGAGTTTGTCGAACTGGCGGCACAAGACGCAATAGAAAATTTCATTTCAACGGATCGACAACAGGTAGCTTACCAGTCGTCATTGAATTGCAAGTAAGTATGTTTCATTTGGTGAAAGCATTATAATGGCGCAACATTGTTTGTAGGTAAGGATAGTATATGTTTCATTATGGAGATGAATGATCTGTTATTGGTAAATATTAGCTGATGAATATATCCTCCTATTTTACAATTAGATTCATTGGACGACGAGAAAATAGTCTTTAGAAAGATAACGGTTAAGGTTTTGTGGAATGAGTCTTCGTATATTGAAAGTCATCCTAGTTGTGAATGTGTTAAACTGAGGAAGTCTCCTAAATCTGTTGATTTGATAATTCGTCTTAAATACTTATTACCTTTTCTACCTTTATTGTTATTCTTAAGAGTGGATATCTTTCAGTTTCAGTAAACGCGTCATATGGGAGAATAGGGTTGATACATTTTGTTAATTGTTTCTGACTAGTCGAATTCTATTGATCCATTCGTCAGGATTTCCGAATATGAGATTCAGATAGATAAAATAAGCAACTTATATCTATTAAGCCGTTTATAAAGTAATTATATATGCTAATATTTGACTAAAGAAGATGGTCTAATGTTTTTATTATGTTAGGAACTGTCAAGTTCCTTTCATATATAAATCCACTTTGAATGGTAAATTTATGATGTTGACATAACTAGGAAATTCTGATAACATACATACAGCCGAACTAACCTTCCACAAGAAATGTAGACTTTCTAGTCTAGATTCTGTTAACTGCAAACTAAGAGAGTTTGAAAATTTTTCCCTATGACTGCGAGGGAAAAGTTGGATAAATAATAGAATATATGATGGAATGCATAATCTCATCTTCATGGATGTCAGAATACTAGGAGTGGTAGTAAAAAAAAAAAAAAAAAAGAAAAAAAAAAAAAAACTATACTTTTATGAGATCATGATTTATGATGACTTGCTGTCACATACAATTATATGTGGTGTCAAAATGATTATTTTGGTTAAGAGATAAAACTATAGTTAATCATGTTGCTCACATAATGAATGCATAGATGTAATTAATGGTGAGTATGTGTTGTTGTATGAATAAAAGTATTGGAAAACTAGAACCGCCACGGAATGGTAATACATGACACTTTAATTTTCTGATGTCTTTATAATGACTGTTTTATATCCGCATTAGGAGTTAAGGAAAAACCTTTAATATCATGGAAGTTCCATGATCAGAAGTAATATTTAACAGTAATTGATGTATAAGCTTTTATGAAACAAGTCAAGGTGATGATTGACATATGTTTTATGCATGATTGCTCTTATGATTTAATTACATTTTTTTCTCTTTACGACTAACACATTTAATGTTGTGGTCGAGCGAAATGTTATATTCCCACACATCACTACAATAGTCAAGAGGTAAAAATGGGATATATAGATGCATGTGATATACTAATATGTGATGATACAGGAAAACTGGTACCTCGACATATGAGGATCTTATAATGAGAAGATATGCGGCCACCCTTACAAAGGTATATGGTTATCATTATAAGGTATGCAAGTATGTTTTAGAAAATTGGTGATTTCTATGTGATGTTGGTATATACAAAGGGAGTTGTATAACTAAAATAGGAAGTGTGTTGAAATGGTGAAGGATAACATTCAAGGTTAAGAAATCATCATGTTCCATAGGAAGAATATTATTTCGTGTTCAAGGAATTATGTAATCCTATTAAGTAAGTTAGATATGCTTGGAAGGAGAAAATGTTTACTTCAGATGATCAAGTATGGATATTGTAGTATGAAGAATGAATGATTTTCTTATTTACAAATATTTGATTTTGTTATATAAAGTGTTACTAACAATTGAATTTGGCAGATGGCCAAAACTCAGTGGAACTTGCCGAAAGACAAAAGCGTAATATATTATGCATGGTACAATAAAGGGGTGAGGATGAAAGATCCACATTGCAGCTTTTATTATTGTTAATTATCGTTGAATAAAGAACTCGACCAAATTGGTCAGAGAAATTGTAGGGTTATAAAGTATAATATGTTAAATTTTCAGTATTAAATCACAATACTATAGGATCTTTGCTGAGAGAATAACATCTACAGTATATCAATGCATGACAATCATAATATGACAAGCATCACAAGAATCAAAAGCATAGAGACAAGAGACACAGAGTTTCCGTGGGGAAAACCCTAAGGTGAAAAACCCCACAACTTCCTCAGAGATAGAGAGAGAAATGGCTCAACCAAATACAACCAAATAATACAGAGATAGTCTCCTAGCAGATGATCCTCCTCCTCCTCACTAGTGCACCACTTTTCAGAGAGAGAGATAGATGCTTTTCCCAGTGAGTAAAATAGAGATCTCCTATCTCTATTTATACTCACCTTTTTGCCCAGTGACCTACTGGGGCCGACTTGTCTACTTGAGTACATCCACATTATATTATATATTAATTAGGGCCGATCCCATAAGGTGGTCTAATAACCCATCGGCAAGTACACACACTTGCGACACTTGTCAATCCACATGACGACACTTCCTTATAGAGGAATAACACATCTCTTATAAGGGTACAATAAATATATATATAATACACAGATGAAATACATTCTGAAGTTACATAAACATCAACACTCCCTCTTAACTAGGAAGGTATTTCTTGACACAGATCTGCTAGACAAGTCTTCTTCTTTGGATCATCGTCATCGATGCATCGTCATCATCATCGTCACTGTTGCTGCTATCTCATCCAATCTCTGTCTCTAGTCGTCATAGGAAGTTCTACAGAGCCAGTCCTTTTTCATACTGGATGTAGGCCCACCACCTGCAGGTCTTCATCATCACTGGCCATACTGTGGAATCCTCAGGACTTTTACGTGCGTCACAAAACCTCGCAAGAGCATCCCAGGCTGTTACGAGCACACAGCTCTACCTATAGGATCTCCCAGGGCAACGAATTACATGTGACCTCACCACAAAACCTCGCAAGAGCATCCCAGGCTGTTACGAGCACACAGCTCTATCTATAGGATCTCCCAGGGTAACGAATTATATGTGGTCATGGAAAAACCTCGCAAGGGAATCCCAGGACTGATTACGGGCATACAGCCCAACCTATCGGATCTCCCAGGGAAACGAATTACATTCCATAGGACAAAACCTCGCAAGAGCATCTGCCAGATATCCCAGGGCACTATTATATGCCATAGGAAAAACCTCGAAAGACTATCTGCAGATCTCCCAGGGCAACGAATTACATGTCCTCCCAGAGCAAAACCTCGAAAGAGCATTTGCCAGATGTCCCAGGGCAACGAGTTACATGTCCTCCCAGAGCAAAACCTCGAAAGAGCATTTGCCAGATGTCCCAGGGCAACGAATTACATGCCATAGGCAAAACCTCGCAAGACCATTTGCAGATCTCCCAGGGCAATGAATTACATGCTCATCTGCACAACCTGATCCACGGCCACAGAGTATCAACCTGATACTCACCATACATCATCCTGATGTATCCATGATCATCCTGATCATCATCACTACAACGTCCTGCTGCATGTCATCTGGAGCAACATCCTGAAGCTCATCATCTATGATCATCCTGATCATCAATGCAACATCCTGCTGCATACCAAGTATCTACCTGATACATATCATGATCTATGGTCCTCCTGATCATCAATGCAACATCCTACTGCATGTCAAGTATCTACCTGATACATATCATCATACATGATCCTCCTGATCATCAATGCAACATCCTGCTGCATGCCAAGTATCTACCTGATACATATCATCATACATGATCCTCCTGATCATCAATGCAACATCCTGCTGCATGCCAAGTATCTACCTGATACATATCATCATACATGATCCTCCTGATCATCAATGTATCCACCTGATACAAATACAAAACATATGATATATATCACCATGCATGATCCACCTGATCATACAATGTATCCACCTGATACATATACAGATACATGGTCCAAGCATCCAACATGATGCATATAAAATACATACACATGATCCAACTGATCATATCCAGCATCCAACATGATGCGTACATACATACATAAGATGATCCAACTGATCATATCCAACATCCAACATGATGCGTACATACATACATAAAATGATCCAACTGATCATATCAAGCAGAAACTAGAACATCATCCTGATGCTCATCATCCAGTGCTTACATCCACAACCATGTGAAGGATC
The DNA here is from genome assembly GCA_027924585.1 of Larix kaempferi. Lineage (NCBI taxonomy): Eukaryota > Viridiplantae > Streptophyta > Pinopsida > Pinales > Pinaceae > Larix > Larix kaempferi. The sequence goes on along the minus strand of BSBM01000940.1, from coordinate 5,273,913 downwards.
CTCCTTCCAACATGCTTGGAATGGCTTCAGCAAATGTGTCCATCACTTCTTCCTCGAAGTGTCCTCGATCTGAATAACGCCAAGCCTCTCTCTGAAGTACTCGAACTTCACCCTGGCTAGTGGCTTCGTCAGCACATCTGCAATCTGCTCGTCCGTCGCAACATATAGGAGCTTCACAGCTCCTCTCTGCACCATATCCCTGATATAGTGTTATTTGATCTCTATGTGTTTCGATCTGTCATGAAACACTGGGTTCTCGGACAGCTTCACACAACTCTGGTTATCACAGAAGATACCAGTAGCTTCCAACGGGAGATCAAATAACTCAGACAGTAGCTTCCGTAGCCATACTGCCTCACAACTAGATGAATAGGCTGCAACATACTCTGCCTCAGCTGTACTCAGTGCTACGCAGGACTGCTTCCTGCTAAACCAAGAGATCACACCTGATCCCATACTGAAGCAACACCCAGATGTGCTCTTCCTATCTGCAGCACTGCCAGCCCAATCTGAATCAACATAACCCTGCAGGTTAAACTTTTGATTCGCCTCATATCTGAGCCCATAATCCACTGTACCCTTCAGGTACCTCAGAACATGCTTTACAGCAACCAGGTGAACACTCCTTGGATCCGTCAGGAACTGGCTCAATGTGTTCACAGCAAAGCAAATATCTGGTCTCGTGTTTGTCAGGTACATCAAGGACCCAATAATCTGACGATACATAGAAACATCAACTGGCTCAGAAGAAGCATCACAAAGAAGCTTCAAATTCGATGCCATAGGTGTGGCCATGGATTTGCAATCCATCATCCCAAATCTCTTCAAGATATCTACTGTGTACTTCCCTTGACCAAGGAAGATCCCACCTGCATTCTGCCACACCTCCATACCTAGGAAATAGTGCATCATTCCCAAATCTTTCATATCGAATTCAGCTGCAAGCTTCCTCTTGGTATCTGCAATCATTCTGTCATCTCCTGTCACAAATAGGTCATCTACATACAGTAGTAGAATCACAGGATTCCCTTCCTCAAGCTTGTAGTAAAGGTTGGAATCTGCTTTACTCTTGGTAAAGCCCAAACTAGATAGGAAATTGTCCATCCTACCATACTAGGTTCTGGGGGCTTGCTTCAAGCCATACAAGGCTTTCTTCAATCTGCATACATAAGATTCCCTGTCATGTATTTCAAAGTCGAGTGGCTGTTCCACATATACTTCCTCTTCTACTACACCGTTCAGGAAAGCAGTCTTGACATCCATCTGGTGTATCTTCCATTTCATTGTTGCAGCCAGGGCAAGTACTGTTCTGATGGAAGTATATCTGGCTACAGGTGCAAAGGTTTCTTCATAGTCTATTCCTTCCTTCTGAGAGAAACCACGAGCTACGAATCTTGCTTTATATTTTTCCACACTGCCATCTGCAGCATGCTTGATTTTGTAGATCCACTTGGAAGTCACAACAGACTTCTCTTTAGGTCTTGGGACAACATCCCAAACATCATTCTTCATAATTGATTGATATTCCTCAACCATAGCATCCTTCCATTCTTTCTTTTCTGCTGCCTCTTCATAACTGGAAGGCTCTTTGTTCATGATGTCACAGAGTAAAGCAACATAACTGGTGTGTGATCTGGTTCTCTTCTTTGCTCTGTGTTCTTCTTCTGGAATGCCAAATCTTTCTGCATCATGAATGAGCTCTCTAGCCCATACATGTTTCCTTTTGTGAGAGTTATACTCACGGGGTGGATCTACAGGTTCTTGTGGATCTTCAAACTCACGAGCAGTTTCTGGAACTGCTTCAGTCATGGTAGTGTCCTGAAATCTTGTTTCCTTAGGTTCTTCATAAACTTCGGTAGGTGCCTTTCTTGATTTGATGAATGCTGAATTCTCATCAAATGTTACATCCCTGCTGACATCAATCTTCTTGAACCCTGGAACATATATTCTGTAAGCCTTCGAGATTTCACTATAACCCACAAAGATACCCTTCTTTCCTGAAGGATCTAGTTTAGTCCTTTTCTCCTTTGGGACATGAGTGTATACTGGACAACCAAATATTCTGAGATGGCTGACTTCAGGTTTCTTACCAGAAAAGACTTCTTCTGGTGTCTTGTTGACCAATATCTTGTGGGGTGTTCTGTTCTGCACATATGCAGCTGTTCTAGCTGCTTCTGCCCATAGATGCATAGGAAGATCCTGGTCATGCAACATTGCCCTTGCTACTTCCATGATAGTTCTATTCTTCCTTTCTGCAACTCCATTCTGTTAAGGATTATAAGGAGCAGTCAACTCCCTCTTAATCCCTGAATCACTGCAAAGCTTCTTGAAGTCATTTGAGGTGAATTCTCCACCATTGTCAGATCTGAATGTCTTGATTTTTTTGTCAGTTTGATTCTCCATCAAGGTTTTGAATTCCTTGAATTTATCAAGCACCTCATCTTTGCCCTTCAAGAAGTATACCCAAGTCTTCCTGGAGAAGTCATCAATAAATGATACATAGTAAACATACCCACTTAGGGAACTGGATGACATGGGGCCACATACATCTGAGTGGATGATTTCCAGGATGTCTTTTGCCTTGCTTTCACTGCTTGGGAAAGCCTTCTTAATGTTCTTACCTTTTGCACATCCTTTGCAAACACCTTCATGTTTGGTCTTGATTTCAGGAAGACCTTCTACAGCCTTGCTTGCAATTGGAAGTGCTCTATAGTGCATGTGAGAAAGTCTCCTATGCCAAAGTTCACTTGGCTCCATGGATTCATGTATCATGGCATGTTCAGGTTGACCCTTTAGTTTATACAAGCCTCCCTCTTGCTATCCAATCACTACTGCATCATCCATGGTCTTTCCCTTTGGCCACATTAGTACTTGGCCATCAACAAATGCAACCCTCATACCTTTTGCATCTAAAGCAGAGATGGAGAGTAAGTTCTTCTTGAGTCCAGGTACATAGAGGACTTCCTTCATCTTCAGAGATTTTCCAGAATCTAGGTTGTAAGAAGCTTCACCACTTCCTTTGATTGGATATTGATAATCATCCCCAAGTTTCACCTTATGGGGTGATTCATGTTCAGAAAGGTTCATAAAAGATTCCTTGAACCCAGTCATGTGTTTGGAAGCCCCACTATCAATCAACCAATCATTACAACCATGGGATATGGTACCAGTGAGTGCAGAGATTAAAACATACTCTTCTTCACTTGATGAGTCATCATCACTACTGCTTTCTGCCTTAGCCTTCTTCTTTGGGGGTTCATCATCTTCGGCAGCATGAGCATGAAACCTTCTTTTGCTGCCCTTCTTCTTCTTACTAGGATTTTTGTTATTATCCCTTTTGTTCTTAGGACAATCTGAAGCAAAGTGACCCTTCTCATTGCATGTGAAGCATCTTAGGTCTTTCCTGTTCTTCTTTTGATGGGACCTATTGAGAGGAGAGGGATCCTTCTTGGTTTTGCTTCTTTTGGTGTGAGCTGCAAGAGATTGATCTTCTCCTCCCATCTTTTCCTCACGAGCTATAAGTCTAGCTTCTTCTTGAGAGCATTCTTCCCGAAGTCTACTGAAAGAGATCAACTTCTTCCTTGCACAAATTCCTTGAATAAAGGAATCCCATGACCTGGGTAGGCCATTTCGAGTAGTCATCACCACCTCACCATTCTCCACCATTTCATCTACTGCTTCTAATTGTTCCTTGATCTGAGAGACCCTTGAAAAGTAAGATTGAATTGTTTCTCCATTCTGAAACTTCACTGCTTTCAATTGGTTCCGCAGGGTCATCTTTCGATTTATGTTCTTTCCTTCAAATAGCTTGGTCAAAGATTCAAACATCTCTTTGGGTGTCTTGAGAGAAGACACATGGGGTATAAGATGGTCTTTGATAGAATCAACAATGATTCTCTTTGCCTTGACCAAGTTCTTCTTATGCAATACCTTGGCCTCTTCATCCTCTGGGATAGGGATGTCTTCTTTCACATATGAGTCCAACTCATTCTCTTCCAAGATTAGCCCAATCCTATACTTCCAGGCTCGGAAGTTATCAGCCCCTTCAAGCTTATCCTCAAGCTTGGTGTGAAGAGACATCTTTTAAATTACTTCAAATGGAAATAGAAAAGATTTAGAACTTACCACTTGAAGTGCTGAAAACTAGATCTCGTACCGTATTAGGGTTTGTGAGAGAAACCCTAAAAATTCAAAATGTGAATTTCAAAATTCTGAAAGGATAGAAAGATGCGCCTTGGAGAGCTGATCATCCTAGTACATTCAGAATTTGAGATCAGCAAAGTCTTGCCCTTCAGAATTGCCTTTTTGTCCTCCGGGGTTCACTAGGGAGAGCCCTGAATTAGGGTTTGCGTTTCCCGGAGATCTACCCAACCAAAAATCTCGATCCAAAGCTCAAACCTTCGATTTTTGCAAGGAGCTTCCAGCTGTACCTTCAGTTTCAAGAAATTCCTATTTTTGTGGAAACCCTAATTTTTAGGGCCAAAACTGAAAATGCTCGGAACTGAAATCTGATTGGACAGAAAGATGTTCCTTGATGAGTAGATCCAATCTACTATACTGAATTTCAAAAATCTGTGGAGAGAAACCCAATAAACAAGGAATACAAGCTTCCGTCACTGCAAAATGTCTTCTTCTCAGTTAAGCTCTGATACCATGTTAAATTTTCAGTATTAAATCACAATACTATAGGATCTTTGCTGAGAGAATAACATCTACAGTATATCAATGCATGACAATCATAATATGACAAGCATCACAAGCATCACAAGAATCAAAAGCATAGAGACAAGAGACACAGAGTTTCCGTGGGGAAAACCCTAAGGTGAAAAACCCCACAACTTCCTCAGAGATAGAGAGAGAAATGGCTCAACCAAATACAACCAAATAATACAGAGATAGTCTCCTAGCAGATGATCCTCCTCCTCCTCACTAGTGCGCCACTTTTCAGAGAGAGAGATAGATGCTTTTCCCAGTGAGTAAAATAGAGATCTCCTATCTCTATTTATACTCACCTTTTTGCCCAGTGACCTACTGGGGCCGACTTGTCTACTTGAGTACATCCACATTATATTATATATTAATTAGGGCCGACCCCATAAGGTGGTCTAATAACCCATCGGCAAGTACACACACTTGCGACACTTGTCAATCCACATGACGACACTTCCTTATAGAGGAATAACACATCTCTTATAGGGGTACAATAAATATATATATAATACACAGATGAAATACATTCCGAAGTTACATAAACATCAACATAATATGACGAAATAATTGATGAATTTGAATGAGATTTTCCTAGACTCAAGCGAGGAGGCTTGAGGGGAATGAATTCCTGGACTCAAGCGAGAAGGCTTGAGGGGAATTATGCGAGAGTGTGTTAAGGGCACTGAAACACTCCCGAGAAATCAGGGAGTTGACAGCCGCTAGGATTCTGGAAGGAATCAACAAGCGGTAAAGACCTAGGCAAACTATAAGAGAATGCATATGCGGGAGGCAAGACGCTGCCTAATATGCATGAGAGAAAGTATTGCTGCGTGAGCACTACGGTGTTAGGCAAGAAATCTGTAAAATAATTGCTGTGTGAGCACTGAGGTGTTAGGAAAGAATTTCGAAAGGATTGTTGTGTGAGCACTTGGGTGTTAGGCAAGAATTTCTTGGATCAAGTAAATGGTTGGTTGTGATTAAGTTCATAATCTACATTCCTGGATCACTGGAATTATGTGTGCTGGTGATAATAAAAGCACAAACAATGACTAAATATATTCCATAAACTGCAAATGTTATGTTACAATAAATGACTTAGTAATTATGAATATGAGTTTGATTATGAAGTTGATGATAGTTTTACAGTTTCTTTCAATTCTGGTTTTATAGTAAAAATGCAGATGTGATTGAGAGGGACTTGAAAAGGAGTCATGAAAGTGCAAAGGAGAACAAATAGAAATGAAAAAAATAGGCAAAGGTTGACTACAGAAGAGAGGACAAACTGCTAAAAAGAATGAACACCGAGGACGGTGTTATTATTAAGGGGAGGAGGATGTAATATCCGTCCTTTTATCTTTATCAGATTCTTTCTATAAATCATATTATACATGGGTATTAATAGTAACATCATATATGAGTGACTTAGAAGGCGAACCATAGGTGTCTTAAAGCCATGAATTTAACCATTACTTAATGGTTACAAAAGAGTGGGGAACTTTATTAACTACCACCTTTTGGCACCTTCACCTAATTTTTTCCAGTTTAACGCCAAGTGGCAGAGAGATCCTCTTGGCCGAGGTGAAATCTCGAAAAAAAGAGGGTACTGTTATAACCGGTCTCAGAACTCTGTCGAGGGGGAGAGACCACACTACTCGTTGTGTGTATTGGTTCCCATCCCATTATATAAAATTTTCATGGTCTATGCTTTGAGGGGCTAGATAGTAGAAGCACCTGGACGATCTGAATTTAGAGAGAGACAAGTTAATGACTTGGAGATCGCGGAGCAATTATAGTGAGGATTTCCTGCAATGTTGTCCCCTTAGTGGAGAGATTTATTTATTTCTACTTCGCCACTTGTTATGACCACGTGGGATGAGTTGCCCTCAAAAATATCATGATGGAACCTATATATCTGTATTTGGAGAGAATCGTGGGACGTGCAGGCTGTAAGAAAGGGGGCAGCTCACAAATGTTGACACCCTGTTTCATCTATTTTTAGAGGATGAATGCATTGTAGGGAACACGATCGGCGAATACTGATGGAGGAAGTTATTTCCATTAGAGTGGAGGAGATCACTACCACCGTGGAGGGGTTTTTTCTTTATTATTTTCCTGTTGGACGGATTTTGGGGAAATCCTGGGAGGGAAGCCGAGAGATGGATTCGCCTTGCTCGGTTTCGATTTGCTTTATTAATAGAGATATCCTCTGCTAGAGGAAGGGGGAAAAAGGAGGCTGGAAGCACTTGGATTCAGGCATTTAGGAATTGTCGCGATTGGCTGGGGAAAACGATAAAGGGAAGGATAGAAGTGGGGCTTCTTTCTGCGTGGAAGAGGAGAAGAAATTTCTCTGCATGTCAGGGAGGGGATGTTAAACGTAAATGGTAAGCCTGTCTGCACTAAAACTCCCTCTACGGATGTGTTGTTAACTGAAATATATATATATATGTTTTAATATCCATGAAAACAGAATGAATCTCTGATAAACTCGATCTTATATATATATATAATCTGGTAAAATATTGGGGAATCGTTTTAGTTTTATTTTGAAACTGATAAATCTATCCTTAGTTTTTCATTTACACCACGAATTGACCACAGAGTAATTCTGGTTATCCGATCCAAGGGATGGAGGGCTTTGGCGGAAGCATTTTAGGTTTTAAGTTGGAACTATCATAATGAATCCTCAGTTTACATTTTCTGGAACTAAATTATGGAAAAACGTTGATAAACGTTGGAAACGGAGTTAAACTTAGGGTACACCTTATAATAGTTGAAAGTATACTAAAGTGAAAGCGACCTTCGGAAAGAGGATCGTTCTCTGCCTTAATTCCAATACCTCTATGAACGAACAAAGATATTGTAGTTCTATTTAAAGTTGTATTCTGTCCATCGCATGCAGTCCTTGTTGGTAGTGTGTGATGTAATGACATCGGAATATATATATATAGCTATATTTATAAATGGTGGGTGCATATGTATAACTATATTTATAATTGATGGGTGCATTCCTTTTTCTAATGTGAAATCGTAGAAAATGTGTATGGGTAGTTTTTAGGGTTGTACGCTTGAAGTTCTGTTTTGATTGTGGCGTGAGATGCGTTACAGTGTGTGTGGATTTACTGTCATAGGAGAATTTACATGCATATATCCTAGGCTAGAGCAATCGTAATGATCCTTGTTGATAGCCTGTGTTGTATTGTCATCGCTAGAGATCAGAATATATATATATAGCTATGTTTATAAATGGTGGATGCATTTCCATTTTTAATGTGAAATCGTCGAAATCAGCATGTATGTATTCTCACATGTTTGATTGCAAATCACCGTGATTGGTGTATACATTTCTTTCCAGTTTGAAATCGTAACATTCTGCTTATATATGATGTATGAGCCTGATGGTTTTCCTTTAAATTATTTACTGTTGAAGCTTCACTTTAGAAAAACGCAGAGTGGAACTCTGTAAACAAAATCCTTAGGTATAAACCTTTTAAGCCAACGATACTTCCAGGAAAAGAATATGATTGATATCTTGAGTTCTGTGCTATAGATATAGGCTGTCTAGTTCTATTTTCGGTTATACTGCCACTTATGGAACTCTGCCGTTGAGTTTCCGCAATGAATATTATTTTCTTAATTACAGTGATCCATGGTAGATAAAACCGTTAGTATGTTTAGAGATCTTGTTAAGATGTAGATTCAGTTTCGATAGTCAGAACAACACTCTACATTTGTTGTGGTGTAGCGTAGGAAGGCTTTTGTGTGAAGGCTCAAAATATATTATTTTGTGTGATGTCCATATATTTATATAAACGTTGGATTGTTGATAATCCTTCCTTATTGTATAAGTAAAGATTTATAATATTAAATTTGATATAGCGATATTTTACAAATGAAGATATCTCATACACTTATGGTAACAAATGTTTGTTAACTTTCGCAAGGGTTAAATCCTAGTGCGAACCATAGTCTTGGATATAACAAGTATATTTATAATTGTGGGGGGGTTTTATTTAACTTATATAGATTCATTAAGATCTCTATAAGTTATGTGATATTTATAAGAATGCTGACATAGATCATAGATCTCTTTGTTTCTGTGGACCTTAAGGTCAAAGTCTTCAAAATGCGCTCGATAAAAGAGGCACGGAGAAAAGCTGGAAGTAAATATAGTAACATTGGTGTTGCTGGTTGTAAGCTCTATTTGGTAATTAATACAAGATGCGACTCTCCTTTGGTTGACGTATCCCAATGTGATTGGGTGAACCACGTACATTTTGTGTCCCCATGTGTATGATTCTATTGTTGATGTCTTGTTAGTAATTCTTTTTCATTTCTGAATGATTATGTCTTGTATCGCATGTTCATGTCTTAATGATTATGTCTTGTTTCGCATGTTTATGTCTTAATGGTTATGTCTGGTAAATAAGTCTTAACTAAATGTTTATTCACAGAATGTGTGTGGAAATGTTTTTATGAAGGCTTTTGTCATGATAGCATGCAGCTGTATAGTTCCTTTATATATAATGATCTCAGAAGAGATCCATGGAGTTGTAATGGTAACACTTCATAACAACAGTAAATGGACTATTATAAGATTGTTGTTTGTAGGAATAAGATATAAATAAATGTTGTCTATTTCATTGAACTCGATCATAGATATTTTTATTGTGAGGATATCTAATGGAAGAAATTTTTTAATTTTCACCAAAATACTAACTCACAAAACTTGGAGATGTTACAATGGTTCAATAATACTAAATAATAACTTTATATTAATATTATCAATAATAATGTAATAAAGTAATAACTTAATTTAAAATTAAAGTTGTTATTTTATGAAAGTATTTATAATTATATCTATATCATTAGAAGAAGAAAATTAATCATTTATTTGAAAATAAGTTAAAAAAATTACAATTTTTTATATTTAAATTAATGTTTATATTTTTAAAAAAAGTAATCTCATTCTTTATATATATATATATATATATATATATATATATATATATATAATCAATGTGTTTTTTTTTAATTATTTAAAAATAATTCTATTATTCAAATGTTTTGTACAACTATATTTTTAAACTAAAATCAAGTAAAAATAGCCCAATTAATATGATCCCAAATAAAATGTCATAGCTATTTAACAAAGTTAAATAGCTAAGACATAGTCACCAAAGTTAACAAAATTTAATCGTGCTCAACCAAAGTCTCCCATGGTCAGCCATGGTGGACCAAAGTCAACCATGTTCAATTATGTTCAACCATAGTTGACCATGGTCAACCATATTCAACCAAAGCCAACCAAAATTCAATCATAGTCTACCAAAGTCAACCATGAACAACTAAAGTCAATCATAGTTGACCATGGTCAACCAAAGTCAACGAAAGTTTAACCAAAGTTAACTAACATCAACCATGGTAAACTAAAGGGAAACCAAAGTCTACTAACATCAACCATGGTAAACTAAAGTTAACCAAATTGAGCAATGGTCATCTAAACTTAAATATGATTAACCAAAGTCAATCGTGGTCAACCAAAAGTCAACAATAGTCAACATTACTAAGCCAAAGTCAGCTAAAGGTCAACTAAATTCAACTAACATAAACCATGATAAACCAAAGTCAACTATAGTCAACCATGCTCAACCATGTCAACTAAATTCAACCATGGTCAATTGAAGGCACCCATGATCAACCATGAATAACCATGGCCATCCATGAACAACCATGGTAAACCATGAACAACAATGGTCAACTATGAACAACCATGGTTAACTAGCTAAGGTCAACCATAGTCAACCATATTAAAAAATGGTCAACCATAGTCGGTTAAGCATTGTGAAGGAGAGAGTCAACCATGAACTACCATAGTTAAATAGTGAAGAATCACACGATACTCTGAACAACCATAACTAACCATAGCCAGCCATGAACAACCACCATCAATAATAGTCAATCATGAATAAACATACCACCATCAATAATAGTTGATAGTCAATTATAGTCAACAATTGTGAACCATGGTCAACCAAAATCAACCATGTGGTTAACCATAATCACCATATTCAACCATGGTAAGCTAAAGTCAACCATGGACAACCAAAGTTAGTGATGATCAACCGAGGTCAACCAAAAGTGAACCAAAGTCAATCGTAGTAAATCAAAGTCAACAATATTCAACTAAAGTCACCAAATTCAACCAAAGGTCAACCATGATCAACGAAAGTCAACTAAATATTAACCAAATCTACCTAATGTTAACTGTGGTAGACCAAAGTCAACTATAGTTAACCATGCCCAACCATAGTCAACCAAAGTCAACTAGATTCAACCATAGTCAACTAAAGTCAACCATGGCCAATTAAATTAAACCGTGGTCAACCAAAGATCAGTCGTGGTTAATCAAAGTCACCCATGGTTAACCATAGTCGACCATGGTGAACCATAATTAATGAAAGGTCTCCCATAGTCAACCATGGTCAACCATAATTAATGAAAGGTCAACCAAAGTCAACCATGGTAAACCAAAAGTCAACCAACTACAACCATGGTTAACCAATACATACCCTGGTCAATGAAAGTCAACCATGGTGAACCATAGTCAAGCATAATCAACCATGTACAACCATAGTTGACTATGGTTAACCATAGTCAACTAAAATTTAGTTATGGTCAACCAAAGTCAACCCTGGTGAGTGGTAGTGAACCATGGTAATCCAAAGTCAACCAAAGCAAACCATGGTCATCCAAATTCAACCATGATCAACCAAAGTTAACCATGGTCAACCAAAAGTAAACCAAAGTCAATTTTGGTCAACTGATGTCAACCATATTCAACCAAAGTCAAACATGGTCAACCATAGTTAACCAAATCAAGCCAAAAGTTAACCCTACTCAACTGAAGTGATCCATGGTCAACTATAATCACCCTAAGTCGACCATCGTAAAGTAAAGTCAAACATGGTCAACCAATAGTCAACCATGGTTAACAAGAGAAACCATGGTCAACTAGAGGAAACCATGGTCAACCATAGTCAACCATAATCAACCATGCTTGACCATAGTCAACCAAATTCAACCATATTCAACCAAAGTCAATAAATCCAACTAAAAGTAAACCATAATCAACGATGATAAAGCATTATTAACCAGAATTATACCAAAGTCAACCATGGTTAACTTTGGTCAGACAAAGTTAGCATTGGCTAGCCAAAGTCAACTTTGGTCAGGCATAGCCAACCAAAGTCAAACAAATTTAACCATGGTTAACCGAAGTCAACCATGGTTAACCATGGTCAACCATAGTCAACCCAACTGAAGCAAAGCCAGCCATAGTCATCCAAATTCAACCATGAATAGCCATAATCAACCAAAGTCAACTATAGTCAACTAAATTCAACCATGGTTAACTATGTTCAACCATGAACATCCATGGCCAACTAAAGTCAACCGTGAACATCCAAATTCAATGATGTTCAACCATGGTCAACTAAAGTCAACCATGATCAACCAAAGTCACCCATGGCAATTAAAGTCAACATAAGTCAACCATGAGTAACAAAAGTCAACCATGGTCAACCATTATTTACAATGGTACAACATAGTCAACCATGGACAACCAGAATCAATCATATTCAACCAATGGTTGGCCATGAACAACCAAAGTCAACCATGGTCAACCATTTTCAAACATAGTCAACCATGAGAAACCATGTTCAACCATAGCCAACCATGGTCAACTAAAGACAGACCATGATAAATCAAAGTCAACCATGGTCAACCAAAGTCACCCATGCTCAACCATGGTCAACCATCATCAACCATGGCAAACCATAGGCAAGTCAACCAAATCCAATCATGGCTAAGCAAAGTCAACCATGAGAAACAAAACACAACAATGCTCAACCATGCTCAACAGAAGATCAACCAACATCAACCATGGTAAACCAAATTCAACCATGGTAAACCAAAAGTCAACCATTATCATCCAAAATCAACCATGGTTACCAATGTCAACCATTGTCAACCATAAACAACCATAATCAATCATGCTCAACCATGACATCAACCATGGTAAACCAAAAGTCAACAATTATCATCCAAAGTCAACCATAATTACCAATGTCAACCATGGTCAACCATAAACAACCATAATCAATCATGCTCAACCTTGGTTAAGCAATCTCAAACATGGTTAACCATAATGGGATACAAAGAGATGATTGACCATGGTTGTCAATATTATTAATATTAATATTATTTTAAAATTTGTTATTTTGTAATAACCTAATAATAATTTACAATTTATGATTATTGTTATTATTATTTTACAATAATAATAATTATTATTATAATTAAATAATAACAATAGTAGGTATTATTATTATAAACAATAATAAAAAAATAAGAATATAAATTATTATTATTATTATTATTATTCTTATTCTTATTATAATTATAATTATAATTATATGTATATTTTTAAATATAATGGCCAATCCTCATTATAAATTATTGTCATTTATTATTATTTTTTATTTAAATATATATTATATTTTCTTAGTTATACTAATAAAAATAAAAATAATAACAATCTTCTTATTTATTTATTTTTATATATTTTTTAATATTTTATAGTAATAATAAAAATATTCTTATTCTCTTATTTCTTATTTTTCTTTTTTATTATTCTTTTATATTTTTATAAAATTATAATATATAAATGAAAATAAGAAATAATAATAATAAATAATATTAATTAATAATTAATTATAATAGAAATAATTTTAATTAATATATTTATTAGTTAAAATTATTATAAAAAAAAAGCAAATATAATTATAACAAAAAAAATGATAATAATTTATAATGAAAATTGACAACTTTAATAATAATAATACTTTTTTGAATAACAATAAAAATAATAATGATGATATAAAAACATTATTATTATTACACGAACTTATTCCACATTGTATTGTTTATATGCACAATATAACAATAATAATTTTATTATTATTATTATTATATATTTACACAATAATAAATTTTTTTATTATTATTATATATTTCTATATTTGTTACTTCTTAATACTAATAATAATAATCATAATAATAGATGTTATTATTATTATTATTATTATTATTATTATTATTATTATTATTATTAAATAATTATTATTACAAAATATTCAATTATTATTCTAAATTATTTATAATTTATTAAACATATAATTATAAACTAATTATTTGTATAAAATATTTAAAATTATATTTGTTAGTATTATTATTTATTAATTGAAATTATGAAAAACTATTTTTATAAATAAAAATATAATTTTAAAATAGTAATACTTATTATTATTAATATTTTTCCAACTATAATATTAATATTAAAAGTCACGAAATATACCCACGGGTCGACCGTCAACTAGCAAGCCATATTAATAATTAATATGACTTATACGCTGAACAGCGTATATAAGCCATATTAATAATATTAATATGGCTTGCTAGTTCATGTATGATGTACATAGATTAGAAAATTGTATCTACATAACTAGATCACTTATGAACTTACTGTCTGCGTGAAGTTATTTAGGTGTCTTACTCTTGTAGTAATGGTCATAAGACCAGATCGCTGGCGGATCAAAAAGGTGTATGTTGATATTATTTGTGTGAAGTTAGTTACTTCCAAACTCGTGTGGTAATGGCCATTAAAGCCAGATCGTTGTCATCGGCTAGATCCCTGTAGGCGCAGCGATTGGGATTCCATTGATAATGTTTGTCTGAAGTTAGTTACTTCAAAACTCGTGTGGTAATGGTCGTTAAGCCAGATCTTTGTCTTCAGCTAGATCCCTGTAGGCGCAGCGATTGGGGTTCCATTCCTTGCCTTGAACATCATATAAACAATTGTTTTATGCCTTTATAATTTATATCATTAAATGATGGAGTGTAAATTATATGGTATATGAGGGAGTGAAGTTTTAAATATATATATATATATATATATATGACATAGCGAAGTCATAGATCTGTGCTTGTGTAAATTCGATTGTCATATTTTCGAGTGAAGTTCGATATTTGTATACCTACTATATACTGAAGAGAAGTCCTAGCTCTCTACTGTTACAATTATTATTATTATATGTCGGAGAGAAGTTGTGAAATCCCTGCCTAGGTTTTAGAGTAAAATAGCAGATCTCTATGTGTATTATTTATTATATGGAGTGAAAGCGCAGATCTCGTTCTAAATAATACATGGCTAGCGATTTTATTTGTGGGTATTTTATCCAGATCAGAGATTTGAACCTCTGCAAATGTACATATATTGTATTTTATTCATTAGGGACTAGAATATGTAAGAAGGTGTAGGCTCCATTATATATATCCGGTTTGTTTATGAGAGACTAGTTCTCTGCAGATGCATAAACTCATTATGAGTTGGTTTTGGATTCCCTTATTGTATAGTAGGATTTTTTGAAGAACTCTGTGGGTTAATAGTTTATCTGAGATGAAGCTCAGAAATCATATTGATGTCAATATTGATTGTCTTGGAAGTACTCCTGATGACAGAGGCAATCATAGGTGGAGAAGTATAACGACAGAGTTGTACATTGTAATTTCTATTTGATTAATGGAAATATTTCCTTGTGGACGTAGCCAACAGATATGGGTGAACCATGTATATGGTGTCCAGTTCCACTTGTGTGATTTTTATATGTTGTTGTGATAATATCTCAGCATATGATGTGTACCATGATTCTTTGGTAATTCTTTGTTAATATTATGGTTCAAATGATTTCCATTTAGTCCTTGTTCGACCACATATGGTTTTAGCTTGTTGAAACTATTTTGGCATTTTGAATATAGTTTATGGATACAATACATATAATTGCTAGGATAAAGAAGATATGCATTTCTTCAATTCTTATATGATGATTGTTGTATGTTGTTGGAAGCATTAATTAATACCTCCATATAAGTAAGTAAGGTTTAAAACCATAATCATGGGGTAGTTGTAGTAATGAATAAGCAAACATTTTTGGTATGTTGAATACTCCTTCATGATTAATGATTTCTGGTGTAATACAAGAATGACGGACCTTGGTCATTATTATAGATGACATACTTTAGAATTATTCAAAAGTTTTCTGAAATTTCTCTAATTTACTAACTTTGAATTTTTGGAGATGTCACATATGGTATGGTATGAGAGTTGAGGTTTCAGCACTCGGGCCTGTAGGGGCTCAACATGAGGTAAACAAACATGAGGGTTTCAAAACTAAGAAACAAATTGTTGTTTTGGATGCATAGCACGAATGGACGAGAGTATCTGAGTTAACCTTCAAGTTCTCCGAGAGGGAACAAGGGAATACAAAATTCTCATGATGGAGTACGTTATTAAAACTTTCCAAACAAAAGCCGTCCAATTAAACTGTAAGTATACAAGTTGTACTTTCATCTTTTGTCTGGTATGTGGTACTAAGTTACATACTGATAATGGAAAGTTTATTGGGTTCAATTATGTTGATCATCCACTGCCATGTATGATGAAGTAAATATAGTAGCAGAGGATCACTCGCATTATGAAAAATTAACTTTAATAGTTTACATGTACCTGCTAATGGTGAGATGTTTTCGATGAAAAGAAAATGGTCTTCTTTACTACATAGGTAGATATACAATAGAGAAAGGCCATTAATGATCCGGCATCCAAGAAGAATATTATACAAAGAAGATTTTGTATGGATATGTAAAGGTAAAAATGACTAAAGGAGTTGTTAAGTTTCTTCCTCAATTTCTTTGAGTGGAAAAGGTTAAGTAGTATATAGAATATATGATGATAATAGCTTGTTTTCGATAAAAGTACAATACATATTCTTTCGGTAGGGATGATGCCCCTCTTAAATAAAACCAAAGAATAAGATCACATAAGTAGTTTCATGTTTGGTTTTCTTATGGGAAGATTTAAATCATATTACAATAATAACAAAAGGTGTAAGGGCTATCCCCTTCCTATCCTAAAGATGCGATTGGAATTTGCTTGTTCACAAATGCTAAAGGTTTCACATGTTAAGGAAGTAAGGTGTAGTCCAAATGTTAAGGAAGAATTTATCATGTACTTTATGCACTTGCAAAAATGAGTATTCTTCGTCATTTTATTTCTATCTAAAGATATCAAGTTATAGAAGGGATAATTGTTAGGAGTATCAATTTCATCCTAGTGTATGATGGTAATGTGATGTGTGACATTTGAGCACGCTTGTAATCTTTCTTGTAAGTTCAAAAGGAAATAGTTAGAATTACTTAAAAACTTATACATGGGTATGTTACATATCGTCCCGTTTTCTAAGTAGTTAATATGATGCATATAGTATACGTCGTATGCATGGGACCTGGACTTCCTTTTTTTTTTTCATTTTATAGAATTCATAAGATGTTGAGTGTAGTACTAACATGTGCTAATGCAAGTAAACTTGTACCTTGGCCTAAGAGGGTCTTATAATAATGCGGTATGTGGCCGCCCCTATAAAGGTATGTGATTTTCTTTATAAAAGTGTGCAAGTATATTCATGTGTAAACAGTGCATTGTTACTTACATGATGTTAGTACATACAAGGAAAAGTTTTATAATTAAAAATGGAAAGATATAGCATACTTTCAATAAGTCATGGGACTAAATAAAGTTTGGGTTTAACCCTATTCTCTCGATCGCATGAGAAGGAAGAAAGTTACCAATGAGATAACTCTCACCGGTCCTTATTATGTGTCATGAATTATTTGTTATTTGATTATTTTGACTGACGATAATAGGGTCTAATGTGTCTTGGTGGCATATTTAAGGTTTAGGTTATTACCGAGATTAGTATAAAAATGAATGCATTACTTCGAAGTAAAGCATATGATCATGGAAATTATCTTCTGAGATAATTATTCTTATGGTTTATTGATCATCGGAGTTTCTAGTTCAATTATTTTCTTATGATATGGGTGATAAGTGGATATGTATAACATGTATCTCGATGATTGAGGTATGAAACATGTTTTGTTGCAACTTCCATATATGAAAATCCATGAAGTATAAGTTGGCATAGTTAAAAGTAGTAACACGAAGAGAGTTACTTGTTATGTCGAAGTGGATAAGGAAACACCTATATGCTTAAAAAAAAAGTGAGTTACCATGAGTAGATAAATATGATACAGGACCTATTAATATAAGAGGGTTTTGTGATGAATAGAGGTGCTTGACAGCTCCAACATGGGTACATACCATCTTTGTTGTTCATTCACAAAAGCTTAGTAAGAAGAGAATGTTTTGATCAAGTATGGATATCGTAATGTGAAGGATGAGTTCTTATTTTATGTATAGGAAAAAGATCTTCTTACAAATATTTTATTTTGTTGCTAATAGGTGAATTGGGAAGATGGTCAAAATTCTATTGAGCTTGTGGAAAGACAAGAACATAAATATTATGCATGGTAAAATAAGGAGGTGAGGATTTAAGATCCACATCACCACTATCATTTATTCCTTTAATTTTGATAATTATTGTTGAATAAAGAACTCGACCCAAATTGGTGAGAGTAATCATATGGTTACAAAATGTAATATGATGAAATGATTGATTAATTTAAAAGAGATTTTCCTAGACTCAAGCAAGGAGGCTTGAGGGGAAATAAATTCCGGGACTCAAGCAAGAAGGCTTGAGGGGAATTATGTAAGAGTACAGTAATGGCACAAAAACACTCCCTAGAAATCAGGGAGTTAACAGCCGTCAGGATTCTTGAAGGAATCGGTGAGCTATAAATACCTAGGCAAAATGTAAGAGAATGCATATGCGGGAGGGAGGACGCTTCTTAGTATGCATGGGAGAAAGTATTGTTGCATGAGCACTGTGGTGTTAGGAAAGAATCTCCGAAAGGATTGTTGCGTGATCACAGTGGTGTTAGGCAAGAATCCCCGAAAGTATTTGTAACATCCCGGAAAAATCACGAAAACTTAAATCTTTTCTACATGATCTTTATTGCTTATTTAATGAATGCGGAAATAGAACAAAGCATGAAAGGTTATCTTGTTGTATTAAAGGCAAGGCTGGTTTATTAAGTAAGGGTTTGCGACAAACATATTTCTACTTCAGTCTTGATGTTATTCATATTTAGTTGTGCTGCTACACATTTTATTGTTGTTGTTTATGGATAATGAAACATCTGTTTGACTAATGTACTTTTGTTTGATTGATGAAGGGGTCCTTCGGATGCCTCGAGGCTTACTTAGCATTCTTGTTAAAGCATGTGAATTTCGTACTTGTGACAGATCTACAGGAAAGAGATTAAAGTTTCCGACAAGTAATCAATGGTTTAACAAAGAATATCTATAATATTCGTATCGCAATGTTGTACCCATATTTATTTGGTTTCCATCATGTTTTTTGTATGTAACAGCCTACCTTCTACCTTCGTGATAAGTCATGGATATTCTAAGTACAACTGTTTGTTAACTTCTTTTATGACTTGCAATGATGGTGTTAGTCTGAAATGTTCTTCTTTCATCATACATTTAAGGTGTGTAAGTGTATGTCTAAATCTGTTCATAATGTATGACTATATGGTCTATTTAAAGTGTTTGTAGGATTGTTAACGAACCCTTGCAAATAGAGTTTTGTTGCTATTTTAACAACTATCGCATTTGTGTAATGTGAGTTGTGTGCATTGTGATACCC
Organism: Larix kaempferi; assembly: GCA_027924585.1. Taxonomy (NCBI): domain Eukaryota; kingdom Viridiplantae; phylum Streptophyta; class Pinopsida; order Pinales; family Pinaceae; genus Larix; species Larix kaempferi. The sequence continues at coordinate 5,254,477 of BSBM01000940.1, read as the reverse complement.
TATGTGGCACTTATGCGATACTATATGCACATTATGATTTCTATTTTATGCTACACCCTTAGAATCTTATTGATTATTTTGCAATGATATGAGTTACATGAAAACCCTATTATCTATGTGCAAACAATATGAATTATGTGCAAACTATGTACATTATATAGTGCTGTGACAATATGAATTGTAACATACCCATTTAAATCAAAGTGATAATGTAGTGAGCTTCCAAAAAAAATCCACAATGACTACTTACTCATAAGTAGGCTATAAAGTATGTAATCGACGCATTTAACATCATTTTATGAGATCTATAGTTGATACCTACCCTAATATGAAACACTTCTCCTTGTACTTCAATAACCTAAAGGATATTCATATTTTATAATTAATACCACAAATCTTTCCCATGCAATATATTCTAATAATTAAACTTGTACACGCTTGTGGAAAACTTAAGGAACATGCCCCTAGTTAAACGTCAACAATCAATCCTTATAACATTGCAATTAATACACCAGATGTCACAAACCCAATCTTTATTCTTAGGATTTAGTGAATTTCAACAATTACTTTTCACATTCCAAACATCTACTATTAATTTCTTACTCTTTCAATGCATACATTTAACTTGAACAAGATTATCATACAAGGAAGCTTTCATGACATTAATCCATGACCATTATAATTCAGCACAACAATACACATGCACCAGAATAAGACATACAAGTAATTCACATAACATCTCCAATGAACAAAACAATAACGCCAATTTGAACACACATAAGATCGAGACAAAGATATAGGTGGTTCACCCCAACTGGGCTACGTCCACAAAGGCAGGTCATATTTCTTTCTATTATTCAAGAGGAGAGTTACATCCAGCAACACATATGTTGCAATAATTTCTTTCCATATGCTCGAAGTCTCTCTCATCGAGAGCATCTTACAGAACAAACATAAGTAAGTAGTTTTATACTATAAGTCAAGGTAGATTGTCTTTCAATACTTCTACTAAGGGTTTTAATTTCATATAAGCAATAAGACATAAAGACTTAGAGATTTTTCTCTAGTACGAGACTTGGGATTCTTTTAATAGAGTACCGGTATGCTGTACTTTGCTCTAGTCTATCCAGCATTCACATTTTCAAACGCTAGAGATCATGGATTACCTAGATCTACACAACGATCACACATAATGATTCCGACAGCCGATAGGAGAAAACTATCCAACAATAAGCAATTATCTGACCATATTATAAACCGTGTGCAAGGAATCGGTCTATGCTGTAATCCTTCAGGATACAGTAACAACATAACTACAAAGATCTCTCTAGTTTATATACCAGCAACTCATACTAACATTATCAATCATACAAAGATTTTATTTCCGCCTATAAACAATGAAATCAATGCAATCACTACCACCGAGATTTTCGCTCTGGTGTTGGTATTGGATTTCCTGCTAATAAATTAAAGTGATGGGATCTCATCTCCATCATCCCTCTCAATCGCCACAGAGATCTCATCACGAGATTATCTACTGAATTAATGTTAACATAACATAATTACCGGAATTTCATCTTTATCCTGTCAACGCCATATTCATATTAACATACGGTCATTTATTTATACCACTAATAAATTAACCCAATTGACTCTTCGGTTGGGTCGACGAGTTTAGAAAGAAGAATTAAAGTGTACTGATTATAAAATATCACTTATAAAGATTTAGAACTACTAACACACTGCTCTCGGCATCTTAGCTAACCTTTCAAAACATATCACAACGAGTTAAGCATTTAATCGATTGGCGGTAGGAAAATAAAGACCCAGCCAGTTAAGACTGAAAGACAAACATTCGGTTGAATGGGTGGCAGTTTAAGCGCATAGCTGGGAGAAACGGTCCCATGGTGGATCTAAACTGGCGATCAAGGCTCCACCAATTTCGGAGTAGGACCGGTCACCGAGTTCGCCAAAATTAAACAACTTACACTGGAGTGTAATCGTGTAAAAGAACTGGAGTAGGCTGGGTAGCGGAAGAAACAAAAATAGATGCATCATTATCAAGACATAAGACAGATCAACTTCACAGTGTAAACTTAATGTTCACAATTTCGCTTCCTATAGATCAGATCTAACAAGGTCTTAACCAGAGTTCAAGGTCATCTCGGCGTGTCTATTTATCAGGTTTTATCTGCTAGACATCATATCTAACCCAATTAACGTCCACACAAAGCTTAAGATCATAGCAGAGGAAAACTCATACTTATCAAGCAGAGTGGGGTAGCGCTACCGTCCTACCCATTATCATCTAAAGTGAAGACAAGGGGTTTATGCAGAGATCCTACAATACATAAGTTGAATTTGACTCCTGTCGGAAGTGATGCATAGTTCATCATAACAAAAAAAAAATCATATATAAAACTATTACTTGCAATCCCAAGGGTCGTTGATTCAGGGATCTAGATGCTAATTGATCGTAGATAACTAGGTTTTAACTCAACAGAGAAAACCATAAAAACTGGACACCGGGGCAATGATCCCAACCTGCTCATGCTTGGAGTCAAGTCAACGGAATAATGATTCAAGGTTTCAATACACATGTTGTTCTCAATGGAAAAGATGCAGAGTTCGCATCTATCCTAAACTAAACTTTTTGCAAAGCATTAGAATATCTTTAGAAGATCCAGGGTTTAAATACATACGTTATTCTCAATGGAAAGGATGCAGAGTTCGCATCTGTCTTAATCTAAACTTCTGTCGAAGCATTAGCATATCCAAGGTTTAAATACATATGCTCTTCTCAATGTAAAAAAAAATGCTAAGTTTGTATCTATCTTAAACTAACTTCTGTCAAAGGATTCACAAAAGGATATCAACAAGCAGAACCATCATATATATGTATAAACCATTACATATGCATGATGTTCAGAAGGAGAACAGTAAATATATCGCAAACCACAACACATTTATCCCATATGCCCTATACATAACGGAATCCAGCGTATACGCAGATGGAGGAAAATAACATAGACAAACTTACCTCCAAGAAATCTAAATCTAATATATATTCCCTGATGGTTAAATGGGCGCATCCATTCCTCCTTAGGCCATAGCTAGCAGAGAATATTATGATCGCAGGTCGCAAAACCTCCTCCTTGGAATAACCACCATGTTCTGTCCCCCCGTAGTCGTGATGTTTTTCCCTTTCCCTTTTTTAAGAGTGATCTCTCTTTTTTTTAAAACAGTGAAATGGTCGCGTTGGAGAACTCGCCCTGAGGTTCACCCTCGGGTCTCCTCATGGTGGTGACAAGTGGCCTCTTAAAATGAAACAACACACACTTGTCCATCTAAAATAAATTAGGCGACAAACTGACGCCGACTTCTTCCCCGATTAGTAGGTAGGAAAGAAAGCTAGGGGACAAACCAGCGCTGATTTCTCCCCTAGATGCTCACGTAGAAGGGAAAATAAAACCCTAACCTTTCTATTTAACATTCATACCTTAAAATAAGTAATGAATATATATTCATATTTTAAAGTTATTTCATCTCAACACTTTTCCTTTGAAATGAAAAATACTCTATAGTCAATATAGCTTCATAATTCTTAATTCTTAGAGATAAATTCTATAGTTCCTTCATAATGTGTGTATATATATGTGTGTATATACCTCTATCATAATATATTTCATTTATAATATGGCATCTACACATTGTGAGGTATTTATATATATATATATATATATATATGTCATTTCATGTATATATATAAGGATAATTCTCAATCATAGCATTTTGCCTAAATACCATGATATCCTCTTCGCAGAACTAAGGTGACTATTGCATATAGCACCTTATCGATTAATTTCTTTAGGCTTGTTTTCTTGTCTTCAGACCTTGTAGATAACTCTCGGACATTCCATGCCAAAGCTAATTATCTTATCTACTATTATGGCTTAAACATATAAGAGTCTAAAAATAACTACGCCATAATATATTAGTGAGATACTTATGGTGAATAGAAATAGTGACGACCCTTTATCTTCATGCTTAAGGTGATACGTAAGACTACGGTATCAAATCATGGTCTCCCAACCATTCCGTTATTCCCCTTAGTGGTTTCAGTAGTTGTTGTTTTTTTTTTTTAAAGGTGTTTCCTGCCTTAGTCTCTTAACTTACAAATTTAGGAAGTAACATAACAATACTTTCAAGGGTCCACTGGTGGGGCCTTGGCCTTGAGCCCCTCACGAGAACAAGTATACATTTATTATTATTTATTTATTTATTTATTTTTTAAAATTCTGATAAAGATAAAAGGAGGGATATTACATGAATACAGTGGGTTACTATACTACCTATTTGATAATATGCAAATATTGCAATACTATACAATAGAAGAAATCTATGCACTATATATTATGTGAAATATATGCAAACAAAGTGATATGTACGTACATGCAAACCTTAGCGCATATAGTTGCTAACTTAATGCCTTGACAAGGTTATATGATTTCGACTTTACCAATGCAATGTATTGTGTATCGAATGCTGTGAGGTGAATGTTCACGTTACAAGTTTGCAGGTGTAACCGTAACTTCTGCATTGAATGCACACAGTTAACAAGTTAAGTGGAAGTCCAATGTGGATGGCATAGTAAGATTGGATCACGTGATAGCTTCATAGTGTAACAATTAAGTGCTGAGTTGTAACATGACACAAGTTTAAATGCTGCCGAGCTAGCTCCTTCGTGGTTTTTGGTAGTGATGGCTAAATTAATGTGATAGACAGTTTGTAAGTTTCGTAAAACTCACCAATGATCTCCACCATCGATCTTGTGAGGGTTCCAATGTGTTGGTTAAACCCTACTTGGTTTTGGAATATCGTGTTTGTTGTGAACTTGTTGTTTGATGGTCGTGGCTTTGCACTAGCCGACAAGCCGAGGGTTTGTAGGTTTTTCTGTTGAGTAAGAAGAGTTGTGAGGCCAGGGTTTTCAACCCATGACCTGTGAGGATTAAAGAGCCGAACTCTTAGTCTTTGTTGCAGTAGATATCTGCCAAGGTTTATAGCTAGTGTTGTTTTTTTTTTGGTGTGTTTCCAATCGTCAGACCTATTGTGGAGTTGTTTAATAGTGAGATTGAAGGAGAAAATCAACCATCCGCAATGGTTGTTTTAGGTCTCGGCTTTGCTTAGTTTTTATTTGGAAGATGGTGGCTTGTGTGGGGTTTCAACATGCTCCGACATTTGATAAAAAGTGATATCCAAACTGTTACGCTTGTCTTGTGATTGCTGCTGCTGTTTGGCCAACTGATTCGAAGGTAATATATTCAAAAAATTCCCTTGTAGATTTTCATATTTGACATTTGAAGCAGTAGTTATTGGTTTGTCTAAAACTGAGTTATAATCCTTGATAAGATAAATGTTTGACCACCGCGTTGATATGGTTGTTTGCATGGTAAAGTTTCATGGTTATGCTCTTGTTTGGCATCATAGGTTGGCTAAGCTTATACCAACCGGTAAGCCTTGGCATTGTCTTGAGACTCTATGTAGATGAGATGGCCGACTGTTTAATGTTATGTCTGTTGTGTTTATAACTCAAAGAGTTTTGTAATTAGGGTTTGTAAACCCTTTCATTTTCTTAAAAAAAATTTGGGGAGGTTAGTACCTCAACCCATAGGAAATGTCGTAAGGAAATGTAATTTGTGTTTGCTAAAATTTGAGCTCTTTCAAGTTGGAAGTATGTGAAGAATGTTTTAAACTTCTCGATTGCAACCGTCATGGTTTTCATCGTCTTGGGCTTGACCCATGAATACATCCTGTAGCTCGTTGATGATGTAAAAGAATGCGTTTAGGGTTTTAGTTCTAGTTTTTGAACTTGGCAATGTTCTTTGTTTTAAGTGAGTCTTTCAGACTCTGTTGAGATGATAATATAATATATTTTTTCCAAACTTAAGTGGCCGTGACTATTTTGTGTTTGTAATGTTGGGGTTTGTCCCATGGATGAAACTTGTTACTCGTTGAGTTAAGAAATATAAATAATTCATGTTTTAAACAATTTATATGTATACTGGCAATGTTTATGTAAACTAGATTATAAGAGTACCTACGCTATCGTGCTTTGTTCTGGACTGTAAGAATATGAATGTTTTTAAAAGGAAATCGTATGTAAAGTGTTTATGGATAAAAACGCTGCTACTATTTAATAAGTTGATGATTAGATGTTGAAAATATGTAATAGGTTTCGGTTAAATGCCTCCATTTCGACTGTGTTAAAGTTTTAAGTAGTTCAACTAAGAACGTGTCAAGATTTAGAGTTTTGGTAAGTTTAGAATGTCTGGAATGATGATGACTATTGATATGTTTCGATATCAAATAAAGTTTGTGTGTTCTGTTTGACTTTGCTCCTACAGTCATATAATCTTTTAAACCTTGGAGATGATGTATTAAATCTATCTATTCGATCTACAGTAATGATGTTGAAATTTAAATGTTTACTAAAGACTACTGAATAATAAATATATTACGGTTTTGGAAGAAATAACAAATACCTGGATTTTCACTGTGTGAATATGATTTAAATAAATGTATGAATGTGAACATAAAATAAAAGGAAATACTTGATGTCTACAGAAGAATATCATTCTGCTATATTTTGAAAGTAAATCTTTATTTATCCTAGTGTAAATAAGAACATTTTTACTGCTAAGTATGGATAAATAAATCCTATACTATTTAAAAAAGAAACATAATTATTTTGAAAATAGAGATATTTATAAATAGAAATATTGTATATAAACTATACATACATCTAACTAAAAATAGATAATAATTAGAGTACTGGAATGTAAATGCAGGAATTAAATAGAATGTAAAAACTTGAGAAATTTATATAATTTAATCTTCTCATTCACTTGGCTATTTTCCTATCAGACCTATCTATTTTAATCTATCTCTGTACTAGAGTACGATGTTGTTCCTTTTTGCATGGGGAAAAATGCAGAGATCATTTTATTCAATCCTTTGAATGATGCAGAATTAATAAATTATTCAGAAAAACTGAAATAAAGAACTTAACAGTAAAAGTTAAATAGATAACATAACTTAAAAATAAAGGTAGATAAGACAATAGAACCTGTAAAAGACGATAGGCCGACAAACACCCAAGGAGGCATGCTCCTCCCAACCTGCTCCAGAATAAGCAGCTCAACTACTGACTTCTAATGAACCCCCGAGCTTGATTACTGATCCAGTAAGTGGGTGGAATCTGTGTAGAAGCAAGGCACTCACAAATACCTTCTCCACTCGGTATCAACCTCCTGAAAAATGCCTTCTCCACTCAACATCAACCTCCTGAACTCAATAAGAGTTTGGCAGACTCACAACATGATCAACAACAGCATATCCCCTCATCAAATCTCTTGGGTGCAAACACAGTAAAACCCCAAGGTAAATTTCCTCGTCAGGAAAAGTGATGAACCTCAATTCAATATTTGATGGCTATTATATAGACTGCCTAGGTATTTTAGTGGTTAGTTTAGAATAAATGAGCCTCAAGCTCCAGTCCCATCTTTCAGGGCACTATGACCACATTTCAAGGGAGTTGTCCCATACCAGCAGCTAGCTAGTTGCATCATGATGCTGCCACTTGTCCATTTCCTTCTACCCCAGATTCCATTCCACCTAGTGGATCAGTAACCACTCTTTTAACAGTCCTCTTAGGTGTTTGTCTCCTGTTTTATTTATTAAATAATAATATATTGTGGAAATTACCATCATCCTTGGACACCTGTCCAACATAAACTTTACAATAAAATTTATCATAATGTTTCTTAACACAAAATGTTTTTTTTCTAGCTTAAAGGGTATGTTACAAACACCCCCTCTTAAGCTCAATATCGTCCTCGATGTTGCTTATTCATCATCAAGTTCCTCATGGAACAGAACTGGATATGCTGCCCGCATATTACTTTCCAGCTCCCGAGTAGCTTCATCAGGGCTAAGGTGCTTCCATTGTGCCTTTACCTGCCCTATGGTGCGATTCTGAAGCATAATTTCCCTTCGGTCTAGAATACAGTCCGGTTCCACCTGAAAATATCCTTCGGGTTCCACTTGTATGTCATTCCAATTCAGCACATGAGTAGCATCGTGCACATACTATTTTAAAACAAAAACGTGAAAAACATTGTGGAATTTTAAATTGTATGGCAATGCCAATTTATATGCAACAGCTCCTATCCTTGATAGGATTTCGAATGGTCCACAATACCTTGGTGCTAATTTAGCACAACTCCCAAGCTTCAAAGAACTTTTCTTAGGCTTTACCTTTATGAAAATATGGTCTCCTACCTGAAATTCTCTTTCTGTGCGTTTTAAATCAGCATAGCTTTTCTGTCGATCTTGGACAACTTTTAAGTTACCTTGAACCTGTTTCACGGTTAGTTCCATTTATTTCAATAGATCTAGTCCTAACATCAATCTATCTATAGGATTATGCCACGAAATTGGAGTACAACATTTTCTTCCATACAAAATTTCAAATGGAATTAACTTAGGAGACGCTTGATAATTGTTATTGTAGGGAAATTCTGCTAAGTGCAAGTAATCTTCCCACTTAGATGGCTGATCTTTAACATATAATCTTAACATATTTTCCAAAATATGAATTACTCTTTCTATTTGACCATCAGTTTGTGGGTGGAAAGAAGTGTTGAAATTTAAGTTGGTGTTTAATCCTTTAAACAGTGCTGTCCAAAAGCTACTAGTGAACTTAGAGTCTCGGTCTGAAATAATTACCTTTGGAATTCCATGCAAGCGAAAAATTTGCTTCAGGAAAATATTTGCAATGTTATCAGCCTTGAAAGTAGTTTTAACAGGAATAAACTGAGCAACTTTGCTAAGTTTATCAACAACAACCATAATTGAGTCATTCTGCTTCTGATTTTTAGGCAAACTTGTAATAAAGTCAATGCTTATGATTTCCCATTTCCATTCTCGAATTTGTAAGGGATGCAATAGCCCAGCTAGATGTTGATGTTCAGCTTTAATAGTCTGACAGTCAAAGCATCTAGCTATATATTCAACAACTTCACTCTTCATGTTAGGCCAAAAGTACTCCTTTCTTAACATAGTTATCATTTTTTGATAACTAGGATGTCCTGAATAAGGACTCTTGTGAACTTCATCTAAAATCAACAACTTAACCTTCGAAAAATTAGGCACAAAAATTATTTTTTTATAAGTTAAGAATCCTTTTTCATTAGTACTATAATCTGTTATAACATTTTCAGATGAATTTTCAGCCACTTTATCATGTAATTTTTGGTAATTTTCGTCTTGCTTAATTCCTTCTTTAATCTGATTTTCCAGATCAGTTTTAAAAGTACTGATTGTTTCCACAAAACTTAATCTAGCATTTCTGCCCAATGCATCAACAACCTTATTTTCCTTTCCATTAATGTGATGGATCTCAAAATCGTACTCGCTAAGGAAAGCTAACCACCTAGCTTGCCTTGCGTTAAGATTTGTTTGATCGAGAAGATACTTTAAGCCCTTATTATCAGTCATTAAGATGAATTTTCTTCCGATCAAGTGATGGCACCACATTTTAAAATCATTTATCACGGCTGCCAACTCAAGATAATACGGTGCATAATTCTTTTCATGTATTTTTAACTTCCTTGAATCAAAAGCAATTGCATGACCTTCTTGACTTAACACCCCTCCAAGTCCTTCGTTGCATGCATCTGTGCATATGACAAAATCCTTATTAGGATCTACAATTTTTAAGATGGGTGCAGTGGTTACCAATTCTTTTAACTTATTAAAACTGTCTTGACAATTTTGATCCCATATGAATTTCTTCCCTTTCTTCTACAAAGAAGTGATGGGATTAACAATTCTAGAGACCCCTTCAATAAACTTTCTATAATACCCCGTTATTCCCATGAATGACCGTAGATTAGTTACATCTTTAGGGACAGGCCATTCATTTATTGCTTTTATCTTATCAGGATCAACAGAAATACCATCTTTTGAAATTATATGACCCAAATACTGAATTTTATCTGTATAGAAATCACACTTACTGAACTTAGCGTAAAGCTGGTGATCTCTGAGTACTTGTAAAATGATTTTTAAATGTTCATCATGCTCTTCTTTACTTTTTGAGTAAACCAGGATATCATCAATGAATACCACTACAAACTTATCCAAATATTTATGCAGAACATTGTTCATTAAACACATGAACACTGTCGGTGCGTTAGTTAGCCCAAAAGGCATAACTACGAACTCGTAGTGTCCATAACGCGCTCTGAATGCAGTTTTGAATATGTCCTCGTCTTTTATCCGGACTTGATGATAACCCGACCTTAGATCAATTTAGTGAATATCTATCCTCCGCGTACTTCATCAAATAGATCATCTATGCGGGGTAAGGGATACCAGTTCTTAATTGTCATTTTATTAAACTCACGGTAATCAATGCATAAACACATGGTACCGTCCTTCTTTTTAAAAAAAATTACTAGTGCTCCCCAAGGGGACACACTGGGCCTTATGTATTTTTTATCTATTAATTCTTTCAGCTGAGACTTTAACTCATTTAACTCCAGAATATTTATCCTATACGGGGCCTTTGAGTTTGGTACTGCACCGGGTACTAACTCAATGGTGAATTCAAGTTCTCTTTTCGGAGGTAATCTTGGAATTTCGTTCGGGAATACATCAGAAAAGTCCCTAAGGATGGGAATATCCTCTAGTTTTAACTTGTCTTCTTTAGATGTACATTCACCATTAACAACATTAACAACAAACAATTTACAACCTTTTCTAACAACTCTCTTCACCTGTAAGGTAGAAATCTGCCTTACTGAAATCTACCTATGAATTCCTTTTACTATTTCTGAATTACCTTCATTATTTATACATGTAAAAGATTTATCATAACAATTCAGTATAACTCTATGTTGTTCAAGCCAATCCATGCCAATCAACAGATCATATGAACCTAAGGGTAAAGCATTCAGATTAACTTGCATTTTTAGCTGATTTAAAAATACTTCACAATTCTGAACATAATCTGTAACGTTTCTTTTAGTTCCTATTGCAAGCTGAACTAACCATGCATTATTAAATTTCTTTGTTTTTAGCTTGCAACGGTTTACTAAAGTAGGTGAAATATAACTTAAATTTGCACCAGGATCTATTAAAATAGACATAGACTCGTTTTGTATCATACCTTCAATTTGGACCATGGATGTTTGATGGTCCGCTTGACGGTTCTCCAATGCTGCATTTATGCTGGGCATTTCTCTGGCGATATCTCCAACTGCAGGTTCTGCTTGCATAGTATGTATGTTGTTGGCTATCCTCTTGTTGCATGGGCAATCTGCTCTCTTGTGTGGTCCGCCACATTCATAGCACTTTATGGGTCCTTTCTGTTCAACATATCTATTGTTATTGTTATTATTATTGCTGTGATTATTATTATTGGGTACATTTCTTGCAGCAGTAGTGTTCTGAGATGTATTATTCCGATAATTATTAGGAAAATTTCTGTTATTAAAATTTTTCTTAAAACCTCCAACATTCTAATTAAAATTCTTATTTTCATAGTCATACTGATTAGTCTTACTATTCTTCCAACCAGTTGTTCCTTTTCTTTTCCTGTTTTGGTCAAAACAAAAATTTTCCTTCCTCATGGCCTCTTCCAAAGTGGAAGGATTATCATACTCAATAAAATCTTTTATATTAAACGGTAAACAACTGAGAAACCTTTGCACTTTAGGATTTTCCTCAACCATGTAGGGTACGTACCTGAGCAAGCTAAGGAACTTGCTGCACAGTTCTTTCATGTTCATTGTACCCAACTTCAAATCATAAAACTCCTTCGATTTATCCTCAAAGTACTGTTCAGACAAGAACTTTTTTTTAAACAAACTTTTAAACATAGTCCAAGTTACTTCTTTTTCTTTTATGCTCTTGATTCTTTTAATATCCTGCCACCATATATCTACCTTTCCGATCAGATTATAAATGGCCATCTTGGCTTTCAGTTGAGAAGAGTAATCATAAATATTAAAGTACTTTTTCATTCGAGACAGCCAAGCTTCTATTGTCTCACCCTTCTCACTTTCTCCATTAAAAGTAGGTGGCTTAATCTTTTTAAATTCATCAGTAATCTGCTCATGATGCTTATGTTTTCTCTTTTTAGAGAAGCACTCACTGTTACTGCTATCATAATTTATATCATCATTACTTGAATCAGACTTAGAAGATGAGTAATTGTTCCTTTTATCGTTTCTTGTTTTCTTATGCTTATGTTGGTGGGACATTATTTCAGAATCAACTCTAAATTCTAATTTTCTGCCTCTTTCATCACTATGACAGTTTCCATTTAAATTCTGTTGTAATTCTTCCTGTTCCTTAAGAATCCGTTCATTTTCTTCTTTAACAAATTTTAACTCAAATTTTAAATCCTGCATAGTGCGTAAAATTTTAGAAGACTGGTTGTTTAACTCAACATAAATTCCATCAGTGTTATTATGATTAATACGTTCATTACGAGGAGATCTGTCCTTTACTGATTTCTCTGGTATTTCCATACCTGCAATTAAAAGTCAATTTGTTCTGTGCAAAAATGAAACTAAATTACAAAATTTAGTAACATAAACTTTCTGATTTTATTTTTCTATTTGTGCGCATGAGCCTCATTCAGGCCTAGAGTTTGAACTTGTGCTTTGATACCACATGTAACATCCCGAAAAAATCATAAAAATTTGAAACTTTTCTACGTGACATTTATTCCTTATTTAATGAATGCGTAAATAGAACAAAGCATGAAAGGTTCTCTTGCTGTATTAAATGCCATGCTGGTTTATTAAGTAAGGGTTTGCGACAAACAGATTTCTACTTCAGTCTTGATGTTATTCATATTTAGTTGTGCTACTACACATTTTATTGTTGTTGTTTATGGATAATGAAACATTTGTTTGACTAATGTACTTTTGTTTGATTGATCAAGGGGTGCTTCAGACGCACCGAGGCTTACTTAGCATTCATGCTAAAGCATGTGAATTTTGTACTTGTGACAGATCTGCATGTAAGAGATTAAAGTTTACGACAAGTAATCAATGATTTAACAAAGAAGATCTATAATGTTTGTATCGCAATGTTGTACCCAGATTTATTTGGTTTCCATCATGTTTTCTGTATGTAACAACCTACCTTCTACCTTCGTGATAAATAGTGGATATTATAAGTACAACTGTTAGTTAACTTGTTTTATGACCTGCGATGATAGTGTTAGTGTGAAATGTTCTTCTTTCATCATACATTTAAGGTGTGTAAGTGTATGTCTAAATCTGTTCATAATGTATGACTCTACGGTCTGTTTAAAGTGTTTGTAGGATTGTTAACGAACCCTTGCAAATAGAGTTTTGTTGATATTTTAACAACTATCACATTTGCGTAATGTGAGTTGTGTGCATTGTGATACCCTATGTGGCACTTATGCGATGCTATATGCACATTATGATTTCTATTTTATGCTACACCCTTAGAATCTTATTGATTATTTTGCAATGATATGAGTTACATGCAAACCCTATTATCTATGTGTAAACAATATGAATTATGTGCAAACTATGTACATTATATAGTGGTGTGACAATATGAATACAATGGGTTACTATACTACCTATTTGATAATATGCAAATATTGCAATACTATACAATAGATGAAATCTATGCACTATATATTATGTGAAATATATGCAAACAAAGTGATATCTACGTACATGCAAACCTTAGCACATATAATTGCTAACTTAATGCCTTGACAGGGTTATATGATTTCGACTTTACCAATGCAATGTATTGTGTATTGAATATTGTGAGGTGAATGTTCACATTACAGGTTTGCAAGTGTAACCGTAACTTCTGCATTGAATGCACATAGCTAACAAGTTAAGTCGAAGTCCAATGTGGATGGGACAATAAGCTTGGATCACGTGATAGCTTCATAGTGTAACAATTGAGTGCTGAGTTGTAACATGCCGCAAGTTTAAATGCTGCCAAGTTGGCTCCTTCGTGGTTTTTGGTAGTGATGGCTCAATTAATGTGATAGACAGTTTGAAAGTTTCATAAACCTCACCAGTGATCTCCACCGTCGATCTTGTGAGGGTTTCAATGCGTTGGTTAAACACTACTTGGTTTTGGAATATCATGTTTATTGTGAACTTGTTGTTTGATGGTTGTGCCTCTGCACTGGCCGACAGGCTAAGGGTTCTAGGTTTTTCTGTTGAGCAAGAAGAGTTGTGAGGCCAGGGTTTTGAACCCATGACCTATGAGGATTAAAGAGCCGAACTCTCAGTCTTGTTGCAGTAGATATCTGTCAAGTTTTATAGCTAGTGTTTTTTTTTTTGGTGTGTTTCCAACCATCAGACCTGTTGTGGATTTGTTTAATAGTGAGATTGAAGGAGAAAATCAACCATTCGCCATGGTTGTTTCAGGTCTCGGCTTTGCTTAATTTTTATTTGAAAGATGGTGGCTTGTGTGGGGTTTCAACATGCTCCAGCATTTGATAAAAAGTGATATCCAAACTGTTACGCCTCTCTGGTGATTGCTGTTGTTATTTGGCCAACTGATTCGAAGGTAATATATTCGAAAACTTCCCTTATAGCTTTTCATATTTGACATTTGAAGCAGTAGTTATTGGTTTGTCTAAAACTGAGTTATAATCCTTGATAAGATAAATGTTTGACGACCGCATTGATATGGTTGTTTGCAGGTTAACGTTTCATGGGTATGCTCTCACTCAGCGTCGTAGGTTGGCTACAGCTTATACCAACCAGTAAGCCTCAGCATTGACTTGAGACTCTGTGTAGATGAGATGGCCGATTGTTTAATGTTTTGTCTGTTGTGTTTATAACTCGGAGAGTTTTGTATTTAGGTTTTGTAAACCCTTTCCTTTTTTTAAAAAAAAAATTGGGGAGGTTAGTACCTCAACCCATACGCAATGCCGTAAGGAAATGTAATTTTTGTTTGTTAAAATTTGAGTTCTGTCAAGTTGGAAGTATGTGAAGAATGTTTTAAACTTCTCGATTGCAACTGTCATGGTTTTCATAGTCCTGGGCTTGACCCATGAATACATCCTATAGCTCGTTGACGATGTAAAAGAATGCGTTTAGGGTTTTTGTTCTGGGTTTCGAACTTGGCAATGTTCTTTGCTTTAAGTGAGTCTTTCAGACTCTGTTGAGATGATAGTATAATATATTTTTGCCAAACTTAAGTGGCCGTGACTGTTTTGTGTTTGTAATGTTGGGGCTTGGCCCGTGGATGAAACTTGTTACTCATTGAGTCAAGAAATAGAAATAATTCGTGTTTTAAATAGTTTGTATGTATACTTGCAATGTTTATGAAAACTAGATTATAAGAGTACCTGCGCTATTGTGCTTCGTTCTAGACTGTAAGCTTATGAATGTTTTTAAAAGGAAATCGTATGTAAAGTGTGTATGGATAAAAATGTTGCTACTGTTTAATAAGTCGATCATTAGATGTTGAACATATGTAACAGGTTTCTCTAAATACCTCCATTTCGACTGTGTTAAAGTTTTAAGTAGTTCAACTAAGAACCTGTCAAGATTTAGAGTTTTGGTAGGTTTAGTATGTATGGAATGATGATGACTGTTGATATGTTTCGATATCAAATAAAGTTTGTGTGTTCTGTTTGACTTTGCTCCTACAGTCATATAATCTTTTAAACCTTGGAGATGATGTGTTAAATCTATCTATTCGATCTACAGTAATGATGTTGAAATTGAAATGTTTACTAAAGACTAGGGAATAATAACTCTATTAGGGTTTTGGCAGAAATAACATATACGTGGATTTTCACTATGTGAATATGATTTAAATAAATGTATGAATGTGAACATGAAATAAGAGGAAATACTTGATGTCTATAGAAGAATATCATTCTGCTATATTTTGAAAGTAAATCTTTATTTATCCTAGTGTAAACAAGAACATTTTTACTGCTAAGTATGGATAAATAAATCATATACTATTTAAAACATAAACATAATTATTTTGAAAACAGAGATATTTATAAATATAAATATTGTATATAAACTATAAATACAGCTAACTAAAAATAGTTAATAATTAGAGTACTTGAATGTAAATGTAGGAATTAAATAGAAGGTATAAACTTGAGAAATTTATATAATTTAATCTTCTCATTCACTTGGCTATTTACCTATCAGACCTATCTATTTTAATCTATCTCTATACTAGAGTACGATGTTGTTCCTTTTTGTATGGGTAAAAATGCAGAGATCATTTTATTCAATCATGTGAATGATGCAGAATTAATAAATTATTCAAGAAAACTGAAATAAAGAACTTAACAGTAAAAGTTAAATAGATAACAGAACTTTAAAATAAAAGTAAATAAGACAATAGAACTTGTAAAAGACGAAAGGCCGACAAACACCCAAGGAGGCCTGTTCCTCCCAACTTGCTCTAGAAGAAGCAACTCAACTGCTGACTTCTAATGAACCCCTGAGCCTAATTACTGATCCAGTAAGTGGGTGGAATCTGTGTATAAGCAAGGCACTCAAAAATACCTTCTCCACTCGGTATCAACCTTTTGAAAAATGCCTTTTCCACTCAACATCAACCTCCTGAACTCAATAAGAGTTTGGCAGACTCACAACATGATCAACAACAGCATATCCCCTCATCAAATCTCTTGGGTGCAAACATAGCAAAACCCCAAGGTAAATTTCCTCGTCAGGAAAAGTGATGAACCTCAGTTCAATATTTGATGGCTATTATATAGACTGCCTAGTTCTTTCAGTGGTCAGTTTGGAATAAACGAGCCTCAAGTTCCAGTCCCATCTTTCAGGGCACTATGACTACATTTCAAGGGAGTTGTCCCATACCAATAGCTAGTTAGTTGCATCATGATGCTGCCACATGTCCATTTCCTTCTACCCCAGATTCCATTCCACCTAGTGGATCAGTAACCACTCTCTCAACAGTCTTCTTAGGTGTTTTATCCTATTTTATTTATTAAATAATAATATATTGTGCAAATTACAGACATCCTTGGACACCTCTCCAACATAAACTTTACAATAAAAGTTATCATAATGTTTCTTAACACGAAATGTTTTTTTCTTAGCTTAAAGGGTATGTTATAGTATTGTTGCATGAGCACTAAGGTGTTAGGAAAGAATTTCTAGTATCAAGTGAAGGAGGTGTTTGGATTAAGTTAACAATCTACACTCTTAGAGCACTAGATTTATGTGTGCTTGTGATAATAAAAGCACAAACAAAGACTAAAAGATATTTCATGGAATTGCAAATGTTATATTGCAACAAATGACTCATTAATATGTTCCTCGATTTGATTATGGAATCGATGATAAATTTTTCTCGGTATCCTTGAAATCCAGGTTTTGTGGTAAAAATGCAGATATGATCGAAACTATCTTGCAAAAAAAAAAAAAAATCATGAAAATACAAAGAAGGTCAAATAGAAATAATAAAGCAAGCACAAGATGACTCCAAGAGAGAAGTCGAAGTGTAGAAATATATGAACACCAATGACGGTGTTACTTTTAAGGGGAGGAGGATGTAATATCCCCCTCTCTATCCCTATCAAAATTATAAATGTATACTGTGAATTATGTAAGAGCCTTGCTGAGGAGCTCAAGGACAAGGCCCCACCAGTGGACCCTGAAATTATCGTTATAATATCTGTCTAAGTTTCAAATTTTATTGAAAATCTATGGGACTAAAGCGGTGACGCAACTTAACAACGAGCGATGGAACCCACTACGAAAGAGGATTGATAAGCAGGGTAACCACTAGGATCGTGGGTAATAGCTTAGTGCCAAGGACACTTGAAGAAAAGTAAATTGATTTACAAATTAACCTTAAGGTTATGAGTGTCGTCGTAATAAATTAAGGAAGTGGTTACTCGTTGCAACGTCCCTAATCAACTAGAGGGCTTACCTGTCTTGTGTGAGGATAGCTATGATAAATGATCCTAAATAAATTAAGAGGTCATTCTATTAATATATCCTAGATTCGAAAATAGACTAAAACTTTCCTCAATTCTATACTTGAGGACAAGGAAAAGGATGAATTATATTTATCCATAAGCTAGGATGTTTTAATCGGAATTATGTTGTGCATTATGGGACATGGAATGAGATAGTAACTTATCTTGGGGTACAAGAATAGGATTGTGGAGATAATTATATCTATATTGTTATTATAGTGATCTAAGATATATCTATGAAAGCATTGTATTAGATATGTATAAATATAAGTATACTAGATGAGTGTGGAGGTTTATATAACACGAATATATCACCCAAAGATATATTCATTGTTAGTTTTTATTAAATAAAGAACCTACACTACAAGGGAGTATTACTTTCAAGGACATTCTTTTATACATATATTACTAATGGCAATAATATGTATATTGCTATAGCCAAGGTATTTCACCGGTGGTTAATTAGTGATATTGGGTAATACCTTAGCTAATGTGGAGTGGAGTTGGTGGAAACACGACTCCATTCTCAGGTTACTAGACCTTTTTAGCTACCATCCCTTAATTGATATATATATTAAGCATATTCATAGATGTATTCCCTGTAGGCACCCTTGGATAAGTGAATCCATACACGTGTAGTGTTGGCCGGGATCGTATCACCAGTGCAATTATACCACTATCATTGGTTACTGGCTTTGATTACTGGGCCATGACCGCCATGTGTAACATCCTCCCACCAGATGCCTCTTAACTACCGGTACCAAGTATATTCATAGGTCATACAAGTTGAAGAGAGGAGTTAGGTAGAATATCAGTCGAGGAATAGAGGTGAAATTTCCTGAAATGAATAGTGCCACTTGATGCAAGCTTCCACATGTCACTGTAAGAACACGAGAAGCAAAGACGCCACTTGTCATATAAAGTAGGAGGTGGTGCTAATAAACCTTCCACCTACTAAATCTTTCATAGTTTAAATAGACCTAATGTAGGTGAAGCACGGGGGGAAAAGAAAAAGGTTTTGTCTAGGGTTTTCGCAACTCTGTAATGAGTTCTTTTATTTCTAATGATTCAACGATCCTGGAGAAGGGCGCGGTCCCTCGAATTTGCAGTTCAGTATCAGGTTTCTTTTGGGAAAGCTCGAGGATAGACAGTCTCTGGAAAAGAAAGTCTTAAGGCGATCTGGAAGTTTGATCTCGGTCAGTAGTCTCATATGGTAAGTATCAATCTGAAGGTTTGCGATCTGAAATCTCATTCTGTAAGTTCATTCTGAAGGTTTCGATCCTCTATCATGAACGCTTACTAAAAGGTTAGTTACTATGTGCTGTCGAAAGTTTGATTTCGTGACTACATGCATCCAAAGGCTAGATTCCTGTATGATAGATAGGAAATCGTGAAATGCAAATGACTAGTTCCTATATGATAGATATGAAATCGTGACTATTGTACACAAATGACTAGTTCATGTATGATGTACTTAGATTAGAAAATTGTATCTACATAACTAGATCACTTATGAACTTACTATCTGCGTGAAGTTATTTAGGTGTCTTACTCTTGTAGTAATGGCCATAAGACTAGATCGCTGGCGGATAAAAAAGGTGTATGTTGATATTATTTATGTGAAGTTAGTTACTTCCAAACTCGTGTGGTAATGGCCATTAAAGCCAGATCATTGTCGTCGGCTAGATCCTTGTAGGCGTAGTGATTGGGATTTCATTGATAATGTTTGTGTGAAGTTAGTTACTTCAAAACTCATGTGGTAATGGCCGTTAAGCCAGATCTTTGTCTTCAACTAGGTCCGTTAAGCCAGACATTTGAAGCAGTAGTTATTGGTTTGTCTAAAACTGAGTTATAATCCTTGATAAGATAAATGTTTGACGACCGCATTGATATGGTTGTTTGCAGGTTAACGTTTCATGGGTATGCTCTCACTCAGCATCGTAGGTTGGCTACAGCTTATACCAACCAGTAAGCCTTAGCATTGACTTGAGACTCTGTGTAGATGAGATGGCCGATTGTTTAATGTTTTGTCTGTTGTGTTTATAACTCGGAGAGTTTTGTATTTAGGTTTTGTAAACCCTTTCCTTTTTTTAAAAAAAAAATTGGGGAGGTTAGTACCTCAACCCATACGCAATGCCGTAAGGAAATGTAATTTTTGTTTGTTAAAATTTGAGTTCTGTCAAGTTGGAAGTATGTGAAGAATGTTTTAAACTTCTCGATTGCAACTGTCATGGTTTTCATAGTCCTGGGCTTGACCCATGAATACATCCTATAGCTCGTTGACGATGTAAAAGAATGCGTTTAGGGTTTTTGTTCTGGGTTTCGAACTTGGCAATGTTCTTTGCTTTAAGTGAGTCTTTCAGACTCTGTTGAGATGATAGTATAATATATTTTTGCCAAACTTAAGTGGCCGTGACTGTTTTGTGTTTGTAATGTTGGGGCTTGGCCCGTGGATGAAACTTGTTACTCATTGAGTCAAGAAATAGAAATAATTCGTGTTTTAAATAGTTTGTATGTATACTTGCAATGTTTATGAAAACTAGATTATAAGAGTACCTGCGCTATTGTGCTTCGTTCTAGACTGTAAGCTTATGAATGTTTTTAAAAGGAAATCGTATGTAAAGTGTGTATGGATA
The DNA here is from genome assembly GCA_027924585.1 of Larix kaempferi. Taxonomy (NCBI): domain Eukaryota; kingdom Viridiplantae; phylum Streptophyta; class Pinopsida; order Pinales; family Pinaceae; genus Larix; species Larix kaempferi. The sequence goes on along the minus strand of BSBM01000940.1, from coordinate 5,233,771 downwards.
AAAATGTTGCTACTGTTTAATAAGTCGATCATTAGATGTTGAACATATGTAACAGGTTTCTCTAAATACCTCCATTTCGACTGTGTTAAAGTTTTAAGTAGTTCAACTAAGAACCTGTCAAGATTTAGAGTTTTGGTAGGTTTAGTATGTATGGAATGATGATGACTGTTGATATGTTTCGATATCAAATAAAGTTTGTGTGTTCTGTTTGACTTTGCTCCTACAGTCATATAATCTTTTAAACCTTGGAGATGATGTGTTAAATCTATCTATTCGATCTACAGTAATGATGTTGAAATTGAAATGTTTACTAAAGACTAGGGAATAATAACTCTATTAGGGTTTTGGCAGAAATAACATATACGTGGATTTTCACTATGTGAATATGATTTAAATAAATGTATGAATGTGAACATGAAATAAGAGGAAATACTTGATGTCTATAGAAGAATATCATTCTGCTATATTTTGAAAGTAAATCTTTATTTATCCTAGTGTAAACAAGAACATTTTTACTGCTAAGTATGGATAAATAAATCATATACTATTTAAAACATAAACATAATTATTTTGAAAACAGAGATATTTATAAATATAAATATTGTATATAAACTATAAATACAGCTAACTAAAAATAGTTAATAATTAGAGTACTTGAATGTAAATGTAGGAATTAAATAGAAGGTATAAACTTGAGAAATTTATATAATTTAATCTTCTCATTCACTTGGCTATTTACCTATCAGACCTATCTATTTTAATCTATCTCTATACTAGAGTACGATGTTGTTCCTTTTTGTATGGGTAAAAATGCAGAGATCATTTTATTCAATCATGTGAATGATGCAGAATTAATAAATTATTCAAGAAAACTGAAATAAAGAACTTAACAGTAAAAGTTAAATAGATAACAGAACTTTAAAATAAAAGTAAATAAGACAATAGAACTTGTAAAAGACGAAAGGCCGACAAACACCCAAGGAGGCCTGTTCCTCCCAACTTGCTCTAGAAGAAGCAACTCAACTGCTGACTTCTAATGAACCCCTGAGCCTAATTACTGATCCAGTAAGTGGGTGGAATCTGTGTATAAGCAAGGCACTCAAAAATACCTTCTCCACTCGGTATCAACCTTTTGAAAAATGCCTTTTCCACTCAACATCAACCTCCTGAACTCAATAAGAGTTTGGCAGACTCACAACATGATCAACAACAGCATATCCCCTCATCAAATCTCTTGGGTGCAAACATAGCAAAACCCCAAGGTAAATTTCCTCGTCAGGAAAAGTGATGAACCTCAGTTCAATATTTGATGGCTATTATATAGACTGCCTAGTTCTTTCAGTGGTCAGTTTGGAATAAACGAGCCTCAAGTTCCAGTCCCATCTTTCAGGGCACTATGACTACATTTCAAGGGAGTTGTCCCATACCAATAGCTAGTTAGTTGCATCATGATGCTGCCACATGTCCATTTCCTTCTACCCCAGATTCCATTCCACCTAGTGGATCAGTAACCACTCTCTCAACAGTCTTCTTAGGTGTTTTCTCCTATTTTATTTATTAAATAATAATATATTGTGCAAATTACAGACATCCTTGGACACCTCTCCAACATAAACTTTACAATAAAAGTTATCATAATGTTTCTTAACACGAAATGTTTTTTTCTTAGCTTAAAGGGTATGTTATAGTATTGTTGCATGAGCACTAAGGTGTTAGGAAAGAATTTCTAGTATCAAGTGAAGGAGGTGTTTGGATTAAGTTAACAATCTACACTCTTAGAGCACTAGATTTATGTGTGCTTGTGATAATAAAAGCACAAACAAAGACTAAAAGATATTTCATGGAATTGCAAATGTTATATTGCAACAAATGACTCATTAATATGTTCCTCGATTTGATTATGGAATCGATGATAAATTTTTCTCGGTATCCTTGAAATCCAGGTTTTGTGGTAAAAATGCAGATATGATCGAAACTATCTTGCAAAAAAAAAAAAAAATCATGAAAATACAAAGAAGGTCAAATAGAAATAATAAAGCAAGCACAAGATGACTCCAAGAGAGAAGTCGAAGTGTAGAAATATATGAACACCAATGACGGTGTTACTTTTAAGGGGAGGAGGATGTAATATCCCCCTCTCTATCCCTATCAAAATTATAAATGTATACTGTGAATTATGTAAGAGCCTTGCTGAGGAGCTCAAGGACAAGGCCCCACCAGTGGACCCTGAAATTATCGTTATAATATCTGTCTAAGTTTCAAATGTTATTGAAAATCTATGGGACTAAAGCGGTGACGCAACTTAACAATGAGCGATGGAACCCACTACGAAAGAGGATTGATAAGCAGGGTAACCACTAGGATCGTGGGTAATAGCTTAGTGCCAAGGACACTTGAAGAAAAGTAAATTGATTTACAAATTAACCTTAAGGTTATGAGTGTCGTCGTAATAAATTAAGGAAGTGGTTACTCGTTGCAACGTCCCTAATCAACTAGAGGGCTTACCTGTCTTGTGTGAGGATAGCTATGATAAATGATCCTAAATAAATTAAGAGGTCATTCTATTAATATATCCTAGATTCGAAAATAGACTAAAACTTTCCTCAATTCTATACTTGAGGACAAGGAAAAGGATGAATTATATTTATCCATAAGCTAGGATGTTTTAATCGGAATTATGTTGTGCATTATGGGACATGGAATGAGATAGTAACTTATCTTGGGGTACAAGAATAGGATTGTGGAGATAATTATATCTATATTGTTATTATAGTGATCTAAGATATATCTATGAAAGCATTGTATTAGATATGTATAAATATAAGTATACTAGATGAGTGTGGAGGTTTATATAACACGAATATATCACCCAAAGATATATTCATTGTTAGTTTTTATTAAATAAAGAACCTACACTACAAGGGAGTATTACTTTCAAGGACATTCTTTTATACATATATTACTAATGGCAATAATATGTATATTGCTATAGCCAAGGTATTTCACCGGTGGTTAATTAGTGATATTGGGTAATACCTTAGCTAATGTGGAGTGGAGTTGGTGGAAACACGACTCCATTCTCAGGTTACTAGACCTTTTTAGCTACCATCCCTTAATTGATATATATATTAAGCATATTCATAGATGTATTCCCTGTAGGCACCCTTGGATAAGTGAATCCATACACGTGTAGTGTTGGCCGGGATCGTATCACCAGTGCAATTATACCACTATCATTGGTTACTGGCTTTGATTACTGGGCCATGACCGCCATGTGTAACATCCTCCCACCAGATGCCTCTTAACTACCGGTACCAAGTATATTCATAGGTCATACAAGTTGAAGAGAGGAGTTAGGTAGAATATCAGTCGAGGAATAGAGGTGAAATTTCCTGAAATGAATAGTGCCACTTGATGCAAGCTTCCACATGTCACTGTAAGAACACGAGAAGCAAAGACGCCACTTGTCATATAAAGTAGGAGGTGGTGCTAATAAACCTTCCACCTACTAAATCTTTCATAGTTTAAATAGACCTAATGTAGGTGAAGCACGGGGGGAAAAGAAAAAGGTTTTGTCTAGGGTTTTCGCAACTCTGTAATGAGTTCTTTTATTTCTAATGATTCAACGATCCTGGAGAAGGGCGCGGTCCCTCGAATTTGCAGTTCAGTATCAGGTTTCTTTTGGGAAAGCTCGAGGATAGACAGTCTCTGGAAAAGAAAGTCTTAAGGCGATCTGGAAGTTTGATCTCGGTCAGTAGTCTCATATGGTAAGTATCAATCTGAAGGTTTCCGATCTGAAATCTCATTCTGTAAGTTCATTCTGAAGGTTTCGATCCTCTATCATGAACGCTTACTAAAAGGTTAGTTACTATGTGCTGTCGAAAGTTTGATTTCGTGACTACATGCATCCAAAGGCTAGATTCCTGTATGATAGATAGGAAATCGTGAAATGCAAATGACTAGTTCCTGTATGATAGATATGAAATCGTGACTATTGTACACAAATGACTAGTTCATGTATGATGTACTTAGATTAGAAAATTGTATCTACATAACTAGATCACTTATGAACTTACTATCTGCGTGAAGTTATTTAGGTGTCTTACTCTTGTAGTAATGGCCATAAGACTAGATCGCTGGCGGATAAAAAAGGTGTATGTTGATATTATTTATGTGAAGTTAGTTACTTCCAAACTCGTGTGGTAATGGCCATTAAAGCCAGATCATTGTCGTCGGCTAGATCCCTGTAGGCGTAGTGATTGGGATTTCATTGATAATGTTTGTGTGAAGTTAGTTACTTCAAAACTCATGTGGTAATGGCCGTTAAGCCAGATCTTTGTCTTCAACTAGGTCCCTATAGGCGCAGCGATTCGGGTTACATTCCTTGCCTTGAACATCATATAAACAATTGTTTTCTGCCTTTATAATTTATATGATTAAATGATGGAGTGTAAATTATATGTTATATGAGGCAATGAAGTTTTAAATGTATATATATATGACATAGCGAAGTCATAGATCTGTGCTTGTGTAAATTCGATTGTCGTATGTTCGAGTGAAATTCGATATTTGTATACCTACTATATACTAAAGAGAAGTCCTAGATCTTTGCCGTTACAATTATTATTATTATATGTCGGAGAGAAGTTGCAAAATCCCTGCCTAGGTTTTAGAGTAAAATAGCAGATCTCTATCTGTATTATTTATTATATGGAGTGAAAGCGCAGATCTCATTCTAAATAATACGTGGCTCGCGATTTCATTTGTGGGTATTTTATCCAGATCAGAGATTTGAACCTCTGCAAATGTACATATATTATTCATTAGGGACTAGAATATGTAAGAAGGTGTAGGCTCCATTATATATATCCGGTTTGTTTATGAGAGACCAGTTTTCTGCAGATGTATAAACTCATCATGAGTTGGTTTTGGATTCCCTTATTGTATAGTAGGATTTTTTTAAGAACTTTGTGGGTTAATAGTTGGTTTTGTATTCCCTTATTGTATAGTAGGATTTTTTTAAGAACTTTGTGGGTTAATAGTTTATCTGAGATGAAGCTCAGAAATCATATTGATGTCAATATTGATTGTCATGGAAGTACTCATGATGACAGAGGCAATCATAGGTGGAGAAGTATAACGACAGAGTTGTACATTGTAATTTCTATTTGGTTAATGGAAATATTTCCTTGTGGATGTAGCCCAGAGATATGGGTGAACCACGTATATGGCGTCCAGTGGCATCCAGTTCCACTTGTGTGATTTTTATGATGTTGTTGTGGTGATAATGTCTCAGCATATGATGTGTTTCATGATTCTTTGGTAATTCTTTGTTAATATTATGGCTCAAATGATTTCCATTTAGTCCTTGTTCAACCACATATGGTTTTAGCTTGTTTAGCTTGTTGAAACAATTTTAGCATTTTGAATATAGTTTATGGATACAATACATATAATTGCTCAGATAAAGAAGATATGCATTTCTTCACTTCTTTTATGATGGTTGTTGTACGTTGTTGTAAGCATTAATTAATACCTCCATATAAGTAAGTAAGGTTTAAAACCATAATCATGGGGTAGTTTTCCTAATGAATAAGGAAACATTTTTGGTATGTTGAATACTCCTTCATGATTAATGATTTTTGGTGTAATACAAGAATGACGGACATTGGTCCTTATTATAGATGACATACTTTAGAATTATTCAAAAGTTTTTTGAAATTTTCTAAATTTACTAACTTTGAATTTTTGGAGATGTCACAGTAACATTTCCACAATGAAGGACTTGCCAACTTTATCCTAAGCTTTTTTCAAAAACTATTTTAAGGAACAAAGGGTGTTGCCTTGTCTCTTTGGCCCATTCCATAGCCTCCCAAATAGAAAAAATTTTATGTCTAAAATATATATGCCCTTTACAAATACAATTTCTTAAAATCACAAAGAGCGAAAATATCTTAGATTTCACATACACCATGATATGACATTTAAATCACATACAACAAAATAATGAAACAATTATAAGTTAGAAATTCAAACTTCACAATAAAAAAACACTTTTTTATCATATATGACATTATCCCCGTGTAATTCAGAAGTTATAGATCATCATATGTAAAATAATTGTCATGTTTGTTGTTTCTGAGCAGTAATAGATGACAGAGTTTATGAAGGCGCAGAGCAAAACTGAAAAACAGAGTATGGCCCAAAATTCAAACACAAAACAGGGGAAGATATTCACCGGAGCTCTGAGGCTCTTCTCCTACATTCTAGAACTGAAATGAACACCCCAGAAATACATTGAACCTCTCGATGCCTCTTCACCCGAGGCTCATTTACTTCTACACCCAACGCATTAAATATTTGTACAGCGGTTGGTGGATACATCAAGTTGGCGGGAGGAATTATCTCCAACACTCCCCCTTAATTCCGACCATAAACAAACTACTAACATCTAAAGCATACATGTAATGCCTTCATGGGCTTTCAACAAAAAAAACATTAATGCCTGCTGGTCTAAGTCTCATCTAGGCTTACATTAGTTCATGTCAAAGCTCAAAATTATCTTACCATTCTTGTATGTTGCATGGTGATGCAACGGCTTCTTTTTCTTTCGTTTGCTCCAGACCTTGAACTCAGCATTCTTCTTCACCTTCTTCTTCATTCTCACCTTCTTCTTCATGTTTTCTTCAAGCTCCTTGGGCTTGATTCTTCCATCAATGTCTGCAAATTCTTCAATGGCTTGCTGCCTTGTGTCTTCATCTTTAAATTCTGACTTCAGCATCCTTAGTTCGTATGTTGTGGGAATTTCAAGATCCCACATGCTGTTCACATCCTTCATTTTGTTTTCATCCTCTTCATTGGCATGCTGCCATGACATCGACAGATAATAGTGTCTGATTTCTTCAACACTCCATTTCACAAAAAAGTCTTCAACTGGTTTTTCTTCTTCTTCTGCTTCTTCAATGCAAATTTCTTCATCCATGGTGCTGCTAAGCACTCTTGGCATGTCACAATGCCCATCATCAGTGAATTCAAATGCTTCATCTTCCATGCAGCTTTCAATAATTTTGTCAAACTCTTCAATAAAATTACAATCTTCATGGTCTTCATTATACTTATCAGCTCCAATGATGCCCTCTTTTCCGTTTTTTGCTTCAAATAAGGACATCACATTGTCCACATTCTTTAGAAACTCTTGAATGATTTCATCATCATTTTCATTTACATTTTGCTCAATTGCAAGCTAATTCCTATATGCACCTGCACATGCACAAACATCTAACCTGTTAGGATAAATTTCTGCCCTCATGGCAATGCTCTTCATGAGCACTTCTTCTTCGATTCGTTGTACTGCTTCAGCTCCTTTTTCAGCCTCTATTGGCTGTCCTGCAACTTCTTGAGTTGCTAATTCACCATTTTCTGCTGCTGCTATGGCAGCTTTCTCTTCAACACCATCTTCATCCACTTGTGGCTCTGCACAGTGGGCTTCATTGTTCTCAAATTTATCAAGCTCTGCTTGGCTGACAGGGACCTCAACCATTTCATGTGACCATTCAACTTCTACTTCATCTGTGTTTGGGGAAACTGCTTCTGCTAGTATAGCAGGTTCATCAACTTCATTATCCACAACTGTGTGGGGTTCATTCTCAACAGCTTCTATGGCTGGAGTTTCTACTGCTGCAATGGCAGTTCCATTTTCATATCCGTCCACAAGTGCCTCTACACCGTGGGATTCACTAACAGCTTGGGTGTCTTCTACTTCAACTGCAGGATTCTCAACTGCTGCTTCTTCAACAGGCTGTGACACTGTTGACTGTTTGCACATGTTACTCCCCCTTTCGCTGAACTCTTCTTCCAAGATTCTCCATGCTTCCTTGGAAGTCTTTGCTGCTGCAATCTTGTGGAAAATACTTTCATCCACAGCTCGTTGGATGAGATGCAGGGCTAATTCATGCTGCTGCAATTTTTGGTCTTCAGTCAGGGCTTCAAAAGCCTCTAGATCTAGGGGATGCACACATTCATTTTGAACTAAACACCACAAATTTTCTGCTCTAATAAAACTTCTCATCTTAATAGCCCAAAATTCATAATTTTTACCTGAAAAATGTGGGGGTACTAGGAGAACTCTGCTGCTCCAGTTATCCTGGTTCTCCTCTTGGACTTCAACTGTGTTAATAAGCTCCTCTGCAATGGGAACTTCTCCATATCTCTGTGCAAAATAATTTGCCTCTGCCCTTGCATTTCTTCTTTTGATTTGCTTGAGTCTTCTTTGATAACCCATTTCTTCTCTTCTTTGCAGCAGTCATTTTGTGCTGGCACTGGTCTTCTTCTTGCAAGTCTCCTACTTGCTTCTCCTGCAGATGTTTTGTGCTTGGCACTGTAAATATTGGGGAAAAGGCCTGCTGTTTTCCTTCTAAAATAGCGAAGACCGAGATCTAAAAGACAAGCAATTCAACTCCTAGAAAACTGACGCACGGTACCCTTCTTCGCCTGCAAGTATTCCTCCTCGTCCTGAAAATTCTCTTTTCTGCTTTCACTGTTGTCTTACTTTCTTGTTTTCATATTCTAGTATTTCCCCCATCCATGGCCGTGGAGCTCTGAACCTCTGCAGGACAACCACGATGCCAAAAGGTAGAAGAGGAAGCCTCATTAACTTATTTTGCTTTTGGGTTTTCATTCATTTTCGATACCGCGGGGAAATCCTCGGATCGAATTTCTGAAAGTTCAACGGTAATGGCTGAGGATCTTGTGAGGCAGGCTGTCGAGGCCTTCAAGGAAGATGATTTCGAGCAGGCCGTCGTTTTTTACACACAGGCCATAGGCCTTGACCCTTCCAATGCTGGGTTGTACGTTGACAGGGCCTTGGCGAACATTAAGCTCGATAATTTCACAGATGCTGTTGCTCATGCAAACCGGGCAATTGAATTGGATTCATCTCTGGCAAAGGCATACCTGCGTAAGGGTATTGCTTGCTTCAATCTGGAAGGTAGATGGCTTCAAACTCGGCGTTGATAAGCTAGAAATTACTCCGAAACTAGAAGTCTGATTTCACGCCAAGCTCTTTCGGCCGCTGCCTATTGCCTGTCGAACAAGGAATCGAGGTGCTTGTTCAGGGTGTCTGTTTGTTAGTCTGAAAACTCCTCACTTGCTGGAACTACAAGCCACTTCCAAGGTGCTAAGATTGTTTGAACACTCAGGGGAAAAGGTCTCCAGTCGTTACGATGTTGCTAGACAGCCAGGTAGGAGTAGAACCCATCTCTGCATTGACGGTGGGAATAGAAGCAATGTCCATCTCTGCTGCATTGCTCAAGATCCACGAATGAATCAGAATTTGATCGCAAAAATTCGTTGGTTGAAGCCCTTCTTAGGCAGAACAGAGTGGCTCTAGGGCAGCTTCTCAGTCTAAGCCTCAACTTCTGATCCCTTCAGCAACTCCAAAAAATGGGTCTGTCAATGAGGCCAGCGGAAGGCAACAAGACATTGTCAACATCTGGTGGAAGGGCCATTGCTTTGAGTCGGAGTCAGTCTCAATCTGAAAAACCTTCAACGTCAAAAGAAGATATATCTTCAGCTAGAGTGGCAGATAAACGAGAAAGCCAGCGGCTGTCAATCTTCTGCGCGGCTACCATGACAGACCTCAAAGCTCGAGGCAAGGGGATCGCACCATGAGCTCTGATACCATGACAGAGTTTATGAAGGCGCAGAGCAAAACTGAAAAACAGAGTATGGCCCAAAATTCCAACACAAAACAGGGGAAGATATTCACCGGAGCTCTGAGGCTCTTCTCCTACATTCTAGAACTGAAATGAACACCCCAGAAATACATTGAACCTCTCGATGCCTCTTCACCCGAGGCTCATTTACTTCTACACCCAACGCATTAAATCTTTGTACAGCGGTTGGTGGATACATCAAGTTGGCGGGAGGAATTATCTCCAACAATAGAAAGAACTGAAAAGACAAGAACATGGGTTGGGGATTGGGGGGTTTCAAACCATGTACCCATTTTTGTCAAGTTGAAAATAACAATAGAAAACCCTTACCCCTTTCAACTTTAGTTCTGATGCGTTACAAGATGAGGAATTTCTGGCTTTAGTCATTTAGGAATTTCCAGTTTTGACTTGGACTAATAGAATTATTCACTTTTGCATCAGCTTGAATAACCATATAGAGGTTTTCTTGGTCAGTCGGTGTATTATTCTTAATTGTATGTTCTAAAAACTTGGGAAAACTGATGGAAGAAGCCAAATCTGTTATCAGATACTATTGTTACATCAATATTAGCATTTGCTTTATTATACAATTTAGTATGACAAAAACTCTCTTTACTGCTTTCAGAAGCCACAATTACCTTCTGAAGATCATTTGCACTAGGATTGGCATACGACTTGGTTACATGTTCCAACTTAATTTCTACATATGAATTTGTGTGCAATTCCATCTCTGTGAAGTAAACCAACAAAAATCAATTTAATGGAGCATCTAGTATAATTGTTAAAGACAATTTATAATAAAAATAAGCCATTATACTCATACACCGTTCTACTGGGAAAGTGATTGTCATACTGTTTTATAAATTTAGTTTGCATTTTAACATCAGAATACAACACTAAAAATACCATTTTATGTTGGGGTAAGTGGTCACTGTATCAGCACTACCTGACTTTAAATATTGGGTATTGGTGCCTACCTGTTTTCTGAAATCTATTTATTGCTTTATATCTTGATAAATTGACTTGTGGATTATTGCAGCTGCATGTATGACTTGGGCTTTGGAAGAATCAGGCGAGCCATTCATTAGTTCTATCATCAATGGTTATGATCTTGTGCCTATATTCTTTGCTTCTTCTGTGGATGATTTACGTGCTGAAGTATGTCTTCCATCTTTTACCATTCTATTTTTGATATATAGGTAAAATATTTATGGTGATTCTCATACTAGGATTTTGAATAAATGCATTATCAGGTCATAGCATTGGGTAAATGATTTTAGGGAGCGGATTGAAAGAACAATGTTTCTTAGTACAGTTTATCATTCTGCAACGGCATTAGGATCTCGGTTACCTTCTATTGCTAAGGCCAGTAGGGCCAGAGTTGCAAGTTTAGTGCAATCTTGCGTCCAGTTTCAAACAACACTCACGGATGCTGAGATGTTTCACATTGTCCAGGTCTTTAAATTTTCAGTTTTTGGAAAGTTTGTGTTTCTTATTCTGCACCCATTTTCACTACTCAGGGAGAACATCGATTAGTTTGGTATTCGATCCCTCAGTAGATAATTTTTTTCCACACTTCTACCCCATGCCCACTCTCTTTCTATTGGTTCTCTTTTATTAAGGGGTATGGTTTGGTTTTCATTTTGTTAGTTTTAACTCTGGTAATGTAAAAAATCTGTTATGGGCAAGGTTATTATTTCATTGGAAGTTTTCTCCATCTTTTTGAGCTTTCTGAACCAACTTCTAATATTTGATGCAAGTTAATTTTTATTCTCACAAAAGCTAATGATCAATCACTTTATGATCATTTCGCTAAAATGTCACAATTGCCTTGTTCCAGTAAGGTTTTGTTGTTTCATGACGTCCCCATGGAGGTGTAATCCATTTGAGTGTACCTAACTATTACTAAAAAGTAGACTTGATTGGTTTGTAGTAGGATTTTTTATATTTTTGGAAGGTACTAAACATGGAAGTGCTTTAAAATAAGTTGTGCTGCAGGTTGTTATGAGACAAGCACAAACTATGGCACAATGTGTTGTTTGGACTAGGCCATCTCTTGGTCTTTCAGGATGGTCATGCATGGCTTCTCATCCTTGCACGGTATCTCCAACAACATTATCAACACTAGCAGAAGGTGACTCTAAGGCTCTCATGAGTGAAAGTAGTGATGGTTTCGAATGTGGTATTGTACACTCCAGTGATATAAAAACAATGGAAATTGCAAATTCATCAACATCTAATGTGGAAGGATATATAAATTCAACATGTCGAAGAGGATCAGATCTTTCATATTTTGCTGCAGATGGTGAAGAGTATAGAGACCATGAACTCGATGGAGAGGAAGAAGAGGACCTAACTACTTCTGACTCCATTATTGATCATTCAGGTGAGGAAGATATGAGCTAGGGTGATTTATGGCATCGACTTGAGAAAGAATTGAAGAGGAAATCAGAAGAGGATTTAGAAGAGCTCGAAGAGGAGGTTGCAGAGGAGGTTGCAGTAGCCAAAGAAATTATAGAATATGAGGAGAATGTTGTTTCTACCACTAATGAAATTGCTAGCCATGGCAGTACAAATGTGGACCGTAGTTTATCTGAGGCTGAGGCAAATGACAGTGTTCGATTTTATCCTCCTAGTAGAATTATGCATATTGTCTCTCTTTTCCCATCTGATTCTATTACCAATGGTGTTGATGGGAAAAAAATAAAAGTCGGCATTTACCTTACATGAAGGTCTCTTTATGGGAAATTGAGGTTGTCTCGAACCATGATTAATGACCATTATGTGCCCTTTTACAAGAGGATGACGGAGAAGTTGATCAATGAGCTTGAGCACGATTCCGAGGACGATTCTGAAGAGGACATCATAGTAGATGATATCCTAGATAAGGAGATATGATACACAGTTGAAGCTCTTTTCTTTTGACATGTATGATAAATGGTTGTTACTTTAGTGTGATATTTAACAAAGTAATTAGGTTGCCTTCATAATAAAATGGAAAATTATGGAGTTGAATCCTGGATGAATTTTTTTCTCACACATGAAAGGTCAACCCATTTTGTTGAAAGCGCAATGGACATGGGATTGAAGCAAAAAGACAGCATTGCATGGGTTCTTCTGTCCCTCATCAGACACATCCATACCAGCCACCTGTGAGAAATTTATGGAAGAGGCTGAAATCTTCTCTGCAAAATGTTTGAAAGAAACTCTACAGAAGATTCTCGTCTCCAATCTTTCACGAGAGGTGACGAGTACTAATATTGCATAGGTCTACTAATTCACACATCATTTCACCTTTCTTGGTTTCAATATGTGTGTTATTATTTCAATGATGCGGTTTGCAGATAGGGGACATTCTTGACAATGGTTAGCATACAAATATGGTTGGCATACAAATTTGACAAGATTGGAAGCAAGGAATTACATCGACGTCTTTGTACTGGACACTAAAAATAGGTATGTCTACTCGGATTATTTCATCGTGTTCTAAAATTGACCCATATTCAAATCAGATTAATTTAACTTGAACTTATTATGGACATATTGGAGTTTGCATTGTTTCCAGGAAGACCGAGAAACTTTTAGAACTTGCAAAATTGGAGTTCAACATGTTTTATTCCTTACAAAAGAAATAGTTGGAATGTCTCTCGAGGTGATGAGAATTTTCATTGAATATCTTCCGTAAAGAGAAAAGGGGATTTAAGTGATTCAACAAAGTAAAATTAATGGAATTTGGAATTTGCATGCGTAGATGGTGGAAAGATTCGGGTTTACCTCAAATGACCATCTTTTTTCGACATCGTCACGTGGAATACTACGCTTTGTTTTCTTGCATTGCGTTTGATCCTCAACATTTTGGATCCAGACTCGGATTTGCCAAAGCAAGTCATATTATCATTGTTCTGGATGATATGTATGAATCTTTGGAAAAGTTGATGAGCTCAAACTCTTCACAGCGGAAATTAAGAGGTGGTGGTGATCTATGCAATGGATTTAATTAGAATAATATTTGCTGACAATATACTAACTGACTTGACCAAAAATTACATGTATAATGACCAAATGGGATCTGTCAGCGACAGAGCACCTTCCAGAATATATGAAAGGAGTGTACATCATGGTTTACGACACTGTAAATGAAATGGATCACTAGAAAGGGATTTCCCGTAGTAAACTATATACGGATTGAACTGAATGCCTTTGTTTTCAAACATGTAAACTATATACAACAGTATGCAACCAACTCTCATATAGCATGGATATTTTGCTTGTGATGATGAATGCCCCTCAACAACAACCTGGGGCAATTGATTATTAGCCGTTGAGTCCTATACTGTGCTCCTAATTTTGTACCTTGCTCCTTATTTCAACCTACCTTAACATGAAAATAGTATTTTAATAATGCAAAGTCACTGCTATCACTAACCACTACTGCTACTTCCACTGGCTCCAACAACTACCACTCTTACTACCTCCCTATGAACTGGACTAACTTCACTCTTATTTTTCTGATACTAGCAATGCTATGTGTTGTATCTCTATGTTTTCACCCTCTTGGAATTACTCAAGTTATACCCTTATCACCAACATTACCCAGGAAAAAAAATAAAAGACATCTTAGGACCACTAATCACAAACATGATGTGGGAGTGCCGAAGCTAGTCCTAAAAGCTAAAAGATAAAGAGGAACGACTAGCCCAGTTAGACCATTTATAGACCAAAGGATATGCCCTTGATGCACTAGCATCGGGTTTATAGCCCGCCTAGCTTGGTGACCTAAGAATAAATGGCAGGACAGGCAAAGAAGGCTAAGGCCGAGACACGCTCAACTATGCTCGAAAGGTTGTATGCAGGACAATAATATATCATTTATTTATGTGCGGCAACAAATATTTCTTCATGACAATGTTAAATTGGCCACCTATTATAGAACCCACTCAAGATGAACCCACATGTTCTTCTTGCGTGCGTTCTTCATTCCTCTTTTACCAATGAATTTTTGGACTTCCACATCCGTAGTTTAAAATGATTTCACCTTTGCTCAACCTGCTCTTGTATCTGCACCTGCAATCCACTACATCCTATGCAACACCGCAGAAAAGGACGTTCTTAAATACCATTGTATCTATAGTTTGGTTGCAAGCTTGTGATTTTTGTACAGCTTAATGAATCAGAATCTTGTTGTCTAGACTTTACACCTGCTTGTTAATAATTTTATTTCTTTTTTAGGATGCAAACTGTAGCCTTGATGATATATGCTAAAATTGTTTGTCAATCTTTCGTCAAGTGCCTATTTGCACAGTTTAGAATGCGTTGGTTAGTTACTTTGTTCTTCAAAATTGACTGTCTGCAATACCATACTTGAATAAGATTTGATGTTCTCATAACCACCTGATAATTGATGGTTCCAACCCAAACTACCTCTGTAGTTACACATTGTGTAAATCTTGTTGAGAAGTATTCTTGGTTTCCTGTTTATGATGTCCATCCCTGTACATCGTGGGTGGACTTCTTGATCTAATAAACTGAGCTCACATTCTTGAGGTTAGGCAAGACAGGACCACCCTAGTACAAAATAACATTTTATGGCCCAGAATTATTCCTTTAGGACGTAGCTGGGTGGGTGCCATACAAAAAAAACATAATCTTATACATAACGCAATTACCTTATATTTTCATTGAAGGGAACTATTAGTAGATACCCCTCCTCAGAGCAGCTTCAGCTAGTAGGTTTTGGAAGGCAAATAGGTTGGATACAATAGATCTTACAAAACAGGCTAAGTAATTTTATCAATGTTAATTCCACATGTATGTGGGAACATCAATCGATGTATTAGGAGTCTTCCGCCAACCGATCGATGAGGAAGGAGATGAATTTGTGTTTACCAAGAATATATTAAAGATTGATTTATTTCTTACCTGGTTGGGTGCAGACAATAAGTTTGCTTTGTACTGACTCCGAAACCGCCAACGGATCGATGAGGAATGAGCTGGATTTGGATTTACCAAAAATATATTAAAGATTGATTTATTGCTTACCTAGTTGGACACAGACAATAAGTTTGCTTGGTACTGACTCTAGAAAACATTATCATTTGACAGCTTCATTTAGATAACCCTCGGGTCGAGGGGGTACGAAGAGTATACTAGAGTTGAGTCCAATTGATTTATGGATGGAGGGAGAAAGGGGAAGATCTACTGAACCTGTAACCTTTATCAAACTTCCCACGATAAGATAAGATCATTTAATTTTAACATCCTCAAATGGCCTGCTGCATAATATGTTACAGATTCTGTAGATATGAATTCATTCTACAATATAAAGCAAAGGGCCACTATAATTAAAACTAAAACCACAGAAAAACTAAAAGAATATTTTGGTGACATACCTCATCTGCCAGAATGTGCAAGCAATTGAAACAGACGCAATGAAGAATTGAAAGAACAGTCTTCATAAAGCCAATATGGTACATAGGTTTGGATAGCTCTAGGTGCCCAAAGTGAAGAGGGCACTCCTCCATGATAGTAGAGCAGGTTTCCCACTTCACTCTGCGATCAATAGTTCCCAACAAACCAAAAACCCAAATATGTCATCAATCCATGACAAACCATAACAAAACAAATCTCAAAAAAAAAAAAAAAAGTTTTGTATTTTCTTACAATAGTAGCAAATTATAGTACCTTAGTGCCTGCGGTGAATGATCTCAAACATTCATCCTTTTGATCTGCTACTGTTCTCCATCTTTTAGATCCACAGCTTCTATTCAAGTACATGGAGTGGCCCAGGTTAGTATTAAAACAAGAAAACTACAGCTAGGGTTCTACTTGAATTGTAAATCGGTTTTGATGCTTCTCAATTTATGATACACCTCCCACAAACCCTTGCAGCTTCGGCTGGAGCTGGAGGATAACAAAACTCCCCAATTTCTTTTCGAAACTTTTATTTTTCTCAATTCCTTTCCCTCCATTCTTAATTTTTATTTCACCCAAATCCTTTCCCTCTATTCCTAATTTTTATTTCACCCAAATCCTTTCCCTCCATGTAAATTTAATTGTTTAATATTAATATATTATATAATGTTTAACTACAATATATTTATATATGAAAAACATATTATATTAATTATTATATACTGAAAACATAATGAATTTGGTAAAAAGTTGCAAAGCCATTATTATTATTATTATCTTCTTATTTTATTTTATTTTTAAATTTAAAAATTGTAAGAGAACTATTATATAGTAAAAACATATTGAATTAGGTAAAACGGTGAAAAGTGGATTATTATTATTATTATTATAATCTTTTTATTTTTATTTTTTAATTTAAAAATTTCAAGAGAATATTAAAATGGGAGGGAGGATTATTTTGTTATGAAAAAAATGAGACATTCGCATTTTCATAACAAGCGGCACCAAAGGGGGAAATTGTTAACTTTCTCAGCATAAGTGTGAGGACAATACTGATGGGCGGGTGCCAATGACTATTTCTTGGAGGATGCGAATTTTATAGATTTCACTATCAAGACCAAAAGACTTTAAATTGCCAAAAGTCTTACTGATTGGTGAGAGGGTCAATTAACAGACTCAAAATTTGGAAAGCAAAATATGAGCACAATCAATGAGATGAGTTGAACTCAAGGATACAAAAAATGAGACATGATGATATTTCATAACACGAAAAGCCCCAAGATGCCAACTCAACTTGACCATGACATGACAACACATGATGAATGTGCTCAAGAGGTCAAACAACGATGAAAATGATGAAACTAACTATGCATGAATACCATCAAAGCATTCTCTTTAGATGACCAAACCAAAAGCAAACTCATTCCAGTTATGTGTCTTATTCCGACAATCTACAGGTTACCTAAAATTCATAAGAATAGTACCCCCCTAAGACCTATAGTTAATGTTATTTGATCCCCTACCTACCTCTTAGCTAAACTCCTAGCTAGCAAACTAAAATCTCTTGTGGGTGACATAGAAACTTATGTCAAAGATTGTTCACATTTTTTAAGTAAGATAAAAAACATGAGGATCAACAATAATGGCATCCTCTTCAACCTCTTAGATGTGTATCATTACACAGTATGATCCCCATAGATGAAGTCCTCACTGTAACTAAGAACCTAACAGATTCCCAAAAAACACATTTGGTGGAGTTATGTATACGATCAAATTTCTTCAGTTTCCAGGGATTCTTATACGAAGAAATGTGTGGAGTCGCAATGGGATAACCCCTCTCCTGGCTTGTAGTGGAAAATATCTTCATGGAGGACTTTGAACAATCAGCCATTAGGTCCTCACCACTCAAACTAGATTTCTGGGTAAGATTTGTAGATGATACAAATGTCAACTTAATGGGATCATGGTATGGAGAACTTGAACAAATTTGTGATCTGCTAGCACCGAATCAAAGAGAAGATGCTTGTTCTAGAAGTGGTCTTGTTCCTAGTAGACTAGAGTCGTCATTTCCCTCTATCTGTCGTCATTTACCACACTTCTAATTCCTGCATTGTTAGCTCCACTGATATTTTGTAACTCCAAGGAAGGCGAAAGATTATGGAGGTATTTTTTATAATTTATTTATTTTATATGTGAAAAGAGAAGGGGTTAGCAATTAAGGGGGTTACTATTATTATTATTATTATTATTGTTCAAGGAGATGGGAACAAAGGGATTTTTACAAAAAAGGAGGAATTATTTTTTCTTTAAAATGGAAGATATTGGCTATTTCTTGTAAGGGAGAGACCTAGAGGGAATTTAAATATTTTCAAACTCAAGTGCAAAGAGAAACATGATGAACAAATGCATATGGAGAATGAATGGAGGTTGTGAAATTCACAATTTTTAGCAAACATGACACAAAATACATGAACTTGTCGAAACTTTAATAGACTGCTGAGATGGTCAAACGGCAATGGTTTTGTTCAAACAAAATATGAACACAACCAATACAACAAGTTGAACGGAGTGACACTAACTTTAGGACATGACAATTCCAAAAGGGAAAGACGACAAATATCTAAGACTCAAATGAACCACATGTAGAGGAACTCATCTATCACTTGATAAACTATATGCAAGACATGATGTATTATCTACATATCAACTCACCACACCCAAGGCACTAATTAGTAGAGAAACCCTTAAATGAGCATCTCAATGATTCTCCTATCATCTAACACAATAGGTATCGGGATGGCCTTAAAGAAATGATCCCTTATAAGACATGTATTAAAAAATAATCCAAGTTGTATACTATTAATGTTACAATTTACTAAATTTTAACACTGCAGATGGATTTGAAGACCCTTTCTTCGAATCCAACTCCAGTGTTAAAATTTAGTAAATTGTACAAATTCATTATCAAAATTATAATTTTTCATTGTTGGAATGACAGAACTAAAAATGACCACATAAATGACCAATTGTTATGTGGTCATTTTTAGTTTAGTTCTTATCTCGTGACCAAATTGGTCATTTATTTTGGTCATTTTTAGTTTATTTCTTATCCCGTGACCAATTTGGTCATTTATCTTGGTCATTTTTAGTGAGTTCACTTAAAATTTCTCAATTTTTGTCATTTATCCCTCGAAAAAGCTTAGGTGACCAATTTTTTTGGTCTCCTAGTCACTTATCTCTCATTTTGTACTAGTGCATCTCGTAGAGATGACATGTCGATAATGCAAAAAATTGAGTTTGCAAGCATTTTCTAAGTGGGATATTGACTTTGTGGGACCTATTAACCCACCAGGAAAGCGAACTGGTTCAACATACATCATCACAGCTACAAATTATCTAACCAGATGAGCAGAAGCAAAACCAGTGAAGGACTGTAGTGCAAGTACCACTGCATAATTCATCTTTGAGAACATCTTGAAAAGGTTTGGATGTCTGAGGATTCTAATGAGAGATCACCAAACTCATTTCCTGAACAGAACCATTGAAGCTCTGGCCAAAGAATTTCATATCTACCATAAGAAGAGCACACCATATCATCCACAAGCCAAAGAATTTCATATCTACCATAAGAAGAGCACACCATATCATCCACAAGCTAATGGCACCGTTGAAGCTTTTAACAAAGTACTGGAAACTGTGCTGACCAAGGTATGTAATACAAACAAGGATGATTGGGATCTATGAATACTAGTTGTGTTATGGGAATACAAGACAACTTACAAGAATTTCACAGGTTATACACCTTCCAGGTTGGCATATGGAAATGAAGCTTTCATTCTCATGGAATACATTGTACTAAGATTGAGAATTACAACATTCACAAACATGGTAGATGATGAGACAAAGGAAGAAAGGCTACTACACTTAATTGGACTCGAGGCATATCGCGTCATTGCAGGATTTCACCAACAAGTGCATAAAGACAAATAAAAAGCATGCATGATAGGCATATCAAGTATAAATTCTTCCACGTAGGAGACCTTGTCCTCCTCTACGATGGTAAGTTCATGAAATTTCTTGGAAAATTTAAAATGCACTCGCTAGGACCATATGTTGTCAAACATGTTACTAATAGTGGCGCAATTCAATTGGCTACATTACTGGGATAAAACCTACCGAAACTTATTAAAGGAAGTAGAATAAATCCCTACAGGGATAGTTCTACTCCTATAGGAAACAGTTTATCACCAAGGAGAAATTTTTAAGTGTGAAGTACAATTGAAATTGGACCCTAAAAACTGAGCAAAGTCTATACACGGTTTTGGTAAAAAGTGCAGTCCCATGAAACAGAAGCATATGCTGCGAAGCAAATGTCCTGAACTGTGATGCAAAGTATAAGAAGGAAAGACAGATGCGAAGTTCAAAATGGAAAGGAGTAAAAGTACAATTAACTACCCACATTTTGTCTAGAAGCAAAGTCAAAGGGAAAACTAGCCGTTACAGTGTATGGGTCAAAATGTAGCCATTATACAATGTTTTTGCAACTGGATTCTTTCGCATTTAAGGGAAACTTATCCATTTCTAATGCATTTATTGAAGGAAAGGACCAAGATCCTTGGGGAATTTGGCCAAAGGACATGGAATTTAATGCCTAGCTAGTTGTTTTTGGGTGCCCCTCAGACCTGCTGCACTTATAAATTGAATCGAGCACATACTTACTGGATTTACCATGATTTTATATTTTTAGTGCTTATAACTTCTATGTTTTTACCACCAAGAGCACACAGAGTGATTTTCAAGTGAATGTCTGAGTAGTCGAATCTAGACGAGATTTTGAGAGACTTTAACGAGCCGGAGCTCGAGGGATTCATGAAAATACCCTCGAAGAAGTGTGTTCGAGAAAGGGGTGCCTCATCAAGAAGCTCACCATGCCACTAAAAAGCAATGCAACAAAAAGTTAAGCAACCTACCACAAAGCCTAAGAAGTCGAAGGAAGGGGAATGACGAAGCAAGCTCCATAGGAAACACCTCGTGATAGGCTGATCTACTTCACGCCTGAGTATATTTCACAATGAAGAGGTGATGCACCACATATTAAAATCCTAGAAATAATCATCTCTAATTACACATTCACTAAAGACTAACTTATTGCATAAGGTTAGATAACCCTAATCAAATTGAACCTTAATTAATATATTAACCTATGGCCTATTAATATCCATTAAATTACATTAAATAAATTAACTTCATAATATAAAATAATTTGTGGGTTATGTTTAGATTAAAACTAACTTTAATTTCAATTAAACCTAATTTAAATAAAATCGAACTTCAATCCCAATAAAATTTAAATTGATCCATTTAGATTTAACATTATAACTTTTGGAATTATATTTGAATTTAATTTTACAATTCAAAAATTAAAATTAAAATTGTATTCAATTCCAAAATTAATAAATTATCAATTATAATTTAAAATAAAATCAATTAAATTTTTTCTTAATTAAAAACGTTTTTAATAACTTTAATTTCTAAAAAAGAAACAAAATGTTAAAAAAAATTAAATTAAATTAAATTGAATTTTAGAAACATTAATTAAATAATAATTTTAATTAATCCTAATTTATGAAAGTTAGGTCATGCATGTTTTCTTTTTGAAATTTCTGCATCTTTAATGTTAAACCGATCCAATCACTAACTCTTTTAATTGATAGATTGCTTAATAATAATGGATAAAATACCTATTTCTTTTAATTGATAGATTGTTTCATAGTAATGGATCAAATAGTTATCTATTTCAATTGATACATTGTGCTCGTGATGAATCTTTTGCATCAAATGGCTAGTGTGATTTCCCCCCAAAAGAAAACAATCTCAAAAAATATAAATGTATAAAAAGATAAGAGATATACCAAAAGATAATATCTAAAAAAATGTTTCTAACATATAAGAAATTATATTACTATTCAGAAGCCATATTTTTTAGTAATTTTGTTTTATATCTTTAATAGATTATTACCACCTCATACAAAGTAGAACTTAAAAAAATGTTTCTAACAAATGAGAAATTATATTACTATTCACAAGCTACATTCTCTAGTAATTTTGTTTTATATCTTTAATATATTACTACGACCTCATACAAAGTAATTTTGTTTTATATGCATTTTGACAATATTAAATATATTAATAAAAATTGTGTTGAAAATTTAATTAACACTTTTTAAAATATAATCATATAAATGATAAAGTTATTCATGTATTTACAATTTAAGATTATTTTTTCTTTATATATGACTCAACAAAAAAACTAAATGAAAATTTTGATAGAGTAAATTCCTTAAAAGATTTAGCATATATGGAATAGGAAAGCAACAAGCTGGCTTGGAAATCCGTGGTTCTTAAACTCCTTAAAAGTTTTACAAGATTTAGCATATGGATAGGAAACTAACCAGGCTTGACAATCCCTGGTTCTTAACTTAAAGTAATAAGGCCTGAAAAGCCTTGGTTGTTAAGTCAAAAAATATTAAAAATTAACAAAATTATAAAATAAAAATTATAAAAAAATCCAGGGATATATAAAGCCATAAAATCTCAAAGCTGAGAATATTATACATTATACACACTGAATGTCATAATTAGAGAATCCAATGTCTAACCAACTTGAAATTGAAGACAATTTTTGTAATGTTTTTGTGAGTTTCGTATCTATCTAAGAGATCCATATAAACCAGGGAAAGCTTTATTTCAATGGCGTCCCATGAATAAGGAGTGATTTCCTCCTAGAAAATAAAATCAAAATATAAACCAGGGAAAGCTTTATTTCAATGGCGTCCCATGAATAAGGCATGACGTATGGAATATTTCCTCCTAGAAAATAAAATCAAAATTTGTATCAATAAAAGATGATTTAAAAGAGCACTCAATAAGATGGAAGAGTTTGAAGCTCAGGTTGGTTGGGTTCTCGACATTTTGCCTCAAAAAGGCCCAACACACTCCTCAATTAGGCCCAACACATCTGTGTAAGGTAAAAGAGCCATGTATTTCCATAAGCTTGTAAGTCCATGTACTGTCGTATCTTTCTCAAAATATACTGCCCACATCTCCAAAAGAACCCATAGGGCATGCAACCGGGAGTTAGCCAATTAAATTAGGTTTCATTTCTTCTATGCTTATCCATGATTTTTAGTCATTAGATTTCAAAATTCCCATGATGATGCATTGAGTATCCTCTTACCCAATTCCCATGATGATGCATTGAGTATCCTCTTACCCACTTTCAGATATTCGTCTCCCACAATCCAAACAAACTAATGATATTCAAAGCTAGACTGATTTTGCCATTCTTGTCTTTTAGTTGTAGTTCCTTTAATAATAATTTGTCTTTGAATGTTATGATGGTGAATGAGATCTCAAATGTATGGCTTTTCTGGGTTTTTGTACACTAAGTTTATTTATGTTATTGTCGTGTAACTAGAGATTTGATAAGAGCTTTAACAAAATAATGTTTAATAAACAACTACAATTTTAACTATATCTATTTATACTTTTTTAATATATATAAAGTGTTTATTTACTTACATGTATTTTTTTCATATTTAATAAAAAGGAAAAAATGTTTAATTTAGTGATCTTCCTCTAAAGACTATTTTACAAGTAAAATCTATCATCTAAAATTGCAGAATATATGGATGCATGCCATCCTCCAGTGTTAAAAATAGACTTTAGTCCTTGTAGTGTGGATCAGATGGTGATGTAAAAATTGATGAAAACATGCAATCACTTTTTCACCATCTAACCATGGTGATGACATTAGCTGATTTCTTGAGGCTTATCTATTTAAGCCATCACTTGTTCCTCTCATATTAATATTTATGTCACACATGCACAACATGTATGCACACATAATTGTTATCTTTGTTCATGTTCTATTATGTGGGTTATTTTTGGAGAGCCATTGTATAATTAACCTTCACATGCTAACCTCATGACAATGTTCAAAGTTTTTAAAATTATCTCATGAAGCCATTACAATTTACTTGTTTATAATATATTGTTGTGTAAAGGAAGTATAAGTATAACGTTACAAGGAATACAAACTAACATTCTTGCTAGTACTATTTTAAAAAAATGCAAAGTGTTAACAATTTAGGAATGGAAATTATATAGCTTCAAATTCATATTAAAGTTCACTTAGTAACTCTTTGATTTTTTTTGTATTAAAAATAAATCACATCATTTTGCTTACAAATGCAAAAAAATAAAAAAGACAAGCTTTATGCAAGTTTAATTTAAAAATAATAGTGATCATATTTTGAGACGATGTGATTACCATTTTTCAAATGTTTATACAACTCAAGGAATCAACAATATGTAAATGTCATCTTCTACTATGATTTCATTCCTTTCCATCAAGGACATAAATCAAGTTTTTCATACAAGCTTGGAAATATTTAGACTTGAAATTGTATGCTATTCAATAATACTGGGTAAACTTGAAGTATGCTTATGCAAAATAAATAGAATAACAATAGCAAGCTAAATCCATGGTTAATGTAAATGAACAATTAAAACAAAATAATGAATTTGAAAATATTTTGATTGGATGGTAAGGATCATCACACGCAAGAACTTTGGAGGCCACATTGATATCAAAGGCTCATTATTATGAAGATGCATCTTATTGCAAATATAATACCATCAACCCATTAAAATACATTATTTGGTTTCCAATTTCCTTCCCTACCTTCAGAATACATCGATGACTAATATACTAATATAGACTAAAAAAATATTTCCTAATATAAAACATAAACAACAACAAAAATATAGTTTATAAGAATTAATCCAAATGCATTTTTCACTCCTTATAAGAACTATGCATGGTAAGGATCATCACACGCAAGAACTTTGGAGGCCACATTGATATCAAAGGCTCATTATTATGAAGATGCATCTTATTGCAAATATAATACCATCAACCCATTAAAATACATTATTTGGTTTCCAATTTCCTTCCCTACCTTCATAATACATCGGTGACTAATATACTAATATAGACTAAAAAAATATTTCCTAATATAAAACATAAACAACAACAAAAATATAGTTTATAAGAATTAATCCAAATGCATTTTTCACTCCTTATAAGAACTATGCATGTAAACAACACAAAATTAAATATAATTATAGGAATCAATCCAAGGCAGTTTTCACCCCTTTATAAGGAAGTATACATGTAAAAAACACAAAATGGGTCTTCAATAATTTCATTTGAGACGTTATATTAAGCATATTTGTGTAGCTTTGTCCACTCACAAAAGGAGCTGCATAAGTAAATATAAATGGCCTTGCTCAATGAAGGACTTGCATAATCTAAAATAGAAGGGAAATATATAGTACGTACCAAATTTCTGTTTGTTGACTTATTTAACATGTTTCAAAACTCAATCGCTTACAAAAAAAATTGCAAATAACATCCTTAAAGTAAGAAACCAAATCCATTGAATTTTGAATGTGACATACAACATACAAACAATAAGTAAAAAACATTGTACTATAAATCCCACTAAAATTAGACATCATCATAAACTTACTTGACACTAAATTTTTCTTTTAATATCGACTATAATAACTATAGAAACTAAAACTCTCTTGGAGTAACCATCTTTACCTTAAAACATAATAGAAGGATAGCATTGAAACCTAAAACATAATAGAATGATAGCATTCAAACATTCAGATAAAAGTTAATTAATGGAATTTCAATATGACTAACTGAAACATAGTGTATTCTCCTAACAAAATAGAAAATTGTTTTGTTGAGAATTGAAAAATCCCTCACTTGAGTTGAAAATATGGTGTAGTAACTAGACAATACTTTATATTATGTTGACATAGTAGATAAAACAAGAAGCATAGAAATTATGAGAGAAGCGACAACAATAGAGACATTAATCAAGATATGAAGGAAGAAAAAGGGAAAAAAACAAAAAATTATATATCAAATATTGAAAATAACACTTATCCCCACTAACTCATAATTATATCATCACTCTAAAACCAATAGTATCAGCTAATTATATTCGACTATCGAAAGCATGCTCTTTATAATCTGGCCTTATTCTATGTTTCTCATTCTTTTCCTCTATTTAAATGCATGCTCGTGTAAGATAGACATGATGAAAATATATATCGATTCGCATGGTATGAGCCTGTAACTAGATCATCATATTTTAGTAGTGTGCAATGCTATGGTCCTATGGTCCTAGAGTTCACAGTGGTAGGGAAATGTTGACTAACACTTAGAATGATGGGAAACATTGAGTTGATTAACACTTAGAATGTTGGGAAACATCGATTTATGTTTCGTGTAGAAGTTTAATGACTTATTACATATTACAAGCTCTTTTGAGTGGAATTATAAGGGTTTCTTGTTTTCATGATTATGGTAGCTTGGTGTAGTGTCCCCTCCTACCATACCAACGAGATAGGGAGGACATGGTGCTCAATCCGGGCAATTAGCCCCAAAATGTTAGAATTAAAAACATTGATGCAAGAACTGTATCTGTGCATACTATGGAAAAGCGACGGTAATCAAATAAATGCTATTGATCTCTAACACACATTCAAAATTCTGTGGCAGCCATGAAATAAAGATCTGTGCAGAATTATACAAGATCATATGGAAATGCCTAAACTTTATAAAAAAACACAGCAGAAGCAAATTCGTTTAATACATCCACATACATTCATAACATTCATCAAATGATAATTGCCAATTTACACAAGAGAATACTTATCTCAATAAGGCAGTCCCAAGCAACTGGATATGCAACTGCAACGTTCCACCCAACCATAGGCCAGTGTGCTCCTCAATCTCTCAGCACCACTGCCACCCCCGAGCTGGGCATGATCTCTACAAGGAACCAGGGAACAGCAGACTCACACATAGCCAAGCATACACCAAGATGATCCAAGCCAATCTACAATTGGGTTTATCAGGCTGCTAGGAGATGGAAGGAAGAGTTGCTAAGCTAGTGAGCTCCAGCACAGAGCAAGGGATAACCTTGCAAGATCTATCTAGCTTGGCACCCACAATACCTACACACCCAGCACAAGGAAGTATTCTTTTCACTGCTGTGCAGTCCCTCAAGCCATACCTTCCCTATCTAGTGCTCTCAGGGTATGCATAGAAGAGTAACCAAAGCCCTCTTGATCTTTTTGAGAGGTTGTCTCCCCCACTAGGTTTATCAAGCCACTTCTATCCACTACCACTCCAACACTTCAGCTCACAGGCTCAAACCAAGAACAAGGATGCACATAACAGCAGAGCCCCACTTGCTGGGAATGAGGAAAACGTTTTCCACAGTGGAATGCGTGAGATGGGGTTTCAACTAACCCAGAAAAACGTGGAAACCCACAAAAACGAAATGGGCAGTTGGTGAACAACCCAGGAAGCCAAATCCGTTTTTAGAAAAACGTCCTTGGACATTCAGGGGCAAAAGCGACCTCCCTACAGTCCTCAAAACGTGGCCCTCCCTCTCCCAACTGTTATATACTGCAAAAACGACTCCCAGGCATGGAAAAATGCAGTATTTAGATGAAAAACGTAAATGGAAAGACCCCAGCTAACTTCCCCTGCGTGAATGATCAAAGGCTTCCTGTACAGAATGGCTTTGGGCACCATTTCGTGGGTGGTTTCTTGCCCAAGGAGACAAAACACGTTTTTCCAAGTTGATGGCTTGCCCCTGCACGAAAATGGCTTGCCCATACTCTTTCATTCCCAAGGCATTAACTGCCTTAACCAATTTCTTGGAAAAAAAATTAAATGATTGGGTACATGAGACATAATGGGTAGTTGGTGGTTTATGGGTTTCCCCATTGACACATGGATTAATACCATTGTCTCAAGGTTTGAATAATTTCCCTCCCTTTTCCTTGTAGAGTCATGCCCCATCTCTTTTGTTGCATTGCATAGCCGGATGTGGGTTTTTCCATTAAAATTCGTATTTACATGGTGTCTTATTTACATTGTGCCCATCTCGCACAAGAACCATGGGCATCTATTTTTAATTGCCGATACATGAAACGCCAAATCAATGGTCGGGCCTTGGCCTTGAGCTCCTCACCATGATTAAATTACAATATTTACATCATTTACGGTTTAATACAAAGGGGGTCAAAATGGGGACATTACATTCCCCTCCCCTTACATTAGCACTGTCCTCAGTGCTCATCAAAATTGAACAAAAATGGATATGCCACCCTCATGGCATCCTCCAGCTCCCATGTAGCCTCATCGGGACCGTAGTGCTTCCATTGCACCTTTACTTGTCCAATGGCTCGGTTCCGGAGCAATGTTACCTTCTTGTCTAGGATGCACAATGGATCGGTTTGGAATTCTCCCTCGGGTTCCACCTGGATCACATCCCAATTAATCACATGGTTAGGATCATGTACATATTTCTTAAGCAAAGAGACGTGAAAAACATTATGAGCTTTAGTGCTAGCAGGCAATGCAAGTCTATATGCGACTGGTCCTATTCTTTCAAGCACTTCAAATGGCCCACAATATCTAGGTGATAGCTTGGCACAACTCCCAAGCTTCAAGGAACTCTTCCTTGATTTCACTCTAAGATATACATGATCCCCAACATTGAATTCCCTATACACTCCATGTTTATCTGCATAGCTTTTTTGTCTATCCTGGGCTGCTTTTAAATTTTACCGGATCTTTGCAACCTCTTGTTCCATTTCCTTAAGCAATTCTGGCCCAAGTACAATTCTGTTCACTGGATTGTCCCAAGTCACTGGTGTCCTACACCTTCTGCCGTACAAAGCCTCATAAGGACTCATACCCAATGATTCTTGTTGCCCGTTATTATATGCAAATTCTACCAAGTGTAGATAATCCTCCCACTTGGATGGTTTGTCCATTACATACATGCGGAGCATGTCTTCAAGCACTCGATTTACTCTTTCAGTTTGCCCATCTGTTTGAGGATGGTAGGCGGTACTAAAGCTCAACTGCGTACCCAAATCTGCAAAGAGACCTTTCCAAAAATTGGAAGTGAACTTGGTATCCCTGTCAGAAATTATTGCCTTAGGCAACCCATGTAATCTGAAAATTTCCTTCATGAAAATATTTGCAATGGCATCGGATTTATGTGTGGACTTAACCGGTATAAAATGTGCTGCCTTCGTTAACTTGTCCACCACAACCATGATGGAATCATGCTGTCTCTTAGTCATTGGCAATCCTGTAATAAAATCCATGGATATTACTTCCCATTTCCATTCTGGAATTGGCACTGGAAGCAATAAACCTGTTGGATGTTGGTGTTCACTCTTCACTTGTTGACATTCCATGCACTTAGAAATGTATTCAGCAACATCCTTCTTCATGCCTAGCCAGAAATAATATTTTCTTGCTGTAGCAATCGTTTTCTGATATCCGGGGTGACCAGAGTATGGAGCTTTATGGATTTCATCCATAACAGTCCTCCTCAAATCTGCCGCATTTGGAACATAGACTCTATTCTTATACGTAAGAAGTCCTCCTTCTTCCAAATGATAGCCTTCATACTTCCTTTCGAGGTTTTGCTGCTGCAATTTTCCCTTTATCTGCTCATACACTTCATCCTCAACCATATGGTTAACAATTTGTTGCTTCAAGTCTGGCTGGCAAGTACTAAGCGCTGCCACATACATTTCATGTACCTTCCTGCTGAGTGCATCAGCCACCTTGTTTTCTTTCCCTTTTATGTGTTTGATCTCGAAATCAAATTCACACAAAAATTCCAACCATCTAGCTTGCCTAGCATTTAAAGTTGGCTGATCAAACAAATATTTCAGACCACAATGGTCTGTCCTTAACTCAAATTTCCTTCCCATTAAGTAATGCCTCCACATCTTTAAAGCATGTACTATGGCTGCAAGTTCTATATCATGAGTAGCATAGTTCTTCTCGTGCTCCTTCAACTTTCTTGACTCATAGCATATCACGT
Source organism: Larix kaempferi (assembly GCA_027924585.1). NCBI lineage: Eukaryota > Viridiplantae > Streptophyta > Pinopsida > Pinales > Pinaceae > Larix > Larix kaempferi. The sequence goes on along the minus strand of BSBM01000940.1, from coordinate 5,203,638 downwards.
GGTTATCTTGCATAAGAACTCCTCCAAGTCCTTGATTGCATGCATCGGTACACACCACAAAATCTTTTTCCGGGTCTGCAATCTTCAGAATAGGTGCACTTGTAAGAAGATTCTTCAACTGTTGAAAACTTTCCTCACATCTTGGTGACCATTCAAACTTTTTCCCCTTCTTTTGCAAAGAAGTGATCGGGTTAGCAACTTTGGAAAATCCTTCGATAAACCTCCTGTAGTAGCCAGCAAGGCCCATAAAAGATCACATCAGTCACATTCCTTGGAGTTGGCCAATTCATAATGGCTTCAATCTTCTCAGGGTCTACAGATATTCCTTCGTCGGAGATGATGTGACCCAAATAATGAATTCTATCTTTATAGAAGTCAAATTTGCTCAACTTGGCATACAGCTTATGCTCCCTTAATAATTGCATTGTCATTCTCAAATGTTCTTCATGTTCTTCTTCATTCTTGGAATAGATGAGAATATCATCTAGGAATACAAGAACAAACTTGTCCAAATACTTGCTAAAAACATTATTCATGAGACACATGAATGTAGCTGGTGCATTTGTGAGACCGAATGGTACCACTACAAACTCATAGTGTCCATACCTCGTTCTAAAGGCTGTCTTATGAATATCTTCTTCTTTGATTCTTACCTGATGGTACCCAGACCTCAGGTCAATCTTTGAAAATACCTTTGCTCCTCTCATTTGATCAAAAGGGTCATCAATTCGGGGCAATGGGTATTTATTCTTCACTGTGACTTTGTTCAACTGCCTGTAGTCAATACATAACCTGAGTGTTCCATCTTTCTTTTTCACAAATAGAACAGGTGCTCCCCACGGGGACACACTTGGCCTAATGTATTTCTTTTCCAGCAACTCTTGTAATTGCATTTTTAATTCTAGTAATTCTGGGGTACTCATCCTGTACGGTGTCCTAGATACTGGTGCCGCTCCTGGCACAAGTTCAATTGTAAATTCAATGTCTCTCTTTGGAGGGAGTCCCGGAATCTCATCAGGAAAAACATCCCTGAATTCTTGCAATACCCGATAGTCCTCCAATTTCAGAGTTTCATTCTCTGTTGCCTCTAAAACGTGAGCTGCATACAATTGACATCCCTTCCTACAGAACTTCTTTAGTTGCATGGCTGAAACCTGTCTAACAGAAGTCACCTTTGGAATGCCTTTTACAACCCTCGGGTTTCCTTCCTCGTCCATGCATTCAAATGTCTTATTGTAGCAGTCAAGTTTAACCCTGTGTGCTTCTAACCAATCCATTCCAATGAGAATATCATAGGAAGCAAGTGGCAAAATATTCAGATCTGCATAAGTGAATAGCCTATCCATCTCTAATGGACATTTCTCTACTATTTCGCTAACTTTCCTCTTGGTTCCAGTGGCTAGTTGAACTAACCAAGATTTACTATGCTTTAATTTCTTGAAAGCACACATCTCAACAATTCTAGGAGTGACATAACTGTGAGTAGATCCAGGATCAATCAAAATAGAAACAGATTGCTTAGCAATCTTACCTTCAACCTCAACCACAGTTGACTGATGATCTGCTTGGTGGTCGTCCACTGCTGCATAGATTCTAGTGATTGTCCTCGCCACTTGACCCACAGTTCCAGCTCCTTGGATGTTGTGAACTTGATTTGCATTCCCATTCCTATGTGGACAGTTCCTAAGCATGTGGTCTCCTCCACAACCCCAACATTGAAGTGGTTCTCTTGGCTCCTTTGGATCTCTTGGCTTGTCTCCCATCATCCTAGTTGGCTTAGTCACAACCTGTGATGGTTGCCTTTGCTGATTCCGGAATTGAGGAGGCTTGAACCCCTTCTTCCTTTGATCAAACTTCTCATTTTTCTTATCCTTCCATGCCTTATGGAATTCTGGTTTGCTTCTATTTTGATCAAAGCAATACTTGGCCTTTCTTATGGCCTCCTCTAGGGTTCGAGGTTCATCGAACTCAATTCTGTCTTTATATGACTGTGGTAGTCCACTTAGGAAACGCTGAATTTTGACCTTATCATCTCGAATATACTTGACATACCTCAGCAGCTCCAAGAACTTGTTTGCATATTCTTCCATGGTCAATTGTCCCAATCTCAGCTCATGGAACTCTTTGATCTTATCATCATAGTACCTATCCGAGAGGTACTTCTGCTTGAAGTATTTCTTGAACTGCTTCCACACGATCTTCCTTTCGTTGATCTTCTTCACTTGCCTGGTGTGTTCCCACCATATAGATGCTCTTCCATTCAAGTTGAAGATGGCTACCCTTGCCTTCATATTTCCCGAGTAGTCTTGGACTTGGAAGTATTTTCTCATCCCAAGAAGCCAAGCTTCAGCTTCTTGACCAGATTTTACCTCTCCGTCAAATGTAGGAGGTTTTGCCTTCTTAAATTCCCCATGTGAACTGTTCTTGTAGTGCTTCTTCCTCTTGCTCCTGTGAGATGAAGAGCTTGAACCCTCAATGGATTCTTCAGAGTCAGATGATTCATTAGAAGAGATTTCTGGACTATATGTGTTGTCTGTAGAAATTCTTCTTGGGCTACTGGCCCTCTTACGGGAATTTCTTCTAGAGCTACTTCCACCCTTTTCTGGATTTGATATCTGATGCCCAGAGTTTATTTGCCTTTGGATGTCTGTTAAACTCTGTAGCATGGCTGCATTCAGCTGATTTTGTTCTTCCTGAGCTTTAATCATTCTTTCATTATCTTCCCTACAGCTTTGCAACTCCACCCTTAGGCTTCTCATGGTGGCTGCAACATGTGGAGGGGTCTCTTGATTTCTTCTCCCATTAGATTCTGTTTCAGCATTCTCAACCTGTATGTTCTCCCCCATGGCATCTGTCTCAGGTTCATAGGGATCCTGTGCATCATTCATGATGTGCATTTTCTTGGCCCAACCAAGATCCAAAATTTTTCCACTGTATTATCTAGAGTGTTATCCTGCTGTAACTGTGACTCTCTGAAATGTGTTCATCAACACAATTGTTAGCTGCATTACATTCTAAAAATTTACAAATTACTTCATGCACATGGGAAAACATTACGTTGACAATTCGTCAAATCACAACAACGAAACTACGAGGGGAAAAAGAAAAAGGCGGTCAAGGGGGCTTGCCCCCTTGTGGCTTCCCTGCGCCACAGCAGGGCGGGTCGAGGGCAGCGCCCTCGTTTTTTTTTTTTTTTTTTTTTTTTATACGAATCACGCCTCATCGGGCGATTCGCTGAACCCTGCCGCAACGGGCAGTTCACGAAATCTGGCCGCGATAGGCGATTCACAGATTACTCCCGCAACCGCGGGGAGGTTCGTGGTATGCTCCCGCGACTACGGGACGGTTGGCTATAGGCTTCCGCAATGGGCGGGGCGATTTGCCGAGAGTTTCCGCAATGCGGGGCGCTTGGCGGAATGCTTCCGCAATTGCGGAATGGTTCCGCGACGGCTTCCGCAATTGCGGAGCAGTTTGCCGAACGCTTCCGCAATAGCGGGGCGATTTGCCGAGCGGAGCCATTCGGCGAAGGCTTCCGCAGTTGCGGAGCCATTCGGCGAATGCTCCCGCAATTGCGGAGCCATTCGACGAAGGCTTCCGCAGTACCGGAGCCGTTCGCGGAATGCTTCCGCCGCAATGCTTCCTCGATTTCGGGTGATTTTTCGGAATGATTCAGCGAAGTCTTCCGCAGTTGCGGAACGATTCGCCGAAGTCTTCTGCAGTTGCGGAACGATTCGGCGAAGTCTTCCGCAGTTGCGGAACGATTCGCCGAAGTCTTCTGCAGTTTCGGAACGACTCGTCGAACTCTTCCGCGTTTCGGAACGATTCGCCGAAGTCTTCCGCAGTTGCGGAACGATTCGGCGAAGTCTTCCGCAGTTTCGGAACGACTCGCCGAACTCTTCCGCATTTCGGAACGATTCGCGGAATCCTTCCGAAATTTCGGAAGAGAATTCCTTCCGCAATTGCGGAAGAGAATTCTTTCCGAAAAATTCCGACACTTAGAAAAATTCTTCACTTAAAAAAACATTTTTTTTCTTCGCTGTTTCGGAGCCATTGGCTGAATTCTTCCGCAATTTCGGGAAGGTTCGCGGAATCCTTCCGCAATTTCGGGAAGGTTCGCCGAACTCTTCCGCAATTGCGGGAAGGTTCGCGAAACCTTTCCGAAATTTCGGAACGACTTCCCGAAACGGCTTAAAACACAATTTTTTTCAAAAAGAGACTTAAACTAAATTTTTTCCCAAACTCTTAAGAAAAACTTAACTTCTTCTCTTCTCTTTTACTATCATTTTTGGCCCATAGCGGCGCAATGCTGCAACGCAGCTCTGATACCATAATGTAGTGTCCCCTCCTACCATACCAACGAGATAGGGAGGACATGGTGCTCAATCCGGGCAATTAGCCCCAAAACGTTAGAATTAAAAACATTGATGCAAGAACTGTATCTGTGCATACTATGGAAAAGCGACGGTAATCAAATAAATGCTATTGATCTCTAACACACATTCAAAATTCTGTGGAAGCCATGAAATAAAGATCTGTGCAGAATTATACAAGATCATATGGAAATGCCTAAACTTTTTAAAAAAACACAGCAGAAGCAAATTCATTTAATACATCCACATACATTCATAACATTCATCAAATGATAATTGCCAATTTACACAAGAGAATACTTATCTCAATAAGGCAGTCCCAAGCAACTGGCTACGCAACTGCAACGTTCCACCCAACCATAGGCTAGTGTGCTCCTCAATCTCTCAGCACCACTGCCACCCCCGAGCTGGGCATGATCTCTACAAGGAACCAGGGAACAGCAGACTCACACATAGCCAAGCATACACCAAGATGAGCCAAGCCAATCTACAATTGGGTTTATCAGGCTGCTAGGAGATGGAAGGAAGAGTTTCTAAGCTAGTGAGCTCCAGCACAGAGCCAGGGATAACCTTGCAAGATCTATCTAGCTTGGCACCCACAATACCTACACACCCAGCACAAGGAAGTATTCTTTTCACTGCTGTGTAGTCCCTCAAGCCATACCTTCCCTATCTAGTTCTCTCAGGGTATGCATAGAAGAGTAACCAAAGCCCTCTTGATCTTTTTGAGAGGTTGTCTCCCCCACTAGGTTTATCAAGCCACTTCTATCCACTACCACTCCAACACTTCAGCTCACAGGCTCAAACCAAGAACAAGGATGCACATAACAGCAGAGCCCCACTTGCTGGGAATGAGGAAAACGTTTTCCACAGTGGAATGCGTGAGATGGGGTTTCAACTAACCCAGAAAAACGTGGGAACCCACAAAAACGAAATGGGCAGTTGGTGAACAACCCAGGAAGCCAAATCCGTTTTTAGAAAAACGTCCTTGGACATTCAGGGGCAAAAACGACCTCCCTACAGTCCTCAAAACGTGGCCCTCCCTCTCCCAACTGTTATATACTGCAAAAACGACTCCCAGGCATGGAAAAATGCAGTATTTAGATGAAAAACGTAAATGGAAAGACCCCAGCTAACTCCCCCTGCGTGAATGATCAAAGGCTTCCTGTACAGAATGGCTTTGGGCACCATTTCGTGGGTGGTTTCTTGCCCAAGGAGACAAAACACGTTTTTCCAAGTTGATGGCTTGCCCCTGCACGAAAATGGCTTGCCCATACTCTTTCATTCCTAAGGCATTAACTGCCTTAACCAATTTCTTGGAAAAAAAATTAAATGATTGGGTACATGAGACAGAATGGGTAGTTGGTGGTTTATGGGTTTCCCCATTGACACATGGATTAATACCATTGGCTCAAGGTTTGAATAATTTCCCTCCCTTTTCCTTGTAGAGTCATGCCCCATCTCTTTTGTTGCATTGCATAGCCGGATGTGGGTTTTTCCATTAAAATTCGTATTTACATGGTGTCTTATTTACATTGTGCCCATCTCGCACAAGAACCATGGGAATCTATTTTTAATTGCCGATACATGAAACGCCAAATCAATGGTGGGGCCTTGGCCTTGAGCTCCTCACCATGATTAAATTACAATATTTACATCATTTACGGTTTAATACAAAGGGGGTCAAAATGGGGACATTACACTTGGTTGAATAGATGCATTGTAAGGATGTTTTTGTTTATGATTACTATATATCTAGAATTTTTGGGATTGATTTTTGTATTTTATATAAAGACATGCCTTATTCTTCCTGTATTAGTTTCAATCGTTATGAAATGAGATTGTAAAAAAAATCCAAAAGAACCTTTTAACTTATTTATATTTTACTATATAATGTGAAGATTTTTGAAGTATAAAATAATAGAAAATCTAGAAATTTTACATGTATCCTTGGAATCTAACCATAAATATTGTTCAATGTAAATAACATACTTTAATTAATTGCACCGAGAGGCACTCTACATCCTAGTATGAGGGAGATCTTGTAACGTCTATGTGTCTCCTTACATGTAATGGGACACCTAATAAAACATAAAAAGTGAAAAATGATAATCTGGCCTTATTCTATGTTTCTCATTCTTTTCCTCTATTTAAATGCATGCTCGTGTAATATAGACATGATGAAAATATATATCGATTCGCATGGTATGGGCCTGTAACTAGATCATCATATTTTAGTAGTGTGCAATGCTATGGTCCTATGGTCCTAGAGTTCAAAGTGGTAGGGAAATGTTGACTAACACATAGAATGATGGGAAACATTGAGTTGATTAACACTTAGAATGTTGGGAAACATCGATTTATGTTTCGTGTAGAAGTTTAATGACTTATTACATATTACAAGCTCTTTTGAGTGGAATTATAAGGGTTTCTTGTTTTCATGATTATGGTAGCTTGGTTGTATAGATGCATTGTAAGGATGTTTTTGTTTATGATTACTATATATCTAGAATTTTTGGGATTGATTTTTGTATTTTATATAAAGACATGCCTTATTCTTCCTGTATTAGTTTCAATCGTTATGAAATGAGATTGTAAAAAAAATCCAAAAGAACCTTTTAACTTATTTATATTTTACTATATAATGTGAAGATTTTTGAAGTATAAAATAATAGAAAATCTAGAAATTTTACATGTATCCTTGGAATCTAACCATAAATATTGTTCAATGTAAATAACATACTTTAATTAATTGCACCGAGAGGCACTCTACATCCTAGTATGAGGGAGATCTTGTAACGTCTATGTGTCTCCTTACATGTAATGGGACACCTAATAAAACATAAAAAGTGAAAAATGATAATCTGGCCTTATTCTATGTTTCTCATTCTTTTCCTCTATTTAAATGCATGCTCGTGTAATATAGACATGATGAAAATATATATCGATTCGCATGGTATGGGCCTGTAACTAGATCATCATATTTTAGTAGTGTGCAATGCTATGGTCCTATGGTCCTAGAGTTCAAAGTGGTAGGGAAATGTTGACTAACACATAGAATGATGGGAAACATTGAGTTGATTAACACTTAGAATGTTGGGAAACATCGATTTATGTTTCGTGTAGAAGTTTAATGACTTATTACATATTACAAGCTCTTTTGAGTGGAATTATAAGGGTTTCTTGTTTTCATGATTATGGTAGCTTGGTTGTATAGATGCATTGTAAGGATGTTTTTGTTTATGATTACTATATATCTAGAATTTTTGGGATTGATTTTTGTATTTTATATAAAGACATGCCTTATTCTTCCTGTATTAGTTTCAATCGTTATGAAATGAGATTGTAAAAAAAATCCAAAAGAACCTTTTAACTTATTTATATTTTACTATATAATGTGAAGATTTTTGAAGTATAAAATAATAGAAAATATAGAAATTTTACATGTATCCTTGGAATCTAACCATAAATATTGTTCAATGTAAATAACATACTTTAATTAATTGCACCGAGATGCACTCTACATCCCAGTATGAGGGAGATCTTGTAACGTCTATGTGTCTCCTTACATGTAATGGGACACCTAATAAAACATAAAAAGTGAAAAATGATAATATGAGGGAGATCTTGTAACGTGTATGTGTCACGTTATATGTAGCTTTACACCTAATAAAAAGTAAAAAGTAAAAAATGATAATATGAGGGAGATCTTCTAACATGTATGTGTCGTGTTACATGTAGCCTTACACCTAATAAAACGTAAAAAATAAAAAATGATAATATGAGGGAGATCTTGTAACATGTATGTGTCCCGTTACATGTAACGGGACACCCAATAAAAGTAAAAGTAAAAAATAATTAATATTATGTCGGCCACACACTTATCTTGTAACATGTAACGGATGTGACATGCAATGGATGTAACATTTGTTCGAAAAAAATAAAATGTGTAAAAAATTATAATATGAGTGAGAACTTTTGTCAGCCATAAACAAAAAAGAATAATACAAAGTAAAAAGTAATAAATATTATGTCGGCTATAAACAAAAAAAAAGTTAAAAAAGAAAGAATTTAAAAAAATATTATAGCCGACATAAAATAAAGAAGTTAAAAAAATATTATAGTGGATATGAAAAGTAGAAACATAATATTATATCCAACATAAAATAAAGAAGTAAACAAAAATGTAAAAAAAATATTATAGCCGACATTAAAACTAGAAACATAAGAAGTAAAAAAATATTATAGCTAACATAAAAACTAAAAACCTAAAAAGTAAAGAAAATAAATAAGTAAAAAAAAATATTATAGTGGACATAAGAAGTAGAAACCAAAGAAGTAAAAATAATATTATAGCCGACATAAGAATAAAAAAGAAAAGCAACCATAATAATAGTTGGATTTGCTAACTCATAATTAGATTTGATAAAAAGAGCCATAATAATAGTTAGATTTGACAACTAACTATAACTCCAAGCAAAAAGGGTTTTGAACCTTGGTCTCTAAGTTAACACAATCCCAATCACCTTGATTCCTACCAATAGATCACACACAAATGTTGTCAAACAACAAAAGATGCATATTTATTTTATTCGTTGCATTGATTTTAGCAATGCATTTTTTTTTTACATGTATGCATTGAATTTATCAATTTAATAAATAAAAAAATCTTTCATTAATTTCAACAATGCATTGTTTTTTGTTATTTACATCTATACATTGAATTTATCAATTTAATAGAAAAACTACTTTGCAATGATTTCAACAAATTAAATTTTGGTGTTCTCTATTTCAGGGTATATAGTGAATCCTGAGGATAATATTGCAAATAATGAAGATATTGACTATCAAAGAAGAAAAGTACGACAAATGTATAGAATAGAAAGATAAAAATAATCTTTGTAGCAAGATTTATGTGGTTGTTGATTTCAGGATGTTTTGGAGAATCCATAGTATCCATGTTCTTTAGTCAACGTTTTGAATTTATAACAGAAAAAGAAGCATTGGGACATACAGAAGAACACCGAAAACATGACCGTAAACTAAAGAGATCATGAAGAAGTGTTATTTGTGCAAAGGGATTCTCAAAAGCATGAATGTGGGATAATTTCAGGGTTATATAGGAATCAATATAACTACCAATGAATATGACATGGATACATGGAATGTGATAACAAGGAAAATTTGAACTCTAATTTTGTTGATATGGAAACTTCCAATTGTACACTGCAGTTCATATCTAAAAACCGACAATATGAGTACCATATGAAGAAATGTATACTAAAGGTCGAAAATTTAGTGAACGAATTGATCAATTAGAAGAAGTTCAAATGTGTCATGTTTGCTAGGAGTCATATGCTAGAATACAAGTACGTAATGCAAGTATAGGTCCAATGTAGATTCTCATATGATCGATATGAGAAAATGTCAAAACTACCACGTGTGAAGATAAGAAAAAATGAAGATAGTGAGAATGATCACGATGTGAATCATATTTTCATTTATTTAATCCTTACAAAATTATTGTCTCTATTTTCTAGTTTGACAATTTACTCATACTTATTACTTACATCATTATAATCCTCATAATTCTTTCTGTGTTTTCAACTTAACGTGGTCCTTACAATGTTGAAAATTTTTATTGCATATTTTTCAGTGTAGATGTTATTCTCCGGACGCATTGATTTCAGTGTATGGACGCATAGATTTCAGTGTATGGACGCATTGATTTTAGTGAATGGATGCATAGATTTCAGTGTATGGGGTTTTTTATTGCATATTTTTCAGTGTAGATGTTATTATGTGGACGCATTGATTTCAGTGTATGGACACATATATTTCAGTGTATGGATGGATTGATTTTAGTGTATGGATGCATTGATTTCAGTGACCACAAAAGAATAAGAAAAAGACTTGAAACGAAAAGTAGAAGAACAAAAAGAATTTCGAAAAAGGAAGTTGGATGAAATGATAGTACAAGAACTAGAAGAACGAAGAAAATGAAACGCAGATCGACAAAAAAAAATATCGAAAAAGAAAGTTACACGAATTGACAATAGAAGAATGAGAGGAACAAAGAAAATGAAACATTAATCGACAAAGAGTGTATCGAGAGAGAAGTTGAAGCAGTTGGAAAAACAAAGAAATCAAGTTGTAGAAAAACAAATAAATCAAAATGGATGAAATGGCGAAATGATAGCACAAGAAGGAGAAGAATGAACAAAACAAAACGCAGATCAACAAAAAAAAATCGAAAAAAAAAGTTAGGCAAATTGACAGCATAAGAATGAGAAGAACAAAGAAAACGAAACTTTGATCAACAAAGAGCGTATCGAGAGAGAAAGTTGAAGCAATTGGAAAAACAAAAAAATCAGTTTGAAAAACAACAAATAAATCAAAATGTACAAAATGACGACATAGAAGAACGAGAAGAATAAACAAAACAAAATGCAAATCAACAAAAAGATAATCGAAAAAAAGAGTTAGCCGAATTGTCTCTATTTTCTAGTTTAACAATTTGCTTAATCCTTAATACTTACATTATGATAATCCTTGTAAATGTATCTATGTTTTCAACTTAACCTATTCCTTACAATGCTAATCAAACTCCAGTTTTGTGTCACCGCCCACGACCGAAACCAGCTTAGATCCAAATCCTAGGCTCTATCAAGGGCCGATAGGGATCAAATCTCCCGAGGTGCAAACTCCGGCTTAGGTATTGCACTAGAGGAGAGGTTTGCACCTCGGGAGATTTGATCCCTCTCGGTGCTTGATAGAGCCTAGGATTTGGATCTAGGCTAGTGTAATGAACACTGAAATGAAATGAATTCACTAAAATAAAAATGTATACTACTCTAATTAATAATATATACTAAACTCTATGCAAAAAAATATCTCAAGGTAATAAATACTTAATGGCATTTCAATCAACTTCATAGATTTTATATGTCTATTACATTAATGAGAGTAATGACATTATAGGACTTACAAAAACGTAACAACAAAGAAGATATTGATAAAGAAATTCATAACAAATGATATAGTTGAACAACAATAATAACCAAAAAAAATTATGAAGGACAAAGAGCATATTGACAAAGAAATAACTTGACAACAAGAAAACTATAGAAACAAAATTAAGAACTACAAAGACCATAATGACAAACAAAACAATATTTGAAATTATAATCTAAAAAATAAATTAAATGATATCTATGAAAAGAGCGTATTTAAGTCATACATATACATATACAAATAATAATCATCTACAAATTTGATGGTGGTGACCCCAATCAATGTTGCCAAGTTGTTGATATTACTCTCTAGATTATAAATTATGCTTAATAATTTCCAAATAATCAATATCTATCTAAAAGATATACAATAATGACAAATTCAATTTAATGATATACAATAGTCAACAAAATTCATCTTACTTCTATATCTATCAAGCAAAACACTTCTCCCCTCCCTTAAAACACTTGGAGGCAAATTTCTCCTCAAATTTTGTGCTATGAAAAATTCCTCTAAAATTCAAGATTCAGGATAGATCTCCATAACTCAAGATAACATGTATACAATTGATAATTAAAGCAATTATATCAACAAACCAAAGTAATAAATAATCCAACATTTTTTCTATGAAACCTATGTACACCTGTGAACTGATGTAAATGGGTTACATAACCATGGAGACGCTCTGGAATGAGGCATGGCTACTGTTCAATTGATATGCAAGTGATATCTGCATAGCTGTACAATAATAACCGAAAAAAATGAGTACCAAAGAGTATATTGACAATAAGAAAAATGCTGAAAAACAAAATTCACAATTACAAACTATATAATAATAATAAAGAAAAATAAATAAATGATATAAAAAAAAGGCAATAAATAAATGATATAAAAAAAAAGGCATATTCATGTTACGCATACACTGTTCATCTACAAATTTGACCCAGTTCAGTGGAATTCATATCTTATCTGCATAGCGGGCAGGAAAGTTGATGATAAAACCATTCAATTTGATGCAGGTCAGTCGAATTCATCTCTGCATAGCGGGCAGGAAAGTTGATGATAAAGCCATTCAGTGATGCACTTATTATGAAAAATATAGTTATATTTGCATCGCAATTGTTTCGCAATATGTCCAATGGGAATCGTTTCTTGACAAATTACACAAACCAATCCGTCTCCATCACCACCTCTTGCAGCGACGAGCTCATGAGAAACAAAAACAGATAAAGAAGAATCAACAGCTGAATAGGCAGCAGCTAGTGGATTATTTTCATGGTGAGCGATATATTGTTCTCTCAAATGAGAATGAAGAGTAAAATCTAGTTGGAAGATTTGTATAGAATTAGCGGTATTCACATCCTCGAGGAGATCCAGCACCCGTTCACCATATGAGAAATTCCCAGTCCATATTGTTTGTATGCTAAAAATATTTCCGTCGGGGCGGCTCCAATCCTTTACCATTCGCCACCAAATGCTAACGTTTTCCTCCCTTGTGATCGTGACGTGCCTCTGACGTCCAATGTGATTGATATCAAGAGAATCCCATATACTCTCCAATTGCCAGCTGTGATATCTGTTTCCATGATGAATATATCTAAACCCTACCCCCGAGACCAATTGATGCTCAAAACCTTCCCCTTGTGAAACGACGTTAGATTCTGTTGACTGATCAGCTGTTCCCGTTTGTATTTCTAATCTATACAAAGAATACAGCATCTCTCCACTTATCTCGGAAGCTAATTTTCGCCATACGATGTCTCTATTCATCTCCGTTTTTATATGTCTATCCATCCGCTCAAATATTTCTCTAGCACGACCCTCCAGATCGCAGTTATTTCTTCCAGTACGTGGTTCCACCATTCCGGCTTTGGAATGACAAAAAAATTCCGCGGTGAAATAAAGGCCTTTGGGCTCTCCTTAAATCGCTTATGAAAAGTATTAAACTTTTGAGAGTTTTAAATCTTATATCGCTTATAAAAACAAAACTCAAGCGTTTCATCTACAGATATGGTTGAATATACATATAACGTCTCACTCACGCAAACGTATGAATCATTGCATTTCCAAAGGCCAAATAAGTAGGGTTGCACATTACCTTAATAAGCGGGTGAAAAGTATAAAACTTTTGAGAGTTTTAAATCTTATATCGCTTATAAAAACAAAACTCAAGCGTTTCATCTATAGATATGGTTGAATATACATATAACGTCTCACTCACGCAAACGTATGAATCATTGCATTTTCAAAGGCCAAATAAGTAGGGTTGCACATTACCTTAATAAGCGGGTGACTCTACATGGTCATTAATATATTTTGTGTTAAAAGAACATTTATTCCATATAAAAGAAATAGATCCATCCAAGTATAATCGTACGCCCAATCCTCATTCAATGCCAAACATCATTGAATGAGGAGCGAACCAACCATCTCGAATCACCCAAAAACAGATGGTGTATAGTGCACGATCCTTTTAAAAATGGTTGCTTTATGAGATTGAACAAACTCCAAATGAGACATGGCAAAAGAATGTTATGGGAATGTGTTTCATTTTTTCCAACTTAAGGCACAAAGGGCAAGAGAGAGAACTTTTTACAAGTTGTGTCTAGGTAGAAATGCCCTATCAAACTACTAGCAATGGAAACTCTTGAAATTTTTAACTAACTATAGTTAGCCACATAGTATGAGATCTCTTAACCCACCTTCCTTTTACATGTGTAAATACCCATTGTGAACTAAGAACATAGTTGTGCTCATATTGTTGATGAAGAAGGATGTACATCCCAGTTTCCATTCATGCCAAAATGGACCACACATGCCAATATTCATTTTTAAAATGTCTTCTTGGGCAATAAGGCTAATAATCTCCATAATAGTATGTAATGTGGCCATGACCCATAATCATGGAATATATATGTCCACTTGGGAGTTGGTGGATAATAAGTAGACTCATTATGTAGTTATGAGGAATAATATTTCATGAGGAGTAGTTGGCATAGACCCCAAGGAATACTCATCAGATTGTATGAATACACTTGAGTATAATTGTAAGTTATGGTTGATTAAGAATTTACCATTTTTAGGAGTTTTTGTGTAATGGCCAAGTAGATTCCATAACTAATATATTTTGATAGAGTGACAATATTTTTGTCAAAGCAACCCCACTAGATGCAAAATCAGCACCTCATTGGGCCTAATGGTTAAGAACATGTGTTATCCCATGCACGTCATAGGTTCAAAAACGGTGGGGGCTTAGGGTTGCTCATTGGACCATTGTGACAAGGATGGAGGGGTAGGTAACCCTTGGGGTATAGGCTGACCCTCATGGGATTTAGGGACATCTTGGCCCCTCCCAAGTCACATGTTAATAGTATATATTGTTTGAGGGTTGTTGGATTTTATCTCCTTCATGGGGATTTTCTTCATATTATTTTGTAGATTGTAGTTTTTTCTTCTTCTAATTCAACCTTAGAATTAACATTGTTCATATCACTAGATAGTTCAACTATTTATTAAAATGGACTTATTCATGTGCTATCTTGAGCTCCTCTCTTGTTATATAAGAAAAATTTCATACCATGGAATTTTTCAGTTTGTTATACCAAAGCTCCATGAAATTCTTTTACATTTATTATTATTTGTACAGGTAGATTCCATCTCTAATATCCTGAATTTTGACTCATTGTTTTTGATGTTATATAGTGAGCTTAAGCCCCAACACATATGATTTATTTTGTTATATTGAGCATTATCCCCAGTGCACACGATTCATTTCTTTTATAGAATTACATATTGGGCGTGGACCGAGATTGATGCAGACTATTTTTTTATACTAGGCAGAAAGCCCCAATGTATTAATTTTTGTTTTATTATGAGATTGGGTACAAACCCTAATATACTAAGATTGATCTTTTGTTACATACTGTGCAGAGTTATGGTTTACATGATTGAGTTGTATGATGTGTTGAGTGTGGACTCGGGAACACAATAATGACCTATGTACTAGGAATAAGCTCTGATGTACCTAGAGGATTTATTATATACTTGGCGTAAGCCCCGATGTACATAGAGTGTTGGGCATAAGCCCTGGAGCACTCCAAGCTTGATAAATAATATCAGATCCGAGGCCACTTGTACATTCTAGATGTGCTTCACAATCACATTCTAGTACTAGTGTTGAGTGGGAATGCTTTGGCATTGCACTAGCATAACTCCCATGTGAGAGTGTTGAGCTAAAGCTCTAAAGAGCACTCAGGGTTACTAGATCTTAAAAGTGTTGAGTCGAGAAGACTCTGAATAGAACTTGTATTCATCACATTTATTTAAATTGGTTAAATGAATCATCTTTGATCTATCATCAAGTATTGGGGGAACTACCATGTTAAATGAGGGAATCCAACATGCAAAAGGGACCTAGAGGCACCTAAACCTAGCCAACTATCTAAGCTTACCAAGAGACCTTGTCCAAAGAGTTGGACCTTGTACTTAATATTTATCAAAGAATTATTATGATAGGTACATAATTAAATCAAAGAGTTAGCATATATTAATTATTGAATAATGAGATTGATTATTTATAAAAGAAATATTACTTATGTAAACAACATGCATAAAGGTTATGCATAAGATATTTCTCATGTTACTATTATTAGTATTATTATTAACTGCGATCTAACTTAAAGATACCTCTAATTGTAACAAAATAAAGGTCCTAGATAAACTAGGAGTGAATAATTAATAAAATATCCTATATAAATATTGTAATTCAATTTAAACTAAAAACTGAAATATTATTATTTAAAATCAACAACTATATTCCAAATAAACTCATCTATATAAAGAAGGGTAGATCCCAAGAGAGGGATCATCTTTTCCTACTATCATTTTCTTATGGTAATAGAAGAGAATTATTCTACAGAAGTGAAGAAGCTTACTATTTTCCCTAATGTGATGAGTAGCCTATCCTAGGTCCTCTACTCTCTTATTGCATGTTGGAGCCAGCTCGAGGGGATCCAGTTAGAACCAAGAATGGCCTAAGGGTCATGGTTGGGAGGAACATGGTAGTTCCAAGGTTATTCAGTTAAAGATCATCCTACAGGTTAGCTAGGTCAATATGTTTTCCATTAACTAGTCTTTGAGTATGGAGGTTCTACAAGGGAAGATCAAGCTTCAAGAATTAGGTATGAACTACAATTTTTCCATATAGTTCAATTAGATTTAGATGTTAAGGGAGGAATTATTGTACATCATCCTTGTTTATTATACACCATCCTTGTTTCGTGTACATTATAATTGTTATTCCTTTTTTTATGGAGCAAGGGCCAAATGGCATGGGCTCTCATGGTTTAAACTCTAGGTTTAAAATTTAGTTATTATTTCTGCTGAATTTAAATATCCGCCATTAATGTTTCAAGGATCTAGTAAGGCTAGCTTGTGCTAGATACCCATATAAAATAAATCACTAGTATCAAACATCCATTAAAATTGTGGATGCCTCAACTATTTCCCTTTTACGAAAACAAAATCGTATTTCCCAAACCATTACAGTGTACATTTAAATTATTTAAATATGAAAGCTAGGGTTTATTCCTTTTTCTTACCAAGCTTATGATCTATCAAGATTTACAAACTAGCTTTTACATTTACAAAACAGGATCCTCGAAAATCTTCATAGCCAAACTCAATTCCTTTCTTTTATTATTTTAAAGAAACAAACAAAGTAACGAAGGTCAAACTGTCCATCCACATAGAATATTTAGGGTCCGTGGTATATTAAATATATAGCATAAGACTACCCACTGTGCAAAAAAAACAAACTACCAAACATGAATTCCTTATTTTAGAGCTTTCAGCATTTCATTTCTCCTCATCAGAAATCGATCTTAAACTTGGCCGAATCCCAGCATTACAGTATAGAAATCAAACACATATTCTAACTTCACCTTTTAATTAAACATTCATCAATTAAAATAAAATCAACCCACGAAATTATAATATCCCAAATTTTGGACTCACTATTTTATGATGTTATATTGGGCCACGACCCAAGCACATATGATTTATTCTCATTATTGGTCATAATCCCTAGTGCATATGATTTATTCTTTTGTAGATTGGCATATTGGGCATGGACCTAGTCTGAATTTCATTATTTGATTATATACTAGGCAAGGAAGCCCCAATGTTTTGATTCATGTTTTTACCATATGATGCGGGTACAAAACCCTAATATACTTAGATGATCTTTTTATTACATATTGTGTAGTGATGTGAATGACATGATTGACTTATATGGGGTGTTGAGCGTGGACTCAGGAACACACGGATTACCTATGTATTGGGAAAAAGCCCCCAGGTACCTAGAGGAAATATTGTGTACTGGGAGTAAGTCCTGATGTACATTGAGTGTTGAGCATAAGCCCTGTAGCACTCCAAGCTTGATAAACGAATACCGGATCTGAGGCAACTTAAATATTCTAAATGTGCCTCACAATCACATTCTAGCACTAGTGTTGAGGAGGGACTCTGGAATTGCACTAGAGTAACGCCCATGTGAGAGTGTTGAGTTAAAAGGCTATGAAGAGCACTCGGGGTTATGGAGTTTCAAAGTGTTGAGTCGGAAAGACTCTGAAGAGCACTTTTATCACATTTGTTTAAATTGCTTAAATTATTCATCCTTTTATCCATCATCACCTACTGCGAGAACTACCATGTTAAACAAAGGAATCCAACATGCAAAGAGAGAGACTAGAGGTACCTAACCAAGGTGACCGAGACCATCCAAAGAAGTGGACCTTGTCCATAGAAGTTAAAGAGAAAAGAGTTGTCATGTGATGACACATAGCTAAATAAAAGATAACTACCAGTAGTCTTTTATGACTAACATGTATAAAGGCCTCCAGGCTATTATTATTAATAAGAGCTTTAATAATAATGATGTCATTATTTAATTATGAAATATAATTAGTATATATGATATATGCATTATTTAATATTATAAATGGTGTATTAATAGTTAAGTGAAATGTATTTAATGTTAGAATAATTATTAGTATAATTGTTGTTATTACAATTACTATTAAGAGCATAAATCAAAATCACTTATAATTAAACAGTTGGAAAATTCCTAATTCAAGAGGACTAGATATTTAATTAAATAATATATTTTAATTATTAATTATCTAATTTAAAGAAACTCATTGTTTCAATAGTCCTAATTAAAAGACATCCCTACTTAAAGAGGGAAGATCCCAAATTTGGGGATCATCCATCATTCTGGATCATTATCATTCTCTTATGGTAATCCAAGAAAAGTGTTTTTGCTCCAAGAAACTGAAGTAGCCTCACCTAATAATTCTCAGAACCGAACCAGTAGTGGATCTAGGTTCTCTCTTTTTCATGTTGGAATCCATCTTGGGGGGATCCATACCGAACCAGGAATGGTTGTAGGATCATGGTTGGGAGGAGCACGGTAGTCCGAAAGTTATCCAGCTAAAGGCAATCATCCTAACAGGTTAGCTAAACACAACAGACTCTGCATTAACCATTGTTGAATGTGCAGGTCACTACAGGAAGGATTCAAGTGCCAAGCAACTAAGTTTCCACAGGAGCGGACCAAGTACTCAAGCAACCAGGTATGGAGTATTAAATGTTTCAAATTTCCAGTTTAATAAAGTTAGGCTTCTACAATTAAAATTAGATACCACATCATTGTTATCATTACCCATAATATCAAATTAAAGGTTGTGCCCAGAACCCACTGGAGAGTCTAGTAGGTCTAGCCTAGCTAGCCTTTCCTAGACAACTTATATTTCCTTCTAGGTTAGGATTCTATAATTTCTTGCTTATAGATATATATATATTTATGTTGAATCGTATTCTCTTAGTAGATGTTATTTTTGTTTTGTTTAAATCACATACCATCATTTGTAGTGTAGCTTCACCTATACCTGTTAGTTATTTTACATTCTTACTCTGTACATGCTGGAAAAATTACCAAATAGAAATAAACCGAGATCGAAACTTGCAGCTACTCTATACATTTAAATATAAAACATCTCTACAATAGAAATCTTTAGTCCATCTTTAAACGCATCAAGTATTAGACAGAGAGTCGAATTCAAAATCATAGGTTCACATATCCAAACATAGGTTTACATAAAAATACAATCGTCATCAATGATGGGTGCCAATCCCAAAACCCTTACGGGCTTATATTTTAATTCATGGATCGAATCCCATCCCCAAACCAAAATGCGATTCATGTCAAACCAAAAGTATTGAATACACAGAAATATTAAACCTGTTCTATGTTAACTAAACCATTCAAAACTACTGAAGTCAAAACGCAAATCGATACCACAGGCAGACTCCAACAACATGATTTGTTTCCACTTTAAAGTCTTGACCACAAACATAGCAGACTCATGAAGGCCATGACTACCAAATGCAGGCTTAACATTACATCCTAAAACTTGAAGACCCTAATGGGCACCTCCCCAGTTCACGGTTCGAAACTCATCACCTAGAGATAGGTGCCCATACTTTTCAAAATAGCAAACCACAGGTATGGGTATCAAACCCCTCGAGTAGTTCAACTTTCCCAGAACATTCACAATAATTTAGACTCACGATAAAAGTATCATTGGAATCAACGAAATACAAAGTTACCATTTAAATCGTCTAGCTACAGGATGAGACTATAATAGAACAAGCATCTTTATAAATTGCGCCATAGGGAAGAAATATGGAAGACAGAGCAAGAGTTGGTATCACATTCAACATGAAAACCATTTATTTAAACAAACGATCTTTCCATTAAAGTTTTTATGCTGATGAAGGCACTATTCAAATAAATATACTGCAGCCACGGTTCATTCATACAACCATAAAAGTATCATAGAAATAAGACGCATATCCCTTATTATTACATTTCAAACTTCAAAAGACAGTACCCATGATTACATATAGGAAAGAAACAAATTACCCTTTCAGAATTTCTGCATTTCACACAGATACATGTATAGAGTTAACAACCAAGGCCAATCCATGAAACCCTACTACAAAGTAGAGAGACCCTAGGGAGTCCTCATCATCAAAGTAATAATTACAACGAGTGTTTATACACCCGTTCAAGCCAATGACGACCCCCAAGGAACCCAATAACTTGTTGCAGAAAACCCAAAATTGGGTCCACATAATTCCTCAAAAGCAAACATCAACAGTACACTCCCTAGAGGCAAAAGGAGGGGATAAGAAATGGCATATTTTGGACTTATCATTTTCCAACATCACCACTATCGAGTCCTGGCCACGCAGAAGAGAAATGCTAGCCAGTACCTGTCAACAAAACATGCCATACGAGGTCAGAACGTTGAATTCTGTATTACGATATATATAAATACAATAGAAAAAAAATGTAGTATGAACCGGGGGATTACCTTCAAATATGTAGTCACCATCACTGCTCCATATGGTGTGCTGACCATGAGCCATAGCTCAGGTCAGTGACGAAACCCTCAATGCACCTACAATAGGAAGGAAGAATGAACCATGAAAAATGCCTCTTCATTGGTGTAGAACCCTAGAAGAAACCCTCAGTACAACTGGTAGCATTGGCCATGTGCCATCGCAGAGTTACATTCAATGCCACCACCCACTCGAAATAATTTGTCGTGACTCAAAAACTCTAAATTATTAGGACCATTCGAAATCCACATGGTTTGTAAATACAAACAACCATACAATGACCCAAAACAATTACATAGTGCCATTTAACAATTACAAGTCTTACAAGTGGTGTATTTCCATAAGTATGATAAACCCCAACAAGGATTTTAAAAAGGTATCAACCTTCAAAGCCCTCACACTTGGGATATTAAATAATTGCTAGAAGGGTGGAGTAGGCATTCTCAGTAGATGCCTCATAGGTATACCTGCAAACAAGTACAAATTGAATGCATTAGCGAAACTCGCTAAGTAAGTCACAATTTTCCAAATTTCTTACACCCTACCTCTCGGTAGCTCTGTCAGGGTACGTAGCCCTTGAAAGACCATGCATCTCATCACGGGTCATCAACCACTATCATTAGGGATCCATCCCACCTGAATTGTCAATTAGAATTTTATAATTATGCACACAAACTCTTTAAATGATAAGAAAAGGATTTGCATTATTACACCTTAAACACTTGGTCACTTACGACAGAGTTTCATTTAATCGCTTCCGGAAAGCTGTAGAAGTTAAAATCAGCAAACCTTGACACTTATGAAACTAAGACACTTCAAGGGACAGAAAACAAATACCAATACAGTAGATACTTACCATTACTGCAGATAATTTACTATTCTTCATATCTTTATCAATTTAATCTAGTATGGGAAAAATTTGAAATTTTTGCTATTTTAAGGGACGTTACAAGTGGTATCTAAGCTCAGTTACAAAACTAAATGACCTATTTGGATCATTTCAAACAACCGCTGTAGATCAACAGTAAACATAAACATACATTTAAATTTTTATTTTGTTTTATGTGAAAATAAACTAACATGATTTTCTACTCCTTATACTTATATAACATTTCAGGTACAGTCATTGTCTGAAAATGAATGTAGAAGGGGGCAGCACCATACATGGAAATCTGAACTCTCCACCACAAGAGAAAGAAATTGTGGTGGAACTCAACTCGGATTTAATGAAATCCATGCAAAATCTACAGGCGGAATTCCAAATTTTTCGAGACGAAAACATGCAATAAAGAAGAGAACAACAGGCCATAACTGAGGCACTGCTTCATACTTTAACAAAGGAAAAACCTCATGGACAGCCCACACTCTCATTCAACACTTTTAAAAAGGGAAACAGTCACACAAAAAGGACTACCAACCCTAAAGGAGAAGAGCAGGGAAAACACATACCAGAATCAACAGAAGAGGACTACAAGAGCTCTTCCAACGATAAAGGTTCACCACCTCCTTGCAAGAAAAGGAGAAAAAGTGACGACAATCTGCAAGGGTAGTTTCAAAAGATAAAAACCCCAACATATGATGAAGAGATTAAGTCTGGGGAAAATCCTGAGGAGTGGCTGCTAGGGATGAATAAATACTTCAAAGTTCATAATTACTCCAGTGAAATGCAAGCCCGACTAGCCATATACAACTTGAACGGTAAAGCTGCTAGATGGTGGCGGGACTTGAAACACACCAAAGGACAAGAACTGAGAGACATAACCTGGGATACTTTCAGCAGAATATTCCATGACAAGTATATGTCTGAAAGATTCTTTGACAAGAAAATAAAAGAATTCCATGGGTTAAAAATGGGCTCCCTGACTATGGAAGCATTCATAAACCGATTCTTAGACTTGCTGCACTATGTGCCTTATGTTAAAGACAAGAAGGTAGAGATTTAGCAGTTCTTCGGAGGGCTGCCACCAAACTTTAGAGAAAGATAGAGTTTGACATGCCGAAAACCCTTGATATAACCTTACATAAAGCAAGGTTGTGTTATGAACATGGACAGCCAAGGAACGATAACATCAATACAAGTAGAGATAGGTTCAGAACCTTCTTGGACAACCACAGACCGGGCTTTAGACCTCCACCTTATCGGAAACATAACAACATTTTTCCGCCCAATAGAGGCTTCAACCGACTCCAAGCACAACAAAGTGCACCCCCACAACCTGTGAACAGGCCAGCATTCAACAAAGGGACCAAAGCTGTCCCACCAACCTTTTTTTGCAGGAAATGCCAAGGGCCCCACTACTACAGAGACTTCCCGAGCAAAACGGATGGAGTTTTACACAACATCCAAACAGAGAATACCATAGGAGACATGGCAAAGACACCAAGGATTTATGTCACTCTCGATGGTCGACAAGAAGATCACCAAGCCACAATGGTGGAAATAGAGGGTAAGATCTCTAACACTTCTGTTTCAATTTTAATAGATCCCGGTGCTTGCCGAAGTTATATCTCCCCTAATTTAGTGGACACTTGTAAGTTGAACTGATAACCTCATGAGAAACCGTGGCTGGTACAACTGGCCACCGGTACCAAACGAAAGGTCTCCGGGTTAGTTAAAACTTATGAGATAAACTTAAATGGATTTCAAACTAGGTTAGATTTAAACATTATACCCCTAGGGTCATATGATGTACTCATCGGTATGGATTGGTTGGAAGAATAACATGTCCTCCTAGACTGCTTAATCAAATCCTTACTCTGCAGGGATGACCAAGGGATTCAGAAGACGATTTAGGGTATCCCTAATAAAGTGTCGGTAAGACAAATCTCCGCCTTACAAGCAAAGAAATGTATCATAAAGGGTTGCAAACTCTTTGTCGTCAATATCCAAAACATAGAAACTGATAGGGAACAGAAGATCGAAGACTTTGCAGTTCTCGTGGAATTCAAAGATGCATTTCCCCAAGAAATACCAGGATTACCGCCTAAACGAGACTTAGAATTTTCCATCAAAATGCCACCCGGGTCAGTACCAGCTTCTAAAGCCCCATACAGCATGAGCACACCAGAATTGGTGGAGCTCAAACTTAAGTTACAAGAACTAATTGACAAAGGGTACATCCGACCTAGTGTGTCCCCTTGGGGCGCACCGAGACTCTTCGTCAAGAAGAAAGACGACACTATGCGGATGTGCATCGACTACTGCCAACTCAATAAGATGACCATTAAAAACCGCTACCCACTCCCTAGGATCGACAACTTGTTTGACCAATTCGGAGGGGAAAATATCTTCTCGAAGGTTGACCTACAATCTAGATACCATCAGGTGAGGATCTGTGATGAGGATATCAACAAGACTGCATTTCAATCCTGTTACAGCCACTACAAGTTCATAGTGATGCCCTTTGGGTTGATGAACACACTGGCCAACTTTATGTGCATGATGAACCGTATCTTTAGTAAATACCTCCATAAATTCGTCCTAGTCTTTATTGACAACATTCTGATCTACTCCAAGAGCGAAGTAGAACACGAGGAGCACCTCTGAATTGTTTTACGGATACTAAGGGAACACCAGCTTTATGCCAAGTTTAGTAAGTGCGATTTCTACAAACCCCAAATTCAATACTTAGGACATATCATTTTTTAGAATGGAATAGCCGTTGACCCTGAAAAGGTCAAAGCAATTAAGGAATGGCCCACACCTACTTGCATAGTCGATATAAGATCCTTCCTAGGACTAGCCGACTACTACCGGAAGTTCATTGAGAACTTCTCATAAAAAGGCCAACAAGTTTATCTGGACAGATAAGTGTGAAGAAAGATTTCAAAAGCTGAAGCAACTACTTATTAGTGCACCGATTTTGCGTATTGCGGATCCCAATGGGGACTTCGTAGTTTGCACAGATGCAAGCAAGGAAGGACTCGGGGGATTCCTTATGCAAGAAAATTTTTCCATATGCTATGAATAGAGGAAACTAAAAGAACATGACCATAACTACCCTACTCATGACCTCGAACTAGTCGCCATCATCCATGCTCTGAAAACATGGTGACATTATCTCATGGGAAAGAAATTTCTATTGACGACTAATAACATGAGCTTGAAATACCTTTTTGACCAACCTGACCTAAATGCCAAGCAGGCCAAGTGGTTATCCTTCCTTAGTGAATACCATTTCGAACTAAAGCATATAAAAGGAAAGGAAAACAATATTGTGGATGCCTTGAGCCATTGAACATATATGCTTTACGAGGTCACAGTGAGCCAAACTGACTTAGACTTACACCACAGAATTCAAACAACATGTAAGAGTGACCGTTATTACATGGAAATCCTCACAGAGATCCAGGAAGACAGACTTTTCCAATAGCATAAAGAATATAAGATAGATGAAACGGGACTACTGTGGTCGAAAGGCCAACTTTACGTGCTAGAGAGTGGAGACATTAGATCAAACATTCTCACCGAGTTTCACCATAAACCCTATTCAGGACACCCCAGATATCAAAAGATGATATCGACCGTAAATAAACATTACTTCTTGCCTAAGCTGAAAGCTGACATCACAATGTTCATCAGGTAATGTTAGGAGTGCCAATTGGTCAAAGCAAAACACCAACACCCCTCTGGATTACTTCAACCTTTACCCATTCAAGAATGGAAATGGGAGGTAATAAGTATGGACTTCATTACAGGCTTACCCAAGAGTAAGAAACTGAATGACTCCATCTTCATAGTGGTAGACAAGCTGTCTAAATCATCCCAATTTATACCAGTGAAATCTACCTACAAAGCAGTTCACATCGCGGAAATATTCTTAAAAGAGATCTTTCGATTGCACGGGATACCCTAAGAAATATTTTCCGATCGAGACACGAAGTTCACTAGCAACTTCTAGAGAGCATTGTTCTCCAGTCTGGAAACCTAGTTACAATTCAGTACCACGTACCACCCCCAGACCGACAGACAAATAGAATGAGTAAACCAGATCCTCGAGGACATGTTGAGGATGTATGTCATTAACAACCCCACCAAGTGGGAAGATTATTTGCACCTCGCGGAGTTCGCATACAACAACGGTTACCAAACCTCGGCCAAAATGAGTCCTTTCAAAGTACTCTACGGTAGGAAATGTCAGACCCACATGACTTGGGACAGTATAGTAGACAGATTTATGTTAGGACCCGACCTATTAAAGGACTTGGAACAGCTAGTCTCCAAGGTACAACTGAACTCAAAAGAAGCACAAGACCTCCAAAAGAGTTACGCGGACAAGAAATGAAAAGACAAGGACTACCAAGTCAGCAAACATGTGTTTCTAAAAGTAATAGCAAAACGAAACTCGTTGAGCTTGGGACGTTGCAAGAAACTTGCCCCAAGATTTTGTGGACCTTTTGAAATACTAGCCAAGAAGGAACCAGTAGCTTATGAGTTGGCCTTACCAATGCATATAAAAGTTCATAATGTTTTTCATGCTTCACTATTAAAGAAATATCTATACGATACTAAACATGTTATTGATTGGTCCTTATTACAGGTGGAGCCCGAAGGGGAGTTCACGCTAGAACCACTCCACATTCTAGACAAGAGAGAGGTCCATCTTAGGAGGAGGACCATTACTCAGCTAAAAGTGCAATGGAGGTACATTGGACCAAATGAGGCTACTTGGGAGAATGATGCCACCATGAAAGAGGCATACCTCGCCTTGCTTCATGACCTCATTCCTAGTCCCTAGAAATGCGGGGACGGTGTTGTTCTAAGCAAGGAGGGATGTAATATCCCAAATTTTTGACTGACTATTTTATGACGTTATATTGGGCCACGGCCCCAGCACATATGATTTATTATGATTATTGGGCATTAGCCTTAGTGCATATGATTTATTCTTTTGTAGACTGACATATTGGGCATGGACCCTAACTAAATTTCATTATTTGATTATATACTGGGCAAGGAAGCCCCAATGTTTTCATTCATGTTTTTACCATATGATGTGGGTACAAAACCCTAATATACTGAGATGATCTTTTAATTACATACTGTGTAGTGATGTGAATCACATGATTGACTTATATGTGATGTTGAGCGTGGACTCAAGAACACACGGATTACCTACGTACTGGGCAAAAGCCCCAAGGTACCTAAAGAAAATATTATGTACTGGGAGTAAGCCCTGATGTACATTGAGTGTTGGGCATAATCCCTGGAGCACTTCAAGCTTGTTAAACGAATACTGGATCCGAGGAAACCTAAATATTCTAGATGTGCCTCACAACCACATTCTAGCACTAGTGTTGAGCCGCAACTCGGGAATTGCACTAGAGTAACGCCCATGTGAGAGTGTTGAGTTAAAAGGCTCTGAAGAGCAATCAGGGTTACAGAGTTTCAAAGTGTTGAGTCGGAAAAACTCTGAAGAGCATTTTTATCACATTTGTTTAAATTACTTAAATGATTCATCTTTTTATCCATCATCACCTACTGTGGGAACTACTAAATGTTAAATGAGGGAATCTGACATGCAAAGAGAGAGACTAGAGGTACCTAACCAAGTTGACCAAGACCATCTAAAGAAGTGGACCTTGTCCGTAGAAGTTAAAGGGAAAAGAAGTGTCATGTGATGACACATAGCTAAATAAAAGATAACTACTAGTAGTCTTTTATGACTAACATGTATAAAGGCCTCCAAGCTATTATTATTAATAAGAGCTTTAATAATAATGATGTCATTATTTAATTATGAAATATAATTAGTATATATGATTTATGCGTTATTTAATATTATAAATGGTGTATTAGTAGTTAAGTGAAATGTATTTAATGTTAGAATAATTATTAGTATAATTCTTGTTGTTACAATTATTTTTATTACAATTGCTATTAAGAGCATAAATCAAAATCACTTATAATTAAACAGTTGGAAAAATCCTAGTTCAAGAGGACTAGATATTTAATTAAATAATATCTTTTAATTATTAATTATCTAATTTAAAGAAACTGATTGTTTCAATAGTCCTAATTAAAAGACTTCCCTACTTAAAGAGGGCAGATACCAAGTTTGCGGATCATCCATCATTTTGGGTCATTATCATTCTCTTAAGGTAATCCAAGAAAAGTAATTTTGCTCCAAGAAACTGAAGTAGCCTCACCTAATAATTCTCATAACTGAACCAGCAGTGGATCTAGGTTCTCTCTTTTGCATGTTGGAATCTTGCTAGGGGGGATCCATACAGAACTAGGAACGGTTGTAGGATCATTGTTGGGAAGAACACGGTAGTCCCAAAGTTATGCAGCTAAAGGAAATCACCCTAACAGGTTAGCTAAGCACAACAGGCTCTGCATGAACCATTGTTGACTATGCAGGTCACTACAGGAAGGATTCAAGTGCCAAGGAGCTAAGTTTCCACAGGAAGGCACCAAGTATTTAAGGAGCCAGGTATTGAGTATTAAATGATTCAAATTTCTAGTATAATAAAGTTAGGCTTCTACAATTAAAATTAGATACTGCAGCATTGTTATCATTACCCATAATACCAAATTAAAGATTCTTCCGAGAACCCAGTTGAGAGTCTAGTAGGTCTAGCCCAGCTAGCCTTTGCTACAAAACTTATATTTCCTTCTAAGTTAGGATTTTATAATTTATTGCTTATATATATATATATATATATATATATATATATTTCTGTTGAATCGTATTCTCTTAGTATATGTTATTTTTGTTTTGTTTAAATCACATACCATTATTCGTAGTGTAGATTCACCTATACCTGTTAGATCTTTTACATTCTTACTTTGTACATGCTGGAAACATTACAAAATAGAAATAAACAAACATCGAAACTTGCAGCTACTCTATACATTTAAATATCAAACATCTCTACAATAGAAATCTTTAGTGGACAGCTTTAAACGCATCAAGTATTACACAGAGAGTCGCATGCAAAATCATAGGTTCACATATCCAAACATAGGTTTACATATAAATACAATCGTCATCAATGATGGGTGCCAATCCCAAAACCCTTACAGGCCTATATTTTAATTCATGGATCGAATCCCTCCCCAAATCAAAATGTGATTCATATCAAACCAAAAGTATTAAATACACATAAATCTTAAACCTATCCTATGTTAACTAAACCATTCAAAACTACTGAAGTGAAAATGCAAATCGATACCATAGGCAGACTCCAACAACACGATTTGTTTCCACTTTAATGTCTTGACCACAAACATAGTAGACTCACGAAGGTCACGACTACCAAACACAAGCTTAACATTACATCCTAAGACTTGAAGACCCTAGTGGGAACCTCCCCAGTTCACGGTTCGAACCTCATCACCTAAAGATAGGTGCCCATACTTTTCAAACTAGCAAACCACAGGTTTGGGTATCAAACCCCTAGAGTAGTTCAGCTTGCTGAGATCATTCACAATAATTTAGACTTGGGATAAAAGTATCACTGGAATCAATGAAATACAAAGCTACCATTTAAATCGTCTAGCTATAGGATGAGACTATAACAGCGTTAACATCTTTATAAATTGTGTTAGAGGGAAGAAATACGCAAGACAGATCCAGAGTTGGTATCACATTCAACATGAAAACCGTTTATTTAAACAAATGATCTTTCCATTAATTTTTTTATACCGATGAAGGCACTATTCAAATTAATATACCGCAGCCAAGGTTCATTCATACAACCATATAAGTCTCATAGAAATAAGACGCAGATCCCTTATTATCACATTTCAAACTTCAAAAGACAGTACCCATGATTACATACAGGAAAGAACCAAAGTACCCTTTCAGAATTTCCCCATTTCACACAGATACATGTATAGAGTTAACAACCGAGGCCAATCCATGAATCCCTGCTACAAAGCAAAGAGACCTTAGGGAGTCCTCATCATCAAAATAATAATTACAACGAGTCTTTATACATCGGGTCAATCCAATGGCGACCCCCAAGGAACCCAATAACTTGTTGCAGAAAACCCAAAATTGAGCTCACAGAATTCCTCAAAAGCAAACATCAACTGTATGCTCCACAGAGGCGAAAGGAGGGGATAAGAAATGGCATATTCTTGAATTACCATTTTCCAACATCACCACTATCAAGTCCTGGCCATGCAGAAGAGAAACGCCAGCCAGTACCTGTCAACCAAACATGCCATACGACGTCAGAATGCTGAACTCTGTATTACGATATAGATAAATACAATAGCAAAAAAATGTAGTATGAACCGGGAGATTAACTTCGAATATGAAGTCGCCATCACTACTCCATATGGTGTGCTGACCATGAGCCACAGCTCAGGTCAGTGATGAAACCCTCAATGCACCCACAACAGGAAGGAAGAATGAACCACGAAAAATGCCTCTTCCTTGGTGTAGAACCCTAGAAGAAACCCACAGTACAACTGGCAGCGTTGGCCATGTGCCATCGCAAGTTACATTCAATGCCACCACCCACTTCAAATAATTTGTCGTGACTCAAAAACTATAAAGTATTAGGACCATTCGAAATCCACATGGTTTGTAAATACAAACAACCATACAATGACCCAAAACAATTACATAGTGCCATTTAACAATTACAGGTCTTACAAGTGGTGTATTTCCATAAGTATGATAAACCCCAACAAGGCTTTTAAAAAGGTGTCAACCTTCAAAGCCCTCACACTTGGGACATTAAATAATTGCTAGAAGGGTGGAATAGGCATTCTTGGTAGATTCCTCATAGGTATACCTGCAAACAAGTACAAATTGAATGCATTAGCGAAACTCTCTAAGTAAGTCAAAATTTTCCAAATTTCTTACACCCTACCTCTCAGCAGCTCTGCTAGGGTACGTAGCCCTTGGAAGACCATGCATCTCATCATGGGTCATCAATCGCTATCATTATGGATCCATCCCACCTGAATGGTCAATTAGACTTTATTAATTATGCACACAAACTCTTGAAACAATAAGAAAAGGATTTGCATTATTACACCTTAAACACTTGTTCACTTACGACAGAGTTTCATTTAATCACTTTTGCAAAGCTGTAGAAGTTAAAATCAGCAAACCTTGACACTTATGAAACTAAGACACTTCAAGGGATAGAAAACAAATACCGATACAGTAGGTACTTATCATACTGTAGATAATTTACTATTCTTCATATTTTTATTAGTTTAATCTAGTATCAAAAATATTTTAAATTTTTGCTATTTTAAGGGACATTACAGAAATCCACAGACGGTTAAAGTCATCATTTAGATAGAATCCATCCACAGGTCAACATATGTTCAAAACAGAGCTATGCTCTCAACAAATCGTGCTCACCTATTTATCAATAGAAATTTAATCATGCCAAAGCTAAAATGCAGAGCCATCACGCTTTAGAAATTACCAAAAACATTCCAAGTCATTCTCTATGCAAGTGGCACGATTCTTCATCCAAATAGACTAAAACCCTACACTAAATCCATAAAACAAGACTTACTGAGGTAACTAAAATCAATGTAGAACAGTTTATAGAAAAACAATAGTGGCATCTTATTTCTTAGAAGAACACACGAAGTGGAAAACGTGATTAAAATCCAAACTCCATGATTACATTTAAACCCCAAAACAAACATTGTGGGTATTTTCTTAACAAAGTTTTAAATACTTTTACAAAGAGCTATACATTCAACCTTTACAAAGTAGTGAAAAATAAAATCTTCAAGGGTTTATCCCATCTTCTACAAAAAATAAAAACATCATAGACATTGACCAATAGGATTCAAAATCCCAAACGGTCCAAATTGACTTTTTCATAGTCATTTTCACCTCAGTTACTGACAAAACCAAAACTAACCCAATAGAACTTCGAATTTAGTTTTAGTAAGCCCAAAGGACTGAACAAAATTACATTTTTTTAAAAAAGAGCTCAAAGCTACAAAGCTTGCAGCCATAGCTATGAAAAGCAAGAACAAATACTGGGAGGACCTGGGATTATTAATGTTAACTCAAAACCCAATCTTCCTATCACTTGTTAGAACCAAACATAGAAGATATCAATTGATACTTGCAAACCTTCCAGTGAAATCATAACCACCATGAGTTAGATAGAGGCAAAATGATCACCTACAAAAAGAATAGTGAATAAACCATTAGATATGGGAAGAATTTTACCTGTCATGAAATCGTAGCACCATCCATCTCCATTCCACCATAGCTGCAACAGCACTAACCATGAGCATAGCTCAGTTCATAGCCTAGAAAAAACCATACACAGCAAGTAGTTACCCTCCAAGACAAAACCAACGAAATGACAAACATAGTCGTGTATACCAGAAGCTTAACCCTTTTTCCAGCTGGAAACGAACCACGTGAAGACCACATGTAGCATTTAAAGCTACAACCAAACATCCACTAGCGCTTCAATATTTATCCAAATGATATAGTTTGGGTCATGGTGGTGCAACCCCATGTGTTTATTCCATGGCTCATTCAAAAGTTACTTCTTGGACCTTTTTCGATTCGTAGAACTAGTTCATACTAGGTAATTGATGTAGGTAGTTTAAGGAAGAGCCCTCTTATGCCTACAAAACATGATCCAAGTAATTCTTTAGTAAGGATTGCTAAGTAAGCCTGAGATCACCCAAATACTCATCCCTTACCTCTCTGCAGCTCCGCCAGTAGCATGACTACCAATGCAAAGACCCCAGAAGTACTCATACCCTCCTCATAAAATTCCATCAGGCTTGAATTAGTGAGATAAACCAGATTAAACATTTAAATGAAACCGAGCATACATTTAAGATTTAGAAGTGAAGTAATTAAAAAAAAACTTTAACGTATTATACTATTATTAAAATTGTCATTCAGACCATACAGGATTGTGCTATGCTCTTCACACTACCTTAATTCATCGCTTCCGCATAAAACATACTTTATAAAACCAACCCTCATAGAACATGGTTTCTCATTTCTTCAAACAGAGACTGATATAAATTCCCAGTACTGAAGTTAATTTGCTATATATTACTTGTTTAGGCAATGTTAGTAGTAAGTGAAATGTTTTTAATTTTTACTGTATTTAGGGACATTACACCATCCAAATGTATCCCATCACAAAATCCACACCATTCATATTGATATATTAAAAAAATTCACATTGACAACTTTGAAAAAGAATGTCTCTTTGATATCTATACGATTTAAAGGTACAATTACAACAAAGGCACTATTACATTTTTGGCCATTAGGGGGGGTTGTCTTCCACCCCCAAAAGTGACCTACAATGGGGGGGGGTTTGTCTTTGGGGGCAGTTTTGGAAAAGCATCCCCTAAAGGCACTGATGTTAAAAAAATTTCCCTTTAAGGGCGGTTTTTGACGAGATTGGAACCGCCCCCAAAAGTTACTTTTGGGGGTGTTTTGTGACTCCCCTCGTAGAGGTCTACGGAGACGGTTTTAAACCCCCTTCGTAGACCCCTTCATAGAGACCTATGGGGGAAGTTTTGAACAACCTTCATAGAGACCTATGAGGGTGATTGTGAACCGCCCTCATAAGCCCCCTCATAGAAACCTACAGGGGTGCTTTGGAACCCCCCTCGTAGAGGACCATAGGGGCAGTGTTAATTTTTCGATAAATGCATTCAAACATTATCTAGGATCCTACTAAGAGAATAACAAGCACAGCATAAGAATCATAAACATAAGAGACACACAGTTTCCTCAGGGAAAACCAAGAAGGTGAAAAATCCCGCAACTTCCTCAGGGATAGAATAAGCCACAATACAAGATCACAATTATCAAACCCAAAGATAGATAACTGCAGCAGCTACTCATCCTCCACTTGTGTGCACTCCTCTCTCAACTAATGCGAGTTGGAAGAGAGAGTGAATGAATAGAATGATACACACTCACTCTCTATTTATACACAACTTAACCTGCCTTTAACTCTAGCTGGGTCAACTTCCTAAGGAAGACTAATAACCCACTCAAATGACACAAGTAGGGCCGACCCAACATTTGTGGTCTAATAACCCATCAAATATAAGTTGCAACTCTTGTGAAACTTACAAATACAAATGATGACACTTATGATTGGAGGAATAATACATCTCCATCATGAATATAATAAAGTACAACTTTAATACATAGAAGAATATCTTCCGAAGTTAGAAATACAACACTCCCTCTTAACTAGGAAGGTATTCTCTAGACATAGGTCATCAATAGATGTCGGCACAAGTCTTCAATTCTGGATCTAGATCATCGTCACTATATCATGGAGCATCATCGTCACCGCTGCTGTACTCGTCATCTCGATCACCAAGCTATCTCTCAATTCTTCTTGTCATAGGAAGTTCTACAGAGCCAACCCTTTTTCATGCTTGATGTAGGCCTGGCCTCCTGTAGGTCTTCATCATCTCTGCTATCTGACCATCCTGTGGAATCCTCAGGACTAATTATGTGTGTCAACAAAACCTCGAAAGAGTATCCTAGGATCCTTTATGTGCCTAAGCACGACCGACAAGATCTCCCAGGGAGCTATTACATGTGACCAACACAAAACCTTAAAAGGGTGTCCCAAGAATGTTTATGTGCATATCACAATCGGAAAGAACTCTAAAGAGAATCCCAGGATAATTTATGTGCCTTAAGTACGACTGGCAAGATCTCCAAGACTGATTACATGTGGTCTGGAAAAACCTTGACAGAGCATCCTAGGACTAATTATGAGCGTACTGCTCAACCTATCGGATCTCCCAAGGAAACATTATATGCCATAGGACAAAACCTCGAAAGAGTATCCCAGGATCCTTTATCTTCCTAAGCATGAACCGCAAGATCTCCCAGGGCAAGATTATATGTCCTCCCAAGCAAAACCTTGAAAGAACATTTTCTAGATCTCCCAGGGAGCTATTATATGCCATAGGAAAAGCCTTGCAAGAGTATCTGTAAATCTCAGAGGGAAATATTACATGCTTATCGCACAACCTGTCCATGGTCACGGAGTATCATCCCGATACTCATGATCCACCTGATCATCCTTGCACAGAGCATCGTCCTGATGCTCATGATCATACAGATCATCACCATATAGTACATCATCCCGATACACATCATCATTGCATGATCATCTTGATCATTGTCATAGCATCGTCCTAATGGATATCATCATCGCATGAACATCCTGATCATCATCATAGCATCTTCCTGATGCATATCATCATCGCATGATCATCTTGATCATCTTCACAACATTGTCTTGATGTATATAATCTGGAGCATCTTCTTGATTCTCATCACATATGATCATCCTGATCATTATACATAGTAGTAGCTGGAGCATCATTTTGATGCTCATCACACAACGCTTACATCCACAACCATGGGAAGGATCCTCCTACCACCATGCTTTGAATGGCTCCTGCAAATGTGCCCCATCACTTCTTCCTCGAAGTATCTTCTACCTGAAGAACACCAAGCCTCTCTTTGAAGTACTCAAACTTCACTCTGGTTAGGGGTTTGGTCAACACATCTGCAATCTTCTCATTTGTCGCAACATACTGGAGCTTCACTGCTCCTCTCTGGACCATATCCCTCATATAGTTATATTTGATCTCGATGTGGTTCGACCTGTCATGGAACACCGAGTTCTTTGACAACTTCACACAACTCTTGTTGTCACAATAAATACAAGTAGCATCCAACTGGAGATCAAATAAATCAGATAGTAGCTTCCTTAGCCATACTACCTCACAACTATCCGAACAAGCTGCAACATACTCTGATTCGGCTATACTCAGTGCTATGCAGGATTGCTTCCTGCTAAACCAAGAGATCACACCTAATCCCATAGTGTAGCAGCACCTCGCGCTGCTCTTCCTATCTGCAGCACAGCCTGCCCAATCTGAATCAACATAACCCTCCAGGTTAAACTTTTGATTCACATCATACTTGAGCCCATAATCAATTGTACTCTTTAGGTACCTTAGAATATGCTTTACAGCAATCAGGTGAACATGTCTAGAATTTGTCAGAAATTGGCTTAAGGTGTTCACCGCAAAGAAAATATCTGGTCTTGTGTTTGTTAGGTGCATCAAGGACCCAATCATCTAACGATACACCGTGACATCAACTGAATATGATGATGCATCAATCAATAGCTTCGGGTTCAATTCCATAGGTGTGGCCATGGCCTTGTAGTCCATCATCCTGAATCGCTTCAGGATCTCTACTGCATACTTCCCTTTTCCAAGGAAGATTCCATCTGCACTTTGCCACACCTCCATACTTAGAAAGTAATGCATCATGCCCACTTCCTTCATCTTGAACTCGACAACAAGCTTCCTCTTAGTGTCGGTAATCAATCTATCCTCTCCTATCGAAAACAGGTCATCCAAATGCAAAAGGAGTATCACTGGATTTCCTTCCTCAACCTTGTAGTAAAGGTTGGATTCTGCTTTACCCCTTGTAAAGCCCAAACTGGACAGGAAGTTGTCTATCCTGTCGTACCATGTCCTAGGTGCTTGCTCCAAGCCATACAAGGATTTCTTCAATTTGCACACATATGACTACCTATCATCTCTCTCAGAACCAAGTGGCAGATCCACATACACTTCCTCTTTGACTACACCATTCAAGAAAGTTGTCTTGACATCCATCTGGTGTATCTTCCATTTCAACACTACAGCCAGAGCAAGTACTATTCTGATGGAAGTGTATCTGGCTATAGGTACAAAAGTCTCTTCATAATTTATCCCCTCTTTCTGGGAGAATCCATGAGCCACAAATATTTTCTTGTATTTCTCTATGATACCATATGCAGCATGCTTGATCTTGTAGATCCACTTGGAAGTCACAACAGACTTCCCTTTTGGTCTTGGGACCACATCCCAAACATCAGTCTTCATAATCGACTGGTATTCCTTGATCATGGCATTCTTCCATTACTGCATCCTGGATCTTGGGAACTTCAGATTCTTTAATATCTTCAATAGATAGTTTTCTTTGAACTTCATTGCTGGAGCAAATGTTGTAGTCCTTCTTTTGTAGGTGTTTGTACACGATATTTCCTACAATTCAAATTCAATTGCATGATTAGAAACTTCTCATAGTTTTCAGAACAAAGTCTTACACATAAAGGCATATGTCATATAGTCATGCAATTATTTTAGCCAATGCTTCAATACAACATTCATCCATATCCCATCATACGGTAACTTTCTAGATGCCTTCCATCTCTACAAGAATATTGTTAAGAGTTTGCACTACTCCCAAGATGTCAACAAAGAGGTTTCATTGTAGATAGGTAGCAATGGAATGTTTTATAGTGCCATAGGCAAATTACCCATCACATGCATATTAGTAGTATACTATTCATTAGTGCAATTATTCTAATATGCATAATACACAACCTAATTCTAGGAGCGTAAGTATATACATTATTGAAAAATATTATTTAAACAATTTGATATACAAGAAATGACAATTCAAATACTTATCTTTGTTTGTTGGGTGGGTGGACTCCTTCTCAATCTTTGCTTCCTTATAGGAGCTACTCGAGTCTCTGAGAGTGTGCACCTTAACTAATGCTGAAAATGGATGAGAGGTTCTTCCTTTCTGCAACTTCATTCTGATGTGGATTTGAAGGAGTGGTCAACTCCCTCTTAATCCCTGAGTCACTGTATAACTTCTTGAAGTCTTCTGAGGCGAATTATCCACCATTGTTAGATCCAAAAGTATTTATCTTCTTTTGAGTGTGGTTTTCTATCAAGGCTTGAATTCCTTGAATTTGTTGAATACTTCATCTTTGATCTTCAAAAAATAAATCCAAGTCTTCCTAGCGAAATCATCGATGAAGCAAACATAATATACATACCCACTCAAATAACTGGATGACATTGGACCACATACATCGGAGTGGATAATTTCCAAGGTTCCTTATGCTTTGCTTTCAGTGCTTGGAAATTCCTTCTTTGTGTTCTTTCCTTTTGCACATCCTTGGCAAACACCTTCATGCTTTGAATGGATTTCAAGAAGACCTCCTACTACTTTTCTTTCAATTGGTAGTGCCCTATAGTGCACATGAGCAAGCCTTCTATGCCTGAGTTTACTTACCTCGATGGATTCATGTACCATGGCATGTTCAGGTTGTCCCTTTAATTTCTAAAATCCTTTCTCTTGCTCTCCAATCACTACTGCATCATTTATGGTCTTATCTTTTGGCCACATGAGTACTTGGCCATCCACAAATGCAACTCTCATTCCGTTTGCATCCAAAGATGATATGGAGAGAAGATTATTCTTCAGTCCACGTACATTTAGAACATCTTGCATCTTTATAGACTTCCCAGAGTCTAACTTGTAGGAAGCTTCACCACTTCCTTTTATGGGGTATTGCTAGTCATCCCCAAGTTTCACTTTATGAATTGACTCATGTTCAAATAGGTCCATAAGAGATTCTTTGAATCACGTCATATGTTTGGAAGCTCCACTATCAATAATCCAATCATTACACCCATGTGTAATAGTACGTGTGAGAGTAGAGATTAGAAAATATTCATCTTCACTTTCTACCTTAGTCTCCTTCATGGGAGGTTCATCATCCTCAGCAGCATGAGCATGATATATCTTCTTGTTGCTCTTGTTGTTGTTGTTGTTGTTGAAGTTCCTTTTGTTCTTGGGACATTCTGAGGCAAAGTGTCCCTTCTCATTAGAAGTGAAGCATCTCAGATATTTCTTATCTCTTTGATGATGGTGATGTGAAGTTCTCTTGTGAAAATATTTCTCCCTCTTGGGCTTAGTTTTCCTGGTGTGTGCTGTGAGAGCTTGATCTTCATTTCCCGTCTTTTTTTCTCGGGCCACAATCCTAGATTTTTCTTGTGAACATTCCTCCCATAGTCTACTAAAAGAGAACAACTTCTTTCTTGCACAGATTCCTTGGATGAAGAAGTCCCATGAACTAGGTAGGCCATTCAAAGTGGTCATGACAATTTCTCCATTCTCCACTACTTCATCCACAACTTCAAGTTGTTCTTTGATTTGAGA
Organism: Larix kaempferi; assembly: GCA_027924585.1. Classification (NCBI taxonomy): domain Eukaryota; kingdom Viridiplantae; phylum Streptophyta; class Pinopsida; order Pinales; family Pinaceae; genus Larix; species Larix kaempferi. The sequence continues at coordinate 5,164,748 of BSBM01000940.1, read as the reverse complement.
GACCTTAATGAAGTATGATTGGATGGTCTCTCAATTCTAGAACTTTACTCTTTTCAATTGATTCCGTAGAGTCAACTTCCGATTTATATTCTTTTCTTCAAACAACTTGGTCAAGGAGTCAAACATATCCTTAGGTGTCTTTACGGAAGACACCTGAGGTATGAGATGGTCTTTAATAGAATCAACAATGATTCTCTTAGCCTTGACCATGTTCTTCTTGTTTAAGGCCTTATCCTCATCTCCCTCTGGAACTGGAACCTCTTCACTTATGTAGGTGTCCAATTTATTCTCTTCTAGGATTAACCCAATCCTATACTTCCATGCTCGGAAGCTGCCAGCTCCTTCAAGATTATCCTTAAGCTTGGTGTGATGAGACATCTTAATGAGAAACTCAAATGGAAATAAAATATTTAGGTCTTACCACTTGATTTGTTGAAAACTAGATCTGGTGCTCGATTAGGGTTTGTTAGAGAAACCCTAAAAATTCAAACTTTGAATTCCAAATTTATGAATGGATGGAAAGATGCACCTTGCTGATCTAATCAAGTTGGTATACTTCAATTTTTAAATATACAAAATTTCACCCCTCAAAATTTCCTTTGAAACTTCATGATCTTCTCGACAAAATCCTCAACTAGGGTTTGATAATGCCCGAGGTTCTACCTAGCCAAAAAGTTCGATCTTGTGCTCTAAAATTCGATCTTTTTGAGAAGCATACAACCATGGTCACATATTACAAAAAATTTCACTTTTGCAGAAACCCTAATTTTCCACCTTTCCGATCAAAATCCCGAATTAGGGTTTGATGAAGTGCGACCTTCTGCCCAAACAAAAAGTTTGATCTTGGTCTCTAAACTTTGATTTTCTTGAGGGGCATCCAGCCGTGGTCTTAGATTCCAAAAATTTGAACTTTCTTCGAAACCCTAATTTTTCGCGGCACTGATGTGCCAAAAAATGAAAGTGCTTAGAAATTAATTCTGTCTCGACAGAAAGATGCACCCTTCCAAGGAGAGTCCACCTAGCCTCCTTACTTTGATGATTTGAGGAGAGAAACCCAAAGGTTAAGAAGTCCTAGCTTCCGCGGCTGCATAATGTCTTCTTCTTAGCACAGCTTTGATACCATGTTAATTTTTCGATAAATGCATTCAAACATTATCTAGGATACTACTAAGATAATATCAAGCATAGCATAACAATCATAAACCCAAGAGACACAGAGTTCCCTTGGGGAAAACCAAGAAGGTGAAAAACCCCGCAACTTCCTTAGAGATAGAATAAGCCACAATACAAGATCACAATGATCAAACCCAAAGATAGATAACTCTAGCAGCTACTCCTCCTCCAATTGTGCGCAGTCCTCTCTCAACTAATGCGAGTTGGATGAGTGAATGAATGAATAGAATGAGACACACTCACTCTCTTTTTATACACAAATTAAACTGCCTTTAACTCTAGCTGGGCCGAGTTCCTAACAGGGATGATTTTAGGGGTGAAATATACCCCAATGGCGAAATTAGAGGGGTATCAAAGATATGTTGGGCGAAATTTTAACATAGAAATAGTTTTTTTAAATGTAATAGTTTAGCCCCCATTTTATTTGATCAACATCATTTCCAAATCCAATCGCCAAGGCCACAAAGACCCCGAAGAGAGGCAAAAATGAATTTCGCCCTACCAAATGTGATTCAATCCGTGTGTTCACCCCGTATATTTGGTATGAGTTCCACGAAATCTTGAATTTGCCCTGTATTTCTGCACCAATGCCAACAAATGGAGAGTTTGCCCCCGATTTTTCAGTAATGGAGCCAGGAAATGGAGAGTTCGCCCCGACTTTCTAGTAATGGAGGGTGATGCAGCTTGTTCGCCCTTGTAGTTGCAGTATGCCCTCGAATTGAGGTTGGACAATGGGCAATCTCTCCAACTGCCAAATCAATTACCACGTCGTGCCCAAATCAGTTGGCATGCCCTCAATTTTAGGTTGGGTAGTGTCGAATTGCCCATTGAATTTGAGCCTTGAGGTTGAACAGTGTTGAATCCCATTCTATATAATGCAACAAGATTCAATAGAAACCCAAACGAAGAATCATCCGATCTTTCATCTTTGCATGAAGCTGGGCTTTTTTATTGTGGATTTCTCACTCTCTACATTTGTTCAAAGTTCATTGGGGACCGGGGTTTGCAGTCTTCTCAGAGGTTAGTTTTCTCTTATGGTTGCTTTGATAATACATAACTGTATTTGTTTTCCACAATTAACTATAGCCAAGAGATGAGCTTGGAAGAGATTGAAGGAGTAGGGTCATTATTTCAAGACGTGGTTGCAAATTTGAAGAGTATAGTTTGGAAGGAATGCCCCATTTTTAATTGGTAGAAGTCATCTCTACTGCTACGACTATTTGGGATAGATTAGCATATTGAAGGATTCTTAATTTCTTATATGTAAATAATGGATTCTTACATGGACTCATCTTTCATATAAAACTGTAAGTGAACTTTATTTGTAAGAATATAAGTTGAAGCATTGTTAGTATTTTTGGACATTGTTTTTGAGTTTATGGATTTTACTATTTTAATTAAATAACATAATAACAGATATGTATGTGTCCAACAACATGTTTCCTCTTTTTAACCTAGCTGGAATTCACACCATCCCTCATTTGCCAAACCTGGTTAATGGAATAACATAATATTGATCATAGGAACTCTAACTAGGTCTTTGTGTGAGTGGTATGGACCCTGCTATAATTTTTTATATACACAAAAAGCATTCAAACTCAAAACATCATCTTACAAATTTTATCTGTGGCTCACAGTGAGTCCGCATGTGATTGGTTATGGCTTTGCAAAGAACATTTACCAATATAGGTGGGACAAGGAAACAAAACCTTTATATAAGGAAAAGTGCATTTAATTCTACAAGAATGAATATCTATTCATAAAGTAATAAAGAAGATAAAGACGCATATTGAGGAGTCAAGACCAGCCTACAACAAGAAGTTAGGATGCCCTAGTACATGGTTCGTCTTCATTACTTTAGGAGGGTGACATTTCCAAGGGGTTGTTTATGTGTTTCTCCTTTTTGGAAAAGGTTAAATTTTAGGGGAATCCTTGTGGGGGGCACAGAGCATCCTCCTTTGTTTTGTAGAGGTGGTTCTCCTCTTTAATCTTCGAATGATAACATTTTATCAACAAACACAACCTCATAGATGTTATGTTTTTGAAATAGAAATTCAATCATAGGCCTTGTGGAAGTGAATCTTCAATAAATGGGTGTCATGATTAGACTCCCTAACCCACCCATGGCCTCCCATGATGAGATCATTGTACCCAAGATAAACCCTTGCACAAAACTGGTATGTTTCCTCTAAACAATATTATGAACTTGGAGAGCTATTTCCTTGAACAGGATCTTATAGGCCACTCCTAGGAATGTGATATTTCTCCACCTCCCTATGGATTCTATCTAAGCATTATTGGGAATCAAATTAATCAACCCTTTTTCAAATTCCTGAGGAGAAGACATTAGATGCCAAGCAGCAACATCATCCCCTACCATGTCCCACATCACCTTGTAGAATTCACAAGGAAACCCATTCATACTTGGTGACTTACCATTTTGAATTGAGCATAGGGTAGCAAACAGCTCTGCCTTTGAAAATTCCTTGTCTAACCTGTCTTGGTCCCCCATAGAAACCTTACGAGGAATCACCTTATAGAAGGAATTTCTAGTAACCATAATGGAGTCTATTAGAGCACAAGGTGAAAAAATATTTATCTTAGTCAAGTTGTCTCCAAGAGAATCATCAGATCTGTGTTAAATATGAACATTGAATACCTACGAATGGTGCCAAATTGTGTTAAATGCTTCTTGTATTGGTGATTGGTCTGAGTATCTAGTGACAAATTTAGCCATAATTGATATGGTCATTTAGTGTCAAAGCGTCAACAATGGGAAAGTAATGAAAGTAACGATATAGCTAGAGGACAATAATCCTAAACATTGTGTATCCACACTTAAGGATTTTATACCATTAACACATGAGACCTCATGGATTAACTTATATCTATTTGAATATTTGAAGTATCTAGATACGATGTATCACTTTAGCTTATAACTATTTGAATATTTGAAGAATTTCTTATAGGGCTTACCACGTGCCTTATATCTTCATTTTCACCCTAATGTCAACTCTTTTTCCTTTCCTAGCCTTATTAAGCTCAACCTACCTTTTACACCCTTGTTTATCTCTTAGAATTAATTTAAGGCTCTTCCACAAATATGTGGGTTTCTAGAGCTACTTAATCGACAAGTAGCTCCCTCAAACCTAAATATTAATTTATTTCTATTGTTTCCACTTGTCCACTAAATCCTTAAAGGAAAGAAACTACTCTAGAAACCTCATTGTATTACTTGATTATTTCAACATATTCTAAGGAATTGAGGGTTAAATCTCAACATTGATGGCACTTATCATTGCTTAGATGACACACATTTTGCTTGAAGGTTGTTTGGCTAGACATTTCCTTGTGTTTTCCTTATGCAATAGGAATTACATTGAAATATTGTTAGATATTTAAATAATTTGGGATAACCAAGTCCAGGCATGAGTGCAATCTTATGCTCTTCACTAATTTTGTGCACAATGAAAAAGACCTCCATTTGCTGTATCTTATAGTGATAATGATGACATCAACCTCACCATTATGATGTCTAGTTATGCTTATACTTTGAAAGGAAGTAGTAGAGAAGAAGCACTACTTGATCTCTCTATCTTAGTCTCTAGTTCTTCAATGATCTTTGAATCCTTGGGAAAGATGTACTGCTCCTTGAAGAGAACAAACTTACTCTTGAGTCTCAAGAGATTACATTAAGAGTGTCATAGACTTGAAGCTGTCAGGAACTTGCACCTCCAGCTTACAAAACTGACCTAAATTACCATTCTCTTTATTTCCTTCCACTATTGGGGATTGGAATTGCTTCCTCCACTTGCTTGTTCCAATCTTAGGGTTCAATGGCTACAATTATCTACCTTCATGATATGTTTACAATGTTGTGAGCATCAATTGTGACTAGTTCCACATTCACTCTAACGGATAACTTGGCTTGATACCAATATGATCTGTAAACTGGCCTAGATACTCTAGCAGATGGTTCTTCAGAACAAATATTGGTTGTAAATACACGAATTGATTACCCTCATTATTCAATGGTTGTGACTATTAGTATGTGCTCCTTTGTGTAGTCTATTTTTCTACTGTAGATAAATTAGTGGAGAGTTTCCTGTGAAACACCCTCTGCAAATCTTTCTGTCTTAAACAACTTTGCATCTAGACCCAAAACTTCTCATTCTGATGCACTGCCAAAATTGAAAATGCCACAGATGCACCTTTCAGAAGAGAGAACTGGTCGAGCTTGATCTCTTTCTATGTTTTCCTTATCATCCTAATGGCAGGTGGATATAGCCTTAGATTTTCATTCAGAACCATAGTCATCTGCCGAGGAGAGGAAAAAAATCATCGATTACAGTTTAAATGACAAATAATCAACAAATTTAAATTTAAATAGCTTTGGTAGGCACTGCTGCAGTCACAGTTACATAATACTATTGAAATCAAAATTACCAAGCTCACTTCGAACTTGTAAGATGGTTGGCCATGGCATAAGAGTAATAATTGATTCATCCTCAGAGATTCAACCCATCAGGTGATAAGATATGTTGATGTGATTGTGTCTCTATTCTTTGTAAGAGTTTATGTGAGAAATTTTCTAGATTGGTGTGGTGTGACTTACCATGTCCATTTCAAATAGATTTCTAGGGTTGAGAGTCAAGAGTCTCAAGAGAATTACATTAAGAGTGTCAGAGACTTGAGGCTGTCACTGACTTGCACCTCCAGCTTACAAAACTGACCTAAATTACCATTCTCTTTAATTCCTTCCACTGCTGGGGATTGAAATTGCTTCCTCCACTTGCTTGTTCCAATCTCCGGGTTCAATGGCTACAATTATCTACCTTCTTGAGATGTTTACAATGTTGTGAGCATCAATTGTGACTAGTTCCACATTCACTCTAATGGATAACTTGGCCTGATACCAATATGATCTTTAAACCACCCTAGATACTCCAGTAGATGGTTCTTCAGAACAAATATTGGTTGTAAATTCACAAATTGATTACCCTCATTATTTAGTTGTTGTGACTATTAGTATGTGCTCCTTTGTGTAGTCTATTTTTCTACTATAGATAAATTAGTGGAGAGTTTCCTATGAAACACCCTCTGCAAATCTTTCTGGCTTAAACAACTTTGCATCTGGACCTAGAACTTCTCATTCAAATGCATTGCCAGAATTTAAAATGCCACGGTTGCGCCTTTCGGAAGAGAGAACTGGCCGAGCTTGATCTATTTGTATGTTTTCCTTATCATCCTAATGGCAGGTGGATATAGTCTTAGAGTTTAATTCAACACCATATTCATCTGCCGAGGAGACGAAAAAAATCATCGATTACAATTTAAATGACAAATAATCAACAAATTTAAATTTAAATAGCTTTGGTAGGAACTGCTGCTGTCACAGTTACTTAATATTGTTGAAATCAAAATTACCAAACTCACTTGGAACTTGGAAGATGGCTGGCCAAGGCAAACGAATAAGAATTGATTCATCTTCGGAGCTTCAACCCATCAGGTGAGAAGGTATGTTTATGTGGTTGTGTCTCTGTTCTTTGTAAGAGTTTATGTGAGAAATTTTCCAGATTGGTGTGGCTATAAAATTTTCTAGATTGTTGTGGTGTGACTTACCATGTCCATTTCAAATAGATTTCTAGGGTTGAGAGTCAAGAGTCTCAAGAGAATTACATTGAGAGTGTCATAGACTTGAAGCTGTCAGGGACTTGCACCTCCAGCTTACAAAACTTACCTGAATTACCATTCTCTTTATTTCCTTCCACTGCTAGGGATTGGAATTGCTTCCTCCACTTGCTTGTTCCAATCTTAGGGTTCAATGGCTACAATTATCTACCTTCATGAGATGTTTACAATGTTGTGAGCATCAATTGTGACTAGTTCCACATTCACTCTAATGGATAACTTGATGGCATTTATGATTGCTTAGATGACACACATTTTGCTTGAAGGTTGTTTGGCCAGACATTTCCTTGTGCTTTCCTTATGCAATAGGAATTACATTGAAATATTGTTAGATATTGAAATCATTTGGGATAACCAAGTCTAGGCATGAGTGCAATCTTATGCTCTTCACTAATTTTTTGGACAATGAAAAAGACCTCCATTTGCTGTATCTTATAGTGATTTTGATGACATCAACCTCACCATTATGATGTCTACTTATGCTTATACTTTGAAAGGAAGTAGTAGAGAAGAAGCACTACTTGATCTCTCTATCTTAGTCTCTAATTCTTCAATGCTCTTTGAATCCTTGGGGAAGATGTACTGCTCCTTGAAGAGCACAAACTTACTCTTGAGTCTCAAGAGATTACATTAAGAGTGTCATAGACTTGAAGCTGTCAGGGACTTGCACCTCCAGCTTACAAAACTGAACTAAATTACCATTGTCTTTATTTCCTTCCACTGCTGTGGATTGGAATTGCTTTCTCCACTTGCTTGTTCCAATCTCAGGTTTCAATTGCAATAATTATCTACCTTCTTGAGATGTTTACAATGTTGTGAGCATGAATTGTGACTAGTTCCACATTTACTCTAATGGATAACTTGATGGCATTTATGATTCCTTAGATGACACACATTTAGCTTGAAGGTTGTTTGGCTAGCAATTTCCTTGTGCTTTCCTTATGCAATAGGAATTACATTGAAATATTGTTAGATATTGAAATAATTTGGGATAACCAAGTCCAGGCATGAGTACAATCTTATGCTCTTCACTAATTTTGCACACAATTAAAAAGACCTCCATTTTCTATATCTTATAGTGATTATGATGAAATCAACCTCACCATTATGATGTCTACTTATGCTTATACTTTGAAAGGAAGTAGTAGAGAAGAAGCAGTACTTGATCTCTCTATATTAGTCTCTAGTTCTTCAACGATCTTTGAATCCTTGGGGAAGATGTACTGCTCCTTGAAGAGCACAAACATACTCTTGAGTCTCAAGAGATTACATTAAGAGTGTCATAGACTTGAAGCTGTCAGGGACTTGCACCTCCAGCTTTCAAAACTGACCTCAATTACCATTCTCTTTATTTCCTTCCACTGTTGGGGATTGGAATTGCTTCCTCCACTTGCTTGTTCCAATCTCAGGGTTCAATGGCTACAATTATCTACCTTCTTGAGATGTTGTCAATGTTGTGAGCATCAATTGTGAGGATTAAGGTAATTGTTGATTCACCCGACCTCCTTACTTGAGAGTTGGGTACCTTAATCCTCAGAAATAATTGATGTGCCTTTTGGTTAATTAAGAAAATTAAAAAAATAGAAATATACTAAATTTTATTGATGGGTCATATTACAAAAGACCATGGATTTTAGACTGTTTACAATGCTCCTAGTTGTGTGTGGTGAAACTGGGTCAGAAACACTAGCATATAGCTCTTTTCTCTGTTTTATAGACAGGAGACTGAGTCTGGGGACCTCACATTTAACTTGCAAGTTTCAAGTCAGTATCAATCTCATCAGTCAATCTACCTTGTTGGGTGAAACGAAACCCCTACTTGTTCAACTGATAACTAGTACTATTACAAATAATCAACAAATTTAAATTTAAATAGCTTTTGTAGGCACTACTGCTGTCACAGTTACTCAATACTTTTGAAATCAAAATTACCAAACTCACTCGGAACTTGGAAGATGGATGGCCAAGGAAGAAGAGTAAGAATTGATTCAAACTTGGGAAAAACTAATATTGGTTAATTCAGAAAATTAAAAAAATAGAAATATACTAAATTTTATTGATGGGTCATATTACAAAAGACCATGGATTTTAGATTGTTTACAATTCTCCTAACTATGTGTGGTGAAACTAGGTCAGAAACACTATCAGATAGCTCTTTTCTCTGTTTTATAGACAGGAGACTGAGTCTAGGGACTGCACATTTAACTTGCAACTATGTATCGATCTCATCAGTCAATCTACCTTGTTGGGTGACACCCCTGCTTGTTCAACTCATAACTAGTACTATTACAAATAATCAACAAATTTAAATTTAAATAGCTTTGGTAGGCACTTTATGTACAACTTTGAGTGTGGTAGTTAGTGATCACAAGACAGATTGTTGGTCGGTCAAATTGGACAATCTGCCTGGTTGATTCCCCATTTTGGATATATGTTTTCCTGAGGCCATTATATTGTATCTTGGAATACCATTTGGAGTGCATGTCAAGCACCCTATATGGAGATGGATTATTCCAACATACAGAGCAGACGAGATTTATTGTCAACCCGAGAAAGTCTTTTATTTCAAAGGATAAATGCACAGTCTATGCTTAAACACCAAATCACTATAATTGAATACTCTTATCCTCTAACAACTATGTCCATCCCAAAGATCTGCGTAATCCCAATTGCTTTCTATATACTATAATTTCAATTCCTTTCTACCATGCATCAACAAGAAATAATATAAGATTCAAAGACAATTGAAGATAAAAAGAAATACTATTCACATCCTAGAACAAGTAACTCACTTCTTCAATCTGATCACTCTTGGAAAACCATAAGCATAAACTGAATATTAATCTAGAAATTCAATTGCAAACGATTGAGTTCAGCTGCTCTAAGAGATCGAATTACAGGAATTAAAATCAACAATCATAACAGGAAAGATAAATTGCAAGGGCTCATGGGATCACAACTTAACTGCGAGATGAACAAGGCTGTGTACAACTGTCACACGAATTGCATAAAGTTTTCTTGCTCAGTCGACTATCACTCTGTACTACTTGCCAATCTTAAAGAAATATAATCCTAATTATACTGGAAATCCACACCACACTTACTATTGCTGCATACAAAGGAGATATCATCAATCAAAACATCACACAACAATAAATTGAAGAGTCCTAATTTAACTCAGTGATCTCTGTGGAAGACGAGCCCAGCCTTCACACAGAGATGCTTCCTGAACAACTTAAAATTCCTTTAACTCATAGGTAACTCCTTATATTAACAGAAGAATGATTACACAGTTTGCTCTTACTGTTATTACAATGAATAAATTCTCCGTTGTTCAACCCCCTGGGTCGAGACAACTCCCCATATTTATACATGCAGATCATAACATCTGATCCTATTAACGGGAACCCATGAAGATCTATGATCTTTAGGTGCCCCAAAATAATACAAGCTGTTACAAACGTGGCATAATAAAGTCATAGAAAAACGTGAGAAAGCTGTTGATTGGCCCAGGAGTGGCGATCTTTCCAGATCACAACTATACTCGAGCAGCAACATACTAAAGATCTCCAATTATTGCGCATTCTGTTACAGCTGCCCTGTCACAGCTCCATCTAGGATGTTACATTAGAACCATGTGCCTTAATTGATGATCAAAGCCCTGGATCCTTTCTAAGCAGCGAACATCCCTCTTTTCAAGACTTGTTCAGCCCCACCTTCCTGCAGTCCACTTACCTCAACTACCTTCATAAATCATAACATGTTAGCACAATTGAGAGATAAACAGCCTTAATTATCCCAATCATAAGCATTAATAAGATAGAGCAATGATTAGTCATACCTTGGCAGCTTGGGGAAATAAAGTGAGGACAACAGGTCTGATTATCATGCTAAATGGTGTAGGACAGGGGAGGAAAAGGTGATCGAGGATGATTAAAAGAGGCCAATTCTAGGCTCAACATCTCCCCCCAACTATCCTGTTGCATGTCCTCATGCAACAACCTATATCATTCGAAATCTGAGTCCTGTACTGAGCTCTGTTCATGGAGGGAGGATTGATGTAAGTGGAAACCACTTCTTCCTGTAGTCTCATTATATGTTGTGCCTGGTGAGGACTTAAAAGAAAATCCTAATCTAAGTCCAAATCAATGACACTTCTAGGAGGTAGAAGCACTGGTTCTTGTGGGATAGTGTCTTGTAGCACATCTAAGTCTAATATGAGAGTTGTTGGTTCTTGTGTAGCAGCAACATCCTTTAGACTCTCTTTAGCAGCTACCTTTACTACTTTTAGAGACACTGGTTCTTGTGTAACAGTGTCTTCTTTGTCCTTCTGCTGTTGAGATTGAATATCTTTCTCATTGTGTAGCTCCTCCTTCAAGATTTCGGTGTCACCTGAGGATTGTGTCTGTACCTATTCATCCTCACTCCACTGTGTATCGGGAATGATATCCACTCCAGGGTTATCTTCTAATTGAAATTCAGGAGTTCCTGCTGCAGCCTTCAAGGATGTTGGTTCTTGTGTAGCAACATCCTGGCTTGCCTCTTCATCCTCCTGTTGTTGCAATTCCTCTCCTATGAGCTCTGTGTCATGGGAATTGTTGGGCCCTGGAATTGTCCATTTTTCATCACTTACCGACATACCTTTCATCCATTTTCTTACCATTATTTCTCATTTATCATTCCATTTTTCATTCATTTGTTGTAGCTGCGCATTGAACAGCCTGCTACTTCCATTGATGTTTTAAGTGGTTAATAGTGATTATTTTCTTTTATCTTTGATGAATTAAAATACTATTATGCATAATTTTACTAATGATGGTTTGTGGAGTGAGTTGTCACGTACAGGATGCTCATAGCCAGCTGTTACAGCCTTAACCAAAAACGCATGCCACATAAGAATACCTTGATTCGCATCTTGATTTGCAGACATATGGAAACGAATCTCAAAAATCTGAGACATGGGTTTTGTGCGTAACATCCTCATTTACCTGACTCACGAGGAAATCTCCCAAAAAAGCTACGGTTTGTGCTATGCAGGTGGTTCTTCGAGAGGGTATTTTCCAGATTTGGTGTTGCGGCCGGCTCCAAAGTTGCCAACAGTTACGGCCATGTTCCAGCTGTTGCAGATCACAAGCTGGGGGTTCAGTTCTTCATTTCCATGAGATAATTTTATGTATAAATATGTAATCAATCTCATTGAGAAGTGGGGGATAGATTGATAGAGATTAAGCATGATAGATTAGGCAGGATAGGAGATACAAGATAGGAGATAACACAATGTTATGATGTAGGATTTGATCCAGATCTGTTGTAATTCTTTCATTATGATAATACATGCTGGCAGTTTCTTAATTCTGGAGTTGTTTGTGGAGATCCAGATCTGCTCAGTGGAGGAAGGGCCCTCTTCCCTGAGCAGATGCTGGTAGTGTTAATTGTAAGTGTTTTATTTTGCAGATTTGTTTATTTGTTAATTCTTTCATGCATTGGATTTATCATAGTTGTTTTATTATTAAGACCATGTGTTGTTCATTTGATTTACTATAGTGTTTTTCTGTTAATTCGTTTTGGTAGATCGTTGGCCAACATAACAATTCTTCTAGATGTACGTAATTAGATCTTGTTTGTTTTGTTGAAGTATGATTAGATTTACAGTGTGATTTCATGAATAGGTTTGGGTTTGATTTATTTTCAAGCAAGTGTGACCTAGTTACAAACAGTTTCGATTGCATACCAATAAATAACAACGTCAGGTAGAAATTGTACTCGAATATATTTTGCACGATAGCTTTGAAATAAAAGACTTCCTCGGGTTGATAATTTATGTTTAGCACTCTGCATGTTAAGTTTTAATTAACTGACATATAGTGGGCACGACGTTTTGGCGCCGTTGCCGGGGAAGTTATCAATTGTGCAATAGTACATCTGACATTGTTTTGCAGATGCATTGTTAAAATAGGGCATGTAGGTTGCATGATTACATTTCAGTTTATTGAATTTATTTTGAGTGTTAATTTTCTGTCTTTACATTCAGTTTTATTTCATTTTCAATCTTTGATTCATAAATCTTATCATTCCTCTTAGTGGTGTTGTGAGCACCACCCATTCTACTAACAAGTTGACAGGAACATTCGAAGGAGGAGCCTCAAGATAGAACACAAAGAATCTAATGAAGAGATGGTAGGTGAAAAAGATGGAGAAGTTGTTACCTTCGAATTTCCCATCAGAGATTCGAGCAGAGTGGCACCAACAAAAAGAATTCCCCCACATGTTCTACCAAATTTTCACGGTTTGGAAAACGAAGACCCTGATGTATTTTTATTTCAGTTTGAAGTACTTTGTAGAGGATATGGTTATTGTGCTAATGATCAAAAGTTGAATGTATTTCCCCTTACTCTAAAAGGAACAGCCCTCGGATGGTTCATGAGCCTCGGTGGGAATTGTATACAAACTTGGGAAGACATGAAACATGTGCTCTTGAAAAGGTACCAAGATTATTGCAGGTTCAATGAAGATATCTTCGAAATGACACAAGGAGAAGAAGAAAGTCTGGAGGAATACATAGAACGATTTCAATATAATCTCCAAAGATCCAAACAGAGGAAACTAGGGAAGGAGATCTTAAAAACACTTCTACTCAAGGGAATCCAAGCTGAATGTTTAGAAATATTGAATCTGATCGGAACAGGTAATGTATTTCAATTAGCATATGATGATATTTGTGAGTTATGCAGAAGGTATTCAAGAGGAAACTTCAAGACTGGTAAGAATTCTAAGGAACTTTTATCTTTATTTTTGGAATCTGCTGCAAAAACAAGAGGTTTACGAGCTGAAATTAGCAATTTATTTGACATTTCTAAAGATGATTTACAATTGGGTGTTTTGCAGGATAAAGAAAAGCAGGAGGAAATAAGAGAAGCAAGGGATTTCCCTTTGAATAGTCTTGAAAGTTGTGGTATATGTGACTTGAATCACTACACAGATCATTGTCCCTCCTTACCAAAGATGAAAGAAACATATCATAGAGATCTGGGAGTCGCAGCCAACTTGTTGCAACAGTCATGTCAACCATGGCCTACATCTATGGTGCGAAATTCTATTCCTCCATTTTCTTACTCTCATACTCAATCATTGAATACTCTTCCACCATGGCAGTTGTTGCAGCCTCAGTTTAACTCTTACCTACCTTATCCACAAGGTTGGAATGCCCCATCCTATGATCATATGGCCACTCTCCCTCATGCTGCAACACAAGTTGGTCCTTCAATATCAACCTCACAAATTAATCATCTACATCAGCCACATCTATCTTCTCATCAAACTCCTTGGTATCCAACACAATTTCCTGTCCAATCCACCCTCCACCCTAACCATAATAAAGCGGTACAGCATGCTTACAGTGCTGAACTGCAAAATGTTCTTACACTTCCCTCTTATTCTACCTCATCTACACCGCTGCAAAAAGGTTGTGCGTTGTTGCAGCAAATCCATACGAGGCCTGAACATGTTTTAGATCCAAGTTTTGCAGATGGAGTTTCTTCTAGTCCTCATAAGCAATCAGACAAGATCAACAATACACACGTAATATTTGATGGAGAACAACCATTGGAACCAAAAGCATCATTCACATCATTAGATCCGGAAATCTTATGCATTGAGGAAGATCAGTTTAATAAGGATCTTCATGGTGTAACATCCATGAGCAATCAAGGGAACAAAGACTATATTGAAGCTTGGTTTCAATCTGTAATCGGTCTGCAGCATCATTTCATACTTCACCAATTCTTGGCACCATCATTTGAAGGGAAGTTGATCTCTCATATCCTAGAATTCATAAAGTTATATTTTTCTATTAGGAGAATGAGCATACTTGAGTCACTTTTTCGAAAATGGCTCCATTGGAAATATGCATACACTTGAACAATTTTTTTTCTTTTTCCAAGTAGAATAGGGTAGGGTAGAATAACATAATAAAACCATGCTTTTGTTTTTTTTTAAGTTTTTATTTTTGAATAAGTATGCTCTCTTCCTGCGCCTTGTTGCGATCTGGAAGATCAGAAAGTAGAAGTATGAGGAATGGGTATGAGATGTTTTCATGAATGCTTTGGAATTGTTGACTATTTGAACAAAAATGCTCAAGTCTTTTTTGTCATCAATTTTCTAATTTCAATTTGTTTCTATTTGTTACAAATAAAAATATCATGAAAACAAAATTACAGTAATTCGAGAAATTGAATGAAGGATCCACAGGAAAATGAGCCCATGATTATGGAACCCTTCAAGCTTGAAATTTGACATAAATTTGTTAGCTGCAACAAACCAACTGTGAGTGATTACTCTCAACTGTGATTACTCGTAGCTACAACAGTGAGCTGCAACATTGGCTGTGACAAGGAGATGCAACACCCAGCTGTGACTGTGCTACAGGTAAAAATTAATGAGTTTGAGATACGTGGGTGTTGCACATCATGATATGTCTTTAGTTTTTTATTTTCCATAAAAATTCACATGCTTTATTTCAACATTATGTCATTTTTTAAGAGTTGCAGCTGTGGCTGCAACAAACTGTGTAAGTCAATCTAGGTGCTCAATGCTTGAAATTTTTGATATGGATGTGTATTATATTTAAATTTACATCATTAAAATCATTCACACCTATTTTGATCAATTTTGGGGGGTTAAATTTAATTTATTGGATTTTTGTGACATTTTGGCTTGAAAATTTTACTGAAACATAGACGGGACAGTCCATTTTTGGGACACCAAATGAACTTATTTTTAAAACCTGTTTATATCCCAAGTAGAAATTTGAATCTAGTTTCCAAAACAATTTGAATTTTTACGATTGGGTGTCAAACGAAAATTTTATGACCAAAATACTAACAGGGTGTCAAACTGGCAGCTTAGGAACAGAGATGGGACAGTCAATTTTTGGATGCCTTATTGGACATATTTTGTAAACCTGTTTTATTGGTATATTCCCCTATGAATCTAGTTTACAACGCAATTTGAATCACTCCATTCCGATGTCGTATGCAAATTTTATGACCAAAATGCCGACTGCTTGTCCCAAATCTGCATTCCTAAAACTCTATTTTATAGACTGTTCATTGGCTTATTTGACCCATCAATTCTTGTTGGATTCAAAACCTGTTTCTAATGAAGATACCTACATGAATATAATTTCATCTCCAATTGGAATCACATCAATCCGTTATCAAACGAAAAAGTTAAGCCTAAAACCGTGACTGTTGGTCTAGTCCAGAATTCGAAAAAACACCTTGTCATGCAGGCTGTTACTGAGTGATTTGGAAGATCATTGCATAGAATTTAAAAAAACCTGTTTCTAATGGAAATGGACCTATGAATTTAATTTCATTTGGCTTTGGAATCACTCAAATTGGGCAAGGAACGAAGAAGCTATGATCAGAATACCGTTGGTGAGTCTAGATGGACATTGCTCTGCTGCAGGTATAAAATGGATTTTGCTTTCTTCATTTTTATTTGGATTTGTTTTATGAGTAATTGCTTGTTGTCTTTTTCATAAGTGTTGGGTGAAGAGAGACCAATCATCTCTCTTCTTCCATCATCTCATGTTTTATTGCAGGCAAATGCTAGGTTTTGCAGGTCCTTGGAAGAAGAAGGTCAATGCATGCACGAGTGACTCTTGAAGACTTTTTATCGATTTGCAAATGGATTGAGCACATAAAAATATATATATATATATATATAAATGGAGAGATTGATGTGCAAACCATACAGAGTCCAATGTTTCCGAAGTCAAGTCCCATTGCTACATGCTAAGAATCATTTTTAGACACCTGTCATCCCACTTGTTGCTGAAAGAAACCCCTCAAGAAGCCAATTTCCCTATGGTAGATTCATTCACCCTCCTCATTTCAAAACCCCAAAAATCCATTTATGTCGAAGTCCCATTTTCCACTGCTTATGTAGTCACCATAACCATTTTATTTCCCATCACTACTACATCATGACTTCACATATACTTTCCTCTTCTGAGTTTCATGTTGGTCCTATTTTTCACTATGATTCTTCACAATCATTTATTTTGTACTCGTATTGGATGATGTGGAATGCATTAAGGTCCACCTTCCAATGGTCTTGTCCCATCGACTCCGACACATCATCTGGGATCAAGATTAGAGTTTTTATAGTGCCCTGGTATCTGCATGAATCAATGGCAGATTTCCTTGTTGTTAATCATGGGGATTCATCAATGCCTCTTGATTGACAAATCTTGCAGGTGACTCGACTCCAGCACATCCATTCGTACCTGTCAAGATGCACTAAGGTACTTTAGAGCTCATTGTCATCAAAGATGAGTTTCTTCACATTGGTTAACGGCATACATTAATGGCCGGTAATCCAATGATTTCTTTCCATGCTCGACTTCAGCACATTCATTCGCATGGTAAGAATTGTACCTCGGGTTTGTAGCAGCTGAAGATTATGTGATCTAATGGTTTCAACAATTACTTGCAGCATCATTTGTTCAGTAGTTTTGCAGTTGATTTGCAGAATAAGAGAAAGGGCTTTCTGCTTCTATGGTAGAATTTTTCCTCATCAATTGTCTCAGCAGTTAGTCTTACAGGCAACCAGCACAATATCATGGATCAAATTCAGTCTCATCCAGTTTCAGCTCTCATATACATATGTCTCAGCATCAAATCAGCCTACATAGCTCCAGCATACACCAGTCCATTCATGTCAACCAAGGCTTCCATGGAGGTAAAACTTGAGGTAAAATAGCATGAGTTTTTGATTTATTAAAGATTTGGGGAAATGTCATGAAGAACCACTAAGCATTAGCCATTTCTATTTTCTAAATAGCATTTTAGGTCCATCCATTCCCATCATTTCCCACTCAGTTTTAACACTTCATCATTCATGCACATCCACTTCAAATTCCAATCCAACATCTCACCAACCCAACTGACCAAGCATGAAAAAAAAAGAAAAGGGATATCTTATTGTTGTCACACAAGAAGCAACAATAAGAAGTCTTGCTGTTGTCACACAAGAACCAGCAGTAAGAAAATAAGTCTTGCTGCTGCCACACAAGAATCAGTAGTAAGGAACGGTGCTCTGTTGCCATATAAAAATAATGAGGAGAAATAAAGCAGCAGATACACATCTTGAAAAGAGAAGGATAGGCTAGACACAAGAGCCTACAACATGAAAAGTTGAAGTAGAAGCCATTCCTTCTCAAGAGTATGCTATCACACAAGCACAATAGAAAACAAAGGCATGATTTCTTTGATTTGTTTGCTTTGTTCAGTGGTGCACATAATGGTTCACATCTTCATAATTCAAAATTATTGAGAGCCACATTTTATATGGTATATGGATTTTCCACCATCTTATACATATGGTATCTTTACCATCCACTAATGCCTACATTGGTTTTAGCCGTCATGAGCATGATACATGCACAATGGAAATCATGTAGCAACCTTTTCAAGGTGTGATGTGAAGTGTATCTCAGCAGCATAAGATTACTCTCAACATTGGTCATTTGTCAAAGTTGACAGAATTTCTGAATTGAGTTTGATTGTTGTGGAATGTGCAAAAGAATGTTTGGCATTATTTGAAGTGTTACAAAGCAACTCCATGATAAGGGCATAACCAACGAAAATTCTAGCAGCCTTCATTCAACCATGAGAAT
This sequence comes from Larix kaempferi, assembly GCA_027924585.1. NCBI lineage: Eukaryota > Viridiplantae > Streptophyta > Pinopsida > Pinales > Pinaceae > Larix > Larix kaempferi. The sequence goes on along the minus strand of BSBM01000940.1, from coordinate 5,146,201 downwards.
GGATGAAATCTACTGTGGTTTATTGCAATAGAATTTGATGAGAAAATGGTTCTAAAACTCTTTTATTTCCCATGAATGATAATTCCTGTAGTGAGTTTGGCTTGTGAAGATCACTGGTATTTTTTTTGGCACTTGTGACATATGGAGGGTCTACAAATTCTGTGATTGTTAGATGATATTTGAGCAGCTTGGGTCATCATAAAAGGAAATTTGTAAATGCGATCTCTTGCTGGTATGAAGATTTCCTGTGCATTGTCATTTTATTTTATTTTTACAATACATTATGAGCACTTAACTACAACCATGAGGAATAAAAAAAATCGAGCTCACACAATCAATTTCAAATAGCATACAGACACTTTTCAGGCAGCCTACAGTCATTTTTTTTAATTCAAGGATGTGTTTCCAGCTAGCACATATACAAAAATTGGATGTTGACAGTGATAGTGCAGATACAAGAAAACAACAGTCCCAAAGTTCACTTGATTTCATGAATGGAAGGTAAAATACTCAGTTTGGGGGAAATGGTTGTTCACAACTAAGATGACAACTCCTCTTTTGCATGAGGACATGCAACATATTCAGTTTGGGGGAGTGGTTTTTGACATTTTGTGCATACTGATTTTTATTCATTCACAGCTCGCAAAAATGAAGAATTTGATTTAAGGATATCTCACAAGCCACGAATTGGATCCTCATGAAATTTGGACAGGGAATGCATAACAACATGATGAACAATCGTGGTAAGTTTCAGCTCAATCCAGTGCACGGTTTTCGACAAAATGACCATCATCACTTACAGCCAATTCGCATTTTTCTCGAAATCCGTGATGTGGGTTCATCTAATTTTTTGTGAGGAGATGCACTATAATGGTATTTACCTGCTTGAAAAATTTCAGCCCAACCCAGTTTGTAGTTTTTGAAATATTGGCTCTGGAAGTTCAGCTGCAATACATTTTTATTCATGTTCAAAAGTGCAGAATTTGATTTGGGCATACCTTTCAATTGGTAAGTTAGATTCTCATGAAATTTGGACAGGGAATGCATAACAACATGATGAACAACCGTGGCAAGTTTCAGCTCAATTCAGTGTGCGGTTTTCGAGAAAATGGCCATAATCACCTACAGCCAATTCGCATTTTTCTCAAAATCCGTGATGTGGGTTTGTCTAATTTTTGGCGTGGAGATGCATTAGAGTGGTAGCTACTTGCCTGCAAAATTTCAGCCCAACCCAGTTCGTCGTTTGGGAGAAAATGGCTTTAGAAGTTTCCTGTTCAAAAAGACTAAAACGCTGTAAAATATTGTCGTTTCCCGTTTTCCGAGAGCTGCAAGTCCACCAAATTTGCCGCTAAATTTAGCGCTATTCCGCCAAATTTGCCGCTAAAACCTTCGCTAATTTCTCTGCTAAAATTAGCTGCCCGTTTTTCGGCAGCTGCGACATCTTTTCCGGCAGCTGTAACATATTTTCCGGCGACCGCTTTTCGGCAGCTGCGACATCTTTTCCGGCAGCTGCGACATCTTTTCCGGCAGCTGCGACATATTTTCCGGCAACCGCTTTCCGGCAACTACCCGTTTTTCGGCAGTTGCGACATCTTTTCCGGCGGCTGCGACATCTTTTCCGACAGCTGCAACTCCGCCAAATTTGCCGCTAAATTTAGCGCTATTCCGCCAAATTTGCCGCTAAAACCTTCGCCAACTTCTCTGCTAAAATTAGCTGACTCCGCCAAATTTGCTGCTAAATTTAGCGCTGTTCCGCCAAATTTGCCGCTAAATTTAGCGTTGTTCCGCCAATTTGCCGCTAAAATCTTCGCCAACTTCTCTGCTAAAATTAGCTGACTCCACCAAATTTGCCGCTAAATTTAGCGTTGTTTCGCCAAATTTGCCGCTAAAACCTTCGCCAACTTCTCTGCTAAAATAAGCTGACTCCGCCAAATTTGCTGCTACGTTTAGCGCTGTTCCGCCAAAATCTTCGCTAAAACCTTCGCCAATTTCTCTGCTAAAAGAAGCTGTGACTTTGCCAAATTTGTACTAAAGAGCTGCGAATCCGCCAAATTTTCTGCTAAATCCTCCGCTAAGTGATTCTGCCAATTTGTGTTAAACTCTCTATTTCTTCTAGCTGCAGCTGTGCAAATGGTAAAATGAAGGAACAAGTGAATGAGTTTTTTTTTCAAGTTGGATGCTACACAAATATTGGGTTGCATGAGGACATGCAACAAGTTCAGTTTGGGGGAGATGTTGGGCCCTGGAATTGTCCATTTTTCATCACTTACCGACATACCTTTCATCCATTTTCTTACCATTATTTCTCATTTATCATTCCATTTTTCATTCATTTGTTGTAGCTACGCATTGAACAGCCTGCTACTTCCATTGATGTTTTAAGTGGTTAATAGTGATTATTTTCTTTTATCTTTGATGAATTAAAAGACTATTATGCATAATTTTACTAATGATGGTTTGTGGAGTGAGTTGTCACGTACAGGACGCTCATAGCCAGCTGTTACAGCCTTAACCAAAAACGCATGCCACATAAGAATACCTTGATTCGCATCTTGATTTGCAGACAGATGGAAACGAATCTCAACAATCTGAGACATGGGTTTTGTGCGTAACATCCTCATTTACCTGACTCACGAGGAAATATCCCAAACAAGCTACGGTTTGTGCTATGCAGGTGGTTCTTCGAGAGGGTATTTTCCAGATTTGGTGTTGCGGCCGGCTCCAAAGTTGCCAACAGTTACGGCCGTGTTCCAGCTGTTGCAGATCACAAGCTGGGGGTTCAGTTCTTCATTTCCATGAGATAATTTTATGTATAAATATGTAATCAATCTCATTGAGAAGTGGGGGATAGATTAATAGAGATTAAGCATGATAGATTAGGCAGGATAGGAGATACAAGATAGGAGAGAACACAATGTTATGATGCAGGATTTGATCCAGATCTGTTGTAATTCTTCCATTATGATAATACATGCTGGCAGTTTCTTAATTCTGGAGTTGTAGACTTTCATTGTGGAGATCCAGATCTGCTCAGTGGAGGAAGGGCCCTCTTCCCTGAGCAGATGCTGGTAGTGTTAATTGTAAGTGTTTTATTTTGCAGATTTGTTTATTTGTTAATTCTTTCATGCATTGGATTTATCATAGTTATTTTATTATTAAGACCATGTGTTGTTCATATGATTTACTATAGTGTTTTTCTGTTAATTCGTTTTGGTAGATCGTTGACCAACATAACAATTCTTCTAGATGTACGTAATTAGATCTTGTTTGTTTTGTTGAAGTATGATTAGATTTACAGTGTGATTTCATGAATAGGTTTGGGTTTGATTTATTTTCAAGCAAGTGTGACCTAGTTACAAACAGTTTCGATTGCATACCAATAAATAACAACGTCAGGTAGAAATTGTACTCGCATATATTTTGCATGATAGCTTTGAAATAAAAGACTTCCTCGGGTTGATAATTTATGTTTAGCACTCTGCATGTTAAGTTTTAATTAACTGACATATAGTGGGCACGACAGGAACCATCTAGGGTTACAACCCATAGTTCTTCACTAAACTCTAGAGTGTCCTCTATCCCAGTTTCTTCTCCCATCTGTTCGTCCAATTGGACAAGTTTACTCAGGTTTGCTGGTTCTTGTGTTACAACACCCTGTTTAAGTTTATCAATGTCTTGTCCTTGTGGCTCAACTTCTAAAATCTCTATGTTGTGGGATCATTCTGGGGTTACAGTATAGAATTCTTCATTAAGCTCCATAGTATTCTCCATTCCAGGTTCTTCTCCCATCTGCTCTATAATATCTATGTCATGGGAGCACTCTGGGGTTACAGTATGTTCTTTATTAATCTCCAGAGTGGCCTCCATTCCAGGTTCTTCTCCCATCTGATCTATAATTTATGTGTCATGGGAGCATTATGGGGTTACAGTATATTCTTTATCCCCATCATCATATATGATTTCATCCCTTAGCTCTTCTATCACAGGATTGGTGGAAGCTTCAGCAAGGATGGTTAAAGATGTTGGTTCTTGTGTGGCAGCATCTTCTTTTTCTGTAGCTTCTTCTATTGTGGGCATGGGCTACTGTGCTGAGCAGGTACGAAGTATAATCTTGTGGCCTGCCTCCTTAAAGATTTCTCCACAGGCGGGACAGATTACTCGTTCATCTTCCTTGCCAGGCTCGGTAGAGTTTGATTCCTCCAGTTGATATGCAGCCTCTACCAATGTATACAGTTTCCTTTCACCTAGTTTTCTGCAGGTTTCCTTCCAAGTTTCCAATTCCCTTTGAAGTACTTGGAGGTCCCCTTTTAACAGTGTATTCTCAGCCAGAAGTCCTTCAATTCCGGGTTCTTCCTCAACAGGCCTTTGTGGAGCATCCATTGGTCTCGGTACAAAGATCGGGGGCTCAACCTGTGCTTCTAAGGTTGCCCATCTTTTTCTGGCTGCTTTTGCTGCTGTAGCTGATCTAGTTCTTTTCTTTCTGATTGGTGTTGTTATGTTAAATTCATTGATTGATCTCTTTCTTTTCCTCAGAGGTTTTTTCTTTTGTGGAGCTGGTATATAGGGAATCACAGCTGAGTTCGAAGGAATGTTTTCTTGCTCCTCATGTTGTTCTTCTTCAATTAAAGCTCCTCCTTCCCACTCAGGTGAGGATTCAATAGTTACCAGCTCAATGTTTTCTTCAATTGCCCTGGATCTGTCACCTTCATGTTCACTTGTCGCAGCATTTAATGCTGCTCCAATTTCACCTTCTGCTGTCAGAGCTGCCCTGTTATCTGGGTTTTCCACAGGATTTTTATCTACAGCCTCCCCCAATGGCTCTGCTTGTGCCCCCAATTGTTCTTCTTCAAATGCAGTTTCATCCCCCCCAAATGTCTTTGCTTGTGCCCCCAGTTGCTCTTCTTCTAATATAGTTTCGTCCACCCCAAATGGCTCTGCTTGTGCTCCTGGTTGTTGTTCTTCGTCCATTTCATCCACCCCCCAACTTCAGTGGAGGGACTCCGGTCCTCCGGTTGTGGTGGAACTCGTACCTGCTGTAATGGGACAACCCACAAAGGAGCGGGTTGCTGAGCTCAAGCTGTGAATTGCTCCCAGGTTATATGATGCTGGGCAAGGGTTCTTACAATTATTAATTTGATAAGGCCATGGTGGGTGAGGGAGGAAAGTGGGTGCTTAGCAGACTGGACAAATGCCACCATATGACGCAAGTCATGCAGTAGATAATATGGAATATTTAATAAAATGCGATGGCGGAGATGAGAAAGTAAAGGGAGTTCAGAATTATACACAGTTTGATATCTACCTTCACAAGTGATGTACTTCTTGAGAAAGACATCAACCTAGTCCCATGGCCGCGGAAATGAGTGCAGTGCGATCCCTCTTCTTGATGATTCTACTTGCTCCCCCTCCAGTAAAAATGCTTCCCGTGCAGTCGTCGTGGGAACTCATCGGTTAAACCATGGCTTTCCCACCAGCGGGATGGCAGTAACCTCATATATAATGGCCTCAGAGACTTCTATGCGTAGCCCCCACACCATGGAGTGAGTTTTGGTTAGGTTTAAATCAAATTGCAAGGCTGCTTCCCGATTGAATCCATCTAATCGCTCAAAAAATTCGAGCCAGCCGGTGGCTTGAAAGAGGCAAGAACTTGAAGATTTTTCCTGAGTTCCTGTGTATTCAGAGGTTCATGACGAACTAGAATCCCCATGGTCCTGGCTACAAGCTGAAGTTGCTATCCCACAGATGACAGAATCCGAGAATAGAAGTTGCAGCACAGAGGATGCACGAATCGCTGAGCGGAGATGTTGAAGAGATGGACAAATTTGGAAAGTTGAGCACAGAAAAATGTTTGAAATTTCCCTTCCGAATTGGGGAAGGTGCAGTTATTAATGTTTATGTCGTACGAGGGAAAGGTCTAATTAGGCATAATGGTGATACATATAAAGGTACGACTGATATCGTTCAATTATATCAGCACTTAATCACGTGATAAATAAAAGCCATACCTCAGAAGACTGTGCGTCAAATATCCTGCGGAGAATGGTGGAGCATGCAGTTGGTGACGTTGTGGAACCAAAATCGTGCACAGTCGTAAATAATGCAATAATTCCTTCCGCCAGTGAAACACAAACCATCGCGTCCTCGAGGTCGGAATGATGAGTTCGCCGGCACGACTAGGATGAATCAGGGCCATAGCTTAGCGGGGTTGGAGCAATTCTTCCGTTAACACAGGAGTTACCAACGCAAGTTGCCAGAAATGATATCACGGCCGATGAAAAAGATGTTGCAGCCGCCAGAAAATATTCACGGCCACCGGGAAAAGGATTTACGGGATCGGGAAAAAAATTACGGCTTTCAGGGAAAAGTTTTACGGCAGTGGGATATATGTCGCAGTCGCCGGGAAAGATGTTACAGCCACTGGAAAATGGTTCACGGCAGCCAGGAAAAAGGTTTTACGGCTATCGGAATAAAAAAAGTCACGGCTGCCAGGGAAACGTTTTATGGTGCCGAGAGATATGTCGCAGTCCCCGGGAAATAAGTTGCAGCCGTCGGAAGATATGTTGCAGCTACCGGAAAATAATTCATGGCAGCCGGAAAAAGGGTTTTACGGCTATCGAAATAAAAAAGTCACGGCTGCCAGGAAAAAGTTTTACGGCGCTGGGAGATATGTTGCAGCTACCAGAAAATAATTCATGGCAGCCGGAAAAGAGGTTTTATGACTGTTGGGAAAACGATATTGCAGTCACTGGGAAATGGTTCACGGCTACCGGGAAAAGATGTTGCAACTGCTGGGAAAGATGTTGTAGCTATTGGGAAATGGTTCATGGCAGCCAGAAAAGAGGTTTTACGACTATCGGGAAAACGATATTGTAGCCGCAGGGAAAGATGTTGCAGCCGCTGGGACATGGTTCACGGCTGCTGGAAAAAAGATTTTGCGGTCGCGGGGAAAACGATTTTACGGTTGACGGGAAACGATATTGCAGCCACTGGGAAATGATGTTGCAGCCGCTGGGACATGATTCACGGCTTCCAGGAAAAAGGGTTTGCGGCCGCCAGAAAAATGATTTTATAGCTACTGGGAAACGATATCGCGGTTGCCGGAAAAGATATTGCAGCTTCCGGAAAATATGTCGCAGCTGCCGGAAAAGATGTTGTAGCTGCCGGGAAATATGTCGCAGCTGCTGGAATTTTTTTTTTTTTTAAGGAAAAAGGGGAAATACATCACAGGGCGACACAGGGTGACTCTCGTTTGACATGCCCAATCTGGTCATTCTCCTGGCGCTTCCCTGGAAATTTTTGAAAAACAACAGCAAACGAAAAGATCAAATGCAAAGAGAAGAAAAAAAAACAATTATATGCTACAACAGAAAATTATTTATGTACAGTAATTTAAAATGCGATTTTCAGTTTAAGGATTGGCAAGGGAAGAGAGAAATTCCTACTCTGGTGCCAGCTAATAATCTGGATCGGCCACAATTTGTGAAATTAATGCATCTTTAGAAATAGGCTTACGATACAGTCGCAGTCTGTGGCCATTAACAAGTAATGGTATACGGTTTTCATCGATGGTCACCAGATGGACAGTGCCATTGTCAAATACCCTGTCGACCAAATATGGACCCAACCATCTTGTACGTAGTTTACCTTTAAAATCCTTTTTGAACCTGGAGTCATATAGTAATGCCCAGTCTCCTTCACGGAAGATTTTCTTTTTAATAAATCGGTCATGCCAATTGGATCTCTGTTGCTGAAGCAACACAGTCTGGTCCACTGCAGCTAACCGTTTCTCATCCAATTCGTTTAGTTGATTCAATCTTCTCTTCTGGGCTTCTGTTACATCTAGATTCATTTCGGTGGCTGTCTTCAAGGTTTTGATCTCAAACTTAATTGGAAAGATGGCACTCTTTCCATACACTAAATCATAGGGAGAGAATCCTGTGGTGTTGCGCCAAGTTGTGCGATATGCCCATAGTGCTTCCAGAAGCCTGTCAGCCCAATCCTTTCGATGGCTATTAACTGTTTTAGTAAGGATTGCTTCAATAACTTTATTAGTACTTTCCACCTGACCATTGGCCTGGGGGTGGTACGGTGAAGCCACCCTATGCTGCACATGATACTTCCGGAGCAAGGATTCAAATTGGTGTGACATGAATTGCAACCCCCCATCGGTAACTACTTCCTTTGGTACCCCAAAGCGGGTAAAGATCTCTCCATACAGAAAATCAATCACTGCCTGGTCATTAGCCTTAGCCAAATCTATAGCCTCTACCCACTTGGTCATATAATCAGTACAAACCAGAATGTAAAATTTCTGTCTGAAAGGAGGGCTGATAGGGCCAACAAAATCCAGTTCCCATCTATCAAATGGTTCAACTAATACTTGAGGTTGTAGAGGCATCTGATCTGTTTTATTAGGCTGGCCCATCCTTTGGCCACTGTCACAGGATTGAACATACCTTTTAGTGTCCCTGAACAGAGTTGGCCAATACTAGCCCATCCGCAGTGCTTTATGCCCTGTTCTTTTGTCTGCAAAGTGTCCCCCACAAGGTCCATCATGATAGGCTTTTAGTATGTGAAATATTTCATCTTCCCTTACGCATCTCCTTATCTCAAGATCGGGCCCTGTGTAGAAGAGATGACCATTGAGCCAACAGTACCTGGCACTTTGCTGGATGATTTTTCTCTTTTCTCATTTAGACATGTGTGGCGGGAGCTTTCCTGCAACCAAATAATTAGCAACGTCTGCATACCAGGGGGAATGAGCTTAAAGTGCAAATAGATGTTCATCTGGGAAAGAGTCCTCAACAGGCGAACTGTCATCACTGTTAGTAAAACGAGATAAAAAATCAGCAACAACATTTTCTTTTCCAGGTTTATCTATAATGGTAATATCAAATTCCTGCAATAATAAGAGCCACCTGGTCACTCTGGCATTGGTGACATGTTTGTTCATTAAATATCTAATGGTAGAGTGGTCAGTGTGCACAAATGTAGGATACCCAGTAATGTAATGCTGAAATTTATTAATAGAGTAAACAATAGCAAGGAATTCTTTTTCAGTAACAGTATAATTAAGTTCAGCAGGGGCTAAGTTTTTGCTAGCATAATAGATGGCATAAGGTGCTTGACCATCCTGCTGTCCTAATACTGCTCCAATGGCGGTATCAGAAGCATCTGAAGAAATTTGGAAGGGTAGGGTCCAATAAGGTCCCCTTAGGATAGGAGCTGTGGACAGCTTCTCCTTAAGCTTATCAAACGCTGTCTGGCATGCTTCACTCCATACAAACTATGCATCCTTCATTAACAGAGAAAACAAAGGAGAAGCAAGTTTGGAGAAGTTTTCTATAAACCTCCGGTAATATCCAGCATGTCCCACAAAACTTCGCACCTCTTTCTGAGTTGAAGGAGTTGGTATATTTTTTATCACCTTGAGTTTTGAAGGATCCATTTGAATACCGTTGGTAGAGATGAAATGCCCTAATACTGCCCCCTCACTCATCATCATATGACACTTTTCAGTGCTTAATGAGAGCTGAGTCTGTTTGCAGCGAATTAAAACCTTCTTTAAATTTTCCAGTGCTTCCTCAAAATCCTTGCCATAAGGAGTAAAATCATCCATAAAGACTTCCATACTATCATTAACTAATTCAGAGAATATGCCAATTACAGCTCTTTGAAACGTTGCTGGTGCATTACATAAACCAAAGGGAAGCACTCTGTAGGCAAACGTTCCCCAGGGGCAAGTGAAGGTGGTCTTATCCTGGTCCTCAGGAGCAATCTGAATTTAATTGTACTCGCTGAACCCATCTAGGAAGGAGAAGAACTTCTTCCCTGATAGGGTATCAAATACTTGGTCAATAAAGGGCAAAGGGAAATGATCCTTTTGCGTAGCTTTATTCAGTTCCCTATAATCAACACAAACTCTCCATTTACCATTTTTCTTGGGTACAATTACGAGTGGGGAAACCCATTCACTATCTGAAATAGGATATATAAATCCTGCTTCCAAATTTTTTTGGATTTCCTCCTTCACTATATCCCTTAGATTGGGGTTCATGCGTCGTTGGGGTTGGTACACAGGCTGGGAGTCATTTTTAATATAAATATGGTGGGTGCACAGATTAGAGGGAATACCCCTCATGTTTGTATACTCCCAGGAAAATGCCCCCTTATGTTCCTTCAAGAGACTAATTAGGCGCATTTGTTCCTCTAAGGAGAGACCAGGGTTGATATTCAAAGTCCTTCCAGGTTCTACCTCAATAGGAATGTTTTTTGAACTTTTCAAAACTAGGATTATGTTTGTTTCACCAACTAGTGCTTCTTCCGTAAGATTTTCTTGTTCTTCCTTACCAAGGGTAATGTTCAGGATTTGATAGACCTCTTTATCCACTGAAGCAGGTTCACTAATAAAATTATTGATAGCATCATCTTCTGTTTCATTTTTAAAAGTTAAGGCCTTCCCTATAGTTAATAGTGGTTGAACATCCTCCTCCTCTACCTTTTCTATCGAAAGGGAAGTTTTAGCCTCTAGACTTGGCCTAGCTGGAGGATACAGGGTGAGGTTTTTAGTCTCCGTACCATCAGATATAGTCATGGACCCAGATCGACAGCCGATGCAAGCATCAGCTGTGGCCAACCAAGGCCTCCCCAGGATCAATGGGTGCCCCCCCAGCTGTGATTTTGGTTGTAATATCAAAAAGTCAGCAGGGTATTCCCATGAATCTACTGAGATGACAAGGTCATCCAGAATCCCTTCGGGTCTAATGGTGGATCTGTTTGCCAATTCTAAAATGGTAGGGGTCGGTCTAAAATTAGTGAGTCCAAGCTTCTTTATAGTCTCAATCATTATGACATTGATTGTTGCTCCTAAGTCGACTAGCACGTTGGGTATCTGTGTTTGTCCTATATGTACAGTGACAGTAGGATTGCTAGGGTCGTCATACTTGGTCACAGGGGTTTTTCCTGTTATCAAAGCAGATAAATTCCCTATGACGTGAATAGTGGGAGGATCTCTTGGTTTCCTTCCTGGTTTCTTAGTGCACAGGTCCCAAACGGTTCTAGCATATATAGGCACGTCTTGAAGAGCTTGAAGAAGGGGGATTTTGACATAAAGATTCCTTAACTCTCCTAGGAGGTTAAACTGACGTTGTCCCCCTACTTTTGGTAGCATTAGTCTCTCGGGGTATGGTGGTTGCCTTATCAGCTGGGTAGGCTGTGTATTGTCTGATTTCTCATTTGATGTTTCAGCCATCCCACCTAAGGGATGCTCAGCATCTTCAGTTATAGGAACTGTATCCGATGGATGCTGTGAAGTCCCTCCTTCTTTATGTATAGAAGGTGGAGTATCTTATGTAATTACGGGTTCTACTATTTTCCCAGATCGTAGACGAATATCATTACAAGGTATAGGGGAAAGGGAGTATGCCAGCATATTGACAATTTGCAATTGATGGACTATTTTATTATTTGGGTTAGGGTTAGGTTGGGCAGGAAGCTGAGGCCGTATTGGTATATTAGGGACAAGATTATTCTGCAGCTGCAGCTGAGACTGCTGAGGTGGGTATTGAGGATATTGAGGAAATTGAGGATATGTAGGAGAATATGGTGACTGTTGAGGTGGAGGTGGTTGAGGAAACTAGTTCCCAAGATGGAAGTTCCTCCATCCAGGAGACCACGATGTAGGTTGATGTGGTGGCTGTGTCCAAGGACCCCATGAGTTATAATTTTGCATTGCAGGTTGGGAAGGATTCCACTGAGCATAATTTGAAGGGAATTGTGTATTCACATTTTGCATGTTATTATTCCAATTGCTCATATTATTCAAAAATGGAAATGGGTCCAGAGGCATACCTTGATTTCGAGGTTGCCAATGTTTCTTCTGTGCAATGAAATAGGTTGATTCCACTTATGGAGTTGATGCCTGTAGACAGCCTTCACTTGGGGAAGTGTGGGACATTATTTCATGTCATGGTTCAGCTCACATAGTTGACATACTTCTACTTTTTCAAGAGGGAATTCTTTCAACGGATGATTCTTTCTAAATCGGGGATAGAACACACCTAGTGTGAGATCCTCCACTGCCTGTTTTTGTTTTTCCTTTAGGACATCAATCTCTGAAGAGATGGAGCTCATCATTTCTGTTTTAAAATTTTCAAGGAGATTTCCTATCTCTGCACAGGTAGCTCGTCCGTTGGACGATTTCTGAGTTCTGTTAAAGACATCACGTTCCAGCTTATCCTGTTTGTCCCGCTTATTGTTCCTGGAAGACCCCCTGGAGTATCTCTTACATAATTCCACAATCTTCCCAAAAGGTTTTTTGGAGATGTCTCCCTTTCCTAGCAGGTTTAACATGTCTAAACAATCATCCCTGATCCCTCGAAGCAAGATTATCTTGAGTACGTCCAGCCCCATGTTCGTCTGCCCGACTCTTTGCACATTGTACAGCAACCTTTCTATAAAATCGTCCAGACTTTCATCCTCCTTCTGCACCATTTTGAATAATTCCTCTCTTTTGTCCTTGGTGTTGCAATATTCCTAATATTTCTCCAGGAACACTTGTTTCATCTTATCCTAATTAGCAACGGTTCCTCCCCTAAGGCTCATGAACCAGCGTAATGCGTTGTCCTTCAGGGTGGCAGGAAATTTTTTTAGCTTTTGGGCATCGGTGACATAATCATAGCTGTGACAGAGGATATCAAATTCAAAAAGGAATTCGTCTGGATCTTCTGCTGCCCTCCCATGGAAGCGAGGCAACACTGATGGCAAGATGTTTTTCATAGGGGCTGTCCCTTCTGGCTGCCGAATCAGAAATTGCAGTGTAGCCGTCGTTCCCTCGGGCAGGGAGTGATTTTCATGATGATAGTTTTCCACCATCGCTTCTTCCTTGTCGGACTCGTGTCTGTTACTCATCTCCTCTTATGTTTTCTCCTCTTCGTTCATTCCTGCGTTCTTTTCCTTGTTTTTTTTCTTCATCTTTGTTTTGTTCCTGATCAGCAGACTTTTGGTGGAACTACGTCCACTCTTCTTTAGTTACATCCTTCCCGTAAATGTGGCAGATCGGACCTCTACCAGCAGATCCACTTGTAACAGCCGTGTCTTCCTCAGTCGTAACAGCAGGTTCAGGTTTAACAGCTATGTATTCCTCAGTTGTAACAACAGGTTCAGTTGTAACAACTGTGTACTCCTCAGTTGTAACAGCAGGTTTGGTTGTAACAACTGTGTATTCCTCAGCAGGTTCGGTTGTAACAGCTGCGTCAGCTGTGCCTTCCTCAGCAGGGATATATGGGGGAGTCACGACTGCTCATTTATCCTCCACCATGGATCCTGATGGTGGCGCCCCAGGATCAGCAGGGCTTCTTCTAATAGGAGCTTTTGACGATGAGCCCTGGTGGATGAATCAATTATGTCAACAAGATCGTCAATGAATGTTCTTCTGCCCAATGGTGGTCCTCAACCGCGGCCCGAGCCACCTACACTGTTAGTGTTTTGTGGGGTTTTGGGAGTTGGGAAATGATCGCATTTTACCCTCCTTGTATTCATGTGAACCAAATCATTTCAGCAAAGAAAAGACTGGCTAGAAACAATTACCAGATGCAACTAATGATTAGTGTTTAATTTTTATCCTTCCCCGGCAACGACGCAAAAATGTTGAGCACCCTATATGCAGATGGATTATTCCAACATACAGAGCAGACGAGATTTATTGTCAACCCGAGAAAGTCTTTTATTTCAAAGGATAAATGCACAGTCTATGCTTAAACACCAAATCACTATAATTGAATACTCTTATCCTCTAACAATTATGTCCATCCCAAAGATCTGCGTAATCCCAATTGCTTTCTATATACTATAATTTCAATTCCTTTCTACCATGCATCAACAAGAAATAATATAAGATTCAAAGACAATTGCAGATAAAAAGAAATACTATTCACATCCTAGAACAAGTAACTCACTTCTTCAATCTGATCACTCTTGGAAAACCATAAGCATAAATTCAATATTAATCTAGAAATTCAATTGCAAAGGATTGAGTTCAGCTGCTCTAAGAGATCGAATTACAGGAATGAAAATCAACAATCATAACAGGAAAGATAAATTGCAAGGGCTCATGGGATCACAACTTAACTGCGAGATGAACAAGGCTGTGTACAATAGTCACACAAATTGCATAAAGTTTTCTTGCTCAGTCGACTGTCACTCTATACTACTTGCCAATCTTAAAGAAATATAATCCTAATTATACTGGAAATCCACACCACACTTACTACTGCTATGTACAAAGGAGATATCATCAATCAAAACATCACACAACAATAAATTGAAGAGTCCTAATTTAACTCAGCGATCTCTGTGGAAGACGGGCCCAGCATTCACACAGAGATGCTGGCTGAACAACTTAAAATTCCTTTAACTCAGAGGTAACTCCTTATATTAACAGAAGAATGATTACACAGTTTGCTCTTACTGCTATTACAATGAATAAATTCTCCGTTGTTCAACCCCCTGGGTCGAGACAGCTCCCCATATTTATACATGCAGATCATATCATCTGATCCTATTAACGGGAAGCCATGAAGATTTCTGATCTTCAGGCGCCCCAAAATAATACAAGCTGTTACAAACGTGGCATAATAAAGTCATAGAAAAACGTGAGAAAGCTGTTGATTGGCCCAGGAGTGGCGATCTTTCCAGATCACAACTATACTCGAGCAGCAACATACTAAAGATCTCCAATTATTGCGTATTCTGTTACAACTGCCCTGTCACAGCTCCATCTAGGATGTTACATTAGAACCATGTGCCTTAATTGATGATTAGAGCCCCGAGGATCCTTTCTAAGCAGCGAACATCCCTCTTTTCAAGACTTGTTCAGCCCCACCTTCCTGCAGTCCACTTACCTCAACTACCTTCATAAATCATAACATGTTAGCACAATTGAGAGATAAACAGCCTTAATTATCACAATCATAAGCATTAATAAGATAGAGCAACGATCAGTCATACCTTCGCAGCTTGGGGAAATAAAGTGAGGAAAACAGGTCTGATTATCATGCTAAATGGTGTAGGACAAGGGAGGAAAAGGTGATCGAGGATGATTAAAAGAGGCCAATTCTGGGCTCAACAGTGCACCTTTCACCTAGTTCTATGTGGGATTAATGTCTTAAATGGCTGTAGAGTAAGCTTCATGTGTGGTAGTATAAAGACCTTTCGTTCGCTAAGCTGTTAAGAGGATTCTCCAAGCTTCTCACATTTACTATGTCTCCTCTTGGTTGCCGAGTCAAGCTCAGTTTCAGTGCTTGAAGCAAATTTTGCAATCATATTTGTGGTCGAGGTATGGCAGAGAGAGGGACGATCCTATGGTCCCGTGGGACATGTGCATCATGTCGAAGGATGGTGGGTTAGGTTGATTGATGCGGCAACTCAAGGAAGCATCCTTGCTACCAAGTGGGTGGTGCATTGCTTGGAGGGTTCTGTTCCTTGGTAGGTCCTACTGCAACATTGGTTGGTTACCACTGAACATGTAAGCAAGCTGTAGGGGCTCTAACTATGTCATTTCTTATCAAATTCATTGATTGTAGGGGCTCTGACTATGCCATTTCTTGTCAAATTCATTGATTGTATTGATAGATTTTTTGACATATTTCTTTATGCCAATTTATTGATTAGCCCCCATCAGATTGTATTTAGAGATGTTTTCCCTATCCTGATTGCACTCCTGTTTGTAACTTTTAAGAGTTGAACTTCCCATATTAGACGATGCCAATATCAAACCATTTTTGGCCAATTTCCATTCTATGTAGTTGAAGCATGTGTTCGCCACCCAATATTGATACTTATGCTTTTAGTATCATCGTTTGCAATAGATAAGACATCTATAAAATCATCCTTTAAAATCTCATCAACATATGTGAGTCCATTGCTTCAGTCAAGCCTCGTCCATTGTATTGTAAACAGGGCATGTGGCAAATCCACTTTGAGCATTGAGCATACACTAAGGCTAACAATATGGCGAGCATATGTATGATGCCCACTTTATTCCCTGCTAAAGTGATTAGTGACAAAAGAGGTTGTCCATGGTAGTTAGCATATGAAATCTGTCCCTTGCATTTTGTGAGCACTCTGTATGGAAGCAGCCTTAAAAAACTCATCATATTAGGCTATATCAGCATTTGAATAACAAGTAGTGGAATGGTGATCCTTGGCACCTAGTTGGGACATGCAATCCCCTATAGAGTATTACATTTTGTTAAAAGAAGCTTTGTAGAAATCTAAGTGGTGTTTGAAGCAGTCAGGGCTTATCCTATTGTCCTGTAGAGTTAAATGTTCTTGTTTATAGTTATCACATGTTGGTAACAAGTTTATGCAACATAGCAATGCTAAAGTGGCTAACAATCAGACCTGGGAACTTTTGAGAATGAGCAGTAGTTGTAAACAATGGATATTTGAGAAATAAATCCATGTTGTTGGGAACATACTAGGCCCTAAAATCACTTCTCAGCCCTATTTGACCCCCCCTAGTTAGCAGTGATATGATTCTGGGTTCTATTTGAGGACATACTTGTGTGTCAAAAGACAATTTTAGGAAATCTAAGGACTTCTGTGGGCTAGATCAGCAGCAAGAACCATTTCTTCTTGAAATGGTTCTTGCTGCTGATCTAGCCACTTGTATCGATGGCTCTGTAGACTGGTGCAACACACATTCTACCACAATTTCTGGCTTAGTAGATCCATCATTCTTAGCTTGAAAAAATCGTTGACTTCAGTTATTTGTTTGTTTCTTTGCTGGAATAAGAATTGTAGTCCAAATGCTATGAAAATTACATGGTACAACACTCTTTCGAGTTAGACTGATAGCTGGGTAATTAATTGTCTGAAGGCTATGTAACCACATCCTACAATAGCTCAATTTTCCCTGATCTTTGGCCCATTGCTTGGATAATCACTGTGCCAATTCCTTAGTTCACCACCAAATTTCCCCGGTTCAAATCACTGGTTTGCAACAGCTGCTCAGTGATCTCTATTCTAAATCATCATTTACAGCCAGTTAATTACTTTTGGATCGGGCTAACGTTAGACCATGGGTCTCATTGCTGCCCACCATGTGTTTTAATTAAATCTGTGTTTGGCTGCCATCCATAGGACATAACCTGAAGTTGCAACAACATTGAAGTATAGCATATGTATGTGTTGGATTAACAGAACTGAGAGGTTGAATGCACCATGGACAATAGAGTTATCTCATTGAATTTTCCATTGGAGCTGGCCATTAAAATAGAGCATGCATTAGACTATGAATGCATTTGAAATTTTAACCCACAGATTTGTTCTTTTGAGCATTGTTTCTGGTCAGTTGGAGCAATACTAATATAGCGTTGACAGAGCAAGCAGAGCTGGATTTCAGTTGCCAGAGAAATTGCAGAGAACAAGAAGCTTTGAAATCGGTTTAAAATTCAAATTGTCAATCAATTGTTTAATTGTAGATATTTTGAATTCTTCTTCCGCAGAGTATCTATGTTGGTGAAATGGACAGGTCATAGGACTACTGTTTACGGATTAGTAACCTTTTAGATATCCCTCCCTTGTCTTATCATTGGCAACTGAGGTGACATTTAAGGTGGATGCATATGGATGGTTAGTGATATCTCCCTTGGGAACTATTTTACATGTTCACAATTATGTAAAGTACCTTTATGGTTAGAGTGAACATCTTCCTGAGTATCCACATTGGCCATATATCTGGTCGACGTTTCAATTTAATTCACACCGAAATATCTTTATGGTGTTTTTGTGTGAATTTTTATATTATGCAATTATGTGTTTTCAATTCCTTTGTTGAAATTTGTTCTGCACATCTTTATGGACATGCATATAGTAGATTCTGTTAGATTGCATAATCTGATTAAACAACTTAGCTGTATGGTGATTTTTTTGAGAGCTCGATATAATGGGGTAGTTGTTGAGGATTAAGCTACCCAACTCTTAAGTAAGGAGGTCGGGTGAATCACAAATAGCCAAAGGCTATGTGCAAAAAGAAGAATTGACTATTAGGAATCTTCATGCTAGTAACCAAGATGAAAGTGTGCCCATAAAGATTGTATGCAACCCCAAGTGATCATAAGTACAAATCAAAATAAAAATAAGAAATCTTTGGGTTGAAGCTAAGCTCTATATTTTCTGCCAAATACACATTACCAATTAAGGCATTTTAAATCTCTTATTTAGTGCATGGATTGCATTTGTTGAAAGGGTGGACTCCAACTAAGTTTAGAATTTGAGAATCTTAACACTATGCCAAGAATTAAAGCCCTTATAATTGGATCGATGGGTCATATTTCATTTGTTTGTGCCAAAATTCATGAATAACAAATAGTAGTTGTTACAATCAATTCAAGAACATGTTCATAGTAGTTGTTACATTGACTTCAAGAACAAGTTCAAGTCTCTTGAAATAAGAATCTAGAATATTAGAATGTATGATCCTTTTGGAAAGTTTTTTTATGTTCCTAGGTAACACATAATGGAATATTAATATTAGTTGTGTGTTCTTAGCTAGCACTGGCACCAACATCTTAGGCATTTTTTATGATTGCTTGCTGCTAGTTTGGGTCCCCAATGTGCCCAAGAATGCAGATTGAGGCTATTTTCAAGCCTAGACCTATGTAAATGTTCCCAAAACCTCTACTACAGACTAGCTTGCTGCTGCAACTGCACTCAGATTGCTGGAAGGTCCAAAATTTGTTGATAAATTTTGAAAGTCAGGCTAAATGATGTAAACATAATGTTTGATATATACACATGTTCTTATCCATAAAATGACAACCAATCATAGGTTGCCAATCAAACCCTTGTAGAGATGTTGTACATGTATAATGCTTAATAGAAGCATCAACTCAATACAATAGGATATATCCCGCCTAATAGGTTTGTAATCTTATTTGGTCAAGGAATGTCAATGAACTTGTTAGCATGAATAAGCATTGATTTGCAACTTATATACCAAGGTTTTGGCCCATGATTTTAGACCATTGTCACAAGTGCACGGGACAAAACTCTGTGTTTTTTAAATATATTTCCTCCTACTAAATAATAGGTAGATTTTGGTTACCTTTACTGGGATTTACTATGGAAAATAGACAATTTTATGTTGATTGTCATGATGTTATTTTAGGAGCTTTTAATTGGTGTAATTAATCAAGGTGGAGACTATTGTGACAGGTTAAAGTGGAAGTAAAGGTGTTGGTTCATAACTTCATTGTAGTGTAGACAAAGGCCTGGTTGACGAATTTATTGCTTTGGTGGTTTCCTTTCTCATCCTCGGAGCTTCAACCCATCAAGTGAGAAGGTATGTTGATGTGGTTGTGTCTCTGTTCTTTGTAAGAGTTTATTTGAGAAATTTTTGTTAGGATATTCCTATACTCCATCCTAGTCCTCCTAGCATTTCTATCATTTTCATTTTCAGTCTTGCATGCAAAATTAGGGTTTGTATGCAACCTAGTCATCAGTTCCAGCACCTATCCCTCAGAAAACTAGCCCCGAAAGCTTCTTTCAGATCAATTTCAGCTCTCCTAGAGATTAGTGCGCCCTCCTTTCACATACTGCATGAGAAGGGTGCCTTTCTTCACCTACTAGTCCAGTTTAGTTCAGTTATCTTCAGTTCCTTCCTTGATTTAAGGCTTAATTGACTCCTAACTGACCTTACCACTCCGATGGACCTCAAGTGTGACTAGACAGCCTGTTCTGACTCGAGTTAGCTCTATCTGCGCCCTCCACTGAGCCTCCTTCACTACATTAGTGCTTCCATGTGCTAGTTATGCCAACCTCACTCAGTTTGACTCAGTTTGACTCCCAGTTGACCATTACTTGTGCATTGATGACTTCACCGATGAGAAGGTGGACTCCTAGTTATGCATTGATGACTCTCCATTGATTATGGATCTGTGCATGAAGGCCAATTCGAATTCCACCTAGTGAACTTGAATCCTCATACTCAGCATTGTATATTTACGAGTTTATTATTCTGTTTAATGTAACATGTGTAATTATTCTGCCTCAATCATAGTTTCTTTGGATCTAAGTTCTATTGCTTGTCTCTTCTTCTATTATTCCTAAATTCTTTCATTGTGAGGTTTACATCATCTCTTTGGATCTTATGTGGGCAATTTCACATGGTATCAGAGCCATTTGAGAGTATATTGTACCTCCATTCTTGAGAGTTTTTTGCAGGTATTTCGAAGCTCCAGCAGCAGATTGAACATTTTCTATTTGCGCTTGTTCCAACAGTCAAAGATCAGCAATTCGGATGCTTCTCCTTCTCCCATGATACTCACTCCCTTCAATTATTTCGAATGGAAGAGTGAGATGAAGTTTCACTTGATGAACAAAGGGCTTCAAATATTTGCTTATGAAAGAGATGCCATACCACATCAAGCTGTAGAGAGAATCAAACATCTAAACAAATTGGATGAAGCTTTTGGATTCATATGCCTTCATATGTCCAAAGATCTATTGTTCCATGTTGAAGGATTGAAGTCTCCAAATGAGTTATGGACCAAACTGAAGAGTCTTTTTGGAAAACAAGATGGGTTAAGAGGCTGCATTCTTGGAAATGAATTGGTTGCACTACAACCTAGCAATTTCGAGAGCATTCTAACATTATTCTCAAAATTTAAAAATTTGGTTGTACAATGCCAACATTGTGGCATCACAAAGAGTGATGAGCAAATGGTGCTTTCCATTTTGAGCAAACTTGGATCTCAATTTTTTGTCTTTGTATCTACTTTCCACTCTGAGTGAATGCCAATCACTGGATGGAAGTTTCCTACCTAAGAAGCCTTCACTCAATCCCCATTCAAGAAGAGGACAAATTGTTTCAAATGGATGCCATCAAAACCTCCAAAGATCTAGCTCTTTTAGCTAGTGAAGCAAGTGGAGCGAATGCAAAAGGGAGGCAAAAGGACAAAGGAAAGAAACCTTCAAGAGCCAAGAATGACAAACCAAAGAGACCAAATTGTTCCTACTACAAGAGAGGAAACCATCCTGAAAGTGCTTGCATGCACAAGAAGATTGATCTTCTAACCAAGCTTCTTGAACAAAAGCAAATTGTTGTTCCAAAAGAAGCAAAGATGTCTGATTCTGGAAGTGGATCTGATGATTGTCATGCATTGATGGCTGGTTTTTCAAAGACAAAAGCCCTCCTCATAGATTCTGGAGCCTCCAACCACATGATTGCATTTGAAGAATCCTTCTCCTCTTTGGATCTCCAAGATGGGCTTACCATTCACATGGGAGACAACTCTCAGATTTCTGCCAAAGGATTGGGAATAGTTCATATGGAGCATGGTAAGTTCAAAAATGTCTTATTTGTTCCTTCTCTTAAAGCTAATTTGTTTTCAGTTTATCAAATGACTCATACATGATCACCAAAACAAGTAATTTTTTGTCCAAAAATAGTAGATATTACAAAAATATCCACTGGAAAGGTTATAGCGAATGGGATTGCTAATCATGCCTCAGAGGCATATGAGTTCTCACACTTCATGCCTTTCTCTCCAACTATTCTTTCAGATTCTTATGAAGATCACAATGACTCCTCTTCTGATGAAGAAGAAGATCAAGATTTTGATGTTGAGATCATGGTTCAAGAAGATTCATATCCAGAACCAACACCTATTCTCAGTCCATATTCGAGGTCAATATGGGCTCACACAGTCCTTGCTACTACTGAGAAGACAGTTGATGATTTATTTGTTCACATAACTACTAGACTTCAGCATCATGCCAACCTTGCATTATGCCATCCACCTCTCCATGAGAGATGCAGCATGATGATGGGGTTCTCTCTTCCATCTTTTGGGAAGACTCCTCATGTTCCATTCGCTCCAGATAAAGAAAGAGTTCTTGAAAGACTTGCTTCCTCCAACACATTCTCCACACAGTGGGAGACCTTCCTACAGGGGATAAACTTGCCAAGTCTTTTGCAAAAGTTTTCACGGATGAAAGCTTCTTTCTTTTCTGTATAGTATGATGTTTCTTTGAGTTATTTACTATTCTTTTGAGGGGGGGTATTTTTCCCATGAGGTTTTCCCCATTTCCTTAGTTTATGGATAGTTCTTTATTTTTATATCATTTCATTTGATTGTATGGGTGACCTTTGGTCCTAGTTACTAGGGCCCATGATGGATTAAGGGGGATGTTAGGATATTCCTATACTCCATCCTAGTCCTCCTAGAATTTCTGTCATTTTCATTTTTAGTCTTCCATGCAAAATTAGGGTTTGCATGCATCCTAGTCATCAGTTCCAACACCTAGCCCTCAGCAAACTAGCTGCATGAGCTTCTTTCAGATCAGTTTCAGCTCTCCTAGAGCTTAGTGTGCCCTCCTTTCACCTACTACATGAGAAGGGCACCTTTCTTCACGTACCATTCTAGTTTAGTTCAGCTATCTTCAGTTCCTTCCTTGATTTAAGGATTAACTAACTCCTAATAGACCTTACCACTCCGATGGACCTCCGTTGTGACTGGACAACCTGGTTTGACTCCAGTTAGCTCTATTTGCGCCCTCCATTGAGCCTCTTTCACTACATTAGTGCTTCCATGTGCCAGTTACACCAACCACACTCAGTTAGAATCAGTTTGACTCCTGGTTGACCATTACTTGTGCATTGATGATTTCACTGATGAGAAGGTGGACTCCTAGTTATGCATTGATGACTCTCCACTGATTATAGATCTGTGCATGAAGGCCAATTCGAATTCCACCTATTGAATTTGAATCCTCATACTCAACATTGTATATTTACTAGTTTATCATTATGTTTAATGTAACATGTGTAATTATTCTACCTCAATCAAAGTTTATTTGGATCTAAGTTCTATTGCTTGTCTCTTCTTCTATTATTCCTAAATTCTTTCATTTTGAGGTTTACATCATCTCTTTGGATCTTATGTGGGCAATTTCACAATTTTCCAGATTGGTGTGGCTGTAAAATTTTCCAGATTAGTGTGGTGTGACTTACCATGTCTATTTGAAATAGATTTCCAGGGTTGAGAGTCAAGACCTTGCAACATGTCAATAAGTTCATCTGCTTTCTGTACTTAGATTAGTTCTCTTCCAAGTCTTGACTTGAGATAGTATCCTTGGGATTTCATCCCAAGGGCAGAGCCACATAGTTTTGTGGTTAGTTCTCTTTCCCCGTTAGCATCCTTGCAGACTTCCAACTAGCTGGAAGGTTTTTGGGACTAGCGTTTCAAGTGGTCACCTTGTTCGAGGGTTGAGTCCACCTGTTTATTTTTCTTAGATTAGTTTAAGTCTTGGATGAATAGTTTGATTTTATTTTGTTGTAGAATGCTATCTGTTCATTTTTATAAGTTATATCTTTGTCTTTTATTTTGGATCTCCTTTGAACCTCTAACTCTTCCTTAATTTAGAATATTCATTGAATTGAAAGGTAGAGTAGTGAGCATTTTGCATTGTTTGGTTCATTTTTTTGTTTTTGAGTCAAAACACCACCAGTTCCATTTCCACTCCTAAAACTAAGCAAACTACATTTAAAATTGGCGCTTAATCTAAAATTGACAAACTTTTGATTTTCATATCACCAACAAGTTTAGGTTAGTGCCCTGGATTAGGTTGGAGAGTTAACACTCCTGGGCTACAAAACTTTAAAACTAGCATTTATTAAAGAGAGAAATCCATTACTAGCATGAAACAAATGTCGGGAAAGTGCTTCTTAAACATGCGTTAAGCACGAGGTCAATCTGGATAAGTAAAGAGTGGTTCCTACTCTTGCTTGTTTAGTGGGACATGAGCTCATCAAGGAATTCTATGTGCACTGACAAGTCCTCGAGGTGACATCACTTTTCTAGAGTGCATGTTTATGAGAGTAGTTCCTAACTTGTGACTGTTCCGCTCGACCGTGAATTGGGAAGTGGTAACTTTAGTGACTTTTCTTAGGACATCACATAGGCTATTGTAAGTGGGACACACTTGCAATACCTGCGATAGACTTTGGAGCTTTTACTCCTTGGGAGGGTGATTGGTCAGGAACCAACACTTGCACCCCTGGCGATTAAAGTTTATTGTAACTGTTTCTCATACCTTCGCTGTTAGCAATTGTCTGAGGCCTAACATCGCTCAACAACTACTAGTTTTTGAAGGCCCTACAATCTAGCTTTTCACTGAGCTTTGGTTCTTTGGAAGAGTAAGTTTTCTTGCTTTAAATCCCTAGGGAATGTTTTACTGTGTGGACACTTTTTATTTTTGTTGAGTCTAGAAAGCCATAGGGTTGCTTGATTCGATTTTTCAAAAATATTTTTAAAACACATCCTTTTATCAAAATTTCTTCAAAGTGGCTACTCTCCCGACTCGCCAGTCACAGTGGTAGTGAGGTGAGTTCCTCAGGAGCACAAGGGACCCCATCACCACAACCTCAAACGGTTGTTGGAGGTAGCAATACATTCTGGGCCCTAATCATCGCAAACTTTCCTTTGAGAGTTCATCTCTGTTTTCCTGGTCTTGATCATTGTAGGAAAATTTTATAGTGGTGCGTTATTTGTTCCTTCATGTTCTAGTGGCCCCTAGGTTAATCACGTAGTATATTTTTGTTGCAGTTGTGGAGGACCAACCTCCTCGTAGGGAATTGCATTTGTACTAATTTTATATCATTTTTCTCATGCATGCTTCCTTCTAGTTTCTATATTGATTTGGAATACCAATTGTGGAACTTTAGGTAAGATGTCAAACATGGATCATGGAAAGAAAAATAAAACATTAAGACAAAAGGATGTAATATCATATTTTCAAAAACATCAATCCAATAATCCACACCATATTCATGCTTCAAGCTCTCTTGAGCAAGGTATCGGTGAGAGAGATGTCAACACTTTAGAGGATGCATATGCAAAACATACAATGAATGGTAGAATACATTCCTCTAGTGATCAAAGTGAGGCAAATGCTTTTTCAACAGAAATTGGTAGCTCAAATGTTGAAGATTTTTCCTTGCAAGGTGACATAGACCATTCACTGAAGAGGAAAAAAGGCCAATGGGACTTCGGGAGACCATTCAAATATGATTGGGTATCAAGATTCCCATTTATTGAACTGATACCTCTAACAAATGAGAATGAGACCTCACGAGAAGTTAAATGCATTTCATGTAGTTGGAAACTTGGCAAGGTAGTGAAATTGCAAATGAAGCTAGACACAATAGAGAAGCATGTTGGGAAGGTGTATGATAAGAAAACTGGAAATGATGAGAAGAAATCTATTGCTAGATGGAAATATGTTAGCCAATGTCGACATATCCAATATGAAGAGGAATACAATAAATACTTAATAAATAAGAGAAAACTGGATGAAAGTGGAGGAACCATCACTTCTCAATTCGGCAAGATGATGGAAAAAAATTTGCTATCGAAGTCGATACAATTAAGCACTGTATTTCACATCCTATCCAATGGTCGTCCTATGAAAGATTATCCAAAAATGATGAAATATCTATCCTTTATTCAAGTGCCAAATTTTCCATCTTCCCATTGGTCTTTAATGAGTGGTTGGGAATGGGGAAAATATCTAGCTCAAGTAGAAAAGGATGATAAGAAAGAGAATATTGTGAATGCTACATTTTTGTCACTATCTTTGGATGAAGTTACAGCTGTTGATAATACTGCATGGATTTGCATGAGCATTTATACGGTCAATGACCATATCAGGAATTCCTATCTACTTGGAATTCATAAAACGAGCAAAATTTCTATAGCAGAAAACATTTATGAACTTGTTATTAATACTTTGAAGGAAACTGGTGGTATGGATCATTCAATGGTCGCAAAAAAGTTGGTATGCATTGGAGCAGATGGAGCATCAGTAATGCAGGGACAAAGGAACGACCTTTGTGCTAGACTACAACTCTCAGCTTCACCGTATATGATTGGTATTCATTGTATCGCTTATAGCATGAATCTTGCATTTAAAATAGTGAGCAACTTTCCATTGGTTTCAAAAGTTGAATATCTTGTACGTGAGGTTCATGCATACTTTTGTCGGAGTCCTAAACAGTTTTCAGAGTTTAAAAAATTTGTCGATGGTGTTACAAATGGAAACAAACTATTAAAAGATGTTGATACAAGATGGTTCTCACTGAAGGGACCAGCTCAAAGACTATTCGATGAATATGCATCCTTGGTAGGGGTGATGTATCAACATCGCCTAAGTGTAGAAAAATATCAAACTCTTCTCTTTCTATTAACTGATATAGAGACATATTTAACATTGGCTAGAGATCTTCCTCTACTTCATGAAATGAATAGCGTTGTGAAGATGTCTCAGAGTCGCACCATGTATATTGATGAATACACAAATGCTAGAAAATTAGTATGCCTTGAATTAGATAATTTGTATATGATGGCAGATTCTTTTACAGGTCTAGCATTTACAAATTGGGCTAAGATAATAAATATTGAAAATGATGAAAATTTATTGAAGTTTGATGAAAAAGGGTTTCTATGTATGGCAGTGCATGGGTATATGGTTCCTTTTTCTTATAATGACAAAATATGAAGAACCACCAAAGAGTGCCCTATGTCAAGAGAACAATTTGACAATGTTGTGATTTCAGTGAGGCACAGCTTGATAGAAATTGCAAAATAACTATCATCAGAGATAAGAGAACGATTTCCTCGAGATGAATTGTTGGAGGCCATGTTTGTGGTATACCTTCAAGATTGGAACCATCGTCAATGTACAGAAACTATAAAGGTTGACTTATAGCGAAATGCAAGATTTTGCAGAGCCATTTTTGTCGAGAGACCAAGATACAAGGAAAACATATTCAAGGTATTTTAGATGGAAAAAAATTGAAAGATCAAGCCCAATGCTTTGTTGATACAATGTGGGAGCAATTTTCTAAGTTGGATAATGCTCTAGAATATGGTGCAATTACAAAATTATAGACTACACTCAGTGGTAGCGAATTTCTACTGCAAAATATGTTAGAGTATTTCAAATTAGTAGGTTTATGTCAAACCATGATTTTGAGATCAGTGGAGGATGAGAGAATGTTTAGTGCATTGACATTTTTGAAGTCAAAGTTGAGGAACAAGCTTGATAAAAATGTGGATACATGCTTAAGATTATATGTAACAAAGTATGAGGTTGACAATTTTACATATGAAAGAGCAGTAGCTCTTTGGTGATCAAATTGTGAAAGAAGGGGAGAAAACAACATGAAAAATTTATCTAATGAAATTGATATGGAACATAATGTTCTTGAGGATCATAATGATGGCTCATCCGAAGAAGGTCATGTTCAGAGTGCCAAAAATGAGGACCAGGCCCAGAATGTGAATTGGGAAATGGATTTCACCTAAGATTGTATATGATCCAATACACATGAGAGACTCTTGAGTCTTATTTTGGTATAGGTGTTCCATGGACCCTTGCGGGTGATTAGTATATGTAAATTTGAGCTACCGTTTTAATAAAAAATAGATTCTACATTGTACTTTTTTGTTATAACATTGATGATATGACATACATTTCCTTGATGCAGTTTATTTTAAGATTGATGTTTTTATATTTATCTTTTACATTGTCTCTTTCTTGTATGTGATAGGAAATGACGCTGGAATTTGACAAAGCTAGGCCTAGGAGCTATCTCTTCACATAGATAGTGTCCTAGCATTAAAATATAAATAACTAATTTGACTACACTTTCGCTAATCAAGAATGAGCTCATTCAAGTACATGAAACCATGTTGGTGTTTATCTCAAATATTTTGTGCAAATTTTTATGGTTTGTTTATTGCTTTTATTTGAACCATTTGGTCTATTTGTGGACTTTGCATGTATTTTGGTTAATTATTGTGTTATACCCTTGAATGCTTCTAGTTCTCATTTGATGCTTGATTTAACACTTTGTTATAGCTTGAATCAATATTATATTTAGTTGATTTCCATTGATTTAGGGTTAGAGAAAATAAGTTTTTATTACCTTTTATTTGCATGAATTAATTGTCTTCACTTTTTCGATTCTTTTATGTTGATTGTATATTTTCTTTCTAAATACTTATCGTTATTCAGAAAAGTAAATGAGCTATACAATGTACATATCTAAGCGAAGAGAAAAATGGTCTATGCACTAGGTTCCTATCCATTGATCGTAGGAGACCTATTGGCATGAGACCAACATTCCGCTAGTCCAAGTGGCATAATTACATTTCATAATTTTCGTAGTCTGCACGGGCATAATTGGCTAGTGGAGGCCAAAATGATGCATAATGTCTAATTCTATTAGTTTATTAGTTTGTTAAGGTCTAGGTCCCCACATGTCATGGAAACTCTACTCAATAGAAAACCACAATTTTCAATAAAAGCTCTAACATGGGTTATAATAACATCTACACACCAATATAAACAAACAATACAACATCTACAATCAAAATCAACTACTAGACACATTTAGATATGGTATCAACAAATGGTATAACATTTAGATATGGTACTAGTGTTGCAGAATTTAGATGGAAAAAAGTTACATTGTCCAAAAGTATGACACAACAATAAGATAGCCCCCAATACTCGACACTACATGATGCCAACAAAATCACTATAATGTTATTCAAAGTATGCGCCAAGAAAAATACTTAAGGAACATGCCTAGCTTAAAACCTATGTACAAACTTGCCTTCAGGTATCAAACACAGTCTAGGGTAGCCACACAATCTATTGAAGGATAGTTTGTGGGTGCAATTCCTTTGTTGATCTAAGCAATTCAAAAAAGTCATCTCCCAAGACTATTAAAGAAGAACAAGAAGAAAACTCTAATAATTGCAGGGAGAACTACAAATAGATTCTAAAAACTCAAGTAGTAGAGGAAAAAACTGTAACTAAGAAGAAGATGCAAATGCTATCATCATCTAAGCTATGAATGACAATCTCCACCCGAAGAACCCCTATGATAATGTTCCTCCCTTCCATGTCCATGTTAAGCACATCCTGAAAGCATTGCATTCAATGAGGCTGTATTTCGCTTTGGAACTTGGCCAAACACTTTATGTGCATCCTCCAAACAACAACATTTAGAATACATGTCTCCAAGATCTACTTGGCTTTGCTTGGATATGAAGGATTCATTAAGGCCACCACCATTTCGTATTGAGACCAAAACTTGAAATAGAGCAATTGAACTCAACATTTGAAGAAGCCTTGAGCTCATAATTAACAAGCAGAGTGCCATTCAATGTGTTTTATCGATCAATGAAAGATTCACCAAATTTTTACAAAATTTTATAATTCAGTGAAAGATTCGCAAATTTTTTACAATATTTTATAATTCAGTGAGATATTCGCCAAATTTTTACAACATTTTATAATTCAGTGAAATATTCACCAAGATTTTACAATATGTTATAATTTAGTGAAAGATTCGCCAAGACTTTACAATATCATATAATAAAATGAAAGATTCACCAAAAAATTATATATACATATTATATTATTGATGAAATCGCCTTCAAATTTTCCTATATATCGGGGAGATTCATCAATTGTTTATACATATAAATTTGAGGGGGGTTCTTAAAATCATCCCTAGTTCCTAAGGATGTATAATAACCTACTCAGATGACACAAGCAGGGCCAAACCCACATTGGTGGTCTAATAACCCATCAAATATAAGTTGTGACACTTGCGACACTTGTGACACTTACAAATACAAATGACGACACTTCTGATTGGAGGAATAATACATATCCATCATGAATATAATAAAGTACAAGTGTAATACATAGAAGAATATCTTCCGAAGTTACAAATACATCAACAGGCGGTGTCAAACCCCCGTCGTAGAGGCCTATAGGGGCAGTTGTGAACCCCCGTCATAGAGTCTTATAGGAGCGATTTGGAACCCCCCTTATAGAGGCCTATGGGGACAGTTTAGAACCCCCCTCGTAGAGGATTATAGGGGCGGTTTTGAACCCCCCTCGTAGAGGCCTATAGAGGGAGTTTGAAACCCCCATCGTAGACACCTACAGGGTTTGTTTGAACCCCCCCCCCCCCCAAAAGTCCATCTTACAAACCTTTAGGGGCAGTTATGAACCCCCCTGTTGTAACATACAAAGACAGTCTTGGACCCCCCTTGTAGTGGCATATGAAGGCGGTTTAGAACCCCCATTGTAGCAACATACAAAAATGGTTTGAAACCCTCCCTATAGCCATAATAAATCATAATAAAATATACTTTATTAAAAATACCAATATTGCAATATCATTAGGGCATGTAGGAATCGAACCACCAACCTCCTCCTTGTAAGGAAGGCGCTCTTCCATTGAGCTAGAAACCTTTAAGAAGTGGGGAAAGGAGAAATATTAACACCAATATTGCATCATTTGTAATTCTAATAAAAGACAATAAGATCTAAATACAACCATGCTTAAAATCTAATTTATATTTCCAAATACAACCATGCTTAAAATCACTCATTAGCTACCTACATGCTCATATCTATTTTCAAGGCACCTAAATTTTTTTTAAAAATAGGGAAAAACACAACAAAGATTATATTCAAGTGAACACTATCCATCAAGCCAATGCACTAGTCTATAAATAAATATGCCTCAAGCTCAATAAATGCATTGAGTAGCTCTCCAACTTCTCGAAGGACTTTCCCCGCAATCATGTCAACACGTGTCAGTGTGGATCTATTGTTGTACCCACACTAATAAGGTCTCTAGGAACATCAAACTATATAGAAAGTTGGTATTACCGATTTACTTTATGCTTTCACACTAGAATTAGAGCTTGAAGTGGTGACAAGAGTTAGTTCCCAACTAATGGCTCCATTTTGAATATCTTCAACATTGTTTAAAGATCAATTTCAAGAATTATCTCTTAAACATATCTTCAACATTGTTTAAACATCATGTTTGAATTTTAGAAGAAAATAATAATATAATACAATGTCTCTTTATTACATTGAGTCAACCGCAAATATAGACAAACGACTAGATTTAATAGTTAGTTAAAAAGTAACAAGTCTACAATAAGGTTTGATGTCCAGGACATCCACAACTTTGAGATTTATGAAAAAAGTCAGTTTACATTAAAATGATGTCCAATTGATCCACAAATTCTTCATCAAGTTCCAAAGCAACTCAAAATGCCCACAATAATAGTAACAGAGCACTTTCTATAAGAAGGTACCTTCTGTAGGTTGTGGCAGTTTTCAGTTTTGAGGAAATGCCATTTCTTTCTTTAACTGCATCAAAATATCTTCCATTTTATATTCATGGCCCCAATTTCCTAGCATTTAAAAGAGTATCAGTTCTACCTGCAATGTTTATATTTTAAAAGGTGAGAGCAAGGAAATTTTAAAAGCAGAAACAAAAATGAAAAAAATTGTACCAATAAAGTGTTCCCAACTGAAAATCCCAAGGAAAGATGGAACTACTTGTAAAATCTTGTTGATGGGAAACATGTACTGTTTGAGAAAGAAAGTGTGTGATAATATGATATATTTAATATTTCATGTCCAAGAATAAGCCAAGACAATTCCAATATCCAAAACATTAATAGAACACTCCCTCCTAAGATTTGGAACCTTAACTAGCTGGACAAGTCAAACTAGGAAAATAGCTTGCACTTCATAAAAGTCAAATAGTATTTGCAACTATCAGGTTCGAAACTAAAAATTCCAAAACTACAAAACCCAAGTTTCTTACAATTAGAGCCAATTCTTACCACCCCAGTTTCTTGATTCACACGTCATGTTTATCCAGAAGTAAAGCCTTGCATTTGGAGGAATTTTAGGATAGTCCTTGTCACAAAATAGTTTCACTTGATAGATCCGACCTTCATGCATAGAAATCAACACTGTCAGGAGATGCATCTGACCTTTTACACAGTAACTATGACTACAAGAACTAGAATATATGTACTCATAATAGCTAGTACTATGTCCTAGTTCAAATTTCAAATAAATGTCAATCATTTAACAACTTAAATAATTAAAATAAAAGTGATCCCATTGGAATGAACATGAAAAAGGAAATATATCTTACCTTATGAGGCCCAATAATAGTGCTACTCCAGGAGCACATGCATATGTCATCTCCATATGTAATTTAGTCTGTGGTTAGCAGTCTTGTATGCCCAAGTGGCTCTTTTGTTTCTCTCAGTGCTCTTGGGAAATCTTGGTAGAAGGTTCCACCCACTGCCAGACTAGCTAGTGGTGGCATATAAAAATTTCCCAATATGTACATTCTCTATTTATATTAAGAGTCCAGGGAACCATTTTATTCAAAATATTTTCCAAAAAATCTATAATACAAGCAGCTCTATAAATAATGTCAAAAAGAACCGTAATGGCTTGTGGAAATTCATGATGGTATAATAACATAATGTATAAACATAGGTAAATGCTATCTTTAAAATGCAACCCACCAATCAGGGAAATTGACTTGTTCTTGCACTAATTTATCAAAAAATTGCAAGCCATATTCAACACGTATCCACATCAACATTTCTTAAGTCAATAGTTAATAGAGTCCCAAGGCACAAGATAAGATAGGATGATTTTATATAAGTTCAAAACCAATAATCACTCAAAACATTGGCTGATAGGAGAATCTTCTTACTCATTCATCCTTTTAACTACAATACTCTTCTTTCCTGATGATCTAGAATCATCCACTTAAAACATATATATAATATTTATAGAAATTCAAAACTCATGAACATTCGACAATTTGGCCGCTATGAGATTCATCTTGCTTATTTTGACCCTTGAAACTACAATTCTAGTATTTTTCGATGATCTAGAATCATCCAATTAAAATAGATATATAATATTTATATCACTCAAATAGAAAATTGCTTTCTGGTTGACAACACACCTGATAATTTCGACTGAGCCAATTCTTTAGCAAGACAATACCTAGCTTCAAGACCTCGATTTCCTTTCTTCCCTCATGATAATCAGTACTTTTATTATTATCTTTGGTATCAACATATAAAGAGGAGCATAGTTTTATCGGTTTTCCACCACCAGTTACTATATCATCTTTTGGCATAGAAATATCAAATACATCTACCATAGCCCTTTCTGTCATAAACTGTAAGTTGTGAAACTCATGCTATACTCTCACACTGCTAACCTTCATGCTGTCCGGTATTCTCATACTTCTAGAGTCAATGCGTTGTGAAGATTTACCAACATCGACATAAACTGGGGATGTTCTGATGTTTGGACTTGGCTCTACATGGAAATTTTGGAATTTTTCTTTATTTGCAACATGGGAAGATACATCTGTTTCATGAATATCAGCTTCAGTGCAACTGAAATCTGTTTAGATATTCGTGGTTTATCAGTACATATGTATACACTAATTTAATTGGAAACATTTCTATGTCACTTTATCATGTTAGGTGTCTATGCGAAGATCATGGTGTATAGCATAGACAAAATGCCACATAAAAATACATTTGATTTTATTGAAATCAAATGAATAATACCACATAGAAAACAAATCTGAGCATTAAGTAAAAATTTTCATAGAAAATAAACATGGGAATATCTATAGTTGCACAAAGGTTGCAATCAATCAGGAAACATTTTTGAGTCATCGTTCCTATAAAGGAACAGAAACCCAGAGGGGCATTGGTTTTGTTTTGAGATAGAAAATATGAAAAATATGGAAAGTAGTAACAATTCAAGGCATATATAAGGTATCACCTGCAGATAAGATAAGATAATTTTATTAATGTCCATCCAATGACCATAATAGGTAAATGGGACTGAAACAAAAGTACATTTAACAAAATCACCTGCTAGAGTGTCCAAGGCTATTCCATAAGCATGCTCACTATCCAAAAAGATACATAGGAAGAGAGTGGAAGAGCTAGCACAAGTACTAATGAAGAAAATGATGGAGCTGGGCGTAGACATAATGAGAAGGCCCTAACTCCATGTTTGCATCATAAATGGAAATAAAGGTAAGGTCACCAAGGGAGAGCCCCTATCACCCCCAGTCATTGAGATGGGACCAATGCAAAGCCTGGTGGTGTCACTTGAAGATGCTGGTGAGGACCCTGCAACTTCCCTAACACTATAGGTCATCTGGAATACACTAGTGATGGAACTCTGGTGAGCCATACTCTATCATGAACGGGAAAACTCTAATGTCTCATAACCTAGGAGTTGTGGGTGTGATGGGATATGGGCTAAGAGTTATATTACATGGCGCAACATAACTTGTGCCCAAAGCGTCAAGGAGGCACCAGTGGGAACTAACCTGCTAGTAATCGATCTAGAGAACTAACCTCACATAGTACCAATCTAGAAGTTGGTGCTATGTGAGGTCCTGCATATTGCTTACAGTCCTCCGTTGTCAAGATCAGGGGGAAGAAGAAAGTAATCAATCTAACAGGGGTTGTCCCTTGCAGACTCTGTAAAATCTAGCTCCTAAGGTCAAGGACATTCCTTAAGAGTAAAACTAATCATCACTGATCTGGATACCTGAACAAAACAATGAAGAATCTACTCACCCAAATATTTTTATAAACAATGGAACCACCCTCTGATCTCATAATACATGGAACACTGGAAGATAAGGTGATAATGAATTCTTGTATTGTAGGTGTCAAATCATATAGATACTTTCAGCTCTCAGAATATGGTAGTCAGTAAGTTGGCCTAAGGGGATCCTTGGATAGTGCATATAATGCTTTCAAGTGTACTCAGGTGTGAGAACTAAGCCATCCCTCAAATGTAAGAAGTGCTCAAAGGTAAAAAGGCACTAAGCTATTGATTTCCTAGGAAGACAGATCTAGGTGATTTGTATGTATTATTTGTACACATCATCTCTCATCACCTTGTTCAACCCCTATTTGGAGGGATGGAAGTAGTGAAGTGCATCCAAAGAATGCTTGAAAAGGCGGAGGCACTCAATTGAGATGTCGACAAACTGGAGGAGCAATGAACTCCTCACAGAACTGACAATGTTTTCATCTAGGAGAAACACCTGTAAAAGTGGAAGCAATTTCCTCGAAGGAGCAAAAAGCAATGATGAGGTACCACTAATACCCCGAAGCTATCTCACCAAGGGATCATAACATGTGGAGGAGGGAGACTAGTCTGACAATAGTATCAAGGAAAAGAGGGTCTGCCCCAAACTCCACCTGGACTATGTCATTAGGATTATTTTAGATTTTGATACTGAAGGAGAGAAATAAAAGAAGAAATATGTAAGCCAAAATGATAAAACAAACTGTTTCCTTTGTGAATGTTGAACATGTTCCCAAATAATAAGGGAAATTTTATGAAAGGGGGATCTAAGAATTATAAACACATTCCCAAACAACTATAGTTTTTTCCCTGATGCCTCTTTATCACAAGTCAAATCTTGATACATGTTTGTATTTACTATTAATCATGGCTATCAACCAACAACATATTATCTTGTTCTATGCTGCAAAAAAGATATGACTTCAAATATACTTGACATTGACATTGAATGAGATGAATAGAAGAAATATTTATTCCATTGTTAGTGTTATTAGCATCCGAAGAGAAGTTTGTTTCCAGATTGAAAGAGGATGTCAGAGAAAGGAGTTAGAGCAATATAAGGCACGTATAAAGCAAAATACTTCACACCCCAGCATCCTGAAGTTATGCAGTTGAAAATCGGAAGGGTTTGTCATGAGCCAGCTGAAAGCAGGCACAATCAAGACTCTTAAATGCGCTTCATTTTTCCAGCTTAGACGGTCCATGACTGAAAAACACCATTGACGCGTGTTAGATGTAAAGATGTTCAGGGCCCTCAAGGCAGTATTAGTAGACCAGTTTTTGATGGCGCTGAAACCACCTAGCCATCATATCAGTTTTATAAATCATGAAACACCTAACGAGGAGGCCTTGTGTCAAGCAGGGCCCATTCTTAAAGGGCTTTTGTCTTCCTGGATCAAATGTCAAGATCTCCTGGCAGTAAATTAACAGTCATCAACGCTTCAAGAGGTTAAAACCACGAGAGGTTTATCACACCTACTGTGCCCATGAATCAAAACCGTGACCTCCATGTGGCACCCCATGATCATTTAGGGAGATTGAAATGGGTTCCCTAAACCACTCTTTGAGGGGCCCGAACACCGTTAGTGGTTTTTCTGTGTTGTCATCCTCACTGGTGCTTTGAAGTGACCCTTTCCAGTAATCATTACTATCGCCGACATCGTACAAGCTGCAGTCTACTCTCAGCCTGATTAGCAGGAAAGGATGGTCAAGTAATCATTACGCCAGTGTAGGCATGTTCGCCGATGGTTGTTCAAGCAGTACCATAGATACTCCATGAGTTGATCTACTTTATATTTCAAAGCTCCCAGACTTCACAGGTCTGGAACGCGAAGACAAAGACATACAGAGTGTCTGGGATTGATTGATTCAGAGCTGAGCAACATGGGTTCCCAATGGCACATTTCATCTCAAGAGGAGGCCCCTCAGGAGCATTGAGAATTTAGATGACCAACGTCCATGAGCAGCCTGCAGATGCACACTCCCAGACAAGTAGACAAGAAAATCCCAAGGAGAGTTCAACTATTTCACCGGTTAAAACGGAGATGGGCCTTTCGGAGGCAAGAGCACATAAGAAGGGGCCATGTCGGTCCCAGCGAATGATGATCAGATGGTGAAGCAGTAGCACCAGAGCCGTTTTAGCGAAGCATTGATAGAATCTGGTCCTGTTCCACAGCTCGGCATCAGAATTGAACTTTTGTCTCGTCGAAAGCAGGGTCCGAGAGCAAAGGGCTTGGACAAGATGGAAGAAAAAGGTGGTAGAGGTCCGCAAAGTAGCATCTTTCATCAGTATGGTTGCATCTACGTCTTCATCAAGCCATAACCGGTCCAACAAGTGTTTTAATGGTTCCTGATAAGCTCCAAGTGATGTTATGTCATTAATACCTTATAGTTTAAGGTGATATGAACTCCGTTGAACTGGACGTACTTCTTTGCTAGCAAAGTGGTCCCGGGTCACAACCATAGGATAGCCAGTAAATTTTCGTATGACTGATATTGTAACAAACTCTATTAAGGAGTATAAATAGAAAAAAATTAAAGCTGTTGAGCTGTAACTGATTTTAACAACTTCTATTTTAGATAGTAGGAAGGCTATATATAGCCAAGTAGGTAGTAGCCAAAGGGTCGTCTCTCTTGTGTAAGAAGTATTACTTCTATATTGGATAGTTTGATCAATACAAAAAGAAACATATTATTTCCCTATCTTGGAGCTTGATGGATTCAAAGTTTTGATGTGCACAGTTAGTACCTTCTATTGTTTTTCATCTCTTCTATCTATGTATGATCTACATAGATGTTCTGATTTTTGTATATGTTCTTATGCTTAAATGTATTTCTTCTAAGAGGATTAGTAATTGAACTATTCATGTTGATTTGTCTTAAACTGGTATTCACGTATTATTCAGTGGCATTCTGTGTTCATTTCATTAAGGATGTTGAATTCCTCTCCCAAGCTCAACACGTCATTCTGTAAATGTAGGATAAAGCTTTACTTTCACAGTACCTTTATCTTACACCATTTCATTTTCGATTTACCACGCAAAGTCTGATTTCTTAGCACATTGAAATACTGCCCATTCATATTTCAAGATTTGAATTCTACATTTTTTTCTGTCAGCTATGTTTTGATTCAGTAAAGTTTTCAGAAGTGATTATTCATGCCCAGGCATAGTTCTAAAAGACAGCCTTAGAACGTCTCTGGGACTAACATCTTCCAGGGAATGCAATTAAGAAGATAGATCTTCCCTGGGTATAACGATGAAATTATACACTGTCAATTTTGTAGTGGATGAAATTTTGTTGCAGGTTGTAATCCACTTGGCGACTCCACAGTAGAAAACTTGGAAACTGGACGAAGACACACTCGGCATAACCCAAGCCACGAAGAATTTGTGGCCCTTGAAGCCTCAGTTTCTTGGAGACATAGACATGGGAGATACTAGTCTACTTAACCAAGTTATGAGTGAAGCTTCTCCTCCCCTTTATTCGGCCCCCAATTCCCTCAATCCGAATTTATTGTTCGAACCCCAGCAAGCGAACCTCTTTCCTTAGATCCTCACACTCCTTGTGATTTTCCTAGTTCTCAAAAGATCCCTACTACAAATGAAGAAGATTCAACTCGTACCAATCCACCCAATCCCTTCGTTACCTCACAAGTAGTAATCCCATACACCATCCAACCCATATTAGGAGGAGGAGGCGGAGGACCACCACCTCCACCCAGAACACCAAGATGGGTGGCAAGTCGGCATGGACCCTTAGAGTTACCCACGCTCCTAAATGACATGCCTACCCTTTACCGAGAGCTACTACCAAAGTATGATGGCACTAAATCCGCATTTACTGAGGACCATGTGGATCGATTTCAAGATTTCACGGACAACATCCTGATCGAGCACGATGATGTATTCATGAGAATTTTTGCTTTGTCATTAGAAGGAGAGGCTAGAAAATGGTTCATATATTTATGTAATGCCTCCTTTAGCACTATGGAAATCTTAGAAAATACCTTTGTCAAGAAATGGGGAGTGAAATGGGACAGTTTATATTATCTAACAAAATTCTCTGCCCTGAAGAAAAGCGGATCTGAAAATGTGGTCGATTTCAAAGCAAGATTTAACAAATAGTTTTTCAAAATCCCTAAGGACATTCGTCCTACCAAGGCCGCAACTTGAGTAACTTATGCATCCACCTTCCTTTCATATTTTGCCATAATGTTAAGAGAAAGAAGACCAATCTTGCTCAGTGATATGCAGGATGATGCCATCGACGTTGAAGGCAATTTGAGAGCAAGACGCAAGATTAAAATGATTAATGATACTGAACCCAAAGACGAGGGGAAGGACAAGGAGGAAGGGGTGTCTTAAAAAATAAGAGACTCCCAGAACACAAAGATTGATGAGATAAACTGTATCATCAAGAACCTATCAAACAAGCCCACTAGATAGGAATTGGAGGGTAGCAGTCCTAATCGACAATCCCCTCCCCATGCTCCAAATTAGTTCAGAAGACCTTTCAATCCACAGATGGAATATAGAGAAAAAATAAATGATGAATATCCACTAAGGCCTCCTGTTCGCGAAAAAGAAAACAATCTGGTTGAGATCGCTTCAGAGGAAGGTTATGAAGATTTTGAAGAACAACTAAATTGCGCGGAAGAATATTCCCACCTCATGCACCTTACTAGAAAGGAATATGAGAGTTCAATATTATATGAGGAAAATGGCTCATATCTTCTGTATTCCCAAGAAAGTGATAGATTCCCTAATGATGATCTTGTTTCTTGTAGCCCTCAGCCTAAAAAAACATAAAAGAAGTACAACTTAAGACCAAGGCTGGAAGCAACGCACAAGCAAAGTGGACCTATTCCGAGAAAGTCCCCACGGAAGTCATCTCAAACAAAGTCCCCTCAAGAAGCCTCCTTACCCAAATAAAATGACCTCCCTAAGGATAAAGAAGTTGAAACCATGATCCCAGATATCCTAAATCAGCTAGGTATAATCCCCCATAAGAGAATAGAACCAATCCCTAGAGAAGGCCACACCTCTTTCAGTTTGGAGCAAGAGCTGAACAAATTAATGATAGCAGTTCCTTTGGCTAAGTTTATAAGAAATCCTATGTACCAGGGACAAATTGACAAGATGATGCACAAATTCGAAAGCATCGATCAACAAGATTCCATAAATCTTAATGATGAGGCTCCCTCTTTTTAGTGTGGTCCACGCATTTATAGCAAAGAAGATCCGACTGCCCCATTTTAAGTCACCCTGAACGTACATGAGAAGCTTCTACACAACTATATGCTGGATTTCAAGGCATCTCACAATTTAATGCCCAAATTTATCATGGAACAGCTGCGACTGGAAATCACCAGGCCTTACCATGACCTTTACAGTTTTGATTCCATAAAGGTAAAGTGCATAGGGATGATAAAAGACAAGGTGGTCACTCTTGCCCAGATACCAGCCAAGAGCGTAATGATGGATGTGGTGGAAGAAGATATCCTAGCTAAATACGGTATGCTCTTGTCAAGAAGCTAGGCCACAAATCTAAGAGGAACCATGTAGATGGACATGAAGTATGCTACGATACTCGTTTTTGCTGGAGAGACCAGGCGGTTATATAGGGAAGCCATGTTGGCCAATATCGTAAGCGACTAGGATAGTCCCATGAATTATCCTATATATGCTGCTCATGAGAACATGGGCTATTACAGACTATTAATAGGAGACCCAGTTGAAGAAGAGATCACACATGTTCAAGCGACAGAACTAGCTGCTAAAAATATTTAGAACCAAGTCTGGAAACTTTTTTTCGATGGGGCATCCACCAAAGACGAATCTAGAGCCGGCTCAGTATTGACATCATCATTGGGGGATGAAATCAGTCTGTCTTACAAACTAGATTTTGACACCACCAACAATGTCACAGAGTATGAAGCACTCATCCTTGGACTCCGAGCGGAAAAAGACTTGAGAATTGCTAATCTGGCGGTTTCCAGAGACTCTGAGCTCATTGTAAATCAGATTAGAAATGTTTATCAGACAAAGCATCTGAGACTAAGAGCATACCGCAATCTGGCTTGGGATCTTATTGAGATCTTCCTTGACGCCTTTAACATTACTTCAGTCCCTCGAGAAGAAAATCAACAGGATGATGCTTTGGCCATGATGGCAAGTTCTTTCTACCCTCCCAAAAATATGAAGCTAAACTATGAAATTGAAATGATATACCGCCTCTCCATTCCCAACAACATCAAAAGTTGGCAGATTTTCAAGGATGACCAATAAATTAAGCGCTTTTTGCAACTGGTTGACAAATTCTCAAATACTGAGGTGGATGGCGATTCCAGAAAAATAAAAGGGATTAATTCGCAGGTAAAAGATACAAAAGGCTCTAAAGTCACGTAGCAGATCCCGGGTCACAGGATCCTGCAGTTAAAAAATAATTTCATTCCGAAAGGACTTGTTCCATTAGAGCAGCTGTTCGACAAAAATGATGTCCCGGTCAAACCAGCAATACAACCAACCACGAAGGCCATACAGGAAGTACATCTTTGTACGGTGGAGGACCCAAGGTTCATAAAACTCTCTCAGTCCCTCACGAGCGAGCAGGGGAAAAAGTATGAAGAAATGTTTAAATATTATGGAGATGTATTCACATGGAAATATGAGGACCTCAAAACCTATGATACTAGCATAATACAACATAGGATCCCCTTAAAGCCTCACGATAAGCAAGTAAAACAAAATTTGAGGCAGGTAAACCCTATCTTGTTGCCAATGATTGAAAGGGAAATAAGGAAGCTCCTTGAAGCAAAAATCATTATCCTTCTAAGATATTCGGAATGGGTGGCTAACCTAGTACCGGTCAGAAAGAAGAACGATGAGATTCGACTATGCGTCGATTTTAGAAATCTAAATAAATGCTCACTGAAGGATAACTACCCCTTGCCCAAAATGGATCATTCTTTGCAAAAAGTTGTAGGGTTGACCCGAGTATCTTAGGGTATAACTAAGTTGTAATGCACCTCGATGATAGGGAAAAGACGACCTTCACTACACCATGGGGAACTTTTATGTCTGAAAAAATTCCTTTCGGCCTTATGAATGCTGGGGAGACATTCCAAAGGGACATGGAAAAAGCATTTATATGAGAAAAGGACAGGCTCATTGTTATATTCCTGGATGATATGCCAGTTTTTTCTAAATCTGACCAGGAGCATCTTAAGCACCTGAAGAAAAAATTTGAGAAGTATAGAAAGTATGGCCTGTCTCTGAATCCCAAGAAGTCCTTTTTCTCCATGATAGAAGGAAAGTTGCTTGGTCATATTGTTTCCAAAGATGGCATGAGAATAGACCCAGAGAGAGTGGCTGCTATTAAGCTGATCGATATCCCATGAAATGAAAAGGAGGTTCAATCTTTCATTGGTAAAATAAAAAAAATTTATGAATATTTTTTCCTAACTTTATTGAAATTATGAAAGATATTACTACCATGTTGAGAAAATATGCTGAGATAAAATGGACCACAGCTGGAAGAAATTATTTTAAACAGATAAAGAACTCCCTGGGAGAGGCACCTATTTTGACTAGTCTAGACTACACCAAAGATTTCTTTATTTTTTCTTTTGCCTCTGAGGTTACTATTGTAGCAGTCCTTTTGCAAAAAAAATCGGGAGGGGCATGAACAACCCATTGCTTTCTTTAGTCGAGCCCTGAGAGATGTGGAATTAAAATATAGCACAATGGAGAAGCAAGCCTATGCACTGGTTAAAGCACTCGAGTCTTTCAGGAGATACGTTTTGCATTCCAATATCATCGCTCATGTCTTGGAGAGTACCACTAAGGATATCTTATCTCAACCTGATAGTGAAGGTAGAAGAGGAAAGTGGATCTCCAATATCCAAGAGTACGATATGGAGAGTAGACCTACCAAGTTGGTAAAAGGACAGGGGTTAGCTAAACTACTGGCATAGTCAAATTATCAAGCCCTTGAGGTTAATTTGATCGATCAACTCCTCGAGCGTGGAAATGGGGAAGGTCAACCAAACCTTTCCGATCAGGTAGCCGAGAAGTTTAAAAATTGAGAATGGTACAGGGGCATAGTCTACTATTTTGACCATCTTACTTATCCCCCCGAAATGGAGATATCTAAGATAAGATCCCTCAAACTCAAAGTGGTGAAATACTGTGTTCTGGATGGTTATCTTTCCTCGAAAGAACCACTAGGAGTCATGCTAAATTGTATCATAGAAGAAGAGATAGAGGGAATAATTAATGAATTTCATAAAGGCATGTGTGGAGGACATCATGCATGGAGAGCGACCTCTCATAAGATATTGCAAGCAGGTTATTTTTGGCCCACTCTATTTTCTAATACTAGCAAGATTGTCAGGGCATGCAAGGAGTGTCAAATGTTTGCCGAAAAGTGAAAGCAACAATCGTTACCCCTAAAACCCATCAGGGTGGAAGCACCTTTCCAACAGTGGGGCCTTGATTTTATAGGAGAGATAAATCCTCATTCTAGTGGCCAACATCGATGGATTCTTATGGCCACTGATTACTTCACAAAGTAGGTGGAAGCTATTCCCACTAGGAATGCAAATGAATCAATTATCATAAGCTTCCTAGAAGAAAACATCTTAGCAAGACTTGGCTGCTCGAGGAAAATACTTACAGACAATGCTTCAGCTTTCAAGTTATATAAAATGATGGATTTTAGCCAAAATTAAAATATTGAATTAATCCATTCAACTACATATTACCCACAAGCAAATGGCTTGGATGAGTCTTCCAATAAGAGTTTGGTTACTATTATTAAGAAAATGCTCAGAACAAACAAAAAGGCCTAGGAATCCCATTTAAACTTCGCATTATGGGCAGATAGAATCAGCGTCAAGAGGTCTATAGGCACTTCGCCATTTTAGTTGGTGCACAAAAAGGAGGTTGTTCTTCCAATTCAGTTGGGCTTCCCAGTAATGAAGCTGCTACAACCAGAAACTAAGGAGGCAGATGATATGGAGAGAAGCATCCAACAATTGATAGAAATTCAGCATCTTAGGGAACAACTCGATGACTCCATTAAAATCTACCAGGACAAGATGAAAGCAACTTTTGACCGAAGGGCTGTTGCTCGAGATTTTTAGCACGGAGATCTTGTCCTAAAATGGTATGCTAGAAGAGATCCAAGGTCTAAGAATGGGAAGTTCGATAACCTATGGCTGGGTCCTTTCAAAATCATCATAGTTCAGGACAACAACACATATTAGTTGGCTCAAATGAATGTTGAAAGTTTTGGGAACCCTGTGAATGGGAGATTCCTAAAGCTGTTCTTTCATTACTAGTGTCACATCCCCTTCCATCTATCCAATGCAAGGGAGGGAACATGAATGCAACATGGGGTGTCTAATTCATCCCCCAAGCCATAATGATAAAAATTTTCCATTTAAAATAAGATGCACAATTCATTTACACAGCGGAATTAACATATTAACACACCGCTAGAATGGAATGCATCAACATACCATTCACAAGCAGGTGATGAATTATAATGCAAGGAAGCAATCACATTCTCATGATATACACAGATTACATGTTAGCCATAATAAGATATGCATTCATCATCCAAATACCAGTCATTATTTAATACATTACAGAACATAGAATTAACACAACTCATTTAATAAACACAAAGGAATAACCATAATAACATACAAGCAGAAGGAGATGCATCGACCTATTTCTTCCAGGAGGAATGATGAAACGATCATACAATAATCCATCCCATTCTCATGCTATGCACAGGCATCATGCCAACTAACTTAAGATAATCATTCCATCCAAGTAACATGAGTAATTTAACATATAGGATTAACA
Source organism: Larix kaempferi (assembly GCA_027924585.1). Classification (NCBI taxonomy): domain Eukaryota; kingdom Viridiplantae; phylum Streptophyta; class Pinopsida; order Pinales; family Pinaceae; genus Larix; species Larix kaempferi. Next base: position 5,101,757 of record BSBM01000940.1, on the reverse strand, counting down.
CATTGTTGAACACATAATGCAAATAAATTAATCCACAGAGAATACTTATCTTGAAATGCAAACGTCCAAACAACTAGCTATGTGAGAGAAACGTTCCACCCAACCATAGATCTCTGTCCAGCCTATATTCTTTCAGCTCAGAGATCACCCCCGAGCTGGGCTGTGTATCCACTAAGCAGGAACTAGACAGGCTCACTCACAGCCATGGATTCACTCAAACGGTCATGCTAAGCCAGCACACAACTGGTTTTATCAAGCATGCAATAAGTAAATGATGAGGATGCTAAGCCCATGAGCTCAAACATAGAGATATAGACCTCTCAAGCTCAATTCAAGCAACCCCATCCTCTGTTCAACCTCCACACTTGGATTTCTCACCATTCTGGCAACAAATACCTCAATCCCGTCACTGGGTTTTTGGGCTATCAAAACTGGGTTTTTCAATGGATTTCAGGGTAGCTAATGCTCCCAAATTCACCCCAAGCCTCATACCTATGGATCGCCCATTGGATTTCACTATCAAATACCAATATTGGGCATTTATGGCTCTTCAAAACCTGGGTTCTTTCAAGTTGCGATTTCTGGTTTTTCTCTCTACTGGCAATTCGTTTTTACATGGAAAATAATGCTGGTAACTTCCACAATGGAATGGGGATGATGAAGGAGCAAATTCCATGAGGTAGAGTGGCTTGTGGTACAAAAAACAGAGCCCATACTCTTCCCTACGAATTTCTGGGCTACCCATGCTCCATGGAAGCCATGGAATGAATTCCTCAACCACTTCCTTACAAAAGAAATAAATATCAGCAAGGTAAGTCAAATGGGTTCTCAAGGTGACATATGGCAGCCTATGGTTCAATCCCACAGCCCCCTCACCACTCCCTAGTAGATACACATGGCCCCTTCTCATTCGTCGCCTCCATAGCCAGTTTTGGTATTTTATTGCATGATATTTATTTACATCATTTTTACAATGTTCCATGGCTAAATCGCACATGGGCAACATAATTTCTAATACTTGCCTTTAAATAAAATTCGAGCTTCCACTAGTGGGGCCTTGGCCTTGAGCTCCACGCTAGGAAAACATACATCACATGTGTAAAACATTTACATTAAAAGCTAATATATCCTAAGGGTCAAAATGGGGTATTACAATCCCCTCCCCCTTAGAATAACACTGTCCTCGGTGTTCCAAGACTTAGGAATACATATACAATTTATACATGTCCAAAATTTCAAAAACTTTGCAAGTCTGCCCTACATTTTATCCTTTACTTTGAACTTTCAGGATCAAGTCCTTTGACTTCCACGAGCTTCTCCTACTGGTTCTGATCTTTCAGCTCATCCACGAGTCTGAAAACTTTATGGCTGCTACTCTCTTGATGTTCCCTTGCTGGAAAGTTGCGAAGGCAATGATGTCCTCCACATTTCCAACATTTAATTGGCTGCTACCCTCTTGATGTTACCTTGCTGGGAAGTTGCAAAGGCAATGATGTCCTCCACATTTCCAACATTTCATTGGTTGCTTCATTTTAACCTGCTCAATTTCCTTTGAGTCTTCATGACTGGAACATTTCTTATTGGAACAATTGGATGAATGCCTCATCATTGATCCACTTTCATTTCCCTTACAGATTGCTCTCATAATGCTTTTTACCTCCCTTTGAAGATAAATAGAGTCCTGCAAAACCTTGTGGTTCATATCATTCTGCTGCTTTTGCAGCTTGAGTAGTTCTCCAAGATTTTCTTGGGTCATGTAAATTGTTTGAAGAAGACTTTCAGCCAATTCCAACAGTCTATGGTCTATTGCCATGGTCACTGTGCATAGCTGGTTCTTGTTAAGATTTAATATGCTAAGACAAAAAATAGCAGCATTACATTCCATTTCACAATAATAGCATATACAGGATCACTGAAGAAACAACAAGCATAGCATAAACACAAGAGACACAGATTTATCCTGGGAAACCCTCATGGGGTAGAAAACCCAGTAAAGCTTCCTCAATATAGATGACCAGCAATATACAAAGATGCAAACCAAAGACATGATCTCCTCCTCCACCATAGCAGACCTCTCCTCCACAAGTGCGCCTCTCTCTCAAGTGAGTGTGTGTGTCAAATGAGGAACACACCTCCTCTATTTATACACTACTCTGACATATCTTTTACACAAGTACACGTAGGCTTGTATTTAACCAATGGGTTAAATACCCCACTACAACTGACTGGGCCGACCCCTCTAGGGTGGTCTAATAACCCTTTGACCCACATGACACATATAGGGCCGACCCCCACTAGGGAATTATAATAACCTGAGTTACCACATTCCGACGGAGGAATAAACATCTCCGGATATACAATAAGATCTTCACGGAGGAATGAAACATCTCCGGAATAATAAAGTACAAATATAATATTCTTTGAAGTTACAATATCTCAACACTCCCCCTTAACGAGAAGGATATTATAACAGCATCTGCATGAGCAAGGAGTCATCAACATCATACATGATACATCTATAAATCATTGGAAGCTTTCTCAACATCATCAGTAACTCAAGCAGTTACTGGAACATCTTCAATACTAGAACATCAACATCTTCAGTACTGAGTCTTTATCTTCTGCAGCACTCGAACAACTACAGCAACATCAACATCTGGATCCTCACGATCATCAGCATCATCATCTCACGATCATCAGCATCGTCATCACACGATCATCAGCATCGTCATCAGCATCACGATCATCAGCATCGTCATCACACGATCATCAACATCATCATCACACGATCATCAACATTGTCATCACATGATCATCATCATCATCATCACACGATCATCAACATCATCATCACACGATCATCAGCATCGTCATCACATGATCATCAGCGTCGTCATCACACGATCAGCAGCATCGTCATCTAGATCATCACGATCAACAGCATCATCATCTAGATCATCACGATCAGCAGCATCATCATCTAGATCATCATGATCAACAGCATCGTCATCTAGATCATCACGATCAACAACATTGTCATCTAGATCATCACGATCAACAACCTCATCAATACAAGTATACACATCATTAATACAAGTATCCTCATCAATACAAGTATACACATCATCAATACAAGTATCCTCATCAATACAAGTATACACATCATCAATACAAGTATCCTCATCAATACAAGTATACACATCATCAATACAAGTATCCTCATCAATACAAGTATACACAATAGCAGCATACCCTGCAACACACAAGATCCAATTACGGGATGATCAATCCCTCTCACTTTAGGACATAGGTCCAAGGATGATACAATCCTGATCCGCTTACGGGATGATCAGTCCCTCTCGGTTTAATACAACTCTCATGTCTATGGATGATGCAATCTAGATCAACTTACAGGATGATCAATCCTTATCACTTTAAGACACCTCACCATGTCTAGGGACGAGGAAATCCCAATCTATTTACAGGATGATTAGTCCTTATCACTTTAAGACATCTCACCATGTCTAGGGACGAGGCAATCCCAATCTATTTACAGCATGATTAGTCCTTATCACTTTAAGACATCTCACCATGTCTAGGGACGAGGCAATCCCAATCTATTTACAGGATGATTAGTCCTTATCACTTTAAGACATCTCACCATGTCTAGGGACGAGGCAATCCCAATCTATTTACAGGATGATTAGTCCTTATCACTTTAAGACATCTCACCATGTCTAGGGATGAGGCAATCCCAATCTATTTACAGGATGATTAGTCCTTATCACTTTAAGACATCTCACCATGTCTAGGGACGAGGCAATCCCAATCTATTTACAGGATGATTAGTCCTTATCACTTTAAGACATCTCACCATGTCTAGGGACGAGGCAATCTCAATCTATTTACAGGATGATTAGTCCACTCAATCTCATTTAGGACTATCCTTCCTTTCGAATTACTAGATTTACTGTCCAAGGATGATTTAATCCATTCAATTCATTTAGGACTATCATTCCTTTCGGAATTACTGGATTTACTGTCCAAGGATGATTTAATCCACTCAATTCATTTAGGACTATCCTTCCTTTCGAAATTACTGGATTTACTGTCCAAGGATGATTTAATCCACTCAATTCATTTAGGACTATCCTTCCTTTAAGAATTACTGGATTTACTGTCCAAGGATGATTTAATCCACTCAATTCATTTAGGACTATCCTTCCTTTCGGAATTACTGGATTTACTGTCCAAGGATAATTTAATCCACTCAATTCATTTAGGACTATCCTTCCTTTCGGAATTAGTGGATTTACTGTCCAAGGATGATTTAATCCACTCAATTCATTTAGGACTATCCTTCTTTTCAGAATTACTGGATTTACTGTCCAAGGATGATTTAATCCACAACCGTACATTTAGGACCACGTCCAAGGATGACTCAATCCTCAACCGTACATTTAGGACCACGTCCAAGGATGACTCAATCCTCAACCGTACATTTAGGACCATGTCCAAGGATGACTCAATCCTCAACCGTACATTTAGGACCATGTCCAAGGATGACTTAATCCTCCACCGTACATTTAGGACCACGTCCAAGGATGACTTAATCCTCAACTTTATATTTAGGACCATGTCCAAGGATGACTTAATCCTAAACCGTACATTTAGGACTACGTCCAAGGATGACTTAATCCTCAACCGTACATTTAGGACCACGTCCAAGGATGACTTAATCCTCCACCTGTTGGCTCGGTTTTGCAACCAAGCTTAGTGCTATGGGCACCTACTAACTAGTAGTAGCAGTTTCAATAGAAATAAAAACAATAAACTAAATAAACAATACTTTTCATGGATCTAAACAAGAATCTAAGCAAATAATGTAAACATTTCAAAATCAAGAACAAGAAACATAATAAATAATTTTTTGTATTGAAAAGTGGGGGGGCAAGCAAGTGCTTGCGATATTACCTTCAATGGTGAAGGTTGATGTTGAGCAACTCCCAAGATGAGTAGCTCCAAACTCCAATAGGTCTCTTTCTCCAAGGTTGCTTCAATGGCTAAAAGTGCTCAGGGGAGATTTCAGCAGCATAAGGATGAGATAATGGAAGGATATGAAATGAGGAGCCCCTACCACCTTTTTATAGGTTTTGGTGGTGAGGAATACCATTTGTGGTTTTGTGGAAACCAAATGGTATTGACCAACATGGTTTAGGTACTTTTCCCTCCTTTTTCCTTTTTTGAATAAAAATAATATTTTAATTCCCTTTTTAATATTTTTGGGAATTTGGACCCTTTTTGAGGGTTTTTTATGATTTTCTTGGAAAAATAATCTTTTTTAATGGAAAAAGGGGTGTACCTAGGTCTTTTGGTGACCTTTTGTTGGTTTCAGAGGCTCTGATGGTGAAAAAGTGGACAAATGGGTCATGTGAGTAAGGGAATGAGCTAGTGAGCACTTTTTAGGTGTTAACAGATTGCCCCCTGATGTGTGAGGGCAGGAGCTCATCGTATGGCCGATAGACATCATAGTTCTTTTGTCCTTTTTTATGGGGTTTAGGGGAGAGAAGAGACTGGTTGGAGACTGGAGCCACGGCCCTTGGAAGCTGCAAAAACAAAAAATATTACATGGCCTCAATATGAATGAGGTATAATCTCTGATAAAGGACGAGGCGGGCATTCCCATGCTCGTATCAAGACATATACAAAACAATTAGTCCCAAGAAGGGGGATCTAATACATAAAGAAATATATTGGTACATCATAATGGTCCAGAGGGGACATTATTGTGGGATATACTCATGATCATGACTGATCTCAATAACTGATACACTGGAATAACTGTGGAACTGCTGAAACTTAAGGTGTCCAACGTCTGTAGGGACTCAAAGACTATGAGTCATCTCTGAGAAATAATGTAACTGTATACTCAAGGGAGTATGAAACAGGGGTAAATCTGAATACTGTCGCCATGCGCAACCCGGATATCCATAGAAAAAGTGTAACTGGTGTGATCCATAGGAATACTCTCAAATGTGGAGGAGTCAAGTGGTATCTAGGGTCTTCGACTAATAACTGAACCGACCAATACCCTGTGCGAGTCTCAACGATGCGATCAAGGTGTTGAAGTCGAGCATGTGAGAAACAACCATTTGGAGAGGCAGTAAGGATTCCTCTCGAAATGATTCGTAGGCACTCATCATAGATGGTAATGAGTCCAAGACACAGGGACCTCTAGGTCTATCCTCTGGAATCAATGTGGTTGTCGTCGACAGAGGGAGACCAGCAACTAACAAGGCAATGATGTTTCCTTGATAGGAGTACGAGGTGTAAAACTGAAGTAATGTAGTACTGCTGGTAGGACTGACATACTTGTGGGGATGGGAAATAACTGGGTCAAAAAATGGGTAGACTCAAACCTCCTCTGTTCAGAGCATGATGACATGGTTGACCTGGCAGCGTAGGGAGCTGACTTGTAGGTGTGGGGATCATCTTTTCGGGACGGAAGGGTATGTACTGACTCTGGGGGGGTGAAGCTGATGGTAGCTGTCGAGGGAGTTTCAGGGTGACATACTGCAGAGTATTCTGAACAAAGGCGACCAAAATGGGGAAGCTGCTATGTGAGTAGGCATGATGTGTTGTAGCGCCAAGAGGCACCATTGGTTCCTTCTTCGTAGTTGTAATGAGCTCCAAGAAGGGATAAAAGTGTGCTCTGAAATGGTACGGTCCTGTGGATTTTGTGAGCCCAGGACGGCGCATGCTCATGGTTGCTTTCATGTTTAGAGAGTCTGAAAGCGGTAAGCGGACTCTATTGGTGTTCTTTTTCGTAGTTTAGTCTCCAAGGCCCGAAAAAGCATAAAATGATGCGGATGGAGAACTCTTCTAGCCGATGTGACTAGAGTATACCTTTTTCGTAATTAGTCTACAAGGTCTGGAAAAGGGGTAAACTTATACCGGGTAGACGCCCTTTCAGATACGTTTATCGAGCATGAAAGGAAGCAAGATTGCTCGGCGATCTTTTCATTGTTTTAGGAGTCAGAAAAAGAGCTTAACAGAAACTCCCTAAGTGCCTTTTTCGTAAAAGGGGTTGCTCGGCCCGAAAAAGGGATAAAATTATACCGAACAAAAATGGATTGATGAGGGCGAGAAAAGGTCTCAAGCATCGTCATCTGTGCGGAAAACTGGATCCGGTGACATAAGGATTGTCGGAAACGGAGAACGGCCGATGTGGCACGCAAACCGAGGTGACGAGGGGGCGTGGAAAACATGGCCGAAAAATCTAAAGGTGAGAGCGAGAAATGATCTCAAGCATCATCACGAGCGCGGAAAACTGAATCCGGCTATATAAGGCATGCCCCGAACTGAGAACGGTCGATGTGGCACGCAAACCGAGGTGACGAGGGGGCATGGAAAAAATGCCCAAAAAATCTAAAGGTAAGAGCGAGAAATGATCTCAAGCATCATCACGAGCGTGGAAAACTGAATCCGGCTATATAAGACACATCGAAAACGGAGAACGGCCGATGTGGCACGCAAACCGAGGCGACGAGGGGGCGTGGAAAAAATGCCCGAAAAATCTAAAGGTGAGAGCGAGAAATGATCTCAAGCATCATCACGGGCACGGAAATATGAATCCGGCAGTGCAAATGGTGCGAAAAACGGAGGTCATAAGGACTCCAGAATGGTTAAAGGAAAGAACTAGGTTAAAAAATGGCTACAAATAAAGGTGATCCCACCAAGCAAAGGATGCAGTGGTGGGGAGAAATGATGACCCGCGGGGGGGAACACTATGTGTATCAACTCAAATATACAAGTGACACGTGACCTCAAAAATGGTTGAGATCACGAATATGAAAAAGTGAGCAGGGTTAACGACCTGCCCCCATGCTATGTGCATGGGATTTGTGATTGTGGATCACATATGGGTTGGTTTGAACGATGGGCTCATTGAGGTGTTGAGATAGAGATGATGGGGTAGGTTCAAAATGATTGATCACGCCCCCTATCCCGGGGTCGAAGTAATCTATTATGCCCCCTAACTCAGAGGTGTCAATGTGGTGCAGATGTTGTCTCAGAGAGAGATCAATAGGGCATTGAGCAACTGCTGGCGGGGTGTTATACCATGAGGCTGTGGGTCGTGGTGGCATACTAAAGTGATGATATGATGATCGTGGATTCCCTTTGTGGGGTTGATGCCCCCAGTATTTCCGATGAGGATCACGATGATGACGAGTAAGCAAGGTTTTGGGACTGCCCCCATGTTGTGGACATGTGGTTTCCTCATCGATTTGAAAGGGTTGAACATGTGTGTCTAAGGTATCAATTGAAGGGGCCGACTGGACAGAGGGGTATCCTGTGGAAACCGTGTAAATGGTGTGGTCAAGGCCAGGCATTTCGGTATATGACCAAGTAAAGACATCAGTGAATTCTTGGAACAGTCGTTGGTATTCTCCGATCTCATGCTCACTGTGGGAGGCTCCTAATGTAATGGTATGAAGGGCACCAAGTGGGTCAGAGATGTCAATGTGGATGACGGGAGAAATATCCGCCATGGGATCCGTTAACCAGTCGATTTTAGTAGGAAGGAAATCCTTGGACTCAACCACGGATTGGGTAGCGGTGGTGGATGAAGTCTCTTCCGGGAGGAAGTATGGACGATGGTGCATGTCTTCCCCGGGATAATCAAAGGTAGTAGGAGTCTCGAGAACCTCTTCATCATTGCGGGAGCTTTGAGTGGTCAAATCGAGTGATGAGGTAGTGATAGTCGAAGAGATCATGTAGATGGTGTTAATCTCTCCAAATGAGGATGATGCGGGAGGGTAGATCTCCTCGATAGTAGGGGGTGCCGTCTCTAGGTCCAAATTGTTCATCTCGTAGAGAGCTGCTCTATAGTCTGGGATGTCAGGACAGTTGTGGGAGTAGTGGCCGTAAATACTGCATATCGCACATGGGTGGTTGGTACGCAGTGATTTATCACGAGGCATGGGGTTTGGATCGAGTTTGACAACCGGGATGTTGGGGTCGTCGTCCAGCATTTGCATGTGTTCCTGCAATGCAAGTAACTGTGGACACTGATGAGTTGGATGGCCTAACTCATCACACAACGAGCATTTTGGAGGAGCACGAAATACGGGGGGAGGTCTAACTGCCTTGGGTGGGGGTACCGCAGTGTATGGATGCGGGCCTCTGCCCCCAGTGGGCCTGACGAATGGAGGGGGATTCGTCGACGACGAAGGAGTCGTGATACCGGGAGGTGGTTGGGTAGAAGTAACAATGGGTTGCACCGGTTGTAGGATGACATTTGGTGTCGGTGGAGGAACAGGATGCGTAATATACCACACGGGTAATCCCAATGTTAACCCGGGGAGACTAAGGGTAGCCATAACCGGGGCGCTTACTACACCTGAAGGAGGAAATAGAAAGGGGATTGTGTGGATAGGTGTAACATCGATGTGACTAGGGACCAATGGTGGTTTGGGTAACAAGGAGGGTTGATTACCGGGTGTTTGTGAAAGAGTGCAGAGGTTTGCGACTTGGGTCTCCGGTGATGGTGGTGGAATGACCTGGAATGTAGAGGTCATCGGCGCCTCGGAGTAAAGTCCGGGTCCTACCGAGGAAATGAATGAGGTAGTTGCACCACAAACAGGTTGTTCAACCATGGGGAGAACATTTTCAGGTGTGGTGGGGGCCTTGGGATCGTAATAGGTGAGCTGGTCGACCTTGACCACGCATCCCTCATGGGGGAACTGCATGGTGCGAAATACAGATGAGGCAACAGCCCGCATGGCGTACATGTAGCTGCGACCAAGTAAAAGGTTATAGTATAGTTGGGCATTGATGACCTCAATGTCAATGAGCACGGTTTTACCCGCCAGCTGGACAGGGACATTGGCTAAAAGACCTTGGGGTTGAGCCGAACGGCCGTCATAAGCTCGTAATGCAGTGGTGGACTGCTGGAGAGTAGGGGATCCCAACTTCTGCCAAATGAATGTGGACATGACGCATGTGGAGGCCCCTTCATCGATAATGCATCGATGGATGACAAGATTCCGAACAGAAACGAAAACTTGGAATGCTAAAGAGGAAGGCAGGCGGGGTTCAGATTGGTCTGAATCGAATGCGATCAACTGTGAATCATTGGGGTCAATGGCGCCAATGGCAGAGAGCAAAGTTTTGCGCTGCGAAGGACAGTTTTTCAAAACTTCTAAAGCAGACATGGTTGCAGGAGACTGGGCTAAGTCATCGACAATGTTGTAATTCGACGCAGCGCGAGAATTAGGATTACTGTTGATGTGACGAAGTGGGAAGCGAGGTGCTTTGGAAGCGCCATCAAGTGGAGCCGGAGGTATACGTAACGTTTGATCTGTGGGATTAACGTTAGTGTTTTTGTCGGTGGGAGGGGCTTCAGAGGTGGAGTCATATTGGTTCCGACGGGTTTGGAGGTTGGCAGCGGTAGTCGACATCATCAACAAATGGTGAGTACCTGAATCGAACATGGGTTGATCAGGGGCTGCATAAGTGATCTGCTGGGGTGGCACGTTGCCCTGAGGGGGGGCTAACGGCTGAGTGTTAACTACACCCTGGTTTGGAAAGGGGTTTTGCAGCACTAAGGGTTGATGTTGAGGTGGTGGAGGGTTGGGCGGCGGCTGAGGAGCTGCTTGCCCTTGACGATGTGCATCGTCAGTCCAGAGTTGTCGAGCTCGCTCCAAATGTGGGCAAGAATGCGTGTAATGACCATAGACCCCGCAGATAGAACAAGGGTGGTTTGTTCTGAGGTTATTATTTCTAGGCTGCTTAGGATTCCGATCCGGATTGCGGTTGGGAGGAGCAGCATTGTTATTCTGCGGAGGATTGGGAGGTGGAGGACCTTGCTGATGTTGTTGGTTATTACCGCGGTTATGACCTCTACCACGGTTCTGTTGCGCACCTTGGTTGCATTGGTTATTTTGGTATTGGGGCTGATGTTGTTGTGCGTACACATGCCCTTGAGCATTGGGGGGATTCTGGGGAGCCGCAAGTGCAGGAGCAGGTTGCGGTGGATAGTATGCAGGTGGAGCTGGAGGTGGTCCAGTTGCCTGTTGGGGTTGTTGGTATCCCTGAGCTGGTGGAGGTGTGAGGTTAGCTGGTGCAACCGGTTGTGGGTAATGCATGGGCTGTTGTGGGAACTGCATGGGGGTCTGAACCGTAGGTTGAGCATAGTATGTAGGAGGTACATATGCTGATGGTGCTTGGCCATAACAATGTTGTGGACAAGAGGGTCCATGAACGTGATGGGTCTGGTTTGTTGGAGCATAGGAAGTCGTCGCTCCGGAACTAGATGTAGCCCTAGAAAGGTCTGGGGCGGGCATGGTGCTCACCATACTGAAAGGTTTTGCTTGCGGTGTAATTTGGCCAATAATGCCATCAGCGGCATGTGATGCCCCCGGTGTGTCACCGCGTGCAGAGTCGCCTCGTGGGGCGTCCGGTATGATCATGTATAGGTAACCCGACTGGGCGTAGATGAGATCAAACTGTTGGGCCTTGAGGATGGCCTCTTCCTCAGACTGGGGTCTTTCAGATGCTACATCCTTCGCAATGAGAGGAAGGAGGGATTTAAGGAACCAGTCTAAAAAGATTCGGTCGTCTAATTTAATCTTGCATAGGCTTCGGCGCCGACGCCAATCATGGATATGGTCAGTGATATGCGTGGCCGTGTTCTGTCTGCAAGACAGTAGGATCTCGACGCCCGCATCATAGCGGACAGGTAGCTGAAAGAATTGTAGGAAAGTCGAGGCAAGGGAGGTAAATGTGGCATGCGTCCCATGGGGCTGCTCGATATACCATTTGGCTGCGGAGCCAGTGAAGGTGCGTTGTAAAAGCCGGAGGCGGATTGAGTCATCCACTATGGAGTTGGAGGAACACCATAAATGGAAGGACATGATGTGGTTCTGGGGGTCTTCTCCTGCCTTACCCTCAAACTTAGGGATGTCAGAGGGAAGTTTAGTGGGCATATGGGGCCACGCAGGATCATGTCTAATGGGGTCATTTGTGAGCCTAGCTAAATCTGGCAGGTTCAGACTTTCCATGTATGGTAGACTAGCAGATGTGGGGACCGGAACTGGGACATGCCTAGCCACTGTGGTATGGTGTAGGGGTCCAGTAGCGCCTAAAGGTATGCTAGGTATGGAGGGTATGTGCCCTCCAATAGGTGTGGTATGGTATGGGTTAGTGCTCCCAAGTGCAACATGGGTTACATTTGGGTTAGGAACCGCACTAGGGATTCCTGGTATAGCACTCCCAAGTGCAACATGGGTTACACTTGGGTTGGGGATCGCACTAGGGATTCTTGGGATAGGGTTTGTGGAAACCGAAGGGGGTATGACCCTCGTGTTGGGTATACCCATGACAGGTGGTGGCCCTGTGTTAGGAATTCCTGAATGTGGAGTGTTACCCATATTGGGCATACCCAGGGGGGTAGTTGTTACCGTGGATGGTACTACAGCAGAAGGGTCTGCAGATGTCTGACCTATGGTAGTTGTAAATAGTGGATCAAATGGTGTTCCAGACATAATTGTGGTTGGTGGTAACTCTGTGGGGTTTTCGGATTCTACCTCCAAATCAAAGGTGAAGTGGGGTATGTCAGAATCGGATGACTGTCTAATTGATTGACGATGTGTCGAATCAAGGGATAATGCTCTGCGTCCGTGATGTGGAGAGCCAAGTGGACTAAACTCTGGGAGTTCGCCCTGTAGACGACGGGAGCGTCTAAAATTCTCAATGGTGAGAATATGTTTGTGTGTAAAAAATTTATTTAAGTATCAGGTGGTGATATATAAAAAAGACTCAAAACCCTATTGCAACCAAGGGTGCAAGAAGGGGAGTGAAAAAAGAAGGCTCACAGGCCAAAAAATCAATCCTCAAAAAATGCACTTATTCTAGCAGCTGTGCTACAATAAGTGGAGGAATGCAACAACTGGTCAGAATACCAACATGCAAGCGGCTCCTAGAAAAAATAGGTGTAACTAGACCACAGGTAGGTTGAAATCATGCAAACACCTAATCTAAAAGTATTGTGACTCAAACAGACGATATCCTCTGCAAGGTGATGAAATCCAAGTCAGACAATATGAATGTAGAGACAACGGCTAGATATCCCCCTACCGGGAGGGACACCGGGTAATCAATCCTAAAAAGACAGGCTACTAGGATACTCCGTTCATGACACGTCGAGAAAAGGTAAATCTGCCGTTTGGTCCTTTGATCGCAATATCCCAATACAGGGATATCCCGAGAACTGCGAATGGTAGCCCTTCGGTTACTGAATGGGTTTCGGTATCCCACTCAGGCTTCCGGAACCATCCTCGCGACTTCAACCCTCCTAGGGGAGAGGCCTTCCCACAAACCGGTTGTGACCGTGCCAAAAAGTACTAAGAGATTTTAGCTCCCTAATTGGACAACTTCTATGTCTCAGATGTATGAACTGAGGGGTGTTATTGGAACACCTATCCCCCCAATACTACCTAGCTACAAGAATTCTTTTCGTGTTCCCCAAGTGGGGTTAAGAGTGTGTTCAAATTAGGGTACGTTTTAAGTCTTAGTTCAATTAAGTGATCGTGTGAGTGCACGTGAGGTGTTATAAACTGAACTTGGAAAAATTAAATGCTTTTAAGGGAAATTTTCAAAAAATAAAGGATTTTTCGAAAAATAACAAGCAAATATTTAAGACTTTTTCACTAAAAGGAATTAATATGCTTTTTCAAAAAATAACTCAAAAAATAAAGGATTTCTTGGATTTATGAAAGCAAATAATAAACTCCTTTTTTTTAAAAGAAATAAATGGATTTCTTTGTTTCAATAAAAATTTCTAAGGGCAAGATTCTAAAGAAGTAAACAAGAAAAAATTTGAATCTAGATAAAGAATGCAAAATGAGTCTTTCTTTCACTTTCTTGAAAATTTTTAAAAAGATTTCTAGGTATGCACTTTTAAATAGTAAAAAAAATTTTCAAATCTGTAAACTATGCAGAATTTAGTACTGTAAAAAATGTGCTATGGGCAGAAAATACAGTAAAAAATATTTTTCAAAATCGGGATGGCCGAATGAAAAATTCAGCCGCGCGGGTTTTGGACGAACAGCCGCGATGGGCCGCGCGGGATTTGGCCGCACAGTCGCGATGGACCGCGCGGGTTTTGGACGCACAGTCGTGATGGACCGCGCGGGTTTTGGACGCACAGTCGCGATGGACAGCGCGGAAATAGGCCGCGAAGCCGCGGTGTGCAGCGCGGAAAAACACAGAAAAGTCGCGATGGACCGCGCGACTGTCTGGAAAAAGGCCGCGATGGACCGCGCGGAAAAACGCAGAAAAGTCGCGATGGACCGCGCGACTGTCTGGAAAAAAGCCGCGAGGCGGAAGCCGTGCACGGAAACCGAGAAACGAACCCGAAAATTGAAAATTTTGGGCGGTTTATGGGGCCAAATCTCAGAACAGCAATGGATCTGCTGTCTAAAAGGGCAGATCTATGGATCTAAAGGTTAAAAACTCAAAATAAACTAAGATTTAAAGGCAAAATTAGAGATCTAAAGTTCAAACCAAAGCGGAGTCGCCAAAAACTGTTGGCTCGGTTTTGCAACCAAGCTTAGTGCTATGGGCACCTACTAATTAGTAGTAGCAGTTTCAATAGAAATAAAAACAATAAACTAAATAAACAATACTTTTCATGGATCTAAACAAGAATCTAAGCAAATAATGTAAACATTTCAAAATCAAGAACAAGAAACATAATAAATAATTTTTTGTATTGAAAAGTGGGGGGGCAAGCAAGTGCTTGCGATATTACCTTCAATGGTGAAGGTTGATGTTGAGCAACTCCCAAGATGAGTAGCTCCAAACTCCAATAGGTCTCTTTCTCCAAGGTTGCTTCAATGGCTAAAAGTGCTCAGGGGAGATTTCAGCAGCATAAGGATGAGATAATGGAAGGATATGAAATGAGGAGCCCCTACCACCTTTTTATAGGTTTTGGTGGTGAGGAATACCATTTGTGGTTTTGTGGAAACCAAATGGTATTGACCAACATGGTTTAGGTACTTTTCCCTCCTTTTTCCTTTTTTGAATAAAAATAATATTTTAATTCCCTTTTTAATATTTTTGGGAATTTGGACCCTTTTTTAGGGTTTTTTATGATTTTCTTGGAAAAATAATCTTTTTTAATGGAAAAAGGGGTGTACCTAGGTCTTTTGGTGACCTTTTGTTGGTTTCAGAGGCTCTGATGGTGAAAAAGTGGACAAATGGGTCATGTGAGTAAGGGAATGAGCTAGTGAGCACTTTTTAGGTGTTAACACCACCGTACATTTAGGACGACATCCAAGGATGACTTAATCCTCAACCGTACATTTAAGACTATGTCCAAGGATGACTTAATCCTCAACCGTACATTTAGGACTATGTCCAAGGATGACTTAATCCTCAACCGTCCACCAAGGAATTCATTCTCGAAGACATACGTCTATGGCTCTTCTTTCGGACTGAAGTCCGGGGATGATCCAATCCCCTCACATGTTCACCAAGAACTTCATTCTCGAAGACATACGTCTACGGCTCTTCTTTCGGACTGAAGTCTAGGGATGATCCAATCCCCTCAAGTCCACCAAGGACTTCATTCTCGAAGACATATGTCTACGGCTCTCTTTAGGACTGAAGTACAGGGATGATCCAATCCCCTCAAGTCCACCAAGGACTTCATTCTTGAAGACATACGTCTACGGCTCTCTTTAGGACTGAAGTCCAGGGATGATCCAATCCCCTCAAGTCCACCAAGGACTTCATTCTCGAAGACATACGTCTACGGCTCTCTTTAGAACAAGTGTTCAAGGATGATACAATCCCTCTTCTTTCTCGGAGACACTTGTCTACGGCTCACTTTAGAACTTGTGTTCAAGGATGATGCAATCCTCACATGTATTCTCATCAATTACTATCGACCCTGGGAACCCATATAGAACCTGATTCACACTTCTTCTTTAATTACACCATTAAGAGAATGGTCTTATCTAGCCACTTGGAGCAAACATCTCATCATGATTCTCTTCTTCTTTCTAAGAGAATCTTCTAGCCACAAGCCTTCTATAGTGTGTTTGATTTGAAAATCTTTTTTTTTTTTGTTTAACATCCATCACTTGTTCAGTGTTCATCATTCATCATGATCTTTCCTACAAATCAAAATTAAGTACATGATTATTAATACTTCATAATCATCAAATCATATTGACATGATAACCTATTATGCATACAGATATCATTTACATAGTTAAGCAACTATTTTGACCAATACTTTGGCACAACACTTTCCCATATCCTGTATGCATACAGTGGCTATCTAGATGCCTTCCATCTCTACTATAACATACTATCGAGAGTGTGCATAGCTCTCAGCATGTCAGCAAAGAGGTTTCATTCTAGACAAGCAACAATAGAATGTTTGTCCAACTTACCAATCATATGCATATTAGTAGTATACTATTCAATGCTCTATGAATGTTTACACTCAGCATGATATATTCTAGGAATACAAATATGCATACAAGCAATATCACTTACTATTTCAAATAACAGCTCAAATACTTATCTTTTATGTTTGTATGGTTTCCTCCCGCTTGATCTTGTATATATCTTTTGAACTTGTATTCATTATGTACCATTGTGCATGCTCAAGTGTGCACTAGTGTCATCCTCATGATCTCATACACAAACATATGTTCATTAGTATATTCTCCAAACATTCTAATTCTAAATAATCTTGAATATGTATAGTCATGATCATTAGTATTCAGGGTTTCAAGGAAGTCTTCTTTTACTCATGCATATTCTTGTTTGATCATAGTACTCTTCTGGTTAATTAAATCATCAAGACAAGAGACATAATATGCATAAACCCTTGATTACTAACTTTATGAATAAGCATAACCAATCATACCATGTATACTTATATAAGGGATCCTAACAGAAGGTAAGATTCTAACTTGACATAAGAAAACATATCTGGATTAGTTATGTACAACATACCTAAACAATCTCTTCAATGATTTAGAGATCCTGAGCTAGAACCTGCATGTCTCATAGGTTAAGCATGATATAACAAATTCATACATACCTCATAAGTAGAACAAATATTATGGATGAGTCTTTGTCTTCATGTTGTCATGGTCATGGAACTTGATTTGTCTTTTTTGATGTACCTGTATCTTGTTAGCAGACAACATCAACCTCACACAACACCATAATGCATTAGTACAATCATATAGCCCTAATCAATGAATGTCTTCAATCATTCACAAGCATTCATATTGTTACTAGGGTGATAAGACAACTCTAACAATAATCAAGATTGTACTAATAAATAATATGAAGACAAACACATTATGAACTTAATCAAGAATCATATTTCAAGACATACCTGAACCTCCTTAAGTCATACCTGTCGAGACTTCTTGTATTCTTCTTATGTAAGGCCTTAGCCTCAACTCCCCCTAAAACTTGATTTGGAGCTTGATTAGGGCTTGCTAGAGAAACCCCAAAAATTCAATCTTTGACTTTCATGCTTCTGAATGGATGGAAGGATGTGTCTTGCTAAGCTGATTAAACTAGCATACTTCACTTTTGAAATCTCCAAAATTTGACCCCTCAAAATTGCCTTCGAAACTTCTGGATCTTCTGGACAGGAACCCGAACTAGGGTTTGATGAAGCCCACCCTTCTATCCAATCAAAAGGTTCGATCCAAGGCTCTAAACTCTTATTTTTCTAAGGAGCTTCCAGCCGTGGTTACAGACTTCAAAAATTCCAACTTTTGCTGAAGCCCTAATTTTCCATCTTTTTTATCAAAATACCGAACTAGGGTTTGATCAAGCCCAGTCTTCTACCCAACCAAAAAATTTGATCTTGGTCTCTAAATTTTGATTTTCCTAAGTAGCATTCAGCCATGGACTCTGATTCCAAAAATTACAACTTTCTCCGAAACCCTAAATTCCGGAAGCCATGAATAAAGGTGCTCCAAAAATAATTCTGTTTTGACAGAAATATGCACCTGATTGTTTCTGCTATAACTCTGAAATTTTTGCTCCACAGGGCCTGAAAACTTTTTTTGCAATATCCTGACCTATCATCTTTCCATCCTGACAGATCTGACCTCAATTGGATTTTCTAAGAGAGAGTTATGCCAAGTGTCGCAACGTGACCTGTTTATGGGATAAAACAGGAGAGCGAACTTGTACGGAATGCCACGTGTCACTGTTTGAACTTAGGCCTCTGCAAACTTTTCTTTAGATAGCTTTCCCTGTTATATTTCTATCCTGATAGGTCTGACCTCAATTGGACTCTCTGAGAGAGAGTTATGCCAAGTGTCGCAACGTGACCTGTTTATGGGATAAACCAGGAGAGCGAACTTGTACGGAGTTCCACGTGTCACTGGTTCACCTTCGTACTCTGAAAAAGTTTCTTGAGATAGTACAGTCTGTGTACTACCCGTCACTTTTTACGAAATTTCATTTGGAGCTTCCTAGCCCACGTTATGACCTTTTTTCCAAGGTTACCTGATTTTGACTGAGATCTGGAAGAGGCAGAAACCCTCACTTGTACTGATCATAACTCATAAAGTACAACGAATCTGAGGGTGCCCTTTGGACACAAGGTACCTGAGGGCGTCATCTTCTACTTGTAAACTTTTCAGACCCTGAAACTTTGCAAAAATGGAGTTATAGCGAAAGTTCCACGATGACTGGTTTTTGCTATGTAAAACCCTAACCTTCAAATTGTCGTAAGTAAAGCAAGTGTCGTAAGTGCCATACCTTGCCTTCCTTCAGGTTATCTCTGATACCATGTTAAGATTTAATATGCTAAGATAGAAAATAACAACATTACATTCCATTTCACAATAATAGCATATACAGGATCACTGAAGAAACAACAAGCATAGCATAAATACAAGAGACACAGATTTATCCTGGGAAACCCTCATGGGGTAGAAAACCCAGTAAAGCTTCCTCAATATAGATGACTAGCAATATACAAAGATCCAAACCAAATACATGATCTCCTCCTCCACCATAGCAGACCTCTGCTCCACAAGTGCTCCTCTCTCTCAAGTGAGTGTGTGTGTAAAATGAGGAACACACCTCCTCTATTTATACACTACTCTGACATATCTTTTACACAAGTACACATAGGCTTGTATTTAACCAATGGGTTAAATACCCCACTACAACTGACTGGGCCGACCCCTCTAGGGTGGTCTAATAACCCTTTGACCCACATGACACATATAGGGCCGACCCCCACTAGGGAAGTCTAATAACCCGAGTTACCACATTCCGATGGAGGAATAAACATCTCCGGATATACAATAAGATCTTCACGGAGGAATGAAACATCTTCGGAATAATAAAGTACAAATATAATATTCTTTGAAGTTACAATATCTCAACAGTTCTCACTTTTCTCACAAGAAGCACTTGCTCGTACGGCTGCAACCAATGGATTTAATTTCCACCTATGAAATTCATCATTACAAATCTTGTTAAGCCAAGCATAACCTAAACATAAAAAATTAGTCAATTTTTTTTCCCCAATTGACATGAAGGTCCCATGCTCTATTCATGAGACTTTCACACTTTCCATGCTTTTCCAGCATACACATGAATTCTTTCATATTCATCCATTCACAACTAATTAATTACTTTAGTATTCACAATTTATTTCAAGCAAGTAAACACATTCTACTTTCAGCCATACATGCATTCAACAATTTTCTGTTTTTATAAATGCATCAATAAAAAGGAAAGAGAGAGCAGTAAGAGTTTTCTTCTCTTAGCCTTGTTCCATTGTGGAACCCACACCACCACTGTGGTTTTCATGCTCCTAGCCTCTTTCACTTCAATGTGAATGCTTGACCTGCCCTTCTTGGCTATGACACTTAGTGTCTATGGTCTATTTCATACCTCTCAACCATGGAGTCCCTCCACATGGTTTATCTACAGCTCTTGGCTACTAGGACCCACATAGTCCCACTAGCTCCATCTTTCATTGCTGCTCAAGCTAAGATTTTTAGGCAGTCACATGTCCACATGCATCCTTAAGATGCTTTCATATTCCTTGCTTCCAACAATACCTACACTCAAACATTGAATCAATTCACATGTTTAGTTTATTGTCATAGGATTTATCTCTAAACAAGAGTTTAGGAATTCATAACCAAATCATATACACATGTATATTTATAAACAAGAATTTACAAGATAACCAAATACTTATTTGCATTGGATGTTTTCACTTTATTCCATAGGGTTTTTCTTTGCTTTCCAAGCCTTGGAATTGCCTATGGACTTGGATGTTTGGCCAGCGCGCAGGCTGCCCCTCAACATCAAATAATCTTGTATGTTTGGCCAGCACACAGGCTGCTTCAAATCATCAATAATTAATGCCCAACCAATCACTCTCTGGATTTACCAAGAAATTTATAGTTCTTTCAGGGTCCTTACTTCCTGTATGGCCAATGTTTCCAACAAAGAAACAATAGTGCATCAGCTTAACTGTTACAAGACTTATACTTGAAATCTTCATTATTCCAAACAATAAATAAATAAAACTAAATACTTATCTGTATTGTGCATTTCCTCTCTGGTCCACAAGGTCCTGTTTTTACTTTATAAGCCTTGGGATCCTCCTGCGGACTAGGATGTTTTCCTAGCACGCAGGCTTCTCCAAAACATCAAATAATTACTGTCCAACCAGTATACCTTCACGCCAACTTGGAAGGACACTTCACTACGACATTTCTAAGTCAAGGCTCTACTATGGAGCCATAGGCATATAACAACCCTTTCATCAACACCTTCGCAACCCTTCATCAAAATTCCCACAACCTCCACAACATCCTTTCATACACATTAACCTTTCCACCACAACCCCTCACAACAACTTTTTACTTTGTCTCTTTCATGTGTAGTACCAAGTTGCATCTATTTAAGCTTGACAACACAAGTAGTATAGGCAAACTTGTCAGCATTGTTATTCTAAAATTGTAACCATAACCATAGCATTCATTATAAAGTATTGAAACACCAGGAATGTGTCCATTCCCTTAGGGTGTAATCAATATTGGCATCCCTAACATAACTCATCATCAGAAAGGCGTGCACTCCTCACTAATGGAAACTATGCAAGTCCTAATCATACTTCAAACAGTCTAAATAATGTACATAAATTGAATACGTTCTGCATAATAATTTTAACAATTAGACTTACATACATATAGGTACATATATATCTATATATATATATATATATCAGTCAAGGTTTACAGAACACTTATCCATTTTGCAGATGTAATTTCTCTTTACTAATGAGGAATGGGGGCTCCTTCTCTCAGTTGACAGTCCCTCGGTTTGCCATCCCAACTCTTTTTGATGTTACATACTTCTCATATGTCTTACTGTCATAATATTTATCATCTCACTCATATTGTTTACCAATCATGTAGTGCAGATGAGACATTAATAATGTCTGATGGCATTTCACCTGAAACCCAATTCCAATTCATGGAATCCCTCCCATGAAGTTTGGCTTCTGCAGGCCCTCTCTCTTGGTCTTACTGCAATGTGTCTTCCTAGTACACTTATCAAATAGACAAATAGTCAGCAACATTTAACAATGCAATTCAAGTCTGATTGTTTCATAACTGATCAATGACACTAATAATTAAATTCAATATGAATTTGCAACTCTGTCTACTACAGAAATTGATTTTCTTAGCCATGAGGTTATCCTCATATTGCTTGGCTCTTGTAAATGGTAGCATTATGTCCATTATGGATTAATGTTTGCGGCCATACATGGACATCCACCTACAACATGTCCTCCTGACACAATTTTACATAAGCCAAACAGTCATTAGCAGTTGTAAGAAAAATTTTAAATATGAAAGTTTACAAATCTGAGATTTACAATTCTTATTTCTAACAGAGCTTAGATTTCTCAACCATGAGATTCCTTCTCATAAGCTCTAAATCGAATTTTCAAATCTGCTCCCTACCAAAATTAGATTTGCTACCATGATATTATTCTCATAAATTTAAATGAGAATAATTTCAGATTTGTTTCATGCATAAGTTAAATTTCACACCCATGAGAATCTTCTCATAACCTTTGGCTTTTGCACATGGTAGACTCCAACCTTCATCATGGACTTACCCACATTGCCATGCCTAGAACAATCTACCTGAAATCTGAAACTTCAATCATCCAACACTTTGTAAGTCTCCATGCATATAATATTTCATTGCTGCAACAATCACTGAAGCATTTCCAGAATTATAACATCCCATAATTCAAACACTTCCTGCTGTTAACATATCAATATAACAAACTCATTTACTTCACGTAAATCATTATCATACTAAAATTGCAAGGTATAGTCACATCATTTATGGAATCAACTTAAAGCTTTTAAATGCTCATTAATTCATATCCATATCATTTATACAACTCTGTCCTTCCAACAGAGCACTCTAGAAGCCTATCAATCATGACTACCTTCATGCAATTATTCCCCTGCATTCATAGCAGCTCATGAAATGATCTCAAAATTATCATTAATTCATAATTTCATCTATTGCTCAATTGTAATCAGATATATACATATATCACAATCATGCATGCACACAATATATCCCTTCAGGTGTAGTTACCCACATGCATGCATATTCACAACATTTACTCAAGTTTTTCATATGTATTCACTCAATGCTTAACTAAAAGATTTATAAAATCTCTTAATACACATCCACTCAATGTCACCTTGCATTGTTTCATGAGTACTTATGCATTCCAGCATATTATAAATTAATCATAACTATCTCATATAACATGCATTACCATAATCAAGACCACCAGTCCTCACTTGATTTAGTTATTAATCGCATAACCAACATACATATGGCATGATGTATTTTATATGAATGCAATCTAAATTTCCAAACAGCCACATGGTATGAGGCCTCTTTCCTTCACCACTTCATGCTCCACCACACTATGGCAGTAAGGCATTCACATGAATGCATTTCAACTCTAAATGCATACCATTTTATGATTACCGAATATGGTTCAATGGATTTTTACCCAATCCCCTTCAACACTTATGCAATCATCATAAGTAAACCATTACTTGCATGGCTCCCATTTACACCTTTGATGTCACCTGATCCATTAGTCTCTTACCAAGGCTAGACAGTCCTTTTGCCAATCTCATGATCACAGATTTGTTGCACCATTCTTTCTTCATAAGGTTGTTGTCTTCATGCAAAAACATCCTCAATGTATTTAGGCATGCTTCTGTTGTCTTCGGTCCTACAACCAAAACCAATCACCAATAGTGATTATCAACCACAATATTTACCATTAGTGGTTCACTACATATGTAAAGTCTCTCTACTTTTACCAATATGTAATGTCGTATGCATGCAAAACATATACTCATACACTGTGCAATGTTTATTAATATGCCAATCAATGCATATTCATGCCAGTCATTTAATCTCTTGCATTTTCAGCATTCTCATGCCATAATTTTATGCACATAAAGCTTATAAAATATCAATGTAGTTAGTAATATAGGGGTTAAAGAATTCCCCCTTTTCGATCCCTCATATTTTCATGAACTTCCTCTTCCACATCATAGCTAGTATGATTTCATGGCATGCTACTTCCAGGCATGAAATTCTAGAAATTGCCCCTATTTTCAAAAATATCCACTGACACTTTTCTGCTCCAATTAGCTATGGTGTATGATAACCCCATACAGATTCTGACTATGCACCACTGTTCCTTGTTGGGCAAGCCTTCCAATGCCTGTCCACTTGCTCAATTCTGACATCGAGAGTGGAAACTGCGTTATTTCAAAATGACAACTTTCACCCCAATTCTGCATACTTTTACACGGTTGTATTTTGGTCCCAAATGACAAATTCAGCCACCTGTGGAGGAAAATCTATGAAGAATCATGAAACATTTTCTACTGGGAAAAGTTAGCCCATATAACTAGGAACGTTCAACATCTGGCGGATCTCTATTCCGATGCACCATTCATCTTCTATGAATTTATGGGTTTTACTACTTCTCGCTTTTCACATTTTCCCAAAATTCTAAATTTCGGGCTCTATACCTGTTGATGTATATGTAACTTCGGAATGTATTTCACATACATGTATATTGTATTCCTATAGAGACGGTATTATTCCTCTATAAGGAAGTGTCGTCATTTATATTGTAAGTGTCGTAACTTTTACTTAATGGGTTATTAGACCACCTTATTTGGGGTCGGCCCTGTATAAGTCATGTGGGTCAAAGGGTTATTAGACCACCCTATTGGGGGTCGGCCATGTGGGTCAAAGGGTTATTAGACCAGCCTATTGGGGGTCGGCCCACTCAGCATTATGTTATGTGGTAAAGTTCGAGCCTACATGAGTTAGGTAAAAAGGAAAGTCAAGTCAAGTATAAATAGAGTGCGGGAGGCACTCTATTTACTCACTCACTTCTCACACATGCACTCAAGGAGGAGTGGCGCACTTATGGAGGAGGAGAATCTTCTGCTAGGATGTGTCTATCTCTCTTGGTTGGTTGTATCATTGCTCTATCTATCTCTGAGGAAGTTATTGGGGTTTTTCACCTTTATGGTTTTCCCCAAGTAAATCTTTGTGTCTCTTGTGTGCTTGCATTACTGTCTCCATGATTGATATGTTGTAGATATGCTGTACATGTTGTTCTCTCAGTTAAGATCCTAGATCATATTGAAGTAAATTCAGAAAATTTAACATGGTATCAGAGCTAGCCTTAAAGAAGGCATGATATGGCATGTATGACACTTGTTGCACTTACGATGCTAGGGCTTGATATAGCAAAAACCAGTCATCGTAGCACTTTTGCTATAAATCCGTTTTGGAAAAATTTTCAGATCTGAAATTGTTACAGGACTAAGATAGGATCTCCAGGTACATTGTATCCAAAGGACAACCTCTAATTCGTTGTACTTTGTGATTTATGATCTGTGCAATATAGGGTTTCTGCCTCTTCCAGATCTGAGTTAAATTCAGGTGACCTTGGGAAAAAGGTCATAACTTGGGCTAGGAAGCTCCAAATGAAATTTCGTGAAAAGTGACAGGTAGTGCACAGACTGTACTATCTCAGAAAACGTTTACAGAGGCCGAAGTGGAACCAGTGACACGTGTCACTCCGTACAAGTTCGCTCTCCTGTATTATCCCATAAACAGGTCATGTTGCGACACTTGGCATAACTCTCTCTCAGAGAGTCCAATTGAGGTCAGACCTATCAGGATGGAAAGGTAACAGGCAGAGATATCTCAGGAAACTTTTTCATAGGCTGAACTTAAAACAGTGACACGTGGCACGCCGTACAAGTTCGCTCTCCTGTTTTATCCCAAAACAGGTCACGTTGCGACATTTGGAATAACTCTCTCTCAGAGAATCCAATTGCGGTCAGACCTGTCAGGATGGAAAGATAACAGGTCAGGCTATCTCAAGAAACGTTTTCAAACCCTGTCGATCAAAATTTTCGGAGTTACACCAGAAACAATCAGGTACATATTTCTGTCAAAACAGAATTATTTTTTGGTACCTTCATTCATGGCTTCCGGAATTTATGGCTTTGGAGAAAGTTGGAATTTTTGTAATCGGAGACCACGGCTGGATGCTACTCATAAAAATAGAAATTTAGAGACCAAGATCAGAATTTTTGGTTGGGCAGAAGGCCGGGCTTGATTAGACCCTAGTTCGGGACTTTGATCAGAAAAGTGGAAAATTAGGGCTTCTGTAAAAATGGGAATTTTTGAAATCTGTGACCACGGCTGGAAGCTCCTCAGAAAAATAGAAGATTAGAGATTTGGATCAAACATTTTGATTGAGAAGAAGAGTGGGCTTCATCAAACCCCAGTTCAGGGTCATGTCCAGTGAATCCGGAAGTTTCAAAGGCAAAATTGAGGAGTGAAACTTTGCAGTTTTCAAATTCTGAATATACCAGTTTGATCAGCTCATCAAGGCGCATATTTCTATCCTTTCGGAAGTTTGAAATTCAAAGTTTGAATTTTTGGGGTTTCTCTGACAAACCCATATCCAGCTCCAGGTCCAGTTCTTGCAAATCAAGTGGATTGGGTTAATCCTAGAAGAAGATAGATTGATCATTTGCATGAGTGAAAAAAGTTCCTGTTTCAGAGGGAGATGAGTCTAAGGCCTTACATAAGAAGATTACAAGCGATCTCGAAAGGTATGACTCATCGAGGTATGTTTCGATATTTGTCCATGATTAAGTTTATGCTATGTTTGTTTTCATGTTATTACAGTCAGTACAATTTTGATTTTAGATTTGTCGTATCACCTTAACAAAATTATGAATGCATGATAGAAGATATTCACTAGTTAGGGTGTTGACACTTATGATTATACTAATGCATTATGGTGTTATATGAGGTTTATGTTGTCTACTAACATGAAAGGTACACCAATAAAGACAAATCATGTTCTGGTCCAAGAACATATGATCATGATAACATGAGGACAAAGATTCATCCATTGTCATGGATCTCATACAAGATCCATTTACGAGGTATGTACAACTTGTTTATACAATGGTTAACTTATGAGACATGCAGGTTACTAGCACAAGTCATTGAAGAAGAACAAGAAGACATAATGTGAGTATGTTAGACATAAATAGCTAGCATGCTAATCCAGGTATGTTTTTCCTATATCAAGTTAGAATCCTACCTTGTGTTAGGATCTTATACTATTGTTGATAATGATTATTCATGAAGTCATAGGTTTGAATAATCATGGTTGTATGCATATTATGTTTCTTACCTTAATTGATGATATGACTAACCAGAAGAATCATGAAGGTATAGGTTTGAATAATCACAGGTTTTATGCATAATATATCTCTTATCTTGATTGATGATTCAACTAACCTGAAGAGTCATAGGTTTGAGTAATTACAGGTTTAGACATGTTATGTTTCTTATGATTTGACTAACCTTAAGAATTCTACATAAACCTTGAATGCTAATGCTTATTATTTTCTGTTTGAAATGATCATGACTATACATGCTTGAGATTATTGTGTTTTAATAGTATACTAATGAATGTATGATTTTATATGAGATCACAAGGATAACACAATCATGATACTAATAAGCATGCATAGGAACCAATGATGAATGTAAGTTCAAGAACAGGTAATCCAGGAAGCAAAGATCAAGAGGGAGTACACTCCAGTGGTTTATGCAAGGATGCAGACATTCAGAGGGAGTTGACCATCTCTCTACATCCCACAACAGAAAGGTGTAGAAGAAGCTACTTCAGATTAGGACTCCAGTAGCTCCTGCAAGGAAGCGAAGACTCAGAGGGAGTCCACCCAACGAACACACAAAGATAAGTATTTGAATTGTCATTTCTTAAATAATACTGTTCAATAATGTATATACTGATGTTCCTAGAATTAGGTTGTGTATTATGCATATTAGAATAATTGCATTGATGAACAGTGTACTCCTAATATGCATGGGTAAGTGGCCTATGGCACTGTACAACATTCCATTGCTACTTATCTAGAATGAAACCTCTTTGCTGACATGTTGGGAGTTGTGCACACTCTTAACAATGTTCTGGTAGAGATTGGAAGGCATCTAGAAAGTTACAGAATATGGATAAATGTTGTATTGAAGCATTAGCTAAGATAATTGCATGACTGTATGGCATATTTATTTATGTGTAAGAATTTGTTCTGAAAACTATGAGATGTTTTCTAATCATGCAATTTAACTTGTTGTGTAGGAAAGATCGTATGCCATCTCCTACAAAAGAAGAACTACAACATTTGTTCCAGCAACAAAGATATCTATTGAAGATATTGAAGATATTGAAGTTCCCAGG
Organism: Larix kaempferi; assembly: GCA_027924585.1. Classification (NCBI taxonomy): domain Eukaryota; kingdom Viridiplantae; phylum Streptophyta; class Pinopsida; order Pinales; family Pinaceae; genus Larix; species Larix kaempferi. The sequence continues at coordinate 5,073,793 of BSBM01000940.1, read as the reverse complement.
ATCTGGGATGAAGAAATGAAATGCCATGATCCGTCGATCATGAAGAATGATGTTTGCGATGTAATCCCAAGACATGAAGGGAAGTTTTCTATGACTTCCAAATGGAACTATCAGATCAAGCATGTTGCAGATGGCAGCATTGAGAAATATAAAAGTGATGAAATAGAAGATACACTAGATGGATTTCAAGACAGCTTTCTTGAATAGTTGTATGCGGATAACCTGTTTGTTACAGGTGAAGATAGATTGATTGCCGACATGCAGCGGAAGCTTACTACCGAGTTCGAGATGAAGAACTTGGGCTTGATGCACTATTTGTTTTTGGCATGGAGGTGTGGCAGAGTGATGGAATCTTCCTTGGACAAGGGAAGTATGCAGTAGATATCCTGAAGAGGTTCGGGATGATGGACTGCAAGGCTATGGCCACACCTATGGCATCAAATCTGAAGCTTCTATGTGATGCTTCATCTGAGCCGGTTGATGTCTCTTTGTATCGTCAGATGATTGGGTCCTTGATGTACTTGACGAACACGAGACCAGACATTTGCTTTACTGTGAACACATTGAGCCAGTTCCTGACGGATCCGAGGAGTGTTCACCTGGTTGCTGTAAAGCATGTTCTAAGGTACCTGAAGGGTACAATGGATTATGGGCTCAGGTATGAGGAGAATCAAAAGTTTAACCTGCAGAGTTATGTTGATTCAGATTTGGCTGGCAGTGTTGCAGACAGGAAGAGCACATCTGGGTGTTGCTTCAGTATGGGATCAGGTGTGATCTCTTGGTTTAGCAGGAAGCAGTACTGTGTAGCACTGAGTACAACTGAGGCAGAGTATGTTGCAGCCTGTTCAGCTAGTTGTGAGGCAGTATGGCTACGGAAGCTACTGTCTGAGGTATTTGATCTCCCGTTGGAGGCTACTGGTATCTTCTGTGATAACCAGAGTTGTGTGAAGCTGTCCGAGAACCCAGTGTTTCATGATAGGTCGAAACACATAGAGATCAAATATCACTATATCAGGGATATGGTGCAGAGAGGAGCTGTGAAGCTTCTGTATGTTGCGACGGACGAGCAAATTACAGATGTGCTGACAAAGCCACTAGCCAGAGTGAAGTTCGAGTACTTCAGAGAGAGGCTTGGCGTTCTTCAGATCGATGACACTTCGAGGAAGAAGTGATGGACACATTTGCTGAAGCCATTCCAAGCATGTTGGAAGGAGGATCCTTCACATGGCTGTGGATGTAAGCGCTGGATAATGGGCATCAGGATGATGTTCTGGTTTCTGCTTGATATGATCAGTTGGATCATTTTTATTTATGTATGTATGCATCATGTTGGATGCTGGATATGATCAGTTGGATCATGTGTACGTATTTTGTATATGCATCATGTTGGATGCTTGGACCATGTATCTGTATATGTATCAGGTGGATACATCGTATGATCAGGTGGATCATGTATGATGATATGTATCATGTATTTGTATCAGGTGGATACATTGATGATCAGGAGGATCATGTATGATGATATGTATCATGTATTTGTATCAGGTGGATACATTGATGATCAGGAGGATCATGTATGATGATATGTATCAGGTAGATACTTGGTATGCATCAGGTAGATGCATTGATGATCAGGAGGATCATGTATGATGATATGTATCATGTATTTGTATCAGGTGGATACATTGATGATCAGGAGGATCATGTATGATGATATGTATCATGTATTTGTATCAGGTGGATACATTGATGATCAGGAGGATCATGTATGATGATATGTATCATGTATTTGTATCAGGTGGATACATTGATGATCAGGAGGATCATGTATGATGATATGTATCAGGTAGATACTTGGTATGCATCAGGTAGATGCATTGATGATCAGGTGGATCATGCAGCAGGATGTTGCAGTGATGATCAGGATGATCATAGATGACGAGCTTTAGGATGTTGCTCCAGATGACATGCAGCAGGACGTTGCAGTGATGATGATCAGGATGATCATGGATACATCAGGATGATGTATGGTGAGTATCAGGTTGATACTCTGTGGCCGTGGATCAGGTTGTGCAGATGAGCATGTAATCCGGTGCCCTGGGAGATTTGCAGATGGTCTTTCGAGGTTTTGCCTATGGCATGTAATTCGGTGCCCTGGGACATCTGGCAAATGCTCTTTCGAGGTTTTGCTCTGGGAGGACATGTAATTCGTTGCCCTGGGAGATCTGCAGATAGTCTTTCGAGGTTTTTCCTATGGCATATAATAGCACCCTGGGATATCTGGCAGATGCTCTTGCGAGGTTTTGTCCTATGGCATGTAATTCGTTTCCCTGGGAGATCCGATAGGTTGGGCTGTGTGCCCGTAATCAGTCCTGGGATGCTCTTGCGAGGTTTTTCCATGACCACATGTAATTCGTTGCCTTGGGAGATCCTATAGGTAGAGCTGTGTGCTCGTAACAGCCTGGGATGCTCTTGCGAGGTTTTGTGGTGAGGTCACATGTAATTCGTTTCCCTGGGAGATCCTATAGGTAGAGCTGTGTGCTCGTAACAGCCTGGGATGCTCTTTCGAGGTTTTGTGACGCACGTAATAAGTCCTGAGGATTCCACAGTATGGCCAGTGATGATGAATACCTACAGGTGGTGGGCCTACATCCAGTATGAAAAAGGACTGGCTCTGTAGAACTTCCTATGACGAGTAGATTCAGAGATTGATTGAGATAGCAGCAGCAGTGACGATGATGATGATGACTCGATGATGATTATCTAGTGACGATGATCCAGAGAAGATGACTTGTGCTAGAAGAACCGTGCTGAGAAATAACTTCCTAGTTAAGAGGGAGTGTTGATGTATATGTAACTTCGGAATTTATTTCACATATATGTATATTGTATTCCTATAGAGACGGTATTATTCCTCTATAAGGAAGTGTCGTCATTTATATTGTAAGTGTCGTAACTTATACTTAATGGGTTATTTGACCACCTTATTTGGGGTCGGCCCTGTATAAGTCATGTGGGTCAAAGGGTTATTAGAACACCCTATTGGGGGTCGGCCATGTGGGTCAAAGGGTTATTAGACCACCCTATTGGGGGTCGGCCCACTCAGCATTATGTTATGTGGTAAAGTTCGAGCCTACATGAGTTAGGTAAAAAGGCAAGTCAAGTCAAGTATAAATAGAGTGCGGGAGGCACTCTATTTACTCACTCACTTCTCACACATGCACTCAAGGAGGAGTGGCGCACTTATGGAGGAGGAGGATCTGCTGCTAGGATGTGTCTATCTCTCTTGGTTGGTTGTATCATTGCTCTATCTATCTCTGAGGAAGTTATTGGGGTTTTTCACCTTTATGGTTTTCCCCAAGTAAATCTTTGTGTCTCTTGTGTCCTTGCATTACTGTCTCCATGATTGATATGTTGTAGATATGCTGTACATGTTGTTCTCTCAGTTAAGATCCTAGATCATATTGAAGTAAATTCAGAAAATTTAACAATACCCTTTTTTTTTTTTTTGCCGAAAGCCAAAGCTGAAAACCAGAAGCCAAAACTAGAAGCCGAAGCCGAAAACTGGAAGCCTAAGCTGAAAACCGGAAACCAAAAATCGGAAGCCGAAACTGGAAGCCGAAGCCGAAAACCGGAAGCCGAATATTGAAAGCCGAAACCAGAATTCGAAAGCCGAAAGCCTAAAACCGGAAGCCGAAACTAGAAGCCGAAGCCGAAAAACAGAAGCCGAAAATCGAAAGTTGAAACTGGAAGCCGAAGCTGAAAGTCGAAAGCTAAAAATCAAAAGCTGAAACCAGAAACTGAAGATGAAAGCCAGAAGCCGAAAACCAGAAGCCAAAACCGGAAGCTGAAGCCGAAAGCCGAAAGCCGAAAACTGGAAAACACCCATGTTTCCTATAACTTTCAGGGTCCATATCTCCTTTGTCCCTTGGCTAAATGAGGCAAGTATAGTACCGTTGGAAAGATCTTAGAGAGATCTATGCACCTATGTGATCCTCTTCCACATCTAAGAAATATGATCTTGTCATTTTCCCCAGTCAAAATGACGCCCCCAACTTCCCAATACTGTGCTAAAACGTCCTGTTACATGCCTGCAAACTCAGAGTCTGGCCCAAGCAGCCCCAGTGCTGCAAGCTAGGCTCTGATACCACTCTGTCATGTCCCCTTCCATCTATCCAATGCAAGGGAGGGAATATGACTGCAACATGGGGTGTCTAATTCATCCCTAAAGCCATAATGATAAAATTTTTCCATTTGAAATAAGATGCACAATTATTTTACATAGCGGAATTAACATATTAACACACATCTAGAATGGAATGCATCAGCATACCATTCACAAACAGGTGATGAATTATAATACAAGGAAGCAATCACATTCTCATGATATACATAGATTACATGTTAGCCATAATAAGATATGCATTAATCATCCAAATACCAATCATTATTTAATACATTACAGAACATACAATTAACACAACTCATTTAATAAACACAGAGGAATAACCATAATAACATACAAGAAGAAGGAGATGCATCGGCCTATTTCTTCCAGGTGGAATGATGAAAGAGTCATACAATATCCATCCCATTCTCATGCTATGCATAGGAATCATGCCAACTAACTTAAGATAATCATTTCATCCAAGTAACATGAGTAATTTAATATACATGATTAACACATTGTTGAACACATAATGCAAATAAATTAATCCACAGAGAATACTTATCATAAAATGCAAACATCCAAACAACTAGATACATGAGAGAAACGTTCCACCCAACCATAGATCTATGTCCAACCTATATTCTTTCAGTGAAGAGATCGCCCCTGAGCTGGACTGTGTACCCACTAAGGAGGAACTAGACAGACTCACTCACAGCCATGGATTCACTCAAACGATCATGCTAAGCCAGCACACAACTGGGTTTATCAAGCATGCAATAAGGAAATGATGAAGATGCTAAGCCTGTGAGCTCAACCAAAGAGATACAAACATCTCAAGCTCAATTCAAGCAATCCCATCCTCTGTTCAACCTCCACACTTGGATTTCTCACCATTCTGGCAACAAATAAGTCAATCCCATCACTGGTTTCTGGGCTATCAAAACTAGGTTTTCCAAAGCATTTCAGGGTAGCTAATGCTCCCAAATTCACCCCAAGGTTCATACCTATGGATCCGCCATTGGATTTCACTATCAAATACCAATTATGGGCGTTTATGGCTCTTCAAAACGTGGGTTCTTTGAAGTTGCGATTTCTGTTTTTTCTCTCTGCTAGCAATTAGTTTTTCGATGAAAAATGATGTTGGTAACTTCCACAATGGAATGGGGATGAGGAAGGAGCAACTCCCATGAGGTAGAGTTTCTTGTGGAACAAGAAAATAGAGCCCATACTCTGCCCTACGAATTTCTGGGTTTTCCATGCTCCATTTAAGCCATGGACTGAATTCCTCAACCACTTCCTTACAACAGAAATAAATGTCAGCAAGGTAAGTCAAATGGGTTCTCAAGGTGACATATGGAAGCCTATGGTTCAATCCCACAGCCCCCTCACCACTCCCTAGTGGATACACATGGCCCCTTCTCATTCGTTGCCTCCATAGCCAGTTTTGGTATTTTATTGCATGATGTTTATTTACATCATTTTTACAATGTTCCATGGCTAAATAGCACATGGGCAACATAATGTTTAATACTTGCTTTTAAATAAAATCCAAGCTTCCACTAGTGGGGCCTTGGCCATGAGATCCACGCTAGGAAAACATACATCACATGTATACAACATTTACATTAAAAGCTAACATGTCCTAAGGGTCAAAATGGGGTATTACAACTAGTTCCATATCTTACTCTATGAACAAACCCATTGTATCATACTTGTAACATATTTTTATTTATTTTCTGTTATTTAAAAGGTTATGAGAAGTTTTGTAGCCTATTCTCTGATTATCTTTCTGTAGTTATGTTTCTATTTTAAATAGTCATGACTGCACAACCCAATGGTCTAAAAGGAATTGGTCTACTATTCTCAACCTCTCCTAGAAGAAAGACGTTGTGCCTGCTGAAGCCAATGTTAGTGTTATTATCTTCCGAAGAGAAGTTCGTCGCCAAATGTAAAGAGGATGTCAGAGAAAGGAGTTAGAGCAGTAGAAGGCACGCATAAAGAAAAATACTTCATGTCCTAGCATCCGGAAGGTATGTAGCTGAAGATCAGAAGGGTTTGTTATGAGCCAGCTGAAAGTAGATGCATTCAGGACTCTTAAACGCACTTCATTTTTTCAACTTAGATGGTCCCTGAAAAGAAAACCACCATTGATGTGTGTCATCTTTATAGATGTTCATGGGCCTCAAGGAGGTATCAGTAGAACAATTTTGGAGGGCCCTGAAACCACCTAGTCATCACGGCGGTTTTATAACTCATGAAGCACCTAATGGGGAGGCCTTGCGTGAAGCGGTGCCCATTCTTAAAGGACTTGCATCTTCCTGGCTCAGATCTCAATATCTCCTAGCAGTAAATCGATAGTCATCAAGGGTTTAGGAGGTTAAAACAACAAGAGGATTATCACGCCTAGTCCGCCCATTAATCAAAACCGCCGCCTCCACGTGGCAGCCCCAAGATCGTTCAGGGGGCTTGAAGTGGGTTCCCTAAACCACTCTTTAAGGGACCTGAAAACCGTTAATGGTTTTTTCTATCTTGTCATCCTCCCCGTCGCTTTGAAATGACCCTTCCCAGTAATCATTACTGTCACTGGCATCATACAAGCTGCAGTCTACTATTAGCATGATAAGCCTGAAAGGATGGTCAAGTAATCATTATGCCAGTGCAGGCATGTTCGTCAATGATTATTCAAGGAGTACCATAAATACTCCACGAGTTGATCTACTTTGTATTTCAGAGCTCCCAGACTTCATAGGTCTGTAACGTGAAGCTAAAGACATACAGTGTGTTCGAGATTGATTAATTTAGAGCTGAGCAACATGGGTTCCCAATGACACATTTCATCTCAAGAGGAGGCCCCTCAGGAGCACTGAGGATTCGGAGGACCAACGTCCATGAGCATCCTACAGATACACACTCGCAGAAAAGTAGATAGGAAACTCCTGAGGTCTCACTCGAGATGTCTAAGGAGATTTTAAGTTTTTCATCAGTTAAAAAGGAGATGGGCCTTTTGGAGGCAGGAGCATGAAAGAAGGGGAGATGCCGGTCCTAGTGAAGGATGATCAGATGGTGAAGTAGTAGCATCTGAACAATTTTAGTGAAGCAATGAGAGAATTAGGTCATGTTGCACAGCTCAACATCAGGATTGAACTTGTGTCCCATCGAAAGCAGGATCTGAGAGAAAAGTACTTGGACGGGATGGAAGAAATAGGTGGCAAAGGTTTGCAAAGTAGCATCTTTCATCATTATGGTAACATCTACGTATTCATCAGTCCGTAGGCGTTCCAACAAGGGTTTTAAAGGTTCCCGATAAGATCCGAGTGATGCTATGTCTTTAATACGTTATAGTTTAAGGTGATATGAACTTTGTCAAACCGGGCATACTACTTTGCTAGCAAAGTGGTCTTGGGCCATAGCCATAGGATAGCCAGTAAATTTCCGTATGACTGATATTGTAACAAACTTTGTTAAGAAGTATAAACAGAAAAAAATTAAAGTTGTTGAGTTGTAACTGATTGTAACAATTTCTGTTTTAGATAGTAGGAAGGCTATATATAGCTAACTAGGCAGTAGCCCAAGGGTTGGCTCTCTTTTGTAAGAAGTATTACTGATATATTGGATAATTTGATCAATATAGAAAGAAACATATTATTTCCCTATCTTGGACCTTTATGGATTCAAATTTTTTATCTTCACAGTTAGTACCTTCTATTGTTTTTCATCTCTTCCATCTATGTATGATCTGCAAAGCTGTTCTAAATTTTATATGAGTTCTTATGCTTAAATGTATTTCTTCTAAGAGGATTAGTAATTGAAGTATTCATATTGATTTGTATTAAAGTGATATTCTCGTATTATTTAGTGGCGTTCTGTGTTCATTTTGTTAAGGATATTGAATTCCTCTCCCAGGTTCAACACGACAATCTTGAAATGTAGGATAAAGCTTTACTTTCATAGTACCTTTATCTTACACAATTTCATTTTCCATTTACCATTGAAAGTCTGATTTCTTGGCACATTGAAATACTGCCCATTCATATTTCAAGATTGGAATTCTACAATGTTTTCTATCAGCTACGTTTTGATTCAGTAAAGTTTTCAGAAGTGATTATTGATGCCTAGGAACAGTTCTAAAAGACATCCTTAGAACGTCTCTAGGACTAACATCCATGATGATAAAATAAATTGCTTCCTTAGTGAATGTGGAACACATTCACAAATATTGAGGAAATGTTATGAAAGGGATATCAAAGAACTAGGAACACATTCCCCAAATATATTTTGGTCACATATGAAGGGATATCACCACTGGGAGGAGGTCCCTATTGATTAGCTAGGTTTAATTATGTAATTATATTCATTACACATACCTCCATCAGATTCACGGAGATATCAACAATCTGAAAAACATAATTTTCAACAAAGGTTAAACGTCTTTTGTCCAAGGTTTCTAAAGCACTTCAACACCTTGCACAAAAGGAATTGTGGATGACAGGGAAACTAATTAGTATCCAATAATAGATAAACTTTATGAGCATGGAAAGGACTTTTGTAATTTGTGAACAGAATTTTCAGCACCGAGCTTCTTGTTAGAACTAAGGGATTACTGTTTCTGTATGGTTGTGTTTCCTATAGGATGTTATTAATAGTTTGAATCTATCAGGATTGATAGGAAGATTAATGCTAGGCTCTAGGTTTTCTTGCTTGTGAACCATCTGAAGGAATTCAGGGATAGATGAAAATGCCAGTTTTGTATGTTGTACATTTTATAACTTGCTTAGACAATGATATATAAATAATATTATTTTTTATTAGGAATAAAAGGGAAGGATCTTGAATTATGAGAAGAAGGACTGTCATCAATCAAAAATATTCTCATTAAGCTATAAATCAGTAATGGAACTAGCAAAGGCTAGAAATATAACAAGTACAACAAGATATCTGGGTAGAAAATGTTCACATATAGTTTTGGAAGGCTCTAGGAGTACCCTCCTAAATTTGAGAAATCAAGTCAAGCACTACAATTGTTGACATCTTAAAGCACCAGATTATTCACCACCCAAAATTATTGTCACAGAGTTCTTAAAATCTCTAACTCTATATTAATAAGCTTCTCATTTACTTTTTGACCGTTATTTCTATTCATTGTCACAGGAAATCCAAGAATTGAGATAATAGCTACTTTGCATGACTATTGAGTCCTTTTAGAATATCTAATCTAATAGCTTATTCAATATTTTATTGATTCTTACAAATATCTTACAATTCCATCTACTTCAATGTAGCCTTCCTTTTTCCCTTATAAATTGCCACCATTTTAATGTGGTAAATACACCCCACTGAAATATGCTAGAACGAATCAACAGGAGACAGTTTTATAACTTAGTAATCCCACCTTTCTACTAGTTGGATCCAACAACAAAACTGTTCTTCTCTGACTTATATTTTTAGCTTTCGGATGTTCCTCTCTCTTCATATCCTTCTTTTCTTGTCACAACCAATGTAGTTAGATTCCATGGTTATAGATCAAGTGCTCAGTTAGATTAATGTGCATAAAATGCAAGCCAGACAAAGAAGTTCTTGTGTTGCAAGGTAAAAGAAAACTACAAGGTAAAAACACACCAACACACCACAAGCTCAAATCTCTAGGAAATATAGCAATGAAAAAACTTAAAAGTTTGGAAAAAGTAAGAATTGATGCCCAAAACTTGTCTGGTATGCAGGAACAAAATGCACACTATATAAAAATAAGAGATACGTCACATTACTTTGGCAGCAGGGCACAATAATAAAAAATAAAGAATATTTTTCCTTGCCAAAATGCTTCAAATATAATTCCAGTAAAAGGTTGATCATAATAGATGGCCAAAATAGTAGGCTTCCAGCTTTCACTCAAGAAAACAATATAGAGGGAAGAGCATACACATCATATACAGGACAATATACATGTTACAGACATGAAGCATTTTTCCTGTTTTAGTGCTTGGTAAGAATTCACTACAAGTACTCGAATTCATAGGTCTTCACTTTTACAAAATTGATTTGTATCCACAAAATTCAAGTTATATGCATTTAAGTGTAGATATAGAATCAATGTATAGTTCCACAATCTGGAATAATTATCCACTAGATTTGGAATGAACACTGGTTAGAATAGAATACACTACATACCTCAGGTGATAACCAAGAGTTCCTCTCAATATTGAAGTAATCACTTTGAACATCAGTAATAGTTGTCTGTGAATTTTCATTGCAGTCATACACTAGAAGTTTATTCTTCAAGATATTCGCTTTCTCCTCTCATTCTGAAATTTGTTCTAAAGGTCCTTTATAATGTTGGTCATGGTGCCAAACTTCACTACCACAAAAATTGCAGGGGCCTTCCCCCTCTTGCTCACAGACAATCTTACCACAATGAAGGAAATTGTTCACTAAATTGTGCCTCCTAGCTTGACAATCACATGGCTCACCACGCTTCAAGTTCTTTATAGGAAAAGATAATGTACCCTCTCTTTCTTTTCTATGCTCCTTTCTATTATCCCTCGAACTCCTACCAACTCGAACCCGCTTATTTGTTTTATCAGAAGCTTTAATGCCTTGTGTAGCATGTTTGTGTTGTATGGATTTCTTCCTGTTTTTACCAGTGGATGAGCTAGTTAAAGATACCTCAAGCTTCCTATAGACCTGCATAGGCTTGTCCACCCAAATACATGTTTAAGAAAATAATTGCAAAAAAAATCTTTGTACACAATAAATAAGATGACCTATTCAACCAATATTTTTTAAATATAAATTATATAGAATATGCTCATTTTGGTAGAACATGGGAATCAACAGTATGGTTGGAAGCAAAGAGGACAGTAACATCCTCCTTCCTCATCCTCAACCCATGCACCACGTAGCAAACAGAATTATCCATAGATAGAAAAAGTTAAAAACTTTAGAGACCATAAATGGTATGAAGGCATGTACATTGGATAACACTGCATGTACTCACAAAATTCTTATTGGAGAAGTTTGTGAACATATGTACCCATCAAAGAGATCCCATGCATTTATGACTTAGTTGATTCCCCACAAATCATAGTTAGCAAGTTTTGCCCAATTGGCACAGAAAGTTTGAAGTTTTGGATACAATTCAATACAAACTAGTTATTCATTGGAATTGGATTCGATTTGGTCAAATCAGAGGTCGATCTACATTTCAGTCTCTGTTTGGCTCTGATAATAGTAAATACATTGCATTAACTGTTTAGATGTTCATTTTTCCTCACATAAGTAAAGATAACAACAAGGAGAACATTCCCTCATTCTCATTCTCCTCAGTCTTTACAATATCTCTCTAAGACATTACCTGCCTCATCACATTCTCCACAATTCATATAATTTCATAATGTACCTATTATTATTACTCAAAAATTAAAGAACACATGTGTCTCTATGGAAAGAAATTGTTGAGATAATTGTGTGGACAGCTATTGTGATATCATATCAGTTTGCATCCGTGACTGTTCTACAGTCCACCGATGTTGGACAAGGATTGGAGGTTATTTATGGTTATTCGTTATTGTACTGCACCCATATTATTGTCACCACGCCTAGGGTTTATGTACCACACAAGATTTGAAGTTTGAACCATGAGCTGTTGTTTTCTTACAAAAGTTGAACATCTAACATGACGCCTTAGCATTTCTGGTTATGGTTTATACTTGGATTGGTCAAATGGGTGAGGCATAAGTTGTTTTCGATACGGGAAAATTCCATTAATTAGTATTTAAGAATTTAACTGTTGGAAATTGTAGTATTTAAGAAGCAAATTGCTTCCATTTGACAATATTTAAGATGTATATTCCTGAAATTTCCCTGAATCGAAAATTTTTCATTCAATTTTTTCAGTATCGTGCCGAGCTTGAAGTCAAATTCGAATTCAAACTTGGTAAGTATGCTCAAAATATCATTTTTGGTAGTTAGGTATACAATGATCATCTTTCTTTTGAATCTTGTTAACATAAAATCTGGTAGGTGTGATGGAATTTTAATGGATGAATTACCTGTGATATCCATTTCCTTCCTCAAAATCATATCCTTCAGTTTAATAAATGAAGATAATTAATATGCTTATGATATTTTCAATTATCTTTTTTTTCCAAGATGGGTGAAGACAAATCAAAAAATGAGAGGGAGGATCCACCAAGAAATCAAGACCAACTACTTGTGGAAGTGGGTCCTTAACCAAAATGACAGACTCAGGCATTCAACAAGGTATGATTAAAAGAAAGCAAAGTGGAAGGTGTTGAAACTTGAAAGCAATGTCATATGATCCACTTTTAATAATAAATCTTCAACGTGTGTATTTTAAACTTTAACGTGGATTATAATGGTACCATTGAGAAGAAAGTGTTGAATAAAATCAAGATGCAAGGAAAGGGCTACATAGGACCTGGTGAAAGGGAAAAGTACAACAGGTTGTGACTATAGAGACTTATGCCAGAGCCTTTAGATAAATACCATGAACAGAACCTATGCACCAAATACATGATCAAAGCTTCTTATACCTAAAGAAAAGCATTGTCACTTCAACTATTTGACATAGAGCTCTAAGCATTTATCTTTCAAATGGGGTAGATAGAAGCTTTTCAACAAAGAATGTTTGAAGGAAGAGGGTCTCTTTCTCTTTAGGTGTTTCATCGCATTTTGCTTTCTAGCTATTGTTAGAGATATGTTTTACAACAAGTAAGCAATATTATAATTCTTCTCTAGGTGAATGGTTAATATGCATATAAGAATAAACTATTTGGGATCACAATAAACAATTATTAAAAATATTTATTTTTAGATGATAAGTTAAAAATCCACAAAAATATTTATATTTAAAGTACTAAGATGGACTCATTTAGATAGAGAAACTGGTTGTACGTCAAGGCATTTGATGTACAGATTAAAGGAGGAATTCTATGTCATTTTCAACAACTTTGGCTACTTGATTTTTGTTATTTCATGAGTATGATTGATGTGTCTCTTATTTGGTTGGTTTATCTCTATTTCTTTTACTTTCTTTTTCAGATTGGCAGTTTTCGAACATTGGATATCACAATTATGGTTTGAGATTTTTTTTTATTTCGAATTCGTGAAGCTAAGGGATCAATGTAATTCCATGTTTATTATGCACCTGCATTCTCACCATTGCTTGGGAGGTCTGCATTAGCCACTTACAATTTTTCAACAATAATAGTCCAGCCACTTGCAGTCCCACTCTTAGAAGTCTTGGTGACATAGGGCACTCTCCAAATCACCCTCCACATACCCATATCGAGGAAAAAATTAGTATAAATAAAGCAGTAATGTTAGGATTGAAATAAGAAATTTGAGTGTGATTTGGCAATAAGGAATTTTTCAAATCCCCTCGGAGTCCTATCCAAATTGAAAGGATCCTTGCAGAACATAAATGTCTCCTACTAGAAAGGAGTGTAATTACTTTTGTGTTGCCTCCATTCCACAAGTATCCTTCATGCTAGGATAAAACTACAGGGCCCTTGATAAATGCTATAATGCCAAATCACGACACAAACTTTTCTCCACTCTTTTCTAAATTTTATTTATACTAAGATTTCTCATTATGGGTAGGGTCAAGTGGGGGAGAACAACACACTCTTAAGGGAAGTGAACCGTAAAAGCCTATTAGGCCAGCTCTAGATACCCTAATTTCAAATATTACTCAACTGCTCCTACTATATTTATGGAAAGAACCTCATATTTTGCATTTCCCTACATTTTGCTCCCATCTTTGGGCATATACTATTCACCATCTCCTACTTTCAGTCCCCATATTTGAGCATATAATAGTTTATTTTCCATAATAGAATACAATGTGCACATAATTATTTTCTAGAACATGTTCACAGTACCAAAGGACATTGCAGAAACCAACTGAGATCATAATTAAAATAATTCCTCAATAGACAATTAAATCAACCTTGAGTTCTTAAATTATGATATGTTAGGCTACATTTGAAAAGAATATCTCAGAATTTTAAAAAACAAACTCAGCATATTACCGACTGTCCACTGTAATTACTAATATGTGTATTAATCTGAGCAAACAAAAAGCCAATCAATTTTTTCGAAACCCGAAAATTAGGGTTTTGAGTGAAGAATGCTTACACCAATAAGTTCTGCATCATATGAAGGAGGAGATCAATCACAGTGGAAAATAATAGTGGGAAGAGTTTCTGGGTCGATAAGATGTTCACTCCAAAGAGCTTTCTGCAGATAATATTCTATGGATGACGGTGATAAATTGTCCATGGTTTCACCCAAACAGCCATAAAAAAAACTTCTAATCTCAGAGCTACTTCAAATAAGACTGAATTGTTAGCCACTTTAAGTTTACTAACAAAAGTATTTACCCTTCCTTTAAGCCCATAGAATTTGTGAATAGCTTGTCATATTGGTCCGTGGGGCATCATTGAATCAATGGCGATGGTACAATACGACATGTGGAGAGTGCTAGATTATAAATAAAAATATTAAATTTGGTAAGAAAATAAAGTTGCTTATTACCTGTCTCTTAAAAAGAAAAAGAAAAATAGTAATAAGATTAATTTTCAAATAAATAAAAAGTTCTTGCATTGGTAATCAAGACAATTATTAAAAAAGAAACTAGTTGTATGGTAAAGATATCTAACTTAAGGTGGTTTGTAACCTCAAGTATTTATATAGATCTTATAAGGTAGGTTATTAATATTGTTGTTATTATTATTTACATAGATTTAATAAAGATTCATTTAAGTATAATTTCAATTAGGGAAAAAGCTGCGTGGAAGCTTAGTCCCTACCAAAGGGAGTGGCCCACACTCCACACGGTAGCTACGTAGAAGCAAAACCATAAGGGAGAAGGATAGAGCACCTGGAAGAGAAGTGTGAACGTGTCAGAGGGTTGGAGAAGGTGTCACGCTAGTGGGAGGTTTGAGAAAAACCACCGGTGCAGTAAGCTGTAAGTCTCCATGTAAGCAGTAAGACAATGTCAGGATGCTCGAGCACAATCTTTGTAGCAATAAGTCAAGCTATACGAGTTCAATTTCTGTGAGGGAAGAGGCCTCTTCTTGAAACTAAATCTGCATCTAATTCCAAGAATTCGTGCTTGGAAGTTGCTGTTGCTACCACTTATATACAACTCTCATGTTCGTGCAGGAACAATGCCACCCAACGTGAAGGTGGAAAACATAATTACTTACTTGTCTATTCAGAACAATGAATTTCCCCTTCTGAATGTCTAAACCAACAGAAAAACTAGAAGCCAGACTTTGTCCTGGCGCTGTGCTTCTTTAGAGGAAACAATGGACCATCTCCTTTTGAATTGTCCTTTTGCAAAGGTGGTTTGGAATATTGCGCTTGATCCTTGAAAAAATAAAGTATCCCTTCCCACTGAGATATCCATTCTTCTCATCAGATGGCAAGCTCTGAGTCCCTTTTCTCTTATAAAAAAAGAAAGGCTCGAATTCTACTAGATGACTCTTCCAAAATTTATACTCTGGAAAATATGGTTAGAAAGCAATGCTCGTATATTCGAAGGGAAATTCATTACGGTTTCTCAACTAGTTTCCAAAGCTAAAGCAATGACGCAACAATTCCTCTCATCAACTTTGATGCACACAAATATAGATTCGATATTGTAACATCCCAAAAATTCACAATTTTTTTTTTTTTTCTGAGTAGCATAAGGTGCTACAATCGCTATGCGGAAGTACAATAAATCTTAATTTGTTTAATTAGATGACAACCTGATGACAACACTTCTTCAGTTAGTCATCAATGTTATAAACATGTTAGGTCAATTACTTGCTATGTTTGTCATGTTAAATTTTCAGAATTTACTTCAATCTGATCTAGGATCTTAACTGAGAGAACAACATGTACAACAAATCTACAGCATATCAATCATGGACACAATAAGGCATGCACACAAGAGACACAGATTTTACTTGGGGAAAACCATAAAGGTGAAAAACCCCAATAAATTCATCAAAGATAGATAGAGAAATGATACAACCAGAATACAAGAGATAGACATCTCCTAGCAGCAGCTTCTCCTCCAGCATAAGTGCACCTCTCTCCCAAGAGTGTGAGTGAGAGAATAGAATGTGTAAAATGAGAGAGACACACTTTCTATTTATACACTAACTTGACTTGACCTTTACTCAACTAGGTCGGCCTCAACTTAACCACATAACATAATGCTGACTAGGCCGACCCCCACTAGGGTGGTCTAATAACCCTTGGACCCACATGGCCGACCCCCAATAGGGTGGTCTAATAACCCTTTGACCCACATGACTTATATAGGGCCGACCCCAATAAGGTGGTCTAGTAACCCATTAAGTATAAGTTACGACACTTACAATATAAATGACGACACTTCCGTATAGAGGAATAATAACATCTCTATAGGAATACAATATACATATATGTGAAATACATTCCAAAGTTACATATACATCAACACTCCCTCTTAATTAGGAAGGTATTTCTCGACACAGGTCTTCTAGCACAAGTAATCTTCTCTGGATCATCGTTACTAGATAATCGTCATTGAGTCATCATCATCATCACTGCTGCTGCTATCTCAATCAATCTCTGAATCTACTCATCATAGGAAGTTCTACATATCCAGTCCTTTTTCATACTGGATGTAGGCCCACCACCTGTAGGTCTTCATCATCACTGGCCATACTGTGTAATCCTCAGGACTTATTACGTGCATCACAAAACATGGCTGCAGAATCCCAGGCTATTACGAGCACAAAGCTCTACCTGTCGAATCTCTGAGGAGAACATTACATGTGACCCATCACAAAACCTGGCTGAAGCATCCCAGGCTGTTACAAGCACACAGCTCTATCTGTCTGATCTCCCAGGAGCACATTACATGTGATCTCACCATAAAACCTGACTGAAGCATCTGAGGCCTTTTTCATGCTTTCCAGATCTGTGAGGATCAAATTACATGTGGTCCACCACAAAACCTGGCTGAAGCATCTGAGGCCTTTTTCATCCTGTCCAGGTCTCCCAGGAGCAAATTACATGTGGTCATGGAAAAACTTGGCTGAAGCATCTGAGGCCTTTTTCATCCTGTCCAGATCTCCTAGAAGCAAATTACATGCCATAGGAAAAAACCTCGCAAGAGCATCTCAGGATGTTATGGGTACACAACTATGACCTGAAGATCTCCCAGGGCACAAATTACATGTCCTCCCAGAGCAATGTCTCGAAAGAGCATCCCAAGCTGTTATGGGTACACAACTCCGACCTATAGGATCTCCCAGACATGCTCATCTGCACAACCTGATCCACGGCCACAAAGTATCATCCTAATACTCACCATACATCATCCTAATTTACACATGATCATCCTGATCATCATCACTGCATCATCCTGATGCATGTCATCTGGAGAAACTCGTCATCCATGATCATCCTGATCATACAATGCATCCACCTGATGCATACCAAGTATCTACCTGATACATATCATCGTACATGATCTACCTGATCATACAACATATCCACCTGATACATCCGCAGATACATGATCCACACAATGTATCCACCTGATACATATCAACATACATGATCTCAGTATCCACCTGATACATATACAGATACATGGTCCAAGAATCCAACATGATGCGTATACAAAATATATACAAATGATCCAATTGATCATATCCAACATCCAACATGATGCATATATACATAAATGATCCAACTGATCATAACAAGCATCCAACATGATGCAATGATCCAACTGATCATAACAGGCATCCAACATGATGCATATACATATATAGAGTAGTAACTAGAGCATCGTCCTGATGCTCATCATCCATGATCATCTTGATCATCATAGCATTGTCCTCTTCAGATAATCTCATCGTCCATGAAGCACAGCCTAGATGCACATCATCCAACACTTACACCACCGACATGGGAGAACACATCTACCACCATTCAGAGAAGGCTCCAGCCCTTACTTTTTCACCATGGGAGAACACATCTACCACCATGTGAAAAATGGCTTAGCAATTACATCACGACCAAGGGAGAACACATCAACCATGTCAGAAAAGCTCATGTGCATCTGCATCTTCTGGACTCATCACTTCCCTTTGGAAGGAACCTCGATTTGAAGTGCACCAAGCCTCTTTTTGAAGTACTCAAACTACACTCTGGCCAACGGCTTGGTCAATACATCTGCAACTTGCTGATACGTCGCAACATACTCTACTTCGGCTATACTCAATTCTACGTAGGACTACTTCCTGCTAAACCAAGAGATCACACCTGATCCCTATCTGCAGCATTGCATGCCCAATCTGAGTAAACATAACCCTGTAGGTTAAACTTTTGATTTGCATCATACCTGAGCCCATAATCAACTGTACCCTTTAGGTACCTCAGAACATGCTTTATAGCAACCACGTGAACACTCCCTGGATCCGTCAGGAACTAGCTCAATGTGTTCACCGCAAAGAAAATATCCAATCATCTGACGATACATAGAGACATCAACTGGATTAGATGAAGCATCACATAGAAGCTTTAGGTTCGATGCCATAGGTGTGGCCATGGCCTTGTAGTCCATCATCTCGAACCTCTTCAGGATCTCTACTGCATACTTTCCTTGTCCAAGGAAGATTCCATCTGCACTCTGCCACACCTCCATATCTAGAAAGTGGTGCATCATACCCAAGTTCGGCACATATATGACTCCCTCTCATGTGTCTCAGAACCAAGTGGATACTCCACATACACTTCCTCTTCAACTACACCATTCAAGAAAGCTGTCTTGAAATTTATCTGGTGTATCTTCCCTTTCATCACTGCAACCAGAGCAAGTACAAATCTAATGGAAGTGAATTTGGATACAGGAGCAAAAGTATCTATGCTACCACCTGCAGCATGCTTGATCTTGTAGATCCTCTTGGAAGTCACTAGAGACTACCCTTTGGGACTGCATCCCAAACATCTTCATGATCGACTAGTACTCCTCGATCATGGCATTCTTCCCAAATCCTAGGAACTTCAATATCTTCAATATTTTCAATAGATAACTTTGTTGCTGAACAAATTTTGTAGTCCTTCTTTTGTAGGCGATGGTATACGATCTTTCCTACACAACAAGTTAAATTGCATGATTAGAGAACATCTCATAGTTTTCATAACAAATTCTTATACATAAAGAAATATGTCACACAGTCATGCAATTATCTTAGCCAATGCTTCAATACAACATTTATCCATATTCCGTAACTTTCTAGATGCCTTCCAATCTCTACCAGAACATTGTTAAGAGTGTGCACAACTCCTAACATGTCAGCAAAGAGGTTTCATTCTAGATAAGTAGCAATGGAATGTTGTATAGTGCCATAGGCCACTTACCCATGAAATGCATATTAGTAGTATACTGTTCATTAATGCAATCATTCTAATATGCACAATACATATCCTAATTCTAGGAACATAAGCCTATACATCATTGAACAATTTTATTTAAACAAACAAATATGTAAGGAATGGTAATTAAAATACTTATATTTGTTTGTTTGTTGGGTGGACTCCCTCTGAGTCTTTGCTTCCTTGCAGGAGCTGCTGAAGTAGCTTCTTCTACACCTTTCTATTGTGGAATGCAGAAGGATGGTCAACTCCCTCTGGATATCTGCATCCTTGCAGAAACTACTGGAGTGAGCTCCCTCTTAATCTTTGCTTCCTGGATTACCTGTCCTTGAACTTATATTCATTCTCGATCCCTATGCATGCTTGTTAGTATCATCATTGTGTTATTCTCTAGCTCTCATACATAATCAAACATTCACTAGTATAATATTAATATTATCAAAACATAATAATCTCAAGGATGTATAGTCAGGATCATTTCAAACACATATAATAAACATTAGTATTCAAGGTTTAAGGGAAGTCTTCTTTTACTCATACATATTCTTATTTGATCATAGGACTCTTCTGGTTAGTTAAATCATCAATCAAGAT
Source organism: Larix kaempferi (assembly GCA_027924585.1). Classification (NCBI taxonomy): domain Eukaryota; kingdom Viridiplantae; phylum Streptophyta; class Pinopsida; order Pinales; family Pinaceae; genus Larix; species Larix kaempferi. The sequence continues at coordinate 5,053,581 of BSBM01000940.1, read as the reverse complement.
AAGAGATATAATATGCATGAAACCCATGATTACTCAAACCTATACCTTCATGATTCTTCTGATTAGTCATATGATCAATTATGGTAAGAAACATAATATGCATACAACCATGACTATTCAAACCTGTGACTTCACGAATAATCATTATCAACAACACAACAGTATAAGATACTAACACAAGGTAGGATTCTATCTTGATATAGGAAAAATATACCTGCATATTGTCTTCTGGTTCTCTTCAATGACTTGTGCTAGTAACCTGCACGTCTCATAAGTTATCCATTGTAGGACCAAGTTATACATACCTCGTAAGTAGATCTTCTAAGTGATCCATGACAATGGATGAATCTTTGTCCTCATGTCATCGTGATCATATATTCTTGAACCAGAACATGATTTCTCTTTCTTGATGTACCTTTCATGTTAGCAGACCACATAAACCTCATACAAAACCATAATGCAATAGTACAATCATAAGTGTCAAAACCTTAATCAAGGAATATCTTCTATTAGGGTGATACGACAAGTTTAGGTTTAATCAATATTGTACTAACAATAATAATATGAAGACAAATATACCATAAACTTAATCATGAAAAAATCTCAAAACATACCTGGATAAGTCATACTTGTCGAGATTGCTTGTAATCTTCTTATGTAAGGCCTTAGCCTCATCTCCCTCTAAAACAGGAACTTCTTCAGTTATGCAGGTAACCAATCCATCTTCTTCTAGGATTAACCCAATCCACTTGATTTGCAAGAAATGGACCTAGAGCTGGATTAGGGTTTGTCAGGAAAACCCCAAAAATTCAAACTTTGAATTTCAAACTTCCGAAAGGATAGAAATATATGCCTTGTTGAGCTGATCAAGCTGGTATATTCAGAATTTGAAAACTGCAAAGTTTCACTCCTCAATTTTGCCTTTAACACTTTCAGATTCACTGGACGTGACCTCGAAATAGGGTTTGATGAAGCCCACTCTTCTGCCCAATCAAAAGGTTTGATCAAAATCTGTAAGCTTCTATTTTTATGAGGATCTTCCAGCCGTGGTCACACATTTCAAAAATTCTCATTTTTGCAAAAGCCCTAATTTTCCACTTTTCTGATCAAAGTCCCGAACTAGGGTCTAATCAAGCCCGGCCTTCTACCCAACCAAAAATTCTGATCTTGGTCTCTAAATTTCGATTTTGATGATTAGCATTCAGTCATGGTCTTTGATTACAAAAATTATAACTTTCTCCGAAACCCTAAATTTCGGAAGCCATGAATGAAGGTGCTCAAAAATAATTATGTTATGACAGAAATATGTACCTGATTGTTTCTAGTGTAACTCTGAACTTTTCGATCCACAGGGTCTAAAAGTTTTTCCTGATATATCCTGACCTGTCATCTTTCCATCTCAATAGGTCTGACCTCAATTGGATTCTCTAAGAGAGAGTTATGCCAAGTGTCGTAACGTGACCTATTTATGGGATAAAACAGGAGATCGAACTTGTACGGCGTGCCACGTGTCACTGGTTCAACTTCGACCTTTGAAAACGTTTCTTGAGATATCCCAACCAGTTATCTTTCCATCTCAATAGGTTTGACCTCCATTGGATTCTTTGAGAGAGAGTTAGGCCACATGTCTCAACGTGACCTGTTTATGGGATAATACAGGAGAGTGAACTTGTACGACGTGCCACGTGTCACTGGTTCAAATTCGGCCTCTGAAACATTTGCCTGAGATATTACAGTATGTGTACTACCTATCACTTTTTACAAAATTTCATTTGGAGCTTCCTAGCCCAAGTTATGATCTTTTTCCCAAGGTCACGTGATTTTGACTCAGATCTGGTAGAGGCAGAAACCCTATATTGTACAGATCATAAATCACAAAGTACAACGAATTAGAGGTTGTCCTTCGGACACAAGGTACATGGGGATCTGAGCTTCGATGTGTAAAAGTTTCCATTCCGAAAACTTTGCCAAAATGGATTTATAGTGAAATTGATATGATGCCTGGTTTTTGCTATATCAAGCCCTAGCATTGTAAGTGCAACAAGTGTCATACATGCCATATCATGCCTTCTATCAGGCTAGCTTTGAAACCATGTTAAATTTTCAGAATTTACTTCAATCTAATCTAGGATCTTAACTGAGAGAACATGTACAGCAAATCTACAGCATATTAATCATGGACACAATAATGCAAGCACACAAGAGACACAGAGTTTACTTGGGGAAAACCATAAAGGTGAAAAACCCTAATAACTTCCTGAGAGATAGATAGAGCAATGATACAACGAGAATACAAGAGATAGACATCTCCTAGTAGCAGCTTCTCCTCCTCCACAAGTGCGCCACTCTCCCGAGAGTTTGAGTGAGAGAATATAATGTGTAAAATGAGAGAGACACACTCTCTATTTATACACTAACTTGACTTGACCTTTACTCAACTAGGTCGGCCTCAACTTAACCACATAACATAATGCTGACTGGGCCGACCCCCACTAGGGTGGTCTAATAACCCTTTGAACCACATGGCCGACTTCCAATAGGTGGTCTAATAACCCTTTGACCCACATGACTTATACAGGGCCAACCCCAACAAGGTGGTCTAATAACCCATCAAGTATAAGTTACGACACTTACAATATACATGACGACACTTCCGTATAGAGGAATGATAACATCTCTATAGGAATACAATATACATATATGTCAAATACATTCCGAAGTTACATATACATCAACATGTCATATAGATTAAATGTATGTATTTATACTTGTTAATTATTGCTCGATGTTTTAATACCATTCTTGTATTCTGATTAAATATGGTTACTTATTTAAATGCATAAGTATTGTCAGTCACCTTTAGTACGATTTTAATTATATTTACGAATTGTTTGATTTTTTTGATGATGAAGGGGTCCTATGGGCACCCCGAGGCTTTCTTAGGTATTTAGCTAACTCTCTTGAACTTCTATCACAGATCACAGGTAAGAGCAATACTTCATTCCGAAGCATTAACAATGTATGTAAAAAGAACTTGTTTTAAACTCCAATTATCCTCCGATGTTAAAAGTATAGAGGATTTAGTTTGGGTAAGGGTAAGACCTACCCTAGCTATGGTCATACGTAACACACATATGTCGTAACTATTTATTGATGTTTTCTCTCGAGTTTTACTTCATAATCAACCATCGTGCTTATGCCAATTTTATTTTAATTGTATTATGGTCTGCGTTTAAATGTTCAACAATATCGACTGAAGCTTTTATATCTACATCGATTTATCAACTTAAAAATATTTGAGCTTTTGTATATCACCAAACTCTACCTTAAAGGTTTTATACTTTGTGATATAACCTAAGGGTTAAGAATTTATGCATAACATTCTAAATGATAGATGTTATAACGTTTAAACACATATTTCTATAGGCTAAATGTTACAATTCTTATATACATTCTATTCTATTCTAAATGTATTAACCGTTATGGACATTATAACTACATGTTAGATGTTATAACTCTAAAGCGCATTATACCATGTCCTAGGTATTATCGTCATTGTGCACATTATGGTTTTATGCTAAATCCATAGTTGGACTTATCAAAAAGGCTCTACATAATACACTATGTGTTAATGGCTATACTACATCGATATAGTATTGTTATATGCATAATGAAAACCATAATTGATCCTTTGTAGATCATTGTGTTGGAAGGCTTCGTGCATCTGGTAGCTATGATACTTAAATGTTATTAATTGTGAAATGAGTGAATGCTCGTTGGCATCCCTCGTGGTAGGACTCCACGTGAAGGTTCTTGCTTAATGTGTTAAACACTAATGCACTTTGAACTACTCGATGCGACAACTAACTTGGGCATTCATTTTGCAAGGAAGGTGGGGGGAGAGGCCAACATGCTCTCGGTTTTCTAGGGTTTGTAACCCTTTTTTGAGGTTCCTCGTGCGGATTCGATATGGTGATCTTGCTATCGATTTGAATACCTTGCTACCTATATAATGGTCACAAGAGGTTATATGTATTCACATTCTTTGCAGATTTTTTAACTCTTACAGACTTCGATGCTGAATCCATGCGCTTCCAGGGTTGATGTTGAATACTTAAATGTTGCAGAAGTGTTCAGGCATGCTACGATATTTTTTTGCTAGTAAAGTCATGATCACCTATTTTTGTTTTGTCGAGGTTTTTAACCGTATTAATGTTTTAGATTTAAATCTGAGCTATTCAAGCTTTAACCAATTTATACGTTGATGTTCTTGGTAGGTCATTTCCTTGGCATTTGTTTTGAGTTTGGCGTGACAGGGATAAGAGCTTAAAATCCCTGGTAAGCCTTAGTGACTCCCTATGGGAATCTAAAATCATTTTCGAAGAGTAGGGTGAAGCTTGGCACAATGCTGGTCTTCATTTGGTTAGCGGAGACTTCGGTTTCGTTTTAAGCTTTAGTTCTTACCGTCGTTGTAATATTTAAGCCATACAGGAAAATTTGTATAGGGAGGATTGAACCCTTGACCTGTCCTTCGTTGGTTTCTCAACAGTTATTGTATCAAAATCTTAATGATAAATACATATGGTTTTAGTTTGGAAAATATTTCGAAAGGTTTACCCTCGACATTTTGATATTTTTGAAAATAAATCCTTTGATAAAACTTCTTGGTGATTAGGATTTTTAAACCGAGTTCTCGTTTATGATTGTTTGCTATAGGGAGGGTTGAACCCTCGACCTTGTCTTGCGCTAATTCTTTTCCTATTGTATGTGTATAGATATGGTTTTTGAAATATTTAAATGAAGTTTTAAATTATAACACTTGAGCGAATGCTCTTAGCATTTTGTTACTCTGTATTAAAAGATTTTTGATGCTCATTGTGTTTTACGATTGGTTTGTGGTTATGCTAAGGGTTTCAAACCCTAAACAAATGCTTAGACGAAAACCATATAGGTTGAAAAGTTAAAGATTATAATAACGTAAAATGGGCTAGGCAAACCCTTAGGGTATCGAAACCTGGTCTCGTAATGTTTTGTTAAAATAATGCAATGTTATCATAGTAATAATAAGTGTAGTTGATGAACACGGTGTGAACACTCGAATAGTCGATAAACTATTAGAGGTGCTATTTGTTTAGTAAGACTTTGTATATTTTAATGGTTCGGATCAATGATACTTCTTTTCGAAAGGTTTTACAAGACTTAGGTGTAAAAGTATTTTAAGTGAATACTTATGTGAAACATTAGACAATTAGGGTTTTGCATCAAAAGTTGTTTACATCACTAACTATATTTATAGCCTATTTCTATAGTTGTTTGATCAATTTGGAATATATTCAAATGTAGAATAACTAGTGACGGTTTTGATGAGATTCCTTTCAATATTTAAAATGTTTACTTGATTACTGTACTCATAACAAAATGCTATACTTATATTCTATGTTTTGTTTGAGTAAGAAAGGTATTCGAAGACTATTACTTCTATAAACTGCAATGCGTTGCTTATGTATGAGCTACTATTAGTTATTCTGTTTACTAGATAAATAATATGTTTTCTGCATTTAGTACAGAAGATATTTTATTGCAATGTAAACATAAAGGTTGTATAGAAACCTAACAGATTTTATCTATGATAATCATTGAGTCGACTCTATCTATTACATATCATTATTCGAATCTATTTAAATTGATCTCCCCTATACTAGAGTACGACACTAAAATAGTGTGTGGAAAAATACACGGGAGCATTTCTATTTTGTCATTCACATTTAAACATAGAATTTAACTATCCATTTAGCATTGAAACCTAACGGGTACAGATATTTTTAGAGTAGTTAATATTGCAGCAAATAAAAACTTACCAATAGTCCAAAAGATATCTAGGATGTAATAAAAACTGATAACATAATAACATTCAGATCCTTAGTAATTAATTTGACAAAAAACAAATAAGATAACACAATCTTAGCCTAGTAACAATGGAAGAGACAAATAGCCAAAGGAGCTCATTCCACCCAACCTTTTCCTGAAAACAACCAAGTTACTTGCCTTGGGAACCCTAAGCCTCTTCACTAAACCACCACGATGAAGATGTTGGGAGGAGAAAATGGAATAAATTTCTTTGCAACTTAGCAGTAGCACTTGACAGTAGTAATTCTGCTTTTAGCAATATTGAACTCAACAATGTGGCTGCACTAGTTTATAATGCAGTCTTAACTCACTCAATCACTTCTAACCTTCTCCTCATCGAATCTCTTGTGCTCTTGTCTTTCACAATTTGGAAATTATCACAAGGTAAGAATGAACAACCTCCTGCTGAATTCGATGGGTAGATAAAGCATGCCTAGGTCTTTTGGTCAGTTGTTTTTAGTTAATGAGCCACGTGCTCATTTCCACTTTCATGGGGAACATGACCATAGAGATAGAAAAGTTTCCCCCTGCAATAGCTAAAAGTGAGTTGAGGATGCTGCCAAGTGTCAGTATGCTCTCCATCCAGTCCATTCCTCCTAGTGGGTCAGTGAACACGCATTCAAAAGTCCCATTTGGATATTTGTCTCCTCTTTTATTTATTAATAATAAAATATTCAGAGTAATTAATTACAGTCATCCTTGACCCCACTTGGTCAATAACATAAAAAATTGTGATAACATAAAACATAATTCTTTTCTAATAACATAAAATGTTCAGAATTTGGATATGTGACAGATATCTCCTATGGAAGAAAACTGGATGGATAATTTTTCCCCCATCCTTTATCCCAAAATTTGAATCGCAGCAACACAACCTCTTCTTTGACAGAGCGTCTAAAGGAAATCCAGGAGCGGTAGGATGTTGGCAACTTGGCTTGAAGAATTGGCATTGACGTCAATCACAGATATGCATATGACATGGTCTGTGATGGTACCAAGGAACCTAGTGCATATAACAGCCCTGCAAATATGTTAATGCATGTGAGGTAATGTGCAATGAGATTCCGGCAGAGATGTGATGAAAGAGTGTTTGTTGAATATGTCTTATCTTCTATATTGATCACTGTTGGTTTGACGTCCTAAAGTTAGTTTCATGAGAACTCTTTATGATTTGTGAAACGTGCACATAGAAGAAACATGGAGTTAGACATGAGAGTCATGGCAAACCATATAGAATAGAAAGACGAGATTCCAAGAGCAACAAGCAAGAGTGTCTCTGATAGCAATGATGACATACTCAAGGGCCACTATTAAATGGATCAAAATAGCTTTAAAGTGTCATTATAAAAGGGCATTAAAATGTTGGCAACTGGGATTTATCCACACTTAAGTTGCATTTTTCAAGCTATCAAAATCTTATTTTGAAAATTACAAAGTGGTGTAGATGGAATGAGCTTATAGGTCGATAACTAATCATATGCAATCAAAAAGGCTGCAAAGGGAGAGACCTTAACCCTAGCACCATAGCTAGCAACGATCAGCACATCCATAGGGACACTTGGCAGTTAGAGGGCATTACCATAATGCACACGTAGAGTTAACCCAATACATCATATGAAGAGCGTAGAAAATGTAATATTTTATGATGGCATGCTGCGAACATCTTGGCAGTCTCGAATCCACACTATCTGGAGGCTCATGCAGGAAAATCCCAATGGCAGAGGTTAGACGGCCATGTTGGAGATCTGCAATATGGCAAAACGATCTCAGAAGATGCGACCTGGTAGGAGGAGGCTGTTAGTAAGAGCAAGCCAATTGATAGAATAAGATCGCAACACGGCAAACAATGGATGCGCTGGAGTATGAAACGTGGAGTGCAGAAATTAAAGATCTTATTAAAAAAGACAAACTTCCGAGGTGAGGCTCCCACCGGATATATAAAGATAGATATAGAAGCTGGGAGGAGCTAGCTATGTGGAGTGAACTGCAACCACCTTATTGTGCAAGTTGTTCCTCGCAGAGAGCTTCTTCATTATTTCGAGCATGAGTACACGACCAAAGAATTCCCTTTGCATTTATCAAATCTCCCTCTGCGTGTTGTAACAAATTCGATTTGTTGGAGTTGCATTGAATGCTATGCTTGTAGGTTGGATGCTATAGTTGGAGGTTCCATTGGTGGTATATACGTTTATTTGGATGACGAGGAAACCCTAATATAGGGAGTTAAAGTGTGACCGTTGGAGATTTTTGCTATTCCTTAGCGCATTGAATGTGAACTACTTTTTCCCTCAAGGTGTAGACAATAAAGAGGATCCAAGTCAAAAGATTTTCAGGCTCTAAATTTTATGAAGATATTGGAATTTTGATAGTTGCGACTGTTATTGTGATTTGGCATCTGGTGCACTCTTGTGAGAATAGGATCGTTGAATATGAAGGAGCTATCAAAGTTGGAGCCCTTGAAAGCTTGGAAGAGTTGAAAAGTTGGAGCCATTGTAAGCCTAGAAGAGTTGAAACGTTGGAGTAGTTTCATGAGCCAATCAAGAGCTTATCATTTCTGCACCATCTAGCTACGTTAGATGGAGCCATTACACTTGTGAAGACTGAAGATCTTTGGTGTGAACTATCATTGCAAACTTTCGATTGTTGATGCGCGAGACCATTTTAGAGAAGACCGGAGTTGTGTGTTTCCCTCTACGTGAGAACCATTGAAGAAATGCATAGACGGGAACCTCAGTTTTTTATTGTGTTACGGTTGGAAGAGATCACACAAACTGAAAGGGTTTATCTCAGAATATTAATAATTGGTCACAAGTTGAATGATATTGATGTTAAGAAGACATGAATATTAAAGATTAAAAACTTTAATAAAGACACATTTATGAAATGATATAATTAAAAGGAGAGGAATGTTTGGTAAAAATATAAAAGTAAATTAACAAGTCAAGAGGTTAATGAAGAGACATGTTTCCTTGTAAATCCACACTTTCCTTGTAAATCCACACTGGTTTTGAAAGGTTGTGTTATTTCAAAACACACATGACTATTGGAGAAGTATATATAGAGGAAACATATTCATTCGTATGAGTGTATGAGTGAATCATAAAATATATCTTGGTGGATATTCTACTATTAATATGGACCTTGTGTTCATTCAAACAGATTTGTGTCTGTAATCAGGTTGGAATCTGAATGAGGATTGGATTCCTCTTTACATGCTAGGTCGTGTATACAAGCTGGGTCTTGTAAGTGAACTGGGCTTCTCAATCTAGTTGGGTCTAGATTATTAATGCTATGTAATGTAAAATCTTATTTAATAAAGAGATATTTGACATATTCATATATCTATTGTTTTTCATATGTGTTATATCTTTCATATATATATTTATAATTGTTAAATGTCATGATTGATTAAATTAGTGTTTTGGCAAAAGATTTTTATGTTTTAAGAGACACTCATTCATCCCCACCCCTCTTAGTGCCTCAGGCTTGTTCTACAATTGGTATCAGAGACAGGTTGTCTTTAAACAACTCACTGCTGCAAGGCTGATCCAGAAGGAAAACAGGTCCATTTTTAGAGCCAAGCACTTAATCTAAAGATAGGTGCCAGAATCACCATTTTAAAAAATGACTGGAAATGTAGATGATAAAATCCCCTTGTTTAATGGAGATTACTATGCCAATTGGAGGGATGCCGTAGCAAGAAAGACATGGTACTTGAAGAATTGGAGAAATTTCAAATATATTTTTGATAATCTTCAAAAAGTTTCCAAAAACAAGTAATGCAAGCAAGAATATTTAAAAAGAAAAAAATATAAAAGAAAAGGAGTGTGGTTTTGAAATAGAACAAAAAGAATTCGCGGCTTGATCGTTCACATCTTCGATATGATTATTCAGGAAGTGGAAACAGTGTAGAAGACCAGAAATTACACTGGGAGAAACGATCCTATGATCATCGTAATGGTTAAGCTTCTAGCTTGGTTGATGACGGAGTTCGGCATGACCATGCATTAACGAGTCGGAGGAGGAAGACTGAAGATTATCACACTGTGCATCATAAAAAAGAACCTTTTAAGAGTGTTGGAGATTAATTTCTCCTGCAACCATATCTGTTTGCTGGATTTGAATTTATGTTTTGATGGACAGCAATGTCAACATCCTCCACCCATCGCATTAATCACACTGCTATGTGGATGGCTGTAATGCTTAATGCATTCCCCAAAGGTTTGTTCATTGTTCAAGGCAACCTCGAGCTGCTGGCTTTGTCAGATGTACTGTAAGTATATTAAACTTAGTTTGTAAATAGCCATCGCATCACAAAGTGTGGCAAGCTACTTGGGTGATCTCACCATGCGTTGCATTTCCTCGCAACTGCTTTATCTTATGGATAAATACCTAATGTATAATAAAAAAATACGAAGTCAAGTTCCTGGGTAGTTTGGCCGTGTCGTGTATTGTGTCATCGGCTGGTGTGTTTTTGTTGAATGTATTGTTGGATGTAAAAATAAAAATTGTGTGTATGTATGAAATGTATGAATTAGGTATATCCGCTATGCCTTCTTCCTTCAATTGGTATCAGAGCAAATTTTACTCTGGCCACAACCCTAGAGCACTGCTTGGATTTTTATGCGGAGTCTCCACACCTTCCGAGTTTTCTTTGTGCAGATGTTCTTGTGAGGGCTGAGAACAACAGTTAGGGTTCTATGTAAACATTGCTTGATTTTAATCATCCCTCTTTAGTTGCGGAGAGCCACCGGCTCAATAGATTTAATCTCAACGTGGAAGGGCTGAGCCATGAATGATTTGAAATATAAGAAGGGATTTGGGCGGACATAAAAGTGTGAAGCTGCCGTTGTTTGTAGCCTTTAGTTGAGTTCAAACACTTGTGGTTTAGAAGCCCATTTCTTAGTTCTGTGAGCTGTGAGCTGCTGCAACATGAGATTTGTCAAAGCGAGAGTAGAGAAGAGCTGCCATTTCTGAAATGGATTTTCAGACCACCGGATGAGCACAAGCCCCTGTGGTTTGAGAAATTGGGTGCCCCCATGTCCTTTAAGGACTCACTGAGACTTGGGTAAGGGGATAAGTTGAAGGAACCGCCTAACACCTGCCAGTGTTGAGAAGGAAGTTGCACAGAAGCCTTGAAGAGGCCGTGTGGTGAAGAAGGCGCCGAACCCAACTTATCTGAAGAGTCACGGCACCTGCGTCCAATCAGTGAGAGAGGAATTGATGGGAAGTTTCCCATTGTAGAAGAAGAACTCCTCAAGTTGTTGTGGAGAGCTACCGGTGGAAGAAGTTGGCACTAAGTGAAGTTGCAGTGTTTTACTTACTGCTCTTCTTGCAGTCATCAGGCGAAGAGATACCCTGCTATAGATCATGACTGAAGGAGGAAACGAGCTGTAGCTCGGAGCAGATGTTAAAATCCACAAAAGTGGGGGATGAATGTTCCCACAGTTCAGTGATTGAACAACGTCCCTTTGTGTATCCCACGTACCTGCCTCTATGAGTGGTCGTGGATGTAGCCTAGACATGAGTAGAAGCTCAACACAGTAATTTGACAGCCGTAGCTGTGTAGCTATGTGTGAAGAGGATTCGGGTAAAACTGGATGAGCTCCATATACAAGAGTAAGGGAGAGCATTGACTCTGGCACCGGGCAAGTGTCCATGTTGTCTCTAAGCTGCAAGTCGAACATAGACACTGAGTTGAAGTTTGGGACTCGTCTTGTGAAGGATGAGTGTTGAAGTCCTTAGTCTTCAGTTTTCAATAGATTGAAGGTAGTGTGCTCCCATGTTTTTAATAGTCGAGCAAAATGAAGCAGAGTGCTCCCATCGTTAAGTGGTTGAGCAACCTAGTAGATCCCGCTTACTCTTGCGGATGAAAATTGTGAAGGCTAAAGCCCGGAGTTGAACTTTGAGTTGAGCAGAAGCTCATAAGTATTTGTACTGTAGCTGCATTTGATGATGAATATTGTCCATGCATATGCCTTTCACCTATTAATGGTTGATGCTCGCAGGGTGTAGTGGTTGAGCAATCTCATGTGTATCCCGTGTGCTGTTGCAGAACTCCTCCAATAGAGTTGTGAAGCCGTGGATGAAGTTTGAGAAGGTTGTAGCCTGAAGTTGAACATAAGCTCAAAGTATTTGCTTGGTAGCTGCATTTGATGAAGATGCCCAGGTGTTCCTGCACAGGCCAAATTTAGCCATGTAGAAGAAGAGGGTTGTTGCCTGTGTTTAAAGAAATTGAGTCCTGAAGAGCAGAAGCTCGTTGTATTTTCAACAGAACCCAAGACAAAGATGGGGAAGATCAGAAGACTCAAATTGTTCAAGGAAAAGAGATTCAAATCTTGCATTGCAGATTTGTATGCTGTAGCAGAGATGAAAACTGAAGAAGTCTGTCATGATTTTTTGCCAATTCCAGTAAGAATTATGAGTTTTGGGTTATTAAAATGAAAACTATGTTTCATGCTGAAGGTGTATTGAATTGTGTTGAAAATGATTGTATTGAACCTTATGACGAGGCAAGTGATGCCTCTGCATTATATCTCATTCAGAAAGCAATGGAAGATAGTGTTTTTCACATTATTGCTGATGCAACCACTGCTAAAGAAGCCTGGGAATGCTTGAGAAGAGAATTTGATGTGAGGGGGAGAAGCACCGATCAGCATCAGGCTGAGTTATATGGTGTTGACAGTTAGTCTGTTGATGTAGCTATTGAGAACATTGTCAATAATGTTGGTAACCACCCCACAGAAGCAGAATGTAAATTTGAAGAAATTGACAAAGCTCATGTTGTTGCTGGTGGAATGAAAGATGAAAGCAACTGTGTTGATACTACAACACAATACGAAATTGAATTTGAAGTTGAGGAGAAAACTCTTGCTGGTCATAAGGTTGAGCTCTATGAAGCTCATGAAGACATTAAAAGTTTTGAATTCCTTCAAAATGATATGTTAGATGCTGAAGGACATGCAACTGATGAAAATCTTGTTGAAATTATAACAACTGAGGCAAAGATTTAAATTGAAGAAGGGCAAAATATGATGAAGAAATTCTAAGTGAAAGTGAAAAGATAACAGTCCAAAAAGAAATGAAATCAATACTTAATATAATAAATGGTGACGAAATTTTAGTTCCAGCTGAATGTAAAGAAGTTGAAAATGCCCTCGATGCAATAAGATTAGTAATTGAAGCAGAAGCAGATAAAGAAGAGCTTTTCAAAGTCAACCCCACAAGGGAAATTGTTTTTCATAATAGTTGTGGTGATTTTTATTGTCTAGGAACATACATAAATCAAGTTGCAGTTGAAAAAGATGAAAATCACTGTGTCAAAGTGTCTCAATTTTTATGTGAAACATGGAATTGTGATATTTCTGAAAATTTTAAAGACTTAATGTTTATTGAAGAATTTGATAAGATTGTAGCAAGCTGCACAGGAGTTGCAGTAGTTGTTGAAGAAACAACACAAGAAGAAAGCATCCATGGTGTTGCTAAAAATGAAGAAGAAGAAAATCTTTATAATACAGAGTTAAAGATGATTGAAAAGTGGCTGGACAAGCCAAAACATGTTGATGAAGCTGATAGCCTCATTACAATAGTAGAGGAAGATTTGTTTATAGTACCTGAAAAAGATGAATCTCAAGATGAATTGGACAATGTTATAGTCATCATTGAAATTGTTGAAGAAATACATGTAAATGATGCTTTTTATGTAAATGAACAAAATTGCATTGAAAATGCAATGGATGAAGAATCAATTAAAGCTGTTTTCTTGCTATGAAATCCTAAAGAGATTAAGCATTACTATCAGTTGATTTCATGGCAGCAGCCTGTTCAATAAAGAGATTAAGCATTACTATCAGTTGATTTCATGGCAGCAGCCTGTTCAATGTAGGATGGAGTAGTTTTTCTGGGCAGTCGCCCACACTATCCGCTGTCTATACCATCAAAGAGAAGCACTGAAGACGAAGAATCGGGAAGTGTTTGGGGGTGGCCATGCTGATTTTAGAACCCGCAACCACACAACGCCTCCAGTTCTTTCCAAAAGGATGCATGAGCAGGAAATGACCGAGCGCTATGATTCACAATTGAAACAATTTGTCGCGTCGCTGATGACAATGCTTTTGAGGAAGAACATGTCAAAAGAGGTCTCTCCAAATTGGAACGTTTGTCTAGTCAGAAAGAAAGAGACCATGCTAATAAATGGGACAACGATGCAATCAAACATCAGAATACACCTATCAATAATGAAGAATCTACAGCCAGAAAAAGATAGCCGCCATAGTTTTTGGAATGGATAGAAAAATTAACATATTGAGAAACTGTCAAAGAAATCTTTGTTTTTATGTTTAGATCTTAGTGCAATCCTTTGAAAAGCTGCCATCGTTGAAATCTGAACATTGATCATAAGACCATGTGAGGACGGCGAGCACGTTCCCTTCCTGTTTCTTGCCCGAGCCCTAGACTTGATAGCGAATGAGTCCGGCAGAATCTCCATTACGGAGATTTTGTGCAATGTGTTTCGAACCGTGGTCACTACGACGCTGGGCGATTTGCTGCCAGTGGTTTATCTTTCCGTGAATAAAGTAGCCCCTGCACACGAGGGGGTGGAGCTTGGAATTGGGGACGCTACCATTATTAAGGTCCTTGCTGAAGCCTATGGGAGAAAGGAAGACATGGTCAAGAGCCAGATGAAGTCCTCGGGTGACTTGGGTTTTGTTGCGAAGGCGAGTCGTTCAACTGAAAGGTTGATGTTTAAGCCATCTCCTTTACCTTGTGTAAAGGTTCTTGAATGATTTCGTATCATTGCTAAGGAATCTGGGAAGGAAAGTCAAGACAAGAAGAGGACACACATAAAATATATTCTTGTAGCAGCAACAGACTGTGAACCCCAGTACCTAGTTCGTCTTCTTCAGGCAAAAATGCGTATAGGATTGGCTGAGCAAACTGTCTTAATTTCATTGGGACATGCAGCCCTTATTTTGAGAAGCTTCCGGTTACCCAATCTCAACTTGAAGAGGATGGCAGGATAGTCAAGCAAATATACTCAGTCTTGCCAATATATGATAAAATTGTTCCTGCTTTGCTTGATGTGAGTGTTTTCAAGTTGCTTGAAGTTTGTACATTTACATTGGGGGTGCCTGTTGGTCCTATGTTGGCCAAACCTACAAAAGGAGTTTCAGATATTTTTTAAAGTGGAAGGCAACAAAGATACTGGAAGGAAGCAAGTGGTGGTGGTTGGCTGCTTAGAGATATTAATGAAGATTTGGCATGCACGACGGCAGCTTACCATTCATGAAGGGTCATTTTTTGAAATGTGTTGCGCTGCCATTTTTTGGTATTAAGGTTTATGCATGTTGGATTCTTTCTGAATTCCAAGTTTTTTGTTGAGGAAATTGAAATAAGATTTACGGGGTTAAGAAGACAGTCGCCAGTTGGTCTCAAGTCTTCATAACGGTTGGAAGAATTGCTCTAAAGTTGGATTATGTTAATCGTCGATCTTTCTGAAGGAATTACTATTGTTGTTTGCAGAATTACTTCATACCTCCGGGTCCGAACCTTTGAAGGCCTCATCTCGCCGATGGTGACGTTTTAAAGTTTGAAGTTTGTTGTTTCCTTCACTGTCGCATTAGAGTTGCAGTGAGAGAGTTGATAAAAATCGAGAAGAAATCGCCATAGTCAAAGTCAGGCATTTGGAAACTGACTAGATCTGCAAAAAGAATGAAGTTTGTGGACACCCTGCTAGCTGGAAGGACACCACGCTAGCTGGAAGTAATCACTGGTTTGTCCAAGTTGGGTGAACTAGAAAGAACCTTACGATATTTGCTATATAATATGGAGTGGCAAGAACAACAACAAATTCTTAATGAGCTTGGTTCGAACTGTTGTAAATTTAAAATGTTGTATGTGACACCAGAGAAGATTGTAAGAAGCGATAATCTGCTCGAACATCTTGAAAGATTGCATCGATGGGATCTGCTTACTTGAATTGTAATCGACGAGACTCATTGTATAAGCCAATGGGGGCATGAATTTCGACCAGATTATCAGAGACTTGGTATTTTCAAGCAAATGTTTCCGAAAAAACCTTTATTGGCTCTCACCACAACAGCGACAACAAGTGTAAAGGAGGATATAGTACAAGCACTTGGGCTTATAAATTGTGTGGTATTCAGGAAAACCTTTAACCGCTCTAATTTGAGGTATTCAATTATGCCCAAAACAAAAAGATGTATTGAAGACATAGACAAATTCATCAGAGATAATCACCGTGATGAATGTGGAATAATTTATTGTCTATCTCGGATGGATTGCGAGAAGGTTTCTTAAAAGCTACAGGAATTTGGGCACAAGGTTGCATTTTACCATGATCCTCAACAACGTGCATACATCCAAAGACAACGGAGCAAGGATGAAATCAACATAATATGTTCTACAGTGGCTTTTGGAATGGGAATCAACAAACCAGAGGTAAGGTTTGTTATTCATCATTCCCTGCCTAAGTCCATTGAAGGTTACCATCAAGAATGTGGTCGTGCTGGCAGCGATAACCTTCGCTCATCTTGTGTGCTATACTATAACTATGGTGATTATATTCGAGTAAAGCATATGCTTACACAAGGAGCTGCGGAGCAAAGTCCAATGGTTTCTGGAACAAGGCGTAATGCTGTGACAAATTCAGGAAGGATTTTAGAGACAAAGCTTGAGAATCTTTCACGCATGGTTAGTTATTGCGAAAATGATGTGGATTGCAGAAGGGTACTTCAACTTGCTTATTTGGGTGGGAAATTTGATGCCTCAAATTGCAAAAAGACCTGTGATAATTGTAGCAAGATGATAAATTTTGTTGAACAGGATGTGACCAATCAAGCAAAGCAGCTGATAGAGCTAATAAAAGCAATGGGCCAACGATTCTCCTCATCTCATGTCCTGGATATGTTTCGTGGCTCAATGAGTCAGCAAATTAAAAAGTACAAGCATGAAATTTTGAGTCTTCATGGGGCTAGTAAAAGTCTCAGCAAGGGAGATGCTTCACCTATCCTCCATCGCTTGGTTCTTGAATATTTTGTTGTAGAATATATTATGAAGAGTGACCTTTATGGATCGCTATCATCCATTCTAAAGGTGAATGAAAGCAAGGTCCAAGATCTTTCCTCGGGACGTATAATACTTACCATGAGATTTGTGGCATCCAGGAAGATCAATAAGAAAAAAGTTGATACTACATTAAAGAAAGTTGAGTTGCCTCAGGTTAATATTAAAAATGGACTTAAAGATCTGATAGATTAGCAACTAGTGTCCCTAAAAGGCAAAAAAATAAAGACATCTCTCTATACTTGAAACTAATAAGATTTGCAAAATAAAAAGGATGTTATGAATAAAGGAGCATTTTTTGGTTAACTGGTATTACGTTTTTAAAAAGTAGCACTAAGTTAGGGGGAGCTGATCACATTGCTCTTCACTCATGTGAAAAGAGATAGATGACAAAATGGGTACTAGTGATCAAGTCAGGGGAGTTAATAAACCCTTTTCCCTTAATGTCAAAGGGGGAGAAATCAAGATAATATTGCCATCAATGCCAAAGGGGGAGATTGTTGACAACTTGATTTGAAGGATCACCATTGATGTCAATCAAGGATATGCAGATGACATGGTTTGTTATGATACCAAGGAACCTAGTACATATAACAACCCTGCAGATATGTTAATGCATGTGAGGTAATGTGCAATGAGATTCCAGAAGAGATGTGATGCAAGAGTGTTTGTTAAATATGTCCTATGTTCTATATTGATCACGGCTGGTTTGATGTCCTAAAGTGAGTTTCATAAGAACTCTTTATAACTTGTGAAACCTGCACATAGAAGAAAAATAGAGTTAGACATAAGAGTCATGACAAACCATATAGAACAGCAAGAAAAGCTGCCAAAAGTAGCAAGCAAGAGTATCTCTGATAACAATGATGACATACTCAAGTGCCACTATTAAATGGATCAAAAGAGCATTAAAGTGTCATTATAAAAGAGCATTAAAATGTTGGCAACTGGGATTTATCCACACTTCAATCGCATTTTTCAAGCTATAAAAATCTTATTTCGAAAATTACAAAGTGGTGCAGATGGAATGACCTTATAGGTCGATAACAAATCATATGCAATAAAAAAGGTTGCAAAAGGAGAGACCTTAACCCTAACGCACCTCAGCTAGCAGCGATCAGCACGTCCATAGGGACACTAGGCAGTTAGAGGGCATTACCATAATGCACACGTAGAGTTAACCCAATACATCGTATGAAGCGCGTGGAAAATGTAAGATTTTATGATGGCATGCTGCAAACATCTTGGCAGTCTCGAATTCACACTATCTAGAGTCTCAAATTGATAACGATCGACATAGCAATGGGATAAAGATCCGTTGGGTTATTTAAGTGGACAATTGATAGGTGAACAAAAAAATGTTCTCAAAGGAATTGTCATTCCAAACATCTCTAATATCTCGATTTTTTACCTTATTGCATTAAAATTGTAAATGATGTAAATATTGTTATTTAATCATGGTGAGGAGCTCAAGGCAAAGGCCTCATTATCGATTTTTTTCTCTCCAAAGTTGTTTCCCCATCTTCGATTTCGTTTTTGGTTGCCCACATTTTTCTTAAGCTAATGAAAACCCCATTTTGGACATCCCACTGTAAAAATGTTTCCTTCATGCCGAACACTTGTGATTTTGCTGTTATGTGCATCTCTGTTTAGGTTTGAACCTGTGAGCAAGAAATTTGGAGTGGAAGTGGACAGAATTGGCTTCATAATAGGTTTGAATCTGTGAGCAAGAAATTTGGAGTGGAAGTGGACAAAATTGGCTTGATAAACCTAGTGATAGGAGTAACCTCTCAGAAAGATCAAAAGGGATGGCTACTCTTCTATGCACACCTTGGACAACACTAGAATGAAAGGTATGGCCCGAGGCACTGTGTATTAGTGAAGGGAATACTTCCATGAGTGGAGTTTGTAGGCATTATGGGTGCCAAGCTAGATAGATCCTGTAGAGGTATCCATGGCTCTATGCTTGAGCTCACTAGCTTACCAATTCATTCCCTCACTTTGCCTCAACAGCATGATAAACCCAACTGTGGATTGGCTTGGCTGATTGTGGTGTATTTTAGCTATGTGTGAGTGTGTTGTTCCCTTTTTCATTACAGAAATCCTGCCCAGCTCGAGGGTGGCAATTGTGCTTAGAGATTGATAAGCACAATTGGCCTATGGTTGGGTGGAACATTGCAGTTGCATAGCAAGTTGCTCGGGACTACTCTCTTTAAAGATAACTACTGTCTTGTGTTAAATTCTGCAATGTATTTATTTAATAACTGTCATGAAAAGTTGAATGTATGTTAGATATGTAGATGTTTTTAATTCCACTGTGTTTAATTACTATATGCATATGTACATGTCTTTTATTATCAATGAATTTTACTTAATGGATATGGAGCTAGATGCCCACTTTTAATTTCATGTTTTCTCCCTCTATCGGTCTGATGTGAGGGTACTTGACAACACCAACATGTAGGAACATCCCAATGGCAGAGGTTAGATGGCCATGTTGGAAATCTGCAATATGGCAAAACGGTCTCAAAGACGCGACCTGGTAGGGGGAGGCTGTTAGTAAGAGCAAGCCAATTGACAGAATAAGATCCCAACATGGTAAACAATGGATGCGGTGGAGTATGAAACGTGGAGTGGATAGATTAAAGATTTTATAAAAAAAAAAAACTTCTCAGGTGAGGCTCCCACTGGATATATAAAGATAAGAGATATAGAAGCTGAGAGGAGCTAGCTACGCGGAATGTAATGCAACCACCTTATTTTGCAAGTTGATCCTCGCAGAGAGCTTCTTCATTATTTCGAGCATGAGTACACGACCAAAGAATTCCCTTTGCATTTATCAAATCTCCTTCTGCGTGTTGTAACAAATTTGATTTGTTGGAGTTGCATTGAATGCTATGCTTGGAGGTTGAATGCTATAGTTGGAGGTTCCATTGGTCGTATATACATTTATTTGGATGACGAGGAAACCCTAATCTAGGGAGTTAACGTGTGACCATTGGAGATTTTTGCTATTCCTTAGCTCATTGAATGTGAACTCCTTTTTCTCTCAAGGTGTAGAAAATAAAGACGATCGAAGTCAAAAGATTTTAAGGCTCTGAATTTTATGAAGATATCGGAATTTTGATAGTTGCAACTGTTATTGTGATTTGGCATGTGGTGCACTCTTGTGACAATAGGATCGTTGAATATGAAGGATCTATCAAAGTTGGAGCCATTGAAAGCTTGGAAGAGTTGAAAAGTTGGATCCATTGTAAGCCTGGAAGAGTTGAAACGTTGGAGTAGTTTCATAAGCCAATCAAGAGCTTGTCATTTATGCACCATCTAGCCACGTTAGATGGATCCATTACACTTGTGAAAACTGAAGATCTCTGGTGTGAACTATCATTGCAAACTGTCGGTTGTTGATGCGCGAGACCATTTTAGAGAAGACCGGAGTTGTGTGTTTCCCTCTACGTGAGAACCATTGAAGAAATGCATAGACCGCAACCTGAGTTTTCGATTGTGTTATAGTTGGAAGAGATCACACGAACTTAAAGGATTTATCTCAGAATATTAATAATTGGTCACAAGTTAAATGATATTGATATTAAGAAGACATGAATATTAAAGATTAAAAACTTTAATAAATACACATTTATGAAATCATATAATTAAAAAGAGAGGAATGTTTGGTTAAAATACAAAAGTAAATTAACTTGTCAAGAAGGTAATGAAGATACATGTTCCCTTGTAAATCCACATTGGTTTTGAAAGGTTGTGTTATTTCAAAACACACATGACTATGGGAGAAGTATATATAGAGTAAGCATATTCATTCATATGAGTGTATCAGTGAATCATAAAATATATCTTCATTGATAGTCTACTATTAATATTGACCTTCTGTTCATTCAAACAAATTGGTGTCTGTAATGAGGTTGGAAAGTGAATGAGGATTGGATTCCTCTTTACATGCTGGGTCGTGTATACAAGTTGGGTCTTCTATGAGAACTGGGTTTCTCAATCTAGATGGGTCTAGATCATTAACGCTATGTAATGTAAAATCTTATTTAATAAAGAGATATTTGACATATTCATATATCTGTTGTTTTTCATATGTGTTATATATTTCATATATATATTTAAAATTGGTAAATGTCATGATTGATTAAATTAGCATTTTGGAAAAAGATTTTTAAGTTTTAAGAGATTAATTCACCCCCCCCCCCCCTCTCAATGTCTTAGACCTGTTCTACATAGGAGGGGGAGGGGTGCTCTATGGCCCCGAAGAAATTCACTTAATGTCGTACTGTTGGGGACTTGGAATGGACACCAACAAAATCACAGAAGCACTCGCCCTCTGGCAAGGAATTTTTCAAGATCGAGATAAGAATATCATAGATCTTCATATCTTTGGGGATTCTCGTATTTATTATCCAATCCTTAATCACAATGCTCTTCCCAACAATATGAGACTCAAACAACTCCTAAATAAAATAAGACTTCTAATGACACCCCTCAGCTCTATGTGTTTGTTCCACATTCTCTGAGAATTAAATGGCGAAGCTGATCTAGAATCGAACAAAGTGAGTGTATTGAGCAAAGGCAGTGTATTACTCAATAGAAATGAAATCCAAGCTAATCTTCCTTAAGCTCGGGATATCGGGGTCTAGGAATCATGATAGGTATAAGGTCATAATTCTGATTAACGTGTGAAGTAGGAGGACCCTTTAGCAGGCCAGCAGATCCATGCATTTCAAATTAAACGTGGGATTAAATATGAAGATTCATGCCAAAGATGGCTTATAAATCATTCTCCCTCCATCATGAATTTGGATTAGTCCGGATGCTGAGTTCGTAGGAACAAGTCCATCAACAAAAGCAATGCCCTGTCTCCAAAATCGATTGAGGAAGCGGGAGATCAAATTAAAGGAGACGACACGTAGGGAATTTTTATGACAGGAATGGCGACTAGGATAGACATGAAGATCTTCACGACAAGATCTTTAAATCTAGAGTTAGGGAAGCGAGAAAGAAGAGCAACAAGTCGCGAGACTATTTAATGGACGGATTTTAACTTGGAAAGTTTTGTTCACAGTTGAAAGTGTATTAAGTGAGTTAAATCTTTATTAGTTATGTTTTCTTAAAATAATTAAACTTGGTGGAGTCGGGATCATAGGTTCTTCTATTGTGATCAGTTTTGATGTATTCTAGATGTATCTCTATCAGTAGGTTTCTGCTATTTTTTAATAAAAACTCATACCCATTCTTGTTGTTAGTTTTTTCATAATTTACTTCAATATGGTCTACGATCTTAACTGAGAGAACAACATGTACAACATATTTATAGCATATCAATCATGGACACAATAATGCAAGCAGACAGGAGACATAGAGTTTCACTGGGGAAAACCAAGAAGGTGAAAAACCCTGCAACTTCCTCAGAGATAGATAGAGCCATGATACAAAACCCAAGCATAAGAGATATACTCCTAGCAGCAGCTTCTCCTGCTCCAATAGTGTGCCACTCTACAATGAGTGTATGGGTGAGAATTGAATGATCAAATAGAGTGCCTCCCACACTCTATTTATACATGACTTGACTTGCCTAATAACATTACTAGGTCGGCCTCAACTTAATCACATAACATAATGATGACAGGGCCGAACCCCAATAGGGTGGTCGAATAACCCTTTAACCCACATGAGTTATACAGGGCCAACCCCATCAAGGTGGTCTAATAACCCATCAAGTATAATTTACGACACTTACAATATAAATGACGACACCTCCGTATAGAGAAATAGTAACATCTCTATAGGAATACAATATACATATGTGAAATACATTCCGAAGTTTCAAATACATCAACACTCCCTGTTAACAAGGAAGGTATTTCTCGACACAGATCTGCTAGCATAAGTATTCTTCTTTGGATCATCATCACTAGATCATCATCATCGAATCATCGTCATCGTCACTGCTGCTGCTATCTCAATCAATCTCAAATCTACTCGTCATAGGAAGTTCTACTAAGCGAGCCCTTTTTCATGTTGGATGTAGGTGTTAACACCAAGAAAGTGCTCACTAACTCATCCCTTTGGACATAAACCTCTCTTGACCAAATTTCCTACCAACCTCGCCTCCAAAACCCCATAAAACCCAAATGGATATTAAAAATACCCAAATATTCCCTCAAAAACATACTAAAACCCCAAAAGAGGGTCAAAATGAAACAAATAGGGAATAAAACCCAAAAGAAAATAAAAAATAGAGAAAATAGGGCAAAAACCCTAAAAAATACCTAAAACCCTAATCCAAGTTTATAAAAAGGGGTGGAGGCCCCTCATTTCAGAATCCCCAATCATTCTACCCTCATGCTGCTGAATTTTCTCAAAGCCTTAAGCCATCCATTTTTTGTGCCTTTTGGCCTCCCTTGAGAAAAAAAATTTGGCCACCTTTCGAGCATTAAAGAGAAGAGTACCAAACTAAGGAGCTCCGGAGCACACTGCTAGAACTCCACCAACCTCATATTTGAGGTAAATATATTTATTGCAAGCCCTTTGCTTGCCCGTAATAAAAAAAAAAGATTCTTTATTTTACAGTTCTTTGCAAGTGTATCGTTTGTTGTTCCAAGTTATATTTTATTTCATATACATGTTCAAGTTTAGATTTACTCATTAATGTCATTTGCTTCCATCATTTTTATTTAGTTTACTGTTACTTACTTCCACACTGCTGTTAAGGATTGTCACCTACCCAAATTTTAGAAATTATTATTTTATTTGCAAAATAATTTATGTTAAATTTAATTACAATGTTTTGTAATTATGATCAGTTTTGATCAAGGATGAATGTAATTACTGATTCTTATTTTTTAAATTAATTAATTAGGAGACAAACACCCAAGGGGACTATTAAATGATTGTTCACTGTCCCACTAGGAGGAATGGAAGCTGTTGGAAGGTATGGGATAGATGGCAACAATTGCATCACACCACTCAGTGTTGGTTATGGGACAAATACCCCTAAAAATGTGGCACTATCACCCAGGTGGAGGGAGTGAGCAGACAACTCATTTAATGACCGAGTAACAACTGAAAAGGCCTAGGCAGCCTACATAACGCAAATTCGAATTGAGGAGGTAGCTCTTAAACAATATTTGTGCAGGAATATTTCCTCATGTGCATAAGGTGATAATGAGAGATTCGAATAAGGAGGCTAGCTGTGAATGCAAATCATAAGTCTGTATTTTGCTAAGAAGAACCAGAGGTGCTGGAGCACGTCCGTTGGACAGATAGCTCTTGAAGATTTCACAAGTTATTTGCTACTACAAGAAAAGATCCTAAATTCCTAAGTTTCTTCCTCCTCGTGGTTCAGTGAATAGGTTTGGGGGTCCTAAGGTAAGTATTTGACTATCTTCAGGAATTGGTTGGGTGGAACAGTCTTCTTGGGCTGTTTGTTCCCTACAGATTTATCTAGGTTTCACTGTTTCCTACTTGTTTCAGTTATTTCTGTTTAAAAGTCTGAATGTTAAAGTTTGATGATGAATCGAATTGATAAACCAGTATCTACATTTTTCGACATGTTGTTTTATGCATCGTACTCTAGTGTAGATACACAAATTAAGAATAGATGAAAAGATAGGCAATTTGCCATTGATTCGACAGATAAATATAGTAATTTATATGTTTATGAGTTTCTGTCCTATAGTTAATAATAGTAGAAAGTTCTGTATAATACCTAAATATTATAAAATATTCCTTTTGTTTCATTACAAACAAACATTGTTTTATTTCTGTATATCATATTTAGAAATAACTATTATTATTGCAAACAAATAAGAAGTGCTAGCTATGATCATAAGCTAGAAATTACATCCAACACACTTCTCACTCACACACTGTATTTTCTTTCACAAATTTACTAATGGATTGTTTTCCTATAATCATATCAGTATTATCAGAATTATAAACAAAGGAAATGTAAAACCTTTATTGTCTACACTTATCATTTCACATTACAAATTGCATGTATTATTCAATCTGAGTGTTGTAATTTCTATTATATTACGATCTGTACATAGCATTAAACCATGGCATAGTATCAACTATACAACCCTAGATCACATTTGTTTTAGATATTCATTATCATTATCCACGGTATCATAAAAACATATATTATATCCACCTATTAAGTTATAGTGCAAACCCTAGCTACAATTAAGTGCTTGTCGGAAGTTACTTATAACTCATATCTTTCATATTCAAAGACAAAACATGAACTAGGGTATGGCCCTGTTCATTTCCATTGCAAATGAAATAAAACCATTTCAACATCACATTACAAATTTATGAGTTCGACAAGCATTTAGACTCTGACCTAACTCGATAGTCACATTATCAACATACAAGAAATCAACGTATAACACAGACGTTTAGCAGAGAACGAAATAGTATATTTATTGTTCATTGTCGAGAAGAAAACCTTGTATTTATAGTTAGATGAGCCTCGACTCTATTTTCTTTATCTCTTTTCTCATAACATAAACCAACAGGTCGTGCTCAAAGTTTGAACCAATACAAATCCCAACTCCAAGTTTAAACCAGTGTTCCCAGAAATAAAAACATTACATTATGTTTCAAAACAAAATCGCACAAGGTTATTTCCCAAACTTTAAACATTTCAAAACAAGTCCAAAAAACCCTGAGTATTGACGAGTAACAAAACTCCCAGTTCAACGAGATAGACATCAAGGTTCAAGATCGAGTATCATACAAACAAACGAAAGGCACAACCCTGTACAAGCAAATGTTTGAATAAACAGAAGGATCTTCAACATTTGTTTTTATGTGATAGACATTTCCGAAGCTTGGTGAAGGACTGGTTATTCATACTCATGAAACCACATCAACCAAAGTCGAAAGTCACCTATGAGGGTTTGATACCCGGAGCTTACCAGGAATGGAAGTATGCCATTCCTCTCCAAACCCTTGTTCAAAACGGTCTTTGAACCCTACAACTAACAATACAACAACTTAGATTTTGACCACTGTATTATTTTTATTTTTAAAAAACTTAAAAATCAAAACTTCAAACAAAAGAATTACTATTCTTTTCAGGAACGTTTACCTTCATAACCGGAGCCCAAATTCTTTGCTTTCACCAGAAAAACGACGAGATCTTTGCTGTAGACGATACCAAGGTACTTCTATGTTTTGCAAGCATTGTGCATGTCACTCCAATTCTAAAAAGAAAAGCTTAAACTATCAACTCATTACTGATTCGAACCAAAGACTCACGCTTAAACACCACGCCATTACAGTGAGAAAGAACCTGCAACTCCAACCCAAATCTACAGGATTGGAGGTCGCAACCTTTTACAAACCTTCTAACCCTAGAATTCAGCACCGTGTCAGCCACACAGACCGAAACACTAGAATATGAACAACATTCAAATCTCTTTAAGCAAAACAACGATAAAAGTTAGGGTTTCATCTAACAATCCAAATTCATCACTATCAACAATCATAAGAGTGCCAGCAAGATGGCATTGGGACAAACAACCTCTCAAATTAATGCCCCATCCTTTTGTTCAATCATGGCAATGCCACTTTGGCAATGGAAGGATCGAACAACAGCTAGCTCGGAGGAGTTCACTATAGAAATCATCACACAATGGTTGATGAAGTTGATAATACATCGACCTTGCACCACGTGGATTGGAAACAATTCCTGTCATGCTGAGTTGTGAATTGAGCTATTAATGTAGGATCGAGACGCGATCTTCACAACATCTCGAGGCTATGCCATTTAATGAACCATCAACTCGCTACCCTGTTGACATAAATGTATGTCAGCGCCATAAAAAAAACGATATAATTTACATTTGGATGTTAAAAATTCAAAAACTTTATTGTTGAAATCATATAGTGGACTTTAGTTCTCACACTATATTTACGATTCAACTTTGAGTTACAATATTTCAATATTAAGGCTTAAGTTTAGCCACTTACATATTAAGTCTCGATTTCATAACATTTGAATATTGCAAACTTTCAGATATACACATATATTATGAATAGTTTGCAATTATAAAATGATTATATAGGATAGAAATCTATAAAGATTATATGTTTAGTGTAATAACCATAGTTTCTATTATTCCATTTACAAAAATCAAATACTGTAGGAGTTTACACTTTTGAAATGTTAACAAGACCAATGACTAGTAACTAGTATAAAAAACATGCTACTGTCATAAACTTTATACCCTAACTTATATGCAATGCATTTGAGGGTTAACAATACAATTACGACTTTAGTAGTATATAAGTATTAATTATCTTAAGACGATGACATAGCGAGCCACAACAACAATGATGATTTCAGCGACTAATCCACTAGCCTGATGATGATAAAAGACGATGTATTGAAATCATAGTAGAGTTGTAAGACAGCCTTTAAAAAAACAGCGATTATAACCATGGAAATCATACTTGTATCTTTTTATGAGTCGAAACAGTTTTCTAACATTCTATTTATTTACGACGTTGATTTTTAACTATACACGTACTTTGAAATTTACGCAGTCATGGAACTTCTTACCTGTTGTCTGCACATAGAAATATTTCAATGCTTTAGCGTTGCAGCTAAGTAAACTCCAGGGTACCTCGTAGAACACCCTTGGACATCAAAAATCAAACTATCAGTATCTTTTCGAGAAAAAGTATCACATCACATTAATAACCTATTAGTTTGTCTATTACCATAATCATATCGTAATTGATGTGTTAAAGTTTGTCATTATCACCATGCTCTTGAAAACAGAAATTAAATTATGTTTAGTACTAACAACTTTTCATTTAATGATGTCGTAATCAACATTTATTATTCCGCAATTACGATTTTCATATTTAATGGTGTTTTTCAAAAGTTTTAAATTTTTATGAAAATTCAGGATGTTTCATGGGGTATGAGAGCTCATATTTGAACTCTAGGCCTGAAAGAGGTCCAAGAACACGCAGCAGAAAATTTTATACAGCAAAAAACTTTACCAATTCGAATTTTAATTATGATGTTATCAAGAAATTATTTTTAAGCTACAGGTATGGAGAATTCAGCTGATCATATAGACGACATATTTCAACCAAACAGCCACAACTCGGGACAACATTATGTAGAAGAAGGTCATGGTGAACTAAATAACAGTTCATCAGAATTGTTATGCGCTTTTCATGAATTAAAGGCATAAATCAGATCTGTGAAATAAGACAATGAAAGAATTCTGCAGGCACAAGAACAATTAAATCAAGTGTTGTTTGAATTGTGCCCAACTGAGGAGCAAGAAAGAGATAATGAAGATATCTCCAAAGTTGAGTATCTGCCTCATGCTAATAAAAATCACAAACATGAAAACCAGTGAGGTGAAAGACAACTCAACCTCATTAGGAGATGCTATTGAAGTACGCAAAAAGAAACATAACTACACCAGTGATAGCAGTTAAGGAGATTTCAAACCCAGAAGGAAAAATCATAAGGAGTATGAGCAGATTTCTGGAGAGTTCAAAAAGATTAGACCTCCAACATTCAATGGAGAAACTGAGAAGGGTGAGACAGTTAAAGCTCTACTGTCTGGTATGAAGAAATACTTCTAGATCTATAACTATTCAGAGTTCTTGAAGGCAAAAATGGGTATATATAACTTGACCGAAAAAAACGGATATTTGGTGGCA
The DNA here is from genome assembly GCA_027924585.1 of Larix kaempferi. Lineage (NCBI taxonomy): Eukaryota > Viridiplantae > Streptophyta > Pinopsida > Pinales > Pinaceae > Larix > Larix kaempferi. The sequence goes on along the minus strand of BSBM01000940.1, from coordinate 5,024,871 downwards.
GGACATCAAAAGTGTAAAAGGAATCAAAGATAAAGATGTAAGCTGGAGTGCTTTTAAACGATATTTTAAAAAGAAGTATTTATTCTAAACAGTACTATGAAGAAAAATCCAAAGAGTTTTACGATTTGAAGTTGGTAGGTATGAACATGAAGGAAATGAACAGTAAATTTCTAAACTTATTGAGATATGTGCCATACCTCATCGAAGAAAAAACCAAAAATTGAAAGATACTTGAGCTGCATACCTTTCAATATTAAGGACAGAATCGAGTATGACAGTCCTAAAACCTTGGAAGAGGCTATGAGAAACACAGTTTTCTGTTATGACACAAATCAGAAAAGAGAAGGAATGTCAAACTAGAAAAATCATAAGCCCAACAACTTTGAGCAGAAAAAGAAAAATTTCAGATTCAGTGAAAATTTCGGGTTCCAAAGAAAGAATTTTCAGAATCGGAATTTTCAAGGGAATAATTCCAGAAACAATTCACAGCAGAATTCTACAGCACCCAAAAATCCTCATAGTAATACTAGGACAATTGAGCAAAAGGCACCTATCAAATGTTTTGAATGCCAAGGTCCTCATTACGCATCAGAATGTCCCTTGAGGAAGCAAAAGACTAACAACATCAACTCTATTCAAACTGAACCTACTGTTGGAGATGTGGTGAGGGAGATGCCCATAATTAATGCAGCACTTGACAACAAAAAAACAGTTCATCAAATCTCCATGGTAGATATTGAAGGTATGCTACAAAATCATCATGTTACTGTTTTAATTGACCCAGGTGCTAGCTTAAGTTATATATCACCAGATATTGTGGAAAATCTTAATTTGAAAACAGAAAAGTTTATTAAATCTTGGCTAGTTAGACTAGCAACTGGAACAAAGAGAAAAGTATCATATTTTATAGAAAGTTATACCTTATCCATGAATCATTTCCAAACACAAATCAAGTTGAATATTCTACCTTTAGGATCTTATGATATTATAGTTGGGATGGACTAGTTAGAAGCCCATCATGTCATTCTAAACTGTTACGGAAAACATTTTACATGTTTAAATGAAAAAGGAAAAACTGTAGAAATAAAAGGCATCCCAATGAAGGTAACCCTTAGACATATTTCAGCCATGCAAGTTAAGAGGGAAGTTAGGAAAGGATGCGAGATGTTTGTTGTAAACGTAGTAAACGATGAGATTATTGGTAAAGAGGACAAACATAAATTAGAGGACATACCTATCCTAAAGGATTTTAAGGATGTATTTCTTGAGGAGATTCTAAGACTACCTGCTAAAAGAGATTTAGATTTTACCATCAAATTAATACCAGGAGTAGTACCAAATTCAAAAGCTCCATACAGAATGAACATATTGGAATTAAACGAATTAAAATCACAATTGAAGGAACTTATTGATAAGAAGTATATTAGACCCAGTGTGTAACCTTGGGGAGCACCTGTCATCTTTGTTAAGAAGAAAAATGGAACCTTAAGACTGTGCATAGATTATCGCTAGCTTAATAAGATGACGATCAAGAATCGGTATCCGTTGACCCGCATAGATGACCTATTTGATCAGCTGCGTGGAGCAACGATATTTTCAAAGATTGATTTAAGATCGGGATATCATCAAGTACAGGTTAATGATGAAGATATTTTTAAGACAGCTTTCAGAACTCAGTATGGACATTACGAGTTCGTAGTCATGCCATTTGGCTTGACTAATGCCCTGGTTGTATTTATGTGTTTGACGAATAACATTCTGCAGAAGTACTTAGACAAGTTTGCCCTTGTGTTTATAGATGACATTTTGGTGTATTCTAAAAGTAAAGAAGAGCATGATGAACATTTAAGGATTATCTTACAAGTTTTGAGAGATCATCAACTTTACACTAAGTTTAGCAAGTGTGACTTCCACAAGGACAAAATTCAGTATCTAAGACACATAATTTTGAAAGAATGAATTTCGGTTGACCCCAACAAGATAAGGGCCATTAATGACTGGCCGGTTCCTAAGGATGTGTCGAATGTAATATCATTTATGGGCATTACTGGATATTACATAAATTTTATAGAAAATTTTTCAAAGATTGCCAACCCCATAACTTCCTTGCATAAGAAAGGGAATAAATTGTGTGGGATCAGAAATGTTCTGACAGTTCTAAGAAATTAAAGGAATTATTGACGAAAGCACCTATCTTGAGGATAGCAGACCCCAACAAGGATTTTGTAGTTTGTACAGATGCATGCAATGATAGACTCGGTGGAGTCTTGACACAGGAAGGGCATGCGATGGCATATGAATCTAGAACGCTGAAAGTATATGAAAAGAACTACTCTACCTATGATTTAGAGTTATTGGCAGTTATTCATGCCTTAAAAATGTGGCATCACCACCTTATTGGCACAAAATTTACGTTATTAACAGATAACATGGGTCTGAAATATTTATTAGATCAGACAAATCTGAATGCTAGACAAGCTAGATGGTTGACTTTCTTAAGTGAGTATGATTTCGAAATTCAACATATTAAAGGAAAGGGGAACAAGGTTGTAGATGCTTTGAGTCATAAGGCAAAACTGAATTTTATTTCAGCCATCAGTACTTATTCAACTGATTTGGAAAATCAGTTTCTTGAAAAGAGTGAAACAGATGAATACAAAAAAAATGAAGGAAAAGACAACAAACAACAGTTCTGAAAATTTTATGGTAGATTACAGCATGAAGGATAATGGATTATTACTATATAAAAATAGATTGTATGTACGAGACATACCATAAATAAAATTTCTGATATTAAATGAGATGCATAAAAGTCATTATTCTGGTCATCCAGGTTATCAAAAGACCATTACTATGCTAAGAAAAGAATACTATTGGCCCAGAATGAAGGATGAAGTAGCAGAGTACATAGCTAAATGTTTAGATTGTCAAACGGCGAAGGTTGAACACCAACATCCTGCTGGATTGTTGCAACCGTTACCGATACCAAGTTGGAAATGGGAAGTGATGAGCATAGAGTTTATTACTGGATTACCTAAAAATCAGAAACAACATGATTCTATCATGGTGGTAGTGGACAAACTCAGCAAGGCAACACATTTCATACCTGTGAAGACTACTTATAAATCCCCAGACATTGCAGAAATATTTATGAAACAGATTTTTTGACCACATGGGATACCGAAAGTAATAATTTCAGATCGTAACTCTAAGTTTACCGAAAAATTCTGGAGGTCACTGTTTAAGGGGTTGAATACAACCTTAAATTTCAGTACAACATTTCATCCACAAACAGATGGATAGATAGAAAGGGTAACTCAAGTTTTAGAAGATTTATTAAGAATATATGTTAAGGATCAGCCTGGTAAGTGGGAAGACTACTTGCACATAGCAGAATTTGCTTATAATAATCATTATCATGCATCGGCCAGACTTAGTCCTTTTGAAATTCTTTATGGTAGGAAGTGTGATACACCTGTTTCGTGAAATGATCCAGTAAATAGAGTTGTTTCGGGACCTGAATTTTTGCAGGAGGAGTTAGAACTAATTGTGAAATAGGTACAAGGAAATTTAAAAGTTGCCTAATATAGGCAAAAAAGTCAAGAAGATTTAAAGAGGACTCATAAAGAGTTCCAGGTTGGTGAACATGTATTCCTCAAGGTAAGACTGAAAAAGAGTTCATTGAAATTGGGAAGCTGTGCCAAGCTGGCACCCAGGTATTGTGGTCCTTTTGAAATATTGTCCAAAGTTGGAGCAGTGGCATACCAACTAGCTTTGCCACCAAACTTAAAAATACATAATTTTTTTCATATATCATTTTTAAATAAATATGTACATGATGCTACTCATGTTGTAAACTAGAATGATGTACAGGTAGGACAAGACAGAGATTTTCCAGTGGAACCGGACTGTATCCTCGAAAGGAGGGAAACTATTATCCGGAATCGCACCATTGGGCAACTGAAGGTGCAGTGGAAGCACCTTATCCCAGAAGAGGCAACCTGGGAGTTGGAGAGTAGTATGCAGGCAGCATACCCAACTCTATTTCAAGAATACTCAATGAGTGATTAGCCAACATTGAGGACAATGTTGAGACTTAAGGGGGGGTGTATGTCACCTACCCAAATTTAATAAATTATTATTTTATTTGCAAAATACTTGTTAAATTTTTAGAATTTACTTCAATCTGATCTAGGATCTTAAATGAGAGAACAACATGTGCAGCAAATCTACAGCATATTAATCATGAACACAATAATGCAAGCACATAAGGGACACAGAGTTTACTTGGGGAAAACCATAAAGGTGAAAAACCCCAATAACTTCCTCAGAGATAGATAGAGCAATGATACAACCAGAATACAAGCGATAGTCTTCTCCTAGTAGCAGAGCCTTATCCTCCACATGTGCACCACTCTCCCAAGTGTGATGAGAGAATATAATGTGTAAAATGAGAGAGACACACTCTCTATTTATACACTAACTTGACTTGACCTTTACTCAACTAGGTCGGCCTTAACTTAACCACTTAACATAATGCTGACTGGGCCGACCCCCACTAGGGTGGTCTAATAACCCTTTGACCCACATGGACGACCCCCAATAGGGTGGTCTAATAACCCTTTGACCCACATGAATTATACAGGGCCGACCCCAATAAGGTGGTCTAATAACCCATCAAGTATAAGTTACGACACTTACAATATAAATGACAACACTTTCGTATAGAGGAGTAATAACATCTCTATAAGAATACAATATACATATATGTGAAATACATTCCGAAGTTACATATACATCAACAATACTTTATGTTAAATTTAATTAAAAAAATTTGTAGTTATGATCAGTTTTGATCAAGGATGAATGTAATTACTGATTATTATTATTTAAATAAATTAATTAGGAGACAAACACCCAAGGAGATTGTTAAATGAGTGCTCATTGACCCACTAAGACGAATGGAAGTTGTTGGAAGGTATGGGACAGATGGTAGCAATTGCATCACACCACTAGCTGTTGGTTATGGGAAAACTACCCCTAAGAATGTGGCATTATCCCCCAGGTGGACAGAGTGAGCAGGCAGCTCATTTAATGACCTAGTAACAACTGGAAAGGCCTAGGTAGCCTACATAAGGCAAATTCGAATTGAGCAGACAATTCTTACACAATATTTATGTAGGAATATTTCCTCATGTGCATCAGGTGATCACTGAGAGATTCGAATAGGGAGGCTAGCTTTGAGTGCAAATCATAAGTCTGTATTTTGCTAAGAAGAACCAAAGGTGTTGGAACAGGTCCCTTAGACTGATAGCTCTTGAATATTTCACAAGTTATTTGCTACTGCAAGAAGAGATCCTAAATTCCTAAGTCTCTTCCTCCTGGTGGTTCAGTCAATAGGCTCGGGGGTCCTAAGGCAAGTATTTGACTGTCTTTAGGAATTGGTTGGGTGGAACAGTCTTCTTGGACTGTTTTTTCCCTACAGATTTATCCAGGTTTTACTATTTCCTACTTGTTCTAGTTATTTCTGTTTAAAATTCTAAATGTTAAGGTTTGATGATGAATCGAATTGATAAAACAGTATCTACATTTTTCCACATGCTATTTTATACATCGTACTCTAGTGTAGATACACAAATTAAGAATAGATTAAAAGATAGGCAATTTTCCATTGATTCGACAGATAAATATAGTAATTTGTATGTTTATCAGTTTTTGTCCTATAGTTAATAATAGTAGAATGTTCTGTATAATACTGAAATATTATAAAATATTTCTTTGTTTCATTACAAACAAACATTGTTTTATTTTTGTATATCATATTTAGAAATAACTATTAATGTTGAAAATAAATAAGAAGCCCTAGCTATGATCATAAGCTAGAAATTATAGTCAACATACTTCTCACTTACACACTGTATTTTCTATCACAAATTTACTGATGGATTTATTTCCTATAATCATATGAGTATTATAAGAACTATAAATAAAGGAAATGTAAAACCTTTATTGTCTACACTTATAATTCACATTACAAATTGCATGTATTATTCAATCTGAATGTTGTAATTTCTATTATATTACGATCTGTACATAGCATTAAACCATAGCATCGTATCAACTGTAAAACAATAGATCACATTTGTTTTAGATATTCATTATCATTATCCACGGTATCATAAAAACATATATTATATCCACCTATTAAGTTACAGTGCAAACCCTAGCTACAATTAAGTGCTTTTCAGAAGTTAGTTATAACTCATATCTTTCATATTCAAAGACAAAGCATGAACTAGGGTATGGCCTTGTTCGTTTCCATTGCAAACGAAATAAAAACCATTTCAACATCACATTACAGAGTTATCAGTTCGGCAAGCATTTAGACTCTGACCTAGCTCGATAGTCATGTTATCAACATACAAGAAATCAACGTATAACACAGACGTTTAGCACAGAACAAAATAGTATATTTATTGTTCATTGCCTAGAAGAAAACCTTGTATTTTCAGTTAGACAAGCCTCGGATCTATTTTCTTTATCTCTTTTCTCATAACATAAACCAACAGGTCATGCTCAAAGTTTGAACCAATACAAATCCCAACTCCAAGTTTAAACCAGTGTTCCCAGAAATAAAAAACATTACATTATGTTTCCAAACGAAATCGCACGGGGTTATTTCCCAAACTTTAAACATTTCAAAACAAGTCCAAAAAACCCTTAGTATTGACGAGTAACAAAAATCCCAGTTCGACAAGATAGACATCAAGGTTCAAGACAGAGTATAATACAAACAAACGAAGGGCACAACCCTGTACAAACAAACTTTTGAATAAACAGAAGGATCTTCAACATTTGTTTTTATTTGACAGACATTGCCGAAGCTTGGTGAAGGACTAGTTATTCATCTTCATGAAACCACATCAACCAAAGTCGAAAGGCACCTACGAGGGTTTGAAACCTGGAGCTTACTAGGAATGGAAGCACACCATTCCTCTCCAAACACTTGTTCAAAACGGTCTTCGAACCCTGTAACTAGCAATACAATAGCTTATATTTTGACCACTATATTATTATTATTTTTAAAAAACTGAAAAATCAAAACTTCAAACAAAAGAATTACTTCGCTTTCACCAGAAAAATGACAAGATCTTTTCTGTAGACGACACTAGGGTACTTCTATCTTTTGCAAGCATTGTGCATGTCACTCGAATTCTAAAATGAAAAGCTTAAACTATAAACTCGTTAATGACTCGAACCAGAGACTCAATCTTAAACACCACGCCATTACAGTGAGAAAGAACCTACAACTCCAACCCAAATCTATAGGACTTGAGGTCGAAACCTCTTATGAACCTTCTAACCCTAGAATTCGGCAGCTTGTCGGCCACACAGATCGAAACACTAGAATAATGAACAACATTCAGATCTCTTTAACCAAAACAACAATAAAAGTTAGGGTTGTACCTAACGATCCACATTCATCACTATCAACAATCATAAGAGTGCCAGCGATATGGAATTGGGACAAACAACCACTGCAATTAATGCCCCATACTTTTGTTCAAGCATGGAAATGCCACTTTGGCACTGGAAGGATCGAACAACAGCTAGCTCAGAGGAGTTCACTATAGAAATCATCACACAGTGGTTGACGCAGTTGATAATACATCGACCTTTCACCACTTCGATTGGAAACAATACTTGTAATGCTGAGTTGTTAACCGAGTTATTAATGTAGGATCGAGATGCGATCTTCACAACAGCTCGAGGCTATGCTATTTAATGAACCGTCAACTTGCTACCCTGTTGACATAAATGTATGTCAGCGACATCAAAACAAACGATATAATTTACATTTGGATGTTAGAAATTCAAAAAATTTATTGTTAAAATCATATAGTGGACTTTAGTTCTCACACTATATTTATGATTCATCTTAGAGTTACAATATTTAAATATTAAGGATTAATTTTAGCCGCTTACATATTAATTCTCGATTTCATAACATTTGAATATTGCAAACATTCATATATACACATATATTATGAATAGTTTGCAATTATAAAATTATTATATAGGATAGCAATCTATAAAGTTTATATGTTTAGTGTAATAACCATAGTTTCTATTATTCCATTTACAAAAATCAAATAATGTAGGAGTTTACACTTTTGAAATATTAACAAGACCAATGACTAGTAACTAGCATAAAAACCATGCTATTGTCATAAACTTTATACCCTAACTTACATGCAATGCATTTGATGGTTAATAATACAATTACGACTTTAGTAGTATATAAGTATTTATTATCTTAAGACGACGGCACAGCCAGCCACGACAACAACGATGATTTCAGCGACTAATCTACCATCCTGATGATGATAAAAGACGACGTATTGAATCATAGTAGCGTTGTAAGACATCCTTTAAAAAAAAGTAATTACAACCATGGAAATCATACCTATATGTTTTTATGAGTCGAAACAGTTATCTAACATTCTATTTATTTATGACGTTGATTTTTAACTATACACGTACTTTGAAATTTACATAGTCATGGAACTTCTTACCTGTCGTCTGCACATAGAAATATTTCAATGCTTTAGCATTGCGACTAAGTAAACTCCAAGGTACCTCGTAGGACACCCTTGGACATCAAAAATCAAACTGTCAGTATCTTTTCCAGAAAAAGTATCACATCACATTAATAACCTGTTAGTTCGTCTATTACCATAATCATGTCATAATTGATGTGTAAAAGTTTGTCATTATCACCATGCTGCTGAAAACATAAATTAAATTATGTTTAGTACTAACAATTTTTCATTTAATGATGTCATAATCAACATTTATTATTCCGCAATTATGATTTTCGTATTTAATGACATTTTTCAAAAGTTTTAAATTTTTATGAAAATTCGGGATGTTACATGTGGTATCAGAGCTCATGTTCGAACTCTAGGCCTGAAAGAGGTCTAAGAACACGCAGCAGAAAACTTTACTAATTTGAATTTGAATTATGATGTTATCAATAAATTATTTTTAAGCTACAGGTATGCAGAATTCAGCTGATCATATAGATGATAGATTTCAACCAAACAGCCACAACTTGGGACAGCATTATGTAGAAGAAGGTCATGGTGAACTAAATAATAGTTCATCAGAATTGTTACGTGCTTTTCATGAATTAAAGGTAGAAATCAGATCTGTGAAACAAGACAATGAAAGAATTCTACATGCACAAGAACAATTAAATCAAGTGTTGTCTGAATAGTGCCCAACTGAGGAGCAAGAAAGAGATAATGAAGATATCTCCAAAGTTGAGGATCTGCCTCATGCTAATAAAAATTAGAACATGAAAACCAGTGAGGTGAAAGACAACTCAACCTCATCAGGAGATGCTATTGAAGTATGCAAAAGGAAACGTAACTACACTAGTGATAGCAGTGAAGGAGATCCCAAACCCAGAAGGAAAAATCATACGGAGTATGAGCAGATTTCTTGAGAGTTCAAAAATATTAGACCTCCAACTTTCAATGGAGAAACTGAGAAGGGAGAGACAGTTGAAGCTTGGTTGTCCGGTATGAAGAAATACTTCCAGATCTATAACTGTTCAGAGTTCTTGAAGGCAAAAATGGCTATATATAACTTGACCGGAAAAGCAGATATTTGGTGGCAGGACATCAAAAGAGTAAAAGGCATCAAAGATAAAGATGTAAGCTGGAGTGCTCTTAAATGATATTTTAAAAAGAAGTATTTATTCTGAACAGTACTATGAAGAAAAATCCAAAGAATTTTACGATTTCAAGTTGGGAGGTATGAACATGAAGGAAATGAACAGTAAATTTCTGAACTTACTAAGATATGTGCCATATCTCATAGAAGGAAAAACCAAAAATTCAAAGATACTTGAGCTACCTACCTTTCATTATTAAGGACAGAATCAAGTACGACAGTCCTAAAACCTTGGAAGAGGCTATGAGAAAGGCATTTTTTTGTTAGGACACAAATCGGAAAAGAGAAGGAATGTCAAACTGTAAATATCATAAGCCCAACAAATTTGAGCAGAAAAAGAAAAATTTCAGATTCAGTGGAAATTTCGGGTTCCAAAGGAAGAATTTTCAAAATCGAAATTTCCAAGGGAATAATTCCAGAAATAATTCACAGCAGAATTCTACAGCACCCAAAAATGCTCCTAATAATACTAGGACAATTGAGCAAAAATCACCTATCAAATGTTTTGAATGCCAAGATCCTCATTACGCATTAGAATGTCCCTTGAAAAAGCGAAAGACTAACAACATCAACTCTATTCAAACTGAACCTACTATTGTCAACGTGGCGAGGGAGATGCCCAGAATTAATCCAGCACTTGACAACAGGAAAGAAGATCATCAAATCTCCATGGTAGAGATTGAAGGTGTGCTACAAAATCATCCTGTTACTGTTTTAATTGACCCATGTGCTAGATTAAGTTATATATCACCAGATATTGTGGAAAATGTTAATTTGAAAACAGAAAAGTATAGTAAATCTTGGCTAGTTAGACTAGAAACTGGAGCAAAGCGAAAAGTATCATATTTTATAGAAAGTTGTACCTTATCCATGAATCATTTACAAACACAAATCAAGTTGAATATTCTACCTTTAGGATCTTATGATATTATAGTTGGGATGGACTAGTTAGAAGCCCATCATGTCATTCTGAATTTTTACGGAAAAAGTTTTACATGTTTAAATGAAGAAGGAAAAACTGTAGAAATAAAAGGCATCCCAAGGAAGGTAACCCTTAGACAGTTTTCAGCCATGCAAGTTAAGAGGGCAGTTAGGAAAGGATGCCAGATGTTTGCAGTAAACATAGTAAATGATGAGGTTATTGGTAAAGAGGACAAACAGAAATTAGAGGACATACCTATCCTAAACGATTTTAAGGATGTATTTCTTGAGGAGATTCCAGGACTACCTCCTAAAAGAGATTTAGATTTTACCATCGAATTAATAACAGAAGCAGTACCAAATTCAAAAGCTCCATACAGAATGAACAGATTGGAATTAAACGAACTAAAATCACAATTGATAAGAAGTATATTAGACCCAGTGTGTCACCTTGGGGAGCAACTGTCATCTTTGTTAAAAAGAAAGATGGAACCTTAATACTGTGTATAGATTATAGCCAGCTTAATAAGATGATGATCGAGAATTGATATCCGTTGCCCCGCATAGACGATCTATTTGATTAGCTGCATGGAGCAATGATATTTTCAAAGATTGATCTAAGATTAGGATATCATCAAGTACCGGTTAAGGATGAAGATATTTTAAGACAACTTTCAGAACTGGGTATGGACATTACGAGTTAGTAGTCATGCCACTTGGCTTGACTAATGCCCCGGCTGTATTTATGTGTTTGATGAATAACATTCTGCAGAAGTACTTAGACAAGTTTGCTCTTGTGTTTATAGATGACATTTTGGTGTATTCTAAAAGTAAAGAAGAACATCATGACCATTTAAGGATTATCTCACAAGTTCTGAGAGATCATCAACTTTACACTAAGTTTAGCAAGTGTGACTTCCACAAGGACAAAATTCAGTATCCAGCACACATAATTTCGAAAGAAGGAATTTCGGTTGACCCCGACAAGATAAGGGCCATTAATGACTGGTCGGTTCCTAAGGATGTGTCGGATGTAAGATCATTTATGGGAATTACTGGATATTACAGAAATTTTATAGACATTTTTTCAAAGATTGCCAACCCCATAACTTCCTTGCAGAACAAAGGGAAGAAATTTGTGTGGGATCAGAAATGTTCTGACAGTTTTAAGAAATTAAAGGAATTATTCACGACAGCACCTATCTTGACGATAGCAGACCCCAACAAGGATTTTGTAGTTTGTATAGATGCATGTAATGATGGACTCGGTGGAGTCCTGACACAGGAAGGGCATGCAGTGGCATATGAATCTAGAAAGCTCAAAGTACATGAAAAGAACTACTCTACCTATGATTTAGAGTTATTGGCAGTTATTCATGCCTTAAAAATGTGGCGTCACCACCTTATTGGTAGAAAATCTACATTATTAACAGATAACATGGGTTTGAAATATTTATTAGATCAGACAAATCTGAAAGCTAGATAAGCTAGATGGTTGACTTTCTTAAGTGAGTATGATTTCGAAATTCAGCTTATTAAAGGAAAGGAGAACAAGGTTGCAGATGCTTCGAGTCCTAGGGAAAAACTGGATTTTATTTCAGCCATCAGTACTTATTCAACTGATTTGGAAAATCAGATTCTTGAAAAGAGTGAAATAGATGAACAATACAGAAAAACAAAGGAAAAGACAGCAAACAACAGTTCTGAAAATTTTATGGCAGATTACAGCATGAAGGATAATGGATTATTACTGTATAAAATCAGATTGTATGTACCAGACATACCAGAAATAAAATTTATGATATTAAATGAGATGCATAAAAGTCATTATTTTGGTCATCCAGGTTATCAAAAGACCATTACTATGCTAAGAAAATAATACTATTGGCCCAGAATGAAGGATGAAGTAGCAGAGTACATAGTTAAATGTTTGGATTGTCAAAAGGTGAAGGTTGAACACCAACATCTTGCTGGATTGTTGCAACCATTACCGATACCAAGTTGTAAATGGGAAGTGATCAACATAGAGTTTATTACTGGATTACCTAAAATTCAGAAACAACATGATTCTATCATGGTGGTAGTGGACAAACTCAGTATGGCAACACATTCCATACCTGTAAAGACTACTCATAAAGCTCCATACATTTCAGAAATCTTTATGAAACATATTTTTTGACTACATGGGATACTGAAAGTAATAATTTTAGATCGTGACTCTAAGTTTCCTGGAAACTTTTGGAGGTCACTGTTTAAGGGGTTGAATACAACCTTAAATTTTAGTACAACATTTCATCCACAAATGGATGGACAGACAGAAAGGGTAAATCAAGTTTTAGAAGATTCATTAAGAATGTATGTTAAGGATCAACCTGGTTAGTGGGAAGACTACTTGCACTTAGCAGAATTTGCTTATAATAATCATTATCATGCATCGGCCAGACTTAGTCCTTTTGAAATTCTTTATGGTAGGAAGTGCGATACACCTTTTTCGTGGAATGATCTAGTAAATAGAGTTGTTTTAGGACCTAAATTTTTGGAGGAGCTATAACTAATTGTGAAACAAGCACAAGGAAATTTAAAAGTTGCCCAAGATAGGCAGAAAAGTCAAGCAGATTTACGGAGGACTCATAAAGAGTTCCAGGTTGGTGAACATGTATTCCTTAAAGTAATACTGAAAAAGAGTTCATTGAAATTGGGAAACTGTGCCAACCTAGCACCCAGGTATTATGGTCCTTTTGAAATATTGTCCAAAGTTGGACCAGTGGCATACCTAGCTTTGCGACCAAACTTAAAAATACATAATGTTTTTCATATATCGTTTTTAAAGAAATATTTACATGATGCTACTTATGTTTTAAACTGGAATGTTGTATAGGTAGGACAAGATGGAGATTTTTTGGTGGAACCAGACTGTATCCTCAGAAGGAGAGAAACTATTCTCCAGAATCGCACCATTGGGCAAGTGAAGGTGCAGTGTTAGCACATTAGCCCAGAAGAGCCAATGTGGGAGTTAAAGAGTAGTATGAAGGCAGCATACCCAACTCTGTTTTAGGAACACTCAAGGAGTGATTAGCCAACATCGAGGACGATGTTGAGACTTAACGCGGGGTGTATGTCACCTACCCAAATTTAAGAAATTATTATTTTATTTGCAAAAGACTTTATGTTAAATTTAATTACAAAGTTTTGTAATTATGATCAGTTTTGATCAAGGATGAATGTAATTACTTATTATTATTATTTAAATAAATTATTTATGAGACAAACACCCAAGGGGACTGTTAAATGAGTGTTCACTGACCCATTAGGAGGAATGGAAGTTGTTGGAAGGTATGGGACAGATGGCAGCAATTGCATCACACCACTAGCTATTGGTTATGGGACAACTACGCTTAAAAATTTGGCATTATCCCCCAGGTGGAGGGAGTGAGCAGGAAACTCATTTAATGACCCAGTAACAACTTAAAAGGCTTAGGAATCCTACATAAGGCAAACTCAAATTGAGCAGGAAGCTCTTACACAATATTTCTACAGGAATATTTCCTCTTGTGCATCAGGTGATCACTGAGAGATTCGAATAGGGAGGCTAGCTGTGAGTGCAAATCATAAGTCTGTATTTTGCTTAGAAGAACCAGCTGTGCCGGATTAGGTCCCTTGGACTGTTAGTTCTTGAATGTTTCACAATTTATTTTCTAATGCAAGAAGAGATTCTAAATTCTTAAGTTTCTTCCTCCTAGTGGTTCAGTGAATAGGCTCGAGGGTCCTAAGGCAAGTATTTGACTGTCTTAAGGAATTGGTTTGGTGGAACAGTCTTCTTTGGTTGTTTGTTCCCTATATATTTATCCAGGTTTTATTGTTTTCTACTTGTTCCAGCTATTTATGTTTAAAAGTCTGAATGTTAAATTTTGATGATGAATCGAATTGATAAACTAGTATCTACATTTTTTCACATGCTGTTTTATGCACCGTACTCTAGTGTACATACGCAAATTAAGAATAGATGAAAAGATAGGCAATTTGCCAATGATTCGACAGATAAATATAGTAGTTTATATGTTTATCAGTTTCTGTCCTATAGTTAATAATAGTAGAAAGTTCTGTATAATACCTAAATATTATAAAATATTCCTTTGTTTCATTACAAACAAACATTGTTTTATTTCTGTATATCATATTTAGAAATAACTATTATTGCTGCAAATAAATACAAAGTGCTAGCTATGATCATAAGCTAGAAATTATAGTCAACATACTTCTCACTCACACACGGTATTTTCTTTCACAAATTTACTAATGGATTTATTTCCTATAATCATATCAGTATTATCAGAACTATAAACAAAGGAAATGTAAAACCTTTATTGTCTACACTTATCATTTCACATTACAAATTGCATGTATTATTCAATCGGAGTGTTGGAATTTCTATTATGTTACGATATGCACATAGCGTTAAACCATAGCATCGTATCAACTGTAAAACACTAGATCACATTTGTTTTAGATATTCATTATCATTATCCATGGTATCATAAAAACATATATTATATCCACCTATTAAGCTATAGTGCAAACCCTAGCTACAATTAAGTGCTTTTCAGAAGTTACTTATAACTCATATCTTTCATATTCAAAGACAAAACATGAACTAGGGTATGGCCCTGTTCGTTTCCATTGCAAACGAAATAAAAACCAGTTCAACATCACATTACAGAGTTATCAGTTCGACAAACATTTAGACTCTGACCTAGCTCAATAGTCACATTATCAACATACATGAAATCAACGTATAACATAGACGTTTAGCATAGAATGAAATAGTATATTTATTGTTCATTGCCAAGAAGAAAACCTTGTATTTATAGTTAGACGAGCCTCGACTCTATTTTCTTTATCTCTTTTCTCATAACATTAACCAGCATGTCATGCTCAAAGTTTGAACCAATACAAATCCCAACTCCAAGTTTAAACCAGTGTTCCCAGAAATAAAAACGTTACATTATGTTTCCAAATGAAATCGCACAGGGTTATTTCCCAAACTTTAAACATTTCAAAACAAGTCCAAAAAGCCCTGAGTCACTTGACGAGTAACAAAACTCCTAGTTCGACGAGATAGACATTAAGGTTCAATACTGAGTATCATACAAACAAACGAAGGGCACAACCCTATAAAAACAAACATTTGAATAAACAGAAGGATCTTCAACATTTGTTTTTATCTGACAGACATTGCTGAAGCTTGGTGAAGGACTGGTTATTCATCCTCATGAAACCAC
The DNA here is from genome assembly GCA_027924585.1 of Larix kaempferi. Taxonomy (NCBI): domain Eukaryota; kingdom Viridiplantae; phylum Streptophyta; class Pinopsida; order Pinales; family Pinaceae; genus Larix; species Larix kaempferi. The sequence goes on along the minus strand of BSBM01000940.1, from coordinate 5,008,930 downwards.
ATCAACCAAAGTCGAAAGGCACCTATGAGGGTTTGAGACCTAGAGCTTACGAGGAATGGAAGCACATCGTTCCTCTCCAAACCCTTGTTCAAAACGGTCTTCGAACCCTCCAAATAACAATACAACAGCTTAGATTTTGACCACTGTATTATTTTTATTTTTAAAAAACTGAAAAATCAAAACTTGAAACAAAAGAATTACTATTCTTTTCAGGAACATTTACCTTCATAACCGGAGGCAAAATTCTTTGCTTTCACTAGAAAAATGACGAGATCTTTGCTGTAGACAAGACCAGGGTACTTCTATCTTTTGCAGGCATTATGCATGTCACTCGAATTGTAAAACGAAAAGATTAAACTATCAACTCATTAACAACTCGAACCAGACACTCAATCTTAAACACCACGCCATTACAGTGAGGAAGAACCTGCAACTCCACCCCAAATCTACAGGACTCGAGGTTGAAACCTCTTACAAACCTTCTAACCCTAGAATTCGGCAACGTGTCGGCCACATAGACCGAAACACTAGAATAATGAACAACATTCAAATCTCTTTAACAAAAACAACAATAAAAGTTAGGGTTGCATCTAACGATCCACATTCATCACTATCAATGATCATAAGAGTGCCAGCGAGATGGAATTGGGACAAACAACCACTGCAATTAATGCCCCATCCTTTTTTTCAAGCATGGCAATGCCAATTTGGCACTGGAAGGATCGAACAATAGCCATCTCGGAGGAGTTCACTATAGAAATCATCACACAGTGGTTTATGTAGTTGATAATACATCGAACTTTCACCACGTGGATTGGAAACAATCCCTATCATGCTGAGTTGTGAACCGAGTTATTAATGCAGGATCGAGATGGAATCGTCACAACTACTCGAGGCTATGCCATTTAATGAACCGTCAACTCGCTACCCTGTTGACATAAATGTATGTCAGCGCCATCAAAACAAACGATATAATTTACATTTGGATGTTAGAAATTCAAAATCGTTATTGTTGAAATCATATAGTGGACTTTAGTTCTCACACTATATTTATGATTCAAGTTAGAGTTACAATATTTCAATATTAAGGCTTAAGTTTAGCCACTTACATATTAAGTCTTGATTTCATAACATTTGAATATTGCAAACTTTCATATATACACATATATTATGAATAGTTTGCAATTATAAAATTATTATATAGGATAACAATCTATAAAGATTATAGGTTTAGTGTAATCAACATTTATTATTCTGGAATTATGATTTTCGTATTTAATGATGTTTTTCAAAAGTTTTAAATTTTTATGAAAATTCAAGATGTTACAAGGATTCCATAATCCTTAACAGGTGCTCACCTGCATAGGCAAGGGCTAACACCCTAGCCACAGTTTGGCGACTCCGCTATCTGAACCCCTCTCCGACAAGTTTATTTTTATTGATATTTTTGTTTCCAGTCCTGTTTTCTATTTTTACATGCTTAGTTTATTAGTTCTGCGGGTTTTCCTGTACAGTTGCAACCAGTTTGCAGTCAGGCAGAAAACTGCATGTTTTTCACTGATAACTGCGGTCTAAACCGCAGCTGTTCCTCACTGTCGCGTAGTCTACACATCAGCTCCTTAGCCTTTTGCTGTGACCCAAAACATGAGTATTCCTTACCTGTTTGCACTCCCCACCACCTCTTTTCCTCATCTTTGTGCGGTCTGCACATAGGCTTCTTAGCCTCTTGCTGCGACATAAAACGCGACTGAAGCTTACATGTTTTGTAACGTCCCCTCCCCCTTCCAAATGCAGGGGAGAGAACATGACCAATCATACGGGGCTTTTGGTAGAATTAGCCCTAATATTCTTTCTTTTTTTCTTCATAAATTCATAACAATTAAAAACTTCTGTGTGCAGAATCAACTCAATATACACAGCGGAATTAAACATAATAATACACAAACAGAATGAAATGCATCAACATGTTTATCTTAAGAAAAAAGGTGATTCCATATGCAGAGATTCAATCTCATTCTCATGCTATTCATAGATTCCATCTCAATTTGATTACCATGAATATTTAACATTCAGATTGAACACATTGCATAACACAGAATGTATATAAAGTAATTCACAAGAATAATTATCTTGAAATGTAAATGTCCAACGACTGGCTACGGCAGGGCAACGTTCCACCCAACCATAGATCTCTATCCAGCCTATATTCTTTCAGCTGAGAGATCACCCCCGAGCTGGGCTGTGTATCCACTAAGGAAGAACTAGCTGGGCTCACTCATAGTCATGGTTTCGGTCATCAGTTATGCTAAGCCAACACACCGTTGGGTTTATCAAGCATTCAAGCAGATAGAGGAGGGTAACGCTAAGCCAGTGAGCTCAACCACAGAGCTACAGGCATCTCAAGTGAACTCAATAGTCAGGCACCCACATTACCTACCACATCCAACACAAGGAAGATCCCCTTCACTGTTACACAGTCCCTCAGGAAACTCTTCCCTCCAGTGCTCTTCAAGATGGGCATAGAAAGGTCCAGCTACTAATCCTTGAGATCCTATCCTTCACTGGGTTTATCAAGCACACCCAACCTCTGCACAGTCATTTCCTACTTGATTTCTTATCATTCTGCTCACCAAATAACTCAAATCCGTCACTGATTTTCTGGGCTGCAAAAACTGGGTTTTCCTATGGATTTCGGGATAGCTAATGGTCCCAAATTCGCCCCAAGGTTCATACCAATGGATCCCCCATTGGATTTCACTGTCTAATGCCAAATCTGGGCATTTTTTGCTCTTCAAAACGTGGGTTCTCTAAAGGTCGCGATTTCTGGTTTTTCTCTCTACTGGCAATTCGTTTTTGGATGGAGAATGGTGCTGGTCCATTTCCCAATGGAATGGGGATGAGGAAGAAGCAACTCCCATGAGGTAGAGTGGCTTGTGGTGAAGAAAACAGAGCCCATACTCTGCCATACGAATTTATGGGCTGCCCATGCTCCATTGAAGCCATGGACTGAATTCTTCAACAACTTCCTTACAACAAAATTAAATGTCAGCAAGGAAAGTTAAATGGGTTATCACAATGACATTTGGCAGCATATAGTTCATCCCTTAGCCCCCTCACCACTCCCCAGTGGATAGACATGGCCCCTTCTCATTCGTTGCTCCCACAGCCAGTTTTGGTATTTTATTTCAATATTAAATATTTACATCAATTTACAATATCCCATGGCTTAATAGCACATGGGTAACACAATATCAAAGAGTGTCTAATTTAAATAAAATCTGAGCATAAAATAGCGGGGCCTTGGCCTTGAGCTCCACGCTAGGGAAACATACAACATGTGTATACAATATTTACATTAGAAGCCAATATTTCATAAGGGTCAAAATTGGGGTATTACATTCCCCTCCCCCTTAGAACAACACCGTTCTCGGTGTTCTCAAAACTGAACAAAAATGGGAATGCCTCCCCCATGGCATCCCCTAGCTCCCATGTAGCCTCATCGGGACTAAGGTGCTCCCATTGGACCTTTAACTGCCCGATGGCTCTGTTCGAGAGCAATGTGACTTTCTTGTCGAGCATGCGCATAGGTTCTACTTGAAACTCTCCCTCGGGTTCCACCTGTATCACATTCCAATCAATCATATGATTAGGATCATGTACATACTTCTTAAGCAAAGATACATGGAAAACATTATGAGCTCTTATGTTAGCAGGCAATGCAGTTCTATATGCAACTGGCCCTATCCTATCAAGGACTTCAAATGGCCCACAATATCTTGGTGACAACTTGGCACAACTCCCCAACTTGAGGGAACTCTTCCTTGGTTTCAATCTCAAGTAAACATGATCCCCGATCTGAAATTCCTTATGTACTCTTTTCAAATATGCATAACTCTTCTGCCTGTCCTGAGCCACCTTTAAATTCTGCCTGATCTTAACAATTTCCTGTTCCATTTCCTTGATCATCTCTGGTCCGAGCACTACCCTGTTCACTGGGTCGTCCCAATTCACTGGCATCCTGCATCCCTTGCCATACAATGCTTCAAATGGACTCATTCCCAAGGATGCATGGTGTCCGTTATTGTATGCAAATTCAACCAAGTGTAAATAATCTTCCCACTTGGATGGTTTGTCCATCACATACATTCTCAGCATGTCTTCAAGAACCTGATTCACCCTCTCGGTTTGGACGTCCGTTTGAGGATGGTAAGCTGTACTGAAATTCAATTTAGTTCCCAATTCTTGAAATAATCCCTTCCAGAAATTGGAGGTGAACTTTGTATCACGATTAGAAATTATTGCCTTAGGCAATCCATGCAATCTGAATATCTCTCTCATGAAAATGTTCGCAATGTCACTAGCCTTGTGAGTGGACTTCACTGAAATAAAGTGAGCTACCTTCGATAGCTTATCCACCACAACCATCATTGAATCATGCTTCTTCACTGTCATGGGAAGACCTGTTATAAAATCCATGGAGATCACTTCCCACTTCCATTCTGGAATGGGTAAGGGCTGCAATAACCCTGCTGGATATTGGTGCTCTGCCTTGACTTGTTGGCACTTCTGACACCTAGCAATGTACTCAGCTATGTCCTTCTTCATGCCATTCCAAAGGTATTGCTTTCTTGCCACTGTTATAGTCTTCTGATACCCTAGGTGTCCAGAGTACGACATTTGGTGTATTTCATCCATCACTAGTTTCTTCATCTGCATTATTTGAAATGTACATCCTATCTTTGTAGATGAGGATACTATCTTCACCCAGTTGATATCCTGCACACTTTTCATCCATATTACCGTGCTGCAACTTCTCTTTAATTTGAAGGCAAGTTTCGTCACCGTTTTGGGATTCAAAACTCTTGTCTTCAAATCTGATTTGCACATACTTACTGCTGAAACATGAAATTTTCTGCTAAGAGCATCTGCAACCTTATTCTCCTTCCCTTTTACATGTTTAATTTCAAAATCAAATTCACAAAGAAATTCCATCCATCTAGCTTGCCTAGCATTCAAGTTTGGCTGATCAAACAAATACTTCAAGCTCATGTGGTCTGTTCTAAGCTCAAATCCTCTTCCCATCAAGTAATGCCTCCACATCTTAAGAGCATGCACTATGGATGCTAATTCTAAATCATGTGTGGCATAATTCTTTTCATGCTCTTTTAATTTCCTGGATTCATAGCAAATCACAATTCCTTCTTGCATGAGAACCCCACCCAGTCCTTCAATGCAAGCATCTGTGCACACTACAAAATCCTTCCTTGGATCTGCTATCTTCAAAACAGGAGCGCTGGCAAGTAACTCCTTCAACTTCTGAAAACTTTTCTCACATTTTTCAGACCATACAAATCTGATGTTCTTCCTTTGCAATGAAGTAATCAGATGAGCTATCCTGGAGAATCCTTCAATAAACCTTCTATAGTAACCAGCAAGGCCCATAAAATATCTAACATCTGAAACATTTCATGGAGTTGGCCAATCCATGATGGAATTAATCTTCTCCGGATCCACTGCAATTCCTTCTTTTGAAATGACGTGACCCAAATATTGAATCCTCTTTTGATAAAATTCACACTTGCTTAACTTGGCATACAACTGATGTTCTCTAAGAACTTGTAACACCATTCTTAAATGCTCCTCATGTTCTTCTTCCTTTCTTGAATAGACAAGAATGTCATCTAAAAACACAATCATAAACTTATCCAAATATTTGCTGAATACGCTATTCATGAGACACATGAATGTGGTAGGTGCATTGGTAAGGCCAAATGGAACCACAGTGAACTCATAATGACCATATCTAGTTCTGAAAGCCGTCTTGTGAATGTCTTCTTCTTTAATCCTCACTTGATGGTAGCCAGACCTCAAGTCAATCTTTGAAAATAATTTGGCTTCCTTCATTTGATCAAACAAGTCATCAATTCTTGGTAATGGATACTTGTTCTTAACTGTCACTTTATTGAGCTGCTTGTAATCAATACACAGCCTTAAAGTCCCATCTTTCTTCTTGACAAATAACACTAGTGCTCCCCAAGGAGACACACTAGGCCTGATATACCTTTTATCCATTAATTCTTGCAGCTGTATCTTCAATTCCACCAACTCCAGTGTACTCATTCTATAAGGAGCTTTGGAATTCAGTACTGCCCCTGGAACAAGATCGATAGTAAAATCAATATTTCTCGTCGGTGGCAAACCTGGTACCTCATCCGAAAAGACATCTTGGAACTCTTGCAATATCCTGAAGTCTTCTAGTCTTAGCCCTTTGTCCTCTAGTGAACCTGGCATATGGACTGCATATAATTGACAACCCTTCTTATAAAAAATTTTCAACTGCAGCACTGAAATATGCCTTACTGAAACTTGCTTGGAAATCCCTTTTACCAATGTTGGCCTTCCGTTTTCATCAATGCACTCAAGTGCTTTCTCATAGCAGTCCAATTTGGCTTTATGTCTTTCTAACCAATCCATGCCAATTAATGCATCATAGGATCCTAATGGTAACACATTCAATTCAGCATATGTGTGGAGTCCATTCAATTCTATGGGACACTCCATCACTACCTCACTTACTTTTCTCTTGGTTCCCGTGGCTAATTGCACTAGCCAAGACTTATTATGCTTCATTTTTCTAAGAGAACAACCTTCAACCACTTTTGGAGAAACATAAATATGAGTAGATCCTGGATCAATCAAAACAGAAATAGATTGCGTAGCAATCTTACCTTTGACTTCCACCACTGATGATTGATGGTCTGCTTGATGATTATCCAACGCTACATAAATCCAAGGTGTTGTCCTTGCCATGTCCCCCACCGTAGCTACTCCCTTCAAGTTGTTCAACTTTCGAGAATTGTCTTTTCGATGTGGACAATCCTTCAACATGTGGTTTTCTCCACATTCCCAACACTGAAGTGGTCCTTTTGATGCTTTGTCTACTGCCAATGCTGGTTTGAATCCACTCCTTGTTTCCTGTCCCTGTGGAAAGGTTCTAGGATGACCTCTGAATGGTGGCTTGAAGCCAGTCTTCTTTTGATCAAACTTCCCTCTTGGCTTTCCTTTCCATGTTGGGTTAGCCTCTGCTTTTCCTTTACTTTGCTCATAGCAATGCATTGCCATCCTAATGGCTTCATCCAAACTTGGCAGATTAACAAACTTAATACGATCCTTGAAGCTTTGAGGTAGACCTCCAAGGAAGCATTGGATTTTTACTCTCTCATCCTTAATGTAGTCAACATACCTCAGTAATTCCAAGAATTTGTGGACATGCTCTTCCATAGACTTTAGTCCCAACCTGAGTTCATTAAACTCTTTTCTCTTACCGTCATAATACCTATCAGAAAGGTATTTCTCCTTGAAGTACCTCTTAAATATTTCCCAACTAATCCTTCTCTCATTAATTATTTTCACTTGCAAGAGATTGTCCCACCAAATGGAGGCTCTACCATTTAGATTGTAAATGGCAATTCTGTCTTTCTCATTTCCTGGGTAGTCTTGAATTCTGAAGTATTTCTTCATTCCAAGAAGCCATGCTTCTACTTCTTGGCCAGTCTTGCCTTCCCCATCAAATGTGGGAGGTCGTGCCTTCCTGAATTCTCCCTTTGGGATGCCCTTAAACTTCTTTCTTCCATCCAATCTCTTAGGTGCACGTCTTGGACTTCTTCTAGAACATTTGGAGTCACACGACCTGCTGGAAGAAGACCTTGATAAAGATGTTTTATGCTTTTTGCTCACCGAACTCTTCCTTGGGCTTGGAGTCCTCCTCTTCGAGCGACCTCTAGAATGACTCCCTGCATTTCTTCCTTCTTCACCCATATTGCTTGGGTTGGACCCAAGGTTTATCTTATGCTGCATATCAGTGAGGCTTTGCAAAATAGCAGCATTGAGTTGGTGTTGTTCTTCTTGAGCCTTCATCAATCTTTCATTGAAGCTCACCATGGTTTCAACCAAATTTTGAGGAGTCACCTACTCCCTTCTCCCATTGGATTCAATCTCCGCATTCCCTTCATGCACATTTTCTCCTAGAACATCTTCTTCGTGTTCATAACGATCTTGAGTATCATTTATGGTCACCATCTTTCCTGTATGCTACCTCTGCTACAATTATAAATTTTATGAGCTGCAAGCACTGTGCATTATGAAAATATTTGTTAGACATCATAAGAATGCATATAGAAATATACACAATCAATATTTAACATAATAGAACTCATGGAATAATTCACAGTTGCTATGCATTCCTTTCCCTTGCCCATTCAAGCAATTCTGGAAATTGCCCATATTTATCAATAATTTGTCAAAACCGTCGCTGGTACATTTCTGCTCTAATTATTTGTGGGGTATGATAACTTCATTCCAATTCTGGTCATACACCATTATTCCCTAATAGACAATCTTTCCAATGCCTATCCCCATGCTCCATTCTGACATCGGGTGTGGAAACAACGTTGTTTCAAAAATGACAACTCTTACCAATAATTCTGCACATTTTACAGAGTTGTATTTTGGTCCAGAATGCCAACTTCAGCCACCTGTGGAAGAAAATCTATGAAGAATCACAAAAACTTTTATATCGGGTGAAGTTACTCCATATAACAAGGAACACTCAGCACTTCACGGATCTCAATTTCGATGCACCATTCATCTTTTATAAAATTCTGGGTTTAACTACTTCTTACTTTTCACATTTTTAACTCCCTTTGCATCCTGTGCTCCACCTGTGCGCCACCTGCGCACAACCTGTGCATAAACTGCGTGCAATCCGTGCACTATCCGCGCGCAACCTGCACGCAATCTGCGCACAATCCGTGCGTAATATGTGCATGACTTGCACACAATCCGCGCGCAACCCGCACACAATCTGCGCGCAATCCGCACGCAACCCGCACGCAATCTGCGAGCAATCCGCGCACAATCTGTGTGCAACCTGCACGCAATCCGTTCATAATCTGCGCGCAATCCGCGCGTGACCTACGCGCAATCTGCGCGCAACCCGCACGCAATCTGTGCGCCATCAGTGTGCAATCTGTGCGCGATCTGCACGCAATCCGAGCGCAATCTATGCGTGATTCGCGCACAATCTGTGCGCGATCTGCACGCAATCTGCGCGCAACCCACATGCAATCTGTGTGCAATCCACATGCAATCTGCGTGCAATCTGTGCGCGACCTGCATGCAATCCGCGCGTAATCTGCACGCAATCCGCGCGCAATCTGTGCGTGACCTGCACGTAATCCGCATGCTTGCGGGGGTCATATCTCCCTCGTCCCTTAACCAAACAAGGCCAGTTTGGTACCGTTGGAAAGATCTTGGAGATCTCTATGCAATGGTGTGATCCTCTGCTACATATGAGAAATCTGATCCTGCCATTTTTCCATATCAAAATGATTCCCCAAACTTCACCAATACCACGTTAAAACATTCTGTTACCTGCCTGTAACTCAGAATTTGGCCCAAGCAACCGTAGTGCTGCAAGCTGGGCTCTGATACCACTGTGTAACATCCCCTCCCCCTTCCAAATGCAGGGGAGAAAACATGACCAATCATACGGGGCTTTTGGCAAACTTAGCCCCGATATTCTTTCTTTTTTTCTTCATAAATTCATAACAATTAAAAACTTCTGTGTGCAGAATCAACTCAATATAAACACAGCGGAATTAAACATAATAATACATAAACATAATGAAATGCATCAACATGTTTATCTTAAACAAAAAGGTGATTCCATATGCAAAGATTCAATCTCATTCTCATGCTATTCATAGATTCCATCTCAATTTGATTACCATCAATATTTAACTTTCAGATTGAACACATTGCATAACACAGAATGTATATAAATTAATTCACAAGAATACTTATCTTGAAATGTAAATGTCCAACGACTGGCTATGGGAGGGAAACGTTCCACCCAACCATAGATCTCTATCCAGCCTATATTCTTTCAGCTGAGAGATCGCCCCCGAGCTGGGCTATGTATCCACTAAGGAAGAACTAGCTGGGCTCACTCACAGCCATGGTTTCGGTCATCAGCTATGCTAAGCCAACACACCGTTGGGTTTATCAAGCATTCAAGCAGATACAGGAGGGTAACGCTAAGCCAGTGAGCTCAACCATAGAGCTACAGGCATCTCAAGTGAACTCAACAGTCAGGCACCCACATTACCTACCACATCCAACACAAGGAAGATCCCCTTCACTGTTACACAGTCCCTCAAGCAACGCTTCCCTCCAGTGCTCTTCAGGATGGGAATAGAAAGGTCCAGCTGCTAATCCTTGAGATCCTAGCCTTCACTGGGTTTATCAAGCACACCCAACCTTTGCACAGTCATTTCCTACTTGATTTCTCACCATTCTGCTCACCAAATAACTCAAATCCGTCACTCGTTCTCTGGACTGCAAAAACTGGGTTTTCCTATGGATTTCGGGATAGTTAATGCTCCCAAATTCGCCCCAAGGTTCATACCAATGGATCCCCCATTGGATTTCACTGTCCAATGCCAAATATGGTTGTTTTTGGCTCTTCAAAACGTGGGTTCTCTCAAGGTCGCGATTTCTGGTTTTTCTCTCTGCTGGCAATTCGTTTTTGGATGGAAAATGGTGTTGGTCCATTTCCCAATGGAATGGGGATGAGGAAGAAGCAACTCCCATGAGGTAGAGTGGCTTGTGGTGCAAGAAAACAGAGTCCATACTCTGCCATACAAATTTCTGGACTGCCCATGGTCCATTGAAGCCATGGACTGAATTCTTCAACAACTTCCTTAGAACAAAATTAAATGTCAGTAAGAAAATTCAAATGTGTTCTCACAATGACATTTGGAAGCATATGGTTCATCCCTTAGCCCCCTCACCACTCCCTAGTGGATACACATGGCTCCTTCTCATTCGTTGCTCCCATAGCCAGTTTTGATATTTTATTTCAATATTAAATATTTACATCAATTTGCAATATCCCATGGCTTAATAGCGCGTGGGTAACACAATATCAAAGCGTGTCTAATTTAAATAAAATCTGAGCATAAACTAGCGGCGTCTTGGCCTTGAGATCCACGCTAGGGAAACATACAACGTGTGTATACAATATTTACATTAGAAGCCAATATTTCATAAGGGTCAAAATTGGGGTATTACATGTTTGCGGTCTCAACTGCGGTTATTTGCCACTTTCACGCAGATTGCACCGCATAGAGCCCCTGTCCTGCTAGCATACCACACCGCAACTCACACTAATTTTTCCACGGCCTCGTCCCCACACCAGAGCGGTGCCGCTCGCTACCGCGATCTACACGCGGCCCGCGCTGCAGGCCAAACCAACTACTAGTGCAGTTTCCACCACATTAACCCCCATGTGTATTGCGCTGCAAAACGCAGCATTCCTTGCTACCTGCGCACTGCCACACCCCACCTGCACTACAAAAAAATCACAAATAGTGCGCTGCACATCACAACCTCCGACCCATAGTTTGTGCTGCAAACCGCGACTTTCTCGCTGGTACCCATGCTGCGCCGCACCCAAATTCCTGAAAATTGTGCTATACACCGCAACTTTCAGCGCCATAGTCGTGCTGCACACCGCACCGTGCAGGCCCTTAGCCATGCTTTGATTTCCACTTTTTTCTCAATTTTAGTTGTTTTAAAAAAAAAAAAAATTTAAGTCTTTGAATCAACATTCAATTTCCAGCATTGTTTCCATTTTTCTAGCATTTAAAAGCCATATTTTTATTTGCTAGTTAACTACCAACATTATCATTGCACACACTCTGACACCTAACTCAAGTGAGCCTTTAAAAACTACTTAACTCAACCAACTTTTAACCCCACTTGGGGAACACAGAAGAATTTGGTAGCTAGGTAGAGCAAGGGGGATAGGTATTGATCCGGATTTATGTTGAAACGAAACAAAAGATAACATATACAGAAACATATATAGAGATATATTGCAAATAACACAGTGATACAGTAAACACATATTCTATTAAATAGCGCAAATAGAACAAATTATAAAATACAATAACTAGAACGGTGGTAGCTATCTCTGAGAAGAGATGTGGCCGCTATGCTCATTCATTCCAAGATGAATACAAAGAGAGGGAAAAAGAGCCTATTTATCGTAAGCATGAGGGAGAGAATCCCAAACATCCAAAAACCTAACCCTAGAAGATGAACCGTCATAACATTTGCGGCCCCAAGGTGGTTAGTTCAACAGTCAACTTCCCGGGGTCATAACTTTTGCATATGATCTCCGTTTGGGGCACTCGGTAGCCCATTGGAAAGGTCTATCCGAGAGTTAAATATTTCAACTAGCTTTAACTAAATGCTAAAAGCAATATTCCCCCCCCCCCCCCCCCAAATCGCCAAAAAAGGTCATTTAGGGCTTAAAAATGGCTCCGGAAGCTTAGGACCCGAAAAACTGCTAAAAGTAGTAATTTGCCAAAATTGCAACAAGACTGTTTTGAGCTAGTAGGAAGAGGTGGGACGCCATGGATATACCCTTGGATCAATCCTCCCTCCTTAGGAAGCAATGGTCTCCATTACGTTAAATCCCTTATCATATGTCGAACTGTGTGTTGAGTTGAGCTCCTGGTGTGGCGTTTGCTGAAGCGAAAAGGTTGCCTTTCTTTGAAATCTTCAGAGGGTTGTAATTGTTGTTGCTAGTTGCGATGGAGCTATTCAACAGTTTTTGTTGTTGTGGTATCCTTGGTCCGCACTGGTGTGGATAGTTTATTTTTGGGGGAGCACCTTGCATGCGTGGCCTTGCACTACAAAGGTACTCGAATAGGCGATGTTGCACTGAACTTGTGTGTTTCTTGTTTATGCTGAGTAGAGGGATAATGGGCAGAGGTTTTGGATGTCTCTGCGATCTGATGTTCTCCTTCAGTGGCAATTGCGAATAGGGAAAATTTCCCAGTGTGGGAGATTATCTTCATGCCCTGCTTGGTTGGGGTAGGTGCAACTATCTCTGGTATCCGATAGAGTTGTCCTCCCAAAGTGACAATGACATTGCGAGGTCGTTATTCATATAAAGCATGATGCTTCTACATATATGACTATCCTAAAAGAACATCACATATGGTAGGTGAAGTGCTTGATGCCATATGGTAGGTGACATCGGTGACTGACATGGATCCCTCGTCCTTGGCTTAGCCATCCAATGGTGTATGGTTGTGGGTGTGGCATTATTAGTAGCTCCAATCTCTTGATAACTTCTGCTGAGATTAGGTTCTTCTGGTTGCCGCTGTCCACAACAAAGTGTAGGGTATTTCCCTTTACCCACATCTATGAGTGGAAAAGGCGCTCCTCTGCCTCTGAATCGTCAGGTTCCTCTGGTTGAATCTGTGTAGTGGCAATAATAACACTGGGTTCTGCATCAATGATCTGCTTCCCTTTTCACATGGCTATGAAATTAGGTTCTGAGTCAGAATTAGAATTGAGATCTGATTCTGACGCTTCGATCTCAGCCACCAATAACTATTTTGAGCGACATTCATTAGTGTTGTGCTAGGGGATTTTGTGGAACTTGCACCACTTCTTGGTGTCCTTCTTTGCCTTTTTGTTACCCTTCTTGACTTGTGGTTGGGATTGGTTGTCCTTTCCCTTCCCCGTGTTCTGCGAGCCAGAGTTTCCCTTGCCCTGCTTCTGTGCAGGTCCGAAGTCACGCTTGTTCTTTTGTTGAAATTTTTGCTCAATTTTGACAGCATATCAATACACGGATCCGAGTGAAGAGATTTCCAGGAAATCCATCTATGTTCGTATGTACCGGTGTAGGCCACTACGATATTTCAGTACAAGGTGTCGCTCGGAGTCCTTGATAGCTAGCTTTGTGCACAAGGTATGAAATTTGTTGGTGTACTATGACACCGTTTGGTCCCTCGCTTGATGCAGAATTGTCCATTTTGTGTACTGGTCATCATAGTTTTCAACAGGGTAATATTGTTCCTTGACGACATCTATAAAAGAGACCCAAGTGGGATTGGAATATTCAAACAATCCAGACTCGTCTCATGAGTTTTGCTCACAATAAGCTTCCCACCAATTTTTGACATGGGGACGGCCTTAAGGAGCACAAAGATGATCTTTTCCCTATCGGAAATTTGTGGACAGAGAAATACCCTTCTAGTAGATTCAACCATTTATCTAGGGAATCTTCATCAATATGGCCTTCAAATAACATAATATCAAAATTAACTTGTACCTTGAAGGGAGTCGTATCTCCAAAATGGCTGCTCGTTGAGGGTGCATTTTCCGCTGTTGGCATGCGTCGAAGGATCTCGGTGAAATTATCCATCATCTCATTCCACTGTCGCGCAAGGGCTTCCTCGAGCAATAGCTTGATAGGATTTACTGCTCTGTCGTCTCTCTTTTCTTCTGCCATGGGAGGCTGTTTGGGGCGGTGAGAGTGGTCTTCCCCAACTGAAACTAGTTCGAGACCCAACTCTCTGTATCCTAACCTACTTGGGGACATGCACCGAGAAAGAATCAAAGAGGAGACCGCTTTGATACCACTGATCCAGATTTAAGTTGGAATGAAACAAAAGATAGCATATACAGAATCATATACAGAGATATATTGCAAATAACACAATGATATAGTAAACACATATTCTATTAAATAGCAGAAGTAGAACAGACTGTAAAATAGAATAGCTAGAATGGTGGTAGCTATCTCTAAGAAGAGATGTGGCCGCTATGCTCATTTGTGCCAAGATGAATACAAAGAGAGTCTGAAAGGACCTATTTATCATAGGCATGAGGGAGAGAATCCCAAACATCCCAAAACCTAACCCTAGAAGATGAACCGTCATAACGTTTGCACCCCCAAGGTGGTTAGTTGAACAGTCAAGTTCCCAGGGTTATAACTTTTGCATACGATCTCCATTTGGGGTGCTCGGTAGCCCATTGGAAAGGTCTATCCGAGATTTACAACTTTCAACTCAGGCCGAACAAAATTCAAAGGCATCCATCTTGCCCCCCAAATCGCCAAAAAAGGTTGTTTAGGGCCTCAAAACGGCTCTGGAAGCTTTGGACCCGAAAAGATGCTAAAAATAGTAATTTGCCAAAATTGCCAGAAGACTGTTTTGAGCCAGTAGGAAGAGGTGGGCCGCCATCGTTATCCAATTGGATCAGGTATCCAAATAACACTGCTTTGATGCTTACATCTGAGACATAGTTGTTGTCATCTAGGGTGCCAAAATCCCTTATTATTTTTTGACACGGTTTAAAACCAATTTATCAGGAAGGCCTCTCCCTTGGGACGGTGGAAGTAGCCAGACTGGTTCCAGAAGCCTGAGTGGAATACCGCAATCCATTCAGTAACCGAAGGATACCTTTCATAGTTCTTGTTGTACCACCCTTATGGGAGTACAGTGGTGATAGAAAAAAACTGCAGATTCACCCAACCGAACGTGTCATGAACGGGGTATCTTAGTTTCCTTTCTTCTAGGATTGTCTAGTCGGTGTCCCTCCTAGTAGGGGGATATCATTGACCTTTGATTCCACTTTTCGTATTGTTTGACTGGGATTTCATCACCCTACAAGGGGTACATCGACTTTGAATTAGTATACCTTCTAGATTAGGTGTTTGCATGCTCCCTTACATACCCTGTGTCTAGTGAGTACACATTTTTTCTCTTTTTAGGAGCCTTTATCTGTTGGTATTCTGACCATTTTTTTTCACCGCTCCGTGTGATTGCATCATAGCTATTGCAATGCGCATTTTGAGCATTGTTGTTTTCCTTAGCACCGCCTTTTTTACGCTCTCCTTCTGCACACACAGTTGCACTAGTATTTTTTGATCTTTTCACTCATCACATCTCACTCAGAATACCCTCATTGTCATCATTGAGTCCCAAATATTGTCCCGATGCCAACGGGGCCAACCCCCGCAGCATGGTCAACTTGGCTCTCCCCGTCATAAACGTAGAGCCTCACTCCCTGATCCAGACGCCCCTTATACCACATCTAATTTAGAACCAGAACACACCACACATTCGGCTCCATCTAGACCCTTAGACGGCATGACGTCCAACCCCTTTTTTGGTGGGATGGTTGGAAGAGGACCCACCACTCATCCAGCTACCACCTCAACAGTTACACTATCTATAGGACCTACACCTACCATCAATGCCACTACATCCATCCCAGTGGGTAGTGTCTTATTTACTCGCACAAATCCAGTAATGACTAGTGTCATGCTTGGGGGAAGCACGTCCACCATGGCTGCTATGGCACACACCGTCGCCCCACACATTGGGGGAAACACTTCCACCATGGGTGCTATGGCCCACACCATCGCCCCACACACTGGGGGTAGCACCTCCACTATGGTCGTTATGGCCCACACCATTGCCCCACACATTGGGGGCAGTGGCCATACCATTGCCGCCGTGGAAAACACACTTCCCCCACCACCTCCAACGCACATTCCTGCTAGTTTTCCATTCATGGCCAGTCTGAACCTCCCTGACTTGGCTAAGTTGACTAATGATCCAATACGACATGATCCTATGTGGCCTCCTATGCCCACCAAACTCCCCTTGGACATACCTAAATTCAAAGGGAAAGGGAGGAGAAGACCCTCAAAATCATATCATATCTTTCCACCTATGCTGTTCGTCGAACTCCATTGTGGGTGACTCTATTTGCCTTCGACTACTATAGAGAACCAATACTGGAGCTGCAGCCAAGTGGTATATTGACCAACCTCATGGGACTCACCCTACATTAACATCCCTTACCTCCACTTTCCTACAGTTCTTCCAGCTACCCGTTCGATACAATGCCAGTGTAGAGATCCTCTTGTCTTGCACACAAAATACTGCCACACACATCACAGACCACATCCATGAATGGTGTAAATGACATACATTATGCAAGATCAAGTTGGATGACCAGATCTTTTTAGACTGGTTCCTCAAATCTCTTATACCAACCATCGCGAACGATGTGGCATCTGAGTGACCCTAGTCTGAGGAAGAAGCAATTCTCAAAGCTCAAAAGTTTGACCTCATCTATGCTCAGTCTAGTTATCTATATTCTATCTTACCTAATACCCCCCATGCCGACTCATCCCGGAGCGATGCGCCCAGGGCATCCCATGCTGTTGATGGTATCATCGGGCATGTGGCATCACGCCCTCAATCGTACATAGCTATGCCTGTTACTAGTGGCCCCGACCTCTCTCGTGCCATGTCCCATTCTTGAGTGACCACTTCATATGCCTCGATCATTAGGCCTCCTCATATCCATGGATCATCATGCCCACCATAGTATTATGGCCATGCACCCCCACCTTATAATTCTCCTATGGGACAGCCTACATTTTATCAACACCCAGCTCTGCCCACCCATTCACGCCCCCAAGTCCAGTAAGCTTACTACCCCCTGCAAGCCCTAATTGCGCAACCACCAGTTCCTCCACTTTGTCATCCACATCCGACCCCACCAGCTCTAGCCGAACCTCAAGCACATCCCGGTTACTACCCAACGCCGACACCTTCACCACCTGCCCAAAAAAAAATTCCTCCCAATCCCCAGGGGAACGTTTATGCCCAACAACACCCATAGAAAAATCAGCCTACTCAACGCAACCAGCAAGGCAAACAGAATAGGGGCAGAGGATGGAACAAGAGGAATAAGCAACCTCAGGATCAGGGTGGTGAACAACCAAATCCCCCCAATAACAACAACACTGCCCCACCCAACCAAAACCCCGATAGACCACCTCGTCAGGGAAAGAATCCCAACCTACGAACGAATCATCCTTATTCCATATGTGGGGTATATAGTAACTATACGTACAATTTTCTGCATTTAGACTATGCCCATGAACTCTGGACAGACGACGCCCAACACCAAGGACAAGATTCTCCCCCGACACAACCCAACCCCCAGCCACCCCCCATGGTGCTACGAAATCCCTTGCCCACGCTAGGAGTAGTAAACGCTCAACCACTACCCCCTCCTCAAGAAACCATACAACCGCCTCCACAAATCACATATGCTACACAGACAAACCAATGCACGGATTCGGGTACTCACCATCTCCTCATGATGTCATCAACCGACGTCAACCTTCAAACACGTCAAAATCAATATGGACCTAATCCCAGAACCCTCCTCGTTGAGACTGCTATCTCCATAGATCAGCCCTTACGCATACCGCTACCACATGGCTATGGGGCCCCTAAAGCCCCTCGTTTCCCACTATGATGGATCAACAACAATCCTAATGCTTGTGCCGTAGAAAATTATAATATCGTAGAAGATCTAGCACAATCCTTCGTGACTATGTCTGCATTGGAAGTCCTAAAAAACTACCCCACACAGACGAAGCTATTGTTATCCGCCATCGGTACAATAGACCCTAACGACTCTCGACTGATGGCATTTGACTTAGATCAAGCCGAATCACGTTTTCCTTCAACACTAGCCTTCCAAGTCTCTGTATCAGTTCGAAACTTAGTCATCCATCGATGCACCATCGATGAAGGTGCCTCCACCTGCATTATGTCAATGTTTGTTTGGCAGAAGCTTGGATCCCCCACTTTACATCCATCAAGAACCGCATTAAGAGCTTACGATGGTCACACAAACCCAACCACAAGGCCGACCAACGATCCCATCTAGTTAGCTGACAAAATAGTCCCAATCGATATCGAGGTTATCAATGCACAGCTTGATTACAAACTCTTACTTGGTCGTAGTTACATGTATACTATGAAGGCCATCACTTCATCCATCTTTCGCATCATGATGTTCCCACATGAACGACGTCTGGTCAAGATTGACCAAATAACATACTACGATCCCAATGCCCCCGCAGCTCCCAAGAACATTGTTCCCATGATCAAACAACCTATGCACAATGCTCCTACATCATTAGTCTCCACAATTGGACCCAGATTATACTTGGAGTCCCCCATGACTTCCACATTCCAATCCATTCCACCCCCTCTAAATATAATTGAGATATCGAATCTTTACAAAATTTCCTCCAACCACACAGCACCCAATCAACAACCGCCTTTACTACCGCAGCCACCATTGGTACCAAGTTACATTGGGGTAATACCCATCCATACGATCTCGTTTTTATTTCCACCATATGGAGTGATAAGTACATCGGTGATGGCCAGTTTAAACCTCTTGGGATTAACCCTAGAGCTACCCATATGGTATTTACCCACCCCTAATCCTACACCAACACAAGAGGTCGTCCTTCAACTAGTTCAACCTGTTAACACCTCCAACCTCCCACCACTAGGTGTTACGAACATACCCAACCATCCCCATTCCGACACAGCATCCACATCTGCCACAAACCCTCCCCCACAACCACCAAAAAACACTGGGGGCAGACACCCGCAAAGCTATACCGCCCCACTAGTAAGGAAACCGGTAGTACCCCAACTATCCCCTCGAGCTCCCCCCAAGTGCTCCTTATGTGACAATATTGGTCATGCTACCCACAACTGACCTCAATTGCCCAATCTCCAAAAACACATGCAGACCTTGGATGACGACCCCAACATACCCGTAATCGTACTAAACCCTCGAGCCCATCAGCGCAACAAGGAATTACATACTAATAACGCTTGCACCATCTGCAGAATATATGGTCACTACTCACACCACTGTCCCAACCTCCCGGATTACAGAAAATGCCTCTACGAGTTGAATAATGCTAACCTAGAAATGCTAACCTAGAGACACCCCCTCTTACCATTGAAGAAATTTACCCCCCAACATCTTCCCCCTCGGAAGAAGTCAATACCATATACATGATCTCTACGGTCGATAGGGACAACTCTCCTTCAACACCTACCCTTCCCTCATATGACTTGATCACTTAGCACTTCTACAGCGATAAGGAAATCCTCGAAGCCCTTACAGAACCAGACTACCCATGGGACGACATGTGCCATCGATCATATTTCATCCCCCGTGAGTCCACCCCTATCACACCCAACCAACTCGAAATTGAAACAAAATACTTCCTCCCTGAAAAGGTCGATTGGTTCAAGAATCCAATTCCTACCCCTGACGCCTTCGAGGAAGGAAACATGGAAAACATTTCTCCCATCATAGAAGTAGACATTCCTCACCCAAGTGGCCAACCCAAGATCATCACCTTAGGGCCCAATTGTACGGAATACGAAATCAGGGAAGCCAAAAAATGTTTTCAGGAGTTCCGTGATGTCTTTGCTTGGTCCTATACCGAGATGCCTAGCCTAGATCCTACTATCGTAGAACACCACATCAATACATGGCCAGAGGTTCCACTTGTCTTCCAGAATCAAAGACCAATTCACCCTGCCAAACTCCCTACGGTAAAAATTGAAATTGAGAAGATCCGGAAACCTGGATTCATCTATCCCATTGCTTACACTACCTGGGTGTCCAACCCTGTACCTGTCAACAAAAAGCAGGGAACTCTCCATGTTTGCATAAATTTTTGAGATCTCAATCAAGCATGTCCCAAAGAAACCTTTCCCACACCATTGATTGACCAGCTTGTTGATGCTTGTGCCGGACACTTTTTCTGGGTACAACCAAATATATATTCGGAAAGAAGACCAATATAAAACTACATTCACCACCCCATGGGGCACCTTTTCCTACCGGGTCATTCCATTTGGTCTAAAGAACACGGGTGCTACTTTCCAATGAGCTATGACATACTGCTTTCATGAGCTAACCCATGTCATCCTGGTTTACCTAGATGACCTTACCGCTCTCTCCAAAGAATGATCTAACCACCTAAATGACCTCCGACATGTTTTTCTCCAGTGCCATAAATACAAAATCCGCTTGAACCCTCTCAAGTGTGTCTTTTTCGTCCCTACAGGATGATTTCTAGGATTTATCATGTCACAAAAAGGGATAACGGTTGACTCCTTAAAGGTCCAGGCCATCTTGGACCTACCCCCCCCTTGCACTGTACGTCAGTTACAAATTCTACAAGGGAGAGTCAACTTTCTCCATTGCTTTGTTCCTGAATATGCCACGACGGTCCACAGCTCCCTTTGCTTACTCTACACATGCAACCCCTTTTTCTTGGATGAGCAAGCTCAAGAAGCCTTTGCAACCCTCAAAACAACCCTAACTAATGCCCCTTTGATCTCCCCACCATATTTCTTCAAGGATTTTATCCTATACGTTTCGGCATCCAAATACGCCGTCTCTGGGGTGCTCATCTAAGAATGTAGTGCACGGAAAGAACACGTAATCTAGTATGTAATTCAAACCTTGTCTAGTCCATGGTTACGTTACCCTCCTGAAGAGAAGTTGGCCTTAGCTATCGTCTTCTCTGTACAAAAACTCCGTCACTACATATTGCAAAGCACAACTACTGTAGTGGCCGACTCTAATACTATGGTTTACCTACTGAGTCGTCATCTACTTCAAGGCCGTGTGGCTAAGTGGGTTGTTATTCTCCAAGAATATGACCTCACATTTACGACACCAAAGAGCGTCAAGGCCCTTGCTTTGGCACAACTTATGACAGACTTGCCATCGTCATCCAGTTCAGCCCCCATTCAGATCAATCTCTTGGATGATCATTTATTTATCATTTCTTCAAATGACACATGGTACGATGAGATCTTGGTGTACCTTCGCACTCAGAAATTTCAACCGGATCTTGACCACGATGAGCATCCACACATACATCATCATGCTTCACATTACCTTCTCCTAAAAGATGTGTTATACCATCGCGGTATTGAAACCATTTTAAGTCGTTGCCTCACCCACAATGAGGCCGAACAAGTCATTAATGATTGCGACAGCGGAGCTTGTGGTGGAAATTTTTCAAGGATGGCCACCGCCCAGAAAGTCATCCATAATAGATATTTCTAGCCCTCCCTTTTCACCAACTGTATCACCGCAATAAAACATTGCCGCAACTGCCAGCTCTTTGCACCCAAGGGAAGGACCCCACCCACCCCCCTCCATCCAGTCATCACTATTGGCCCCTTTTGCAAATGGGCCATCGATTCCATGGAATGCAACCCAACCTTGACAAGTGGCCATAAGTACATCATTGTCGCTATGGATTACTTCACCAAATGGGATGAAACCATGCCCACATTCAACTGTAAAGCTGACACCACAGCTCGTTTCTTCTTTAATCATGTCATTACTTGGTTCGGTGTCCCCCAACAATTGGTGTCTGACCATGGCAGCCACTTTGAAGATGCCATCTGGAAGGAATTGTCTATCCTTCTTAAATTCAAGCATCAATACTCTTCCACCTATTACCCTTAATGGAATGGTCAGGTCAAGGCCATCAATAAAATAGTGAAGACCATTCTTCAATGCACCGTAGATCGCCATAAGTCCAATTGGCACAATATGTTATTTCCAACACTTTGGGCTTATCGTACTTCCACTAAGACCACCACAGGGTTCACCCCTTTTAGCTTGGTCCACGACGTCGAGTCGGTTCTCCCCATAGAGTGCGACATTCTCTCCCTACAAATAACCGTAGAGCTCCTTCCCGACACCTCCCACTTTAGCAGTGCCTAATCCTTTTGGGACATGATAACGACGATCGCCGGACGGCCCTTCAAACCATCAAAACTGCAAAAAACCACTCCAAAGCAGGTTATGATAAACACATTCACCAATGCAATTACAGGGAAGGAGACCCGGTCCTGGTCTATGACCAAGCACATGATAAGATCGGGAAAGGAAAATTTGAATCCATGTGGCAAGGACCATACATTGTGCATACCTATTTGGGACATAGGGCATACATACTCACCGATTCTGAAGTGAACCCTTTGTGCAACCCTCAGAATGGGTTGTACCTTAAATGATTCTACCCATAACACCCTTTTTTAGGACCCAACAGTCCCCTTTTGTACAGTTTCATTAACTTTTTGCTTCCCACCCTTTTTTATCTATGACCTTACATTTTGATTACCCTGCATAATCACAGATGGGCTCCTCCCCACTACAATACGTTGGTTTCGCCGATGGCATAAGCCGCTGGTCCCCGAACCTCGCCTCTATAGCCTAGGTCTTATATTCCCCCTCACATGATCTCATCCACCTTGATGGAGTGTGCTCAGGTGCTTCTACCAACAACCAGGCTGAGTACAATGTCGTGGCCGGTCTACTGACCGCTGCCCTCCATATGGGCATAAGTCACCTCCATTTGTTTCTTGACTCCCAGTTGCTTGTTGCTCAACTCAACACCTGTTACCAGGTACGAGATCCCTGCCTTTTTAGAAAGTTCCTGCACACTAAACAAATGGTTAGACAGTTTGAATCCATTACATTCACTCATGTCCCATGCAATCAAAATAGTGTAGCAGACCAAATGGCTAATAATATTCTAGACTGGCACATGAATCACCCTATGTAGGGCACCAATCATACATACCATCCACATGTACATAACAATATCATTTAAAAATATCAAAAATAAAATTAACCATAAGTGCATCCGCGTGCATAACTAAAAATCGCATGCACGTGCATAAACATAATTGCATCCATGTGCATATAACACAAACATCATGTTAGGTGCATCTGCATGCATAGAAAGCAAAACATCATCACAAAGGCATACACATTCCATATATATATATATATATATATATATCATCATGAAAATGTCATAAGTACCCACTGTACCAAAATATACATATAAACACAGCAAGGAGCCCCAACAGCATCATCGGTAAATATCATAAGTCGTATCACAGTGGGTGCAGCCCTGTCAACTACCTAGTTAGACTCCTCCTAGTAGTCCTCACCATCATCATCTCCTACAGACCCACCTGCCTCAGCGGCAACAGCTACAGCCTCTCGTGCTGCCTCCCCATCCTCTCCCAGATCCTCTTCATGCATCCCCTCCTCAGGATCCTCCTCATCCTCCCCAAGATAAGGTACATCCCCTCGAGAAAACACTCTCATGGTCTGTGTGGCAATTGCAATGTGCCACATAATAGGCCTCCACTCCTGTGGAGCATCATAACAAATATCGATCAGCTCCTGATCCAAATGCTGCCAACCATCGCTCACATTCCCCTCTAGGAGCTAATTAATCCCCTACCTCAAAACATCCAAAGTAATAGTAGCACTCCGGCGATGACCCTATCCATGCCCAACTGGGTGCACCCCCTCCACATGCCCTCGCTGTAGCCTATAACCTGGCGGTGGTAATGGTCCCACATCTGCCAAACAAAAACACCAAAAGGTCAACACAAGTCCAACAACTACAAAATCATATCATACACAAAACCTGTCAAGGTGAAATAAAACAAACACACCATCTGGGCCCCAAGCCTGGCCAGGAGGTCTCGGCATGTCAGGATCTGCATGAAAGTCCATCCTGGCATATGGATAATCCTCAATAGATACTGGTATCTGCATCCACTGTAGAAACAACTCCTTGGTGAAAAAATGACCCACTAGTCCTCTGTTAATTTTTTAGAATTTACTTCAATCTGATCTAGGATCTTAACTGAGAGAACAACATGTACAGCATATCTACAGCATATCAATCATGGACACAATAATGCAAACACAAGAGACACAGATTTTTACTTGGGGAAAACCATAAAGAAGAAAAACCCCAATAACTTCCTCAGAGATACATAGAGCAATGATACAACCCAAGTACAAGAGATAGTTTTCTCCTAGCAGCAGAGCCTCCTCCTCACAAGTGTGCCACTTTCCGAATGAGAGAAGCATGAGTAATGAGTGATCAAATATAGATCTCCCGATCTCTATTTATACTTGTCCTGTCCTGCCCAATAAAGTAATGGGGCCTACTTGTCTAGCTTAACCCATGGTTAACTTAATCCAGGCCAACCCCAACAAGGTGGTCTAATAACCCATCAAGTATAAGTTACGACACTTACAATATAAATGATGACACTTCCGTATAGAGGAATAATAACATCTCTATAGGAATACAAACACTTCCATATAGAGGAATAATACCATCTCTATAGGAGTACAATATACATATATGAAATACATTCCGAAGTTACATATACATCAACACCCTCCACCCCTATGAGTCATGATCTCGCCCCATTGCCGCATCCGTGGCTTGGTCGGGGGTGCCTCTCGTATCGCTCGATGAGGCCGAAGCGTCTGAACCCGCTTAAAGAAAAAGGCACACAGAAAAGATGGGAAACAAAACTCCCTCCCCAGGTGATGGACCTTGCTCAGCTCTCACCAAACAACGTTCAAGTACATATGTCCGCATGCATAGTACGTCCCGTTAAGGATGCTCTCGATCAATAACATTTTCCCTCCCATGACTCGGTTAGGGCCATGGGAACCCAAAACCCGTACCACTACCACTGCAATAGCCTGCGTAACCGGGCTCTCTATGTCACATAACATGAGTGAAGACCCACTAAGCACCACCACAGGTAAACAATGTCTCTATAGTAAAGCCTCCATGGATATATTCGCCAGTCTCTTCAGCTGAGTCTCGACAACCATACCTAACCAGGGCAACCCAGTCAGGAAATATACATTAGCTAGGCTCAGATCTAGCCGCTCATCCTAGATCATGAAAGCCTCGATCTCAAAATCCCAAAACCCAACTAACTTGTTCATCAATAGAGGTGCTGAACGCATATATGGGATTTGTGCAAACTTCAGGAGCCCACTATCAACTAGTGCCTCCCGAACCCCCCCGTTCTGTCTAGATGCTCGTCCAGATGTTGGGAGGAATCTCCCGCTCTTGCCATCCAACATCTAGCATCATGTCAATGACAGCAATAAAACTCATTAGATCCCCATATAAAAAAAAGAACACAACCCTCTGGAGTGCGCTTTCTCCTTTGAAACACGTGCTCCAGAATGCATACATAAAAACATCCCCCCGCAGTTCAAACCACGCTTTCCTCCTCAAAAGCCACGGTCCACACCACAAACCAAACCACCCAGTGGTTGCGCCCTGAAGCGAGTTTTCTGCTTCAAAAGCCGCGCTTCAAAGCGCAACCATCATGGGTCCACCCGCGGAACACACCGCAGTGTTTTGGATACCTCATCGCAGCCTAAACCGCACCTTTGGTGAAGAAAACTACGCTTTGCAGTGTAGATATCCCCTTCATTGTCACGGTCCATATTGCACCAAACCACCAGGAACCTGCGCTATGCCATCTGGGTTCCCATGTATGGTCGATACGACCCCCTAGAGACCCGAAAAAATACAAAATCTCTTAAATGACAAAGCTAAGGACATGGGATCTTACCTCCAACTCACGAAATGCAAATCTATCAGTGAAATCTCCCACAAACTCAACTTTTGCCTCTGACCTGCTCTATTGCTTTGACAAACTCACCACACACAAATGACACCTATTATGGGGACCAATTACTATTTATAGACATTGGCCTTATTTTCCTTTTGCCATTATGAGATCATCCTAGGCCCATTTCTCAAACCATTGATACCAATGCACTCAGCACAGTTAGAACTTTGCGATGGTCCGGTCAATTTCCATTTTTCACCGGCACCCTGTTAGCGCCTATTTTAATGTCCCTCATCACCTCGGTTTGCGTGCCACTTCGGCCATTATCAGTTTCTGATGTTCTTTATATCGGCATATTCAGTTTTCCGTGCTCATGATGACGCTTGAGATCATTTCTCACTCTCACCTCAAAATCTTCAGGACATTTTTCACATGTCCCTCGTCACCTTGATTTGCATGCCACTTCATTCATTTTCCATTTCTAACGTTCTTTATATCGTCGGATTCAGTTTTCCGTGCTCGTGATGATGCTTGAGATCATTTCTTGCTCTCACCTCAAAATATTCTAGACATTTTTCACATGTCCCTCGTCACCTCAATTTATGTGCCACTTCGGCCATTGTCCGTTTCTGACGTTCTTTATATCGCCAAATTTAGTTTTCCATGCTCGTGATGATGCTTGAAATCATTTTTTTCTCTCAGCCTAAAACCTTTCGGAAAATTTTACATATCCCTCATCACCTCGATTTGCGTGCTACTTTGGCTGTTGTCCGTTTCTGACGTTCTTTATATCGTCAGGTTCAATTTTCTACACTCGTGACGATGCTTGAGATCATTTATCGACCTCACCTAAAAAAAAAAAATTACATTGTGTCCCTACACCTTGCCACCTCTGTTTGCAGGCCACATCGGCCTCTGTCGAATCTTTACAAGTTTGTGAATCACAACCTATCCATGAGCCATCAACTCCATCCATACTGCAATCATGACGTTGTTTTGATGTCATTCATCAACCCGCAAGGAGGCCCCATCAGTGTTCCCCCTCCCCTATCACTCTGCTGGATACCCATATTTATCCCTTGATTGAACACTTCCTCCTTGCCTCACAGTCACTTTTGTTTGGTATAAGTTTTTCCCTTTTTCAGGTCGAGCAATTCCTTTACGAAAAATGCACTTAGGGAGTTTTTGTTAAGCTCTTTTATGACTCCTAAAACAATGAAAAGATTGTTGAGCAATCTTGCTTCCTTTATGCTCGCTAAAAGTATCTGAAAGGGAATCTACCTAGTATAAGTTTACCCCTTTTCCAGACCATGTAGACTAATAACGAAAAAGGAATACTCTAGTCACACTGGCTAGAAGAGTTCTTCACTCCATCCTTTTATGCCTTTTTGGGATTTGAAGACTAACAGATGAAAAAGCACCCCCTCCTGGAGTTCTCTTACTGCTTTTAGACTCTCTAAAAGTGAAATCAACCACAAGCAATCATCGTCCTGGGCTCGTACAAATCCACAAGATGGTACATATCCACCATTTCAGAGTTTTCTTACCGCTTTCAGACTCAAAATTGAAAGCACTTACGAGCATTAATTGTCCTGGGCTAGCACAAATCCACATGACAGTACAATATTTTTAGGATACTTTCACCCCTTCTTCGAGTCCCTTAAACCATGAAGAAGGCCCCAATGCTGATTCTCAGCACCACACCAAAGCACATATATAATTGCACTATCACAATAGCTTCCCCATCTTAGCCGCCTTTATTCAAAGCATTTTGCAAAATGTCACCTTCAGAGTCTCCAGAGCAGATCTTCCAGGAGATCCCCCTGAGTCTTTCCCGCTGCAGTACTTATCCCTTATCCCTTAAGCTATGATTCCCATACCTAAAAGTTAGTTTCATAAGCTGCCAGGTCATCTATGTCATCATGCTCTAAATAAAGGAAGTTTGAGTCCTCCCACTCCATTGACCCTAGTTATTACCCACCGCCAACGTACATCAGTCCCGCCATTCATACTATCACATCTCAATTGTACACCTCACACTCCTATCAAGGAAACATCATTTCCTTGGCAGTTGCAAGGTCTCCCTCTGTCGACGCTAACCAATCCATTCCAGAGGATAGACCTAGAGGTCCCTGTGCCTTGGACTCACCGCCATCAGCAGTGAGTGCCTACGGATCATTTGGAAAGGAGTCCTTAGTGCCTCTCGAGATGATTGTTTCTCGCATGCTCGAAGCCAACACCTTGATTTCATTGTTGAGATTTGTATAGGGTCTCAATCATTTAATTGATTAGTAGAAGACCTCGGATGTTACCTGACAACAGCACATTTGTGAGTCTACTAGAGGAAATAACCAGTCATATGTTCCTATAGATATCCGGGCTGCACATGGAAACAGTTTCATGAAAATACTCCAGTAACATGCTTCCTTGACTCACAGTTAGTGGAAACCTCCAGGTCCAAGATTTTTATCAGTCATTCCCGTACCACAATCAAAGTGATGAATGTTTTCCAGTGTATCAGTTTTTTCACAGCAACCATGGTTAGGCCAAGGGTATGTCCTAGATTTGTGTCTCCTCTGGACCAATATGATGTACACAACAGTTTTCTCATGTATTGTTCTGGTCCCCTTCATGGAACCCATTATTATATTTTGACAACAAGAGTGGATATGCCCACCTCATCCGTATGTCAAGATACACATCAGTAAGACATGTATTTTTAGTTCTTGGCAATCAGTACACACCCTGTGTTCTGGTCTCCAACAAGTTCGTGCTCTTCTCCATCCCAATGCTCACCACCTATAGGTCTTCATCATCACTGGCCATACTGTGGAATCCTCATGACTTATTATGTGCATCACAATGCCTCGAAAGAGTATCCTTGGACCATTTATGTGTCGAAGCACGACCGGAAAGATCTCCCAGGTCCACTTACATATGACTATCACAAAACCTTAAAAGAGTGTCTTGACTAACAAGAACTCTGAAGAGCATCCGAGGCCTTTTACTTGACTAGCACAACCTGTCTGGATCTCCAGGACGTATTACATGTGACCCCCACCACAAAACCTTAAAAGAGTATCTTGACTAGAAAGAACTCTAAAGAGCATTTGAGGCCTTTTACGTGACTAGCACAACCTATCCAGATCTCCAGGACATATTACATGTGGTCATGGAAAATCCTTGAAAGAGCATCCCAGGACTGATTACGAGCATACCGCTCAACCTATCAGATATCCTAGGTCTAGTTACATGCCATAAGACAAAGCCTCGAAAAAGCATCCCATGACTGATTATGAACGTACTACTCAAACTATCAGATCTCCCAAGTCTAGTTACATGTCCTCCTAGAGTAATTCCTTGAAAGAGTATTGAGGGACTGATTATGAGCGTACTGCTCAACCGATCGGATCTCCCAAGTCTAGTTACATGCTCATCTGCACAACTTGTCGACGGCCACAGAGTATCAACCTGATACTCACCATACATCGTCCTGATGTACATGATCATGCTGATCATCATCATAGCATCGTCCTAATGCATATCATCTAGAGTATCATCCTAATACACATGAACATCCTAATCACCATCACTACATCGTCCTGATGCATGTCATCCAAAGCATCGTCCTGATACTCATCACATATGATCATCCTAATCATTGTCACTACATCTCCCTGATGCATGTCATCCAGAGCATTGTCCTGATACTCATCACATATGATCATCCTGATCATCGTCACAGCATCGTCCTAATGCATGTCATCCAGAGCATTGTCCTCATACTCATCGCATACAATCATGCTGATCATCATCACGGCATCGTCCTTATGCATGTCATCCAGAGCATTGTCCTCATACTCATCACATACGATCATCCTGATGCATGTCATCCAGAGCATCGTCCTGATACTCATCACACATGATCATCATGATCATATAATGTATCCACATGATACATATCATCATACATGATCTACCTAATTATATCAAGCATCGAACATGATGCATGCAAAGCAGTAACTGGAGCATCGTCATGATGCTCATCATCCAACGCTTACATCCACAACCATGGGAAGGATCCTCCTCTCGCCATGCTTGGAATGGCTCTTGCAAATGTGTCCATCACGTCTTCCTTGAAGTGTCGTCAATCTGAAGAACACCAAGCCTCTCTCTCAAGTATTCAAACTTCACTCTGGCTAGTGATTTTGTCAACACAGCTACAACCTGCTCATCCGTCATAAAATACAGGAGCTTCACTGCTCCTCTCTGCACCATATCCCTGATATAGTGGTATTTGATCTCAATGTGCTTCGACCTGTCATGGTACATTGGGTTCTCAGTCACCTTCACACAACTCTGGTCGTCACAAAAGATACCAGTAGCATCCAACGGTAGATCAAATAACTCATACATTAGCTTCCTCATCCATACTGCCTCACAAATAGCCGAACAAGATTCAACATACTCTGGTTCGGCTATACTCAGTGCTATGCAGGATTGCTTCCTGCTAAACCAAGAGATCACACCTAATACCATATTGAAGCAACACCCAGAAGTGCTCTTCCTATCTGCAGCACTGCTTGCCCAATCTGAATAAACATAACCCTCCAGGTTAAACTTTTGATTCGCATCATACTTTAGCCCATAATCAACTGTACCCTTCAGGTACCTCATAATATGCTTGACAGCAACCAGGCGAACACCTCTCAGATCCCTCATGAATTGGCTCAATGTGTTCACTGCAAAGCAAATTTGTGGTCTCGTATTCATCAGGTACATCAAGGACCCTATCATCTGACGATATATCGTGACATCAATCGGCTAAGATGAAGCATCAAACCGAAGCTTCATGTTCGATGCCATAGGTGTGGCTATATCCTTGTAGTCCATCATCCTGAACCTCTTCAGGATCTCTATTGCATACTTCCCTTGTCCAAGGAAGATCCCATATGCACTTTGCCACACCTCCATGCCTAGAAAATAGTGCATCATCCCCAAGTCCTTCATCTCGAACTTGGCAACAAGCTTCCTCTTGGTATCGGCAACCAATCTATCCTCACCTGTAACAAATAGGTCATCCACATACAAGAGTAGTATCATTGAATTTCCTCCCTCAACCTTGTAGTAAAGGTTGGAGTCTTCTTTACTCTTGGTAAATCCCAAACTAGATAGGAAACTCTCCATCCTACCATACCAAGTCCTAGGAGCTTGCTTCAAGCCATACAAGGCTTTCTTTAACCTGCACACATATGACTCCATGTCATGTGTCTCAAAACCAAGCTGTTGCTCCACATACACTTCCTCCTCGACTACACCATTCAAGAAAGTTGTCTTGACATCCATCTGGTGTATCTTCCATTTCATCACTGCAGCCAGGGCAAGTATTGATATGATGGAAGTGTACCTGGCTATAGGGAAAAAATTTTCTTCATAGTTAATCCCTTCTTTCTAGGAGAAGCCACGAGCTACAAACCTTGCTTTATGTTTCTCTATGCTACCATCTGCAGCATGCTTGATCTGATAGATCTACTTGGAAGTCACCACAGACTTCCCTTATGGTCTTGGGACCACTTCCCAAACATCATTCTTCATGATCAACTGGTACTCCTCGATCATGAGCTCACTGTATCCTAATCCTGGGAAGTTCAGATTCTTCAATATCTTCAATAGATATCTTTGTTGTTGGAACAAATGTTGTAGTTATTCTTTTGTAAGTGATGGCATACGATCTTTCCTACAAGACAAGTTAAATTGCATGATTAGAAACATCTCATAGTTTTTAGAACAAATTCTTAGACACAAAGAAATATGTCATACAATCATGCAATTATTTTAGCCAATGATTCAATACAACATTTAACCATATCCCGTAACTTTCTAGATGCCATCCAATCTCCACCAGAACATTGTTAAGAGTGTGCACAACTCCCAACATGTCAGCAAACAGGTTTCATTCTAGATAAGTAGTAATGGAATGTTGTACAGTTCCATAGGCCACTTACCCATTACATGCATATTAGTAGTATATTGTTCATTAGTGCAATTATTCTAATATGCATAATACACAACCTAAGTCTAGGAACATAGGTATATAAATTATTGAACAGTATTATTTAAACAATAATAAATGACAATTCAAATACCTATCTTTGTTTGTTATTGGGTAGACTCCCTCTCAATCTTTGCTTCCTTGCAAGAACTATTGAAATATTGTAACTTCTAAGAATATTATATTGTGTACTTCATTATTCCAGAGATGTTTCATTCCTCCAACGGGACTTTGTTGTATATCTGGAGATGTTTATTCCTCCGTGGAGATTGTGGTAACTTGGTTTATTAGACTTCCCTAGTGGGGTCATCCCTATATGTGTTATGTGGGTAAAAGGGTTATTATACCACCCTAGCGGGGTGGGCCCAGTCATCATTATGTAAAGTGGTTAAGTTGGGGCCAACCTAGTTAATATAAAAGACAAGTTGAAGTTGTGTATAAATAGAGGAGGTCTATTCCTCATTTATATCACATTACACTCACTTGTGATTAGCGCATAAGTGAGAGAGATATCTGCTCTGAAGGAGAAGGAGCTCATGGTTGTGGATTACATCTTTGTATTTGTTGGTCATCTATATTGAGGAAGCTTTTCTAGGTTTTCTACCCCATGAGGGTTTCCGAGGATAAATCTGTGTCTCTTGTGTTTATACTGTGCTTGTTGTTCTTTCACTGATCATGTATATGCTATTATTCTGAAATGGAATGTAATGCTGATTTTTCTATCTTAGCATATTGAATTTTAACATGGTATCAGAGCTAACCTGAACGAAGGCAATGTATGGTACTTACGACACTTGCTTCACTTGCGACAATTTGAAGGTTAGGGTTTTATATAGCGAAAACAAGTCATCGTGGAACTTTCACTATAAATCAATTTTGGCAAAATTTCAAGATTTGAAACCTTTATCGGTCGTAGATAATATCCCATTGTACCTTGTGTCCAAAGTGCAGCCTTGAATTCATCGTAATTTGTGAGTTATGATCAGTACAAGTTAGGGTTTCTTCCTCTTCCATATCTCAGTCATAAATAGGTGACTTAGGAAAAAAGGTCACAACTTGGGCTAGGAAGCTCCAAATGAAATTTTGTAAAAATAAATAGGTACAACATAGACTATAGTTTCTTAGGTAATTTTTTCAGAGGCCGAAGTTGAACTAGTGACACGTGGCACGTAGTACAAGTTCCTTCTCCTGTTTTATCCAATAAATAGGTCATGTTGCGACACTTGGAATAAATCTCTCTCAGAAAATCCAATTGAGGTCAGACCTATGGGGTTGGAAAGAAGACAGGTCGGGCTATCACAGGTAGAAGTTTCAGACCTTGTGGGTTCATAATTTTAGAGATGCACTAGAAACAACTAGGTGCATATTTCTATCAAAACAGAATAGTTTTCTGAGCACCTTCATTCTTGGCTTATCACTGATGCGGGAATTTAGGTCTTTGGAGAAAGTTGGAATTTTTGGAATCAGATTCCACAGCTGAATGCTCCTCCTCAAAATCAAAATTTAGAGACCAAGATCAAATTTTTTGGTTGGGGAGAAGGCTAGGCTTGATCAAACCCTAATTCAGGATTTTGATTGGAAAGATGGAAAATTAGGGCTTTTGCAAAAGTTGGAATTGTTGAAGTCTGTTACCACAGCTGGAAGCTCCTTAGAAAAATCAAAGTTTAGAGATTTGGATCGAACCTTTTGACTGGGAAAAAGGGTGTCCTTTATCAAACCCTAGTTCGGGGTCTTGCCGAGTGAATCCGGAAGTTTCAAAGACATTTTCGAGGGGTCAAATTTTGCAGTTTTCAAAATTGAAGTATACCAGCTTGATTAGCTCAGCAAGCCACATCTTTCCATCAATTCAGAAGTTTGAATTTTTAGGGTTTCTCTGACAAACCCTAATCCATCTCTAATATCCAGTCTCAGCAAATCAAAGTGGATTGAGTTAATCCTAGAAGAGAATTGGACACCTACATAAGTGAATAAGTTCCAGTTTCAAGGGGAGATGAGGCTAAGGTCTTACCTAAAATGACTACAAGAAATCTTGACAGGTATGACTTGAGGAGATACAGTATGTGTTGAAATCTGTTCATGGTTAAGTTTATGATATGTTTGTCTTCATGTTATTTAGGTTAGTACAATTATGATTGTTTGATAATGAATGCATGTGAATGGTAGAATACATTCATTAATTAGGGTTATGACACTTATGCTTGTACTAATGCACTTGTGGTGTTGTATGAGGATGATGTTGTCTGCTAACAAGATACAGGTACATCAAAGACAAATCATGTTCTATGACCCTGATGACATGAAGACAAAGACTCATCCATAATATTTGATCACATAGAAGCTCTACTTACGAGGTATGTATGGAATTTTTCTAGTATGCTTAACCTATCAGATATGCAGGTTCTAGCACAAGGTCTCTAAATCATTGAAGAGAACAAAGAAGATAGTGTTTGGGTATGTTAAGACATAACCAAACATGTTAATCTAGGTATGTTTTCCTATATCAAGTTAGAATCCTACTTTGTTAGGATCTTAGGTAAGTATGCCTGTGTATGAAATGATCATGACCATACATACTTAATGAATGTATACTAATGAATGTATGTTTGTGTATGAGATCATGAGGATGACACTAGTGCACACTTAAGCATGCATAGTGGTATAGAATGAATAGAAGTTCAAAATACATATAGAGATAAAGTGGGAGGCAGCCACACAAACATAAAAGATAAGTATTTGAGTTGTTATTTGAATCTTTGAAATAGTAATGATATTGCTTGTAATAGTTGTATGCATATTTGTATTCCTAGAATATATCATGCGTAGTGTAAGCATTCATATAACATTCAATAGTATACTACTGATATGCATATGATTGGTAAGTTGGACAAACATTCCATTGTTTCTTGTTTAGAATGAAACCTCTTTGCTGACATGCTGAGATCTGTGCATGTTCTTGATAGTATGTTCTGGTAGAGATGGAAGGCATCTAGATAGCCACTGTATGCATAAATGATATGGAAAAGTGTTGTGCCAAAGCATTGGTCAAGATAGTTCATAACTATGTTAATCATATATGTATGCATAATAGGTTATCATGTCAACATGATTTGATGATTATGAAGTATTACTAATAGTGTAATTAACTTTGATTTGTAGGAAAGATCATGAAGAATGATGATGAACACCGAACGAGTGATGGATGTTCAACAAGAAGACTTACAAATCAAACACACTATAGAAGGCTCGTGGCTAGAAGATTCTCTTAGAAAGAGGAAGAGGATCATGACGAGATGTTTGCTCCAAGTGGCTAGATAAGACCATTCTCTTAATGGTGTAATTGAAGAAGAAGTGTGAATCAGGCTCTGTACGGGTACCCAGGATCGATAGTCATTTGATGAGCTTATTGATCACCATGGGTGATGTGGATTTCAACCTTTCCTACAAGGTTGAAGATGGTGTCTATATACAGATGACATTCTTCTCTTAGATGGATGCAAGAAGGAACTCATCACAAAGTTTGAATGATCTTGAGGATCATATCAGTAGACCCATCTGACAGGAGATGGCACGGATAGATATGCAGAATATCACTCAATGTAGAGTGTGAATGATGTTCAGTCACAGAGGAAGAATTGATAGCTTCTTGACAAGCTTGGGCTTTACCAAAGTAAAGCTGATCCTAACCTTTACCTTAAGGTTATGGATGATACTATTACTGTATTGATGAGGATATTGTATCAATGATGAGGATACTCTATCGATGATGTGGATACTTGTATCGATGATGATGATACTATATCGATGATGAAGATACTGTATCGATGATGTGGATACTTGTATCGATGATGAGCATACATGTTCCAACGATGAGGTTGATGATAAGGTTACCTGTTCCAACGGTGAGGTTGATGATGAGGTTACCGGTTCCGACAATGAGGTCGATATATGGTCCTTAGAATTTGTCTAAGTGGACGAGGTGGGATTGTATCATCCCTGGACACATGTCTTAAAAGAGATCGGTAGACATATGTTTCCGAGAAATGGTTCCTAGTGGACAAGAGGGATTGTATCATCCTTGGACACATGTCCTAAAAGAGATCCGTAGACATATGTCTCCGAGAAATGGTCACTAGTGGATGAGAGGGATTGTATCATCCTTGGACACATGTGCTAAAAGAGATCAGTAGACATATGTCTCCAAGAAATGGTCCCTAGTGGACGTGATAGGATTGCATCATCCCTGAACAGTTGGTTCAAAATGTACATGATATGACTACATCATCCCTGAGCGCTTGGTTCAAAATGTATGTGATTGGACTAATCATCCTTGGATAGTAAATCCAGTAATTCCGAAAGGAAGGATAGTATTAAATGTGATTGTGATTGGACTAATCATCCTTAGACAGTAAATCTAGTAATTCTGAAAGGAAGGACAGTCTTAAATGTGATTGTGATTGGACTAATCATCCTTAGACAGTAAATCCAGTAATTCCGAAAGGAAGGATAGTCTTAAATGTGATTGTGATTGGACTAATCATCCTTAGACAGTAAATCCAGTAATTCCGAAGGAAGGATAGTCTTAAATGTGATTGTGATTGTACTAATCATCCTTAGACAGTAAATCCAGTAATTCTGAAAGGAAGGATAGTCTTAAATGTGATTGTGATTGGACTAATCATCCTTAGATAGTAAATCCAGTAATTCTGAAAGGAAGGATAGTCTTAAATGTGATTCTGATTGGACTAATCACCCTTAGACAGTAAATCTAGTAATTCCGAAAGGAAGCATAGTCTTAAATGTGATTGTGATTGGACTAATCATCCTTAGACAGTAAATCCAATAATTCTGAAAGGAAGGATAGTCTTAAATGTGATTGTGATTGGACTAATCATCCTTAGACGGTAAATCCAGTAATTCTGAAAGGAAAGATAGTCTTAAATGTGATTGAGATTGAAATAATCATCCTTAGACAGTAAATCCAGTAATTCCGAAAGGAAGGATAATCTTAAATGTGATTGAGATTGGATTAATCATCCTTAGATAGTAAATCTAGTAATTCCGAAAGGAAGGATAGTGATTGAGATTAGATTAATCATCCTTAGACAGTAAATCCAGTAATTCTGAAAGGAAGGATAGTCTTAAACATGATTGTGATGAGATTGATCTTGTAATTCTGAAAGGAAGGATCATGTGTGTTGTAGGGTATGATGCTATCATGATGCCGTTGATCATGATGTTCAAGATGACGATGTTGCTAATTGCGATGATCTAGATGACGATGGTGTTGATCGTGACGATCTAGATGATGATGCTATTGATTGTGATGTTGCTGATCGTGATGATCTAGATGATGATGTTGTTGATCGTGATGATCTATATGACGATGTTGTTGATCGTGATGATCTAGATGACGATGTTGTTGATCGTGATGATCTAGATGATGATGTTGCTGATCGTGATGATCTAGATGACGATGTTGTTGATCGTGATGATCTAGATGACGATGTTGCTGATCGTGATTATCTAGATGACGATGTTGTTGATCGTGATAATCTAGATGATGATGTTGTTGATCATGATGATCTAGATGATGATGTTGTTGATCATGAGATGATGATGTTGTTGATCGTGAGGATCCAGATGTTGATGTTGCTGTAGCTGTTCAAGTGCTACAAAAGATGAAGATTCAGTACTGAAGATGTTGATGTTCCAATATTGAAAATGCTCCAGTAACTGCTTGAGTTACTGATGATGTATAAAGAAAGCTTCCAATGATTTATAGATGTATCATGTATGATGTAGTTGATGACTCCTTTCTCCTGCAGATTTTTTTATAATATCCTTCTCGTTAAGGGGGAGTGTTGAAATATTGTGACTTCTAAGAATATTATATTTTGTACTTTATTATTACGGAGATGTTTCATTCCTCTGACGGGACTTTGTTATATATTCGGAGATGTTTATTCCTCCGTGGAGATTGTGGTAACTTGGGTTATTAGAATTCCCTAGTGGGGTCAGCCCTATATGTGTTATGTGGGTAAAAGGGTTATTAGACCACCCTAGAGGGGTCGGCCCAATCAACATTATGTAAAGAGGTTAAGTTGGGGCCGACCTAGTTAATATAAAAGACAAGTCAGAGTTGTGTATAAATAGAGGAGGTGTGTTCCTCATTTATCACACATTACACTCACTTGTGATTAGTGCATAAGTGAGAGAGAGATCTGCTGTGAAGGAGAAGGAGCTCATGGTTGTGGATTACATCTTTGTATTTGCTGCTCATCTATATTGATGAATCTTTGTTAGTTTTTCTACCCCATGAGGGTTTCCCAGGATAAATATGTGTCTCTTGTGTTTATGCTGTGCTTGTTGTTCTTTCAGTGATCCTGTATATGCTATTATTGTGAAATGAAATGTAATGCTGATATTTTTTGTCTTAGCATATTTAATTTTAACAAGAACTACTAGAGTGTGCTCCCTCTTGATCTTTGCTTCCTGGATTACCTGTCCTTGAACTTATATCCATCCTTGATCACTATGCATGCTTACTAGTACCATCATTGTGTTATCCTTGAGATCTCATACATAGTCATACATTCATTAGTATAATCTTAATACTATCAAAACACAATAATCTTAAACATGTATAGTCATGATCATTTCAAACGCAGAAAATAAGCATTAGTATTCAAGTTTTATATAAGACTTTTCTGGTTAGTCATATCATTAATCAAAGTAAGGAACATAATATGCATAAACCCTAGATTACTCAAATTTCTAACTTCATAAATAATCATTATCAATCATGCCATGTATACTTATATAAGAGATCCTAACACAAGGTAGGATTCTAACTTGATATAGGAAAAACATACTCTCATAATGTCTTCTTGTTCTCTTCAATGACTTGTGCTAGTAACCTGCATATCTCATAGGTTAACCATTATAGACCCAAGTTGTACATACCGTGTAAGTAGATCTTCTATGTGATCCATGATAATGGATGAATATTTGTCTTCATGTCACCATGGTCATATGTTATTGAACTAGCACATGATTTGTCTTTCTTGATGTACCTTTCATGTTTAGCAGACAACATCAACCTCATACAACACCACAATGCATTAGTACAATCATAAGTGTCAAAACCCTAATCAATGAATATATTCTATCATGCATTCATATTTTTATTAAGGTGACACGAGAACTCTAAAATTAATCAAGGTACTAATATTAATGAAGACAAACATATCATAAACTTAATCATGAACAGATTTTGAAACATACCCGTAAGTCATACATGTCGAGTTTTCTTGTAATCTTCTTATGTAAGGCCTTACTCTCATCTCCCTCTGAAACTGGAACTTCTTCACTTATGTAGGTGAACAATCCATTCTCTTCTAGGATTAACCCAATCCACTTGATTTGTAGAAACATGATCTGGAGCTAGATTAGGGTTTGTCAGGGAAACCCCAAAAATTCAAACTTTGAATTTCAAACTTCTGAAAGGATAGAAAGATGCACCTTGATGAGCTGATGAACTTGGTATACTTAGAATTTTAAAACTGCAAAGTTTCACCCCTCAAATTTGCTTTTCAAACTTTCGGATTTGTTAAGTTTAAACCAAATAACCAAGCAAGATCACTGAAAGAAGCATAATCACAAGATAGACACACAATATATCCTGGGAAACCCTCATGGGGTAGAAAACCCAGTAAAGCTTTCCTCAATAAGATGATCAACCAAAATACAAGATGTGCTCCTCCTTCCTTTGTCTCCTTAGCTGATCTCCCAGACAAGTGCGCACTCTTTCACAAGTAAGTGAGTGATCTAATGAGGAGTTCACCTCCTCTATTTATACTTGACTCTCAACTGACTAAAAGACCTGTTGGGGCCGACCTCACCTGGAGAAGTCTAATAACCCCTAAAATATAACTACAGGGCCGACCCACACATGGTGGGTCTAATAACCCTAGTTAATACCAAACCCTGGAGGAATAAACATCTCCAGATACATAGTAGGATTACCTCGGAGGAATGAAACATCTCCGGAATAAATAATGTACAAATATAATATTCTTAGAAGTTACAATATTCAACACTCCCCCTTAACGAGAAGGATATTATAACAACATCTGTAGGAGCAAGGAGTCATTTACTACATCATCTATATATCATCGGAAGCTTTCTTCAATTCATCATCATCAGTAACTTGACTAGTTACTGGAACATCAACATCGTCATCAGCATCGTCATACGATCATTAGCATCGTCGTCACACGATCATCATCATCATCATCACACGATCATCAACATCGTCATCACACGATCATCAGCATCATCATCACACGATCATCAGCATCGTCATCACACGATCATCAGCATGATCATCAGCATCGTCATCACATGATCATCGTCATCACACGATCATCATCATCGTCATCACACGATCATCAGCATCGTCATCACATGATCATCGTCATCACACGATCATCAGCATCGTCATTACACGAACATCGTCATCGTCATTACACGATCATCAGCATCATCAAGGAATGATGTAAACCAGTCATGTACCTTTTGAACCGAAGTCCAGGGATGATCCAGTCCTATCATGTTCTCGGAGACCTCACGTCTACGGCTCAGTTTACAGGACCAAAGTCCAAGGATAATCCAATCCTTCACCGTGCTTTTAGGACCTACGTCCAAGGATGACTTAATCCTCAACCGTCCACCAAGGACTTCATTCTCGAAGCCATACGTCTATGGCTCTTCTTTCGGACTGAAGTCCAGGAATGATCCAATCCCTTCATTATCGAAGACATACGTCTACGGATCTATTTTCGGACTGAAGTCCAGGAATGATCCAATCCCTTCATTATCGAAGACATACGTCTACAGCTCTTCTTTCGGACTGAAGTCCAGGAATGATCCAATCCCTTCATTATCGAAAACATACGTCTACGACTCTTCTTTCGGACTAAAGTCCAGGAATGATCCAATCCCTTCATCATTGTAGACATATGTCTACGGCTCTTCTTTTGGACTGAAGTCCAGGAATGATACAATCCCTTCATCATCGAAGACATACGTCTACGGCTCTTCTTTCAGACTGAAGTCCAGGAATGATCCAATCCCTTCATTATCGAATACATACGTCTACGGTTCTTCTTTCGGACTGAAGTCCAGGAATGATCCAATCCCTTCACATGTTCATCAAGAACATGTATCCTCATCATCATAACATGTATAACCACAACATGTATCATCATCATCAAAACATGTGTAACCACAACATGTAGAACATGTATAACCACAACATGTATCATCATCATCAAAACATGTATAACCACAACATGTAAAACATGTATAACCACAACATGTATCATCATCATCAAAGCATGTATAACCACAACATGTATAACCATCATCAAAGCATGTATAATCACAACATGTATAACCATCATCAAAACATGTATAACCACAACATGTATCATC
Source organism: Larix kaempferi (assembly GCA_027924585.1). Lineage (NCBI taxonomy): Eukaryota > Viridiplantae > Streptophyta > Pinopsida > Pinales > Pinaceae > Larix > Larix kaempferi. Next base: position 4,967,152 of record BSBM01000940.1, on the reverse strand, counting down.
ATCATCAAAACATGTATAACCACAACATGTAAAACATGTATAACCACAACATGTATAACCATCATCAAAACATGTATAACCACAACATGTATAACCATGTATAACCACAACATGTATCATCATCATCAAAGCATGTATTCATCTAATCATCAAAAGCATCTATCATCAAAAGTATCTAGCATGTATACATCTATCATCAAAAGCATGTATACATCTAATCATCAAAAGCATGTATACATCTAATCATCAAAAGCATCTATCATCAAAAGTATCTAGCATGTGTACATCTATCATCAAAAGCATGTATACATCTAATCATCAAAAGCATCTATCATCAAAAGTATCTAGCATGTATACATCTATCATCAAGAGCATGTATACATCTAACCATCAAAATAAAGAATATAAGAGTCCTAAATCTAAATAATTCTAGGTGAGTAAGTGCAGGAAAATAGGTAACCTCATCATTGATGAGATAGGCTTGTCTGTCTCATACTGTGCTACTCCCCCTTTTGAGGAGGGTTCTTCTGAACTACACCAAGCTTGTCTCGGAAGTGTTCAAACTTTACTCGAGACAGAGGCTTGGTCAGGATATCAGCAATTTGATCCTCAGTGCTTATATACTCTAGCTTGATAGCTCCTTTCTGCACCATATCTCGAATATAAAAGTAACGGATCTCTATGTGTTTTGACTTATCATGAAACACAGGATTTTCAGTCATCTTGATGCAGCTTTGATTATCACACATAATCACAGTGGGGTCCATTTCTAAGTCAAACACTCCAGATAAAAGTTTGCGAAGCCATACTGCTTCACAGCTAGCAGAACAGGCAGCTATATATTCAGCTTCAGCAGTACTAAGGGCCACACTTGATTGTTTCTTGCTGAACCATGAGATCATGGCAGATCCAAGACCATAACATCCACCTGAGGTACTTTTTCTATCTGAGACACTACCTGCCCAATCAGAATCTGAGTAACCATGTAATCTGAGTTCATGACTTCCAAGATAAAATAGGCCAAAATCTAATGTACCTTTTAGGTACCTCATTATATGCTTTGCAGCTATTAAATGAACCTTTCTAGGTTCTACTAGATATTGACTTAGGGTATTTACAGCAAAGCATATATCAGGCCTAGTATTTGTTAAATACATCAATGATCCAATGATTTGTCTATATAGAGTTATGTCCACTAGTTCTGATGAATCATTAACTAATAAATTTAAGTTGGAGTCCATGGGAGTGGCCATGGCTTTACACTCCAACATATCAAATCTTTTGAGAATCTCCACAGTGTACTTACCTTGATTTAGAAAGATCCCTTTTGGTTCTTGCCATACTTCTAGACCCAAGAAGTAGTGCATTAGTCCGAGATCTTTCATCTCGAATTCTGAAGAAATCTTCTTCTTGCTTTCAATAATCTATTTCTCATCTCCAGTTAGGAAAAGATCATCTACATATAACAGCAATATAACTGGTTCATCATCCATCACCTTGAGATAAAGATTTGGGTCAGCTTTACTTTTGGTAAAGCCCATTCTAGTTAAGAAATTGTCAATCCTTCCGTACCAAGCCCTTGGATCTTGTTTTAACCCATATAATGCCTTCTTTAATTTGCATACATGAGTTCTTCCATCATTAACCTCAAACCCTTGAGGTTGCTCTATGTATACTTCTTCAATTACACCATTCAGAAAAGCTGTCTTAACATCCATTTGATGTAATTTCCACTTCATCATGGATGCAAGAGCTATAATAGTTCTAATTGAAGTATACCTGGCAACTGGTGCAAATGTTTCTTCATAGTCAATTCCCTCCTTCTGAGAGAATCCTCTGGCTACAAATCTTGCTTTGTATTTTTCAATGCTTCCATCTGCGGCATGTTTTATTTTGAAAATCCATTTGGAAGAAACCACACTTTTATCTTTTGGCTTGGGAACTATATCCCAAACATCATTTTTCATTATTGACTGATATTCTTCTGTCATTGCTTCTACCCATTCTTTCTTCTGAGTTGCCTCTTCATAGCTAGAAGGTAGTTGATCCACAAGATCAGACATTAAGGCCATATAGTTGGACACTAGCTTTGGTTTCTTTCTTTCTCTAGTGGAGCCTTCAGGAGCTCCATATCTTTCAGCTCCTTGAATAATATCTCTAGCCCATGCTGGTCTTCTTTTCCTGGAAGGTTCTGCAACAGGGGGTTCTTGAGGTTCCAGCATGTCATGATCCTCTGGTGTAGCTTCTTCAGGGATGTGAACAGTCTCTGAATTTCTGGGTGATGAATCTTCTTCATAAACTTCTTCAAGTTGACACTTTCTGGATTTCTTGAGAGCTGCTTCCTCATCAAAGGTTACATCTCTACTTATTTCTATATGATGGAAACCTGGTATGTAGATTCTGAAGGCTTTGGAAGTTTCACAATAACCAACAAACATTCCCTTCTTACCTGAGGGATCCAACTTGGTTCTCTTTTCTTTTGGAATGTGGATGTACACAGGACACCCAAATATTTTAAGATGACTTACCTCAGGCTTCTTACCTGTAAACACTTCTTCTCGAGTTTTGAATTCAAGAGCACTGTGAGATAATCTATTTTGCACATAAACTGTTGTCTTAGCTGCTTCAGCCCATAAGTACATGGGAAGATCTTGGTCATGTATCATGGTCTTCACAGCTTCCATGATTGTTCTATTTTTCCTTTCAGCCACCCCATTTTGTTGGGGATTGTAAGGAGTAGTTAGTTCCCTTTTAATTCCAGCTTCTTTGCAAAAGTCCTCAAATTCCTTTGAGGTGAATTCTCCGCCATTATCTGTTCTGAGAGTTTTTATTTTCTTGTCTGATAGATTTTCTATTAGAGCTTTGAACTCTTTGAATTTTCCAAAGACTTCATTCTTACCTTTCAGGAAGTATATCCAAGTTTTCCTTGAATAGTCATCAATGAATGAAAGATAGTATTCAAACCCACTTAAGGAAGTGGTGGGCATTGGACCACATACATCTGAGTGTATGAGCTCTAAAATGTTCTTAGTCTTTGTTTCACTCTTTGGAAAGGGGTTCTTGATATTTTTCCCTTTCTTACATCCTTTACATGAGCCATCATAATCAGCTTTTAAAACTGGTAATCCTATGACTACCTTGCTTACATAGGGTAAGGCTTTAAAGTTGATGTGAGCTAATCTTCTATGCCATAGCTCACTGGGGCTAGAGATCTCATGTGCAAGGGCAGCTTCTGGATGACCTTTGAGTTTATAGAGACCTCCTTCTTCTTCACCAATAACAACTGCATCTTTAATTGTCTTCTCTTTGGACCACATGAGTACTTGTCCATCTATGAAGGCTACTCTGAAGCCTTTCTTATCTAGTGCTGAAATAGAGAGAAGGTTCTTCTTTAAACCTGGGACATATAAGATGTCTTTCATCTTCAAGGGTGTTCCAGAATCTAGCTTATAGCTAGCTTCACCAATTCCTTTGATAGGATATTGGTAGTCATCTCCTAGAGATACTTTCTGTGAAGAAGACTTTTCTTCAAGATTTGAGAAGGTCTTCCTTTGACCTGTCATGTGCTTGGAAGCACCACTATCAATGAGCCATGTATCTTCTCCAGGAGATACAGATCCAGAGAGTGCAGAGAATAGAACATATTCTTCTGGATCTTCTTTCTTCACCTTACATCTTTTCCTTTTGGGTTTTACCTCTACCTCTTCTTCTTCTTCATCTTCTTCCTCTTCTTCTTCTTCACTATCATTTTCTGCCATATGTGCATGATGTCTTTTGTGGAAGACTTTCTTCCTTTGAGAAGGACAAAATCTGGAGATGTGTCCCAATTTATGACAACTGTAGCATTCTACCGTAGAAAGATCTCTTGCTGAATTGGGTCCTCTTCTCTTGTTAGATCTAGAGAAGTGTTGAGATCCTTTGTGGTCAACTCTCTTGAGATGACTCATTCTTCTTCTTTTGGTATGAGTGGCTAAGGCTTGGTCATCATCTTTGAGAAGGGCTTCTCTATTTGAAACCCTAGCTTCTTCTTGAACACAATCCTCCCATACTATATCAAACTTCATGCTCTCTTTCCTGGCACACATGGTTTGTATAAATTACTCCCAAGATCTAGTGAGACCATTGAGGGCAGTCATCACAAGTTCATCCTCATCAAGAGTATCACCAATTGCATCTAGTTGTTCCTTGATTTGTGAAACCCTTGAGAAGTAGTCTTGAATGGATTCTCCTTTGTGCATCTTGGTACTCTTCAATTTAGTCCTCAGATTCATCTTCCTATTGATGTTCTTCCCTTCATACATTCTTCCTAGGGCATCATACATTTCCTTTGGAGTCATTTTGGAGGCCACTTGGGGAATCAAGTGGTCTTTGATGGAATCAGCTATGATTCTCTTTGCCCTAATCAAATCTTTCCTATGCTTCTCTTTGGCTTCATCTCCTTCTGGTTCTGCAACTTCTTCCTTGATAAACTGAGCAAGATCATTCTCTTCAAGAATGAGACCAATTCTGTATTTCCATGCCTGGAAATTCTCTATGCCTTCTAGCTTGTCTTCAAGCTTAGTATTTGGAGCCATATTCTCTTGGGGGAGTCCAAGAGACAGAGTAGACTTACTTGGAAAGTTACTTTTCACTTTTCTGGAAACTGAAACAGAATTTTATCGCACCTTTGGTAGAATTAGGGTTTGACTTTCCCGGAGTTTTACTTAACCAAAAAGTTCGATCTATAGCTTAAAAGAATGCTCTTGATAAGGGCTATCCAACCATGTAATCAGAAATCAAAAATTCTAACTTTTTTCTGAAACCAAAATCTGACGTATCGCACTTTTGGTAGAATTAGGGTTTGCAATTCCCGGAGTTCTACCCAACCAAAAAGTTCGATCTAGGGCTTAAAAGAAAGGTATTGAAAAGGGCTATCCAGCCATGCAACCAAAAATCAAAAATACCAACTTTGGGCTGAAACCCTAACTTCACCAAAGAGAGAGAGAGATAGTCTTACCTTGTGAAAGATGTCCTATTCAGTCTAGCTCTGATACCATGTTAAGTTTAAACCAAATAACCAAGCAAGATCACTCAAAGAAGCATAATCACAAGATAGACACACAATATATCCTGGGAAACCCTCATGGGGTAGAAAACCCAGTAAAGCTTTCCTCAATAAGATGATCAACCAAAATACAAGATGTGCTCCTCCTTCCTTTGTCTCCTTAGCTGATCTCCCAGACAAGTGCGCACTCTTTCACAAGTAAGTGAGTGATCTAATGAGGAGTTCACCTCCTCTATTTATACTTGACTCTCAACTGACTAAAAGACCTGTTGGGGCCGACCTCACCTAGAGAAGTCTAATAACCCCTAAAATATAACTACAGGGCCGACCCACACATGGTGGGTCTAATAACCCTAGTTAATACCAAACCCTGGAGGAATAAACATCTCCAGATACATAGTAGGATTACCTCGGAGGAATGAAACATCTCCGGAATAAATAATGTACAAATATAATATTCTTAGAAGTTACAATATTCAACAGGATTCACAAGGGAGGACCCTGAATTAGGGTTTGACTTTCCTGGAGCTTCCCCAACCAAATAGTTTGATCCAAAGCTCTAAACTTCAATTTTTCCAAGGAGCTTCTAGCTATAGTCACATATTTCAAAAATTCCCATTTTTGCATAAGCCCTCATTTTTCACCTTTCCGATCAAAGTCTTGAACTAGGGTTTGATCAAGCCCGAACTTCTTCCTAACCAAAAAATTTGATCTTGGTCTCTAAATTTCGATTTTGATGAGGAGCATCCAGCTGTGGTCTTTGAGTATAAAATTACAACTTTCTTCAAAACCCTAAATTCCTATAGCCATGAATGAAGGTGCTCAAAATCCAATTATGTTTTGATAGAAATATGCACCTAATTATTTCTGGTGTAACTCAGAATTTCAGATCTACAGGGTCTGAAACTTCTTCCTGTGGTAGCCTGATCTATTAGATTTCCAACCCCATGGGTATGACCTCAAACGGATTCTTTGAGAGAGAGTTATTCCAAGTGTCGCAAGATGACCTGTTTATGGGATAAAACAGGAGAGCGAACTTGTACGAGGTACCACGTGTCACTGGTTCAATTTTGGCCTCTAAAAATCGGACTTGTGAAAGTATAGTCCATTCCCTACCTACCAAGTTTTACTAAATTTCATTTGGAGCTTCCTAGCCCAAGTTGTGACCTTTTTTCCTAGGTCACATGTTTATGACTCAGATCTGGAAGAGGCAGAAACCCTTTATTTTATAGTTCATAAATCTGAAAGTACAATGAATTAGAGGCTCTCCTTCAGAAACAAGGTACATGTTGATCTTGTCTTCAACTTGCAGGATTTTCATATCTTGAAACTTTTCCAAAATGAATTTATAGTGGAAGTGCTACGATGATTGGTTTTGGCTATATCAAGCCCTAGCTTCGCAATTGCAAGAAGTGTCATAAATGCCATACCATGCCTTCCATCAGGCTAGCTTTGATACCAAGTTAGTTTTTCAAAATTTACTTCATTCTAATCTAGTATCTTAACTGAGAGAACAACATGTACAACATATCTACAGCATATCAATCATGGACACATTAATACAATCACACAAGAGACACAGAGTTTCACCAGGGAAAACCAAGAAGGTGAAAAACCCCTCAACTTCCTCAGAGATAGATAGAGCCATGACACAAACCCAAGCATAAGAGATATACTCCTAGCAGCAGCTTCTCCTCCTCCAATAGCACGTCACTCTTTAATGAGTGTATGAGTGAGAATTGAGTGATCAAATAGAGTGCCTCCCGCACTCTATTTATACATGACTTGACTTGCCTAATAGCCTTACTAGGTTGGCCTCAACTTAATCACATAACATAATGCTGATAGGGATGACACCCAATAGGGCGGTCTAATAACCCTTTAACCCACATGACTTATACAGGGCCAACCCCATCAAGGTGGTCTAATAACCCATCAAGTATAAGTTACGACACTTACAATATAAATGACGACACTTCCGTATAGAGGAATAATAACATCTCTATAGGAATACAATATACATATGTGAAATACATTCCAAAGTTACAAATACATCAACCCTTGTTAAAAAAAAGGAATTGGTAATAAACACAAATATGAAAAAATAAATGCTAATAAAACTAGTTTATAAATAAACTACATTAACCAAAAAAACATTTGTATTAATAATAAATTAGTAAAAAAATTATAATTTAGAAGTGAAGAGAATAATAATAAATAAATCAATAAATGGACTATGTCAAAGATCCTGACTGAAGTGGTGCAGACGAGATTGAGCGAAGCATATAGGGTTCTTGCAGCTAGGGCTTTTGTTCGAAAGCAATGGCCGAAGAGGAGGAACAGATCCTCCTCCCCCTGCTCTCCCTTCCCCGCCTCTAGTACTGCAAGAGATTGTAGAATTTAAAAGACTCATAGCAACACAAGGAAAGTGGCATGTGACTTCCAGGCAACAAACATTTGTCAAAAAACTCGCAGAAATCCCTTTTGTGGCTCTTCCAACAATGAGGCCCTGGAAAATGTCTCTAAATCTCTCAAAAAAGGGTTTAATCGAGCAATTCACAAGTCCGTGGCCTTCTCCAAAAGTGATCGAAACTTGGGTGAAGCAGAATTGGAATTCATTGATAAAGGAAGAGGTAAATTGTTTCTTTGTAAGAAGAGGTAAATTGTTTCTTTGTAAGAAGAGGTAAATTGTTTCTTTGTAGGAAGAGGTTATTTCGTATTGCTTTTTGAAAGCAAACTAGACAAAGGTCTCATATTCAAAAATGGACCTTATTTTATGGGACCACAAGGGTTATATTTGAACAAATGGTCTTTTGATTTTGAACCTACCCAAGGCGTTCTCTCGGAAATCCTAGTCTGGGTAAGACTACCTCACCTTCCTATGCACTATTGGAACCTAGAATCCCTAGAAGTGATTGGAAACACCATTGGAAAATTCATTCATGTAGCAGACAAGAAATATCAATATTCATGTGCCCGAATCTGTGTAGAGGTAGATCTGGAACTCAAGCTTCTGGAGGCCATCAAACTCACTATGGTAGACTAGTCTCATATCCAAGAGCTATATTATGATGTTATCTACCTTTCAAATGCCGTCGTTGTCATGAATACAAGCACTTCGCTAGACACTACAAAAGAAACTCTACAAAACAACAGAAGGAAATAAGGGAGAACAATAGCAGACAATTCAAATAGATTTCATTCATGTCTCTTTTACATTCGAATGGTCTATCTTAATGTGATTTCATTTTGTTTTCTTTAGACACTCTAAAATATAAAAATAATGTGTGTCATGTTAGTTCGTTTATAGTTATATATGTGTGTTTCTATGATATTGATATGGTTAGTTCGCAATTCTCCTCTATGTGTGAAATATCATTTTCATGCACATTGCAAGTATACATTAGTACTAAAGAAAAAATATCAAGCTTAATGCCTTGTGCGATGTTATGCAATATTTGTCACATTAATTACTAGTTTGTCTTTGTTATTAGTTTAATGTATGTAACTCTACGACTATCTCTTTAGGTTTAATATCTTCAAACCGTCTTTCTAGATACTATGAAGGTTGAGACTAGGTCATTTTCAGGCTATAGAAATAGGGTGATCATTCTTGTCTCTTCTTGGTTTAATCGACCGAGAGGCTGAAAAATTGGCATAGGAACCTTCATTTTCTTGGGTCAACATAAAGTATACTAATTGGAAAAGGAAAATGCCAAATGTATTTGGACACATATTACCATTATATCTGTATGATATATAGATAACCAAAATATAATAGATACAATTTATTAAGAAGATAATATTTGCTCATTTTTATTATTAAAAATACATTTTCATCATCAAGTTATATTATTTTAAAAACCTTTTTTTCAATGAAATGCACATGATGGGAATCCCTCTAGGTACTTCCCTTCATTTTGAGGATATTACCCAAGATATACTATTTCATTGTGTTATCCACTAAGTTTCACTTAGGGGATTTCTAGGGAGCCACTAAGGATCAGAACAAGTCAATTGTTTCCACTAAGTGCTCAGAAGTTCCATGGTTTCATCAAGACCAGTTGTGGTTCCTTTTTCTTTGTCACATGTTCACACCCTCTTGGGGGAATTGTAATAAATCATGTATCATGGTGGTATTTTGTAAAATGGATTGGTCTTCTTGGTACTTAATCATCAAACTAATCACCCTTGAGTGTTTTTTCCCTTGTTAATTATGCTATGTTTTTTAGTGACACATAATTTCTGAGTTTTTCACTCAAAATCCTCCAAAGTCGGGGTGGTGAAAGTGATGATTAGGCCTTGAAAGAGTTATTAAATCCTATATTCTATGTATAATACCATGATAGTTCTAATCCCATAATCTTGTGAGCATGCACTAAGTCCCCCTAGTATTTTTTAATTTTCTAGTTTTTTAATAAAATCATTGATAGTGTGTATTTTAATTGTAAAATTTCAAAAGGTCATAAAAGTGGAACTAGGGGGGGGGGATTTGTCATCGGGTGCTCGTTTTTGGACTGAGAGCCCCCACTTAACCCCTAAACTAATGTAATTGGTGATTTTCAATTACTAATTTTGCTTTTCTCTTGAAATTGACATTTTGGGTCAAATAATTAGGAAATATGGAGAAAATCTATTTCCTAAATCAAATGGAGCTTGTCTCTAAGGCTTCTAGGTTGGTTGGCATCTTGTTTTACCAGCTCATAATGTGTATTTTAGTGGTTTCTAAGTTTGAGGAGAGAATATCTCCAAGAGAGGGCGAAATTCCCCACAAGGGTGAGTTGTTGGAGCTTGATTCGACATATGGAAGCCTCCCATGAGTGTTTGGGACACCTCATGAGAGTTGGAAACCCCATTTCTCACATGAAATACACTTGCCACACTCTCTAAAACCCCCAATCCACCTCCTCCATTGGGAATTTTTCTCTCCAAGGGTTTGGAGCCCAATTCTTCTATAAAAGCAAGCCATTTCTCTTCTAGTTGGTGGAAGGAAGGAACCTCTACTCTTGTGATGTATTGTTGATATTATTTGATGAATACATTTGTGGCTTTGGAGGTCCAAACTCTGCCATACTTCTCATCAATGTGAATGTTGGGCTCTAATCAAGCTAATATTTAGCTAGTTGCTTTCTTTTTTACAAGTTTGTAGATTTTCTATCTAGATTTAGAAGTCCATTCTTGGCTCATAGAGTGAACATTTAAAGGCTTAATTTGTTTATTTGTGTTTGATTTTCCGAGGTTAAAGAGTAACAATTTGTAGTCGGTAATACTTATGTTTTTTTTATCGCATTTAATTAACCACACTAGGTTGATTTCACTTGTTTAAAGGTTTTTGTAGCTTGCAGATCATCTTAGGTGAATAAGATTGATTTCATTACCAATATGTGTTCTATCCTATGTGATGCACTTGGTCATATGAACCCTTTGTCTAATAATTATTGTAATTGCATCTTGAATTCAGTCAACTCATTAGTTTGCAATACATTCTAGGCCTTGGATATGGTCATGGGTGTGTTATGTTATGCTTTCTTGTTGCCATTGTTGTCCATTGGAATCCACTTGAGTCACCCTTCACAATAAGGGGAAAACAATGGGAAGAAAGGGTGATGGAATGAAAATTACTAGCATGTTGAAATTCGCAAGAAAATTTTCATTTTTGGTGTTACAGATCTAAATATTACCAACATATCCCACTTGTAGTTGAAATTAGATTCACTCTTCAGAGATTATGTAATGTTGCAAGGCCTTAATCATCACTCAAGATGAATAGAGGGAATTGTTACATATAGGCTAGATATTCCATATGTAGGTCATATGTAGTAGTCTAGCTTAACATGCATGGACCATCAACCCCATTGCAAATTAATATGGTATTAGGCCCTAAAATTAGCTTATAGGTCGTGGTACAGGCCACGCGAACCATCGCCAATGTTAAAAATATTGAAATGGCCACAATATCTCACTTGTAAGGTAAAGTAATTATGTGTAGGTCCCTACACATGGACCATGAATCACATAGTAAATTTTTTAACCATGGACCATTATTTAGGTTATGAGAACCACTATTGGTTTACATAACCTATAAATAATAAACCATGGTTGGTTTATTGGTTTACATAACCATGGACAAACCAACAACAACAATGGCATCGACGATGGTGACAATGATGATCATGACGATCTCACATGTAGGCTAGAGATTCTTATGTGGTATTCTAGGTTAACATGCATGGACCATCAACCCCATGGAAAAGTAATATGGCATTAGACCCTAAATTTAGTTCACATGCCATAGTCTAGGCCACAAGAACTGTCCTTTGTTTTACAAATATTGAAATGGCCACCATAAATAATGCTACTAATTAGACACTGACCTAACACAACCAACCCACATAAATGACTCATGCACATGGCACTTGATCCATGCAATGAATTCATGCACCTAGGAAGCTTCAACATCTAACCCCCTCGCCTCGTACCTAACCTCAACATCTATCCCCAAACCGAATAACATGATAAATTAAAAACCACTTGACCACTAGTACCAACAAAACCATAACCCCTTTCCCACTAACCCATTGATCCCTTAGGTGCCTCGCTTCTAATCAGAAAACTCCCCAATGCCTACCACATTATGAAAATGTAGAAAATATCCCCTTAATCCAGTGTCCCTCTAACCATAACCCACTACCCCCTAACCCAATCACTAACATGCCTACTGCACCAAATCAACACACTAACACAATAAAATTTGACCTTGGGTTATTTATAACCAAGGTTTTAGTTCAAATACTTTGACATCAAGGTTTGAATGATCACTGTATGGGATTTTATCAAACAAAAATTAGTGCAAAAATAAACACAAGAACTTAGACTATAATCAAAATATTCCCTATGTAAGGTATGTATGATGACTCAAGTCCCTATGCATGGCCCATGAGTCTCAAAATAAATTTTTATTGCCCAAGAACCTACATTTTGGCCCTAGACCATAACATAGGCTCCTAGAACCATCCACAACATGAAAATACTAAAAAAATTGACAATGTGTTACTCAAAAGCTAAATATTCCTTGCCTAGGCCTATGTGGTGGTACAGAGAAATGCCCATAGGTCACAAGACCTTGAGGTAACTACCAGTCATTATAAACTAGATTTTGATCTAACACCATGGACACGATGGATTAGGATTAAAGAACAATCCATGATGTTGTAGATATTGAAATGGACACCATACCCACTTGCAAGCTAAATATTCTGTGTGTAGGGGGGATTTTCAAACAAGTTATGAGAATTGGGCTTTTAGGGGGGCTTTTCAAACAACCACCTCCAAAAGTTCAATTCTAATGACTTTTAAGGGAGGTTCCAAACAAACCGCCTCCCAAAGTTCAATTATCATGACTTTAAGGGGGATTTTGACAAATCTCCCCAAAAGTTATGAGAGTTGGGCTTTTATGGGGGGGGTTTGAAACAATCGCCTACAAAAGTTCAATTCTCATGAATTTTAAGGGGGGTTCCAAACAAACCGCCTCCCAAAGTTTAATTCTCATGAATTTTAGGGGGGTTTTTGACAAAATCTCCCCAAAAGTTATGGGAATTGGGATTTTAGGGGCAGTTTTCAAACATCTGCCTCCAAAAGTTCATTTCTCGTGACTTTTAAGGGGGGTTCCAAACAAGCCGCCTCCCAAAGTTCAATTCTCATGAATTTTAGGGGGGGGTTTGACAAACAGCCCCCAAAAGTTATGAGAATTGGGCTTTTAGGGGGGGTTTTCAAACAACTGCTGCCAAAAGTTCAATTCTCATGACATTTAAGGGGGGTTCCAAAAAAACCACCTCCAAAAGGTCAATTCTAATGACTTTTATGGGGGCGGGTTGATAAACCGACCCCAAAAGTTATGAGAATTTGGCTTTTAGGGGGGGTTTTCCAAAAAATGCCCCCAAAAGTCAAATTTCAGGACTTTTCGGGGCGGATTTAAAAAAACCGCCCCCAAAAGTCCAATTTCCATGACTTTTAGGGGCGGTTTTAAATGACCGCCTCCAAAGGTCTGAACAAACTTTTATGGGGGGTTTTACCAAGACCCCCGCAAGTCAAAACCGCCCCTAAAGGGCTATTTTGTTGTAGTGAGGCCTTAATTTTTTTTATATAAGCTACAATTTATATTTGATGTTTGAGTCTCCTCTACATATGCCTCATCACCATAGGCTATGATCTGGTGGATATTACATGGAATGTTCTTCTCGTGCACCTCTTAGTTCATATACACATATAAAAGAAAATCCTAAATGCATGTTTTTGATTTATAAGTATCTGCAATGAATGTTTTTCTCCTAATGATCCCAATAGGTCACTTAGTGTTGTAGCTGGGATCTAATACCACTTGAAGTAATGTCCCTAAAAACAGTAAAAATTTAAAAAATTTCACTTACTGCTAACATTGCCTAACCCAGTAATATATAGAAAATTAACTTCAGTACTGGGATGTAATATTAGTCTCGTTGAAGAAATGAGAAACTATATTTCATGAAAGTTGGTTTTTATGATTTTCCTTAAAGTTAAAATGGATATGGTAGTCTACTATTGAATGTTTTATGCGGAAGCGATGAAGTAGTGTAATGCGAAACTCAAGGCACACACATCTATTGTATGGATGACGACTTGAGTATTGATGTAAAACTTTGGTGTTTCTCTTTAATTACTTCATTCTATAGCTTAAATGTATGCTTGGTTTCATTTAAATGTTTAAACTTGTTTGTATCATTAATTTAGGCCTGATGGACTTTTATGAGAAGAGTATGAGTACTTCTGAGGTTTTTGAGTTGGTAGTCATGCTACCAGCGGAGATGTCAAGAGGTAAGGGATGAGTATTTGGACTATCCTGGGTTTACATAGAAATATTTGCTAAAGAAGTACTTGGAAAATGTTTTTCAGGTATAAAAGGGCTCTTCCCTAAACTACCTAGTTCAATTACCTAGCATGAAACTAGTTCTATGAATTGAAGTGGTCCAAGGAATTTCTTTTGACATAAGCCATGAAATAAGGAATCGGGGTTTGCACCACCATGACCCTAACTATATCATTTGGGTGTTCTATTGAAGCGCTAGTGGTGTTGGTTGTAGCTTTAAATGCTACATGTGGCCTTCACGTGGTTCATTTGCCAGCTACAAAGAGGGTTTAAGCTTTTGGTCTACATGATTGTGTTTGTCATTTCGTGGTTTTGGCTTGGGGGTAACTTCATGCTGCTTCTGATTTCAACTATCTTCTGACCTGAGCTATGCTCATGGTCAGTACAGTCGCAACTGTTAAGTGTGGAGATGGAGGGTGCTACGACCAAATAATAGGTAAACTTCTTCCCAAAAATAATGGGTTCTTCGTTGTGTTTTCCGCAGCTGATTTTCTTTGCCTCTATTTAACTCATGGTTATTTGTAATTTCATTGACAGGGTCGCAGGTATGGGTATCTTGTGAGTTGGGTTCTAACAGATGACAGGAAGACTTGGGTTTTGGTGTAACTCTTGTAATCCCACGTCCTTTCAATATTTGTTCCTTCCTGTCATAGCGATGGTTGCAAGCTCTGTAGCTTTGAGTTCTTAAATTGTAACTTCGATGTGCCCTTTGGGCTCACTGTATTTAGTTTCGAAGTTATATTGGGTCGTTTCTGTCCTCGTCAACAAATGAGAGGAAAACGACTATGGGAAAGTCGATTTGGACATCCCTGGGATTATGAACCTGCTAGTTAATGTCTATGATGTTTTTAATTTTGATAAATAATGGAATAAACCCTTGAGGGTTTTAATGTTCGCTACTGTAGAAGGATTGAATGTATGGCTTTGTAAAAATCTGTAAAGTTTTGATAAGAAAGATACACACAACGTTTCTAGGTTTGAATGGGATGTTGGTGTTTGGATTTTATTTGCATTTCTAACTGAGTAAATCATTCTAATTAAAATAAATGAGATATCACTTATACCTTCTTAGAAAATTCTCCTCGTTGGTCTTTAAAATTCATCTATGTGTTCTTTTCCTTGCTTTTTGTTTTATGCATATGGTTTTAATCTAGTTTATGTGGATGAAAAAAACCGTTTACTTGCAGAAAGATAGTTCTAGAATGTTCTTGGTATTTTCATTGACCTAGGGCATAATGGTTATGCGTTTTTAGCTCTAGCGTGAAGAATAATCTAATGTTTAAAATGAGTGGAAAACTATGCTGAGAGCATAGCTCTGTCCAATGCATACATTCGGGTCCTTTGATGGCCTCTGTCCAAATGATGGTTTTGTTCCCTTGTAGCTTTCACGGGTTGATTTTTATTTTAATAGATGAATGTTTATTAAATGAGAAGCTGGTTTATGCGTTTTGATTCTTATGTTGAATGTTGGGTTTTGTCCAAGTTTTAAGATTGATTTTGATAAGGAGAAACAAAATACTCAAAACTCTAAGTAGGAAATCATGTTGGAAATCGTTTTGCTGGAAGTTGTATGCATAGTAGGCGATCCTAAGCCACATTTATTTTTTTATTATACCAGCAATCTTGAGTATTATAAGTTGATGGATAATTTCGAAAGCTTGACCTATGTTATTTTTGTTTTCGAATTTAAGAATAATAAATGTGAGAAACTTAGTTGGACTATGTTGGTTTGGCGAAGATTTTCGTGGATCCTTGGGAGATCCCTATTAGTAAATATGAATACTAGTTTAAATATTGATAGATCATAAGCTTGGTAAAAATAATAAACCCTAGATTTCTCATACTTAAATAATTTAAATGTACAGTGTAGAGATTTAGGAAATACGATTTGTTTTTGTAAATGATAAAGTGCAGGCATCAACAATATTTAATGAAAGTTTGATACCAGTGACTTTATTGATATAGGTATCTAACACAGGCTAGCTAGGCTAGCCTTGCTATATCCTTGTAACATTTAGGGCATATTTTTAGTTTCAACAAAAATAATAAATAAATTTTTAAACTAGAGTTTAAACCCTGAGAACCCATACCATTTGGCTCTTGCTCCATAAAAAGGAAATAAAAATTGTAATGTACAGAAAACATGAATGATGTATAGTATTTCATAACTTTAATATCTAAATCTAATTGAATTGTATGGAAAAATTGTAATTCGTACCTGATTCTTGAAGCTTGCCCTTCCCTTGTAGAACCTGCACACTTAAACACTAGTTAATGTTAAATGTATTGACCTGACTGACCTATAGGATGATCTTTAACTGAATAACCTTGGGACTACCATGTTCCTCCCAACCATGACTGTTAGACAATTCCTAGTTCTAACTGGATCCCCCTGAGCTGGTTTCAACATGCAATAAGAGAAGTAGAGGACCTAGGATAGACTGTTGATCAGATCTCGAAAAATAGTAAGCTTCTTTAGTTTTGTAGAATAATTCTCTTCTATTAACATAAGAGAGAGATAGTATGAAAAGATGATCCCTCTCTTGGGATTTGTCCTTCTTTATATAGGTGAGTTTGTTTGGAATATAGTTGTTGAGTTTAACTAATAATATTTCAGTTTTTAATTTAAACGGAATTATAATATCTATAAAAGATATTTAACTAACTATTCACTACTAGTTTATCTAGGACCTTTATTTTGTTACAATTAGAGGTATCTTTAAGTAAGATCACAAATACTAATAATACTAATAATAATAACCATAATAATAATAACATGAGAAATATCTTATGTATAACCTTTATGCATGCTATTTACATAAGCAATCTTTTCTTTTATAAAGAATCAATCCGATTATTCAATAATTAAATATGATAACTCTTTGATTTAATTATGTACATATCATAATAATTCTTTGATAAATATTAATTATAAGGTACAACTCTTTGGACAGGATCTTTTGGTAAGCTTGGATAGTTGGCTAGGTTAGGTGCCTCTAGGTCCATCTTGCATGTTGGATTCCCTCATTTTAACATGGTAGTTCCCGCAGTGTTTGATGATAGATAGAAAATGATTCATTTAACCAATTTAAATAAATGTGATGGATAGAAGTGCTATTCAGAGTCTTCTCGACTCAACATTTTTAAGATCAAGTAACCCCAAGTGCTCTTCATAGCTTTATCTCAACACTCTCACATGGGTGTTATGCTAGTGCAATTCAATAGGATCTCGCTCAACACTAGTACTAGAATGTGGTTGTGAAGCACATCTAGAATGTACAAATGGCCTCAGATCCAGTATTCATTATCAAGCTTGGAGTGCTCCAGGGCTTATTTCCAACACTCTATGTACATCGAGGTTTACACCCAATACACAATAAAACCCTCTAGGTACATCGGGTCTTATGCCTAGTACATAGATCATCTATGCATTCTAGAGTCCACGCTCAACACATAATACAAGTCAATCATGTAAACCATAACTCTACACAGTATGTAACAAAAGATCATCTCAGTATGTTAGGGTTTGTACCTAATCTCATATGAAAATATAAATCGATACATTGGGGCTTTATGCCCAGTATATAACAATAGTCTGCATCAGTCAGGGTCCATGCCCAATATGTATATCTATAAAAGAAATGAATCATGTGCATTGGGGCTTATGCCCAATATAAAAAAATAATCATATGTGTCGCGGCTTAAGCCCAATATATAACATCAAAAATAGTTAGTCAAAATTCGAGATATTACATCCCTCCTTGGTTAGAAAAACATTGTCCCAGTGTTCTAGGGACTAGAAATGAAGTCATGAAATAAGGAGGGGTATGTCTCTTTCATGGTTGTCTCATTTTCCCAAGTACCCTCTTCTTGTCCAAAGTGCCTTCATTGTACTTTCAACTGGGTGATGGTCCTTCTTCTAATTTGCACCTCCCTCTTATCCAGAATGTGGAGAGGCTCTGACAGGAATTCCCCTTCAGGTTCCACCTGTAACAAGGACCAATCAATCACATGTTTAGTATCATAGAAATATTTCTTTAATAAATATGCATGAAAACAATTATGAACATTTGCATGGGCTGGTAAAGCTAACTCATATGTGACTAGCCCTTTCTTGACCAGTATCTCAAAGGGCCCACAAAATCGGGGGGCTAGCTTCCCGCATCGCTCCAAGCTGAGAGAGCTTCTTTTTGTTGTTACTTTTAAGAAGACATGTTCGCCGACTTGGTAATCCTTGTCATTTCTTTTCTTATCTGCATAACTCTTTTAGCAGTTGTGTGCCTTCTTCAATCTTTGTTGTACCTTGGAGACTAACTGCTCTAAGTCTTTTAGTAAGTTGGGACCCAGCATAAGTCTATCTACTTGAATATCCCAAGTCACTGGAATCCAACACTTTCTGCCATAGAGTACCTCAAAGGGCCTCATCTTGGAAGATGTCTGGTATCCATTGTGGGGTTGTTCATGACGCACATCCTTAACAGATCCTCTAGGATTTGGTTTACTCATTCTGTCTATCCATCGGTTTGGGGATGGTATGCGGTATTGAACTGCAGTTGTGTCTCCAAATCGGAGAACAAGTCTCTCCAGAAGTTACTAGTGAGATTTGTGTGTTGATCGGACATGGTTTCCTTGGGTATCCCATGCAATCAAAAAATCTCCTTTAGGAATATGTCTGCGATATGAACCACTTTGTAAGTAGACTTTATTGGTATAAAATGTGTTGCTTTTGATAACTTGTCTACTACTACAAATATGGAGTCATTCTTCCTTACTTTTAGCTAAGCCCATGATGAAATCTATACTGATGACCTCCCACTTCCACTCTCAAATGGGTAATGGTTGCAGTAGTCCCGAAGGGTTCTGGTGTTCTGCCTTAACCAGTTGACACTCCTGGAACTTAGCAATGAATAAGGCTATGTCGGCTTTCAGTTTAGGTCAAAAGAAATGTTTATTTACTGTTGATATCATCTCTTGATATCCCAGATTCCCTGAATAGGGTTTCGGATGAAACTCTGTGAGGATGTTGGGTCTGATGTCCCCGCTTTCTGGAAAATCAAGTCTCTCTTTCGACCACAGCAGTCTCGACTCGTCTATCCTATAGTCCTTTTGTTATTGGAATAACCTATCCTCTTGGACCTTTTTATGGATCTCGACATAGTATCAGTCACTCCTACATGCCATTCTAATCATATGGTGCAAATATGAGTTAGTTTGAATCATGGTCACCTCATATAACATATGATCTCATCGACTTAAAGCATCAGCAATCTTGTTCTCCTTTCCCTTTGTGTTCTTTAGCTCGAAGTGGTACTCACTAAGGAAGGCTAGCCAACTAGTCCCTCTAGTGTTTAGGTCAGGTTGGTCAAATAAGTACTTCGGGATCATGTTGTCTTTCTTTATTAGGAACTTCTTCCCCATAAGGTAGTGCCTCCACATCTTCAAGGCGTGGATAATGGTGGCTAGTTCAAGATCATGCGTGGGGTAGTTCTGTTTGTGTTCCGTCAACTTCCTTGACTCATAGCAGATAGCGAAGTCATTTTGCATAAGGACTCCACCAAGGCCTTCCTTGAGCCCCTCCTTGCTTGCATCTGTGCAAACCCCGAAGTCCCCATTGGGGTCAGCAATCCATAGGATGGGTGCACTAGTCAAAAGTTACTTTAACTTTTGGAAACTTTCCTCGCATTTTTTCATCCAAATAAATTTGGTTGTCTTCTTCTGCAAGGCTGTCATAGGACAAGCAATTCATGAGAAGTTCTCAATGAACTTCCGGTAGTACCCGGCTAACCCTAAGAATGATCTTATGTCGGTCATGCATGTGGGGGTAGGCCATTCCTCTATGGTTTTAATCTTCTTGGGATCGACTGCTATCCCCTTCTCCGAAATGATGTGACCGAGGTACTGTATCTGGGGTTTGTAGAAATCACACCTGCTAAACTTAGCATACAATTGACCTATTCTCATAGTATTTTCAATACTATTCAGAGGTGCTCTTCGTGATCTTCTTCTTTCTTGGAGTAGATCAAAATGTCATCTATGAAGAGTAGAACGAACTTGTTTAGGTACTTACTATAGATGTTGTTCATCATTGACATAAAGTTGGTAGGTGCATTAGTCAAACCAAAAGGCATTACCACAAACTCGTAATGGTCGTATCCGGTTTGAAACGCAGTCTTACTGATGTCTTCGTCACGAATTCTTACCTAATGATATCAAGATCGTAAGTTGATTTTTGAGAAGATCTTTGCTCCTCCGACTTGATCAAACAAGTCATCAATTCTACGGAGTGGGTAACGATTCTTGAGGGTCAACTTGTTGAGTTGGCACTAATCGATGCACATCCCACTACAACAAAATAGCCCTTTAGGGGCAGTTTTGGCTTGCTGAGGTCTTGGTAAAACCCCCCCTAAAAGTTTTTTCAGACCTTTGGAGGTGGTCTTTTAAAACCACCCCTAAAAGCCATGGAAATTGGACTTTTGGGGGTGGTTTTTCTAAATCCGCCACCAAAAGTCCTAAAATTTGACTTTTGGGGGCTGTTTTGGGGAAAACGCCCCCTAAAAACCCAATTCTCATAGCTTTTGGGGGTGGTTTGTCAAAACCCCCCCTAAAAGTCATGAGAATTGAACTTTTGGAGGTGGTTTTTTTGGAACCCCCCTTAAAAGTCATGAGAATTGAACTTTTGGAGGCGGTTGTTTGAAAACCCCCCCTAAAAGCCCAATTCTCATAACTTTTGGGGGCGGTTTGTCAAAACCCCCCCTAAAAGTCCTGATAATTGAACTTTGGGAGGAGGCGGTTTGTTTGGAACCCTCCTTAAAAGTCATGAGAATTGAACTTTTGGAGGCAGTTGTTTGAAAACCACCCCTAAAGGCCCAATTATCATAAATTTTGGGGGCGGTTTGTCAAAAACCCCCCTAAAAGTCATGAGAATTGAACTTTGGGGGCAGTTTGTTTGGAACCCCCCTTAAAAGTCATGAGAAATGAACTTTTGGAGGCAATTGTTTGAAAAGCCCCCCTAAAATCCCAATTATCATAACTTGTGGGGGAGGTTTGTCAAAACCCCCACTAAAAGTCATGAGAATTAAAATTTTGGAGGCAATGAGCTCGAGTGACCTCATACCATCATGTGCTAACCAATATCCTTCCCTCGTTATGCCAAATCATCACACCAATGCATGGGGTAACTCACCATAAGTCACATAACCCCAAGGCCTAAAGAAGATTGTTGGTTTAAATGCTTCACCCACACACCATGAAATACTATAAAAACATCAATCTACATTCAAATTTCCCAATATTTTGGAAGGTAACTGCCACAATCTTGCCAAGGAAACCATAACTGCAGGAAACTATTTTTGGTTTGATAAAAGGCCATGTAGTGATCCTTCAACCTTAATGTCAAAGGCTTTGAATTGAGAAACTAATGTCCTATTACTAAGCTTGAATTTTGAATCCTTGTTTAAGAACCTAAGGTCAAAGTTCACTGTGGTAGTGTTTTAGGTGTGTTGATGCATGAGTCAAAAGGTAGTGGGTTAGGGTTCGAGGGCGAATGGATTAACAAGGTAATGCATACAATTTAGTAATGAATTATGCATTGACGGATTTGTGGGTTAAATGTAAGGCACTGGTGGGGTATTCAGTTAGTGGTTAAATGGTTTAGGTTTTGGGGGTACTAGTGGGTAAGTAGTTTATGAGTTAACATGTTAGTTTTTCAGGGGTTAGACATTAGGGTTAGGGTACGGGGTTAGAGGTTGAATCTTCCATGGTGCATGAATTTATTATATGGGTTGGGTGTGCTAGGTCCATGAGTCGTTTGCGTGCATTGGTTGTGTTAGGAGTGTTTAGTCGTTGGTGGTAGTAAGTAAGTAATTGATGATTGAAGAAATTGTTATCCATGGAAAAAAACCATAAACTTAACACCAAACTAATTATATTAAGGCTCATGAACCATGGACCACTACATATGGAATCTTTTTCCAACATTATGCGATATCCATCTTTTTCCCTACTAAGAACATTGTTAAGAAACTAGAAAAAAAAACTCAAACTCTCAACCATATCTGCAACAACAATTTAATATTTTGTTTAGAAGAACTTGAATATTCCCTAAAAAATGAAGTATTAAACTTACCTTTATCTTCATCTTCATCATGATTGATTGCAACTCACCTAAGCACCACCACCAACTACTTATATATAGAAGCCCCTTCACCAAATATTAAGATACAGTAAACTCCAAGAAAAATATCGAGAGACATTTTTCTTACAATACCCAACTCTAATGTGTTAACTAACCCATATTTCCCTTTTCACTAACCATATATATTCCACCAAAATCCCTCACAATACTACCACACATGATTATATTTTGACAAAGGCTATGCGTTTTATTTCAAACATCAACATGCCAATTTTTCCTCCATTTTTATAACAGCTTATGTGCTCTGCTACGATGGACTGAAAACAAAACAAACATAGAGAATGCATTCATACATCCATGTCCTCTGCTTCAGACATAGTATCTCTTGTTAATATATTCCCCTAGATGGGTTCTGGAGAGGGCTTAATGTTAATATATTCCCTTGGATGGGTTCTTGGTTGTCTTGGAAAATTGGCAATTGGAAAGAAATATTTTATTTAGCTTCTGTACTAAGGATGCATAGTTTATAACTCATTTCTTTGTACAATGTGAATTCTCAAAGCAAGTTTGGCTGGAAGTGAGGTTGAGTCTACATATTTATGAGGTTTGGGAATCTTCTTCTTTTGATATAAATATGGAAACATGGATAAAAAATGCCCCTCTTTTTAAAGAAGTGTCTATGATTTTTCATCGGAGGGATTTGGAGAACTAGGAATGCAACTATTTTTTAAAATAGTGGCTCTATTTTCCACTAAACTAAAACCCCCTATAAAATAAGTACATATAAATCTCACTGTCACACAACTCACCTTGAGAATTTGCACCTATTCATCCATCTTTGTTGTTGAGGCTTTAATGACATTGAATGTGAAAATGGTGAGCCTAACTTAAGAAACATAGAAACAATTTTTCAAATAGAGACATTAAACAAAAAACATCATTGCCTCAACAATAATTTCGCCGAAAGATGTGCACGCAAACCATTAGTTCAAAACCCTTGATACCCCTCTTCAGGGATCCTCAACACTTGTTATGCAAGGAGTGTAGCCATAGAATCCCATGCCACAAATCCACCTTCTTGTCAACCATGGTTGCTTGTTTGATCTTCATTGTAAGGATTATCACTGAAGACAATATTTCCATTACAAAGAAAATACAACTACAATTACACATATGAAACATGTTCAATAAGCATAACTTTTGAAAAGATGACCCACATGACATGGCATCAATTTTTTTTACAATGTTAGCAAGGAAGTGAGGGAGGATGATATCATCAACTTGAGGACTTGCAACCCATAGCCAATATCATCAACTCGAGGTTGAAGTCACCCCAAGTGGCATTTAAGACCTAATAATTTGCTTTAGGCCTTGTGGCCTTTTAGTATAGTGCGATATCAAACGTCCTAGCACTATGGATTTACTGTGAAGTTATGGGCTTGTATGCAGAATAACTTGTTCACATAGGATTCTTAACAACATTTCTTGTTCAAAAAGAGCCTCTCCAACAATCCAAAGATTCATTTGGAAGACACAGTATGCCATTGATCCTACACTAGTATCTAAAGTGCTCATGACTAGGCATCTTGTGCTTTGAAGGCAGAGCATGTAAGGGGGGACACCTATTTTGATCCTTCAGAACCTCCTTTCATATGTTAATAATTTAGCATGGTATCAAGTATACATTTTGTAGTTATTACCTTGGTTGGATAATGATTGCATTTTCTAAGTGCAATCATTGTAAATACCCAAATCCTACTTGTTTAAATTTTCATTATTGTTTCCTTATTTCTATTTTTTTTCTTGAAATACATATCCTGTAGAAAGCCATTAGACAGTTCCCCTCATTATGAGGATGGTATTTAGGGTAAACCATATTTCAAAGAAGTTTCAAGGTTTACAAAAAATGCTCATTTAAGAGATCAACATGTCACTTGTGGGAATTGAACCTAGGTGGGGAGAATAACATTCCTTCACTCAAACCACTCGGGCTAGGCCCAATTGATTATTTCCTTGTTTATATTTATATAAATTTTCAATGTTCAATTTTTCATGGTGATTCCTTATCAAAAATCACTACATCTAGATTGACCAATTTTGTAATAAGGTACACCTAGTTTAATACTGCCCTAACCAGATAGCCCATTTTCATAAGATGTTTTTCGTGTGTCTGGAATTGTAGTTATAAGGTTTGGAATTGTAGTTATGAACATTCCATCTATATAAAAATGTTCTAATTGGTAGGAATTCCCATATATAGACAAATTCATGATTGGTAGGAACTTTAAAATTAGAGCATATTGGAACCATTGTGGTATTTTGAGAACTATGTGTAAGTATTGAGGCCTAAACCAAGATAGAGTAATGAAACATTAACCTTAGTCCTAGAATGGATCCTTTGAAACTAAAGGGCCATGAATAAACTTTTAACCTACCACACATGGCCTTTATGTAGGATATTTGGCCTCTAAGTTGTAATATGGTACCATTAGAAGGATTTTAGCACCATGGATGGGTTGTGGGACCATAAACATGGTTAAGAGAGGAACCTAACCCTTAGTATCTAAAACAATATTTTAAGTAGCTTACTTCAAGAACAACACCTTGAACCATCACACTCAATCTCCTAAGAGTATCAATTTCTTCCAAGTTGGGATATGGGTTGGTAAGGACAAGAAAATCACTTTGAAACAGCACACATGATCTCCTAAGGGTATCCATGACCACCAAGTGGAGATATGGTTACCATTAGTAGTTTTTGAGCAATAGGTTTAGGTTTTGATCATGTATTAACCATGGTTGGTGTAGGAAGCTCATGTATTGGGATATTTAGGAAACTTTTAGGCCTAAAGGTCTAACAAGGATGTATCCAACCACCAAAGGTAACCTCTCGAGGGGATATTTCTCCTTATAGTCAGAATACAAGCACTGTTAAGAAGTTTATGAGCATTAGGTATGGGTCTTGGGGTCCTAGACATGGTTAAGGAATGGAAACTAGGCCTTAGGACCTAATGCTCTTACATATGGGTCTTGGTGTCCTAGTTAGTTTATGGGGTTTATCAGGATGTTTTTAGTAGTAGTTTAGATGGGTCATGATTCCTTGAAAAGTTTTAAGGAGGAAACTATAGCCTTTGAACATAAAGGAATCTTTGATTGCTTAACGGGAATGAATCAATTTTTTTTTATTAGCACATAACATTGGACAATGGGATAATAGGATTTTGAGTTGGTTTATGGACACCATTTGCAACTCAATTATGGTGGACCAATGGCTCCAATAGACAAATATATGAATGTGCACAGGTCCCTACCTTGTATGCTTATATATGGTACTTTGATGGCTAGGAATGATCTACCTATGACAACATTGCAAGTAGCACACAAGATCATAATGGCTTATGAAGGAAATAAGAAGCCACTAAAGACAAAAATCCCAAGGATTCTACAAATGACAAGCATAGACAAAGAGAAACCTTGGGGATTTTTTGATGGGACATGCAAAGGGGGCCTAGGGTTTTGCGGGGCTAGAGAATATGCTATTAAGATTGAAAGAACAACAAGGAAAAACTTTACGCTATGTGGATAGCTTGAAGGCATCACATGACAAATTTATAAACCATTTACAAGTTATGGGTGACTCAAATCTTGTGATAGAGTGGGCCAACAAAAATCACAATGTTGACAATTTAGACCCGATCCCTATTATGAATCGAATTACATAGGTAAAATCTATTTTTCATGATATTTCCTCGTGCATGAGAAAAATGTTCAAGTCAAATGAGGGAACACTTGCTCAGAAGAAGTGGATGTCAAACTTATCCATTAGATTCTAGACATTGGGTTCTCATGTAGTGGGGGTATGGAGCATCTCAAGTAGATAGAGATGCAAACCTACATTGACATACCAAATATTTGATCTCTTATGCCTTAGTAGAACAAGGAAACACACAAAGGCAACTTAACTTATGACAAGCAACAAGCCAAGCCATAAGTAGTTGGATAAAAAATATGAATCTCTCAAGTTATGTGTCACAAGTTAATATAATGTTATCTGAAAATACAAAATATATATGGAATGATTAAAAGGATTATAAAAATCTAAATTGAGTAACCAAAAACTGATTATTATTAAAACACAAAAAAGTATAAAGACAAATATTAAAGAAAATGAAATGTGAAATT
Source organism: Larix kaempferi (assembly GCA_027924585.1). Taxonomy (NCBI): domain Eukaryota; kingdom Viridiplantae; phylum Streptophyta; class Pinopsida; order Pinales; family Pinaceae; genus Larix; species Larix kaempferi. The sequence continues at coordinate 4,940,890 of BSBM01000940.1, read as the reverse complement.
TTATAATAAAATATGCATTAAGTGGATGATCAAAATTTTCAATTTTGAAGACCCCAACCTTCATCCAGCGTTTATTCATCAAGTGAGATAACTACCCAGCCATCATGTTGGTGCTATTACTCAAATATTCCCCAAATATTTTTTAAAAATTATAATTTTATGGATCATAGACAGTCTGCAGATGGAGGGAAACCATATTTGGGTGTCCATGGAAGGACCGCAATACAAGGAATTCTTCTTAACAATATCTAGAGACTCACCATCTTTACAGATGATGTGCTCTATTGCTTTCCATATTGGGATGAATCTGGATGAGATATATGCTGGAAAACCCTCCTTTTTCAACGATGTTGCGCTCCTCAAGCTTCAGAGATCCAACAAAGCAATTTCACAAATTTTTTCTTGACCATATTTATCCCAGCATTGAAGTAGTCAGTTAAGCAAAGGAAAAGGCGCCTAAAGAAAAGGCAGGACTACCATATCAATACCCAGAAGTAGCGTAGCTAGTTATTGGTCCTTCAATGTGAGAGTCACCAGTACCATATTGAGCTACTTTTCTAACTTCATAGCTAGCATCAATTTACTGGAGTGCTAACCCAAAACTAGTCTCAGATCCATATGTAGTAAGGGTATAGGCATAATCTCACCGTTTAAGGTAAATATATTGATTCCTCCTCTTACAGACCTGAGCCCGCAGAATATGATGTGTATAATGTGATCAACTCTCCTTATTAGTCTCAAGGTAAGCCTCATTTTTTATTGTGATCAGTTGCTCCATATTTTTTCCTTCCATCCCAGCCTAACCCTTGTTGGGAATCAGCTGCTTTAGTAATCACATACTTGTTGATATTCGAAACCAATGGATTTGGTTTATAAATTTAATAATGTATTTGTTGGTTGTTTCAATAACAACTTCAAATGGTGAGCAATTGGATGGAGATCCATCATCACATAACCTCACTCAGATAAGTATGTGGCCACTACTATCATGGACATGTATGCTATATGTGGGGGAGTAGAGATCACATGTCAGGTGTTTGACAAAATGCCTAAAATAAGTGTTGTGTTATGGACTACAAAACAATTCTTCAACAATTTGGGCATCTACAACCCAGGTATGTACCACAACGCATAAGTAAGAAATTCATTCATTGAGTAAGGAAAAACCCGCGCCAACAACAAGAGCACACAGTGACATCACATCTCATATAAACAGGTAAGAATCAATTTAATTGGGATGTAGCTGCTCTAAATTCTGAGATTTTTTATCTCTGTAAACTAAAAATTCACCCATCATATATAAGTAATATACTAAAATGCACCTAAAGGGTCGTAGAGATGCGCTCACATAGAGATGCGAGTTTGGTTGAGCCTCAATCGACTTCTCATCATGTATATGCTTGTGAATTCACCAACATGGCAGGTATAAAATGGTAGACTGGCTCAAGTATCCAAGTAAAGTCGATTAGTAGAGTACAGCAGCTATACCAACAAGTGATTAGTCAGTCGAATAGCGCAGTAGCCACAGTTGTTTATTTTCCCAATTTATTAGTGCCCTGTGTATTAGCCCTCCCTAGAGAGAGACGGCCTGTAATAGTGCTCTAGCTTCAGGTATGCTATTTTCTCTTTTGACTCAAGAAAGGCACCCTTGAAATAACCCTCCTCCTTGAAAGGAATGACATATATTGATGACCGAAGGAAGGCTTCACTTCCATTTAAGGGAGTTTCTCTATGATAGGTTGCATTGAATCTTTCACTTGGAGGATCTTTGCCTTTATCCTTGCTGGTACATGCTAGGATGTGCAAGAACCCAGAAAAACATGGGATGTGCAAATGATCGTAAAAAAGCTATGAAAGGCTTATCAGGCTGAATGAGTCCCAGATTCATACTTTGACCCATTATAGCTTGTGTACCCATCGGCTTTTAGGCCAGATGCTCACTGAGACTGAGAGGGTTCTCTTCACTTCACTAAAAAGGAAGGCATGGGGGAAATAGCTTAAACTAATGCACTAGATACTCAAGCTCAAGCTAGCTTGTTTCCTAGGTACAATGTCGAAACAGAGCAATTTGTGGTCACAAAACTAGAACCTCTAGTGCAGTAGACCTATTCAGAGATGCAGCCCCAAGACTGGAGGGCCCTGCAAATCACATTTGAAACAACATGGATTCCACTTGAGGATGATATATCTAGGGCCCAAGGCTCCAGCAGCATAGTGTATAGTAAATGCATCAAAGATGCACCTCAAGCGAGAGTGATAATAAATAGTTATATTCTATTTATGTGAAGAACTAGATCCTAGATGCTAAAGTAAAAGCTCTTGAAACTAAAAGAGAAAGGTTATAAGCTAGTATAGCCTCCGTTGGGAAAGATATGCATGAATCAAATGAAGTTATCTCCCTACTACAATATAAATATGAGAGAATAAGGTCACTGGAGAGCTCACAGATGGCTCCTATATTCCCAATTAACCAGAAAGCAAATGATATAGTAGAAACACAAATTAGTTCAAGAGATAAAGAAAGCGGGCACTTTATTTTTAGCTGCTTTTGTCACGTTTTTTAGGGTCCAGGGGGCCTCCCCTTAGTATTATCGAAATAACCAAGATTAGAGAGATAAAGGAACAAACTACTAGATGGAGGCATCCTCCCTCCCAGCAAGCAGGGCGACGGCCCCATCCAAATTCCCCCATAATATATAAGTAATATACTAAAAACAATTTTTAGTTATTGCTTCTACTAAACCGATGTTGAAGAACCAATCACCCATGAAATCCCTGGATTAAAAACCGTAAAACCATAACACATTTTGAAAACTGGGAAGTATTCTCTCTTAGTCATTTTCAAAGAAGGTTATTACAGATAAGTTTCCTTAAAGATGGATGCCATCCCTTCATGAATAAAATATTGTCCTGAACTCTTGATTGACCCATTTTCTTCGAAGGGACATCTTTAACCTCAATATAGTATTTAAATCCAGGGGTATTGATAGGTTTTGACTGCTTACTTTCTAATCGTGTTTTTTTTCGTTGGAGGAATGCGGTTTAATCTGAGTATTGACTTGTAATAAGCATGCAGTGCATGTTTTAATTTGTTTGATGCCCCTTTTTAATCCTCCATGCCACAACAATACATACCCAGTTTTCAAGGAATCTTATAATAAATTGTATGTTGCTATTAGATAAGCTGTAAAATTTCACCCAAATGTGTAAGCATTTCCTGTAGGAGACCTTTAACAAAATCTTTAATGGAATCACCATATTTTCCTTCAATATTATAGTCAACTTATCTGATTCTTGCACCTATTTATTTGCTAGGAAGCAAAAGTTCACCTCTACAATATGTAGCAAAATTGGTAAGAGAAAGAACTCTACTTTCGATGGGATATTTGGCTACAGAGATGTGCGTGCCATCTTCCTTGCCTCTTATATTGACACCTGAATCACATTTTGACATTGAGGTAGCTGTACAGTTACGAAAGGATTTTTTACAATTTTTGAAACCTCAAGTAGCTAAATAACTATTGTTACCTTCCATTTAGAAAATCTTACAAGTCATTCACAATTTTGATGGAGAAACTCTTGCTATCAATTTCATATGTATTTCCTTTTCATATTTTTATAGTTTTATATTGATGTTTATATTTTTATGTGCCATGTATTGCATTTTTAAGAAAATTCAAGACTAATTGAGATACAAAAAGATATCTGTGGCAAAGTGTAGAATATTCTCACTCGAAGGTTGCTATTATTCAAATCTCATTTATATGAGAACTATGGAAGTTCCTTGGGTTAGAAGCATATTTAGAAAAAATTCATTTGTTGGTTATCTCAAATCTATATATCACTTCCAAAAAAATTATGCAGCTACGTCATCAGTTATGCTTGTGGGTTCTTGTGAAGAACTTGGTGCACCGATCACTATTAATCAGGTTATAAAAGCTTCCTTAGTCTCAAAAGTTGTGATTTCATGTTTTCCTTTGCTCTGCACCATTTGTTTTTTCCTTTCTCTGGACAATTTTTCTTAAAAAGGATTAAGTAAGAATTTAAGAGTGTGTTTTAGATCATGGGACATGGATGATTAATTATTTAACATTTATTATAGACTATCATGACACTAATACATTGCTTTGGATAAGGAATTGCAGTCGATGGACAAGAAAATTTGATTAGAATTGGTAATGTTGACCAACTATGGATTTTAACTTTGATACCATTCTTTCTATTCAATTTTCTTGTATGTGTTTTGTTTGATAAGTTTCTAATCTTCATAAAAAAAATTGTATTATTGTTTTATAGGGGGTCATCCTGGAGAGAAAGTGATTATTAGAAAAATGATGCCACTCTTACAGAGCATCATATTTTCTAGCATTGAGTTTGCCAATTTGGATAAATATGAACCATTTCAAAGTTGGCACACCTTGGCCTTAATTGATTCCCTCACAATTCTTGATGGGCTTGTTAGAATTCTGCCAAGCTAATTATCCATACTGAGTTGCTGCAGGTTTGTATTTACTGAACTTGTTAATATCATATGATGTTTTAGGCAATAAATATGAAACAATCATGATAACTATGTCATTTTGTTGTAGGAACAAAATAATTTCCATGCAAAGTTGCTAATGCAAGCTAATTTAAATACAAACTTGGTCCAGGTATAGTAGTAATATTCATTCTATTATTGTTTGTGCTTTTGGTCACTTTCTTTTATGCATTAACTACATGTGAATTTAATCATGACAATTTATCTACAACCCTTGGATTACATATCTATGAACATTCAGAAATGGATGAAGATACTGTATGTTCTCCCTTCAATCAAGTACTATATCATTTTTTTGTAGCATTGTTAAAATCCAAACACCAACATTATGAAGTATGTTCCCATGATGATATTATTTTTATTAAACTTGATAATTCAATTTTAAGCTTCTTATAAGCCTAACCATATTGTTGTTAGTCATTACAGTTTTTTTTGTATCCTTCTCTGGCATCACTTCTTGGAATTGAGAGACTCCGACAGTGTTTTACTACATGGATTCTTCTAGAACAAGCTATTTTTTGGAAATACAAGTGGAAGGTATACATTTTTTAAGTTTCTTCAAATGAATTAAATTTACCTCTAGTATTTTTAAGATTCATATACCAAAGTCTTGCTTTTAGTATAATAATGGGCACATATTTTTTTACAAACTGATTGTAATTAATAATCTGTGTTCCTTTTTTCTCGTTGTATTTTGATGCTTGTACTCATGAACCTTCAATCAATGTTCCTTTTTCTCTTTAATCAGTTTTCTAGGAAAGTGGATCATTGTGGTTTTTATCAACTCTCTAGGTTATAGCATTTGCAAACTTGCCACATTTCTAATGGGGTTTTTATTGACCCATCTCTTTTCCCATCTATGATATTTCCCTTCTAGGAATCAAAGGAAAACACTCATCTTATCTTATGGGTCACATATGTCCTACACTTGAAAATCTAGCATGTTCTTGCTCTAGTACTTATGCACTTTAGCATCACCACCAAAATCACATTGCCATGTCTTCATTTAAAGGGTATGGTAGATTTTGGGGTTGGGATTTCCTCTTCCCATTGTTTCTTCATTAAAATATATCCTAAGACATTTAAAGGATACTCTATCCATTTAGGATTTTTGCTTAGATTCAAATATTTTAGTACCACATTCCATGTTTCCTCTTGTGCCTTTCTCAAGTCCTTGGCAAGCTTCTTGGAAAACTCTTTGAGCCTTCCATCCAAATATTCCTTTCTCACTTGTTCATTGAAGTGGTTTTCGGCATTTCCATCTCTGTTATATCCCTTGTGACTTATGGTGTTGTATGACATTATTGCTTGGCTAGTTGCTAGGATCACAAACCAAAAATGGTTGCAAAAGAAACACTAGTATTAACACGTTCACAGAATCAGTGTTCTTATACCAACTTGAAATATACTACCTATATCTAAAATGGTAGAAATGATAGGAATGATTGAAAATAATAGAATCAAGTATGATAGAAATGAAGAAAAAATGATAAAAATAAAGAGCCAAATAACAAAAAGTAGTGGGGGGACCTGTAGACCAAAGTTTGGGTTGCACCTACAAATCCTTATGATTCTAGATTAATGGATGGAAACTTCTTCAAGAAGATTTATTGATTGAATTTTTGAAACTATAAGGGTTATTGATAAGAAGGGGTAAACGCTTTTTTATACCAAAAGAGGTAGAGACCCTAACTCAAGGATTAAGGTACTAATAAAAAATGATAGGGCCCTTATTGCGTTGAAGTGGCCCTTTACAGATTACGATCATTGAAATGTGATACTACAAATATCTAAGAAAATAACTAAGACTAACTTTATTACAATATTATAAGCTTACATAGAGTCTAATTTCTAATAACCATGTGTATAAGCAGTAAGACACTACATGTAATCCTTAATTGTCATGTGACACTCTATTTTTCTATTTGATTATTATTTTTGTAGGAAGGTTGTTCTGAATTGTAATATTTGTGTAATGTAGCTTGAATTTCATTAACAAATGGCTCATTATCTTGTGATCTCCTTTATTCAGAATCTTCCTTTAAAGATGATTAAGCTTGAAATATAGTGTAGGCTTAAAAAATTATGGACCTTTTTTAATGCATGAGAGGTGGATCTATAATGTTTTATGCTTGAATTATATACAACTAATTTTCTTCTACCTATTTAATAGAATCGTTACCTTTCCCTTTCTTGGGCTAGTTCCTTTTTAGGCTTCAACTGAACCATAACTATTACTTGATAGTAATATTGTTTGAACCTTCTCTTTCAAAATATTGTCATCTAATGAAGGAAATGTAATTTTTTAGATGTTTTTGATGTTAAAAACAATTCGTAAGAAATATTATAATAAATTGCATGTTTCTATTAAATAACCTGTAAAATTTAATGCAAAGGTGTAATCATTCGTGCAAGAGACCTTCCAAAAAAATCTAATGGAATCATTGTACTTTCCTTCACCAGTAGGACAGCTTATCTGTTTATTGCACCTCTTTATTTGCTGGGAAGCAAAATTTATGTCTGCAAAACACAACAAAAGTGGAAAGAGAAGGAGCTCTACTTTTGATAGGATCTTTGGATGCAGAGATGTGTGTTCCTTCCTGCTTACCTCTTATATTGGCACATGAATCAGATTTTGATGTTGAGGTAGATGTACAGTTACTAAAGGATTTTTTATGATCTTTGAAACCTCAAGCATCTACATCACTAATGTTACCTGCCATTCAATTTTTTTTAGCCTCATTTTTAGCCTCAATTATCTTGTTTTGGTATCAATTATGAACCTAGTGGCTGTAAAAGCTCTGTTGCTGAGTTACCTAGGCCCTAGAAAGGGGGGTTTATTATGTTGATTGTATTTTGCGAAGATGAACATGGTATAAATTCCTCTTTAAAATGGATTCCTTTGACATGGCTATGTTCATGGATAGATAACTAATTCTATAGGACAAATGCTTGACGGGGAAATTCACCATATGCAAATAAGCAATTCTATTCAAATGATCGGACCTTATCACACTTTGCATGTTTTGCTAAGGTTTACAAAGCTTGGGAGTTCTTTCACATTCAGCTTGTGAAGGTGAACTTATTTAATCTTAGTTTGACTCATTCCATTTATAGAATTCTCCAAGTTCTTAGAAACTTCATTGAAATTTCAGAGAGTAGAAATTATGGTATGTTAAACTTCGATATCATGGTATTTTCACAACCAAAATTGAAAGGCCCATTAGGATGCTAGTATTCAAGGATATTTTGTAGCATCCATAAGAATCTCAAATTAATATCCCTAGTCCTTCATTTTTCTCCAATTGTATTTGAGTAAATTGTGTGAGGAGGGTATGCTAAGCCACAAGTTGTGCATCTATAGATTGTACATTTTTTATATCTAAATAAAGAGTTACAAAAATTTGCTAAGGATAAAAACTTAAAAAGAGATAATATGCAAATATTTTAGTTCAACAGAAAATGAAATCAATGTCCTGATAGTCCTAGGAATATTCAAAGTAATGGCCATAACCTCAAATAGTCACAAGCAATGAAGGAAACATGGCCCTAATATGAAGATTGAAAAGGAAAATGTGTGCTTTTGTAACCATCCTTGCATGTCTCATTACCTAGATTTTTCCCTTATTACACCAAAATACAAGCATTCATGTTCAATAAACTACCCCTCACCTATAAATTGGCCATCCTAAAGAAAAGTATAAATTGAAAACAAATATGCAGGGCCCTTTTTGTAGGATTTGGGTAGATTCAAATAGCTAATTCAGCAGTGTAATACCAAATATATTTATTCTTTTATATGTTGAAAGCACTTGCTATATCCTATTATGAACGCTAAATGAACATCTTCTAACACTGAGGTCAGGTGTATTTGTTGGTTGCACAATATTTGGCCACTCTGGCTCAGTGATAAACTCAGTTTTTGCATGGTTAGTTATTTATCAAGGGTTTCCTTCTTGTCCTATGAACTATGTTTGACTGTAGCTTAAGGACTTGGAAACATGATGGAAGTATGACTGTTGAAGGACTTTTGTGCACCAGTGGTTGGCTCTTCCTGCCATCTCTTGTACATATACCTGAGGCTGTGAGATCTTTGTGCTAAACTTGGTTTTCTTTTCTATAAAGATAACTCATTCTAATTCTGACTTGAAGCAGATCCAAGAAATCTCTAGGAACGACGCTAAAGATAAAGCTGATTTGAACCTTTTTGGGATGGAATCCCATCTCCAAAGAGAAAAGTTAGGTTTAGAAATAGATTCATGCCAAAATTAACCTGAAGTAGGGATATATTTAGGATGAATTTGATCTCTCCTAGCACTGAAAATTGATGCCAGAAACAATGCTATTCTTGGTCTAAAAATAGACTAATTTGTCCCTCCATAGTAGTGCTTGTGTTTGCTGGTTTTATAATGATTTTGTGCTATCATTATCCTCCACGTTCTCTTCAGAGAATCAAAATAAGTGCTTCTATTTTGATTTGAAAGTGCCTTTCTGCATTTTTAAATCAATGCTTTTTTATGAACTGCAGCACTGAATTTGGCATGGATTCTATGCCACACTTATCTGATTTAGAAGCCCAAATTTCCTCTGCAACAATAGTGCTACTTTTGCTGAATTCATTCTATTGACATGGATGCTAATAGGGTGCATGCTCTTCCAAGAAAAGTATTGTAGTTCTGCTTACTAGGGGATGCTTTAATGTGCACAAAGTGAAGTGTCCAACATTCCCTCTAGTCTTTACTTACCTTTGACACCTTTGGAAATTATATGGGGTAATATGGGTGGAAGCCGCTTGTCAGATTATAGCTCCCCTCTCACTCCTAGGAAAAATTTTCCATATTTTTATATTATCCACCTTACTTTATTACATCATGCTTACAAATAAACTTAAAATGAGTGTACTAATTTGGGTATTGAGTTCAAAATTAGGCTAGTTGATAGGGACTACAATGGCAACATTTCATGATTTGGAAATATCATATAGTATGGCTCAAGGAATTTTAGGACTGTTTCATCATGGACCCCCTTATATTTCAGTGCATTTTTTTAAGTTCTTTAGGCCCACTCAAGTTCCCTTGAGAGGCATGGTGTAAGGCCTCTACCTACAACCAACAATAGGTGCATTATCGGGTGGGAACTGAGGGTCAGCAGGGAATATTGTGATGCCAAATGTAGCTTATTGGATAGAAGAACGGAGTGGTGAACTGTTCATGTTTCCTTAATATGACTTAGGAATTCCCTGGCCACACAATCTAGATGTGCAAACCCAGGGGAGCTGAGCATTCCTTTAGTTGGTGAAGCATTACCTTTGATGGAATTGATTGGGTGCATCTGGGCACACTCATTGGGGATGCTTTCTACGGGCACACTTGTGATGGGAAGACTTGTGGGCACACATGTGATGGGAACACATGTAGTGAGCACACTTGTGATTGGTGCACTTGTGGGCACACAAGTGTCGGGCATACTTGCGGTAGGTGCAGTTTGCAGGCACAGATCCAGACGTTGAATGATCAATGGATGGAAGATATGAAAGGAAGCAAAGTTGGATGTGAACAATTAGGTCCATCATTGTGCTAAGGCAATCTTTCATTCAAGCAAGCATTCAAGTTCCAAGTACTGGGCTTGGACTAGTAGGGTGAATTTGCATTGTGGGTGAAAAGGAGAAGTGAACAAGACCTACAAGAGGTAGGCCTAAGGTTTCTCTAGGGGTTGGATGGATTGATAGTTTTGGGCAAGTGATTCCTTTTGTAATTATAGTGTGTAAAAAGAACCATTGGCAGTTGGTATGGCGCCTCTGTTGTACATTGAACATACTTCATTTAATAAAGTTAAGGCATCCGCTTTGGGTTTCATTTGCACATGTGCCTTGTGTTCTCTTTGGTTGGGTAAATGTTGTTATGTTTCCCACAATGCATGGTGTTGGCTAAATATTATAATATTGGCTAATATAAGTATCACTAGAATGTTTTAAAGGTCGTGGTTGGACGTGTACTTGTTGTTGGATAACCTAGTTAAGTAGAACTGTAGAACTAATGTTGCACATCTAGCATATTGTCATCTAAGGTGAAGTTATGGGAAGGCCTTAGGCTAAGAGGTGTAGTCTGATTGTAGTGGTCACATGTTAATCAAGCCCCTTTTGCCGAGGCAAGGCAATACTACATGACTCGAGATGATGAAAATAAATTTTTTGGGTAAAACTTCTTTGTCAGTGACACATAGGATCCCTTGAAAGTCTAAAACACCCTAATTTTTACATAGTGCAATCATCTATGGAAGTTCAAATTGACATGGGTTTCCTTCTAAAATGATATGTGTATCATTCTTATTTTCTTGCAAGATAAAATGATATATATATATATATATATTTTCTTGCAGGATAACATGATATATATATATATATATATATATATATATATATATATATATATATATATCATGTTATCCTGTTATATATATATATATATATATATCGTTTTTCCTAGATGTATCTGTCGTGCCCACTATATGCCAGTTAATTAAAACTTAACATGCAGAGTGCTAAACATAAATTATCAACTCGAGGAAGTCTTTTATTTCAAAGTTATTGTGCAAGATATATGCAAGTACAATTTCTACCTAACACTGTTGATCTATTGGTATGCAAATCATAACTGTTGTAGACTAGATCACACCTACTTGAAAAGAAATCAATCTTCAACCTATTCATAAAATCACACTGTAAATCTAATCACACTTCAACAAACTAAATTATCATGAAACAAGATCTAATTAAATACATCTAAAAGAATTGTTATGTTGGCCAACGATCTACCAAATGAATTATCAACACAACAATTATGACAGATCTAATGAATGAAAGCATACAACTATGATAAGCTTAATGAATGAAAGCATGAACGAATTAATAAGTAGATCTAAACAATAACACACTTACAATTAACACTACCAGCATCTGCTCAAGGAAGAGGGCCCTTCCTCCACTGAGCAGATCTGGATCTCCACAATGCAAGTTTACAACTCCAGAATTAAGAAACTGCCAGCATGTATTATCATAATGGAAGAATTACAATAGATCTGGATCAAATCCTACATCATAACATTGTGTTCTCTCCTATCTTACATCTCCTATCCTGCCTAATCTATCATGCTTAATCCCTATCAACGTTTTTCTCAATGAGATTAATTACATATTTATACAGAAAATTATCTCATGGAAATGAAGAACTGAGCCCCCAACTTGTGATCTGCAACAGCTAGAACACGACCGTAACTATTGGCAACTTTGGAACCGGCCGCAACACCAAATCTAGAAAATACCCTCTCGAAGAACCACCTGCATATCGCAAACCGTAGCTATTGTTGACGATTTCCTCACGATTCAGGTAAATTAGGATGTTACGCACAAAACCCATGTCTCGGATTTTCGAGATTCATTTCCATATGCCCGCAAATCAAGACGCGAATCAAGGTGTTGTTATGTGGCATGCGTTTTTGGTTAAGGCTGTAACAGCTGGCTATGAGCGTCTTGTACGTGACAACTCACTCCACAAACCATCATTAGTAAAATTATGCATAATAGTCTTTTAATTTATCAAAGATAAAAGAAAATAATCACTATTAACCACTTAAAACATCAGTGGAAGTAGCAGGCTGTTCAACGCACAGCTACAACAAATGGATGAAAAATGGAATGATAAATAAGAAATAATGGTAAGAAAATGGATGAAAGGTATCTCGATAAATGATGGAAAAATGGACAATTCCAGGGCCCAACATCTCCCCCAAACTGAACTTGTTGCATGTCCTCATGCAACCCAATGTCTGTGTAGTGTCCAACTTGAAAAAAACTCATTCACTTGTTCCTTCATTTTACCATTTGCACAGCTGCAGCTAGAAGAAATAGAGAGTTTAACACAAATTGGCAGAGTCACTTAGCGGAGGATTTAGCATAAAATTTGGTGGATTGGCAGCTCTTTAGTAGAAATTTGACAAAGTCACAGCTTATTTTAGCAGAGAAATTGGCGAAGCTTTTAGCGAAGATTTTGGCAGAACAACGCTAAATGTAGCGACAAATTTGGTGGAGTCAGCTTATTTTAGCAGAGAAGTTGGCGAAGGTTTTAGTGGCGAATTTGGTGGAACAACGCTGAATTTAGAGGCAAATTTGGTGGAGTCAGCTTATTTTAGCAGAGAAGTTGGCAAAGGTTTTAGCGGTGAATTTGGCGGAACAACGCTAAATTTAGCGGCTAATTTGGTGGACTTGCAGCTGCCGGAAAAGATGTTGCAGCTGTAGGAAAAGATGTCATAGCTGCCGGAAAATGGGCAGCTGCCGGAAAGCGGTCACCGGAAAAGATGTCGCAGCTGTCGGAAAAGATGTCGCAGCTACCGGAAAACGGGCAGTTGTCGGAAAGCAGTCGCCAAAAAATATGTCGCAGCTGCCAGAAAAGATGTCACAGCTGCCGAAAAAGATGTCGCAGCTGCCGGAAAGCGGTCGCCGGAAAATATGTTGCAGCTGCCGAAAAAGATGTCGCAGTTGCCGAAAAACGGACAGCTGCCGGAAAACGTGAAACAACAATATTTTACGGCGTTTTAGCCTTTTTGAAAAGGAACTTCTAAAGCCATTTTCTCCCAAACGCCGAACTGGGTTGGGATGAAATTTTGTAGCCAAGTAGCTACCACTCTAATGCATCTCCACACCAAAAATTAGACAAACCCACATCACGGATTTTGAGAAAAATGCGAATTGGCTGTAAGTGATTATGGCCATTTTCTCGAAAATTGCACACTGGATTGAGCTGAAACTTGCCACGGTTGTTCATCATGCTATTATGCATTCCTTGTCCAAATTTCATGAGAATCTAACTTACCAATTGAAAGATATGCCCAAATCAAATTCTTCACTTTTGAACATGAATAAAAATGTATTGCAGCTGAACTTCTAGAGCCAATATTTCAAAAACTACAAAGTGGGTTGGGCTGAAATTTTTCAAGCGGGTAAATACCATTATAGTGCATCTCCTCACCAACAATTAGATGAACCCACATCACAGATTTCGAGAAAAATGTGAATTGGATGTAGGTGATGATGGTGATTTTCTCGAAAACCCTGCAGTAGATTGAGCTAAAACTTGCCACGGTTGTTCATCATGTTGTTATGCATTCCCTATCCAAATTTCATGAGGATCCAATTCATGGTTTGTGAGATATGCTCAATTCAAATTCGGCATTTTATATGAAGAACAATATGCATCAGAATTATGAATGTGAATGAACAAGCAGCAAGCATAGTAGCTCCTCCCCCAAACTGAATAATTTGTCATGTCCTCATGCAAAAGAAGAGTTGTCATCTTAATTGGAAACAACCATCTCCCCCAAACTGAGGACACATCATGTACTCATGCTTATTAAAACTCTTCACGGCAGAAAACAAGTTTTGATTTGCACATCAATCCTCCATACTGTTATAAAAATTATTACTGATAAAAATGACCATTTTTCAAGTGTTGTGTATGGTAGGACTGTTTCAAAGTAGTTCAAGAGGTCCTCTCAAACATATAGCACCAAAAAAACCAATTGCAACAAGCATAAAGCCCATATCCAACTAAGAATGAGAATCTCAAAGCACCAAGCCATTTCAAAATAGTTGGTAGCCGCCATATTCAACAAATCCATGTATCAATTAACAAAACCTATGTATGTATCTCACTTCATACATTCATGTAGCTTCCAATAATCCAATTTCGAAAACAGAGCATGGATCTGGAAATGACTATGTATTGCTGCTCCAAAAACTCAGATTAGTGAAATATGTATTCTGCTATTACCTTCATTTTTGCCTTGGATATACCTTCACCTTCTGAGATGCAGCAATGAAATGAGCTAGAAATAGACGGTTGGTCATGAAACCGTGGGCTGAGCATGGCTTAACACTGACAATTGATGCTTTTGTTATGTGGATAGAAACCCTGTAATCATGAAATCTCATGTCCCCAAAAACTTAGTTTGCTGCCATGGAAATATAAGCATGTTTTCCCAAATCTGTCTTTCATTATTATGGGAATATTTTCATAGTGACAACAACATCTCTCTTCCATTATGAACTACAACATCAAATATGCAAGGACCATGATAACAATTGTAAGCCAATGTGGGCATTACTGAATAATGAGACTCATACCTCTGAATGTATGGCAGCATAAAATTCTACCACTGTAAGTTCTTGAGAAGCAACAGCAATGCCTTGTGTTCCTACAGCTGGTTCTTGTGTGACAGCAGTAGATCATTTTTTCATGGTTTTCTAGGCTTCTTGAGATAATTAATGAATTCGGAAAACTCCCTGATCATTTTTGCTTGTACTTCAAGAGAACATTTTCAATGAGAAAACAATCTGCAAACCTTGATTCTGGTCATAAACTTGCTACAAATTATTAAAGGACTACCTTTTAAACTGAATGCAAAGCATGCCTTCATGCATCATTTCCTCAATTTGCAGCCATAGAGGATTTGTAGTTCCCACATGCAAAAAAAAATGCCAAAGCTGGAAAGAACAACCTTCAAGCAACTGATTTATTTCTTCTCATTGTTGGTTTTTATGTGGCAGTAGCAATGATTCTTTTCTTGCTACTGGTTCTTGTGTGGCAGCAGCAAGATTTTTTTTTCTTACTGTTGGTTCTTGTGTAACAACAATAAGGTATTCCTTTTTTCTTTGTATGCTTGGTCAGTTGGGTTGGTGAGATGTTGGGTTGGAATTTGAAGTGGATGTTGTTGATGTATATGTAACTTCGGAATGTATTTCACATATATGTATATTGTATTCCTATAGAGATGGTATTATTCCTCTATAAGGAAGTGTCGTCATTTATATTGTAAGTGTCGGAACTTATACTTGATGGGTTATTAGACCACCTTGTTTGGGGTCGGCCTTGTATAAGTCATGTGGGTCAAAGGGTTATTAGACCACCCTATTGGGGGTCGGCCATGTGGGTCTAAGGGTTATTAGACCACCCTATTGGGGGTCGGCCCAGTCGGCATTATGTTATGTGGTTAAGTTCGAGCCTACATGAGTTAGGTAAAAAGGCAAGTCAAGTCAAGTATAAATAGAGTGCGGGAGGCACTCTATTTACTCACTCACTTCTCACACATGCTCTCAAGGAGGAGAGGCGCACTTATGTAGGAGGAGGATCTGCTGCTAGGTTATGTCTATCTCTTGGTTGGTTGTATCATTGCTCTATCTATCTCTGAGGAAGTTATTGGGGTTTTTCACCTTTATGGTTTTCCCCAAGTAAATCTGTGTGTCTCTTGTGTGCTTGCATTATTGTCTCCATGATTGATATGCTGTAGATATGCTGTACATGTTGTTCTCTCAGTTAAGATCCTAGATCAGATTGAAGTAAATTCTGAAAATCTAACATGGTATCAGAGCTAGCCTGAAAGAAGGCATGATATGGCATGTATGACACTTGTTGCACTTACGATGCTAGGGCTTGATATAGCAAAAACCAGTCATCGTAGCACTTTCGCTATAAATCCGTTTTGGAGAATTTTTCGGATCTGAAATTGTTACAGGACGAAGCTAAGATCGCAAGGTACCTTATGTCCAAAGGACAACCTCTAATTCATTGTACTTTGTGATTTATGATCTGTACAATATAGAGTTTCTGCCTCTTCCAGATCTGAGTCAAAATCAGGTGACCTTGGGAAAAAGGTCATATCTTGGGGTAGGAAGCTCCAAATGAAATTTCGTAAAATGTGTCAGGTAGTACACAGTCTGTACTATCTCAGAAAACGTTTTTAGAGGCCGAAGTTGAACCAGTTACACGTGGCACGCCGTACAAGTTCGCTCTCCTGTAGTATCCCATAAACAGGTCATGCTACGACACTTGGCATAACTCTCTCTCAGAGAGTCCAATTGAGGTTATACATATCAGGATGGAAAGGTAACAGGCCGAGCTATCTCAGAAAACGTTTTCAGAGGCCGAAGTTAAAACAGTGACACATGGCATGCCGTACAAGTTCGCTCTTCTGTTTTATCCCAAAACAGGTCACGTTGCGACATTTGGCATAACTCTCTCTCAGAGAATCCAATTGAGGTCAGACTTGTCAGGATGGAAAGATAACAGGTCAGGCTATCTCAAGAAACTTTTTCAGACCCTGTGGATCAAAAATTTTAGAGTTACACCAGAAACAATCAGGTACATATTTCTGTCAAAACAGAATTATTTTTTGGTACCTTCATTCATGGCTTCCGGAATTTAGGGCTTTGGAGAAAGTTGGAATTTTTGTAATCGGAGACCACGGCTGAATGCTACTCATGAAAATAGAAATTTAGAGACCAAGATCAGAATTTTTGGTTGGGCAGAAGGCCGGGCTTGATTAGACCCTAGTTCGGGACTTTGATCAGAAAAGTGGAAAATTAGGACTTCTGTAAAAATGAGAATTTTTTAAATCTGTGACCATGGCTGGAAGCTCCTCAGAAAAATAGAAGCTTCTAGCTTTGGATCAAACATTTTGATTGGGCAGAAGAGTGGGTTTCATCAAACCCCAGTTCAGGGTCACGTCCAGTGAATCCAGAAGTTTCAAAAGCAAAATTGAGGAGTGAAACTTTGCAGTTTTCAATTTCTGAATATACCAACTTGATCAGCTCATCAAGGCACATATTTCTATCCTGTTAGAAGTTTGAAATTCAAAGTTTGAATTTTTGGGGTTTCTCTGACAAACCCATATCCAGCTCAAGGTCCAGTTCTTGCAAATCAAGTGGATTGGGTTAATCCTAGAAGAAGATGGATTGATCACCTGCATAAGTGAAGAAGTTCCTGTCTTAGAGGGAGATGAGGATAAGGCCTTACATAAGAAGATTACAAGCGATCTCGACAGGTATGTCTCATCGAGGTATGTTTCGATATTTGTCCATGATTAAGTTTATGGTATGTTTGTCTTCATGTTATTACGGTTAGTACAATTTTGATTTTAGATTTGTTGTATCACCTTAACAAAATTATGAATGCATGATAGAAGATATTCATTGGTTAGGGTGTTGACACTTATGATTGTACTAATGCATTATGGTGTTGTATGAGGATTTATGTTGTCTACTAACATGAAAGGTACACCAAGAAAGACAGATCATGTTCTGGTCCAAGAACATATGATCATGATAACATGAGGACAAAGATTCATCCATTGTCATGGATCTCATAGAAGATCCATTTACGAGGTATGTATAACTTGGTTTTGTAATAGTTAACCTATGAGATATACAGGTTACTAGCACAAGTCATTGAAGAAGAACAAGAAGACATCATGTGAGTATGTTAGACATAAATAGATAGCATGCTAATCCAGGTATGTTTTTCCTATATCAAGTTAGAATCCTACCTTGTGTCAGGATCTTATACTGTTGTTGATAATGATTATTCATGAAGTCATAGGTTTGAATAATCATGGTTGTATGCATATTATGTTTCTTACCTTAATTGATGATATGACTAACTAGAAGAATCATGAAGGTATAGGTTTGAATAATCACAGGTTTTATGCATAATATATCTCTTATCTTGATTGATGATTCAACTAACCTAAAGAGTCATAGGTTTGAGTAATTACAGGTTTAGACATGTTATGTTTCTTATGATTTGACTAACCTTAAGAATTCTACATAAACCTTGAATGCTAATGCTTATTATTTTCTATTTGAAATGATCATGACTATACATGCTTGAGATTATTGTGTTTTAATAGTATACTAATGAATGTATGATTTTATATGAGATCACAAGGATAACACAATCATGATACTAATAAGCATGCATAGGGACCAAGGATGAATGTGAGATTCAAGAACAGGTAATCCAGGAAGCAAAGATCAAGAGGGAGTACACTCCAGTGGTTTATGCAAGGATGCAAAGATTCAGAGGGAGTTGACCATCTCTCTACATCCCACAACAGAAAGGTGTAGAAGAAGCTACTTCAGATTAGGACTCCAGCAGCTCCTGTAAGGAAGTGAAGACTCAGAGGGAGTCCACCCAACAAACAAACAAAGATAAGTATTTGAATTGTCATTTCTTAAATAATACTGTTCATTGATGTATATACTGATGTTCCTAGAATTAGGTTGTGAATTATGCATATTAGAATAATTGCATTGATGAACAATATACTACTAATATGCATGGGTAAGTGGACTATGGCACTGTACAACATTCCATTGCTACTTATCTAGAATGAAACCTCTTTGCTGACATGTTGGGAGTTGTGCACACTCTTAACAATGTTCTGGTAGAGATTGGAAGGCATCTAGAAAGTTACGGAATATGGATAAATGTTGTATTGGAGCATTGGCTAAGATAATTGCATGACTGTATGACATATTTATTTATGTGTAAGAATTTGTTCTGAAAACTATGAGATGTTTTCTAATCATGCAACTTAACTTGTTGTGTAGGAAAGATCGTATGCCATCTCCAACAAAAGAAGAACTACAACATTTGTTCCAGCAACAAAGATATCTATTGAAGATATTGAAGTTCCCAGGATTTGGGATGAAGAAATGAAATGCCATGATCCGTCAATCATGAAGAATGATGTTTGGGATGTAATCCCAAGACATGAAGGGAAGTTTGCTATGACTTCCAAATGGAACTATCAGATCAAGCATGTTGCAGATGGCAGCATTGAGAAATATAAAAGTGATGAAATAGAAGATACACCAGATGGATTCAAGACAACTTCCTTGAATGGTGTAGTTGAAGAAGAAGTGTATGTAGAGCAGCCACTTGGTTCTGAGACACATGATAGGAAATCATATATGTGCAGAACTTGGTATGGTGAAGATAGATTGATTGCCGACACGCAGCGGAAGCTTACTACCGAGTTCGAGATGAAGAACTTGGGGATGATGCACTATTTGTTTTTGGCATGGAGGTGTGGCAGAGTGCAGACAGAATCTTCCTTGGACAAGGGAAGTATGCAGTAGAGATCCCAAAGAGGTTCGGGATGATGGATTGCAAGGCCATGGCCACACCTATGGCATCAAATCTAAAGCTTCTATGTGATACTTCATCTGAGCCGATTGATGTCTCTATGTATCACCAGATGATTGGGTCCTTGATGTACCTAACGAACACGAGACCAGACATTTGCTTTGCTGTGAACACATTGAGCCAGTTCCTGACGGATCCGAGGAGTGTTCACCTGGTTGCTGTAAAGCATGTTCTGAGGTACCTGAAGGGTACAGTGGATTATGGGCTCAGGTATGAGGTGAATCAAAAGTTTAACCTGTAGGGTTATGTTGATTCAGATTGGGCTGGCAGTGCTGCAGATAGGAAGAGCACATCTGGGTGTTGCTTCATTATGGGATCAGGTGTGATCTCTTGGTTTAGCAGGAAGCAGTCCTACGTAGCATTGAGTACAGCTGAGGCAGAGTATGTTGCAGCCTGCTCAGCTAGTTGTGAGGTAGTATGGCTACGGAAGCTACTATCTGAGCTATTTGATCTCCCATTGGAAGCTACTGGTATCTTCTGTGATAACCAGAGTTGTGTGAAGCTGTCCAAGAATCTAGTGTTTCATGACAGGTCGAAACACATAGAGATCAAATATCACTATATCAGGGATATGGTGCAGAGAGGAGCTTTGAAGCTCCTATATGTTGCGACGGACGAGCAGATTGCAGATGTGCTGACGAGCCACTAGCCAGGGTGAAGTTCGAGTACTTCAGAGAGAGGCTTGGCGTTCTTCAGATCAAGGACACTTCGAGGAAGAAGTGATGGACACATTTGCTGAAGCCATTCCAAGCATGTTGGAAGGAGGATCCTTCACATGGCTGTGGATGTAAGCGCTGGATGATGAGCATCAGGATGATGTTCTGGTTTCTGCTTGGATATGATCATTTGGATCATTTTTATGTATGTATGTACGCATCATGTTGGATGCTGGATATGATCAGTTGGATCATTTTTGTATGTATGTACGCATCATGTTGGATGCTGGATATGATCAGTTGAATCATTTATGTATGTATGTACGCATCATGTTGGATGCAGGATATGATCAGTTGGATCATTTTTGTATGTATGTACGCATCATGTAGATGCTGGATATGATCAGTTGGATCATGTGTATGTATTTTGTATATGCATCATGTTGGATGCTTGGACCATGTATCTGTATTTGTATCAGGTGGATACACTGATGATCAGGAGGATCATGTATGATGATATGTATCAGGTAGATACTTGGTATGCATCAGGTAGATGCATTGATGATCAGGAGGATCATGTATGATGATATGTATCAGGTAGATACTTGGTATGCATCAGGTAGATGCATTGATGATCAGGAGGATCATGTATGATGATATGTATCAGGTAGATACTTGGTATGCATCAGGTGGATGCATTGATGATCAGGTGGATCATGCAGCAGGATGTTGCAGTGATGATCAGAATGATCATGGATGATGAGCTTCAGGATGTTGCTCCAGATGACATGCAACAGGATGTTGCAGTGATGATCACGATGATCATAGATGATGAGCTTCAGGATGTTGCTCCAGATGACATGCAGCAGGATGTTGCAGTGATGATCAGGATGATCATAGATGACGAGCTTCAGGATGTTGCTCCAGATGACATGCAGCAGGATGTTGCAATGATGATCAGGATGATCATAGATGACGAGCTTCAGGATGTTGCTCCAGATGACATGCAGCAGGACGTTGCAGTAATGATGATTAGGATTATCGTGGACACATCAGGATGATGTATGGTGAGTATCAGGTTGATACTCTGTGGCCGTGGATCAGGTTGTGCAGATAAGCATGTAATTTGTGCCCTGGGAGATTTGCAGATGGTCTTTCGAGGTTTTGCCTATGGCATGTAATTTGTGCCCTGGGACATCTGGCAAATGCTCTTTCGAGGTTTTGCTTGGGAGGACATATAATTTGTGCCCTGGGAGATCTGCAGATAGTCTTTCGAGGTTTTGCCTATGGCATGTAATTTGTGCCCTGGGATATCTGGCAGATGCTCTTTCGAGGTTTTGTCCTATGGCATGTAATTTGTGCCCTGGGAGATTTCAGGTCGGATTTGTGTACCCGTAACATCCTGAAATGCTCTTTCGAGGTTTTGGCATGACCACATGTAATTTGTGCCCTGGGAGATCCGATAGGTTGAGCTGTGTGCTCGTAATCAGTCCTGGGATGCTCTTTCGAGGTTTTGTGGTGACCACATGTAATTTGTGCCCTGGGAGATCCGATAGGTTGAGACTTGTGCTCGTAATCAGTCTTGGGATTCTCTTTCGAGGTTTTGTGGTGAGGTCACATGTAATTTGTGCCCTGGGAGATCCTATAGGTAGAGCCGTGTGCTCGTAACAGCCTGGGATGCTCTTTCGAGGTTTTGTGACGCATGTAATAAGTCCTGAGGATTCCACAGTATGGCCAGTGATGATGAAGACCTGCAGGTGGTGGGCCTACATCCAGTATGAAAAAGGACTGGCTCTGTAGAACTTCCTATGACGAGTAGATTCAGAGATTGATTGAGATAGCAGCAGCAGTGATGATGATGATGACTCGATAACGATTATCTAGTGACGATGATCCAGAGAAGATGACTTGTGCTAGAAGAACTGTGCTGAGAAATACCTTCCTAGTTAAGAGGGAGTGTTGATGTATATGTAACTTCGGAATGTATTTCACATATATGTATATTGTATTCCTATAGAGATGGTATTATTCCTCTATAAGGAAGTGTCGTCATTTATATTGTAAGTGTCGTAACTTATACTTGATGGGTTATTAGACCACCTTGTTTGGGGTCGGCCTTGTATAAGTCATGTGGGTCAAAGGGTTATTAGACCACCCTATTGGGGGTCGGCCATGTGGGTCTAAGGGTTATTAGACCACCCTATTGGGGGTCGGCCGAGTCAGCATTATGTTATGTGGTTAAGTTCGAGCCTACATGAGTTAGGTAAAAAGGCAAGTCAAGTCAAGTATAATTAGAGTGCGGGAGGCACTCTATTTACTCACTCACTTCTCACACATGATCTCAAGGAGGAGAGGCGCACTTATGGAGGAGGAGGATCTGCTGCTAGGTTATGTCTATCTCTTGGTTGGTTGTATCATTGCTCTATCTATCTCTGAGGAAGTTATTGGGGTTTTTCACCTTTATGGTTTTCCCCAAGTAAATCTTTGTGTCTCTTGTGTGCTTGCATTATTGTCTCCATGATTGATATGCTGTAGATATGCTGTACATGTTGTTATCTCAGTTAAGATCCTAGATCAGATTGAAGTAAATTCTGAAAATCTAACAGATGTACATGAATGATGAAGTGTTAAAACTGAGTGGGAAATGATGGGAATGGATGGACATAAAAGGCTATTTAGAAAATAAAAGGCTATTTAGAAAATAAAAGGCTATTTAGAAAATGGAAATGGCTAATGCTTAGTGGTTCTTCATGACATTTCCCCAAATCTTTAATAAATCAAAAACTCATGTTATTTTACCTCAAGTTTTACCTCCATAAAAGCCTTGGTTGACATGAATGGACTGGTGTATGTTGGAGCTATGTAGGCTGATCTGATGCTGAGACATATGTATATGAGAGTTGAAACTGGATGAGACTGAATTTGATCCATGATGTTGTGCTGGTTGCATGTAAGACTGACTACTGAGATAATTGATGAGGAAAAATTCTACCATAGAAGCAGAAAGTCCTTTCTCTTATTCTGAAAATCAACTGCTGAATTGAAAATGGAAAGGAATTGCAAAACTACTGAACAAATGATGTTGCAAGTCATTGTTGAAACCATTAGATCACATAATCTTCAACTGCTACAAACCTGAGGTACAATTCTTACCATGCGAATGAATTTGTTGAAGTCGAGCATGGAAAGAAATCATTGGATTACCGGCCATTAATGTATGCCGTTAACCAATGTGAAGAAACTCACCTTTGATAACAATGAGCTCTAAAGTACCTTAATGCATCTTGATAGGTACGAATGGATGTGCTGGAGTCGAGTCACCTACATGATTTATCAATCAAGAGGCATTGATGAATCCCCATGATTAACAACAAAGAAATCTGCCATTGATTCAGGAAGATACCAGGGCACTATAAAAACTCTAATCTTGATCCCACATGATGCGTTGGAGTCGATGGGACAAGACCATTGGAAGGTGGACCTTAATGAATTCCACATCATCCAATTCGAGTACAAAATAAATGATTGTGAAGAATCATAGTGAAAAATAGAACCAACATGAAACTCATAAGTGGAAAGTATATGTGAAGTCATAATGTAGTAGTGATGGGAAATAAAATGGTAATGGAGACTACATAAGAAGTGGAAAATGGGACTTCAACATGAATGGATTTTTTTAGGGTTTTGAAATGAGGAGGGTGAATGAATCTACCATAGGGAAATTGGCTTCTTGAGGGGTTTCTTTCAGCAACAAGTGGGATGACAGGTGTCTAAAAATGATTCTTGGCATGTAGCAATGGGACTTGAATTCGGAAACATTGGACTCTGTATGGTTTGCACATCAATCTCTCCAATTTTTATGTGCTCAATCCATTTGCAAATTGAGAAAAAGTCTTCAAGAGTCACTCGTGCATGCATTGACCTTCTTCTTCCAAGGACCTGCAAAAACCTAGCACTTGCCTACAATAAAACATTAGATGATGGAAGAAGAGAGATGATTGGTCTCTCTTCACCCAACAATTATGAAAAAAAAAAAACAAGCAATTACTCATAAAACAAATCCAAAGAAAAATGAACAAAGCAAAATCCATTTTATACCTGCGGGAGAGCAATGTCCATCTAGACTCACCAACGGTATTCTGATCATGGCTTCTTCGTTCCTTGTCTAATTTGAGTGATTACAAAGCCAAATGAAAGTAAATTCATAGGTATATTTCCATTACAAACAAGTTTTTATAATTCTATGTAATGATGTTCCAAATCACTCAGTAACAACCTGCATGACAAGGTGTTTTTTCGAATTCTGGACTAGACCAACAGTCACGGTTTTAGGCTTAACTTTTTCGTTTGATAACGGATTGATGTGATTCCAATTGGAGATGAAAGTAGATTCATTTAGGTATCTCCATTAGAAACAGGTTTTGAATCTAATAAGAATTGATGGGTCAAATAAGCCACTGAACAGTCTAGAAAATAGAGTTTTAGGAATGCAGATTTGTGATAGGCAATCAGTATTTTGGTCATAAAATTTACATACGATATCAAAATGGAGTGATTCAAATTGCGTTGTAAACTAGATTCATAGGGGAATATACCGATGAAACAGGTTTTCAAAATATATCCAATTAGGCATCCAAAAATTGACTGTCCCAGCTTTGTTCTTAAGCTGCCAGCTTGACACCCTGTTAGTATTTTGGCCATAAAATTTTCGTTTGACACCCAATCATAAAAATTTAAATTGTTTTGGAAACTAGATTCAAAGGGATACTTGGGATGTAAACAGGTTTTAAAAATAAGTTCATTTGGTCTCCAATAAATGGACTGTCCCGACTATGTTCCAGTAAGATTTTCAAGCCAAA
Organism: Larix kaempferi; assembly: GCA_027924585.1. Taxonomy (NCBI): domain Eukaryota; kingdom Viridiplantae; phylum Streptophyta; class Pinopsida; order Pinales; family Pinaceae; genus Larix; species Larix kaempferi. The sequence goes on along the minus strand of BSBM01000940.1, from coordinate 4,915,797 downwards.
ATGTCACCAAAAATTTAATAAATTAAATGTGACCCACAAAAAGTGATCGAAATAGGTGTGAGTGATTTTAATGATGTAAATTTAAATATAATACACATCCATATCAAAAATTTCAAGCATTGAGCACGTAGATTGTCTTACACGGTTTGTTGCAGCCACAGCTGCAACTCTTCAAGAAATGACATAATGTTGAAGTAAAGCAATGTGCAATTTTATGGAAAATAAAAACTAAAAAAAAATATCATGATGTGCAACACACACATATCTCAATCTCATAAATTTTTACCTGTAGCACAGCCACAGCTGGGTGTTGCAGCTCCCTATCACAGCTAGTGTTGCAGCTAACAACTTTATGTCAACTTTCAAGCTTGAAGGGTTCCATAATCATGGGCTCATTTTCCTGTGGATCCTTCATTCACTTTCTCGAATTACTGTAATTTTGTTTTCATGATATTTTTATTTTTATTTGTAACAAATAGAGACAAATTGAAATTGGGAAATTGATGACAAAAAGGACTTAAGCATTTTTGTTCAAATAGTCAACAATTCCAAAGCATTCATGAAAACATCTCATACCCATTCCTTATCTTTCTACTTTCTGATCTTCCAGATCGCAACAAGACGCAGGAAGAGAGCATACTTATTCAAAAATAAAAAATCTTAAACAAACAAAAGCATGGTTTTATTCTGCTACTCTATCCTACCCTATTCTACTTGGAACTAAAAAAAAAAATTTCAAGTGTATGCATATTTCCAATGGAGCCATTTTCGAAAAAGTGACTCAAGTATGCTCATACTCCAAATAGAAAAATATAACTTTATGAATTCTAGGATATGAGAGATCAACTTCCCTTGAAATGATGGTGCCAAGAATTGGTGAAGTATGAAATAATGCTGTAGACCGATGACAGATTGAAACCAAGCTTCAATATAGTCTTTGTTCCCTTGATTTCTCATGGATGTGACACCGTGAAGCTCCTTAGTAAACTGATCTTCCTCAATGCATAAGGGTTTCGGATCTAATGATGTGAATGATGCTTTTGGTTCCAATGGCTATTCTCCATCAAATATTATGTGTGTATTGTTGATCTTGTCTGCTTGCTTATGAGGACTAGAAGAAACTCCATCTGCAAAACTTGGATTTAAAACATGTTTAGGCCTCATATGGATTTGCTGCACAACGCACAGCCTTTTTGCAGCGGTGTAGATGAGGTAGAACAAGAGAGAAATGTAGGAACATTTTGCAGTTCAGCACTGTAAGCATACTGTACTACTTTATTATGGTTAGGGTGGAGGGTGGATTGGACAGGAAATTGTGTTGGGTAGCAAAAAGTTTGATGAGAAGATAGATGTGGTTGATGTAGATGATTGATTTGTGAGGTTAATATTGAAGGACCAACTTGTGTTGCAACATGAGGGAGAGTGGCCATATGATCATAAGATAGGCCATTCCAACCTTGTGGGTAAGGTAGGTAAGAGTTAAATTGAGGCTGCAACAGCTGCCATGGTGGAAGAGTATTCAATGATTGAGTATGAGAGTAAGAGAATGGAGAGATAGAATTTTGAACCATAGATGTAGGCCATGGTTGACATGACTGTTGCAACGAGTTGGCTACAACTCCCATATCTCTTTGATATGTTTCTTTCATCCTTGGTAAGGAGGGACAATGATTTGTGGAGTGATTCAAGTCACATATACCACAACTTTCAAGACTATCCAAAGGGAAATCCCTTGCTTCTCTTATTTCCTCCTACTTTTCCTTATCCTGCAAAATAACCAATTCTGAATTTAGTGAATCATTGATATCACCATTGGAATTTTCAAATAAATTACTAATTTCAGCTCGTAAAACTCTTGTTTTTGCAGTAGATTTCAAAAATGGAGATAAAAGTTTCTTAGAATTCTTACCAGTCTTGAAGTTTCCTCTTGAATATCTTCTACATAACTCACAAATATCATCATATGCTAACTGAAATACATCACCTGTTCCCATCAGATTCAATATTTCTAAACATTCAGCTTGGATTCCTTTGAGTAGAAGTGTTTTTAAGATTTCCTTCCCCAGTTCCCTTTGTTTGGATCTTTGGAGATTATATTGAAATCGTTCTATGTATTCCTCCAGACTCTCTTCTTATCCTTGTGTGATTTCGATGATGTCTTCATTGACCCTGCAATAATCTTGGTACCTTTCCAAGAATACATGTTTCATGTCTTCCCAAGTTTGTATACAATTCCCCCCAAGGCTCATGAACCATCGGAGGGCTGTTCCTTTCAGAGTAAGGAGAAACACATTCAACTTTTGATCATTAGCATAGTAACCATATCCTCCACAAAGTACTTCAAATTGAAATAAAAATACATCAGGGTCTTCGTTTTCCAAATCGTGAAAATTTGGTAGAACATGTGGGGGAATTCTTTTCGTTGGTGCCACTCCTCTCGAATCTCTGATGGGAAATTCGAAAGTAACAACTTCTACATCTGCTATATCTTCATTAGATTTTTCGTGTGCTATCTTGAGGCTCCTCCTTCGAGTGTTCCTGTCAACTTGTTAGTAGAATGTGTGGTGCTTACAAAACCACTAAGGGGAATGATAAGATTTACGCTGCAAAGATTGAAAATGAAATAAAACTGAATGTAAGGACAGAAAATTAACACTCAAAATAAATTCAATAAACTGAAATGTAATCATGCAACCTACATGCCATATTTTAACAATGCATCTGCAAAACAATGTTAGATGTACTATTGCACAATTGATAACTTCCCTGGCAACGGCGCCAAAATGTCGTGCCCACTATATGCCAGTTAATTAAAACTTAACATGCAGAGTGCTAAACATAAATTATCAACCCGAGGAAGTCTTTTATTTCAAAGTTATCATACAAGATATATGCAAGTACAATTTCTACCTAACACTGTTGATCTATTGGTATGCAAATCATAACTGTCGTAGACTAGATCACACCTGCTTGAAAAGAAATCAATCTTCAACCTATTCATAAAATCACACTGTAAATCTAATCACACTTCAACAAAATAAATTATCACGAAACAAGATCTAATTACATACATCTAAAAGAATTGTTATGTTGGCCAACGATCTACCAAATGAATTATCAACACAACAATTATGATAGATCTAATGAATGAAAGCATACAACTATGATAAGCTTAATGAATGAAAGCATGAACGAATTAATAAGCAGATCTAAACAATAACACACTTACAATTAACACTACTAGCATTTGCTCAGGGAAGAGGGCCCTTCCTCCACTGAGCAGATCTGAATCTCCACAATGCAAGTCTATAACTCCAGAATTAAGAAACTGCCAGCATGTATTATCATAATGGAAGAATTACAATAGATATGGATCAAATCCTACATCATAACATTGTGTTCTCTCCTATCTTACATCTCCTATCATCCATCTCCTATCCTGCCTAATCTATCATGCTTAATCCCTATCAACCTTTTTCTCAATGAGATTGATTACATATTTATACATAAAATTATATCATGGAAATGAAGAACTGAGCCCCCAACTTGTGATCTGCAACAGCTAGAACACGGCCATAACTATTGGCAACTTTGGAACTGGCCGCAACACCAAATCTAGAAAATACCCTCTCGAAGAACCACCTGCATATCGCAAACCGTAGCTCGTTGTGCCAATTTCCTCGAGAGTCAGGTAAATGAGGATGTTATGCACAAAACCCATGTCTCGGATTTTTGAGATTCATTTCCATCTGCCCGCAAATCAAGACGCGAATCAAGGTGTTCTTATGTGGCATGCGTTTTTGGTTAAGGCTGTAACAGCTGGCTATGAGCGTCCTGTACATGACAACTCACTCCATAAACCATCATTAGTAAAATTATGCATAATAGTCTTTTAATTCATCAAAGATAAAAGAAAATAATCACTATTAACCACTTAAAATATCAATGGAAGTAGCAGGCTGTTCAACGCGCAGCTACAACAAATGGATGAAAAATGGAATGATAAATAAGAAATAATGGTAAGAAAATGGATGAAAGGTATCTCGATAAATGATGGAAAAATGGACAATTCCAGGGCCCAACAGTATCCAATTTCAAGGGGGTCACATTTCTAGGTGTTCCCATCTCCAAAAACGATACCTCTTTCCAAGCTTCATGCAACTTAGTTCCAAAGCTTTCACTAGTTAGACAAGTTGTGAATTGGTACCTTTGTAGTTTACCTTGTACCATCATAAGCATAAATGGTACTATTTTTATTTTTACAAATTCTAACTTATCAAAATTTAAAGTAAGAGAATAAGATCTTAATCATTTTACAATCAATTAAGTAGAGGAGCCAATATATTTTTTGTGGACCACTTTGGTCCAAATTTTTTCTTTTGTACATTCCTTCATTGAGGACTGTAGTTTTATAGCCTATTATGCTTTTGGAGCCATAAGAGATTTTTAGTTTTATGGTCCATGTTTTGACATTGGAAACAACAACCAGGCCAGATTTATATAGATCACCATTTGGGTGAACTTACTCTGACCAACTAGTATGTCAATAGTTTCTTTTAAGTTAGAAGAAGGATCCTTCTCAATGCCAACATGCTTGGTGGGTTGAGGTTTAAACTTTAAACATTTAAAGAGCCTTTGCACATGGCTGATCAATTTCCTTAACATGGCTACTAATTGTCCAAGAATTGCCATGATGCCAGAGGGAGACCTGGAAATTCAACCATTTCAGGGCAACAGATTTAAGCCTATTCATTAGCTAAGATTGGCTCATCCCATTGTGGGAAACCAAAGGTTCTGTGTCATAGAAAGTGGCTGCATTTGAGCAGTGTTATCAGAACTGCATTAGATCTAGCAAAACTAGCCGATGTGACCAGTTTCAAGGACATACTAGTCCACTTTGGCGTTTCAGACCAGAAAAGGTAAGAATTTGGTCCGATTTTTTTCCAGTTCGGGTCCGGTTCAAAAAAATCCAGCTTAGTGTGCTCCCTCCACAAGTTGAAATAAGAAAAGTCTTTGGTAAGGTTCTTAATACTTACAACTTCTCAGCCATGAAACTCCCAATTTTTTTTAATCCACTCTATGATTATGATCTTGAGAGGGAGTCTGCCTAAGAAATAACCTAATAGGGCTTGCTTATAGATCCTACTAACATTTAATTTTTGCAAGTATAATCATTTTATGAATTAAACATATCAGGCCTAGTTTCAAATAAAGAGGCATCATGTTGTGGTACGCCTTCATAGAAAACCATGTCTTTTTTGGGTGCCATCTACTTCTTCACTACTACAAGAACAATTCAAAGGTTTGAAGGCTGCATAAGGGGTAATTAAATATGCCATTTTGGGGGAATTAATACTAAAAAAAACTTAAATCAAAGGTGCTACCAAGAATCCCTACAGGCTAAGGTCATCAAGAGCCCGAAAATGAATAGAATTCAAAACATCCCAAATTTAGAAGTCCACATTTAGAATTTTGGAGAATATAAACTTTCTTTTTCCTTCCTGGCAGGTAGGTACCTTTTAATCACCTAGAAGTCTGTTCAGTCTTCTTCTTTGTTCATCTCAGAACATATCAGGTAGTAAGGTTAGCAAGTACAAGCATTCGATATGAATATAGTTTTTAGTGTAAACATGCTTAGTCTTGATTCTTGAACCATTCAGTGCTATAAATGCACTCTTAATACCAGCCAGGCTGACGATATAATATCATTTCCTACAAATTTTTTTTTTTGTGAGTGGCCAGTTAGGATACATGGCCTCCTGTGTGAAGGCATGAACACTAGATTCAAACATTTCCTTTAAAAAAGCCTCTGAATCTAGTTATTTGTAGACATATAAGGAATCATTGACTACAACGGTAAATGGCCATGTTGAAACCTGAAAAATATCTATCTTTTGAGATCCTATACTGGGACTTAATATTGTAATTTCCGGCTAGAACCATTTTAAGTCAATTTTACTGTGAGCAATTATAGCATTAATAATAAAGGGAGCAATACTTGTGCTGATGTCTCCATGTACACAAGATACTATCATTGCTTGAGGATGATAGATAAATAAGATAAGATAAGATAATTTTATTAATGTCCAACTAATGACCACAAATAGGTCAATGGGACTGCCGAGTACAAAAGATGTTATTACAAAGTGGGAGTACCAAACTACCTCCTATAAAAATAAGAAGACAAGAAAGGAAAATTAAGTAGATCAGAGCATGAAATCTATGCTAGGTCATGGAAAACATGAGGAACCCTCAATCCTGGGCATGGGAGAACACATAGGGGTGGATATGTACAAGAGTAAAGGATCCAAGAGCAAGAAGACCTAGTAGTAATGAATTAATTCAATTATAGAATAGACCCATATCTCCTAACAATTTTATGATTTCTTGCATTTCCTTTCATTTTCATTGGATTAGTATAATCTTGTAATGCTTTTATGGTTATGGTGTTTAGCAATTTTGAAGTATACCCTGTGGATCTAGTATATGATAAATGTTAATTATCTGTAAATGAGGGATTTAAATCCCAGTTTCTTTACCAACATAGATCCTATGTGAAATTACTTATGTATATTTTTGTTGTTAGACATCTTTGGGGTCTCTTCAAATAGTTCCAAAAGTTAGAAGGAGCTCTAGGATTATTATGGTAGATTTTTGTGCTTATCAATGTGTTTTGAAAATAAATTGGATTTTAAGCATGGTTGTCTTTGGATATTATTGTCTTTTCTTAGAATTACAAATGATGCAATCTAGGTGTTCATATTCCCTTCTCCACAATTCTAAAAGGGTTCTAGCTCAATGGAAGAGCGCCTATCTTACAAGCAAGAGGTTGGTGGTTCGATTCCTCCATGCCCTATTGATATTGCAATATTGGTATTTTTAATCAAATATATTTTATTATGATTTATTATGATTTATTATGGCTATAGAGGGGGTTTCAAACCATCTTTGTATGTTTCTACGAGGGGGGTTCTAAGCCGCCTTCATATGTCACTACGATGGGGGTTCTAAGCCACCTTCATATGTCATTACAAGGGGGGTTCGAAATTTCCCTTGTATGTTACAACAAGGGGGGTTTAGAACCACCCTTGTAGGTACAAGGGTGTTTTCAAACCGCCTCTGTAGGCCTCTACGAGGGGGGTTACAACCGCCCCTATAGGAATCTATGAGGGGTGTTCCAAACCGCCCCTATAGGCCTCTATGAGGGGGGTTTTCAAACTACATCTATAGGCCTCTATAAGGGGGGTTCTAAACTGCCCCTATAGGCCTCTACAAAGGGGGTTCCAAACCACCCCTATAGGACTATACAAGGGGGGTTCACAACCGCCCCTATAGGCCTCTACGAGGTGGGTTTGAAACCACCCCTATAGTCCTCTATGAGGGGGGTTCCAAACTACCCCTGTAGGTTTGTATGAGGGGGGTTCACAACTGCCCTTGTAGGTCTCTATGAAGGGGGTTCAAAACTGCCCCCGTAGGTCTCTATGAAGGGGTCTACGAGGGGGATTTAAAACCGCCTCTGTAGACCTCTATGAGGGTGTCACAAACCGCCCCCAAAAGTCACTTTTGGGGGTGGTTCCAATATCATAAAAAATTTCCCTTAAAGGGAAAATTTTTTGACATCAGTGCCTTTAGGGGCGGTTTTGAAAAAACCGCCCCCAAAGCCAAAACCCCCCCCGTAGTTCACTTTTGGGGGTGTAAGACAACCCCCTCTAAAGGCCAAAATAGTAGTAGTGTCTGCATCGTCCCATCCTTCTTTTTGACATAGAGTATTAGTGCTCCCCATGGAGACACACTTGGTTGAATATAACCTTTCTTGATCAAATCTTGTTACTGAAGCTTGAGTTCCACTAATTCGGGTGGACTCATGTGGTAAGGGGCTTTGGAAACTTGTACGGACCTGGTTGTTAACTCTATGGAGAAGTCTAGGTCTCGTTTGGGTGATAGCCCTAGTATTTCCTCGGGAAATACATCCTTGAATTCTAAAAGGACTGGGAAGTCTTCGATCTTCTGTTTCCTATCTACTTCTATGGTTCGAATGTTGATTGCAAAGAGGTTACAACCCTTTCTTATGCATTTCATTGCGTGTAATGCAGATATTTGTCTTATGGAAACTTTCTTAGGGATATCTTGAATGGTTTTCTGATTCCCTTGGTTATACATGTATCGTATCGATTTGTTCAAGTAGTCAAGTAGGGCATGATGTTATTCTAACCAATCCATTCCTATTAGTACATCATAAGACCCTATTGGTAAGATATTCAACTCTATCTTGGTTGGGAACCCATTTAAATCTATCTCACAAGTTCTAACTAGTTGAGAGACTTTCCGCTTGGTACCGGTGGCAAGTTGTACTGGACATGGTTTCTCGTGACTCTCTCAATTTAACTTGGAAGTATTTAATATATTAGGGGAGACATAAATTCGGCATGCATTGGGATCTATTAAAACTGAAATGGTTTTGTTTGAGATCTTACCCTCAATTTCTGTTCGATTTTGAGCATTAATTCAATATGCTATAGGATCTTTACTGAGAGAATAACATGTACAGTATATCAATGCATATCAATCATATGAAGCATGTCAATCATCATAAGAAGCAAAAGCATAAGATGCAATAGGCACACATAGTTTCCATGGGAAAAACCCTAAGGTGAAAAACCCCACAACTTCCTCAGAGATAGATAGAGGAATAGTACAACCAAAGTACAAGAGATAGAATTCTTCTATGTGTTGATCCTCCTCCTCACATATGTGCCACTTTCTGAGTGAAGGATGAGTGAATTTCTGAGTGATCCAAATAGAGATCTCCTGATCTCTATTTATACTTGTTATGTTTTCCCAATAACCTTATGGGGCTGACTTGTCTAGCTAGGTACAATAACCACATATTACATAAATCCGGGCTAACCCCTTACAAGCTGGTCTAATAACCCATCGAAAAGTTAACAAACTTGCAACACTTATCAATACAAATACGACAATTCCTTATAGAGGAATAACACATCTCTATAAGGGTAAAATAAATATATATAAGAAATACATTTCGAAGTTACATATACATCAAAACTCCCTCTTAACTAGGAAGGTATTTCTTGACACAGATCTGCTAGCACAAGTCTTCTTCTCTGGATCATCGTCATCGATGCCTCGTCATCGAATCATCGTCATTGTCACAGCTGCAACTATCTTGTCCAATCTCTAAATCTACTCATCATAGAAAGTTCTATAGAGCCAGCCCTTTTTCATGCTGGATGTAGGCCCACCACCTGTAGGTCTTCATCATCACTGGTCATACTGTGGAATCCTTAGGACTCATCATGTGCGTCTGCAAAACCTCGCAAGAGAACTCTAGGCCTTTTACGAGCACACAAACCAACCTATCGAATCTCCAAGGATCTTTTACATGCCACTGCGCAACCTATCCACAACCACAAAGTATCAACCTGATACTCACCATACATCAACCTGATGTACATCATCACATGATCCTCCTGATCATCATCATCTCTGCGAGCAAGCCAACAAGTAGGTGCACCTCAGGACTGATTACACTATCTCTGCAAAACCTGCAAGATCTCTCATGACTGATTACACTACCTCTGCAAAACCTGTAAGAGCATCTCAGGACTGATCATGTGCCTCTACAAAACCTGTGTATCATACTGTCACATCAATGTCTTTAGATCATCACATAGTCCACGGAGCACAACCCAGATGCACACACACAGCACTTACACTCACCTTGGGAGGACTAACCTACCACCATGTGAAAGGCTCACAACACTTACATCAATGACCATGGGAGGACCAACCTACCACCATGTCAGAATGGCCCCAACACTTACATCAACGACCATGGAAGGAATAACCTACCACCATGTCGGAATGGCCCTATCACTTACATCAATGACCATGGGAGGACTAACCTACCACCATGTCGGCACGGCCCTAGCACTTACATCAACGACCATGGGAGTAGTAACCTGCCACCATGTCGAAACGACCCCAGCACTTACATCAACGACCATGGGAGGACTAACCTACCACCATGTCGAAATGGTTCCAGCACTTACATCGACGACCATCGGAGAACTAACCTGCCACCATGTCAGAACGACTCATGTGCAATTGTGTCTCCGGACTCATCACTTCCCCTTGGAAGGAATCTCGATCTGAAGTACACCAAGTCTCCCTCTGAAGTATTCAAACTTCACTCTTGCAAGCGGCTTGGTCAACAAATCGGCTATCTGCTCGTCTGTCGCAACATACAAGAGCTTCACTGCTCCTCTCTGCACCATATCCTAGATATAGTGGAACTTAATCTCAATGTGCTTTGACTTGTCATGGAACACTAGGTTCTTTGACAACTTTACACAACTCTGGTTATTGCAATATATACAAGTAGAACTCAACTGGAGATCGAAGAAATCAGACAGTAGCTTCCTAAGCCATACTGCCTCACAACTAACTGAACTAGTTGTGACATACTCTGCTTCAGTTGTACTCAGTGTCGTACAGGACTACTTCCTGCTAAACCAAGAGATCACACCTGATCCCATACTGAAGCATCACCCCGAAGTGCTCTTCAGATCAATGGAACTGCCTGCCCAATCCGAATCAACATAACCCTCTGGGTTAAACTTTTGATTCACCTCATACTTGAGCCCATAATCCACTATACCCTTCAGGTACCTCGAACATGCTTTGTAGCTATCAGGTGAACATGTCTTGGATCTGTCAAATACTGGCTCAAGGTGTTCACCACAAAGAAAATGTATGGCCCTGTATTCGTCAGGTACATCAAGGACCCAATCATCTGACGATACATTGTAGCATCAACCGGCTCAGATGAAGCATCACACAGAAGCTTCAGTTTTGATGCCATAGGTGTAGCCATGGCCTTGCATTCCATCATCCCGAACCTCTTCAGGATATCTACTACATACTTCCCTTGTCCAAGGAAGATTCCATCTGCACTCTGCCACACCTCCATACCAAGAAAGTAGTGCATCATACCCAAGTCCTTCATCTCGAACTCGGCAACAAGCTTCCTCTTCGTATCAGTAATCAACCTATCCTCACCTGTTACAAACAGGTCAACCACATATAATAATAGAATCACAGGATTACCTTCCTCAACCTTGTAGTAAAGGTTAGAATCTCCTTTACTCTTAGTAAATCCCAAACTAGATAGGAATCCATCTATTCTGCCATACCAAGTCCTGGGTGCCTGTTTCAAACCGTACAGGGCTTTCTTCAGTTTGCACACATGAGTTTCTCTATCATGTGTCTCAAACCCGAGTGGCTTCTCCACATACACTTCCTCTTCAACTACACCATTCAAGAAAGCAATCTTGACATCCATTTGGTGTATCTTCCATTTCATCACTGCAGCCAGAGCAAGTACTGATCTAATGGAAGTGTACCCGGCCAGAGGAGCAAAGGTCTCCTCATAATCAATCCCTTCTTTTTGGGAGAAGCCACGAGCTACAAACCTAGCTTTTTATTTCTCGATGCTACCATTTGCAGCATGCTTGATCTTAAAGATCCATTTGGAAGTCACCACAGACTTCCCATCTGGTCTTGGGAACACATCCCAAACATCATTCTTCATAATTGACTGGTAATCTTCGATCATAGCATCCTTCCATTATTTATTTTCTGCAACTTCTTCATAGCTAGAAGGTTCTTTATCCATAATGTCACAGAGCAAAGCAACATAACTAGTATGTGACCTTGTCCTTTTTCTTTCTCTATGTTCTTCTTCTGGAATACCAAATCTTTCTGCATCTTGGATGAGCTCTCTAGCCCATGTTGGTTTCCTCTTGTGAGGATTCTTCTCACGAGGTGGATCCACAGGTTCTTTTGGATCTTCCATTTCTCGATCTACTCGAGGAACTACTTCATTCATTGTGGTGTATTGTGTTCTAGATAAGTTTTTCAATGTCTTCAATAGGTGTCTTTCTCGATTTGTGGTAAGCTGAACTTTCATCAAATGTTACATCTCTACTGATGTTGATCTTCTTGAATCCAGGGAAGTAGATTCTATAAGCTTTCGAGCTTTCACTGTAACCCACGAATATACCCTTCTTTCCTGAAGGATCCAACTTTGACCTTTTCTCTTTTGGGATGTGAGTGTATACTGGACAACCAAATATTATGAGATGGCTTACTTCTGGTTTCTTACCGGTAAACACTTCTTCTGGTGTTTTGTTGTCAAGTATCTTATGGGGTGTTCTATTCTACACATATACAGCTGTCCTTGCTGCTTCAGCCCATAAGTGCATAGGTAAGTCTTGGTCATGGAGCATTTCCCTTGATACTTCCATGATTGTTTTATTCTTCCTCTCAGCAACCCCATTCTGCTGTGGATTATAAGGAGTAGTCAACTCCCTCTTAATCCCTGAATCACTGCATGGAGTCTTGAAGTCTCCTGAAGTAAATTCTCTACCATTGTCAGATCTGAAGACCTTGATCTTCATGTCAATTTGGTTTTCTATCAAGGCTTTGAATTCCTTGAAATTGTTAAACACTTCATCTTTGTTCTTCAAGAAGTAGACCCAAGTCTTCCTAGAGAAATCATCAATAAAGGAATAAAGGAGACATAGTATACATACCCACTCAAGGAACTGGATGACATAGGACCGCATACATCCGAATGGATAATCTCCAAGATTCTTTTTGCCTTGCCTTCACTAATTGGAAATGTCTTTGTATTCTTTCCCTTTGCACAACCTTTGTAAATGCCTTCATGCTTTGTCTGGATTTTAGGAAGACCTTCTACCGCTTTGCTTGCAATTGGTAATGCCTTGTAATGCATGTGTGCAAGCCTTCCGTGCCAAATCTCAGTTGGCTCTACTGAATCATGGACCATGGCTTGTTCTGGATGGCCCTTCAATTTTTATAATCCTTCCTCTTGCTCTTCAATCACAACTGCATCATCTATAGTCTTACCCTTTGGCCACATTAGGACTTGGCCATCTATAAATGCAACCCTCATGCCTTTTGCATCCAATGCAGATATGGAGAGTAGATTCTTCTTTATACCTGGAACATAAAGTACATCTTTCATCTTCAAAGACTTTCCAGAGTCTAGTTTATAAGATGCTTTACCACTCGCTTTTATTGGATACTGGTAGTCATCCCCAAGTTTTACCTTGTGGGGTGAATCATGTTTAGATAGATTCACAAAGGATTCTTTGAATCCTGTCATGTGTTTAGAATCCCCACTATCTATAAGCCAATCATTACTTCCATGAGTAATGGTTCCAGTGAGAGAAGAAATCAAAACATATTCTTCATCACTTGAAGGATCTTCACTAGCTTCTCTAGCCCTCTTTCTGGGAGGCTCATCATCCTCTACAGCATGAGCATGATGTTTTCTTTTGAAGTTCTTCTTCTTGTGAGAACCATTTTTCTTATTTCTGGGATAGTCTTTGGAATAGTGTCCCTTTTCATCACATGTATAGTAACGAGCATAGGACATGTGTCTTCGAGATTTGGTGTTACCTCTTTGATTTTGATGGTGGTTCTTTTCTTTCTTACTATGGTGATGTCCCTTCTTATCATCATACTTCATGGAGTGTGCTGTGAGAGCTTGATCTTAATTTCCCATCTTCTCTTCTCGAGCTATAATTCAAGCTTCTTCTTGTGAGCATTCTTCCCACAGCCTACTGAATGTGATGAGTTTCTTTCTAGCACAAATTCCTTGGATGAAGGAATCCCATGACCTTGGAAGGCCATTAAGAGTGGTCATCACCACTTCTCCATTTTCTATATCCTCACCCACAGCTTCAAGTTGTTCTTTTATCTGGGAGATCCTTGAGAAATATGACTGCATAGTCTCTGCATTCTGGATCTTGATATTCTTCAATTGATTCCTCAGGGTCATCTTCCGATTTATGTTCTTGCCTTCAAATAGTTTGGTCAAGGAATTAAACATCTCTTTTGGTGTCTTTAGGGATGAGACATGAGGGATGAGATGATCTTTAATAGAATCAACAATGATCCTCTTTTCCTTAACTAAGTTCCTCTTGTGAAGAGCCTTAACCTCTTCTCCCTCTGGGACAAGGACCTCTTCACTTATATAAGTATCCAACTCATTCTCTTGAAGGATTAACCCAATCCTATACTTCCATGCTTGGAAGTTATCAGCCCCTTCAAGCTTATCCTCAACGTTGGCATGGTGAGACATCTTAAAGAGTACTTCAAATGGAAATAGAAAATATTTAGGTCTTACCACTTGATTTGCTAAAAAACGGATCTCGTGCCGGATTAGGGTTTGTCAGAGAAACCCTAAAATAAGAAGCCCTAGCTTCTGCAACTGCATAGTGTCTTCTTCTCAGGCTAGATCCGATACCATGTTAGATTTTGAGCATTAATTCAATATGCTATAGGATCTTTACTGAGAGAATAACATGTACAGTATATCAATGCATATCAATCATATCAAGCATGTCAATCATCATAAGAAGCAAAAGCATAAGAGACAATAGACACACAGAGTTTCCATGTGGAAAATGCTAAGGGAAAAACCCCACAACTTGCTCAGAGATAGATAGAGCAATAGTACAACCAAAGTACAAGAGATAGACTTCTTCTATGTGCTGATACTCCTCCTCACATGTGCGCCACTTTTCGAGTGAAGGATGAGTGAGTTTCTGAGTGATCCAAATAGAGATCTCCCGATCTCTATTTACACTTGTTCTGTTTTCCCAATAATCTTATGGGGCCGACTTGTCTAGCTAGGTAAAATAACCACATATTACATAAATCAGGGCCAACCCCTTGCAAGGTGGTCTAATAACCCATCGGCAAGTTAACACACTTGCGACACTTGTCAATACAAATGATGACACTTCCTTATAGAGGAATAACACATCTCTATAAGGGTAAAATAAATATATATAAGAAATACATTTTGAAGTTACATATACATCAACAATTTCAACCATAGTGGCCTAGTGATCTACTTGTCGGCCATCAAGTGCGACATAAATTCTTGGTGTTCTTTCCATGTCCCCTACTGTTGGGTTTGCTTGGACATTGTGTAAAACTCTGTCCATCTTGTTGGGGTAATCTCTAAAGTAGTGGGGCCCTTAGCATTTCCAGCAAGTAATGGTTTGTGGGGCAGCCTTTGCTCCCTTGTTCAAAGCTTGTATATTGGCATGCGGTGGGGGTGCATTTGGCCATGCATGAGGTCGGTTGAAGCCTCTGTTGGGAGGGAAACTATTGTTTTGTTTTTGGTAAGGTGGTGGTCTAAAACGTGGTCTTCAGTTGTCTGAAAAGGTTCTTAACCTATCTATTTTTTTGTTTATGTTATCATTCCTTGGTTTTCAATGTTCATAGCAGAGTCCTACTTTATGTAAAGTCATGTCTATGGTTTTGGGCATGTCAAATTCGATCTTCTCTCTAAAATTTGGTTGTAGGCATCCCAAGAATTAATGTATCTTGACTTTTTCATCCTTTATATAAGGAACATAATGCAACAGATCCATAAATATGTTGATGAAATCTTCCATAGTTAGGGAGCCCATTTCTAGCTCATGAAATTCTTTGATCTTTTTGTCAAAGAATCTTTCATACATGTACTTGTCTTGAAACAATTTGTTGAAAGCATTCCATTTTATGCCTCTCACTTCCTGCCCTTTGGTTTGTTTCAAGTCTCTCAACCATCTGGTCTCTTTACCATTGAAGTTGTAAATGGCCAGTCAGGCTTCCATTTCAATGGAATAGTTGTGGACTTTGAAATACTTGTTCATCCCTAACAACCACTCCTCATCTTTCTGCCTGGTATTTATCTCTCTGTCATACACTGGGGATTTGATTTTCCTGAATTCTCCTTGTAAACTGTCATCATTCTTCCTCCTTCTCTTGCAAGGGGAAGGTGATTCATCCTCATCGGAGGAGCTTCTACAATATTCTTCCATGTAATCAAGTATGTGTTCTTCATACATATCCTCTTTAGGACTGATGGATCTTTTTGTGTGACAGTTGTTTTCCTTGGATTTGTTGGCTGAATGTGTGGATTGTCCATGGGACCTTGCCCTTGTTAATCTCTGAAGAAGAGCTTCATTTATGGCTTGATGTTCCCATCTTTCTTGCATATTATCATCCTTGAAACTTTGCAACTCATTTGCAAATGTTGTATTGATTTAATTAAATCTGAGTTTAATTCCACCACAATCTCTTTCTCTTGTGGTGGAGAGTTCAAATTTCCATGAATGTTGTTGTCTTTTCTGTATTCATACTCAAACTGTAATTGTACCTGCAATGTCGTATCAATTTTAAGAACATAAATCTGTTAGTTCATATACACATATAAAACAAAATCATAAATGCATGTTTTTTATTTATAAGTATCTACAGCGGATGTTTTTCTCATAATGAGCCTAATGGGTAACTTAGTGTTGTAGCTGGGCTCTGATACCACTTGTAATGTCCCTAAAAATAGAAAAATTTAAAAAATTTCACTTATTGCTTACATTGCCTAACCCAGTAATATATAGCAAATTAACATCAGTACTGGGATGTAATATCAGTCTCATTGAAGAAATGAGAAACTATATTTTATGAAAGTTGGTTTTTATGATTTTCTTTAAACTTAAAATGGATATGGTAGTCTGCTATCGAATGTTTTCTGCGGAAGTGATGAAGTAGTGTAATGTGAAACTCAAGGCAGACGCATCTATGGTCTAGATGACCAAATGAGTATTTGTGTAAAACTTTGGTTTTTATCTTTAATTACTTTGTTCTATATCTTAAATGTATGCTTGGTTTCATTTAAATGTTTAAACTTGTTTATATCATTAATTCAGGCCTGATAGACTTTTATGAAAAGAGTATTAGTACTTCTGAGGTTTTGGAGTTGGTATTCATGCTACCAGCAAAGCTGTCGAGAGGTAAGGGATGAGTATTTGCACTATCATGGGTTTACTTAGCAATATTTGCTAAAGCACTACTTGGAACATGTTTTCCAGGT
Organism: Larix kaempferi; assembly: GCA_027924585.1. NCBI lineage: Eukaryota > Viridiplantae > Streptophyta > Pinopsida > Pinales > Pinaceae > Larix > Larix kaempferi. Next base: position 4,898,816 of record BSBM01000940.1, on the reverse strand, counting down.
ATAAAAGTGCTCTTTCCTAAACTACCTAATTCAATTACCTAGCATGAAACTAGTTCTATGAATTGAAGTGGTCCAAGGAATTTCTTTTGACATAAGCCATGAAATAAGGAATCGGGGTTTGCACCACCATGACCCTAACTATATCATTTGGGTTGTATATTGAAGCTCTAGTGGTGTTGGTTGTAGCTTTAAATGCTACATGTAGTCTTCACGTGGTTCGTTTGCCAGCTGGAAAGATGATTTAAGCTTTTGGTCTACACGACTGTGTTTGTCATTTCGTGGTTTTGGATTGGGGAATAATTTCATGCTACATTTGAATTTGACTATGCGCTAACCTAAGATACGCTCATGGTTAGTGTAGTCGCAGCTATTAAGTGTTTAGATGGAGGGTGCTATGACCAAATAATAGCTAAACTTCTTCCCAAAAATAATGGGTTCTTCGTTGTGTTTTCTGCAGCTGATTTTATTTGCTTCTATTTAACTCATGGTTCTTTGTGATTTCATTAGCAGGTTCACAGGTATGGGTATCCCCTGATTTGGGTTCTAACAGGTGACATGAAGACTTCGGTTTTGGCGTAACGCTGGTAAGCCCAGGTCCTCTCAATATTTGTTCCTTCCTGTCGCAGCTATGGTTGTAAGCTCTTTAGATTTGATTTCTTAAATTGTAACTTCGATGTTCCCTTTGGGCTCACTGTATTTAGTTTCAAAGTTTTCTTGGGTCGTTTCTGGCCTGGTCAGCAAATGAGAGGAAAACGACTATGGGAAAGTCGATTTTGACCTCCTCGGGATTATGAACCTGCTGGTTAATGTCTATGATGATTTCAATTTTGATAAATGATGGGATAAACCCTTGAGGGTTTTATTTTTGCTAATGTATAAGGATTGAATGTATGGCTCTGTAAAAATATTTAAAGTTTTGACAAGGAAGATACACACATCGTGTCTCGGTTTGAATGGGATGTTGGTGTTTGGATTTTATTTGCATTTCTAACTTAGTAAATCCTTCTAATTAAGAGAAATGAGATATCACTGATACCTTCTAAGAAAATTCTCTTTGTTGGTCTTTAAAATTCCTCTGTGTGTTCTTTTCCTTGCTTTCTTGTTTATGCATAGGTTTTTAATCTAGTCTATGTGAATGAAAAAAAAATCGTTTACCTGCAGAAAGATAGTTTTGGAATGTTCTTGGTATCTTCGTTGACCTAGGGTGTAATGGTTCTGCGTTTTTAGCTCTAGCATGAAGAAAATTCTAATGTTTAAAATGAGTGAGAAACTATGTTGAGAGCGTATCTCTTTTTAATCCATGTGTTTGGGTCCTTTGATGGCCTCTATCCAAATGATGGTTTTGGTCCCCTATAGCTTTCATGGGTTGATTTTTATTTTAATGGATGAATGTTTATTAAATGAGAATCTAGTTTATGCATTTTTATTCTTATGTTGAACATTGGCTTTTGTCCATGTTTTAAGATTGATTTTGATAAGGAGAAATAAAATACCCAAAACCCTAAGTAGGAAATCGTGCTAAAAATCATTTTCCTGCAAGTTGTATGCATAGTAGACGATCCTAAGTTGTGTTGATTTTTTTATTATACCAATGATCTTGATTATTATAAGTTGATGGATAGTTTTGAAAGCTTGACCTGCATTATTTTTGTGTTCGGATTTAAGAATAATAAATGTGAAAAACTGAGTTGGACTACGTTGGTTTGGTGAATATTTTCGTGGATCCTTGGGAGATCCCTGTCTGTAAATATGAATACTAGTTTAAATATTGATAGATCATAAGCTTGGTAAAAAGAATAAACCCTATCTTTCTCATACTTAAATAACTTAAATGTACAGTGTAAAGATTTGCGAAATACGATTTTGTTTTTGTAAAGGATAAAGTGCAGGCATCAACAATATTGAATGAAAGTTTGATACTGGTGATTTTATTGATATAGGTATCTAACACAGGCTAGCTAGGCTAGCCATGCTAGATCCTTGTAACATTTAGGGCATATTTTTAGTTTCAACAGAAATAATAAATAAATTTTAAAACTAGAGTTTAAACCCTGAGAGCCCATGCCATTTGGCCCTTACTCCATAAAAAGGAAATAAAAATTATAATGTACAAAAAAAATGAATGATGTATAGTATTTCCTAACTTTAATATCTAAATCTAATTGAACTGTATGGAAAATTTGTAATTCATACCTGATTCTTGAAGCTTGCCCTTCCCTTGCAAAACCTGCACACTTAAACCCTAGTTAATGGAAACTGTATTGACCTAACTGACCTGTCGGATGATCTTTAACTGAATAACCTTGGGACTACCATGTTCCTACCAACCATGACCCTTAGACCATTCCTGGTTCTAACTAGATCCCCCCGAGCTGGTTCCAACATGCAATAAGAGAAGTCAAGGACCTAGGATAGGCTGCTGATCAAATCTGGGAAAATAGTAAGCTTCTTGAGTTCTGTAGAATAATTCTCTTCTATTACCATAAGAGAATGATAGTGTGAAAAGATGATCCCTCTCTTGGGATCTATCCTTATTTATATAGGTGAGTTTGTTTGGAAAAGAGCTGTTGAGTTTAACTAATAATATTTTAGTTTTTAATTTAAATTGAATTATAATAATAAAACATATTTTACTAATGATTCACTCCTAGTTTATCTAGGACCATTATTTTGTTACAATTAGAGGTATCTTAAAGTTAGATAAAAAATAATAATGCTACTACTACTACTACTACTAATAATAATAATAACATGAGAAATATCTTATGCATAACCTTTATGCATGCTATTTACATAAGTAATCTTTTCTTTTATAAATAATCAATCTCATTCTTCAATAATTAAATATGATAACTCTTTGATTTAATTATGTACATATCATAATAATTCTTTGATAAATATTAAATACAAGGTTCAACTCTTTGGACGAGGTCTTTTGGTAAGCTTGGATAATTGGCTAGGTTAGGTTCCTGTAGGTCCCTCTTGCATGTTTTATTCCCTCGTTTTAACATGGTAGTTTTTGCAGTCCTTGATGATAGATATAAAATGATTCATTTAACCAATTTAAATAAATGTGATGAATATAAGTGTTATTTATAGTCTTCTTGACTAAACATTTCTAAGATCAAGTAACCCTGAGTGCTCTTCAGAGCTTTAGCACAACACTCTCACATGGAAATTACGTTAGTGCAATTCCAAAGCATCCCACTCAACACTAGTACTAGAATGTGGTTGTGAAGCAAATCTAGAATGTACAAATGGCCTTGAATCTAGTATTCATTATCAAGCTTGGAGTGCTCCAAGGCATATGCCCAACACTATATGTACATTGAGGCTTACATCCAGTACACAATAAAATCCTCCAGGTACATCGGGGCTTATGCCCAGTACATAGGTCATCCATGTGTTCCAGATTCCACACTCAACACAGCATACAAGTCAATCATGTAAACCATAACTCTGCACAGTATGTAACAAAAGATCATCTCAGTATATTAGGGTTTGTACCCAATCTCATAATAAAACATAAATCGATACATTAGGGATTTATGCCCACTACATAACAATAGTCTGAATCAGTTAGGGTCCACGCCCAATATGTATATCTATAAAAGAAATGAATCATGTGCACTAGGGTGTACACCCAATATAACAAAATAATCATATGTCTTGGGGCTTAAGCCCAATATATAACATCAAAAATAGTTAGTCAAAATTCGGGATATTACAAGAACAAAAACAAAACATCAAATGCAACCATATCCTTGCTTAACACTTTGACCTCAATAAGAGCTAATAGCACTAGGTTTTTTGGACCCAAAATCCGACGGCCACAAAGTCAAATTTTCTACATCTTGTGGTTGACTATCCGACAAATGTCATATTTTTCTAATGTTGGTTCAAATTCGAATGAAATACGATGGTTTGACAGTCGTCGTATATCCAACGTCTGTCCTTTAACATGTCGTCGACTATCAGATGCCTCTCACCCAAAAAAAATGACTTCCATCCGACGTCTATTGTCGTCGGAGCTATGGCACAGACATCGGATGTCTTCCCTAAAGAATTCGGTTAGCTGACGACCCTCACCCAAAAAATGGCTTTAATCTGAATTCTTTTGCCATCGGAGCTATGGCACAGACATCGGATATCTTCCCTAAAGAAGTCGGTTAGCCGACAACCCTCACCCAAAAAATGGCTTTAATTCGACGTCTTTTTCCGTCAGAGCTATGGCACAGACATCGGATATCTTCTCTGAAGAAGCCGGATATCCAATGACCCTCACCCAAAAAATGGCTTTAATCCGACATCTTTTTCCGTCGGAGCTATGGCATAGACGTCGGTTATCTTCCCTGAAGAAGTAGGTTATCCGATGGCCCTCATGAAAAAAAATGGCTTCAATCCAATGTCTTTTTCCGTCGAAGCTATGGCACAGACGTCGGTTATCTTCCCTGAAAAAGTCGGTAATACGACGGCCCTCATAAAAAAAATGGCTTCAATCTGACATCTTTTACCATCGGAGCTATGGCACAGACGTCGGATCTCTTCTCGGAGGAAGTCCATTATCTGAAAGAATTGAGAGATTTAAAAAAAAAACATTATTATCTGGAAGGTGATGCCGTCGAGGAAGTTGCATTGTTGTACAAAACTCTACTAGATGAGGGTTTATTCACTAACAGACCTACACACATGTCACCTCACAAATGGACGAAAACATTACAAGATTTTTCATGGGTAGGTAGATCTATATGGATGTCATCATAACAATATTAAACATATCAAGTAATATAATTAACAATGATTGAAATTTTGTTTAATTTTTAATTAACCTCATATCAACCACAACCTTTCATCATTCACTCCCACATTCATTAGTAACAAAAAAAAAACTTAAATGTCATCCTACAATGATCCTTCAATCGGGTTGTAAATGAATCAATGTAAAGGAGAAGAATCTGAGTTGACCCTTATTTTGCTAATTGCATTTCCTGTAAGTTTTCAAGATTGATTTTCTCATCATTCACTCCCACATTCATTAGTAACAAAAAAAAAACTTAAATGTCATTCTACAATGATCCTTCAAGGGTTGCAAATAAATCAATGTAAAGAAGAATCTGAGTTGATCCTTATTTTGCTAATTGCATTTCCTGTAAGTTTTCAAGATTGATTTGCTTGTTCTGATCCCACTTGTCATACATCCATTACCCTCAATGACCATTTGGGGTATGGGGTAGAATTTTTTTCCTTTTAAAACCCAACAAGGTAACAATCCCAATAAATGCCAAAACCCCAGAGTCCCATTCTACATAACAATACAATTCAATTTTAGGAAGCCAAGGCATTGGTCTTTTTATAACAACATTAGTCATTAGAGTATACTTGTCGACTAATAACTTAAACATTCGGTACCATAAAAGATTTTGTAATTTAATTCTCATGGCAGACCTATGCATAGAAGGTTAATTCCCATATTCGATCATAATGATCTCATCTATCTTGTCCCATGAGTCTTGTCCCATTTCCTTTAGGCACTTGTTTTTTAGTTTTTGCAACCCCAATCAACCTTTCCATCCCGAGGAATCCCATATTCTTATGGCCTTATCCCTATCATGTCCTATCAGAAAACATGCAATCTTTAGAATTTCTTGTATTTCTTATGGAAGTATATTTTGAAGCCTAGCCAATTGGTTATGCCAATAAGATGGATGAGCAACAAAGCTGCATATTCCCTGCCACTGAAAGCTAGCATTGTATTAATTCATTGAGCTCCTCTCTGTTTCGAGAATAATTTAATATTCTCTATTGAACAGGGCCAACCACATGAAGGTGGAAGCTCTTATGGCCCTTCCCCCCCCTCACATCACTCTCAATTCCCCATACCCAATGCATGTACTTGAAAAAGGTGGTCTCAAGTTGCTTAGAGGTGGTCTCCCATTGTTAGCTGCACTTCAAGCTTGAAGGTGGTAGCCTTGGGACAAGACATAGGTCGTAGGTTCGAATCTCCTTATTTAAGTTGCAGCCCTAAAAAATGATGAACATTGACAACAAGCAACATGTTTCTAATTGTTGTTGGTGTATGCTAGATTAGTTGCAAATATCATGCTTCAGAAGCCATGCTTCAATCGTAAATATACCATTTTGGAAGGGTTTAATGTGAGGTTAAGGATATTGATTACAAGGAAATTGAAGAGAAGGTTTCAGGTATTGATTCGAAATTGGTTATGAGGAGCAACCAAACATCACAACATTAAGCACCTTGAAATTGTCAAAATTTAGATGACACGCGAGTGGGTTTTAGAAAGCCAGCATCGTAGCAATTTACTGAGCTCCTCTCTGTTTCGAGAATAATTTAAAATTCTCTACTGAACAGGGCCAACCACGTGAAGATGGAAGCTCTTATGCCCCCCCCCCTCACATCACTCTCAATTCGCCATACCCAATGCATGTAATTGGAAAAAACAATTACGTGCAAATTCATCCATATTTCATCATGAAAATTCATCTACCATTCTTTCAATAAAGGATAACACTCATTAAACCATTGTTTCATTCAGTCAACACATTCATACATTAAAAGATATCATTCAATAAACCATTCATTCATTCAGTCAACACATTCATTCAATAAAGAATGACATTCAATAAAGGTAACTGTTTACTACACTTAACCATTAAACCATTAAACCACTCATTCATTCATTAGGCCAAAAATCATGGACGATATATTGTTATAAAAAATAATTAGATGAAATTTTTGTGTCAAGGCTTCTTTTTATGAGTTTTTCTTCTCTTTAGCGGTAAATAATATCTAAGAGGAGCATCTAGACTTTCTTCTCCAGTTCTTTGTTCTTCATTAGGCGCCTGTGGTGGTGTCTACATCATAGAGTGTTGTTCTAGACCTTGATTTTGAGGCAAGGGTTCTGGATTTGCTGCAACAATTTGAAAATGTTACATTGTTGTATTTTCATAATGTAATGACAAGTATTTCATTTTAAAAAAATTACAAAGCTGTTTTTTTACCTGATGTGGCCACATCTTGTTGTTCATGTTCTTCTCCTGGCTCAACCTGTACAGTTTCACCCTCTACGTGATCTACAGTTGAAATATGGTGAACTACAATTAATGTTCACCATTTGCAATGATTTACATAAAATTGTAGCATATGAATACATTCATTACCACGATCGAAAGCAAGATCTTCGATTTGTTGTTGGTCGTCCTTGACATTAGGGGGATCAATGCTTTCCTACTCGTAACAGAGTCAATATTTTTCGTCAAGTATTAATAATGAATAGATTGCACAAGAAATAAATCTTCATTAAAGTATATAGATTTTATTTACCTGATCACTAGATGGATTTGTACCAGAAGACTGGGCTTGCCTAGACAATCTTTTTTGGTGTTCAAAAATAGCTCCAAAGCCTTTCTGGAAGCCAAGATTAATGTCTTCTTCAATGGCCACTTCATTGAATCATTCGGCCTGCATATTTGCATAATTTCGTTAATTAACATTTTGCGGTGTAATAGAACGAAAAACAATTTGCAAATTATTATTTGTATGCATTATTGCTTTTTCTAAACTTACAATCCGTGCCACCAAATTGGAATAACCACTAGGCCCAAGCTTGTGCTGACCTATTTTTCCTAGTCTTTCCTTTGTGGCCTTTGACGTGTCTGGCAGCCTATGCAAGTGTTGAAATATGTTAGATGTTCCAAGTTTGATATAGAAATCAATAATAATAAGGTTTTGAATTACATTGCGGAAAGTATTGCATACCTCCCTATGCCTGGTGTTATCTTTCCTTCTTTTCTCGCGGACCTCTCCTTTCCATCATCCACTAGAGATTTCCAGTCCATTGCTGGAATCATTGGAGGGAGCTCATACCTATGGTTTATTTCAAGGTGGGTCCTATATTGGTCTCGAACAACCTTCATATGTTGTCCAGCCTTTTTCAGGACCTTCACAAGATTGAAGGTCTTGTCACCGAATAGGAAAACCAACCGATTAATGAGTTCATCTTTTAAAGCTTTCGGTTGTCTATCCCACCTTGTTCGGATGGTGGGCCCAAATATCTCCAAAGACGCGTCATTCATTTGTTTATAGAAAACATCATTTCCTGCAAAATGATCATGCCATGATCATAATTACTTGAAAATAAATATTTTATCAATATATCACAATGAAATTTTAAACACTAACTTGATCAACGCATATGAATTACATGGTATCTTCTCTATCTTTATTGGGATGAGATCTTGGTCGACCAAAAATTGTGCCTCTATTGTTCCCGTGCTAGTGACACGGGAAGATCCTGGAAATGCAGCTTGGTCGATATCAATATTACCAGGATGCTTAGGGTCGACCACGTCCTCTAGACGATCTGATGTGCGCCGGTCACTAGAGGCCGGTGCACTCACAATTTGGGTTTGTGGTGTATCAGAACGTGTTGTCGACTGTTTAGTCGACAGCAATGGTGAAGGACTAGTTGATGCTCTTGGAGTCATTTGCTCATGATGCCATGTCTCTCCATGAGCCTCACTGGGGCCAACATCGCCTTGACCACTATTGTGTGTTTTTCGATAATTCTATAAATAAAAACCATGTCTTATACGTTCAGTACTATCATATAAAAGAGAAATTTATAAATTATTAAATTAATTATTTTATGAATCAAGATTCCTCAACTTACTTCCAAGGATTCAGATTTCCGTTCCAACACATGAATCCTTTTCAGATTGTCGCTTGTCTGTGGATCCTCGAGTAGCAGAGAAACTATTTCCGCACTATATTTTGCCAACATTTTGTCTATAGTCTTAGACGGGTTTGTGGCTTCACCAATTTTCTCAGTTTCTCTAACCATCTCAACCACTTTAGGATCTACTGAATGTTCTTGCGATGCTGTTTCAAACAACGATTCACTGGGCTGCAACAAAAAATTAATAAAACACTACTGAGGTCTATCATAATAGATTCCTAAAATTATATCAACAAAACATATCTATCATGATAGATTCCTAAAATTACAACTAGGTTTACTTGGTTCCTAGATGATGGGGTCGTCTGGTCCATAGCTGTGGACTTGCCCCGATCATCGGGCCCCTGCCAAAATGAAGTAGAAAACATTATCACAACGAAACCAGTATACACACTAAAAACACATAAGAAAATGAACATTATGCTATGTATTATATTGGTACAGTTCCAATGGATTATATTTGCAACCTAGAGGAACGTGATCCACTCATCAGATCAATGGTAATAGCTGACTTGCCCTGATCTGCTAATATCTGGGAGCTGCCCCTTACATATACCTAAATCCAAAACATTGTGAAAGTCACCTAGTAAACGAATCCAAAACTAATCATGAAAAAAACGTCGATTAAAAACTATTATTAAGTATTATATTTTTACTATCACAAAGATGTATACATGTTGCGTTAAGGGTGCTGTGACCCTTGCAGAACTAGACTGCATCAAAAACATAGAGAAAATTACGTAAACGAAATAATTACATAACATTATAGAAACGAAACCAGTATACTAATAACGAAAAAACAACGGAATATATATATATATATATATATATATATATATACATATATATATATATATATATATATATACATATATATACATATATATATATATATATATATATATATATACATATATATATATATATATATTCTTATTATATTTGTACTATTACAAAGATGTCTACTTGATCCCTCAAGGAAGATGTACTCCTCCAACGATCTTCTGACGGGGTTTTATCCTGATCACTAGCCTGCGAAGTAAATATGTAAAATTTTAACGAAATAAACTAATGAAAAAAATCCTTAATATGTTAAATTCATTAATAAAAGGCAACGTAAAATGTTAGATGTACCACTCCCATAGTAACCTTTTTTGTATCTACTCAGTTCAAATTGTAATTAATAAGCAACTCTACCCCTGCGGATATTGATTTAATGGCAACTACAAAAACAAGGTTTCCTTCACACCCCTCAAATTCGCAGTTGGGTTGCTTAAGTGTAGACTATGTGCTGTTTATAAACCCCGCAATATTCCCTGTGGCCTTTGGCCTTCCATCCATGTACAACGTTGCTCCTTTATTTTGATTTTTGTCTTTCAACTATAAATAGTTTGCTGACAATCCATAGCTACGCATACTTTTTATAAATCGGACCAGGATCATCCAATCTGTGTAGCTGTAATAGGGTCCAACATACTCCATCAATTCTATACATGTGTCATAAGGGACCCTTATGCCATCCATGGAAAACAACCCGAAACCATGTATTGATGACGATGCAATTCGATATATCCTCTCATTCACAGAAAAATCTGTGTTCAGTTGAGGAAGATTCTTGGGTACCCATTGTTTCACTAAATGTTTGTACCTCAAGGGCACCTCGACGTCATCTTTTGTGTCATCACCATAGGAACATGACCCCCCTCAACCATCAAATTATTCATTGCATTTAAGGAATTTTCTTCTGGTCTTTTGACATCTAATTGTTACAACTCTTCTAGACCTACTGGATGTCTCACTTTGCTCTAGCCTTCCTAAACTCGCCTCGCTCGAGGAAGACAGATCTAAAAAATACCTGTTTGGTTCTACCTACACCATGGGAAAAAAGTTTAGATATGACCACAAGGCATAGCCCCTCTTAAAAGGTGATGTGTAGCACCTTTTATAATGTTACTTGATCCTCATTCCCTTTCTCAACATGTAGGCATTAAAGCAATGAGGAAAATGATCACTTTATTTTTTTATGAGTAGAAATTCACGCAATTATGAGCTTTCTTTTATTGGTGCTACTTTGGGTCTTAACTCCCATATCAAACCATCCTACTATCAACTTTGTCGTCGTGGCCCTAAAGTCTCTCTCATCCCATCAGTTTGGGTTCATCACCTCGGTAATTGAAGTTCAGTCACATTTAGTAACATATTAATATTAAGAAATAACAGTATAAAATAAATAGTTTATATTCAAAAGTATGATCTTTTAGGTGGTTAATAAGTGTTCACAAATCTTCAAAAACAATATTTTATATAATGTTGTGGAACTTGTACAAACTTATGCAAGCATGGTTTGCTTAGATGATTGAAAGTAGTTGAATCAAGCAAAAATGGAACATTCCAAAGAACGTATCCGATTAATACAGTAGTATTGCTGGTCTAGTTGTAGCCAGTAGTAATGTGTAGGTCTGTCGAGATTAAGGTAAGATCATGGTAGAGGTTTGTTAACCAATTGCTTGGATCACCGGATTTTGTGAGGGAGTTGTTGTAAATCATCTATGGTACAATACTGGATCACATAGGCATTCTTCCAAGTTCTCGCACCAGTCTAATAAAAGAATCAGATCCCTATAAGTTAGCATATAATACTTTAGTATGTCTCAACTCCCACCTAGGTTTCCACTCTTGCATATAATCCAACCACATCATATCGTCATTAATTTTATAGATCTGATGTTTTCCTTCTATCCAAGCAGATATTTCCATGTTTAGTTGTGGGTTATTGCACCACTGGATTCTACTTTGACCTTTTATGCTCGCTTGTCTCGGGCGGACATGCAACAGGCTTGCTTGTTTCAGGCTAGCTTGCTACAAGCTCGGTTGTTAAAAATTAATAGCATACTTTTGTGTCAAATATTCTCTTGTTAGACAGTCAGCAATGCTTTTTTCTTTTCTTGAAATGTGCTCATAAACAGTAGTACAGCTATAACATCATGAATACAATGCTTTCCATCTTTCTAACTTTCCTTCTATTGTTGCAAATTTTATTTTTTTGTTTAGCACAGATGGAAGATTGGAGCAATCTGTTCCTATGATAAAGTCATGGTTCAACAAATAAATTCATAGTTCTACGCAGTTTATTGTCAGGACACTTATTCTCCAAGATAATTTTCCTCACAAGTTCAATCGAGGCCAAGTTCCACCACTGTTAAAATTATTTACCAACAAATATAATTTGATTACCAACAATTTTGTCTGATAGGACAAGTATTAACTACTTAATTCAAATTATTTAACACGTATTTGATTACCAACAATTTGATTGCTTAAGTCTTATAACCAACACATACTTGATTACCTGGGTGTAGACATTTCCTGTAATATACTCAAAAGAGTTACTTTCATAAATGACTATGCCTCTTAGAGGCCAGTCAACTCTAGGAAGCAAGTGACCCCATTATAGGGTTAGTAGAAACCAAAGAGAGAGATGACTGGGCTATGGTACGGTCAATCAAAGAAAGTCAATGACATTCAAAAGGCTCAGTACAATCACAATAAAGATGAGCTGAAAGCCAGCAGACTGAGGCCAAAGAGACTCACGACCCCCATGAGTAAGGTACAAGGACCAACCAAAGGGTAAAAAAACCAGCCAGTAAGGTACAATTAAAAAAGAAAAGAGTGGGTATAAATTAGACTCATAACCATTGGGACTAAGGGGGTGTAGTACCTCAAATGTGGACAAACTACCATAGTTATACCCAGAAGACCAAAAATTACATAAGACGCGGTACAAATCAAAAGATAAATGAAGATCAGTAAAAGACCCAAAAGGTGTGAGGTACAAAATGCCAAAGAGATGGAATGTCACATAATGTCAAATATATGCAATAGCTCCTTGTAACTACCTCTTATATGCAACGGCTCCTGTAACTACCTCGTATATGCAATAGCTCCTTATAACTACCTCTTGTAACTCAAATAGGACCACCAAAAGGTATGGTACGAAATGTGTATAAATACTCATAACATCTTGGACAAAGTGGGTGTACCTCAAATGTGGACAAACTATAGTAGTTTCCACAAGACCAAAAACATAAAAGGTGGTACAAATCAAAAGATATCCCAATGTGAGTAAAAGACCGAAAAGGTAAAATGCAACATACGACAAAAATATTATTGGCAAAATGGAAGGACCATAAGACAATCAACCAAGGTGCGGTACAACCAATCATCTCTCTCTCAAAGGTACCATTGTTCCATATAACCTGAAAGACCATCATCAAAGTAAATGGAAAAGTCCACACGGATGATATGATCATGTGGTCCTTTAGACTACTCCTAAGGTCAAGCGTTAGTGGCTCCATCAAGGTGTGTTCAGTACCTTGAGAAGACCATCTATCTCGACCATATCGAAGAGATAGGAGAAGAGGACATCACACATCATCAGATAATTGGTAACTGACTGTGTAAGAACTCAAAAACCCTAAAGCAACCGAGTGTGCTAAAGGGGAGCTAGGAAAGACAAGGCTCGCAGGCAAAAAAACACAAGCTCAAAAAACTATACTGGGACTAGTGTCACAGTAAGCGAGTTGAAACAAAAGTGGCTAGAATGCCAACAAGCAGCACTAAAAAGAAAAAGACACTCTAAAAAGCTGAAATAGGAAGCAAACATCCTAACTAGGAGCTAGATACCTCGACAAATCATATCCTTTGCAAGGTGATGAAATCCAAGTCGAACAATACAAAATAAGAGAACAATAATGGAAGGATATCCCTCTACCAAAAGGGATCCTGGGTAAAAGAGCCCTAGTATAAAAGTCACTAAGCTACCTCGTTCATGACACGTCGGAAAGGTTTTCGGTGCTTCTGCCTTATCACCCTTGTATCACGAGTATGGTGGCCAAAGAATACAAGGAAGACAATGATCAATGTTGCCTTAGGGCTAAGTGGAGTGCAGCATTCCACACAGTCCATCCAGTTCTCAATCTCACGATGATTTAACCCCTGAAACAAAAGGAGGCCCCTCCACAAACTGGTCGATGACCGTGTCAACAAGTACAAGAGGATTTTAGCACCCTAGAGGACAAAAATTATGTCTCATATGATAATGACACAGGGGAATTATTTGGATGCCTATCCCCGATGTCCTACCTAACTAACAAATTCTTTTATCCTCAAGCGAGGTTAAAGTGTTTTGAGTTAACGAGTTAAATTTTCATGGTTGTATTACTTAGTCAGGTGATGGAAGTGCAATTCGTGGTGTGATGACTGACTCAAACCATGCAAATGCATATGAATAAAATAATCCTTTCATTTCAATGAATGCTAGCTAAGGTAAGGAGAGAGTTATTTCAAACTATAACTACTCTTTCAAATTAAATGAATGCAACAAGTGTTCAATTTCATTCATGGGAACTCAAGGGGAACTTCAGATATACTCAAGTCATGCAAATGAATTCATCACATAAAACAAAGTGATAATAAATATAAGGAATTTTACATATCCATGTTCATCATTCTGTAGGAACACTTATAACATTATTCAATCATTCTTCACAAAAACATAGGGATAGTAGAAACAATAAACTGCATATAAATCTTGATGAGCTTAATAAAAAAATAGTAACCACAACTGGGGAAGCTATACCACAACCTGTTTTTTTATGACTATAAATATAAGAGTATCATAATCATGAGCAATACATCCTTTACTTTTACATCATGAGCAATAGTAATCATTTCCCCTTTAACTTGCATTGAGTACCTTGACATGAATTCCCCCAAGCTACTATATTCTAAGTGTTAAAGCTGCTACAGTAATACCCTAGTCAAAGACTAAAATTGCCACAATCTAAGTGTAACATCCCGAATTTTCATAAAAATTTAAAACTTTTGAAAACGACATTAAATACGATAATTATAGTTGCGGAAAATAATAATTGTTTGATTATGACAGTAATGATTAAAAGTTGTTAGTACTAAACATAATTTAATTTTTGTATTAGCAGCATTGTGATAATGACAACTTTTAACACACATTTTACAATCATGATTATGGTAATAAATGAACTAACAGGTCAGAAATGTGATACGATACTTTTTCTTTTGAGATGATAGTGACAGTTTGATTTTTGATGACCAAGGGTGTCCTACGAGGTACCCTGGAGTTTACTTAGCTGCAATGCTAAAGCATTTGAAATGTTCTATGTGCAGACGACAGGTAAGAAGTTCCATGACTGCGTAAATTCAAAGTACATGTATAGTTCAAATTCAACGTCGTAATTAAATAGGATATTAGAAATCTATTGCGACTCACAAAAATCACGCAGGTATGAATTACATGGTTATAATTACTAGTTTCAAATATCGTCTTACAACTCAACAATTTTTTAGAAACAAGTCGTCTATTAACATCATCAAACTGATAGGTTTGTCGTTGTAATCATCATCAATGTTGTAGCTGGCTTTGTCATCGTCTTAAGATAATTAATTATCTTCATAGTACTGATGTAGTAAATGTACTGCAAAATCATTCAATGTTTGCAATGAGAAATCATGGTAAGAAGTAAATGGCATTTAAATAGTCTTCATGCTAACTAATTATCCTTGGACTGGTTCGAAATACCCAAAATGCAAACTCTATCCTTCTATTAATTGCAACTACGATACTATGAGAAAATATAAACATTAATCAGAAAAATTTCAATGTTAATATTATAATTATTATAAATTGTTGATCCTATACTATATCCTAACAAAGTCTAACTAGATACATTATGTATATAAGCCTTGTGGCTTAGTAATGAACAATGTTCACATTATAAACATACATTATAACGTAACATTATATTACAATTATGATTATCACTATATAACTAACAACTATTATATGACTTATCACTCTAATGTTCTAATTCTCGATTGTAAACTTTGAATCTATATAAACGTTCATATTAAATAAAACATAACACAAATAATATGTGTCGAAAACTAACTTGGAAATTATATAAACTTTGGACTATAGTTTAAAATATCACGTAAAGTTTTTAATTAATGAATCATGAGCTTTGGAACTTATAACATATGATACAGATATGCACTAACATGCATTGACTATTGATGGAAAGGTTCATGGTTGGCATGTGTTACGAGCTGGTATTGGTGATCATGTTACAGGCCTATATTAACAGCCATCCATAAAACTGTGGTGATGGGGATTAACAAGGCCTCCACGTAATGCAACTTAGAGCATATGGTGACTGCAAAGGTTTACGGTGTCATACATTATTTTAACATTCCTCCGAGCTGGCTGTCGATCTACCACCGTGTGCAAAAGGTGTCAAGGCTGTGCTATGGGCAATGAATGAACAATTAATGCAAATGTTGTTCGTTCCAATGAAAAAGTGTTGGCACATTTACGAGCGTCGATCGACTTTGATCCTAGTTGTTGGATTTCAACCCTAACGTTTTGTCGATGTGTTGGGTTGATAGAAATTTAATGTGTTTTCATTGTCGCTAATGTTTCAGTTTGTGAGGGCCGACAGGCTGCTGGTTTTTAGGGTTTGAAGAGAATGCAATGGAGTTTCGACCTTGCAACCTATAGGTTAGGTTTGATGTTTGCAGGTTTCATCTTGATTGTAATGGCATTGTGAACACTTGTTGTGTCTTAGGTTGAAATACCATCGAGTTGAAGGAATCATAGTTTTTAATTCATAGTTTGAGTGAAAACTCACCTTTCTGTAGCAAGAGTATTAGTATCCTGGTCTCATCCAGCATGAGAAACTCGTCTTTGCTGGTGGATGTACAGAGTTTGGTCGTCAGATGCAATGGTAAGTGTTTTTTTTTTTTTTTTTTTTTTTTTTAGAAAAGCTCAGAGTTATTGTAACGTTCAATTTACAGCTTGAAAAGGTATAATGTTTAACCTTGACTGTTTATGTGGCAGGCACCACTTTCAAAATGGTAAGCTTTGAACCAGGGTTTGGAAATGGATGGAAACTCCAATCTTGGTAAGCTCCAGGTCTTCATACCCTCATAGGTGTTGTATTGGTCTTGGTTGATGTGGTTCTCAACAGAATGAGTGACTGAATTTTCATCACGCTTCGGCGTGGTTTGTCAGTCGTGAAACTTTGAAGGTTTTTATGTTTTGAAGTGAAAACTTAAACATGGGATAACCCTCGTAACTTAAATGATAATGGCCTTCTTTGTTTTGATACCTAGCTTATCAAATGTCTGAGGGTTATGATACTCGTTTAAATGATAGAGGTGGGGGAAATATCCTTGTGTGGTGTTTTCGTTTTGAAAGAGTGATGTCGACCTGTAATATTTGAAGCTTCCTTTGTGAAGTTGGAAACTGTGTTGGGTTCAGAACTCAAACTTGGATAATATTTTCGTTTTAAGTTTGATGAGATAAAATATGGAGCCGAAGCTCATTATCTTTGTGAGCTATTTTTTTAACTCTTGGCAATGTAGAAGTTTGTGTGAATGCTATTTGTTTTATGTTAAAAGTTTGAGTTGTGTATATGGTCGGACTGCCGAGCTATGCAAAAACTAATGAATTTTCATAGATAATGAACTCTGTAAGCGATGAAATGGTTTGGTTTGCAAAAGAAGAGAACAGGGCCATGCCCAAAATAATGTTTTTTTTTTGAAAGTAAAAGAGGTTTTCACAAATAACTCAAGAAAAACCCTTAGGTCGAAGATAGGGTTTCTACTGTAGGTTCAATGTAGATGTAACTCTTGTTTTGTGTAACTTTCGATAACTATGGTGAAAACCTAGAAATACTATCTAGGGTTTCACAATGATACGATTCTATACTTTAATTAATTTATATACCGTTTTCAAAATGAATGGAAAACTACAATAATTGTAAACGAGATAGGGGTTACATATCTTTTTTTTTTATTATAATAATACTAAAATAATTAAAAGAAATATTCTAACAAAAAGATTTGTAAAGGAAAAACATAGTGTGTGTGAGTTATGGCGACTGTATAGTGACTGTGATTTGTGGCTTAAGTCCATAGTTAGCAATGTTATTTACTACAGTAATACCTATTTATTTGCAGATATGATGTATGGAAATCGAAATTACTTTTACTTCCTATGTACATAATAAAAGATTTGTAAAGGAAAAACATAGTATGTGTGAGTTATGGAGACTGTATAGTGACTGTGATTTGTGGCTTAATTCCACAGTTAGCAAGTTTATTTATTGCAGCAATACCTATTTATTTACAG
This sequence comes from Larix kaempferi, assembly GCA_027924585.1. Lineage (NCBI taxonomy): Eukaryota > Viridiplantae > Streptophyta > Pinopsida > Pinales > Pinaceae > Larix > Larix kaempferi. Next base: position 4,880,831 of record BSBM01000940.1, on the reverse strand, counting down.
ATATGATGTACGAAAATTGAAATTACTTCTACTTCCTATGTACATAATAGAGATAGAAAAATTACAATGTAATTATACAGGAATTACAATGTTTGTTTTTCATGAAACAATGGAATATTCTATACTGTGATGGTTACTATATAGTAATTGCTACTATTATTAGCTATAGGGGAGAAAATGAAACACAACTCAATCACTGTACTTATTTATCGAATCAAATGGCAGTTTTCCTATCTTTTCATCTATTCTTAATTTGCTTCTCTACACTAGAGTATGATGCATAAAACAACATGTGGAAAAATGTAGAGATTGGTTTATCAATTCAGATTATCATTAAACTTAAAATTCAGACTTAAAACAAAATCAGAGATCAATTCTTCTACAAAACAGAGATTACTAATTTTTACTAAACGAAACTATTAACTGAAATAAAATAGGAAACAGTGAAACCTCGATAAATCTGTAGGGAAACAAACAACCCAAGAAGACTATTCCACCCAACCAATTCTTGAAGACAGTCAAGTACTTTCCTTAGGACCCCTGATCCTGTTCACTGAACCACCAAGAGGAAGAAACATAGGACTTTAGGATCTCTACTTGTAGTAGCACTAACTGTTGAATCTTCAAGAACTAGCAGTCCAAAATACCTGCACGAGCACCTCTGGTTCTTCTTAGAAAAATAGTATGTAGACTTATGATTGTAATCACAATTAGCCTCCCTATTCGAATCTCTCAATGATCACTTGATGCACATGAGGAATATTTCTGTAGAAAATATTATGTGTAAGAGTTGCCTGCCCAATTCGAATTTTCCTTAAGTATGATTCCTAGGCCTTTTTAGTTGTTACTTGGTCATTAAATGAGCTGCCTGCCCACTCCCACCACCTGAGGGATAATGCCACATTTTTAGGGGTAGTTGTCCCATAACCAACAGCTAGTGGTGTGGTGCAATTGCTACCATCTGTCCCATACCTTCCAACAGCTTCCATTCCTCCTAGTGGGTCAGTGAACACTCATTTAAAAGTTCCCTTGGGTGTTTGTCTCCTACTTAATTTATTTAAATAATAATCAGTAATTACATTCATCCTTGACCAAACTTGGTCATAATTTCAAAACTTTGAAATTAAAATTTAACATAAAGTATTTTGCAAATAGAATAATATTCTTCAGAATTTGGGTAGGTGACATACATCCCCCCTTAAGTCTCAACATCGTCCTCGATGTTGGTTAATCACTCCTTGAGTGTTCCTGAAACAGAGTTGGGTACACTGCCTGCATACTAATCTCCAACTCCCAGGTTACCTCTTCTGGGCTAAGGTGTTTCCGTTGTACCTTCACTTTCCCAATGGTGCGATTCCAGAGTAGAGTTTCCCTCTTTTCGAGGATATAGTCCGGTTCCACCTGATATCTCTGTCTTGTCCCACCTATACATCATTCCAGTTTACAAGATGAGTAGCATCGTGTACATACTTCTTTAAAAATGATATATGAAAAACATTATGTATTTTTAAATTTGGTGGCAAGGCTAGTTGGTATGCCATTGGTCCAACTTTGGACAATATTTCAAAAGGACCACAATACTTGGGTGCCAACTTGGCACGGCTCCCCAATTTCAATGAACTCTTTTTCGGTCTTATCTTGAGGAATACATGCTCACCAACCTGGATCTCTTTATGAGTCCTTTTTAAATATGCTTGACTCTTTTTCCTATCTTAGGCAACTTTTAAATTTCATTGTACCTGTTTCATAATTAGTTCTAAATCCTGCAATAATTCAGGTCCTAAAACAACTCTATTTACTGGATCATTCCACGAAACAGGTGTATCACATTTCCTACAATAAAGAATTTCAAAAGGACTAAATCTAGCTGATGCATGATAATGATTATTATAAGCAAATTCTTCTAAGTGCAAGTAGTCTTCCCACTTACCAAGCTGATCCTTAACATACATTCTTAATAAATCTTCTAAAACTTGATTTACCCTTTCTGTTTGTCCAACTGTTTGTGGACGAAATGTTGTGCTAAAATTAAGGTTGTATTCAACCCATTAAACAGTGACCTCCAAAAGTTTCCGATAAACTTAGAGTCATGATCTGAAATTATCACCTTTGGTATCCCATGTAGTCGAAAAATCTATTTCATAAAGATTTCCGCAATGTCTGGAGCTTTATGAGTAGTCTTCATAGGTATAAAATGTGCTACTTTGCTGAGTTTGTCCACTACCACCATGATAGAGTCATTTTGTTTCTGATTTTTAAGTAATCCAGTAATAAAGTGTATGCTTATCACTTCCCATTTCCAACTCGGTATAGGTAATGGTTGCAACAATCTAGTAGGATGTTGGTGTTCAACCTCCACTTTTTGACAATCCAAACATTTAACTATGTATAACCTGGATGACCAGAATAATGACTTTTATGTATCTCATTTAATATCAGAATTTTTATTTTTGGTATGTCTGGTAGATACAATCTCTTCTTATATAGCAATAACCCATTTTTCTTCATGCTGTAATCTACCATAAAATTTTCAGAACTGTTGTTTGCTGTCTTTTCCTTCATTTTTCTGTATTCTTCATCTGTTTCACTCTTTTCAAGAATATGATTTTCCAAATCTGTTGAATAAGTACTGATGGCTGAAATAAAATTTAGTTTTGCCTTACGACTCAAGGCATCTGCAACCTTGTTCTCCTTTCCTTTAATATGCTGAATTTCGAAATCATATTCACTTAAGAAATTCAACCATCTAGCTTGTCTAGCATTCAGATTTGTCTCATCTAATAAATATTCCAGACCCATATTATCTGTCAACAATGTGAATTTTCTGCCAATAAGGTGATGATGTCGCATTTTTAAGGCATGAATTACTGCCAATAACTCTAAATCATAAGTAGAGTAGTTCTTCTCATGTATTTTTAGCTTTCTAGATTCATATGCCACCGCATTCCCTTCTTGTGTTAGGACTCCACCGAGTCTGTCATTGCATGAGTCTGTACAAACTATAAAATCCTTGTTAGGATCTGCTATTCTCAAGATAGGTGCTGTAGTCAATAATTCCTTTAATTTCTTTAAACTGTTAGAACATTTATGATCCCATACAAATTTCTTCCCTTTCTTCTGCAAAGAAGTTATGGGGTTGGAAATCCTCGAAAAAACTTCTATAAATTTTCTGTAATATCCAGTAATGCCCATAAATGATCTTACATCCGACACATCCTTAGGAACTGGCCAGTCATTAATGGCCCTTATCTTATCGGGGTCAACCGAGATTCCTTGTTTAGAATTTATGTGTCCTAGATACTCAATTGTCTTTGTGGAAGTCACACTTACTAAACTTAGCGTATAGTTGATGATCTCTCAGAACTTGTAAGATAATCCCTAAATGTTCATCATGTTCTTCTTTACTTTTCGAATGCACTAAGATGTCATCTATAAACACAACATCAAACTTGTCTAAGTATTTGTGCAAAATATTATTCATCAAACACATAAATACAGTTGGGGCATTAGTCAAGCCAAATGGCATGACTACGAACTAATGTCCATACCGAGTTCTGAAAGCTGTCTTGAAAATATCTTCATCCTTAACCCGCATTTGATGATATCCTGATCTTAGATCAATCTTTGAAAATATCGTTGCTCCACGCAGCTGATCAAATAGATCGTCTATGTGGGGCAATGGATACCAATTTCTAATTGTCATCTTATTAAGCTAGCGATAATCTATACACAGTCTTAGGGTTCCATCTTTCTTCTTAACAAATATAACAGGTGCTCCCCAAGGAGGCACGCTAGGTCTAATATACTTCTTGTCGATCAGTTCCTTCAACTGTGATTTTAATTCGTTTATTTCTAGTATATTCATTCTGTATGGAGCTTTTGAATTTGGTACTGCTCCTGGTATTAACTCGATGGTAAAATCTAAATCTCTTTTAGGAGGTAATCCTGGAATTTTGTCAGGAAATACATCTTTAAAATCCTTTAGGACAGGTATGTCTTCTAAATTCAGTTTGTCCTCCTTACCAATAAACTCATCATTTACTACATTTACTGCAAAAAACTAACATCCTTTCCTAACTTCCCTCTTTACTTGCATGGTTGAAATCTGTCTAAGGGTTACTCTTCTTAGAATACCTTTGACTTCTACAGTTTTTCCTTCGTCACTTAAACATGTAAAACTTTTGTCATAACAATTCAAAATGACATGATGGGCTTCTAACTAGTCCATTCCAATTATAATATCATATGATCCTGAGGGTAAAACATTTAACTTGACTTGCATTTTTAACTGCTTGAAAAATAACGTACAATTCTCAATGAAATATGATACTTTCCTTTTTGTTCCTGTTGCTAGTCTAACCAACCAAGATTTACTCAACTTTTCTGTTTTCAATTTAAGACTTTCCACAATATTTGGAGAGATATAACTTAAACTAGCACCTGGTTCAATTAAAACAGTAACAGGATGATTTTGTAGCATACCTTTAATCTCTACCATTGAGATCTAATGATCTACTTGCCTGTTGTAAATTGCTGCATTAATTCTAGGCAGCTCTCTTGCCAAGTCTCGAATAGTCGGTTCAGTTTGAATAGAATGAATACTGTTAGTTGTCTGCTTTCTCTTGGGACACTCTGCTACATAGTAAGGACCTTGACATTCAAAACACTTGATAGGTGCCTTTTGCTCACTGGTTCTGTTGTTATTGGGAGCATTTTTGGGTGCTGTAAAATTCTACTGTTGACTGTTTCTGAAGTTATTCCCTTGAAAATTTTGATTCTAGAATTTTTTTTTTTGGAAACCGGAATTTCCACTGAATCTAAAATTTTTCTTTTTCAGTTCAAAATTATTGGGCTTATGACTTTTCCAGTTTGTCATTCCTTCTCTTTTCGGATTGGTTTCATAATAGAAAACTACTTTTCGCATAGCCTCTTCCAAGGTTTTTGGACTGTCATACTCGATTCTATCCTTAATATTGAAACGTAGGTAGCTCAAGTATCTTTGAATTTTTGTTTTTTCTTCTATGAGGTATGGCACATATCTCAATAAGTTTTGAAATTTACTGTTCATTTCCTTCATGTTGATGCCTCGCAGCTTCAAATCGTAGAATTCTTTGGATTTTTCTTCATAGTACTGTTCAGATAAAAACTTCTTCTTAAAGTATCGTTTAGAAGTACTCCAGTTTACATCTTTATCCTTTATGCCCTTTACTCTTTTGATGTCTTGCCACCAAATATCGGTTTTTCTGGTCAAGTTATATATATCCATTTTTTCTTTCAAGGATTCTGAATAGCTATAAATATGGAAATATTTCTTCATACCAGAAAGCCAAGCTTCAACTTTCTCACCCTTCTCACTTTCTCCATTGAAAGTTGGAGGTCTAGTCTTTTTGAACTCCCCAGAAATCTGCTCATACTCTCTAAAGCTTTTCTTTCTGGGTTTGCAATCTCCCTTACTAATATCACTGGAATAGTTACGTTTCTTTTTCCGTACTTCAATAGCCTCTCCAGATGATGTTGAACTGCTGCTCACATCATTAGCTTTTATTTTCTTATTTTTGTTACCATTAGGAAGATCCTCAACCTTGGAGATATCTTCATTATCTCTCTCCTGCTCATTGATTGGACACTGTTCAAACAACGCTTGGTTTAATTGTTCTTGTGCCTACATAATTATTTCATTGTCTTGTTTCACAGATATGATTTCTGCCTTTAATTCATGAAAAGCACGTAACAATTATAATGAGCTATTATTTAGTTCACTGTGACCTTCTTTTGCATAGTGCTATCCCGAGTTGTGGCTGTTTGGCTGAAATCTGTCTTCTACATGTTCAGTTGAGTTCTCCATACCTGTAAGTTAAAATCATTTATGTATAACACAATAGTTTAAATTTTAATTAGTAAGATTTTCTGCTGTAACAAAATTTTTGTTGCGTGTTCTTGGACCTTTCCAGGGCTAGAGTTTGAACATGAGCTTTGATACCACATGTAACATCCCACATTTTCATAAAAATTTAAAACTTTTGAAAACGACATTAAATACGATAATTATAGTTGCATAAAATAATAATTGTTTGATTACGACAGTAATGATTAAAAGCCATTAGTAATAAACATAATTTAATTTTTGTATTAGCACCATTGTAATAATGACAACTTTTAACACACATTTTACAATCATGATTATGGTAATAAATGAACTAACAGGTCAGAAATATGATACGATACTTTTTCTTTTGAGATGATACTGACAGTTTGATTTTTGATGACCAAGGGTGTCCTATGAGGTACCTTGGAGTTTACTTAGCTGCAATGCTAAAGAATTTGAAATGTTCTATGTGCAGACGACAAGTAAGAAGTTCCATGACTGCGTAAATTCAAAGTACGTGTATAGTTCAAATTAAACGTCGTAATTAAATAGAATATTAGAAATCTATTGCGACTCACAAAAATCATGCAGGTATGAATTACATGGTTATAATTACTAGTTTCAAATGTCATCTTACAACTTAGCAATGTTTTGGAAACAAGTCGTCTATTAACATCATCAAGCTGATAGGTTCATCATTGTAATCATCGTCAATGTTGTAGCTAGCTTTGTCGTCGTCTTAAGATAATTAATTATCTTCATAGTACTGATGTAGTAAATGTACTGCAAAATCATTGAATGTTTGCAATGAGAAATCATGGTAAGAAGTACATAGCATTTAAATAGTTTTCATGCTAACTAATTATCCTTGGATTGGTTCGAAATACCCAAAATGCAAACTCTATCCTTCTATTAATTACAACTACGATACTATGAGAAAATATAAACAATAATAAGAAAAATTTCAATGTTAATATTATAAATATTATAAATTGTTGATCCTATACTATATCCTAACAAAGTCTAACTAGATACATAATGTATATAAGCCTTTTGGCTTAGTAATGAACAATGTTCACATTATAAACATACATTATAACGTAACATTATATTACAATTATGATTATCACTATATAACTAACAACTACTATATGACTTATCACTCTAACGTTCTCATTCTCGATTGTAAACTTTGAATCTATATAAACCTTGATATTAAATAAAACATAACACAAATAATATGTGTCGAAAACATAACTTGGAAACTATATAAACTTTGGAGTATAGTTTAACATATCACGTAAAGTTTTTAATTCGTGAATCATGAGCTTTGGAACTTATAACATATGATATAGATTTGCACTAACATGCATTAACTATTGATGGACAGGTTGATGGTTGGCATGCATTACGAACCGGCATTGGTGATCATGTTATAGGCCTATATTAATGGCTATCCATAAAACTGTGGTGACGGGGATTAACAAGGCCTCCACGTAATGCAACTTAGAGCATATGGTGACTGCAAAGGTTTACAGTGTAATACATTATGTTAACATTCCTCCGAACTGGCTACTGATCTACCACCGTGTGCAAAATGTGGCAAGGCCATGCTGTGGGTAATGAGTGAACAATTAATGCAAATGTTGTTCGTTCCAATGCAAAAGTGTTGGCATGTTTACGATTATCGATCGACTTTGATCCCGGTTGTTGGATTTCAACCCTAACGTTTCGTCAATTTGTTGGGTTGATATAAAGTTAATGTGTTTTCATTGTCACTAATGTTTCGGTGTATGAGGGCCAATAGGCTACTAGTTTTTAGGGTTCGAAGAGAATGTAATGGAGTTTCGACCTTGCGACCTGTAGGTTAGGTTTGAAGTTTGCAAGTTTCATCTTGCTTGTAATGGCATTGTGAACACTTGTTGTGTCTTAGGTTGAAATACTATCGAGTTGAAGGAATCATAGTTTTTAATTCAGAGTTTGAGTGAAAACTCGCTTTTCTGTAGCAAGAGTATTGGTATCCTGGTCTCATCCAGCCTGAGAAACTCGTCGTTGCTGGTGGATGTATAGAGTTTGGTCGCCGGATGCAAGGTTAAGTGTTTTTTTTTTTTAGAAAAGCTTAGAGTTATTGTAACGTTCAATTTACAGCTTGAAAAGGTATAATGTTTAACCTTGATTGTTTATGTGGCAGGCACCAGTTTTGAAAGGGAAAGCTTTCAACCAGGGTTTGGAAATGGATGGCAACTCCAATCCTGGTAAGCTCCGGGTCTTCAAAACCCCGTAGGTTCTCTATCAGTCTTGGTTTATGTGGTTCTCAATAGAATGAGTGACTGATTTTTCATCATGCTTCAGTGTGGTTTGTCAGTCGTGAAACCTTGAAGGTTTTTATGTTTTGAAGTGAAAACTTATACAGGGGATAACCATCGTAACATAAATGATAATAGCCTAATTCATTTTGATACCTAGCTTATCAAATGTCTGAGAGTTATGATACTCGTTTAAATGCTAAAGGTGGGGGAAATATCCCTGTGCGGTGTTTTCGTTTTGAAAGAGTGATGTCGACCTGTAATGTTTGAAGCTTCCTTTGTGAAGTTGGAAACTGTGTTGGGTTCGAAACTCAAACTTGGATAGTATTTTCATTTTAATTTTGATGAAATAAAATATGGAGTCGAAGCTCGTTATCTCTGTGAGCTATGTTTTTAACTCTCGGCAATGTAGAAGTTTGTGTGAATGCTATTCGTTTTATGTTAAAAGTTTGAGTTCTATGTATATGGTCGGACTACCGAGCTACTCAAAAACTAATGCATTTTCGTAGATAATGAACTCTGTAAGCGATGAAATGGTTTGGTTTGCAAAAGAAGAGAACAGGCCCATGCCCAAAATAATGTTTTTCCTTTGAAAGTAAAAGAGGTTTTCACAAATAACTCCAGAAAAACCCTTAGGTCGAGGCTAGGGTTTGTACTGTAGATTCAATGTAGATGTAACTCTTGTTTTGTATAACTGTCGATAACTATGGTTGAAACCTAGAAATACTATCTAGGGTTTCACAATGATATGATTCTATACTTTAATTAATATATACCGTTTGCAAAATGAATGTAAAACTACAATAATTGTAAACGAGATAGGGGTTCCATATCTTTTGTTTTCGGTTATAATAATACTGAAATAATTAAAAGAAATATTGTAACAGAAAGATTTGTAAAGGAAAAACATAGTGTGTGAGTTATGGAGACTGTATAGTGACTGTGATTTGTGGCTTAAGTCCACAGTTAGCAATTTTATTTATTGCAGCAATACCTATTTATTTGTAGATATGATGTATGGAAATTGAAATTACTTTTACTTCATATGTACATAATAGAGATAGAAAAATTACAATGTAATTGTACGGGAATTACAATGTTGCTTTTCATGAAAACAATGGAATATTCTATACTGTAATGGTTACTATATAGTAATTACTACTGTTATTAGCTATAGGGAAGAAAATGAAACACAACTCAATCACTATACTTATTTATCGAATCAAATGGCAGTTTGCCTATCTTTTCATCTATTCTTAATTTTCTTCTCTACACTAGAGTACGATGCATAAAAAAACATGTGGAAAAATGTAGAGATTGGTTTATCAATTTAGATTATCATTAAACTTAACATTCAAACTTAAAACAAAATCAGAGATCAATTCTTCTTCAAAACAGAGATTACTAATTTTTACTAAACATAACTATTAACTGAAATAAAATAGGAAACAATTAAACCTAGATAAATCTGTAGGGAAACAAAGAGCCCAAGAATACTGTTCCACCCAACCAATTCTTGAAGACAGTCAAGTACTTTCCTTAGAACTCCCGAGCCTGTTCATTGAACAACCAGGAGGAAGAAACTTAGGAATTTAGGATCTCTACTTGCAGTAGCACTAACTGTCGAATCTTCAAGAACTAGCAGTCCAAAAGACCTACACTAGAATCTCTGGTTCTTCTTAGCAAAATAGTATGCAGACTTATGATTGTACTCAGAACTAGCCTCCCTATTCGAATCTCTTAGTGATCACCTGATGCACATGAGGAATATTTCTGCAGAAAATATTGTGTGTAAGAGGAGCCTGCCCAATTCGAATTTGCCTTAAGTAGGCTTCCTAGGCCTTTTTAGTTGTTACTTGGTCATTAAATGAGTTTCCTTCCCACTCCCACCACCTGGGGGATAATTCCACATTTTTAGGGGTAGTTTTCCCATAACCAATAGGTAGTGGTGTGGTGCAATTGCTGCCATATGTCCCATACCTTCCAACAACTTCCATTCCTCCTAGTGGGTCAGTGAACACTCATTTAACAGTTCCCTTGGGTGTTTGTCTCCTACTTAATTTATTTAAATAATAATCAGTAATTACATTCATCCTTGACCAAACTTGGTCATAATTTCAAAACTTTGAAATTAAAATTTAACATAAAGTATTTTGCAAATAGAATAATATTCTTCAGAATTTGGGTAGGTGACACCAAGTCATGATGGTTTGATTGAAGTTTGAAGTACGATGATGCATGCTTATTGTTTATGAATTTACTAACCCTGATGAGCGATACAATGAAATCCAATTTTAAGAAGATGAAGACTTTAAAACAAACCATAATAGCCTAAAATACTTCCTAAACGAGAACAACAAAAATGGGTAAGCAAAATCGAAGTTCCATTCTCCGTCGAGGTGGCTTACAAATTGATTCAAATTTGACTGCAATGGAACCAACTGCAATTTTAGGCCTATATAATCCTGTTCCTTTTATATATGTATGTTTCGAATCCGTCAAATGTTTCGTTACTTTGTAGCCTGGGGCCACTTTCTGAAAATTATCATCTTCAAGCAGTCTCGACGGAAAACAGATCTTCGATTTTGCTTATATCATGATGCTAATGGTGTTATAGGATCTATCTCACATGGTTCTACTTCATAATGGGATGGGGCCAATTAATCTTACTTTCAAAAATTATATGGTGGTAATGATTGATACATTCTCATTCCTCACATTCTACATTGCCCAAACTTTTCTAATTGTATGAAAATTGAAGCTTTCAATTTTATCCAAACCATGTAAGGAGAACTTGACCTAATTGCAATTTTTATAATCTACATGGAAGGATATGTCAATTTATAGACAGGGCAATTTTTATCCATAGTATAGTTATCAACCTAATCCTTCGCATATCAGGGCAATCTAATTTATAGAGACAGGGAAATTTAAAGAGGATGATGATCTAGTTGACATCCATACCTGATTGTTTTTTAATTTGTTGCTAGGTTATTTAACATGCAGACCATATGACTTGAATCTGAGTGAGACCCAATTCTGCAACAAATTTCAAAAGATAGAAGAGCAAATTGAACTCACCCATATTGTTTTTCCTAGCCCCCAAATAGGATTTATCTATGAAGAAATGGCTGTCAGAGATATAGAGAGAAAACCTGATCTTGCACTACTTTATGGAGCCTTGACAGGCCCCATGAAAAAAACTCCAAGTCATATGTGGATTCACTGCTACTTCACTAATAACATAGGGTACCTTCAAAACTACAATGTGGGTGGCCTTAAGTCTTGGTTTTTGCATTCACGGTTTGGTTGGTTAACTTAACATCCCTCCAATTCACAACAAATTTTTGTGGCATTCATTTAATTTGGTGGAGGTTGAGGCATTCATTTCAAAATCGGAGATGGAGGCTACTTCCATGCCGAGACTTGAGGAAAGTTCAAAGTATGATGATTTTAGTTTACAAAAATTACTACTTCGGGACTGTTTTGGGACTGAGGTCTGCTCAGGAGAGGATACAGCTTGTTGTATGAGTTGAAAATTGGGTTAGGTTAGGGTTTGGAGAAGAAAATCAAAATATTTATACTTTAATGCATAAATAAATTCCTAAATCAATGCTATAAACAAAATAGTACAGTTGTGACAAGCTAAGATAAATTTAAACATAATTTTCATCTCTTACAACTTTAACACTCCCAAAGGTCCTTGTGTTGAGGTTGAAGTAGACAAGGACAATAAATAACAACATCATTAATAAAGTAATGAACAAGTTAAACATAACTTACAACTAGCATCAGTAATGCTGGTTTAGACCTTCCTTATAATCAAATATATTTTTCAATAAACCCTTTCTGCAATAGTTGACAGCCACCAGGGATCAACAACGTATGCCCCAGCAAGGCCCATAGGCTCAGAGTAGAGGCCAAAGACAGACTGGACAGTCCTATTCCTATCGATACTGATTCAGAAGATAAGCATAATGACGAGGTTGGAACTACTGGATTGTCTCTTGAAAATATGAGTAATGAACGCTTTCTAAAATTAAGCATTTCACATGCCATGGTGTTTGTGCATCTGGTAATGGAAAATCCTAAAGCTTGTAGAATATTTGTTGAGAAAAAGGGAATTGAAGCCCTTATGAGGTTCTTGCTTCTTCCAAGTATTCCACTATCTTCAAAAGAGATGTATGTAGCTGTGCACATGGTTGCATTTTGCAAAGCATTCATGCAACAATACTCAGTTTCCCTTGCAAGGGTATTTTGTGCTCATCTAAAGGAACATCTCAATACTACATTAAATGTTTTGGATCATGTTGCAGGGACTAATTTATTAGCTGCAAAAGATGGACTGAATCGGAAAGTATTTTGGTGCTTGTTAGTCGTACAATTTTTTGTCTTTCTAGCTGATGCTACTAAAGAGAATCGATGGTTGGTAGCATTAACGATAGAGTTTGGAAATGATAGCAAGGATGTGCTTCTTGATATTGGGATGATACATCAAGAAATACTATGGCAAGTTTCACTTACTGAGGATTCAAAGGTGTTGCTAACGAAAGATGATGGCAATGTTTCCAGTAGTGTCACAACTGATTTGGATGTGCATGCAAATGAAATTGATGATCACTTGCCAACTTCTATTGGACACTATGTGGATCTTATTTTGAATCAACATAGGCAATCATCTGTTTGGAATGTTGAACCTCAACTTTTTGATCTAATACATCAATTTCATGATATTGGTCACAGTGCTCGGCATCAACGAAGGTTGAACATTGATTCCTCTGCCCGAGGACAACAAGCCTATGTTCGTCAACCACAGTATTCTCATTCTGATGAAGGGCCTTCCAGAATCAAAATGCAAGGCAATAAGCAAAAGTCACTGCATTATTTTTGCTATGAGATATTAAGGTCATTTTCATTTCATATAAGTCATTTCTTTTTAGAACTAGGAAAAATGAATTGTCAGTCCTACTTCCAAATTTGTAGCATCTACATTTTCAACCATCTTTCTGGCTAATGAGAAGCATAATAGCTTCCATGGGAAATGACAAAGAGGTGAGGGTTTACCCATCAAACTTAAAAAAACACTAGATGTAATAAGATAAAAATACCCCAATGTAGATTCAAAGGTTCTACCCCAATGTAGATTGAATTAGCAATGAAACCCTCTTGGAAGATTGAATTAGCAATTAAACCACAGTGATTTGCTACCTAATTTTTAAATTTGTCAAATCAAAACAATGTAGGGCTTGGTACTCACGGACTTGGGAGGAATTTCCAGCTCCTCTTATAGTTTCTTGGCTTGGACTCCCTCCCCCCTTCCGTAATCACAAACCACCTCTCCCACTATCCACTGGTCCAAACTACCTCTCCCAATGCTTGCTCGTTGGGTCACTCCCACTGCTTGCTCATTGGGTCACTCCCTCTCCCCTGCCACAATCACAAACTGCCTGTACCACTATCGAACACTAGTCCAATCCGCCTCCCAAAAATCCAACTATCCATTAGTCCAAACCACCTCCCCCACTGGGTGCTTGTGCGGTCAATCCCACTGCTTGCTCATAGGGTCACTCCCTCTCCCCAGCAGCAATCAGAAAATGCCTCAGGTCTCAGGTTAAGAGCAGGTCCAAATCGAGAGCAGGCCACACCAAATTGATAGCAGGTCGAGAGGAGGTCCAAACCACCTCCCCCACTGCTTGCTTGTCGGGTCAATCCCACTGCTTTCTCATAGGGTCACTCCCTCTCCCCCGCCGCAATCAGAAAATGCCTCAGCTCTCAGGTTGAGAGCAGGTCCAAATCGAGAGTAGGTCACTCCAAATCGATAGCAGGTCGAGAGCAAGTCCAAAACAAAAAGTCGTTGCAGAGGGTATATGGGTGTGGTTTATGAAATGCATATGGGATTTTTTTATTTGTTCTATATATATTATATATAATGTTTGTTTTTTGGTTTTTTAATTTGTTTTTAAATAAATATTACATGAATATATTCATTTTTTAAATTTAAATTGTTATATATAATGTTATATATATATTTAATTAAAAACAAATTAAAAAAACCATTGTTATATATTCATGTTTTAATTTTATTTATTATATATTCATTTTTTAAATTTTAATTGTTTTTTTTGTTATATATAATGTTTTTTTAATTGTTTTTTTAATTATTTTCTAATTGTTATATATATAGTGTTTTTTTTAATGTTTGTTATATAATCATTGCCATCATCATGATCTTGGTATATGTTGACCATTCTTAACTACCTCCTATAGCCAATTGGCTATTAGGGAAGATAAGGAAAATATGCACGCTTCCTCCTCATACTTTCAAGAAGGGGATTAAAAAATATGGTTCATGCCAGGCTTTGAAGAGTGGAAGGGTCATTGCAAAGGATAAAAGGAATCACCAAAAAATCATGTTGACCTTAATGACTTTGGAAAGATATTTTAGGAATATTTTCTTCATTCATGTGAATTTGGCGATAACTAAAGCGGAATGCAAGATCAATGAAATATTTATCTCTATGTATCATATAAGAGATAATGAATGACTGGAATGAGAAATTTATCTTTCACTATCGAGGAGTTAAGAGATAAAAAATTGGGACACATGTGCCAAGTGACTTGTTTTTTAAGGACCATGACAACCAAAGAAGAGTACGGGTTGGTACTAGGATGAATGGTACCAATATGTAAGAACAACGATACAATATTTTTAATTTCATATATTATTTAGTTCAAAAGTATGGCAATATGATCACACATTGGATGGGAGGATACAATGAAGCAATGAGATGCTATGATCATGCTCTCTCATCTGTAATTCCAATAAATCCATGGTCAAATGACATAATCTTATTATCCATTCACACCGAGAACAATATCACGCCCACCAGTTTCAATGGAAAACATGTTAGTTTTTCGGGAGTAATCACCCATTTGAAGCATCACATTTTCACAACTTCCACCATATTTCATAGATCTCCCATCAATAATCATTATCTGAAATTTCTTAGTAACAATTATTTCAATTGGTTTCTTTGGAAACTCAATGATGAATGAAATATGGGTGGTTCTACCATTAATCAAGATAATGAATTTTCACTTCTTGATATAGCCAACCATGTTTAACATTAATTAGGAGAATAAATACTAGTCAAATAATTAAGGGAGATATAGGGTTCTTCACAGAGTTAGGAAGAAAAACTTCCTCAATGATGGGAGGGGATTCCTTCTGAGTTCTTCCATCAAGTTCATCATCATAAATGTCCTAAAATATGAATGCAAATAATTGATGTTCCTTACATCTATGCTCAAGAGAATATTTTTCATTACAATTGTAGCATAAAACCTTAAGTTGATGTTCCTCCATTTTGTCATATGCCAACTTATGGACCTTGAAAGGTGGAAGAGGTTGTTGAAGAGCCACCACAGTTGGGGAAAGGAAATGAAATAAATTTGGGGATTTTGGACTGAGCATAGGATATAACATAGGCATGACAATAAATATTATTTTCCTCCAACCAAGTAGTAGGGTAGTTCACCTCTAAGTGGTATTTAATTTCCTCTTTAAGACCACTATTAAGGAATTGCTTAAAAAATAGTCAATTAATTTTTATGAAAAAACAAATGAACTTTGATGACTCCTATAATGAATTTCATTAGGTAATAAAATATTACATTAAGGGAAACTTAGTGCTTCATTTGATCAATGGAACCAACCAATCGGATCTGACCCACCAAACTTGTTTAGAATTACTTTAGAAAAATGAGGTGTCATACTATTGGAAGGGTCGAAAAATGAGAAGTGATTCTTGGTTTCCATTTTGCTAACTAATTGGGTGAGAGAATCAACCATTTTTTGTATGTCCTCTATAGTTTACATTTTATAAGTGTATATCATGGGACCATTAGGTCCATCAAAGAGGTTAGTGATGATTTATCCCAACACAATCAATGACCTAAGAGGATTTCCTTGTGAGGGTCCATAAGCAATGGTACTAGCGAGTCCACAAAAAAATAAGTTATTTTAGAGTGAAACCATGATGATCAAATTACTCCTTGTTGAGTATCATTACATGGTTTTTAATGCTCCATTAATGGTTGGTGTCAGTCATTTTTTAGTCTAGAAACCCTCCCACATCGTCAATGCATGCATCTAGTCTAACCATGCCAAATTTCAATCCAAGACAACACATATTTAAAAAATTTCAATGTTGGTCCCATGTATCACATTATTTAATTTATAGGTATGGTTTTTGATGCTACAATGGTGAGTGTCATTTATTTGATTCTTGAAACCCTCCCACACCATCAATGCATGCGTCTAATATCAGACTTCTGACTTCAAAAGAATCCGACGAGATCGCTAAACCACCGATGACAAACATCGTTGGTTTTTCTAGGTACTAGCTGCGTCAGATATCATATAATGATGATGATCATCATGAAGATCATGATGATGATGACAATGATGAAGATGACGATGATGATGAATATGGTCGATGATGACGATGATGATGGCGATAATGATGAAGATGTTGATGATGATGAGGAAGATGATGATGATGATGATGATGATGGTGAGGATGATGACGATGATGCTGATCACAATGATGATGATGATGGTGGCTGTGACGATGACAATAAACATGATGCTGCTGCTGATGGTGATGATGAAAATGATGAAGATGATGATGAAGAAGAAAAGATGGTGATGATGAAGATGATCATGATGACGACGACGATGATGATGATGTTTGAGTCTTGATAATTGTGCATTTCCTTACTAAGCTTCTATATGTTTCAAAAATAATTTAATATTCTCTACTAAACACAGCCAACCACGTGAATGTGGAAGCTCTTATGGACCCTACTCCCCCTGACATCACTCTCAATTCCCCATAACCCGACAAAAATATCTATGTACAAAAACTTTAAATGTGTTTTTTGACATACTATATAACAAGCAATGTTTCTAATTATATCATACTGGAGAATGGAAACTCACTAATAAACAGTTAATTTATTATTACTACATACCTCGTAAACCTCAATGGTCTTCATCATCTTCTTCATCTGAGTCATCGTCTGTACTATCATCCGGTGATCCAGATTCAACATTGTAAGGATTGGCTACATCATCCTCGTCCTCGATGTCAGTTACGATCATCGACCACTTAGGCCCTTTCGGCAACGAGCTGCGTAGCATCCCGAAGTCTCACCCGAAGTGGCTATGGGGGGGATAAGGAATCAGGTTTCCTTAACCTAGGTGGTGTGGAGTCTACAGTATTCTCTCTTACCTTCTTGGAGGTAACCCCTGAACAGAGCGTCTTACTCTTTCACATGTCTCCCAGTGCTACAGCGCTGGAACTCACTCTTCTCAGCCGAACTGTGCGGTAGCTCCGCACCTGCATGTGAGTCTTTTACCCGCTACCTCCGATACACTATGTATCGTCTCTGCCCTTGCACCACAGCACAGTAACACACTCCTTTAGCACTGCGGCAACAGTGTTCTTACAGACTCCTTCGACAATGCACAAGTACAACTTCTAAGGGAGCTTCCAGGATTTACTTTATACAATCATTCATAAAGATAGTGAAACATCCATAGAAACATAGACACTAAAGCCAAGAAATGAAATCACATAAAGCATCACCACAACAACAAGAATTATGTGGTTCACTTCCAGGAGGGAAGCTATGTCCACGGGAACTGTGTTTTATATTATCTTGAGATGGGGATAACACAGTTCCGCTACGCACACAACTGCAGCCTTAGATCTTTCTGGGAAACTCCACGCACACAGCTGGGAGCCCTTCTCTTAGATCTATTCTCTTCTTCTATAGATATTACTATGACAAAAACATACAATTACATTCCCCTCTCAGTCCTCTTGCGACTAGTCGATACATGTAATGGCCCATACACCAAGCGGTCTTCCTACGAGATCATGGCCTTCTTACATGCACAAAATGATCATTAACAGCTTAAAATATATAGCAATACAAATGACTCAGACATCAAATTAGACTGTCAGTGTAACTCAGTAACTATCTCTAACTATCTAACTATCTAACTATCTAACTCTTTTCCCTTTTCAATTACACATATATATAGGTGGCCCTGAGGGTCGCACCTTTTCAAAACTATGGGCCTTTCCCA